>OW388295.1:2399738-5272738 GCA_936450465.1 Gibbula magus | reverse complement strand
GATTTTGGTGACCTTGACATTTTTCTCAAGGTCACAGTGGAACTTTGACTTTTTAGACATGTTTGACAGTCGATTTTGCTGATCTTGACATTATTTATAAATTTTGAAGTATTAATTTGCGGCGGGGGATCATGTCACCTTAGTGATAAGACTATTGGAGGACATTGAATTATATCTTATTGTTCAATTATATATTCTATATATATATATATATTTTAATATTTATGAAAAAAATATGAATTTTTAAAATTATAACATTCAATATTTGTGACTGTTCCAGTGATCCATTGCTTGATGACAACACATTTGGAGATATGACAGCATCTGAAGAGGTTTACGACATCGCAGATACCACTGATTACAGTGAAGACGACATGTTTGATCCTTGTTCACTGGAGACCGTACGCCGACTTACCTGTACAGATGAGATACAGTCTGATGAGCCAACCTACATTGTGTATAAGAGCTGCCTCCTAGATCTTGCCGCTTTGGACGTTTCAAAGACATGTTCAACTTGCAAAGGGACAGTAGGAATTGAAGTGAAGAAAGTAGGCACTGGCATCTTTTTGCAGTGGGTAAGTTGCAAACTAAATCACATTCAAATCCCTTAACTCTAATCTTACAGAGTGTGATGATATGCAGAATCCCATGTGGGTTTCACAGTGTGTTTTCAGTACTAAAAGAAGCTCTAGGATTTTAAATTTTAGAATGTGCTTGAAAGATGAATAAAATCATATTTTCATAACGTTTTATAATTATTTTTTTTGAGTTTTTAACTTTTTTAATACTTGATAAAAATTAAATCATCTTTTTCGCAGATTTGTGAAGAAGGCCACATGGTGCACAGATGGGCTTCGCAACCGTTGCTGCCTCGTGGCGGAATGATTGGAAACATCAACCTGGCTGCTGCTATAGTAATGTCTGGTAACAACTTTGCCAAGGTTTCACTACTCGCAAGATTTCTGAACATGGCGTTCCTGAGTAAAAGTTCCTTCTTCAACATCCAGTCACATTACATCGTCCCTGGAGTTGATGAGTACTGGTTGGACATCAAACGGTCAAGATTTGAACAGCTGAGAGGACAGGAAGTCATTGTTGCTGGTGAGCATTGTAGTGATTTCTATTACATTTAATTACCCATATGGTTGAAAATAACAGAGTTAATATTTTTTATATGAGCACATGTGCACATACCACGTTTGCCTAGCAACGATTGTTTCACCACGGGTATTTTAACACAAATCAAATGGAATAATTGGGTAATAAAGAAATTATTACACTCGAAAGCGTGGCATATGGCTTTTACGAAACTAAATCTTATTCAAGTTTGAAGTAAAAAGTTCAGTCAAAATCAATCTAATATTAAAGATAATATTGATTTGCAGTCCCAAGTAAGTTATCTAATCATTTATGTATAGACTATGTAATTGTTAAAAAGAAGACATATTTAATTTGAACTTTTAATCTTTGAAGGTGATGGTCGTATGGACAGCCCCGGTTACTGCGCTAAGTACTGCACCTATTCTATCCTGGACATTGAGTCAAAGTGCCTGCTGGACATGGTTGTTGTCGACAAGAGGGAGACAGAGATGAAGTCCACCTGCATGGAAGCCCTTGCCTTCACTCAGATCATCGATGGGCTGACCGGTGCAGGAGTGATCGTCAAAGAAGTTGTTACAGATGCTCACTCACAGATCACAAACATCATGAGTATGTTGACTTAATCATGCTAATAAGAAAGTCCACAAATTACAATTGGAAAAGAAATTTGGTTTTAAAATAGATATATGAATAATTAAAATTGAAAAAAATCATTTTGTCATTTAAAAAATGTGGATCAATATTGATTGATAAGATTTATGAAGCCAAAATCAAGCTTAAATTACAACAAATTTATTCAATGTTTTAGAGAAGAGATATCCTGGGATTTTGCATTCCTATGATGTATGGCATGGAGCAAAGAATCTTGCAAGAAAGTTGACATTGGTGAGTTGTGCTGTATACTGATTTATTGTAAATAAAGTAACCTTTGATGTGTAAAATCATCAGGTTGCATTTTTAGGTCATTAGCCATAAGAGAATTATAAGGCCTAGAAAAGAATCCCATTTGCATGAAGATTAAATGACCAAACAAATTGTTTTGGTGATATGCAAGTGCTCTAACTTTCGATATCAAATCGCACATAAGTAAGATGAGTTACAGAGCCTTTGGTTAAATTGTTTTTTTCATTTTAAAGGCAGCAGCTCCCAAGAACTGTTCTGATCTCAGACCATGGATCAAGGATATTACCAACCATTTTTGGTACTGTGCTCGAGAGTGTGATGGAAATCATGAAGCTTTCCTGGTAAGTTTTTAAGTTTATTATATTTATATATAACAAGGTGGAAAGGGGAGGGGGAGAACTCCTGGAAAAGAGAGGGTCTTAGAGATTTTTGTTAAGCCCCCCACCCCTGCTACGACGTAGTTGGGAGGTTAAAAGCGCTACATCACATTTGGTAAGGAAGTGATTTATATGGTTCAGTTGTATATCTAAATAGAGTATATGACTTGGAATCATCATTATGCAGAGCGCCAAGCAAGGAAGAAACAACTCCCATATTTCAATGTAATGCCATCATGAATCGAAACCTGACCTAAATATATAAGTAAGAATATAATATACATTGTTGGTTTTCAGGCAAGATGGATTGGCGTCATACACCATGTCTCGGGTTGTCATGACTGGGGTTTAGGAAAGTGCGAACATGAGCCAATCACTGAGGAAGAAAAGCCATACTTGTCTCCCGAGAGCCCTGCACATCTAGCCCTGCGAGAGGTGATCTACAATCAGTATGTCATGAGGACCATTCCATACTACCTTAGGTTCAGGTAAAATGTCATAATTATAAACCGTTTACTAAATTATTCAACATATTAACTTAACATAATCATGCTGTAAAAAACAAGATTAAGATCAGTGTTGAAATACATAATTTTATTTCAAAATTTTGTGATTATAAATTTTAGCAGAGTAACATTGATGTTAATGTTATATGGCTTTGAAAATAGGGCCAATTAAGCAATTTTCATCATTATAAATTAGCAATGAGTAATAAAAAAAACGCATAAGAATTCATTTCCATTTTAACAATTATCAATGTCAATTTTAAACATAATTAAATTCATCATAGGTCCACCTCAGATTTGGAGAGTTTCCAAAATCACATCCTGATGTATGCATCAAAGAGATTTGCATTCAGGTTTGTTGATGAATTATTTTTTATGTAATTACAAATATAAACAAATGTGAAACTTTGCTATGATGAAGCTAACAATTGATATTTGAGTAATGATAAGAAAGAAATCCTGTTTGAAATTTTTTTTAAAATAACTTTAAAGTCTTGCACAAAATTTGATTTGTTGACTTCTGTAATAAATGATCAGGTCATGGTGAATGTTAATGACAATGTCAAATATCACCTTTTCAGCTATGATGTGTACAAGACCCGATGCCAGCTGGCAGCGATTGACTACTTGGCGCACTTGGACAGACCAGAGAAGAAGACTGCAGATGGACAGAACATCTACCACCGGATCTACTCCAAGATCACCAACCACTGGAGAGCGTTCACCACAAAAATGGACAAAGGTTATGTTTACATTCCTAGCCTAATTACTATCATAATTGGTAAATATATCACTGGCCAAATAACATCACGAAGTAAACTCGAACCTAGTGCTCAACACCCATCTAGAATTAGAGCTACAACTTCAAAGTGTCCACCTGAACCAACCAAGGACATTGTCAGCAAACTTAAGTCAAGGTTCAAATAAGATAATACTACTAGTCATGTGGGGAATTGGTGACTTAGGCTTTGTTATTGTGCAGTGGGTTAAAGTATCGTAAAAATATTGTCCTGCTGTAGCCGAGAACATGTAAGACCGGCCAAATTCTGTAACATGATTGAAAACTTGTATTTCAGGCAACGACTGTAAATGTGACCGATCCGATTAAAATGTTTGGATGTGATTTAATAATTGCATCAATTAGTGGTAAACACCCTAATGTTGTTGACAAATTTTGATTGCTTAACTCTTCATGTGGGGAATTGGTGACTTAGGCTTTGTTATTGTGCAGTGGGTTAAAGTATCGTAAAAATATTGTCCTGCTGTAGCCGAGAACATGTAAGACCGGCCAAATTCTGTAACATGATTGAAAACTTGTATTTCAGGCAACGACTGTAAATGTGACCGATCCGATTAAAATGTTTGGATGTGATTTAATAATTGCATCAATTAGTGGTAAACACCCTAATGTTGTTGACAAATTTTGATTGCTTAACTCTTCATGTGGGGAATTGGTGACTTAGGCTTTGTTATTGTGCAGTGGGTTAAAGTATCGTAAAAATATTGTCCTGCTGTAGCCGAGAACATGTAAGACCGGCCAAATTCTGTAACATGATTGAAAACTTGTATTTCAGGCAACGACTGTAAATGTGACCGATCCGATTAAAATGTTTGGATGTGATTTAATAATTGCATCAATTAGTGGTATAGACCCTAATGTTGTTGACAAATTTTGATTGCTTAACTCTTCATGTGGGGAATTGGTGACTTAGGCTTTGTTATTGTGCAGTGGGTTAAAGTATCGTAAAAATATTGTCCTGCTGTAGCCGAGAACATGTAAGACCGGCCAAATTCTGTAACATGATTGAAAACTTGTATTTCAGGCAACGACTGTAAATGTGACCGATCCGATTAAAATGTTTGGATGTGATTTAATAATTGCATCAATTAGTGGTAAACACCCTAATGTTGTTGACAAATTTTGAATGCTTAACTTTTTTACCTATATTTGTAATCATTAAATAATGAGCATATTAAATGGAAATATTTTGCCATTGACAACATCTAATTCTGTTTCTTGTTTTTCAGTTATCCATGGATGGAGCTCAAGTCATTAATTCAGTACTACCTTCAGAAATGTTCATACATCTCAATTTTAATTTTTTAACTGTTTAGGCCTGTAAGGCCACATAGGCTTTGTCACTATTACATGGTTTTCTCCATGCAGAAGTGGTTAGTGGTTAGCGTGTTCGGCTTTGGTTCAAGAGGTCCGGGATTCGAATCCCGCCAGGGGCATGGCAACTTTGTCTGCAGTAGAGAACTGTTCTACATGCAGTAAAGTTTGGGTGCAATGCTATACAAAATTTCTGGTAATGTCACCCATGGTTCGCTGTTCCAGCCACTGCTCCCAGGTTTCACCGCAATACATAACCACATGTTGTTGCGGGCTTTCTCTCTGATGAGATACATAACCACATAGTCTTTCCTAAGCAGAACTCTAAAGCTATTTTATCTTTCTTACACTCAGCAAGATCTTTAAGAAGTGATGCCTATGGATATTTTTATACTTCTGAAACTTGTAGCATCTTTATATGTTAATTTTCCATTAATGATTACAAAAATACATGTTACATGCTTCTTTACAAATAAATTATCTTATATTATGATGTCTTGATGTTACAATAATGGCTCTTTCAAAATGTATACACTGGCTATAAACTACATTGCCTTGTTTATTAAATACTACATAATTCATTAAACATAAATGCAATTTTGAATATATCAAGTTTACATGAACTTGCCCATTTTTTTGAATGAAGATATTTTAATACTCTATAATGTAAGAACTATTTTTTACAAAATGTACTTCATCTATATTATTTCTTTTAATCTACACAGGAGAAATTTTTTTGACCATGTGAACCAAATTGAAATAGCCCCATAACGCTGTCCTAGGTTTAAATTAGGCGCTGTGGTTTATAGCCAGTGTAGACATTGTGTGTGTCTGGGAAGGTGTTCCTAATTTTTATTACACAACAGCTGGGAATCACCACCCTACCCTGCCCCAGACTACCCTTTGTCCACCAAACATACTGTCTGTAGGCAGCATGTCTGTAGGATCTGTTGATGTCGTCAGCAGAGAGGGCGTTGAGTCCCAGCATGTCCCTTCGGTGCATCATCTGCACACTGAGTACTGTTTTGTCGAGTATCACTAGCTCCATGTCCTTTGAATAAATTGTTTACTCCATATACCCTTTATGTAATATGAACATCTAAATGACAATTTTAACTTGAATTTGTTACTTTGAACTGCAAATTTGTGTGTGGAATAAACATGTTTGATTTGGAATATTCTTTTGGTGATTTAAAAAATATTTAGTTGGCAAGTATGAATTACTATACATACTGGTAGTGTGCTAGTGCAAGGCGAGCAATTGCAGCAGACTTGCTCAACCAGGGATTGCATGTCGCTGCAATTGCCACACATGCACCACGGTGGTGCTGAGCTGGTGGCACGGGGAGAGGCTTGTGCTGTTGGCTGCCTGCTAATGAGGTCATGCAGCAAACATGGATGGGCATCAACCACCCTCATTAGCAGGCCTTGTGCATCTTCCAAGGCTAACTGAGACACTTGGTTCTGTAAATAGGTTTACACAAGCTATGCAATATATTGTGCAATATGTTTGCATAGATTCAAAATAGTACTTAAAGGCATTTTATTTTACAAAAACGTTTATCACCTCTATTAAATTAAAAACTAAACAAAGTCAATTCTTCAATCATGTTATTTATTCTGTAAAGTATTACATTTAATTTACCTTCAGCAAATCTTCCCGTTGCTGCCTCAGTCCCCTCAACCTCTCCGCCTCATCTGCCTGGAGGAGGGGAACAGCAAAATGCCGTCCCCTACCCCCTCTTCGTCCTCTCCCCCTTCCTCTGCCGCGTCCACTCCCCCTTCCTCGGCCGCGTCCACTCCCCCTTCCTCTTCCCTGGCCTCTACCCCTTTGGACCTCTTCTCTTTCTTCTTCAATTTCCTTAAATACAAATTTTATTGATTTTTTAAATTTTATTTGGGCTATATGTATGGAGGCAAGATGCAATTAAAAAGAAGCACATTTGATATTGAGTGGACGAAATTTTCAAAAAGCCAACATTGTCATAATTTATTTCGAAAATCATATTTTTTGTTATCTTATGTTTTTAGTTAAAATGATCAACTCTGTTCCCTAATTGGGAGAGAAACTTGGGTAATATTTTTGTTTGGGAGAGATTCTGTGTTGCATTCCCACCGGTATATCACCGACCAGTATATAATTGCACGATCCCCTACAAATATAGCATAAATTTCCGTAAGTCCCTGAATAATCGCCGGGTATAAGCCCTCTGAAATAATAATCGCCTGGTTAAATTTGGCAAATGTAAATAAACTAATGGCTATCTCTTTTTCAAAAAAGAATTCAGGCATAAGCATATATGTATGTATACTTTAACTTCTTGATATGCACTTCGATTACAATAATTAAAAACATACTGCAATGATGTTTTTGTTATGATTTAAAAAAAATGCATATATACATTATGGATTCGAAACAAATAATTGCCAGGTCAAATCGATGTTTGAAATTAATAATCACCGGGCGATTATTCAAGGATGTACGGTAATTTTTATTTTATCCGAATTAAATATATTTGATACATTAATTTGATGATTAAATGAGCATGTAAATACACGTAACAAACTTAAGTTTAAATGTAATTCGACACTGTGTTTGAAAAGCAGTAAAATTTATTTATTGACAACCCCCATGAAAACAGGTGACACTAGTCTACACTAGTAGAATTTGGCAACTGTTAGAATTGTCAACCACGATAATAAAAAACAACACACACACACACACAATAAAACCCCAGGTAACGTGAAGTATATTTAAAAGGATAAGATTATCAATCATTTTTTTTATTAGACACATTCACCAAGATCCCAAAACTATATTATAAAATTTTGTCTGCCGCGACTATCGAGGTATAGAGGTACGTGATCAAAACGGAATATAATAATATGCAATGGTAAATATAAATATAGGCATATTGATTCTCATTCAAATATATCTGGGCTAGGTCATGTCTGTTGAATTTATTTCAGCTCGGCTCACACGGGCAGCTAATCAGGCTATTAGTAGATCTAATGATTTGTAATTGCAATGCAGTCGCTGAACAATGATCTGCGAGCAGTGGGGCCGACTTGAATAAATATTACGAACGTTAATTATTCCATACAATATTATATATCTGAATGTTTCATTGCATATTCACTTTTCAAGCAATCAATAACTACATGACATGTACAACAACATTCGTATACTTACCATAACACTTTCCTCAGTCGAATTTGCCGCCATGATATCAGTAAGGCCACTGTAGATCGTGTTACACGCGAGTAACGGAAGTCACGTGACGTCCGGTTCTCAAAGCATTGGTTTGCGGACCACTAAAGTATTTTTAAAAAAACGGTTTTCCCCCCAAAAAAATTATCCGATTTTTGGCCAATTTTTTTACAAAACCATTTGCTAAAATTGATGGTCACTGTTTTAAAACAGTTTAAAGTGAAAAAGGTCCAAAATTTGCCGGATTGCACCTTTAATGGAATACACGGAAACATTTCAGGTTCCTGGCTTATTGTTGTTAATTGACTTTGAAAAGGCCTTTGACTCAGTAGACAGAACATATCTGACAATGGTGCTCAGATTTTTTAGTTTTGGCCCATCTATTATACAGTGGATTGAAACTCTATATAATGGTAGAGAATCACGTGTACTTGTGAACAGTTTCGCTTCAGAGCCCTTAAAAATTGGACGCGGGTGTCGTCAAGGTGACCCGATTGCCCCATACCTATTCATACTTTCCGTGGAAATTTTAAGCATTATGATTAAACATAATAAGGACATTAAAGGAATAAATTTAGGAAACATTGAATACCTACTTGCACAATTTGCCGACGATACCACTCTAACCTTAGATGGATCGGGAAAATGCCTCTATGCAACGCTAAATACCTTACAAATTTTTCAACGTTTTTCTGGATTAAAAGTAAATGTAGAAAAGACCAAATTGATATGGAATGGATCAAAGAAACGATCAAGATACAAACTATGCAAAGAATGGAAATTTAATTGGAACGAAACGAATTTCTCTCTTTTGGGAATCAACTTTGATATTGACCTTGACAACATGGTAAAACAAAACTATGATGACAATTTCAAATATATTGAAAACCAAATGAACATTTGGTCATCCCGTAACCTTACGCCTTTCGGTAGAAATACTATCCTAAAGTCCCTCTTACTCCCAAAATTAAATCATTTATTTTCTTCATTACCAGATCCACCAAAACAGATAATTGAAAAATTCCCAAAAAAATTATTCCAATTCATATGGAGGGGTAAGCCTGATAAAGTTAAACCAGATGTTCTAGTTCTCAAACCTTAGCATGGAGGAATAAAAGCACCGAATAACAAAGAAATTATTGCATCTCAAAAACTAAGGTGGATAGGTAGACTACAAAGTGGAGAAAAAAAATGGAGCACTATATTTACAAACAGTCTAATTGATATAAATGTACTTTGGCTTTCAGATAGCAACTATATTAGAAATAAGGTTATTCCAGAAATAACAAATGTTTTTTGGAAAGATGTTCTTCTGTCTTACACACTCTTTCTCGATAAGTGTACAGCGCCAAACATTTCAGAAGGCGAACTTCTTAGTCAATCTTTGTGGAGTAACGAGGGAATAAAAATAGCTGGAAAACCTGTTATGTACCATTCATGGTACATAAAAAGTGTAATATTTATCAATGATCTAATGCACCATGGTGGACGATTGTTACACTTTGATGAATTCGAAAGAAAATATGAAATTAAAACAAATTTCTTAACTTATGAAGGTATTAAAAGGGCCTTCTGTCATATATATCCAAGTTTGATATAAAAACCATACAAAATGTAAGTCCAAATCCGATCTATCCTTTTAACTTATTTCACATTGGTGCAAATGTAAGCAGTAAACATATATATTTGAAATAAATTGATTCTAAATACGTACAATTACCATGTTATAATAAATGGGCACGAATTTTAGAGTGTGAATTGTCCGAAAAAGACTGGATGGTTAAATCATGGTTTTCAATATGATAGCCCATAAATGTAGTCGTAGTACTGACTTAAAATGGCTGTAGTATAGAATTATTCATAACATTCTTCCTACAAACTGCTACCTATACAGGATAAAGCTATCAGAATCACCTCTCTGCCGGTTTTGCAATAAAGAGTTAGAAACTTCAGAACACCTTTTTTGGTATTGTGTGCCGGTTTTCAAAGTTTGGAAAAGTTTAGAAAAATGGCTAGAAACTGCCCAAATTTATATTCAATTTACGATTTCAAAGATTATGCTAGGAATCAAAGGAAGAAATAACAATCCAATTAATGCAATCATTTTACTAGTTAAAGACATTTTATTTAGACACAGTAAAAGACTGAATATTCCAAAGTTCCAATATATACTTGACCAAATTAAGCAATACTACGACATTACAAAATCCATTTATTTAGTTTCCGGTGAAAATGATGTATTTTTTAAATTCTGGTCATCTTTTCATGCCATATTGAAGAATTAACAGTTATACCTATCTGTACAAGTTTGTCTATCTCTGAATACATCAGATACCTCATTTTTCATGTCATGTTCATATGTAGCTTTATTTGAATGTACTACCTATGTTGTTGTATGTATATAGTTTAAGGTCACTATAACCTGTTCCTCTCACGTATGTCATTTTGTTTATATGTACACTATTGTCAATCATATGTTGTAAAATATGAAAAAATGAAAATAAAAAAAGAGAAAAAAGGTAAGCACATGCCAAGTATGAAAGCCATAACTCTTAACAATCTAAAGTTATGGCCAAGGTTAAAGTTTTCTGAAAATGTCCATTGCGGCAAGGTCAAGGTCACAAGGTCAAATATGATGACCTCATCTGAAAGGTCTCATCACATGATATGCACATGCTAAGTATGAAAGCCCTAGCTCTGAGCAATCTAAAGTTATGGCCAACGTTAAAGTTTTCTGAAAATGTCCATTGCGGCAAGGTCAAGGTCACAAGGTCAAATATGATGACCTCATCTGAAAGGTCTCATCACAAGATATGCACATGCCAAGTATGAAAGCCCTAGCTCTGAGCTATCCAAAGTTATGGCCAAGGTTAAAGTTTTTGTGGACAAACACACAGACGAAGGGACAGACAGACAGACGGACAGGTGAAAAACAATATACCCCCGGAATCTCCGATTCGGGGGCATAACAACTACGAAAGATTGCCATGCACAGTACATTTTACGGTCATTGTTGGTCAATGACGTCACAGTGAACAATGTTCAACAAAATAATTTCAAGATACCTTGTACTATTTCGTGAACTAAAAGTAGCATGTAGAAAGTAAATGCATCAGCGTGATCCCTGACAGTTTCTCTCTCGAAAAATAACAATTAAATTACATTTTTGAACACATGAATTTGTTTCCGAGCGAGTAAACAAAGTTATACCCCACTTCCGGTCTCGTTGCTATGGTTTCTTTTGTTACAAGTGTAGGTGTATTAGCCGATACACCTACACTTTTTCTGATATACCTACACTTTTTCTGAAATACCTACACTTTTTAACTGAGAAATCAATGGAGTCAATTTCTTAAATTTCCAAAATCTAAGTGATGATACTTTATAAAATGTCAGATTATATGTGAACATAAACCTGGGATCGAACCTGTATCCTGTCGCTTTCTGGCCGAACGAACTACCCACTAGACCACGAGGCCAATTGAATCTTTTTATATTCTTTCAGGACCAAATGAATAAGCTTCTTATAATGCGTGATATAATATCACAAATTTCTGTATTTCTTTTTATATAAGAATGTTATTTAATTTTGGGTGCAAAATGTCTTACATACTGAAAGTTACTTCTGTTTTCTCTAAACCTTGGCCATGTTGACATTAGCTATGAAGTGTACGGCGTTAGCTGTACATTTCAGCGAGATGCACGTGCGTCTGCGTTGACAATACCGTCATTGGGCCATATCAATTTGATTTCGAGCCCCAAACATGGGCACAGGGGCTTGTATTGCTGAAAACAAACAGTTCCTAGGTTCAATACTACGATACGATACACCTATACTTATAAATAAAGAAAGGGATGCAACGACAATTTTACCCCCTGTCCAATCAAGTCCAAATTTCAAAATGTTAACACACTTTGTACACCTAAAACACATTGTAGAAATGAAGCACAGTGATAACTCGTTCGATTAAAACAAACATCAACACAATCGGTCAATTATTTCTAAAGTTATGACACTTGAAACACGATTTTTGCTCATCAAACTCGAGTGGGCCAAAATGGTGTCTCAGCAATACATCGACAAAAAACGAGAAAAAAGTCGATATTTCATTCCTAGCAAAAGCAATCAATCTCGAAACGAGTTTTCTACTATCACTTTACATCCCTGATACATTTGTCATACTTGAATAGTTCGGGTATCTTACCGTGTAGGTATAGGTATAGGTGTATCGTATCGTAGTATTGAACCTAGGAACTGTTTGTTTTCAGCAATATAAGCCCCTGTGAACATGGGTAACCATACAACGAAGCACGAGCTGAATGTACCCGGGAGTTGTCACTGACGAGGCCGTATTTGGGTTGGGCGTTTCATACACAAGATTGTTTACAGCTGTATTTGTTTTAGAAATATTATGAAATAGTATCCGTTTTCACTCGACCGTAAGTGGGGTATAAGACAGATATACCCATACTTTTCCTTGTGTATCAAATGATACCCTTCACTTTTCCCGGCGGAGCCTTACTCGGTTACGCCTCGTAAGGGCCCCACCGGGAAAAGTGTAGGGTATCATTCGATACACTCGGAAAAGTATGGTTATATCTCTCACATATACACATACGTGGCCATTGGTAATTTACGCTAAAAATATTAAATATTTATAACCAAAAAAATACATAGGTAGAGAGACACCCAACTTGGTATCCTTCAGTTAAAATATCATGAGTTTATGAACATGAATAACGCCCTGGTGACAGTTAATGTACAACGTTGACCTTAATCTTGAGTGACTCAAAAAAGTAAGCGGCACTGTGTGAGCACATAGCGTCAACAGCCGGGCACTAAGAGAGTTAATGTTCTCACATAGGAATGCTGGACATGGATTATGATTCAATAACCTACTTCTGTGCACATGCAAACATATTTTTGCAGATTGAATCAGTTTTTTTTATCACCCACAACTGTGTTCCACAGGAGATATTGCTTGGTGAGATCAAGCGATATATCCTAGGAGATATTGTTTTGGTAGTAGATTTTGCATAATGCCCCAAACGTCAACTACATGAAATCAACATCATAACTTTACATCATAGTTATGATGATGAGTTATGACATCACAATGGTAACACGTCATAAACATGATGACGTCACAATGATATGACTTCACCACACTGGAAGTCAAATGGCAGAGGTGTGCTCAGAGATGTACACTATTTTCATTTAAACGTAATAAATAAATTTTGTATGTTAAATAGAATCTCACCCTCGTGTCTTCTGATATCAAATATATCAACGATCGTTGATAAGAAAACATATCCTCGGCAAGTCTCGGATATTTGTAACTTTTATCAACTCGTGTTTATATATTTGATATCAGAAGACACTTGGGTGAGATTCTTTATTCAGCACAAAGAAAAAGGTTAAGCACCTCCTGATATTTTTATATAGCTGAATGTAAGAAACAAGTAAGCTCTACTATGACCACAAATTAGTCTGAGACTATTATTTTTTCAGATAGAACAGCCATCTGGCAAGACAGAAAGGCAACAATATGTAGCTGTTATCATTATTTGATAGCGATAACGCCATGTTTACACAGGTACTGTTTTTACCATGAAACAATGTCCAAAGTATGGAGTTGTAAGTGAAACAAAACACATTCGCATTGGTATTGTCACTTCTAAATGTTCTTTGTAGACCCTTGTGTACATAATCAATAAGAATGATCAGTATCAGATGACACACTGC
Source organism: Gibbula magus (assembly GCA_936450465.1). Lineage (NCBI taxonomy): Eukaryota > Metazoa > Mollusca > Gastropoda > Trochida > Trochidae > Gibbula > Gibbula magus. The sequence goes on along the minus strand of OW388295.1, from coordinate 5,258,781 downwards.
ACCCTACGTCTCATGCCTCCAGTCAGGTTGCTTAACCTTTTTATTTGTGTATACCATGTAATTAAATAACTTATTGTGAGAAATATGTGATTTGTTCGTTCTATACACAAGGATGGTTAGTCTTTTGGCCAATAGTATATTACTCTAAAGCCCTGTTTATATGCAATCTTTTGACCGTGGGGCAAAAAATACCCCCGGGGTAAAATTTGCCACCCAGAGGCAAACGTTAAATTATCAGAGCGTTTATATGCCAAGAGTATTTAAGGTTAAAATCAGTTGTGATATAACCATGGCCAGCTACAGACCTCTGTACATGAAACGTAAGAGAGAGCGATTTTCTCAAGCCATCATAATTGCTTTGACAGGTTCGGTTTTAAGGGACAGGAGACTTTGGATGAAGGAGAGAAGCAGACACTGGTGGGGACGCATAGCAATGCAATGTTTTGATGACACGCAGTGGAAGGAAAACTTCAGAATCTCCAAACACATGTTTGACTTGGTGTGCAATCAACTGCAACCCTAGCTCACACGAAACTCACGTGTTCGAGAAAGTCTAACTGTAGAACATAGAGTTGCTGTGACTCTGTACTTTTTGGCTACCAATGTCGAATATCGCACTGTCGGGAATCTTTTTGGTATACATAAGTCCACTGTGTGTGTTATCGTCCATGAGGTCTGTCATACAATAAACACACATATCTTTCCACTGGTAGTCAGCTTACTAAAAGATGACGATCCCAAAGATGTAATTTCGGGCTATTCTTTGAAATGGGGGTTCCCGAATTGTGCTGGTGCCATTGATGCCACTCATATTCCCATCATAGCACCAAAGTTTTGTCATTCAGATTATGTGAACCGGAAAGGATGGTACTCTGTCATAATGCAAGCTGTTTGTGACGACAGATATCGATTCACAGATATCTGTGTTGGCTGGCCTGGCCGCGTGCATGATGCACGGGTATTTGCTAACTCTGCCTTACGGTCATCAGCAGAACGACTTCTGCCTGAATCTCCTGAGTGGAAAATCCAAGTTGGTGTTGATGGTGAGAAAGTTGACATGCCTGTCGTCCTCATAGGAGATCCTGCATATCCTATGTGTTCATGGCTATTGAAGCCATACAGCAACAGAGCAAAGCTTGGAGCAGATGAGTCACAGTTCAATTACAGACTCAGCAGCGCGAGAATGACAATCGAGAACACCTTCGGTCGTTTTAAAGGACGCTGGAGAAGATTTCTGAAGCGGATTGATGTTGATGTCGATTTCGTACCAACTCTCACTACAGCTGCTGTTGCATTGCACAATATTTGCGAAACAGAAAATGAGCAGTTTGAACCTAACTGGCTGGATGGCATTGGTGCAAATGAAGTTGGTCAACCGAATCTTGTGCAAATCAATCAAGACATGAGTGGCGTTGCTGTTCGCAAAGCGCTTACTTTACAATTTGCCAGAGAAGGAATGTGCGAATGACTCTTTCTGAAAGAAACACAGATTTCAGTGATTTTGTCAAGACTTTTAATCCCTTAAGTGTTTATATGCATCATTTGCCCATGGGGGCAAATTTGACCCTGGGGTAAAATGATTTGATCCACCTCTGGAGATGGGTCAAATTTGACCATGGGGTAAATTATTACCCCGGGGGCAAACAGTGTTTACATGCAAAAAATTTACTCCTGGAGGTAAATTTGACCCCCTGGGCAAATTTGATCCGGGGTCAAACGGTTGCATGTAAACAGGGCTTTTCACACCATACATCATTATTTGGAGTGCAAATTCACTTACCTTGAGGAAGTTCATCAGGTACAATTGTGACAGCGTCATATAATGCATCTGCCGGTACAAATGAAGGATTCTCTGCTGGAGTAAAGGTGACAGTTCGGACAGATCCCAGTACATCAATCAGATCCTGCATCTCAGTGACCTGGACAGGAGCGAATGTGACCCCAGTCCTGTCGAACTTGACGTCCTGTGCCGTCTCCTGTAGCATGGTGTTCAGGTTGTCAGTTGAGGACACCATCAGTTGTAGATCCTCCACTTTGTCTGCTCTCTCCCGCATCTTCCGTGTGTATTCAGTGGAGGATTTGACTTTGACAAGAAGAATTGTTGTTGACTCCAGGGCCTCGTCAGTGACTTTGAGCTCTTTGTCAGATTTCATGTCTACATCACTCAGAAGTGAGGCTCTTCTTGTCTGCAAGAGTTCCATCAGGTTGTCAATGGTTCTATTCACATCTTCTGTAGCGCTTTCTCTTGACATCTGGATGTTGGATTTCTTCTTCTCAAGCTGTTTGACCTTTTCCTCCAGCTTGACAGCTTTTTGGTCTAAGTTAACGATGACGTCATCTGTGGCCTTAGCATTCTCCCGGTGGGCTTCTTCTACAGAAACAACATCATGTTTCTTTGTCTTGTCATGATCCACGACAGTGCAGGACACACATATGACTTGTTCACATGTGCGGCAGTAGAACTGTTGAGTCTGGTGGTGGTCCTTGCACTGGTGAAGTTTTCTGAAACTTTCGACTGGTCGTCCTTTCATTTCTTCAAATGTAACGGTTTTATGATCCCTGGTGGGCGGGAGCCGGGCATGAGCTTTGTGGCATTCCTCGCAAAGAAATACACAGCAGTCATCACATCGATATTGAGCCTCGTTTCCATCTGGACAGTTAGTGCATGGCAGACGTAACCCCTTCTGAATTTTCAAGTGATCGAGTATTTTCAGCATCATCGATTCTACAGGAAGGGAGGTAACTCCCACAGGAAGTTCGTGTTCATGTCGACAAAGAGGACAAGGAAGTTTGTTGTTCTTCCATATCTTCTCCAGACAGGAATGGCAGATGGGCTGCACACAACATGGCATACGGCGGGGAAGATGTTCCAACTCGTCATATTCATGGAAACAAACTGGACACTCCGTGAGTTTTTCCTTGATTTGAGAAACTCGGATGTATTCTGCCATGGTTACCTGTTAAATTAAAAAATTGTTTGTAAGAAATACATGATGGATACACAATTTATATTCTGAAACGTTTCTAATCAGAAGCAATACAGTATAAAATAGAGCCATTCATCAGGCTTTATATACATTAACTAATTCAAAATGTAAACTTCTTGGGGGTAGGTACAACAAATAGTGGGCACTTTAAATGGAGAAGATGAAAGAGGTCTTAAGGTCCTTATCCCTCTGACATATCTTTGAGGCCAGAGAAAATACCCTACATATAAAGACACACTTGTCGATTTAATTGATCACTGATGTTTCCTGTAAATTACCTCCCTTTGAAGAGCACATCATAATCACAGGATGAAAATAGCTTTTCAGGTCATGACCTCGGTGACCTATATTTGGGGTCACAGGATAACAAAATCTACAATTTAGGATACCAATTGGCCAAGGAGTCTGTACATGAAAATATTTCAATTCTCTAGGGTCAGTGGTTCTTGAGAAGAAGATGAAAAAAGGTTTTCAGGTCATGACCTCGGTGACCTATATTTGGGGTCGCAGGGTCACAAAATCAACAATTTAGAATCCCCATGGGTCAAGGAGTCTGTACACAACCTTTCAGCTTTCTAGACCTTTTGGTGCTGAATAAGATGAGGAAAATAGGTTTTTAGGGTCGTAACCCCTGTGACCCTATTTGGGTTCACAAGGTCACCAAATTTACAATTTAGATTCCCCATTGGCCAAGGAGTATGTACACAACTTTTCATCTCTCTAGACCGTTTGGAACTGGAGAAGATGATGGAAATAGGCTGTTAAGCTTGTGGCCCCTTTGACCCGAATTGAGGTCATTGGGTCACCAAATCTACATTTTAGAATTCCCATTAGCCAAAGAGTCTACACACAACTTTTCATCTCACTTGACCATTTGGAACTAGAAGAAGATAAAAATAGGTTTTTGGGGTTGTGACCCAGGGCTGTGACCCCATTTGAGGTCACGGGGTCACCAAATCTCCAATTTAGAATCCCCATTAGCCAAGGAGTCTGCACACATCGTTTCAGCTCTCTAGACCATTTGGAACTGGAGAAGAAGATGAAAATGGTTTTTGGGGTTGTGACCCCAGTGACCCTATTTGGGTTCACAAGGTCACCAAACTTACAATTTAGAATCCCCATTGGCCAAGGAGTATGTACACAACTTTTCAGCTCTCTAGACCGTTTGGAACTGGAGAAGATGATGGAAATAGGCGTTTAAGCTTGTGGCCCCTGTGACCCCAATAGAGGTCATTGGGTCACAAAATCTACAATTTATAATTCCCATTAGCCAAAGAGTCTACACACAACTTTTCATCTCACTAGACCATTTGGAACTAGAAGAAGATGAAAATGGGTTTTTGGGGTTGTGACCCAGGGCTGTGACCCCATTTGAGGTCACGGGGTCATGAAATCTACAATTTAGAATCCCCATTAGCCAAAGAGTCTGCACATATCGTTTCAGCTCTCTAGACCATTTGGAATTGGAGAAGAAGATGAAAATGGTTTTTGGGGTTGTGACCCCAGTGACCCTTTTTTGGATTCACAAGGTCACCAAACTTACAATTTAGAATCCCCATTGGCCAAGGAGTATGTACACAACTTTTCAGCTCTCTAGACCTTTTGGAACTGGAGAAGATGATGGAAATAGGCGTTTAAGCTTGTGGCCCCTGTGACCCCAATAGAGGTCATTGGGTCACCAAATCTACAATTTAGAATTCCCATTAGCCAAAGAGTCTACACACAACTTTTCATCTCACTAGACCATTTGGAACTAGAAGAAGATGAAAATGGGTTTTTGGGGTTGTGACCCAGGGCTGTGACCCCATTTGAGGTCACGGGGTCATGAAATCTACAATTTAGAATCCCCATTAGCCAAAGAGTCTGCACATATCGTTTCAGCTCTCTAGACCATTTGGAATTGGAGAAGAAGATGAAAATGGTTTTTGGGGTTGTGACCCCAGTGACCCTTTTTTGGGTTCACAAGGTCACCAAACTTACAATTTAGAATCCCCATTGGCCAAGGAGTATGTACACAACTTTTCAGCTCTCTAGACCGTTTGGAACTGGAGAAGATGATGGAAATAGGCTTTTAAGCTTGTGGCCCCTGTGACCCCAATAGAGGTCATTGGGTCACCAAATCTACAATTTAGAATTCCCATTAGCCAAAGAGTCTACACACAACTTTTCATCTCACTAGACCATTTGGAACTAGAAGAAGATGAAAATAGGTTTTTGGGGTTGTGACCCAGGGCTGTGACCCCATTTGAGGTCACGGGGTCATGAAATCTACAATTTAGAATCCCCATTAGCCAAGGAGTCTGCACACACGTTTCAGCTCTTTAGACCATTTGGAACTGGAGAAGAAGATGAAAATGGTTTTTGGGGTTGTGACCCCAGTGACCCCAATTGGGGCCACGTGGTCACCAAATCTACAATTTAAAATCCCCATTAGCCAAGGAAATGCATACAATTTTTCAGCTCTCTAGAACTTTTGGAACTTGAGAAGAAGATGAAAATAGGTTTTAAGGTTGTGACCCATGTGACCCCAATTGAGGTCATTGGGTCACCAAATCTACAATTTAGAATTCCCATTAGCCAAAGAGTCTACACACAACGTTTCATCTCACTAGACCATTTGGAACTAGAAGAAGATGAAAATAGGTTTTTGGGGTTGTGACCCAGGGCTGTGACCCCATTTGAGGTCACGGGGTCACCACATCTATAATTTGGAATTCCCATTAGCCAAGCAGTCAGCACACAACGTGTCAGCTCTCTAGACCCTTTTGAACTAGAGAAGAAGATGAAAATAGGTTTTTAAGGTTGTGGTCCCTGTGACTCCAATTGAGGTCACGGGGTCACGAAATCTACAATTTAGAATCTCCATTAGCCAAGGAGTCTGCACACATCGTTTCAACTCTCTAGATGCTTTGAAACTAGAGAAGAAGACGAAAATAGGTTTTTGGGGTTGTGACCCCTGTGACCCCATTTGGGGTCATGGGGTCATGAAATCTGCAATTTAGAATCCCCATTAGCCAAGGAGTCTTTCAGGCCAGATAAGCTATAAAGGATAATTGGGTGTACTGAGCATGAACATTGCCCTCAAAGTTAATAGATTAATTGAAACACAGTAGAACAAATATAGCGAAAAAATTTCTAAAGCCCTGTTTATACGGCGAGCGTTTGCATATGAGTAAAGCATTATACATATGCAAATCTGCTCATAAGAGCAAAATTCGCCATATGGACGCATTTGCACATATGTATATTTTACTACCGTAAGCAAATTTTTCACTACCGTAAGCAATTTTGCACCAAGTCAGGGGCAGGTGCAAATGTTTACTACTGTGAGTAAATATGGTATTTTCACTTTTCTAGTAAAAGTTCGTCGTATACAGACATAGTGACTTCACACAGATTGAGAAAATATATAAGAGAACTTTAGAAACTCTTTATACTGGTATTAAAATTCTCTACATAGCATAATCTCCTTCTTGCATGCAATGACCTTCGAAATCCACCTGACTATCCGATTTTCATTATATAATTAGGGCGATATAGTCAAAACAATGTTGACAGATATAAGTTAATGTTTACATCTAATAAATATTAATTAGCATGTTTTGGAATTCTCTTTTCATATATTAAAAGGGTTGGAAGCCCGTTTGCTTAGGCAGAAATTAAACGCATATGAACGCATAGTAAATTAATTTACTTTTACTCACGTGCATATGTGCAAAGTTCGCCGTATAAACAGGGCTTTAGTCCCGTCAATAGCCCTATAATTAAAATAACAATACATATATTGAAATTTAGATACTATAACATATATGACAAGTGATGACAAAACTAAAAAATGATGTGAATTAAACAATAATATACAATGTTCCGCTTACCAACTAAATGTTAAACCATGGATGCATGTGTGGTTTTGATTTGCCAGGGACGTATCCAAATGAAAATGTTTGATATATGTCCCGCTGTGGTTGCATGAGATCACGTGTTCACATTATGATTTGCTGCCAACGGATTGGTTAAGGACACTTTTCTATCTACAGCGTGTTGGTCTAAATATCCTAGGAAAGTTTTGTAATCTTCTGAGAAATGAACACACTTTGAAAGTTGTTCAGTCTATGAATTATGTTCAACTTACGTTCACCATAGTGAATACTTTTTCCACACTGACAGGGCAGTGAGTCATGTACATATACACTACTAACAAACTTCTCCCGATCAAATCATGGATTCATCCAAGGATGGCAAATTTTGACTGACATAAGTCCTGATTAAGCACCACACCATATATGTGTAGTTAATAAAGTTCTTGCGGCGAATCAGTTTATACTTAGTGAATCTGTCCATGATTTTCAGATTAATGATAAGTCAATAGAAGCGTGTATGCCTGTATGGTAACCCGTGCCTTACACACAAACTGTTAAGCGTGGTTCAAGAAAAGTAATCATACAATAATATATCCAACACAGGCTTTTGAGATAAGATATTCAAATATATATCACAAGAAAAAGAAACTTCTTATAATCGTATCCAAACAAGCCAGTAGTCGTGGAAATGTCAAACCATACAAACCGTTAATGATACAAAATAACACATTTGGAAATGATTTTGTTTTATAATGTAATAAATACTAAACAGAACTTCACTTTAGTACACCATAATTCTAATACACTAATAAACAGATATTAAGGTGCAACACTATTCAATAACCAAAATTAAAAGGAGCACATTACATATGGACCACTGCAAGCTTGTAGATTGAGATAACAGTGAAACCAAGATTAGGGATAATTCTATATATTTATAATAAGTAGTTAACGTTAAGCATGCAGATCAATGATGAAACAACTCTCGAATAATGTCAACATGTCAAAACATGTGAATATTATAAACAACTATCATTTTTTTCTGGCTATATATTTTATATATGTTTTACTTATTCCTTGGGAACATTGTTATGTCGACTGATAACTACTGTACAGTGAGTCAGAAGGGTGAAGCCGACCTGACAGTTTGGTTGATAAACTGTTCGTTTAAAGTGCACCGATCGATATCGTTTTTTATATACGAAGCCAATCACATGACATTGTGGTATATATATACATATAACCTTGGTAACAAACACATGCAGCTTGATAAACTCATATAAAGGTACACATAGCATGTATGTCATAGAATAAAGCTATAACGGTTAAATGCGGGGACACCACAAGCAAACATGGCCTCAGTTAACACCCAACATGTTGATTAGACAGTATGAATAAAATGATGTATAGTGATGAAATCTAACAAACTTCAAGGGGGAAACTTTTGAGAGTGAGACACACATATATTACCATTCTCATGTATTTGTACTGCGAATTATCACAATATGGCGTTTATTGGAATATCTAAGGCATGTTGGTGTTAAAATAGCCCTTATGTGGTGGTATCCTCAAATGTAATATATCATCCGCTCAAAACTATAAAGGAAATATACAACATGCAGTGGTATATGAGGATGAATGCATTGCAGTGTGTCCCTGAATAATGAGTGATCTAAGTTAATCAGGCCCATAACTGAAGACACCTTGAGGTTAAGGCTTATAAGGGCCATTATCTCTATAGCTCATTGGGCTTGATATAATACAGCATTTAATAAATGATTAACCAACCAAAATCAACTGTTTTGATTTATTCGAAAAAGTAAAACAGTAAAAAGTTGGGGATAATCATGATATTTTCATGACTTAAACAAATCTAGCGCCTTAGGAAGGCATCTTTTGATGTAGTAGTTTTTTAATGGGTTATTTTAAATCGGTTTGAGTGAGTGTGAAAAAACAACAAGAGAATTAGAGATACCCCTGCTTTTACATTAACATTGGTCAAAGAGAAATGTTTGAAAATAGCAAAAGGGCATCAATGTTTAAACTTTTGTATAAAAAAACCATTACATATAAGTATTATTAAAGCAGAGTAAGTATTACACTTGTAAGCATGTTTTAGAAGTAAAAGTCAAAAAATTTGAAAAATGGCAGTAAATATGCAAATGAGGGTATGAAATATACAAATATGCAAATGAAGGTATGAAATATAAAAATTGACAGATGTACACATTAGTGGTTTCGTAACATTTGAACAATTAGTGTCTGAGTTATGAGTGGAACAAAAAGTGTGAATGGCGAAGATGAAAAACGGAGAAAATTTGCATAAATAATGCAAATGAGGGTATGAAACACAAAAGGCAGATGTACACATCGTGATGATTATATGTATCAAGTGAAAAAAGACATTTGAACAATAAGTATTTGAGTTATGAGCGAAACAAAAACTGTGAATGGCAAAGTCGAAAAACAGAGAAAATTTGCATAAATTATGCAAATGAGGGTATGAAACATACAAAAGGCAGATGTACACATCGTGATGATTATATGTATCAACTTACAAGACATTTGAACATTTAGTATTTTAGTTATGAGCGGAACAAAAACTGTGAATGGCAAAGTCGAAAAACGGAGTAAAATTTGCATAAATTATGCAAATGAGGGTATGAAACATACAAAAGGCAGATGTACACATCATGGTTTCGTAAAATTTGAGCAACTGGTTTCAGAGTTATGAGCGGAACAAAAACCGGACGGACGCACGGACGCACGGACGCACGGACGTGCTGACCCCTATATACCCCCGACTACTTCGTAGCGGGGGTATACAAATCACAGCCTAAAAGTTGTTTTGTATTAAACGAAAAGTTGTTCAATGTAGCCATACCTTGTCAAAGAGAATATTACATTATGATTAGTGAAGATGCATAGCATATTATAAACGTATGACTTCAGAGTCTACAACCATCCTCCACCATGAAAGGCACCCTAGCACGTTTTTTTAAATATTATGTTTTCTTAGATTTGACATCTATTATTAAAGTTTATAAATAGTTGGAAATTAATTAAACAATACCAATTGTTTCTTACAGCAAAATCGTTCCGAAAAGAAAGAAGACAACGTGACAAGTGATGCTACATGGTTTACGTCCTTTCCAATAACTCGGTATATCTGAGTCCAAATCCAAGATTAGTTATAATGGAAATGAAAGTCAATATGTGTTGCTGTAATGTGATTAGTGTCATTTTTTCAAGGGAGGTGATGACATTTTACTAACTGACCTTTTAACAAAAATCACTTGTTAAAGCAGTATGAAACTTCAAATTAAAAAAATCACAAAACTGTCAAAATCAATAAAATTTACTTAATGAACACATACGGTCAGTATTTACTGTATTGGCTTATCTAAAGCGAGAAGGGGTGTTTCATTAACATATTAGACTGACATAATCTCACATGTATTCCCAGATCTTATGGTTATTGGCTTTCTCTCAATTATTTTAAAAAAAAGAACTGAAAGTTTAATGTCTGGTCAGCTTATTATCATGTATGATAAAGCAGTGTCGGTGTATGAATGTCCAACTTGGAATATTGTTTACAATTCATCGATTCCAAAGTCTATAGTGTACTTTCTCGCCTATGACAATAGATATTTGGCTAAAAGTTCAGCACCATCACATTTTCTCTTACATTTTCATAAATTTCGCATATGGTAGATTTGTTTTTCAATGAATTAGTCAATAAATTAACACTTATTATGTATGGGGTGATCAAATCATTCAATTCATCCTAAAATTCTCAGGTCACCGCATTTCAGTTTACTAACTAGGGTGTTGCTTAATCAATTTCTTAGTACATACAATATATTGTGTTACGTTAGAGGGTAAAACATCTAATTTCACGAGCCGTATCCATAGAAAATGGTTAACTGTATTGGAAATAAGTGATGCGATGTATAAAGCCACACTATTGTGTAACTCTTCAGTGTGAGAGGTAGATTTGTAGGACTCATGTAACTTTGAGAGTTAATAATAATAATAGTGGCATTTATATTGCGCAGTATCCACGCCATTATATAAGGTATGATCAAAGCGCATGATTGTCACATTATTATCCTGGTATAACCTAAGATGCCGCAAAGCGCTTACAGGTCACCTCATCAACATCTTACACCAGGTACCCACTTACTGCTGGGTGAACAGTGTTGTTTAGGTGTTAAATTTTGAAATAAAAGACCTCTCCCTAGTACTGAGTCCAAAAAGTAAATATAATTCGCTCCCGGTTAATTTCAAAGAGTTTGCGGTTTCTTGTGGATGATCTCCAGTATGATATGACTGAATACATGTTCAAAGTAAGCTGAAAGTAACAGACATCATTTTAGGAAGAAAATTAATGACAATCTTCAACATCATACAATGAAAGTTTGAAGGTAAAATTGGCTTAATATCTGGCTTAATAGGCCCATATGTTTTGATTTATTAATCATTTATATGATTTTGATAAAACGGGACATAAAGCAGAAACCATTCTAAAAACTTTCACTAGGTTCATTGATCATGAGACCAAATCAAATCATTTTATAGAAAACTTGCAATGGTTAAATTCGGTATTTATCAGTTGAAATGAAATGCGTACTTTAACCGAGCAAAACAAACAATACTGACTGAGAGTTTTTAACCCTATAGTATTAAATTTAATAATGTTGATTTTCTGCCCCCGGAGATTCCGGGATATATTGTTTTTTACCTGTCAGTCATTCCGTTTGTCCGAAAAAATTAAACCTTGACCATTACGTTTGGTCAGTCAGAGACTGACCTTTGAAAATTATGTATCTAATCTGACAAGACCTTTCAGATGAGGTCATAATTGTTTACCTCGTGATCTTGCCCTTTGTTCAGGAAACAGTTTTAGAAAAACTTTAACTTTTGATTGGTCAGTGATAGACCTTTGATATTTCACATGTGTATCAATTGTCTTTAGACCTTTCAGAATAGGTCATGTATTTGTATATATATATATCTTGTATAGGGAGCCTTTCCAAATACGTTAAACTTGGGCGTATTGATTAGTAATTGACCTTGTGGCCTTGAATTTAACTACACAGCTACTTGACAGTAGGATTTATAATGTATAAATAGCAACAGTATCTACACAAGCTTCTCTAAAAAAACTTGTTTACAACGTACCTCTAAGCTCTTCGGTATCCCCACTCTGATTGTACCATAGTCAATTGTGCATGACCTCATACATGCAGATAGAGGACAAATGAAGGTTATCCACTGCTTGTAACAAGGAAGAAACAATAAGTCATAAGAACGATACATATAGGAACTTATGAAAACTGCTATTGCTAAAAGAAGGATGGGCATAAAAATTACAGAACATTTCCAGAATAAGGTTTTAGCAGTAAAATTAGCATACGACTTGATTGTCTAGCTTCGATTACGAGTAAAATTATCTTGAAAGATATTTAGAGGTTATTTTAAGAGTATGCTTTGGGAATGTCAATATACTACATTAGAAATAAACATTCGATAAATTGGAACAAAATAATTTTCCCCCAAATTTACTTTCGGTCAACATAATTTTCATTTTCATTATTTTAATTATACTTCAAAATACAATAAGTTTCAAATGAAATATATATATACTTACATGTACGGATGGGAATGGAAAAATTCCAATCTCCTTTACGCCAATCATATGTGTGGAAGAATGAAGATTGATATTAGGCCAATGAACATGTGACTCCAACTGCTTGGTAGCCTGTGATTAATGCGTTTGATCGGTAGATTTCAACTAAAATTTCATTTGAGGAATACTGGTATATTTGGGCGAAACGTCAGCGCAGCGCACAGAGCAAACAGAACCAGTAGAAGCTGTGTAAGTGGAAAACGCGACAATAACAATGGCCTCAGGACATCAAACTTAATGAGAGGCATCGACGAACCTCCGTTGTTATAGCAGCAAGGACAATCATAATTCACAATTTTAAACAATTGATTAGATTTTCAAAACTTTTAAACTCTTAATCTGATAATGAGTTTCAACGTGTGACCAAAACCATTAAATAAACGAGCATACACACAGATCAATAGATTGTTTCACAAATGTCACGACGTGTATTATAATTAACCTAAACCAAATGTATATATTGATACACGTAGATAACATATTTGTTTACATGCTCAAACATTGATATACCTTCTTTTTGTATGTTTATACATTAACTTTTTCTTTAAAACGTGCTGTATGTATATATTTAACTGTCTAATAACTAGGTTTGCATTCTCTGTTTAGGAATATGTCTTAACTATAACATATCTTATGCACTGTGTACTTTCTGTATTAATGTAAGGGTAAAATCTATTGTTGTATTACATTGTAACTTTTATGGTGGTACCTATCTCGGGGGGGGGGGGGGGGGGGGGGGGTCCCCCCAGTACGTTGAGACTTTAAATTAACATTTACATTATTTGGAACTTCCTGGGGATGTAATTTTAACGGTTATATGATATTGTCGTATGTTGTTCACATGTCAACAGCTTTTATTTCACCAAAGCGTATTCTGATATCAAACATATCAACACAAAGTCACATATAGCGGAGGCTGGCCAATGTTATTTGGACTTTGATCAAGGAGATATCTTATCTCAGAATATTACAAATAAAAAAGGAATGTCAGCTGTCTGACGAGGGGTTACTTGTTGCGTAGGCCGGTTATAATTTACAATTTAACCTTCAATTCTCGACAAGCCTCGATAGATCTAAGTCCCTCAATGTTTAACCGTAAAAGTAGTTTTGGGGCTATTTCCTAAGCCACTACTAAAAAGGTACTCCAAACATTGTCACAGTATACGTCTTAAAATATCCATTAGTTTCTCATGTGTTTTTATTACAACATATATATATGCTTCTATGAATTGCCGTCTCTTTGATATTTAAAACTGAATGTTCTTCATCATGTAGATTAATAACAATCCATTATGTGATATTATTACATTTTTTCTAAAGCGAACCTCCAGTTTAGGCATGACATAACAGTGGCTGATCAAGAGGGGGTGGGGTTGAGACAGGGGTGTCAGGGGTTCGAATGAGCCTATCTGGTCTCTTTGTTATATCAAGTTGTTTGGTTTGCTAGTGTGTAGGTTAATTTCCTTATCTTTTATAGAATATAAGGCCAGTTGACATATGACAAACTATCGTTGAACTCCGGGTCGGACAAATGAAGCGAGCGTGCCGCATGGACTATAAACAGCGTTCGCCGTTTCTTTTTCTTGTGGATAGATGCGGCTTACTTCGATTTGGCCCCTTCATTTAACTACCCCTGTAAGGAAAATCATCTAATGCAGAATACCTGTTATGTATGTTCAATATATGCTTTGTTGGATCAATCTAAACTGCAAGAAGGTGGACTGCTGGTGAAGTTTATACAAATGTTGTTTTGTGATCTTTTGTATTAGAAATGAAGCATAATTATATAACGTTGATTCATACTTACACCAATATGCTTGATACAAAATATAACTAATTTCCCTACTTTGGTTTAGAAATTCAAAGACTATAAATCTGTATTATTTGTTCGCAGAGAGCAATATACTACAAGGAAACAAGCAAATTGACATGGAAACAAGCTAATGAACAGAGAAACAAACTAATGGCCAAGGAGACAAATTAGTTGACAGGGAAACAAGCTAATCGGAGAAAAACCTATTTGTTATATTAAAGCAAATTCAAAAGTAAAGCAAAAGAAAAGAAAAAGTAAACTTTCATTTGTCTGTTATCTTTGTGTTTTGTGGTTACACGAACACTGGAGATGTAGCTTCTCACATTGTAACGTATTTCCCTTCATTCCATGACGTACATCATCACAAAGTGCAAACTATTTTTCCACTTGATGAAATGCCCTAGCAATCTGTCAACTTAATATTCCTGTTTCTATTTGACAAAACAGAAAGTTATATTTCATAATGTATATATAGGTCTGGGGTTAGAACTTATTTTACAACTGTGGTTAACTTAAAAGATGAACGTTGATGTTTTCAACTTCAAAATGGTTTAGCCAATATGAGTTGACACACGCATTTCCCATCATTCCATGAAATATATAATCACAAAGGGCAAAACTATTTTTCATTTTTAAAAATGAAATGCCCTAGCCATCTGTCAACTTAATATTCCTGTTTCGATTTGACAAAACAGAAAGTTCTATTTCATAATGTTTATGTTAAAACTTTTTTTTACATCTGTGGTTAACCTAAACGATGAACGTTGATGTTTTCAACTTCAAAATGGTTTTGCCAATATGAGTTGACACACTGTTTAAGTTTCAAATGTTTACATCTGCATAACATCTGCATGTGGGTGCAACTTATGGGGGTCCACAGATGGTCGTGGCGACGTCAGAAATCTATGTAAGATAAATGTAGAAATGGAGGTCATTTCGTCGTCTTTACAACATCGTTGTAGCAACCTCTTTGGGTATCTACAGAATGATGTTGTGACGACGTCAGAAATATATGTCAGGAAAAACTAAAAATAGACGTCGCTACAACGTCGTCACAGCGTCGGGATTATGTAAGAAAACACGTTGAACAGCAACCTTTCCTGGAGTCTATATTTATACAGTATAGTAAATCAAATAGAGATACGAACCTCCTAGAGTTTCAATATAAATTCATACATAAAACCATATGCACAAAGCGAGAGTTGCTTAAAATGAAATTGGTTGATAACGATTTATGTCGATAATGTGGTTCAGTGAGAGAATATATAACGTATATAGAATGTCCAGATATTAAAATGTTTTGGAACGAATTTAACTACTTTGTTAATAGATTATTTAATGTGAGATATGAAGTCTCCACTATAGATATTTTATTTTGTTGCGGCAGTAACCACTTACACAATCACATGATTTTACTAGCCAAACGGCATATATTTGTAATGAACCTAAAAGGTCTGAATCCAAGTCTTACTAATTTTAATTCAGTATTAAAAGATGTAATAACAGGTATGGGTCAACTTTGACTGCTATACAGTGTATACACGTTATTGTAGTAGTGTTCCCAGTTCAATGAAACTAAATGTGTATTTATGCCTTTTTATATTTGCTGTTTTGAATACTATTTGTCTAGTCTAGTGAATGCACCTTATCTTGATTGTATCCAAATGAAGTTAATAAAAAAAACACTTTTTGAGAGTCTGCAGAATGGCGTTGTGAAGACGTTAGGATCTACGTTGGGACAACGTTAAATAGTCGTCGTAACAACGTCCTCACAACGTCGTAATTAGGTAGGAAAGCCACGTTGTAGCCACCTCTCTGGAAATCTTCAGAATGACGTTGTGACGACGTCAGGATCTTCGTAAGGACAATGTAAAGTGGACGTTATGACAGCGTTATCACAACATACCGTATTTCCTCTAATAGGCGCCGGACATCTAATAGGAGACGGGCCTCTTATAGCAGCCGGGGATAAAGGTACCTAAAGGTGAATAAGAGTCGGGCCTCCAATAAGGGCCAGGCCTCTAATAGGGGCCCAGTTTATATTGCATCAATGATAAATCACTAGATATATTTCTATTTAAATGTACCCATGCACTAAGAGGGTTAAACTAGTACTACCACGCTAAATCCGGTTTACATGGCATGGCGAGGGGTTTGTTGTTAAGCTTAGATATTTTAGTCAGTAATCAGAGATTGGTCAAATCTAAAAATGAAATAAGGGCCAGGCCTCAAGTAGGAGCCGGGCCTCCAATAAGCGCCGGGGGGTAATAACCCTTAAACGTTAATAAGGGCCCGGGCCCCTATTAGAGGAAATACGGTAGATTTGTTAGCTGGGCATTCGCATCACATATGTTGCCTTTCTGTCCTCTTTTCTACCAAATCCTTCTGTTATCGTTTCTCTTGTAATTTGATCAAATCAAATGTTTGTCCCTTAGTTACACAAGCTTATGTTCAATCATCTCTTTCCTCCTCGTTGTAGAAAAAGCAGGGACGACAGTCTTCGGACCGTTCGACCCAATCAACGACATCAACAACGTGTGTGTTGCCCACGGTCTGTGGCTGCATGTTGACGGCGCCTGGGGTGATGGTGTGCTCATGTCCCGTCGTCACAGGAGTCTGATGGAGGGAGTGGAGCGGGCTGACTCAATCACGTGGAACCCCCACAAGCTTCTCGGCATTCCCCAGCAATGCTCCGTGTTCCTCACCAAGTTTGACGGTCTACTCCAAGCTGCACACAGTGCTAATTATTCCTATCTCTTCCAAACAACTTCTACGACGTCAGCTACAACACTCAGTCTACGAGTTCAATAGGGATTTCCCCAGATTCTTCATTTACCTGCCATTTCAGCCCCTCGCTTTCGGAATCTTGTAAAGCGATACTATAAACATGAGATAAGCAGTCGGGTTGATTACAAATAGCTCAACCGCCCCAAGAAGGGGGGAAATAACATACAAAGACCGCATCATGTTAAATCACTTGAATTATTTTATTTAGAAAAACATTTATCACAATAAAAAAAATCATTTGTGAGCAAGTCACTTAATACTAAATGAAAAAATAAAAACAACAGCGCACAAACTTACAAACGCTAACAAAATGAGACAAAATTGTTGAATCATACATGTTTTGACAGATCAAAAGTTATCCTGCTGAAGCTATACATCTCTTAATTTACAGTTCATCCTCATCCTCAGTGTTTGAAGGACTAACCAAATCATAGTCTATTGTTGTATCTGAATCACAATCACTAGAATTTTAATTTATGCTTTCTAAATCAGATATTTCATTTTGATAACTTGTACATGTGCCTCCATTTTTGTGAGGATTTTTGCATTTAGGACCACCTTTACAAAGACATAAATTGGTACATGGTTAACACATCTTACAACAATTTGTACATCCTTTACCAGTTAAGGAACACATGTTATTTTCCGATTTGCATCCACACCTTGATGCAGGAAAAGGTCTTCTTTTTGTTAGCATTCTCCTGCTTTGCTCTAAATTTACATCCTATGTTGCCTATTACTCCGTTATTACTGTTTTCTCAAAACATTTGGAACACTTGTCAGAAAAGGGCATAGTACTTTGAATGGCCATGATCAAGATAAAATTTCCACATTTTCTTGCAAACTAAGAGCAGTGTCAGTTGGAGGTATGTCCTTGTACACATCTTTAGAACCATGATTTGAAAAGTAACATACTCTACGAGTAAACTCAAGCCAGCCTATTTCATTACTTAGATTAACATTAATATCATTTAAATCATATCCTAACCATTCAAGGAGACATTTAGTCATGTTATTATAACTGCCATTTGCCTCTTTGAAAGCCAACAACAGTGTTGCAGGATCATTATATACATGCCGAAAGAGTTTAATGTATTTCTCCAGATATGTACACCAAATGAGCCTAGTATAAGCAGTGTGTGAAATGTGAACTGAATGACTTTCAACAGAAACTGTTACTAATTTATCATACAAACATTGTTCCAAGTTTGAAAGATTATTAAAGTAATACATCCTTTATATATAGATGATAACTTCACAGTATTATATTCTTTATCAAAATCATCATTAGTTGCTTGTCAATGAGTCAAAACTGTTCGGATATTTCGTGCAGACGACATTTCTCTTTCTAACCAATCAGATGCTTTGTCTTGGTCACGTGACCTAGATATTAGAAAATGGGGGGGATAATCTGGTACAGGCTACAGAATGTATTCCCTCAGTATAGCAGGATGTTTGTGTCAAAATAACTAAATGCCATTTATGTTTAATGATCCAACTACACCATAGTAATGACAGTTTGTTTATCTAGCCGATGAAACAAAAATATCCCGGTGTTAAAGTATGGTACCCCCAAGACACTGTGTTTACCCCTACTGAAGGATTGCCCATCTCAATTACTGATATCATCGTATTTAAACAAAGAGGGACGTCAGTGGTGACCTAGGGTGATAGGTCCTTCAAAATAATTACAAATATCAACGATAGAGTCAAAGATGTTGACACATTTACAGTTTCAGAAACCCTTATTGTGAAGGGAAAGCCTCAGGAAGGGAGGTGTTTTTTGACCAACCAGAAAACAACATTTACTGAAGCTCCACCTATTTCTTTTAATTGACATGATTACTGATACAGCAACAACCAATAAAAACCCTAGAAAGATGCTCTATTTATTTTGAAACAAAAAGATCCCAGCTTAGAAGTAGGGGGATTGAGTAAAATTTGCAACCGGAAGTGGATACATCTGATGTTTGTAGTTGATTTTTGTTGCCATTGTTGATGAGAGTAACTTTATTATGACACATAACTGTGGGTAATTATACTTTGATCCCATAAATGTAAAGGTAAGTGTTCTTCTGTTGTTATATTTTGAGTATTTGAGACATTTCCAGATATACCCACTTTCGGAACTACCAATGAAATCTTATTTATTATTATGATTACATTCCCAATAGACGCTGTACAACCAGAACGAGGCGGGATTCCCTCTAGATAATGAAGCTAACGTACTGAACTTGTAGCCTGACTGGTGACAAGACGTTCCAATGTGGACTCAAGGTCGACGTCTTCATGTTCTGGCTCATGTGGAAGGCAAAGGTGAGATGATGTTTCTGTACTTTTTGTTGTGTTTATTTATATTACTATGATATTTTGCTTCATAATTTAACGATTCACATATTGCCGAAGGTGTTTTTCGGACTGTGTAGAATTTTGGTAAAACTGTAAGTGCAATATGCATTTCTTTCAATCTTCAATTTGATCTTAATATGTTAAACTGTCGACTGCATGGTCAACATCTTTTAGTTTGATTTCATAAAACTTATATTCCTGCTTATCGCTTGCAGAGCACACGAGGCATGGAGAAACACGTGAACACACTGTTCGAGAACACGTCCTACTTCGTGGAGAAGATGAAGCTGAGGGAAGGCTTCCAGATGCTGCTGGAGGACCCCCAGCTCACCAACGTCTGTTTCTGGTACATCCCGCCATGTTTGAGAGGACAGGAGGACACCGCTGACTTCCAGAAGAGGCTCCACAAGGTGGCGCCAATCACCAAGGAGCGCATGATCAAGAAGGGCTCCATGATGATCACATATCAGCCCCAGAAGGAGCACGTCAACTTCTTCCGGTTGGTTCTACAGAGTTCCGGTACCACATTCGAGGATATGGAATTCTATATGGAGGAGATCGAAAGGCTGGGCCACGACATCGTCGTCTAAATCTGTGGTCGAGATGTGGCGTCTGTCGTTCACATTGAACATCGATAGACAGTTCATGAACTGCACTGCAATGACATTAGTATCAATATCACGTGCTTTAGGTCTGGTTGCTTTATCTCTGTTTCGCTTGCGCAGTCATGAAATACTGATCCAAGTCATGAACTGATCAAGAACTGTGTCCTTAGTGTCTCCAAGCTCCTGACCGCTGAGCACTACATAAGGACTTGTTGATGACGGTGTTTGCTGGTCCAAACCTGATCAATTTTTATTTGTTATGCCCAAGTTTGTTACTTATTGGGTATTTGTGATGTTGCTTATAGTATTGACATGGCGTTATTGACAATCGTTAGCCAGCTGGTATGAGATAAACATTTTATAAGGATATGTTTACGATGTTAAACATTGATCGGGCGACGTCTTAGGATGTTGAGCATTGATTGGGCGATGTCTTTCAGATGTTAAGCATTGATTGGGCGATATGTCCACGATGCTAAGCATTGAGCGATTTGGCATGAGAAAACAAACAATAATAGATCTGATTTAGATAAGTGAATGGAATGGTAATTTGATTTGAAAGTAGGTATCGAAAACAAATACTTTTCTTAATCGAGCACGGGTATTTTGAAGAGATAATGGCAAATATTGAAATTCATTCTCCTAAAATAATTCCATCAGAACCATTTTTGCCATCCATGATCATATCATTTCAAAAATCACATTATTTAGCCCATGTAGTCTTTCGCTCATAACATTAAATTGAACTACATATTTCACGTACATGTATATAAATTCATCACATAATCAATGGTGTCTGACCATTTTTATCCGAATCTCAATCATCAGCATGACCATATGTGACATACATTTACATCATGACCATCGCCTAGAATTCATTTCTGTATATATGACAGCAAGATGTTTTTGTAACGGATTGGTTGGTTGGTTGATTGGTTGATTTGAATTGTTCGTGTTGTTCGATCCAAGGTCTAGAGGGTGATACAAAGAGCGATGTAGACACCAAGAGACAACTGTTTCTTTGTGTGGGGTAGTTAGATATTCGACGGCAGCTGACGAAGTTATTGATTGAGGGGACTGGGGAGAAAGAGGAAAAGATTGAGTGAGTGAGTGAGTGGTGAATGGTTGAATATGAATCGTTTATAAATGTTTCAATATAATCATCCTTCATACCGCAGCTATCATATTTAATGAAGACTGGTTCTCTGAATTAGTTGCGTTTGCGCCCCACTGAGCGCAGGCGCATCACATCTAGATATCCAGTCTGATTTTGTTCATTGGTTTACACTGAAACTCAAAATGGACCTTGTTTGTTCAAGCATCATGTTCATACTGTTATCGTTGTATATACATGTATAATACTAGTTATCATTGTGTTATAAACTTAAAAAACACTGTGCAAACTTGGCGTAAATCCGCTACGCCGATTTACACAGTTTGCACATCGTTTTTTAAGTTTATACCTCCATGAACTTAATAAATGTTGAAGTCAATTCTTAAGTGTTTATGTAATAATTAAACCGTTTACTCTTTCCAATGAATTTATGAACATTGTGAAACATGTTTTCGTTGACTGTTTGTGGAAGATTTGGATTGCCATACAGGATTGTATCAAGATCAAATTCTGCCTTTTAATTATAAACTTTTGCTTTAATTCTAAACGGAGATTAGCATATCTTGGACATCTCAAGAACACATTATAGACGTCTTCAACCAAAGCACCACAAATGTAATATTTCAGGATTTACAGTTGAGTTTTATAATTTTTTATGGCAAGATTTACATAAATTCTTGATAATATCTCTCAATTTTGGTTATGATAATGGATCTTTATCAATGAGTCAGACCCAGTGACTAATAAACTGCTTCCCTAAAAACAAACTAAAAAATGATAGACACGTTCAACCAATGCACCACAAGTGCAGGATTTACTTTCAGATAAATTGACATGATACAGATCAGCTTTATGGAACTACAATAATTTCTTAACTTACTGTGTATAACGTTCATCTTCCCGTCACCGAATAGAACATATTTGGGGATTTTACACACTTTTTCCAGATAGTTCTGCTTTAAATGATAATGTATTTGAACATCTTATTGTCGAGGAAAGATTATTCCATAGATAAGCACAGTCGTAAATAAAAGACTTTTGAAGAACTGCAGTTGGAAATTTTGGAATAGATAAATTTGACCTTTTATGCAAGTGGTAATGAGAAATCTTGTTTCAGAGACTGGTGGAAGTAAATTAATCAGATAATCTGGAGCCTGTGTATTAATAATTTTGTAAAAAGTACAAAGTTTCTTATCTTCACGTGTAATTTGTAAAGGCAAACAACCAGTTTCTTAGTATAAGCTATCTCTTGAAGCAAACTTTGGTAAGCCAGTAACAATTCTTGTAGCTTCAAATTGCACCTTTTCAAGGTTGTCACACAAAACATCCAAACAGTTATCCCAGGCCTCAGAAGCATATTCGAAAATGGGTGGAATATATATTTCATACACACGTGATAAAATGCTGCTATTCTAAAGATACTTTAACACAGAAGAGAAGAGATTAATTTTGAAGCCTTTCTATGGACAGATCAACATGATTTGACCATTTATTATTCTCCGAGAAGATAAGGCCAATATGTTTGTGTTAATGTACAGTTACAGGTGATCATTATTGAATACTCATCTATATGTAGGTACCCCAGGACTATAACTATGGCTAAGTAGCATGAATTTAGTCTTATTAGTGTTACCAACCATGTGCTAGCCCATTCATGTGATTGGGCTAATTCATATTTAAGAGAAGTTTTGACAGAAGTTTCCAGCAGCTCCGAGTGATGCATCATCCGCAAACAAAATCTAGTGACGTTTTGCAAGTTATCGGGTAAATCATTAATATACACAAGTAATAAAAAAAGGGCCAAGGACAGATCCCTGCGGAACCCCTGCAGTAACATGTAGTGCTTTTTATAATGTACCGTCTATCGGATAGATAATTCGTTAACCAATTCAGATTGCCACCGCGAATACCATAATAAACTGAAGCACAAAAGAAACGTCACATTGGTTTCGATTAATTTAATATTTTAAAGAAATGAGATGCATTTGATTATGGCACGATGCAATAACACCTTTTGGCAGTAGTTTTAATGACTTAATTGGTGACTGTTTTACTTTTTTATTACAATATCATTTTTTAAACTAGACAGGGGTTAGAAATGAAATTTACACCAACATGACACCTACCATGTTTAAAATGTTCTAAATGTGTGCATGACGAGGCAAATTTATTGATTTTCATACAGAGTATGTGTTATATATCGATGAACAGTTGTGTTTTATCAAAATTATTTTGGGGGAATTTTAAATTTCAAAATTTTATTTTTTTATTTTTTTTTTAAAAACACGTAGAAGAATTCTTTGACAGATTTAATATTTTGGACTAATTTCCCAAACTATTCAGTTTTTGAATACGACGTCGAAAACTCGAGATATTTGACATTGAAAATTATACATATGATAAAAACAACTGAGGGGTGACGTTTCTTTTGTGCTTCAGTTTATTCCAATTAGTGCAACAAACCCTTGTGCCAAACTCTGTCAAAAGCCTTGGCTATAAATGCAGCCTGACAGGAGACCTTCAGATGATGTACGCTTGGCATTACTAACAAAGATATCATGTTATATTTTGTAAGACATCTGATTTAAACAGTATTTTATTACAGTATTAAGGACATAAAACATACTTTAAAATAAACTATGAAAAGTAAAATGGACGAAAGGATTAGGAAACAGGTTACAAAAGCCTATATAAATGCTTCTCCTGAAAGATATATCATGCTTCAGAACGATTTCGCTTAAACAGAATATATTAAATTGGCTGCAGAATGTAATGAAATGTGTATATTTAACTTTTGATTTTAAGCCACGGATGTTTTATATATATAGTACTGCTTATAAGATACATCAATGTGGCATTATCGGTAACAGATACGTTTGTCACCAGATTTGATATACCATTAGTTGTCGTTGTATCGAGTTCAGTATTAGTTCAGTGTGTATGTATTGTAAACAGGCAGATAATGGTCAAGTCGTACAAAGAGCAATCAGTGTGGTTCATTTTGTAACTTGTAGAATAAAAGTATCTGTCATCAATCATTTTCAGTATCTTGAGTTATTGTGCACCTGACGGTCAGAGTTATGCCCCTTTACTTATGGAAGCGTCCATGGTGCATCTGCAGAGACAATATTAAATATATTTTAATATAAAAGGAATTTGTAAAGAAATAGTTATTATACTTAATAGAAACATGTATCATTTATTTTAAAGTTCCCATTTGAAACTACAGTTTTACTTAACCATAAGTTTTTAATGTATGGTATTGAAATACACGAATACTTCAGATGTGATATTATATTTCGCCATATTATAAAAAAAAGTCCAATTAGGTTTTAGCATTGGCATTATTTCATTGATTGCACATATTATGTGATTTTGTTTTTGTCTTTTTTTTTATTTCTGAGATCATGTTACTGTAACAGAGGTACTCGAGCACTTATGGGGGTTCAGTGGATGGATTTTATTATTTGATGGATAACAGAATTGAAACCAAATAGACAAAGAAATGCCCTGGAACACAGAATACACAAATTACACAATATCCATACATTAAATTACTATTACACCTGAATGCACATTAAATGAGCATTCAAATCATATATACAAGTGATAAATAAACTGTTGTTACATAATCCTTTTGCAGCATTATAACATTAATACTAGGGCATAATCACATACAACAGCACATGATAATTCATTAAACTTATGTTATAAATCCATCACATTAAAACACAATATTGCATGAACATAAAACTATTTACAAATAAAGATATATATTTAAACATAAACTAAACCACACCAACCTCGTCTCAGGGACGCAGGCTTCCAACTCTGTCAGAGAGGCGCACGTAATCAATGATACCAAAACGTGAAATAGGAACTAATTAACTAAATGTAAATACCAAAAGATAAATGAACTTGGCATATACCGTCTATCTAACATAACTATACTAATGATATAATACCTTATAAAACTAACTGTAACATTTACTTATGTTAGATAAACCTAACCTCAAATGAATGCATAGTTAGAATATATGATTTTAACTATGAATATACTAATACCCTAAATACTATAAACAGTACGTACCTATTATACTTATACTAATATGTTGTAGATACCAAATATATGTACGATTACCCTAAAACCTTACACTGATCAAAGATACATTTAACTGATGTAAATAATTATCCTAACAGAATAAACCTAATATGAAAACCCTCACATAATACTAGTAATACTGTAAATACTAGCAATACAATGCTAATACAATGTTATTAAACTATCAGTTCATACTGCACTAATACACATAAAATAACTCACGGCACATGATGTACACATGTACTTCACGTACCAGCACTATCATACAAGCTAGTGATACATAAGAATATGTACACCACTATAATGATATATAATGATATCAAAAATGATATTATTACAGCATTGTACTATGCTGTAACATGATAAAACATAAACATAAATACATATAATACATACTACTCATAACCTAAGTACCTACACAAATAATTAAAGATATAACTTAAAACAAAACTTACCCTACATACTGTGATGTGAAAGTCGTGATGGCCAAAAGGAAGAATATGCCGAGTAAGAGAGAGAGGAGAGAGTAGAGTATAAGGTACCTGACTATCACATACCAAGCTAACCTAAACAATAGACACTGGTCACAGGACAAGCCTCTGACCACCCAGATACCCAAGTAAAACCCTAACACATAGAATTAACTTAAATACTTAAGCTTCAGTGAATTACTAGCTTGAACAACCGGTGCAAGTGTTAGTAGAAACACAGGACATGGGATAAAGTAAATAAAGGGGTATTTTTATGAAATGTTAAGTTTATGGTAAACATGCTAAATAAGTTATTTGAACTTATTTTGTATGTAGGATATTCAAATAGTTTAAAGAAGTAAATATAATAGATTAAAACGAGATATTTACACACGGTTACATTACATGGATCCATGTATGGCAAAATTGTATACTATATCAGGATATCAGAAGTTATTTCTGAAAAACAAATAACAAAAGGTAAAAAGACCTTATATTAAGCTAGAAGTAATATTAGATCAAAAGTGTCATTTGTATGAAAGGTGGGTAAAGAACCAAAAAGGATCAAATCACATTGAAGATATTTATTACCTGTGTGTCCACAATTCAATTCAAGCCATTGTGAAAATTGTTGCTTAATTTTGGGGTCACGGGGTCACGAAATCTACAATTTAGAATCCTCATTGGCCAAGTAGTCTGCACACATCTTTTAATCTCTATAGACCTTTTGGAACTGGAGAAGAAGATGAAAATAGGTTTTTAAGGTTGTGACCAATCTGACTCCATTTAAGGTCAAGGGGTCACGATATCTACAATATAGAATCCACATTAGCGAAGGAGTCTGCACACAACTTTTCAGCTCTCCATACCTTTTGGAACTGGAGAAGAAGATGAAAATAGGTTTTTAAGGTTGTGACCCCAGTGAACCCATTTGAGGTCGAGGGGTCACGAAATCTACAATTTAGAATCCCCATTAGACAAGCAGTCGGCACACATCTTTTAAGCTCTCTAGACCTTTTGGAACTGGAGAAGGAGATGAAAATAGGTTTTGGGATAGAAGTGACCCCTGTGACCCCATTTGAGGTCAAGGGGTCACGAAATCTACAATTAAGTATCCCCATTACCAAAGGAGTCTGCACACAACTTTTCAGCTCTCTAGACCTTTTGGAACTGGAGAAGAAGATGAAAATAGTTTTTTAAGGTTGTGACCAGTGTGACTTCATATGAGGTCAAGGGGTCACGATATCTGCAATTTAGAACCCCCATCAGCCAAGGAGTCTACACACAACTTTTCAGCTCTATTTACTTTTTGGAACAGGAGAAGAAGAGGAAAAAAGGTTTTTAAGGTTGTGACCCCTGTGACCCTATTTGAGGTCGAGGGGTCACAAAATCTACAATTTAGAATCCCCATTACCAAAGGAGTCTGCACACAACTTTTCAGCTCTCTATACCTTTTGGAAGTGGAGAAGAAGATGAAAATAGTTTTTTTAAGTTTGTGACCAATGTGACCCCATATGAGGTCAAGGGGTCACGAAATCTACAATTTAGAATCCCCATTGGCCAAGGAGTCTGCACACATCTTTTCATCTCTCTAGACCTTTTGGAACTGGAGAAGAAGATGAAAATAGGTTTTTGGGGTAGAAGTGACCCCTGTGACCCCATTTGGGGTCACGGGGTCACGAAATCTACAATTTAGAATCCCCATTGGCTTAGGAGTCTGCACACATCTTTTCATCTCTCTAGACCTTTTGGAACTGGAGAAGATAAAAATACGTTTTTAAGGATGTGACCCCTGTGATCCCATTTGGGGTTAAGGGGTCACGATATCTACAATTTAGAAACCCCATTAGCCAAGGAGTCTGCACACAACTTTTCAGCTCTCTGTACTTTTTGGAACTGGAGAAGAAGATGAAGATAGTTTTTAGAGGTAGCAGTGATCACTGTGACCCCATTTGAGGTCATCGGGTCATGGGGTCACGAACTCTACAATTTAGAATCCCCATTGGCCAAGGAGTCTGCACACAACTTTTCATCTCTCTAGACCTTTTGGAACTGGAGAAGAATATGAAAATAGGTTTTTGGGGTAGAAGTGACCCCTGTGACCCCATTTGGGGTCACGAGGTCACGAAATCTACAATCTAGAATCCCAATTGACTTAGGAGTCTGCACACATCTTTTCATCTCTCTAGACCTTTTGGAACTGGAGAAAATAAAAATACGTTTTTAAGGATGTGACCCCTGTGACCCCATTTGGGGTTAAGGGGTCACGATATCTACAATTTAGAATCCCCATTAGCCAAGGAGTCTTCACACAACTTTTCAGCTCTCTATACTTTTTGGAACTGGATAAGAAGATGAAGATAGTTTTTAGGGGTAGCAGTGACCCCTGTGACCACATTTGAGGTCAAGGGGTCACGAAATCTACAACTTAGTATCCCAAATACCAAAGGAGTCTGCACACAACTGTTCAGCTCTCTATACCTTTTGGAACTGGAGAAGAAGATGAAAATAGTTTTTTTTAAGTTTGTGACCAATGTGACCCCATATGAGGTCAATGGGTCACGAAATCTACAATTTAGAATCCCCATTGGCCAAGGAGTCTGCACACATCTTTTCATCTCTCTAGACCTTTTGGAACTGGAGAAGAAGATGAAAATAGGTTTTTGGGGTAGAAGTGACCCCTGTGACCCCATTTGGGATCACGGGGTCACGAAATCTACAATTTAGAATCCCCATTGGCTTAGGAGTCTGCACACATCTTTTCATCTCTCTAGAAATTTTGGGACTGGAGAAGATAAAAATACGTTTTTAAGGATGTGACCCCTGTGATCCCATTTGGGGTTAAGGGGTCACGATATCTACAATTCAGAATCCCCATTAGCCAAGGAGTCTGCACACAACTTTTCAGCTCTCTATACTTTTTCTAACTGGAGAAGAAGATGAAGATAGTTTTTAGGGGTAGCAGTGACCCCTGTGACCCCATTTGAGGTCATCGTGTTATGGGGTCACGAAATCTACAATTTAGAATCCCCATTGGCCAAGGAGTCTGCACACATCTTTTCATCTCTCTAAACCTTTTGGAACTGGAGAAGAAGATGAAAATAGGTTTTTGGGGTAGAAGTGACCCCTGTGACCCCATTTGGGGTCACGGGGTCACGAAATCTACAATTTAGAATCCCCATTTGCTTAGGAGTCTGCACACATCTTTTCATCTCTCTAGAAATTTTGGGACTGGAGAAGATAAAAATACGTTTTTAAGGATGTGACCCCTGTGATCCCATTTGGGGTTAAGGGGTCACGATATCTACAATTCAGAATCCCCATTAGCCAAGGAGTATGCACACAACTTTTCAGCTCTCTATACCTTTTGGAACTGGAGAAGAAGTTGAAAATAGGTTTTTGGGGTTTTGACCCCAGTGACCCCATTTGAGGTTTCGGGGTCACCAAATCTACAATTTAGAATCCCCATTAGCCAAGGAGTCTTGGAGGCAGAGAGGGAGGCCTCCAGGTAGGTAGCGAGGGCAGTTGCTGGACACAATAAATGACCACCGACCTCAGGTATAAACACATGTACCACTTGTGTTCTGAACTGCACTGTCTTGGTGTAGCGGAGGTTGATGAGAAAACCCTCATCGATACGACTTGCATCAAGTCGTCGCACAAACTGATCATTTTTGTTGTCTTTGTTTATCAAAATATTATTAGGACGCAACATACCAAAACAACTATCAGACATGCGGCCCAGAATGACAGGTCGCTCCTCAGAGAGGAATCAAGGTGCCCCTTGATTGCAAACAAAATATCTGGAGTAATTGGTTGCACACAGTTTTGCCCATCACCTAACACACGTTTCACTCCGGTAAGAATCTGTTTGATATGCCAGTTTCCGTGCACAGGACTGTCATACCCTTCCGCTTCATGCAGGTGGCTCACAATGCACAGGTAACTAACCACAGACTGGTAGGAGAGTTAGCGGAACTTCACCTGGTATGCAATGTAGAGTTCTAACGTATCAGCTTTCATAGGCACTGGGGTGATGCTCAATGCTGCGCAGAACTTTAGATACGCCTTCAGGTGAACTGTATACGTTCTCCTTGTAGATGCGGACCAGGCGGAGGACTTGAGGCTCAAAGCTGCTGCTTCCAGATAACGTTGGAGTTGATCCCCACCTGAGATGTATAAATGCATGGGACATATGATGCAACAGTTCTTGAGACGAAAACGGTTCAAGTGATAGACTTGACATATGTTCATACAAATCAACAAAACGATTAGGTTCATGAAGCCTCGAACACACATCAGCGATTACATTCTGTTTACCTTGAATGTACACAGCACTTAATTTAAAGTTATGAATCACAGACTCCCAGAATAAAGCCCTTAATAACGACATCATTGTTCTGTCTTTACTTGTACCCTTATTAATAATGCTTTTGGCAGTACAGTTATCAGTGTACACTACTACCCGCTTGTTTCTCCAAGCGTGGCCCCATCTGAGTGCCGCGAAAATGATAGCAACTGTTTCCTTATTATTTATATGCATTTCCTGTAGTTCGGGTGTATCGCACTTTCAATTAAGGTAGTAATAGCCCCCCATAAAAGTGCCTCCACACCCGTCACTTGAAGCGTCTGTGTGTACACATGTGACAGGTCTGCTGTCAAGTATTCTCGCGGTACCATAAAATGAGTCAGCAGTTCCATCAAACATCGAATATCTTCTTGAAACTCTTCACTTAACAGCGCTTTGTGATGACTGGATTCTATAGACTTTTTCAATGATAAAATTCTCCTCATAAATGTTCGCCCCCCATGTATCACGTTAGAGGCCCAATTGAGTTTACCTGCCAGTGAATCAAGCTGTTGCCTACTAGCACGCTTTCTTTTTGAAAAATCTTGCAACAGTATATGGAATTCTTTCAGCAATTCAAGTGTAAAATTAACAGTGTCAATCACAATGCCTAGGAATTGTAGACTGGTTGCAGGTACTTCAACTTTAGACCAGCTTATGTCAATCACCAAAAAGTCATCAAGATATACTATGACAATGATAAAGTTTGTCTCATAATATCACATACCGCTTCACTAAGACATTGGAAAATCTTTGGGCTCCGCGCAGCCCCAAAAGGAAGCTTAGTGTCAACTGAATATGTTCCCTGTTCACATCCACTGAATTCCCAATATAAACCTGTAGTCTTGTAATCATCAGGGTGGATACTAACGCTACGGTAAGCATTCCTTAAGTCAACTTTACCTAAGAAATCACCAGGTTTAATTAGTTTGCACGCAGTTCGTCAATCCTGATAGGAGACCGAAGTATCGACTGCATATGCATTCATTCCCGTCCCCCGCGGCCTACTTCCGTCATGAATGAGACGAATTTTATTTTTGTCTTTTGGTATGGCCCCTAACGAGCTAACAATATCCGGCTTTGATGATACCACTCAATAGTTTCCAGCCTCAATTTCCTCTGTCAATTGTAATTAAGGATTCAGCATTTATGCTGAATCCTTATTGTTATTGGCGTGTTTGTTTTTTTTTATTATTCCACGAATTTTGTGGCCAATCTACAGCAAAAACGGCTGCAGCTAATACCACCAAACTTTCCAGTCTGGTAGCCCTTACTATGAACTTGTCAATCGAAGCTTTTGGGCCGAATCGTTTAACCCATTAAAGGTCCAGTTCGAATCCAAATTTCGATTTTTAACATGGGATTTTTTTTCAAAATGCACCTAGAGCTTTAAAACTTTTACCAAAGGATCCGCAATGAACTTGCGAGCAATAAAGTAAATAAAGTAAATTATGGCAAAGTCGTAGGTCACGTGGTTAGAATAACAAGTTTGTTCTCTTTTGAGCGAAATCTTAATACTTTTTTCACAGTGACCTTTCAAAGTCAGGCAACTTTTGAAAACCGCGAACTTTCAGGGGCGATAATTCAAAAACCTGACAAGCGAATTGAACGATTTTTTTCAGGAGAGTGAGACAGTACTATGATCTTTATGAATCAATAATAAAATCGCTCGCGTACAGTCATTTCCGGTCATAATAAAGAAAAACTTTTTACATAGGAATTTTTTTTAAAATGTGCTTAGAGACTTTAAACATTTTGCAAAAGATGCGCAAGAACAATACAAGCAAAAAAGTAAATCATGTCACGTGGTTTAGCCGCCATTTTGATTTTCTTTAAATTCGTCTGATTTTGAAATGTTAAATTTCGCTCTAAATAATCCCAGTGACACACTAGAGACTCGCAACTTGTTTTAAAAGATGCTTAATAACTAGACAAGCAAAATATGTTACCATTGCGGAGTCGTAGGTCAAGTGGTTTCGACGCCATATTTAAATTTTATCGTTTTCAAATGTTTTGACCCTGTGCATTTTTGCGGAAACACCACGCAGAAGATATTTGCATCTGAGAGCTGAAACTTGGATGTATAAGCAGCTGAAGCATTGGGGAACAACAAGTTTCATATCTTAATAGCGAAATCCTGTTAACTTTTTCACAATTATCTTTCAAAGTATGATAACTTTGAATGTTTACCTAGGTTCTTAAACAAATCGAATTTTCTTATTTCTCCAAAAATATACAATTTACAGAGCAATAAGTCATACCAGTTCGAGTTAAAATCTATTCTACGCGTAATGTGAGGTAAAACCTGTTCGAAATTCATATGATATTTATACAATAGTCGATTTAGAAGATTTTGCAAGTGTAAAGAATCATGCTAAGACACGAATAACCGGACACCAGTCTCAACACTGTCTGGTTCATCGTGGCCTTACTGGAATTCTTTAAAATTCTTATTTCTCCAAAGATACACATGCTATTAAGCTTTAAGTCATGCCAGTTCGAGTGGAAATGTATTCTACGCGAACTGAGATATACATACTGGAAGGAATTCATATGATATTTACACACTAGTTGAATTAGATGATTTTCAAGTGAAAAGACTTAAACTCGATTAACCGGACAACAGTATCGACAATGTCCGGTTCAACGTGGCCTCCCGGTAACCTTTAAAATTCTAATTTCTCCAGAGATATACATGCTACTATGTACTAAATCATACCAGTTCGAGTAAAAAGCTATTCCGCGCGAACTGAGAGATACATCCTGGAAAAAACTCATACGATATTTACACTGTTGTCGATTTAGATGCACCAAGTCACAAATCAAGCTCAGAAACCGGCTCCAGATCCGACCTTTTCAGTTAAGCTAAACTGTGACGTCAGTTATACGGCTCGAAACATCAAAGTTTTCCTTAAGTGAAATTGGTGGTTTTGGATCCGCTTTTTGAGTTTTTTCCCATGTTTCAGTTGAAGCCGTTGGGCCTTCTGTTTGGGGTATGCCCCCACCCCCCCCCCCCCCCCCCCCCCCCCCCCAGTCCCCACCCCGACCCCCCAAGCCATGTCGCTTCACTTCTTATCTTTACTATCATTTAATATTCAAAAATTCTTGCTGTCTTTTGGACTTAAACATTTTAATTTACTCACCACCTTTTTTATATTTTATTATGGAGGTGTACTTACACTTTGAAATTATCTGTTTTTATGTTTGATAGCTTTCAGCTTAAGTAAATACAACTTCCCAATGCAAGGCATAACTCTTGTCAGTCTCCATTACTGGCTGATTTAGGCCTTGCAGTATTTCCTTAAGAAATCTGTGTTTAGAAATTCAGGCCCGCTATGCATTTCTGGTGCAGCTATTCACTGTCTTGACACAACAAAGCGAGGGAAATACCGCAAGGGTTAAATCAGCCAGTAATGAAGACTGGCAAGAGTTATGCCTTGCGTTTGGTAAGTTGAAGTAAGTATAACTTCCCTTCGGCGAAATCACCAATGATGGAAGCAGACGTTAAACACCTATCCAACAGCTTTTTTTGCGTTGTACCCTACACATTGTCAATGGGGGTGGTTCCCAATGGCAGGTGGGATGAGGATGTAGTGTCTTCATGTACACGTTGGTCTATGTCTTCCAAGTCAGACTTCGTAAGCCAAATGGATTTGTCTGTGCTGGTTGAGTGAATGGTACATTCCATACGGGTAGTTGTTGTTCACTCTAAATGGGAGAATCATAATTATTACGCTAATAGGCCTATACTAAGACAAATCGTTACACCACTTTGAAGATATTTGCATCTAAGCGATACAACTTTGATTTATCTGCAGCTGAAGCATTGGGAAATAACAAGCAACAGTAAATAACTCCTAATGTTGACGTGAACAAGTTGGATATGATAACGATTTTATTGAAGCGTCATGTGGAAGAGTTGCTTCCCCTTGACCATCCTACGATGCTGTGACAACACTATCTCATCAGAGAGACACAATATCAACTGGAAAAAAGGCCATTAGCACGATAATTTATATGACTAATGAGTTTTAAATATAAGTTCATCAAATTTGACTTTCATTTTGATGTGTGAACAGGAAATTCATACTTTCGTTTTGGCTTACGTATACATTGTGGTGTTGTTGGGGGT
Source organism: Gibbula magus (assembly GCA_936450465.1). NCBI lineage: Eukaryota > Metazoa > Mollusca > Gastropoda > Trochida > Trochidae > Gibbula > Gibbula magus. The sequence goes on along the minus strand of OW388295.1, from coordinate 5,224,522 downwards.
CAGGCCTGTTATATATGGTGCTATTGTATCGAGAAGTACTGAATGTTGCCGAAAATTACCAATTTGAAGACAGTCGACTGAGTATAGTGACGATATATATGTAAAAGTAGTTCTGCATCACGATTAACGCACATCTATCAGCCAAAGAAAAAGACACATCTAGGTTGATTATGCTTGAAAGATCTGTGTATGTAAATCGGACTGTAGTTTCGGGTCTTCAAATATTTTATATGATTCACATTGAGAGTAATGCACACAGACATTGGTATGCAATTTGTTATCTTTACATAATAGAGAATTATTAAGGAACGTAGCACGAGTCAACGAATTAGCACTTCATTCATTCATAAACAAGATTGAACTATTGTCATAGTACGCTAATTCCATATAAGGCAAGGTGGTTTGTTCATCCGCCAAAAGAGTTCCTTGTCCATCATTCATACATTACGCATGTGGCAATTGATAATCAAACTTATCAATGAAACTACGCTCGTTTTAAGCAAGTCTTTCACACAGTATACCTATTGTAACCATTCAATGCGTATTCTAAAACCAGCCAATGGTAACGGATTTGAGACATCATTGTCTCTTATCGTCAAACATTTATTCTGCCGTTTCTAACACTTTATAAAGCCCTGTTCTACATATACATTGCCCTTGCATTTCTAAACTATTTCAATTCTATTCGTTCTCTATTCCTTTTATTCAAACATTATTATCAAGTCATATTCTACCTAACCAGTACGTCAATTGCTCCCTTTTGAAAATAGATTTGAAACAACCACTTCCGGTCTATTGTTTTACGTAAGTACATGCTCACACTATTGTATATAGTCACACAATTGTTCGATTTTAACATTTAAATTTTGGGTGTCAATAGAGATATGCTAGAGACTTGAAACTTGTTTTTAAAAATTACGCTACAACATAGGACATATGTCTTAATTAAAACAATTAAAACTGCTGAATCCGTTTGTCGTCGCTTGCGACTATATTTCTACTTGTCTCTTCCATGTTCTAGATGATTTCATATTTGTAACAAAAACAGGTTGACGGGTCTTTCATCATCACAAATTCGAAAACCATTTTAAACACCATTTAAAATAAAATTACGCTGGGGGTGGTTAGAAGGCAGCATGCTGTCCCATCCTAAATAGTTTAGGCCTGATGTGGTGGGGCAGCGGGCCTCGGATGGTCCAGTCTCTGCTCCCTCCATGGCTCGTTTTTTTGCGTTGAGGTGCATGACCTATTGGTGACCTTGGTAACAAATACTGCATCGGTTAGAAAGTTTGCATTGTTGTCGTGTGCAGTTGCCCCTGTTGTAGTTTCTGCAAATCTCTAGACCACTAGGTGTGAACGGACCTTTTCGCCTCTGGTTATCAGCACTACTAGACTTTGTTTTTGTCATGACATTGTGCACTGCTTTAGAGACAAGTCGAAAATCACGCAGTTCCTGTAGATATGTACCCCATTGAAACTGCTCAGCTGATTGTCTTTCACGGTACTCATGATCGTAAGCTAACACACTTGAGTGAGTGAGCCGGATAGCCCCATTGTTGAATTGTCATTTCGGCTAGCTTAGTTCTCTTCTTTCCCAAATTAATTTTGACATCTCCAATCCCAACCGCAATTTCTACAGTATCAGAGCCGAAATCCTCCCAAATATAGTCCACAATGTGCAAAGTTTTTAATTTCAACTGCTCACACGTCTCACCTGAACTTGAAGTGTCAAGACGACTGCGCCCCATTCGACTTTTAAATCTTGCCTGCTCATCTTCAATTTGCTTCTGTAATTCCAACCTTGTATGTTCTAACTTCAACAGTTGTAGCTTCTTACTCATATCTTCACAGTCTTTTTCCGCTCGCTGAATTTCGCGGCCAACTTGACGCCCAACTTGACTCCTGTTCAATGTCAACGGTGTTTTCGGCGTGCTGGTGTCCCGTAGGTTGGTCCTGCTCGCCTCCAAACTGTCAATTAGGGACTTTTCTGCGTCGAGGAGGGACGCTAGCTTCGACCCTGCCCCCTTCCGTTTAGGTCTAACATCCATTCTTTTCGTATTCAAATAAAAACAAAACTACTTTGCTACGGCGCTAGATGCCATGCTTGAAATGATGAGCTATACCAACATGCAATGCGAGAAGACAAGGGAGATAACTAACAATGCTTGTTCAGGAATGCTTGCCGCTAAGTGGCGTAATGTATTTAGAAATGATTAACATAAAACTTAATTCACAATATGAATTATACCATGGATTTGCGGACCGGGCTGATATGGCTGATATGGATTTTCGGACCGGGCAGCGATGTGGATGGCGTGTCCTTACCTCTATCACATATGCAAAACATGTTATTGATAGGTATATGATAAGAGTATATACATGTAACAGCCAAATCCGGACCTTCCGTATCCACAATTAAATAGCTAATATAAGTATAGTCCTTCTATGCAAATAAAACAAGGTTGTGACTTAACTTAACCATGATCAGGTACATCAGCTTCTAAACAGTACATTATTTCAGTCATTAAAACATTATTTATTCATGAAAAGATGAACAGACTGGTAAACAGGCATAATCGAATTACGCCTATTTTGTCAGTGATATAAGAAGCTGTTTGATCTCTGGTGTAACATTGAATTCCCTGCCAGATATCAGCTCACTTCTCATCTCACTGTATGATGGTGGATCAACATACATCAATACCCACAGTGGTCTGTCCAATTTCACATCAGGGATTATTGTGACAACTTTGACTGAGTTGGTGTCTACAACATGGATTTTATTCGTGTCTCTGTCAATCATTATACAGAGATGAAGCTCAGTTGATCCACCAATCTGGTTCTGGATGAGAGGGACGTCAGTGAGGAGTTTACCATCATACATCACCCGGAGACACAGCTGCTGCTTATGTCGTCTGCATGTTAAAAGCCCCACACTGAGTTCTGTGATCTGACTATAGTTGCTATCTACAGGTGAGGTTATTACTCCAGTCTCCCACAGTAGTTTATTCTCCTCTCTCAGCTGCTTGACAGAGAACACAACTCTGGTAGAGAATACAGTAACGAGACCTCTCCTCAAGGGAAGGGGTCGCAGTGTCAGTGCTCGTCTCTCTGACTGGAGTCTGCATCCCGTGTCCTGAGGTGCTGGATCTGGTCTGATGTTACTGACCATCCCCGAGGAGATCTGAACATCATCACTGGCCGTGTTGTGGTCAAACTCAAGATGTGGACCTGATTGAACGTATAATTAATGTCACTATCAATTTTATGATACAAAAATAGGTAAAATAGACTCTTGTAAGTTTATTTTGTGATTTTGTCACGAAAAATGGGCAAACCATGCAACGTTATTTAATACATCGTCTTTCAGCTTATACAGATATGGGAACAATAATGGTGACAATTATTTTGTTAATGTTCATGACAGACGATTTGATTGACTGTAGATAAAAGCACCAACATATCTATGTCACAGGAAATTGGAGGACTGTTGACGGTTTATTTGTATTTTCATGTTTTAAGTTTCCAAGAGAAACCTGAATGGCTAATTCATCTCGATTTTTACACAAAATGTATGTCCATTCATCTCAATGTTTCCTATATAATGTGTATTGTAATTGCAATTGTGTTTGCAAATTTTTTTGTTAAAATGCTACTGTCAACGCATGTGATATTTTTAACAAAGAATAGTTCAGCATTATAATCAACTATTCTATATCATTTAACGTACATGCTATTATACATTATTACATGTGATAAAACATTGATGACTAAACACTTACTGATGAACAATCTTTCCCTTTCTGAGAACACGTGATCAAATCCAGTCACTGGAAATACAGTAAAACAAAAAAGGAGACTATGAGAAATGGGATTTTGAGGCTCCTTTTAATTATTTTTTTCAAAGTCTAACTGATAAACTAACTCGACTTTTGCACATTCTATCCCCATGCAGGTTGCTTACAAATGGACAACAATGTACCCAGTAACTCTTGTAACTGGGGTCTGTAGAAGAATAGGTTACACATTACACACATATCTCGTACTATTTCATTACTTAACATGCGAATCTCGATAAGAATAAAGCATTCTATAGCAGTTGACAAAAAACTTCTAGAGTATAGCTCTTAATTATACCCCGACCAACATATTGTTCTCTCTCCTGACGTGAGCGCACATAAACAAAACCCTTGTGTGTATATGTAATCGCAATGTCCGACGTCAAAAGGTATACACTTTTATTTCTGTCAGCAATGTAGGAGCCAGACCATTTTGTTGAACATATTACGTGGTCAGTTACCGATTTCCACTCAAACTGATCTGACATGTTTTATGAGAAAAATGCACCTCTTTTGATGTGCAATGCATGTAAATAAACGGTGTTTAACACTCAGCATCTCCTCTGTTGTCTTTGAAGGTTCAGTAGATTTCGATGATTTATCTCCATTGCCGCTTGAGACATAGGCGTCAAAGACAGTTTGCAAGGTAGAGATCTAACAATTGTGTTTATAAACACATAATTGATTACGAGGCGTCTGCTGGTAATATACCTGTCACATCTCATCTAGATTATTTCCCTGGTTCTACCAGCCTGTCGAAACACTTCTAGCACCATTTCCTAAATATTCTTCTTACAAAGGAATGCTGAACATCAATCATGATTCAATAAAGCTGTGTCTTTATATACTTCTACGGTCACAAACAACCTATGGTAGATTGGAACATTTTATATTGTAAAAAACTCTACAGACATTTATGGAACTTATCACGAGATATTAGCAGCAATGTAATCTGTAATGTTCTAAAAGAAGATTGATAATATGAATTTTACTTTTTTAGCCAAACTTATATTTCACCTAGCACGTGATCTATGCACCAACATTAAGAAAACACACTCACTTACCTTGAGGTAGTTCATCAGGTATCATTGTGACAGCGTTGTAAAATTCATCAGCCGGAAAACCTGCAGGTTTCTCTGCTGGAGTGAAGGTGACAGTTCGGACAGATCCCAGTACATCAATCAGAGCCTGCATCTCCATGACCTGGACAGGAGCGAATGTGACCCCAGTTCTGTCGAACTTGACGTCCTGTGCTGTCTCCTGTAGCATGGTGTTCAGGGTGTCAGTTGAGGACACTATCAGTTGTAGATCCTCCACTTTGTCTGCTCTCTCCCTCATATTCCGTGTGTATTCAGTGGAGGATTTGACTTTGGCAAGAAGGGTTGTCGTTGATTCCAGGGCCTCGTCAGTGACTTTGAGCTCTTTGTCAGACTTCATGTCTACATCACTCAGAAGTGAGGCTCTTCTTGTCTGCAAGAGTTCAATCAGGTTGTCAATGGTTCTATTCACATCTTCTGTAGCCCTTTCTCTTGACATATGGATTTGGGTTTTCTTCTCTTCAAGATGTTTGAGCTTTTTCTTCAGCCTTCCAGCCTTTTGGTCTAAGTAAAATATGACGTCATCTGTAGCCATAGTGTTCTCCCGGTGGGCTTCTTCTACAGAAACAACATCATGGTTCTTTGTCTTATGATTGACGACGGTGCATGCCACACAAATGACTTGTTTACATGTGCGACAGTAGAACTGTTGAGTCTGGTGGTGGTCCTTGCACTGGTGACGTTTTCTGAAGCTTTCGACTGGTCGTTCTTTAATTTCTTCAATTGTAACGGTTTTATGATCTCTTGTGGGCGGGAGTCGGGCATGAGCTTTGTGACATTCCTCGCAAAGAAATACACAGCAGTCATCACATCGATATTGAGCCTCGTTTCCATCTGGACAGTCAGTGCATGGTAGACGTAACCCCCTTTGAATATTCAAATGGTCTAATATTTTCAGCATCAGCGACTCCACAGGAAGGGAGGTAACTCCCGCATAAAGTTCATGTTCATGTCGACAAAGAGGACAAGGTAGTTTGATGTTCTCCCAGATCTTCTCCAGACAGGAATGACAGATGGACTGCACACAGCACGGCATACGGCGGGGAAGATGTTCTAACTCGTCATATTCATGGAAACAAATCGGACAGTCGGTGAGATTTTCCTTTATTTTTGAAATTCGGATGTATTCTGCCATGGTGTCCTGCTAAAATAAAAATGATGATTCTTGATGCTTTTTTTAATTCGTTTCATTCAATGAAAGTGCCTTTTCTTTGCCATGGGTCTGACATTTGGGGAACACGTCGCTCCAAACTAATAAAAGCTGTGCAAATAAAATTTTGTTTACAACATTTAAGGGTTATAAATCTACGTTAAATGGTATAGTTGTTGGTGAATGTGGTAACCGCTCTTTACAGATTGTGAACATGCCAAGAGTGATTAGATGTTGGTATAGAATTTTACGTATGTCTCATATGTGTGTTGTGACATTACATCTATACTTTGAATTTAAGGGTTGCTATATCAAGGTTCAGATGTAGTATCTTTAACATTGCTGCTAAATGTGGCAGGTATAATTTCATTTATTATTTTTCTGTAAAAATTATGATCAACTTACAGTTAAATATTTACAAAATGTCATTAAGTAGGAGTCTTCAAACATGTCAAATGCAAACAAAACGTGTGTTGAACTTCTCATTACCGAATCAAGATGAGTAGGTTTGTCTAATTCCAGCATAGAAGTAAATGATATACAGAATAACACATTAGACACACGATTCTGAATAATAATGTTAATTGAAGAAAATTTAAGTCCATCAAGGTCCAAATACATAGATACATGAACACATTAGAATGCTACACTTATTAATAATACAAATTTGACAGGCTATCAGGATGCGCAATGAGCAAAATTTCTAAAGAAAAAAACCATACACTTACATGTACACAATACACACAATGGGATGTTTGAAATAGGTTAAAGATTAATACAATAATCATACATTTCAAAGTCAACATGGTGTCAAACAGCCATTCTCTTCTCTGGGTAAATGCATGAGGGTTTGGTGTTAGTGCCATATCAATATTGCCAAGACACAACATTGTTTTGATTGTTGATTATCACGTGAATAAAACAATAGCCTTTGTAGCTATGATAACAAAGGATATATTACTGTATTCTATATCAATAAAAGTCCAGTATCTAATCATCAGTTATTGGCCCACGTTATAGTTATAAAGAGTTGACAGAAACATAGAGTTTTACATCACATGTACTTACAGTGTTGATCAGCTTGAATGAAGTGCTTGCTTCTCCATGGGTTCACATTGTAGACTCTATGTTATTTATCCTGTGCAGTGTTCAAGTGACAGAGATGTACAGTTTTACCCTCGTCTGTTGATAAGCTGACAAGAGCATATCAATAGTTCATGGTGCACAGCCTATATCATCAGCTTATATACACAACCATTCACATGACACTGTAGCAATTAAACACATGTGACCTGTATCTCTTTATATATTCAACTTTACTATGCGATATATAACTGGTCTAATTTTATCAGGCCCGTAGCAGCAGGCACCTACAGACGACTAAGAGCCTTTGTCTCTGTAGCTTATCGGGCTATATATATCATATCATATTATAAATGCTAATATTTGATCTGGACAAACCTGACCAACACAAACTTACCTATTATTGGTGAAGATCATGGAGATCATTTTATAAAGCTATGATTTCAGATGCAAGTTTTCAACCATCCTGCACCATCCTAGTTGGAGATGTTTAAAAATATATATAGTATTCAAGTATGATGTTCTATATATATATTCAACTTATATAATATATATAATATATATTATTATATAATATAACAGATATAATAACTGGTCAAATTCTACCAGGCCTGTGTCTCTGTAGCTTATCGGGCTGTATATATCAAATCATATAATAAATGGAAAGTTGTGAGTAAACATGATTTTACCTGCTTTAATGCCATTTAGTGCTTCAGGAAACATGTTTCACGGGGTATGAGATTTTGAATTGGTCACTGAGTGACAATGTGCAAACATAAACATCACACCTTAAGGCGCTGAACATAAAAAGCTGTTAGAAAAAAAGTAAATACGTGTTACCAACTGTTAAATAATACTCCTGGTGCAATAAAAAGAGATCTAAAACAAATGTACATGTTTCGGTAAAGCCATGCAAGTCAGTTTCCAACCGGAAGGCCTTTTTGAAATGTTCTCATTAAAATTGCAGCTCAAAGGTGATTCAAGTGATCTGACTGATGTAGCTAGTCCTCATCATTCAGAGTAGAGATTTAAATATGGTACAATGATAGAATGGTCAACCATATTGCTGTCTGAATTCACCTGATACATTGTACCTTCAAATCTACCGTTTAAACTGAAGAGTTCCACAAAAGTGTTGCTTTATATCTCACGCAATTTTCTATCAATTCGGAAATAAAAACGTTTACTGTTGATACGGATTATCGGGTGTTGTAATGACATGTTTTACCCTCTAACGTAACAATATATTGTATAAATTAAAAAAATCTAATAGATCATGTGGATAAACCTTAACCAACACAACACAACCTATTATTTGGTGAAGATCATGTTTTTAACTAATTTTAATTTTATAAAGCTATGATTTCAGAAGTTTTCAACAATCCTCCACCATTCTAAAGTTGGAGATTTTAATAAATTTATAGTTTTCAAGTTGTTGCAGAAATCAGGTCCTAAACATAATTTAATATACTATACCATTGAGTCTAATGTGTCATACCTTAAGAGTGAAACTGATTATTTGGGGTCATATGCATGGCATTGTCTGATATCAAATTGTAAACAACATCCTTTTCTCAAAACTGAATGATTTACAAGCTAAAGCTGATGTTCTTTGTATGTTAGAATAACTAATCAGATTGAATAGCTCTTATACATGGTTGTTGAAACGAAGACGATCCCTGTGAACAATATACACAATAAATTGAGTGAGTGAGTTATTGTTTTACGCCGCTTCGGCAGTATTGCAGCCATTAGCGGCGACATATATAAGCAATAAAAGATACACTATTGATTGTTCAGATATATTATCAAGATAATTATCTACTTAAAATACATTTCGAGTGCAACAAACAATCAGTTTGTTACTGATATGTTCTAAATTAATCACAATATATTCAGTTGTAAGTGTATGTTCTATTTTCTCAAAACTGTTCGGAATATGCATGGCATTGTGCATCGAATTGTGAACAACATCCTTTTCTCAAAACTGAATGATTTACAAGCTAAAGCTGATGTTCTTTGTATGTTAGAATAAATATCAGGTTGAATAGCTCTTATACATGGTTGTTGAAACGAAAACGATCCCTGTGAACAATATACACAATATGAACAAGATACACTATTGATGGTTCAGGTATATTATCAAACATAATTATCTACTCAAAATACATTTCAGGTGCAACAAGCAATCAGTTTGTTACTGATATGTTCTAAATTAATCAAAATATGTTCATTTGTAAGTGTTTGTTCTATTTTCTCAAAACTGTTCTTCTGTCTTATCAACAACTTTTGCTGTAAACATGTGTTTCTTTACGGTAGCTTTGCTTAAAACAAAGTTACGTAAACATTAGGAAAGTTGTGTGAACGTATTTTGCTGACACAAGTCTCCAATAGTTAACTATTTTACGAAAAGTCTCCAATAGTTTAGGAACCGAAACCAGCAATTGTTCCCGTCAGATTGAACGCGCTCGAATGCAACCGCCTGAATCCCGAGAAACGTGATGTAATACAAAAGCCCGTGCAAACCTATTGGCGACTTCGAATAAAAGAGGTCAACGAAAATCGCAACAGTTCAAAGATGACCATAAAGTGTATAAATTACTCTACCAGGAGAAAGAATAGCTAACTCCACAAAACGATAATAACTACCGGCCAACATACGTTAGAATTCAAAGTAAAAGTATGAATGAACAGATCCCCGTTCGATTCGTAAATTATCGTATTATATCAACCTGATAACACATACCATGAGAACAAAATTATTTAAGAAATCTTTGTTTTACGTTCTTGACAGATTGACTCATCTGGCCTTATGTACAAAATTATAATACTTAATCAAACGCAAATATAGACATCTCGACAGGACGGGGTAATAATTATTATTCCATATTTATATTGTGCTGAATCCATGCTTGGCATGCTCTAAGCGCTACACATATTATTACCCTGACGGAATTGTACTTTCGGTGCTGCTACTAGCGCTCCGACCCCGTTCCGTACCCAGTGTTAAGGTACCCATTTAAACAGCTGCATGGGTGGACTGAGTGCTATGCGGATGAATGCCTTGCCCATGGACGTAACACAGTATGAGACCCGGGTCTCTGGCGTGTGAGGTCAGCAAGCTAACCACAACACAAATGAAAGAAAAAGTAGTCTTGCTTAATTGTAATTACACATACTTTTCTACTTATCTCCTAATTTGGTGCAAAATGTACGAATTAAGATAGGCTTATGACATCGTTAAAACTGATAATGATGTCTTTATGGGGGAATATACATGTATATAAATATAGTAACTCATAAAGACGAATTTTTCATGAACTGATAAAGAGTTATGTATAAGGAGATATCAGTCCTGAATAAGACGGACATGTCTGTCCGTCTGTCCGGAAAACTTTAAGGTCCCGTAGCACATTTTTTCTTACTGAAATAAAATGATTTCACGAAAAGGTAAATAAGTGTTCCAAATGGCTTAATAATACTCTTGAAACAATACGTTCGAAAGCGAATATTCATTGTTTGGTTAAGCCATGCGAGTCCATTTCCCTTCGAGCGGGCATTTAAGGTGTTTTAAATATGGTACCATGACAGAATGGTCAAACATCTTGTCTGAACTCTCAAATTCGCACGAGGCCTACACATCTACCTCTCACACTGACGAGTTCCACGCCACTGTCGCGTTATATAAGTCGCACCATTTTCTTTCAATACGGATAACCGTTTTCTATGGATACGGCTTATCGGGCCGTGTAATGAGATGTGGCACAGCGCCTTCGAGGGCATTAAAGAGCCATCACGGATGTTAGTGTTTCAAATTTTTGGAAAATATACTAATAACGTCTTTCGCCAGAGAAATCTTTTATCTACAACATGGCATATGTTAAATAATTTTCCTATCACGACAATGTATTGCAATTTGGTTTCAAAGAGAAGCATCACTTCGACTAGCGCGCGCTACGGGTATCTGACGTATATAAACAGAGTCCCCTTTTTTGCGTAATACGAAGCGAAGCGAAGCGTGAAGGCTCGTCTCTAACGCAAGTCGCCATAACAACCCATGTGCTGCACATGTCTCTCTTGCAAAGTACCCTTGTCACACATTACTGAATGTGACGATTGCTTTACAAACTATGTTTCTAAATGTCCTGAGAATATACAAATTATTTCCTGTTAAATGTTCTTTTTATTGAGATAAGACCAGCAAATTATGACAATTTTTTACTCTCATTAATTATAACATTCAAGAAAAATACCTAGTTGGGTAAAACAATTATTCCAATATCTGTAGCAAATACATAATTAAATGAAATTGTAAATAAATCACCGCCAAAAAAAATAATATTTCGATATCTTTCATTGCTCATATTTTTGGTTATTCTTTCGTGTCTTTGTTTACTGTGAGTGAGCTAGATCATAATGCTTTGCGCTTGAAAATAATAGACTGGATCTATATTTAGACTGGAAAGCACCTTTACTAATTAAAGCAATTTCTCGGCTTATTTTAAGTTGGAAACATTAGGGGAAAATTAAGTGAATTTATTTTACGGAGATATAATTTTGGATAAAAATTGATATTTTCATCAACATCCGTGATGGCTCTTTAAGCACAGGGGTTGGAATCGCTGTTTTGACAATATTTTCAAAATTCAAAATTTAGATTCTTGCATTCATATGATGTTTATGTACGATATTGTGAGCTCATATTCCAAATTTGAGCGAAATCGGTTAAGAAATAAGAATTTGAGATAAATATCCCCGCTATTGATATAAAGACACAAGGGAGGACACTTGCTCTACGACGTTCTGATCGAAAACCGGAAGGCCAAACTATTCTATAGTGCGGTTCAATAAACCTTTGCTTTTCTCACAAACAAAATGTATTGAACATATAGACCCGTCTTTTGCCTTTCTGTGTGTCCCATTGATTTTCTCTAACTTCATTTCACATTTGACCACTGACCCTCGCAAAAAAAAAAGTAGCCTACCCTCCTCTTTGTACATAATAGTGGACGACATCGGGGAATCATCGTTTTTTCTGTAATTCAAACACGCCGCTCTCAATCGCTCGGAGATAGAAAACGCCTCTCATTGGTCAATTATGACGTCGGTTAACCACGCCCCCCTCAATCAAGGGAGATAACTGTTGTTTTGCCCGAAAAACAAACGCACGTTGCCAGTTTGGCCAAGGCGAGTCACTTACATTCCAAATGATTTGCTTTGTTATTATCTGCGAAACGGAAATGTTTGTGTATATAAATCATAAGGTATTCTGATTTTTAGTTCGATAAATGTTAAACACATTTGACAAACAATGGAAACACCGGAAAACGAATACGGAAGTATTGCAAATGTGGAATGACGAACATACAATGGCCATTGTGCCGATTCATAGGCATTGATCATAAATAAATGTATCCGTTCCTACTTTAAAGCTTCTCTTTTGTCTTTTGTCTAAAATGGCATATTTACAAACTATATAAGCAGCACTTCCCGTGAAAATAATATTTTTTATAAACATTATGTCCGTTCATTGTCACGTTTTGTTGTTGTTTTCATTACGTTTGATTTAGGAAATAAAACCCCAAATTTGTGCATGAAGTTTTGAATAACAAAATCGTGATATTGAAAAGAATTATCGGTAGTGGGATTAAAATCAAAATATAATGTTTACAAACTTACCATTCACTAGGAAAACGCCTGATTTGTTCTATATGTTATAACTTGGAGGAGAGGGGATGCAACTGACAATTCGGAGAAGTTCATGAAATACATATAGAGCATAAGTCGCCACTAGTTTTGCGCATGATAAGGTGCGTTGTGGCGTGCAGTCCAGTAGCAAGAACATGTTTACTTAAACTTTGTTTTAAGTTGGAGAATGTCCTCAAACTGGCCATTAGTTTTGCACGTGGAGCATGTTTTCGGCCTAACGGCCTCAAACATGGTCCACGTGCAAAACTAATGGCCAGTTTTCGGACATTCTCCTACACTTACAACATTCCTCGGTGCTCTCTGATATCCACACCGCGGTACTTGTATGTTGTTAATACCGTTGCAAGTTGTACATGGTCGCATGATGCAGATAGAGGTGATATCAGGGATATACTGTACAAAACGTGTAGTAACAACGAGGAGTTATGAAGATAAAGGGTGTAATAGCGAGGACTCGATGTGCAGTATCCCATATGAGTTGTCCTTGAATCAAATATATGTATTAAAGAGTAAACTATTTTATGTACAACTCACAGGTCACGTGACAAGCATGTTTAAGTGTCAAGTGGAGAGATTGCACAAGTCACGATTCTAATCACGTGACACTTTATCTATATCAGTGCAGGTTTGTAATGATTGTGATAACACATGCACATATTAAGGTGTGTTAGCTTACATTCACTTGATTATCAAAGATAACTACAGATAAATACATATAACTACAAATAAATACATATAACCCCAGATAAATGCATCACTCAGCCAATAAAAATATCTTTGTTTTCAGTAAAACTTTACTAAGGGACTAATACAAAATTGGCTACTAGCTCAAATAGAGAAAACAAAACAAGTTCCCTTTGGATACCGTATTTTATCAAGAGTTAATTGTTATGGAGCAAAACTAAAATGTGATGTTGTTAAAGAGAAACATTGATAGAATTATTCGTGCTTAAACATAATTATTGAAAGGAAAATATACATGTGAACAATTTAAGAATAGATAATGATGACTGATGACTATATCATTAAAGTAACCATCTATATGTATAGTTCCCTCATGCTTAAAATACATGATAACTACTTTTCAGGTGTCTCAATCAGTGTCTGACTTGTTTTTATTAATTCATAAATATTCTATTATATCGTATCGCTTACCCTTCTTACAATGTTCCTATAACATGGTTATATTTGGGATAAGACTACCTTCAATAGTACAAATTCTTGTACTTTTTCGGGCCGAGTCCCATGCGGGATTCGAACCCACGCCATCAGAGTAAGGCAACTATCGCCAGCATTGACTGTACCAACAGCTTACCACACGACCATTTCGCTTCGACAAAAATCGAGGTCCAACAATCGATAGTTAAGCTAATTTTTACATTCAATACAGTCAACTCGCGATAATCCGGCCTCCGATAATCCGAATCTCGCAGTGTCCGAACGGTAGCAAGCTGTAACCAAACTAATCTCTATATAAACTCATTAAATGTGGATTCATTAATCCGTTGCTTCCGTTTCCGAATCCGAACGCTAATTAGCTGTAACGGATTAGCTAATTACAGCTATTTCTGTTTCATTAATCCGACGGTTCATCAAAGCGTTCGGCTAATCCCCTAGGCAAGCGAGCACCACACTGATTGAATCGGTAAACATCATTGACAGTGGATTGACAAGGGAGTTGAACGTGTCAGTAGTTTGTGATTGTAATAAATTGAGATGTCTCACTTTGTGTGTCGGGAGTTTGTGATTGTAATAAATTGAAATATCTCATTTTGTGTATTCTCGCGGTTGGCTTTTCCGCTTCAAATCTCGCCATGCTATAACAAAAAAAGTTTACCAGGGTGAATCAGCTAGCGCTGATAAGACAGCTGTAATTCGTGGTCGAGTGGATCTAAAGTCTGTTTTACAAGATTATGAACAAGAAGATATCTTCAACATTGACGAGACAGGTTTATTTTATATTTATATTTGTGACGAGAAGAATTTAGAAACTTTGATCACTATGCGTGGGTCGTTCAAGCCATTGAGTACACAATCTGTAATCGGCAAATTCTTCAAACCTGAGTGAGTTAGTTCAATGTTTTTAACATGTACGTCTAGAATTGTGTGCAATGATTGTTTTATTAATATATGTATCCCAGTTGTTATGCGTATGAAATACAACTCATTTGATATTCTAAATACGTTGTCTTCTGTATGTAGATTCAAAGGGGAGTAACTCCATCTTGTTTGGTTCATTTCAGCAGTCCGAACGTTTCACTATCCGAACGTTTTTGATGAAAAACGGAAGTGTTCGGATTATCGAGGTCTGACTGTACCTCTCTGATAGACGTAAATTTGGCACAGCTCCCCAGACTGAATGCATTAGAAATACTTGCCATTTAGATAGTGAGGAAATATAACACGGTTATATTTGGGATTCGAACACACGCCCTCAGAGAAAGGCAACTATCGCCAGCATTGACTGTACCAACAGCTTACCACACCACCATTTCGCCTCGACTTTTTCTGGCAGAGTCCAAATTTACGTCTATCAGAGAGGTATTGAATATAAAAATTAGCTATCGATTATCGAGTAAATGAGTGAGTGAGTGAGTGAGTGAGTGAGTGAGTGAGTGAGTGAGTGAGTCAGTGAGTCAGTCAGTCAGTCAGTGAGTCAGTCAGTCAGTGAGTGAGTCAGTGAGTGAGTCAGTCAGTGAGTGAGTCAGTGAGTCAGTCAGTGAGTGAGTGAGTCAGTCAGTCAGTCAGTCAGTCAGTCAGTGAGTGAGTCAGTCAGTGAGAGAGTCAGTGAGTCAGTGAGTGAGTGAGTGAGTGAGTGAGTGAGTCAGTGAGTGAGTCAGTCAGTGAGTCGAGTCAGTGAGTCAGTGAGTTAGTCATGGAGTGAGTCAATCAGTGAGTGAGTGAGTGAGTCAGTCAGTCAGTAAGTCAGTGAGTCAGTCAGTCAGTCAGTGAGAGAGTCAGTGAGTGAGTGAGTGAGTCAGTGGTTCAGTCAGTGAGTCAGTCAATGAGTCAGTCAGTCAGTGAGTGAGTCAGTCAGTCAGTCAGTCAGTCAATCAGTCAGTCAGTCAGTCAGTCAGTGTGTGAATCAGTCAGTCGGTGAGTCAGTCAGTCAGTTAGTCAGTCAGTTAGTCAGTCAGTCAGTCAGTGAGTCAGTCAGTCAGTGAGCCAGTCAGTGAGTCAGTCAGTGAGTCAGTCAGTGAGTCAGTCAGTCAGTGAGTCAGTCAGTGAGTCAGTCAGTGAGTCAGTCAGTGAGTGAGTCAGTGAGTAAGTCAGTGAGTCAGTCAGTGATTCAGTCAGTCAGTGAGTCAGTCAGTGAGTCAGTCAGTGAGTCAGTCAGTGAGTCAGTCAGTCAGTCAATGAGTCAGTCAGTCAGTGAGTCAGTCAGTGAGTCAGTCAGTCAGTCAGTGAGTGAGTGAGTGAGTGAGTGAGTCAGTGAGTCAGTGAGTCAGTGAGTGAGTGAGTCAGTCAGTGAGTCAGTGAGAGAGTCAGTGAGTCAGTCAGTGAGTCATTGAGTGAGTCAGTCAGTGAGTCAGTGAGTGAGTCAGTGAGTGAGTCAGTGAGTGAGTCAGTGAGTGAGTCAGTGAGTCAGTCAGTTAGTCAGTCAGTCAGTCAGTGAGTCAGTGAGTCAGTCAGTGAGTCAGTCAGTCAGTCAGTCAGTGAGTGAGTCAGTCAGTGAGTGAGTCAGTGAGTCAGTGAGATTGGACTGGAGGCTTTATTGCCTTGATGTCTGAGATGGTGTTCTGACCAGTCCATGTTCTGTGGTGTCTGTGTGACGTCAGCTACAGTCTCTCGGAGGGTGTGACGTAGTGTCCACCTGGTGACAGGTATCCAGCTGAGGGGTACTCTGAGGGGACTGGGAATTCATCAGCCACGGTCACGTCATATGACCTAAATCTACATGATCACACTGCAGTCACGTTGTGGTCACCTATAGCTGCATGCTGTTATCTACGGAATACGTCAGTCACGTTTTGGTGATGTCATGGAGGACACTTTGCTACGCCTTGAGGGGTCAGCAGTTTCGTGCTGATAAAGTGATGTGGACTCTCATGAGAATTCTTTCAAGTATACAGACTTGAACTGTTCCATAAAGTGGAAGATTTGAGTAAAAAATATCATTATCCACCTGTTATGTAATTGTGTTGTGCAACTGAAGAAGGTATTTTTTCATATTGTTGAAAATGTGTATTTGTTCATGTGAATGAAGAGTTATTGTTTATTTTCACATGTGTGATTTTCTAAAGTATATGCTTTTGTGATTAGTATGCTTTTGTTAGTGGTATGCTATGGTATAGGTATGCTTTGCTGATGTGTATGGTTTGCTGAGGTGTGTAACATGTACGTTCAAGTGAGGATGGTAGGCTATGCACAGATGAATGTGTATAAACATGTATGAAGTTTAGGTGAGTTTAAATGTGTTAAGGGCGCATATGTTGTATGCGGACTGAGAAGTTGAGGTTGAGATTTGTATGTAGTTTTTTTAATTTGAATGTATTAAATGTTTATTGTTTAAATATGTTTTGCTCTTGAATTCACTTTGTTAATTGTGTTCGTGTGTTTTCTATCTTAGATTTAGCAAGGCATGTGACAATACAGTATCATTAGTCCGGTCGACAATGTCTTACTACACATTCGTAGCGCCGATAAAAGGGCTTGACTTTTCACTGTTTTTATTCTTGAATGAATGTGCGCTGATATTTGTCAAATTGTTAGAGCTCAAAATATTGATACCCTGATTTAATCAAATTATGTTTCAGTGGCATGTACAACACATATGTATAAACAGAAATGTTCTTCTTGAATTTATTTTCCCTTTCTTTAACATAAGCTTTAGTTTAGATGTTTAATCGAAACAGTGTGTACTGATGCATAACACAATATCTTACAAAATGTTGTTAATGAATATGATGTATTTGTAATGTGTTTTACTGACAGTGGGACAATGTATAGTTCAGAATTACAAATTCGCCATCCTCCGGGCAAATGTTCCTGATATTCATCTACATTCACCCCGAACATTCTCGTGTCTACGATAATGCATACGACACGGGGACTTCAATGTCAGAATAGGAACTGAAGGGCGACGTCCACTTTGCCTACAGTCTTATCAAAACAACTTAAAACACCAATTTTGCTAATGACTTGTCATCGACCTGCTATCCCTTCACACAAGTAGACTGTCCCAAATAATCATTATAAATTGGCACACATAAAAAACAAATGATGCAACATCAATTTTGTATATATGCACACTGATATGGGCATACAAGGCGATAGCTTATTTTAACTGAGTCAAACACAAACTATGTTACCTGATTAAATCGAATTTGGTTGTTTCTTTGTTACCTGATAGTTTATATCTGAAATTGCTTTCTTGTGGAGTTTTCAAGGTAAAAGTTAAATAAGGAAATTGTGTCCGTACAAGATGATGTCTGCTTAATATAATTTACCTTCTTTGACTTTTAATCAATGACGCAGTCGACTTTATCATGAATAATGAGATTGACTGTTTACTTAATGGTGATGACCGTAACTGACATGGTGTTTCCTGGGCTGATAGCATATTCAGAATTGTGTTAGAAGAGCTTGATGAGATTAGCAATTCTAAATATAATATCGAAGCTTCTTGTGTTCTTCACATCGTACTCTGTCCTGAATCAAACAAGGTTATGTTGACACCAAACATAGACATAGGTCAACCAACGGTTATCCTGGAAGATTGGTTTTATCCTTTGAGATCCTGGATTTTTAAGCACATAGAGAATATGATTGTTCAAGTGAAGTTGTTCACCTGTAGACAGTCACACCTGTGATGACTCCTGGACAGTTGATAACGCACAGAGAGATTCAGCGAATCCGTGAACTCATGGATACATTCTCACTTAAAGAGAGGACATTCTATCTCCGATTATCCTGCTTTTTTTAATTACGTGAAATTGTTACAGTAAATATTCCATCATTTAACCAATCACGAATGTCTTGTTGTGTCCAAGCAAAGCTTTCCACACTCGTGTAACGCCAATGAATAATTTCACTTCTCGTAGTTTTTGTTTTTGAATGAATGCGCTCAAGCCTTCTTTAAATTTTGAAAAGAAGTCATAAAAACTTTATCACCAGTAATATGTTTCATTTGGATTGTGCAGTGAGCATGTATCAATAACATATAGGTGTAAACAAGGGTGTATTCTCGAATGTCTCTTTGCTCTCAGAGTTTAGGCATACCGCTAAAATAATAATACTGCTTGGCAGATTAAAACACTACATAAATATGTTCAATTTAAAGTATTTTAAAGTATAAATGTATTTTAACGATAAGTAACATTTTAAGAAATGTTTTAACAATTAAGCTAAAGTTCAGGAATGATGTAAACATTTCCTCAAATATTGTTTATTGTTCAAGATAGGTTTGTTCAAAATGCTGTTATTTAGGGGTTGTGTTAGCCAGGGGTAGGCTATTAGGTGGTATGTCACGGTTGGTAAATTAACGGAAAGTAGGCATAAAGGTAAAGAGAGTTTCTCACGATGAGATTTGCAGTGACGATTTATATCACACGACTCAATGAAAACGAGCGTAGACCCTTATTGCTGGCCCTCGACTTGTAAGTTGAATATTTTGAAGAGATCCAGCTTGGTCCAATTCGAAAAAAATAAGTTACATATCAGCATAATTTACGAAAAAACGAGTCGTTACTACAAGTCGCATTGTGAGAATGGTCCTTAAGAAAGTTTCAGCATTGGAGGGATGTATTTTAATTTCCATAGTTTCCATTGGTCTTTAAAATTTACATAGTATTTGTGATTTGTAATGATTGTGGTAGTTCGTCTTCTTATGTGTGATTTTATGGGCGCTTTCCAGGTAGCTGATTTAACACTCTGATTGTGGTAGTTAGGTACACTTGCCTTCCCTATACGGGATGGAACCAATATAAATTATAAAGTGATTGTAGTCATCCCGGTGTAGATTTGAGAGCAATTACCATAAAAATACTTTAACAGAGAAATATTTGTTTAAATTTAATACTGGAACATGTAAACAACCGGACATGTTTATTTCATTCCCATTATTTTATTTAATGTGGTGGATTAAATAAAACTGTTGCAAGAACTCACCTTACGCTATAATAAACTAAGATTGTTTGTTAAAATATATATGAGTATATACATGTATCAGCCATATCCGGGCCTTAGATATCCACAATTAAATTAATAATAAAAGTATAGTCCTTTTATGCAAATCAAATACGCTGAGTTAATAAAACTGTGAATGAACCTAACCATCAAATATAGCAGCCTCTAAACAAGACTTTATTTCAGTGATATGAGAAGCTGTTTGATCTCTGGTGTAATATTGAATTCCCTGCCAGATATCAGCTCACTTTTCATCTCGGTGTATGTTGGTCGGTCAACATACATCAATACCCACAGTGGTCTGTCCAATGTCACATCAGGGATTGTTGTGACGACTTTGACTGTGTTGATATCAACAACATGGATTTTATTTGTGTCTCTGTCAATCATTATACAGAGATGAAGCTCCGTTGATACACCAATCTGGTACTTGATGAGAGGGACGTCAGTGAGGATCTTATTATCATACTTTACCAAGAGACACAGCTGCTGCTTGTGGTTATGACATGCTACAACCCTCACACTGAGTCCTGTGTACTGACCCCTGTTGCTATCTACAGGTGAGTGTAACACTCCAGCCTCCCACAGTAGTTTTTTCTCCTCTTTCAGCTGCTTAACAGTGAACTCAACTCTGGTAGAGAATACAACAACCTGACCTCTGCTCAAGGGAAGGGGTCGCAGTGTCAGTGCTCGTCTCTGTGACTGGAGTCTGCATCCCGTGTCCCGAGGTCCTGGTTCTGGTCTGATGTTACTGACCACCCCCGAGGAGATCTGGACATCAGCACCGGCCGTGTTGTGGTCAAACTCCAGGTGAGGACCTGTGTTCATATGTCACCATCAATGATACTATACACTCTAATATGTATTGTATTTTCGATTCCAAAATAGTTGAATTTATTTTCAAAATAGAGTCTTGCTAGTGATTGTGAGTTTGTAAGTATCATTAAATGTAACGTTGTTAAATACATCATCTTTTAACTGAGTTTTTGCTAACTTTAAAATCGACAGTTGTTTAAGTTGGATGGTTGGTTGTCTATATCACCAAAACATATCTGTCTTTCATCTAAATACTTCCCATATGTGTATTGTAAGCAATTGTGTCTAAAGATGTATTAAAAATTATAAACACGTATTTAAATTTAGCAAGGGATAATAAATTATTCCATCAAGTTTCACATTTTAACGTACATATATATATTTTTTGACATTTAACCTACATTATAATATATATATATATATATATATATATATATATATATATATATATATATATATATATATATATATATATATTAATATATATATATATATATATATATATATAGTGTTTATATTTATATAGTGTGTGTGATTCAAAGTGAAGATTAAACACTTACTGATGAACAATCTCTCCGGTTCTGAGAACTTGTGGTCAAATTGAGTCACTGAAATAAACAATAAAACTGGATGAAATAATTTTACAGAATATATTCTCGATATTACATCTTCTTAAAACTTTGGAAAAGAAAATATAAATTCATTCAAATCGTATTGTTACAAGTTACAAGTTACAAGTTACAGAGTTTGAAGTTAGAACATGTATTTCAAATTATGAGTCCAGTATTTTACAGCTCTTGCAATCAGTAAGATACATTTAAACCACGTTGCTTGATCAAGCTGTTTAACATAAACGTTTGATAGTCCAACAAACATAAATGATACAAATTGATCTTCATCAGTCCATAAACTGACAAAGATATAAACATCTAACACATCAACAAGTGACTCAATCAAAGAGTTTCTACTACTTTGTGTGAACTGAGTGAACAGTGAAGCAATACATGATTTACAATATCATAGGCAACTATGCCACATTCACACGCATTGGATTGAATACAAAGTGTGCTAATGTGTAAAAGAGCAGCGATATAACTAAAACATTCTGCCATTTTTTGACAGGCAGCCCACAGATTGTGAGCATTTTCAGGATGTCTTATTTTATTATATCGTTCAAAACTAAATATAGACATCAACATTGCAGAAACATGTGAATCTTCAGCATTTAGAATTCTTTCTTTAACTAATAAGACTACACGGACTTCGTTAAGCAAGAAGATTTGTTTACATAGTCGTGCACGTACATGGTTACAAGATTTAACATGTGGATTATTGCCGAGGATTTGCTATAACGTTCTCTCTCCACTGACGTAAGATACATACATTGATATAGCAGGTCTGTGGATAAATATATTTTTAAATACAAGCATACTATTGCTAATAAACAGTTTTCCAAGAAATATCAAACAACTTTGGTGCATCTTCTTAGTATGACTAGGCCGAGAGTGTCTCTGGCTATTGTGGATGAACCACGCTTTGAAAGGCCCTTGATACTTTTACAAACATGATTTTGAACTTTTTCAAGCATATCATATTCATTTACTGGTAAACAGCCACATACATTACAAGAATAAAAACCACATGGTAGAATAACTCTTTCCCAAATTCAAATATGCAACAATGGAAGAGGATCGCAATTGTTGTCGGGATTCTGTAGAGCAATAGGTTATCAAATATACATATCTCTACTAAGTTTTCATTACTTTACACGTAAATCACGTTTTGAATATAAACTATTCTACAGCAGTTGGTACAAAGCTTTATTACCTTACTCATCAGTGCAGTTTCACTTCTTATGCAGTATGATGGGGATATTGGATATACAATGTTAGACGTCATTTGTAGTGTATCCGATCCGCGAGATTGAGGACTGATAAAAACTGCCGGGTATCTGTACCTATGTTCCACGCATTCAGATCTACATTCCGATGTTTGGGCGAATAACGCAATTATATTGATTCTGTTTAGTTTCTTTCTATGTCCCGGTCACAGGAACCCGATATCATAAGTAAAATGTTGGTAAAACCTAGGTAAAAAAACAACCCTACACCCTATTTGTTATAGGGTGTAGTAGGGGTGAAAGGGTATGCTTGGGCTTCAGTTCGGTACGTATTTGGGTACAGGACCCTCGGTTCGGTACATTTTCGGTTCGGCACAAAACCAAGAATGTCTTTCAATTTATGAACTAAAACCATAACAAATCACCTGTTTTTTTCTTGAAAATGAGTTTGTTGGGTGTGGATATCATTTGGTTTAAAATTGTACAACTGAAAATATAATTACATTTGAGTTAATAATCCATAATTGTTTAATTAAGTTATATATTCGGTATATACGGAAGAGTCATGTTCATGTACCATGTAGTACCGAACCGAAAGCAAAAAATCGCAGTTAAACTACTGTAGTTGTGAACCGCTTCACCCAAAGGATGAAGGTTTTTTCACTAACGTTTTACCTTTTAGTTATGATATCGGGTTCCTATGGTCATAACGTTCTTGTGAATCTAATTCGCATCTACTTTCACTTTGTAAGTTGTTGTTGCTGTTGTTGTTGCTGTTCTATCGGCGTATATTTTGTGGAAACGAAATTCGAGGGCACATTCATATCTATAATACATGATTTTTACACATTAACATGAAACATAGTTTTTATTGCTAAATGCATTATTGTGGAGATTTTAGATTTGGATTTTGTTTACAAAGATCGAAAAGCTCACATGCATCCAATATTGAAAAAAATTCAGATGAGACGTCCGGCAGAATTCTCCCTTCAAGCTATATGTCTTTGTCTACATTTTCATGGTCGCAGCGTTACAGAATTTGAAACAACACAAACCTTCACCAGTTCCTTGGACATGAGATAAAACCATGCATATGTTTTCTGTATTGTACATAGAAACCATACTGTTTTATGAATGATTATATGTAAGAAAATGATGAATTATAGACTTGATGCCCTTTGAGTATCAGAATAAAGATTGATTGATGTACCACCAGTAAGTAAACTTTCAAACGTATAGAGAGTCAGGGAGATATTCCCGCGACGCTGTACTGAAGAAGCCCACGTAAAATATTAAATCGCAGGCAAACTTGAAAGCTTTGGCACCTCATCAAAATTTGAACCAACACTAGGAACTTTGAAGACAAAAACTATCGACGTCTAATACCCTGATCCAAAGGATATACATAGGAATACTGAACAACGTTTATCTTGATTCCATGCTTGGCCAAATTTCCCAGGGGATAGATACATATCCCTCTATGATTTCTGATTCAACCCAGAATGTTCAAAGCTAAACGCCTTCAGACTTTTTAACCATGTGAAACCTACTGTACATATGAGAGCCTAACCTGATCCTATATAACTCCTACCTATTAAGGGTCCTGAAGTGATCTACAGGATCTATATACCCGGGCACAGACAATTGTGAACTTCTTAATCTCTGTACTGAAGAGGATGTTAATGTAATGTCATGTCACCGAGCACTGACCTACCCCATATTGACCTTGTAAACATCTTATATAGGAGACATCTGTGGTGTAGATTGTAGACTGAGGTTTAGTATCTCTTGTCTCCTTCATGCTATATAGACTTTCAAACTAATGTCTTAAAAGAGGAGTAAAAGGTTATGCCATTTCCCGTTTTCTAACGACATTAATACCATTAAACCTATGGCAGATAAGATTAGGGTGTCTACTTTGAAGCAAAGAGAACTTCTAAACGTGATGATCGAGTTCAGAACAGAGGGAAGAGAAGTAGACCACATATAACCTATTGAGAACGGATTTCATTTAAATGTTGAAAATGTCTGAAAGTTGTCATACCAACGAAATGTTAATAAGATGAATGAACTGATGGAGACTGCTTATGATGAACAATCATCCGACTTTCATTACGACCTAATGAAACGTACACGTTTTGTCTCATTCTGTCCCAATTTATCATATTTTTTCTGATGGCTTACCTATATTGTTTCTCTTAGTGGTGATTTCTCTTAAATTGACCTCCCCACATGTGAGCGCATATAAACAAGCAAGAACGACAAATGTATATTTAATAAAAATGTGGACCTCCTTAGGAAAAAACATTATTTATCCTGCATTGTAGGAGCCTGACCCTATCTGGTTAAGGACACCCCGTGGTCGCTTAGTGATTTGCATTCTAACTGATCCATTATACAGGGAAATGTAACCTTAGAAGCCACTTCCTCGGAGAACAGTCATGTTAATTGTTATAGTACAGTACAATTGTGTGTTAATAAACGATAAATGTTACCTAAGGATTGTTTTTACATGTTTTGTGCCTCTTTCGAAGTTTAACGGCGAAAAATGTTATAACATCCAGTAGTGCGGGTGAATTGTGACATCACAAGGAATGTATGCAATGGAGTTCACATTATATCTTTTTGTTTGTAAGAGCTCTCGACCAATCAGAATCAGAATAAAAGCCATTTTGATATTATTGAACACTCCATGCTTATCCTCTGCAGTCTCTGTAAGATAAGCTGACCACATATCCGATAATTTATCTCGATTGCCCATGAAGACATCAGCGTCAATCACATTTTGCAAGATTAAAAAATACATCGGCAGAGATGAACTAGTTGTGTTAGTATACACAAGATGGATGATGAGGCGTCTAAAGCTAGGTAATTCGGTCTGAGGTTTGTTATAAGGTCGGACTGGTGACCAGAAGAAAATGGAGATGTGACATTCTCAACTACATTATTTCATTGCGTATCTCCCCTGTTGAAACACTTCTAACAGCGTTTACTTAAGCGGCCTTCACACGGCAACGGTTCAGCAACTCATCACCAACATCAGTGTAAGAGTTGTCAAACTGTTGGCGGGAAATAGGATCGGCCTCTATTCTCACTAACTTTTCAAACTTTAAGAGTTGTCAAACTCGAGTTTGTCGTGTGAATTGTTGTTTTTTGGTTGGTAGCCAATGGAGTGCGATTTTGGAATCACATGACTATATGACCTCACATGTATGACGTCATTCAAGCCTAATGTTTGACAACATGTGCTTGTGTGTGTATGACAATTTTCAAAAGATGGCCGACATGTGTTGCCAAACTTTAGTTGCCGTGTGAAGGCCGCTTTAATGTTCTCACATAGGAATGCTGGACATGGATAATGATTCAATAACCGTTTATCGATATCTACTTCTATGCTCATTCAAACATATTTTTGCAGATTGAATCACTTTTTTATCACCCAAGACTGTGTTCCACAGGAGATATTGCTTGTGTGAGATCAAGCGATATCTCCTAGGAGATATTGTTTTGACAGTAGATTTTGCACAAAAGGGGCGAGTTGATTATTTATAACGAATCCACTGCTCCGAATGTATTCTCCATCTTAATCCATGTATGACGTCACGAAACATGCATATGTGATTATTTTACATTTGAAACAATAAATGTCAATTATGGGACACCAAAATCAATTATTTTGCAAATTTTGGTGCTCATTCATCGGATATGGTACAAGTAGCTGCGACCCCATGAAATGGATTCTTCCACGCACGTGCAGCACAACTCTTCAATGCGACACGATGTGATTGACAGCTAAAAATCTGTCTTTCCATGCCGTCTCCCCGTGTTACCAGTCTTAAATAATACGCAGGATTCTTACTGACAAACAATCCTAATGTTTCTAACAGCGTCTTGTGGCCGACTGGTTAGAAGCGCTGACTACCAAGCGAAGGGTTGCATGTTCGAATCCAGGTTCATGCATTACACAAATGTGTCTAGTTGAGAGATATTTTAAGATCCTATTCAGATACACCAAGACAAATTACATCAGTCTCGAAAAATGTACTCGATTAGCCATAACTGAAAATGTCTAAAACCTAACACCCCTCCTGACTGGGACAGTCAATGAACAGTAGATTCCTAAATAGTAATCAACCGATAACACAATAGAGTGACGTCATGACCATGGATTAAAATTGAATAACGTATCGTGAGAAATATGTGATTTGTTTGTTCTATGCAAAAAGAAGGTTAGTCTTTTGGCCAATAGTATATTACTCTAAGGTTCAAGTAACACTGATCTTTTCACATCCTACATCATTATTTGGAGTGCAAATTCACTGACCTTGAGGAAATTCAGCAGGTACAATTGTGACAGCGTTGTAAAACCTATCTGCCGCTACACCTGCAGGTTTCTCTGCTGGAGTGAAGGTGACAGTTCGGACAGATCCTAGTACATCAATCAGAGCCTGCATCTCCGTGACCTGGGCAGGAGCGAATGTGACCCCAGTCCTGTCGAACTTGACGTCCTGTGCTGTCTCCTGTAGCATGGTGTTCAGGGTGTCAGTTGAGGAGACCATCAGTTGTAGATCCTCCACTTTGTCTGCTCTCTCCCGCATATTCCGTGTATATTCAGTGGAGGATTTGACTTTGGCAAGAAGAGTTGTCGTTGATTCCAGGGCCTCGTCAGTGACTTTGAGCTCTTTGACAGACTTCATGTCTACATCACTCAGAAGTGAGGCTCTTCTTGTCTGCAAGAGTTCAATCAGGTTGTCAATGGTTCTATTCACATCTTCTGTAGCGCTTTCTCTTGACATCTGGATGTTGGATTTCTTCTTATCAAGCTGTTTGACCTTTTCCTTCAGCTTGACAGCCTTTTGGTCTAAGTTAACGATGACGTCATCTGTGGCCTTAGCATTCTCCCGGTGGGCTTCTTCTACAGAAACAACATCATGGTTCTTTGTCTTGTCATGGTCCACGACAGTGCAGGACACACATATGACGTGTCCACATGTGCGGCAGTAGAACTGTTGAGTCTGGTGGTGGTCCTTGCACTGGTGAAGCTTTCTGAAACTTTCGACTGGTCGTCCTTTCAATTCTTCAAATGTAACGGTTTTATGATCCCTGGTGGGAGTGAGTCGGCAATGAGCTTTGTGGCATTCCTCGCAAAGAAATACACAGCAGTCATCACATCGATATTGAGCCTCGTTTCCATCTGGACAGTCAGTACATGGTAGACGTAACCCCTTCTGAATTTTCAAGTGATCGAGTATTTTCAGCATCATCGATTCTACAGGAAGGGAGGTAACTCCCGCAGGAAGTTCGTGTTCATGCCGACAAAGAGGACAAGGAAGTCTGTTGTTCTTCCAGATCTTCCCCAGACAGGAATGACAGATGGGCTGCACACAACATGGCATACGGCGGGGAAGATGTTCAAACTCGTCATATTCATTGAAACAAACTGGACACTCCGTGAGTTTTTCCTTGATTTGAGAAACTCGGATGTATTCTGCCATGGTTACCTGTTAAATTAAAAAAGTGTTTGTAAGATTACCTATGATCCTTGTCTTCAAATACCCTGCAAGACATACATGATGGATACACAATTTATATTCTGAAACGTTTCTAATCAGAAGCAATACAGTATAAAATAGAGCCATTCATCAGGTTTTATATACATTAACTAATTCAAAATGTAAACTTCTTGGGGGTAGGTACAACAAATAGTAGGCAGTTTAAATGGAGAAAATGAAAGAGGTCTTAAGGTCCTTATCCCTCTAACCTATCTTTGAGGCCAAAGATAAAATACCCTACAAATAAAGACACACTTGTCGATTTAATTGATCACTGATGTTTCCTGTAAATTACCTCCCTATGAAGAGCACATCATAATCTCAGGATGAAAATAGCTTTTCAGGTCATGACCTCGGTGACCTATATTTGGGGTCACAGGATAACAAAATCTACAATTTAGGATACCAATTGGCCAAGGAGTCTGTACATGAAAATATTTCAATTCTCTAGGGTCAGTGGTTCTTGAGAAGAAGATGAAAAAAGGTTTTCAGGTCATGACCTCGGTGACCTATATTTGGGGTCGCAGGGTCACAAAATCTACAATTTAGAATCCCCATGGGTCAAGGAGTCTGTACACAACCTTTCAGCTTTCTAGACCTTTTGGTGCTGAATAAGAAGAGGAAAATAGGTTTTTAGGGTCGTTACCCCTGTGACCCTATTTGGGTTCACAAGGTCACCAAATTTACAATTTAGAATCCCCATTGGCCAAGGAGTATGTACAGAACTTTTCAGCTCTCTAGACCGTTTGGAACTGGAGAAGATGATGGAAATAGGCTTTTAAGCTTGTGGCCCCTGTGACCCCAATTGAGGTCACAGGGTCACCAAATCTACAATTTAGAATCCCCATTAGCCAAGAAGTCTGCACACATCGTTTCAGCTCTCTAGACCATTTGGAACTGGAGAAGAAGATGAAAATAGGTTTTTTGGGTTGTGACCCAGGGCTGTGACCCCATTTGAGGTCACGGGGTCATGAAATCTACAATTTAGAATCTCCATTAGCCAAGGAGTCTGCACACAACGTTTCAGCTCTCTAGACCATTTGAAACTGGAGAAGAAGATGAAAATAGGTATTTAAGGTTATGATCCCTGTGACCCGATTTGAGGCCACGGGGTCACCAAATCTACAATTTAGAATCTCCATTAGCCAAGGAGTCTGCACACAACGTTTCAGCTCTCTAGACGCTTTGGAACTTGAGAAGAAGATGAAAATAGGTTTTAAGGTTGTGACCCCTGTGACCCCATTTGGGGTCATTGGGTCATCAAATCTATAATTTGGAATCTCCATTAACCAAAGAGTCTGCACACATCGTTTCAACTCTCTTGATGCTTTGGAACTAGATAAGAGGACGAAAATAGGTTTTTTGGGTTGTGACCCCTGTGACCCCATTTGGGGTCATGGGGTCATGAAATCTGCAATTTAGAATCCCCATTAGCCAAGGAGTCTTTCAGGCCAGATGAGCTATAACGGATAATTGGGTGTACTGAGCATGAACATTGCCCCCAAAGTTAATAGATTAATTGAAATACAGTAGAACAAATATAGCGAACAAATTTCTAAAGCCCTGTTTATACGGCGAGCGTTTGCATATGAGTAAAGCATTATACATATGCAAATCTGCTCATATGAGCAAAATTCGCCATATGGACGCATTTGCACATATGTATATTTTACTACCGTAAGCAATTTTTTCACTACCGTAAGCAATTTTGCACCTAGTCAGGGACAGGTGCAAATGTTTACTACCGTGAGTAAATATGGTATTTTCACTTTTCTAGTAAAAGTTCGTCGTATACAGACATAGTGACTTCACACAGGTTGAGAAAATATATAAGAGAACTTTAGAAACTCTTAATACTGGTATTAAAATTCTCTACATAGCATTTTCTCCTTCTTGCAAGCAATGACCTTCAAAATCCACCTGACTATCCGATTTTCATTATATAATTAGGGCGATATAGTCAAAACAATGTTGACAGATATAAGTTAATGTCATTTATTTTGTTTACATCTAATAAATATTAATTAGCATGTTTTGGAATTCTCTTTTCATATATTAAAAGGATTGGAAGCCCATTTGCTTAGGCAGAAATTAAACGCATATGAACGCATAGTAAATTTACTTTTACTCACGTGCATATGTGCAAAGTTCGCCGTATAAACAGGGCTTTAGTCCCGTCAATAGCCCTATAATTAAAATAACAATACATATATTGAAATTTAGATACTATAACATATATGACAAGTGATGACAAAACTAAAAAATGATGTGAATTAAACAATAATATACAATGTTCCGCTTACCAACTAAATGTTAAACCATGGATGCATTTGTGGGTTTTGATTTGCCAGGGACGTATCCAAATGAAAGTGTTTGATATATGTCCCGCTGTGGTTGCATGAGATCACGTGTTCACATTACGATTTGCTGTCAACGGATTGGTTAAGGACACTTTTCTATTTACAGCGTGTTGATCTAACTATCCTGGGAAAGTTTTGTAATCTTCTGAGAAATGAACACACTTTGAAAGTTGTTCAGTCTATGAATTATGTTCCACTTACGTTCAACATAGTGAATACTTTTCCCACACTGACAGGGCAGTGAGTCATGTACATATACACTACTAACAAACTTCTCCCGATCAAATCATTGATTCAACTTAGGACTGCAAATTTTGACTGACATAAGTCCTGATCAAGCACCAAACCATACATGTGTAGTTAATAAAGTTCTTACTTCGAATCAGTTCATACTTAGTGAATATGTCCATGATTTTCAGATTAATGATAAGTCAATAGAGGCGTGTATGCCTGTATGGTAACCCGTGCCTTACACACAGATTGTTAAGCGTGGTTCAAGAAATGTAATCATACAATAATATATTCAACACAGGTTTTTGAGATAAGATATTCAAATACATTTATATATCACAAGAAAAAGAAACTTCTCATAATCGTATCCAAACAAGTCAGTAGTCGTGGAAATGTCAAGCACACAAGTCGTTAATGATACAAAATAACACATTTGGAAATGATTTTGTTTTATAATGTAATAAATACTAAACAGAACTTCACTTTAGTACACCATAATTTTAATACACTAATAAACATATATTAAGGCGTAACACTATTCAATAACCAAAATTAAAAGGAGCACATTACATATGGACCACTGTAAGCTTGTAGACTGAGATAACAGTGAAACCAAGATTAGGGATAATTAAATATATTTATAATAAGTAGTTAACGTTAAGCATGCAGATCAATGATGAAACAACTCTCGAATACATAATGTCAACATGTCAAAACATGTGAACATTATAAACAACTGTAATTTGTTTCTGGCTATATATTTTATATATGTTTTATTTATTCCTTGAGAACATTGTTATGTCGACTGATAACTACTGTACAGTGAGTCAGAAGGGTGAAGCCGACCTGACAGTTCCTGGTTGATACACTGTTCGTTTAGAGTGCACCGATCGATATCGTTTTTTTATATACGAAGCCAATCACATGACATTGTGGTATATATATATATATACATATAGCCTTGGTAACAAACACATGCGGCTTGATAAACTCATATAAAGGTACACATAGCATGTATGTCATAGAATAAAGCTATAACGGTTAAATGCGGGGACACCACAAGCAAACATGGCCTAAGTTAACACCCAACATGTTGATTAGACAGTATGAATAAAATGATGTATTGTGATGAAATCTCACAAACTTTAAGGGGGAAACTTTTGAAAGTGAGACACACATATATATATTACCATTCTCATATATGTGTACTGCGAATTATCACAATATGGCGTTTATTGGAATGTCTAAGGCATGTTGGTGTTAAACTAGCCCTTATGTGGCGGTATCCTCAAATGTAATATATCATACGTTCAAAAGTATAATGTTAATATATAACAGTGGTATATGAGGATGAATGCATTGCAGTGTGTCCCTGAATAATGAGTGATCTAAGTTAATCAGGCCCGTAGCAGAAGACACCCCGAGGCTCAGGCTAAGGATCATTATCTCTGTAGCTCATTGGGTTTGATATAATACAGCATTTAATAAATGGTTAACCAACCAAAATCTGTTTTGATTTATACTTTTAAAAAAGTAAAAAGTAATGGGTGATCATGATATTTTCATGACTTTAACAAATCTAGCGCCTTAGGAAGGCATCTTTTGATGTAGTAGTTTTTTAATGGTTTTTTTTTAAATGGGTTTGAGTGAGTGTGCAAACACAAAAACAGAGCCTAAAAGTTGTTTTGTATTAAACGAAAAGTTGTTCAATGTAGCCATACCTTGGCAAGGAGAATATTACAATATGATCAGTGAAGATGCATAGCATATTATAAACGTATGACTTCAGAGTCTTCAACATCCTGCACCATGAAATGCACTGTAGCACGTTTTTTAATATTATGTTTTCTTAGATTTTCTTAGATATTATTACAGTTTATATACAGTTGGAAATTAATTAAACAATACCAATTGTTTCTTACAGCAAAATCGTTCCGAAAAGAAAGAAGACAACGTGACAAGTGATTCTAGGTAGAAAAAGCATACATGGTTAACGTCCTTTTAAATAGCTCTGTATTTTGGAGTCCAAATCCAAGATTAGTTATAAGCGAAATGAAAGTCAATATGTGTTGCTGTAATGTGATTAGTGTCATTCTTTCAATGGAGGTGATGACATTTTACTAACTGACCTTTTAACAAAAATCACTTGTTAAAGCAGTATGAACCTTCAAACTAAAAAAATCACAAAACTGTCAAAATCAATAACATTGATTTAATGAACACATACGGTCAGTATTTACAGTATTGGCTTAATTAAAGCGAGAAGGGGTGTTTCATTAACATATTAGACTGACATAATCTCAAATTTATTCACAAATCTTATGGTTATTGGCTTTCTCTCAATTATGTTTTTAAAAAAGAGCTGAAAGTTTAATGTCTGGTCAGCTTCTTATCATGTATGATAAAGCAGTTTTGGTGTATGAATGTCCAACTTGGTATATTGTTAACAATACATCAATTCCAAAGTCTATAGTGTACTTTCTCGCCTATGACAATAGTTATTTGGCTAAAAATTCAGCACCATCACATTTTCTCTTACATTTTTATAATTTTATATATGGTAGATTTGTATTTCAATGAATTAGTCAATAAATAAACAATTCTTATGTATGGGGTGATCAAATCATTCAATTCATCCTAAAATTCTCAGGTCACCGCATTTCAGTTTACAAACTAGGGAGTTGCTTAATCAATTTCTTAGTGCATACAATATATTGTGTTACGTTAGAGGGTAAAACATCGATATTTCACGAGCCGTATCCATAGAAAACGGTTAACTGTATTGAAAATAAGTGATGCGATGTATAAAGAGAGAGGTAGATTTGTAGGACTCATGTAACTTTGAGAGTTAATGATAATAATAGTGGCATTTATATTGCGCAGTATCCACGCCATTAAGGTATGCTCAAAGCGCATGATTGTCACATTATTATCCTGGTATAACCTAAGCTGCCGCAAAGCGCTTACAGGTCACCTCATCCACATCTTACACCAGGTACCCACTTACTGCTGGGTGAACAGAGGCACACGTTGAATAAAGTCACCTACCCAGGGTGACACCATAAGTCTTTCCACTCATGTCTCAGTGTTTGGAAGGGACCCACCCTTCAAACTCTGTCAATTAAGCAATGAAGCGGGTAACCCACCCATGCGGCAAGCCGCGCCCATTGATGCTGAACTTCACTCATAGCGGTCGACTGAGCTAAGCACAGGACCACGTGCCACCAGTTAAGACAGCAAGATGATTTACCATTCCATCAGTGTACCATATTCAAAACTCTACTCTGGGTGTTTAGTTTTTATCACTATGTTTTACGTTCATGATAATATGAAATTTTGAAATAAAAGACCTCTCCCTAGTACTGAGTCCAAAAAGTAAATATAATTCGATCATTTTTATGAATTAACGATTGTTAAGGTAGTAGCAGCAGCCTCCTCTGATATTCTTATTGAAACTATGTCTGTTCCATAGTACATGTTGTTATAAATATTAAAATGGCTATATTATATTCTGGAATGTTGTTCAACATGAAAATTATAATACCATTCAACACCACCAGGTCATTTCATCATATCTCATTTCTCACATTCCCCAGTTCATAAAGAAAATGTCTTTGTAATACAATTCCTAATTTTGAAATTAGTCACTGACTGAAGACTTTAGAAAATGGATAGTTTTCAAGCTATTATAGTTATCAAGTTCAAAATATGAAGTTCTATACTTTACCATGAATCTTTATTTTCTAAACAATATTAAGATATTGAAGTGAATACACATCCAATATAGAAATTTATGTCTTTTGATTATGCAAGGCATTGGCTGAACAAAACATTATATCTAAAACTTAAAGGGTGTTTGAATGTTATGATAAATAAACAGCCTGAATCGATCTTAAACATGTGCTGAAAGAAAATAATAGAAGAGAACAATCTAAGTAATAGTAGATAAATTTGTGATTGCTCAGATGTTTTAACAAATATAATTAGTGACCAAACGCTAAAACTAAACGATTTAGTGCACGTTTATCAGGCGCTAACAGCACTTATTACTGAGTGAACCTTTATTTATCGACATATTCGTTTATAAAAAAAAAAACCATATATATAACACATTGTTTTTTTTAAAAAAAAACTCTGTATGTTGCTTAACATAAGATTTTGTCAAATTATATTACCTACCAATAAACACATGCATAAACCCGATGCATTGGCCTGCGAACTAGATAACTCTCATGGTAAACTTAACTACACATCTACTTGACAGTAGGATTTATAATGTTGATCTAAATAGCAACAGTATCTACACAAGCTTCTCTAAAAAAACTTGTTTACGACGTACTTCTAAGCTCTTTGGTTGCCCCGCTCTGACCATAATCAATTGTGCATGATCTCGTACCTACAGATAGAGGACAAATCAAGGTTATCAACCGCTTGTAGCAAGGAAGAAACAATAAGTCGTTAGAACGATACATATAGGAACTTATGAAAACTGTTATTGCTAAAAGAAGGATGGGAGTAAAAACTACAGAACATTTCCAGAATAAGGTTTTAGCAGTAAAATTAGCATACGACTTGATTGTCTAGCTTCGATTACGAGTAAAATTATCAAGATACTTAGAGGTTATGGTTGAAATAATGACCGCTGACCGAATGAATATCTGTGATAACCATCGAGCGGTACGCGAGATGGTTATCACAGATATTCACGAGGTCGAGGTTATTATTTCACATACACCACATGGTTATGATTGATAAAATGTCAAGGCATTTTTATTTGTATTCATGTAAATACGAAATAGTTACTTTATATTAACGTGTTGAATAGTTGTAATGTTGTAATGCTTGAGTAACTCTACTCCAAACATTGCTTCAACTTCACGTGCACACTGCGCGAAATTCACGTGCAAATCGATTCGTGTACATTCTCAGATGTCAATCAGAAATTTCAAGCAAGTAACCAACTAATTATTTTCGTTTTTACTTCAGAAACTTCATCACATCTATCTTGAATATATATGAAATAAAGATGAACAATTGTAAATAAAAACGCTTATGAGATGTTTTAAGACAACATATAATATTTTAACTAGACATTCAATCCATGACCAACTATCTATTGGCGTTAAGTGAAAACCGTGGCTGCACGGACGTTGTTCATTTCATCTTGTGATGCACGGACATTATGAATCATGTTGTCAAGCTGATTTTCTAACTTCACGTGTTGCACACAATAAAAAAACGCGTGGTTTCAAGGAGGTCGCCAAAATGGAGAGGTCTGATGTTTAAACAATAATACACATAATACGTGTTTCAAGGTCTGTTCGGAGCGAAATAAAGGTGAGTTACATCGTATGTTACACTAATTCATTTGCTCTTTAACCTTATTTGATATTATATGCAAAACACCTATGAGTATGGATAATGTTATATGCCGTTTTCAAGTGACTAATCAAACGAAGTATCAACATGTTCACGATATTGTTTTATTCAGAGTACCATACAGCTTTGTTCAAATCGTAATATTGATTTGCACCTTATTTTTGTATGTCATTTTCAACAATAAATAGCATGCTTATCACACTCGATGTTCAATAATCAATATGGAGTGTTAAATTAATATCGTTGATTTTCTTGCTTTCAAAATTGGTATTCTATTTCGTAAATATACTGCTATTAAAGATGCATCAATTGTTTCATAATATTCTAGTTTGCCTTTGTATGTGCCAACATACCATACGTGCGGATTGGAATATATGCGGATTAAAGGTCAAATAATTTCAATCAACTTGCATATTCATCCCCATTTGTCAAATACAAGTATATCATAATTACCAGCTGGTTTCCAACTAGATCGAGCAACCTCATTATACATGTTTAGAAACCTAAACTACAAGTCCTATTTTCATGTACAGTAGTTATATGACCTATTCAACATTATAAACCTCAATTTGTCCTAATGCATGTTTTGTAAATAAATTTTCAAAATTACGTTTGACTAATTGGCGCGATTCAATCCCGGTGCATTGTCCGGTTTTCGATCATAAATCACTACTCTTAGCTTTACATCAGCTTTACTGAGTCGACTATCATCAAAATGGTAATTTTCGGCAAGTCAGTATAATAATACCATTTATAACGTTTGGCATATGTGACCCCCCAACGACACAATGGATGAACATTTCAGTCTGTTAATAACACTTTTGCTTGTTTCAGGGACAACCGAACGAATTTAGCTGGAGTCGTCTTCAAAAATAAGGTTTTATTGAATGCAAATTGACGATCAGATGATTGCTTGAAAAGGGATCATTCTATGTTACTGACTTTTTACCATTGTTTTGTGACATTTCCTGCAGTTGAAGAAAGGACCATCATGGATAATGTATGCTGATTTGTGAACGTTTGTGAACATTTTAAAGTTTTACTTTCAATTACGGATATGTTAATAAACGAAGTGATTGATTGTATTTGTAACAAGGATCGATAACACGAATATTTGTGTGAACATGTAATATGAAATTAAAATGATGGTAAATAAATTATGTGGATTCTGTCTAATGTTTTCTTTCATAAACACGTATTTTCGATCTTTGATATTCTTTAAATCAGCCTATTTGTCATATTTTGTGTAAACTAAATGAATATATTGGCATAACAAAACTGACTCAATAAATCATTTAAAGAATGTCGAAAGTCACAAATAGAGGCAAAGGGTCATTTAGACCCGTAAGCCGAGGGTAAGTTTTTTTTGAGCTGCGATATGGTGAACATGGCGAGGCGAAGCTGAGACATGTTCACCATATCAAACCGAGAGGTCGGTTATCACGAGATTGGTTATCTGATAACCAACCTCTTGATAACCGACCTCTCGGTAGCTTGGAGGTCGGTTATGTAGTAAATAATGACCCGGTGCCGAGCGGTTATGGCATATAAACTCGCGAGGGCGTCAGCGTCAGCGTCCTTGGGAAGTTATTTCTTTTGTTTGAGTTGCAAGTTATATGCCATAACCACCATCTGCGCAGGTTGGTTATCTCATAACCACCATGGTCGGTTATGAGATATTCAACCTACGGAAAAAGATGGACTTGTAAAATTTGGAAATTTTGTCAAATTAGAAATGAAAATTTTGTAAGTAACTAAAGTGGGTTTCGAACCCTGGACCTCTATATCGTCGAGCAGCGCCTTTACCAATGGAGCTACCGAGGATCCATACCGATGAGTGTTCATTCTTTTGTGTCTAGGATGTATTTACATATTTTCTAGTATTATATATACATATGTATATATGGGTACCAATTTATGTCTACTTTATGTATGGAATGAATGATTAAGTTTGAAACCTTCCTTTCGAGTCAGTCATGGGTGTATTGGGAATAATTCACTGATTTTGATCATGTCGTACAATTCAACAAAATACTCCTTTAAAATGCATATATACAATTAGTTTATAAATACAGTGTACCGCGGGAGTGTAAGGCAAATAATGACCTGATTGCCTCGCGTTATGGCAATAAACTCTGCTCGGGCTGACGCCCTCGCGAGTTTATATGCCATAACCGCTCGGCACCGGGTCATTATTTACTACATAACTACCTCTGATATTGACCTGATAACCACACCACGTGGTGTATTATAAGAGTATGCTTTGGGAATGTCAGTTTACTATATTAGGAATAAACATTCGATCAATTGAAACAAATTAATTTCCCCCCAAATTTGCTTTCGGTCAACATAATTTTCACTTTCATTATTTTATTAATACTTAAAAATAAAATAAGTTTCAAATGAAATATATATATATATACTTACATGTACGGACGGTAAACTCGCGTCGCGTTCGTGTAATCATGTGGGCGAGTCTATCTCACAGCCAGACGAGAATAACTTCCCTTGCACTTGAATGCATATGACGCCTCGAGCTCGCATATGACAAGGAGAGCTACACGAGGGGTAGCTGTGTTTACATATACATATGAATGTTCAAGTAAGATGGATGTTATGTACATATATTATTTCACCAAAGCCTATTCTGATATCAAACATATCAACACAAAGTCACATATAGCCGAGGCTTGCCAATGACATTTGGACTTAGATCAAGCAGATATCTTATCTCAGAATATTACAAATGAAAAAGGAATGTCAGCTGTCTGACGAGGGGTGACTTGTTATGAGCGGGTTGCGTAGGCCGGTTATAAAATACACTTCTATTTACAATCTAAACTTCAATTCTCGACAAGCCTCGACAGATCTAACTCCCTCAATTTTCAACCTAAAAGTAGTTTGTTTGGTTTATTTCCTAAGCCACTACTAAAATGGTACTCCAAACATTGTCACAGTATACGTCTTAAGATATCCACTAGTTTCTCATGTGTTTTTATTACAACATAGTACCCGATTATTCAGAAGAAAATTTGTAGGAAAGATTTGTTTTTGTTTTCAGATCTAGATGTGCATAGCCTTGTAAAGTTTGTGTCCATTTTCAGTAACAATATTAATGTCAGCTTTCAAACTCGTTGACTGACTGCTCCTATGAATTGCCGTATCTTTAATATTGAAAACTGAATGTTCTCATCATGTTGATTAATAACAATCCATTATGTGATATTATTACATTTTTCTAAAGCGAACCTACCATACCAAAGTCCAGTTTAGGCATGACATAACAGTGGCTGATCCAGAGGGGGTGGGGTTGGGGCGGGGGTATCAGGGGTTCGAATGAACCTATCTGGTCTCTTTGTTATATCAATTTGTTTGGTTTGTTTTTGTAGTTAAATTTCCTTAGCTTTTATAGAATATAAGGCCAGTTGACATATGACAAAGTATCGTTGAACTCCGGGTCGGACAAATGAAGCGAGCGTGCCGCAGGGACTGTAAACGGTGTCGCAGTTTCTTTTTCTTGTGGATAAATGCGGCTTACTTCGATTTGGCCCATTCATTTAACTTCCCCTGTAAGGAAAATCTATTGAATGCAGAATACCTGTTATGGATGTTCAATATCTGCTTTGTTGGAGCAATCTAAACTGCTAGAAGGTGGTCTGCTGGTGAAGTTTATACAAATGTTGTTTTGTGATCTTTTGTATAAGAAATGATGCATAATTATATAACGTTGATTCATACTTACATCAATATGCTTGATACAAAATATAACTAATTTCCCTACTTTGTTTAGAAATTCGCCTATTAAGCCTATAAATCTGTATTATTTGTTTGCAGAGAGCAACATACTACAAGGAAACAAGTAAATGGACAGAGAAACAAACAAATGGCCAAGGAGACAAATTAGTTGACAGGGAAACAAGCTAATCGGAGAAAAAAACTACTTTTTATATTAAAGCAAATTCAAAAGTAAAGCAAAAAAAAAGAAAAAGTAAACTTTCATTTGTCTGTTATCTTTGTGTTTTGTGGTTACACGAACACTGGAGATGTAGCTTCTCACATTGTAACTAATTTTTCAATCATTCCATGAAAAACATCATCACAAAAGGCAAAACTATTTTTTATTTTTAAAAATGAAATGCCCTAGCAATCTGTCAACTTAATATTCCTGTTTCGATTTGACAAAACAGAAAGTTATCTTTCATTATGTATATGTTAAAACTTTTTTTTACAACAGTGGTTAACTTAAACGATGAACGTTGATGTTTTCAACTTCAAAATGGTTTTGCCAATATGAGTTGACACACTGTTTACATTTCAAATGTTTACATCTGCATAAGATCGGTATGTGAGTGCAACGTTTGGGAGTCCACAAATGGTCCACAACGTCCTCACAACGTCGTAATGCGTTTGGGTTATAACAAAATGACGTCGTGGCGACGTCAGAAATCTACGTAAGATAAATGTAGAAATAGAGGTCATTTCCACGTAGGTAGGTAGAAAAAACACGTTGTAGAAACTTTTCGGGGAGTCTACAGAATGACATTGTGAGGACATCAGGATCTACGTAATGACAACATGAACATTGACGTAGTCACAACGCCGTAATTAGGTAAAAAAAACACGTTGTAGCAATCATTTTGGAAGTCTTCAGAATGACGTTGTGACGACCTAGGGACAATGTAAAGTGGACGTTGTGACGACCTAAGCGTAACGTTGTGACAGCGTTATCACAACATAGATATGTTAGCTTGGCATTTGCATCACATAAGTTGCCTTTCT
The DNA here is from genome assembly GCA_936450465.1 of Gibbula magus. Taxonomy (NCBI): domain Eukaryota; kingdom Metazoa; phylum Mollusca; class Gastropoda; order Trochida; family Trochidae; genus Gibbula; species Gibbula magus. Next base: position 5,183,559 of record OW388295.1, on the reverse strand, counting down.
GTTCTCTATTCTACCAACTCCTTCTGTTGTCGTTCCTCTTGTAATGTTATCAAATCAAATGTTTATCCCTAAGTTAAACACAAGCCCCGTCAACGGCACGGCAACTTTGTCTGCAGTAGAGAACTGTTCTACACGCAATAAGGTTTGGATGCAATGCTACACTGAATTTCAGTGTATTACCAACCATGGTTCGCTAGTTCCAGCGGCTGCTCTCAAGTTTCACCGCAAAGCATAGCCACATGACGTTGTGGGCTTTCTCCCTGTCATAATACTAGCAGCCGCGATATAAGTGAAATACACTTGAAAGCGGCGTTAAACCCCAACTCACTCACTCACTCACTCACTTCAACACAAGCTTGTGTTCAATCATCTCTTTCCTCCCTAGTCTTCGACCATTCCTCCTTCTTCGGACCGTTCGACACAATCAACAACATCGCCGACACTGTTTGGCTCATGGCCCATGCGGCGCCTGGGGTGGTGACGTGCTCATGTCCGTCGTCACAGGAGCCTGATGGACGAAGTTGAGCGAGCTTACTCGATCACATGGAACCCCCACAAGCTTCTCGGCGTCCCCAAGCAGTGCTCCGTCTTCCTCACCATTAAATTGAACTACATATTTCATGTACATGTATATAAATCCATCACGTAATCAATGGTGTCTGGCCATTTTATCCGAATCTCAATCATCAGCATGACAATATGTGACATGCATGGGTGAGTGGGTGAGTGGGTGAGTGGGTGAGTGGGTGAGTGGGTGAGTGGGTGAGTGGGTGAGTGGGTGAGTGAGTGAGTGAGTGAGTGAGTGAGTGAGTGAATATGAATCGTTTATAAATGTTTCAATATAATCATCCTTCATACCGCAGCTATCATATTTAATGAAGACTGGTTCTCTGAATTGGTTGCGTTTGCGCCCCACTGAGCGCAAGCGCATCACATCTATATATCCAGTCTGATTGTGTTCATTGGTTTACACTCAAACTCAAAATGGATCTTGTTTGTTCAAGCATAATGTTCATACTGTTATTGTCCGACTCTCCAGGAAAAAAAATAATATAAAGATAACAAAGTAATACATTTGGATAAAAACGCCTGGTGTGGAAGGCCAAGGCGGACGCAGGGACAAGCGAATGGGGAAGCCTGCTCTTCGTTGGACCCTGAACAGACGAGACAGGTAGCAGCGATGTTGCAATGCAATTTTGACCACCTGAAGGTTGGAAGTAGCTTCTATTGGAATATAGACATCCTAGCAGCAGCAGCGAGGGAGGAAATAGAGCGAGGGATCGGTCCCGAAACTTGCCACCGAGCACTGAAAGTGCTGCGCCATCCACACCGAATAATACTACTAAAAACGAAGAATTATGTTATGTTGTGTAATTTGAGGTTAACAAAATAGGGGAATACAAAGGAGGGAAACCACGCCATGTTTGAATAAAGCAGCTTATGAGAGTTTGGTAATGAGTTCTTTGATGTTCATTCCCAAGGCAGTGAGGTGGACACCATCACTGACGTAGTTCTGCCAATCCGGGGAAATGCGATCGTGTCGTACAAAGTCCCCATTTATCTCACTCATGAGATTAGCCACTCTCCTGTTTAATTTCTTCCGGGACAGCTCTAACCGTTTGATGTTTCTGACGTGTCGCCAGCAGCACCGCGGCAGCATTAAGGACCACAGAAGTCTGGTGTGGGGGAGCCGGAGCCGAGTGTACAGCAGATCTTCGTTGATCCTGTCAAACAGCTCTCGGCCGGTGGTCGCTCCAAGATCATTTGAACCCAGGTGCAGTAGCAGGAGTTTCGGCTGACTGGCTGAGTTGGCCATGAGGTAGTTGATCGCCGGCCATGTCCAACCTCCCCTGACACGCCACTCCACCGGGCCCACACTGCCTAGAGTAGCTGCCAGCTCCGGCCTCATACGCGCCAGATAGCTGTCGCCCACCACCCACACGCCTTAAACAATCAAGTCATATTATAAATACATAATTTGGAGGTTTACATCCTTATATATTGTAGAAAACAATCGGTGACCACCGGCCAAATCTCCTTATGGTATCTGCATCATCGCTGTTCATAGCCGCCTTAGTCGCAGCTCTGATTCTGAAAGAGTGAGAAGTGAATTTAGATTGCCCCATGCCGAGATGACCAATGGCTTTCTGCAGCACTGCCTGAACCTGAAATCTTGTTAGTTGTTTGCCATCAAAGTGTAAGACAAGATATGGGGAAACAGTCGGTCGTGAGGATAAATTGGTTATCATGTTTGCGACCAGGCATAAAGGAGAATATGGAATAGGTTTTATATGAATAGATATACCTTTACCTGTTTGATCAGACTTAGAATATTGGAGTGTGACATGCATGGCGGCCGGGTTACCTGTTATCTTTATGTCATCATGATCAATAGTGAGACACCTGAGCATCATGTCAGAAAGGGAGGAAGGGACCAACTCGCTTATCCTGAAGAATAAAAAAAACGCGGCCTTGAAAAGATTAGACTCGTATACAGAAGAGCAAACTATATGAAGGATGTTTGAAATTGATAACAAGATTTTTGCCGTGATTGGACGCCGACTATCCTTGCTTCTAGTTGCTTTTTTAAATCCTGTGAGGGTCTTCCGCACCAGGAAATGTTGTGTTGCATCTTGCATGTCATGCCACTTGTGCCAGGTACCCAGCGCAGCGATGTAGGCATTGGCCGTACTTGAGGATTTACCCTGCAAAGACAATGCTGACAAGTAATACATGATATGATCAAGCTGTGCCGGCCATGTTGGCGGGAGACCATGTGACACTCTAAACTCGTTGACATAAGACTGTAGCGCTGTGTGATAGGTCCTCCAGATGTTGTCCGATAGTGACAGGTTCAGGAGACGGTCCGACTCCAGTTTTAGATGTCCCAGATGTCAGGTGGTAGTGGCAGACGCTGTTGCGTCTGCTTGTGGTGCTGCTTTCCGGAAACGATCCCACTGAAACCTCAAAATTGCATCAGCTATAACATTGTCATGTGTAGAAATGTACCTGGAGCGGAAAAGAATATTATGATTAAAATATGAAATTACCAGCAAACGCACGAAAGACATAACCTTTGTATTCTTTGATGTTTGCCTGTTGATAATGGAAAACGACAGCTTGATTGTCACACACAAACATTACCTTGTTGTTTGTAAGTTTAGATGCCCATAATCGTAGTGCTACGACGATGGGAAATAATTCAAGGAAAGTCATGTCTGTCATGTAGCCAGCTCTCACCCAGTCGCCCATCTCCTTTGGAGTATACTCCAAAACCACCCGAACTTGCAGCGCCAGTGAATAGCTCAATTTGAGTTGACATAATCAATTCTTCATTCTGAAACACAGATGTACCATTATGATTGGTGAGAAATGTTTGCCACACTTTAAGATCTTCTTTCACTCCCTTAGTAATCCTGACACGATGATACGGTTTTACCTGACCCTTGATTGTGTCATAGAGGCGTCTCCAGAAAGCCCTGCCCGCTGGGATAGCACGTCTAATGAACTGGAGTCTACCGGCCTGGGACTGTATTTCCACTATCCGTACTTTGCGTCTACTGGAGGAGAGAATTGCCTGTATCTGCCGAGTGACCTCCGATATCTTTTTGGCCGGTATCGTCACCTCCATAGCAACTGTGTCGATTTTAAGTCCCAAAAATGTGATCTCAGTTGAGGGGCCAACAGTTTTGTCATTTGCAATAGGTACACCAAACTCCTGAAACATGTCAATAGAAAGTTCAAGTAAATCTGAACATGTGTTTGTACAGGGGTACATCAAGATAATGAATTAAAAGTTGCGAGGAGGATTTGTTGATAATACACCATTGTAGGAATGTGCTAAACGCGAAAAGTGAACAGGAGATAAAACATCCGAATGGTAAACACTTGTCAAAGTACTATTTACCTTGAAAGAACATTCCCAACAGGGGAAAATCATTAGGTCGGACGGGTATCAATCGAAATGCAGATTTGATATCAAATTTGACTAACTCTGCACCTTTACCCAACTTCTGTACCAGGGAAACAGCTTCGTCGAAATTTGTGTATGTCACGGACGAATGTTCCTGTGGGATAAAATCATTAATAGATGTACCTTCTGGAATCAACCGGTAGTGATCGTCCGTGGGCACCCATTCGCTGTTTACCTTCTTTGCGACCAAACCTATCGGTGAAACGATCAAATCGGGAAAAGACGGCGATTCAAAAGGTCCGCATATTCTCCTCAGTTGGATTACTTTGTTTAGTTTTTTGGCTGTCACGTCTGGAAGTTGGGTAACCGACTTGAGATTGTGCAAGAACCTGGGTCCAGTCGACCCCGTGTACTGAAGATTGAAACCCCCAGAAAACCCCTGAAACAACAATTGTGCATCCAACGTATTTACAGTATCATACATAGATAGCCAAGGGGAGATATTAGTAAGATTTATTGGTACCTTAGCCAGTTGATTTAGGTGCACCTGTGCCGTTGGTACTTGTGTTTCTGTACCTGATATGTTTCTGAGTTGTTCCTGGTGCTTGTTGGGAACGAAAAAGTGAAGACTGACAGGAGCGGGCCCCGTGGTTGTAGCTCTGGCACTTGGAACACCTTGAGAACGGTTGAAATCCCAACATACATTATCATCAACATTTTGTGATTTTGTGAATTGTGAAATAACATTTGGTGACTGTATTTTCTTACCTGGCAACATACATTTCAACCAAAGGTCACCGTCAATCTTACCCCATTACATAGCTGGGTCACGTGGCATTTTGTGACGGAAATGGTAGTCATAGGTCGCCCATGCATCTGCCCCGTGCTTGAATGCTGCACCCCTGATTGTTTCAGCATATGCAAGTAATTCCTGCACTCTATCTACGTGTTTACTGACGTAAATCCCCATGAAGATGTGGAAAGCCGTAGTCCACGCGCTGATGGTCAGTGGACGTGAAGTATTGGATTCATATGGCTTGAACAATACCTGACCGGTACTATCTGAAACAAGTCTAAGCGGCACATGGTCATCGAGGGGTTGGTTATCATTTGGGAGCAAATTGCGAAAATCAACATACTCACTATTGACGATTTTTTGTCGGACAGGTTCCTTTACATGTGAGCCTATTGCTTCAAAGGGAAATGAAGGTACCTGACTCGGGAGAGATTGAGAAGAAGCCATATATGAGGTTAGGCCTACAGAGGATGGGGGAGGCGGGAAATTACCCTGTGATGCGAGTTGTGATAGCCAGGCTAGTGCGCCATGCATGTCACTATCCGGCGGAATCACAGATTGAGAATTATTTTGATTTGGGTTAGGAGATAATAACAAACCCGAATCAATAGTGAGTGAGACATTACCTGAGGCTTCTTCGGTTTCGACTGGAGGAAGTTTTGGTCTTGTTGACGAGCTAGCCGTGTTTTGCTTCTTTGCCTGATTTCTTACCAGTTTATGGTTGATGGACGCTTTCCTTTTAGGGGGCATTATTCTTAGATTAAAATGAGTAAATCTGATAATAAGTTAGATAATGATAAGAATTTGGAGAAAAAAATGATGGACTGAAGGCTAGGAAGATGGCAGACGAATGAAAGGAGTGACGTAAGAAGATGACGTGTTAGATTATGTGATGACGTCATGTTAACGGATGTGATGAATGCACAAGTTTTTTGTGTTTGTAAACATGAGCACGTGTTATGTGAAAGAAATGTATTATATTTTGTAGCTGTAATTAAATATGCGAATGAGGATAATTGTATAAGGTGTATAAATGCATTGAGCGTACAATAACGACATTTAGCAAAATAATGCTAAATGGAATTATCATTGTATATACATGTATTATACTAGTTATCATTTGGTTAACCTCCTCTAAATAAGTAATGTTGATGACAATCAAACTCTCGAAATATGACATTCACAGTTTTTTTCAAATTTTCCAAATTTGGAACTATAGTTTTTGCAAAATTTCAAAATTGTCGAAATTGGTATTTTTTTTCTACAAATTCGATCTTTTGCAATTCAAGCTTGATGTCTTATCGAAATCACAAAATTCACAGAAAGGTTCAAACTTATATTTACTGTGCAGTTTATTTATTTGGCTTCAATGCACAATGGATTTCAAAGAAATGGTGGAAGCTTTCACTGCACTCTCTGCTCCGTAATTTGTCATTGTGTACTCATCGCATATTTTATATTTTTTCTATGCTACATGACTGCAAAATATTGTTAATAAAATAAACATTGAAAATAACTCATTTTTCATCTTAATCATTTTTCTGTATCGAACAGATTTGTTGATGTTTGGGATGGTGGTTTTGAGTGTGCTTCATCTTTAAAGTTTGAAATGAAAAGAACAAGAAAAGCAAATGTTGTTGGTAACTGCCAATGGTCCATTGTATGATTCCGTATAGTCTTTCACCCAGGCTCTGAATGCAGTATTTGATTTAATATTAAAAAGGAACCTTCTGAGATGTTTGGGATCGGAAAATATCATTCTTCATAGGCTCCTTTTCAATATTTAATAAAGTGGTGATATTTTAGAGTCTGGGTGGAAGACGAGATTCCGTCGACAAAGCAAAGAACTCTATCGTCAGCAGGTCAAGGGAAGACGAGATTCCGTCGACAAAGGAAAAAACTCTATCGTCAACCCAAGGGAAGTAAGGCAAATTTCCCGTTAGCCTGCTCATTGGGCCTAAACAGAATGCAGAGTAAGAATAAGTCGCACAGAGAGACATGTTATGTACACCAGAGACATTATCAGAAAGCTTAGCTGATGCATCTTATTACTGGTCAACTCTGCACTCACTGCACAAGCCAAACACACACATACAATTTCACAAATAAGCTATCAATCTGTCTGCTATTGTGCATACAATAAGGATAAGCATTTCTTTATATTTATATTGATTCAATCAATCTTTATTTGGTACTCAAGATGCCTCAGGCCTATAGTACATTATACATACTATTGCTTCAACATAGTTATTTATGAAACAATCTGTTTTCTCTGTACAAATGCGTAGAAAATATACATGGACAGGTTTTCAATTTCTTTAGTATTTGAGCTGTTTAAAAGTTGCGCAAACGTACTTTTGTTTGGATAAGTTTAATATTTTTCTTTTAAATATTTACTTCGAATGTTATTGTATCAAGGGCAAATCAAGAGGAAATGATATTCATCTTCAACTACATTTGAGTGACATAATTGACAAGTCCTTTGCTCTCGTGCCATATTTACATATCTACCTTTATCGATTAGGAGTTCGTGAGATGAACATCGGAATCGTGCAAGACTAATTCTATTTTTTTTAACATTTAAACAAGATAGATAACGTTCGGTATGGATATTGCTTTTAAACATTAGATAGGTGTCACATTTACTTGAGATAGATAATTGTGCCAGCCAATTTTGAAGGTATATATTGTTAAGTCTCTAGGTAAAAGAGTTTATGAATTCCGGATATATTCCAGTTTCCTGGCTATGCCAAACATTTCCAAATCCAGTTGAGAATAATAGTTTTTTTTTACATCTGTCACCCAGTTTGTATGTCCATTTCTATCGTATAAAATCATCATATCAAAATCTATATTGATTATAAACATATTTAATTCATTTGAGAAATGGATTGGTCACAAGCTATAAAACTTATAGAAGCCCTCTCCAAGTAATCGACAAATATTTGACAAGGCTAAATATAGAATACTAAACGACATGTTTATGAAACGAGTTGATGGTTTGGTATTTTAACGAGCGAAAGCGAGTTAAATACCGATGCCATTCACGAGTTTCATAAACATGTTATCAAACGAGACCGAGTTAAGTATTTTATTTATTATTCAATGATGTAAATAGCGCTGAATTGCAAGAAAATCGTTGTTAGTGACGCTTACTTGCAAATAGGCCACCCGTTATTGCAGTAGCGCGCCTAACATTGTGACGTCAACCAAAAACAACTATGACGTCACGCGCCGATTATGACGTTACGACAACACGCGGTGGTATCACACATGTGTGTAACCAACTCATTGTTATCTAATGAGTGATCTCACCACGGTTGAGTAATAAATTACATAACACCATGGTTGCAGAAGAAATAAGAAATCTACAAGTGACGAAGTGGGTAAACATGTAATATACAACATGTAATATACATGTACATTATTAAAGCAACACACAATAAGAAATATTATTCTTTGAATGCACTTTGAATATGGTTAATACATACATTAGTATTTATGTGTTAATAAAACCGTTGACACTTTCCAATGAATTTATGAACACTGTGAAACATGTTTTCGTTGACTGTTTGTGGAAGATTTGGATTGCCATACAGGATTGTATCAAGATCAAATTCTGCCTTTAAATTATAAACTCTTTGCTTTAATTCTAAACGAAAATAAGCATATCTTGGACATCTCGAGAAAACATTATAGACGTCTTCAACCAAAGCACCACAAATCCAAGATTTCAGGATTTACAGTTGAGTTTTATAAATTTTTCTGGCAAGATTTACATACATTCTTGATATTATCTCTAAATTTTGGTTATGATAATGGATCTTTATCAATTAGCAAGATGTCATGATAGACATGTTGAACCAGTGCACCACAAATGCAGGATTTACTTTCAGATAAATTGACATGATACAGATCAGCGTTTATGGAACAACAATGATTTCTTAACTTACTGTGTAACGTTAATCTTCCTGTCACCGAATAGAAAATATTTTGGGATTTTACACACTTTTTCTGATAGTTTTGCTTTAAATGATGATAGTGAATTTGAACATCTTATTGTCGAGGAAAGATTGTTCTATAGATAAGCACAGTCGTAAATAAAATACTTTTGAAGAACTGCAGTTGGAGTTTTACATTCGATACATTTGACCTGTTACGCAAGTTGTAATGAGAAATCTTGTTTCAGTGACTGGTGGAAGTGAATTAATCAGATAATCTGGAGCTTGTATATTAATAATTTTGTAATAAGTACAAAGTTTCTTATGTTCACGTCTAATTTGTTATGGCAACCAACCAGTTTCATAGTATAAGCAATCTCTTGAAGCAAACTTTGGTAAGACAGTTACAATTCTTGTAGCTTCAAGTTGCACCTTTTCAAGGTTGTCACACAAAACATCCGAACAGTTATCCCAGAACCCAGAAGCATATTCTAAAATGGGTCGAAAATACATTTCATACACACGTGATAAAATGCTGCTATTCTAAAGATACTTTAACACACATAGACAAGACATTAGTTTTGAAGCCTGGAAAGATCAACATGATATGACCAGTTATTATTGTCCGAGAAGATAAGGCCAATATGTGTGTGTTGATGTACAGTTATAGGTGATCATTATTGAATACTAATCTACATGTAGGTACCCCAGGACTATAACTATGGCTAAATAGCATGAATTTAGTCTTATTAGGGTTACAGTTAAACAACCATGTGTTAGCACATTCATGTGATTGGGCTAAGTCATATTTAAGAGAAGTTTTGACAGAAGTTTCCAGCAGCTCCGAGTGATGCATCATCCGCAAACAATCTAGTGACGTTTTGCAAGTTATCGGTTTAATCATTAATATACACTAGGAATAAAAAAAGGGCCAAGGACAGATCCCCGAGGAACCCCTGCAGTAACATGTAGTGCTTTTTATAATGTGCCGTCTATCGGATAGATAATTCGTTAACCAATTCCAATATATATTCCATAATATTCCAATTTGTGCAATAAACCCTTGTGCCAAACTCTGTCAAAAGCCTAGGCTATATATGCAGCCTGAAAGGAGACCTTCAGATGATTACGCTTGGCATTACTAACAAAGATATCGTGTTATATTTTGTAAGACATCTGATTTAAACAGTATTTTATAACAGTTTCAAGGACATAAAACTTAATTTACAATAAACTATGAAAAGTAAAATTGACGAAAGAATTAGGAAACAGGTTACAAAAGCCTATATAAATGCTTCTCCTGAAAGATGTATGATGCTTCAGAACGATTTCGATTAAACAGAATATATTAAATTGTCTGCAGAATGTAATGAAATGTGTATATTTAACTTTTGATCTTAAGCCACGGATGTTCTATAAACAAAGTACTGCTTATAAGATACATCAGTGTGGCATTATCGGTAGCAGATACGTTTGTCACCAGATTTGATATACCATTAGTTGTCGTTGTGTCGAGTTCAGTATTCAGTTCAGTGTGTATGTACATGTATTGTAAACAGGCAGATAATGGTCAAGTCGTACAAAGAGCAATCAGTGTGGTTCATTTTGTAACTTGTTGAATAAAAGTATCTGTCATCAATCATTTTCATTATCTTGAGTTATTGTGCACATGACGGAAAGAGTTATGTCCCTTTACTTATAGAAGCGTCCATGGTGCAACTGCACAGACAATATCAAATACATTTTAATATAAAAGGATTTTTTAAAGAAATAGTTTTATTCTTCATAGAAACATGTATCATTTATTATATAGTTCCCATTTGAAACTACTGTTTTACTTAAATATAAGTTTTTAATGTATGGTTTTGAAATGCACGCCTACTTCAGATGTGATTTTATATTTCGCCATATTTTAAAATAGTACAATTAGGTTTTAGCATTGGCATTATTTCATTGATTGCACATATTATTTGATGTTGTTTTTGTTCTTTTTTTATTTCTGAGATCATGTTACTGTAACAGAGGTACTCTGTGCATGTAGATAGACAACACGACGAGCACTTGTGGGGGTTCAGTGGATGGATTTTATTAACTGATGGATAACAGAATTGAAACCAAATAGACAAAGAAATGCCCTGGAACACAGAATACACAAATTACTATATATCGTGAATTGCACAATATCCATACATTAAATTACTAAACCCAATACCAAAAGAAACTTTGCACCCATCTTCTTGTCTTAATAAATCACATAATAGGCAACGATTGGATTTGGGTTTTTAAGTATTGTAATAATTATTCAATTTTACATTCGATGTATGAAAATATTCATTTCAAAAGTTTATTTAAATAAAAAGTTTGGACTCATCAACATACGAGGGGTATCAAAATGTGTTTGATCAATTCGTCTGTGATTCGGTGGTGGTCTCGTACTCGGTGGTCTTTGCTAATGGGTAATATCAACGGACTTTTAACATCAGAAACTGTTTCAGTAGTGCGTTAGTCGCTTAACATGTGTGTCTTGTCAAAATTAAAAGTTTAATTTTTTAATTTTTTTTAAATTTAATTGTTTGTAAAAAAAAATAAAAACTTCTGAATAAAATATTTGACTGATGACAATACGCCATTACTTTTCAGTTTTAGTGTACGATGTCCAAAACTTGAAATATTTGTAATTGAAAAACATACATATGATAAAATCAACTGAGATGCAAAGTTTCTTTTGGTATTGGGTGTATTACACCTGAATGCACATTAAATGAGCATTCAAATCATATATACAAGTGATAAATAAACTGTTGTTACATAATCCTTTTGCAGCATTATAACATTAATACTAGGGCATAATCACATACAACAGCACATGATAATTCATTAAACTTATGTTATAAATCCATCACATTAAAACACAATATTGCATGAACATAAAACTATTTACAAATAAAGATATATATATATATATATACAGTCAGGCCTCGATAATCCGAACGCTTCCGTTTTTCATCAAAAACGTTCGGATAGTGAAATGTTCGGACTACTGAAATGAATTAAACAAGATGGAGTTGATAACCTTTGAATCTACAGACAGACGAGAATGTATTTAAAATATTAAATGAATTTGACACGCTGGATATTTATAACTATCGCACAAAATGAGAAATTCAATATATTACAATCACAAAGTACTGGCACACAATGTAAAACATTACAATCTATTAAAATCACAAACTACTGACACGCTCAACTCCCATGTCAATCCACTGTCATTGAAGTTTACCGATCCAATCAGTGTGATGATCGCTTGTCACCGGATTAATGAAGCAGAAATAGTTGTTATTAACTAGTCCGTTACGGCTAATTGGCGTTCGGATTCGGAAACGGATTCAACGGATTAATGAATCAACATTTAATGAGTTTATATAGAGATTAGTTTGGTTACAGCTTGCTACCGTTCGGACACCGCAAGATTCGTATTATTGGTGGCCGGACTATCGCGGTTTGACTGTACAAACATAAACTAAATCAAACCAACCTCGTCTCAGGGACGCAGGCTTCCAACTCTGTCAGAGAGGCGCACGTAATCAAAAATACCGAAACGTAAAATAGGAACTAATTAACTAAATGTAAATACCAAAAGATAAATGAACTTGGCATATACCGTCTATCTAACATAACTGAACTAATGATATAATACCTTATAAAACTAACTGTAACATTTACTTATGTTAGATAAACCTAACCTCAAATGAATGCATAGTTAGAATATATGATTTTAACTATGAATATACTAATACCCTAAATACTATAAACAGTACGTACCTATTATACTTATACTAATATGTTGTAGATACCAAATATATGTACGATTACCCTAAAACCTTACACTAATCAAAGATACATTTAACTGATGTAAATAATTATCCTAACAGAATAAACCTAACATGAAAACCCTCACATAATAGTAGTAATACTATAAATACTAGCAATACAATGCTAATACAATGTAATGAAACTATCAGTACATACTGCACTAAAACACATACAATAAAATAACTCACGGCACATGATGTACTTCACGTACCAGCACTATCATACAAGCTAGTGATACATGCGAATATTTACACCATTATAATGATATATAACGATATCAAAAATGATATTATTACAGCATTGTACTATGCCGTAACATGATAAAACATTAACATAAATACATATAATACATACTACACATAACCTAAGTACCTACACAAATAACTAAAGATATAACTTAAACAGAACTTACCCTACATACTGTGATGTGAAGATGGTGATGGCCAAAAGGAAGAATATGCCGAGTAAGAGAGAGAGAGGAGAGAGTAGAGTATACGGTACCTGACTATCACATACCAAGTTAACCTTAACAATAGACACTGGTCACAGGACAAGCCTCTGACCACCCAGACACCCAAGTAAAACCCTAACACATAGAACTAACTTAATTACTTAAGCTACAGTGAATGACTAGCTTGAACAACCCGTGCAAGTGTTAGTAGATACACAGGTCATGGGATAAAGTAAATTAAGGGGTATTTTTTATGAAATGTTAAGTTCATGGTAAACATGCTAAATAAGTTATTTGATCTTATTTAGTATTAGGATATTAAACTAGTAAAAAGAAGTAAACATAAGAGATTAAAATGAGATATTTACTCACCGTTACATTACATGGATACATGTATGGCAATATTGTATACTATATCAGGATAACAGAAGTTTGTCTGAAAGACAAATAATAAAAAGTAAAAAGAAGACAAAAAAAACCCAAAAACATATCATTCACTCTCTCATACACTCTTGTATTCTCTATATAGTATTAGCTAATCCGTTACAAGTTTAACATACATTGCCCATTTTTCATTAAATTCATTAAACTTGACTTATTTCAGTATCTAATTTTGTTTTCAATTGAATAATAATTCTTTAAATCCTTCTTGAAATTGGATAACGTTGGTGTTAAATTCCTCAATTTGCATTTATAAATATAATATTTAGCTAGAAGAAATATTAGATCCATAGTGTCAATTGTATGAAAGGTGGGTGAAGGATCAAATCACGTTGAAGATATTTACTATCTGTGTGTCCACAATTCAATTCCAGCCATTGTGAAAAAATTCTTAATTTCTCTACAATTCCAAAAAAGATGAACACTAGATTCAGACTCAGCCTGACGGAAAGTGCATAAATAACTTGCAACAAGCTTCATTCTAATAAAATGGGTATTTACAGGTAAACTTCTGTGAAACAGCCTGGTCTGCATCCAACTTCATTTTGGATTTATAGCTTTTTGATCCTTTTTTACACGGAAAAGATTCCTTATAGCTAAGCATGTATTGTTATCTAGTACAACTTCAGATCATTTGTGTATGCCAAGGATTTTACTATATTTTTTAATTGCTGTTAAAATTCCATGAAATTCAAGAAAGTTTATCTTGAAAAAGACATGACAAAACTGTTCAAGCGTTATAAAATCACCATAATAATTCAACAAGCAGGACATATTAACAATTTTGTGTCCATGGAACTTTCTATTTTTTAAATGATGTTTCTTTTATATAACAAAGATTCCCTGAGGAAATCTTCATGAGTGCATCGTTTAGTGACTATATGTGGCAAAAGCTTTCATTTTATCTCTCCAAAAACCATTTTGCATCGATTTAGACAGTATTCATGGGAATTCACTACCAAAGGATAGTATATCTAAATAGTGAGGGCAAGCTTGAATGAAAAGATTCTTCCACTTTCTTTCATATTCAACAGAGAGTAGTTTTCTAAGCCATGTTATTTTTTTAAAAGCATCCACATAAGCAAATATATCTGTCATTCCAAGCCCTCCTTCAGCAATAGGTTTACAAACTATTGATTGCTTTATTTTGTCAGGCTCATTATCCAAAAGGAATCTGAATAAAATACTATTTAATTTTTTGAGGAAATCTGTTGGTGGGTTTGGAAGAGTGAGAAAGAGGAAATTTAATTTGGAAATGAGCAATGATTTTATTTTAGCAATTTTCCCTAGATGAGTTATGGTTCTTTTCATCCATCTTTTTATGATTTCTTCTATTAAATAGATTTTACTTTCATAATTCAGTTTGATCATCTTATTACAATCTACTGAAAATATCATTCCAAGAATCCTGAAATTCTCTGGGTTCCAACGCAGATTTAGGTCAGGTCTAAATTTCACGCTACTATTTCTAGAGCTTACTATCCTAACAACTTTTTATAGTTTATTTTGATTTTGTCATAGTTTACTTTTGGTTCTGAAATTTGTGCATACAGGTCTAAAGTGTTAATTACAGCTTCAAATGATGTTTTAGAACCATCTAGGATAAACACAGTGTCATCTGCATATTGCGCAATCAGATATACAATTCCATCTATCATCATTCCTTTAATATCCTTGTAATAGTTACATCAACTTGGTGGTGAATTGTGACCTTAGTAGGCCGGTTTAATTCTATTTCATAATATTGGAGAGATCTTTAAATGTACATTTTATTCGTTAACGCTTTACTTCTTTGTTGTAGTGTGGTGTTCTAACTGTCTGGTAATGAGTAGTGAGACACCTGCTATTGCTGACAGGTCTGTTCCCTCTTCTTTGTTGTTGCTGTGTGGTGTTCTAATTGTCTGGTAGTGAGTAGGGAAACCTGCTAATGCTGACAGGTCTGTTCCCTCGCTCCTCAATAAGCCTAAAAGGGATGGGGCCCGTTTGAAATAATCAGACAGGTGAAGATGAGAGATATCATTATCAGAATCAGCAATTTAAAGTAAGAACATGTAAACAGCAGGACTGATTTAATAATAACTTCCATTCTTGTATTCAATGTTTAATGTTGTCACAATTCCCAATTGACATAAGTTGAGGTATAACATCTGAATAAACGAATGTTGTTTGTTAAAATCATGGGAATCATGACATATGAGCATATACACGTAACAGCCAAATCCGGACCTTCCATATCCACAATTAAATAGATAATATAAGTATAGTCCTTCTATGCAAATAAAACAAGGTTGTGACTTAACTTAACAATGATCAGGTACAGCAGCTTCTAAACGGTACATTATGTCAGTGATATGATTTAAACAATATTTAATCATGAAAAGATGAACAGATTGGTAAAGAGGCATACTCGAATTACGCCTATTTTGTCAGTGATATAAGAAGCTGTTTGATCTCTGGTGTTACATTGAATTCCCTGCCAGATATCAGCTCACTTTTCATCTCGGTGTATGATGGTGAAGCAACATACATCAATTACCAGAGTGGTCTGTCCAATGTCACATCAGGGATTATTGTGACAACTTTGACAGTGTTGATATCTACAACATGGATTTTATTTGTGACTTTGTCAATCATTATACAGAAATGAAGCTCCGTTGTTCCACCAATCTGGTACTGGATGAGAGGGACATCAGTGAGGAGTTTACTATCATACATCACCTGGAGACACAGCTGCTGCTTATGTCGTCTGCATGTTAAAAGCCGCACACTGAGTTCTGTGATCCGACTATAGTTGCTATCTTCAGGGAAGCTAGTTACTCCAGTCTCCCACAGTAGTTTATTCTCCTCTCTCAGCTGCTTGACAGAGAACACAACTCTGGTAGAGAATACAGTAACGAGACCTCTCCTCAAGGGAAGGGGTCGCAGTGTCAGTGCTCGTCTCTCTGACTGGAGTCTGCATCCCGTGTTCTGAGGTGCTGGATCTGGTCTGATGTTACTGACCATCCCCGAGGAGATCTGAACATCATCACTGGCCGTGTTGTGGTCAAACTCAAGATGTGGACCTGATTGAATATTGAATTAAAATGTCACTATCAATTTTATGATACAATCTAATTTTTAAGGAATTTTGAGGGGCTTTTTTTTTACAAAATAGACTCGTGTAAGTTTATTTAGTGATTTTGTCACGAAAAATGGGCAAACCATGCAACATTATTTAATACACGTATTACATCGTCTTTCAGCTTATACATATATAGGAACAATAATGGTGACAATTATTTTGTTAATAACGATTTGATTGACTGTAGATGAAAGTAATATCATATCTATGTCACAAGAAATTGGAGGACTGTTGTATTTTCATGTTTTAAGTTTCCAAGAGAAACCTGAATGGCTAAGTCATCTCGATTTTACACAAAATGTATGTCCATTCATCTGAACGTTTCCTATATAATGTGTATTGTAATTGCAATTGTGCTTGAAAATTTATTTTTAAAATGCTACTGTCAACGCATGTGATATTTTTAACAAAGAATAGTTCAGCATTGTAATCAACTATTCTATATCAGTTAACGTACATGCTAATATACATTATCACATGTGATAATACATTGATGACTAAACACTTACTGATGAACAATCTTTCCCTTTCAGAGAACACGTGATCAAATCCAGTCACTGGAAATACAGAAATACAGTAAAACAAAAAGGAGACTATGAGAAATGGGATTTTGAGGCTCCTTCATTTTTAATCAGAGTCTTAGTGATAAACTACCTCGACTTTTGCACATTCTATCCCCATGCAGGTTGCTTACAACTGGACAACAATGTACCCAGTAACTCTTGTAACTGGGGTCTGTAGAAGAATAGGTTACGCATTACACATATATCTCGTACTTTTTCATTACTTAACATGCGAATCTCGATAAGAATAAGGCATTCTATAGCAGTTGACAAAAAAGCTTCTATAGAGTATAGCTCTTAATCATACCGACCAAATATTGTTCTCTCTCCTGACGCGAGCGCACATAAACAAAACCCTTGTGTGTATATGTAATCGCAGTGTCGGACGTCATAAGGTATACACTTTTATTTCTCTCACCAATGTAGGAGCCAGATCATATTTGTTGAACATATTACGTGGTCAGTTACCGATTTCAACTCAAACTGAACTGACATGTTTAATGAGAAAAATGCACCTCTTTTGGTGTGCAATGCATGTAAATAAACGTTGTTTAACACTCAGCATCTCCTCTGTTGTCTCTGAAGGTTCAGTAGATTTCCATGATTTATCTCCATTGCCACTTGAGACATAGGCGTCAAACACAGTTTGCAAGGTAGAGATATAACAATTGTGTTTATAACCACATAATTGATTACGAGGCGTCTGCTGGTAATATACCTGTCACATCTCATCTAGATTATTTCCCTGGTTCTACCAACCTGTCGAAACACTTCTAGCACCATTTCCTAAATATTCTTCTTACAAAGGAATGCTGAACATCGATCATTTTTTTTTTTTATTATTTTATTTCTTTTTGAGGTACATATACATTTAGGTTCAAACTATCAAGAAGTGACATTTTACACAGCAACATTTACATGTAGGCGAATTTTAATTTGCAAGCAAGTATGCACAGGTTGTATCAAGTTTTCAATTACAATGGTAACAAAGGCATATAAAGAAGAAGTGATTAGTCTTTGAATAGTAAATGGCAGGATGACCAAAATTTCATATATCTTGAGTAGTTGCAATTCGAATAACAGTTGTATTTATCAATGTTATATATTTTCTTCAGATCGTTTTGAATGTATGTGAAGCTTGGTTTCAAACCAAATTGTTTTGCTTTGAAAATGGTGTATTTCACATTTGTAATTATCATGTTCAATACCCTGTTTCTGTATTCGGGGTATCCAAGAAAAATGTTTCGTTTGGAAAACTTTATGTTCGCTTCAGTGTACGTCTCTATCCATTCTTTAACTTTGTTCCATAAGTTTTTAACAATTTGACAATCAAAAAATAGATGAACTATGGTTTCTTTCTCTTTATTACAAAAACTGCATTTATTTTCATCTTTTAATTTCATCTTTTGCAGAAGATCATTTGTCGGCAAAATTCTATGAAGTATGGAATATTGAAACCATTTTGTTTTGGAATTTAGATTAGACATGAAGGGTGTTTCATTTATGTTATTCCATTCGCTTTCATTAATTGAACATTCAAGATCTAATTCCCACTTTTTTATGTACTTGCATTCTGTCATAGTGTTTTCTGTCTTTTGTAATATATCATAAAAGCTGCGACATCCCTTTTTCTTAGTAGCTATATTTTCAATAAAGTATGGGACAAGTGGCATTTCTAGTTTTTTTTCTATTTTGATTTTGTATTTTAAAAAATATGCTTTAATTGCTTGGGTAATGCCAGTATATTCTAGGAAATTTGTCTTGCATTTGTATATTCCAGTCATTTCTAGGTAATTTAGAAATTTACCGTCACTTTTGATTATATCATTTATCAGGTAAATACCGGATTTTGACATATTCTTATTATTTATAGACTTGTTGTTTATTCTAACATTGTCGTTATTCCATATTGGTTGGGATAAGATGTCAGATTGAGTGTTGACGGTATTCCCCATTTGTTTGTTAAAGCATCCCCATGCCTTTAAAACATCTTTCCAAAAATCGTTTGTTCTTGGAGTACAGACTTTCTCAATGAGGGATGATTCAGTGTATTGATAAAAATCTCTGTGCATTGGCGATACGTTAATATAGAAAAGTTTCTTTAATTTTGAGTTACTTTCAGAATCGAAGAGCCTTTTAACCCAACTTATCTTTTGCGAAATGATTGTATTTCTTATATCTGGAACTCTAATCCCACCCTCTTTGAAGCTTCTAGTTATTATTGTACGTTTAATTTTATCAGGTTTACCTTTCCAAATGAAACTAAATGCTAGCTTTTCGAGCTCTTTTAATATATTTTCACTTGGGTTTGAAAGTGTTGTAAAGATATGATTAAGTTTAGGTAGAATAAGACTTTTCAAAACTGTTGTTCTCCCAAGTGGGGTAAGATCTCTTCCAAGCCACTGGTTCATCGTTGTCCTAATTTGTTTTAGTTTATCTTTATCGATCATGATTCAATAAATCTGTGTCTATATATACTTCTACGGTCACAAACAGCCTATGGTAGATTGGAACATTTTATATTTTAAACAACTCTACAGACATTTATGGAACTTATCACAAGATATTAGCAGCAAATGTAATCTGTAATTATCTAAAAAAAAGATTGATAATATGAAATTTACTTTTTTAGCCAACTTATATACTGAACTCCAAAAGTAATGCGACAGTCGATACTACAAGACACTGTGGTGAGATTGCATGACAGTAGAGATTAAGAATACTCGGTCAACGGTTTAAAATACACACAAAAGCAATAACACATGATTGTAAGTTATTGATTTTATTGATTTCTACACAATCTGTCAGCGTAGCGTTTATTTCAGTTACAATCTGAGGTCTGGACTCAGAGCTGGCCAATTCATTGTTTGGATGTTGTTAACAGCCAGAAACTGTTGGGTGAGTCGAGCAGTGTGTGCACGGGCATTATCTTGCTGGAGAGTCAGCTGGGGTCTAGCAGCAAACAATGGCAAAACAACAGGCCTGATGACTTCGTCCACGTAGCGCTGTGCTGTGACGCCTCTGCCACGACCTTGACCGTTGTTTTGGAAGATAACAGGCTGTACTCGCCTACCCCAACTGATTCCACCCCACAGCATGATGGACGGTCCACCCCAACGGTCAGTTTCCAAAACACAGGGGTCTCTGAATCTTTCATTTCGCCGACGCCATACTCTTACACGACCATCTGTTACATGAACACAGAAGCGGCTTTCATCTGTGAACACAACGTTATGCCATTGTGCATGTCTCCAATTCAAATGCTGCTGAGTCCATTGAAGTCGCCGTTGACGATGCTGGCGCGTTAAAATTGGACCAACATAAGGCCTGCGATTGTGCAACGCATTCTCGTTCAAGCGTCGACGTACAGTAGCTGGGGAAATTGGCCGATTGTGATTTCCAATAGTTTGAACGGCTGTTGCTGTAGCTGGTAGAAAGCGGTTCCGTAAATGGGTAACATTAATGTAACGATCCTGTCGCTGTGATGTCACCCGAGGTCGACCACTCCGGGGACGATCACGTACTGTGTTTGTTTGATTATGGCGATGAACAAGTCTAAAAATTGTTGATCGATTAACTCCAAGCTGTTGTGCAACATTGTCAACACTCAAGCCACCATCAATCATTCCTATTGCACGCAGTCGCGATTCATTGCTCAAACGTGGCATTTTTAAGAAATGGTTAGGGTCACATTGCACTGATACGCACGTACGGTAAGAGCTGTGTGCATGAGTTTTACATGCACGTGCGTGTTAGGTTGCGTTCTGTCACATGCGTTCTTCTCAATTTGCGTGCGAATTTTAAAGCCATTTTCAAAGCCAAAAACTGCAGTTTAGGAATGACGTCACAAGAACGTTACATAACGAAATTTATTGACACTTTATGCAAAGAACATGTCTTAAGAAGTCCCTTGAAACAACTGCAATGTGTGTTTGTTGAAAATATAACCTAAACATATTCTGTGCTAAAAAAAACTCATTTCATAAGAGTGTCGTATTACTTTTGGAGTTCAGTATATTTTACCTAGCATGTGATCTATGCACCAACATTAAGAAAACACATTCACTTACCTTGAGGTAGTTCATCAGGTATCATTGTGACAGTGTTGTAAAATTCATCAGCCGGAAAACCTGCAGGTTTCTCTGCTGGAGTGAAGGTGACAGTTCGGACAGATCCCAGTACATCAATCAGAGCCTGCATCTCCATGACCTGGACAGGAGCGAATGTGACCCCAGTTCTGTCGAACTTGACGTCCTGTGCTGTCTCGTGTAGCATGGTGTTCAGGGTGTCAGTTGAGGACACCATCAGTTGTAGATCCTCCACTTTGTCTGCTCTCTCCCGCATCTTCTGTGTGTATTCAGTGGAGGATTTGACTTTGGCAAGAAGAGTTGTCGTTGACTCATGGGCCTCGTCAGTGACTTTGAGCTCTTTGTCAGATTTCATGTCTACATCACTCAGAAGTAAGGCTCTTCTTGTCTGCAAGAGTTCCACCAGGTTGTCAATGGTTCTATTCACATCTTCTGTAGCCCTTTCTCTTGACATATGGATTTTGGTTTTCTTCTCTTCAAGTTGTTTGAGCTTTTTCTTCAGCCTTCCAGCCTTTTGGTCTAAGTAAAATATGACGTCATCTGTAGCCATAGTGTTCTCCCGGTGGGCTTCTTCTACAGAAACAACATCATGGTTCTTTGTCTTATGATTCACGACGGTGCATGCCACACAAATGACGTGTTGACATGTGCGACAGTAGAACTGTTGAGTCTGGTGGTGGTCCTTGCACTGGTGACGTTTTCTGAAGCTTTCGACTGGTCGTTCTTTAATTTCTTCAATTGTAACGGTTTTATGATCTATTGTGGGCGGGAGTCGGGCATGAGCTTTGTGACATTCCTCGCAAAGAAATACACAGCAGTCATCACATCGATATTGAGCCTCGTTTCCATCTGGACAGTCAGTGCATGGCAGACGTAACCCCCTTTGAATATTCAAATGGTCTAATATTTTCAGCATCAGCGACTCCACAGGAAGGGAGGTAAATCCCGTAGGAAGTTCGTGTTCATGTCGACAAAGAGGACAAGGAAGTATGTTGATCTTCCAGATTTTCCCCAGACAGGAATGACAGATAGACTGCACACAGCATGGCATACGGCGGGGAAGATGTTCCAACTCGTCATATTCATTGAAACAAATCGGACTGTCAGTGAGTTTTTCCTTTATTTTGGAAATTCGGATGTATTCTGCCATGGTTTCCTGCAAAAATAAAAATTATGATTCTTGATGCTTTTTTTAGAGCAAAATTGGTAACATAAATTGTACTGATTTATTTAATACTTTTAATTCAATGAGAGTGGCTTTTCTTTGCCATGGGTCTGACATTTGGGGAACACGTCGCTCCAAACTAATAAAAGCTGTGCAAATAAAATTTTGTGAACAACATTTAAGGGTTATAAATCTACGTTAAATGGTATAGTTGTTGGTGAATCTGGTAGACGCTCTTTACAGATTGTGAACATGCAAAGCGTGATTAGATGTTGGTTGAAATTGAATATGTGTGTTGTGACATTACATCTATACTTTGAATTTAAGGGTTGCTATATCAAGGTTCATATGTAGTATCTTTAACATTGCTGCTAAATGTGGCAGGTATTATGTCATGTATTATTTATCTGTAAAACTTATGATAAACTTACAGTTAGATATTTACAAAATGTCATTAAGTAGAGTATAGAGAGATAGAGTCTTCAAACATGTCAAATGCAAACAAAACGTGTTAAACTTCTCATTACCGAATCAAGATCAGTAGGTGTGTCTAATTCGAGCATAAACTTTAAAGTTATAAAGAGTTGACAGAAACATAGAGTTTTACATCACATGCACTTACACTGTTGAGCAGCTTGATTGAAGTGCTTGCTTCTCCATGGGTTCACATTGTAGACTCTATGTTATTTATCCTGTGCAGTGTTCAAGTGACAGAGATGTACAGTTTCAACCTTGTCTGTTGATCAGCTTGAATGAAGTGCTTGCTTCTCCATGGGTTCACATTGTAGATTCTATGTTATTTTTCCTGTGCAGTGTTCAAGTGACAGAGATGTACAGTTTCAACCTTGTCTGTTGATCAGCTTGAATGAAGTGCTTGCTTCTCCATGGGTTCACATTGTAGATTCTATGTTATTTATCCTGTGCAGTGTTCAAGTGACAGAGATGTACAGTTTCAACCTTGTCTGTTGATCAGCTTGAATGAAGTGCTTGCTTCTCCATGGGTTCACATTGTAGATTCTATGTTATTTTTCCTGTGCAGTGTTCAAGTGACAGAGATGTACAGCTTCAACCTTGTCTGTTGATCAGCTTGAATGAAGTGCTTGCTTCTCCATGGGTTCACATTGTAGATTCTATGTTATTTATCCCGTACAGTGTTCAAGTGACAGAGATGTACAGTTTCAACCTTGTCTGTTGATCAGCTTGAATGAAGTGCTTGCTTCTCCATGGGTTCACATTGTAGATTCTATGTTATTTATCCTGTGCAGTGTTCAAGTGACAGAGATGTACAGTTTCAACCGTGTCTGTTGATCAGCTTGCATTAAGTGCTTGCTTCTCCATGGGTTCACATTGTAGATTCTATGTTATTTTTCCTGTGCAGTGTTCAAGTGACAGAGATGTACAGTTTCAACCTTGTCTGTTGATCAGCTTGAATGAAGTGCTTGCTTCTCCATGGGTTCACATTGTAGACTCTATGTTATTTATCCTGTGCAGTGTTCAAGTGACAGAGATGTACAGTTTCAACCTTGTCTGTTGATAAGCTGACAAGAGAATATCAATTGTTCAAAGTGCACAGTCTATATCATCACCTTATATACACACAACCAATCACATGGCACTGTAGCAATTAAACACATGTGACCTGTATCTCTTCATTTATTCAACTTTTCTACCCAATATAATAACTGGTCAAATTCTATCAGGCCTTTGTCTCTGTAGCTTATCGGGCTATATATATCAAATCATATAATAAATGGAAAGTTGTTAGTAAACATGATTTTACATACTTTAATGCCATTTAGTGCTTCAGGAAACATGTATGAAATTTTGAATTGGCCACTGAGTGACAATGTGCAAACAAAAAAATCCCACCTTAAAGGCGCTGAACATAAAACGCTATTAGAAAAAAGTAAATACGTGTTACCAACTATTAAATATCGAAATCAGAAGGCCTTTTTAAAATGTTCTCATTAAAATGTCAGCTCGAAGGTATTTCAAAATACATTTCAGGTGCAACAAACAATCAGTTTGTTACTGATATGTTCTAAATAAATCAAAATATATTCATTTGTAAGTGTATGTTCTATTTTCTCAAATCTGTTATTCTGTCTTATCAACAACTTTTACTGTAAAACTTGTGTTTCTTTACGTAAGCTTTGCATACAACATTCCTCAGTGCTCTCTGATATCCACACCGCGGTACTTGTATATTGTTAAAACCGTTGCAAGTTGTACATGGTCGCATAATGCAGATAGAGGTGATATCAGGGATATACTATACAAAACTTGTAGTAACAACGAGGAGATATGAAGATATAGGGTGTAATAGCGAGGACTCGATGTGCAGTATCCCATATGAGTTGTCCTTGTATCAAATATATGTATTAAAGAGTAAACTATTTTATATACAACTCACAGGTCACGTGACCAGCATGTTTAAGTGTCAAGTAGAGAGATTGCATAAGTCACGATTCTAATCACGTGACACTTTATCTATATCAGTGCAGGTGTGTAATGATTGTGATAACACATGCACGTATCAAGGTCTGTTAGCTTACATTCACGTGATAACCAAAGATAACTACACATAAATACATATCACTACAAATAAATACATATAACCACAGATAAATGCATCACTCGGCCAATAAAAATATCCTTGTTTCTCATTAACACTTTACTAAGGGACTAAAAAAAAGTGGCTACAAGCTGAAATAGAGAATACCAAACAAGTTCCCTGTGGATACCGTATTTATTACCACGAGTTAATTGTTATTGAGCAAAACTAAAATGTGATGTTGTTGAAGAGAAACATTAATAGAATTATTCGCGCTTAAACATGATTATTGAAAGGAAAATATACATGTGAACAATTTAAGAATAGATACTGATGACTGATGACTATATCATTAAAATAACCATCTATATGTATAGTTCCCTCATGCTTAAAATACATGATAACTACTTTTCAGGTGTCTCAATCAGTGTCTGACTTGTTTTAATTAAGTTATAAATGTTCTATTATATCGTATCACTTATCCATCTTACAATGTTCCTCTTTCTTATTAGCTAGACAGCTGTTACATTAAACCATGTGTGTTGCTTAAAGAATGAGTTCTTTGTGCATTAAGTGATATGATGAAAACGCCGTATTTTCACTATTTTTTTACATTTTAAACAATAAGATGTTTTTAATATCCAATAAAAACCCATCACGGATGTTAGTGTTTCAAATACAAACTTAGTTGTGGAAATTATACTTAAAACGTCTATTGCTAGAGAAATCTTTTATCTACAACATGACATGTGATAAATAATTTTCCAATCACGACAATCTAATGAAATTTGGTTTCAAAGAGAAGTAGCGCGCTAAGGGTATCTGACGTCATATAAACAGAATTCCCTTTATTGCATAAAACGTACTACACTGTAGCAGGCGTTTCCGAAGCGTGAAGGCTCGTCTTTAGCGTAAGTCGCCATAGAAACCCAAAGGATGCACGGGCTGCACGGGCTGCACGGGCTGATCGGGCTGCACGTGCTTCTTTTGGAAGTTAGGCTACCCTTGTCACATGTTACTGAATGTGACGATTGTTTTATAAACAAGTGTCCTGAGAACATAAACATTATTGCCTGTTTAATGTACATTAAGCTAAGACATGCAAATTATAACAAATATATTCTCATTGATTATAAAATTCAAGCAAAATACCTAGTTGGGTAAAATATTTATTCCAATATCTGTAGAAAATACATAATTAAAAGCAATGGTTAATAGATAACCGCCCAAAATTATATATTTCGATTTATTTCATTGCTCGCAAACTTTATTTTTCTTTCGTGTCTTTGAATACACTGTGCGAGCTAGACCACAATGCTTTGCGCTTGAAAATAATAGAATTATATCTATATTTAGACTGGAAAACACCTTTATAATCAGTGCAATTTCTCGGCTTTTTTGGGTCGAACAAATCTATGAAAAATTAAGTGTATATATTTCACGGAGTTAGATTTTTTGCAATTTCCCCATATGTTCATCAACATCATTGATGGCTCTTTAAGGGACAGATACATGTCCCACGGTAGCTATAAACAGAAACTATGAACGGTTCGCCCAAACACAATCGTTTGGTCTGTTTGCAGTTTTGCATGCCCGAAGCGTGGACGAACTGGTATAAAAGTGAGTGCCAATGGTTGTTTTCGCAGAAGACTGTAGTTAGCGCATTGGAGAGTGCAGGCTGTACAAGCCGTAAGTAAGTAAGTAAGTAAGTAAGTAAGTTATTGAGTAGGTTTTTTTTTTATGAAATATGAACTTGTGACAAGTATGATTCTATATATTATGTTGCCTTTGCACAGTTGTTATGATTTGTGTGTGACAATGTGTCTTATTTCATGAAAAAGTTCTTTGTGTTAATTTGAAACAAGTTTTGATGAAATTTTGTGATGTCTTAATGATCATATTTTGAAACATTGTGTCAGTGTGAAACTTTAAAGTAAAACATGTGTTTTACAATGTGGGACCATGGGACTGGATGCTTTATTGCCTTGATGTCTAAGATGGTGTTCTGACCAGTCCATGTTCTGTGATGTCTGTGTCAGCTACCGTCTCTCCGAGGGTGTGACGTAGGGTCCACCTGGTGACAGGTATCCAGCTGAGGGGTACTCTGAGGGGACATTAAAACACTATATAAATATGTTCAATTTAAAGTATTTTAAAGTTTAAATGTATTTTAACGATAAGTAACATTTTAAGAAATGTTTTAACAATTAAGCTAAAGTTCAGGAATGATGTAAACATTTCCTCAAAAATTGTTTATTGTTCAAGATAAGTTTGTTCAAAATGCTGTTATTTAGGGGTTCTGTTAGCCAGGGGTAGGCTATTAGGTGGTATGTAACGGTTGGTAAAATAACGGAAAGTAGGCGTAAAGGTAAAGAGACTTTCTCACGATGAGATTTGCAGTGACGATTTATATCACAAGACTCAATGAAACGAGCGAAGACCCTTATTGCTGGCCCTCGACTTGTAAGTTGAATATTTTGAAGAGATCCCGCTTGGTTCAATTCGAAAAAAATAAGTTAGTTTACATATCAGCATAATTTACGAAAAAACGAGTCGTTACTACAAGTCGCATTGTGAGAATGGTCCTTAAGAAAGTTTCAGCATTGGAGGGATGTATTTTAATTTCCATAGTATTTGTGATTTGTAATGATTGTGGTAGTTCGTCTTCTTATGTGTGATTTTATGGGCGCTTTCCAGGTAGCTGATTTAACACTCTGATTGTGGTAGTTAGGTACACTTGCCTTCCCTATACGGGATGGAACCAATATAAATTATAAAGTGATTGTAGTCATCCTATGAAGTCATCCCGGTGTAGATTTGAGAGCAATTACCATAAAAATACTTAAACAGAGTAATATTTGTTTAAATTTAATACTGGAACATGTAAACAACCGGACATATTTATTTCATTCCCATTCTTTTATTTAATGTGGTGGATTAAATAAAACTGTTGCAACAACTCACCTTACGGTATAATAAACTAAGGTTGTTTGTTAAAATATACATGAGTATATACATGTATCAGCCATATCCGGGCCTTAGATATCCACAATTAAATTAATAATATAAGTATAGTCCTTTTATGCAAATCAAATACGCTGAGTTAATAAAACTGTGAATGAACCTAACCATCAGATATAGCAGCCTCTAAACAAGACTTTATTTCAGTGATATGAGAAGCTGTTTGATTACTGGGGTAATATTGAATTCCCTGCCAGATATCAGCTCACTTTTCATCTCGGTGTATGATGGTGAATCAACATACATCAATACCCACAGTGGTCTGTCCAATGTCACATCAGGGATTGTTGTGACGACTTTGACAGTGTTGATATCAACAACATGGATTTTATTTGTGTCTCTGTC
Source organism: Gibbula magus (assembly GCA_936450465.1). Taxonomy (NCBI): domain Eukaryota; kingdom Metazoa; phylum Mollusca; class Gastropoda; order Trochida; family Trochidae; genus Gibbula; species Gibbula magus. Next base: position 5,155,287 of record OW388295.1, on the reverse strand, counting down.
AATCATTATACAGAAATGAAGCTCCGTTGTTCCACCAATCTGGTACTTGATGAGAGGGACGTCAATGATGAGGTTACCATCATACAACACCAGGAGACACAGCTGCTGCTTGTGTTTAGAGCATGCTACAACCCTCACACGGAGTCCTGTGTACTGACCCCAGTTGCTATCTACAGGTGAGTCTAACACTCCAGCCTCCCACAGCATCACCCCCTCCTCACTCAGCTGCTTGAGAGTGAACTCAACTCTGGTAGAGAATACAACAACCTGACCTCTCCTCAAGGGAAGGGGTCGCAGTGTCAGTGTTCGTCTCAATGACTGGAGTCTGCATCCCGTGTCCTGAGGTGCTGGATCTGGTCTGATGTTACTGACCACCCCCGAGGAGATCTGGACATCAGCACTGGCCGTGTTGTGGTCAAACTCCAGGTGTGGACCTGTGTTCATATGTCACCATCAATGATATTATACACTCTAATATGTATTGTATTTTCGATTTAAAAAAAGTTGAAATTATTTTCAAAATAGAGTCTTGCTAGTGATTGTGATTTGTAAGTAAAATTACATGTAACGTTGTTAAATACATCATCTTTTAACTAACATTATGCGCTTACTTTAAAATTGACAGTTGTTTAAGTTGGACGGTTGGTTGTCTATATCACCAACAAATATATGTCTTTCATCTAAATATTTCCCATATGTGAATTGTAAGCAATTGTGTCTAAATATGTATTAAAAATTGGATTATAAAAACGTGTTTAAATTCAACAAGGGATAATAAATTATTCCATCAAGTTTCACATTTTAACGTACATACGTATATACTTTGACATTTAACCTACATTATAATATATGTGTATGTGAGTGTGGTTTAAAGTGAAGACTAAACACTTACTGATGAACAATCTCTCTGGTTCTGAGAACATGTGGTCAAATTGAGTCACTGAAATAAACAATAAAACTGGATGAAATAATTTTACAGAATATATTCTCGATATAACATATCTGCTTACAACTTTGGAAAAAAATAAATAAATTCATTCAAATCGTATTGTGATATCCAAGTATAACATTTTGAGAAAGAGAAAAAAAACTGTTACAAACGATGTGAAAATAAAAATAAAACTCATAATTATCATATGATAATAACATACAAACGAAATGAAAACAAAGTTAAAAGGCATAGGGTATGATACTATCTACAAACAAAACTAGCTCTCAAGCCGTTCTGAAATGTGTTGAGATGAGAACGGTGTGAATGTCATGGAATCTCTTTATGTTTGTTCATATTTTGTCTCTGAACAGAAAAGTACTCCCGACTGTTGCACATACCCGACCTTCTATACCTTCACAAATTTCCTTATGCAACATAGAGAGATAGATATTCTTTATTTCCTCCAAAGTCGAAGATACAGTGATAAATAAACAGGATATGCATGTATATAAAGGTTACAGAGTTTCAAGTTAGAACAGGTATTTTAAAGTATGAGTCCAATATTTTACAACTCTTGCCATCAGTAAGATACATTTAAACCATGTTGTTTGATCAAACATAAACATAAACGTGTGATAGTCCACCAAGCATAAATGATACAAATTGAGTTTCATCAGTCCATAAACTGACAAACATATCAACATCTAACACATCAACAAGTGACTAAATCAAAGCGTTTCTACTACTTTGCACGAGTGAACAATGAAGCAATACATGTTTACAATATCATAGGCAACTATGCCACATTCACACGCATGGGATTGAATACAAAGTGTGCTAATGTGTAAAAGAGGAGCGATATAACTAAAATATTCTGGCATTTTTGGACAGGCAGCCCACAGATTAGAGCATTTTCAGGATGTCTTATTGTATTATATCTAGACATCAACATTGCAGAAACATGTGAATCTTCAGCCTTTAGTATTCTCTCAATAACTAATAAAGACTACTCGGACTTCGTTAAGCAAGAAGATTTGTTTACATAGTCGTGCACGTACATGGTTACAAGATTTAACATGTGGATTATTGCCGAGGATTTGCTATAACGTTCTCTCTCTACTGACGTAAGATACATACATTGACATAGTCTCTGAACAAGTATATTTTTAAATACAAGCATAGTATTACTAATTAACAGTTTTCCAAGAAATATCAGAGAGTTTTGGTGCATATAACTTCTTAGTATGACTAGGCCGAGAGTGTCTCTGGCTTGTGGATGAAGCACGCTTTGAAAGGTCCTGGATCCTTTTACAAAAATGATTTTAAACTTGTTCAAGCATATCATATTCTTTTTCTGGTAAACAGCCCCACACATTACAAGAATAAAAACCACATGGTAGAATAACTCTGTTCCAAATTCAAATACGCAACAATGGAAGAGGAACTCAATTGTTGTCGGGGTTCTGTAGAGCAATAGGTAATGAATTATACATATCTCTAGTAACTTTTCATTACTTCACACGTAAATCACTTTTTGAATATAAACCATTTTACAGCAGTTGGTACAAAGCTTGTATTACCTTACTCATCAGTGCAGTTTCACTACTTATGCAGTATGATGGCAATATTGGATATACAATGTCATTTGTAATTTGTCCGATCCGCGAGATTGAGGACTGATAAAAACTGCGCTGTAGCTGTACTTATGTTCCACGCACTTAGATCTACATTCCGATGTTTGGGAGAATAACGCGATTATATTGATTCTGTTTCGTTTCTTTCTATGTCCTAATCACAGGAACCCGATATCGTAGGTAAAATGTTGGTAAAACCTAGGTAGAAAACAGACCTACACCATATTTGTTATAGGGTGTAGTAGGGGTAAAACGGTATGCTTGGGCTTCAGTTCGGTACGTATTTGGGTACAGAATCCTCGGTTCGGTACATTTTTGATTCGGTACATTTTCGGTTCGGCACAAAACCAAGAATGTCTTTCAATTTATGAACTGAAACCATAACAAATCATCTGGGTTTTTTTTAATGAGTTTGTTGAGTGTGGATTTCATTTGGTTTAAAATTGTACAACTGAAAATATAATTACATTTGAGTTAATTATCCATAATTGTTTAATGAAGTTAATGTCATGCTCATGTACCGTGTACCGAACCGAAAGCAAAATATCGCAGTTAAACCACTGTAATTGTGAACCGCTTCACCCCAAGGGTGTAGGTTTTTTTCACCAACGTTTTACCTTTTAATTACGATATCGGGTTCCTATGGTTATAGCGTTCTTGTGAATCTAATTCGCATCTACTTTCGCTTTGTAAGTTGTTGTTGCTGTTGTTGAAGGGAGGGTTCTATCGGCGTATTTTTTGTAGAAACGAAAATCGAGGGCACATTCATATCTATAATACATGATTTTAACACATTAACATATATTACTAAATGTATTATTGTGGAGATTTTAGAGTTGAATTTTGTTTACAAAGATTGAATAGCTCATATGCATTCAAGAATGAAAAAAAATCAGAGATGAGACGTCCGACAGAATTTTCTCGTTCTCCCTTTAAGCTATATGACTTTGTCTACATTTTCATGGATGCACTTTTACAGATTTTGAAACAACACAAACTTTCACCAGTTCCTTGGACATAAGACAAAACCATGCATATGTTTTCTGTATTGTATATAGAAACCATACTGCTTCATAAACTATTACATGTAAGACAAGGATGAATTATAGACTTGATGCCCTTTGAGTATCAGAATAAAGATTGATTGATGTACCACTAGTAAGTAAACTTTCAAACGTATAGAGAGATATTCCCACGACGATGTACTGACGAAGCGCACATACAATATTAAATCTCGGGCTAACTTGAAACCTTTGGCAGCTCATCAAAATTTGAACCCACGCTTGGAACTTTGAAGACAAAAAATATCGACGTCTAATACCTTGATGCAAAGGATATACATAGGAATACTGAACAACGTTTATCTTGAATCAATGCTTGGCCAAATTTCCAAGGAGATAAATAAATATCCCTCTATGATTTCAACCCAGTTTGTTCAAAGCTAAACGCCTTCAGACGTTTTTACCATGTGAAACCTACTGTACATACTGAGAGCCTAATCTGATCCTATATAACTCCTACCTACCTCGTACAGCTCCTGTATTAAGGGTCCTGAAGTGATCTACAGGATCCATATACCCGGGCACAGACGATTGTGAACTTCTTAATCTCTGAACTGAAGAGGATGTTAATGTAATGTCATCTCACCGAGCACTGACCTACCCCATATTGGCCTTGTAAACATCTTATATAGGAGACATATGTGGAGTAGATTGTAGACTGGGGTTTAGTATCTCTTGTCTCATTCATGCTATACATGTATCATGCTATACAGACTCTCAAACTAATGTCTTAAAGGAGGAGTAAAAGGTTACGCCATTTCCCGTTTTCTAACGACATTAATAGCATTAAACCTATGGCAGATAAGTTTAGATTGTCTACTTTGACGCAAAGAGAACTGTCTAAACGTGACGATCGAGTTCAGAACAGAGGAAGAGAAGTGGACAGCACATATAACCTATTGAGAACGGATTTCATTTAAATGATGAAAATGTCTGAAAGTTGTCATACCAACAAAATGTTAATAAGATGAATGAACTGATGCAGACTGCTATGATGAACAAACATCCGACTTTCATTACGACCTAATGAAACGTACATGTTTTATCTCATTCTGTTCCAATTTATCATACTTTATCTAACGGCATACCTATATTTTTTTTTCTCTTAGTGGTGATTTCTCTTAAATTGATCTCCCCACATGTGAGCGCATAGAAACAAGCAAGAACGACAAATGTATATGCAAAAAAAATGTGGACCTCCTTAGGAAAAAACATTATTAATCCTGCATTGTAAGAGCCAGACCCTATCTGGTTAAGGACACCCCGTGGTCGCTTAGTGATTTGCATTCTAACTGATACATTATACAGGGAAATGTAACCTTAGAAGCCACTTCCTCGGAGAACAGTCATGTTAATTGTTATAGTACAGTACAAGTGTGTGTTAATAAACGATAAATGTTAGCTAAGGGTTGTTTTACATGTTTTGTGCCTCTTTCGAAGTATAACGGCGAAAACTTTTATAACATCCAGTAGTGCGGGTGAATTGTGACATCACAAGGAATGTATGCAATGGAGTGCACATTATATCTTTTTGTTTGTAAGAGCTCCCGACCAATCAGAATCGCGGATATAAATGTAACAAAACTATTTTGTTATTATTTAACACTCCTTGCTTATCCTCTGCAGTCTCTGTAAGATAAACTGACCACATATCCGATAATTTATCTCGATTGCCAACGAAGTCATCAGCGTCAATGATTAAAAAATAAATAGGCAGAGATGAACCTGTTGTGTTTGTATACACAAGATGGATGATGAAGCGTCTGATGCTAGGTAATTCGGTCTGAGGTTTGTTATAATGTCGCACTGGTGAGCAGAAGAAAATGGAGCTGTGACATTCCCAACTACATTATTTCATTGGTTATCTCCTCTGTTGAAACACTTCTAACAGCGTTTACTTCACACGGCAAAATAAAATTTGACAACACATGTTGGCCAACTCAAGTTTAGGATAGTAACGGTTCAGCAACTCATCACCAACACCAGTGTAAGAGTTGTCAAACTGTTGGCGGGAAATAGGATTGGCCTCTATTCTCACTAACGTTTCAATCAAACTTTAAGAGTTGTCAAACTCGAGTTTGTCGTGTGAAGTGTTGTCAAACTTGTTGTGAAGTGTTGTTTCTTGGTTGGTAGCCAATGGAATGCGATTTTTGAATCACTTGACTATATGACCTCACATGTATGACGTCATTCAAGCCTAAAGTTTGACAACATGTGTTTGACGTGTGAACACGGGAGTATGACAACTTTCAAAAGTTGGCCAACATGTGTTGCCAAACTTTAGTTTGCCGTGTGAAGGCCGCTTTAATGTTCTCACATAGGACTGTTGGACATGGCTTATGATTCAATAACCCTTTATCGATATCTACTTCTATGCTCATGCAAACATATTTTTGCAGATTGAATCATTTTTTTTATCACCCAAAGCTGTGTTCCACTGGAGATATTGCTTGTGTGAGATCAAGCGATATCTCCTAGGAGATATTGTTTTGGCAGTAGATTTTGCACAAAGCCCTGTCAACGTCAACTACATCACATCAACATCATAACTTTACATCATAGTTATGATGATGAGTTATGACATCACAATGGTAACACGCCATAAACATGATGACGTCACAATGATATGACTTCACCACACTGGAAGTCAAATGACAGAGCAGTGCTCAGAGATGTACACTATTTTCACTTAAACGTAAAACATGATTTTGGATGATAAATAGAATCTCACCCTCGTGTCTTCTGATATCAAATATATCAACCCTCATTGAAAAAAGTAAAAATATTCTCGGCAAGTCTCGGATATTTGTAACTTTTATCAATTGCGTTGATATATTTGATATCAGAAGACACTTGGGTGAGATTCTTTATTTATGCACAAAGAAAAAAGTTAAGCACCCCCTGATATTTATATAGCTGAATGTCAGAAACAAGTAAGTTCTGCTACGACCCAAATTAGTCTGAGATTACTTTTTTTCAGATAGAAAAGCCATATGGCAAGACAGAAAGGCAACACTATGTAGCTGTTATCATTATTTTATAGTGATGACGTCATGTTTACACAGGTACTGCAAGTGAAACAAAACACATTCGCATTGGTATTGTCACTTGTCTGAATGTTCTTTGTTGACCCTAGTGTACATAATCATTACGAATGATCAGTATCTGGTAGAACCGCCACGTACCCGGATAACACTGCACCCTACGTCTCATGCCTCCAGTCAGACGTCGGATCTGTTCTTGTGTCAATAACATCCACTCATCGTGCAGAGCTGCCTCCAACTCATGTAAATTATGTACAGGAGGGTTCCGAGCCTTGAGTCGCTGCCCTAGAATATCCCACACTTGCTCCAGAGGGCTCGGTCAGGGCTTACTGCTGGTCAGGGTAAAGTTGTCACTGCGTTGGCTCGCATGTAATCGACAACGGCACGTGATCGGTGAGGCCGGGAGTTGTCGTCCATGTACTGTGGTGGTGTAGCAAGTGCATGGTTATCGAAATGAGGAACAACGACCGGCAGTAGCACGTCCCGGATGTATTGAGGTCCCGTTAAGTTGCCCCTAATGGTGGCCAAATCCAGCTTGCAGTCACGAGACAGGCATCCCCATACCATAACAAAGCCACCTCTATACGCACCAGTTGGCTGGATAATCCTGGGATATAAGCTGTATTCTTCTGTCTCCAAGCACGTGCACGCCCATCAGTAACATGGAGCAAGAATCGACTCTCGTCAGTCCCATGGATTTTCCGCCAGGTCCTCAGATTCCAATATTGTCTGTCCAAACACCTTGTCAAACGTGCACGTTTATGATGGTCTCTCAACAAGGGACGTTTAATTACCCTTCTTGCCTTAAGTCCTGCCGATTTGAGGCGATTTCTGATTGTTCTGGTGCTGATGTTTCGATTTGGTGACCACAGACGTTTCAGAGGAGGACTTGTCAGGAAGGGTTCTCGGCGTACATTGAAATAGTTTATTCAGTATAAAGGCCACAGGCCCATGTACAATATACAAAATTCATTTGATGAAGTTAACAGATTGGGTGCAATAAATGAAACATCATAACACTTGTTTACAGGTTTTACGTGATATATACATGAATTAACAATAGTGAACATAGTAACATATAAGCTTCTTTGATATAGTGTGAATATACATGTAAACGATTGATATTTTCAGTTTGCAATGTCATACATGTCGAAAAAGGTGCCGATCCTCTCGAGGTGTTGTGACGGTCAATTGCACTTCCTGTCTGCGCATGCTTCCGGACTAAACGAGTAACAACAGTGTAATGGTAGCCCATAGTTCGTCCTATTGCCTTAAAGGAAATACCAATAATTTGATTTCTGAGATCCATTGACAATCGTCTTCATGCAATGTTCAATAGATATGCTTGAATGGCTATGGACAGCAACGTTACATACCACCAAATGCAGTTGGGCCATTCTGCTTTTTGATATCCTCGAGCGTAGCATGTTGCAAGTGCATGCCCCGAACGTGTAGGCGCGACTGTCATGCATCATTGGTTGTAACGTTTCACACAAACACTACTCTTCTCATAAATGAACCTTGTTTAACTATGTAAAATATTCTCGAAAAGATATCATTACAAATATCAGGGGTTGCTTAACTTATTTCTTTGTGTATACTATATAATTAAATAACGTATCGTGAGAAATATGTGATGTGTTTGTTCTATACAAAAAGAAGGTTAGTCTTTTGGCCAATAGTATATTACTCTAAGGTTCAAGTAACACTGATCTTTTCACACTCTACATCATTATTTGGAGTGCAAATTCACTTACCTTGAGGAAGTTCATCAGGTACAATTGTGACAGCGTTGTAAAACTTATCTGCCGGTTCAAATGAAGGTTTCTCTGCTGAAGTGAAGGTGACAGTTCGGACAGATCCCAGTACATCAATCAGAGCCTGCATCTCCGTGACCTGGGCAGGAGCGAATGTGACCCCAGTCCTGTCGAACTTGACGTCCTGTGCTGTCTCCTGTAGCATGGTGTTCAGGGTGTCAGTTGAGGACACCATCAGTTGTAGATCCTCCACTTTGTCTGCTCTCTCCCGCATATTCCGTGTGTATTCAGTGGAGGATTTGACTTTGGCAAGAAGGGTTGTCGTTGATTCCAGGGCCTCGTCAGTGACTTTGAGCTCTTTGTCAGACTTCATGTCTACATCACTCAGAAGTGAGGCTCTTCTTGTCTGCAAGAGTTCAATCAGGTTGTCAATGGTTCTATTCACATCTTCTGTAGCCCTTTCTCTTGACATCTGGATGTTGGATTTCTTCTTCTCAAGCTGTTTGACCTTTTCCTTCAGCTTGACAGCCTTTTGGTCTAAGTTAACGATGACGTCATCTGTGGCCTTAGCATTCTCCCGGTGGGCTTCTTCTACAGAAACAACATCATGGTTCTTTGTCTTGTCATGGTCCACGACAGTGCAGGACACACATATGACGTGTCCACATGTGCGGCAGTAGAACTGTTGAGTCTGGTGGTGGTCCTTGCAATGGTGAAGCTTTCTGAAACTTTCGACTGGTCGTCCTTTCAATTCTTCAAATGTAACGGTTTTATGATCCCTGGTGGGAGGGAGTCGGCAATGAGCTTTGTGGCATTCCTCGCAAAGAAATACACAGCAGTCATCACATCGATATTGAGCTTCGTTTCCATCTGGACAGTCAGTGCATGGTAGACGTAACCCCTTCTGAATTTTCAAGTGATCGAGTATTTTCAGCATCATCGATTCTACAGGAAGGGAGGTAACTCCCGCAGGAAGTTCGTGTTCATGCCGACAAAGAGGACAAGGAAGTCTGTTGTTCTTCCAGATCTTCCCCAGACAAGAATGACAGATGGGCTGCACACAACATGGCATACGGCGGGGAAGATGTTCCAACTCGTCATATTCATGGAAACAAACTGGACACTCCGTGAGTTTTTCCTTGATTTGAGAAACTCGGATGTAATCTGCCATGGTTACCTGTTAAATTAAAAAATCGTTTGTAAGATTATCTTTGATTCTTGTCTTCAAATACCCTACAAGACTTACATGTTGGCTACACAATTTATATTCTAAAACTTTTCTATCTAGAAACAATACAGTAAAACAGGATATTAGGTGTATTAAGCATAAACATTGTCCTCAAAGTTAATCGATTAATTGAAATATGTCTACTTTTGAGTTTGGAGATCTTTGAATGTGTTTTAAAACTAATTTAGACATCAACTGTCTCATTAATAAAAAACCATCAATAAATTTCTTGAAATCTAGCGATATTTAAGTTCTAAAACATAGATAACAAGTGATAACAAAACTAAAAGTGATGTGAATTAAACAAAAATCAAACGATGATTCCGCTTACCAACTATATGTTCAACCATGCATGCATTTGTTGTTCCCATTTACCAGGGACGTATCCAAATAACGATAGGATCCTCCCGCTACGGTTACATGAGATCACGTGTTTACATTACGATTTGCTCTCAACGGATTGGTTAAGGACACTTCTATTTATAGTGTTATGATCTAACTATTCTAGGAAAGCTTCGTAGCCTTCTGAGAATTCAACTCTCTTCGAAAGTTATTCAGTCTGTGAATCATACACAATTCACGTTCAACATAATGCATACATTGTCCACACTTACACAGGCAATGTTTGCTGGTTGTGAGTTATGTACATTATACTTCTAACAAGTTTGTATTGGTCAAACCCTTGATTCAAACACTACGATCTAGCAATAATACATATATTTACTAACATAAGTCCCCGATTCAATCAAACACTAATACTTGTAGCTATTAGAGGGGCATCATCATGTTGGTTAATGGTTATTCAATGTAAAACAGTTACATATCATAATTGTTGTTCTTCGTTATCAGTAATGGTTTATTGAGTTTGGTAACACACATAGAGAGAGTGTCACTGTTGAGCATGTTAAATCTAGGGACGCATAGTTGCAAGTTCGTCAAACATAAACAATATATTAGCAACTCAACTTTTTGAAAATTGCAAATATCATTAATTCAGCGAATGTTCACTAATGACGAAATCGAGCAAACACCAGTTGTCCAGACAGGTATATTGAAACATTTGTTTTTCCTTTATAAATTCTTCCATGTGACATTAGTTCTCAAGACAGGAATATTTCATGTTGTTCCATACAACAATACTTCTTTATGTGACGTTTATTGAAACCCTAACGATGTCTATGTCTTCTATAAATCAAGCTCTACACGACTCCATGCAGTGTACCTATATCATATTTAGAGTTAGCAACGTCTAGGTAAATATCACCATGTATCGAATAAAGGTAGATAGTATGATAGCATTTATACGAAAACACAGTGATAAAGAAGGGTCTTCAAGTATGAATAACGTAATCTTAAAGTGGTACATTTAGAAAAGCGTTCACACGACCCTCGATCAGTTATGTATTTGAACTGTTAAGAGCGCTCGGTGTGCTGAAAGAAGTAACCAAGTTGTCGAATCGTCCACAGAAATATGCCTTTGTCGTAGCTGTGACAGTTATAGTGTGCGAGTTAAATTGGCATTCGTGCTTTACAAATCATTTGAAACCACGATTATTCACGTTTACTATATGGACAGGGATAATATTTTACAAGGTTTGAGTTAGGAATACACTTTATATATTCTCCTTTAGAGTATGATCTTACTGTAGTGATATGATATCTACTGATAGATGCTACTACATTAGGTTTATTAGGAAAATTATAGATACAACATAATTTACAGTTTTAATTATATTGAACACTATTTTCATAACATGAAATTTTAAGTGACGTCAGCCCTGTCCATATTCTGGTGCTTTATTAATCTAAAGTAAATTCAGATCGAGTTTTTTTTATATTATGTGTTATAACAGTGTTACAACATTATATACAATTGGAGATCTAGATCTAGATTAATGTAGCAAGCCTTACCTATAATAATAGTGCATATTTATATAGCGCACATATCCACTCAACAAGTATGCTCATGACGCTCACAGGATATAGTCTATTCAAAGTATTTCGTAAAACGATATGTTTTGATCATTTTCTTAAAAGAATCTATACTCTCGGCAAGTTTAAGTTGGATGGGAAGGCTGTTCCAAAGAACAGGGGCAAATGAGGCGAAAGTCCCTTTCCAAAAAGTTGTCAGTTTATACTTGGTTACAGTGAGGAGAGGTTGACTCTGTGATCGAAGTGCGAGTGAAGGATAATACGACTGAAGCAGATCTGATAAATAGGAGGGAGACTGTCCATTTAGAGATTTGAAAGTCAGGCAGAGTACATGTATTTTGAAGTCAATTCCTTGATTGGCAACCAATGAAGCTGTATCAGAAGAGGAGTGACATGTGTGTAGCGATTTGTTCGACACACTATTCTGGTGGCATTGTTTTGAAGCTTTTGTAGAGACTCGGGGAGGCCTGTGTATAGACTGTTGCAGTAGTCTATCCAGCTTAGAACAAGACATCGGACTGGTGCATGGGCTTCTTTGGTGATGAGCGCCCTGATGTTTGAAATGGATTTCAGGTGGAAATAGCAAGTCCGACATAGACGGCTGATTTGAACTTCCATGGAGAGTGCCGCGTCAAAATGTATGCAGAGGTTCTTCATGCAATCTGATGGTAGGATAGACACACTTGCTATATCGAGCGGTTGGACATTTGCTTTGATGTTGCATTGTTTCTTATTTCCAATAAAAATCAATTCAGTTTTGGTAGAAGTTCAGTTTAAGATTGTTTGCTGCCATCCAGGAAGCTAGAGAAGTAGTGCAATCTGACAAGTGATTGGAATTTATCAATGATGATACCGACTTGAAATATTCATACAGTTGACAGTCGTCTGCATAAGAATGGTGTGATGTCTGACGATGTTGGACACGCTAGTAGTGTACATCACAAATAACAGAGGCCCAAGAACAGATCCCTGAGGGACACCATAGTGGAGTTCCACTGGAACTGGAATGTGTCATTGCCAATCATGACAAACTGTTTTCGCCCTTGTCACCTATCACTACATCTCAACTATAATTCATGTTTTCATGTTCATATACATATATATATATATTTATATATATATATATATCCGAGGGTCAACAGATGTTTTGATAAAAGATGTGGAACGTGTCCCTATCTCAAGGAGGGTTCTTCAGTTACTTTTGAAAATGGCAAAGACTTCCATGTTAAGAGTAATGTGACCTGCAAATCGAAAAACGTGATTTATGTCATTTCTTGTGAAAAGTGTGATCTCACATACATCGGACAAACTAATAACCTTCAAACAAGAGTTACAGTGCACAAACAGCAAATAAGAGATGAAAGTTTAAGACACTTAAAAGTTTGTTTTTATTCATTTTTGTTCATGTTCATACACATTCAAACATGTAAGGCAATAAATCAACAGAACAGTATATTCAATCCAGTGAAATCAATCGAGAAAACAAGAGATATGGACAAAAAGCATATGTAATTAAAGAACAATTCTAAATTCTGGTAATAAATATTCTTAGGATGTACATGTACATTACTTGTTTTTATATGATTTCAGAAATGGGTCTTTGGTTTTTTTTAACTCAATTTGTTGAGAACAATTTGTGGCATGATGACCAGAATGACATGAATTTTGAATAATTACATGAAGTATACGCAGAGAATTTGTCTATGTTATATATGTTGCGAATATATTTTTTCATGTACAGAAGGTTTGGTAATATGGTTTGTTGTTTTGCTTTAAATATATTATATTTTATGATTATCAAAATCAGGTTTAGAACATTGTTTCTGCTTTCAGGGTATCCGAGAATAACAGTTTCTTTTGACAAATTTAATCTGCATTGTGTCTTTACCTCAATCCAATCAGCTATTTCTGACCAGATACGTTTTGATATTTTGCATTCATACATTAAGTGGAGCAGAGTTTCGGCGCTTTCACCACAGAAGTCGCATGCATCATTATCTTTGTAGCCCATTTTTGTCAATAACGTATTTGTGGGTAGGATCCTGTGTACCAAACGATACTGGAACCATAAATGGTTACTAGATGTGTGGCATTTGTGAGGAGATTCGTGTATTATTTTCCAGTTATCTTCTGTGAGACTGCAATCTAAATCCCCTTCCCATTTTGTTTGGTAGCTTTGTTTATTGTCATTCTTATTTTCAAGTTGCAGTATATCGTAAAATTCTCTGCATCCCGTTTTATTACCTATTAAATTTTCAAGAAAATAAGGTAATATTGGATTCGATTGTTTGCTGGTTATTACTTTGTTTTGGGATTTTATGTAGTATTTGACTGCTGCAATAATACCTGCATATTCGAGAAAAGTTAGTAAACATGTATCGCAGTGTAGTAAAGGTACATTCAAAATATTTCCTTTTTACGAAATATACAATAATGGTCAGACAGACAGACAGATGTTTTATTAGAGTCTCACCTCACATAAAATACAAACATAAATATACATTATAAATGACATAAAAGTGAGCCACCCTGTAAGGGTTATGAGAGACTATCTTGCTAAAAAGAATATAAAATATAAATATAAAAATATAAAGCTAAACTAAACTATCCAATTAACTTAATAGATGACAGTATTACTAGGGCACTGAGTCTAGACCAAATAAAACTAAGAGAAGCCGCTGATAATAAACGAGACAGTTCTCCTGCTAACAATAGCGCAAACGCTCCCAATCCAGGAACCAGTGAAACTGAAATTCCAATTTCAGATAAGAGTTGTCTCCCATTGATCACTACGTTTAATCCAAGTCATAATAATGCGATGAAATTGGTTAATCAACATATGCCTGTTTTATATCAAAGCCAAAAGATGGCACGAATTTTGAAAAATTATCGGATTATTAATAGTCAAAGGCAACCCCGAAATTTAAGGAAAATGTTGACTAATTCCAAATTTGACTCCATTACAGAAACCCCCCAGGTTAGAAAATGTGGTGATAAACGATGCGCGACATGTAACATTTTGATTGAGGGCACATCGGTTAGTATCCCACCAAATAAAATGTTTTTTGTAAAAAGAAACATGACATGTGATTCAAAAAATGTTGTTCATATGATTGTTTGTCATGGATGTCAAGAAATATACATCGGGAAAACAGAATTAAAATTAAAAAGAAGAATGAATCTTCATCGTTCTCAAATTAAACAAAAACACAATCGTACTATCCCTCTGAGTGCACATCTTGAACTATGTGGAAAAAATAAATATTCTGTTTTTCCAATATACAAAGTTGATTCAACTGAATCTAATTGCTTGGCAGAAAAAGAATTATTGTTTATTAATAAATATAAGCCAAGACTCAATTCTAAAATGTAATTTCATTCTCAATGTACATCTGTTTCTATGCATTGTATCTAAGAATGTATCTATGCAATGTATTGTGACGTCATAATACACTTTATGACGCATCAACCGACTCAACGTCATTCACCTGATGAGATCCGTAATGGTCGAAAGCATGCTTGTGAATCTGATTAAATCATCGTAATTTCTTCGAACATTTTATTTTTTCTATATATATATATATATATATATATATATATATATATATATATATATAGTATATATATAAATAACGTTCACATACTAAGGGAAAGGTCTTACATAAATTGTGTGTGAAAACATTTTCTAAGTCCAAATGGCCATAATGACAATATCGTCAAATTTTTTTCCACACGTTCCATGTGGCGCCTGGGTTGGTGGCGTGCTCATGTCCCGTCGTCACAGGAGTCTGATGGAGGGAGTTGAGCGGGCTGACTCGATCACATGGAACCCCCACAAGCTTCTCGACGTCCCCCAGCAGTGCTCCGTCTTCCTCATCAAGCACGAGGGTCTACTCCAGGCTGCACACAGTGCTAACGCCTCATACCTCTTCCAACCTGATAAGTTCTACAACACTGGTGACAAGACGTTCCAGTGTGGACGCAAGGTGGACGTCATCAAGTTCTGGCTCATGTAGATGGCAAAGGTGAGATGAGGTTTCTGTACTTCTTGTCGTTTTTATTTATATTTTAATGGTATTTTGATTCATTCTTATCCTTCAAAGAATAATATAACGATTCAACTATTCCTGACTTCTCGGCCTGCTTAGAATGTTGGTAAACTGTCAGCACAATATGCAATTCTTCCAATCTTCAAGTTTATCTTAATATGTTAAACGGTTGAATGCATGGTCAACATCTTTTGGTTTTGTTTCATAAAACTTATATTCCTCCTTATCGCTTGCAGGGCACACGAGGCATGGAGCAACATGTGAACACACTGTTTGAGAACACGTCCTACTTCGTGGAGAAGATGAAGCAGAGGGAAGGCTTCCAGATGCTGGTGGAGAACCCCCAGCTCACCAACGTCTGTTTCTGGTACATCCCGCCATGTTTGAGAGGACAGGAGGAGACAGCTGACTTCCAGAAGAGGCTCCACAAGGTGGCGCCAATCATCAAGGAGTGGATGATCAAGAAGGGGTCCATGATGATCACATATCAGCCCCAGAAGGAGCACGTCAACTTCTTCCGGTTGGTTCTACAGAGTTCCGGTACTACATTCGAGGATATGGACTTCTATATGGAGGAGATCGAGAGACTTGGCCACGACATCGTCATCTAAATCTGTGGTCGAGATGTGGCGTCTGTCGCACACATTGAACATCGATAGACAGTTCATGAACTGCACTGCAATGACATTAGTATCAATATCACGTGCTTTAGGTCTGGTTGCTTTATCTCTGTTTCGCTTGCGCAGTCATGAAAGACTGATCCAAGTCATGAACTGATCAAGAACTGTGTCCTTAGTGTCTCAAAGCTCCTGATCGCTGAGCACTACATAAGGACTTGTTGATGACGGTGTTTGCTGGTCCAAACCTGATCAATTGTTATTTGTTATGCCCAAGTTTGTTACTTATTGGGTATTTGTGATGTTGCTTATAGTATTGACATGGCGTTATTGACAATCGTTAGCCAGCTGGTATGAGCTAAACATGTTATAAGGATATGTTTACGATGTTAAACATTGATTGGGCGACGTCTTAGGATTTTGAGCATTGATTGGGCGTTGTCTTTCAGATGTTAAGCATTGATTGGGTGATATGTCCACGATGCTAAGAATTTGGCGATTTGGCATGAGATAACAAACAATAATAGATCTGATTTAGATAAGAAAACGGAATGGTAATTTGATTTGATTGTAGGTATCGAAAACAAATACTTTTCTTAATCGAGCACGGGTATTTTGAAGAGATAATGGCAAATATTGAAATTCATTCTCCTAAAATAATTCCATCAAAACCATTATTGCCATCAATGGTCATATCATTTCAAAAATCACAAGATCATTTAGCCCATGTAGTCTTTCGCTCATAACAGTCAATTGAACTACATATTTCATGTACATGTATATAAATCCATCACGTAATCAGTGGTGTCTGACCATTTTTATCCGAATCTCAATCATCAGCATGACAAAATGTGACATGCATTTAACATCATAACCATCGCTTAGAATTCATTTCTGTATATATGACAGCAAAATGTTTTTGTAACGGATTGATTGGTATGTTGCCTGATTGATGGTTGGTTGATTGTTTGATTTGAATTGTTAGTGTTGTTCGATCCAAGGCCTAAAGGGTGATTAAAAGAGTGATGTAGACACCAAGAGACAACTGTTTCTTTGTGTGGGGTAGTTAGATCTTCGACGGCAGCTGAAGAAGTTATTGATTGAGGGGACTGGGGAGAAAGAGGAAAAGAGTGAGTGAGTGAGTGAGTGAGTGAGTGAGTGAGTGAGTGAGTGAGTGAGTGAGTGAGTGAGTGAGTGAGTGAGTGACTGAGTGACTGAGTGGTTGAATATGAATCGTTTATAAATGTTTCAATATAATCATCCTTCATACCGCAGCTATCATATTTAATGAAGACTGGTTATCTGAATTCGTTGCGTTTGCGCCCCACTGAGCGCAAACGCATCACATCTAGATATCCAGTCTGGTTGTGTTCATTGGTTTACACTCAAACTCAAAATGGACCTTGTTTGTTCAAGCATAATGTTCATACTGTTATCATTGTATATACATGTATTATACTAGTTATCATTTTGTTAACCTCCTCTCAATAAGTAAGGTTGATGACAATAAAACTCTCGAATAAGACATTCACAGGTTTTTTTCCAAATTTCCAAATTTGAAACTATAGTTTTTTGCAAAATTTCAAAATTGTCGAAATTGGTATTTTTTTTCTACAAATCCGATCTTTTGCAAATTTAGCTTGATGTCTTATCGAAATGTTAAAACTGTTTTTTCACAGAAAGGTTCAAACTTATATTCACTGTGCAGTTTATTTATTTGGCTTCAATGCACAATGGATTTCAAAGAAATGGTGGAAGCTTTCACTGCACTTTCTGCTCCATGATTTGTCATTGTGTACTCATCGCATAGTTTATATTTTTTCTATGCTACAAGACTGCAAAATATTGTTAATAAAATAAACATTGAAACTAACTCATTTTTCATCGTAATCATTTCTCTGTATCGAACAGTTTTTTTATGTTTGGGGTGGTGGTTTTGAGTGTGATTCATCTTTAAAGTTTGAAATGAAAAGAGCAAGAAAAATAAATGTTGTTGGTATTAGTTAAACCGTTGACTCTTTCCAATGAATTTATGAACACTGTGAAACGTTTTAGTTGACTGTTTGTGGAAGATTTGGATTGCCATACAGGGTTGTATCAAGATCAAATTCTGCCTTTAAATTACAAACTCTTTGCTTTAATTCTAAACGGAAATTAGCATATCTTGGACATTTCAAGAACACATTATAGACGTCTTCAACCAAAGCACCACAAATGCAAGTTTTCAGGATTTACAGTTGAGTTGTAAAATAATTTCTGGAAAGATTTACATAAATTCTTGATAACATCTCTCAATTTTGGTTATGATAATGGATCTTTATCAATTAGCCAGACCCAGGGACTAATAACCTGCTCCCCTAAAAAGGATAAACCAAAACATGATAGACATGTTTAACCAGTGCACCACAAATGCATGATTTACTTTCAGATAAATGATACAGATCAGCATTTATGGAACTACAATAATTTCTTAACTTAACGTTCATCTTTCTGTCACCGAATTCAAAATATTTTGGGATTTTACACACTTTTTCAGATAGTTTTGCTTGAAAATGATGATAATGATTTTGAACATCTTATTGTCGAGGAAAGATTATACATAGATAAGCACAGTCGTAAATAAAATACTTTTGAAGAACTGCAGTTGGAAATTTTGGAATAGATAAATTTGACCTGTTACGCAGGTTGTAATGAGAAATCTTGTTTCAGTGACTGGTGGAAGTAAATTAATCAGATAATCTGGAGCTTGTATATTACTAATTTTGTAATAAGTACAAAGTTTCTTATCTTCACGTCTAATTTGTAAAGGCAACCAACCAGTTTCTTAGTATAAGCTAGCTCTTGAAGCAAACTTTGGTAAGCCAGTTACAATTCTTGTAGCTTCAAGTTGCACCGTTTCAAGGTTGTCACACAAAACATCCGAACAGTTATCCAAGACCTCAGAAGCATATTCTAAAATGGGTCGAATATATATTTCATACACACGTGATAAAATGCTGCTATTCTAAAGATACTTTAACACACGTAGAGAAGAGATTGGTTTTGAAGCCTTTTCTATGGAAAGATCAACATGATTGGACCATTTATTATTGTCCGAGAAGATAAGGCCAATATGTGTGTGTTGATGTACAGTTACAGGTGATCATTATTGAATACTAATCTAGGTACCCCAGGACTATAACTATGGCTAAATAGCATGAATTTAGTCTTATTAGGGTTACAGTTAAACAACCATGTGTTAGCCCATTCATGTGATTTGGCTAAGTCATATTTAACAGAAGTTTTCACAGAAGTTTCCAGCAGCTCCGAGTGATGCATCATCCGCAAACAATCTAGTGACGTTTTGCAAGTTATCGGGTAAATCATCAATATACACAAGGAATAAAAAAGGACCAAGGACAGATCCCCGAGGAACCCCTGCAGTAACATGTAGTCCTTTTTTTAATGTACCGTCTATCGGATAGATAATTCGTTAACCAATTCCAATATATATTCCATAATATTCCAATTTGTGCAATAAACCCTTGTGCCAAACTCTGTCAAAAGCCTTCGCTATATATGCAGCCTGAAAGGAGACCTTCAGATGATGTACGCTTGGCATTACTAACAAAGATATCGTGTTATATTTTGTAAGACATCTGATTTAAACAGTATTTTATAACAGTTTCAAGGACATAAAACTTAATTTACAATAAACTATGAAAAGTAAAATTGACGAAAGAATTAGGAAACAGGTTACAAAAGCCTATATAAATGCTTCTCCTGAAAGATGTATGATGCTTCGGAACGATTTCGATTAAACAGAATATATTAAATTGTCTACAGAATGTAATGAAATGTGTATATTTAACTTTTGATCTTAAGCCACGGATGTTCTATATACATAGTACTGCTTATAAAGTACATCAGTGTGGCATTATCGGTAGCAGATACGTTTTTCACCAGATTTGATATACCATTAGTTGTCGTTGTGTCGAGTTCAGTATTTGTTCAGTGTGTATGTATTGTAAACAGGCAGATAATGGTCAAGTCATACAAAGAGCAATCGGTGTGGTTCATTTTGTAACTTGTTGAAGAAAAGTATCTGTCATCAATCATTTTCGGTATCTTGAGTTATTGTGCACATGACGGGAAGAGTTATGCCCCTTTACAAATGGAAGAGTCCATGGTGCATCTGCAGAGACAATATCAAATATATTTTAATATAAAAGGAATTTTTAAAGAAATAGTTATTGTTCTTGATAGAAACATTTATCATTTATTATATAGTTTCCATTTGAAACTACAGTTTTACTTAAATATAAGTTTTTAATGTATGTTATTGAAATGCACGCCTACTTCAGATGTGATTTTATATTTCGCCATATTTTAAAATGGTCCAATTAGGTTTTAGCATTGGCATTATTTCATTGATTGCAAATATTATGTGATGTTGTTTTTGTCCTTTATTTATTTCTGAGATCATGTTACTGTATCAGAGGTTGTATGTAGATAGACAACACGACGAGCACTTTTGGGGGTTCAGTGGATGGATTTTATTAACTGATGGATAACGGAGTTGAAACCAAATAGACAAAGAAATGCCCTGGAACACAAAATACACAAATTAATATATATCGTGAATTGCACAATATCAATACATTAAATAACTATTACACGTGAATGCAGATTAAATGAGCATTCAAATCATATATACAAGTGACAAATAAACTGTTGTTACATAATCCTTTTGCAGAATTATAACATTAATACTAGGGCATAATCACATACAACAGCACATGGTAATTCATTAAACTTCTGTTATAAATACATCACATTAAAACACAATATTGCATGAAAATACTATTTACAAATAAAGATATATATAAACATAAACTAAACCAACCTCGTCTCAGGGACGCAGACTTCCAACTCTGTCAGAGAGGCGCACATAATCAATGATACCTAAACGTAAAATAGGAACTAATTAACTAAATGTAAATACCAAAAGATAAATGAACTTGGCATATACCGTCTAACTAACATAACTATACTAATGATATAATACCTTATAACACTAACTGTAACATAAATTAGTATTCAACAATACACATGCGGATTCGCCAAAGGCTATCTGTAACCTGTGGGGTGAATACTATGCTAACCTCGCTCTACCACACTGCTCGGAAAGCTTTGATGATGAATTTAAAACTTCTGTGGAAAGCAAACTGGAAGACATAATTTCACAATCCGAAGTTTCTGATGCGGCTGACATTATTCTTTATGCTGATATCCAACCTGAAGAGATAAAACAACATATCGTCAAACTAAATCGTAATAAATCACCGGGACCGGATCAGATAAACAATGAACATCTAATTCACGGAAGCGACGCGCTGGCTGTTAAGCTATGCATTTTATATAATGCAATTATGAAGGCTGTGTACTCTCCCAATGTCTTTAGATTGGGGATGATTGTTCCACTTTACAAAGGAAAAGGTCCAAAATGTGATCCAAAAAACTACAGAGGTATCACTCTCACTTCCTGTATATGTATATGCATATATGCATATGTATATGTATGTCCACAGATTCAGCTTGTGCCAATCTTGGTCTCTGGACAATGGTCGGATATATTGATAAATGTAGATTATTATTCCTTGGAAGACTGTGTAATAATCGTTGTTATTCATCAACGAAAACCTTGTTTTGTGCATTCTTAACAATCAACTATAGTGTATGTACAAACTCACGCAGTATCTGCAACACGCTATTATGTACAGCACGAAGATATGATCTGTTTGAATATATACAACATTTTGTACAAACTGGCACCTTTCCATCAAAGGAAGTGTGGCGCAGGATAGTTGTTAAATCTATCTTCTCTAATGAAGAGTATCAGTGGAAATTGAGACTCTCCATAAGAGAAGATATGTCCAGATATGCTGTTATCCACCAAACACTGTGTGTTCATAAACTTTATCGTTTAATAGATGTATATCCGGAATACAAAGCCCAACTACAACTTATTGTTCAATTAGGCTCAAAAGCAAAATTTTCAAAGGAATGTACATTTTGTTCAAAGCACTGTTTTGACCATGATTCCAATATCATTTTACATTGCGAATTCTTTATGCATAAACGAAACACTTTCTATATGGCTTTACTTGACCAACTTGACGTAGATACCTTTGAAAATATTGAAATGTTACATGATGATGATGCTCTTGCACTGTTTTGTGGTGCCAAACTAGACATCCCGGGACTTAATGACGGCTCATGGCAATTTATCATACGTGCATTTTCCAACTATGTATTTGAAATGAAGGATGCTTTGATGACCTATTTTTGATTGTGTAATTTGTATTGCAATGTCTTAAATATTCTATGTAAATATTCTCTGTGCATGTATATAATTAATTGATGTTTTATCTTTGTAATCTTCGATTGATTTTGGAGGAAATAAAGACATTCATTCATTCATTCATTCATTAGGAAACAGGTTACAAAAGCCTATATAAATGCTTCTCCTGAAAGATATATCATGCTTCAGAACGATTTCGCTTAAACAGAATATATTAAATTGTCTGCAGAATGTAATGAAATGTGTATATTTAACTTTTGATTTTAAGCCACGGATGTTCTATATATATAGTACTGCTTACAAGATACATCAGTGTGGCATTATCGGTAACAGATACGTTTGTCACCAGATTTGATATACCATTGGTTGTCGTTGTGTCGAGTTTAGTATTCAGTTCAGTGTGTATGTTTTGTAAACAGACAGATAATGGTCTAGTCACACAAAGAGCAATCAGTGTGGTTCATTTTGTAACTTGTTGAATAAACGTATCTGTCATCAATCATTTTCAGTATCTTGAGTTATTGTGCACATGACGGGAAGAGTTATGCCCCTTTACTTATGGAAGCGTCCATGGTGCATCTGCACAGACAATATCAAATATATTTTAAATATAAAAGGAATTTTTAAAGAAATAGTTATTATTCTTAATAGAAACATGTATCATTTATTATATAGTTCCCATTTGAAACTATAGTTTTACTTAAACATAAGTTTTTTAATGTATGGTATTGAAATGCACGAATACTTCAGATGTGATTTTATATTTCGCCATATTTATAAAAAGTCCAATTAGGTTTTAGCATTGGCATTATTTCATTGATTGCAAATATTATGTGATGTTGTTTTTGTCCTTTATTTATTTCTGAGATCATGTTACTGTAACAGAGGTACTCTGTGTATGTAGATATACAACACGACGAGCACTTGTGGGGGTTCAGTGGATGGATTTTATTAACTGATGGATAACGGAGTTGAAACCAAATAGACAAAGAAATGCTCTGGAACACAAAATACACAAATTAATATATATCGTGAATTGCACAATATCCATACATTAAATTACTATTACACGTGAATGCACATTAAATGAGCATTCAAATCATATATAGAAGTGATAAATAAACTGTTGTTACATAATCCTTTTGCAGCATTATAACATTAATACTAGGGCATAATCACATACAACAGCACATGGTAATTCATTAAACTTATATTATAAATCCATCACATTAAAGGGGCAGTAGCACGTTTTTTCGCTCAAATAAGTTGATGAAATGTATTTGAAAAATAATGTCACAAATAGTAAAATACCCTTCTCTCTCTTCGGAAAATCAAGTTAAAAAATGAGTGTATATGGTTCCGTAAAGCCATTGGAATAGTTTTTGTCATTCGAAATAATAAAATGTGTTCACAATAAAATGACAGCTATGTATTTCTTGCATTATACGCAACACCGTTTTTACCACAGTGGAACATTGGTTTTTGTAATAATATGTTTTACCCTTTAAAGTAAATATAAATGACATAAACTATCATTATAAATGCGAAATATGAAAAAATAAAAATTGAAAAAAAACGTGCTGCTGCCCCTTTCATGCACTATATTGCATGAAAATAATACTATTTACAAATAAAGATATTTTTAACATAAACTAGACCAACCTCGTCTCAGGGACGCAGTCTTCCAACTCGAGTCAGAGAGGCGCACGTAATCAGTGATACCTAAACCTAAAATAGGAACTAATTAAATAAATGTAAATACCAAACGATAAATGAACTTGGCATATACCGCCTAACTAACATAACTATACTGATGATATAATATATTATGAAACTAACTGTAACATTTACTTATGTTAAATAAACCTAACTTCAAATGAATGTATAGTTAGAATATATAATTCTAACTATGAATATGCTAATACCCTAAATACTATAAACATTACATACCTATTAAACTTATACTAATATCTTGTATGCACCTAACGTTAGCAAATATATGTACGATTACCCTAAAACCTTACACTAATCAAAGATACATTTAACTGATGTAAATAATTATCCTAACATAATAAACCTAACATTAAAACCCTCACATAATACTAGTAATACTACGATCAATACATTACTAATACAATGTAATGAAACTGTCAGTACATACCGCACTAATACACATACAATAAAAATAACTCACGGCACATGGTGTACTTCATGTACCAGCACTATCATACAAATTAGTGATACATGAGAATATTTACACCATTATATAATGATATATAATGATATCAAAAATGATATTATTACAGCATTGCACTATACCGTAACATGATAAAACATAAACATAAATACATATAATGTATACTACACATAACCTAAGTACCTACACAAATAACTAAAGATATAACTTAAACAAAACTTACCCTACATACTGTGATGTGAAGATGGTGATGGCCAAAAGGAAGAATATGCCGAGTAAGAGAGAGATAGGAGAGAGTAGAGTGTAAGGTACCTGACTATCACATACCAAGTTAACCTTAACAATAGACACTGGTCACAGGACAAGCCTCTGACCACCCAGATACCCAAGTAAAACCCTAACACAAAGAACTAACTTAATTACTTAAGCTACAGTGAATAACTAGCTTGAACAACCGGTGCAAGTGTTAGTAGAAACACAGGACATGGGATAAAGTAAATAAAGGTTAATGTTAAAATCAGGTGATGAAAGTATGAGTACGTACTCCGAAACGTCGTGTATTTTCACATTAAAGAAGTTGTTATCCAGAAAATCTTCCTGTTCTTATGTATACCACTTTGAATGCCCTTCAAAGACCTCATCTTTTTATGATTTCTTCTTTTAAATAGATTTTACTTTCATAATTCTGTTTGATCATCTTATTACAATCTACTGAAAAAATTATTCCAAGAATCCTGAAATTCTCTGGTTTCCAACGCAGGTTTAAGTCAGGTCTAAATTTCACGCTACTATTTCTAGAGCTTCCTATCCAAACAACTTCAGATTTGTCATAGTTTATTATTTAGTTCTGAAATGTGTGCATACAGGTCTAAAGTGTTAGTTACAGCTTCAAATGATGTTTTAGAACCATCTAGGATAAACACAGTGTCATCTGCATATTGCGCAATCAGATATACAATTCCCTCTATCATCATTCCTTTAATATCCTTGTAATAGTTACATCAACTTGGTGGTGAATTGTGACCTTAGTAGGCCGGTTTAATTCTATTCATAATATTGGAGAGATCTTTAAAATGTACATTTTATTCGTTAACGCTTTACTTCTTTGTTGTAGTGTGGTGTTCTAACTGTCTGGTAATGAGTAGTGAGGGACCTGCTAATGCTGACAGGTCTGTTCCCTCTTCTTTGTTGTTGTTGTGTGGTGTTCTAACTGTCTGGTAGTGAGTAGTGAGGGACCTGCTAATGCTGACAGGTCTGTTCCCTCTTCTTTGTTGTTGTTGTGTTGTGTTCTAACTGTCTGGTAGTGAGTAGGGAGAGACCTGCTAATGCTGACAGGTCTGTTCCCTCTTCTTTGTTGTTGTTGTGTGGTGTTCTAACTGTCTGGTAGTGAGTAGGGAGAGACCTGCTAATGCTGACAGGTCTGTTCCCTCGCTCCCCAATAAGCCTAAAAGGGATGGGGCCCGTTTGAAATAATCAGACAGGTGTAGATGAGAGATATCATTATCAGAATCAGCAATTTAAAGTAAGAACATGTAAACAGCAGGACTGATTTAATAATAACGTCCATTCTTGTAATCAATGTTTAATATTGCCACAATTCCCAATTGACATAAGTTGAGGTGTAACATCTGAATAAACGAATGTTGTTTGTTAAAATCATGGGGATCATGACATATGAGCATATACACGTAACAGCCAAATCCGGACCTTCCATATCCACAATTAAATAGATAATATAAGTATAGTCCTTCTATGCAAATAAAACAAGGTTGTGACTTAACTTAACCATGATCAGGTACAGCAGCTTCTTAACAGTACATTATTTCAGTGATATGATTTAAAAAATATTTATTCATTAAAAGATGAACAGATTGGTAAACAGGCATAATCGAATTACGCCTATTTTGTCAGTGATATAAGAAGATGTTTGATCTCTGGTATAACATTGAATTCTCTGCCAGATATTAACTCACTTTTCATCTCGTTGTATGATGGTGGATCAACATACATCAATACCCACAGTGGTCTGTCCAATGTCACATCAGGGATTGTTGTGACAACTTTGACTGTGTTGATATCTCCAACATGGATTTTATTTGTGACTCTGTCAATCATCATACAGAAATGAAGCTCCGTTGTTCCACCAATCTGGTTCTGGATGAGAGGGACGTCAGTGAGGAGGTTACTATCATACATCACCCGGAGACACAGCTGCTGCTTATGTCGTCTGCATGTTAAAAGCCCCACACTGAGTTCTGTGATCTGACTATAGTTGCTATCTACAGGTGAGGTTGTTACTCCAGTCTCCCACAGTAGTTTATTCTCCTCTCTCAGCTGCTTGACAGTGAACCAAACTCTGGTAGAGAATACAGTAACGAGACCTCTCCTCAAGGGAAGGGGTCGCAGTGTCAGTGCTCGTCTCATTGACTGGAGTCTGCATCCCGTGTCCTTAGGAGCTGGATCTGGTCTGATGTTACTGACCACCCCCGAGGAGATCTGAACATCATCACTGGCAGTGTTGTGGTCAAACTGAAGATGTGGACCTGATTGAATATTGAATTAAATATTTCACTATCAATTTTATGATACAATCTAATTTGTATTAAATTTTGAGGGGCTTTTTTTTACAAAATAGACTCTTGTCAGATTATTTTTTGTTTTTGTCACGAAAAATGGACAAACCATGCAGCGTTATTGAATACATCGTCTTTCAGCTTATACAGATATGGGAACAATAATGGTGACAATTATTTTGTTAATGTTCATGACAGACGATTTGATTGACTGTAGATAAAAGTACCATCATATCTATGTCACAAGAAATTGGAGGACTGTTGACAGTTTATTTGTATTTTCATGTTTTAAGTTTCCAAGAGACACCTGAATGGTAATTCATCTCGATTTTTACACAAAATGTATGTCCATTCATCTGAATGTTTCCTATATAATGTGTATTGTAATTGCAATTTATTTATAAAATGCTACTGTCAACGCATGTGATATTTTTTAACAAAGAAGAGTTCAGCATTATAATAAACTATTCTATATCATTTAACGTACATGCTAATATACATTATCACATGTGATAATACATTAATGACTAAACACTTACTGATGAACAATCTTTCCCTTTCTGAGAACACGTGATCAAATCCAGTCACTGGAAATACAGTAAAGCAAACAAAAAAGGAGACAATGAGAAATGGGATTTTGAGGCTCCTTTTAATAATTTTTTTTATCAGAGTCTAAGTGATAAACTACCTCGACTTTTGCACATTTTATCCCCATGCAGGTTGCTTACAACTGGACAACAATGTACCCAGTAACTTTTGTAACTGGTGTCTGGAGAAGAAAGGTTACACATTACACATATATCTCGAACTCATTACTTAACATGCGCATGTCGATGAAAATAAAGCATTATATAGCAGTTGACAAAAAAGCGTCTAGAGTTTAGCTCGTAATTATACCCCGACCAACATATTGTTCTCTCTCCTGACGTGAGAGCACATAAACAAAACCCTTGTGTCTATATATTATCGCAATGTCAGACGTCATAAGATATACACTTTTATTTCTCTCAGCAATGTAGGAGCCAGACCATTTTTGTTGAACATATTACGTGGTCAATTACCGATTTCCACTCAAACTGTTTTATGAGAAAAATGCTCCCCTTTTGATGTGCAATGCATCTCCTCTGTTGTCTCTGAAGGTTCAGTAGATTTCCATGATTTATCTCCATTGCCGCTTGAGACATAGGCGTCAAAGACAGTTTGCAAGGTAGAGATATAACAATTGTGTTTATAAACACATAATTGATTACGAGGCGTCTGCTGGTAATATACCTGTCACATCTCATCTCGATTATTTCCCTGGTTCTACCAACCTGTCGAAACACTTCTAACACCATTTTCTAAATGTTCTTCTTACAAAGGAATGCTGAACATCGATTATGATTCAATAAATCTGTGTCTATATATACTTCTACGGTCACAAATAACCTATGGTCGATTTGCACAGTTGATATTTTTTAACAACTCAACATACATTTATGGAACTTATCACGAGATATTAGGTTATAGTTAGACCATAAGGGCCTGTTGTCTAATCATTGAAATGGTTAGTAAGACCACTTGCGCTACACGCTCGTGGTCTGACTAATCATTTCAACGATTAGACAACAAGGCCCGAATGGTCTAACTTACTTAGACCATTGCCAAATAATTATTTAGACAATAACTAACTCGTGACGGGGAATGACAGATTATCTTTCCCAAGTCATATCAATTACGTAATTGCCGAGCCTTGCGCGAGGCAATTACTTTATTGATATGACGAGGGAAAGATAATCTGTCATTCCCCGTCACGAGTTGGTTATTGTTTATCTTACCCATATCCGTTTTCATTCTAAAAATCCGTAAAAAGAAATCAGCTGTTCCTCTATAAGGAAACCCGTAGTTGGGGAATCCCCGTATCCCTACGCGTGTGATGAGACTAAATTTCCAGGAATTTCATCGCGTCACTACCTTTTTAAACAAATGCATTACGCGAGAACAAAAAGTTCCTCAGTATAATGTGTTATTCTTATCCTTAAATTATTGTTAGATTATGTATTCATGTAATTGTACATTAAATCGGTTTACTGAACCTAACTTCTTGCCTTTTTTACTCATAATTGCAATTAAAACGTAATTTGTCGAACCATGTGAGGGGTACAGTCGGGTGTTCTATTTGAAGGCGAGACGTTACGTGTGACAGTCGCATCACATTGCGAGACCATCAACTTCGTCAAGATTGAAAATATAGGACTAGACAACGAACTACTCTTTCTTAATCTACAACAAATTTTTAAAATCAACTCAGACAGTGTTTTTATTTGACTGTCAACTTTTTAACAAGAAACACAAGGTGAAGAACACCGCGAACATTTGAATATTGTTCAGTGAAATCGACCGGAAGTCGTGTATGCAGTAGGCCTACTGCATGACAGGATATTTGTCAAAGTTAAATATCTTTCAAACTGGAACGTTCTCAAGAAGTTTATTAATCAGAATCAGAGCTTGATTCGATATCTAGAATGCGTCGTCGCTTCTGACCACTCTTCCCAATATGCTTCCATCAACCTTTACGAGGTCATTCACTTTTATCGGCGATACGGATGACGCCATGTTTGTTTACTTCGGCAACTCATTAGCAGACGAATTATCTTACCTTATTTAACAAAGTATTTTTTTGTTTTTCTAAAATATTATCAACAAGTGTGTAGATATAATAGAAACGTCTTTATCGCTAATAAAAAATAAATGTACATTTGGTTACGTTTTCCTTGTTCTCGTGTAGAAGAGAGTTTGAGTGTAAAATATAGGGAATGAACTGAAAAGATGAATGAAGTAGTTCCGGCAACCAATGAAAAAGTTTATTTTCTGTAGCAGCCAATCAAAAGCCAGGAAAAGGTGTAACTCCCGTGTGACTTACAGAAAATATATTACCCTGTGTCTTTCTTCCCATATGGGTAAGATAAAATAATACGTTTGTAAAGATTTATCAAATCAACTAATGTAATATTTTTTCTCGCGAACTATATTGTTTTGGACAAAGCACACATATGAAGCCCGTGCTACACACGAAATTGACATCAAAACAATACCGAAGAGCTCGTGAAAATCGCATTCTCACAATTTGCACGTGCGAGTGAACCTTTGACTTGCGCACGTGGCGCTCCATTCATTTGAAAACAGGCATTTGAAATGTTCAGACGTGCTGCTCAATTCGACGTACGTGGGGAAATTAAACGTTGTACTGCTTGTTTCTGAGGTAAGAATTAGTATGATTATAACGAACAACAACTACTATGTAAGTAACTTTTCATTAAACTTTTAAAAAAGATAAATAGATCATTCAGCGGGAATATGGACACGTGTATCTCAGTTTCTCAATTCACATGCAAATTGATCATTGGCATTGCTTAAAAAGTAACATTAACTGAGTATTTAATAGACTTGGTTTCAAACAGTACGCAATTTAACATCACTGCGTAAATATTTTAAACACTTCGATTGAAATGGTGTCAAACTAATAGGTTTCTGAACAAAAAATTATGTGTATGTCACAGACAATATATCAATAATAACTTTCACAAGGGTTTTCATTTTGTTACAGGTTTCGTGAAGTATTGTCCAGTCAACTGTATCTATGATGAACGAAGTTAATAAGGACACCAGGGCTCGAGAAGAACCGCCTGAATACTTCTGAACGTAAACATTGATATCACTGTACATACTTTATAACTTCCCAAGCTCTTTAATCTGTAAACACGACATTGATGTAATACATTTTTTATTTGAGTTATGTTCTTCTTTTAATACATGTCAAGCATTTTACGAAATATTGAAACAACGTAAAAATCTGGAATCGTATAAAAAGTAGTTCCGACCGTGGTCTAACTGAAAATGAGGTTGGTTAGACCATGGGTCACAACAAAGCAGCCATGGTCTAACAGTAAATGTAATCTGTAATGTTCTAAAAGAAAATTGATAATATGAAATTTACTTTTTTAGCCAAAATTATATTTCACCTAGCACGTCATCTGGTTTAAACATATTTTATTTCATGAAGAATTGGATTGTAAACAAGCTATGAGCTGATATGAATACCGCTCCACGTGATCTAGGCACAAACATTAAGAAAACCCACTCACTTACCTTGAGGAAGTTCATCAGGTATCATTGTGACAGCGTTGTAAAATTCATCAGCCGGTACACCTGCCGGTTTCTTTGCTGGAGTGAAGGTGAACGTTTGGACAGATCCCAGTACATCAATCAGAGCCTGCATCTCCTTGACCTGGACAGCAGCGAATGTGACCTCAGTCCTGTCGACCTTGACGTCCTGTGCCATCTCCTGTAGCATGGTGTTCAGGGTGTCAGTTGAGGACACCATCAGTTGTAGATCCTCCACTTTGTCTGCTCTCTTTCGCATCTTATGTGTGTATTCAGTGGAGGATTTGACTTTGGCAAGAAGAGTTGTTGTTGACTCCAGGGCCTCGTCAGTGACTTTGAGCTCTTTGTCAGATTTCATGTCTACATCACTCTGAAGTGAGGCTCTTCTTGTCTGCAAGAGTTCCACCAGGTAGTCAATGGTTCTATTCACATCTTCTGTAGCCCTTTCTCTTGACATATGGATTTTGGTTTTCTTTTCTTCAAGATGTTTGAGCTTTTTTTCCAGCCTTCCAGTCTAAGTAAAATATGACGTCATCTGTAGCCATAGTGTTCTCCCGGTGGGCTGCTTCTACAGAAACAACATCATGGTCCTTTGTCTTGTGATTCACGACGGTGCATGCCACACAAATGACGTGTTGACATGTGCGGCAGTAGAACTGTTGAGTCTGGTGGTGGTCCTTGCACTGGTGAAGCTTTCTGAAACTTTCGACTGGTCGTCCTTTAATTTCTTCAATTGTAACGGTTTTATGATCTCGTGTGGGTGGGAATCGGGCATGAGCTTTGTGACATTCCTCGCAAAGAAATACACAGCAGTCATCACTTCGATATCGAGCCTCGTTTCCATCTGGACAGTCAGTGCATGGCAGACGTAGCCCCTTTGAATATTCAAATGGTCTAATATTTTCAGCATCAGCGACTCTACGTGTTCATGTCGACAAAGAGGACAAGGTAGGTTGTTGTTCTTCCAGATCTTCTCCAGACAGGAATGACAGATGGACTGCACACAGCACGGCATACGGCGGGGAAGATGTTCCAACTCGTCATATTCATTGAAACAAATCGGACAGTCAGTGAGTTTTTCCTTTATTTGGGAAATTCGGATGTATTCTGCCATGGTTTCCTGCAAAAATAAAAAATTATGATTCTTGATGCTTTTTTTAGAGCAAAATTGGTAACATAAATTGTACTGATTTATTTAATACTTTTAATTCAATGAGAGTGGCTTTTCTTTGCCATGGATCTGACATTTGGGGAACACGTCGCTCCAAACTAATAAAAGCTGTGCAAATACAATTTTGTGAACAACATTTAAGGGTTATAAATCTACGTTAAATGGTATAGTTGTTGGTGAATCTGGTAGACGCTCTTTACAGATTGTGAACATGCAAAGCGTGATTAGATGTTGGTATAGAATTTTACGTATGTCTCATATGTGTCTTGTGACATTACATCTATACTTTGAATTTATGGGTTGCTATATCAAGGTTCAGATGTAGTATCTTTAACATTGCTACTAAATGTAACGGTGGTGTTTAATTGCTAAACGCGATTTTTACAGAATATAAAAATACAACTTACACTTACAAAATACACACAATGGGATGTTTGAAATAGGTTACAGATTAATGCAATACACTTACATTTCAAAGTCAACATGGTGTCAAACAGCCATTCTCTTCTCTGAGTAAATGCACGAGGGCTTGGTGTTAGTGCCATATCAATATTGTCAAGACACGACATTGTTTTGATTGTTGAATATCACGTGAATAAAAAATTAGCCTTTGTAGCTATGATAACATAGGATACATTACTGTATTCTATATCAATAAAAGTCCAGTATCTAATCATCAGTTATTGGCCCACGTTATAGTTATAAAGAGTTGACAGAAACATAGAGTTTTACATCACATGTACTTACAGTGTTGATCAGCTTGAATGAAGTGCTTGCTTCTCCATGGGTTCACATTGTAGACTCTATGTTATTTATCCTGTGCAGTGTTCAAGTGACAGAGATGTACAGTTTCACCCTCGTCTGTTGATAAGCTGACAAGAGCATATCAATAGTTCAAGGTGCACAGCTTATATCATCAGCTTATATACATAACCATTCACATGACACTGTAGCAATTAAACACATGTGACCTGTATCTCTTTATATATTCAACTTTTCTATACGATATAATAACTGGTCTAATTTTATCAGGCCCGTAGCAGCAGGCACCTACAGACGACTAAGAGCCTTTGTCTCTGTAGCTTATCGGGCTATATATATATCATATCATATCATACATGCTAATATTTGATCTGGACAAACCTGACCAACACAAACTAACCTATTATTGGTGAAGATCATGGAGATCATTTTATAAAGCTAAGATTTCAGATGCAAGTTTTCAACCATCCTGCACCATCCCAGTTGGAGATGTTTAAAAATATATATAGTATTCAAGTATGATGTTCTATATATATATTCAACTTATATAATATATATTATTATATAATATAACAGATATAATAACTGGTCAAATTCTATCAGGCCTTTGTCTCTGTAGCTTATCGGGCTTTATATATCAAATCATATAATAAATGGAAAGTTGTGAGTAAACATGATTTTACCTGCTTTAATGCCATTAACTGCTTCAGGAAACATGTTTTCACGGGGTATGAGATTTTGAATTGGTCACTGAGTGACAATTTGCAAACATAAACATCACACCTTAAGGCTCTGAACAGAAAAAGCTGTTAGAAAAAAGTAAATACGTGTTACCAACTGTTAAATAATACTCCTGGTGCAATAAAAAGAGATCTAAAACAAATGTACATGTTTCGGTAAAGCCATGCAAGTCAATTTCCATCCGGAAGGCCTTTTAAAAATGTTCTCATTAAAATGTCAGCTCGAAGGTTATTCAAGTGATCTGACTGATGTAGCTGTTCCTCATCATTCAGAGTAGAGATTTAAATATGGTACAATGATAGAATGGTCAACCATCTTGCTGTCTCAATTCACCTGATACATTGTACCTTCAAATCTACCGTTTAAACTGAAGAGTTCCACAAAAGTGTTGCTTTATATCTCACACAATTGTCTATCAATTCGGAAAAACGTTTTCTGTTGATACGGATTATTGGGTGTTGTAATGACACGTTTTACCCTCTAACGTAACAATATATTGTATAAATTAAAAAAGCTAATACATCATGTGGACAAACCTTAACCAACACAACACAACCTATTATTTGGTGAAGATCATGTTTTAAAGGAAGGCCGAAATATATTATTTTTTATTGAATTATTAACTGCAATTGGTTTATTAGACTATTTTGTGAAAAACGAGACCCAAAGAAAATCCATATGTTGTTCCTTTATTTAACTAGAGAGACTTAAACTTTGCCTAAAAAAATGTCTGCTTTTCACCTGCGAACAACAAACGAAAAATGGGGCGGGGCTTAGAGAGTTGGAAGATACCGGAAGTGACGTACGTGAAGGGTCGGGGTGTAAACATTCGCTTACTATTTACAATGGCAAACACTGGGGAATCGGTAGGTTAATCTGTTATATCTACGCTTTGCAATAATCCCACATTGCTGTTCTGCTGTAAACTGTTCGAGTAATGTAAGTTATCAAGTTTCACTTTACAAATGTCCCAAAATATCGGTATATGTATCAAATATAATTGATATGAATAGTGAAAGACGGTTGATTCATAGACGTTCGTAAACATAGGATAAATCAATGCTAATGAGATATACGATGATAAAATGAAACCAAGATATGATAATATGAACGAAGTAAAGTTGAGATAACGATGCCAGATATTCGGTGTTGTTGTTATTTTTTGTTGGACAATGTTTGTGTATACGATAAAACAACAAACGTGAGATTAGCAGACGCCGGCGAAGTAGGCCCTACGGTAGGCCATCGACAATCAAAGCACATCACAACATCCTGATTTTTTAACGTCGTTAATCTACCGACAACATAATTAACTAACAGTACATTACAACAATCAAAGCAACTCACCACATATTTTAAAACACTGCATCCCAATATTGACAACAATCAAAGCAACTCACCACATATTTTAAAACACTGCATCCCAATGTTACATTTTACGATTTAGTTATCACTTATTAACAGATTCAGAATCTAATAGATAATAACATAATGTTTTCAATAACATTTGTGGTTAATCAAATCAAATCACAAATAAACATCGTATCAAATTGACATTTCAGCAAAAGTGTCAATTAATGTAAGAGATTTACCTTATAAACGCATCCAAACGACAATATGAATATCAAAAGCACATTAGCACAACTTGTAAACCTATAGACATACTTCGTGTAAATGAATGTACCTTCCCTTCTAGTTCCGCGGTTATAATTGCTACAAACATACTATACATAAGCACAGAATGCGCTCCAATTAAGCAGGCATCAGTCGTTGCCATATGTCATTTCATCTAACCTTTAAATCAATTTTAATTTTATAAAGCTATGATTTCAGATGCAAGTTTTTAACCATCCTTCGCCATTCTATAGTTAGATATTTTAAGAAATATATAGTTTTCAAGTTGTTGCAGAAATTAGGTTCTAAACATAATTTGATATACTATACCATTGAGTCTAATGTGTCATACCTTAAGAGTGAAACTGATTTTTGGGAATATGCATGGCATTGTCTGATATCAAATTGTGAACAACATCCTTTTCTCAAAACTGAATGATTTACAAGCTAAAGCTGATGTTCTTTGTATGTTAGAATAAATAATCAGATTGAACAGCTCTTATACATGGTTGTTGAAACGAAAACGATCCCAGTGAACAATATACGCAATAAAAGATACAATGTTGATGGTTCAGATTAATTATCAAACATGATTATCTACTTAAAATACAGTTCAGGTGCAACAAACAATCAGTTTGTTACTGATATGTTCTAAATTAATCACAATATATTCATTTGTAAGTGTATGTTCTATTTTCTCAAAACTGTTCTTCTGTCTTATCAACAACTTTTGCTGTAAAACGTTTCTTTACGTAAGCTTTGTATACAACATTCCTCAGTGCTCTCTGATATCCACACCGCGGTACTTGTATATTGTTAAAACCGTTGCAATTTGAACATGGTCGCATAATGCAGATAGAGGTGGTATCAGGGATATACTGAACAAAACCTGTAGCAACAACGAGAAGATATGACGATATAGGGTGTAATAGCGAGGACTCGATGTGCAGTATCCCATATGAGTTGTCCTTGAATCAAATATATGTATTAAACAGTAAACTATTTTCTGTACAACTCACAGGTCACGTGACCAGTATGTTTAAGTGTCAAGTAGAGAGATTGCACATGTCACGATTCTAATCACGTGACACTTTATCTATATCAGTGCAGGTGTGTAATGATTGTGATAACACATGCACGTATCAAGGTCTGTTAGCTTACATTCACTTGATAACCAAAGATAACTACAGATAAATACATATAACTACAAATAAATACATATAACCACAGATAAATGCATCACTCGGACAATAACAATATCCTTGTTTCTCATTAACACTTTACTAAGGGACTAAAAAAAATTAGCTACAAGCTCAAACAAGTTCCCTGTGGATACCGTATTTATTACCACGAGTTAATAGTTATGGAGCAAAACTAAAATGTAATGTTGTTAAGGGGAGAATTAATAGAAATATTTGCGCTTAAACATGATTATTGAAAGGAAAATATACATGTGAACAATTTAAGAATAGATAATGATGACTGATGACTATATCATTAAAATAACCATCTATATGTATAGTGACCTCATGCTTAAAATACACGATAACTACTTTTCAGGGGTCTCAATCAGTTGTTGACTTGTTTTAATTAATTTATAAATGTTCTATTATATCATATCACATACCCTTCAATGTTCCTCCTGTATTATTATCTTGACAGCTGTTACATTAAGTAAGTTAAGTAAGTGAATAAGTCATCGACTGGTATTTTTTTTAATGAAATATTAACTTGTGACAAGTATGATTTTTGGTATTATATGTTTTATACATGTTATTGCATTTTTCATCTGTATGACAAGGTGATACATATCAAGGTTTTTACATTTTGGTGCATATACACATAATGAAGTAAGTTTGATGTGGTGTGATAAGTTGATGTATTAGAATGTTCTATATATTATGTTGCCTTTGCACAGTTGTTATGATGTGTGCGTGACAATGTGTCTTATTTCATGAAAATGTTCTTTGTGTGAATTTGAAACATGAAGAAGACAAATATTTTATGGATGATCAACTTCTTTAGTAACAATGGCGACGTTTCGGTATAGATCCTTATACCGTTATCAAGCATGGAAGAGATGGTGAAACAGCAGATTATGTAAAGGAGTTGTTTACAACATTAGCTGCGACAGCGGCAGCAACTACATTGGAGAAACATACGCATCAAAGAACACAAAACATCAACAACCAAGGGAGACAACAAATTAGCCATTTCGTATATATATCATGTATACATTGAATGCCGACCTTTCAAACTGTTTTGGAAAGATTTTAACAACTTCGTTAGTAAATTACTCAATATAACTTCAGATGAGTCACCGGGACCAAGTCCGACTTCTCTAAGTTCACTAACCACCCTAGGTGACGGAACATGAGCTGTCCCTCGAGAATGATGGGAGAACGATCGTGAGCGAGTCCATCGTCCAAATACATTGGAAACTGAATGTCGCTTTGGTGTAAGCATTGGACGATAGGCTGAGTCACACGTGTGAATAGCCAGGGGGCGGACAAGATCCAGAACGGGAGCACACATCACTAAAAGTGTCTCCCGTCCAGAATGAAGCGGAGGTACCTGCAATCCCAACAGTGAATCGGAAAGTGCAATTACATATCCTGGAGATCGAGAGACACTATGCAGTCGGAGCGCTCCAGAGATCGCATCACAGAGGGAAGAGTCAAGAGTCGAAAATATGGCCTAACGAGGTAGGAGCGGTTGAATACCTTTTTTTTAGTTCCTTTCGGGTATGACAAATACTTGGGAGTAAAACCCCAGAGTTAGATGCGGGGTCAGGACCTCCTGCACTGCCCCCATGGAGATTAAGATCTCCACCTGTTCCAAGGTTAGTAGGAGCCGGTCCCGTGACAAGGGACGCTCCCTTGGAGCACAGGTAAGAAGAGGGGGAGACGAGACAGGATTGCGTAAGCCCTTTCCCAGTATCCGACAA
Organism: Gibbula magus; assembly: GCA_936450465.1. Taxonomy (NCBI): domain Eukaryota; kingdom Metazoa; phylum Mollusca; class Gastropoda; order Trochida; family Trochidae; genus Gibbula; species Gibbula magus. Next base: position 5,116,543 of record OW388295.1, on the reverse strand, counting down.
CCGAATGGGTCTAACCCTAACTGCTCCCAGTTGCTGACGAAGCTTTGAAGCCGGCCCCCCGACCACGTAACGAGTGGAGTAGGAAGCAGAGGGTGTGACCACGAGTCACTTCCTCCGCTTACCCTTCTGAGGGGTATGGCCCCCGGCCCCGGGACGGGGGGACTTGGGAGATTGACCCGTGGATCCGTGGCCACGCCCTCCCCGCCGAAAGACCGTCTTGGCTTTCTTGGGAGTTGATTGACCATGGCCGTGACCCTGACCTTGACGGTAGTTACAACGAAAACCCTCCTCACACAAGTCCCTGCACTTCCTACAAATCAAGTGCGGGTCCTTGTTAGCAGACTTCCTACCTCCGCACTTTGTACAAAACGAGGTGAGACGAGCAAATCACCGAAGACGAAGGCGAGTGACAGTTGAGTCACTGGCGAGACGACTCGAGTCGAGTCGAGTCGAAGGTGAAAGCCAACCGAATCAGACAACGAACTATCAGAAGACCCACCTGATTCTAGAAGATGAAGGGACTGGCGGAGGGCACGACCAAGGCCAGCGAACCAAGCAGTCACCCGACGAAGGTGAGAGAAAAACAGAAAAAAGACACGAATTGCAAGTGCAGAGCGTGCAGCTACCAGCTTGGCAGAGCACACCTAGCACATGTCAACAAGGTCCCTTATTCACTCAACACCTACATAAAACAGGTTGTCTAAGACAACCTGTTAACGACGAGCGTAGATAGGACGTTGATACAACCTCTTAAATGAATAAGAAGTAGCAGGTTAGCAAAAGTAGCGAAAAAAGCGATAAAAATACCCAGTGGCAGAGCGAAAACATACAGGTCTGTCTCGCTATGCAACTGAGAGGAGAGCGAAGATTTCCGGTGGTGACGTCACGAGACCCTGCCGACTTACCGCCCTTGGGAGAGGGATTTTACGCATCCCCTACTCCACTGTTTTAAGTTGTGTCTGTGTTAACGTTGAAATAGCATATCTAGAGAGGAGGTATGCATAGTAGGTCTAGTCAACAGATAGGTATTTAAATGATGTTTTGTATATGAATTGTGTACCCCTGTATTTGGGCCCAGGGGCCTACATACTTGAAATAAAGACGATAATGATGATGATGATGACGATTCAAACAGAGACTTATTACAGCTACTACAATAATATCAGCTTCCATCTCGGTGTCTAGAGGAGATTGTATGTGTCAGGTCGCAGAGTGGGTTTGTAGATACTGAATAGTTAACACAAGTACTCAGGGGCTGTTCCATTTAAACATTGATACGCAAGGGAGAGAACTTTGTACTAGACCCGATTCTGTACTGGTCGCCAATGTTACTATATAATTAAGTAGGGTAGGGAGATGAACTCTAATTCCAGACATGACATTGTTTTGATTGTTGAATATCACCTGAATAAATCTGTAGCCTGTGTAGCTAGGATAAAAAGGATATATTACTGTGCGTTATATCAATTATGGTCCAGTATTTAATCATCAGTTATTGGCTCACGTTAAAGTTACAAAGAGTTGACAGGAACATAGAGTTTTATATCACATGTACTTACAGTGTTGATCAGCTTGAATGAGGTGCTTGCTCCTCCATGGGTTCACATTGTAGACTCTATGTTATTTATCCTGTGCAGTGTTCAAGTGACAGAGATGTACAGTTTCATCCTTGTCGGTTGATCAGCTGACAAGGGAATATCAATAGTTCAAAGTGCACATCCTATATACTCACCTTATATACACACAACCAATCACATGGCACTGTAGCAATTAAACACATGTGACCTGTATCTCTTTATATATTCAACTTTTCTATACGATATAATAACTGGTCTAACTTTATCAGGCCCGTAGCAGCAGGCACCTACAGACGACTAAGAGCCTTTTTCTCTGTAGCTTATCGGGCTATATATATCATATCATATTATAAATACTAATATTTGATCTGGAAAAACCTTGACCAATACAATCTAACCTATTATTGGTGAAGATCATGGAGATCATTTTATAAAGCTATGATTTCAGATGCAAGTTTTCAACCATCCTGCACCACCCTAGTTTGAAATGTTTAAAAATATATATAGCATTCAAGTATGATGTTCTATATATATATTCAACTTATATAATATATATAATATATATTATTATATAATATAACAAATATAATAACTGGTCAAATTTTATCAGGCCTGTGTCTCTGTAGCTTATCGGGCTGTATATATCAAATCATATAATAAATGGAAAGTTGTGAGTAAACATGATTTTACCTGCTTTAATGCCATTAAGAGCTTCAGGAAACATGTTTTCACGGGGTATGAGATTTTGAATTGGTCACTGAGTGACAATGTGCAAACATAAACATCACACCTTAAGGCTCTGAACAGAAAAAGCTGTTAGAAAAAAGTAAATACGTGTTACCAACTGTTAAATAATACTCCTGGTGCAATAAAAAGAGATCTAAAACAAATGTACGTGTTTCGGTTAATCCATGCAAGTCAATTTCCCATCGAAGGCCTTTTTTAAATGTTCTCCTTAAAATGTCAGCTCGAAGGTGATTCAAGTGATCTGACTAATGTCGCTGTTCCTCATCATTCAGAGTAGATATTTTAATATGGTACAATGATAGAATGGTCAACCATCTTGCTGTCTGAATTCACCTGATACATTGTACCTTCAAATCTACCGTTTAAACTGAAGAGTTCCACAAAAGTAATGCTTTATATCTCACGCAATTTTCTATCAATTCGGAAAAAAAACGTTTTCTGATAATACGGATTATCGGGTGTTGTAATGACATGTTTTGCACCCATCTTCTTGTCTTAATAAATCATATAATAGGCAACGATTGGATTTGGGTTGGGTATTGTAATAATTATTCAATTTTACAATCGATGTATGAAAATATTCATTTCAAAAGTTTATTTAAATAAACAGTTTGGACGCATCAACATACGAGGGGTATCAAAATGTGTTTGATCAATTCGTCTGTGATTCGGTGGTGGTCTCGTACTCGGTGGTCTTTGCTAATGGGTAATATCAACGGACTTTTAACATCAGAAACTGTTTCAGTAGTGTGTTAGTCGCTTAACATGTGTGTCTTGTCAAAATTAAAAGTTTGATTTTTAATTTTTTTTTAAATTTCATTTTTCACTTTAAAAAATTTGACTGATGACACATTACTTTTCAGTTTTAGTGTACGATGTCCAAAACTTATATTTGTAATTGAAAAACATACATATGATACAATCAACTGAGATGCAAAGTTTCTTTTGGTATTGGGTGTAGTTTTCAAGTTGTTGCAGAAATCAGGTCCTAAACATACATGTACTTTAATATACTATACCATTGAGTCTAATGTGTCATACCTTAAGATTGAAACTGATTTTTGGGAATATGCATGGCATTGTCTGATATCAAATTGTGAACAACATCCTTTTCTCAAAACTGAATGATTTACAAGCTAAAGCTGATGTTCTTTGTATGTTAGAATAAATAATCAGATTGACTAGCTCTTATACACGGTTGCTGAAACGAAAACGACCCCAGTGAACAATATACACAATATGAACAAGATACACTATTGATGGTTCAGGTATATTATCAAACATAATTATCTACTTAAAATACATTTCAGGTGCAACAAACAATCAGTTTGTTACTGATATGTTCTAAATTAATCACAATATATTCATTTGTAAGTGTATGTTCTATTTTCTCAAAACTGTTATTCTGTCTTATCAACAACTTTTACTGTAAAACGTGTGTTTCTTTACGTAAGCTTTGTATACAAAATTCATCGGTGCTCTCTGATATCCACACCGCGGTACTTGTATGTTGTTTAAACCGTTGCAAGTTGTACATTGTCGCATAATGCAGATAGAGGTGATATCAGGGATATACTATACAAAACTCGTAGTAACAACGAGGAGATATGAAGATATATAGTGTAATAGCGATGTGCAGTATCCCATATGAGTTGTCCTTAAATCAAATATATGTATTTAAGAGTAAACTATTCTAAACTATTTATTTTTATTATATTTTAAACTCACAGGTCACGTGAATAGCATTTTTAAGTGTCAAGTAGAGAGATTGCACAAGTCACGATTCTAATCATTATCTATATCAGTGCAGGTTTGTAATGATTGTGATAACACATGCACATATCAAGGTATGTTAGCTTTCATTCACTTGATAACCAAAGATAACTACAGATAAATACATATAACTACAAATAAATACATATAACCACAGATAAATGCATCACTCGGCCAATAAAAATATCCTTGTTTCTCATTAACACTTTACTAAGCGACTAAAAAAAAAATTGGCTATAAGCTCAAATAGAAATTACCAAACAAGTTCCCTGTGGATACCGTATTTATTACCACGAGTTAATTGTTATGGAGCAAAACTAAAATGTGATGTTGTTGAAGAGAAACATTAATAGAATTATTTGCGCGTAAACATGATTATTGAAAGGAAAATATACATGTGAACAATTTAAGAATAGATAATGATGACGGATGACTATATCATTAAAATAACCATCTATATGTATAGTTCCCTCATGCTTAAAATACACGATAACTACTTTTCAGGTGTCTCAATCAGTGTCTGACTTGTTTTAATTAATTTATAAATGTTCTATTATATCGTATCACTTACCCTTCTTACAATGTTCCTCTTTCTTATTAGCTAGACAGCTTTTACATTAAACCATATATGTGTGTTGCTTAAAAAAGAGTTCTTTGTGCATTAAGTGATCTGAGGAAAACGCCGTTTTTTCACTATTTTTTACATTTTAAACAATAAGATGTGTTTAATATCCATTAAATATCCATCACGGATGTTAGTGTTTCAAATACAAACTTATTTGTGGAAATTATACTTATAACGTCAATTTCTAGAGAAATCTTTTATCTACAACATGACATGTGATAAATAATTTCATATCACGACAATGTAATGAAATTTGGTTTCAAAGAGAAGTACCCCTTAGCGAGCGCTAAGGGTATCTGACGTCATATAAACAGAATTCCCTTTATTGCATAAACGTACTACACTGTAGCAGGCGTTTCCGAAGCGTGAAGGCTCGTCTTTAGTGCAAGTCACCATAGAAACCCAAGGGCTGCACGGTCTGCACGGGCTGATCGGGCTGCACGTGCTGCACTTGCTTCTTTTGGAAGTGGTTTAAACATATTTATTTCGTCAAGAATTGGATTGGTAAACAAGCTGTAAGCTTATATAAATACCGCTCCAAGATACAACAATATAATACATGTCATGGTGAACTTACTTAAAAAATATGATATATCTATAAATATATACAAACTCCAACAAGTAATATCAAGAACAACTTTGTAAAAAAGACAGTCAACGAATGCCACTACAAAAAAATCATCAACCGATGACTAATGCACAAATCGGCCTGTAAAGTGAGAGATATACCCATACTCTTCCGAGTGTATCGAATGATACCCAACACTTTTCCCCGTGGGGCCCTTATGAGGCGGAGCCGAGTAAGGCTCCAACGGGGACAAGTGTAGGGTATCATTTGATACACGAGGAAAAGTATGGGTATATCTGTCTTATACCCTACTTACGGTCGAGTGTAAGCGGATACTATTTCATAATATTTCTAAACAAATACAGCTGTAAACAAGCTTGTGCATGAAACGCACAACCAAAAACGGCCTCGTCTGTGACAACGCAGCCCGTGCTAATTGATATGGCCCAATGCCGGCATTGTCAACGCAGATGCACGTGCATCTTGCTGAAATGTACAGCTAACGCTATAAACAGTATGGCTAATGTCAACGTGGCCAAAGTTTAGAGAAAACAGAAACAACTTTCAGAAGGTTAAGACATTTTGCACCCAAAATTAAATTACATTCTTATAGAAAAAGAAAAACATAAATTTGTAATATTATTTCACGCATTATAAAAACCGTATTCATTTTGTCATGAAAAAATGTTCAGAGTTCCAACTGGCTTCGTGGTGTAATGGTTAGGTCGATCGACCAGAAAGCAACAGGACACGGGTTCGATCCCAGGTTCCTTATATGTTCATTTATAATTTGACATTTTTTAAAGTATCATCACTTAGAATTTGGACATTTAGAAAATTTACTACATTATTTCTCAGTTGTTAAAAAGTGTAGGTATATTAGAAAAGTGTAGGTATATCAGAAAATGTGAAGGTATATCAGAAAAAGTGCAGGTGTGTCGGCTAAAACACCTACACTTGTAACAAAAGAAACCATAGCAACAAGACCGGAAGTGGGGTATAAATTTATAAAATCGTGAACTGATATTAAAAGTTCATTATTTTCGGTAGACGAACAATTTGGATTTCCAAATAAAACTGATTTCAAGTCAAATCCTCTTTGGAAAAACAACATGTTTTGCCTTATAACATTGAAAAGTGGGCATGCAAAGAAAAAGTGCGTTGAGTCTTCATAATTATGGCCACATGAACAGACAGAAGTTTGTGATATAAATCTTTCATATTTGTGTGCATTTAAGTCGCTGCATTCAAGTCTAATACGAGAATGTATTATTTGACAAAATCTGCTGCCGTGGTTTAGGTCAAAATGACTGTATGTATCAGTATCCTGAAGGATAGCATTTTTGAAAGTCATTAACGATGGCGAATTTCTATGTTCTAACTTTTTGAAGTTAGGCTACCCTTGTCACATATTACTGAATGTGACGATAGTTTTATAAAGAAGTGTCCTGAGAACATAAACATTATTGCCTGTTTAATGTACTTTTTATTGAGCTAAGACCAGCAAATTATGACAAATATATTCTCATTGATTATAAATTTCAAGCAAAATACCTAGTTGGGTAAAACATTTATTCCAATATCTGTTGACATTCATAATTAAAAGCAATGGTTAATAAGTAATCGCCTAAAATTATATATTTCGATTTGTTTCATTGCTCACAAACTTTATTTTTCTTTCGTGTCTTTGTATACACTGTGCGAGCTAGACCACAATGCTTTGCGCTTGAAAATAATAGACTTGATCTTCATTAGACTGGAAAACACCTTTATAATTAGCAATTTCTCGGCTTTTTTGGGGTCGAACAAATCTATGAAAAATTAAGTGTATATATTTCATGGAGTTAGATTTTTTGCAATTTCCCCATATGTTCATCCACATCATTGATGGCTCTTTAAGGGACAGATACATGTCCCAGGGTAGCTATAAACAGAAACTATGAACGGTTCGCCCAAACACAATCGTTTGGTCTGTTTGCAGTGATGCATGCCTAAAGTGTTGACGAACTGGTATAAAAGTGAGTGCCAATGGTTGTGTTCGCAGAAGACTGTAGTTAGCGCATTGAAGAGTGCAGGCTGTACGAGCAGTAAGTAAGTAAGTTGGTCATTGAGTAGTTTTTTTTAATGAAATATGAACTTGTGACAAGTATGATTCTATATATTATGTTGCCTGTGCACAGTTGTTATGATTTGTGTGTGACAATGTGTCTTATTTCATGACAATGTTTTTTGTGTGAATTTTGAAACATGTTTTGATGAAATTTGTGACGTCTTAATGATATTTTGAAACATGGTGTCAGTGTGAAACTTTAAAGTAAAACATGTGTTTTACAATGTGGGAGCATGGGACTTGAGGCTTTATTGCCTTGACGTCGGAGATGGTGTTCTGACCAGTCCATGTTCAGTGATGTCTGTGTGACGTCAGCTACAGTCTCTCCGAGGGTGTGACGTAGGGTCCACCTGGTGACAGGTATCCAGCTGAGGGGTACTCTGAGGGGACTGGGGATTCATCAGCCAGGGTCACGTCATATGACCTACATCTACACGATCACACTTCAGTCACGTTGTGGTGGCCTATAGCTACATGCTATCTACGGAATACGTCAGTCACGTTTTGGTGTGTCATGGAGGACACTTTACTTCGTCTTGAGGGGTCAGCAGTTTCATGCTGAAAAAGTGATTTGGACTCTCATGAGATTAACTCTTTCAAGTATACAGACTTGAACTGTTCCATAAAGTGGAAGTTTTGAGTAAAAATTATCATTATCCACCTGTTTTAGATGTAATTGTGTTGTGCAACTGAAGGAGGTATTTTTTCATATTGTTGAAAATTCGTATTTGTTCATGTGAATGAAGAGTTATTGTTTATTTTCACATGTGTGATTTTCTGAAGTAAATGCTTTTGTGATTAGTATGCTTTTGTGAGTGGTATGCTATGGTATAGGTATGCTTTGCTGATGTGTATGGTTTGATGGGAAAGTGAATGCTTTGCTTATGTGTGTAACATGTACGTTCAAGTGAGGATTGTAAGCTATGGACAGATGCATGTGTGTAAACGTTTAGGTGAGTTTATGAGTATGTTAATGGCGCATATGTTGTATGCGGACTGAGAAGTTGAGGTTGAGATTTGTATGTAGTTTGAGTGAAGGAGAATGTATTAAATGTTGATTCAAGAACAAAACATATTTAAACAATCTTAGATTTTAGCAAGGCATGTGACAATACAGTATCATTAGACCGGTCAACAATGTCTTACTACACATTCGTAGCGCCGATAACGGGCTTGACGTTTCAATGTTTTTTTAATTATACCCCCGACCTAAAAAGGTCGGGTATTTAGTTATACCAATGATTCCGTCCGTCCGTCCGTCCGAAGACAATTTTTGTCTGATCGATTACAGAAAAAACTATTAATCTCATCCTTTTCAATTTTGGTACATGTCTTTTTCACCACTAGGAGAGGTGCATGGCAAAATGTAACACGATTTGGTGAATTTATGAATTTTTGGCGAATTTTTTTACTTCGTCATATTCGGAGCTAGAATGAATGAAGCTACTTCTGTGTTGTGATGTATTGACTTTATCATTTTCTATTTCATGTAACTTTCATCATAAGCTACTTCTGTGTTCTTGTTGATTTTACTATTGTATTAATAAGTTATTAATAAGTTAAATTTTCTTTCCTTTCAGCCATAAATTGCTGTATATCACTGTGCCTACAGGGGTGTGCTTCCATGTACCTGTTGTTTCAAGTCACTCAAATGAATCATTATGATGGATTTATTTCCAAAATAAAGTTGAAATCAGTGGTAATGGCAGTAGTGTATTATGTTACCCCTACCTTTTCAAGTTACCATTATTCCTACTTTTACTTAAACCACCTTTTTTACATGAAGAGACTTGTCCTACCCTTTTCACAAACAGTTTAATCTTAGCAATTACATTTCATAGCTTATCAATCCTTAGGTGTGCAGACACCTCTCTCTTTAAGTAAAAAAAATGTCAAACTTTAACAGTCGGGGGTATTAGTGAGCCACGCTCACTATTTTTGCTTGTTTTGAATGAATGTGCGCTGATATTTGTCAAATTGTTAAATCTCAAAATATTGATACCCTGACTTATTCAATTTATGTTTCAGTGGCATTTATAACACATATGTATAAACAGGAATGTCCCCCCTTGAATTTCGTTTCCCTCTCTTTAACATAATCTTTTGTATAGATGTGTAATCGAAACAGTGTGTACTGATGCATAACATATATATCTTACAAAATGTTATTAATGAATATGATATACGTGTAATGTGTTTACTGCCAGTGGGACAATGTATATCCGTACAAAATGGTGTCGGCTTAATTTAACTTCTTTGACTTTTAATCAATGGCGCAGTCGACTTTATCATGAATAATGAGACTAACTGTTTACTTAATGGTTATGACCGTAACTGTCATGGTGTTTCCTTGGATGATAGTGCATTCAGAATTGTGTTAGAAGAGCTTGGTGAGATTAGCAATCCTAAATATAATATCGAAGCTTCTTGCATTCTTCACATCGTACTCTGTCCTGAATCAAACAAGGTTATGTTGACACCAGACATAGACATATGTCAACCAACGGTTATCCTGGAAGATTGGTTTTATCCTTTTAGATCCTGGATTCTTAAGCACATAGAGAATATGATTGTTCAAGTGAAGTTGTTCACCTGTAGACAGTCACACCTATGATGACTCCTGGACAGTTGATAACACGCAGAGATTCAACGAACCCGTGAACTCTTGGATACATTCTCGCTAAGAGAGGACATTCTATCTCCGATTATCCTGCTTTTTTTAATTACGTGAAATTGTTACAGTAAATATTCCATCATTTAACCAATCATGAATGTCTTGTTGTGTCCAAGCAAAGCTTTCCACACTCGTGTAACGCCAATGAATAATTTCACTTCTCGTAGTTTTTGTTTTTGAATAAATGCGCTCAAGACTTCTTTAAATTTTGAAAAGAAGTCATAAAAACATGATCACCAGTAATATGTTTCATTTGGATTGTGCAATAAGCATATATCAAATAACATATATATGTGTGAACAGGGTGTATTCTCGAATGTCTCTTTGCTCTCAGAGTTTGGGCATAACGCTAAAACAATAATACTGCTTGGCAAATTAAAACACTACATAAATATGTTCAATTTAGTATTTTAAAGTTTAAATGTACTTTAACGATAAGTAACATTTTAAGAAATGTTTTAACAATTAAGCTAAAGTTCAGGAATGATGTTAACATTTCCTCAAAAAAATTTTATTGTTCAAGATAAGTTTGTTCAAAATGCTGTTATTTAGGGGCTGTGTTAGCCAGGGGTAGGCTATTAGGTGGTATGTCACGGTTGGTAAATTAACGGAAAGTAGGCGTAAAGGTAAAGAGACTTTCTCACGATGAGATTTGCAGTGACGATTTATATCACACGACTCAATGAAAACGAGCGTAGACCCTTATTGCTGGCCCTCGACTTGTAAGTTGAATATTTTGAAGAGATCCAGCTTGGTCCAATTCGAAAAAAATAAGTTAGTTTACATATCAGCATAATTTACGAAAAAACGAGTCGTTACTACAAGTCGCATTGTGCGAATGGTCCTTAAGAAAGTTTCAGCATTGGAGGGATGTATTTTAATTTCCATAGTTTCCATTGGTCTTTAAAATTGACATAGTATTTGTGATTTGTAATGATTGTGGTAGTTCGTCTTCTTATGTGTGATTTTACGGGCGCTTTCCAGATAAGCTGATTTAACACTCTGATTGTGGTAGTTAGGTACACTTGCCTTTGCTATACGGAATGGAACCAATATAAATTATAAAGTGATTGTAGTCATCCTATGAAGTCATCCCGGTGTAGATTTGAGAGCAATGACCAGAAACCTACTTTAACAGAAAATATTTGTTTGAATTTAATACTGGAACATATAAACAACCGGACATAATCATTTTATTCCCATTCTTTTATTTAATGTGGTGGATTAATCAAAACTGTTGCAAAACTTCACAGTTGACATAAAGTTGAGATTTAACATTTGAATAAACTAAGAATGTTTGTTAAAATATAAATGAGTATACAGTCAGGCCTCGATAATCCGAATGCTTCCGTTTTCCATCAAAAACGTTCAGATGGTGAAATGTTCGGACTTCTGAAATGAACCAAACAATATGGAGTTAATTACTTTTGAATCTAGAGACAGACAAGAACGTATTTAGAATATCGAATGACTTTGACACACAATTTATAACTATCACAAAAAATTAAAATATTATAGTCACAAACTACTGACACACAATGTAAAACATTACAATTTATAAAAATCACAAACTACTGACACGATCAACTCCCGTGTCAATCCACTGTCATTGAAGTTTACCGATCCAATCAGTGTGATGATCGCTTGTCACCGGATTAATGAAGCAGAACTAGTTGTAATGAACTAATCCGTTACGGCTAATTGGCTTTCGGATTCGGAAACGGAATCAACGGATTAATGAATCAACATTTAATGAGTTTATATAGAGATTATTGTATACATGTATAAGCCCGATCTGGACTTTCAATATTAACAATTATATACATAATGGAAGTATAGTCCTTCTATGAAAATAAAATAAGCCTGAACTAGGCTGTGAATTAACTTAACCATCATCAGGTATAGCAGCCTCTAAACAGTTCTTTATTTCAGTGATATGAGAAGCTGTTTGATCTCTGGTGTAACATTGAATTCCCTGCCAGATATCAGCTCACTTTTCATCTCGCTGTATGATGGTGGATCAACATACATCAATACCCACACTGGTCTGTCCAATGTCACATCAGGTATTGTTGTGATAACTTTGACTTTGTTGATATCTACAACATGGATTTTATTCGTGACTCTGTCAATCATTATACAGAAATGAAGCTCCGTTGTTCCACCAATCTGGTTCTTGCTGAGAGGGACGTCAGTGAGAAGGTTATTATCATACACCACCCAGAGACACAGCTGCTGCTTGTGGTCAGGGCATGCTACAACCTTCACACCGAGTCCTCTGTGCTGACCCCGGCTGCTATCTACAGGTGAGTGTAACACTCCAGCCTCCCACAGCATCTTATTCTCCTCACACAGCTGCTTGACAGTGAACCCAACTCTGGTAGAGAATACAACAACCTGACCTCTCCTCAAGGGAAGGGGTCGCAGTGTCAGTGCGCGTCTCACTGACTGGAGTCTGCATCCCGTGTCCCGAGGTGCTGGTTCTGGTCTGATGTTACTGACCACCCCCGAGGAGATCTGGACATCAGCACTGGCCGTGTTGTGGTCAAACTCAAGATGAGGACCTGTGTTCATATGTCACCATCAATGATACTATACACTCTAATATGTATTGTATTTTCGATTCCAAAATAGTTGAATTTATTTTCAAAATAGAGTCTAGCTAGTGATTGTGAGTTTGTAAGTAAAATTACATGTAACGTTGTTAATATACATCATCTTTTACCTGAGATTTTGCTAACTTTAAAATCGACAGTTGTTTAAGTTGGACGGTTGGTTGTCTATATCACCAAAACATATCTGTCTTTCATCTAAATATTTCCCATATGTGTATTGTAAGCAATTGTGTCTAAAGATGTATTAAACATTGGATTATAAAAACGTGCTTAAATTCAACAAGGGATAATAAATTATTCCATCAAGTTTCACATTTTAACGTACATACGTTTATACTTTGACATGTAACGTACATTATAATATGTATGTATGTGTGTGTGTGTGTGTGTGTGTGTGTGTGTGGTGTGTGTGTGTGTGTGTGTGTGTGTGTGTGTGTCTGTCTGTGTGTGTGTGTGTGTGTGTGTGTGTGTGTGTGTTTGTGTGTGTGTGGTTTAAAATGAAGATTAAACACTTACTGATGAACAATCTCTCCGGTCTTGAGAACTTGTGGTCAAATTGAGTCGCTGAAATAAACAATAAAGCTGGATGAAATAATTTTACAGAATATATTCTCGATAAAACATCTGCTTAAAACTTTGGAAAAGAAAATATAAATTCATTTAAATTGTATTGTGATATCCAAATATAACATTTTGAGATAGAAAAAAACGGTTACATCCGATGTGAAAATAAAAAATAAAACTCATAATTATCATATGATAATAACATACAAACGAAATGAAAACAAAGTTAAAAGTATAAGGTATGATAATATCAACAAACAGTACTAGCTCTCAAGCCGTTCTAAAAATGTGTCGAGGTGAGAACGGCGTGAATGTCATGGAATCTCTTTGTTTGTTCATGTTTTGTCTCTGAACAGAAAAGTACTCCCGACTGTTGCACATACCCGACCTTCTATACGTTCACAAATTCCCTTATGCAACATAGATAGAGAGATAGATATTCTTTATTTCCTCTGAAGTCGAAGGTACAGTGATACAACAACAGGATATGCATCTATATACAAGTGACAGAGTTTGAAGTTAGAACATGTATTTCAAAGTATGAGTCCAATATTTTACAGCTTTTGCAATCAGTATATTTAAACCATGTTGTTTCATCAAGCGGTTTAACATACACGTTTGATAGTCCACCAAGCATAAGTGATACAAATCAACATCTAACACATCAACAAGTGACTCAATCAAAGAGTTTCTACTACTTTGTGTGAACTGAGTGAACAATGAAGCAATACATGTTTTACAATATTATAGGCAACTATGCCACATTCACACGCATGGGATTGAATATACAAAGTGTGCTTATTTGTAAAAGAGCAGCGATATAACTAAAACATTCTGCCATTTTTGACAGGCAGCCCACAGTCTGTGGGCATTTTCAAGATGTCTTATTGTATTATATCGTTCAAAACTTAATATAGACATCAACATTGTAGAAACTTGTGAATCTTCAGCCTTTAGAATTCTCTCAATAACTAATAAAGATTACTCGGACTTCGTTAAGAAAGAAGATTTCTTTACATAGTCGTGCACGTACATGTCTAAAGCATACATGGTTACAAGATTTAACATGTATATTATTGCCGAGAATTTGCTATAACGTTCCCTCTCCACTGACGTAAGATACATACATTGATATAGCTGGTCTGTGGATAAATATCTTTTTAAATACAAGCATACTATTGCTAATAAACATATTTCCAAGAAATATCAAAGATTTTTGGTGCATATATCTTCTTAGTATGACTAGGCCGAGAGTGTATCTGGCTATTGTGGATGAACCAAGCTTTGAAAGGGGGATACTTTTACAAAAATGATTTTGAACTTTTTCAAGCATATCATATTAATTTTTCTGGTAAAAAGCCCCACATATTACAAGAATAAAAACCACATGGTAGAATAACTCTTTCCCAAATTCAAATACACAACAATTGAAGAGGAAATTAATTATCGTCGGGGTTCTGTAGAGCAATAGGTTATCAATTATACGTTATATCTCTAGTAACTTTCATTACTTTACACGTAAATGACGTTTTGAATATAAACCATTCTACAGCAGTTGGTACAAAGCTTTATTACCTTACTCATCAGTGCAGTTTCACTACTGATGCAGTATGGTGGGGATATTGGATATATATATAGTATGATAAACGATGTCCCGTTTAATAACATGTTTATTAAACGAGTGAATAGTTTGGTATTGTAACGAGCGAAAGCGAGTTAAATACCGGTGCCATTCACGAGTTTCATAAACATGTTATCAAACGGGACGAGTTTAGTATTTTATTTATTACTCAATGATGTAAATAGCGCTGAATTGCAAGAAAATCGTTTTTAGCGATGATAATTTATCTCGATTGCCCATGAAGACATCAGCGTCAATGACATTTTGCAAGATTAAAAAATACATAGGCAGAGATGAACCAGATGATGAGGCGTCGGATGCTAGGTAATTCGGTCTGAGGTTTGTTATAAGGTAGGACTGGTGACCAGAAGAAAATGGAGATGTGACATTCCCAACGACATTATTTCATTGGTTATCTCCCCTGTTGAAACACTCCTAAAGCGGCCTTCACACGGCAAACTAAAGTTTGACAACACATGTTGGCCAACTCAAGTTTGAGATAGTAAACGGTCCAGCAACTCATCACCAACACCAGTGTAAGAGTTGTCAAACTGTTGGCGGGAAATAGGATCGGCCTCTATTCTCACTAACTTTTCAATCAAACTTTAAGAGTTGTCAAACTCGAGTTTGTCGTGTGAAGTGTTGTCAAACTTGTTGTGAAGTGTTGTTTCTTGGTTGGTAGCCAATGGAATGCGATTTTTGAATCACATGACTATATGACCTCACATGTATGACGTCATTCAAGCATAAAGTTTGACAACATGTATTTGATGTGTGAACACACGAGTATGACAACTTTCAAAAGTTCGCCAACATGTGTTGCCAAACTTTAGTTTGCCGTGTGAAGGCCGCTTTAACCTATATAGTCCCACAGACCCATATATGTGACCCTCCATCAACACGCTCTGTAGTGCCATAGGACCATTTTTGGTGCCAAACTATGACCCACTAACCTCATTGCTATTTTTTTAAAATAAAGATCAAATCTAGTTGACAATAGTGAATATTTTAATGTGCTTAACAATAGATTTGAGAAGAATTGACTTTGAATGTAGGAACGTGTAAAGACTTTTTACATAATAATTTCTAACCCGGTATTTTGTATTTAAGACCTAAATATTACTTTTCCTATTTTTTAATTTACATCAGGGACTTTCATCATAATTAAATTTGTTTACAAAATAAAACTTGATACATTGAAATGTGAATCATTGATACATGCAAATTATGGTGAAATTTAAAACGTAATAATGTTTGTCCTTAATTTAAAAAAATGTGACAGTCTCATCAGTTCAATGGTCTTTTGTCATCCACTCGGAAGTTGTTATGACCAAAGGGGAGACAATTTGCAGAGCAGGGGCGTGGCCAATATCCAGAACTGCGGAACATCGTCATTTTGTTTATTTTTGATGTCACGAAAATTGAAATGAACTAACAGATAATCTAAAATAAATTGGTATCATGCAAGACAACTACAAAAACTAAAGAGTATACGACGACTACGTTCCCGCCATATTTATTGCACCAATATGCACCGGACTAAGTGGGCGAAGGAACGTTCACGCCTGGAAATTGTTACTGAACAGAAGTAAACGAATTTGTCTGTGAGAGGTCAGTTTAGTTTTGTGTATTTGGTGTAGGATTTTGCTGGATAAATCGGTTTTGAGCTTTTTATGAGAAAAAATGTTTCAGGCTGTAAAATGGTAGATACCAGTGAAGCCGTAGACGAAAGATAATGTCATTATGTGCCCTCAGTCGTCTATTACATCACAATTTAGGAGTCGAATTTCGCATGTGGAACTTACGTGTTTTCAAGGCAATCAATAAAAATACTCATATATGTTTTACCATGTTGTAAAACATCCATATATGGACATATATGCCAAATATTGAGACTTATTATTGACAAATAACACAATTTTAACCCCTGAACCACACGTGATTTCAAAACAAAGTGAACGAGTTACTAACGAGCGTGGTGAACGAATTACAGCCTCTTGGTGTTTTCTTTAGGAACGTGTTCACCACGATATTATACCAGTAGTCATTGAATGTAAATATCTCAGTAGCTATTCGTGTTTGTTTTAAAACAATATATCGACGTGTTTGTGTGCATGCATGTTTTAGCATGCAGCCTCACATACAACTGTCTCTTTTAACCTAGTTCTGCTCAGTTTCTCATTTCTAAAGCCAACTTTGTATTCCTAATGTCTACTATTTTACAGCCTGAAATATCTTTTGTCATAAGTACACCAAATGCACAAAAACAAACTGGACTCTCGCAGAGAAATTCGTTCACTTCCGTTGAGTAACAAATTCCAGGCGTACACGTTCCTGCGATGTGAAAAATAATGATATAATGAATAGAATATCTGTTTTCCTTGGCAAATACCATGTTTATATCATCTCGTGAGATAGAAAAGTTAATATATTTCACTCGTGGCTGCGCCACTCATGAACTTTCTACTTTTCTACCTCGCTCAATGAGATAAACATGGTATTTGTCAAGGAAAGATATATCCTCTATATTTTAGTGAATGATGTGTGGTGTACACATCTACCATGATTCAAGATATGTTCATGATTGAATATACACTCTGTTGATATAAATAATTTGCAAACGGAATGCTGTGTAACCGTGATGCTCCGACATATTTCCCCCAGTTTTGTCATATTTCCCCCAGTTTTGTCGTAATGATCGTCATTGATTTTCGCTTAAAACGCCAATGGAAATATATTCCACATGGATGTCTATGTATTCTAGTATGCAAATCTGTTTCAATTTAGTACTTGAGCTAGGTATAAACCGACCATTAGACACTTGTTTATACCCTTGCATTTCTAGCTATCAAAATATGTTTTACCCACTGAAAACGGGTCTTGCTTATGGACTATTGATATTAATTTCCTTTCAAATGTTTCCGAAATATATACCATGCTTAAGCTAGAAACAATAGCTATCAGTGAGTGAAATATCAGCCACTATGCTTGTATTTTGAAAAAGTACGAAAGATTACCATGCACAGTACATTTTACGGTCATTGTTGTCAATGACGTCACAGTAAACAATGTTCAACAAAATGGTTACGAAAAAATACCTTGTATTATTTCGTGAACTAAAGGTCGCATGTAGAAAGTAAATACAACAGCGTGATCCCTGACATTTTCTCTCTCGAAAAATAACAATTAAATTACATTTTTGAACACATGAATTTGTTTCCGAGCTAGTAAACAAAGATATACGCATACGTGGCCATTGATAATTTACGCTAAAAACGTCTTTGCCGTTTATAATCAATGCTTATTCATTTTAATATTAAATATTTATAACAAAAAATACGAAGGTAGAGAGACACCCAACTTGGCATCCTTCAGTTAAAATTTCATGATTTTATGAACATGAATAACCCCCTGGTGACATTTTATGTACAACGTTGACCTAAATCTTGAGTGACTCAAAAAAGTTAGCGGCATAGTGTGAGTGCATAGCGTCAACAGCCGGGCACTAAGAGGGTTACATTAATGTTCTCACATAGGAATGCTGGACATGGATCTTGATTCAATAACCCTTTATCGATATCTACTTCTATGCACACGCAAACATATTTTTGCAGATTGAATCAGTTTTTTATCACACAAAAATGTGTTCAACATGAGATATTGCTTGTGTGAGATCAAGCAATATATCCTAGGAGATATTGTTTTGGCAGTAGATTTTGCACAATGCTCTGTCAACGTCAACTACATGACATCAACATCATAACTTTACATCATAGTTATGATGATGAGTTATGACATCACAATGGCAACACGTCATAAACATGATGACGTCACAATGATATGACTTCACCACACTGGAAGTCAAATGGCAGAGGTGTGCTCAGAGATGTACACTATTTTCACTTAAACGTAATAAATGATTTTGGATGATAAATAGAATCTCACCCTCGTGTCTTGTGAAGTCTCGGATATTTGTAACTTTTATCAACTTGTGTTGATATATTTGATATCAGAAGACACTTGGGTGAGATATTTTTATATAGCTGAATTTCAGAAACAAGTAAGCTCTGCTATGACCCTATATTAGTCTGAGATTATTTTTTTCAGATAGAACAGCCATCTGGCAAGACAGAAAGGCAACAATATGTAGCTGTTATCATTATTTAATAGCGATGACGTCATGTTTACAGAGGTACTGTTTTTACCATGAAACAATGTCCAAAGTATGGAGTTGCAAGTGAAACAAAACACATTCACATTGGTATTGTCACTTCTAAATGTTCTTTGTAGACCCTAGTGTACATAATCAATAAGAATGATCAGTATCAGATCAGAACCGCCACGTACCCGGATGACACACTGCACCCTACGTCTCATGCCTCCAGTCAGGTTGCTTAACTTTTTTATTTGTGTATACTATGTAATTAAATAACTTATCGTGAGAAATATGTGATTTGTTCGTTCTATACAAAAAGAAGGTTAGTCTTTTGGCCAATAGTATATTACTCTTAGGTGCAAATTCACTTACCTTGAGGTAGTTCATCAGGTACAATTGTGACAGCGTTGTAAAACTGATCTGCCGGTACATATGATGGTTTCTTTGCTGGAGTGAAGGTGACAGTTCGGACAGTTCCCAATACATCAATCAGAGCCTGCATCTCCGTGACCTGGGCAGGGGCGAATATGACCCCAGTCCTGTCGAACTTGACGTCCTGTGCTGTCTCCTGTAGCATGGTGTTCAGGGTGTCAGTTGAGGACACCATCAGTTGTAGATCCTCCACTTTGTCTGCTCTCTCCCGCATCTTCCGTGTGTATTCAGTGGAGGATTTGACTTTGGCAAGAAGGGTTGTCGTTGATTCCAGGGCCTCGTTAGTGACTTTGAGGTCTTTGTCAGATTCCATGTCTACATCACTCAGAAGTGAGGCTCTTCTTGTCTGTAAGAGTTCCATCAGGTTGTCAATGGTTCTATTAACATCTTCTGTAGCCCTTACTCCTGACATCTGGATGTTGGATTTCTTCTTCTCAAGCTGTTTGACCTTTTCCTCCAGCTTGACAGCCTTTTGGTCTAAGTTAACGATGACGTCATCTGTGGTCTTAGCATTCTCCCGGTGGGCTTCTTGTACAGAAACAACATCATGGTTCTTTGTCTTGTCATGGTCCACGACAGTGCAGGACACACATATGACTTGTTTACATGTGCGGCAGTAGAACTGTTGAGTCTGGTGGTGGTCCTTGCACTGGTGAAGCTTTCTGAAGCTTTCGACTGGTCGTCCTTTCATTTCTTCAAACGTAACGGTTTTATGATCTCTTGTGGGCGGGAGTCGGGCATGAGCTTTATGACATTCCTCGCAAAGAAATACACAGCAGTCATCACATCGATATTGAGCCTCGTTTCCATCTGGACAATTAGTGCATGGCAGACGTAACCCCTTCTGAATTTTCAAGTGATCGAGTATTTTCAGCATCATCGATTCCACAGGAAGGGAGGTAACTCCCGCAGGAAGTTGGTGTTCATGTCGACAAAGAGGACAAGGAAGTTTGTTGTTCTTCCAGATCTTCTCCAGACAGGAATGGCAGATGGGCTGCACACAACATGGCATACGGTGGGGAAGATGTTCCAGGTCGTCATATTCATTGAAACAAACTGGACACTCGGTGAGTTTTTCCTTGATTTGAGAAACTCGGATATATTCTGCCATGGTTACCTGTCAAAGATAGTACAACCCCTCTGTGTTGCTCGATGTTAATTCGTTTATTCATATAGACAATACTTTAAAATAAATAAAACAAAAAAGATTATTTCGAAGCGTCATCTACTTATCAAGATATAGCCCTTCAAAGTGAGTAAATTTGGCCTGCTCATTATCTCATTCTTGAAACAGTTTTCCGCGGCCCCTCAGTGTAGCATAACCTTCGTTAGCGATGTGACGTCATACACAGGAGTTGCTACAATGAAATACTTAGGCGATTTGTCGATTTTCGTCGATGATTCGTTAAAAACACAATAACAACTTTTGACATTTAAAGTTTCCGATAGAATGGGCATTTGTGCGTCTCTAGGGAATAATTTCGGAGATTTTGAAGGATTTTTCTATATTCAGTTGCTGGTTTTAGTTTGGTTCTTTTACTAATCGAGCGGAGCGTTGGGTTATTTTATAGGCTGCAATATGCTTTGAGATGAATAATTTCAATTGAAAACGTCATTATTATTAATTTTGTGTTGTGCCTGATTTTAAATTTCAAGAGGCCTGTATGTCAATATTTCTCATGGTGACTTTTTATTCATAATAGAATAATTGCATTATAACTTAGAAATCAAACAATTTTCAACATTGTTACTGGTTAACAGTTTTTAGAGGGGAAAAAATCTAGCTATCGTTAAATTTATAATCTTGTGTATTTACAATTACTTACATTGAGGCAGTTATTTTATTCAGTGTAATACAACTGTAGAGAAATGTGGCGGGTGAAAATGTTAAAAGATTTTAAAGCCTACAATGATGTATCTATGATAAGGAATCATGATTAATTTCAAATCGAAATGAAAAAGGCGTTTTCTTTTTCAGTACACATTTTCTTTCAGATTCTGTTCCATCAATAGCATGTTATTTGGGTAAAATTGATGAAATTTTAATGTAGAATGCTGAAAATATAGTTTTTAATTTCTATATTAACTCTATATTGTTCAGAAGTTCAGAAGTCATGAAATCAACACTCACTTATTGCGCTTAATGCATTAACACCTTTGCTTTGATGCCAGATATAGGTCACTTGACCGGTTCAATTATATAAGAGGGGGCACGTCAAGATATTGCCAACGTCCTGTCATATGATGTAACTGGTGATACTAAACTGGTCGTTAGTTAAAATAAAGATACACATATAGTCGACATTCAGTCTGGACAAAGTGAGCCAATCAAAATTAGGAACGTTATATTCAGCCAACGAAATTTAAGAATATAATATTCTGTTTTTTCGTCGGTAATAGCAGCCGGTCATTCACTATTATGTATGATGCACACCGATGTACATGGATAAGCAATCACATGGTGACAACAGGTTAGTTATTTAAATCAATAAGGATATCTTAAAGTGTTATTTACATGCGAAATAGTTAGAAAATCATCACAATGTAATAATAATAATAATAATAATGATAAATTGTAACGCCTATAATCCAGCACAAATGCTGCTCACTGGCGGTAAATTATTACCCTGAAGGAATTGCACTTTCAGTGCCGCTAGCAAGCGCTCCGAGCGACCATATAGGTCCGTGCTACTTTTTGATCAGGTACCCATTTAGACAGCTGGGTGGACTGAGTGCAATGTGGATAAAATGACTTTCCCAAGGACACAACACAGTATGAACCCCGGCCACAAATGTTTGGTGTCTCCAACGGGATTCGAACCCCGGCCATTGGCGTGAGAGGCCAGCACGGTAACCACTACACCACTACACAATTGTTGATATGTATTTCTTTTAATTTAATATACAACAGTGGTATATGAGAATGAATGCATTGCAGTGTGTCCCTGAATAATGAGTGATCTAAGTTAATCAGGCCCGTAGCAGAGGACACCTCGAGGCTAAGGCTAAGGCGAAGGCTAAGGCTAAGGATCATTATCTCTATAGCTCATTGGTATTGATATAATACAGCATTTAATAAATGGTTAACCAACCACAATCAACCGTTTTGATTTATTCGAAAAAGTAAAAAAGTAAAAAGTTTGGGATTATCGAGATATTTTCATGACTTAAAGGTGCATCCATTGTGTTTCATAAAATTTTATTTGGCTTTGATACGTTTCAACTCACCACACGTGCTGTCTACAATACAAATAAATTCATCCAGCTTGCACATTTATCCCCAATCGCAAAATATATTATAATTACTAGTTTCCAATTAAAATTGAGTAACATAATTATGCATGTGCAGAAACCGAAACTGCGCGTCCCATTTACATGCACAGTAGTTATGGGACTTAGCATGAATTTTGGTTTGTTTGCCGATCCAATTTTGTATAATTGTGGAAACACATTGTTTAATGAATTGTTTTATTGAATTAAAATACTTTTAGATAGTATCCTACATATGTGCTGTTATTTCATTTCAACTGTTAAATAATGGAATAGATAAACGTGAGATATAGTAACAAGATATGTATCCCGATCATTTGGTACATTTTCTTGTTCGTCATTCAAATCTTTGTTTTCGCTTGACTTACGTTGTTCAAAGCGAGATCTCATTGCTAGAATAAGATTCTGACATAACAAAAATGGTCAGTGATGGACATACACGCAGTAACTCTATAGAACTGATACTTCAAAACTACACAAAGAAAAGACAATGGCGGTAGATTTACGCTGAAATATCCACTCGGCATTATCGGATACTAAACAATCTAAACACATGTGTACAACCACCAAAGTTAATTAACGACTGAACAGAATATGCCGACATTGTTTCTAATAGTTTGATAATAGGCTGTTTTGACAAGTGAAATCAGTGAAAAATACGTGACGGCTATACGAGTGTATAATGATTAACATAAGCCAGCTACTCGTTGAGCTGGACTCCTGAGTAACACGTCACACCTCTGCTAGCAGCTGATTGGCTTATGAAACGTTTGGCGTCTGTCACAAAATGAAGTATTATTTAAAACGTTTTTTCTACTGATTTGGGGTGGATTTGTTATCCAATACTTTTGTGTCGTTATTCTTTACTGTTTGTCAGAATCATTTCCGCGAAACCTAACCAGGCCAGAGATACCCTACAAGTAAAGACACGCTTGTCGATTTAATTGATCACTGCTGTTTCCTGTAAATTACCTCCCTTTGAAGAGCACATCATAATCTCAGAATGAAAATAGCTTTTCAGGTGACCTCTGTGACCTATATTTGGGGTCACAGGATAACTAAATCTACAATTTAGAATACCAATTGGCCAATGAGTCTGTACACAACATTTCAGCTTTCTAGACCTTTTGGTGCTGGAGAAAAAGATGGAAATAGGCTTTTAAGTTTGTGGCCCCTGTGACCCCAATTGAGGCCACGGGGTCACCAAATCTACAATTTAGAATTCCCATTAGCCAAAAGTCTGCACACAACTTTTCAGCTCTCTAGAAATTTTGGAACTGGAAAAGAAGATGAAAATAGGTTTTTGGGGTTGGGACCCTTGTGACCCCATTTGGGGTCATGGGGTCATGACATCTACAATTTAGAATCCCCATTAGCCAAGGAGTGTCCACACGAAATTTCAGCTTCCTAGACCAAGTGGTTCTGGAGGTGAAGATGAAAATGGGAAAAGTTTACACACGGACGGACGGACGGATGGACGGACGGATGCTGGACACCATGCCATGCCATACAAGGAAAAAATTGGGTGTACTGAGCATGAACATTGCCATCAAAGTTAATTGATTAATTGAAATAGAGTAGAACTCTAATATAGCGAACATGGATATAGTGAACAAACGGATATAGCGAACAGTCCCGTCAATAGCCCTATAATTAAAATAACAATACATATATTGAAATTTAGATTCTATAACATATATGACAAGTGATGACAAAACTAAAAATGATGTGAATTAAACAATAATCAAACAATGTTCCGCTTACCAACTAAATGTTAAACCATGGATGCATTTGTGGTTTTGATTTGCCAGGGACGTATCCAAATGAAAGTGTTTGATATATGTCCCGCTATGGTTGCATGAGATCACGTGTTCACATTACGATTTACTGTCAACGGATTGGTTAAGGACACTTTTCTATTTACAGCGTGTTGATCTAACTATTCTAGGAAAGTTTTGTAATCTTCTGAGAAATGAACACACTTTGAAAGTTGTTCAGTCTATGAATTATGTTCCACTTACGTTCAACATAGTGAATACTTTTCCCACACTGACAGGGCAGTGAGTCATGTACATATACACTACTGACAAACTTCTCTCGATCAAAGCATTGATTCAACCAAGGACTGGAAATATTGACTGACATAAGTCCTGATTTAGCACCACACCATATATGTGTAGTTGATAAAGTTCATGCGGCGAATCAGTTCATACTTAGTGAATCTGTCCATGATTTTCAGATCAATAGAAGCGTGTATGGCTGTATGATAACCCGTGCCTTACACACAGATTGTTAAGCGTGGTTCAAGAAATGTAACTATACAATAATATATCCAACACAGTCTTTTGACATAAGATATTCAAATATATTCACAAGAAAAAGAAACTTCTTATAATCGTATCCAAACAAGCCAGTAGTCGTGGAAATGTCAAGCATACAAACCGTTAATGATACAAAATAACTCATTTGGAAATTATTTTGTTTCATAATGTAATAAATACTAAACAGAACTTCACTTTAGTACACCATAATTCTAATACACTAATAAATAGATGTTAAGGTGTAACACTGTTCAATAACCAAAATTAAAAGGGGCACATTACATATGGACCACTGCAAGCTTGTAGACTACAGTCTAACAGTGAAACCAAGATCAGGGATAATTATATATATTTATAATAAGTAGTTAACGTTAAGCATGCAGATCAATGATGAAACAACTCTCGAATAATGTCAACATGTCAAAACATGTGAATGTTATAAACAACTGTAATTTGTTTCTGGCTATATATTATATGTTTTACTTATTCCCTGGGAACATTGTCATGTCGACTGATAACTACTGTACAGTGAGTCAGAAGGGTGAAGCCGACCTGACAGTTCCTGGTTGATACACTGTTCGTTTAGAGTGCACCGATCGATATCGTTTTTTTATATACGAAGCCAATCACATGACATTGTGGTATATATACACATATAGCCTTGGTAACAAACACATGCGGCTTGATAAACTCATATAAAGGTACACGTAGCATGTATGTCATAGAATAAAGCTATAAATGCGGGGACACAACAAGCAAACATGGACTAAGTTAACACCCAACATGTTGATTAGACAGTATGAATAAAATGATGTATTCTGATGAAATCTAACAAACTTTAAGGGGGAAACTTTTGAGAGTGAGACACACACACACACACACATTGATGTTAAAGGTGGCAAACGGGGACACTAAAAAAACACATGTAACCGGGGACATTTTTTCTAGCTGTTCTACAGGTGTACTACTTGCATGGCTAACTTCCCTTGTCATGTGTGTTAGTTCTAAACATTGACTGGCTCTCCAGGACACATTTGAATGAGTATGAAATTACATGTAGGAACCGGGGACACTCACCGAATGTGTGCGTGTTTTTCTGTATGCAAACGGGACAGTGTGTATCATTTACACCATGGAAGCGGGGACATATGTCTATCAGGTATTTCTCTATGGAAACGGGGACATTTGGGTTCACTTTTGTATACAAATCATGGCTATATGTGTGTGTTTAAGAGGTTATTGCAATCTGACGGTCATACTCAGCCCGAGAATCCATTTTACTATAATAAGTGCGTATGGGTAAGTTTTCACAAGCAAACGGGGACAGTGGGTATCATTTACACCATGGAAGCGGGCACACTAGTTGTGTATTAATATTGTCTCTATGGAAACAAACTGGGTGTGAATAAGTGTTTCACTTTGGCCTAAATTTGAGGAAATATGCGTTGGTGTGTATCTTTTGCTGTCAAACTGTCCTCCAAAATATTATCTTAGAACCCTGAAATTATCTTTAGAAGAGAAACATTACAAATCTCAGTATTTGGTCAATGTTTTAAGAACAAATCACCCCCAAAACATAACTGACTTCATTGTTTATAAATGTGCATGCATTATCAAAGTAGACAATAACATTTTGGCTCACTGTATGATATTTTTTTTACAATTTTTCCTTCCATTATTTTATGCTCGAAAATAGGACAATTGACTCCATCCATGAAACTATATGACGATAACATAATTTTCAACATTTTCAAGTCTGTAATTTTAGCACATGGGCTCAACTTTTGGGATGTTAGTCACAAAAAAACAACTTCCTCTGAGCACATAACGTTTCATGATATTTAAATTCAAATAGGGGTACCATTTCTGTTGGCATTTAGTGTATTTCATTATACAGTTGAGATATTGAATGATCTATAATATTATAAATGTTTTGCAAAATGTAACCACATATCACGCTATGTTAATACTGTGTCAATATTGACTCAAGGAAAAAGTCCTAAAACGTCTATTAGATTAAATGAAAAATATAGATTATGCACAATTTTACAATCAATTTGTTGATAATCAAATTGAGGCTGGCTCCATTTCATCAAACAACAGATATTCAAAAGATGAATATTGACTGATAAAAAGAATTCTGAAACATATGTTAGGTTTAATGAAAAATATTGATTTTGATTCGAATTATTTGTAAATGTTATAAGAAAACTAATATTACGAATTGAGGATTGTGATGAAACAAAGATAGTCAAACGTGGAACTGAAGATTGAATTTTGCTGACAGAATTTTCCTTTGTTTGACAAGGGGCGTTTTGTTTCAGTAAGTATAGTATATGCTTTTGTGATTGTATATTGAATTTGTTACATTTAGAGGACTTGGTCTCTTGCAAAAGTTGTGATTTTTGTGCTCAGAGATACAACTGGACAAATTTGGAACTAAAGTTTAAAACATCTGGCTAGTGAAACAGTATTTGTTTCACAAGAGTACAGAAGACCATTGTTTGTGTTTTCTTTGTTTAGTTTTATGTTACGTGTTTTATGTTTTGGAGGTATCATAATTCTCAAGTCCAATAACAAAGTAAGACTTAAGAACCCTTCCAACCTCGCCAGGACTGAATACCTCAGCCTCACACTTGAATGAATTATCATCTAATTAAAAGAGAGTATCATCTATTTAGATGAAACGATCATTTAGTAAGATGAAACTATCATATACTTTGATAAAACTGTCATTTAATAAGGCGAAACTGTCATTTAATTAGAAAGAACTATCATATCAGAAGATGAAACTATCATATACTTTGATAAAACTATCATTTAATAAGGCGAAACTGTCATTTAATTAAAAAGAACTATCATATCAGAAGATGAAACTATCACTTAATGAGATGGAACTATTATTTAATTAGATGACCTATCATTGAATTAAATGAAATCATCGTCTTATTAGATGAAACTAGCATCTAATTACATCAAACTATATCATCTTATTAGATGAAACTATCATCTAATTACATCAAACTATCATCTAATTAGATCAAACGATCATTAGATGAAACTGTAATCTAATTAGATGAAACTGTAATCTAATTAAATCTTGAGAATATATTTTTTTGCAATCTGACGGTCATACTCAGCCTGATAATCCATTTACTACGATAAGTACGTATGTGTAAGGTTTCACAAGCAAACGGGGACAGCGTGTATCATTTACACCATGGAAGCGGGGCCATGTGTCTATAAGGTATTTCTCTATGGAAACGGGGACATTTGGGTTCACTTTTGTATACAAATCACGGCTATATGTGTGTGTTTAAGAGATTATTGCAATCGGACGGTCATACTCGACGTGAGAATCCATTTTATAAATCTTACAACAATAACAATGTTTAAATGAAGTAAACTTTTATACATAACAAAAGTAACACCTTGAACCTTTTTCATAAAAAAAGGTACAGAATAAATAAACATAATACTGCACTGACTATGCTGTCACTAATGAACAAGCTCGGATAGGGCAATCATGTTATTCCTAAATCAGGCATATGTGCAGATGTTGTTTTCATAAATACTTAAAAAAGGCATTCTAACATGAATTGAGAGCAAATTTAGGGATACTGACTGTGAGTTATAGGTATCACTCCTTGAAATTAATTTACTACTTCTTTTAATGAGTGTTAAAGCAGTGAAATTTAATGTCTCGTGATAAGTCATTACATTTATGTTATGAACCTATTATTTCACATACAAGGCCTGTTATAAGTCCTTCAAAGCCTGATGACCTATAGAGCCAATGGCTAAATTTTTCACCTTGGCAATTGAATTAAATTATTCTT
Organism: Gibbula magus; assembly: GCA_936450465.1. Classification (NCBI taxonomy): domain Eukaryota; kingdom Metazoa; phylum Mollusca; class Gastropoda; order Trochida; family Trochidae; genus Gibbula; species Gibbula magus. The sequence goes on along the minus strand of OW388295.1, from coordinate 5,087,651 downwards.
TTGAATACCTTGTTCATCTCCTGAAATCTAACAATTGTGTCCATGTTTACATTGAAACCCTGTTTTGGCAGTTTACATCTGTTTTAAAATAATATATCATTAAGTGCACGGATATATAATGACACACAAATGAATGGTTAATATAGGAACATCAAATCTGAACTCAAATTTGATATTGAATAACAGCTCCGATGACATTTCGTCTGCTGTGGTTGTTGTCTGTCATGTACGATATGTGTGCGTGATGCATATGCTTGTCATACGTTCCACATAAGGACAATGCGCTGTGCGATTGCAAGGAACACGATTAGAATGCGTATAATGTGTTGACATTTGTTTTGAGTTCAGCATGCGTGCTATATTCGGTGCAAGTACGCTATGTGTATTTATATGTGGTTCGGGAGAGCAGCAACTACTGGTATGGAGTGCATACCCACTACGTATTAATAACATACGTGTACCGTACGCGACCGATGGGAAATCGATGTATTGCGTACGAATAACTTATGAGTTGCGTATCATCGTACGCAACATAGTTTTCAGCATGCCCAAAACTTTCATGCGTATAGAAATGGTCTATGCGTATGCCGACATATAAGAAATGACATAAAACTCTAGGATGCCAATGAGCGGCGTATATTGCGTACGGCCGCGTATGAAAGAAATATTAAAACGCAACTCAGGTGAAATGACGATACGCAGAAGTGTGACAGGGGCTTAAGATCGAAGTACGGTAATTCCGTTCCAAGTACGGCAGTTCCGTTCCAAGTATGACAATCCCGTTTTTAGTACGTTAGTACTCCGTCCATTTTCAGAACGGGGAGAATGTTGGACACGTCCAACATTCAAGCGCATCCTTTCGTTTTTTAGTACGTCCGAGCCAGTTAATAAAGTTCGCAAAGGGTTGCCATTACATGTACAGTGCCGTGCCATAAGTAAACGGACGGTGACGTTATTTCCATAGACTTGCATGTTAATTTAGTCTAGGATAAATAAATTTCATAGATAGGATTTTTTGTCCGATTATATTCACATTATCAAGGTTGTGAGGAATCATCTTGGCTACACCCTCATAATTTATGTTTAATTTTCCATTTCCATTTTAGGTAATTACAGTAATTTGATCAACAAATATACGTAATTGTGAAAAATTTAACATGGCGATCTATGGGAAAGTTATTATTAAATGTACATATGCAGGTAAATCGGATAAATCTACGTGAAATTGAAGTCAGAAAATAAAATTTATATTATGTTCTTCAAGCTGAAATGATTTCAAATAAAGATGAGAAATTTGACATTGATACAATGAGAACTTATTTTATGATAATTATTTGTCCTAGACTAAATTAACATGCACGTCTATGGAAAAAACATCACCGTCCGTTAACTTATGACACGGCACTGTACGTCCATTCCGTTCTCAGACAGTTCGAGCCCGTTCTAAAAAACTTCATGAACGTGGTGAGAACGAGTTTTGTTGTAAAGGGCCTATTATGAACGGGCAATATTATCCCATCTAAACGTGGTACCAACTGTCAGAGGACGAGATAAAGACTAGTGGACTTTCTGAGAACTGTCTGTAAATGTACGTAGTATGAAAATTTATGCACAAAGGTTACCCGTTCCTGTCCCGTTCGAGGTCGTTTTACAATAATTGTAATGAGAACTACCTTGGTGTTACTCAGGCATTAGAAATACCCTGGGCGCAAGATCGCTTTCTCTCTTTGCTGTACGATAACTCAGTGCTATAAGAGTATCTCAAATAAATATATTACTATATATATAATATATATTAGTAAGAAATATACATGTTTACTTTAACATTATAGGCTTTCAATCGTGCTTGATACTTTAAATCCATTCAATTACTGTATGTTGCAATGTCGGCGCAGCAACAACAGACAAGGAACAACATTCCAACTGCGACGTGCAGACTATGGAAACAATTGTGTGCGCAAATGTACCCTGAAATTACGTATTCGCATGTATATGCTTATATTGTTATTCATTAAACGGACACTACGTGTTTTCATGAAATTTTATTTAGACTGATACATATCAATATATCATAAAATATCAAATGCCCCGACTCTCCTCCAAATCATCTCATTCGACGCCAAATATTTGACAATAACTTGCTTTCAATGAAACTCGAGTAGCGGCTTAATACACGATGAGAAGCCGAATTCATGCGCCCTAATTACAAGCATACCAGTTTTATGTTCATTAAACAGTACCAACCAATATCTGTCCCTCTGATCTATCTGCTTCATATAAATATAACATGGTTAAATTTGGGATAAAACTACCTTCAATAATACAAATTCTCGTACTTGTTCGGGCCGAGTCCCATGTGGGATTCGAACCCACGCCCTCAGAGTAAGGCAACTATCGCCAGCATTGACTTTACCAACAGCTTACCACATGATCATTTCGCCTCGACAAAAATCGAGGTCCAACAATCGATAGTTAAGCTAATCTTATATTCAATACCTCTCTGATACACGTAAATTTGGCGCAGTTCCCAAGGCTGAATGCATTGTGGTCGTGTGGTAAGCATGGGACTCGGCCTGAAATAGTACAAGAATTTGTACTATTGAATGTAGTGTTGTCCCAAATATAACCATGTTGTATTTCTTCACTATCTAAATGGCAAGTATTTCTAATGCTTCATATAAGTTTTCAAAATTGCCTTGACGCGCGCCAGCCGCGGAACATTGTCCAGTTTTCTATCATAATCACGACTCAACATCTAAATAATGTAAATATAGTGAACAGATTGGCACTAAAAGGGTAATTTTCGACAAAAGTCATTACTTCTCGATGAAATAACAACCTTGCTAACTTTTGACCTATGTTACTACAAAAAAATACGGAGTGTCCCTTTAAATTGCCATCCTAAACCTTTCTTAAATAAATCAACCGATATATATAGAATATAGGTGTAGTAAGTTAATGATTGGTATAAATATCTATAAATAATGTGTGATGTAAGTATGGCTTTTAAATATGTACACACGATTAAGCAACATCAATAAGTGCAAATACTGAAAATACTCTGTAATAATTCAGATTTAGATTATCACTGCGTATCCACAACGAGACAAAATATGTTAGTCATGCTTCATAACCGACTTTATTAGTAACACTATTTATTAAGTAGCAATATATAATAGAGTGTACCCTATGAACATAAAGACAGTTAACACTATGATAGAGATAATTCAACAAATTACAGCATTGCCTAGTAAGCATTTGCCACTGATATGTGAAAAATAAAAGATTGAAAGAGCTAAATATGAGCGTTAATATATCAGATTATGCTTATTTACTCATAATCCTACTATTGCATAAAGGTTGTATTTAATGAATATGAATTTCTTGTAAATAGATAGCTCGCCCGATGCGTGCGGAATATGCTAAATGTAAGGTGACATAACTTCGATCTACGATGGCAGCTTGATTCAATACGAATATTAAAGTTTATTGAATATTGAATGATATAACAGAAATTATTTATTACTGCACTTTGAAAACATTAACCACTTAAAATCCCTTGGCGCTACAGAGGTCGGCCTTCCCTCATGTGGCTGGCTGCATACTGCTAACCTCTCATTTTCCGTGTAACCGGGGACATCTGCTAACCTCGCATTTTCCATGTAACCGGGGACATGTGTGTATCGGCGCGAAATACCAACAAATTCTATTCCCTTATGATGTGTGTAAGTGTTTATGAATTTTTACAGGCAAACGGGACAAAGTACTGTCCGGGCCAAAAATACATTTCCTAGGTTTAAAAAGGCGAAGAAAAGCATATGGAAAGGTTCTGTTAAGCGGGGACGTCCCCGGTTGAGTGTGTGTCCCCGGTTGAAGGGTGTGTATAGATACAACTGTCCCCGGTTGCCACCTTTAACAAACACACACACACACACACACACACACACACACACATATATATATATATATTACCATTCTCATATATGTGTACTGCGAATTATCACAATATGGCGTTTATTGGAATGTCTAAGGCATGTTGGTCTTAAAATAGCCCTTATGTGGTGGTATCCCCAAATGAATATATCATTCGTTCAAAACTATAATGTTAATATATAACAGTGGTATATAAGGATGAATGCATTGCAGTGTGTCCCTGAATAGTTAATCAGGCCCGTAGCAGAAGACACCCCGAGACTAAGGCTAATGCTAAGGCTAAGGATCACTATCTCTATAGCTCATTGGGCTTTATATAATACAGCATTTAATAAATGGTTAACCAACCAAATTAAACTGGTTTGATTTATTCGAAAAAGTAAAAAAGTAAACAGTAATGGGTAATCATGATATTTTTAGAGCCTTAGGAAGTCATCTTTTTATGTAGTAGTTTTAATGGTTTATTTTAAATGGGTTTGTGTGAGTGTGCAAAAACATAAATCACAGCCTAAAAGTTGTTTTGTATTAACGAAAAGTTGTTCAATGTAGCCATACCTTGGCAAAGAGAATATTACAATATGATCAGTGAAGATGCATAGCATATTATAAACGGATGACTTCAGAGTCTTCAACATCCTGCACCATGAAAGGCACTGTAGCACGTTTTTTAATATTATGTTTTCTTACTTCTGACATCTATTATTAAAGTTTATACACAGTTGGAAATTAATTAAACAATACCAATTGTTTCTTACAGCAAAATCGTTCCGAAAAGAAAGAAGACAACGTGACAATTGATGCTAGGTACAAAAAGCATACATGGTTAATCTATCTCTGAGTCCAAATCCAGGAAGTCAATATTTGTTGCTGTCATGTGGTTAGCGTCATTCTTTCAAGGGGGTGGTGAAATTTACTATCTGACCTTTTAACAAAAATCACTTGTTAAAGCATTATAGTATATAGTATAGTACTATAGTATGTTCAATGGTTAAAGGAAGGCCGAAATAAAATATTTTCTATTGAATTCTTAACTGCAATTGGTTGATTAGACTATTTTGTGAAAAATGAGACCAAAAAAAAATCCATATGTTGTTCCTATATTAAACTAGAGCGGCTTAAAAACACCCAAAAACATTGTCTGCTTTTCACCCGTGACCAACAAACAAAAAAAGGGGCGGGGCTTAGAGAGGTGGAAGATACCGGAAGTGACGTACGTGAAGGGACGGGGTGTAAACATCCGCTTACTATTTACAATGGCAAACACTGGGGAATCGGTCAGTTAATCTGTTATATCTACGCTTTGCAATGATGCCACATCGCTGTTCTGCTGTGTAATCTGTTCGAGTAATGTCAGTTATCAAGTTTCACTTTACAAATGCACCAAAATATCGTTATATATATCAAATCAAATATAATTGGTATAACTAGTGAGAGACGGTTGATTCATAGACGTTCGTAGACATAGGATAAATCAATGCTAATGATATATAAGATGACAAAATGAAACCAAGATATGATAATATGAACGAAGTACAGTTGAGACAACAAAATCAGATAGTCGGTGTTGTTGTTATTTTTTGTTAGAGATTGTTTGTGTTTAAAATAAAAAAAAACAAACATGAGATAAGCACGCCGGCGAAGTAGACCCTATTGTAGGCCATCGACAATAAAAGCACTTCACAACATCCTGTTTTTAAACATCGTTAATCAACCGACGACCTAATTTACTAACTGTACATTACAAAAATCAAAATAACTCACCACATATTTTAAAACATCAAAAGAATAATACGTCTACGAATCCACCTACGAAAACATCGCATCCCAATGTAACATTTTACGATTTAGTTATCACTTATAACACATTAAAACATTCAGAATTTCATAGTTTATAAGATAATGTTTTCAATAAAATGTGTGGTTAATCAAATATAATCAAATAAACATCGTATCAAATTGACAATTCATCAAGAGTGTCAATTAATTTAAGAAACTTACCTTATAAACGTATCCAAAAGGACAATATGAATATCCAAATGCACATTAGACAAAAAATGTTAACCTATAATTCCATCAATGACAGTACTTGGAAACAGAAGATGGTCAAATAATAACCCTCTTTCAGCAAAAGTCTTTTCGCAAATGGCAAGATAGAAAACCAAATAGTTATGATGATTTTACACTAAAAATAATTTCATTGGTACATTAGATTTAAACGAGAGTTTTTATTGGATAACTTGATAGAGATATGTTCATTGGCTGACAATTTCTAGACTGAATGTCGCGTTAAGTGTATTGTGTGTCACCAAGACAGGACGTTGGCAATAGACATGACATGCTGGTCACCGACTTGTGTTATATAATTGAGTCGGTCCAGTAAACTTGTTATCTGTACAAACATAATTACACTCCTTCCTTCTCACATACTCAGGTTCTTAATTGCGTAAACTAATGTGCTGTAACAACACTTCTCCCCTTTGATCTGGAAGAAACATCTATATGGTTCGCTAAACTGAGAATTGTGTGTTGATGTGCAGAAGTGACACATAAAAGCTATCAGACTATTAATTAAACCATTTCGTTTTCATTAACGATATGTTCATTAAAATGCTTCTGGTAACATAATTCTTTTATTCGATAATGTTCGTTGTCTATATCAATCTGTGTATATGTTTAGCGTGCACAATAGAGCAATCTTCATGTATATTTCATTGAGCTTGTTGACCAATACAGTTCATTTATTTATTCATGAAAGTGAAGTGAAAATGGTTTGCATTCCATTACATCATATATAGAATATTCTAATTGACAAACTTAAAATACAGTAATCTTTTATATTAAATACAAAATGTTATTTATAAATCTGCAACGTTGTCTCGCTTGTTTGAACAGTCAATCGTTCAGTGTATATGAAGTTATACCTACCATATATAATTATTTATTAATACATACAAAACAAAATTAACATGCCGATTATTCAACATACTTTGATCAATTGATGCTTCTTAATCTCTGTTTATCCGATTCCCGCGATAATCTTCTTCCCTTGTTTCAGTGTCACTTGAACTGTCATACCTTCCCTTCTAGTTCCGCGATTGCTACAAACATACTATACAAAAGCGCAGAATGCACTCTAATAAAGCACGCCCCGGTTGTTGTAACCATATAAAATCGCTAGTTGAATAGGTTAGTAATCCGTTTATCGAAAATTGGGGTTGTTTTGATGAAGTTTTCTGTCTTATATGAGCAGTTTAAAAGTGGGGAAAACGCGTTAAATTATGATTAGCGGCCATGTAGAGGCTCCTTCACGTACGTCACAGCCCGACACGCTTCAGTGACCACCCCTGCCCATTTTCATTCTGGTCGCCGGGGCTTAATTGGGCACTTTTTAAAAAAGCCGTATATAAGTTATTTATGGGTCGTTTTCAAAAATTTAAAATCTAGCAATTGTCAAATTGAAACCCCTTTTCAACGAATCCGAAAGTGACCATATGTCATTTCATCTAACCTTTAAATTCGGTATATATCAGTTGAAATGAATTCTGTACTTTCACAGAGTAGAACAAACAATATTGATCAATCTAAGAGTTTTTAACCGTATATAGTATTACTTTAAAAATGTTTATTTTATGCCTCCGAATCAAAGATTCCAGTGTATATTGTTTTTCACCTGTCTGTCAGTCCATTTGTCCGAAAAACTTTAACCATGGCCATTACTTTTAGTTGGGCAGTAATAGATCTTTGATAAATATATTTTGATGAGACCTTTCAGATGAGGTTATATTGTTTAACCTCGTGGCCTTGCCATTTGTTTAGGAAACAGTTTTGGAAAAACTTTAACTTTGACATAACTTTTGATTGGTCAGTGACAAACCTTTGACGTTTCACATGTGTACCTATTGTGACAAGAACTATCAGATCAGGTCATAATTGTTAATCTTTGATAATAATAATGATGAGGATACATATATCGCGCTACAGGCACAACACAAAGTGCCGTGTGTAAAACGCTACACATATTATAACCCTGGTATAAGGACCAACATCATTCCTTTTTCATTTTCGACTTCCCTTGGAGTATGCAACCTGCAAAAGGCGCTCGAGTGAGTAAGTGAGTGAGTTATTGTTTAACGTCGCTTCGGCAGTATCGCAACCATTAGCGGTGTAAGGCACTGGAATGTTTTCTACCATTGCCTTCACTTCCAAACAAGGTACTCAATTGTTTTATTGAGTGAACAGAGGCACATTTCGAATAAAGTCCCTTGCCCAAGGTGACACCACGAACCTGTCAACTCATGTGTCAGCGTGGGCAGGGAATCACCCTTCAAACTCTCAGTTTGTATCCAGCAACGACGCGGGTAACCCACCCATCCAGCGAGCCACTCAATTGTTCTATCATATCATAGCACTTATATAGCACAATAGACAGCACATTTTAATTTCTTGTAAAACACTTTAACTGTAAAACCCCTTGTGTTGCTTAAAGGAATATTCCATCGCAAAATGAAAATAAAGCTAATAAAAGAATGTTTGTTGGGCTATCGATACATCCTATCCAATATTTTTTAGGTACATTGCAACTTCTGTAATAAAAATTCAAACAGAGAAAAAAACGCAATTATCGGACTCACAGGGCGCCGCCATGTTGCCAGAACGAGAGCGTGAAACGACGAGATTACGCTATGAAAGACACACCACGAAAATAGGAGACGCCGCTGTTTTCAATGGCGAGAGGTGCGGGCCTGTCATGCATGTATTTTTAAAAACCGTAAGGACCTGGGTATGATCGCCCCCGCTGCCCAAAAGTAATAATTTACGATCCCCAGATCAAATAAATATAAGATTTTTAACAGTAGATTGCTGAACTAAATCGGGAATATATGCTTGGACAATTAAGATTTGCAACTGTTGTCAGCTGTTCCCGTTCGGGCGACGCGAGGTTTGAACATTTTGATAATTTTGAAAAAAAATCTAGACCATTTCATAAGTATTTAAATTTAGATTACTTCTGAAATACCCTTGTTGATATAAATTCAATAGTAAAATAACACATATTAAACGGAAATTCAGTTTATTAGTAGTAATTACATTGATTTTCATAACGATATTTCGTTTGCAAATCAGAGCGAATCCTAAACTAAGCGAAGCCTCGGTGTATTGTGACAAGTTCGTAATCAAAACTTAATTCGTATGTACGTATTAAGATATATTTGAATCGACCAGAAATTGGCTTTCTTTCTCTGTGTATTTTATTCTGATCGTTTAATATGTTTCATTGATCTGAAACTTTTTATTATGATTTTATTGTATTCCATTAAAATTTATGTCACTGTTCGTACGAGACCAATTTGACTACGAATTATGGTAGTGGTTGTAGTGATGTAGATTGTTTTAGGATTTATAATTTCGGCATTACTATTAACTTATTATTTCAATTGATATAAATTATGATAATGTTCTTATTGTTGTAGATTTTCATGAAGATAATAAGTTTAGTCAAATTATAATGAATCGTCTTACTGAAATGAATCAGTGTTATATCTTGTTAAAATATTTAGGATATAATATTAAATATCAATATTAGGAAATAATATTAGTAATAACATTTGTAATTAGCATCTGCAGTTCGAAGTATAATTGGGGAAATGGATGACAGCAAAATATGTAAACATTACTGTGAGTTCTGGTAAATTTCGGTGATTTCCTGGGAGAGTTTCGAACAGTGTACCAACTGATCGGCAATGTTTACCCATTTTGTGTTTGTATCAATAAAAACAATAATCGGGTTTAACAGTTTAACGGATATGAGCAACGATGGAAGATTAGCAGATGCCGGTGAAGATAAAAACGGTAAGTATAGCCAACAAAGTAAAGGACAATAAACATGTATATCAAGACACCCCAGATCGAGTTAGCTCCCATAATTTAGCGGTAGAAACCGGCAGATACCAAAATTCAGATTATGCAAGTCGTAAATGCCAAATGTGTAAAGACGATATCGAAGATGAATTCATTTTATACTTAAATGTCCAATTTATCATATTTATAGAATAAAGTTCTATCACCGATCTATCGGCAGCATCCGCCATTAAGATTCACGCTATATATTTAACCCAATTTTATACTTTTTTGAAAATTTAACATATACAATGACAGAAAATTCACATTAGTAACACAACATATACTAAAACGAATAAACAATATGCGTTTTGTCCGTAGCGAGGTTTTCGCAGCGCCGATGAATGCTTCAGTTCTCATTTTTTTTATTTTTCAACAAATATGCGCTTGTCTTTGATGATGATAGTTTATTCTGTCAAAAAGGCCACAGGCCCATAGGATATAACATTTCAATTTTAAGTTACAAATATTTGTTTTACAAAAGTATAACATAAACACTTGCCCCAATCATAATTAAGTATGTACAACGTATATTTTACATATCTTTTTTGTAAATACAAAATTTCACTACTGTTAAATTTATTTATATAGCGAACCATAAAGTTTAAAAGCAAAATATATGTATTTTCCAAGATTCAAAATAGTTGATTGACAAATGGAATTCATTAAGTTGATAAAAGATTCCTGTGATGGATTTACAATATATTTATAATGGATATACTTTTTACGTAAATCAGTAAATGCGACACATATCAATAAAAAGTGAAATTCATTTTCAATATAATCTAATCCATGACATAAACAATGAGTACATAATCTGCATTCGAAATCAATACCAGCTCTGCGTCCTACTTCTACCATTAAATTATGATTACAACATCTAAAACGACTTAAAGCTTGCCGATACACTTGCTCTTGAATATTGAGAAGGAGATGGCACTCTACGTGTAGTAATGATTTGAAGATTAGGTATGAATTAAGTCGAGAATTTTCAGAAATATTTGAGCGCCATTGCTGCATGTCGATATCCTTGATACGTTGTTTAACTTCCAATAAGAAATGTTCACGGCTTCCAAAATCTTGCGTAATCCATACGATTCCAAATCCCAATTTATATAAAATGTCCTTTAAATATGAGACCCATGAAGTTCGTTCCGAAAGATCAAGATTATATAACATTTGATAAGTCTGTTTTGGTAATCTTCTGTTGTCCATGGTAATAAACTTGCTCTAATATGTGATACACTTCATTACTTGCGTTGTATATATAGAATGTCGCTTGTCTTTATCAAGTTATGAAATATAAAGTCATCAAAATATTAACTTCATTAATATATTTTAATTTTACTGTGTTTTTATCATGTATTTATATCATATTTGTGTAAACGAGAACATCCTTTCGAATATCGTTTCCACAAAAAATACTCTGATAGAACCCTCCTTTTAAGCCATATTATTATAAATATCCATCAGTATTTCAACTTATTCAATTGCTTAGCGTTAATAGTGTTAAGGTACTGATTACTGAATTAACAAACATATTATGACACTCCAACGAAACCACGATAGGTCTCTCCTACGAAATCACTGGTTCCCGTATAGACAATTGTATAATGTGCAAGTGAAATTTTAGAAATATACATTCGTCTGCAGAATTATCCACTATATCCAGGTACATGTATTTCATTTTAACGACAGAATATATATTTTAGGGATCAATTCATCATTAAACTTTTGACAAGATGAAAGTATTAAGCAGTCCATTCCAGTTCGTAGGAGGATATCTCGATGAATTCGTAGGAGGATTATTATTACTTAATTACGATTTTGTCATTTTATATGACATTAATCTGAGAACAGCACTGATTGATAGGCTAATTGTTACTTACTTACGGTCACGTAATCTTATTCTTAGTTCACTGATAAAAATCAGTCTTCTCATCTTCAGCGACACCTGTTAAACGTCAAATCACTGCTGATATAATTGTTACAATGAATAAAGTTCATTCTTACCAGATTACTTTATTCATGAAAAACAACAAATTAAATATATAATAAAAATAAACATTGCCGATCATCCAGTATTTTAAAACCAAAAAATCCTCCGACGAATTCACCGAAAAATTCTCCTACGAATCGGATATCCTCCTACGAAGTTCTTACACTCGACATTGCATTGTGATTGAAAATTAGGTGATTACGTTTTTTGAATTATAATTGTAATTTAAACAATATGACTATTTACAAGGCATTTTGAAACTCCTGAAGTAAAATAAGAATTGATCGTTACAAGTTACAAATTAAATACACATATGTTAGTGTGGAATTGTGTATTTGGAATTAATTACAGATATATACTAATTGAAGTACAGTTACTTGAAGCAGGTTCAATTATTCATTTACAAATGTATGTATATCAAACATTTTATAATCCTAAAAATGAAACTACTCAACTATAAATTTTAACATTTTTTTATTCTACTTAGGAAAGGTTTATTATTTGATAAATAGTCAAAACGGGGTTCTGTCTAAAAATAAATTGCTGAATGAACCACAAATATTTATATATTAACCATTTGAAAACTGCCTCACGTATTTAAAATCACAAACTGCAGGTCAACGAATGCAAATAAAACGAGTGTCAAAATTTCTTTCTCGACGCTGACAAACATTTCATTGCACCCCAAGTAGGCCTAGTTGATAAATTTACTAATTTATTACCAATTTAATATCCATTACGATATCTGGAAATATTATTTGATTTGTAACTGGCTAATTTTCATAGTCATGGTGCTTGACTTAACAATGCGCATGCGCGAACAAGACTTACGTGTTATGTGAATGTTTCATTCAAATAAACAGCCTTGAAGAAATGATGGAATATAAAATATGATGTATTCAGCGCCATGATCGAATGTCCCTGTATTTTATTGTCACTACGGGGTTTTAATCAGTCGTATTCACATCACACGATGACAAGTGCGCAGCGCAAACAGACAGTGGGTCTAGTTTATTGTACAAACTCTACCGCACAATGATGTACGGAGTTTACAATCGTTGGTGTGTCATTTACGGCAGATTTTCAAGAAAGATGGCGGCGCCCACGTCGAGCCAAAGTGACGGTTTATATTTGATGTAATTATTTAACCCATTGACCAAATACACACATATTTTGTGAGAAAATACCTGATAACTCAATCTTTTATGGGGAAAATTTTGAAATTACGCTGGAATATTCCTTTAACATAAAATTTTGATAAGGTGTTCTATCAAATTATATACCAATCAATAAACAAGAGATACTCTTTTAAAAGTGTCTACCCGGTGTATTGGTTTGATAACTGGTCGTGTGAACTTAACTACACAGATACTTGACAGTAGAATTTATAATGTTGATCTAAATAGCAACAGTATCCACACAAACTTCGCATAAAAAAACTTGTTTACGACGTACTTCTAAGCTCTTTGGTTGCCCCACTCTGACTGTACCATAATCAATTGTGCATGATCTCGTACATACAGATAGAGGACAAATCAAGGTTATCAACAACTTGTAACAAGGAAGTAAAAACAAGTCGTTTGAACGATACATATAGGAACCTATTAAATTAGTTATTGCTAAGAGAAAGGCCGGCGTAAAAATAAAAACAAGCTACACCGCATTTCCCAAAAAAAGATTTAACAGCATATAAATTAAAGCAGTAGTTCTCAATACGATTATTTTCTAGCTTCAATTAAGAGTAAAAGTATCAAGATATAAAGAGGTTATCATGCGAGTGTGCTCCCGGGATGTCAATCCCACATTAGGAATAAACACTGTATTTTGAGAGCCTTGGGTAGATATATAAACTAGTGTCCAAAAGAAACGATACCATCTATTTTTTAAAATATCTTTTTACAAAGTGATTTTCTTCGTATGAACACATGGTTTTGCGTATCCCACATCCCAAATGCAGTGTATTGAATCGAAAATACTGAGAACATTTTATCACATCCGAAGAAATGGTGCACTTTGTGAGAATGACATTATTTTAGGTAGCATAGTTTCCAACTGCAGATAAAGTGTATAATTGGCTGACCATACAGACCGCCACATCCGGGAATTTCATCTCCGAAACCCATTCATCATTATGACGTAAACGTCAAAGACGTCACTGAGACACTTGGTTAGCAGACAAACTTGGTAAAAGAGATTGAAGACTCATGATATCTGAACACGTCGTCCATAACACAAAACGTTCCTGAGGTGTCAACAACGAGTAAACAAACAGACGAATTCAACGTTGGCAACAGAGAGACTGAGCAATGACCATGCTCTCATATGGGAGCAGATTTTGCATCTTCAAGAACAATGGTAGACAGCGTGTTTACCGAAGAATAAGTGACCTTTTATGCTCTGACTTGCGTCCATCAAGTCAGCCCATTGCCTCCTTGATGAATGACAAAGCTTATCTTCTGACGTCATCCGACGTCTGACGTCATCAACCCATTGACGTATACTTGCCTGTTCTGACGCTCGGGATTGACATACCAAATACAAATGTGACTTAGTGACTCCTCTTTTGACATTTTCAACATTTGTCTCAGTCATTTGTGTGAATGAAATTTTCATTTTCAGACCCCTCACGTCAATACAGACCTGTACAAATGAATGCAAAGTACTGATTGAAATGAATTTTGTACACATGTTAAATGAACGAAATCTCAAAAGAATAATACTAATTCTAGATTTCTGTGTCGTTACGTTTTCCTGTAATGGCCGCTCACAGACGTGGTATCGTTTCTTTTGGACACTAGTTTATTTAACTGTCTACTAACTAGATTTGCATTCTCTGTTTAGGAATATGTTTTAACTACAACACATGCATTATTATTGTGTTGTATTACATTCCTGTTGTTGTGATACTTGTCTTTTAAATTCTATTTTTATTGCGCTAAGGGGGGGGGGGGGGGACTTTAAATAAATTTAAATAAAGTTGAGACTTTAAATTAAAATTTACTTTATTTGGAACTCCCTAGGAATGTAATTGTAACGGTTATATAATATTGTTGTATGTTGTTCACATGTCAACATACAACAATAAATAATAATAACCCCCGCCCCTGTCTATTGTATAATCTATTATCTGTATCTTGTGTACATGTGTATAGCACCTTATGATATGTCGATGTCTATGTCTGTATATGCATGTGATGTACACATCTATGGGTGTATAACCTGCATGCATTGTGCATTTTATTTAGCATGTTTTTACATTTACATATAAATGTTCATGTAAGATGGATGTTATGTACATATATTATTTCACCAAAGCGTATTCTGATATCAACACAAAGTCACATATAGCCGAGGCTGACTAATGTTATTTGGACTTTAAGCAGATATTTTATCTCAGAATATTACAAATGAAAAAGGAATGTCAGCTGTCTGACGAGGGGGTTACTTGTTATCAGCGTGTTGCGTAGGCCGGTTATAAAATGATCTTCTATTTACAATGTAACCTTCAAGTACCGGATTATTCAGAGGAAAATTTGTGGAAAAGCTTTGTTTTTATCTTCAGATCTAGATGTGCATAGCCTTGTAAAGTTTGTGTCGATTTTCACTGATTTTGATGAAAAAATGTATTTTGATGTTAAAAACTGATTTTGATGAAAAAACTGACTTTGATGAAAAAACTGACTTTGATGGAAAAAAACGACTTTGATGAGAAGACTGTTTTTGATAAAAAAAAATACCTTGATGGAAAAACCGACTTTTATGAAAAAAATGAGCTTGGGATATCCCATCTTAAGATGGGATAGCAGAACTTTTTAGAAAAAAATGAGTTTGATGAAAAAATGTATTTTGACGTTAGAAACATGATTTTGATGAAAAAAATGACTCTGACAAAAAAAACGACTTCAATGAATAAACTTTCTTAGATGACAAAATGACAAAATTGACTTTGATGAAAAAATTTACTTTGATGAAAAACTTACTTTGATGAAAAAAACTGACTTTGATGAAAAAAACGACTTTGATGAAAAAAACAACTTTGATAAAAAAAATTACTTTGATGAATCCAATGACTTTGATGAAAAAAAAATTGAAAATGAATTTTATGAAAAGAATAAATTTGATGGAATTTGATGAAAAAAAATACTTAAATGACAAAACGACATTGACAATTGAATTTGATAATAAATGAATTTAATTATGAGGAAAAAGACTTAGAATACACAAATTATTGTTGTAAAATAAACAGACTTTGAAATACAAGGATGGTACAAAGGATCATTTTAAAAATGGGCAAAATATAGCTTTAAAGGGGAAAGGGATAAAATTCAATGCTTAAAATAATTTGATAACACGTATTAATTTTGATAAAAAATACTTTTATGAAGAAAATTAAATCGGAGATAATGGCAGAGGGAAGTCTTATTTGTTGAAATTGGCTATTACTAATAAGATAGTGGCGTTAAACCCTAACTCACCTAACCTCAAAGCATTTGAAAACTACACCCTGCAAACGCTGGAGTGAATAAAGGCGCGCTATGAAGCTTCCGGTATTTCTATGGTAACTGAATATTCATTGGCTAGCCATCGCGAGACGTTTCACCCGAAAATGGGTCTGCAGGGTATTCTTAAATTTTCGAGAATAGCTTGTAATGGCCTTGACCAGGTATGATTCGTGCTTCAGTGTCAACTTGTTCTCGTGACTGATAAGAGGTATGAACTCTGGCTTGTTGTAGCATTGATTTAGAGGAACTATAAATGTATTGCATGCTGTGTCATGTGCACGTTTTATTGTCTCCAACTGAGAATAAGACCCGGTCATGCTTGTGTAACTTGTTTGTGACTGTCAAAGATATCAAATATAACTACAAAATAGCTTCTTGATAAAATATCGAATACAGGGGTAATTATTTTTATTAGCTTAAAAGTGTTTTCTGAGTGATTTTACCCGTGTTTAATGTTCACCCTTGTAGCAAAAGTTTCAAACAGGTTTGCTGTTTATGAACTTTTATATTCATATAATTTAATATAAGATTTAAAGTAATAAGATTTAAATGACCCTTTTTGACAAGACAATATTTCACATTATTATAGCCAAATACCTATCATTTTTATGCATAGTTTATATTCCGTAAAAAAGTAGTAAAATAGTGTTTTACTATCTCCCCCACTCCCCAATCTAAATAAATTTAGATCAACAGGTGTATTAAGTTATACCGACTGTATATCCATGATATAGGACAGTCGATCTAAATTTGTTTAGATTGAAAACTCCTTACTCTCTCAAGAAGTACATAACTCCTCGAGTAACTCCATGTGTTATTGTGCCCTGTGGAAATGCATATTTTGTGTACATGTACATAAATTTGTATATATTTTTGTTGATGTGTACTTCTATCACTGTTGGTGTTATTGTATCTGATTGATTTTAAAACTAGTAGTTATAATATCCGTTTCCTCTAAACACATGTTTAACAAAGACATTTCACATTAAGATCTTTAAATCTTTAACTAGTGGCTGCATCATGAGATTAAAAGGGATTGTTGAAAATACTAAGTAGGTTATACTTCACAGTTTGTTAAATGCTAAGTTAGATATCATTGACGGTATGACTGACAGGTTCTTCCTACAATACAGGTTTAAAAACACTTCATGTAAGGATACAAAATTAAATGTTTCTCGGTCACTTTTTTCTTAAAAGTGACGAAGGCGGCTGGATTTTCTTTTTTTTGTTTTAAATGACAATAAAAAGTTGTCACGTGCACAGATAACAGTCATGGGCTGAAGCCTGAGAAACATTGCATGTTTCTATTACAGGGAAAATGAAAGAACCAACATGTGTGTAAATCCGGTGTATGGGGAGCAATACAATATTTCATTTGAACAAACCCTTTGAGACTGGTTTTCATAATCCAGCTACATGTTGTAAATTTAATCAAACGTTTAACAGATTACAAATATCAACAACAAGATAAAAAAAATAAACCCACCTGGACGTATATCTGTTTCAATGATGTAATTATTCTACCCAGCTGGTTATAACATGTTCCCGGAGTGAAACTTCACCTTGGTATGTCAATGGACGTCCTTGAGTCCGTTTTATAGCTTGGAAGTGTAACAGTGTATGCGTTTTCTGAACATTACTTAAAGGGGTACAATACTGTTGAAGAAGTGAGATGAAATTTACCAGAGAGAAAAACAGTTAAGACATGTACAGGGTCTTTAATACTGGCTAACATATTCCAAGTTCTTCTTTTGATAACAAAATTCCAACTGTTAAATACATTACACTTTAAGAGTTAAGGGTAAGGTGACCCTAGTAACTGTTGAGGGGCAACTGGTTTGATTGCTTTAAGTGAGTGGTTTCGTCTTAATGTAAGACTCATCAGACTCTGAATAAGCAGTGGTTTTGGCTCACCTTATATACTCTTAGGCTTGCAATAAATGCAAGAAACAATATGTAAGTGAAACAAAAAGGGAGTTCAAAACACGCCTGTCTGAACACTTTGTAGACGTCTCTCACAAAAGGGACTAACCAGTGGCCCTTCACTTCAATCTCCCTAACCACCCCAAGAGCGATTTATTCTACAAAATAATCGCTCAACTCAAACAAAATCCTGAGTTAGAGAGAACCACACAATCTAGAAGATCTCTAGAATTGAGGTGGATATTTGAGCTACTAACGTTCCAACCGCGAGGCCTCAATGATAAGATCGTAGGTTGAAACATTCCTCCCTTTGTTTTCCAATTTTACATTAAACCTTAGTCCGGGACATAGAAGATGTAAATATCACTAAATCTCCATGATTTTAATAATAATTCAAATATGTAATATAAATACGATATCATGTTTGTACTGTTCATTATATATGTTGAGAGATATAAAATGTCAATCTGACGTCGTTACATACTATCGATTATGTGTTTTAGTGGTTAAGTAAGAACACATCTAACACATTCTTTGTTTTGTTTGGACACTGCATATATCAGGATCACTATATGAGATGATTATATCACTGTCAGATAACTTTTAATACTCTTACATTTTGCACAATGTGTGTTAAATAACTTTGTATCTCACGCTTCAATAGATTTGCCTAAATCTTGTTATAACCGAAATCGATATATCTGCATAGCTGCAGTACTCTCTACGATAGGTGCAAGTGCATATAAATCTGTCACATGATATGTGTCTCACATTGCTTTCTGCTCGGTGCTTGACTACCCAAGTATGTTTGTTTCAAATTGAAATCACTCGTTTACCACGACTTACTTGACTGTTTTGTAATCCAAGTATATATTTTTTTTAAAAACATTAAATGAAAGTTTCTCTGAAATATGTGTTGCTTGTTAAACACAGTTTTCATCACTTCAAGGTTGAGTCAACGAAATTGAAAATTACCCCTGTACATATTGTACTCACAATATTCATTTTCAAAACGTGCATCATTTGGTAAAGGTCAAACACACTACAATTCAGAATGATGATAGGTTATCATTGCATAAAACTATTTCTGCCACTCACTAAGGTCTAACGTAATATCAGAATATAAGGAAAGTGTAGGGAGTTATAATGAAAGTTAAATTGCTCAAATTATTGTTGATGTTTTATCATATGCTATTGAGATTATTCTAACAGTTATTTTGTTTATAATAATGATAAGGAATTATATCAACAGTAAAGTTGTTCAATTGACTAATAATCTTGAATGCAAGAGCCATCCCATCAGACAACTTGCATCACAGAATGAGACACTACACACTGTGCATTGTAAGGTCTGATGTTGGGAAAACCACCACGTCAGTTTAATTTATACATTTCAAGAAACTAAAAAGAATCAAGGCATGTTTAGTCTTGGTGGTAATATAAACCTGAGGAAACTGCTTGTGTTGACAATGAGCATACCATTCGTCTCCTAAGTACTTGGTCGATATTTACTTCGACAACACTCGACGTTTCTCAGATAAAATTATATGGTCAATAATTTGGTTTAGTACATTGAAACATTGAGTCAACAACTGTGCAAGAACTAGACTTAAGCGCCTGTTAACTTTTCTGTAGATGAACACATCACAAAACCAAAATTATAATATTCTTAACTTTTCTCTAGACGATCAAATCACTAAACTAAATATATAATATTATTCTAGATGAATACATCACTAGATTAAATAAAGGGGCCAAGTGAATATAAAACAACACACCAACTAGAATAAATAAATGATGTACTTCATATCATGTTTCTTGATGACTCATCACACACCTTAGAATCGGAATAAAAAAAATTATATAATAATAATCTGAACACCTCCCAACTTATACACATTCAAAACACGAGCAACTTACAATATATATAATGTGATTCTTGCCTTTTATCTATGTTTATGTGTCGGAAAAATACACAAATATCATATCATAATGTCTCGTCGTCTCCCGCCAGTGGTAATCTATGAAGAACCGTTTTAAGTAGTTGGAAATAAGGCGTCGGTTATATGTCTTTGATAATCTATGGAGAGGTTTTTTAAATGGGTTTGAATATAGCGTCGTTTATATGGCTTTGATAATCTTTGTACAGGTGTCGGTCCTATAGCGAATCAAACGGGTTTACACTTTCTATAATATTATCATGAATCTAAAAATAAAATGTTTAAAACGAAATTGCGAAATCATAAAAATAAAACATTTTGAAGAAATAATGCGACCTATGAATCGACAGTGGTATGGAACTCGTCAATGTGAATGGGAGAGTTGTAGGTATGATGCTAATTTGAGAGTTAAGACAGCAAGATGAATGACCATTCCATCATGGCCACTCGAAAGGAAATGAACTCACATGGCTTAACCGAACCATGTACATTCGTTTTATCTTGCCATTTATTTACCTTTTTGTGAGGTCACTTTATTTCAGTAAGAATTGCGTGCTACAGCGCCATTAAGTATGAGAATGTAATGGTAGAAGATGTTTTCATTACTTGGAAATACTCGATTTATAAACATTTATGTTGTATTTATGAAATGGACTTAATGTCTGTAATGAAACTGTTTTAGTCCAAATTGATTTAATCTATCCACATTTTGGTTGTCTAAACTCTAAGTAGAAGTTATTGGAAGCATTTTAAGTGAATTATATTAATAGTATTATTGGTGAAACAATTGTGTGTTCAAATTTAAGAAATAAAAGCCAATTTAAACAAATAAGACTCTCCTCTGTCATTATCTTTTGTTTCATTTTCTTTATAAAAGTATTTCTATCAAAATTAATTTGTGGTTTGAAATTATTTTAAGCATTGAATGTTATCCCTTTACCCTTTAAAGTTATATTTTGCCCATGTTTTAAATAATCCTTTGTACCATCATTATATTTCAAAGTCTGTTTATTTTGCAACAATCATTTGTGTATTCTAAGCCTTTTTCTTCATAAGTAAATTCATGTATTATCAAATTCAATTGTCAATGTCGTTTTGTCATTTAATTTTTTCATCAAAGTCATTTCATTCCATCAAATTTTTTCTTTTCATAAAATTCATTTTTAATTTTGTTTTCATCAAAGTCATAAGATTCATCAAAGTAATTTTTTCATCAAAGTTGTTTGGATATCCCAAATTGAGATAGCGATTTATCCACAGTTGGGATAGCCATGAGTCATTTTTTTCATCAAAATCAGTTTTCTCATCAAAGTCGTCTTTTTCATCAAAGTCGGTTTTTCCTCAAAATGAGTGTTTTCATCAAAATCAGCTTTTTCATCAAAGTTGTATTTTCATCAAAATCAGTTTTCTCATCAACGTCAGTTTTTTCATCAAAGTCGGTTTTTCATCAAAGTCGTTTTTTTCATCAAAGTCGGTTTTCATCAAAGTCAGTTTTTTCATCAAAATCAGCTTTTTCATCAAAGTTTTTTTTTCATCAAATCAGTTTTTTCATCAAAATCAGTTTTCTCATCAAACTAATTTTTTTCTAAATTGGATAGACCCATACTTGCTAACGCCTCATACCTCTTCCAACCTGATAAGTTCTTCGGCGTCAGCTACGACACTGGTGACAAGACATTCCAATGTAGGCGCAAGGTGGACGTCTTCAAGTTCTGGCTCATGTGGAAGGCAAATGTGAGATGAGGTTTCTGTACTTCTTGTCATGTTTATTTATATTTTAATGATATTTTGCTTCGTTCTTATCTTTAAAAGAATAATTTAACGTTTCACATATTGCTGATGGTGTTTCTCGGACAGTTTAGAATTTTGGTAAAACTGTAAGTGCATTAGACATTTCTTTCAATCTTCAATTTTATCTAAAATATCTTAAACTGTCCACTGCATGGTCAACGTCTTTTGGTTTTTTTAAATAAAACTTATATTCTTCTTATCGCTTGCAGGGCACACGAGGCATGGAGCAACACGTGAACACACTGTTCGAGAACACCTCATACTTTGTGGAGAAGCTGAAGCAGAGGGAAGGCTTCCAGATGCTGGTGGAGGACCCCAAGCTCACCAACGTCTGTTTCTGGTACATCCCGCCATGTTTGAGAGGACAGGAGGAGACCGCTGACTTCCAGAAGAGGCTTCACAAGGTGGCGCCAATCATCAAGGAGCGTATGAACGAGAAGGGCTCCATGATGATCACATATCAGCCCCAGAAGGAGCACGTCACCTCTTCCGGTTGGTTCTGCAGAGTTCTGGTACCACATTCGAGGATATGGACTTCTATATCGAGGAGATCGAGAGGCTGGGCCATGACATCGTCGTCTAAATCTGTGGTCGAGATGTGGTGTCTGTCGCACACATTTAACATTTGTAGACAGTTCATGAACTGCACTGCAAACGACATTAGTATCAATATCACGTGCTTAAGGTCTGGTTGCTTTATCTCTGTTCCGCTTGTGCAGTCATGAAAGACTGATCCAGGTCATGAACTGATCAAGAACTGTGTCCTTAGTGTCTCCAAGCTCCCGACCGCTGAGCACTACATAATGACTTGTTGATGACGGTGTTTGCTGGTTAAAACCTGATCAATTGTTATTTGTTATGCCCAAGTTTGTTGCTTATTGGGTATTTGTGATGTTGATTGGGCGACATCTTAGGATGTTGAGCATTGATTGGGCGATGTCTTTTAGATGTTAAGCATTCATTGGGCGATATGTCCACGATGCTAAGCATTGGACGATTTGGCATGAGATAACAAACAATAATAGATCTGATTTAGATAAGTGAATGGAATGGGAATTTGATTTGATATTAGGTATCGAAAACAAATACTTCTCTTAATCGAGCACGGGTATTTTGAAGAGATAATGGCAAATATTGAAATTTATTCTCCTAAAATAATTCCATCAAAACCATTACTGCCATCTATGGTCATATCATTTCAAAAATCACAAAATCATTTAACCAATGTAGTCTTTCGCTCATAACAGTCAATTGAACTACATATTTCATGTACATGTATATAAATCCATCACGTAATCAATGGTGTCTGACCATTTTTATCCGAATCTCAATCATCAGCATGACAATATGTGACATGCATTTTACATCATAACCATCGCCTAGAATTCATTTCTGTATATATGACAGTAAGATGTTTTTTTGTAACGGATTGATTGGTTGGTTGTCTGATTGATTGGTTGGTTGGTTGATTGGTTGATTTGAATTGTTCGTGTTGTTCGATCCAAGGCCTAAAGGGTGATAAAAAGAGTGATGTAGACACCAAGAGACAACTGTTTCTTTGTGTGGGGTAGTTAGATCTTCGACGGCAGCTGACGAAGTTATTGAGTGAGGGGACTGGGGAGAAAGAGGAAAAGATTGAGTGAGTGAGTGGTGAATGATTGAATATGAATCTTTTATAAATATCTCAATATAATCATCCTTCATACCGCAGCTATCATATTTAATGAAGACTGGTTCTCTGAATTCGTTGCGTTTTCGCCCCACTGAGCACAAGCGCATCACATCTAGATATCCAGTCTGATTGTGTTAAACTTAAAATTGATCTTGTTTGTTCAAGCATAATGTTCATACTGTTATCATTGTATATACATGTTTTATACTAGTTATCATTTTGTTAACCTCCTCTCAATACGTAAGGTTGATGACAATCAAACTCTCGAAATATAACATTAACAGGTTTTTTTCAAAATTTCTAAATTTGGAACTATAGTTTTTGCAAAATTTCAAAATTGTCGAAATTGCTACTTTTTTCTGCAAATTCGATCTTTTGCTATTCAAGCTTGATGTCTTATCGAAATGTTAAAACTGTTTGTTCACAGAAAGGTTCAAACTTATATTCACTGTGCAGTTTATTTATTTTGCTTCAATGAATAATGGATTTCAAAGAAATGGTGGAAGCTTTCACTGCACTTTCATCTCCGTTATTTGTCATTATGTACTCATCGCATAGTTTATATTTTTTCTATGCTACAAGACTGCAAAATATTGTTAATAAAATAAACATTGAAAATAACTCATTTTAATCGTTATCATTTCTCTGTATCGAACAGTATTTTTTATGTTTGGGGTGGTGGTTTTGAGTGTGATTCATCGTTAAAGTTTGATATGAAAAGAACAAGAAAAGTAAATGTTGTTGGTAACTGCCAATGCTCCATTGAATGGTTCCGTATAGTATTTCACCCAGGCTCTGAATGCAGTATTTGATTAAATATTAAAAAGGAACCTTCTGAGATGTTTGGGATCTGAAAATATCATTCTCCATAGGCTCCTTTTCAATATTTAATAAAGTGGTGATATTTTAGAGTCTGGGTGGAAGACGAGATTACGTCGACAAAGGAAAGAACTCTTTCGTCAGCCCTCAGGTCAAGGGAAGTAAGGCATCTTTCCCGTTAGCCTGCTCGTTGGGCCTTAACAGAACGCAGAGTAAGAAGAAGTCCCACAGAGAGACACCTTATGTACACCAGAGACATAATCTGAAAGCTGATGCCTCTTATTAACAAGTCAACTCTGCACTCACTGCACAAACCATGCACACACATACAATATCACAGATAAGCTATCATTCTGTCTGCTATTGTGCATACAATGATGCTAAGCATTTCTTTATATCTATATTGATTATAAACATATTTAATTCATTTAAGAAATGGATTGGGCACAAGTTATGAAACTTATAGAAGCCCTCTCCACGGAATCGACAAATATTTGACAAGGCTAAAATACATAACACCATGGTTGCAGAAGAAAATAAGAAATCTAAGTGACGAAGTGGGTAAACATGTAATATACAGTATTAAGCCAACACACAATTAGAAATATTATTATTTGAATGCACTTTGAATATGGTTAATACATACATTAGTATTTATTATCAATTGAACCGTAGAACTCTTTCCACTGAATTTATGAACACTGTGAAACATGCTTTCGTTGACTGTTTGTGGGAGATTTGGATTGCCATACAGGATTGTATGAAGATCAAATTCTGCCTTTAAATTACAAACTCTTTCCTTTAATTCTAAACGGAAATTAGCATATCTTAGACATCTCAAGAAAACATTATGGACGTCTTCAACCAAAGCACCACAAATGCAAGATTTCAGGAATTACAGTTGAGTAGATTTTTTTCTGGCAAGATTTACATAAATTCTTGAAAATATCTCTTAATTTTGGTTATGATAATGGATCTTTATCAATAAGGCAGACCAAGGGACTAATAACTTGCTTCCCTAAAAAGGATAAACCAAAAAATGATTGACATGTTCAACCAATGCACCATCAAATGCAGGATTTACTTTCAGATAAATAGACATGATACAGATCAGCGTTTATGGAACTACAATGATTTCTTTACTTACTTAATTTTGTGATAAATACAAAGTTTCTTATCTTCACGTTTGTAAAGGCAACCAACCAGTTTCTTAGTATAAGCTGTCTCTTGCAGCAAACTTTGTTAAGTCAGTTACAATTCTTGTAGCTTCAAGTTGCACCTTTTCAAGGTTGTCACACAAAACATCCGAACAGTTATCCCAGACCTCAGAAGCATATTCTAAAATGGGTCGAATATACATTTCAGACACACGTGCTGCTATTCTAAAGATACTTTAACACAGAAGAGAAGAGATTAGTTTTGAAGCCTTTTCTATGGAAATATCAACATGATTGGACCATTTATTATTGTCCGAGAAGATAAGGCCAATATGTTTGTGTTGATGTACTGTTACAGGTGATCATTATTGAATACTAATCTAGGTACCCCAGGACTATAACTATGGCTAAATAGCATGAATTTAGTCTTATAAGGGTTACAGTTAAC
This sequence comes from Gibbula magus, assembly GCA_936450465.1. NCBI lineage: Eukaryota > Metazoa > Mollusca > Gastropoda > Trochida > Trochidae > Gibbula > Gibbula magus. The sequence goes on along the minus strand of OW388295.1, from coordinate 5,061,569 downwards.
CAACCATGTGTTAGCACATTCATGTGATTGGGCTAAGTCATATTTAAGAGAAGCTTAAATCGGGTAAATCATTAATATACACAAGGAATATTAATAAAAAAAGGGGCAAAGGACAGATCCCCGAGGAACCCCTGCAGTAACATATAGTGCTTTTGATAATGTAGCGTCTATCGGATAGATAATTTGTTAACCAATTCAGATTGCCATCGCGAATACCATAATATTCCAATTTGTGAAATAAACCCTTGTGCTAAACTCTGTCTTGGCTATATATGCAGCCTGAAAGGAAACCTTCAAATGATGTACGCTTGGCATTACTAACAAAGATATCGTGTTTTATTTTGTAAGACATCTGATTTAAACAGTATTTTAAAACAGTATGAAGGACATAAAACATAATGTACAATAAACTATGAAAAGTAAAACGGACGAAAGGATTAGACAACAGGTTACAAAAGCCTATATAAATGCTTCTCCTGAATGATATATGATGCGTCAGAACGATTTCGCTTAAACATAATATATTAAATTGTCTGCAGAATGTAATGAAATGTGTATATTTAACTTTTGATCTTAAGCCGCGGATGTTCCATATACATGGTACTGTTTATCAGATACACAAGTGTGGCATTATCGGTAGCAGATACGTTTGTCACCAGATTTGATATACCATTGGTTGTCGTTGTGTCGAGTTTAGTATTCAGTTCAGTGTGTATGTTTTGTAAACAGACAGATAATGGTCTAGTCACACAAAGAGCAATCAGTGTGGTTCATTTTGTAACTTGTTGAATAAAAGTATCTGTCATCAATCATTTTCAGTATATTGAGTTATTGTGCACATGACGGGAAGAGTTATGCCCCTTTATTTATGGAAGCGTCCATGGTGCATCTGCACAGACAATATCAAATGTATTTAAATAAAACAGGAATTTTTAAAGAAATAGTTATGATTCTTCATAGAAACATGTATCATTTATTATATAGTTCCCATTTGAAACTACAGTTTTACTTAAATAAAACTTTTTAATGTATGGTATTGGAATGCATGCCTACTTCAGATGTGATTTAAAAGTACATTAAACAGAAAATAATTTGTATATTCTCAGGACATTTAGAAACATTGTTTGTAAAGCAATCGTCACATTCAGTAATGTGTGACAAGGGTAACTTGCAAGAGAGACACGTGCAGCACGTGCAGCACGTGCAGCACATGGGTTGTTATGGAGACTTGCGCTAGAGACGAGCCTTCACGCTTCGGAAGCGCTAACTGTTTGTGTAGTACGTATTACGCAAAAAAAGGGATTCTGTTTATATGGCGTCAGATACCCTTAGCGCGCGATAGTCGAAGTGGTACTTCTCTTTGAAACCAAATTGCAATACATTGTCGTGATATGAAAATTATTAAACATATGCCATGTTGAAGATAAAAGATTTCTCTGGCGAATGACGTTATAAGTATATTTTCCAAAAAATATTTTTAATTTGAAACACTAACATCCTTGATGGCTCTTTAAGGCGCTGAACATAAAAAGCTGTTAGAAAATAGTAAATACGTGTCACCAACTATTCAATAAAACTCCTGGTGCAATAAAAAGAGATCTTAAACAAATGTACATGTTTCGGTTAAGCCATGCAAGTCAATTTCCAATTAGAAGGTCTTTTTAAAATGTTCTCATCACAATGTCAGCTCGAAGGTGATTCAAGTGATCTGACTGACGTAGCTATTCCTCAACATTCACAGTAGAGTTTTAAATATGGTACAATGACAGAATGGACGACGATCTTGCTGTCTTTTCAGATGCAACCATCCTTCACCATCCTATAGTTGATGTAATATATAGTTTTCAAGTTGTTGCAGAAATCAGGTTCTAAACATAATTTAATTTATTACACACATGTGAGTGAGAACACTTCGAGATATTTTTGGTATCCAACGTATGTTAGATACTGCGAGAGACGCATCTGATTGGTCGCTCCATGGTGATGACCCGAGGTCACGAGGGCGGGACTACTTTTGCCATTCATAAGTAAACAAATTACTAAAATTCGTAGGAATCACAAACTGAGCACAATCTGGAATATTATATATGAAACAACGACAAAGCTGAATGCGCTCGTCCTATCGTAACCCGTACGGTCACAGATCACCTGCACGTGTGAGTTGTCTCCCTTCAACCGTCAGTGGCGTCACAACGTCGACCGGGTCAAGCTCGCCTCGTTGTGTTACTCGCTAGACGCTCCAATACATGTATACAGGAAACAATCACACAAACGTCTTTGGTTATAATGATCCCGATGCAAAGCGACTTCGTTTTACTGATAGTGAGGACCGTAACAAGAACTGACGTGGGCTTGTCGTTGCCTAGTTCATGAGCTCCTGTTCGGAAAATGGCGAACTGACAGAGTTTCACGAGTAAATCGGAGTTCAAAATTTGAGTGAGAGAATAGAACGCTTTTATCAGAGTTATGATTTCCTTTGTACGCGGGAACATGTTATTCAAAAGTTAAGATTCAATTGATTCATAACTTAGCACGCCAATTAGCGCTTAAATCAAAGATTATGTTTGTGAGCGGCATCATTCACTCTTTACCGTTACATATTGTGACGTCACTGATATGACAGTGAACTGTATTACTACGCGCTTCACCAGAACGTCTAGAAACTTTCGTTTAAAACTACTAAAAATTATGTGTTTTATATGTGTGTAATAAATAAAATACCAAACTCATTCCCTATGGATACCGTATTTATTACAACTCGTCACTTGTCAAACGTATTTAACTCGCTTTCGCTCGTTAAATACGTTTACAAGTAACTCGTTGTAATAAATACGGTATCCATAGGGAACTTGTTTGGTATTCTCTATATACTATACACTTGAATCTAATGTGCCATACCTTACGAGTGAAACTGATTTTTGGGAATATGCATGGCATTGTCTGATACCAAATTGTGAACAACATCCTTTTCTCAAAACTGAATGATTTACAAGCTAAAGCTGATGTTCTTTATATGTTAGAATAAATAATCAGATTGAATCAGACTCTTATGAGGGGATATCAAAAAGTTTCAATTATCCCAAACACATATCAAAGGTAAAAACTTTATTTTGTTCTCATGTTTTTAAGACTTCTCTACATAGTCACCATCCAGAGAAACACATTTTCCCATCGCTTCTTGACCTTGCGCAGACCGTCTGAGTAGAAGACCCCTGATTACATGGAAAACCAAGCCTCTCGAATGATGTCTTTGGTGTCCTCAAAACGACGTCCACGAAGTTGATTTTTCATCTCAGGGAACAAGAAGAAGTCACTTGGTGCAAGATCGGGTGAATAGGGGGGATACGGTAAGATTTCAAAGCCACATCGTCGTGCCTCCACAGCAGCGGCTTGACAAGTGTGAGCTGGGGCATTGTCAGCTAACAGGCGTACACCTTTGGTGATCATACCGCGGCGCTTCTGTTTAATGGCATCTCGTAACTTGCTCAGCAGGTTGAAGTAATAAGCTCAAGTAATGGTCTGACCCTTAGCTAGATAATCTGTCAAGATGACTCCACGACAATCCCAAAAACAGACACCATGACCTTTCCTGCAGACTTTTGCACCTTGGCCTTTTTGGGAGGTGGTGACGGAGCATGTTTCCACTCTTTGCTCATCTCTTTTGTCTCAGGATCATATTGATAAACCCAGCATTCATCCATCGTAACAAGAAATCCTCTTCGCCTTGTTCCAGAAGCTCCAATGCCTGCCGTGACATGTCCCTTCGATTCTGTTTTTGAAATGAAGTCAGTAAGCGAGGAACCCAGCGTGCTGACACTTTGGACATATGCAACTGGTTATGGAGTAGGTTCCATGCACTGTCATAACTCAGACCTGTTTCATGCATTATCATTTGCAGAGTTACGCGGCGATCTTCTTGAACCAGAGTCTCAACCTTCTTGATGACAACCATATCATCAATAACTGAGAGGCGTCCATTTCTTGGCTCATCTGCGAGCGACATGTGGCCTGTTTGGAAATTCCTTTTCCATCTCACAACAGTGTCATAGGATGGGCTGACATTGTCATAAACAGATTTTGTCTCATCATGAATTTGACGTGCAGTATAGCCCTTCAAATGTAAATACTTAATTACACTGCGCGCCTCAATTTTCTCCATAATAGGGGGTTCTGTGCTAATTGGTCAACAGAAGTAAAACTGGCTGTTGCCAAAAAGACTATTATTGACCCAGGAACTAGACAAGTATCACTTATGCTACAGTGACCAGTCACTAGCACATTCTTTGTGATAATTGAAACTTTTTGACATCCCCTCGTATACATGGTTGTGGAAACGAAAACGACCCCAGTGAACAATATACACAATATGAACAAGATACACTATTGATGGTTCAGGTATATTATTAAACATAATTATCTACTTAAAATACAGTTCAGGTGCAACAAACAATCAGTTTGTTACTGATATGTTCTAAATTTATCAAAATATATTCATTTGTAAGTGTATGTTCTATTTTCTCAAAACTGTTCTTCTGTCTCATCAACAACTTTTACTGTAAAACGTGTGTTTCTTTATGTCAGCTTTGTATACAGCATTCCTCAGTGTTCTCTGATATCCACACCGTGGTACTTGTATGTTGTTAAAACCGTTGCAAGTTGTACATGGTCGCATGATGCAGATAGAGGTGATATCAGGGATATACTATACAAAACTTGTAGTAACAACGAGGAGATATGGAGATATAGGGTTTAATAGCTTATAGTTTTAGTTTTAATAGTTTTAGTTTTTTAATAGTTTTATTTTATCTGCAACTCACAGGTCACGTGACCAGCATGTTTAAGTGTCAAATTGAGAGAGTGCACAAGTCACGATTTTAATCACGTGACACATCTATATCAGTGCAGGTGTAATATGATTGTGATAACACATGCACATATCACGGTATGTTAGCTTACATTCACTTGATAACCAAAGATAACTACAGATAAATACATATAACTACAGATAAATGCATCACTCGGCCAATAAAAATATCCTTGTTTCTCATTAACACTTTAATTTAGTGATATTTTCATTATCATTTTACATTTTAAACAATAAGATGTTTTAATATCCATTAAAGAGCCACCACGGATGTTAGTGTTTCAAATACAAACTTATTTGTGGAAATTATACTTATAACGTCAATTGCAAGAAAAATATTTTATCTACAACATGACATGTGATATATAATTTTCATATCACGACAATGTAATGAAATTAGGTTTCAAAGAGAAGTACCCCTTCGAGTCGCGCACTAAGGGTATCTGACGTCATATAAACAGAATTCCCTTTATTGCATAAAACGTTCTTCACTCAAGCAGGCGTTTCAGAACCGTGAAGGCTCGTTTTTAGTGCAAGTCGCCATAGAAACCTTAAGGGTGCACGGGCTGCACGGGCTGATCGGGATTCACTTGCCGCACTTGCTTCTTTTGGAAGTTACCCATGTCACATATATTACTGAATGTGACGGTTGTTTTATAAACAAGTGTCCTGAGTGTGGGAATAAATAACTGGGCAATGATCCTGAACTCTTTTATTCCTTGTCACATGGTTACAGTAGCATATATTGAATAGTTGCAGCAAGTAAAGTTGAATTAGAAGTAGTAGAATTGATGTAGAAATAGCAGTAGACTAGTAGATATCAGAAGTGGTATAGGAATTGTAGAACTGTAGTAGTAACTGTAGTGGTTCAAGCTGTACAAAGAAAACAAATCATTATTTAGTAAATTATCCAGCAGGACATTTTCCAAATTACTGTTAAACTACCACAATAGCTTAATAATTACTTTAAAATATCAATTATTATGAATTACTTGGCATTAACATTTCATGAAACAATTGCTTTACCATGCCACGAAAATAGGTGACACCAAAACACGTGTTCTTCGAGGAGAGGTTTACTGAGTGAAGATTTTATCATTAAAATTTATATTACTGCACACGATTACTTATAATAGTTACAAATAATGAGAAAAAACAATGCTTACAAATTTTCTGGCCCATTATTGCCCACAAAGTTAGTTAAGTTAAAATGAGTCTACCGCAGCAGACAAATCTTAAGCCGCAGCCGAAACTATACCAAAATACTTTTTAGAGTTACTTCCCTTTGCGTAACTTCCGGTCGGGACAAACAAGAGAAGAATCGAGTGAGGCGCTCGTAAAATAAATGATATAGGGCTATAAATCCTTACACCGGCCCCATAAATGTGTAGTTATTTTGTTTAAAATTAACAAACATTTACCTCCTAAAACCCTGAGAAAATATTCTTAACCAAAAAACATTACAAAATAAAATATATAAGAAAAATATTCAAACAACCTCATTTGAACACAACACAATACCAATATTGAAATAGCACCATTATTAATACAATGAATAATACTGAAGTAAACACTATACTACTCTAAATCTCAAAGGTTACATAATCAATCTCATTGCTGGTTTGTTTCACTAGAAGTCACTCATTTGGTAAGTCACAGAGTCACTGACTCCAGAAGGCACAGTTTATGTATTGGTCTGGTAAGGATTGTCCCCCTTGATCTGACCAGCACAGATCGCACAAGTCCGTCTCTCCCTGGGAATGTCTTTTCCACTCGAGCGAGTGGCCACAGTTTTCTCGGTGTATTCTCATCCGTAATGAGAACAATGTCGCCTACACAGAGATTATATGTAGGCTTCAGCCACTTTTGTCTCAGCTGCAAGGTTGGAAGGTATTCCCGGACCCAACGTTTCCAGAAAACATCGGACAGGAATTGCACGTGTCTCCATCGTTGTTGGTATACGTCTTCACGTTGAAAGTCACCTGGGGGCGTCAACTCGCTTTGCCGCAGCAGCAATAAATGGTTTGGTGTGAGGGCTTCAGCATCCTGCACATTGTCTGATACCACCGTGATCGGTCGGCTATTGATTATAGCCTCTACTTCGCAGAAGAGTGTTTGAAGACACTCATCCGACAGTCCATTTTTCCTAACCAACAGTCCATTTAGCACCTTGCGCACAGTCCTTATCTGGCGCTCCCATACGCCGCCCATATGGGATGCCGTTGGAGGATTAAACTCCCACTGAATGTCTTTCTGAGTAAGAATGGTGTCAATTTGTTTCAGGTTCCATGCCTGTATGGCCTCCTTCAATTCTCTGCACGCTCCCTTGAAATTAGAACCATTATCTGACCTAATTTTCACTGGTTTGCCTCTGCGGCTCACGAATCGGCGAAGCGCGTCGATGAAGAAGTCCGTACTCATTGTGTCCAACTTCTCGATGTGAACTGCCCTGGTGGTTAAGCATGTAAAGATACAGCCGTAACGCTTCACAATACTTCTAGCCCTCTTCACTTCGAACGGTCCGAAACAGTCAACACCGATGAAAGTGAATGGCGGTTGATGTGGCGTTACGCGATCTGTAGGCAGTTCCGCCATTTGTTGAACACCTTTCGAGCTCTGCATTCTCCGACAATGAACACATTTTCGAAACATGGATTTCAGCATTACTCTGGCTCCGATTATCCAGAATCTTTGTCGAAGGTGTGATAGCACATGCTCAGTCCCTGAGTGCCCTAGGATTTCATGAGTGTGGCAAGCAATCAGCCGGTCAACGTGATGATCTTTAGGAAGTATCATCGGGTGTTTTGCTTGCTCAGTGATTGGCGCGTTGGAAAGTCTGCCTCCGATGCACAGAACTCCCTCTGAATTGATCATTGGCTCCAATTTGTACAGAAGACTGGACTTCTTGACTGGTTGACCTAGTTTCAGTTCTTTAATTTCTGAGGGGAAGTGACATTTCTGCAGATATCTCACAATTTCCAGTTCAGCATTCCTAAGTTCATCCACTGACAGTGGCTTTGTAGTTATTTTACAGTCCTTATTCTGTTTTGTACCTCTGATTTTCTGTGACAGACACTCTTTCAGTCTCAATATCCAACACACAGTCTTCTTCAGCTTGGTCCAGGATGAATATCTGTTCAATAGTCTGTCTTTGGCTTTCTCTCCTATTTCACTGTCTGAGAAGAAAACCTTAGTTTTCCTTACTTCTAGTTTTGATGGATCAACGTCGAACACATCTGGAATGGGTGGCCAGTCACTTTCTTCCTTCCATAGAAATTCTGGCCCCATCAGCCACTGTTTACAGCTCGTGATCTGGTGTGCGTCCAAGCCGCGAGATGCGTGGTCTCCTGGGTTCAGTTCCGTGTTCACGTATCGCCAGTCTGAAGGCGAAGTAGATTCCTGTATTAGGCTCACCCTGTTCCCCACAAAGGTTGAAACCGCAGCTTTTCGCTCTTTATGTAATGAAGAACAATCATACTATCTGTCCAAAAGGTAGAGCTGTAGATTTTTAATTTCAGTTCTCGCAGAAGTGTCTCATTCAGTTTAACCGATACAACCGCAGCTGAAAGTTCTAGTCTGGGAATGGTAATATCCTTCATTGGGGGTAGTCTGGCCTTTGCCATCAAGAATGAGCAGTGACTTACTCCTTTAGAGTTTACAGCTCTGAGATAAGAAACCGCTCCATAGCCATTGAGTGATGCGTCTGAAAAGTGATGTAACTCACACTTCACGTCTTCGCCAAAGTCCGCAGGAAATAGACATCTGGGTATTTTCAGATTCTCAATCTCAGGTAGATCATGGAGCCAATCCATGAATTTTCTAACATTGTCTGGTTCAAGAGGGTCATCCCATCCTTTCTTTAATCTGCATTCATGCTGAAATAGTCTTTTAGCCTTCAAGATGACTGGACATGCTATTCCGAATGGGTCATACACAGAACTTATGATGCTGATAAGTCCTCTGCGGGTCATCGGTTTGTGTCTTGGTTTCACGATGAACCCAAATTTGTCAGTTTCAGTGTCCCATACCACACCGAGTGCTCTCTCCTGAGGTAGGTCACTGTTGCCGAAGTTGATATTTTTCAGGTCTTTAGCTCGCCTTTCAGTCGGTATTGATTCTACCACCTTTCGGCTGTTACTGGTCCATTTTGTCATGTTGAATCCGCCGCGGCGTAGTAGGTCACTTATCTCCTTCACGAGGAGGATTGCTTTTTCATCTGAGGTAGTCGACTTGAGGCAGTCATCGACGTAGAAGTTTTCTGACACTGTTCTCACGGTCTCTTCGTCGAAATCTGCTGCGTTGTCTTCCGCGGTACGCTTGACGGAATAACTAGCGCAGCTAGGACTCCATATGCCGCCAAAGAGGTGCACTGTCATCCTATATACCTCTGGTTTGAGAGATAGGTTTCCTCCTGGCCACCAGAGAAATCTCAGTACATCGCGATGCTTCTGTTCGACCCTGACCTGGTGGAACATTGCTTCAATATCCCCCATCACTGCGACTTGTCCCTCTCTGAAGCGGTGAAGTACCCCAATTAACTTGTTTGTTAGGTCCGGTCCCTGTAGTACTTCTTCGTTGAGGCTTGTCCTTCCACATTTGGCTGAACAGTCAAAAACAATTCTCACCTTATCGGGTTTCTTGTCGCTTGTGACGGCATGATGTGGCAGGTACCAAACTGGTTTGTCAGTTGTGAGTTCGCCCTTGTCAACCTTTTCTGCATAGCCGTTTTCAAGTAAGTCGTTGATGCCCCATGAGTAGTGGTCATGAAGCTTCTCATTTTTCTTCAACTTTCTCCCAAGAGATTCAAGTCTTGTTTCAGCCATGTAGTAGTTGTCGGGCACCTTAGGGTCTTCAGTCTTGAATGGTATCGGCATACTGTAATGACCGTCAATAATTTCAGCTGTGTCCTTCCACAGGTTAAGAACGTGTTTGTCTTGCTTCGATAAGTTCTGACTGTTATCGGCTTGATCACCGCAGCAATCCAGTTTCCAGATTCTCTCCAGACAGTTTGTCAGTTGTTGATCAGTTTGGATGAAGTTTGAGACAACTGAACCTTGTCTGCCATTTTCCAGTGGTCCATTCAGAGTCCATCCAAAAGCCGTTAGTACCGCATATGGCTCATCAACCTTTCCTCGTCTAACATCGAGAGGTGCTATCGCTCCAGGATTATCTTGTCCAATGAGGATTGAGATTTTGCCTTCATCAACTTGTGGTAAACTTACATCGTGCATGTGTGGCCATTTTTCAACGTCCCTTTGGTCAACCTTATTTCTGTCTGGAACTGGTACCTTTGGAATAACATAGACGTAGGGCAATCGCAATTGGTTCCTTCCCTCCGTGTCCGAAACTTCAAGCGAGATACAGGTTGTATCTGACCGACGTTCTTCGCTTGTCAGCGTAGTTAGGGATAGGGACGTCTTTGTTCCCTCAAGTCCAAGATGGTCATACAGTTCTTGCGAACAGAAGGAGTTTGTACTACCGCTGTCAAGAAAGGCATAGGTGGTCAGACAATCCCCGCCATTCTTCCTGACGGTAACCGGTACCACTGGTAGTGCTACCCTGCCGGCCCCATTGACGTCACGAGCGGAGTGATGTGTCGAGAAGGTCTGCGTCTCATGCTGTTCTCTGTTTGACTGTGGCGGTTTTTGTTGTCCGCGGTCCGCTTCTGAACCGCCATTCATCCTCCTGTAGGACTGTAAGGCATGATGTAATAGCGTCGAATGTCTCTTGTCGCATCTATCGACCCGGCACATACTTCTTTTCGTACACTCATACGACTTATGGTCTGAGTTGAAACAATTGAAGCACAGTTTCTGTTCCTGCATGAACCTTAGTCTTGCGTCTGGGTTCATTTGTCTAAATGAATTGCACATGTATATGGCGTGATCTCCGGAGCATAACTTACATGCTGGTTTAGGGTTTCCGCTCTGCAAAACTGTTTGAAAGGATGTTCCTCTTTTGTAACCTTCTCTATTTGGCTTGTCTCTGCTTTCAAGATGGATATGTCCGAATACTGCGACCAACTCGATGAATCGTGCAAATTCATTTATGTCGGGATAGTATCCTTTCGTCCTGAATTGACTAACCGCTTGGTTCCGCCATCGGTTTTGGAGCCCCACAGGCAGTTTTCCTGTCATTTTTCTGATTCTATCTTGATTATTTACCTCTTCTAGTCTCCCCATCGCAGATAGTGTGACGATACAACTCTTGACAGAGTCTGCGTACTGTCGCAAGCCCGCGTTGTCTCCGTACCGCAGTACTGGTCCCTCTGTGACTCTCTGTGTCCATGCACGTGAGATAACAAACTGATTGCCGAATCGGTCCTGCAGAATTCTTCGTGCTTCCTTATAACCATATTCTGGATTCATCACAGCACAACACTCTATGACCGAGAGTGCTTTGCCACAGCAATACTGCAGGAGTCTGGTAAGTTTTGAACTGTCTCTTATACTTGTTGATCCAATGCTGTTGTCGAATGAGCGAATAAAAATCCAGTACTTAAGTGGGTCGCCGTCAAACTTCATGAGGTCAGCTGTTGGTAGATGGATCATGTTGAGAATCTGTTCTTCCTTGCTGCCATCATGCATCAGTGGTTTAGTGTCCTGTCCCAGTTCTCTCTCTTGATTGTTCGGACTCTTCGCGTTCGACTGAAACTCTGGAGCCTTGGGGTTGAGTTTAGGTGTAGTTGGAACTGTACCTCTGTGATCGGTCAAAGCGTTGGTTTCGACAGAAGCCGCTGCAAGCTCGGTCTCCAGTTTCAAGGCTTCCTCTTGTAGTTGAAGCTCTAACATCTGTCGTCGGATGTCTTGTTGTTTCTTAAGGGCTTCGGATCTCAAGCGAAGTGCGGCAGTTTTTGCTTCGGCAGACTTCTGGCGTGACGCGGATGACTTGTTGTCAACTTGACTAGCAGAATCTTCAGGGTTGATTGCATTATTCTCTTTCTCCCTCAGGGTACTTATCTCTTCTGACAGTTTGTTGTATCTATCCCTAATTGTCAAATAATAATCTTCCACTTGTTTAAATTCAACTGGGTCATGTGAAAGGAGTTCTTTCAATCGCATAGATTTGATAACTATTCTATCATGTGTCTCTTTCATTAATTCTAACTCTTCTTCAAGTGAAGCAAGATTTCTGTCACCTTCCTGTATCATTTGTCTCACATTATTCTCCAATCTACTGAAGTATGAAGCTATTCCCCCTCTCTCTCTTCTGAGTTTAGTTATCAGTTCAATATTCATACCTTCTGTGTCATCAACAGTCTGTTTATAGTCACTTATTACTGACATGTTTGTTGTAGGTTGAATTTCCAAAATTTCTTGAACTTTATGTGGGAATAAATAACTGGGCAATGATCCTGAACTCTTTTATTCCTTGTCACATGGTTACAGTAGCATATATTGAATAGTTGCAGCAAGTAAAGTTGAATTAGAAGTAGTAGAATTGATGTAGAAATAGCAGTAGACTAGTAGATATCAGAAGTGGTACAGGAATTGTAGAACTGTAGTAGTAACTGTAGTGGTTCAAGCTGTACAAAGAAAACAAATCATTATTTAGTAAATTATCCAGCAGGACATTTTCCAAATTACTGTTAAACTACCACAATAGCTTAATAATTACTTTAAAATATCAAGTATTATGAATTACTTGGCAATAACATTTCATGAAACAATTGCTTTACCATGCCACGAAAATAGGTGACACCAAAACACGTGTTCTTCGAGGAGAGGTTTACTGAGTGAAGATTTTATCATTAAAATTTATATTACTGCACACGATTACTTATAATAGTTACAAATAATGAGAAAAAACAATGCTTACAAATTTTCTGGCCCATTATTGCCCACAAAGTTAGTTAAGTTAAAATGAGTCTACCGCAGCAGACAAATCTTAAGCCGCAGCCGAAACTATACCAAAATACTTTTTAGAGTTACTTCCCTTTGCGTAACTTCCGGTCGGGACAAACAAGAGAAGAATCGAGTGAGGCGCTCGTAAAATAAATGATATAGGGCTATAAATCCTTACACTGAGAACATACACATTATTGCCTGTTTAATGTACTTTTTATTGAGCTAAGACCAGCAAATTATGACAAATAAATCTCATTGATTATAAAATTCAAGCAAAATACCTAGTTGGGTAAAACATTTATTCAAATATCTGTTGAAAATACATAATTAAAAGCAATGGTTAATAAGTAACCACCAAAAATTATATATTTCGATTTATATCATTGCTCACAAACTTTATTTTTCTTTCGTGTCTTTGTATACACTGTGCAAGCTAGACCACAATGATTTGTGCTTGAAAATAATAGATTTGATCTATATTTAGAATTGAAAACACCTTTTTTAATCATTCTCTTCCCACAGAGGTTAGTCACTACAGTTTCCCGGTGCTACCCTCTGTTAATTTACGCTTGAAATCGGGGGCGAAAAGAGAATGTCCTGATTGGTTGCAATTGAATCTAGTTGTGCAATCAGCGACGCCGTTGTAAAAGTGACATTTGCCAATGATACTTCATTATGATCAAATAAACGTAAGGCCAACGTTTTCTCGTTTTCCCGTGTTTTCTGTGTTTTCCTCGAACTATGCTATTTGGTTTTGTGAAAACTATTGATCATAAACATAATTATAAATAAAGAAGACCAAATCAGAGACAAATACCCAAAACAGTTCAAATGCGTTATTTACATCAGACATATTCGAATGACATATGCTAATGAGCAAGACCCTTCAGAGTAAAATGCCTCGATCTTTGAAGTTACCCTGTCGACATGGCCAATTAAAGATGAGTTTTCATTGATTATGAACAAGGGATACGGTATGATATTTCTCTTTCCACCACTGGGGGACTTTGATTCTGCTCTCGATTTCCAGCGAAAAACAACAGAGGGTAGAACCGGAAAACTGTAGGGACTAACCTCTGTGGGAAGAGAATGCTTTATAATTGGCAATTTCTCGGCTTTTTTGGGTCGAACAAATCTATGAAAAATTAAGTGTATATTTGACGGAGTTAGATTTTTGGCAAATTTCCCATATGTTCATCAACATCATTGATGGCTCTTTAAGGGACAGATACATGTCCCACAGTAGCTGTAAACACAAACTATGAACGGTTCGCCCAAACACAACCGTTTGGTCTCTTTGCAGTTTTGCATGTCTGAAGTGTGGACCAACTGGTATAAAAGTGAGTGCCAATGGTTGTGTTCGCAGAAGACTGTAGTTAGGGCATTGGAGAGTGCAGGCTGTACGAGCAGTAAGTAAGTAAGTAAGTCATTGAGTAGTTTTTTTTTATGAAATATGAACTTGTGACAAGTATGTGTAGGAGAATGTCCGAAAACTGGCCTTTAGTTTTGCACGTGGACCATGTTTGAAAACATGATCCACGTGCAAAACTAATGGCCAGTTTGAGGACATTCTCCTATTTAAAACAAAGTTTTAGTAAACATGGTCTTGCTACTGAAATGCACGCCACAACGCACCTTATCATGTGCAAAACTAATGGCGACTTATGCTCTATATGTATTTCATGATCTTCTCCGAATTGTCAGTTACATTCCCCCTCCTGTCAAGTTATAACATGTAAAAACATCAGGGCTTTTCCTAGTGAAAGGTAAGTTTGTAAATATTATATTTTTAAAGGATAAAGTAAAAAGTGATGAAACATTTTACACAAAATCTTTACGAATTAGAAAATCAAAACTGTCATGCATAGAATTTATAATTGATTCTGTTAAATTGAAAATTAAAGGGCAATTCATATTTTACTTATACAACCAAGTTTTTGATAAGATTATGTCACCCGTCGAATGTATGTTGATTTTCAAAAGTTTCGATTACATAGAGTCATAAACTCTATTAGGACTATGCTATCCTATTATTCATTATCTTTTATCTTGAGATTTTAAGGTCTTACCTTGAAATTCAAGATACTAAGCTGATATTTAACATTCAAGTAAGTATCTTTAAAATTCCACTTTGTATCTTATAACTTTATATAAATATCTCGAAAATTTAACTTAGTATCTTGAAAATTTAATTTAGTATCTTGAAATTAATTCATATTACAATTTTGAAAATTTAACTTAATTTTGTTGAATATTCAATTTAGTATCTTGAACATTCAAGTTAATTGGTATCGTAAAAATTCAAGATAGTTAATATTTCACTACAACCTCAAACTTGATTGTACAACAATAACACGTTGTAATTATACGTGTTAATATTATTAATTGAACTTTAAAACTTGAATATATATATACAATATTTAAATCTCGTAATTACAAGTTTTTACCATTGGCATTGCATTGTAAACATTGCTTGCATTGTAAACAAATAAGTTGACTTTTCAAGATATTGGGATGATTTGAACAAAAATCAAGTTGATTTTTCAAGATACCAAGTTCAATTTCCGACAGAAGGACAGATCTGTTTGTCTTTTTCAGGACTGATATCACCTAACATATCTCTTTATCTATCCAAATTCGTTTTTAGCAGTATACATGTTTATCACCTCACAAAGACATCATTTTCAGTTTTTAACGGTGTCATATCTTAATGCGTTCATTTTGATATAAAATTAGGAGATACTTTTGTCATAATATGTATAAAAAGGATGTGAAATTACAATTGGGCAAAACTACTTTTTCTTTCATCTAAGTCACTTCGAGGTTTCTATATTTACGTTTAAATTTGATTAATAAAGTACTATAATTTTGTACATAAGGCCGGATAAATCAATCAGTCAAGAACTAAAACAAATGTTTCTAAATCATTTTGTTCTCAGTGTAAGTGTTACCAGTTTGGGTTTAATAAGATAATTTACTAATCGAACGGGGATAGTTTTGCTTTGATATCTAACATATGTTTGCCGGTAGTATAATATAGTTATTTCTGTCTTCTGGAACGTGATTTATCGACTTTACGGTCATCTGTGAACTGTTGCGATTTTCATTGACCTCAAAAGTGTTACGTGAAGTTGCAAATAGTTTAGCACGGGATTTTGTTTTGTACCCCTTTTCTCGGGATTCAGGCGGATGCGTTCAAGCGTATTCAATCTGACGGGAACAATTCTTGGTCTCGGTTTCTAAACTATTGGAGCCTTTTCGTAAATTAGTAAACTACTGGAGACTTGTGTCACCAAACTACGATCACAAAACTATCCTAATGTTTACGTAACTTTGTTTTAATGTTCTATATATTATGTTGCCTTTGCACAGTTGTTATGATTTGTGTGTGACAATGTGTCTTATTTCATGAAAATGTTCTTTGTGTGAATTTGAAACATGTTTTGATGAAATGTTGATATGTCTCAATGATCATATTTTGAAATGTGGTGTCAGTGTGAAACTTTAAAGTAAAACATGTGTTTTACATTGTCGGAGTATGGGACTGGAGGCTTTATTGCCTTGATGTCGGAGATGGTGTTCGAACTGACCAGTCCATGTTCTGTGATGTCTGTGTGACGTCAGCTACAGTCTCTCCGAGGGTGTGACGTAAGGTCCACCTGGTGACAGGTATCCAGCTGAGGGGTACTCTGAGGGGTACTTTGAGGGGATTCATCAGCCACGACCACGTCATATGACCTACATCTACATGATCACACTTCAGTCACGTTGTGGTGACCTATAGATACATGCTATCTACGGAATACGTTTGGTGATGTCATGGAGGACACTTTACTTCGTCTTGAGGGGTCAGCAGTTTCGTGCTGATAAAGTGATGTGGACTCTCATGAGATTCACTCTTTCAAGTATACAGATTTGAACTGCTCCATAAAGTGGAAGTTTTGAGTAAAAATTATGATTATCCACTTTTATGTAATTGTGTTGTACAACTGAAGGAGGTATTTTTTCCTGTTGTTGAAAATGTGTATTTGTTCATGTGAATGAAGAGTTATTCAAATGTGTGATTTTCTGAAGCATATGCTTTTGTGATTAGTATGCCTTTGTGAGGGGTTTGCTATGGTATGTGTATGCTTTGATGGGTTTGTGTATGCTTTGATGGGTATATGTATGCTTTGATGGGTATATGTATGCTTGATCGGTATGTGTATGCTTTGATGGGTATATGTATGCTTTGATGGGTATATGTATGCTTTGATGGGTATATGTATGCTTTGATGGGTATATGTGTGCTTTGATGGGGATGTGTATGCTTTGATGGGTATGTGTATGCTTTGATGGGTATGTTATGCTTTGATGGGTATATGTATGCTTTGATGGGTATATGTATGCTTGATGGGTATGTGTATGCTTTGATGGGTATATGTATGCTTTGATGGGTATATGTATGCTTGATGGGTATGTGTATGCTTTGATGGGTATATGTATGCTTTGATGGGTATATGTATGCTTTGATGGGTATGTGTATGCTTTGCTGATGTGTATGCGTTGATGGGTATGTGTATGTTTTGATGGGTATGTGTATGCTTTGATGGGTATGTGTATGCTTTGATGGGGAGGTGTATGCTTTGATGGGTATGTGTATGCTTTGATGGGTATGTGTATGCTTTGATGGGTATGCTATGCTTTGATGGGGATATGTATGCTTTGATGGGGATGTGTATGCTTTGATGGGGAGGTGTATGCTTTGATGGGGAGGTGTATGATTTGATGGGTATGTGTATGCTTTGATGGGTATGTGTATGCTTTGATGGGTATGTTATGCTTTGATGGGGATATGTATGCTTTGATGGGGATGTGTATGCTTTGATGGGGAGGTGTATGCTTTGATGGGGAGGTGTATGCTTTGATGGGGATGTGTATGCTTTGATGGGTATGTGTATGCTTTGATGGATGTGTATGCTTTGATGGGGAGGTGTATGCTTTGATGGCTGAGGTGTATGCTTTGATGGCTGAGGTGTATGCTTTGATGGCTGAGGTGTATGCTTTGATGGCTGAGGTGTATGCTATCTACGTTCAAGTGAGGATTGTAAGCTATGCATAGATGAATGTGATTAAACATGCATGAGGTTTAGGTGAGTTTATGAGTATGTTAAGGGCGCATATGTTATTTGCGGATTTAGAAGTTGAGGTTGAGATTTGTATGTAGTTTGAGTCAAGGTGAATGTATTAAATGTTAGTTTAAATATGTTTTGTTTGTGAGTTTTTTATCTTAGATTTAGCAAGGCATGTGACAATACAGTATCATTAGACCGATTAACAATGTCTTACTACACATTCGTAGCGCCGATAAAGGGCTTGACTTTTCAATGTTTTAATTTTTAATGAATGTGCGATGATATTTGTGAAATTGTTAAATCTCAAAATATTGATACCCTGACTTATTCAAGTTATGTTTCAGTGGCATGTATAACACATATGTATAAACAGGAATGTCCCCTTTGAATTTCGTTTCCCTCTCTTTGACATACGTTTTTGTTAAGATGTTTAATCGAAACAGTGTGTACTGATGCAGTGTGTACTACAACGCTACCATATGAACCCAATGCGTGCCTCGTGTCGCAGGGTTCGCGTCCCACGTCCGTTAGGGCCTCCGGGTCCGCTGCTTCCTGCGTACGGCTCACACTCCTACGCGGCGTGTCACAGTAGTATCGCCCATCCGTGATCCCTCGCCAGTCTCGCCGCTTCATCGACGTATCAAACCCTCCATTCATCAGTATTGAAGTGGAGGGGACGATGAGGGGTCACCGGAGGATCCGCCAGTGGTTGACTCAATCGCCATGCTTTCGGAGGTGGCCTCGTTCGCGGAGGTACCACTCAGTCAAGTCAGCGTGGCGGGTCCTCGGTCGTCGGCAGCCAGGAGTGCTTCCTTCTGCCCTGGTGACGACGCACCGCCCGCGCGGCTCGCTTTGCCACCGCATAGACTGCTACTAGACGCCACCGAGGATATGGAGCAGGTCATCACGGCCGCGGTGCCCGGCCGTCTGCTTCCGCCTTTAGTGGTGCCGGACAGGCGCAGACAACAACTGCCTCTGTATCCGGTTCCTTTCCGACTCGTTCCGCCCACTCTAGATCAGGGTGCGTCTCGGTTGTTCGCCCCCGACGCACCTCATCGCGTCAAGGATGCACATTTTACACATCTCGACAGGGAGGCTCGTACAGTGTTAGGCTTGGGCAACAATGCGGCCTTCACCTGTCAGGCGATGCTTGCCTGTGCCAAGCAGGCGTGCATGGAGTCAGGTGACCCTGTGCTGTTTAAGGCATTCAGCAATGTTGCTGCGGACCTGGCGCAGATCATGTTATCTGCCTCTCGGATCTCTTCGGGTGTCACAGTACTACGCAGAGACAATTTCCTTTACCCGTCAGGTCTCAACGCCGATCAGAAGGTTTTTCTGCGACACGCTCCGGCTCACTCTGAATCCTTGTTTGGGGGTCGTATCCCTAATGTTCTGAGAGCGAGACAGGAGGCTCAGCAGCAAGACCTCACCAATCGCCTCGTCAGTCAGAGGCAAACAACACCAAAGCGGCCTCATACCAATTATCGTCAGGCCCAAGGTCACGGTAGAGGCCAACCTTCCCAAACCGCCAACCGTCCCGGCGGCGGAGAACGTACCCCTCAGAAGGGAAAGCGAAGGAAGTGACTCCTGGTCACCCCCTCTGCTCCCCCCTCCGCTCGTCCCGGTGTTGGAGGGTTCGGTGGGGGGTCGGGGTTCTACTCCCCAGTATTCGTTATACCCAAAAGGAACTTGAAAAATGGCGGCTCATCCATGACCTGAAGGTATTCAACCGCTCCTACCTCGTTCGGCCGCCATATTTTCGACTCTTGACGCTTCCGTCTGTGATGCGGTCCTTGGAGCGCTCAGACTGCATGGTGTCTCTAGATCTCCAGGATGCGTACATGCATGTTCAGATTCACTATCGGGATCGCAGGTACCTCCGATTCATTCTGGACGGGAGACATTTTCAGTGGTGCGTGCTCCCATTCGGGATCTCGTCCGCCCCCTGGCTTTTCACAGGCGTGACTCAGCCCATCGTCCAATTCCTGCACCAATGCGACATTCACTTCCTAATGTATTTGGACGATGGGCTCGCTCACAACCATTCTTCGGTCGTTCTCGAGGCGCAGCTCAGGTTCACGATAGACCTGTTCCGTCGTCTAGGGTGGTTAGTGAACTTAGAGAAGTCGGACTTGGTTCCTAGGGGCTATCCTAGACACTCGGCTGTTCCGCGGGTTTGTCACGAGGGAGTGGATGGCTCGTTACGATCGCCTAATGGATCGCGCGCTCGACGCATCGCTCTCCCTACGTCAGTGGCAAAGAGTGTTGGGGTTATTAACATCAGCTCAGGACCTGACCCGCAGGGGGAGGTTGTTCCTTCACCCGTTACAGGTGTTTCTGAATCCCCATATCAGGGAGGCGCGTTGCCGTCACAAGATTGTTTTGACCCCAGACCTCCATCGGTTCCTAGCTTGGTGGCGGGTGGACGAGAGTGTGTTCGCCGGTGTCCCACTTCAACCAGACCAAGAAGGGGTCAACCCCCTCAGGAGCTTTAAGGCTCATTGTAAATAAACATGGTTTACATTGCTAGCTCGTGTCTGTTGGTTTTTTCTTTAACTTTGCTTTAACACCCCCCTCCCTGTTGGGGTTGGGGGCAGTGTGTTGATCAGAAGTTGAGTGGCAGGGTTATCTCTTCGATCCGCTTAGCGGTAGAGATGCTTTCTCCCGGGCTGTGCCTTGTCCTCACCACAGGGTGGAGGACTCGTAGGTCAGCTTACACTCAGGGCTACACTGGAGTAACGACTGTTCTTTCCACTTGTGGAAAGGCGTTCTTTTGGCGTGGAAAGAGGCATCTTTCCAATCTTTCCACCCGTGGAAAGAGGCATCTTTCCACGTCTTTCCAAAGACGGAAAGAACGACCTTTCCAAACCCCCTTTGGAAATATAGGCCAAAAGGCGGTCTTTCCACAGCCATCACGCTAATGAGATTATGGAGTTATGTCCCCTTGTCAAGCGCTACCTGTCAACAATATCTATAGAAATATCGTTTATGACTAGATTGTCTTTGATTTATGTACCATATTAAATATCATTTTGCTTTAGGAAATTTTTTAGACTTTGATAACTATTTTGACATTAAAAGAATAAGTTGATAAATATATTTTTGTTTTCATTATTTATACTTAATTAAACATTATTTGTAAACTAAATTCAAACTTTGATTTTAGATGTATTCTAACAAGAAAGTGACTTTAAAATAAAATGAGACAGCATAATATGTTGACTTTGTTAAAAGGATGAAAATAATGAAAATATTTGTTCATATATTTTGATAACCAAAATGATCTTGTTGAAAAGTAAATGTTATATTTAAGTTTTAAAACATAAAGATGTACACGGTTTTGACAATAATTAGATAAAATTTATTTTATTTTTAATAAAAAAAACCATTTTGGTTGAATGATTTAAAAAAAATTCATTTAATCCGTAAGTATGACTTTAATTGGAATGTAATCAGTCTACAAACGAACTCCAGAAACAGGTTTTCTAGAACTTTTTTACAAATCCTACTTTAGGTGGAAAAACTTAATGTAAAATGTACTGGAGGTTAGTTGTTCTGGAAATTCTTTTAATAAGCATTTTTAATTTATGCTGTCCAACTACCCAATGCCGCAGACATCCCTGTGACCTGTTAATATAGGATTAATTACAACATGGATAAGCTTCATGATACCAAAACCATTGAACATTGATACATTGAACTATTTATTTCTTCCTGTCATTAATGCAGTTTGCTTACTTAGTTTTTATGTAGTTCGAGCAAGAATATATTATGTAGTTCAATGTCACTAACGCTCATATACTGAAACTGGGTCTCTAATTCGATAATATTTCATGTTAAAGGGACATAATCATGTTGGTGAAGTCCCATATATATCCAGTGGTATAATTTGTGTTATTTAATTGTTATTTGATATCAACTTTAACCAAAAATAGCCAGTTTACGGTCAGTCAGTTGATTATAAGGAACATACAACCATTTAAAGTCGTGGTTATGATCGAAAACCGGACAATGAACCTTGGCACGCTGCAGCCATGCAATCAAACGTACTTTTGGAAACTTTCATAAACTTGATAGGAAGACAGTTTGCTTCTATAGCCTTTAATAGGTCTTATAACGAGTAAATTCGTGAAATAGAGCCATAATTGTCGGCTACTACACATGTATGAAACTGTTTTTGGTTTTTAGTTTTCATTTATATATTTATTATACTAAGCATTTGGGGGTAAGAATGAAAGTTGATTAAGAAGATATAACTTACACCAGCACCTATTGTTATATGTACATTTTAGAACCAAATAAAATATCATGCAAAAACTTATCATGCAGCTTTAAAAGCATAGGTTTGCATATGACCAAAGAATCACGGATGTGTTCAAAGATAAAACCAATAACCATCCCGGCATGATGCCATCATAAGAAAAGATAACTATGTATAATGTTATCACTATGATCATGTCTAAACACTACATGATCCTACAGGGTGAGAAAAATACTCCCCGACGTAATATGCTCATCTTTTAAATGAAACTAATCACTGAAAGAAGAGAGGAGGCTGACAAAATGTTTATTCCACTCCTTGATATCATTAGCTAACCAGTAATTAATCAGTTAAGAAGTAGGTCCTTCATATATAATGATTGACTAACGATGGAACGAAAGAGAAAATGAATGAGAGATTGGCATGTTCATTCATATCAATTAATTTATATCCAGAAAACTGTGAATGCTTACCTAGAGCGTTTTTCAACAACATTGAGTACATTAAATGAATACACACAAGATATCGAGATAAATTGGAGGTTTTGTTTCATGAGAGCAAATTACCCTATTTGGATGTTCTTTCTGATGTGAATAATGGCCGATTTTCAAATTAGTCAGTGTATGCTTTATCCAAACAGTAGTGATCTAAATTATCATAAATTTGATAGACCTATCCCGAAAGCTCATCTTATTCATTCGACCGGAATCACAAAAATACATAACTTAACAACTCTGAGTTACAGTAGGAACTAGTAGGGCAAAGTATGTTCTGTCATATTGATGATTAACCCATCCCACAGTCTGTTTTACTGCTCCACCACTGCTTCTTAACTTGCAGTTTCGATATCAATTAAGATCAATCACTGGTAGATTTTAAAAAAAACGATCGTATTTACCATATGTACATTTCAAAGAAGAAATGTTTCAAAGAGTGTGTACATTTCTTTGATTGGCATTCTAGAAGTTGGGTTGACGAAGAAGAGAGAAACGATCATGTACATAAGCATATGTTTGTTATGTCAAAGTTGTTGTCAACTGTTCAGATCGACATTCACAGCAATGAGAAACTTGCAGTCATACTTCATATGCTTCATATGCTGTCTGACATTTACGTTTTCCTATGTTATCCCTCTGTCATGCCCTCTGCATAAACGTTGTGTCCCTCCTAATGAATTACGTAATGGTTTCATCAAAGACGACCGAGTTTCACAAATATCACGCTTCAAAGGAGAGAGAGAGAGAGAGAGAGAGAGAGAGAGAGAGAGAGAGAGAAGAGAGAGAGAGAGAGAGAGAGAGAGAGAGAGAGAGAGAGAGAGAGAGAGAGAGAGAGAGAGAGAGAGAGAGAGAGAGAGAGAGAGAGAGAGAGAGAGAGAGAGAGAGAGAGAGAGAGAGAGAGAGAGAGAGAGAGCAAGTTGGTTTCGAGGTATTTCAAAACAGTATCGAGTTGACCAGTAAAATATGAGGTGTTGCTTTAAATTTTCGAACACTATTAGGCATGCATAACATATGCTGCATAAAAAATCCACTTTCAGAACAAACAGAGCATGAAGACATTCATTCCAACAAACATTGTTGTTTTAAAACAGTTATGTGTATAGTTTAAGATCTGTCTGCCTGTTTCCACGATCTTTCATCCGGTTATTTTGATATGATATGATATATTTAATGAACAGAAGAAATTCTAATTTATATTTATGAGTTAAACAATTCACCATAGGCCGATAGACTCCTTACAACTATCACACGACTTACTCTTACGAAAGTGTATACTTTTGAATATGAATGATTAATGATAAAAAAACAACACATGTTGATTAAGTGTATTGAATGAAAATACTAATACTGTTGGTTCACCTGTTCTTTATTTTTAAGATTGTATGCGGAAGAGTTTCTGCCATAATACAAATTAAATATTTGATTGTTATGTCGCAAGCTTAAGCAAAATATGAGTGATTATCATGACAATAATGCTGTCAATTTGTTACATTATATACATCTGTATTTTATTATGCAATGACTCTTTTTGTCAATCTCATTTTTGGTGAACTTCGCTGACGGTGGTCAGCCAGGGATTATATACTCAGATGGAGTCCCTGGCTATACCTGTTAAACGCTGCGTTCCGGTCGGTGTTATGTAACATGTGTATTCGCTCTTAAACAAGTCTTCCTGGTGGACTGTAACACTTGACTCGGTTATCTTGTACTGCAGCCACATTGAGCTATCTATCAACAATCGCTATATACACTTTCATATCGGTATTTAAATCTAACAGTTATGGTGACAAAGAGGTACCAGTATGTGCATTTGCTTCAATTTAATGCTGTATACTAGCGTATAAACGATAAACGTCTAATTATCTGTCGAAACAACATTTTAATGTAATATTGTAAAATTGCAATGACTTTAACATGTTATAGAGTTCAACGGATATTACTATTTTCTAAACTACAAATAACATTATAAAATTAAACATTTAGACAGTATAGACCTAGATAAAAGGTCACAGTTGTGTAAGCAATGATACTATAAGGTATTTATAGAAGTTGAACATGTATTACTACATCAGCGCTTTGAGCATACTGATGTGTGGAAAATGCGCTTAACAAGTGGACTATTATTATTATTATATTACTACAAATCATAAAATCCAATTAAAACATAAAATAAGCACACATCATTTCACCACAGACCCATGTTTCTGTTTAGCACAGTTTGGATGGGGTGATTTTTCATATTAGTTCTGCTCAATTAAATTCATAGAAGGCGATTTATATAAACATGTTCATTATTGCAGACTCGAATACCTACGCTAGATATCTAGAAATTACATTTACCTCTAGTTATGTCACTTCTTTGTGTATGTGTATGTGTATTAGTATTTAAAGATAACCCTCTCATCAGAGTTGACGAATATACATCCGAATACACACCCACAGCTAGTCGCGAATACACGCCATTCCGCGCCCCAACAAGCCTAGCTTAATTGCGGTTCATAAACCAGGGGAGAAATTATGCGTTATACATTGAATATTTCGTAATTAGAAAATCGCTCTGTATGTATTACCTTACATAAATAATGACAATTATTTTAAATCTTGCGTTTTCTAGCTCTCTGGGATAATGTTGTTTATTTATACAATATTATTTGATGATGTCCGTTATTACTGTATTGCGATCTCTACTACAGACACCTCTATCTATTTTATCTTTGGAACTTCTGCGTGGTATTGCAGTTTTTGAGTGACACGTATACAGTTCACCAATTCATACTAGATTATTTTCAAACCTTGTGAAAACGTCTCATCGGTACTATTAGTATATTTGTAATATCATTTATGAAATGTCTATTAGGACAGACGGACGAACATAATTATTGCATGTTATATTGATGCATCGTTAAAACATATGCACTAGTTATTTGCGAAAGAATCACTGACAGACAGGTTTTTTCTATATATAGGGCCCGGTTTTAACATGACAGCTTGAGATGACGTGAGTTTTCATCAAATATTTTATAAACATGGCAAGGTATTTTAAGATATATTATAAATATGTAGATTATACATTGTTTGTGGATTGCAAAAGCGTCACAAACTAACCATTTGTAAAATTCGTCTTCTATTTGACCAGAAGAATAATTAGAACATCATAGATCATCCAGTGTGTAACAGTCCTTTCTAAAATGTTGTATGTTTAAGGAGTGTAATGCGATTCTAAATTTACATAGATTTTGTAAGAGTGACTTATCACTAAGAAAACTTAAATACTAGTCTGGCCCAAAACCCGATTTGAAATGATGTAATGACTTAAATAAATTGATGAATTATTTGTGTCGGACCAATTTGTATAAACATATCCTTTAAACATAAACAAAAATATTTGCCTGTCACCAACATTTTGATTCAACCAGATATAAGACAATCCACTTGACAATAAATATTTCTCCCATCAGCTAACTAATACATGTTAACGGGACATATCTAAGGATGCGTACACGTTATTGAAAATGTATCTTAAAACTAATGTTGTGCATTTGACATTTGCTAGCTGTGTTCATTTGCATCAGTATGATATATATATATTAATTAAAACTATTAGTAGGCCGTTTGCTGCGAACGTACTACATAGCACACGCATTCAGTTTTAATGTAATATGCTTCATAAACAAGGCATGCATTTATACATTTTATCATTTTCAAAAACAAATACAAATTCCAAATTTCTGTCACATCTTCAGTCGGTTTCACTTTATTTCCACAAACGATACCTTTACTATTGTTATATACAGCCATAAAATATTTACAAATCATACCCCGACACAATTGCAAAACAGACAGTTTATACATATGGGACAACACTTAAACAGAAAACTTATGTTAGCTATATTGATCTTCAATTTAATTTGTTGAAGAATGAATGCTTGTCCACAAATACACAACCGAATATACATGTGTGCGAAGTCGCGAATACACGCTGTTGAGCCTATCTAAAGAGAGCAATTGCGGGTCATAAAACAGTCTGTGCAATACACGAGAATGGTAATTGACAAACTTAATCTGTTCTTACTAACTGTAGTAACACTATCATATTTGAAGAAGACAAATATTTATGGATGATCAACTTCTTTATTAACAATAGCGACGTTTCGGTATAGGTCCTTATACCGTTATCAAGCATATCATATGCTTGATAACGGTATAAGGACCTATACCGAAACGTCGCTATTGTTAATAAAGAAGTTGATCATCCATAAATATTTGTCTTCTTCATCACACCAACTTCTAGAATGCCTCTCAAACAGACTATCATATTTGTAAAAAAATTATGTTTATTGTACTTTATGAGTGTTGTGGGCGCGTATGTCTCATTTGGATACATATTTGAGAAGTCTATCCATTATTTTACGGCATCTTATCTTAACTTTATGAAATTTCTTTTTTTTATATGTTACTGTTTTACAAAATAGTCACCACACATTTAACGTTGTTTCCTCATTATCGGTGAAAACTCGTAATTCTGTGACTCAATAATTAAAGATAAAACTATATTCAATCATTCTTGCTGTACTGTAATGAAGTGCGGAAGCACATTTATTAAAATAATATAAATGTTAATCGCATTATAATCACGTTATTGGTAATTGAGTGTCACATAGGTCAAACCTGAGGGTTAGCATATGTTGCATGTTTATTCATATCCGTTTGTATATATATATATATATATATATATATATATATATATATATGTATATATATATATATATATATATTTACCAGTACTGATTGCAGTCTGGGCGCACTCTGGTATTCCAAAACTCACAAAAAGGCGTACTCTTTGAAACTGAACTGATGTCTTATGATAATTGTAATTATATTGCAAGTTGCCTGTCTGTCCATTTTGTTTTAATTGAGAACTATGAATTGAAACCAAGTGTTCGTTATTATTTGTTTTGTCAGTAATTAAATATGGGATGATTTATTGACACTGAATGGTAATTTGGACATTTTTTAAGGTCAGCGAAAAACAGAATGTTAAAATTTATTGAATGAATTTCTTATATTATAGAATAGCTTGTATTATGTTGATGAGGGTATCAACCTGCTATTTAGACATTTATGTACATGAATGCGAGACATATGTGTTAATTAACAGAATACACAACTATGTTTATTAGCACGCACTGTGATTGGGTATCTACCCACCGCGTCAGCGGTTGTCGCCGTTCCAATTGATTAATTGATTCGCAACAAAGCATGTGAGACATGAAAGACTCTGTCTTAAGAACATTTTCTCCTCACAAATTGACAGCTTTTGTGTTATGCTATTGTTGCATTTAAAACATCACAATTCATCATCAATGTAATAAAATTGTTATTTTGAATATAATTTAAATCTGGCATTAAATGACGATTCACTGATATCTTAACAAATGATTGAAATCAAACTCAAAACGTAATTGTAATTTTACTTTCATCTGATGTGTTCGCATGTAGCTACAGACATCTGTTGTTAAACCGTAAGCTCTACGAGGAATTTAACATGGAAATTGTGAAAATAAACATATTTTGTTTGGTAATCATTAACAATGTTGCAGTAGATTAATTACATTAACTTAAGATTGTGTATGCACGGACACAATCCCACAAATACACACTTATTCCAATATTTTGTTATTTACTTCTGAATTTTTGTTTTTAATATCAAAACCGAAACTTAATTTCAAAACTTGTCTTATCAAACAAAAATTGCAACATTTGTTACAGAATGGGTCGGTAATTAAATGCAGGCTGTAGTATAACCATAGACCATAGCGGGTACCATTACTGATTAGTTTTATATATTCCGAATTAAGGTCTTGCACAAGCTGAAGTTGAGCGCAGAGATTGTCGTAGCTAGTAGTTATGCAACTCAGTGTAACAACTGCACATGTGTATCTCAGCAGGTATTATGACTAAATACACAATCAGTACTTAACGACTCAAATATACAATCATTTGATTGCGTTGTTGTGGAATGCATTGAGAGAGATTATTATGGCTCATTTAGTACACATAAAGACATGTTGATAAAATATAAATTTAACGACAAACGATGGTATGACGTAAAATATTGCAAGATATCTGTGAAATTAAAATACATGCGTGATTTTGCTACATTGCATAAATGCTCATATAACCAATTTTGTCATTTTACCGAGATGATGTATTTATCGAAATAACATTGTACAACACTGTGAAATGCCATAAGACTTACGAAAAACTATTTTTCATTAAAATGCGTAAACTTCACAACATGTTACACGATATTTCGGTCGGCTTATCTTTCGACATACATAAACATACACGCGTGCACACACTATGTAATTCA
Organism: Gibbula magus; assembly: GCA_936450465.1. Classification (NCBI taxonomy): domain Eukaryota; kingdom Metazoa; phylum Mollusca; class Gastropoda; order Trochida; family Trochidae; genus Gibbula; species Gibbula magus. The sequence goes on along the minus strand of OW388295.1, from coordinate 5,032,613 downwards.
GAATAGCAAGTAGAAACTAGAAGTGCTGGTTTTTTTTGACTGTTTGTTGTGGGCTGTTTTTGAGCAAAAATGTATTGTTATACCTGCAGGTACTTACCAATTCATTGCATTTTTGAGGGTTCCAATATAAGGTTTGCAGATGATAATGATCTGTTCATATATGCAAAGGCTGCATCTTCTGTTAGTATTGAACATTCAACATGAAAGAGAGCGAAAGAGACAGAGAGACAGGAAGAGAGGGAGAGACGGAGAGACGGAGAGAGACATGAGGGATAGACAGAGAGAGGGGGGGGGGAAGTGACGGACAGAGAGAGAGAGATGGACGGACAGAGAGGGAGAGAGAGACGGACGGAGAGAGAGGGAGGGCGAGAGGGAAAGAGAACGGAGACAGAGAGACGGAGAGAGAGAGAGAGAGAGAGAGAGAGAGAGAGAGAGAGAGAGACAGACAGAGAGGGAGAGAGAGACGGACAGAGAGAGGGAGAGAGAGACGGACGGAGAGAGAGGGAGGGTGAGAGGGAAAGAGATTAGACTATGCAAGTTGTCTATAATTGTAAAAAGTTATATAGTTATATTTTCCTAACTGAAGAATTGTAGCCAGTCGGGAAAATTCGCTACCACACAACACAACGTTGGCGTTGTGTAACAAGTTTCAGGTTTTTAAATTATCTTTCTGTCAGTCCGACATATGTTTACCTTTTTATATGTGGTTACATTAGCTTGGTAAGTCACGAGGTGGGCCAGGTAGATTCCTTTGACGGGGGAGAGAGTGAGAGAGGGTAAAGAGTGAAAAAAGAGAAAGAGACAGAGAGGGAGAGAGACGGACGGAGAGAGAGAGGGATAGAGAGAGAGACGGACGGAGAGAGAGAGAGGGAGGGCGAGAGGGAACTAGATTAGACTATGCAAGTTGTCTATATTTGTAGAACGTTATCAAAGAGAGAGAGAGAGAGAGAGAGAGAGAGAGAGAGAGAGAGAGAGAGAGAGAGAGAGAGAGAGAGAGAGAGAGAGAGAGAGAGAGAGAGAGAGAGAGAGAGAGAGACAGACAGAGAGAGACGGGCGGAGAGAGAGGGAGGAGAGAGAGGGAGGACGAAAGGGAAAGAGATTAGACTATGCAAGTTGTCTATAATTGTAAAACGTTATACAGTTATATCTCTCTAACTGAAGAACTGTAGCAAGTCAGGCAAATTAGCCACAGCACAACAAACTGTTGGCGTTGTGTAACAAGTTTCTATTTTCGGCAGCACCTTTCAGATGATTCTAATAACAAAATGACATGACAAAACTGTTTACATCATTGATTTGATGATCAATTGTAACTTTATGTAGGTATTTGAAACATATTATTTACATAATTTACAATAAGGATATAAATGATATTCAAATGTTATAGTTTAACCAAATGCAATATTTTCTCTTGTGAGATGTCTCCCATTGGTATTTTTTTGTAACTTGGTGCAATATTCGATAATGTACAAGATCAATTAAACTATGATGTATGGACAAAAATAATTTTATATGCGTGTCCTTTCCCTGTGTAATCACTTAATGTACATTTTACCTCAGTGATTGAACTGTATAAAACAAATTTGTAATCATCGTGTGGTTAATGAGTTATACATACATGAAGGATTAGTAACTCAATTTTCATTTAAAAAGAAATATTATGTGATTAGGTGAATAAAATATGAATGGGTGGTTAAAAGTGTGAACAATCTAATTAGATTCATAACGTAAAATTGTATAAATTTGGATAGTTTCGAATACATCTTATGTATTACATAATGGCAATTGAAACATTATTGATGTGTGACCAGCATATAAACAATATAAATGTAAGTGTCAACGAACAGACCATTTTTAGAATTGACACGTTTTATAAATTATTTGATGAAGTAAAGTGTATTTGCAGGACCACTATGAAAATAATAATATTGCTGATAATGATATCCCAACTATACCAAAGGCAAAACACACGAACTGTGATTTTAAACATGCTTCTTTTAATGATCTTTTCAAATAATAGTAGTTTTTAATTGTGTCGTATACATTCCAACATAACTAATTAATACTTATAACCCTTAACAAAAAAACAAAACTACATCCATTGCAATGTATGACTCGTATTTCCTGATTAATTTGCTATTGAAACGAAATTTCACTCACTCAATGTCATACAGAAATGCCACTCTCGCTTTGTTAATATGTGTTTGCAAAATCTGTGGATATGTCTTCGTTTGGTTGAGAAAACAGATTCACCATAGGTTGTATGTAAGGATGGTCTTAATCTGATTTCCTTTTAATTTCCTATTCAAGTATTATTTCTGGTTATCTGAATGTTGATAATTTAGTCATGTAAATTACAATGATCTCATCTATCACATGTTCAGGATATTATAGGAAAATATCATTATTTATTGTACTGGTAATAAAACTATTCCAAAATGTTCCCGTTGCTTCAGAAAACTGAACCACGATTTTATGAACGCTTCACATAATGATAAGAACAAATTAAATACAACATTAAATGATTAATATATAATTTATCACTTAAATGTAATTGCATTAAAATAAATTAAGATAAATAGGTTGAAAAGGAGTTTTGAAGAGTGATTATTAATTTATTTATAGAAGTAAGGAGATTGAAACAGATAATGTGATTTTATTCACGCTTCAATGGAAATCCACAGTTTGGAAAGGTGGGCTGTGGAAATGTGATCATTCCACAGTGTGGAAAGGACGCCTTTCGGTTTTGGAAAGATCGTTATTTCCAAGTGTGGAAAGTTGTGGAATGGACGGACGTTTCTCCAGTGCTAGTCGCTGGTCTCGTCACTACCATGTATCTACTGACCCGCCTCCTTGCGGTGGGATTCTAGGCAAAGTAGGTCTAGTCAACAAATGGTTATTTAAATAATAGTACGTTTTTGATTAAACTTAATTATTTATACTTACCTGTTGACTAGACGTACGCTCTAGGCCCTCCCGTCCTCCCCTCTTAGTCTGTCTTGTCTTTTGGGACTTGCGGAGAGTTACATGAACAGGTAGTCACGTCACGAGACCACCTAGACTTATCGCCCCTTGGATAAGGGATTTTACGCACCCCTTCTCCACTCTTCAAGTTCGTCTGTGTTAAGGTTGAAATAGCATTACCTATAGGAGGTAAGGCAAAGTAGGTCTAGTCAACAGGTAAGTATAAATAATTACGTTTAATCAAAAACGTACTATTATTATTTTAAACATATATAGAAATTATTACCCGAAGTAGTGTGTCATATGACTTTTACTAAACGAGTGTGAATTTGTGTATTGCCCGAGCGAGAGCGAGGGTTATAAACAAATTTGCACGTGTTTTGTAAAAGTCATATGACACACTTTCAAGTGTAATAATTTCTTTATCACCCATGATTGGCGTAAAAATAGCCAGGAAACAACCCACTTCCCTTACAACTGCAAGCTACAGTGACGTCACGAACAATCATTTTATGACGTCACAGACGACACAATACGAGAGGTCGCGGTGAAACAATTGTCGTCGTTTAGTCCAAATATGTCACCTTTTAGTCCAGCAATTTTGGTCTAAAAATTAGTTGAAAATTTGTTTCGCCGTATCGTCCAAATTGTTGCCGTTCTGGCTTGTCGGCATTTTGCCATGTCGCCATTCCGTCCATAACCCGGTTTTGCTAATGAGTTGTCATTGACCCGCTACCCTCTCACATAAGTAGACTGTCCCAAATAATTATGTTAGTTTTTAGCAAACAAAACAAATGATGCAATGTCAAGTTTTTTTTATATATATATACACTGATGGGCATAAAAGACGATACCTTTTTTTCAACCGAGTCAAACACAAACTGTTTTACCTGATTAAATCGAATTTGAATGTTTCTAATGAGGATATATCTTGTAAAAAGAAATATGTTTATATCTGAAATTGCTTTCTCAAAGGTTTTGTGGAGTATTTAAACTAATATTTCTTGAAATAAGGAAATTGTGTCGGTACAAGATGGTGTCGGCTTAATTTACCTTCTTTTACTTTTAATCAATGATGCAGTCGACTTTATCATGAATAATGAGATTGACTGTTTACTTAATGGTGATGACCGTAACTGACATGGTGGTTCCTGGGATGATAGCGCATTCAGAATTGTGGGAGGAGAGCTTGGTGAGATTAGCAATAAATCAATCAATCAATCTTTATTTCACTCAAAAACCACCAACGGTGGCACAAGAGCAGAAAAACAAACACAACATAATATACTTTTTTTTTGCATGCGCCTTAACTATTTCTTAACAAACTTTGTAAGACATTTATAAATTTGGACATTCTTTTCAATTCTTTTGCACATATAGGTGTGAGAATTTTACATAGGTTATATACATTGGGATACAGGTGAAATGAACTTGAGATATATAAAATTCTGGCTGGGAGAAGAGATTCACATCTAAAGATATAATGGAACTCATCTCCCATTACATTGTGGTTGCATAATTTACATAAGCGTTCCTCCTTGATAATTCCCTGCCACCGGCCAGTCTCTATGGGTAGGTTATGGTTTAAAGTGCTGAATCTTAAAAATGGGATAGAGATCCCTTTTGGTAGTAATAGATATCGTTCAAATTGAAGCGGTTATACAATGTTTGTAAAGGATGCCCTTAGAGCTGCATTCAATGTTTTCTCTCCATTTTTGATAAAACTGATCAGTTAGAATGTGTCCTGCTCTAGAGACCAGCCAGGGTGTAGAATACAGGGAGGGGTTAACAAATATTTCACTTAATCCAATATTGTTTAACAATGTCTGAATACAGCATAACCATGGAACTTTATTTGGGTACTGTTGGTATTTGATAAAAACACATTTATACAGGATTTGTGACAGTTTTAAGTCTTCCTTACAGTTCACATTAAGTTTATGCCAAAACGACAACATACGTTGAAATATCTTTATATAAAGTTGAGTTCTACCCAATTCACCATATATCATAAAGTTCGGTGTGGATTTTCGAAGTCCAGTTGCCGTTTTAAGAAATTTTAATGCAGGTTTTCAATTTGGTTTAACTTTTCATATCCCCAAATTTCTGAACCATAAGTTAAAATTGGGAGTATCATCGTATCAAAGGCTGATAATAGACAGTCTAATGGTAAGCCTATGTTGCGTGATCTTTTGAGTAAGCTGTACATAGCCTTTGTCGCGTTTTCAACAATGGATTTAATGGATGTAACCATCCGCTTATTTCGGTGGAGTTTAATGCCAAGATATATGTATGCATCAACTATTTCAATACTAGTTTAATACTAGCAATTCTAAATATGATATCGTAGCTTCGTGTAATCTTCTCATCGTACTCTGTCCTGAATCAAACAAGGTTGTGTTGTCACCAGACCAGAGACATATGTCAACCAACAGTTATCCTTGAAGATTGGTGTTATCCTTTGAGATCCTGGATTCTTATGCACATAGAGAATATGATTGTTCAAGTGAAGTTGTTCACCTGTAGACAGTCACACCTATGATGACTCCTGGACAACACAGAGAGATTCAACGAACCCGTGAACTCTTGGATACATTTTCACGTGAAATTGTTACAGTATTTGTTATATTGTAAATATTCTATCAGTTAACCAATCACGAGTGTGTTCTTGTGTCCAAGCAACGCTTTCCACACTCGTATAACGCCAATGAATAATTTCACTTCTCGTAGTTTTTGTTTTTGAATGCGCTCAAGCCTTCATTAAATTTTGAAAAGAAGTCATAAAAACATTATCACCAGTAGTGTTTCATTTGGATTGTGCAGTGAGCATGTATCAATAACACACACACACATATATATGTGTGTGTGTGTGTGTGTGTGTGTGTGTGTGTGTGTATGTGTGTGTGTGTGTGTGTGTGTGTAAACAAGGGTGTTTTATCGAATGTCTCTTTGCTCTCAGAGTTTGGGCATACCGCTAAAACAATAATACTGCTTTGCAGTTTAAAACACTACATAAATATGGTCAATTTAAAGTATTTCAAAGTTAAAATGTTTTTTAACGATAAGTAACATTTTAAGAAATGTTTTAAAAATTAAGCTAAAGATCATGAATGATGTAAACATTTTCTCAAAAATTGTTTATTGTTCAAGATAAGTTTGTTCAAAATGCTGTTAATAGGGGCTGTGTTAGCAAGTGATATGCTATAAAGTGGTATGTCACAGTTGGTTAATTAACAGAAAGTAGGCGTAAAGGTAAAGAGGCTTTCTCACAATGCGATTTGCAGTGACGATTTATATCACACGACTCCATGAAAACGAGCGTAGACTCTTATTGCTGACCCTCGACTTGTAACTTGAATATTTTGAAGAGATCCAGATTGGTCCCATTAGGAAAAAAAACTTTAGTTTACATATCAGCATAATTTACGAAAAAACGCGTCGTTACTGCAAGTCGCACTGTGAGAATGACAGACAGACATGTTTATTCAGCATGTAAGGCTCAATGGCTCATAGTACAGTTGAAATTATATTATAACAGTTTGGTCACGTGACTTTGAAGACGATTTTACATGACATTTCATGAGGTACATCAAACGTTTTATAAATATGGCAACATTTTGAATGACATCAGCATTTTTTGCATTTAGAAGATTGTACATCGTTTGTTGGTTAACATTAACACATTTAAAAAAAACTTATTCCTGCATTCGGAAAAGGCTTCACAGATTAACAGAATATGATATTCATCTTCAGTTTGACCTGAAGAACAGTATGAACATGTTAAATCGTTCAGAGTATTATTATCTTTCCTAAAACTCTGGATTTTTAAGGCATGTAGAGATATTCTATATTTACAGAAACTTTTTAAAAGTGATTTATCATTAAGGACACCTATGTATTTTTCAGGCCCAAAAACTGATTTACAATAAGAATAATGACTGAGGAAGGTGGATGAATAAATTGATTCAGACCACTTCTGGACAAAAATGTCTTTTATACGTTGCTTAAACATTGACAAAAATACATGTTTGTCCCCAACATCTTGATTTATCCAAACATAAGAGAAGCCATTTAAGAACAATATATTTCTTACATCGCCAACCCATGAGTGCTTTCCACGATTATCTAAAGATAATAACATTTGATAACATTGATGCGGCAATCTGTATTCCGGCATTCTTATAAGTTTAATCCAAAATTTTATGACTCGCATTTGACTTTCAATATGCATATGGTAACGGCCTATTTCACCAAGTATGGCCTTATTGGAAGCAAATTTGCCTACTGTAAGAAATCGTTTAAAATATGACATGTGAACAGCTTCAATAACTTCAAAATAATTTGCTCTCCAAATGTCTGATCCATATAGCAAAATAGTTGATAATTTGGAGTCAAAAAGTAAACAAGCAGTATCAAAAGTAATAAACTTATTTACTTTGAAAAGTTTATAAATAGGAAATAGTGCCTTTTTAGCTTGTGCGGCGAGGGTTTTACACGCCATGGTCCAGCATAGTCGACTTGAAAATAAAATGCCCAAATATTTGTAATAAGTGACTACGTTGTGAGGATGGTCCTTAAGAAAGTGTTCAAGTTTCAGCATTGAAGGGATGTATTCAAAGAACAATTAATTTTAGCATTGGCGTTATTTCATTGATTACATAGATTATGTGTTGTTTTCCTCGATATCATCACGTCTCTCCTCAGTTACGTACATGTATGTTAATGAAACCACTGTAGTGGTGGTAAATTGTGAACTTAGCAGGCCGATTTATTCGTATATCAATATGTTTGGATAGTTTCCATAGTTTTCACTTTAAAATTTACATAGTATTTTTTATTTGTAATGATTGTGGTAGTTCTTCTTCTTATGTGTGATTTTATGGGCGCTTTCCAGGTAGCTGATTCCACACTCGGATTGTGGTAGTGAGGTACACTTGCCTTTGCTTAATGATCGGCTGTTTCGTTCCCTATACGGGATGGAACCAATATAAATTATATAGTGATTGAAGTCATCCAGTGAAGTCATCCCGGTGTAGATTTGAGAGCAATGACCAGAAAAATACTTTAACAGAGTAATATTTGTTTAAATTTAATACTGGAACACAACCGGACATATTTATTTTATTCCCATTCTTTTATTTAATGTGGTGGATTAAATAAAACTGTTGCAACAACTCATCTTACGGTATAATAAACTAAGGTTGTTTGTTAAAATATATATGAGTATATACATGTATCAGCCATATCCGGGCCTTAGATATCCACAAGTAAATTAATAATATAAGTATAGTCCTTTTATGCAAATCAAATACGCTGAGTTAATAAAACTGTGAATGAACTTAACCATCAGATATAGCAGCCTCTAAACAGAACTTTATTTCAGTGATATGAGAAGCTGTTTGATCTCTGGTGTAACATTGAATTCCCTGCCATATATCAGCTCACTTTTCATCTCAGTGTCTGATGGTCGATCAACATACATCAATACCCACAGTGGTCTGTCCAATGTTACATCAAGGATTGTTGTGACGACTTTGACTGTGTTGATATCAACAACATGGATTTTATTTGTGTCTCTGTCAATCATTATACAGAGATGAAGCTCCGTTGATTCACCAATCTGGTACTTAATGAGAGGGACGTCAGTGAGAATTATACTATCATACACCACCCAGAGACACAGCTGCTGCTTGTGGAAAGGACATGTTACAACCCTCACACTGACTCCTGTGAGCTGACCCCGGCTGCTATCTACAGGTGAGTGAAACACTCCAGTCTCCCACAGCAGCCTATTCTCCCCTCTCAGCTGCTTGACAGTGAACCCAACTCTTGTTGAGAATACAACAACCTGACCTCTCCTCAAGGGAAGGGGTCGCAATGTCAGTGTGCGTCTCCTTGCCTGGAGTCTGCATCCCGTGTCCTGAGGTGCTGGATCTGGTCTGATGTTACTGACCACCCCCGAGGAGATCTGGACATCAGCACTGGCCGTGTTGTGGTCAAACTCCAGGTGAGGACCTGTGTTCATATGTCACTATCAATGATATTATACATTCTAATATGTATTGTATTTTCGATTACATTCTTGCTAGTGACTGTGAGTTTGTAAGTGAATTACATGCAACGTTGTTGAATACATCATCTTTTAACTGAGAGTTTTTGCTAACTTTAAAATCGACAGTTGTTTAAGTTGGACGGTTGGTTGTCTATATCACAATAAATTCAGACTTTGACATTTAAGCGATATGCTCTCTGCTGATTGGATTAAACAAGGTCATGTGATCGGTATACATTCTCATAAACACACGATTGACAGCTGAAAAGGATAACCCTCATACTTTGACGTTTACAAAAAATAACCTGCGGTACTACTTTATCACTGTATCATTGCGCAATTATTACACTGCTGTCACATGCTCTTTTCTTGATTAAACTTTTTAGAAACCTTACAACACGAATTCTAAGTGTAATTTGATTGACAGTTTGATTAAAACAGCATGTTAGAACCAAACATTTAATACACTAATCATTTTCCCTGTGAACTACGTTTTGCGCGTGGTGACACATAAGTGATGCGGTATTATTGTGGGAGGAGCTTAGCGCCTGTTCTAAGAGAATACTAAACATTTGTTTTATCATGCACTGTACACTTTATGCAGAGATTTTTAACATTCAAAAGTTTATTTACTGATGAGAAATCGCTTAAATTTCAAAGTTTGAATTTATAAGAAATAGATTTAATAATGTGTTTGTTCACTGGCTTATAAACGGTTTGAAAGTTCATGTTAAACTGTAGTATAAATGCCGTCGACAAGCTCCGGCATTTATACCAGTTTAACTTGCACCTTTCAAACCGTTTATAAGCCAGTGAACAAACACATTATGAAATCTATTTCTTAAAAAACTGGTCTTTCATCTAAATGATTCCCATATGTGTATTGTAAGCAATTGTGTCTTAAGATGTATTAAAAATTGGATTATAAACACGTATTTAAATTTAGCAAGGGATAATAAATTATTCCATCAAGTTTCACATTTTAACGTACATACGTATATACTGTGACATTTAACCTACATTGTAATTTTTATATATATAATGTGTGTGTGGTTTAAAGTGAAGACTAAACACTTACTGATGAACAATCTCTCCCCTTCTGAGAACACGTGACCAAATTGGGTCACTGAAATAAACAATAAAAGTAGATGAAATAATTTTACAGAATATATTCTAGGTATTAAATCTGCTAAAATCTTTGAAAAGGAAAATATAAATTCATTGAAATCGTATTGTGAAATCCAAATATAACATTTTGAGAGAGAGAGAAAAAATCGGTAACATAAGGTGTGTAAATAAAATGAAAACTCATAATTATCATATGATAATAACATACAAACGAAATGAAAACAAAGTTAAAAGCCATAGGGTATGATAATACCTACAACCAAAACTAGCTCTCAAGCCGTTCTAAAAATGTGTTGAGATGAGAACGGCGTGATTGTCATGGAATCTCTTTATTGTTTGTTCATGTTTTGTCTCTGAACAGAAAAATACTCCCGACTGTTGCACATACCCGACCTTCTATACGTTCACAAATGTCCTGATGCAACATAGATAGAGAGATAGATATTCTTTATTTCCTCCGAAGTCGAAGATACAGTGATTAACAACAGGAGATTTAAGTTAGAACAGGTATTTGAAATATGAGTCCAAGATTTTACAGTTCTTGCAATCAGTAAGATACATTCAAACCATGTTGTTTGATCAAGCGGTTTTACATACACGTTTGATAGTCCACCAAGCATAAATGATACAAAACAACATCTAACACATCAACAAGTGACTCAATCGAAGCGTTTCTACTACCTTGCATGAGTGAACAAAGAAACAATACATGATTTACAATATCATAGGCAACTATACCCCATTCACACGCATGGGATTGAACACAAAGTGTGCTAATGTGTAAAAGAGGAGCGATATAACTAAAATAGTCTGGCATTTTGGACAGGCAGCCCACAGATTGTGAGCATTTTCAGGATGTCTTATTGTATTATATCTAGACATCAAGATTGCAGAAACATGTGAATCTTTAGCCTTTAGTATTCTTTCTTTAACTAATAAAGACTACTCGGACTTCGTTAAGAAAGAAGTTTTGTTTACATAGTCGTGCACGTACATGGTTACAAGATTTAACATGTGGATTATTGCCGAGAATTTGCTATAACGTTCTCCCTCCAATGACGTAAGATACAAAAATTGACATAGTCTCTGAACAAGTATCTTTTTAAATACAAGCATAGTGTTACTGATAAACAGTTTTCCAAGAAATATCAAAGATTTTTTGTGCATATATCTTCTTAGTATGTCTAGGCCGAGAGTGTCTCTGGCTGTTGTGGATGAACCACGCTTTGAAAGGCCCTGGATACTTTTACAAAAATGATTTTGAACTTTTTCAAGCATATCATATTCTTTTTCTGGTAAACAGCCCCACACATTACAAGAATAAAAACCACATGGTAGAATAACTCTTTCCCAAATTCAAATACGCAACAATGGAAGAGGAACTCAATTGTTGTCAGGGTTCTGTAGAGCAATAGGGTATCAATTATACATATCTCTAGTAACTTTTCATTACTTTATACGTACATCACGTTTTGAATATAAACCATTCTACAGCAGTTGGTACAAAGCTTGTATTACCTTACTCATCAGTGCAGTTTCACTACCTATGCAGTATGGTGGGGATATTGGATATACAATGTTATTTGTAATTTGAAATCTGCGAGATTGAGGCCTTATAAAAACTGTCTGGTATCTGTACTTATGTTCCACGCACTCAGATCTACATTCCGATGTTTTGGAGAATAACGTGATTATATTGATTCTGTTTCGTTTCTTTCTATGTCCTTGTCACAGGAAGCCGATATCGTGAGTAAAATGTTGGTAAAACCTAGGTAAAAAAACAACCCTACACCCTTTTTGTTATAGGGTGTAGTAGGGGTGAAACGGTATGCTTGGGCTTCAGTTCGGTACTAGTGGGGTACAGGACACACGGTTCGGTACATTTTCGGTTCGGCACAAAACCAAGAATGTCTTTCAATTTTTGAACTAAAACCATAATAAATCACCTGTTTTTCCATGAAAAGGAGTTTGTTGGGTGTGGATATGATTTGGTTTAAAATTGTACATCTGAAAATATATATATTCGGTATATACAGAAAAGTCATGTTCACTGCCATGTACCGAACCGAAAGCAAAATACCGCAGTTAAACTACTATAGTTGTGAACCGCTTCACCCAAAGGATGAAGGTTTTTTCACCAACGTTTTACATTTTAATTACGATATCATGTTTCTGTGGTTATAGCGTTCTTGTGAATTAATTCGAATCTACTTTCATTTTGAAAGTTGTTGCTGCTGTTGTTGAAGGGAGGGTTCTATCGGCGTATTTTTTTGTGGAAACTAAATTCGAGGGCACATTCATATCTATAATACATGATTTTAACACATTAACATGAAACATAATTTTTATAACTAAATGTATAATTGTGGAGAATTTAGATTTGGATTTTGTTTACAAAGATCGAATAGCTCACATGCATTCAAAAATGAAACAAATCAGATGAGACGTCCGGCAGAATTCTCCCTTTAAGCTATATGACTTTGTCTACATTTTCATGGATGCACTTTTACAGATTTAGAAACAACAACAACTTTCACCAGTTCCTTGGACATGAGACAAAACCATGCATATGTTTTCTGTATTGTACATAGAAACCATACTGTTTCATGAATGATTACGTGTAAGAAAATGATAAATGATAGACTTGATGCCCTTTGAGTATCAGAATGTCATGTTATAATGTATGTTACATGTTATAATGTATAAATCCTGTCAACGTCAGGATGCAAAGGATAGACATAAGAATACTGAACAACGTTTATCTTGATTCCATGCTTATAGTGTCACAGTGTTGCGCTTTGCGTCTTTCATTTTGCGTCGTTGTGTATTTTTAGTTGCTGATCGTCTCTTTTGTGTGCGGATTCGGAGTGCGGAGTGCATTTTGTATCGCTTATTCGTTTCTTTCTGTATGCATTTCGATTCTTTCCGTTGCAATTCGCTTTTTTCTTTGGTAGGCCTGTGGAAATTGTTACTCACCGGAAGTGAACGAAGTTCTCTGCGAGAGGTCAGTTTAGTTTTGTGTATTTGGTGTAGGATTTTGTTGGATAAATCGGTTTTGAGGTATTTATGAGAAATGTTTCAGGCTGTAAAATGGTAGACACCGGTGAAGCCGTAGACGAAAGATAATGTCATTATGTGCCCTCAGTCGACTGTTACATCATAATTTAGGAGTCGAATTTCGCATGTGGAACTTACGTGTGTTTGAGATTGCCTTGCTTTCAGACAATCCATAAAAATGCTCATATATGTTTTTACCATGTTGTGAAACATCCATATATGGACATATATGCCAAATATTGAGACTTCTTATTGACAAATAACAAAATTATAACCCCTGAACCACACGTGGTGTCAAAACAAAGTGAACGAGTTACTAACGGGCCTGATGAACGGATTACAGCCACTTGGTGTTTTCTTTAGGAACGTGTTCACCACGATATTATACCAGTAGTCATTGAATGTAAATATATCAGTAGCTATTCGTTGGATAAATCTGCATCAGCCTTTTTGGACATATACTTGAAAAAATCTTATGTTCGTTTTAGAACAATATATCGACCGCGTTTGTGTGCAAATATATTTTTTCGGCATGCAGCCTCACATAAAGCTGTCTCTTTTAAGCTAGTTCTGCTCAGCTTCTCATCTCTAAAACCAACTTTGTGTTTACTAATGTCAACTATTTTACAGCCTGAAATATCTTTTGTCATAAGTTGCTGACAACTGATTTATCAAACAAATTTCTACACCAAATACACAAAAACAAACTGGACTCTCGCAGAGAAATTCGTTCACTTCCGTTAAGTAACAGTTTCCAGGCGTACGCGTTCCTATGGTTTGCTTGTCGGGGTTTGAGATACATGTCGGCCTACATGCCTTGTGAAAGCATGTACTTCCGTGTCAATTAAGGACATAAAATCTACTTGGTAGAGAATATAATTCGAAGCTTTCGTTTGTTTTTGGAGTAACACACAGACAGACAGACAGGTTTATTACAGTATTAGGCCAAAATGCAGTATTGAAATACTATACTATACGAACATATATTTATGATCTTTTCAATTCCTTACCGAAACACCAAGTTGTTTATGACCAAATTTTACAATTATCATTTCTTCGGAGCTCTGCGAAATAAACGTTCTGCAATGCAATTATCGCTTGATAGATACATTTATTACATAATTTGGAGTGAGATATTCGGTTCTATCAGTGAAATAAACCCTCTATCAAGCTATTTACTGCGCCACTTGTGAAATATGTACTTTTCTACCTCACTCAATGAGATAAACATGGTATTTATCAAGGAAAGACAGATACCCTCTATTTATTACGTATTTTGGAGTGAGATACTCGGTTCAATCAGTGAAATAAACACTCTGTCAAGATACAGTTATGATAACCTTTATCACCGCTCTACTGAGTGACGATAAACTTTATCACCACTCGCGTGACGTCATCGGCACAATGTTATGACGTCATATTGTCAGCTTGTGAAGGCTGTACGTTTGCTGTTGAAATCACTCCAACTCAACTTAAAACACAGAAATGATTATATAATAAATAGAATATCTGTTTTTTCTCGACAAATAACATGTTCATGTCATCTGGTGGGGTAGAAAAATTAATATATTTCACTCGTGGCTGCGCCACTCGTGAAATATCTACTTTTCTACCTCGCTCAATTTGTCGAAGAAAGACAGATATCCTCTATATTTAATGAATGATCATACCAAAATGTATCATGTATATAACCTCTGTTTTCACATCTCTCCCATATGCTTCATAACGGTATATGGATCTATACTGAAACGTCGCTTTTGTAAATAAAGAAGTTGATCATCCAAAAATATTTGTCTTCTTTAACAAAATGGTTACAAAAAGATACCTTGTATTATTTCGTGAACTACAGGTCGCATGTAGAAAGTAAATTACAAATAAATTACATTTTTGAACACATGAATTTGTTTCCAAGCTAGTAAAGATATACGCATACGTGGCCATTGGTAATTCACGCTAAAAACGTCTTTGCCGCTTATGATCAATGCTTATTCATTTTTATATTAAATATTTATATAAAAACAATACATAGGTAGAGAGACACCCAACTTGGTATCCTTCAGTTAAAATTTCATGATTTTATGAACATGAATAACGCCCTGGTGACATTTTATGTACGACGTTGACCTAAATCTTGACTGACTCAAACAAGTTAGCGGCACTGTGTGAGCGCATAGCGTCAACAGCCGGGCACTAAGAGGGTCAATTTTCTCACATAGGAATGCTGACATGGATTATGATTCAATAACCCTTTATCGATATCTACTTCTATGCACATGCAAACATATTTTTGCAGATTGAATCAGTTTTTATCACCCAAAACT
The DNA here is from genome assembly GCA_936450465.1 of Gibbula magus. NCBI lineage: Eukaryota > Metazoa > Mollusca > Gastropoda > Trochida > Trochidae > Gibbula > Gibbula magus. The sequence continues at coordinate 5,017,091 of OW388295.1, read as the reverse complement.
GTGTTTCACAGGAGATATCGCTTGTGTGAGATCAAGCGATATATCCTAGGAGATATTGTTTTGGCAGTAGATTTTGCACAATGCACAAATGCAGTCAACGTCAACTACATGACATCAACATCATAACTTTACATCATAGTTATGATGATGAGTTATGACATCACACTGGTAACACGTCATAAACATGATGACGTCACAATGATATGACTTCACCACACTGGAAGTCAAATGGCAGAGGTGTGCTCAGAGATGTACACTATTTTCACTTAAACGTAATAAATGATTTTGGATGATAAATAGAATCTCACCCTCGTGTCTTCTGATATCAAATATATCAACACTCGTTGATAAAAGTAAAAATATCCTCGGTAAGTCTCGGATATTTGTAACTTTTATCAACTTGTGTTTATATATTTGATATCAGAAGACACTTGGGTGAGATTCTTTATATATGCACAAAGAAAAAAGTTAAGCACCTCCTGATATTTTATATAGCTGAATGTCAGAAACAAGTAAGCTCTGCTATGACCCAAAATTAGTCTGAGATTATTTTTTTTTCAGATAGAACAGCCATCTGGCAAGACAGAAAGGCAACAATATGTAGCTGTTATCATTTTTTAATAGCAATGACGTCATGTTTACAGAGGTACTGGTTTTACCATGAAACAATGTCCAAAGTATGGAGTTGCAAGTGAAACAAAACACATTCGCATTGGTATTATCACTTCTAAATGTTCTTTGTAGACCCTTGTGTACATAATCAATAAGAATGATCAGTATCTGGTAGAACAGCCACGTACCCGGATGACACACTGCACCCTACGTCTCATGCCTCCAGTCAGGTTGCTTAACTTTTTTCTTTGTGTATACTATATACTTAAATAAATACTCTAAGGTTCAAGTAACACTGATCTTTTCACACCATACATCATTATTTGGAGTGCAAATTCACCTACCTTGAGGAAGTTCATCAGGTTCAATTGTGACAGCGTTGTAAAACTGATCTGCCGGTACAAATGAAGGTTTCTCTGCTGGAGTGAAGGTGACAGTTCGGACAGATCCCAGTACATCAATCAGAGCCTGCATCTCCGTGACCTGGGTAGGAGCGAATGTGACCCCAGTCCTGTCGAACTTGACGTCCTGTGCTGTCTCCTGTAGCATGGTGTTAAGGGTGTCAGTTGAGGACACCATCAGTTGTAGATCCTCCACTTTGTCTGCTCTCTCCCGCATCTTCCGTGTGTATTCAGTGGAGGATTTGACTTTGGCAAGAAGGGTTGTCGTTGATGCCACGGCCTCGTCAGTGAAATTGAGCTCTTTGTGAGATTTCATGTCTACATCACTCAGAAGTGAGGCTCTTCTTGTCTGCAAGAGTTCCACCAGGTTGTCAATGGTTCTATTCACATCTTCTGTAGCCCTTTCTCTAGACATATGAATTTTGGTTTTCTTCTCTTCAAGATGTTTGAACTTTTTCTTCAGCCTTCCAGCCTTTTGGTCTAAGTAAAATATGACGTCATCTGTAGCCATAGTGTTCTCCCGGTGGGCTTCTTCTACAGAAACAACATCATGGTCCTTTGTCTTGTGATTCACGACGGTGCATGCCACACAAATGACTTGTTTACACGTGCAGCAGTAGAACTGTTGAGTCTGGTGGTGGTCCTTGCACTGGTGACGTTTTCTGAAGCTTTCGACTGGTCGTCCTTTAATTTCTTCAATTGTAACGCTTTAATGATCTCTTGTGGGCGGGAGTCGGGCATGAGCTTTGTGACATTCCTCGCAAAGAAATACACAGCAGTCATCACATCGATATTGAGCCTCGTTTCCATCCGGACAGTCAGTGCATTGTAGACGTAACCCCCTTTGAATATTCAAATGATCTAATATTTTCAGCATCAGCGACTCCACAGGAAGGGAGGTAACTCCCACAGGAAGTTCATGTTCATGTCGACAAAGAGGACAAGGAAGTATGTTGATCTTCCAGATTTTCCCCAGACAGGAATGGCAGATGGACTGCACACAGCACGGCATACGGCGGGGAAGATGTTCCAACTCGTCATATTCATTGAAACAAATCGGACAGTCAGTGAGTTTTTCCTTTATTTGGGAAATTCGGATGTATTCTGCCATGGTTTCCTGCAAAACTAAAAATGATGATTCTTGATGCTTTTTAGAGCAAAATATGTAACATAAATTGTACTGATTTATTTCATACTTTTCATTCAATGAGAGTGCCTTTTCTTTGCAATTGGTCTGACATTTTGGGAACACGTCACTCCAAACTAATAAAAGCTGTGCAAATAAATTTTGTAAACAACTTTTAAGGGTTATGAATCTACGTTAAATGGTATAGTTGTTGGTGAATGTGGTAGACGCTCTTTACAGATTGTAAACATGCCAAGAGTGATTAGATGTTGGTATAGAATTTTACGTATGTCACATATGTGTGTTGTGACATTACATCTATACTTTGAATTTAAGGGTTGCTATATCAAGGTTCATATGTAGTTTCTTTAACATTGCTACTAAATGTGGCAGGTATTATGTCATGTATTATTTATCTGTAAAACTTATGATAAACTTACAGTTAAATATTTACAAAATGTCATTAAGTAGAGTAGGGAGATAGAGTCTTCAGACATGTCAAATGCAAACAAAACGTGTTAAACTTCTCATTACCGAATCAAGATGAGTAGGTGTGTCTAATTCCAGCATAGAAGTAAATGATATACAGAATAACATATTAGACAAACGATTCTGAATAATAATGTAAAGTGAAGAAAATTTAAGTCCTCCAAGGTCCAAATACAGAGATACATTAACACATTAGGATGCTACACTTATTAAATTTGACAGGATGTCAGGATGCGCAATGAGCAAGATTTCTAAAGAAATACAACATACACTTACACAATACACACAATGGGATGTTTGAAATAGGTTAAAGATTAATGCAATACATATAAATTTCAAAGTCAACATGGTGTCAAACAGCCATTCTCTTCTCTGGGTAAATGCATGAGGGTTTGGTGTTAGTGCCATATCAATATTGTCAAGACACGACATTGTTTTGATTGTTGAATATCACGTGAATAAAAAATTAGCCTTTGTAGCTATGATAACAAAGGATATATTACTGTATTATTTTCTATATCAATAAAAGTCCAGTATCTAATCATCAGTTATTGGCCCACGTTATAGTTATAAAGAGTTGACAGAAACATAGAGTTTTACATCACATGTACTTACAGTGTTGATCAGCTTCAATGAAGTGCTTGCTTCTCCATGGGTTCACATTGTAGACTCTATGTTATTTATCCTGTGCAGTGTTCAAGTGACAGAGATGTACAGTTTCATCCTTGTCTGTTGATAAGCTGACAAGAGCATATCAATAGTTCATGGTGCACAGCCTATATCATCAGCTTATATAAATAACCATTCACATGACACTGTAGCAATTAAACACATGTGACCTGTATCTCTTTATATATTCAACTTTTCTATACGATATAATAACTGGTCTAATTTTATCAGGCCCGTAGCAGCAGGCACCTACCGACCACTAAGAGCCTTTGTCTCTGTAGCTTATCGGGCTATATATATCATATCATATTATAAATGCTAATATTTGATCTGGACAAACCTGACCAACACAAACTAACCTATTATTGGTGAAGATCATGGAGATCATTTTATAAAGCTATGATTTCAGATGCAAGTTTTCAACCATCCTGCACCATCCTAGTTGGAGATATATATATATAGTATTCAAGTATGATGTTCTATATATATATATTCAACTTATATAACAGATATAATAACTGGTCAAATTCTACCAGGCCTTTGTCTCTGTAGCTTATCGGGCTGTATATATCAAATCATATAATAAATGGAAAGTTGTGAGTCAACATGATTTTACCTGCTTTAATGCCATTAAGTGCTTCAGGAAACATGTTTTCACGGGGTATGAGTTTTTGAATTGGTCACTGAATGACAATGTGCAAATATAAACATCACACCTTAAGGCGCTGATCATAAAAAGCTGTTAGAAAAAAGTAAATACGTGTTACCAACTGTTAAATTATACTCCTGGTGCAATAAAATGAGATCTAAAACAAATGTACATGTTTCGGTTAAGCCATGCAAGTCAATTTCCAACCGGAAGGCCTTTTAAAAATGTTCTCATTAAAATGGCAGCTCGAAGGTGATTCAAGTGATCTGACTGATGTAGCTATTCCTCATCATTCAGAGTAGAGATTTAAATATTGTACAATGATAGAATGGTCAACCATCTTTTGGTCTGAATTCACCTGATTCATTGTACCTTCAAATCTACCGTTTAAACTGAAGAGTTCCACAAATTTGTTGCTTTATATCTCAATTCTCAATTTCTATCAATTCGGAAAAAAACGTTTTCTGTTGATACGGATTATCTGGTGTTGTAATGACATGTTTTACCCTCTAACGTAACAATATATTGTATAAATTTTAAAAAGCTAATACATCATGTGGACAAACCTGACCAACACAACACAACCTATTATTTGGTGAAGATCATGTTTTTAACTAATTTTAATTTTATAAAGCTATGATTTCAGAAGTTTTCAACAATCCTCCACCATTCTATAGTTAGAGATTTTAAGAAATTTATAGTTTTCAAGTTGTTGCAGAAATCAGGTTCTAAACATAATTTGATATACTATACCATTGAGTCTAATGAGTCATACCTTAAGAGTGAAACTGTTTATTTGGGAATATGCATGGCATTGTCTGATATCAAATTGTGAACAACAGCCTTTTCTCAAAACTGAATGATTTACAAGCTAAAGCTGATGTTCTTAGTATGTTAGAATAAATAATCAGATTGAACAGCTCTTATACATGGTTGTGGAAACGAAAACGATCCTAATGAACAATATACACAGTAAAACATGCACTATTGATGGTTCAGCTATATTATCAAACATAATTATCTACTTAAAATACATTTCAGGTGCAACAAACAATCAGTTTGTTACTGATATGTTATAAATTAATCAAAATGTATTCATTTGTAAGAGTGTGTTCTATTTTCTCAAAACTGTTCTTCTGTCTTATCAACAACTTTTACTGTATAACGTGTGTTTCTTTACGGTAGCTTTGTATACAAAATTCATCGGTGCTCTCTGATATCCACACCGCGGTACTTGTATGTTGTTTAAACCGTTGCAAGTTGTACATTGTCGCATAATGCAGATAGAGGTGATATCAGGGATATACTATACAAAACTCGTAGTAACAACGAGGAGATATGAAGATATATAGTGTAATAGCGATGTGCAGTATCCCATATGAGTTGTCCTTAAATCAAATATATGTATTTAAGAGTAAACTATTCTAAACTATTTATTTTTATTATATTTTAAACTCACAGGTCACGTGAATAGCATTTTTAAGTGTCAAGTAGAGAGATTGCACAAGTCACGATTCTAATCATTATCTATATCAGTGCAGGTTTGTAATGATTGTGATAACACATGCACATATCAAGGTATGTTAGCTTTCATTCACTTGATAACCAAAGATAACTACAGATAAATACATATAACTACAAATAAATACATATAACCACAGATAAATGCATCACTCGGCCAATAAAAATATCCTTGTTTCTCATTAACACTTTACTAAGCGACTAAAAAAAAAATTGGCTATAAGCTCAAATAGAAATTACCAAACAAGTTCCCTGTGGATACCGTATTTATTACCACGAGTTAATTGTTATGGAGCAAAACTAAAATGTGATGTTGTTGAAGAGAAACATTAATAGAATTATTTGCGCGTAAACATGATTATTGAAAGGAAAATATACATGTGAACAATTTAAGAATATATAATGATGACGGATGACTATATCATTAAAATAACCATCTATATGTATAGTTCCCTCATGCTTAAAATACACGATAACTACTTTTCAGGTTTCTCAACCAGTGTCCGGCTTGTTTTAATTAATTTATAAATGTTCTATTATATCGTATCACTTACCCTTCTTACAATGTTCCTCTTTCTTATTAGCTAGACAGCTTTTACATTAAACCATATATGTGTGTTGCTTAAAAAAGAGTTCTTTGTGCATTAAGTGATTTGAGGAAAACGCCGTTTTTTCACTATTTTTTACATTTTAAACAATAAGATGTTTTTAATATCCATTAAATATCCATCACGGATGTTAGTGTTTCAAATACAAACTTATTTGTGGAAATTATACTTATAACGTCAATTGCTAGAGAAATCTTTTATCTACAACATGACATGTGATAAATAATTTCATATCACGACAATGTAATGAAATTTGGTTTCAAAGAGAAGTACCCCTTAGCGAGCGCTTAGGGTATCTGACGTCATATAAACAGAATTCCCTTTATTGCATAAACGTACTACACTGTAGCAGGCGTTTCCGAAGCGTGAAAACTCGTCTTTAGCGCAAGTCACCATAGAAACCCAAGGGCTGCACGGTCTGCACGGGCTGATCGGGCTGCACGTGCTGCACTTGCTTCTTTTGGAAGTGGTTTAAACATATTTATTTCGTCAAGAATTGGATTGGTAATAGTAATATCAAGAACAACTTTGTAAAAAAGACAGTCAACGAATGCCACTACAAAAAAATCATCAACCGATGACTAATGCACAAATCGGCCTGTAAAGTGAGAGATATACCCATACTTTTCCGAGTGTATCGAATGATACCCAACACTTTTCCCCGTGGGGCCCTTATGAGGCGGAGCCGAGTAAGGCTCCAACGGGGACAAGTGTAGGGTATCATTTGATACACGAGGAAAAGTATGGGTATATCTGTCTTATACCCTACTTACGGTCGAGTGTAAGCGGATACTATTTCATAATATTTTTAAACAAATACAGCTGTAAACAAGCTTGTGCATGAAACGCACAACCCAAATACGGCCTCGTCTGTGACAACGCAGCCCGTGCTAATTGATATGGCCCAATGACGGCATTGTCAACGCAGATGCACGTGCATCTTGCTGAAATGTACAGCTAACGCTATAAACAGTATGGCTAATGTTAACGTGGCCAAAGTTTAGAGAAAACAGAAACAACTTTCAGAAGGTTAAGACATTTTGCACCCAAAATTAAATTACATTCTTATAGAAAAAGAAAAACATAAATTTGTAATATTATTTCACGCATTATAAAAACCGTATTCATTTTGTCATGAAAAAATGTTCAGAGTTCCAACTGGCTTCGTGGTGTAATGGTTAGGTCGTTCGGCCAGAAAGCAACAGGACACGGGTTCGATCCCAGGTTCCTAATATGTTCGTTTATAATTTGACATTTTATAAAGTATCATCACTTAGAATTTGGACATTTAGAAAATTTACTACATTGTTTCTCAGTTGTTAAAAAGTGTAGGTATATTAGAAAAGTGTAGGTATATCAGAAAATGTGTAGGTATATCAGAAAAAGTGTAGGTGTGTCGGCTTAAACACCTACACTTGTAACAAAAGAAACCATAGCAACGAGACCGGAAGTGGGGTATAAATTTATAAAATCGTGAACTGATACTAAAAGTTCATTATTTTCGTTAGACGAACAATTTGGATTTCCAAATAAAACTGATTTCAAGTCAAATCCTCTTTGGAAAAACAACATGTTTTGCCTTATATTTGAAAAGTGGGCATGCAAAGAAAAAGTGCGTTGAGTCTTCATAATTATGGCCACATGAACAGACAGAAGTTTGTAATATAAATCTTTCATATTTGTGTGCATTTAAGTCGCTGCATTCAAGTCTAATACGAGAATGTGTTATTTGACAAAATCTACTGCCGTGGTTTAGGTCAAACTGACTGTATGTATCAGTATCCTGAAGGATAGCATTTTTGAAAGTCATTAACGATGGCGAATTTCTATGTTCTAACTTTTGGAAGTTAGGCTACCCTTGTCACATATTACTGAATGTGACGATAGTTTTATAAAGAAGTGTCCTGAGAACATAAACATTATTGCCTGTTTAATGTACTTTTTATTGAGCTAAGACCAGCAAATTATGACAAATATATTCTCATTGATTATAAATTTCAAGCAAAATACCTAGTTGGGTCAAACATTTATTCCAATATCTGTTGAAATTCATAATTAAAAGCAATGGTTAATAAGTAATCGCCTAAAATTATATATTTCGATTTGTTTCATTGCTCACAAACTTTATTTTTCTTTCGTGTCTTTGTATACACTGTGCGAGCTAGACCACAATGCTTTGCGCTTGAAAATAATAGACTTGATCTTCATTAGACTGGAAAACACCTTTATAATTAGCAATTTCTCGGCTTTTTTGGGTCGAACAAATCTATGAAAAATTAAGTGTATATATTTCATGGAGTTAGATTTTTGGCAATTTCCCATATGTTCATCAACATCATTGATGGCTCTTTCAGGGACAGATACATGTCTCACAGTCGCTATAAACAGAAACTATGAACGGTTCGCCCAAACACAATCGTTTGGTCTGTTTGCAGTTTTGCATGCCCGAAGTATGGACGTACTGGTATAAAAGTGAGTGCCAATGGTTGTGTTCGCAGAAGACTGTAGTTAGCGCATTTGAAAGTGCAGGCTGTACGAGCAGTAAGTAAGTAAGTAAGTTATTGAGTAGGTTATTTTTTATGAAATATGAACTTACAAGTATGATTCTATATATTATGTTGGTTGTGTACAGTTGTTATGATTTGTATGTGACAATGTGTCTTATTTCATGAAAATGTTTTTTGTGTGAATTTGAAACATGTTTTGATGAAATTTTGTGATGTCTTAATGATCATATTTTGAAACATGGTGTCAGTGTAAAACTTTAAAGTAAAACATGTGTTTTACAGTGCGGGATCATGGGACTGGATGCTTTATTGCCTTGATGTCGGAGATGGTGTTCTGAACAGTCTATGTTCTGTGATGTCTGTGTGACGTCAGCTACAGTCTCTCCGAGGGTGTGACGTAGGATCCACCTGGTGACAGGTATCCAGCTGAGGGGTACTCTGAGGGGACTGGGGATTCATCAGCCACGGTCACGTCATATGACACACATCTACATGATCACACTTCAGTCACGCTGTGGTGATCTACCTATAGCTACATGCTATCTACGGAATACATCAGTCACGTTTTGGTGTGTCATGGAGGACACTTTGCTACGCCTTGAGGGGTCAGCAGTTTCGTGCTGAAAAAAAATGTGGACTCTCATGAGATTAACTCTTTCAAGTATACAGACTTGAACGGTTCCATAAACTGGAAGATTTGAGTAAAAATTATCATTATCCACCTGTTATGTAATTGTGTTGTGAAACTGAAGGAGGTATTTTTCATATTGTTGAAAATGTGTATTTATTAATATGAATGAAGAGTTATTGTTTATTTTCACAAGTGTGATTTTCTGATGTATATGCTTTTGTGATTAGTATGCTTTTGTGAGTGTTATGCTATGGTATAGGTATGCTTTGCTGATGTGTATGCTTTGATGGGTATGTGTATGCTTTGATAGGTATAGGTATGCTTTGCTGATGTGTATGCTTTGATGGGTATGTGTATGCTTTGATGGGTATGTGAATGTTTTGTTGAGGTGTGTAACATGTACGTTCAAGTGAGGATTGTAAGCAATGCATAGATGAATGTGTGTAAACATGTATGAGTGTATAGGTGAGTTTATGAGAATGTTAAGGGCGCATATGTTGTATGCGACTGAGAAGTTGAGGTTGAGATTTGTATGTAGTTTGAGTGAAGGTGAATGTATTAAATGTTGATAGTTTATTCAAGAACAAAACATATTTTTACAATCTTAGATTTAGCAAGGCATGTGACAAAACAGTATCATTAGACCGGTCAAAAATGTCTTACTACACATTCGTAGTGCCGATAAAGGGCTTGAGTTTTCAATGTTTTTTAATTTTGAATGAATGTTCGCTGATATTTGTGAAATTGTTAAATCTCAAAATATTGATACCCTGATTTATTCAATTTATGTTTCAGTGGCATTTATAACACTTATGTATAAACAGAAAAATTTCTTTTCCCTTTCTTTAACATAAGCTTTTGTTTAGATGTTTAATCAAAACAGTGTGTACTGATGCATAACACAATATCATACAAAAGGTTGTTAATGAATATGATGTATTTATAATGTGTTTACTGACAGTGGGACATTGTATATATTTCAGAATAACAAACTCGCCATCCTCCGGACAACTATTCCTGATATTCACCTACATTCATCCCGAACATTATCATGCCTATGATAATGCATTCGGTACGGGGACTTCAATGCCAGAATAGAGCTAAAGAGCGACGTCCACTTTGCCTACAGTCTTATCAAAAAAACTTTATGCACCAGTTTTGCTAATGACTTGTCATCGACCTGCTACCCCCTCACATAAGTAGACTGTCCCAAATAATCATTATAGATTGCCACACAAAAAACAAATGATACAACATCAAGTTTGTATATATACACACTGATATGGGCATAAAAGGCGATAGCTTATTTTAAACTGAGTCAAACACAAACTATGTTACCTGATTATATCGAATTTGAATGTTTCTAATGAGGAAATATATTGTAAAAAGAAAAACACAATTTCATGTCCTTTGTTACTTGATAGTTTATATCTGAAATTGCTTTCTCAAAGGTTTTGTGGAGTATTAAAGGTAAAAGTTAAATAAGGAAATTGTGTCAGTACAAGATGATGTCTGCTTAATTTACCTTCTGTGACTTTTAATCAATGACGCAGGCGACTTTATCATGAGTGATGAGATTGACTGTTTACTTAATGGTGATGACTGTAACTGACATGGTATTTCCTTGGATGATAGTGCGTTCAGAATTGTGGGAAAAGAGGTTGTGAGATTAGTAATCATCATAAATATAATATCGTAGCTTCTTGTGTTCTTCACATAGTACTCTGTCCTGAATCAAACAAGGTTATGTTGACACCAGACATAGACATAGGTCAACCAACGGTTATCCTGGAAGATTGGTTTTATCCTTTTAGATCCTGAATTCTAAAGCACATAGAGAATATGATTGTTCAAGTGAAGTTGTTCACCTGTAGACAGTCACACCTATGATGACTCCTGGGTAGTTGATAACGCAGAGATTCAGCGAACCCGTGAACTCTTGGATACATTATCACTTAAAGAGAGCATTCTATATCGGATTATCCTGCTTTCTTTTAATTACGTGAAATTGTTACAGTATTTGTTACATTGTAAATATTCTATCATTTAACCAATCACGAATGTCTTGTTGTGTCCAAGCAAAGCTTTCCACACTCGTGTAACGCCAATGAATAATTTCACTTCTCGTAGTTTTTGTTTTTGAATGAATGCGCTCAAGCCTTCTTTAAATTTTTAAAAGAAGTCATAAAAACTTTATCACCAGTAATATGTTTCATTTGGATTGTGCAGTGAGCATGTATCAATAACATATATGTGTAAACAAGGGTGTATTCTCGAATTTCCCTTGCTTTCAGAGTTTGGGCATACCGCTAAAACAATAATACTGCTTGGCAGATTAAAACACTACATACATATGTTCAATTTAAAGTATTTTAAAGTATAAATGTATTTTAACGATAAGTAACATTTTAAGAAATGTTTTAACAATTAAGCTAAAGTTCAGGAATGATGTAAACATTTCCTCAAAAATTGTTTATTGTTCAAGATAAGTTTGTTCAAAATGCTGTTATTTAGGGGCTGTGTTAGCCAGGGGTAGGCTATTAGGTGGTATGTCACGGTTGGTAAATTAACGGAAAGTAGGCGTAAAGGTAAAGAGACTTTCTCACGATGAGATTTGCAGCATAATTTACGAAAAAACGAGTCGTTACTACAAGTCGCATTGTGAGAATGGTCCTTAAGAAAGTTTCAGCATTGGAGGGATGTATTTTAATTTCCATAGTTTCCATTGGTCTTTAAAATTTCCATAGTATTTGTGATTTGTAATGATTGTGGTAGTTCGTCTTCTTATGTGTGATTTTATGGGCGCTTTCCAGGTAGCTGATTTAACACTCTGATTGTGGTAGTTAGGTACACTTGCCTTCCCTATACGGGATGGACCCAATATAAATTATAAAGTGATTGTAGTCATCCTATGAAGTCATCCCGGTGTAGATTTGAGAGCAATGACCAGAAAAATACTTTAACAGAGTAATATTTGTTTAAATTTAATACTGGAACATGTAAACAACCGGACATATTTATTTCATTCCCATTCTTTTATTTAATGTGGTGGATTAAATAAAACTGTTGCAACAACTCACCTTACGGTATAATAAACTAAGGTTGTTTGTTAAAATATATATGAGTATATACATGTATCAGCCATATCCGGGCCTTAGATATCCACAATTAAATTAATAATAATATAAGTATAGTCCTTTTATGCAAATCAAATACGCTGAGTTAATAAAACTGTGAATGAACCTAACCATCAGATATAGCAGCCTCTAAACAAGACTTTATTTCAGTGATATGAGAAGCTGTTTGATCTCTGGTGTTATATTGAATTCCCTGCCAGATATCAGCTCACTTTTCATCTCGCTGTGTGATGGTGGATCAACATACATCAATACCCACAGTGGTCTGTCCAATGTCACATCAGGGATTGTTGTGACGACTTCGACTGTGTTGATATCAACAACATGGATTTTATTTGTGTCTCTGTCAATCATCATACAGAAATGAAGCTCCGTTGTTCCACCAATCTGGTTATTGATGAGCGGGACATCAGTGAGGAGTTTACTATCATACACCACCCAGAGACACAGCTGCTGCTTGTGTTTAGGACATGTTACAACCCTCACACTGAGTCCTGTATACCGACCCCAGTTGCTATCTACAGGTGAGTTCACCACTCCAGCCTCCCACAGCACATTATTCTCCTTTCTCAGCTGCTTGACAGAGAACACAACTCTGGTAGAGAATACAGTAACGAGACCTCTCCTCAAGGGAAGGGGTCGCAGTGTCAGTGCTCGTCTCGGTGACTGGAGTCTGCATCCGGTGTCCTGAGGTCCTGGTTCTGGTCTGATGTTACTGACCACCCCCGAGAAGATCTGGACATCAGCACTGGCCGTGTTGTGGTCAAACTCCAGGTGTGGACCTGTGTTCATATGTCACCATCAATGATTTTATACACTCTAATATGTATTGTATTTTCGATTCCAAAATAGTTGAATTTATTTTCAAAATAGAGTCTTGCTAGTGATTGTGATTTGTAAGTAAAATTACATGTAACGTTGTTAAATACATCATCTTTTAACTAACATATTTTGCTTACTTTAAAATCGACAGTTGTTTAAGTTGGACGGTTGGTTGTCTATATCACCAAAAAATATATGTCTTTCATCTAAATATTTCCCATATGTGTATTGTAAGCAATTGTGTCTAAAGATGTATTAAAAATTGGATTATAAAAACGTGTTTAAATTCAACAAGGGATAATAAATTATTCCATCAAGTTTCACATTTTAACGTACATACGTATATACTTTGACATTTAACCTACATTATAATATATGTGTATGTGTGTGTGGTTTAAAGTGAAGACTAAACACTTACTGATGAACAATCTCTCCGGTTCTGAGAACATGTGGTCAAATTGAGTCACTGAAATAAACAATAAAACTGGATGAAATAATTTTACAGAATATATTCTCGATATAACATATCTGCTTACAACTTTGGAAGAAAAAAAAATTCATTCAAATCGTATTGTGATATCCAAGTATAACATTTTGAGAAAGAGAAAAAAAAACGGTTACAAACGATGTGAAAATAAAAATAAAACTCATAATTATCATATGATAATAACATACAAACGAAATGAAAACAAAGTTAAAAGGCATAGGGTATGATACTATCTACAAACAAAACTAGCTCTCAAGCCGTTCTGAAATGTTTTGAGATGAGAACGGTGTGAATGTCATGGAATCTCTTTATGTTTGTTCATATTTTGTCTCTGAACAGAAAAGTACTCCCGACTGTTGCACATACCCGACCTTCTATACCTTCACAAATTTCCTTATGCAACATAGAGAGATAGATATTCCTTATTTCCTCCAAACTCGAAGATACAGTGATAAAACAACAGGATATGCATGTATATAAAGGTTACAGAGTTTCAAGTTAGAACAGGTATTTTAAAGTATGAGTCCAATATTTTACAACTCTTGCAATCAGTAAGATACATTTAAACCATGTTGTTTGATCAAACATAAACATAAACGTGTGATAGTCAACCAAGCATAAATGATACAAATTGAGTTTCATCAGTCCATAAACTGACAAACATATCAACATCTAACACATCAACAAGTGACTTAATCAAAGCGTCTACTACTTTGCACGAGTGAACAAAGAAGAAATACATGTTTTACAATATCATTGGCAACTATGCCACATTCACACGCATGGGATTGAACACAAAGTGTGCTAATGTGTAAAAGAGGAGCGATATAACTAAAATATTCTGACATTTTTGGACAGGCAGCCCACAGATTGTGAGCATTTTCAGGATGTCTTATTGTATTATATCTAGACATCAACATTGCAGAAACATGTGAATCTTCAGCCTTTAGTATTCTCTCAATAACTAATAAAGACTACTCGGACTTCGTTAAGAAAGAAGATTTGTTTAAATAGTCGTGCACGTACATGGTTACAAGATTTAACATGTGGATTATTGCCGAGGATTTGCTATAACGTTCTCTCTCTACTGACGTAAGATACATACATTGACATAGTCTCTGAACAAGTATATTTTTAAATACAAGCATAGTATTACTAATTAACAGTGTTCCAAGAAATATCAGAGAGTTTTGGTGCATATAACTTCTTAGTATGACTAGGCCGAGAGTGTCTCTGGCTATTGTGGATGAACCACGCTTTGAAAGGTCCTGGATCCTTTTACAAAAATGATTTTAAACTTGTTCAAGCATATCATATTCTTTTTCTGGTAAACAGACCCACACATTACAAGAATAAAAACCACATGGTAGAATAACTCTGTTCCAAATTCAAATACGCAACAATGGAAGAGGAACTCAATTGTTGTCGGGGTTCTGTAGAGCAATAGGTAATGAATTATACATATCTCTAGTAACTTTTCATTACTTCACACGTAAATCACGTTTTGAATATAAACCATTTTACAGCAGTTGGTACAAAGCTTGTATTACCTTACTCATCAGTGCAGTTTCACTACTTATGCAGTATGATGGCAATATTGGATATACAATGTCATCTGTAATTTGTCCGATCCGTGAGATTGAGGACTGATAAAAACTGCGCTGTAGCTGTACTTATGTTCCACGCACTTAGATCTACATTCCGATGTTTGGGAGAATAACGCGATTATATTGATTCTGTTTAGTTTCTTTCTATGTCCCGGTCACAGGAACCCGATATCATAAGTAAAATGTTGGTAAAACCTAGGTAGAAAACAACCCTACACCATATTTGTTATAGGGTGTAGTAGGGGTAAAACGGTATGCTTGGGCTTCAGTTCGGTACGTATTTGGGTACAGAATCCTCGGTTCGGTACATTTTGGGTTCGGTACATTTTCGGTTCGGCACAAAACCAAGAATGTCTTTCAATTTATGAACTAAAACCATAACCATCATCTGGGTTTTTTTTTAATGAGTTTGTTGAGTGTGGATTTCATTTGGTTTAAAATTGTACAACTGAAAATATAATTACATTTGAGTTAATTATCCATAATTGTTTAATGAAGTTAATGTCATGCTCATGTACCGTGTACCGAACCGAAAGCAAAATATCGCAGTTAAACCACTGTAATTGTGAACCGCTTCACCCCAGGGGTGTAGGTTTTTTTCACCAACGTTTTACCTTTTAATTACGATATCGGGTTCCTATGGTTATAGCGTTCTTGTGAATCTAATTCGCATCTACTTTCGCTTTGTAAGTTGTTGTTGCTGTTGTTGAAGGGAGGGTTCTATCGGCGTATTTTTTGTAGAAACGAAAATCGAGGGCACATTCATATCTATAATACATGATTTTAACACATTAACATATATTACTAAATGTATTATTGTGGAGATTTTAGAGTTGAATTTTGTTTACAAAGATTGAATAGCTCATATGCATTCAAGAATGAAAACAAACCAGAGATGAGACGTCCGACAGAATTTTCTCGTTAAAATGACTTTGAAACAACACAAACTTTCACCAGTTCCTTGGACATGAGACACAACCATGCATATGTTTTCTGTATTGTACATAGAAACCATACTGTTTCATAAATTATTACGTGTAAGACAAGGATGAATTATAGAATTGATGGCCTTGGGGTATCAGAATAAAGATTGATTGATGTACCACTAGTAGGTAAACTTTCAAACGTATAGAGAGATATTCCCGCGACGATGTACTGACGAAGCGCACATAAAATATTAAATCTCGGGCTAACTTGAAAGCTTTGGCAGCTCATCAAAATTTGAACCCACGCTTGGAACTTTGAAGACAAAAAATATCGACGACTTATACCTTGATGCAAAGGATAGACATAGGAATACTGAACAACGTTTATCTTGATTCAATGCTTGGCCAAATTTCCAAGGAGATAAATAAATATCCCTCTATGATTTCAACCCAGTTTGTTCAAAGCTAAACGCCTTCAGACTTTTTAACCATGTGAAACCTACTATACATACTGAGAGCCTAACCTGATCCTTTATAACTCCTACCTACCTCGTACAGCTCCTGTATTAAGGGTCCTGAAGTGATCTACAGGGATACCCGGGCACAGACAATTGTTAACTTCTCAATCTCTGTACTGAAGAGGATGTTAATGTAATGTCATGTCACCGAGCACTGACCTACCCCATATTGACCTTGTAAACATCTTATATAGGAGACATCTGTGGAGTAGATTGTAGACAGAGGTTTAGTATCTCTTGTCTCATTCATGCATTACATGTATCATGCTATACGCCATTTCCCGTTTTCTAACGAAATAAATACAATTGAGCCTATGGCAGATAAGTTTAGATTGTCTACTTTGACGCAAAGAGAACTGTCTAAACGTGACGATCGAGTTCAGAACAGAGGAAGGGAAGTAGACAGCACATATAACCTATTGAGAACGGATTTCATTTAAATGTTGAAAATGTCTGAAAGTTGTCATACCAACGAAATGAACTGATGAAAACTGCTTATGGTGAACAAACATCCGACTTTCATTACGACCTAATGAAACGTACACGTTTTGTCTCATTCTGTCCCAATTTATCATATTTTTTCTGATGGCATACCTGTATTTTTTCTCTTAGTGGTGATTTCTCTTAAATTGACCTCCCCACATGTGAGCGCATATAAACAAGCAAGAACGACAAATGTATATGCAATAAAAATGTGGACCTCCTTAGGAAAAAACATTATTTATCCTGCATTGTAGGAGCCAGACCCTATCTGGTTAAGGACACCCCGTGGTCGCTTTGTGATTTGCATTCTAACTGATCCATTATACAGGGAAATGAAACCTTAGAAGCCACTTCCTCGGAGAACAGTCATCTTAATTGTTATAGTACAGTACAAGTGTGTGTTAATAAACGATAAACGTTAGCTGAGGGTTGTTTTACATGTTTTGTGCCTCTTTCGAAGTTTAACGGCGAAAGATTTTATAACATCCAGTAGTGCTGGTGAATTGTGACATCACAAGGAATGTATGCAATGGAGTGCACATTATATCTTTTGGTTTGTAAGAGCTCTCGACCAATCAGAATCGCGGATATAAATGTAACAAAACCATTGTGTTATTATTTAACACTCCGTGCTTATCCTCTGCAGTCTCTGTAAGATAAACTGACCACATATCCGATAATTTATCTCGATTGCCCACGAAGTCATCAGCGTCAATGACATTTTGCAAGATTAAAAAATAAATAGGCAGAGATGAACCAGTTGTGTTTGTATACACAAGATGGGTGATGAGACGTCTGATGCTAAGTAATTCGGTCTGAGGTTTGTTATAAGGTCGGACTGGTGACCAGAAGAAAATGGAGATATGACATTACCAACTACATTATTTCATTGGTTATCTCCCCTGTTGAAACACTTCTAACAGCGTTTATTTGAGCGGCCTTCACACGGCAAACTAAAGTTTGACAACACATGTTGGCCAACTCAAGTTTGAGATAGTAAACGGTTCAGCGACTCATCTCCAACACCAGTGTGAGTTGTCAAACTGTTGGCGGGAAATAGGATCGGCCTCTATTCTCACTAACTTGTCAATCAAACTTTAAGAGTTGTCAAAGTTTGTCGTGTGAAGTGTTGTCAAACTTGTTGTGAAGTGTTGTTTCTTGGTTGGTAGCCAATGGAATGCGATTTGTGAATCACATGACTATATGACCTCACATGTATGACGTCATTCAAGCCTAAAGTTTGACAACATGTGTTTGATGTGTGAACACACGAGTATGACAAATTTCTAAGGTTGGCCAACATGTGTTGCCAAACCTTAGTTTGCTGTGTGAAGGCCGCTAACCTGTATAGTCCCATAGACCTATATATGTGACCCTCCATCAAAACCCCCTATAGTGCCATAGGACCATTTATGGTACCAAACTATAATCCACTAACCTCATTGCTTTTTTTAATAAAGATCACAATCATGAATATTTTAATGTGACCTTTGCTTAACAATAGATTTGTAAAAGAATTGACTTTGAATGTAGGAACATGTAAAGACTTTTTACATAATAATTTCGAACCCGGTATTTTGTTTTATTTATGACTATTTTTTTTACAAAATAAAACTTGATACATTGAAATGTGAATCATTGATACATGCAAATCCTGGTGAAATTTAAAAAATAATTATGTTTGTCCTTACTTTAAAAAATGTTGAAGTGACAGTCTCATCAGTTCAAATGGTCTTTTGTCATCCACTCGGAAGTTATATCGTGACATAAAAAATAAACAAAATGACGATCTTCCGCAGTTCTGGATGCGTGGCCAATATCCAGAACTGCGGAAGATCGTCATTTTGTTTAGTTTTTATGTCACGATAATTGAAATGAACTAACATATAACAGTAATCTTAAATAAATTGGTGTCATGCAAGACAACTACAAAAACTAAAGAGTACACGACGACTACGTTCCCGCCATATTTATTGCGCCAATGAGCACCGGACTAATAAGCAGGTGAAGTGGGCGGAGCTTATGCGACGGACAGCCGTCAGTCACGCTTGTCAGGGTTTGAGATACATGTCGGCCTACATGCCTTGTGAAAGCATGTACTTCCGTGTCAATTTAGGACATAAAATCTACTTGGTAGAGAATATAATTCGAAGCTTTCGTTTGTTTTTGGAGTAACATATATTTATGATCTTTTCAATTCCTTTACCGAAACAACAAGTTGTTTACGGTCAACTTTTACAATTTTCATTTTGACTTCGGAGCTCCGTGAAATAAACCTTCGGCAATGCAATTATCGCTTGATAGATACATAGTTTAGTGAATGATGTGTGGTGTACACATCTACCATGATTCAAGATATGTTCATGATTGAATATACACTCTGTTGATATAAATAATTTGCAAACGGAATGCAGTGTAACCGTGATGCTAAAATTGCCGTGGTACGGCGCCGACATATTTCCCCCAGTTTTGTCGTAATGATCGTCATGGATTTTTGCTTAAAACGCCAATGGAAATATATTCCACATGGATGTCTATGTATTCTAGTATGCAAATCTGTTTCAATTTAGTACTTGAGCTCGGTATAGACCGACCATTAGAAACTTGTTTATACCCTTGCATTTCAAGCTATCAAAATATGTTTTACCCACTGAAAACGGGTCTTGCTTATGGACTATTGAACCATGATATTAATTTCCTTTCAAAGTTTTCCGAAATATATACCATGCTCAAGCTAGAAACAATAGCTATCAGTGAGTGAAGTATCAGCCACTATGCTTGTATTTTGAACAAGATGTGTTTGTTAAACACAGATGCCCCCGGATATACCAAAGTTATGGCCAAGGTTAAAGTTTTCTGAATATTGTCCACTGCGGCAAGGTCAGGTCACAAGGTCAAATATGATTACCTGATCTGAAGGTCTCATCACAAGGTATGCACATGCCAAGTATGAACGCCCTAGCTCTGAGCAATCTAAAGTTATGGCCAAGGTTAAAGTTTCTGAAGATGTCCACTGCGGAAAGGTCAAGGTCAAGGTCAGAAGGTCAAATTTGATGACCTCATCTGAAGGTCTCATCACAAGGTAAGCACATGCCAAGTATGAAAGCCATAACTCTTAACAATCCAAAGTTATGGCCAAGGTTAAAATTTTCTGAAAATGTTCATTGCGGCAAGGTCAAGGTCACAAGGTCAAATATGATGACCTCATCTGAAAGGTCTCATAACAAGGTATGCACATGCCAAGTATGAAAGCCCTAGCTCTGAGCAATCTAAAGTTATTGCCAAGGTTAAATTTTTCTGAAAATGTCCATTGCGGCAAGGTCAAGGTCAAAAGGTCAAATATGATGACCTCATCTGAAAGGTCTCATCACAAGATATGCACATGCCAAATATGAAAGCCCTAGCTCTGAGCTATCCAAAGTTATGGCCAAGGTTAAAGTTTTTGTGGACAAACACACAGATGAACGGACAGACAGACAGACGGACAGGTGAAAAACAATATACCCCCGGAATCTCCGATTCGGGGGCATAAAAACTACGAAAGATTGCCATGCACAGTACATTTTACGGTCATTGTTGGTCAATGACGTCACAGTGAACAATGTTCAACAAAATGGTTACAAAAAGATACCTTGTGTTATTTCGTGAACTAAAGGTCGCATGTAGAAAGTAAATGCATCAGCGTGATCCCTGACAGTTTCTCTCTCGAAAAATAACAATTAAATTACATTTTTGAACACATGAATTTGTTTCCGAGCTAGTAAACAAAGTTATACCCCACTTCCGGTCTCGTTGCTATGGTTTCTTTTGTTACAAGTGTAGGTGTATTAGCCGATACACCTACACTTTTTCTGATATACCTATACTTTTTTCTGATATACCTACACTTTTTCTGAAATACCTACACTTTTTAACTGAGAAATCAATGGAGTCAATTTTCTAAATTTCCAAAATCTAAGTGATGATTTTATAAAATGTCAGATTATATGTGAACATAAACCTGGGATCGAACCTGTATCCTGTCGCTTTTTGGCCGAACGAACTACCCACTATACCACGAGGCCAGTTGAATCTTTTTAGATTCTTTCAGGACCAAATGAATAAGCTTCTTATAATGCGTGATATAATATCACAAATTTCTGTATTTCTTTTTATATAAGAATGTTATTTAATTTTGGGTGCAAAAAGTCTTGCATGCTGAAAGTTACTTCTGTTTTCTCTAAACCTTGGCCATGTTGACATTAGCTATGCAGTGTACGGCGTTAGCTGTACATTTCAGCGAGATGCACGTGCGTCTGCGTTGACAATACCGTCATTGGGCCATATCAATTAGATTTCGAGCCCCAAACATGGGCACAGGGACTTGTATTGCTGAAAACAAACAGTTCCTAGGTTCAATACTACGATACGATACACCTTTACTTATAAATAAAGAAAGGGATGCAACGCCAGGTTTACCCCCTGTCAAATCAAGCCGGCATTTCAAAATGTTAACACACTTTGTACACCTAAACACATTGTAAAAATGAAGCACAGTGATTACTCGTTCGATTAAAACAAACATGGCAAAAATGAGCTAGTTTCCAGACCGCTGAAACTAACAGGATACCAAAAGGAAACCAGTATTTCCAGTTGGTATCCAGACAGTTTTTAACAGTTTCCATGTTGCTTCCAGCAACACTGAAACTGACTTTTGCCCCAGTATCCGGATGGTATCCAGTGCGAATAATTACCCACTCCTCCAAGTGGTATCCATCTGGTTACCATGAAAACTTTCTTGTAGGTTTCAATTCAGTTTCAATATGATAGTTTCCACTTGGTTTCCACTTGGTTTCCATATTTCTTAGTTTACACTTGGTTTCAACTTGGTTTCCGTGTTCAGGTTTACTGTAGGTTTCAGTCTGGTTTCCATGTTAAGGTTTACTGTTGGTTTCAACCTAGTTTCCATGTTCAGGTTTACTGTAGGTTTCAGTATGGTTTTAGTATAATAGTTTACTGTAGGTTTCTGTCTGGTTTCAGTGTAATTGTTTACTGTAGGTTTCAGTCTGGTTTCGGTGTAATGGTTTACTGTATGTTTCAGTCTGGTTTCAGTGTAATGGTTTACTGTAGGTTTCAGTCTGGTTTTCATGTTAAGGTTTACTGTAGGTTTCAGTCTGGTTTCAGTGTAACGGTTTACTGTAGGTTTCAGTCTGGTTTCAGTGTAATGGTTTACTGTAGGTTTCAGTCTGGATTTCATGTTAAGGTTTACTGTAGGTTCAGTCTGGTTTCAGTTTAACGGTTTACTGTAGGTTTCAGTCTGGTTTCAGTGTAATGGTTTACTGTAGGTTTCAGTCTGGTTTTCATGTTAAGGTTTACTGTAGGTTTCAGTCTGGTTTCAGTGTAACGGTTTACTGTAGGTTTCAGTCTGGTTTCAGTGTAATGGTTTACTGTAGGTTTCAGTCTGGTTTTCATGTTAAGGTTTACTGTAGGTTTCAGTCTGGTTTCAGTGTAACGGTTTACTGTAGGTTTCAGTCTGGTTTCAGTGTAATGGTTTACTGTAGGTTTCAGTCTGGTTTTCATGTTAAGGTTTACTGTAGGTTTCAGTCTGGTTTCAGTGTAACGGTTTACTGTAGGTTTCAGTCTGGTTTCAGTGTAATGGTTTACTGTAGGTTTCAGTCTGGTTTTCATGTTAAGGTTTACTGTAGGTTTCAGTCTGGTTTCAGTGTAACGGTTTACTGTAGGTTTCAGTCTGGTTTCAGTGTAATGGTTTACTGTAGGTTTCAATCTGGTTTTCATGTTAAGGTTTACTGTAGGTTCAGTCTGGTTTCAGTTTAACGGTTTACTGTAGGTTTCAGTCTGGTTTCAGTGTAATGGTTTACTGTAGGTTTCAGTCTGGTTTTCATGTTAAGGTTTACTGTAGGTTTCAGTCTGGTTTCAGTGTAACGGTTTACTGTAGGTTTCAGTCTGGTTTCAGTGTAACGGTTTACTGTAGGTTTCAGTCTGGTTTTCATGTTAAGGTTTACTGTAGGTTTCAGTCTGGTTTCAGTGTAACGGTTTACTGTAGGTTTCAGTCTGGTTTCAGTGTAATGGTTTACTGTAGGTTTCAGTCTGGTTTTCATGTTAAGGTTTACTGTAGGTTTCAGTCTGGTTTCAGTGTAACGGTTTACTGTAGGTTTCAGTCTGGTTTCAGTGTAATGGTTTACTGTAGGTTTCAGTCTGGTTTTCATGTTAAGGTTTACTGTAGGTTCAGTCTGGTTTCAGTTTAACGGTTTACTGTAGTTTTCAGTCTGGTTTCAGTGTAATGGTTTACTGTAGGTTTCAGTCTGTTTTCATGTTAAGGTTTACTGTAGGTTTCAGTCTGGTTTCAGTGTAACGGTTTACTGTAGGTTTCAGTCTGGTTTCAGTGTAATGGTTTACTGTAGGTTTCAGTCTGGTTTTCATGTTAAGGTTTACTGTAGGTTTCAGTCTGGTTTCAGTGTAACGGTTTACTGTAGGTTTCAGTCTGGTTTCAGAGTATTGGTTTACTGTAGGTTTCAGTCTTGTTTTCATGTTAAGGTTTACTGTAGGTTTCAGTCTGGTTTCAGTGTAACGGTTTACTGTAGGTTTCAGTCTGGTTTCAGTGTAATGGTTTACTGTAGGTTTCAGTCTGGTTTTCATGTTAAGGTTTACTGTAGGTTTCAGTCTGGTTTCAGTGTAACGGTATACTGTAGGTTTCAGTCTGGTTTCAGTGTAATGGTTTACTGTAGGTTTCAGTCTGGTTTTCATGTTAAGGTTTACTGTAGGTTTCAGTCTGGTTTCAGTGTAACGGTTTACTGAAGGTTTCAACCAGGTATCCATGGCTGACATTGGCATGTTGTGCTAAACACGCATATCAAGCATGTTATGATTTACATGAATACAGGGTCAACACCTGCAGCATCAACTGCTATCTTCATCAAGAGCAATAATGCTTCGGAGAAAATAATTCTAGTAATGACAAAAATAATTGTACTTTGTTATAAGGTTTATTACATAAAGTGCCAATAGCAGAATATAGAATAGAATATAGAAATATAGAATAATAGCACAATACTATGTGGTGAAACTAATTATGATCATCATAGATACACATTGAAAAATTGCATTATTTATATAAATTACTTCATACATGATCCAGCAAAATAACATCAATTGAAGTTGATGTGATTAATAGGACATTGCTGCTGATCAAGAAAATTTGATCACTGATAGAGCCACAGTTACGGGTTTTTTTCTGGGTTATTACTGTCCAGCCGGCCAGTCACTATGTATTTGAGGAACAGGTGATTCTATTTTCCTAGAGGAAACGGCCCTGTTTAATTACGTCACGAATCATCCTCCTGGGGGTGATGTCAAACACTTCAGTGTCAAACTAGTACCCTGTGTGTCCCATTGGGTATGTTCGTCTTCTGTCGACCTCAGGCTGCAGAGAATCTTTGATCTTCCTGGTCTTCTTTACTGCAAAATAAATGCAAACATAATAAACATATATTAATAACAAGCATAAATCGAAAAACCTTTTTTGAAATTTAATTATTCGTATTTGTTATATATACCTGTTGTAGGTTGAGATAACTGCAGGGGTGCTGATGTAGTAAGTATTAAATTAATTAATAAATGAAATAGGAATATTCAAAGGACATTTTATATATTCTAATTTAAGGTCATAGTATGCATGACATACAAACAAATAATTAGTACAACAACTGTAGCTGCCGATTTTGAGAATGTAATTTTCATGTAATCATTTATTAATTTTAGTGAATCAAGAAAAGGCAGACTGTTTGTATTGATGCTATAAATATTGAATAATTATTTATTGGATATGTACTACCTGTGCAATTTTAGGGAACAAACATAAATCGGAGTACATAAACTATTAAATTATCTTACCAAACTCTGTCTGATATATCATGTGGCAGAGTAAATATAAAGAAATGTTTTACATAATGTGATTTGTTTCATATAGTCAAATGGTGCATATTCTCATATATATAATACGTTAAGTGTCTGATAATTCTGAACGTAGCATTGTGTTAACTTTTTAAATATATTCGGTCTTGTATATGTGTTAATATTTTGGAAGATCTGTGATTTAAAAAAATTTTTTTTACATTTGTTATATTTAATGACCAAATAAGTTCTTGTATGCGAATTTTAGTGTTATACCTTGAAAACAATTTCATTTTCCTAAATCAATGGAGTAGTTTATTGTAATGCTATTTTCTATTATTTTATCATTTTATTCTGCAAGGATGTCATACAGGGTGTGCCCTGATACATTTCACAATTATTCTATTTTTCAAGCCACAGTATTTCGAAGGTAGTTGATCATTTTACAATTTAATCAGTTATTTCAATTGTTAGCATATGGCGAAAAACGATAAGAAAAATATGAGCTATATGTATTACATGAAATGCGCACTATACCTGCATGGTTGTAGAGACATCATGAAGTTTGGCCTTCTGTGAATGCAACTGTTGTTGGCATTGAAGTTCACTACCCACCAGACATGATTTTGATCTCCTTGCAATTTCTCCATTGAGTCACATGTAGATCATGACAACTGAAGTCGGCCAATGGACAAATTTGGCGGCAATTGGGTGAATGGTGAAACAAAGGCCTTTGTTCGGTCAGAAGGGTCGGGCCGTGGCTAGCTTTAATTACCTCCATATGCGACTCCCTCATTAGAGCAGTCATGATCTATATATAGGCGTTACTACTTGAGAGCATGTATTTGACTTCCATCTATTTGAGTAAAATTAAGGTTGCTCACTGAAATTTAGGCTTTGGCATAGATATTGTTATCGCTTATTTGTTAAATAGTAGTCCAATATAAAACACAAAACAATACATATCTCTTAAATTCGGTAGGCAGTAGGCATACGCACAGCACAATGACACCTTTCATTAAATAATCCTTGACCTTATAATTTATATATTTGTGATTCTTTCAGCCGTGTATAGTTCATAATTCATTTCATTTCTTATCCAGCTTGTCCATTCATTGTACTAGACAGTTTCATATTTTGGTTTCCATTAATGGAATCTATGAATGAAAATTTCAGGAAGGGAAACCAACATGAAACTACACTTGACAGTTTCATGTTGGTGTCCATTTAATGGAATCTTTGAATACACATTTCAGGAATGAAAACCAACATGAAACTACACTTGACAGTTTCATGTTAGTTTCCATTTAATGGAATATTTGAATACAAATTTCCAGGGATGGAAACCAACAAGAAACTTCACTTGATAGTTTCATGTTGGTTTCCATTTAATGGAAACAATAATTGCCATTTCCAGGAATGGAAACTAACATAAAACTTCAAATTGTAGTTTCATGTTGGTTTCCATGTCATGAAAACATTGATTGCAATTTCCAGGAATGGAAACCAACAGGAAATACATAATCAGAGTTTCCTGTTCGTTTCTACTATGGAAATACTAATACTTATAGAATCCAAAATGGATTCTAGTTGGAAACTAGTTTGGCTAGTTTCAGCGGATGGAAACCAAGTGGATACCCCTATTACCCAGTTTACAGTTGGTTTCCAGATTTCAGGATTCTCAGTCATGTTTGCTGTGAAACATCAACACAATCGGTCGATTATTTCTAAAGTTATGACACTTGAAACACGATTTTTTGCTCGTCAAACTCAAGTGGGCCAAAATGGTGTCTCAGCAATACATCGACAAAAAAACGAGAAAAAGTCGATATTTCATTCCTAGCAAAAGCAATCAATCTCGAAAAGAGTTTTCTACTATCACTTTACATCCCTGATACATTTGTCATACTTGAATAGTTCGGGTATCTTACGTAACAACTTTATTGCAACTTTATAGTATAGTGTACAAAGTGTGTTAACATTTTGAAATTTGGACTTGATTGGACAGGGGGTAAAATTGGCGTTGCATCCCTTTCTTTATTTATAAGTATAGGTGTATCGTATCGTAGTATTGAACCTAGGAACTGTTTGTTTTCAGCAATACAAGCCCCTGTGAACATGGGTAACCATACAACGAAGCACGAGCTGAATGTACCCGGGAGTTGTCACTGACGAGGCCGTATTTGGGTTGGGCGTATCATACACAAGATTGTTTACAGCTGTATTTGTTTTAGAAATATTATGAAATAGTATCCGTTTTCACTCGACCGTAAGTGGGGTATA
The DNA here is from genome assembly GCA_936450465.1 of Gibbula magus. Lineage (NCBI taxonomy): Eukaryota > Metazoa > Mollusca > Gastropoda > Trochida > Trochidae > Gibbula > Gibbula magus. The sequence continues at coordinate 4,989,725 of OW388295.1, read as the reverse complement.
AGACAGATATACCCATACTTTTCCTTGTGTATCAAATGACACCCTTCACTTTTCCTGGCGGAGCCTTACTCGGTTACGCCTCGTAAGGGCCCCACCGGGAAAAGTGTAGGGTATCATTCGATACACTCGGAAAAGTATGGTTATATCTCTCACATATACACATATCTGGCCATTGGTAATTTACGCTAAAAATATTAAATAATTATAACAAAAAAAATACATAGATAGAGAGACACCCAACTTGGTATCCTTCAGTTAAAATTTCATGATTTTATGAACATGAATAACGCCCTGGTGACAGTTTATGTACAACGTTGACCTAAATCTTGAGTGACTCAAAAAAGTTAGCGGCACTGTGTGAGCGCATAGCGTCAACAGCCGGGCGCTAAGAGAGTTAATGTTCTCACATAGGAATGCTGGACATGGATTATGATTCAATAACCCTTTATCAATATCTACTTCTGTGCACATGCAAACTATTTTTGCAGATTGAATCAGTTTTTTATCACCCAAAACTGTGTTCCACAGGAGATATTGCTGGTGTGAGATCAAGCGATATATCCTAGGAGATGTTGTTTTGGTAGTCGATTTTGCACAATGCCCCCAAATTTTGTATGTGTCGTGTCTTCTGATATCAAATATATCAACGATCGTTGATAAGAAAAAATATCCTCGGCAAATCTCGGATATTTGTAACTTTTATCAACTCGTGTTTATATATTTGATATCAGAAGACACTTGGGTGAGATTCTTTATATATGCACAAAGAAAAAAGAAAGGCAACAATATGTAGCTGTTATCATTATTTGATAGCGATGACGTCATGTTTACACAGGTACTGTTTTTACCATGAAACAATGTCCAAAGTATGGAGTTGTAAGTGAAACAAAACACATTCGCATTGGTATTGTCACTTCTAAATGTTCTTTGTAGACCCTTGTGTACATAATCAATAAGAATGATCAGTATCTGGTAGAACCACCACGTACCCGGATGACACACTGCACCCTACGTATCATGCCTCCAGTCAGGTTGCTTAACTTTTTTCTTTGTGTATACTATATAATTTAATAACGTATCGTGAGAAAAATGTGATTTGTTTGTTCTATACAAAAAGAAGGTTAGTCTTTTGGCCAATAGTATATTACTCTAAGGTTCAAGTAACACTGATTTTTTCACACCATACATCATTATTTGGAGTGCAAATTCACTTACCTTGAGGAAGTTCATCAGGTACAATTGTGACAGCGTTGTAAAACTCATCATCCGGTACATATGAAGGTTTCTCTGCTGGAGTGAAGGCGACAGTTCGGACAGATCCCAGTACATCAATCAGAGCCTGCATCTCCGTGACCTGGGCAGGGGCGATTGTGACCCCAGTCCTGTCAAACTTGACGTCCTGTGCTGTCTCCTGTAGCATGGTGTTCAGGGTGTCAGTTGAGGACACCATCAGTTGTAGATCCTCCACTTTGTCTGCTCTCTTTCGCATCTTCCGTGTGTATTCAGTGGAGGATTTGACTTTGGCAAGAAGGGTTGTCGTTGATTCCAGGGCCTCGTCAGTGACTTTGAGCTCTCTGTCAGATTTCGTGTCTACATCAATCAGAAGCGAGACTCGTCGTGTCTCCAAGAGTTCCATCAGATTGTCAATGGTTCTATTCACATCTTCTGTAGCGCTTTCTCTTGACATCTGGATATTGGATTTCTTCTTCTCAAGCTGTTTGACCTTCTCCTCCAGATTGACAGCCTTTTGGTCTAAGTTAACGATGACGTCATCTGTGACTATTGCATTCTCCTTGTGGGCTTCTTCTACAGAAACAACATCATGGTTCTTTGTCTTGTGATTCACGACGGTGCATGCCACACAAATGACGTGTTGACATGTGCGGCAGTAGAACTGTTGAGTCTGGTGGTGGTCCTTGCACTGGTGAAGCTTTCTGAAACTTTCGACTGGTCGTCCTTTCATTTCTTCAAATGTAACTGTTTTATGATCCCTGGTGGGCGGGAGTCGGGCATGAGCTTTGTGGCATTCCTCGCAAAGAAATACACAGCAGTCATCACATCGATATTGAGCCTCGTTTCCATCTGGACAATTAGTGCATGGCAGACGTAACCCTTTCTGAATTTTCAAGTGATCGAGTATTTTCAGCATCATCGATTCTACAGGAAGGGAGGTAACTCCCGCAGGAAGTTCGTGTTCATGCCGACAAAGAGGACAAGGAAGTCTGTTGTTCTTCAAGATCTTCCCCAGACAGGAATGACAGATGGGCTGCACACAACATGGCATACGGCGGGGAAGATGTTCCAACTCGTCATATTCATGGAAACAAACTGGACACTCCGTGAGTTTTTCCTTGATTTGAGAAACTCGGATGTAATCTGCCATGGTTACCTGTTAAATTAAAAAATCGTTTGTAAGATTATCTTTGATTCTTGTCTTCAAATACCCTACAAGACTTACATGTTGGCTACACAATTTATATTCTTAAACTTTTCTATCTAGAAGTAATACAGTAAAACAGGATATTAGGTGTATTAAGCATAAACATTGTCCTCAAAGTTAATCGATTAATTGAAATATGTCTACTTTTGAGTTTGGAGAGCTTTGAATGTGTTTTAAAACTAATTTAGACATCAACTGTCTCATTAATAACAAACCATCAATAAATTTCTTGAAATCAAGCGATATTTAAATTCTAAAACATAGATAACAAGTGATAACAAAACTAAAAGTGATGTGAATTAAACAAAAATCAAACGATGATTCCGCTTACCAACTATATGTTCAACCATGCATGCATTTGTGGTTCCAATTTACCAGGGACGTATCCAAATAACGATAGGATCCTCCCGCTATCGTTACATGAGATCACGTGTTCACATTACGATTTGCTCTCAACGGATTGGTTAAGGACACTTTTATTTATAGTGTTATGATCTAACTATTCTAGGAAAGCTTCGTAGCCTTCTGAGAATTCAACTCTCTTCGAAAGTTATTCAATCCATGAATCATACACAATTCACGTTCAACATAATGCATACATTGTCCACACTTACACAGGCAATGTTTGCTGGTTGTGAGTTATCAAACACTAATACTTGTAGCTATTAGAGGGGCATCATCATGTTGGTTAATGATTATTCAATGTAAAACAGTTAGGGCCTACATATCATAATTGTTGTTCTTCGTTATCAGTAATGGTTTAATGAGTTTGGTAACACACATATAGAGAGTGTCACTGTTTAGCATGTTAAATCTAGGGACGCATGGTTGCAAGTTCGTCAAACATTAACAATATTTTAGCAACTCAACTTTTAGATGATGCCAATTCAATTCGAACAAACACCAGTTGTCCAGACAGGTATATTGAAACATTTGTTTTTCCTTTATAAATTCTTTCATGTGACATTAGTTCTCAAGACAGGAATATTTCATGTTGTTCCATACAACAATACTTCTTTATGTGACGTTTATTGAAACCCTAACGATGTCTATGTCTTCTATAAATCAAGCTCTACACGAGTCCATGCAGTGTCCCTATATCATATTTAGAGTTAGCAACGTCTAGGTAAATATCACCATGTGTCGAATAAAGTAAGATAATACCTATACGAAAACACAGTGATAAAGAAGAGCATTCAAGTATGAATAACGTTATCTTAAAGTGGTACATTTAGAAAGGCATTCACACGACCCTCGATCAGTTATGTATTTGAACTTTTAACAGCGCTCGGTGTGGTGATAGAAGTAACCAAGTTGTCGAATCGTCCACAGAAATATGCCTTTGTCGTAGCTGTGACAGTTATAGTGTGCGAGTTAAATTGGCATTCGTGCTTTACAAATCATTTGAAACCACGATTATTCACGTTTACTATATGGACAGGGATAAGATTTTACTAGGTTTGAGTTAGGAATACACTTTATATATTCTCCTTTAGAGTATGATCTTACTGTAGTGATATGATATCTACTGATAGATGCTACTACATTAGGTTTATTAGGAAAATTATAGATACAACATAATTTACAGTTTTAATTATATTGAACACTATTTTCATAACATGAAATTTTAAGTGACGTCAGCCCTGTCCATATTCTGGTGCTTTATTAATCTAAAGTAAATTCAGATCGAGTTTTTTTTATATTATGTGTTATAACAGTGTTACAACATTATATACAATTGGAGATCTAGATCTAGATTAATGTAGCAAGCCTTACCTATAATAATAGTGCATATTTATATAGCGCACATATCCACTCAACAAGTATGCTCATGACGCTCACAGGATATAGTCTATTCAAAGTATTTCGTAAAACGATATGTTTTGATCATTTTCTTAAAAGAATCTATACTCTCGGCAAGTTTAAGTTGGAAGGGAAGGCTGTTCCAAAGAACAGGGGCAAATGAGGCGAAAGTCCCTTTCCAAAAAGTTGTCAGTTTATACTTGGTTACAGTGAGGAGAGGTTGACTCTGTGATCGAAGTGCGAGTGAAGGAGAATACGACTGAAGCAGATCTGATAAATAGGAGGGAGACTGTCCATTTAGAGATTTGAAAGTCAGGCAGAGTATTTTGAAGTCAATTCCTTGATTGGCAACCAATGAAGCTGTATCAGAAGAGGAGTGACATGTGTGTAGCGATTTGTTCGACACACTATTCTGGTGGCATTGTTTTGAAGCTTTTGTAGAGACTCGGGGAGGCCTGTGTATAGACTGTTGCAGTAGTCTATCCAGCTTAGAACAAGACATTGGACTGGTGCATGGGCAGCTTCTTTGGTGATGAGCGCCCTGATGTTTGAAATGGATTTCAGGTGGAAATAGCAAGTCCGACATAGACGGCTGGTTTGAACTTCCATGAAGAGTGCCACATCATAATGTATGCAGAGGTTCTTCACGTAATCTGATGGTAGTATAGACACACCTGCTATATCGAGCGGTTGGACATTTGCTTTGATGTTGCACTGTTTCTTATTTCCAATAAAAATCACTTCAGTTTTGGTAGAAGTTCAGTTTAAGTTTGTTTGCTGCCATCCAGGAAGCTAGAGAAGTAGTGCAATCTGTCAGGTGATTGGAATTTATCAATGATGATACCGACTTGAAATATTCATACAGTTGACAGTCGTCTGCATAAGAATGGTGTGATGTCTGACGATGTTGGACACGCTAGTAGTGTACATCACAAATAACAGAGGCCCAAGAACAGATCCCTGAGGGACAGCATAGTGGAGTTCCACTGGAACTGGAATGTGTCATTGCCAATCATGACAAACTGTTTTCGCCAATGTCACCTATCACTACATCTCAACTATAATTCATGTTTTCATGTTCATATATATATATATAAATATATATATATATATATATCCGAGTGTCAAAAGATGTTTTGATAAAAGATGTGGAACGTGTCCCTATCTCAAGGAGGGTTCTTCAGTTACTTTTGAAAATGGCAAAGACTTCCATGTTAAGAGTAATGTGTCCTGCAAATCGAAAAACGTGATTTATGTCAATTCTTGTGAAAAGTGTGATCTCACATACATCGGACAAACTAATAACCTTCAAACAAGAGTTACAGTGCACAAACAGCAAATAAGAGATGAAAGTTTAAGACACTTAAAAGTTAGTAAACATATATCTCAGTGTAGTAAAGGTACATTCAAACTATTTCCTTTTTACGAAATATACAATAATGGACAGACAGACAAACATATGTTTTATTAGAGTCTCACCTCACATAAAATACAAACATAAATATACATTATAAATGACATAAAAGTGAGCCACCCTGTAAGGGTTATGAGAGACTATCTTGCTAAAAAGAATATAAAATATAAATATAAAAATATAAAGCTAATGTTATAAGTAAGGAATGTAGGTGGAGGTGACATTACGACACAATTAGTAACAAAAGAACAGTATTTTATTTCAAAATTTCCCCCTTCATTAAACAGCAGTTAACACCATAATCCCTAATCCTATCCCGGCCAATTAAGACCAATCAGATTATAGTGGGGATAAGTCTCACAGACGTTTGTTGATTGCTTTGAGAGTAATTAGCAACATGTGTTGCCAAGGCAGACCATTTGTACATAGACTATAAGACTACTGCTATGCTTCAAACACTTATTCCCTGATGAAGCTTCGAAACAAGAAGCAGAAATATGCGTATTGGAATATAAAAAAAACAAATTATAATTTATTTCTTTTAAGCAGATACACTCATTACATTATACACTCTTGTTTCGAATTCCAAGTTCAAATCACACAATAAACATATTCTTTGAATGTAGCAATTAAAGCAATAATAGTTATTGCTTTTACAGGAGTCGTAGTGGCATAGGCCAATTAGTAAAGGTATTTAAGTAAATAGGCAGTGACATATTCACCAGTATTTCATGAATTTGGAGTAGCTGCATTTTTAGAAAGAGATATATTTATCTAAATCGTATGTGTTAGTAATATCTCTTTTGATATGTTGTATATTTTGTATATATAAAGTATTGATTATGAAAGTTGATATACGTCTTCAGTGTATTATTTAAATTTACCTATACACTTCTTCATGTTTGATACCACATACCTATTTCAATATATATATATATATATATATATATATATATATATATATATATATATATATATATATATATATATATATATATATATATATATATATGCACAAAAAGTCAAATGTCCAGGTGTATGGCAGCTTCAAGATTTATTTACTTGAGGCCGGTTGTATTCGAGGAAATACGGTAGTTGAAACGCGGACAGCAGCTGGTATATTTCTTGTGAGAACACAGAGTGTCGTGCTCCTCCAAATTGTAATAATTGCTCCAAATTATAGTACCTGCTCTAAGTTGTAATACAAACTGTTCCAAGCTGAACTGTTCCAAATTTTAATGCCTGCTCCAATTTGTAATAAAAACTTCTCCAAAATGTATTAACTGCCCCAAAGTCCAATAAATTGTGACAAAAAAATGTAAACACAGACATGTCATGTTGTTGTTGACTAGAGTTGATACAGCCGTTCTAGTGTAAAACGTACTTATTGGTGTTCTAAATTATTATTGGTATATTTGTTTTATTTTCTTGCGTGAGAGTTAAGTTTACATTAGGTGTTACAACTGTCATCCATGATAACGGAATGAAGAAGTAAAGTCGCATTGCTTGGAATCCTAGGCTCCTACACTGATGCGTATTTCAGTGCATGTATTCCATGTTTGTATTTGTTATGTTTTATGATTGTGTTCAATACTTACCGGTTATAATAAAAAAAAAGTTACATGTGCATTTTTATGATTGAACATTTCGTATTCATTATTCTGTAAGTAGTAGAGTCATTAATACTGATATGCTATGGTTATGTAATTAATGTCAAGTAATCTGACACTATATTAATATACATGACATTCACAATATCCTTAACTCTCTTAATCCTTCCCTTACATTTACTATGGAAAAAAGTAAGTGTGAAATCAATTTTCTTGATGTTAAAGTCAAATTAGATTCTGAAGGCATTGTAAATACTGATATATTTTACAAAAGTACTGATACACATCAATATTTGGATTTTAGATCTTGCCATCCCCGACATACTAAACGTAATATTCCATATTGTTTAGCAAGGAGAATCTGTACTATAGTCTCAGAAAATAACATCAAAGAACAGCGTCTTAAGGAGTTAAAGGTGTTTTTGACCAATCAAAACTATCCAATTAACTTAATAGATGACAGTATTACTAGGGCACTGAGTCTAGACCAAATAAAACTAAGAGAAGCCGCTGATAATAAACGAGACAGTTCTCCTGCTAACAATAGCGCAAACGCTCCCAATCCAGGAACCAGTGAAACTGAAATTCCAATTTCAGATAAGAGTTGTCTCCCATTGATCACTACGTTTAATCCAAGTCATAATAATGCGATGAAATTGGTTAATCAACATATGCCTGTTTTATATCAAAGCCAAAAGATGGCACGAATTTTGAAAAATTATCGGATTATTAATAGTCAAAGGCAACCCCGAAATTTAAGGAAAATGTTGACTAATTCCAAATTTGACTCCATTACAGAAACCCCCCAGGTTAGAAAATGTGGTGATAAACGATGCGCGACATGTAACATTTTGATTGAGGGCACATCGGTTAGTATCCCACCAAATAAAATGTTTTTTGTAAAAAGAAACATGACATGTGATTAAAAAAATGTTGTTTATATGATTGTTTGTCATGGATGTCAAGAAATATACATCGGGAAAACAGAATTAAAATTAAAAAGAAGAATGAATCTTCATCGTTCTCAAATTAAACAAAAACACAATCGTACTATCCCTCTGAGTGCACATCTTGAACTATGTGGAAAAAATAAATATTCTGTTTTTCCAATATACAAAGTTGATTCAACTGAATCTAATTGCTTGGCAGAAAAAGAATTATTGTTTATTAATAAATATAAGCCAAGACTCAATTCTAAAATGTAATTTCATTCTCAATGTACATCTGTTTCTATGCATTGTATCTAAGAATGTATCTATGCAATGTATTGTGACGTCATAATACACTTTATGACGCATCAACCGACTCAACGTCATTCACCTGATGAGATCCGTAATGGTCGAAAGCATGCTTGTGAATCTGATTAAATCATCGTAATTTCTTCGAACATTTTATTTTTTCTATATATATACATATATATATATATATATATATATATATATATATAAATAATATAGTATATATATAAATAACGTTCACATACTAAGGGAAAGGTCTTACATAAATTGTGTGTGAAAACATTTTCTAAGTCCAAATGGCCATAATGACAATATCGTCAAATTTTTTTCCACACGTTCCATGTGGCGCCTGGGTTGGTGGCGTGCTCATGTCCCGTCGTCACAGGAGTCTGATGGAGGGAGTTGAGCGGGCTGACTCGATCACATGGAACCCCCACAAGCTTCTCGGCGTCCCCCAGCAGTGCTCCGTCTTCCTCATCAAGCACGAGGGTCTACTCCAGGCTGCACACAGTGCTAACGCCTCATACCTCTTCCAACCTGATAAGTTCTACAACACTGGTGACAAGACGTTCCAGTGTGGACGCAAGGTGGACGTCATCAAGTTCTGGCTCATGTAGATGGCAAAGGTGAGATGAGGTTTCTGTACTTCTTGTCGTTTTTATTTATATTTTAATGGTATTTTGATTCATTCTTATCCTTCAAAGAATAATATAACGATTCAACTATTCCTGACTTCTCGGCCTGCTTAGAATGTTGGTAAACTGTCAGCACAATATGCAATTCTTCCAATCTTCAATTTTATCTTAATATGTTAAACGGTTGAATGCATGGTCAACATCTTTTGGTTTTGTTTCATAAAACTTATATTCCTCCTTATCGCTTGCAGGGCACACGAGGCATGGAGCAACATGTGAACACACTGTTTGAGAACACGTCCTACTTCGTGGAGAAGATGAAGCAGAGGGAAGGCTTCCAGATGCTGGTGGAGAACCCCCAGCTCACCAACGTCTGTTTCTGGTACATCCCGCCATGTTTGAGAGGACAGGAGGAGACAGCTGACTTCCAGAAGAGGCTCCACAAGGTGGCGCCAATCATCAAGGAGCGGATGATCAAGAAGGGGTCCATGATGATCACATATCAGCCCCAGAAGGAGCACGTCAACTTCTTCCGGTTGGTTCTACAGAGTTCCGGTACTACATTCGAGGATATGGACTTCTATATGGAGGAGATCGAGAGACTTGGCCACGACATCGTCATCTAAATCTGTGGTCGAGATGTGGCGTCTGTCGCACACATTGAACATCGATAGACAGTTCATGAACTGCACTGCAATGACATTAGTATCAATATCACGTGCTTTAGGTCTGGTTGCTTTATCTCTGTTTCGCTTGCGCAGTCATGAAAGACTGATCCAAGTCATGAACTTATCAAGAACTGTGTCCTTAGTGTCTCCAAGCTCCTGACCGCTGAGCACTACATAAGGACTTGTTGATGACGGTGTTTGCTGGTCCATACCTGATCAATTGTTATTTGTTATGCCCAAGTTTGTTACTTATTGGGTATTTGTGATGTTGCTTATAGTATTGACATGGCGTTATTGACAATCGTTAGCTAGCTGGTATGAGCTAAATATTTTATAAGGATATGTTTACGATGTTAAACATTGATTGGGCGACGTCTTAGGATTTTGAGCATTGATTGGGCGTTGTCTTTCAGATGTTAAGCATTGATTGGGTGATATATCCATGATGCTAAGCATTTGGCGATTTGGCATGAGATAACAAACAATAATAGATCTGATTTAGATAAGAAAACGGAATGGTAATTTGATTTGATTGTAGGTATCGAAAACAAATACTTTTCTTAATCGAGCACGGGTATGTTGAAGAGATAATGGCAAATATTGAAATTCATTCTCCTAAAATAATTCCATCAAAACCATTATTGCCATCAATGGTCATATCATTTCAAAAATCACAAGATCATTTAGCCCATGTAGTCTTTCGCTCATAACAGTCAATTGAACTACATATTTCATGTACATGTATATAAATCCATCACGTAATCAATGGTGTCTGACCATTTTTATCCGAATCTCAATCATCAGCATGACAAAATGTGACATGCATTTAACATCATAACCATCGCTTAGAATTCATTTCTGTATATATGACAGCAAAATGTTTTTGTAACGGATTGATTGGTATGTTGCCTGATTGATGGTTGGTTGATTGTTTGATTTGAATTGTTAGTGTTGTTCGATCCAAGGCCTAAAGGGTGATTAAAAGAGTGATGTAGACACCAAGAGACAACTGTTTCTTTGTGTGGTGTAGTTAGATCTTCGACGGCAGCTGAAGAAGTTATTGATTGAGGGGACTGGGGAGAAAGAGGAAAAGAGTGAGTGAGTGAGTGAGTGAGTGAGTGAGTGAGTGAGTGAGTGACTGAGTGACTGAGTGGTTGAATATGAATCGTTTATAAATGTTTCAATATAATCATCCTTCATACCGCAGCTATCATATTTAATGAAGACTGGTTATCTGAATTCGTTGCGTTTGCGCCCCACTGAGCGCAAACGCATCACATCTAGATATCCAGTCTGGTTGTGTTCATTGGTTTACACTCAAACTCAAAATGGACCTTGTTTGTTCAACCATAATGTTCATAGTGTTATCATTGTATATACATGTATTATACTAGTTATCATTTTGTTAACCTCCTCTCAATAATTAAGGTTGATGACAATAAAACTCTCGAATAAGACATTCACAGGTTTTTTTCCAAATTTCCAAATTTGAAACTATAGTTTTTTGCAAAATTTCAAAATTGTCGAAATTGGTATTTTTTTTCTACAAATCAGATCTTTTGCAAATTTAGCTTGATGTCTTATCGAAATGTTAAAACTGTTTTTTCACAGAAAGGTTCAAACTTATATTCACTGTGCAGTTTATTTATTTGGCTTCAATGCACAATGGATTTCAAAGAAATGGTGGAAGCTTTCACTGCACTTTCTGCTCCATGATTTGTCATTGTGTACTCATCGCATAGTTTATATTTTTTCTATGCTACAAGACTGCAAAATATTGTTAATAAAATAAACTTTGAACATAACTCATTTTTCATCGTAATCATTTCTCTGTATCGAACAGTTTTTTTATGTTTGGGGTGGTGGTTTTGAGTGTGATTCATCTTTAAAGTTTGAAATGAAAAGAGCAAGAAAAATAAATGTTGTTGGTATTAGTTAAACCGTTGACTCTTTCCAATGAATTTATGAACACTGTGAAACGTTTTAGTTGACTGTTTGTGGAAGATTTGGATTGCCATACAGGGTTGTATCAAGATCAAATTCTGCCTTTAAATTACAAACTCTTTGCTTTAATTCTAAACGGAAATTAGCATATCTTGGACATTTCAAGAACACATTATAGACGTCTTCAACCAAAGCACCACAAATGCAAGTTTTCAGGATTTACAGTTGAGTTGTAAAATAATTTCTGGCAAGATTTACATAAATTCTCTCAATTTTGGTTATGATAATGGATCTTTATCAATTAGCCAGACCCAGGGACTAATAACCTGCTCCCCTAAAAAGGATAAACCAAAACATGATAGACATGTTTAACCAGTGCACCACAAATGCATGATTTACTTTCAGATAAATGATACAGATCAGCATTTATGGAACTACAATAATTTCTTAACTTACTGTGTATAACGTTCATCTTTCTGTCACCGAATAGAAAATATTTTGGGATTTTACACACTTTTTCAGATAGTTTTGCTTGAAAATGATGATAATGATTTTGAACATCTTATTGTCGAGGAAAGATTATACATATATAAGCACAGTCGTAAATAAAATACTTTTGAAGAACTGCAGTTAGAAATTTTGGAATAGATAAATTTGACCTGTTACGCAGGTTGTAATGAGAAATCTTGTTTCAGTGACTGGTGGAAGTAAATTAATCAGATAATCTGGAGCTTGTATATTACTAATTTTGTAATAAGTACAAAGTTTCTTATCTTCACGTCTAATTTGTAAAGGCAACCAACCAGTTTCTTAGTATAAGCTAGCTCTTGAAGCAAACTTTGGTAAGCCAGTTACAATTCTTGTAGCTTCAAGTTGCACCTTTTCAAGGTTGTCACACAAAACATCCGAACAGTTATCCAAGACCTCAGAAGCATATTCTAAAATGGGTCGAATATATATTTCATACACACGTGATAAAATGCTGCTATTCTAAAGATACTTTAACACACGTAGAGAAGAGATTGGTTTTGAAGCCTTTTCTATGGAAAGATCAACATGATTGGACCATTTATTATTGTCCGAGAAGATAAGGCCAATATGTGTGTGTTGATGTACAGTTACAGGTGATCATTATTGAATACTAATCTAGGTACCCCAGGACTATAACTATGGCTAAATAGCATGAATTTAGTCTTATTAGGGTTACAGTTAAACAACCATGTGTTAGCCCATTCATGTGATTTGGCTAAGTCATATTTAACAGAAGTTTTCACAGAAGTTTCCAGCAGCTCCGAGTGATGCATCATCCGCAAACAATCTAGTGACGTTTTGCAAGTTATCGGGTGAATCATCAATATACACAAGGAATAAAAAAGGACCAAGGACAGATCCCCGAGGAACCCCTGCAGTAACATACAAAGAGCAATCAGTGTGGTTCATTTTGTAACTTGTTGAATAAAAGTATCTGTCATCAATCATTTTCAGTATCTTGAGTTATTGTGCACATGACGGGAAGAGTTATGCCCCTTTACTTATGGAAGCGTCCATGGTTCATCTGCACAGACAATATCAAATATATTTTAATATAAAAGGAATATTTTTAAGAAATAGTTATTATTCTTCATAGAAACATGTATCATTTATCATATGGTTCCCATTTGAAACTACAGTTTTACTTAAATATAAGTTTTTAATGCATGGTATTGAAATGCATGCCTACTTCAGATGTGATTTTATATTTCGCCATATTTTAAAATGGTCCATTTAGGTTTTAGCATTGGTATTATTTCATTGATTGCACATATTATGTGATGTTGTTTTTGTCTTTATTTATTTCTGAGACCATGTTACTGTAACAGAGGTACTCTGTGTATGTAGATAGATAACACGACGAGCACTTGTGGGGGTTCAGTGGATGGATTTTATTAACTGATGGATAACGGAGTTGAAACCAAATAGACAAAGAAAGAACACAAAATACACAAATTAATATATATCGTGAATTGCACAATATCCATACATAAAATTACTATTACACCTGAATGCACATTAAATGAGCATTCAAATCATATATACAAGTGATAGATAAACTGTTGTTACATAATCCTTTTGCAGCATTATAACATTAATACTAGGGCATAATCACATACAACAGCACATGATAATTCATTAAACTTATGTTATAAATCCATCACATTAACACACAATATTGCATGAAAATAATACTATTTGCAAATAAAGATATATATAAACATAAACTAAACCAACCTCGTCTCAGGGACGCAGGCTTCCAACTCTGTCAGAGAGGCGCACGTAATCAATAATACCTAAACGTAAAATAGGAACTAATTAACTAAATGTAAATACCAAAAGATAAATGAACTTGGCATATACCGTCTAACTAACATAACTATACTAATGATATAATACCTTATAACACTAACTGTAACATTTACTTATGTTAAATAAACCTAACCTCAAATGAATGCCTAGTTAGAATATATAATTCTAACTATGAATTTGCTAATACCCTAAATACTATAAACATTACATACCTATTATACTTATACTAATATGTTGTAGATACCTAACTTAAGCAAATATAAGTATGATTATCCTAAAACCTTGCACTAATCAAAGAGTGAGTGAGTGAGTTAAGGTTTAACGCCGCTTCGACAGTACTGCAGCCATTAGCGCCGAGAAGAATCAAAGATACATTTAACTGATGTAAATAATTGTCCTTACATAACAAACCTAACATGAAAACCCTCACATAATACATCTTATTGTCGAGGAAAGATTATTCCATAGATAAGCACAGTCGTAAATAAAAGACCTTTTAAGAACTACAGTTGGAAATTTTGGAATAGATAAATTTGATCTGTTACGCAAGTTGTAATGAGAAATATTGTTTCAGTGACTGGTTGAAGTAAATTAATGAGATAATCTGGAGCTTGTATATTAATAATTTTGTAATAAGTACAAAGTTTCTTATCTTCACGTCTAATTTGTAAAGGCAACCAACCAGTTTCTTAGTATAAGCTATCTCTTAAGGCAAACTTTGGTAAGCCTGTTACAATTCTTGTAGCTTCAAGTTGCACCTTTTCAAGGTTGTCACACAAAACATCCGAACAGTTATCCCAGACCTCAGAAGAATATTCTAAAATGGGTCGAATATACATTTCATACACACGTGATAAAATACTGCTATTCTAAAGATACTTTAACACAGAAGAGAAGAGATTAGTTTTGAAGCCTTTTCTATGGAAAGATCAACATGATTGGACCATTTATTATCGTCCGAGAAGATAAGGCCAATCTAGTCTTATTCGGGTTACAGCTAACCAACCATGTGTTAGCCCATTCATGTGATTGGGCTAAGTCATATTTAAGAGAAGTTTTGACAGAAGTTTCCAGCAGCTCCGGGTGATGCATCGTCCGCAAACAATCTAGTGACGTTTTGCAAGTTATCGGGTAAATCATTAATATACACAAGGAATAAAGAAGGGCCAAGGACAGATCCCTGAGGAACCCCTGCAGTAACATGTAGTGCTTTTTATAATGTACCGTCTATCGGATAGATAATTCGTTAACCAATTCAGATTGCCACCGCGAATACCATAATATTCCAATTTGTGCAACAAACCCTTGTGCCAAACTCTGTCAAAAGCATTGGCTATATATGCAGCCTGAAAGGAGACCTTCAGATGATGTACGCTTGGCATTACCAACAAAGATATCATGTTATATTTTGTAAGACATCTGATTTAAATAGTATTTTAAAACAGTATTAAGGACATAAAACATAATTTACAAATATAGTCGCAAGCGACGACAAGCGGATTCTGCGATTCAATGTTTTATTTAATTATTAAGTTAATGAATTAGGAGATCTTGATTTTATATGTATTGCTGTAATTTTGGGAAAGATTTTTGAAGACACTTACCCTAAAAACTGAGAAAGTTCATTTTCTTTGAGATTTAAATTTTGAACTTATTGGACCCAAATCTCATTAAAGAAGTCGAAAATTCAAAATCGGCAAAACGACAAACGTACCAAAATATTTCAAGACATCATCTTAAATTATCGGTTACATGTAGAGAACTATACAAAAATACAACCAAAAAACGTAGCCAGTACGCTATTGTTGACAGTGTTGCCAGTATGAATTTTTAGATGAATAAAAGTTCAAAAACAAGTCAAAACAAATTAACATACAAAACAAAATAAGTTTTGAACATTTAAAATTATATTTAAGTCAAAAAAGTTTTTTGCTGGTGGACTCGAACTCAGGCTGCTGAAATAGAAATCCTACATTTAACCACTGAGCTACCGGGACTTCTGTGTTAGTTTGGGGAAAATTAGTGACTATATTTTATACATCTATAAGACACTGTTTTGTTCGGATAATATATATCGAAATAAAGGGAATTTATGTAGCTTTTGTTGATATTTTGTCCAAGATCATTTCTTTGCTCTTTGGAGTATCATTATGCATTGATGCAACTCCGTCAACATACACTGTACAGCAAACGTGTAGGTTATTTCAGCATGAGCGACAATTAATATAATTATAAATATTCAGAACCGAAACTACACGTCCCATTGACATGCACAGGCCTTTAAAACAATATATAAACCTACACTGTCGTGTTTGTGTGTTTTAAATGGGTTTCCCATATCAAATTCGATCGTCTAATAGATTTGCGTTAATCGTGGTGCAGTGTCCGGTTTTCGATCAGAACTACTTTAACATATTGGCCTATATTGTCATTATCCTGAGTCGATTATCTTCAAATTGGTAATTTCAGGCAACAGTCAGTAATTCTCGATACAATAACACCATCAATATATAATGTTTAGCATGACTGACTCCCCAGCAACACAATGTATGTCAAAACGAAAGTAGGAATTTCCTCTGTTTACCAATCAAAATGAAATGGACTGCATTGTCTCTGAATTGCTTCCGGGTTGAAGTAAAAGTTCGTAGCTATGTCCGATGCCTCTACAATAGAAATTACTGAAAATCAAATTATGAGTGGTCTATTGTCTAGTGACGCTTCAATAAAATCTTCATCAAGTCAGTTCAAATCAAACTTATTAAAATATTCAAAATGACCATACTTTGAAAGGTGATTGTGAAACAAGTATTAGGAGTTTACTCAAAATATAACAAACTTGTTATTCTCGAAAGCTTCAGCTGCATATAAATCTAAGATTCAGCGCTTAGATGCAACTGTCTTCAAAGTGGTGTTTCCGCAAAAGTGCATGATCACAAAAGGTTAAAATTCAATATGGCGTCGAAACCACGTGACCTACGACTTCGCAATGGTAACATATTTTGCTTGTCTAGTTATTAAGCATCTTTTAAAACAAGTTGCGAGTCTCTAGTATGTCACTGGGACTATTTAGACCCAAATTTAACATGTCAAAATCAAACAAATTTTAAGAAAATCAAAATGGCGGCTAAACCACGTGACCTACGAATTGGTCACGATTTACTTTTTTGCTTGTATTGTTCTTGCGGATCTTTTGAACAAAGTTTCGAGTCTCTAAGTGCATTTTGAAGATTTTCCCCATATTAAAGTTTTTCTTTATTATGACCGGAAATGACTGTTCGCGAGCGATTTTATTATTGATTCATAAAGACCTCAGTCCAATCTCACTCTCCTGAAAAAATCATAAAATTCGATGGGTAGGTATTTGAGTTATGTCCCTTTGAAGTTTTCGATTTTCAAAAATTGTCGGACTTTGAAAGGTCACTGTGAAAAAACTATGAGGAGTTCGCTAATGCTTTGGACTATCGTTTAATCACCAACCCATTAGCTACACATATATGCAAGTTTGAGCTCTTAGATGCTAGTATCTTCAGAGGAGAAGATTGCCAAAGGTGCATGGGGTCGGAAAATTGTAAAATGTGTCTAAAATCAAAATGGCGGAAAAACCACGTGACTTACGAATTTGCCATGATTTACTTTTTTGCTCGCATGGTCATTGCGCATCTTTTGCAAAAAGTTCCAAGTCTCTAAGTGCATTTTAAAAAATTTTTCCCATGTTAAAAATCGAAATTTGGAATCGAACTGGACCTTTAATGGCTGAAACGATTGGGCCGAAAAGCTAAATTTAATTAGTTCACACTCAGGGCTGTCAGACTGTAAAGTTTGGTTGAATTCTCTGCAGCCATTTCTGCAGAATAGATTGGACAAAATCGGTGCAAATAATAAAAAAAAAAAAAAAACACGCCAATAACAATAAGGATTCTGCCCCAAAGGGCAGAATCCTTAATAAACTATGAAAAGTAAAATAGACGAAAGGATTAGGAAACAGGTTACAAAAGCCTATATAAATTCTTCTCCTGAAAGATATATGATGCTTCAGAACGATTTCGCATAATAATCGCACATAATATATTAAATTGTCTGCAGAATGTAATGAAATATGTATATTTAACTTTTGATTTTAAGCCACGGATGTTCTATATACATAGTACTGCTAATAAGATACATTAGTGCGGCATTATCGGTAGCAGATACGTTTGTCACCAGATTTGATATACCATTAGTTGTCGTTGTGTCGAGTTCAGTATTCAGTTCAGTGTGTATGTATTGTAAACAGGCAGATAATGGTCTAGTCACACAAAGAGCAATCAGTGTGGTTCATTTTGTAACTTGTTGAATAAAAGTATCTGTCATCAATCATTTTCAGTATCTTGAGTTATTGTGCACCTGACGGTCAGAGTTATGCCCCTTTACTTATGGAAGCGTCCATGGTGCATCTGCAGAGACAATATTAAATATATTTTAATATAAAAGGAATTTTTAAAGAAATAGTTATTATTCTTAATAGAAACATGTATCATTTATTATAAAGTTCCCATTTGAAACTACATTTTTACTTAACCATAAGTTTTTAATGTATGGTATTGAAATGCACGAATACTTCAGATGTGATTTTATATTTCGCCATATTTTAAAATAGTCCAGTTAGGTTTTAGCATTGGCATTATTTCATTGATTGCACATATTATGTGATGTTGTTTTTGTCTTTTTTTATTTCTGAGATCATGTTACTGCAACAGAGGTAATCTGTGTATGAAGATAGATAACATGACGAGCACTTGTGGGGGTTCAGTGGATGGATTTTATTAACTGATGGATAACGGAATTGAAACCAAATAGACAAAGAAATGCCCTAGAACACAAAATACACAAATTAATATTCTTTGATTTGAGATGTACATATTGGGTATCAATAATCCTAGGGAGATGCTAGAAACGTGCTACTTGTTTTAAAAGATGCACAATGACATTTGAAATATGTCTAAAAATCATTTAAGCGCTGAATCCGTTTATCATCGCTTGCGACTATATTTTTTAATTGCTTTTAAAATTCCATGAAATTCAAGAAAGTTTATCCTGTAAAAGATATGACAAAGCTGTTCAAGTGTCATAAAATTACCATTATCATTCAACAAGCAGGACATATTGACAATGCCATGTCCATGGAACTTTCTACTTTTTAAAGACTTGTTCTATTATATAACAAAGGTTCCCCGAGGAAGTCTTCATCAGTGCATGGTTTAGTATTATGACTATATGTGGCAAAAGCTTTCATTTTATCTCTCCAAAGAACATTTTGCATCGATTCAGACAGTATTCACTACCAATGGATAGTATATCTAAATAGTGAGGGCAAGCTTGAATGAAAAGATTCTTCCACTTTCTTTCATATTCAACACAGAGATATGTTATTTTTAAAGCATCCACATAAGCAAATATATCTATCATTCCAAGCCCTCCTTCAGCAATAGGTTTACAAACTATTGACCGCTTTATTTTGTCAGCCTTATTATCCCAAAGGAATCTGATAAAATACTATTTAATTTTTTGAGGAAATCTGTTGGTGGATTTGGAAGAGTGAGAAAGAGGAAATTTAATTTGGAAATGAGCAATGATTTTATTATAGCAATTTTCCCTATAGGAGTTGTGGTTCTTTTCATCCATCTGTTTATGATTTCTTCTATTAAATCGACTTTACTTTCATAATTATGTTTGATCATCTTATTACAATCTACTGAAAATATTATTCCAAGAATCCTAAAATTCTATGGGTTCCAAAGCAGGTTTAGGTCAGGTCTAAATTTCAGGCTACTATTTCTAGAGCTTCCTATCCAGACAACTTCGGATTTGTCATAGTTTATTTTTAGTCCTGAATTTGTGCATACAGGTCTAAAGTGTTAATTACAGCTTCAAATGATGTTTTAGAAGCATCCAGGATAAACTCAGTGTCATCTGCATATTGCGCAATCAGATATTCAATTCCATCTATCATCAATCCTTTAATATCCTTTTAATAGTTACATCAACTTGGTGGTAAATTGTGACCTTAGTAGGCCAGTTTAATCGCATTTCATAATATTGGAGAGATCTTTAAAATGTACATTGTCACTTCTTTTTCTTTCTCTTTTTGTTGTTTGGTTCTAACTGTCTGGTAGTGAGTAGGGAGACCTGTTAATGCTGACAGGTCTGTTCCCTCGCTCCCCAATAAGCCTAAAAGGGCTAGGGCCCGTTTGAATTAATCAGCCAGGTGTAGATGAGAGATATCATTATCAGAATCAGCAATGTATTAAAGTAAGAACATGTAAACGGCAGGACTGATTTAATAACTTCCAATTATTGTTTAACGTTGCCACAATTCACATTTGACATAAATTTGAGGTATAACATCTGCATAAACTTATGTTGTTTGTTAAAATCATGGGGTCCCAACATATGAGTATATACATGTATCAGTCAAATGCAGACCTTCGCCATCCACAATTGCATAAATTATATATAAGTATATTCCTTCTATGTAAATAAAATACGCTGAACTAATAAGGTTGTGGATTAACTTAACCATGATCAGGTACAATAGCCTCTAAACAGAACTTTTTTTCAGTGATATGAGAAGCTGTTTGATCTCTGGTGTAACATTGAATTTCCTGCCAGATATCAGCTCACTTTTCATCTCGGTGTCTGATGGTGAAGCAACATACATCAATAACCAGAGTGGTCTGTCCAATGTCACATCAGGGATTATTGTGACAACTTTGACTGTGTTGATATCTACAATATGGATTTTATTCGTGACTCTGTCAATCATTATACAGAAATGAAGCTCCGTTGTTCCACCAATCTGGTTCTTGATGAGAGGGACGTCAGTGAGGAGCTTACTATCATACATCACCCAGAGACACAGCTGCTGCTTGTGGTTACGACATGTTACAACCGTCACACTGAGTCCTGGGTGCTGACTCCTGTTGCTATCTACAGGTGAGTGTAACACTCCAGTCTCCCACAGTAGCTTATTCTCCTCTGTCAGCTGCTTGACAGTGAACCCAACTCTTGAAGAGAATACAACAACCTGACCTCTCCTCAAGGGAAGGGGTCGCAGTGTCAGTGCGCGTCCCCCTGACTGGAGTCTGCATCCCGTGTTCTGAGAAGCTGGATTTGGTATGATTTTACTGACCACCCCCGAGGAGATCTGGACATTAGCACTGGCCATGTTGTGGTCAAACTCCAGGTGAGGACCTGTGTTCATATGTCACTATCAATGATATTATACATTCTAATATGTATTGTATTTTCGATTACATTGCAACGTTGTTTAATACATCATCTTTTAACTGAGAGTTTTTGCTAACTTTAAAATCGACAGTTGTTTAAGTTGGACGGTTGGTTGTCTATATCACAAAAACTGGTCTGTCATTAATCTAAATGATTCCCATATGTGTATTGTAATCAATTATGTCTTAAGATGTATTAAAAATTGGATTATAAACACGTATTTAAATTTAGCAAGGGATAATAAATTATTCCATCAAGTTACATACGTATATACTGTGGCATTTAACATATATATATATATATATATATATATATATATATGTTAAATGTATATATATATATATATATATGTGTGTGTGTGTGTGTGTGTGTGTGTGTGTGTGTGTGTGTGTGTGTGTGTGTGTGTGTGTGTGTTTGTTAAAGGTAGCAACCGGGGACAGTTGTATCTATACACACCCTTCAACCGGGGACACACACTCAACCGGGGACGTCCCCGGTTAACAGAACCTTGTCATTTGCTTTTTTTCGCCCTTTTAAACCTAGGAAATGTATTTTTGGCCCGGACAGTACTTTGTCCCGTTTGCCTGTAAAATTTCATAAACGCTTACACACAGAATAAGAGAACAGCATTTGTTGGTATTTCGTGCCGATACACACATGTCCCCGGTTACATGGAAAATGCAAGGTTAGCAGGTGTCCCCGGTTACACCGAAAATGCAAGGTTAGCAGTGTGAAGCAAGCAACATGAGGGAAGGCCGAATTCTGCTGCGCAAAGGAATATTTAAGTGGTTAATGTTTTCAAAGTGCAGTAATACATTTTTTTCTATTATATCATTCATTATTCAATAACTTTATTCGTATTGAATCAAGCTGCCATCGTTGTTTGAAGTTATGTTAACTTACTTTTTACATCTTCCGCACGCATCAGGCGAGATATGCATGTACTATAAATTCATATTCACAATTTCTTGTAAATGCATTCATTTCCCAATAAATAAAACCTTTATGCACTGGTAGGATTATGAGTAAATAAGCATAATCTTATATATTAAACCTCATATTTAGCTATTTTAATCCTTTTTATTCACATACCAGTGGCAAACGCTTACTAGGCAATGCTATTATTTGATACAAAAGGAAATTACATTGATAGACATATTGTTTGTATTTGTACTACTTTAAAATGAATTTACAAAAGCATCGAGGGAATACCTTTAATCCTGCATTGTACTTTAATTGTATATACCAATATTTTGAACGTGACATATTAATGCCTTAATTAATGAACACATTATCTGTTTCATAGTGTGAACTGTCTTTATGTTCCTCTGCTACTTAAATGTACATCCATTGTGTTGTTAGGGGTCACATATTTCAAACGTTATAAAATGTGTAACTTTATCTAGAAGTACCGACTGTAACCGAAAACTACCATTTTGATGATAGGTATATGAACGATATGAAGGTAAACGTAGTGATTTCTGATCGAAAACCGGACAATGCATCGCGATTGACGCGCGCCAATGAATCAAACGTTATTTTAGAAACTTATTTACAACAGACAAAATGACTACTGTGCATGTTCATGTGACGTGCAGTTTCGGTTTCTACACATGCATAATGATGTTACTCGAGTTTAATATGAAACTAGTAATTATGATTTATTTCACGATTGGGGATGAATATGGAAGCTTAGTGAAGTTAGTTGTACTGTAAACAGTAAATTGTGAGTTGCAACGTATTAAAGACAAAAACATATTATATTAAACACAATGGATGTACCTTTAATAAATAGTGTTACTAACAAAGTCAGTTATGAAGCATGACTAACATATTTTGTCTCTTTGTAGACACTCGTTGTGATAATCTGAATCTGAATTATTACAGCGAATTTTCATTATTTGCACTTATTGATGTTGCTTAATCGTGTATACGTAATAAAAAAAAATAAAAAAAATAAAATTTAAAAGCCATACATATATCACACAATATATCTTATTTATAGAAATTCATACCAATCATTAACTAATTACAACTATATTCAATCGGTTGATTTATATAAGAAATGTTTAGGATGGCAAAGCAAATCACTATCAGAATCGTAAAGGGTTTAGTCTCTCTGTCTCTGTCTCTCTGTCTTTGTCTCTGTCTCTCTGTCTTTGTCTCTCTGTCTCTGTCTCTGTCTCTGTCTCTCTCTCTCTGTCTCTGTGTCTCTCTGTCTCTGTCTCTCTCTGTCTCTGTCTTTCTCTGTCTCTGTCTCTGTCTCTCTCTGTCTCTGTCTCTCTCTGTCTCTGTCTCTCTCTTTCTGTGTCTCTCTCTCTGTGTCTCTCTCTGTCTCTCTATGTGTCTCTCTCTCTGTCTCTCTCTCTGTGTCTCTCTCTCGGTGTCTCTCTTTCTGTCTCTCTCTCTGTCTCTCTCTCTGTCTCTCTCTGTTTCTCTCTGTCTCTCTCTCTGTGTCTCTCTCTTTGTCTCTCTCTCTCTTTGTCTCTCTCTCTATGTGTCTCTCTCTCTGTGTCTCTCTCTCTCTCTGTCTCTCTCTCTGTCTCTCTCTGTCTCTCTCTCTGTCCCTCCCTCTGTCTCTCTCTCTCTCTGTCTCTCTGTCTCTCTCTCTCTGTCTCTCTCTCTGTGTCTCTCTGTCTCTCTCTCTCTCTGTCTCTCTCTCTGTGTCTGTCTCTCTGTCTCTCTGTCTCTCTCTCTCTCTCTGTCTCTCTCTGTCTCTCTCTCTCTCTCTCTCTCTCTCTCTCTCTCTCTCTCTCTCTCACTGGAAGTCAACAATATCTAGCATTTTTTAGAATGTGTGTAAAACATCAACACACGAAGATAATCACAAGGAAAGCAAGCAGCCATCTTTGATGAAGTGAAAAAAAAACACACCGGAATCCATTAGGGGATTATTCCTCAAATCATACAAAGTGAAGTCTTCTATAAAACGTAAAACTATAAAACCCTCTTCATCACATTGTATACTCATGGGTAAAAGTCCCATTAACGAGGGGTGGGATAGCGCAGTGGTTAGCGCATTCAGCTTCGGATCAAAGGTCTGGGTTTCGAATCCCGCCAGGGGCACGGCAACTTTGTCTGCAGTAGAGAACTGTTTTTCACGCAGTAAGGTTTGGGTGCAATGCTACACTGAATTTCAGAGTAGCAGCACCCATGGTTCGCTAGTTCCAACCGGTGATCGCAGGTTTCACAGCAATGCATATCCACATGTCGTTGCAGGCTTTCTCACTGCCATAATACTAGCAGCCGCGATGTAAGTGAAATACTCTTGAAAGCGGCATTAAACACCAAATCACCTCACCTCATCTCTCATAAACTTTTGCCCAAAACTTTGCCAAGACATTTGATTCCACCTGAAACATCTATCACCACATAGGTACTTTAGATATGACAGCAGCACAATTTGAAATCATTTGACTGCATTCATTTAGCTTGAAATAGTCCGAGTAAAAGAATATTCATTGGATAACTAGTGATACAGAATCAAATTTAACTGATACTCATTGTTTTCGATTTTGATCTGTTAAAGAGCCATCAAGGATGTTAGTGTTTCAAATACAAAAATATTTGTGGAACATATACTTATAACGTCAATCGCTTGAGAAATATTTTATCTACAACATGACAGTTGATAAATAATTTTCCCATCACGACAATGTAATGAAAATTGGTTTCAAAGAGAAGTACTCCTTCGAGTAACGAGCGATAGGGGTATCTGACGTCATATAAACAGAATTCCCTTTATTGCATAAAACGTACTACACTGTAGCAAGCGTTTCCGAAACGTGAAGGCTCGTCTTTAGCGCAAGTCGCAATAGAAACGCACGTGCTGCACGTGCTTCTCTTTGAAGTTAGGCTACCCTTGTCCGATTGTTTAATAAACAATATTTTTAAATGTGCTGAGAACATACACATTATTGCCTGTTTAATGTACCTTTTATTGAGCTAAGATCAAAATTATTACAAATATATTCTCATTGATTATAAAATGCAAGCAAAATACCAATTTTGGTAAAATATTTATTTAATATCTGTAAACATACATAATTAAATGAAATGTGAAATAAATAACCGCCAACAATTATATATTTCGATTTCTTTCATTGCTCACAAATTTTTCTTTCTTTCTTTCGTGTCTTTGTATACACTGTACCAGCTAGACCACCTTTACTAATTAGTGCAATTTCGCGGCTTATTTTGGGTCGAAAAAATCTATGAAAAATTAATTGTATATATTTCACGGAGCTAGATTTTTGGCAATTTTCCGATATGTTCATCTACATCCTTGATGGCTCTTTAAAAAGTTTACAGCCTCAACATCATGCAGTTAGCGCCATGCGTCAAGACGTTACGCACACGGCCCTTGCAATACTCTTTATGTGCATGTAAACAATCTCCCATCCCTTTCCCTTAATAAATACAATTTCAGGGCTTTTAACATTTGAAATTTGGAAGTCATTGGCCACTGAGGTCATTAACCACATGTTGCTTTTGACTGAACACATGTCACTAAAACGTCATGACAAACCCGTTCAGTTACTACCAAATGTGCTCGACTTTAAGATTGAGCTTTATGCTAAACCGTAGTTCTTCTATAATTTCAACTGTTCTAAAAGTTCAACCACGTAAGATCATCCGACATGAAGAATATTACAATACTGCTGTCAATCCACGACTTACTGACACTGAAAATATTTATAAACTCCTAAATTTCCACAATTGCTATTGGTTACTGATTTTAAATCATCATGCAAGTTTCTTTGACTCAAGACAGTGGGATAGCACAGTTATTGTTTAAAGGGACAATCCGTATGTTATTGTAGTAACATGGGTCAAAAGTTGGGTGTTATTTCATCGAGAAGTAATGAGTGTTGTCGAAAACTACCCTTTTAGTTCCAATCTGTTCAGTATACACTGTCGGCCAAAAGAAACGCCTACTAGATATCTTATCAGATATCTTAAAAACTATAATGAACAGACAAGCAATATTATAGCATAATGAAGTTGCACTAATTCTGCATAATATATTTGAATTTCAGAAGTTCATGTCACGAAAGAATGACGATTATTGAAATGAGAAAAAAATAATTGTTCAGTTTTCGATCAGTGCATGGTCAGAAAAAAATTTTGAAAAGATTTTCATACAACCACGAGCAACAATACAGGCACGCATTCGCATTAAATTGGTGATAATGCTACAGATGTACGTGGTTGCGGTGCGCGAGTGAATCAACCGAAAATAGCCGTCTTCATTGGGCGTGGTTTTCATGAATGTTATTGACTCGAATCACAGTTTTCCACGATTTCAATGGACTTTCATATTAGTTATTGCTTCAGCATAACGTAGAGACCACCATTAATTATATTTCAGAAATTATTGCATCTTTCATTTTAAGGAAAATGTAGTAGGCGTTACTTTTGGCCGACAGTGTAGTTACATTATTAAAATGGTTAGTCGTGATTATGATCGAAAACTGGACAATGGTCCGCGGCTGGCGCGCGTCAATTGTTCAGGTAAATTTGAAAACTGTTCAGGTAATTTTGAAAACTTATATGAAGCAGACATATGGACAGATATTGGTTGGTACTGTCAAATGGAACATATAACTGGTGTAATTGTAATTAGGGCCCATGAATTCGGCTTCTTCATTAAAATCAAGTTATTGTCAAATATTTGGCGTTAGGGGATACATTTGCAAGTCGAGTGATATGATTTAGACGTAAATCAGGGCATTTGATATTTTTGTATGTATAACATCTAAATAAATTTCATGAAAAACACGTAGTGTCCCTTCAATGCATAAAAATATAAACATATACATGCGGATACGTAATTTTAGGGTAAATTTGTTTCCATAGTCTGCAAGAAGGATCATCTGCACGTAGCAGGTGGGATGTTGTTCCTTGTCTGTGGTTGCTGCGCCGACATTGCACAATTCAGTAATTGAATAGATTTAAAGTATCATGCACGACCGAAAGCCTAAAATGTGTATTTATTTGAGATACTGTTAGCACTGAGTTATCGTACAGCAAAGAAAGAAAGCTACCTTGCGCCCAGGGTATTTCTTATGCCTAAGTTACACCAAGGCAGTTCTCACTACGATCTACTCCGTCCAAAATTTATTGTAAAACGACCTCGAATGGGACAGGAACTTTTGTGCCTAAATTTCCATACCACGATCCAAGTACATTTACAGACTGTTCTCAGAAAGTCCATCTAGTCTTTATCCCGTCCTCTGACAGTTGGTTCCACGTTTAAATGGGATAATATTGTTCAAAACATTTTCAATCTGTTCAATCCCGTTATCAGTCAGTTTATATCAGTTCTGAACGAGACATATCTCGATCTTCATACGCACACTATCTGTCTCCCGATCAACTCGTTTTCAAACAGTTTTTCTCGTTTTGTCATTTCGTTCTTAGTACGTTGTTTTTGTACCGCAATGACGTCCTGGCCCGACTTAAATGTAAATTTCCACCACGGTTTTGCCCGTTCTTATTCTCGTTCTCAGTTTCAATATGAAAAAGTTTAAATCTTCAATGGAATAGTGTGGACAAAAATGATTGGCCATAAATAATCAATTTCTTTCCTGTTATCGTCTTCCCCTGGGAGAGCAAATCCTATAATGTGGATAACGTGGTCCAAAATCGTTTCATCATGAATGAAATATGTTTAAACCAAACAACCCTTCTTCTTGTTGATTGGCTATCACCCTAAAATAGAATAAAAGTAATATTCAACATGTTTACAGGTGCAAGTTGTTTATGTTTTACTTGTTTAACTATGTATTCCAAATAATGAACGTATCAAAACGCATTTATTCATACCCGTCCCTTCACATGCAACAGGAGTAAACACTGTGTGATAGTTCTCCAACGTACTAATGGGGGGATCACACTTACGTTAATTTACGTAGTTTAACCTAGTTCATTGAACGTAGCCACAAAACCTCTAACTTGATGGACCTTTGTGCATTTTTCGCAACTATGTTAACGTTTCATTACAACATGCTTCACTACGTGGACCTAGTTAGGTGTGATTTATCGTAGTTCAGCGTAATTATACTTACTTAAGAGTAGTTAGATGTATAGGAACTTACTTAATGCAATGCGTCAATAACAAACCTACCAAAACGTAGTTAAATGTTTGATAACGTAGACAGCCGTACTAACACCTAGTCTTCTGCTCTGAAACAAGAACCTCACTACCACATAAAATCATGGCAACAACAACCCCATCGCAAAATACAAACATTGGAGCAACATCCCCTACACCACAGACAGAAAGGGGAACAAATACCCCACCACCACAGATAAACATAGGAGCTACATCTGCACCACCACCACAAACAAACATATGCACAACAAATCCATTGTCACAGACAAACATTGCAGCAACAACCTTATCGCAACAGACAAACATTGGAGCAACATCCCCACCGCAATAGACAAACATTGGAGCAACAACCTCATTACAACAGACAAACATGGGAGCAACAACTCAACTGCAACATATGCACATGAGAGCAACTTCTTCACCACCACAGACAAACATGGGAGCAACATGCCCCCGTAACAGGTACACATGGGAGCTTCTTCACCATCCGACTGAAATGGGAGGAAATATCCCACCACCCCCGATAAACATTGGAGAAACAACCTGATCGTAACAGACAAGTTTCAAGTTTGAAAGTTTGAATCATCATGTTACAGTTTTGCACACTGGATGTTTTACACCTTCAATTGATTTTCATCACTTGAGTTACTTTTAAAAAAAAAATGTGTATGTATTTATTTCCCGTTAGATGTTTACATGTACAGGTATATAATTATAGCCATCAATAGAGTTGTTAACATGTTAATAAAAACTACAGAAAGATCCAGTTTGCAGGTATTGAAGTTCATGGGCATTTGCAAGATCTTTAATGGTTTTTAATGTCTATCTGTATTATTCTCAAACGTTGTATCTCATTTCTCACTTGAGTTACTTCATATAATAATGTTATCAAATGTTTGATTTTCTGATATTCGCTTTAATTTAGATATCCATGGCTTGATATTTCAATATTAAATATCACATGAAGTCTCTCCAGTGATAACAAATTTTGTGATTTCTAAAATGTATATTACTCATAATCAGCTTGTTCATTATTGACAGCATAGTCAGTACAGTATTATGTGTATTTATTCTGTACCTTTTACTTCAGTTAAACATCCCTAGTAATAAGAACTTTAGCTTCTTACATTTTAGTAATTCATTAAAACTATTGATCTCATTTACAGTTGGCAAATCATAATTTAATGTTAATTAGTTGTTATATGAACAAATGTTTTTCTTTCAAATTTCTGCTAGTACTGTTCTTGTATATGCATCCTCGATTATGGTTGTATACAATAAATCTTACATAATTCCAGGAATTGTTTCCCTGTGTTTAATGTATTTGAATAAATTTTCAACATATAATTTAAATAAAACATTAATTGTCTTCCTTCTCAGTTAATCATCTTTTAAACTATAAGTATATCGTAACTCTTAAATTGTATATTTGTCACCTAATACTATACATCAACATTAGACTCAATTTGGACTCAAAACTTTCTGCAGATATACAGTTGATACACATATGATAAAACATATCTTGCCTGATAAACTCCACACAATGACCTTTGCTTAGGGAACTGTGTTGAACGAAATGTCCCCGGTTCCATGTTGAAATGACACAGATTGTCCCCGTTTGCATGTGTGAAACTAAACATGCACACATATCATAGGAGAATATATTCTCATGTTTTGGGTGACGGTTTGACAGCACAAGATACACACCAACACATATTTCCTCAAATTAAGCTAAATAGAAAACATTTATTCCCACCCAGTTTGTTTCCATAGAGACAATATTAATACACAATTAGTGTCTCCGCTTCCATGGTGTAAATAATACACATTGTCCCCATTTGCTTGTAAAAACGTACATATACACACTTATTTTGCAGTAAAATGGATTCTCACGATGGGTATGACCGTCAGATTGCAATAACCTTTTAAACACACACATATAGCAGTGGTTTGTATATCCAAAATGAACCCAAATGTCCCAGTTTTCATAGAGTGAGTGAGTTATTGTTTAACGCCGCTTCGGCAGTATCGCAGCCATCAGCGGCGAGATATCTCATTTATATGCCCAATTTAAAAAGAAAATTGCAAAAGAAAAAACAGAACTCGGCACGAAGGCCGCAAAAACATCAGCATATTATCACAGGTTGAATAAAAGCTGATAATGAAAAGTTAAAATTTACAATTTGTCAATAAGGTGTATAGCCTTTAGAAAATCTAAAACACGATGCTCACCGAAATGAGTAAAAACTTGATTGATTGAAATAGAAGGATAAAAAGTTTCCCTGATATGTGCAGTGTCCCAACACTCACATAAAATGTGTTTGATTGTGAGAGGACACTGACAGGGTATACACGTCGGGGGATCTTCCCCCTTTAAAAGATATGAGTGTGTTTAATGTAAGATTTTATAGCTGGTTTTGAATTTGTATATTGAACTTTAGTTGGGGAAATAAGTTTGAGGTTTAATGCTGATTTAGCTGCTGAATCAGCTTTGCTATTGCCTCTAATACCCATATGGCTAGGAAGCCAGCAAAAGACGATGTCGCATTGGAGACATGTATTATGTTGTGATAATACATCCCGAATTATGGGGTGATCAGTTTTGCAGTTTTTAATGGCCTGCAAGCAGGACAAAGAGTCAGAGAAGATAATATAATTATTTGCAGTGGAATTTTTAATGTGCCGAAGGGCTTTTTGGATGGCTTTAGCTTCTGCAGTGAAGATGCTACTGCCATTGTGCAGTCTGGAAGCATATGTTTTAGATGGAGTCACAGTTGCAGCAGCAACTGTGGGGCCATCCTTAGACCCGTCTGTATATATTTGTTTATAATCTGTGAAAAAATCACAGAGCTCATAGAAAGCCTGTTGAAATACCAATTGATCAGTGTCAGATTTTTTATATTTGGTTAAAGAGAGATTAACACGGGGCTTGACCAGCTGCCATGGTGGAAGTTTTCATAGATAAATACCTGATAGACACATGTCCCCGCTTCCATGGTGTAAATGATACACACTGTCCCCGTTTGCTTGTGAAAACTTACACATACACACTTATTGTAGTAAAATGGATTCTCACGATACGTATGACCCTCAGATTGCAATAACCTTTTAAACACACACACATATAGCCGTGATTTGTATATCCACAATTAACCCAAATGTCAAGGTTTTCATAGAGAAATACCTGATAGACACATGTCCCCGTTTGCATGGTGTAATTGATACACATTGTCTCCGTTTGCATGGTGTAAATGATACACACTGTCCCCGTTTGCTTGTGAAAATTTACACATACGCACTTATCGTTGTAAAATTGATTCTCAGTCTGTGTATGGCCATCAGATTGCAATAACCTCTTAAACACACACATGTATCCTTGTTTTGTATACAAAAGTGAACTCAAAATGTCCTCATTTCTATAGAGAAATACCTGTTACACACATGTCACCGGTTCCACGGTGTAAAAGATACACACTGTCCCAATTTGCAATCGGTGTGTGTCCCCGGTTCCTACATGAAAGTTCATACTCATTCAAATGTATCCTGTAGAGCCAGTCAATGTTTAGAACTAACATACATGACAAGCGAAGTAAGCCATGCAAGTGGTACAGCTGTAGAGCAGCTAGAAAACATTTCCCCGGTTACATTTGTTTTTTAAGTGTCCCAGTTTGCCACCTTTAACATCAATGTGTGTGTGGGTATGTGTGTGTATTAAAACTGACAAAATGATTGTCAATTTTCAAATTCCCCTGACCAACTTCTCTTTACCGGAAGAAGAATACATTTTCTCATGTGATATGTCTCCTAGGTCAAGTGATGTCTCATACTTTAAAAATATTCATTCTTTCTCTATAAAAATCAGGAGTCATCAGAAGATGACATATCCCACCGGTTCCACAAAATTTGTAAAACACATCTTTTACAGATACTTGTGTATCTACTACCGTACTTCAGTTAGTGGGTATTACAGAGTTTCAGGAATGTTAAGGGTTTTAGACTTCTGCTCCAGAAGCAGTCAAAATCAAGAACAACAAACATCCCTCTCATGTTTCTATGGAAACAGAAAAAAATAAATTTTTCAGAAAAAAACTGATAATATCAGAAGACACCACTTCAGTCAGTGGGTAATACACATGCAAAGTTTTCAGGAAGATATGATGAACGGTTTTGGAGATGTGCTCCGGAAACGAACCTGTCTCTGAACAATGTCCAACTTCAACATGTTTCTATGGAAACGAAAAAAAATAAAATTTTCAGAAATCTGAAAATAGCAAAAGGCACCACTTCAGTCAGTGGGTAATACACATGCAAAGTTTCAGGAAGATATGAAGAACGGTTTTGGAGCTGTGCTCCGGAAACGAACCTGTCTCTGAACAAAGTCCAACTTCAACATGTTTCTATGGAAACGAACAAAAAACAAATTTTCAGAAATCTGAAAATATCAAAAGGCACCACTTCAGTTGGTGGGTAATACACATGCAAAGTTTCAGAAAGATATCATGAATGGTTTTCGAGTTCTGCTCCGGAAACGAAATGATTACGGACGGACGGACAGACGGACGGGGCGATGACTATATCCCACGGTATTACATACCGGTGGGATAAAATATAAAAATGGAGGCTGTTGAGTACAGAGCGGTTATCAGGTATTTATTCTTAAAGTGTCGTACACCAAAGGAGACTTTTGATGAGATGAAAAAATCTTATGGAGAGGATGCAACGTCGTCAAACACTGGCATCGTCAGTTCAAGTGTGGTCGGCCCTCCGTTGAAACAGCTTCAATTCCAGGTCGACCCCAATCAGCCATTGATGGTGACTCTTTCGGCCCAGTCGAAGCTGCAATTTTGGAAGATCGCCGAATTACTGTCCGTCAACTTGATGATGTCAAGATGTCAAGATAAGTATGTGGGTCTTTCATGACCATTTTCACATGCGGAAGTTGTCAGCTCGATGGATACCCAGTCGACTGCTCAAAAGCTCGTTTAGCAATGTGCCAAGAAAACCAGGATAACTTTTTCAACTGACTAATCACACAGGATGAAACATGGGTCCATCACTATGACCCTGAAAGTAAAATCCAGTCAAAACAGTGGAATCATCTTCAGTCACCACCCCTTAAAATGGCAGTCAAGGTTTTGCTCACCGTATTTTGCGATCAGCATGGTGTAATCATGATGGATATTTTGGAAAGGGGTACCACAATTACTGGGGCATACTACGCGAGTTTGCTGAAAAATTTGCGGAAAGCTTTCAAAACCGAGAGACGCGGTATGCTCACTAAAGGTGTCCGTCTGCTTCAGGACAATGCTCCTGTCCACAACTCACGTGTAGCTCAGGCGGAAGCGCAGACCTGCGGCTATGAAATACTTCCTCACCCACCGTATTCCCCTGACCTAGCACCATCTGATTTCTTCCTCTTCCCAAACATGAAGTCATTTTTGAATGGCACTCGTTTCCCTGATGATGAAACCCTCATTAATGAGGTTAAGTCCTGGCTTTTGACAAGATCTGATGTCTTTTACAAGAAAGGCCCATAAGGCTGCATAAAGCGATGGGAGAAATGTGTCCCACTGTGTGGTGCTTATGTAGAGAAAAACTAATAACTGTACCAAGTTTTGTTTCTTTCAGTAAAGTAGAAGTCTATCAGGTGAAATTTTATTGAACGTCCCTCGCAGATGAACATCCAATGGATGTATCGTCGGCGATCAAGCGTACGGCAACAATCTAATTCATCTCACATAACTTTAACTTTAAATTAGTAATGGATGTGATGGATGTTAACATAAATGTTAGGTTGGATGAAAAGAGCACAAACAGTTTCAGAGGTGTTTTATAGTTTGGGAGATACGCTCTGCAGGAAATGACTTCCTTACAGAGTCACTGTTTTGGTCATGTTTCCATGGAAACCACAAATATATAATATTCAGAAATATGTCTTACCCTCAAAGGGCACATCTTGGCACTATGGTTGACATGTGTAGCAAGTTTGGTGAAGCTAGCATGTGTAGTTTGGGAGATATATGCTCTGCACAAAATGACGTCCTTACAGAGTCACTGTTTTGGTCATGTTTCAATGGAAACCGCAACAAATACAATTCAGAAATCGGTCCAACCCTCGCGAAATCGTGGCTAACAAGTATAGCAAGTTTGGTGAAGCTAGCATGTTTAGTTTTGTGACGGACGGACGGACAGACGGACAGAATGAACGATTTATACCACCGCTTACGGTGTCAGGCGGGGGTATAAAAACGAAAACAAAAAACGGACCATGAATATTTGTTTTGACTTGGCTTACGAACCATTTTTTTTTTAAATCTTTGACTTCTACATTTGTACCTCTTAGGTAACATTGAATCCATTTGAGTCATCAATCATCTATGCCGTAACGTTCTAATTTTTTTTTTATTAAACGCCTATGCCATACTCTGTTAAAGGGTTCAGACACATCGAAAAACACCATACAGTAATATTCTCTTCTGTCATCAACACGTCATAGGTTAACAAAATGCACGGGAGTTTTAAAATTATATCTATTATATGTGTTATGGATTGCTATTTGGAAGATACACAAGCAGACACAGATGTACATGCACATGTAAGTTTATCATTGCTTGATAGAAAAATGGATAAACTAATTATATAAAGTACGTAATACATATTAGACGTTGATATGCAAACTACTACAATATTGTACTTCTGTGTGGATAATTTATTACAGTAGAACAACTGGAGAAGATCATCAAAGGCAGTGAACTCTTGTAAATCGAATTTTCAAGTCTTCTCGTGAATGGTGTCATTTCGCTGCAGGTTGCTCTTATATATCAATTGTGAAATGTTAATGTTACATTAAAATTGCATCTTCGAAGTAAAGGGTTTTAAAGATGGAATTGAAATATTGTAGATTGTAGATTACAATAAATAGTATTGAGATATTGCTGAGCTAATTTGTATGCTCTGTGCAGTCTCAAATAACCTTCTACATATTTCAGGACACTGAACAATGGGTGCAATGGAGGACGAAACCGAAAGCTTACCACTGGACGGTGCGTTGCAGAGAAAACTTCATGCTTTGTACTGACCTTCATTCTTAGAAGAGTATTATGTGTATAGTCTGATATTCCATATTATAACGACAATCCCAGTTCTCAGTTCTTCAGTAGAATAAAACAACCGCATTACATAGACCATATGAGGTTACCACTTAAATGTATGAAAGGGGCAGTAGCACTTTTTTGCATAAATAAGTCGATGAAATGTATTTGAAAAATAATGTAACCAAAAGTAAAATAGCCTTCTCTCTTCGGAAAATCAAGTTAAAAAGTAAGTGTATATGGTTGGGTAAAGCTATAGCAATCATATTGTAATTCGAAATAATGAAATGTATTTACATTAAAATGGCCGCCATGCAATTTTTGCTTTATACATAACACCGTTATTACCACTACGGATAATTGGCATAGTAAATATACATTAAATTTCGTTGCATTTATTAACACAACTTCATTTCGTTATAATCAAATCAATAATGTGATGTTGAGAAAACATTTTCTACTGCCATACAACTTTAATGTTGTATAAGACTAGCTGTAGAGAGATGTTAGTCTATTGTAATGGTAATAGCTCCCTGTGTTCTGATTTGTGAAGATCTGGGTGCATGCACTCCAAACATTTTTACTGCTTTCAATAAAGACCTAGATATTATATCATGCGTGCACTTCTATTGAAATTGAAAACATTGTGAGTGTGATGTTTGTTGATGTATACAATTATCCAGACAGGATAAACTAGTTTTGATTTGCAATTTTCAAAAAAAGCCCTACTATACCAGTCACGATTCTGTCAAAGATTGATATTAAGCAGCTTTCGTTTCACGCCATGGCTGTGTATTCAAGCAATAAGCTTACACCTAACCTGAGAGAAATCTGAGAATTGTAATTTTACATTCATAACTGGCAATACAGCCCCGAAACTGAAGGTCTTGCATCCCACTGTTCCGCCTTCGCCACAGCCACAATAAAATGCGCAAATGTTTATTAATATACCATAAAAGACAATTTAACATTAAATTCAAGACGTTCCATATACAATTAAAACCATTGAGATCTCACGACTATCACTTGGGTGACTTCACACAATATTTGTTATCATTGGAGTCAGCAGTAGTCTAACATTTAGACTCTGAAGAATTGTTTGTTTAAATATTGAAAAGAAGCCTTTTTTCTGACAATTCTCCTTTTCAATATTTGATGACATGGTGATACTTTCAGAATAAATACTTTTTTCATAATCTGAGTGTAAGAATAGAGTCAGTAGAAACAACTTTAATTAAAGGCAGCGTTTGGCGGGCTTCAAGCCACTACATGTCAAATTCCCAAGGTCAAGGTCACGAGGTCAACAATTTTGACCTGATCTAAAATGTCTGATCATAAGAAGTGCCAATGCCAAGTATCAAAGAACTATCAGTGACTGATCAAAAGTTATGGCTTTGATTAATATTTTTTAAAGGTCAGGGTCACGACATAAACATGTATTACCTTAAGGTTAATTACCTTAAGGTTAAGGTTTTTGAAAGCTCAGTTTTGTGTCAAAAATATTTCATTCAATCAGAAATAGATTAGAAACGAGTTCTCCTAATTAAAATACTTTCTCTTTTAAATTGTATTATCATCTTTGGTGTTAGTTTATATTCATTAAAAAGTTAAAAGAATTCTTCAACACCGTATTTTCCATCCAAAATGAAATAGTTTGGAGTTAAAATTTATAGCAAAAAACTTAAAAAGACATATAAGCTACATTTGGCAATGGATGCACTCTCTAAACAAATTCATTTTCAAGTGAAAGTTCCTCTTTTAAATTAAAATTAAATTGAATTCTTTATTTGCGAAGCATTTTAGTCATATTGTTTTATTAAAATCTTTTTTTTATATTTCAACTTGCACACCGTAAACAGGATACATCTGTGAAAACAGTCAATTGAAAACAAATGCATGAAAGCTTTAAACAATCAATGTCATGATAATTTACAATTCTATGATAATTAACTAATGTCATGTTCAAATACTCAATTCAAATCCAGACATGTTTACATGATGGTAAAATGAAGATATATCGTAATGGTTACAAATATGTGGAATAATTTTCAAAACAAATCAAATAAAAAATGATGTTTATACACTTAAATTAGTTTGATACATGTCTAAAACTAATACATTTCGTTTTATCAGAATCATTCCCTAATCATCAGACCATGTGAAAATGGGAAATTTTAAAAACTGACATATCAATTTTTTAACCAATTGTTTAAATTTTTTTATTTTTTTTAGATGTTCCTTTTTCTCAAAAGCAGAAAGAATCCTTATTGTGCATACAACAATGAATCCATTTATTATTTCAAATTGAACATTTATTTCTATATTTTACTAATGAAAGACATGGTATTTACTTTAAGACAGGATTTAGCAATCAATATACAAGAAATATATAGCCAATTCATATTATTTAGTGAAATAAACTTGTAGCAATCAATAAGTTTCTAACACCTTATCAAACCATGTGTTCTTGAGCAAACCTATTCAAAATTAAATATACACAATCTGGCAAGATTTGATTATTTTTCATAATATCACAGTTGGACAAGACCTATTTATGCATACTGTGTTATAATTTAGATTTACTTTAAGTTCAATCGCTTTGCTGAATTGAAACGTTTGTTAATGATGTTACAAACAATGACATTGTTGATCATCACAGAATGTTTTATTGATTGGTCAATAACTTGCTATTAAAGTAATTTAAGTGGAAATTAACCTACTGGCAATAGATTGATTATACATCCATCGTGGTTCATAATATTCAATTTGACTTTAATACGTGCTAAAACACCATATGTACTTATATCAGTGCAAATAATTTCCCACAATTTACTCGTTTCAAATCATAATTGAACAACATCATTTCAGTTGTGCAGAAACCGAAATTACATTTTCAGTTTATATGCACAGACGTAATATGAATATTATCAACTCAAACTAGAAGGTGTTTTTACTCGTAAAAACAGATGTCTCTCCCCTTTCCCCCCAATTCAATTTCAGTTGTTAACCTTCCAAAAGACAAAGTCAAAATTGTTGCCATGGAAAAAGAACACAATTAAATTTTAAAATTCACACATCCCAAAGGCACAACTTAATGATATTGGGAGGTAGTGTACCAAATTTGGTGAGGAAAGTCGCCATACTTTTAGAGATCTACTCTGGAAACACACCTATCCTTTCTACAGGACAATGTCCAAATTATGGCCAAGGAAACTGAAAAGAATAAAATTTTATAAAGTTCAAACCTCCAAAAGGCACATCTACATGGTATAGGGAGGCAGCATACTAAATTTGGTGAGGATTGGTGAAGTAGTTTTAGAGATCTGCTCCGGAAACAAACCCAACCCTTCAAATAGATTAAATCCAAATTATGCCATGGAAACAAACAAAATAAAATTTACAAAAATCTGAAACCCCACAAAGGCACATATACATGATATAGGGAGGCTGTATGCCAAATGAGAGTATCGGAACTACGTCATTTGATGCTGCGTTTTCAAAAACCTAGCCAGGAATGTTCGTCTTAATCCTATATCCTAACTCTCCGACTTACGTAAGTATATGAGCACATTCGCAATATTAGCCGATGTGAACATGAGCTGAGACCACAGGTGTTAAATTTATAGCTTGGAAATATTTGAAAACAGGCTGTGAATTTAAAATAATAAACATCTAAGATTCTTTGATTTTTTTTTAAAAAACACATCATGTTTACAATGGATATACTCTCAGTCATATGAATGTTAAACTTAAATGCAGTAAGTCAACACATATATACTCAATATATTCTTAGATTATCAATTCTAAATAGAAGTCAACAAATGTTTCAAGAAGAAAACACAAACGAGTTGTCAATTACAATCTTTAACATTGGCGAGGTATGTGCATTGGAGCGCGACCATGTCTGTGAATATAATTTATAAAGCATGCAACACAAGGATTGTTGAACAGCGTTAATGCCTGAGAGAGCACACTATCACTTTCACTGCACAAATACAGGGCTCTGTAGCCGGGATTGCATCAATATCCCTTTGCATGGACAAAATAATTGCTTCAGATTTGTAAGGATTGTATGTTATAAGCCAACGCTTTGCCCAAGCTCGCAATCTTTCTAAATTTGAATTCAATTCAGTATCTATGAATAGAGGTTCATGAGAAGACAAGCCAAGAGATGAATCATCAGCAAATAATCGTGTGAGGCAGTCTAAATCATCAGCAATATCATGTACACATACAAGAAATAAAAAGGGGCCGAGTACTGATCCTTGTGGAACACCGGCTCGTAAACACCTCGGCTTGGATAGGGCTCCATTAATAAAACGCGTTGTGAACGATTACTTATGTAATCAGCTATCCAGTGTAACAATGAACCATGGATTCCATACTTTTCTAATTTCAACAATAGACCTTTCTGCCACACACAATCAAAAGCCTTAGAAACATCACAGAAAACCATACAGTAATGATTTTTAATATATAAAATATTTGGTCATAAATTTCAATTAATTGATGGGCAGTTGAATGACCAGATTGAAAACCTGATTGATATTTATACAATAATTGATTTGCATTGAAATAATTGTACAGATGTTTGAACATGACTCTTTCAAACACTTTGCCGACACAACTGATCAAAGATATAGGTCGATAATTAGAGGCTTTTGTGGGGTCACCCTTTTTAAATAAGGGCATAACATTTGCTTCTTTCCACACACTTGGATACACACTGTTTTTAAGGACAAATTAAATAACAAATATGTATATATAATATATATATTAAAAATAAAAAAGGTCCTAAACTGATTCTTGTTGGACACCGGGCAAAACAGGTATAAATTCGGAGTTATATCCGTTTACGACTACCTTCTGAACTCAGTTATCAGATAACTACGAAGCCAATCTATTAATTTTCCATTAAGTCATCTATGCCATACTTTTTCAAAATTCTTACACATGTCACAAAACACGGCTGTTACT
Organism: Gibbula magus; assembly: GCA_936450465.1. Classification (NCBI taxonomy): domain Eukaryota; kingdom Metazoa; phylum Mollusca; class Gastropoda; order Trochida; family Trochidae; genus Gibbula; species Gibbula magus. Next base: position 4,949,179 of record OW388295.1, on the reverse strand, counting down.
TCTTCAACCTTATCTAAAGCACTTGAAATGAAATTAGACAAATCTAGTTACTGGTAAATTGTAGAATCGCATGGAAGTCTGACCGATTTCATAGTAGTAAATAATGTAACAATATATTATCACTTTAAAATGTGAGAGCTTGCTAACCTTGATGAGCGCTTGTAAGATTTTGAGTTAACATGCCCTGTTGGCTTGTTACATTTTAAAACTATTTCATACACTGTGCCCCTGTGGTTCTCTTTGTGCCACCAAATCATCAAATCTACAACTGACAGCAACATTACAAGTTGTCTAAGGAACTACATTCCTGCTATCTAGGGCTTTCGGATCTCGAAAAGTACATGAAAAAAGGTTTGTGGTCGTGACCACAGAATCGCAAAATGTACAAGAATCTCCATTGGCGATGTTGTCGGTACACAATATTACAACTCTCTCGAGCCAATGGTTATTGCTGAAAAAGAGTAACTAAACATGAATGTCACTATGTCAATAGTTTCAAAACCTGGAGTACTTACTCACTTTTTTCTTCAGGTAAACGCACAGTAAATGAACACTTTTTCTAGTACCATATGCAAATAAACTCAAGGTGTGTATATGTGCATGTACACGGGGTGATGCATGACATTATTCAGACTGGATAAACCGGTTTGTAGTTGCATCTTTTAACAAAGGCCTTATATGCAAGTCACCGCCGTCTAAAGTGTTAATGTCAAGCAGCTCTCATTCCACTTTCCACATATCCCCCCCCCCCCCCCCCCCATAAACATCAATTACATAATTAACAGAGTTGTAATATAAACAGTGTTGTAATCTGTTTACATAATGCATCTTTATTAATATATCTGGATCATCGTCAGCAAATAATAATAATACAAATAGTTCCACTAGTTCCGGGTCCATTTGAATACCATGAGAAAGATTAGACTCTATCTCTTTTGCAAGATCATTAATGAACATCTAAAACAAAAGGAGACTCAAAACACGACCTTGTCTTAATCCAATAGGACAATCAAACGATTGAGAATACCAATTGCGAGCCCTAACACATGCCTTAACACAGTCATAAATAGATTGTAAACTTGGAAGATACACATTGACGTGATAAATTATGCCACAACTTCGATCTATCAACGAGATCAAAAGCTTTTTTAAAATCCACGAACAAAGCATAAACCTTGCCTCTCTTCTTAGACAAATAACGCTGAATAACAGACTGGAGAATATACATGTTGTATACAGTGCTGTAACCCTTCCGAAATCCTCCCTGATTCCACAATCTTACTGCTAGCATCCGACCAAAAAGAAATCCTATTGTTTAATATAGAAGTGTACAATTTGCTAGCCACACTAAGTAAAGCAATACTTCTGTAATTGTAAATGATGATGATTTAATTTATTTCATTTTGTTTTACTTTTTCGCAATTTGTATAACCCAAGAGGTTGTAACAACATTGACCTGCTATTGTTGATAAGCAGTGACCCTTGAATTTCATCTCCCCATGATAGTCGCTGTGTTTGAACTGTTCTGCTTCCCGTGTATAAACCCAATTTATGAACATACGGGTAATTTGCGACGAAATTTCTCTATAATTTTTTAAGCGTGGCTCTGCGACAATGAACCTTGAAGGTGACTTCTAAATGTCATGTAAATCGGTAGGATTTTCAATACTTAGGTAACTTGAACATTCTTATACATTGTTTACTTTGTATATTTCCATAATTGCATATTATTGTCTATGCTTCATTTATCATTTGTAACATAACATTCTAAACATTACGGTTGTTTATGTATATATTTTGGGTCTATTCTTTCAAGTTCAATTTTTTGGCAGAAGTCAATCAATTGATTCAAGTATTTTACTCCCAACCATATTGAGTATTACATCAAATAAATTAGATTTTTACGCCTTGACCATAGTGAATCAAACGTTAAGCTTAATCGTTATGTCATTGGCGTTGATAAACTGTACCTTATCTAAAAGTGGTTTTGAAAATGTCCGTGTATCAGATATCAGGACTGTTTGGACGAAACAGTCCTGATATCGATAATGAACAGGACAATTTTATGAATGGTTGCTACGGGATTACACGACCACAATGCATTCAGCCTTGGGAGCTGCGCCAAAGTTACGTCTATCAGAGGGGTATTGAATATAAAATTAGCTTAACTATCGATTGTTGGACCTCGATTTTTTTCGAGGCGAAATGGTCGTGTGGTAAGCTGTTGGTACAGTCAATGCTGGCGATAGTTGCCTTACTCTGAGGGCGTGGGTTCGAATCCCGCATTGGACTCGGCCCGAAAAAGTACGAGAATGTGTACTATTGAAGGTAGTTTAATCCCAAATATAACTATGTTATATTTATATGAAGCAGATAGAGGGACAGTTATTGGTTGGTAAAGTTTAAATGAACATATAACTGGTATGCTTGTAATTAGGGCGCATGAATCCGACTTCTCATCGTGTATTAAGCAGCTACTCGAGTTTCATTAAAAGCAAGTTATTGTCAAATATTTGGCGTCGAGTGAGATGATTTGGAGGATAATCAGGGCATTTGATATGTTATGATATATTGATATGTATCACATCTAAATAAAATTTCATGAAAAACACGTAGTGTCCCTTTAGTGATAACAATATAGGCATATACATGCGAATACGTAATTTCAGGGTACATTTGCGCACATAAATGTTTCCATAGTCTGCACGAAGGATTATCTGCACGTAACAGTTGGAATGTTGTTCCTTGTTTGTGGTTGCTGCGCCGACATAGCACTATTCAAAATTGATTTAAAGTATCATGCACGATTGAAAGCCTATAATGTTAAAGTAAACATGTATATTTCTTACTAATATATATATTATATATAGTAATATATTTATTTGAGATACTCTTAGCATTAAGTTATCGTACATCAAAGAGAGAAAGCGACCTTGCGCCCAGTGTATTTCTAATGCCTGAGTTACACCAAGGTAGTTCTCATTACAATTATTGTAATACGACCTCGAACGGGACAGGAATGGGTAACGTTTGTGCATACATTTCCATACTACGACCCAAGAACATTTAAAGACAGTTCACAGAAAGTCCACCTAGTCTTTATCTCGTCCTCTGACAGTTGGTAAAACGTTTAGATGAGATAATATTGCCCGTTCATAATAGGCCCTTTACGCCAAACTCGTTCTCAACACGTTCTTGAATTTTTTAGAACAGGCTAAAACTGTCCGAGAATGGAATGGACGTAATGGCAACTGTTTGCGAACTTTATGAACTGGCTTGGACGTACTAAAAACGAAAGGGTGCGCTTGAATGTTGGACATGTCCAACGTTCTCCCCGTTCTGAAATTGGATGGAGTACTAACGTACTAAAAACGGGATTGTCATACTTCGAACGGAAATGCCGTAATTCGAACGGAATTACCGTACTTCGATCTTAAGCCCCTGTCACACTTCTGCGTATCGTCATTTCCTCTGAGTTGCGTTTTGATATTTCTTTCATACGCGACCGTAGGTAATATACGCCGCTCATTGGCATCTATAATTTTTAGGTCGTTTCTTATACGTCGGCATACGCATAGACCATTTATATACGCATGAAAGTTTTGGGCATGCTCAAAACTATGTTGCATACGATGATAAGCAACTCATAAGTTATTCATACGCAATACATCGATTCCCCATCGGTCGCGTGCGGTACACGTACGTTATTAATACGTAGTGGGTATGCAATCCATACGCAGTATTTGCTGTTCTCTCGAATTACATATGAATACACATAGCGTACTTCGACCGAATATAGCATGCATGCTGAACGAACTCAAAACGAATGTCAACACATTTTACGCATTATAACCGTGTTCCTTGCAATCGCACAGCGCATTGTCCTTATGTAGAACGTATGACAAGCATATGCATCACGCACACCTACGTACATGACAGACAACAGACCACAACAGACGAAATTTCATCGGTACTGTTATTCAATATCAAATTTGAGTCCAGATTTATGTGTGTGTCATTATATATCCGTGAAGTCAATAATATATTCTTTTAAAACAGATGTATACTGTCCAAAAAGGGTTTCAATGTCAACATTGACACAAGTGTTAGATTTCAGGAGGTATACAAGATATTCAAAAGAATAACTTAATTCAATTCCCAAGGTGAAAAAATTAGCCTGTTACGACGTAAATTGTAATAACGACGTGAATTGTAATACTTGCAGCAAATTGTAATAAAATTGACGTAAATTGTAATACCAACGTAAATTGTAATAAATATTGACGTAAAATGTAAGACGCAAATTGTAATAAAAATTTACGTAAATTGTAATAACCATTACTTGCGGTAAAATGGAATAAATATTTACGTAAAATGTAATAACCGTATTTTCCAGGGGATTATAGTCTAGAAATCATCTTTTCAGATAAGCTAATGTTTGCAAGTGAAGAAATAGTAAGTGAAACTAACTTTTAAAATTACGAATTATTAGATCCGGCATCCGTAAACTGTTCACATTTTCGACTTCTCCTCCAGAACCGTTGCACACGTGGCACTTAGGGGATCGATTTTAATACATTTTCTCCTGACCCTGCTAAAATATAGGCATTGCAGACATTTTCCTGAAAACCTTAAAAAAAACGATTTTAGTCTCCGAAACCACTTGGCACAGGAAGATCAAAGTTTCAGGATAACATCTTTGACAATGGAGACTAAACCTTTAAAGAGACATAGACACAGCAAAAATAACTTCATTTCCGCAAGGTAGAAATCTTGCGGAAATGTGACAGAAATTTTACTTTACATATAGTTTCTGTTACGTTTCCGCAAATTTATTGTTCATTTGAATAATGAACAATTCTCCGGAAGATTTCCGCCAGGTTTCAGTTACCCACTTTCTGTCAGATTTCCGCAAACAGAAATTCATTCATTATAATCCTCATGATTTCCACAGCATTTCAGCATTAATAAAAACATAACATTTCCACTGCATTTCCGCAACTAGAATAAATCTGGATGATTTCCATTGCATTTCCGCAACTATAAATCTGGATGATTTCCATTGCATTTCCGCAACTAGAATAAATCTGGATGATTTCCATTGCATTTCCGCAACTATAAATCTGGATGATTTCCATTATATTTCCGCAACTATAAATCTGGATGATTTCCATTGCATTTCCGCAACCACAGATCCACATGATTTCCATTGCATTTCCGCAACTATAATAAATCTGGATGAATTCCATTGCATTTCCGCAACCATAGATCCTGCAACTTTATTATTAGCAGTACTTCTGCATTATTTCTCCCACAAACATAATTCAGTTAATCGCAGTACTGGATTCTAAGTATGATCTGCAGCGGTCATTAACACCTATAGCCTCATTGACAAACAATAGAAATCAACTCAATGGCGAGATTTCTATCTTGACAATGAACATGTAAGTAGAAATGACAACGGAGCATAAAGAACAATCCAATTCATTTTATTAACAAAAGTATTAACTTGTGCAAGTGATACATAAGGGGGAAACAATGAATTGTTTTCACAACAGATTGGAGATGAGTTGTTTATACAATAAATAGAGCTGATGGTCAAAGGTTTAATAGCTAATTGAGTGGAATGAACAGAGACTGCATGAAGGATTAGCGAGGTGATTGGAAGCCAGTTGAATGTTTTTACAACAGATGAGATTGATGTACATGGAATAGGTAAGTTGATAAAACAGATGAATGGATGTATACTGGGAAAAATACTAGCGAGTTGATTCAAATCTAATATGTTTTTCAATCAAAAAATGTAAAAGTTGAAATACCTGTATTTTACATTATCATTGACATCTAGTAATTACTTGACAAGTACAAACAAATCTAACAAAATTACAAGTATTTTGTATATTTATGAATGATACCTACCTCTAAACTTATCTGCATTTCCTTGTTTGTTTACAAACATCAACAACAATAAAAAAAACTTAAACACAGTCTATACTAGACCTGTCAATCTTTTGAGTCTACCCACTTCGCTCGTGCCGGCACGTGCACTTCGTGACCCATAATACATCAGCCTAATCGCATCACTTTTCCTTGAATCAAGTCACACGATACGCTGATAACCGTTCTGTGGGGAGGTCCGGGCGGGTTCCAAACTATAAGTTTAGAGGTAGGTATCATTCATAAATATACAAAATACTTGTAATTTTGTTAGATTTCTTTCATTCACTACCTCTAAACTTATCTGCAGAATCCCACAGATCGGCGGAGGGTAGGTAATCAGCGAGTGATTCAGCAGACTCAAAAGAGAAACGGCCTAAACCAAAGACAGAGGTCGCTAGAACGAAGTTCCTGCTAAACCAAGTAATGGTAGGCTGGCCTAGGCAGTCGTGGATTTACAACCGTAAACTGCTGTCGGCCAACATAGGATTCCTCAGCGAGAAGGAGGAACTCCGTCCTACAACCTCTTTTTAAAAAAAGAGTTGTAATTACCTATGTTACTGCTTTTCGGTCTGGACTGCCCCCGCTGCCACAAAGGGTTCCAGTTGATGCAGTCCCTGGAGATCCGTCTGGACATCCCTCAGGTAGAACGTAGAGAAAGTCGTCGAAGAAGCCCAGTACCCAGCGGCGATGACGTCTTCGACCGAAGCAGAGTGCCACAGCGGAGCTGACATAGCCCAGGCTCTGATTTCGTGAGCAGACACCTTACCATAAATCGGCGCAGAAGTCGCAGATTTATGGTAAGCTGCCTTAATAGTCTTTTTCAGCCAAGCTAAAACCGTGTTCTTCGTAATATCCTTATCTGAAGAAGGGAGACATGGCAGGAAGAGCCTATGTCTACCCCTTCTGAAGGATTTCGTCCTGGTCAGGTATTCTCTAAGAGAACGGACATGGCAGAGAAGAAGGTCTTTTTCCATGCCGTCTGATAAAGCAGCGGACAGAGCCGGAACAGAAAAACATCTTCTTCCCAATGGGCCAGCTACCGTCTTCTGATTCTTTGCTACAAAACCCGGCAAGGTAGACAAAGAAACCGAATGCCAGTTCTTAGAGTGCGTCATTGTAGAATGGTCTAGCGCATGTAATTCAGATACCCTGCTTGCCGAGGCCAGCGCCAACAGGAAAGCTGTCTTCCAAGATAAAAACGGTAAGGAAACGTCCTTGATGGGTTCAAACGGTTCCGCAAGCAGGGCAGACAGAACCACTGAAAGGTTCCATTTCAGCTGAAACTTGGGAGTCTTCAGATCTTCAAGCTGGAACGACCTGGACAAGCGATGAATGGCTTGGTCATTTGACAAATCGACCCCTTGCAAAGCCAAGGCAGATGTTAAAGCCGATTTGTAACCATCAATTGTCCCAGCTTTCAGCTTCTTGACCCTCCTTAGAAAGAGCAAGAACTCAGCGACGAGTGGAATGGAGATGACAGCATCAGGCTGGATTTGGTGCTTCCACTCGGTGAATTTCTTGTATCTACAATCATAGAGGGCGGAAGTAGAAGATCTGAGGCCCCCCTTGACTGCTTCAGCGACTTCTTGGGAGAACCCACTTCTCCTGAGGTTACGTTGGATAACCTCCAAGCGTGAAGATGTAGAGACTCTGGGTTTCGATGGAATCTGTCGGACCTTGGCTGTCTCAGTAAGGTCGGAAACACTGGCAGCTCTACCGCCGGATGTGTTGACGCCATCAACAGATCCGGATACCAAGGACGATTTGGCCACGCTGGAGCAATCAGTATGATGATGCAGCTGTGACGTCTCGCCTTCTCCAAAACTGCTGGAACCAGCGCCGGTGGAGGAAAGGCGTAAGCGAGAAGACCGTCCCAGCTGATCGACATTGCGTCTACAGCGAAGGCCTGTGGATCCGGAACTGGACTGACGTAGACTGGAAGCTGAGTGTTGAGACTGGTCGCAAACAGATCTACCATCGGAGTTTCCCATAATTGAGACACCATCTTGAAGGAGGTGGGATGAAGAGTCCACTCTGTTGACTGAATCTGATTCGGACGCGACAAGCTGTCTGCCAAAACATTCAGATGACCTGGAATGTGTCTGGCCCTGATCTGACAGCTGTGCTGGTCGATCCAATCGAACAGTTGAAGACAAATCTGCAACATCCCCTTTGACCTTGTTCCTCCTTGACGATTTATGTACGACACCACCGTTGTGTTGTCTGAGGCTATCATCAGTCTTTTGCCCACTAGTTGATCCTGCCAGATCGCCAAGGCTTTCAGAATGGCCAACATCTCCAGCTGATTGATGTGAAGATGGACTTCGTCTAGAGACCAAGCTCCCTGAACCATCTGATCCTTGAAGTGTGCACCCCAGCCCACGTTTGACGCGTCCGTCACCAGTAGAACGTCCTGAACGAAGGGGACCAACTGAACTCCCTGCAGAACATTCTGGTCTAGAAGCCACCAATGAAGCGTGCACAGGATCTCTTGCGGAGGACAGCACACGGTCGAAAGCTCTAGCGATCTCACGGAGTTGATCCAACACTGAAAGTGACGGAGTCTCAGTCTCCCCCTGTTGGTTAAGTCCTGCATGCTCGTGAGCCTGCCCAACAGGGACATCCACTGCCTTAGGGTCTGAGGAGACTGGGACATGGATCGAATCAAATTCCGTGCGACCTCTACTCTGTCCTCTGGAGGTAGAACCTTTGAGATCTCTGTGTTGAAGATGGCTCCTATGTACTTCACTCTCTGGGACGGGATGAAGTCGGACTTCTCCGGGTGCACAATGAACCCTAGGTGTTCCAAAGTAAAAACGGCAAGATCTCTGTTGGACTCCAGACAGTGATGAAGCCGGTCTGGTAGAAGGAAATCGTCCAGATATCCGTGAATCCTGACGGACCTGGAGTGGAGGAAACTCAGCACCTGTGCTGTGATTCTCGTGAACAGCCAGGGAGCTATCGATATCCCGAACGGAAGAACCCTGAACTGGAACAACCTGCCGTTCACTGCAAAACGGAGATATTTCTGTGACGCTGGATGAATCGGGACGTGGAGATACGCATCTCTGAGGTCTAATGAGACCATCCAGTCCCCTGTTCGTAGAGCCAGCGTCAGCGCCGATATCGATTCCATCCGGAAGTGAGGAGGTCTGCGCAGGAAATTCCGGTTCAGGTTCTTCAAGTCGATTATCATACGAAGCTCGTCCGTGTCCTTGGGCACCAGGAAAATGGGCGAGTAAAACCCCCTGGTGACACTCCGTGGGTCCAACTCCATGACTGCGTTCTTGACTAATAACTTCTGAATTGCCTCCTCTGCTGCCACCAGAGGAGGTCCGGACAGGAAGAACCGAGGACCCTCCGGACAAAAGGTAGTCGGAGGAAGAACATCGAATGTCAGACGGTAACCCTGACGAATTACAGACAAGATCCAGAGGTCGTCTGAAACAATAGGCCAATTGTCGGCAAATTGTTGTAGACGACCCCCCACCTGACCAGGAACTACTTCCAACGGAAAAATCGGGGGGCGCGCAAGATTCGTTATCTGAGGAGAAGACAGAGAAGGCTGGTCAAAAACGCTGTTGGCCTCTGCCACGGCCTCGAGTGTAACCCTTGCTAGGAGTCCCGGGCTTCTGATACTGCCTGTCTTGGTTGCGTCTGGGAGTAGAGGAGTCCTGGTTCTGGTACCTCCCCCCATACTGTTTACGAGATGGTGTCGAGGGCTTGTTCTTGGGTGACTGACGAGTGCGACGAGGAGACACCGACAAGGCAAGGTTATGAAGATCTTCATTCCTCTTTCTTTCGAGTTCTTTGTCCCTCTGGGCAAGAGCTTCTCCTACGGCATCACCAAACAAAGTTCCAGAAAACAAAGGAGCAGAATATAACTTGTCCTTCATCTTCACCTCCGTAGCCTGAGGCAGTTGTTTCACATATGCTGAGCGACGCAAAAGAGTGAGCTGAACTTCCATCCATAGAAGGTGACGATCTAGGTCCAGCACCGCGTCCCCTAGGGAGTCGAAAAAGGAGTAAGCCGTAGACAAGGCCGAAAAGGGGATAGAAGTAGATCCCTTCGGGTCCGCATCTTCTGGGATGTTGGGTAGAAGTCTGGCCGCCGTGGCCGCAAACCAATGTATATAGGTTGAGGTCTGCATCGCTTTGTGAATTGAGGTCTCCACGTCCTTAAGTCTAGAGTCACTGACCCGGATCTGCTCTGACGGGGTGCCTTTTCCCATCAAGTAGCGGAAGTTATCATCCAAGGGGGTCTCCTCTGGTTTGGTAAATTTTTCGTCATGTACTTTATACGGGAACCCCCTGTAGAATGACGACCTCGAGGGCTGCTTATCAAAGCCAAGCTGGCCCACCCTCTGGGAAAGTTGAGTCGCAAGCTGAGCCGTCGAGTCTGGAGGTGGAAGAGAATTCGCCGATACCGGCGCTGGTTTCTGGGAGGCCCTGCTAATATGATTGTGGATCGGAGCCGACGGCGCGGGTGAACGTGACAAATCCGGGAAGTGTCGATAAACCTCATCGATTTTGTCGTACCACGACAAACCCGGGAACGCAGGCTCAGTCTCCTCGGCCGCCTTCTTAGCCTTTTTAGTAGCAGGCTCCCTGGAGCCGTAGTAGGAAAGTTTGGGCGGGTCAGCGGACCTCCGCTTCTCCCCAGCCCCTGTCGTTGGTAGCGTATCTTTAGCCTGAACCCGAGATGATTGTAGTCTCCGGTTCATGTTCTGGTTATCCTTAGTGGAAGACGAGGACGATGACTTCTCATATTCCACTATGGAACGTCGATGGCCGTCCCGTGGGTGGTTCCCGTCGGAGGACGTCCCTGACGACGAGTACGCAGACGAGGAAGAAGTCTTTCCCATGGGTTGCTTCTTTCCCGCGGCCCCGTCCGTCGGGAGATGTATAGGAGTCATCCTGGAGCCCGGGAGTCCCGTAACGGTCGACGTCATGGTCGTCGTAGTCGCCGTCACCGTGCGCACCTGGGCCGTCAAGGACGAGGTAACGGCCGCCGACGACTTCCGTACCGCATCCGCATTCTTCGTGGTTAGCCTGTGGACCTTCTTGGCTAGCCTGGGGTCCCTGGAGGCCGGCGTCTGTTTGGCCGATTTGATGGCCGACGGAGCCAGGAGGGAGATCGTGTCTTCATTCTTCTCTTCAGCCCCCCTCGTATCAGTTATGTGGGAGACTAAGTCTCGCCCTGACCGAGGGGTGACCCTTTGTCCGTCCTGAGAGGCTCCGCCGATGAGATCGGGAAGCTGCAAGAGTCTATTCATCAACGGCATCATGGACTCAGCCATGTTCTTGAACTTGGCTAGGTCCGCAGCCAAGTCCGACGAAGGCGGAACAGACAAAGTCGAAGACTTCAAAGAGGCTTTCATCAGGCTTCTTTCCCTGGCCGCAACATAGGCCTGGAACATGGTGTTGTCTAGTGGGGCACAGAAGTCGCATCTTTCTTCTAGTAGACACGGCGAACCATAGCAGCGAGGACAACATGGATGAGGGTCTGAGGCCGACATGAATTTATTGCAACCCTCGCAACGTTTGGAGTTGTTCATCATGTAACTGTGAAAAGTTAAGGAAAACATTAACACACAGGTACACAACACAATTCAAACCAAACATGAATACAAATGTCATACACGATATGTATATGAAAATATACAAATCACATAATAGAATATATATGACATAATGAAAAATATAAAGTATTACATACAGTATATAAATACAGAGTATAAACCCAAAACCCGCAAGTAGATTTCTCCAAGAAAACAACTCGCGCAAATAAGGAATCCAACTCCCATAAGCAGAAATGAAACATGATATATTAATTTCTGCATACAAAAACTTACCATTTCCAAATACATACATTTGGAAAATATGTTTTCAATATTGAATCAAATATATATGATATAAAGAATCAATAAAGAATCAATAAAAAAACAGTAACTCGAGCGTAACTTACATACGCAAAGTCAAGACAACGCAAATAAATAATGAAGCGTCGTAAAATGAACATTATATCACTGCCAGTAACAAGCTATGCACGCTATCAAGCGAGACAGCACCAGACAGTCAACACACAAATCATCCATCAATAAAAAGTGGGCGGGGCTACCAACCCCAAACACTCCAAAATCGACAAAGGCATTTAATCATAGCATAATACATATTTAGCAGAGATAAAACAGCTAAATAATGAAAATTATGAATACGAAACCTTAAAAAGGCATAGAAAAAAATAATTATAATTTTTAGTGCCGTGTGCAAAGCGAACAAGAAGGCCGCCATCTTGGACAAGTGCCACGTATACAAACACGCGACAAAGTCAAAATAACATGAAATTTTTACAAAAGTTACATGTAAAAGAAGGGTATGATAAACATAACAATACCAGGATACAGAATATGGAAGATTTCTTCAAAAAAGGTAAGATTTCTCTCAGTATGGATCACACGTCTTCGTGTGACAAACAAGGAAAAGTGATGCGATTAGGCTGATGTATTATGGGTCACGAAGTGCACGTGCCGGCACGAGCGAAGTGGGTAGACTCAAAAGATTGACAGGTCTAGTATAGACTGTGTTTAAGTTTTTTTTATTGTTGTTGATGTTTGTAAACAAACAAGGAAATGCAGATAAGTTTAGAGGTAGTGAATGAAAGAAATAACATATTTAAATAAAGAAGAATATGATATATTCGTTACAGTTTGTACACCTTCAGGCAAAAATGTTATGTTAAGAAACTTTTAATGTGACAACAATTTATACAAAGATCAGCATGACATTACTTGACTTTCAACTCATACACATTTTCAATCTTTTTTTTTTTAGAAGTATAAAGAAAAACAAAGTTGTTAGAGAAATGACTTATTTAGTTGGGAATTTATCCATTACAATCACATACAAAATCACATTCCCTTAAATAAATTATATTATTGTTTCAAACATTGCCATACAATTATTCGATAGTCATTTAAATTGCACTTTTAAATTTCATGTTAAATTCTTACTTGAAAAAATAGAGCCATGGGCTCTGTAGCTCATCAGGATTTCATTGATTTACTATCTAAAGTTGAATATTTAAGTTATTTAAGTTATTGTTTACAAGCAAAAGATAGAAATCTACAATTTAGAATCCCAATTGGCCAAGGAGTCTGCACACAACTTTTCAGCTCTCTAGACCTTTTGGAACTGAAGAAGAAGATGAAAATAGGTTTTTAAGGATGTGACCCGTGACCCCATTTGGGGTCATGGGGTCACGAAATCTACAATTTAGAATCCCCATTGGCCAAGGAGTCTGCACACAACTTTTCAGCTCTCTAGACCTTTTGGAACTAGAGAAAAAGATGAAAATAAGTTTTTAAGGATGTGACCCCGGTGACCAAATTTGGGGTCATGGGGTCACATAATCTACAATTTAGAATCCCCATTGGCCAAGGAGTCTGCACACAACTTTTCAGCTCTCTAGACCTTTTGGAACTGGAAAAGAAGATGAAAATAGGTTTTAAAGGATGTGACCAAAGTGACCCCATTTGGGGTCACGGGGTCACGAAATCTACAATTTAGAATCCCCATTGGCCAAGGAATCTGCACACAACTTTTCAGCTCTCTAGACCTTTTGGAACTGGAGAAGAAGATGAAAATAAGTTTTTAAGGATGTGACCCCGGTGACCCCATTTGGGGTCACAGGGTCATGAAATCTACAATTTAGAATCCCCATTGGCCAAGGAGTCTGCACACAACTTTTCAGCTCTCTAGACCTTTTGGAACTGAAGAAGAAGATGAAAATAGGTTTTTAAGGATCTGTCCCTGTGGCCCCATTTGGGGTCATGGGGTCACGAAATCTACAATTTAGAATCCCCATTGGCCAAGGAGTCTGCACACAACTTTTCAGCTCTCTAGACCTTTTGGAACTAGAGAAAAAGATGAAAATAAGTTTTTAAGGATGTGACCCCGGTGACCCCATTTGGGGTCATGGGGTCACATAATCTACAATTTAGAATCCCCATTGGCCAAGGAGTCTGCACACAACTTTTCAGCTCTCTAGACCTTTTGGAACTAGAGAAGAAAATGAAAATAAGTTTTTAAGGAAGTGACCCCGGTGACCCCATTTGGGGTCACAGGGTCATGAAATCTACAATTTAGAATCCCCATTGGCCAAGGAGTCTGCACACAACTTTTCAGCTCTCTAGACCTTTTGGAACTGATGAAGAAGATGAAAATAGGTTTTTAAGGATCTGACCCCTGTGACCCCATTTGGGGTAATGGGGTCATAAAATCTACAATTTAGAATCCCCATTGGCCAAGGAGTCTGCACACAACTTTTCAGCTCTCGAGACCTTTTGGAACTAGAGAAGAAAATGAAAATAAGTTTTTAAGGAAGTGACCCCGGTGACCCCATTTGGGGTCATGGGGTCACATAATCTACAATTTAGAATCCCCATTGGCCAAGGAGTCTGCACACAACTTTTCAGCTCTCTAGACCTTTAGGAACTGGAGAAGAAGATGAAAATAGGTTTTTAAGGATGTGACCCCGGTGACCCCATTTGGGGTCACAGGGTCATGAAATCTACAATTTAGAATCCCCATTGGCCAAGGAGTCTGCACACAACTTTTCAGCTCTCTAGACCTTTTGGAACTGAAGAAGAAGATAAAAATAGGTTTTTAAGGATCTGACCCCTGTGACCCCATTTGGGGTCATGGGGTCACGAAATCTACAATTTAGAATCCCCATTGGCCAAGGAGTCTGCACATAAAATATCAGCTCTGGGGAATCACTGGTTCTGGAGAAGAAGTCGAAAAAGCGAAAAGTTTACGGATGGACGGATGGACGGATGGACGGATGGACGGACGCCGGACACCATGCCATGCCATGCCATAAGCCCATCGGGCCTTTCAGGCCTGATGAGCTAAAAAGTAAAACAATCTAGTTAATTAGATATCAATAGCAACAGTATTATCTTAACATAGAATTAGCAACTGAAGAACAGTATTACTTCTTACATTATTGTTAGACCTTTTGATACTGGAGAAGAAGATGAAAATAGGTTATTAATGTTGTGACCCCTGTGACCCTATATGGAGTCACATGGTCATCAAATCTAGAATTAAAAATCCCCATTGTGGCCAAAGATTCTGCACATAAAATGTCAGCTCTCTAAAGTCATTGGTTCTGGAGAAGCAGTCTAAAAAGCGAAAGGTTTACGGATGGATGCCATGAGTCGATCGGGCCTTTCAGGCCTGATAAGCTAAAAATACAGATTACAAAATGCTTTTCTACAGTTAATTGGATAATAGGGTTGTCATCGCATTGCTACTTATTAAAATTCAATATATGGCCGATATTCAAAACTCAATAACAATGTTGACACAAGATCAGCAAATGTTCACTAAGTTATTTCCAAATTATCTATAAACAGTCTTCATCCCACTTCCAAAAAGGAATATTGTAAGAACGGTTATGAATAAACTAGATCTCAGACTCTGGTTAAAGGCGCTGTAGCACGTTTTTTGCAAAATTATTTTTTTCAAATTTCCCATTTATAATGATAGTTTATGTCATTTAAATTAACTTTAGAGGGTAAAACATCTTATTACACAAACCAATTATCTGTAGTGGTAATAACTTTGTTGCGTATAAAGCAAAAATTACATGGCGGCCATTTTATTGTGAACACAATTTATTATTTTGTATTACAAAAACGATTCCCATGGCTTTACAGAAACATGAACACTAATTTTAAACTTTATTTTTCCGAAGAGAGAATGATGTTTGACTGTTAGTGAAATTATTTTTCAAATACATTTCATCAACTTTTTTGAGTGAAAAAACGTGCTACTGCCCCTTTAACATTCAAACCTACACAATAAGGGATTATAAAAGGGACTATTGATGCTGGTCTACAAAATATTTTTTTTTTTAAAGTTGCAAATTTTTTACATGTGTTAACTTCTAATAGGACACATTACACTGACTGCAATAGAATGTCTAAACATTCTTGAAAAAAGTGTCATGATAAGTCATTAATAATGACTGTTTGAAAATATACTGTCATGAATTGCTAGAAATTAACAATTTCTTTCATTTCCTGATTATAGACATTACAGATTATGAAGACTCAAAGTTTTATTTCTAGTTAATAAATATTGAAACAGGCTATGTTTTAACTCAAAATGCAGATTGGATTTATGTTTTAAGATATAAACTTTATTTCACAGCCACAAATCTTGCCTCTTACATGACAAAAGTTCACAGTTCATAAATCCCTGCAGAATGTTTGTTGATTAAATATAATATACCTATAAATATTATAAATTTATAAAACAGTTCATGTACGGATATTGTGATGGTTACAGGATCAAATAATAAAACGATTTTCAAATGGCAGTCTGATTAATGACAGTGCAGTGTAATCGAAATGAAGAAAATGATTCAATTTTTTTTTTCAGTTCAATTTCTTAACATAAGTAATGTAGAACTGTCAAAATGCCTAAAACAAATGTATACAATATAAATCAAGAAAATATTTCATTCAAGCAAGCCAAATCATTCATGTATTTCCCTTCGATCTTCATGAAAGTTGATCCTTGCAGCATCATAATGTTTATTCTTTAAACACAAGGTCTGAGGTAATATCATTGTGACCAGCATCAACATTCATTCAGCTTGTATCTTGAAACAAGCTCCTCTCCTCTTTTTTATTTGAACTGGGGGTGAAAAATGCTGAGATTTTTGTAGTCCTCCATGGGCAGCTTGTAGAATTGGCATCCTTGAGGAAATCCACATACTCTGCAAATATATTGTTATTGATAAAGTGAGTGATAGAGAAAGTGAGTGATAGAGACAGTATTTTATAAAATAATCAATCAGAGAGCCCATGTTAATATTTTATTGTGGCCAATATCTGTAGACACAATTTATAATTTTCAAATGGATCTAGATTTTATAATAAAATCATTCAGACAAGAGTAAAGCAATCATAATGTCCAAAGAAATGGACAAACAGGAAAAGTTGTAATTATGTTAAACTTATTCATATATAAACAAGTACCATAGGCTCTGTAGCTCAACAGGCTTAAACAACACACTAAATAAGTTTCAAACTGTAAATTTTCCAGAAATATTTATCATAAGTATAAAAAACACTCAAGTAGTTTTCAAAATGGAGAAGAAGATGCAAATATATATCTTTAGGTTGTGACCCCTGTGACCCATATTTGAGGCCACTGAGTCTGTGGCAAGTGAAAAATATTTATGTTCTCAAAACAATAGAAGACTCCCAGTGCACAATGGTACATGTTACTATTGCATGATATCAGACTTGAAACACATATGTAACAGGTTTTTTAACTTTGATGTGGAGATGCCGCAGAAACACATTATAGGTTTATCCCTGAGTGCATATGGATGAAATGCCTTGTCCAGGGAAAAAAACAGAATGAGGCACCAGGCCACATGTTAACACCTACAGTACAACACTGAGCTCCAAAATCATAATTTGAGTTATTTCATCTTTTAGTTCTACATTAAAAAAAAATTTCTTACATTCCTACCATATTTTGGTCCATCATTGACCGGTTTGACAACAGAGTGTGTTCCTTTCTTTGCTCTTGGGTAGAAAATTCAAACTCAGTAGTCTGGTTTGACTGTGTGAAGCGAAGAGTAGCTACATACATTCTGAAAAACAAAACAGTTGACTTTGTTGTATAATGTAGCACACATTGTAATGATTGAGAGATTTTAAGAATGGAGCCATTCACAGCTAGTTTTTGTATGATCTATATCAAGATATACATTTGAAATACAGTATTCTAACATAAATGCAATTGGCATCAAACATTTCAGTGTTTTACGTGGTTCAAACAAATCAGAATGCCTATCGATAACCTGTATGATTTTAAATATTCTTTTAGTTAAAACAAGAAGGGAAAATAAGTAACTGAACAGATATTTCACAAGAAATAATCAATGACTTTTCTACAAATAGGCTCCTTTTCAATATTTAATAAATTCTTTTGAGCATCTAAGTGTAAGACTAAACCTGTCTCAGTCGTAACTTGAAACCTCTGTGTATTAGCACTAACAGCTAGCTATCCCTTTACCAGGGAGTGGTCACTCCCCAGTTCAACTCAATGCAATTACACAACATGCAGATCCTGGACTCACAGCCAGTGAACTTGTATTTTAAATGTGTTTTCCCCACACTTATTTATTCTTCTGTTCTGGAGAAGATGATGTGGTATCACAATCTCATGTAGCTAGTTCTAATATTCTTATCTTATATCATCATCAGTTATATTCAGTTCACATATCTAATGTGAAATAAACATTTTTAACCCCTCTCTCTTCAATTTTTACCTATGCGGCCTGTCACAATATTCAGTTCACAGGCTATTCAACAGTTCTAATAACATTGATTACATCAAACGTGTCAATGACATAGATATTACTCTTAAGTTGATATATATATATATTTCACATTAGTATTGAATAAGATTAAGTGCAAAGTTTCTTTCTTTTCTTAATCACTGCATTTCTCAAAGCACATGTTACTACTCTCAAAAAGATGAGATGAGATTCCCTCAGGTCTTATATGGGATTATTTTACAGAATGAAGTGCACATAAAAACTCATGTTCACAGTTCATTACACCAGGTTTTTTTTGGCAGTGACCCCTGTGATCCATATTTGGGACACAAGGTCACCAAATCTATAATTTTGAATCCCCATTGGCCAAAGAGTCTGTACACTACATTTCAGCTTTCTAGAGCTTTTGGGACTGGAGAAAAAGATAACTTTTTTAGGTTATTACCCCTGTGGCCATTATTTTGGGTCACAGGGTCCGGAAATCTACAATTGAGAATCTCCATAGGCCAAGGAGTCTTCACATAAAAATTCAGCTCCCTAGAGTTATTGGTTCTGGAGAAGAAGTCGAAAAAGCGAAAAAGTGAAGACGGCTGGCCGGACACCATGCCTTGCCATAAGGCCATTGGGCCTTTCAGGCCTTATGAGCTAAAAACTAGCTCATACAAGTGTTTGCCACTAACATGGCAATGTCCCCCGCCGGTGACATTGAGTTAGTAAGACACATCATTGGAGCTACTTGGGTTCATGATATATCGTGTTAATAAGAGTTCTAAAAGTGGTCAAAGTGTTGTAGTGACTTTGAAAATAAGGTCGAGGTCACCAAAATCCCCTAGTGTCTGCGTCATCCCCCAGTGTAGACTGACACCAAATTTGAAGACTTTGAGTCCAACTGGTAAATAGAGAATCTCACCCAAGTGTCTTCTGATATCAAATATATCAACCCAAGTTGATTAAAGTTACAAATATCCGAGGCTTGCCGAGGATATTTTTACTTTAACCAACGAGTGTTGATATATTTGATATCAGAAGACACGAGGGTGAGATTCTATTTATCATCCAAAATCATTCTTCATTAGTTTTTAATGAAAAATGAAAATATCTGAACACAAAACTGTCATTTGGCTTCCAGTGCTGTGATGTCATAGCATTGTGACGTCATTATGGTTATGACGTCATAGCATTGTGATGTCATTACTTGATGATGCAAAATCATTGTGATGTCATGTAGCTGTCGCCAACAGGGCATTGTTCAAAATCTACTGTCAAAACGATATCTCCTAGGAGATATCGCTTGATCTCATACAAGCGATATCTCCTGTGGAACCCAGTTTTGGATGATAAAGATATATATCGCGTTAACAAGAGTAAGAAAAGTGCTCAAAGTGTTGCGGTGACCTTGAAAATAAGGTCAAGGTCACCAAAATAAACTGGTGTCTGTGTCTTTCCCCAATGTAGGCTGACAACTAATTTGAAGTCTTTGGATGAAATGTTTCATGAGATATGGCCTTAACAAGAGTTCAAAGAGTGGTCAAAGTGTCGTGGTGACCTTGAAAATAAGGAAAAAGGTCACCAAAAGTGACTGGTGTCTGCGTCTTCCCACAATGTAGGCCGAAACCAAATTTGAAGACTTTGGATGCAACGCTTCATGAGATATCGCGTAAACAAGAGTTCAAAAAGTGGTCAAAGTGTTATGGTGACTTTGAAAATAAGGCCAAGGTCACCAAAAGTGACTGGTGTCTGCGTCTTCCCACAATGTAGGCAGACATGAAATTTGAAGACTTTGGATGCAACGCTTCATAAGATATCGCGTAAACAAGAAATGTGACGTACGGACGTACGGACGGACGTACGCCGCTGAATACATAGTCCCCCGTTCCGCGTTGCGGCGGGGGACAATAAAGCATACGTAAGTATTTACGGTACCTTGCTTTCATTGCTGGATAGAAGTACTTGAGACAGTTCTTATATAGCACGTAGAAGGCTCTTGCTCTGCATTTTCTCTTTCATGTCCTTGTAAGCTTCCTGTAAGTGCGAAACATGTCAATAGGCATCACACATACACTTTTAATGAGGAAATAAGTATTACTTCAAATACTTTATGTTTGATTCCTTTTGATAAAAATATAGACACAGGCTCTGTAGCTCATCAGTAATTGTAATTTGATGGAGAATATCAAAATAAATTGTTTTTAATATAATGCACAATCCGTTGCCCTGAAAAATCTTGGTCTTCAAAATTGTCAGTACTGTACATAAAAATAGAGCCATGGTCTCTGTAGCTCATCAGGATTTGATTTATTTTCTAAGGTTGAATATCTAAGTTATCTCAAGTAATACATTGTTAACAAGCAAAAAATAGGTTTTTAGATCATGACCCCTGTGACCCGTATTTGGAATCACAAGGTCACGAAATCTACAATTTAGAATCCCCATGGTCCAAGGAGTCTGCACACAACTTTTCAGCTCTCTAGACCTTTTGGAACTGGAGAAGAAGATGAAAATAGGTTTTTAAGGATGTGACCCCTGTGACCCAATTTGGGGTTATGGGGTCACGAAATCTAAAATTTAGAATCCCCATTGGCCAAGGAGTCTGTAATAGATTCCTACCTCATATGATATTCTGTCTTGCCTCTGCCGTATCACATTACAAAGTGTCAGCTGTCCAACGTGTTTCCTGTCACTTCCGATGGAGGAAGTTGGTTCTGCGCATGCGCTAGCTTGCTAGATTGCCGTCTGCTTGTCGTCTGCTTGTCTTGTCAATTTACTTATAGTTATCAATCTCACTCTTCTTTTTTAACATAGACAATCACAGTCAATAGGTAAACAGATCGGGTTATAATGAATGGCAGTCTTTAAATACTTTCACCAGATAAAACATCGTAAAGTCAATAAACTTCTTTTTTTGTATATCATAAAATCTTCAAACATTTTTCTTTTGTTTTGCAGCGTCCCATCTGATAAAATCTTCCTTTTTTTCTATTTACTTGATGGTTAAAAGAAATAACTTTGTACATTTAAAAAAGTTCATATGTAAGATAAAGTTCATTCAGAGGCAGCCATTTTCGAGTGCCTGAAGGAGCTTGAGCGGTGTAGCTCCTTTCTTCGTGAGACAGTCTGCAAGTTGCTCTTGAGTTTTCACCCATCTGACTTCCTTGACATGCTGCTGCTGAATATGTTGCCTTATTGCATTTATCTCCATTCTTAGTCTTTTTTCTGTTACCAGCTTTGTTGACTTGAGATTTTCATACAAGGACTTGCAGTCTGTGATGCACACTAACGGGAGCAGCAGTTTCTATGTTTGACCTGAGATAATTTCTGAATACAGGGTGGCGAGGAAAATCCCCATATCAATGGCATCAGCCATGGCTAAAGTCTCAGCAGCTAAGGTACTCCTCACAACTCTTCTTATTTTCTTTGAGTTCCAACACAGTGGAGAAATGAGTCCATTCTTGGTGTTCATGAGGAAGATAATATGTCCTCCTTGGCTGCTTCCATCAGGAAGGTTTCCAAAGCTAGCGTCACAGTATACAGTAATGATCAGCTCACCTTCTCGAAGATCTTGAAATTTAAGTGTCACCTTCTCTGATTTAATTTGCTTGATCGCCTTGTTTGCCTGTAAAAGATCTTCTACGGTGGCATTCTTTGTACAGCCTGAGAGTCTACATGCATCATACATCAGATCTGGTCTGCTTTGCTGAGCTGTCCATAAGATTTGTCCGACTTTAGCTCTAAGTGCTTCTACTTCTTTTGAATCTAAGGGACTGTCTTTCTCAGCTGCTCTATTCTTCTCCAGTGGAATGAACTTGAGATTTTCAGCATATCGGTGTTGATGGAATTGAATTTCACTTTCCTTCTCAAATAGTTCCATTCCCAAGTACTGAAAGATTTTGCTCTCCTCACGTCCCACGTTGAATTCTGATCGAATCGCATTTATGACTTTGGACTCAAATTCACCTGTGCCACTCCAGATGAAGTCGTCAACATGACTGGCTAGAATTCCCATGAGCGAACCTTTGTTGTCACACCATCTGAAAACAGCAGGGTCCAAGCACAACGTTTCTCCAGACAACTTTGTCATAACTTCTTTCACTCTGTTATACCATTGCCGTGATGCATCTCCAAGTCCATAGACACATTTCAGAAGATACCATAACTTCCCACTGCATTTTGCTTCCACTGGGGGTTTAATGAAAAGGTTTCTCTCAATTGCTTGTCCTTGAAGGAAGGCCGTTTTTATGTCCATTGAGTGAATTGTCCATCTCTTGTGCGCTGTTATCGCAAGAATAATTTTTACGGATTCGTTGGAACAAGTAGGAGAGTCTTTTGGAATATCATGGCTAACTTCTTCAAACCCTCTGGCTACCAAGCGTGCTTTTGGTTTCATTCCATTTTCTGTTTCTTTCAGAGTGCATATCCATCTGGTAGAGATAGCCTTTTGCCCCTCATCTTTGATCTCTTTGTAAACCTCGTTCGTTTTCCAATTTAGAATTTCATCCTGCTTTGCTTCTTCCCAAGAAATATTCTCTGTTAGAAGGACTTCATCCTCATCTTCCTTTGTGGCTGAAGCAACACTAAGGCTCTGTACCTTACTCAAATCAATAGATTGTTGGACTCTGTCTTGGTCTGGGTTTGCATACTCAACATTATACCAGTTCTTATGTTTTCCCACTGCTTTCCCTGCTCTGCTCAATATTTTAGCTGAAAGTGTGTCTCCTGTTGCCATATGTTCATATGTTATCATCTGACCTGGCTTCAATTTACTGATATCAACAGTCTCCTGTTCCTCTACTGTTGTGTTTGTGACTGGATTCACTTGCAAATCACTATCTTCATCTTGTTCAATGTGTTTTTCATTTGTGGATTTCACTTCTGGAATTTCTGTTGTAGTATCTAATTTGTCTCTCTTCTGACGTTCTGTATGCCTAAGTCTGCATTTGTGTACTCTTACCAACACGCCTCCATGTCTGATGAATACCAGTGGCCCATCTTGTCCAATAACAGTACCTGGTCCTTTCCACTCGATATTGTCAGGTCTTTTGTAATATACTCTGTCTCCCATCTTGTAGGGTCCTGATTCAGGTCGAATTTGTTTCCTCAGAGCACGTCTCAGCCTTTCGGAACTCTCAGCCTTGGTAAATTCTTGACGCATGGCATGTAAAGTGTTGAGGTGTTCTCCAACAGTCTTGCTTATTGTGGTCCCTTCTAGGGCAGGGGGCTTGTCAGTTAATACTGAAGGTAGATTGGGATTTCTTCCAAACACAAGTTGATGTGCACTATATCCGTGAACATTCACCATGGTATTTTTTGCTGACAAGGCCCAACTGAGAGCTGTTTCCTCATCACATTGTTGTTCCATCTTGATCTTTTTCAGAATATTTGTTAGTGTCTGATTGTGTCTCTCTAAGAGTCCGTTGCTCCATGGACTATAGGCTGCAGTGGTCTTTGCTTCTATATTGAAATTTTCACACATGTCACGTACTTCTTCATTGCTGAATTCACCTCCGTTATCACTATAGAGTTTCTGTGGTGCTCCATGCACGCTGATCCACTTGGACAAAAAGTTGGCAACAAATTCTTTTGGTTCTTTGCTGTACACTATGGCTCCCGAGCTGAATCTTGTAAATTCATCAATAATGTGAAGATACCACAGTCTTGATTCCAATTGATGAAGGTCTACTGCCACTGTCTGGTTAAAGTCAGAAGCTAAAGGAAATCCAACTGCAGGCTTTGGGTCTTGCTTCTTGTGTTTCAGACAAATTTCACACTCATCAACAATATCATCCAACATCAAATGAATACCTGGATCTTGAATGTCTGCATTGCTCAATATTTTCTTCAAATTGTCCCTCGAGGCATGGCCAAACTGCTTATGTAGCTTGATGAGAGTTTTCTTCTTTTCACTGTCACTCATGTTGTTCAATTTGTCTTCCATCACTAGTACCTCCTCTTCTCTTCCGACAATGCTTGTTCCATCTTCCATTATGTTGATGCAGTAGTGTCCACCTGAGGTAAGTTCTAGCTTCACCGGTTTCTGAAACATTGTTGCTTCATCATTAGACAAATCAATAACTGTATCAGCTTTCTTCAATGATGGCTTGCTCAAAAGTAAAGGAATATCAACATCAACTATTTCTGTTTCTATTCTACAATTTGTGTCGCCCATAACAGCTGGAATTGATGCATTCATGTATGATTTCACCTGTACACCGTCTCCAAACTTGAAGATTCTTTCACTTGGTTTGGTAGTAATTTCATTTCTCTTCTCTTGATCCAGATTCTCTACAAAATTTTCAAACCAATCTTTTCCACAAACAGTCCTGGTACAACCAGTATCTATCACAGCACATCTGTATGCTTCAGTCATAAGTATTTCATTGTCAGTTTCATGTTCAGATTTGGTGAAAAGAGTTAAATTGACATTTTCTTCTGTCTTTTCAGATTTTTCATTTGAACTTGTTCTTTGATTATATTCATCATTTTTATGGGGACAGTCCTTGACCCAATGAAATACAGATTGACATAAAGCACATCTTGTCCGTCTTCCAAATCTATCAAATGGGTTAGTTCCTCTACTATTCCCTTGATTGCTTGGATAACCTTGATATCCAGATTGGAATGATCTAGGACGTGCGTTAGATCTTTGTCCTCTATTTTGGGTGTAATATGCACTTTCTTGTTTGATAGAAATTCCACAATCATTACTTGAACGTGTAGTATCTCCAAAAATTCTTTTCAATCCAGATTTAACAGAGTCATAATTTCTATCAGATGCTGCCGTCAATACTAATTGTCTTTCAGTTTGATTCAGGTTAGCACTGTCAAGTAATTTGAATGCTAAAATTGAATCTGGAAATGTAAGCTGATATTTCTTACAAGCATTGTGTCTCCTCTCATATTCAATGATGAAATCATTCATGCTACATCCATCCTCTCTCCGATAAGTATCAAATTTTTTGTAGGCCAAATACGCTGAATCTATCGAGTCTCTTTCAAACAAACTGTCAAGAGCTTTCAACAAGTTATCTATTCCAGTTTCACTGTTTAGAGTTTTGACATCTATCTCTAAGGCCTTTGCCCTCGCTTGACCTGCCAAAGTCAATGTTATTGCTAATGCCTGTTTTTCTATCGGGACATCTGTCATGAGACGCCATACTTCTATCTCCGCTTTCCACGTTTCGTACACCGTGTCTTCCGCCAACACTGGGGTTTTTTTGTAATTAGCCATTGCCATACTAACCACAATCTGCTACGATAATAGATTCCTACCTCACATGATATTCTGTCTTGCCTCTGCCGTATCACATTACAAAGTGTCAGCTGTCCAACGTGTTTCCTGTCACTTCCGATGGAGGAAGTTGGTTCTGCGCATGCGCTAGCTTGCTAGATTGCCGTCTGCTTGTCGTCTGCTTGTCTTGTCAATTTACTTATAGTTATCATCTGGACATAAAATTTCAGCTCTGTGGAGTCATTGGTTCTGGAGAAGAAGTCACATGGTCACCATATCTTCAATTTAGAATCCCTATTGGCTAAGGTGTCTGCACACAATATTTAAGCCTTCTAAGTCTTTTTGTTTTCCTAGAAGAAGATCAAAATAGGTTTTTAGGTCATGGCCTTTGAGGCCCTTGTTTGGGGCCCAAGGGTCACCAAATCTACAATTTAGAATTTCCATTTGCTAAAGAGTCTGTACACATAATTTCAGCCTTCTTTTTTTTTCTGGAGAAGATGAGACTAGGTTTTTAGGTTAGGGCCTGTGCGGCCTTTATTTGGGGCCACAGGGTCACTACAATTGAGAATCCCCCTTGGCCAAGGAGTGTGTACATCAAATTTCACCTCTCTTAGAGTCACTGGTTCTCGAGAAGAAGTCTAAAAAGCAAAAAGTTTACAGACGGATGGACAGACGCCGGACATCATGCCATGCCTTAAGCCCACAGGCCTTTCAGGCCAGATGAGCTAAAACTACAATTTATTATTCTTTAAGGCTTCACAGTAATAACTATAAATCATATTGATTGAGATTTAATTGCAGTGTAAAATTTACCATTTGATTTGACAAAATAACACTTAGATTGGTTCTTTTCAAGGTTGGTTCATTCACTGATACACATCAAGACAAGCTTTTATTTTGATTTTGCTTAAACTTGCTCTTATTACAAATAATCTACCCTTTTCCTAAATTTATATTTACCTCCCTGCATCCCATCTCTCTTAGTTAGGCAGACCATGGAACAATTTGTGACAAGCTTGCTGTGATGAGTGTGCAGATTCGAGAAGCCCATTTACCATCAAGAGTTGTGGCACTGTCACAGTGAGACTTCGAGATGGATTTGATCCAGCTGCTTAAAGCAGCAGTCTTTCTTCAATGTAGCCTCAAGGTTCTTTTGTATACCTTTAAACAAAAAGTTTAAATTATTCAAAGATAAACAAGTGTAAAGATTACAAAATATAGCCATTGCCTCTCAGGCTCTGTAGCTCATCAGTACTTGAATGATTTATTATCTAGGATTGCACATCTCGAGCCATTGGCTCTGTCAACCTTTTGCATGATTTGTAGGTCTCTTGGGAACTAAGAAATACTCTGAGTGTTAAGGTATCGCTACATTAATCACATTACTTGAAGTACCTTCGAGCGGCCATTTTAATGTGAACACATTAAAATGGCCGCTCTATAGGAAATGGACTTGCATGACTTAACAGAACCACGTACACTCATTTTAGAACTTTTTTTTATTGATTCAGGAGTATTATTTAGCTATTTATTTATTTAGGGGTGAAATGGTTCACACGTATAGTAGTTGAACTGCAGTATTTTGAGATTTGTGATTTTTCGGTATCCCGAATACATAATTTAATTAAACAATTATCTTTTATTAACTCAAATATACAATGCAAAATTTCTGAAAGTTAATGACAATGACAAACAAGATGTGTTTGTTAAACACGGATGCCCCCAGATAATACCACAACTATGGCCAAAGGTTAAGGGTAAATTTGTTTGGAATGGAGAAAAATATTCTTGACTCAAATATCAATACTGAAAAGACATCCAAGGATAAAAAAAAAACAACTTGATAAGTTTGTTCGTAAAAAGTTGTGCCACTAAGGCGGGTTTACATTTACGCTGTTTTTTAATGCGATGCGTTAAAAATAATCTCACCAGAACGCAACACGTTATTTTCGATGAGTTGTCATACACTACGTCCATTTTTTTGCATGCTTCCCCATGCGATGAAAATAGAACATGTTCTATTTAATTCGCATCGCATTCAGAATCTCATTGGAATTCCCTATATGACGGCATATTTTCATTATCTGAAAGGGATATTTCCCACCGCGTATACTCGTATAGGCAAAGCAGCCTTACAAATATTATGCCAACAAAAACAATAACTGGTAAATCTTGTGTTTGTTCAACAAATCAGTCATTGAGTTTCAGTAATATTTGGTTTGTTGTAACAATACTGCAACATTTATTTACATGTATGTTATCCATTTGAGAAATTTTATTATAAATTTCAATTTTACAATTTTAAAAACATTTCCATACCCTATTATTCTGTTTTCAAGAAAAACATTTGATACGTTGTGGTTTTAGTTTATATATCGAAATAAATTCTTGGCTGAAATCCCAGTGGAGACACCAAAAATTTGTAACCTGGGGTCTCATACTGTGTTGTGCCCCTGGACAAAGCACTTCAACCACAATTCACTCATTCCAACCAGCTGTTTAAATGGGTACCAGGATACAGAAATTATTAAGGCCTCAAAGTGAAGGTTTTTTAAGGAGCAGATTGCTCTTAACACAAAGGAAAATTGCAACGAGTGCATTAATAAGATTGCTAAAAGTAGAAGCAAGCATAGCTCACATACTCCTGCTTCCAAAATTATAGTTTGACATAATAGAAAATAGGAAAGACAAATCTATGGGAATGAGTAACTTGTGTGTAACGTTGAATCAGAATGAATATGAAATGTACAGTTCCAAGGATAAACTAGAAGGTGTTTTTTAAAGTTCCAACAACCAAAAGATACATCTACATGATATCGAGAGATAGTGTACCACATTCTGGGAGGATAGGTCCCATATAGTTTTAGAGATCTGATCCGGAAATAAATATGTTCTATTTGAATTGAAAGAAATATGATGCATGTGAATTGTATTATCACTGTATTATTACATTATCACTAATTTATTTCAAACTAGACATTTTTGGTCATGACTTAATCATTTTAAAAAAATAAAAGAACTGTGTGTATTAATAAATCTTAAAATTTTATGATTTTATTTTTTAGCATAGGCCATTTTATGTAGGGAATACTAGGAATGTCAATAGTTTGGCTTAAATATAATTAAGTTTTTTGATGAGCTATTTAAAATGTTATAGATGTTTTAAATTGGGTATATTCCAAAAGGGATAACCGTTTTCTATGGATACAGCTTATCGGGTTGAGTAACGGGATGTTTTACCCTCTAATGTTACGTAACAATATTCAGGGGTAGACGCTTGCTGGAAATCTTTAGCACTTCGGGCCTGGCTAGTGACGTATGTTAATCTGTAGGGATACAAACAAATTTCACTAGCCCAGCCCTTCTGAATTTTCCCTGGCTTCGGGCCAGCGGACTAGTGAGAGTGTCGATCCCTGATATTTCATAATACTTTAATAATAATGGAAAATTTGAGAAAAAATAGGCTATAGCTATAGGCCATTTTGCACTTAGTAGAATGGCCCATTTAAAATCTAGAAAATTACTAAAAAGTCCTTAAAACGGCCCATTGTCAAAAGTGTCTTTCCCAATCCCTGCACATACATGCTACAGTGCCTTTAAATACCTAATAAGATTCACAAGCCACTACTTTAAAAGTATTACATATCAGTCTTCCAGAGATTGGTTCAATGTCCAAGGGTAGAAATTAAATTGAAACATATGGTAGTCTGCAGGGCTTAGTTATTATTTTGACTACTACAGTACTGCTGCCTAGTTAAAGTTGGACCAGCCCATAAAGTCGACTCCGTATTGATAAATCTAAACTTCTGTGTTTGAATGACACACTTTTTGCCATTCAATTACTTGTTAAGATGAGTGTCTCTTGCTATGAGTATTCCAGTCAGGGGTAAGGGTTGAAACTAACCTCAAACACATAGTAGCCTGCAGGGCCAGTCGTTTTACTAGCTCAATATGAGTATCACTAGCCAGTATCTTCTAGTAATCTAACAGTTATAAGTTTGAACTACAATGGCAAGTATTTTCCCCACTTAAATCATTCTTTTTTACATCTGATACCATTGTTGCTGATAAAGACAGGAATCTCTACTCATACTTTTAGTCTAAGCTCTTTCATAAGTATTCATGAATATTAAGCGGCCCATAGGGCTAACCGAAGCTAACCTTTGCTAGCCCAACATCATTTTTACTAGCCTCGGGCCGAACAACTTCCAAACGCAAGGCATAACTGGGTGATTTAAGCCTTGCGGTATTTTCCTCGCTTTGTTGTGTCAAGATAGTGAATCGCTGCACCAGAAAGGCATAGCGGGCCTGGATTTCTAAACACAGATTTTTTAAGGAAATACTGCAAGGCCTAAATCAGCCAGTTATGGAGACTGGCAAGAGTTATGCCTTGCATTGGGAAGTTCCAGGCCGAAGGACAAGTGTTAATTGTAATAATTTCTAGCCCCGAAAGTGATTTCTGGCCCACAGGGCTAGCAGTCTCCAAATTTTGATAACTTTAAAATTAACCCAAGGTTATTTTTTCTAGCCTGGGGTTGAAGGACTAGTGTTTATTTCTAGACCTGATGTCATTTCACATTAAAATCTACATTGTCAATTGACTAAAACATTTTCAAACAAGATTCCAGCTTATAAGAATGTAAATTCTGCAGAGTGATGAACTAAAAATAAATCAAAAGGACATGCGTTGGCTTTATCAGATCAATAATATTAATAACTATAATATTAAACAGTAATATAAACATACTTGGGCATGTCAGGACACTGTTGTAGGGGTCAACATGAGTCTGAAGCAACTGTCTGTATTGTCCTTGTTATTCTGACCACTGGAACAGTTTGCACCCATCTAGTTCATACCTTGGCCTGCAGGTACTGCAACTAAAAATAAACAGATTGTACATTAGTTTCAGAATTTTCACAAAATGATCATTCTCTCAAAGAATATATATAGAATATTAGAATTATTTTTTAATACATGATATATTAAACCCCAATCCCTTTTTCTGTTTCCAACTGGTGTTACCACATGCCTCAATCAGATTTCTTGGATTTTTTAATTATGAACGAATACTTTATTTAAATTACTTTAGGCTCCCTAATCATCGATATTCTTTGCAGGTCAAAGTATTGTAATTTTATTATGAAGATTACCCTTCACACATTTAGACCTACCCTTATGCCTTGATATATTGACATTATATATCATTATTACCGGTATATTAGAATTTACCAATAATACAATTTATGATATTTTATGATTTCTTGACTAATATTGCTAATTGACATCCAAAATGTTTGCAAATCTAATATTTTGAAAATAATTTCAGAATTTCAATGATCGCAATTAATGTATGAATTAACACATTCAACAAATGAAGTCTGAATACGTGAAACCTGGCTTTGGAAATGATGTCTTTGACTCGTGCTTGCTCTCTCGCCTCTCCCAGTATCGCCGGTAGGCAGGTGGAAACTCAAGATTCGTTCCCCCTGGTCCTATGGCGCCGTCCTGCGATGACCTTCGACAGTGTCGTTTATTACCTGGAACAAATATTGAATAGACATACGTATTTGATAACATGGGATCCTGTAGAAAAACAGAGATTGTTGCAATACCTTTGGCACTTACTTAGCTCTACGGGACAGTAAACATTGTTTATGGCGAAAAAATGAGGTGAACCGGAAATTAGCCAAAATTGTGTCACTATTTTTACGGCAGATAGAGAGAAACAAAACATTAATGAAAATTAAAATAGATTCTAATTAGTTTCAAGTATATCGACTTTCAAGCAATAAACTATAAAACATATTCATGCATACGTGTAGGCTACTGTACATCAAAATATGTCAGACGTCACCTCTCTTGAAAGTGCATAGACCGAAAGGGTGCCAGTGGTTTCGTAGAGGAAACCGGTTCGTAGAGACCGATTATTCGTAGAGGCAACAGGTTCGTAGATACTAGTTTCGTAGAGACTTGTAAAAAGTACATTTAAAGAGATTTAGACATATAGTTTGTCATGTTTTATGTACTGTGGATGTTTATTATGTATTTTTATGTAATATTTTGTATAATTGATGTGTTATGCAGTGGCCATGGTTGATGCAGAATGAATGTATGTGGTCAACTTGTAGTTTATATATACCAGTACTGTTGTGGATTACTTTAATTTGTCTACTCAACACCGGAACAGATTATAAGCAATAAGCTGGTAGTGAGATGTTTTGGTTGCACATTACTATGTCGGCGACTTACCCGTTTCATCTTCTCCGCATCCATTTATCATCGGCAATTGTAATCCTGCAATATAATCATACTTACCTGTTTTCTTTATTTATCTCAAATGAACTCTAATGAACTTTAATTCATATTTAGGATTAACTATTTTTTTTACTCTCTACGAACCTGATTTTTACTATCTACGAACCTGTAAAAATCCCATCTACGAAACCGTAAAAAATCCCATCTACGAAACCGTAAAAAATCCCATCTACGAACCCGTTTCATCTACGAATAAACCTACATAAACCTCTGTCGTCCGAATGCTCTACCTCACACAGCGAACGACAGACGACGGCTATGGTTAAAACTGGGTGGAAATCTTATGTTTAAATTTTGATGTGACAGTTTGCTTAAAATGCCGAGAATCACTACTTGATAATATTTTTAAATATTTCATAACTTAATATTGTTCTATCAACGCTGTTCTGTTTTACAATTCAAGGTAAACATTTCACTCCTCGGCACTTGTCGAAACAACGTCGGGCGCTGCCATTTTGGAAAGCGCCAGCCAATCAGAAACGATCTCGATCACTAGCGAGGTCACTATGAATAAAATTAGCGTCACGTACCTAGCTTCTTGCGATGTCGGAGAGTGGGGGCGAACTTGAATTTGGCATTATTTGTGAACATTGTAAAATAAATTATTTATAAATATGGTTGTTACTCTTCAGCAGTTTGATTAATTGATAATATAATTCATTGATTAGTTGATAAAGTTCATTAAATGCCTTGACTACTGGCTATTCCCGTTATGAATAGACTGTCGATGTGCCGACATGTATGGAAGGGGATTTGTGCCACAAATGAAGACACGTTGACTTGTAACTTGTAAAGTGTAACATGTCGTTCTCAACCATACAAGTCTCGAAAAGATAAGTCCAACCATGCAAAACTAACATTTTAATTCTGTCAATCGTAACTTCGCATTCTCAACTTTACAAAGTTGAAATGTAATTCTAGAAATCGTCAAAGTCGAAAAGTCTACTTATCATTTTTAATTATTAAATCTAAATAATATGCACATTTTGTAATGTTACAAGTTACGTTTGGCAAATGAAAAATGGAAAATGAGGAGTTGCAAAGTCAGCTTTGTAAAACGGACTTCAGCATTTCGAGACTGACATGACTTGTATAGTTTGTATATTGTATGTTTCAAATTACATCTCTACATGAATTCTCATTGACCATATTTGGAAGTTTCCCGAACATTGCCGATGTTTTCCGAGGACGAGAGGCATTTGCGAAAAAAACGAGACCTCCCTTGCCGCTGTCCCAGATGGGGAAATCCCTTAGTCTATTTTGAGCTTGACGAATTGACCACGCCCCCTGAAAATCAAGGGACGTTACTCTTGTTATGTCCTACAAACAAACGCACGTTGTCAGTTCACGGAGCGCTACTGTCACTTACATTCCGTTTGATAGTGTCGCTTAGTAATTAAATGCCAAACGAAAATACCAATTGAAAATTAATTCTTAGGTATTCTAATTATTATTTAAAAAAATATCTAATTCTTAGGTATTCTAATTATTATTTAAAAAAATATCATAGCATCAATGCTATGCTATATCATAGCATCAATTATTTTTTTTGCAACGCAAAACGAATGCGGAAGTAATGTAAATGTGAGATGACACTGACAGACATAAAGGATCGCATTGCTTGATTGGCATTGATGCTATGATAAATGTATCCGATCCGTTATCATAAAATTTCTTCCACCTACATATAAAACTGCAGATTTACAAACCATATATAGACATCCTACACCCGAAAAAATTAATTACTTTCTGACAGTGTCTGTGCGTTCATTTACACATTATCTTCTCTCAGTTCAATCACGTCAACATTCACTTTTTTATACTCCAATTTTACGTGTATTCAGTAAAGTCTTTATCATTCAGAAATGAATATCCAAGTTTTGATAAAGAAAATCCAGATATTGAAAGCATATAAACGTTAGTGGGGAAGAAATTGAAAGAAACACATAAGCCAGTGTTGATAACTTTATTATTAATTTTAAAATATGTTAAAAATATGTTAAATGTACCACAAAGCAATGATCTAAATCAGGTAACTTCATATACTTGTTTAAAAAATGCATTGCAATTTAATTATAATTGAAAACTGTTCTGAGTGTCAATACGTCTTATTCTTACAGACAACTAATCAAGGGGAAATGTTCGTTAGTTGAGTTGAATTTATCTCTTTTAATTATTTTACAAACTTTTCTCAACTAGTTTAAATTATTTATTGGTTTTGAATATGTTAAGTTATCTATTTTCATTTACTAATCAAGCAAACTATATGTTTAGTATATGAAGCAGTGAAAAGTGTATTGTTGTGGGACAGAAATATATTTGTCTATGATTCATATGTCCATTATTTCTATATAAAGAATCAACTTACTGAATTCAAGTATTAAATGTAAATCATAAGCCTAGATCAGTTGTTTCACACTTTAAACAATAAACATTCAACATCTACATGCAATATTTTCAAAATGAAAATAATTATGAATATAGAATGCAAAATGAAAATAGAATTGTATCACTGGTAATTTCAAAAATATAATTGCACTGTTGAATTTAAAAATTTAATCGACTGTAACATATACAGGATATAAAAAATATATAAATAAAACGTACAATTTCACTAAAATGGTCATTCATGAATACATTGACACGCGTATTGTTTTCAATGAATTAAATATGTGTTTTATTAACTCATATATGAAACGATGACAATTTTTATTTAGATAATAGTTCCGATAAATTTATGTTTTACAACAATATGTCTCCCCTAAACATACGTCTTTGCCGTGTCTATTAACACTTTGTTTGTTAGTCTTTAATGTAACAAACTCATTGTATTAGAAATATATATCAAATTATTAATTCAAAAGTTCAAAGAAAAGAAATGATCATTTAATTAATGTGTTGTCAAAGAAAAACACAACACAATCCGACTAGAAGTTGCAGAATGGGCTTCTTTATACACATATTTCAAGGATTAGTGTGTTTGAAAAGTCCAGAAACTGTACTAAGAGTGTGACATTTTAGATGTTCAGTATATATTTATAAATAGAGCAATCTACACAAGAGAGCTTCTGAAAATCAAAATAAGTCATTCAAATATTTTTTCTTTCTGTAAATCTGAACTAGTAAGTTTCCAATATGTTTTCATAAATGTAATCACGGAAATGAATTTTGGGGGAATCGAAAGTTCCACGAACAATCGTCTTTTATCACCCAAAACTGGCTCCCTAAGTAGATGGTGCTTGTGTGAGATCATGAGATATCGACAAGCGATATCTACATTGTAGATAACGCTAAAATCAAATCTTCATAATCCTATTAAATAATCAGTTAATGACAGTTAATTTGTAACTTTAATGAACTCGTGTTGATATATTTGATATCAGAAGACACTTGGGTGAAATTCTGATATATACTCTGATATTATCATATCATTACAGTATCTCCACAAAATTAAAATATCCATAGAAAAGGTTTTTAATATTGTCAAGGATGTATCTAATGTTGCAAACATTATTCGCTCGTATATTAAAAACAACGCCTTCTTTCCATGCGAAATGGATTTTTTTAAACAATATTTCCAGGTTTAAAAATTGTTTCTTAGCTCTGCACTTCCTTTATGTGTGTTTCACTTTTGCCTGTATACCTGCATTCTCTTCCCACAGAGGTTACTCCCTTCAGATTGGAAATCTGAAGGGAGTAACCTCTGTGGGAAGAGAATGGTATACCTGTGAAATGAAGTTAATAAAACATTTGAAAATAGTGTTTCATTGAGCTATACCTTACGGATTTTTAGTTCTGCCCCAGAAAGAAATCCAAGTTGCGTTTCCTTGGGAACGGGGGGAAAATACCGAACCTGTACCAGTGTTGCGACAATCCCAAAGCTGAGACAGGAAAATGACAATAATTTGTAGACCCAAATCAAAGCAGTCCGTGACACTGACAGTAATTTATGTTTCGAAACCACTTGAAATTACGTAAGGTTTATTTTGAAAAGTTACAAATAGTTACCATCATGTATTTATTTTTAAAATGTCGATAAATTATCTAACAAAAATCGAATGTGAAAAAATGTCCCGACCAACTGTTTTTTTTTGGTGTTATTTGTTTGTTTTTTTTTACAAA
Organism: Gibbula magus; assembly: GCA_936450465.1. Taxonomy (NCBI): domain Eukaryota; kingdom Metazoa; phylum Mollusca; class Gastropoda; order Trochida; family Trochidae; genus Gibbula; species Gibbula magus. The sequence continues at coordinate 4,913,206 of OW388295.1, read as the reverse complement.
ATACTCATTGTTTTCTTTATACCCAATTGATACAGAGTGTCTTACTTATGAAGGCATTAAACATGTAGTTTTATATTATACCAATTCTTTATATTCGTATAGATATCATTATACCCGAGTGTAAACTGTGCAATCCTGTATACCCTTTTACAATCAAATGCAAACAAAAAATAATAATTAAACACCCTTCTGGGTCACAAGAAAATGTACGAGTTATTACTTGACTCACACATTTTGATAAACTAACTTACTATCATAAATGGGAATACGTCACTGATTCGAAATACACTGATCTGGATTGGGAGTGTTTTAGCTTATACATATACAACCATATGTAGCAAGAAAAGATTTACTCCAACTATCTTTTATATTTAAAAAAACACAAACAAATCATACATACATACATACAATACTATAATGTCACAAAATACATATATATTAATCTTGACCAGGAAGCATATTTCTTAAAAGTGTGGTCTAGCTATTCCTATGTTATTTAGAACAAATGAATAGACAATTTACAACTTTTCTGTAAATGTGTTCAATTATTTATGTTGATTCTACTTGCATTTTGAACTGTAAACTTACTTGTATTGTCACCCTGGAAAGAATGTAGATAAACAAATGTTTTATTTTCCTTTTTTTTGTGTTTGACCAGTACCTTCCTCCACGTGAAAATGTAGATAACAAGCACATTTGCTGAACCTCCGATGTCGTATATTTGGATTACTTTGATCAATCTGACGTAAAAATGTATTGATTATATCATAAACATATTTTATGAACATACGGTGGGGAATCGGGCATGGGCGGATATGGAAAACAAATTGGAGGTCAAGATTACACAATGTGACATTTAATATGTGCCCGACCATCGGGTTCGCAACAGAAATAACCGCGTCTCGAGCGTTCGGGAGGGCAGTTAGTTCCTCCACAGTAAAATGCGATGGTCTCCTATAATGTTTTAGTCAATATGTATGCAATCAACAGTATGCTAATAATGGGAAAACTAGTATGCAACTTTCAAGTATGTGTTAGTAGTTGCTGAGAGATGCTTGCCAAGGGAGAAGTCATTGTTGAACATTGTGTTTATCGGATCGGGATTATTCGTTCCTTTCCGCTAATTTCCGTAATATTCCAAATATGGTCAATGCGAAATCGTGTAGAGATGTGATTTGAAACATTGCATTCGTAACTATGTAAATCGTGTCAGTCTCGAAATGCTGAAGTCCGTTTTACAAAGCTGACTTTGCAACTCCTCATTTTCCATTTTTCATTTGTCAAACGTAACTTGTAACATTACAAAATGTGCATATTATTTAGATTTAATAATTAAAAATGACAAGTTGACTTTTCGACTTTGACGAATTCTAGAATTACATTTCAACTTTGTAAAGTTGAGAATGCGAAGTTACGATTGACAGAATTAAAATGTTAGTTTTGCATGGTTGGACTTGTCTTTTCGAGACTTGTATGGTTGAGAACGACATGTTACACTTTACAAGTTACAAGTCAACATGTCTTCATTTGTGGCACAAATCCCCTTCCATAGACATGTAGTCTAGAAGGCGTGCATGCAAGTGGTCCAAACGGAACAAACTGTTGTCTTGTAGTCGATCCTATCCCGAAGAATAATTTTATATCCATGTAAAATTAAATCACAACATATTTTTGTTACGATAAGGTGTTGTTGATCAATAAAAAATCATTTGTTAGTATATGCTCATTGCTGACAAAATATAATCGACTTGATACATCGCGCGACGTGTTCAGTAATCGACGCTTATAAAATACGAGCGTAACTATTGGTGTAATACGGGGTAAAATTATTTTGACAATAAGGTGATATTTTACACTCTATAGTGGAAATTACTTCATCATCTGTGTTTTATTCCAGCCTTTTAAAGAAAAAATATTTTTTCTCACGGTCGTATTTTACATCATTGTCAGTCCGACATATCTCTTTCTTATGGCCTTTGCATAACCACATTACCTTGTGTGGTCACATAGTTTTCAAAAATCATATGCTTTATTTCTTTTAAAGCTTAAATTATTTTTAGAATATGATTCACTTTAATTTCCAAAATTTATTTAGAGAATAGCTCATTAAAAATGAGAACGTTTATCTTATGAATACCAAGCTTATATGCACGATAACATGGCTGCCGCACATACCGCATTTACATCACTCAAGTCTCTTTCTGTAAAACTCATCAGCCTTATTAATATGTTTATATGTATTCAATATGAAGCCGTATCTTTAGCAAATTGCGATAAAAAGAGATTACAAAAATAGATAAAATATAAAATTACTGAAATAAAACTTACATTGCGAACAATTAATTTCGCACGACAATCCAAAATGGGAAGATAGTGGGAAATTGTCGGACTTCCATGTGATGGTACAATAGGTGCCATAAATATCATAGACGTCACATGACAAGTGCCTGCTAAATGACCAATACACAAATAGGTTTATAATTATCTGACTGCCGATATGCTTTACAATATTAACCCATAGATCGGCAAGCATCTCTGCTATAAACACATAAATTCAATGTGGATGTAGATTCTTAAAATGCATGCCGCATATCCTTATTTTCATGGTGATCTATTGCAACATGGTCTCCGTCAATCAGTTTTCAGTCGACAAGTAATCAACGGAGGGATAACGTAATATTATGTATACTAGTTAAAAAATTAAAATTTTGAAAAATGATAAACACATGTTGTATCAACATTTATTTATAAAACATTATCGTGAAGATAGTTTTATCTTTTCGAAAATTATGTCGCGATTCTAATTGCTGTAATATTTAAAAGGAAACATATTTTATCGCATGCTACAGGTGTACGTAATTGTATTTATTTCTTGGAAAACAAACAGTAACTAGAATGTATTTCTTCTTAACATTATATTTCTATTTCTCAGAGTTTCTCCTCTTGAACAGTTCGAGAAGAATTTTCGTTAGATCTCCCTCACTTGCTGGGTCTCCCAACATCGTCAACATGCGAGGTCACCATGAATAAATTAACTCCACGCTGTATCTATTTTTAGAATCGTATGACGCAATCTGATTGGTCGATGCAAACACCCGGTATACAAGATGGCGGCGTTTGTTGATGTTTCAGTCGGCCGGGACGCTAGCAGATTTCGCGGCCGAATAAAGAAAATAAACAAGCGATGTCGACATTATAAATAGGTGAAAACAATTCTTGCAAGCGATTCCAATCGATAGGGCATAATTAGAATATGCGTGCGTCATGCGAAATAACCGCAACAAAGCAAAAACGATGCATACTGTACAGTATGCGCAAATCCCCCCTGTTTTAACCATAGTCGCTCTGTACCTGCTATCCAGTGGGGTTGCAGGTAGAGCCTCTCGACCTAGAAAGTGCAATGGCCTCCTCTCTTGTCTTGATCAAACTTTGAACTCAAATGGAGCAAGTCGGTCCGTCGCTGTCAGCTGAATTTCTTTGCCGGCCAGTGAAATGTCAGGCACAGCATCCTTGAATAGCTTTGGTCTGCAGATCTGACCGAAAGTCTGTAAACAAGCTCGATTCTTCTCGCACTTGGTTTGTTGTAAACACAAGGCGTTGTCGTCTGCTTGTTGCGTCAGTGAAATGACTCGATGGCATGACGTCATTGTCGGAAATAGCCGAAGTAGAACGGAAAAATTCATTCGTGTCAAGCTGTTACAAGCTGAAAACAGTGCAGAGAACAACAACGTACGGGAGGTCTTCGACCACAGGGGCTTGTATTGTCGAAACTAGCAATTAAAACGAATATGAAGTCGACGATCCAGCCCCATATACTATAAAAAAAAAGTAAAGGGATGTAACGGGGTCAACACCCCATGTCCGTTTGAAATTATATTTCACAATGTTTTCATCATATTAGCATTCAATGGTATATACCACGGCAAAGCCAATACATTTATCTTTAAAACAAGCCATCAAACGTAAAAATCGAACGGATAATAACAAGGATATGATTTTTCAAAGCCAAAAATATTAGCACATTGCTCATGTAAGCCATTTGCCTGGCCCACCAAAATAATAAAATATTCGCTTGAAAAAATTATTATAAAATACTTTATAATATCCTGTCAGCTAATAGTGACCCAGTTACAAAGCCCAGTATTTGTTGCATCAGATCGCGCAAGAATTATAACATGAGGGACATTGTATTTGACATACCAGGGATTTTACATTATATCAAGTGTGTTTCGAAACATCGTTTGTCTAGTAGTCATCCATATTGAATGACCTTGACATTGGTCTATTTTTGGAAACGAAATGATGTCATAGGGCCTCAAATAGCCCTATGACATCATTTCGTTACCAAAAATGGACCAATGCCAAGGTCATTCAATATGGACGTCTCATTATCAAACGATGTTTCGAAACACACTTGAGATCATCTAAAATCTCTGGTACGTCAATTACAGTGCACCCCGTGTTATAATTCTTGCGCGATCTGATGCACCAAATACTGGGCTTTGTAACTGGGTCACTATTAGCTGACAGGATATTATAAAGTATTTTATAATAATTTTTTCAAGCGAATATTTTATCATTTTGGTGGGCCAGGCAAATGGCTTACATGAGCAATGTGCTAATATTTTTGGCTTTGAAAAATCATATCCTTGTTATTATCCGTTCGATTTTTACGTTTGATGGCTTGTTTTAAAGACAAATGTATTGGCTTTGCCGTGATATATAACATTGAATGCTAATATGATGACAACATTGTGAAATATAATTTCAAACGGACATGGGGTGTTGACCCCGTTACATCCCTTTACTTTTTTTTATAGTATATGGGGCTGGATCGTCGACTTCATATTCGTTTTAATTGCTAGTTTCGACAATACAAGCCCCTGTGTCTTCGACGTGACATTGACGGTCGAAGGGAGACAACTCAAACAGCTGACGTCTGTGAATGAAGTGCAAGTGCACTTGACAGATCATTTTAGTAGATAAAATGGCTAATTTCTATCACTGTGTTACCTTTTATGACCGAAGTTTATTTGTTAAATATGAATGACAAAATCAGCCCCAATGTTTGAGACCTCGGGTTATTAATATTAAATATTTCCAGTTAATCAAATACAAAATTAGGCCAAAGAATATGTCAGATACCTCAAAATATTATGTAGTCATGCAGTGTATATAAAATAAAGGCCGGGACATATTTTAAATTACATAATTATTTATTGCATATATTTTTAAAATTTACACATTTACAGATCACAATTTTGTCCTTTTTTTCATTTTGATTTCTTTTCAATTTTAATCAATATTTCTAAAAATTGCTAAGTTTAATTCCTTTGACTACATATTTGAACTGAATAATGTTATTGTCTGACATTTTAATCATTTTAATATTTAGCAGGCAATCATTTTTGGTAAACATCTCAAGGGAGTTTGGAAGAGGAAATACTTAATTTGATTTGTAGATGCTATGAGCTATATATACAATTGTACCAACATTGTTTATACTCTTATGATTTTGACACTCTTACTAACGACATAATGTATGTCAACTCTTTTAGTTTTCCAAAATGAAATAATCTAATATTAATGTAAATATATTTAGATCAGACCAAGACAATATGCCGTTAGTAAGTATTATAGGTTTGTTTCTTGTCTATTTTGTTTTAATAACATTAGCTACCTGAGCTACAATTGAGTACCTGGTTTGGAAGTGCAGGCAATGTTACAGATAACCTTTGAGCGCCGTAATTGGCAGCCCAGGTTGCATACTCCAAAGGGAGTTGAGAATGAAAAAAGGAACGATGTTGGTCCTTATACCAGGGTAATAATGTCTGTAGCGCTTTGAGCATGCACTTGGAGGGAGGCTAGCGCGATATAAGTACACAGTATTATTATTATTATACCAAATAACCTTTTCCCAAATATATTCATATTTGTAATTTAGAGAACAGGACACGGTTTTCAGCAAGATGTTAGAGTTGGAAACATAAACAAAACACACATTGGCATTAAGCCTACATGAACATTTAAACAAAGTTCAGTGTGCGGAAATATTGAGGAAATGAACAGTACCCAAATTAGGGTACTGTTCATTTCCGCAATATTTCAGCAGTTGAAATGTAGTTGTAATTCCGGATGCGGAAACGATGTGGACATATGTCCTAACAAACAATCTTTTAATTTACTGCTGTTGGAAACACAATGGAAATATACAAATGCAGTTTCCATCTAAAAAACGCAACGGAAATAAACATATGACTATTTCCATTGCGGAAATGAAGCGGAAACGGATAACTTCATTTCAGGACAGCGGAAACGTTGCGGAAATCTATATTACACAAAATCCGTTTCATTTCCGCAACAACAGAAATGAAGTTATTCTTGCTGTGAGAGTGTCAACGACATCTTCTCCGAAAGTAACTGGCATAGAAATATAAACCATTTCAGAATAACAACTTTATTACATACATATGTTTGTTCATTTTGTCTTAATGCCCTTTCGAATATGAGTATGGCAGGGTATTCAAACTCAAACCTTCAATTTATCTATAGAAACTAATTCAAATTATTAATGCTAGGAAGTTCAATAACATCTTTTGTTTATTCAAGAGGAAGATTTCATTGTTCTACCCCTTATAATAAATATTTTAAAGGGTTGGGTGAAGTTTGTAGTTACAAACAGATGTTTTGAGTAATTTCAACATTTCATTTGTTATTAGAAATCAAAGATGTACATGTTTGTGCCTTTAAAGGGGCAGTAGCACTTTTTTATAATTTAATTTTTTCAAATTTCCCATTCATAATGATAGTTTAAGTCATTTATATTTACTTTAGAGGGTAAAACATCTTATCACACAAACCAATTATCCGTAGTGGTAATACCGGTGTAGCATATAAAGCAAACATATCATGGCGGCCATTTGATTGTTTTGAATGTTTTAAAGTATCTGAAAGGTTGAGTAACTTTTAAGAGACACGACAACGTAAGAAGTTCGTCAGAAATAAGATTTAAGAAGAAAGGCTTACATTTGTTCAATGATGGTATTAATGCACAACAGCAAGCCTATTAATAGTATTCTTGATCCACGCTAGTAGTATAGAAGGGGGGATCTCGAGGACGTCACCGTGCAACCGTGCAACCGATAATGTATGCAGCGTAGCTCATTAATAGGCTAATTTATGCATGACGTCACGGGTCAGAAAGGTCGAGGAATCATTAGACTACACCATGCGCCAATGCTCATGAACCTATCAATGATCATTAGCGAGAACAATGGTCTTTTGTAACACTACCCATCCGTATAGAAGACCAATCGAACGAGTTTGTAGGTATGACGTGTCATGAGTCATCGCACCGTGATGCGCCCGTGTTTACCATATCGCCGAACAAATACGCTTAAGCCCGTTCTGACCGAGTGAACATGAATGGACTGTTTATTCTGTCAACAGAGGCGAGCTAAAAAAACCGAGACATTTTTTTAGCGTGTCGACATGGCAGTTGCCTATAAATCTGAAATATTTTAACAGATATTCACAGAAAAAACGTATCTATGTTTTAATGTATAAGAAGTCTAGAAGGAGATTCGCCAACGTTTAAAATATAAACTTAAAACCAGTCGATCGAGTTGGAAGTTTCCCGCCAAAAAACTATGTATAGTCATGACGCGTCATCAGTACACCCAAGACTTGAAATATACATATGAATACCTTATGCGTACCCGTGAGAGGATTAGCTGGACAATGCCGTGTGGTTAATGAATATACAAAGCTTGGCTTTTAAGCTGGTAATAAGAAGTCCTGACCTACTGCTTGAACAAAAGGCTTTTATTCATATAGCCACAGTCTCCCTCAAGAAACGTCTCTTAAATATCCATATATTATATAGGTCAAATGTTTATTTTCTAGTTTTCTAGTATTATTGTATCTCTAAGTGAACCAGTGAAATAGTACACGAAATTGACAGATAAAATATTCTTGAAAATATGTTTCATACAGTGAGTGAGTGGGTGATTTCATTTACACAAATCTTACAGCTGTTTTTTCTAGAATGATACTATACGTTTAAAGGCGTTTTATCACAGCTATATAACTTCATTTAAACGTGTTCAGAATCGTATTGGCTATTTTATAACACGATCTATCACGTGACTGACTGTGACGTATCACCCGATTTATAGGCGAGGGGTACAAAGTCTCCTGTCCACTAGAAGCAATACATTAAAGGTTGGATATCATGAGTCGAAAGAAGCTGAAAACGGTTGAGATGCATCGAGGCAGAAAGGTGTATACCTTTGAAGGTGTAAAGTTTTTGAAACGCACAGATGGTTGGGGGTCTTATGGTCATTCCGAAAAATTATCAAATGGACGTTATTACGTTTCCTTGAAAAACTATGAAACAGGGAGGACTCCTTATTTTTGGACACAGCTTACACGACATGCCCGTTGGTTTGCTTCAAAGACTATACGAAATCTCAAGCACTGGAAGTGTGTGGTTCGACAAGCTCAGCATCGTGAAAGACTAAATCAACTTATCATCTCTCTGAGACTTCATGGCTGTGGAGAGAGATTGAAGCAATCAGAACTCTACTAAAACGCAAGGGAAACTATGAGAAAAAGACGTACTTGTCCTACTTGTCAAGTTGACGGATTGGTTGAGAGGTTTGAAAGCCGCTCATGTGAATGCAGCACTTGTGAAAATTGGTTTGGATGTGGTCGAGAACCTTCTAAAATACCTATCTTTCAGTGTTTAAAGTGTGGTCATACAAGTGGGAGACGTACGGTGAGCATATACCAACCCTATTATCTATACAAGCACGACAAGGTCAACTGAGATCTATATAAATTGTGTGTGACATCTACTTTGAGTTCATTTCCAGCATAGTTCAACAACGGATCAGTTATCACTAGGCGCTCGCAGTTCTCAACAGATCATGGAGAGGAAACCGTATATTGCAGATCCTCAAAAGTTTATAAAGTTTTTTGAGCGTCAACGCGAGGAACAGAAAGGAGGCAAAGCTCAACCTGGTTCCCGTATCATCACCATAACTTCCCCAACGAATGCTGACGAGAACTCTCATGAAGGCCAAAAGATTAAGAGATCTCCAAAGCGAACCAAGATGATGATAAAACGCAAAGGCGAAGACAGACCATCTCTAGAGGGGCAAAATTCGGCTAAACGATCTTTTGTGGATAACCCATCCAATCATCACAGAGATTTCTTTCTAGAGTAAACAAGGCTGTGTTCAACTGAGCATGCGTCCAACTATATCTACACGACGCATGCGCTTCATTTTAAACTATAACTAGCTGCCATAGGGGGGAGAGAATCTGTGTGTGTGATTCAAGATGTCCTTCCAATGTACTGTCTGTCTCGGCTTGTTACCCGTTGATGTTCAAGGGTAAGATATGAGTGGATGTTTTACCTGTGTGTACTGCCGGACAAAGTTGAAATATACATACCACCGTTTCTTGGTTCACAGCGATAAATGTACCGTGAAAAGAAAACTATCACGTCACATTTCCTCGTGTATTTGTAACAACCCTAAGACAGCATAAAACGCGGTCACAACAGGCTCTAGGTGTTCATTTCTCTCTAACCAGAAGACAGATCACACCTATGAAAATGAAGAGAACGTCAGTGGTGAGACCCAAGGACATTTTCAGTACCCATGATAAGGTCATAAAACCCAGGAAACCAAAGAGTGCTTTGAAGAGACAAATCAAAACGAAACAGGCTACCTCTAAAGTAAGGAGTAAGCAAAGCAAATCGACTGGACTTCACATAAAACGCATCTCGACCACACAAGGCGTTGTGAACAGGCACAGGAGAAAATACAGTGATTTCCTGAAGTTTCCTGACTAGTATACGTCGGGTATCCAAAACAGTATACTCTTGTATACTCGGAATTTCCAAAAATATCCTGATCAGTATACGCCGGGTATCCAAACTCAGGATACTCTTGGAAACTTTTGTTAACTTTTGTATACTCTTGTATACTTTTGCATGAACTATTTTATTTTAAATAAACTACTTCAGAGTGCATTTTACACACTAACATAATAAGGAATGAAGTTTTGGTATTAGTATGAAAATGTATATCGTGCATGAATGTGGTCTGATAATAATAATGTTATAACATGGTTATATTTGGGATAACATGTTGATTATACAGCTTTATTTACAATTCTTACAAATTTGTATGTTGGGGGTGGGGGTTGTGAAGTTGTGAAGTTTGTGACTGGGTGTGGGGTGCCGTTTGTCAGTGTGAGGTTGATTGGTGAGAGGCATGAGTGCGGGTGTGTCTGTGTGGCTATAGATTGGAGGTTGGGATGGCTGGTGTTACCAGTGTTGAGTTGTATGTTTGTGGTGGTAGCCTTGGGAGGTGAGTTGCTGCGAGTTAGGGGTTGGATATGTATGTTTATTTGCTTAGGTCTCAGAAGGAAGTGACGTGGGTGGCATGAGCAGGTTTATGAGTATGTACTTGAACTGTGGTTTCAATTGAATTGTACATGTAGAGGCACAGTTTGCTATCTGCATTAATGTTAGGAGATGTGAGTCGATCTAGGGTGAGTGATAACATGATAGGTGAAGTTTGGAACTGGGAATAGTAATTAATTAATAGTGAGTGACTGTTTGTTTACTTCATGTGTAGTTGAATTCAGTGAACCTTATAGATGATTATGGATGTGACACGTGATTCAAGTATATCATGGTTTATCAAAAGAAAGTAAAACATACAGTAGTCATTTTAGATATATCGATCAATGTTTGGGTTTGGGTAAAAAATATAATGTACATGGCGCAAATCATTTCAACCTGGAAACAGTTATCAAAATGATAACAATGCATTCTTATTTAATTCCAAAGATTACAGACCCATGCTAGGCTTACAATACAACTATTATAAAACCTTCAAATAAAGTGAATATGATATATCTTAAATAGGACGATTAATCATTATTATTATAAATCATAGAACTTGTCTTTCAAATTATTTACTTTCTTTAATGCGTGAATGGTGGTATAGTATGTTATACCAATGTTACCAATACAAAACTACAAACTGTTTACTCAAAAACCACGTTCGGTAGTACAAAAACATTTACAGAAGTACAATTTACAAATTACAGGCACGCGTCTGTAGTCAGACAATTGATTACAATTAATAGTTAATTGAGTTATACATGAATATGTGGATAAATAACAAATCAAATACAGATACTTACTAAACATATATTAGCATATTTTGAAGCTGTATGATAAAACTTATATGGACGATAGTTGTTGGCGATAGAAGATATACAAGATACAAATCAATAGAGATATATTATTTTGATGTGGGAGGATATTGTTCATGATTGAATTCAGGATTGAACAGTTTAATATATAGTCTGATTCGTGCTAACATATTGTTTTATATGTATCAAACGTATGTTTGGATAGCGGTTTTGCAACTGTGAACTGCATAGACTCTGATCCCGAGTTTATTGTAGCAATAAATTAATTAGGGGTTAATTTCTGTGTAGTGCGGTGATTAACGAACCGTAACTGGATTGTGAACATCCTTTTGGAGAGCTAGTTTATTGGGGCAATAAATTAATTGCAATTGAGTAAGTGATAGCTTCACTGTAAAATCAACTGTGGGTTACTAGTTTAAGTAAAATGTGTGACGGATACAGAGCCAACTTACATCCTAACGAATAATCAAGGGAGAGTTAAATGCGTTTATGTTCGTGCAGGTAGATAATAATAGCTAATTTATATCATTAGTGAGTACCTGGTTTGTGTCATTTACTCTCCATGCATTAATAGTGGCTTGGTGTAATCACTGTAATTACATAATAAAATAAGCATATTAACCTATAACGATATGATTCATGAAGAATTTTTAAAGCTTTTCACGGAAACTATATTTCACTTTAACATGTTTATGGTATCATTCATCAATACAAAATGGACTAGGTTTGACAAACTTAATGATAAATAAAGTTTGTCACATCGATAAACAACAATAAAAATTTAAAAAGCTTTTGAACAAATATCCACATTTGTTATCATATGATGGTTAAGTATAACAAGGTGTGTTGTCTTTTCAAGCCTCCAACTTCTAGTCAAGTCAAAAGATATTTATTGCATTTAGGCCTCCAGCCCATATACAAATATTACATACATGTGTTGTTTATGTAAAAATGTTATACAGAACAGAACAATATTCACAATTGAGATAATAAGTTGCTTCTATGGATAACAGCATGTTTTACAAAAAGTGCTAAATTGCGTATTACATTTTCATTTCTGGAAGACAGAATGTAAACAAAGGCAGTTGCAGTGTACTTTGAAAGATAATAATTTGAAATGTATTCTTTTCTTAAATCAGCATAATGAGGACATACAAAAACAAAATGGATTTCGTCTTCTACAGCTGAGTTGCATAATGGGCATAGTCTTAAATGTCTTTCTATAGAAAATCTTCTGCCTTTATTTACTTGTTAATCTAACAAACCCAAACGAAAATTTACAAACGTGCGTCTGATATTTCTTGATGTTAATACAGACAGATATAATTCTGGTTGAATTAAGGTCTTATATGATCTATACAGTTGATATCTTGTGCTACTGTCCATACACGAATGCCATTCTTGATAATACATGTTAACAGATTGTTCTCGAAATTGCTTGAGAAATAGGTTAATATTACCAACTGTTTGATTTAGCCACACAAATCCAAACCCATGTGAAAAAAAGAAGATTTTTAATATGAGTCACCCATGTTGTCTTACCAATATCATCTAAATGAAAAAGCATGTTATAAGCTAGTTTTGGTAATCTCTGTTCGTGCATTCCCATGATTTTTAACCAAAATTTTAAAACATCTGATTTGGGAATTTATAAATATCGGGTATCTGCCACATTCTCCATAAATCATGCAATTAGGTGTTGCTTGCGCTACATTTAAAAATCGCTTGCATGCTAGAAGATGTAATTTCTCTATACAATCATGAAGTTGGAATCCCCAAATTTCAGATCCATAAAGCATAATAGGTTGAATTTGTGAATCAAACAATTTGAAAAATATTTTAGGGGTTAAAATACCAAAGTTCTGAGAAACTGACATAACACTAATAAGGGCTTTCTTGGCACGTGCTGTCAGGTTTATCACACTCTTTTTGAAGTTCATAGTGTAGAAAAACATAAATCCGAGATATGTATAGTGATTAACAGTGGATAACTGTTTGCCATTTAAAAACCATTTTTCCTTAGAGGCGACTGGACCACCTTTTCTAAATATAACAATGTTCGTTTTTTTCAAAATTAACAGATAACTTCCAGTCATGTGTGTATCGCTCTAAAACATTGAGCTGGTTTTGTAGACCGACTATAGTATCTGAAACTAGGATGACATCATCAGCAAAGAGTAGGATAAAAAATTCAATCATAGCTGGGAACAATTGCACACCATGTTTACCTAAATTGGAGATATCATAATAAAGTTCGTTTATAAAGAAGGAAAACAAAATTGGACTTAAAATACATCCTTGTCGAACTCCAACAGGACAGTCAAAGAAATCGGTGACATCGTCACCACATCGAACACATGATTTAATATTTGAGTACATAGATTTTAAAATAGAATACATTTTCCCTTGTAAACCAGTTTGTCGTAAACATTGCCATAGTTTGCCGCGATCAACAGAATCAAAAGCTTTTTTAAAATCCACAAATGCTACATAAAGTTTATGTTTATTACGAGATAAACGTTTTTGTATAATTGCATATAGTGTAAAGATATGGTCAGCAGTTTCGAAAACCTGCTTGACATTCAGGAATTAAGTTTCTGAGGTTTGCCAAGTTTGAAATTCTATTATTCAGAATAGTTGTAAATATTTTCCCAATGACACTCATTAAGGAGATACCTCTGTAATTGTCTGGATTGTCATGAGCTCCCTTTTTATGTAAAGGAACAATAATTGAGCGAGACCAGCTATCTGGAAACGAACCACTTTCAAATACAATATTAAAACATTTCAAAAGAAAAGGCATTAATTCAGCCTGTGAACATTTTATCATTTCGATTATAATATTGTCAGGACCAGCTGCTTTACCGCTCTTTAGGCGGTTTATTGCACGCTCTATCTAATCTACTGATATTTTAGTTTCCAAAATCATTTCATCAACATCGTCAAAACCATTTGAAGGAATAATATTATCATCAAACGAAAAGCTATCAATTTAAAAAATATCATCATTAGAGAAAACTTTCTTGAAATGTTCCATCCATTCAACTTTTGAGATATCACATTGGGGGGGCCGGTTTCTTTCTAAATGAACGAATTTGTTTCCAGAACTTGGCAGGATAATGGATTGTATCATCAATCTTTTCAATCTTTGATTTTGCAGGTTAGATTTGAATTTTCTACAGGAGGCTTTGTATTTGTTTCTCATTTTACAAAAGATATTTCTATTATTATCCGATCGTCTACATCGAAAATTTCTGAGTGCTTTGCGAGCGTCTCGCCGAGCGATTTTACATTCTTCATTTAAGGGTGGTTTATAATTACACGTTTTCATAGCCTGTTTAACCTTTCTCTTCATGCAATCTGCAGAATCTAATACGATCTTGACGAAATCATGTAGAGCTCCATTTAGATCAAACTCAAGTTGTGTTGAAAGAAGGTCAATGGAAGAAGAAATCTTACATTTCAAGGTGTCTAAAAATATGTGGCAAAGGGAATCGTTCCAAACAATGTTTTCTTTGAAAGCATCAACAGAGTTTCCACCTCTTGAGTTTATCATGTTTGGAAATTGACAAATCAGTTCTAACGGTAAATGATCAGAGTCAACTCTGTCTCCGATGTTCAACAACTTGATAAATTGGAAAAAGTCTGGTGAACAAGTGAAGTAGTCATTAACACTTGATCCTTGATGCCCATGGTATGTGTATTCACCTCGCGAATCTCCGTAGACTCTACCGTTCGCTATAAAGAGGTTAAAACCATAGCATAAATCTAATAACAAATTACCAAAATTATTAACCACATTGTCGTGAGAGTTACGATCATCTAAGGGGTAATCATCATCGTCAACGCTCGCTTGAAATATATGGTTCATATTATCATCATCAAGACTTGCAGTCACATTATTTTGTTGGCCTGTACGGGCATTCATATCACCACAAATAACAGTGTGAGATTCAGCAAAGTCATGGAGATTCGCCAGGAGATAATTCTCTAATTGTTCAATGTTACATTTATACTGCATATGCTTATAGTATGTTGAACCAGTAGGGGGTATATACATACCTATAAGATTTACATCTTTATCAAGTGAAAACAATTCCCTTAGGAATTTGATACAGATGAAATTATCAACATCAGATGTTAATTGCCTATACATGTTCTTCAGTGAATGGTTAATACAAATACAAACGCCACATGAAAGTCGACCATGATTTGATAATTTGACAGCAGGACTATAAAACAAGTCGTATCCATCTAACCAATTGTAACAGATTTCGTTTACAAATGTCTCAGTCAGTCTACATTATCAATCTTATCTGTTAGGCCATTAATGTTCCAACACAAAAATGAGGTGTTCTCACTGTTGATTTCGTTTCGGGTATGCAAACTACGATTATCACCGGTGCAATTTATTATAGGACCCTGTGATATAAAGTCCGGGCCTTAATATTAACATTTGTAAAATTTCACAATTTGTTATCTATTCCATTCGTCATCGAGATGAGATGAGATGAAATCAATCGCCTTTCTATTCAGATTATTGATGATTGAACTGTTGTATTATAATGCATGAAACACAAATGGGTATAGACTGCAGGTCTAACGTCCACGTTATGATAAATCACACAACAGAGCAGACCATTATTCATATACATGTCCTTATACATGCAACGGTTCATCCCTTGATTTGTCCGATGGTAAATTAACTACTTTTATTATCCAAACAATCAACCTTTTAAATAAATAAACCTTTTATACCTCCAAATGTATGTTTATTTTGTTGTTTATTTCACTTTTTTTTAGGTATACATACGGGGTGACTTTCAGGGACATACATCTTTTCATATACATATATATCTAAAACATTTAAACATAGTTCACAGTTCCAATTATCGATACTCGTTGGTTCTAAATAACAAATGTAGAATAGACCATAATTTGAGAAAATATGCTTCCTGGTCGAGATTAACGTAGATGTATTTTGTAATATCATAGTATTGCGTGATTTGTCTTTTGATATACCCTTTATTTGGGGTATGAAAATGACACAATTATAATGACCCAATGTATGTTGATGTCATTATAATTGTGTCATTTTCAATGATATTCTTTGTATCTTTCTTTGTTAGGTTGTTAGTTAGGTGTCAAAAGATCCTTTTCACGGTCTGCCCATCAATTAACAAAGCACATACACAGTCCAGTTTCCACACCCTGAGACATAATGAGCAGTCATTACTTGACAGTCTCAGACTCGTGGTCAAATGATGCAATTTGCTAGAAGGCTTACTGTAACAATAGAAAACTGAAAAAAACCCTCTACTTTTGTATGTTTCATTGACGCTCGGAAGGCATTCGACAGAGTGGACCGAAACTGTATGTGGTGGAAGCTGTATACTATCGGTGTGAAAGGGAAGTTTCTAGACACTGTGAAAGCTTTATACACTGTCGTTTCCTGCAGAGTATCTGTAAATGGTGTTTTAACAGACAGTTTTAGTGTTACTTCAGGAGTGAAGCAAGGCTGTGGACTGTCACCAACGTTGTTTTCTGTTTTCATAAATGATCTGGTCACTAGTATCAATAACCTGGATTGTGGTGTACAAATCGATGACCAGATGTTAAGTCTTTTGTTGTACGCTGACGATATAGCGCTGATTGCCCCTGACGAGAAGTCGCTGCAGAAGATGTTAGATTGTGCATCAGCTTGGTTTAACCAATGGAAATTGGAGGTTAATTTTAGCAAAACAAAAACTGTACATTTTAGACATGCTAACCGTGCTCAGTCACTTGTGAACTTTATGTGGTCTGGCACAGTTACTGATTATTCTTCTATGTATAAATATCTCGGCTTGTGGCTAAATGAATTTTTAGACATGTGTTATACGGCAAAAGAGATCGCCAAGTCCGCAAGTCGAGCGCTGTCTGTTATCATTGTTAAGTTTAAATGTATTGGTGGAATGCCTTATATTGTTTTTAAGCAACTGTATGATAGCCTTGTGCAATCAATTTTATCATACGGTGCCTCAATATGGGGAACACGGGAATATCAATGTATTAACACTGTACAAAACAGAGCCTGTAGATTTTATCTCGGTGTTGGTGGTAAGACCCCTAATTTGGCTACAAGGGGGGATATGGGCTGGCCTTCATGTTTTTATAAGCAACAAGTCGAAATTGCACGCTTTTTGTGCAGATTAAAAGCCCTCCCCTCAAATCGAAACATTTTAAATTCAATTTTTAACTGGTCTGCCACAATTCCCAATTCTTGGGTTAAACGTGTAAAAGCTCTTTTTGTACATGCTAATATTGATTTGACCGATAATCAGTTTAGTCTTGCCGTTGTCAAAGATATGCTGTTAAAATATGATAACACGAAATGGTTTCGTAATTTATGGAATCACGACGTCAATATTAACGGTAACAAATTACGCACATATCGCACTTTTAAACTTGCACCACTCACTGAAAATTATGTTAAATATATCTCCCCAAGGGAACACCGTAGTATTTTAGCTAAATTTCGCTGTGGTACCCTGCCCCTCCAAATCGAACTTGGTCGCTTTACCCGCCCAACTACCCCTCTTTTAAATCGTGTATGTAAACATTGTTATTTTAATGTTGTCGAGGATGAATGCCATTTTTTAATTGCTTGTCCATTTTACTCCGATTTAAGGTATGATCTTTTCTCTAAAATAGCCCAGTTTGAGCCAACATTTCTGTCCATGCAACCGTTTGATAAGCTTACTTATATAATGTTAAATGACCTATTTTCCCAATCTCTTGCCGCCACTTTATGCAAAATGTACAAACGTAGTCTTCACCAATAAAGTTTATACCCCCCTAATACCTATTTAATTATGTAATATATATGTACAAACTTATGTATTTGTGTATGTGTGTGTGTGTGTGTGTATGTGTGTGTATGTCCCTACTTATTTTATATTTTAATAATACTATTTATCTTATCAGTAATATTTTATTGTGTATTGTGTCTCGTAAGCCTATGTAGGCTGGACTTTGCTTTTTAATTTGCTGTGATTATAAATTGCCTGTAATATGTATAAATGCAAAGTGTGACACTTTAATAAACTAATTTTTCTTCTTCTTTCTTCTTCTGTAACGGATATCAAAATTGCAAAATAGGCGACAAATTGGTATGAATAATATATACTGTATTATTTGAATAATTACGTCTTGAATATAAATTGTAGGTAGAAATTGCACTGACCACAAACAGATCAAATACACCGATGAGCTGACTGTACTATTGTTTTTCATAGACCATAATGTCCTGATTTTGATTAATATCTTATTTTTTCTGGTGTAAGATTGTACTGTCGGAAATGTAAGAAAAATGCTTTTTCCTCAATTTACAAGATAATCATATTTCATGATAAACAAATTACCGATGTCGACTAACCATCGACCTATTCTGGTATGTTCACTGCAATACCGCCCTTATAAAATACATAAAACTTTTGGCACATAATCTGAAACGGGTACGCAAGTTATTTGATTACATAATTCCAGCCTCATCATACCCTACAAGCGCACGTGCATCACTCGCCAAGGGGTTGGTGACCGGAAAAAAAAGTCACAGGAAATTTGGTCACAGAAAAAAAGTCACAAAATTTTGTAGGAAAAGAAAAACACAGGAAAAAAAGTCACAACTTTTTATTAGACATTAATAAACAGTTCCTCGTACACGGCACGGGTCTTGTTAGGGAGCAGGGCGTACACAGCAGTGATGAAGGTGTCTCTGAAAGGTACCCTCATGGCAAAGATCTGGGTGAATATTCTTGGTGCAGTCTTAAAGGTGCCGTCCATGTAGATGGTCTCAGCTTGGGCAAGGCGCTTCAGGGACTCAGTGGATGCGTAGGCCAGAATTCGGTTAGGGTTGTTGGCGCCGTTATCGTAGAAGGAGTCTCCTGAAGTGGTAGTGCAGAATTCTTCAGGTATGTCGCCAAGCCCGCTCAGAGTGTCTGGAACCGGTGGTGTGGGTGGTTGGTTTCTCATGGTTCTTTTGCAGGTGTCTAGGTCCGGAAGCATAGCTCTGATGTCATTGCCACACTCTGCTACAACCTGCAACATAATATAATTATTAGTATATAAAATTAATATATCTCTACGTACAAAGCCAAATTTCATTTCTTTTTGTCAACGATAGGATTTAGTTTAGTAAAATAAAATGTAAGTACCTGAGTAAATATTTGACCTGGTTTGTCTCTAGTGTCTGATGCCTGCTGCTTCATCCGAAGTCGTACTTTTGCAAGAGAGATCTGAGTCTCGTCTGATGGATGATTATGTTGCTTTCTAACTTCAGGGTTTTCCCTCTGTAGATCTGTTGTTAGGCTGCCTCTGCAGGACATGCTGGTTCTCTTGACACACTTCCACCATAGTTTGGTCTTCCGAGTGGCATGTTTGGTGTACATGTGACCTTCAAATACAACTTTGAATCCACCTCTGTTTGTCTGAAGGACTTCCATGATGATAGTTCAACATTATAAAATGTAGGATGTTTTATACACTATTGTCTTAGAAGCCAGCCTCTAAATAAGATGAACTCAATCAAGAGTTCAAACAGATTTTAGAGTGGATATACTCAATCTAAGAATTCTTAGGGATTAGCTGTTTAACAAAAACAACAAAGTCACAAGTAACAATTAACAATTAACAAAACAACAGATAGGTGGCGCCGTCTACATGAGCGGACGGTAGTAACATCGCTCTCTCCCCTAACCACGTCAATTTTGTAACATAATGGCTACAAAGAAAAGCAATACAGCTAAAAACACCACAGAAGCTCAACAAAACCCTACAACAACTAAAATGGACGAATTTATTCAGACGAGAGCCCGTGTAAAGACGTCCGACTCAAGTTCAACGAAAGGCCCGACCACGCCGCTCGCCATATTGGACCCGGCAGACACGGACCCACCTCAGGCTCAACTCAGGTCGTTTATTCTAGAGGTTCTCTCGGAACATACTCACACAATTGTAAGTAAAATAAACGAATCCAATGCCGAGTTGAAACAGCTTCAAACTACAATTAACGATATTCTATCGTCCGTATCTGACAATTCTCAGCAAATTCAGTCACATTCAAGTAAAATTGAAAAACTGAAGCAGGATATGTCCGAAATGAAAAAGAATTTTGATGCGAAGCTTCTGACTATTGAACTATATTCCCGACGTAACAACCTGTTACTGTATGGCATCCCCGATACAAGGGACCCGGAGACCGCCGCGAGGGAAGTATTTTCCTGTCTTGGAGTGAATGAAAAGATCATATTTGACAACATTCACCGTCTCCCCCGCAACAGCACCGACCCGGCCAATTTCAGGGCAGATATGCCAAAGCCCATAGTCACCAAATTTGCTAAAGCGGCAGATAGACAAATCATCTTTAATGCTTCCATCAAAGGCTGGTCCTACCTAAAGAAGAACAAAATAAGTATCCGATCTGATCTTCCGGTCCCCCTGAAGAAATACAGAGGTAAACTTGCCAATCGAGCTTTTCAGCTCAGGAATACGCAGAAGGTTCAAACAAGGATTTTGGAGAGAGGAATCAACTTAACTCTTCAAATGAGGAAGAACCCTCAAGATAGCTGGAAGACCGTAAACTTGGATGAAGATACCATCGTGGGATGAACATTTTCTGTGCCCCATTTTGAGGACGTGATGTACAGGTGTTGTACAAATTCCTATGGAATTCACGTTTAGCCACCCAAAAAGTGAATAAAGATTTTAAATTTATTTGTTTCTACTCCACATGTTGGAGTAATACAGACTATGACTATCTAATAATAACATCAACAAAGCAGTGCTACAATCAACACGATAAGCACAACGTGCTTTTGTTTATAAACACTACCACGTGCTGAGCTATTTATAGCTATTTACTGCGCAACTGTTGCCCAGCTGGTTTTAGCGCTCGGATATAACTCTTCTACTCTTAGAGCCTTTGTTATAATTTAAGATTTGTTTCTGTATTTGTTAATATCCTAAACGAATATGGACATGGTGTTTATTTTATACTCAAGTAGAGAGCTATGTTAAATATAGATCAAGACTTTCACTGCGCAACTGTGTCACTAAACCGGATGTAACGAGTGTAAGAACTTTGAGTGTGACAGACAGTGAGTATCCTTGAAAACTTATCATTTAAATTGTTCATATGTATTTACATGCCTCGAGAATCCTATATTATAAATACACTACAAACATGATACATTTCTCGGATGTAATTGACCCATAACACCCGGTCATTCTGACAATATTTACCAACTCGGCGCTTCTAGCCTATTAGTCTGTTAATCATTAGAAATTATATTTTGTTTTGAAACGTAGAACTATCTACATATTTCGCCTATATTTCTTTTTTGAAACGACTGGTTTCGGGGATGGAGGTAAAGAAAATGCCACCAATTTGTGTGTTCTTAACCCTCCCTTATTTTTTTCTTTTCCTTTGTTTCTTTCTACGTCCTTCCCCTGTCTTTTATGTTTCTATTTTTGTTGAAAATTTTTTCCCATGTATTACAACTTACATTAATCGAATTGACAGTTTTACTACAATATCAGACCATGATCTTACAGGTATTTTGATCTCTATTCTCCTTAACATGATTTTCTTATTATACAATGAATAATCACATCAAAAAAGTAAAACTTCTCTCAGCCAACTGTAGAGGACTTGCAAACAAGTCTAAAAGACAAGAACTAATGAATATATATAAAAAAAATCATACTCAATAATGTGCTTACAAGATATCCACATTGATGAATCTACTTCTAACATTATGAGAAATGAATGGGGCTTGCAATCTATAATCGCTCCTTTTAAATCTAATTCCAGAGGAGTAGCTATACTCTTTAACAATAACATTGACACAATAATACATAGAACCATAATTGATGAAAAGGGAAACTATATTATTATAGATATTTCAATAGAGGATAAAAGAATGACCCTTACAAATCTATATGGCCCTAATTCTGATGACCCTCAATTTTATATTGACCTTTTTGATAATATTTCAAAATTTGCTAATGATTCACTAGTTATAGTTGGTGACTGGAACCTTGTACTTGATCCCACCATTGATCTAGAGAATTATCCCAGCAAACAAAATACCGTTGTCACAACGTTGTGACAACGTTGTAATTTGGTTGTGGCAACGTTGTAAAATAACGTTGTGACAACGTAAAAGTGTATGGTTGTGTCGACGTTGCGACAACGTTGTAAAATAACGTTGTGAAAAAACCTGGACACAACGTTGTAAAAAAAACCTGCACACAACCTGGGTGCAACGTTGTGAAAAAACCTGCACACAACCTGTGTGCAACGTTGTGAAAAAACCTGCACTAGACCTGGGTGCAACGTTGTTAAAAAGCCGGCACACAACCAGTATGCGACATTCCAGGTACTGTATACCACAGGTAAAACAAGAAAAAAGTGAGCATGGCTCACATACCCCCGCCATCCGCTATCCGTCCATTGAGAATTATAGATGTGAAGGTTACTATGTTTAAAAAACAGCTTCAAGCATCATAATATTGTCCAAAATAATTTTAGGAACTGACTGTTATTACAAAATTTCATTCCCCCAGATGTAATATTTTTCAGGTAACTAATTTTTCCCATTAGGGCATCACACCGGTAATTTGTACCAACTTCAATTACAGATTCAAGGTCTTCATAACTCCGTAAAAAATAATATTTCGGAACTGGACTGTGAACTCGATGAAGTGTATCATCTGGACTACCTACATGTACAATTTTATTCACCTAGATGTAATAGTTTCCGAGAAAACTTGTCCCAATTGGAGCATCACAGCTCTTTTGGTACAAAGTTCAATTCAGTTCAAGGACGGACGGACGGACGGAATGACCGCTATATACCCCCGCTTTCTTCGTAACAGGGGTATAATAATGTGTAAATCTTGAGGCTGGTACATTTCAATGACCCTCTGTCAGTCCTCGCCTAAATATTTTCCATTTGATCGAAATTTGAGCCCTTGTATCGCTCTTGACCTGCGGGCATCACTTTCATAATCATATATTGACACACTTTGAAAGATAAACAACAAACACAAGCAGCTACAACTTCCAATAACAAACAAAATTGGTTCAAAACAGATGTTTTACATACTTGTAACCATATATTCTGGTCGCTTAAAGTTGCTTTTCGGAAAAGAAGTGAATTTGGTGTTTAGTTGTCAAAGTGAGTCAGTATACAAGCTTTATTATTTATTATTTATAAGTTAAGCCAGTAAATGACGGAATTTCTTTAAAATAAATAAAGAAAAGTTAACGATTTGGAAAATTTTATTTCATATACAAAAACATGTCTCTTTATATAATTATACTGCATTCAACCTTTATATATCAAATAAATTAATATGATTAAAGTTAAGCATTTTACTATTATCAAAGTGGCAATATGACACAATGCTTAAGATGTCATGTAATTGATGACGGCAGGGCATTGTCAGGGCATTGTCCTAATCGCTGTCGCTGCCGCTGGCTTCTTCTCTTGGGTGTTCCGCAGGTTTCTCCTGCAAACACAACATGCTTTGAATACTGTAGGCAATAACCTGTTTTATTCCAAAAAGATAATATTACTATTAAAACATAGTTTTTACCTTAATACAAGTCTACAAAACATACAACTTCCAAACGCAAGGCATAACTCTTGCCAGTCTGCATTACTGGCTGATTTAACACTTGAGGTATTTCCCTAGCTTTCTTGTGTCGAGGCAGTGAATCGCTGCACTGGAAATGCATAGCGGGCCTGGATTTCTAAACACAGATTTCTTAAGGAAATACTGCAAGGCCAAAATCAGCCAGTAATGCAGACTGGCAAGAGTTATGCCTTGCATTGGGAAGTTGCAAAACATAAGGAACATTTGATTTCATTAGAGATTTTAAAAGTGTATGAAAAGAAATTAAAAACAATTATTTTGAATCTATAGGGGATTCTCAATATTTATGCATATATACGTCCTATGACCTTCCCGAAACGAAAGCGAGGCTAAGGCCGCTTATTTCCTGGTTCGCGTAATGGCTGCACATCGGCAGTACGTGCCGCTGCATGTGTTTTTCGGTTTCTATCGACGGGAACTGAATGAATAGGTATGGTTCTATCGAATTCCAGCAATACAAGGTTTTATACAAGTGTTTTTGATAATAAAATCGACAAAGTGAAGGGTAATGCATCCAGGTTTAGCGGTAAACGACGTTTGTTTTGGATGTTTTTTTTTAGTGGTAAATTCAAGTTTTATTTCGGCCCATAAACGGGAGGATCTGTATTTCTCATTTGGCTAGTAATGTCAATGTTCCGTAATCATTTGGCAAAATATATCTCCATTAAAATAATGTAATTCCTGTAAAAATTCTGAATCTGTAATTATAGGGTCGGTGGCCGTCTGCAGTCACTAAACCTCTTGAAGGTGCTGCCCCATCCCTCATATGCACACAATATTAATTGAAAGCTAAGTGCAGCTTTTTAAATTCGTATCCACCTAGATGGTCAGAATATTTTTCCAAAAATTAGACATTCAAATAAATCATAAATATTCATTATTGAAATCAAGAGCTAAATATATTGAATAAAAACTATGTTACTTGTATAGACATGAATAACTAAATTATTTACACCTGTACTACAGGAAACATTAAATTATACCAATCAGAATTGTACTAATGACCAGAAATAGCTTATACAAAAAATTATAAAGTATATCAAAGTTGAATAAACATAAGTTTATCTTTATAATTTAGGTACTATTTGATATTTTTTAGGACCATGGGAGTAAAATTTAAGGCAGGCCAAAACTTAAATAAGGAAAATAATTGTTTGTTAAATACTAATGTTAAATCATTTACTTACGTATAGTTATCACTAAACAAAAATAACAAACATAAATAACAAACAAAAAAAACAAAAAAAAATATTTAAATTGAATTAATTGAGGTTAATGTTTCAAACTAACAAGTACATGTCATCATGGATAATGATTGAAATATAATGTGATATTCACATGTACATGCATGTTTCAATACAATCTATATATGATAGATTATGCTCAAGGAGGTGGTGGTCATGTTTGAGAAAAAGATGTTTATCTTTTTTTTAAATACAAATAAAATAGAAATTAAATTAAAATGCACAATAGTTTTTAATTATTTATGAATTATTGATAAGAGACACAATCCCACTGAATGCTTTCTATTCTGACTTAGATGATCATCTAGAATAGTTCATAAAGTAAAAAAAAGGGACTCTGATTGCAAAAGGCAGGTGGGTACATACTACATAGGGTATTCAAATGTTCATGCCATGTGTGACATGGGTTATACTATATCACATTAGCACTGGGAGATTGTAACATGTTACTTTATTTTGAAATGAATAGAATTCAGTAAATGAATTAAATTTGTGTAATATAAAGTAGCCATGCAATATTTAGAAAATTATTTTTCAACTTTGAAGTACAAGGAATAATTACATATCTCCTAACTTTTGAATTGGTCTCACTCCTTTTAGTTGTATATAAAGATGTATATTTGAATTAAAAAATTGCTAAAATAACTTTAATAACAGATCATTAGCTACAAATGTACATGATTTTCAAATATGTAATTCCTCTGTTTTGTTCCACCATTCATTTAATTGATTTTGTGTACAGTTGTCAGCTTCTTACATAAACTAAACACTATGTTTCTATCCTTTCCTTATGAAATATATTTTTTAAACATCTGTTTAATTTTCAAAGCTTATTCACATATCTGCAAGTGCTCATAAACTGGAATCCTCCCTTCATTGATGACATTAATTACTGACTGATTATTGATTAACTTTCCTCAAACCATTAATTAAATAAAGCCACAATAGATTGCTAAAGATGTTTATGTATTTCTTACACATAAATAAGAACGTTATTTTCATTGTTCAAAAATGATTCTGCTACTGCAGACATACAAATGACTTACTAAAAAATAAAAAGTAGAACAGATTATATATACGTTTATTTGATTGAATAATATCTGCTTTACTGCTTCAACAACAGAACGTAAAATAACCTGTACTAATTGGACTGTAATTGAAACTATATTCAAATGAACAATTTGAATCAATTTAGACTCCAAAATAAAATAAAAAATTAAACAAGAATTTGGTTTGTTTACAGTGAGTTGCACTGAATGACCCTTTTGAAGCTCGTAGGCATGTCACAAGAGGCGACGGTTTAGCCAAATGATGGCTAAGATTTGAAAAGTTTGTTCCCACCCAGTGACCATATACAATGATTTCTTGGCATATATATGGGTAGGGTGTAAATTTTCATTCGTATTTGTTCAAATTAGAGCACTGCAATAACAACGAGTTTGACAGATTTACAGTTCAAAATGACGGTAAACACAACGAGGAAGTCCCACCGTAAATTATTCGTAAAACATCGCCTTGCATGTAAAATAGTATCCTAAGCTGTGATATTTGAAGATAATCGACAGATACATCGATCTTGAACGTTTGCCAAGTGATTTTATCATAATATTTAATGAAATTAAGTGATTTTTGAAAGAGCTACTGACTAGTCAATGCTATGTGAATGGTACTTCCGGGTTTCGAAGCGGCCTTAGCCTCGTTTTCGATTTCGAGAGCCCGGTTTCTTATGCCTCATGAATATTCATGAGGTAATATTAAGAATCCCCTATTTCTTGTAAAAAGATAAACTTTTGTGGACAAATTTTATACTGAAATATTCAAGTGATACTTACTTTGGAATTCTTCCCTTTCCTATCATTGAAAGGACAATGCTTGATTGTTTCACTTATCGCCTCCTCCACACTTCGATAGTCTGATTTTGGGTGGCAAAGCAAAGTTCCCTCTGTAAATATGATATTCCGATGAAATAGAGATAACAGTAGATATAACCAATTGTTTTTGTATCAGGCAATTCCTTGGATACGAGGAAAAATTGTCATCCCTGCAATTTACCCTCTAACGTATCAATATCTTGTGTAAACTTTCATAATCAATTGCAAATTTGAAAACAAATAATATTGAAAAATAGTGCTACATCGCCTTTATATTCATTCTAATACAGTTGCAGCTCTGTTAATAATGTGAAAAATGTTCCTTATGTGTTGTATTTATTATTGTTCAAAATAAGCAAGCAATGAAACTCTAGAATCTAGTGATATCAGAGCAAGTCACACATAAATACTAACTGATGATAGCTGTGCATATTGTCATATCCTCCAGCTTCTTTTTCCCTTTCATCCCTTTCATTGAGTATTTCGACCAGACTTCATGCTTTCCAACTTTGGAGATAATTTTTCTCACTGTTTTTCTTACTGTATCCTGTCTTAGTGTTGCCAAATATTTCACCTATAAAAGAAAGCTGATTTGTTTATATTCATACATAAAATGGAAACTGCACTTTTTTTGGTAATTTAACCACTCGCACATTGTTGCTGGTATAGGTTACAAACTCTTCACCCAGTTTTCCACATTAATATAAAATACATTAAGAAAATCAATTTATTTAAAAGACATTACATGAGGCTTTGTTAAAAGATTAATTTATTCTATTATTCATAATCCACCAAAAGCTTCAGGAATCAGATGTTTATTTTAGCATTTTATATTGTTTATAGTGACAATACTAAAATTGTAATGCTTACCATTTTTTTTCGGAGGTCCTTCTTTGTTTTTAATTGCTCCGATAAAGTTTCCAGATCTTCAGGATTTGATAGCGGTTCTGGTAGAATATCTTCACATTCCACATTCTGGTCCTTCACGAGTACCACAGCCATGTTCCGCAATAACATTAAATGCTCTTCTTGTTTTTTCTCTATAGCCATGAGTCGCCTCAGTACACTTTGTTTAAAAACTGAAATGCAAAAATTTAAACAGTATAAATACAATATCATATATGTAAATGTATATTCTATTTTAAAGTCAAACAAAATGAAATTGCAATATTGAAAACTATTTTTAATGAAAGACTTTATGATGGGCAACCTGTTTTACAATTTTGAACGTACCATCAGAAGATGAAGAATCATCACTGCTAGTGCTAGTGCTGCCTCTGATGTGTGTCCCAGATGACATCGCCTGCGTTCTGTTTGGAGTCGGTGACTTCGTTGACTGTTGAACTGTCCTTAACAGGTCTAATCCCCTTCTAGCAGTTGAAGAACCTGTATAACAAAATAGAAACGATTGATATATGAAATCTGCAGGAAAATATTGTTGACAATCAATAATTAACAAAATATAATTGATTTGATTTGTAACTATACTAACCTGAGTTATAACTCAAGTCTCTTTTGGGGGCGACTCTGCCAGTCGGTGTAGTTATTTGTTCGAGCTCATCTGCAAAAGAGATAGAGACTATTTCATTGTTTTTGCCGAATATCATTTCTATCTAATCGAGTGGAGGGAGAAAGTGATATTTGAACGAGTGCAGAGAGCATTCTTGATTGTCATAATCCTAACAACTCCCCGCTATAGTTCACGGTAAATGCAGTGAGAAAATAATTCGACTGAAATAAGTCGATATAAAACAGGACAATGTTTTACAAAATTTAATCTGTTGTGAATGTTTTTAAATTTAGGACCAATAATATTTCACAGTACCATCTCGTCAAGTTAAGATGCCTAAGACATTGAAGAACGCAAGTTTTGTCGTTTGTTCAAACGCGAAGTGATACAGCGAGTGACGTTTGTTATTGTCTGTCACATACCTCTCGCCTCACCAAGTTTTTCACGAGTAAAAGAACTACTATGCAACATATAAACAATAAATGAAATTCAGAATGTAATGGAATATTGAATATGATATTAACAACTCAAAATTTCAACAGTAATTGACTGAAACATCACAACTGCGTCGTTCACCGTCCTTTGTGTTTTATGCTCCTTGCTATGTTTTATTCAACGATAAAACACGCCAACTCGTCTTCTATTACTTAAATATGAATCATATTTTCATTGTATAATCACATATTTCATTACTAGTTATATAATAAAGTATTTTATTATATTTCATAATACTTTCAGTGTCTTTGACAACACACACGCAGGGTTGCAAATTGGTACTCAGCTGTTGCTGTTAAAGATGCTAGGCTAGTAAAATGTTATGACCAAACACATGTTCTAACACATTTCATAGTCTAAGCCTCTTAATGATAAGAGAATTGGCTAAAGTATCCTTTCTTCTTTCTTTGACCGACAGTCTGAAATCCTAGTTCGATGATATGATCCGAATGGCTAGAACTTTGATAAAACTTTTACCCGTGACACATAATATTATGTAAAACAAATAGTAATTAAGCAAGTCAGTTTATATAAATTCAACAAAAATATACCTTCTTGCATGGAATTATCCAGATCATCCAAAATACTGGGGTCCGCAGGGGAGCTGTAGGTGGGAGCTCTTGAAGGAGTTGAACACACTTGCCGAGGTGATTTTGTAGAAATGGATGGAGATGCAGGCAGTTGTGGTGTGGATCTTATTGGCAGTGCTTTTCTTGGAGATTTCCTTGGAGATTGCCTCCTAAGTGTGCTTTTTTCTGCTGGAACATAACATATTGGAATATTATATTACAAATTATTTGAAAAACAGGTACAATTAAAGAGTAAGACTGACTTCTCCATGTTTTCAACAAATTAAATGAACACCAGTATTAATGAGTATTTAAAATTCTTTGAACATAGGTTTTGTATAAGTAAAGTCTACAATAATCAAATGATTTTTTCTTGATTCCGGTTACTAACCTTTGTTTAGCTCCTCCATACATTATTCGTATTCGATAGCTTTTTGACTTCTTTTCCTCTTTCGGTGAGTTTCCTCAACTCCACAGTCATCCTCCGTTTCAGCACTTGAAGTAAGCATGTAATGATCTCTGCAGTCTGTGGCTTGTTCATAAGTGTCTGTACAAATAAGTTATATTGTTATATCAACTGAAATGGTTAAAACAAAAAGTTTTTAAAAACATTAAGATTTGTGGATATTTGAAAAACACAATATATAACATTAAAATAACTTTATTACATTTCACTAAAAAAAGACTTTGCATACTTTCAAAATTATTTCATAGGTTTTTACAAAATGTCAGCTATATAAATACATTAACTCACTTTTATATCCAAATACTCGTACGCTGTATGGTGTCCAAGACTTGCTAGGTGGCATTAAACTCTTTATTTGGTCTGAGTTAGTGCGTCTTGGCCAGTAACAAATCGGATGCTGAAATGCATAGGATGAACTAACTCATTAATAACGAAAAAAGAACCAGGCATTACATACATTGGTGCGAACAACATTTCTCTTAGTTGCTTATTCAAATTCTCTGTCTACTTTCATACATGTTTGCTAACTCCATTTCCATAGTATTGCTAGACTTAATTAATACCAAATAATTAAGCCTTAATAAATTATTTAATACCAAATAATTAAGACTTAATAATTAAGACTTAATAACTAATACCAAATTAAATATAACAAATGATTAATAACCAGTGATTAATAACAGTAAAATAATAACAAATAATAAATAATTACAGGTTTTCGTTGTTCAACCCAAGAAACAGGAACAACTTCAATGCTACTGTCAGACAGAAAACTGACAACAGCAAAGCGCATTTCCTCCATTACACCATCAATCATCCCCATCTGAAAAACAATCAAGAAGTGTTTAAATTTAGTAAATCCTCATCGACTTCAGGTTGTTGGAATGGTCCAGGCAAACTCACTACATATTTATAACTATGTAACGTAAATCTCTATTACTTGAAGAACTATGTATCTCAAACAATTATGTTTGTCTTAAGAAGTCTGACTAATTTCATAGCAGTAAATTTGTATGAACTAAATATTGTGTTCTTTTTATTATCACTTTAAAATTTGAGGGCTTGCTAAGATTGATGAGGGCTTCTAAGGTTTTGAGTTAACAAGCCCTGTTGGCTTGTTACATTTTAAAACTATTCCATACACAGTGACACTGACTTTTTCAATCATCATAAATTCAACAATTGAATTAACTTCATCAAAACAATAATATAAGATATTATGTGTTTACCAATTACTACATTTAATTGGTAAATTCAAGTCCAGGTATCTGGTGATTATTACATAGTAAATAGAGAAAACTTGCTTTGTTTACAATATTAGAAATTTCCAAAATTTGTGTATTTTACAAATATATTGCGATATTACTACAGCAGTTATTTACAAAATGCATTTAATGGTTTACTAAAATAATAGTTTTACCTCAATAACATTTTTTTCTCACAACAATAATATTTACAAAATTCTTTTACAAAAAATACAGACTAACTTCTTTACCAGTTTGTAAATTGACATGAATTTGAAACTAAATTCACTTATACCCATCATATTGCAATAGTTACATCATAAATTCAAAATTCCACCAACATAATAGTTTTGCATAAATAATACTTCTAGAAAAATATAACATACTTTTCTCACAACAGTAATAAGTACATAGTCTTTCAACACAAAATACAGATAATAGCCAGTGTCCCTGTCGTAACTCGCTTTCGTTGATTAAAATCAGTGTCACGTAAGCCAAATAGAGTTACTTCACTAGATACACCAGTCACGTGACCCACGAAAATACGCGACACTAACCGCTAACACGAAGTTGGTGGATATTCCATATTACGTCATTTTACTTAACTATATTGCTTGAAACATAACCTATGATGAATATTTACATGATACAAGCTGCTATTTCCTTATTCAATAGACATAAACAAACTGAGTGTGTATTTGACATGACGTGACCTTCATGAAAACTGACGGCTTCAATCTCGACATCGATAAATGTCAAATACAACAAGTAAACAATTGCTATACATGCCTAAAGTTTATATTCCTAGTCCCTAGTAATGTTGCAAACAATTGTATGTACATAAGGCCTTATTTCGACCAAAATGGAATGCATACATACCTAAAACAACAAAGTTGATTGTAGCTAGTGTCGGTCGATTTTAATTATGGCGGGCAGACGACACAAGTGTGTCCAGTAATTTCATTGGTCGAAATGCACCCCTTGGAAATCCGCAGGGTTCTCTCCCTTAGACCGTAGTCTTCCAACTACATAGCAGCATGTCACTCTAACATTTTGTTTGCCTTTGAGATTTCAAATTATGAATACAGTGCGAACTACTACCGGTTTTCGCGATACCATATATATCCCCAAAAAATAATCAGTACCCATGCAACGTTCAGCACTACAGTTGATAAATATACAGCTTTTTAGGTTCAAATAAAATAATATTTAGGCTATTTATTTTCTATCTCTGTGATCATGCAGGAGAAGGAAAATTGCAATTTAATAATATTTACTTATGTTCTACTTCAGTGACAATTAAAGGGGCAGTAGCACGTTTTTTGCAAAATTTAATTTTTCAAATTTCCCATTTATAATGAAAGTTTATGTCATTTAAATTAACTTAAGAGGGTAAAACATCTTATTACACAAACCAATTATCTGAAACCAATATACATTTCATCAACTTATTTGAGCGAAAAAACGTGCTACAGTGCCTTTAAGTCATACAGTAAGTGTAAGAAATATTGACATGGAATAGCGAGGAATGAATGTGATGTTTAATGTTTATAATCAAAACCATATAAAAACTTATAAAGTAAGCGATAATCTTGAAAACCATTGCAGTATATATAAGACTAATTCACATGCTGATGTTTTTGCGGCCTTCGTGCCATTTTCTGTTTTTTAATTGCAATTTTCTTTTTTAAATTAGGCAAATGAATTAAATATCTCGCCGCTAATGGCTGCAATACTGACGATCGAAGCGGCGTTTAACAATAACTCACTCACTAATTCACATGGTCGCTTAACTTCCTTCCATGTTTATATACAAATAATGGTCTTGTTTATTTCATGAAGGGTGGCAAGTATCAAATTAGAAATTGGTTAAGATATAGATATTTAATTAATACGTAGTAAACAAATATAATTTACTATAAACATATTATCTTACTTCTATAGGTTTAGAAAGATTAAATGTCAACAATTCATTGATAAATTCACATCCCTACTAAGAAGGTAATAAACCGTCCAACTAAATTGTTAATTGGATTTAGCAAATTATATCGGAATTATAAATAGATTATAAACATATATATTTACTAGTCCCTTTAACTTTAAGTTACAGAGGTTATACTGTAAAAGGATAAGGACCTTATACAAAAGATTTAAAAACTTGTATTTTTTTCCTGTTAATTAAATAAGTATTCCTCTACATGCTCACACAGTTAGAAGGGTTTAGTGTAATAATGTCAATGTGACAACAGATACAAAATAAAAATGTCATACCATTGCATCAAATGTAGAACTCCAAGAAATATTATCTTGTTGGGCAGCTCAATCATAATTGCTCTTCTTTTGAGACTGGAGGGTGGCAGGAGCTTCATTGAGTTATTGTGAATGTTACGCGCCTTCAGAGCAGATACAAGTGTTGAATCACATGGGTGCAGAGAGAATGGTTCAACATTCCTATAAACTTTGCAAAGGTAGAAAAACTTATTTTCATTTCGGTCCCATCTTTTTTCAAGAACTTCACAGGCAGATGTATGGTCAAGCACATAGGCATTGTTTGGTCTGTTAGTTGAAATTTCTGATACCCTGTTTTGGTTTGAAGGCTTGAATGGTTTCTCCTGAAGGCGTTTGACAACTTGAGCCAAGGGATTTTTTCCAGATCTAACAAGTTTTTTCAATTGTTGCAAATAGTTTTCAAAACAAAATGCAGCACAGTTATCTAGGCTTCCAAAATGCTGGGCATCTGACGCAATATGAACCAAACTGTGAACATTGTACACAAGAAATTCTGTACCATAAAGGTGAGCGGCCTGTTGAACAAAATATTCCAGCAGTTCATGTGCATACTCTGCATGTGTTGACACTAGCTGTGGACATACAAGGATGTTCATAGCAGTACTAAGTGTGAGGAAATGATCATATAATTCCTTCTTGAGAATCCCTTTCAGTACAAGCTTTCCTGTATAGAGTAAAAACTGTCTATACTCAGTAGCTTTCCAATGGTCTACCTCTTCTAGCTTCCTTGGTTTTCGCGCAAACAAATTTGGAATAGAACTGGAAAGATTAAGCAACCTTTCGCTCATTAATTTGATTTGTTGCACAGAAATTCGAAGTTCTCTTTTCCCACGCATCCATAACAGTAGGAGTCGCTTCATTACTCCTAAGCATGCCTGGTGCATGTAATCCAAAGGAAATTGTTTTATCATGTCAATAGTTTGTAGCTGAGTGAATGGAGTTGGCCCATGGTGATGTTCTTTATGCTTTTGTTCCCTAAACATCTTGTCTGTGCGCAGTTCAAGGTTTTCCGATTCCTGATAAGTTATTCTTCCATTCCATTCACCCTTCTGAGTACAGCGATCACAACCGTGATACCCTGAGTACAACTTGGTACACTTTACAAATGACTTTGCTGGGGCATCACATACAATGCATTTAAGGTTCACATTAAACTGGTGTTCATCTAGCTGAATACCATTCTGAAGAAGATCATTCATTTCATGCAACGCATCATTGAGAAAATTCAAATCAGCCGGTTTAGATCGCCCAAGGGTCAGTGCAACTGGGAAAATTATCTCAGGAGAGTTCGGGGACAAGAATACGGCACACAGGATAGGCCAAAGTGAAGAGGTGGTACTTTTAAATAACGGCAAACCATCAATATTCAATGAAATGTCTATTTCCTTCACAACTGGTTCAGCAGTCTCATTCAGTCCATTTAAATATCTAGTCAAAAATTTCACAAGCTCACTTTTGAATCCAAGATAAACATATTGCATTTGAGATTTCATACACACTTCTACTTCCCTTGAAGTACCAAGTAGTGTTCGAGCTGTGACAGGCAATTCGTTATGTCCATGTTTTTT
Source organism: Gibbula magus (assembly GCA_936450465.1). Taxonomy (NCBI): domain Eukaryota; kingdom Metazoa; phylum Mollusca; class Gastropoda; order Trochida; family Trochidae; genus Gibbula; species Gibbula magus. The sequence continues at coordinate 4,878,010 of OW388295.1, read as the reverse complement.
CAGTAATTTCAACAACTCATCAACATCATTCATTTTCACACCGAACTGAGTAGTCCATGAGGCAAGGTCTTCTAATAAAGAGTCAGAATGTGTGCTGTCATCTGAATCTGATGAAATCACAACATGGTTGTCAATCAGATCCCACATGTTTGGCAATGTATCAACAGTATCATCGTTGGGAGGGGTACTTATATTATCAAACTCTTGTGTTGAATTAATGTTGCTAGAATCCGTGTCATCTTCGTTGACAGTTAGGGCTTTATATGGCAGGGTTGTTGTACCTGTAGAAATAAATCATGATTGTCAATGAATTTGTTTCGTAGGCTCTCACACGAATTCAAAAACGCTGATAATTAATTCGCATTTTTGAAGAATTTTCCTTCGCCTTGATAGTCTCTTACGAAAGAAAATTACTGTTTTAGATGTCATTAGCTTGGCTAGTTAAATTTAATGTTATGATAGCCAATAATGAAACATAGATAAAAGATTTCACATACCGTGATACGGGTACATGAACTTCGAAATTTATCTATAAATCTATGAAATAATATTAATTTCACAAACCCCAAATTGCATAAGACTAAATACAAATTGATATTTTTGTAATAACATTCCATGCTTACTTTGATTTATGACAATATCACTTTCGGAATGAGATGAATCTTCATGAGGTAAAACTTTGGCTTGTTTCCTTAAATGTCTCCTAGCAGAAAGCCACTGCCTGTTGTACGTCCTCTTTTTCACTTCATCCATATTGCAAAGCTAAAAAGAATTGTAGAAACAATCTTTTAAACATATTATGCATTGTTAACAGAACGACACATAGTTCAATGACACATGCTCAGGTGTAATGATGTAATACATATCTAAATATGGCCCAAAGAACAGTTATACTATAAATTTTATATAAATGGGTACAATCAAAAGTGTACTGTTTCACCAAAAGGTAATATATGAATTATCTTACCGTTAAAATCTTTTTGCAGCAGTCCAGATTCCTCAAAATATTTTCAAACAAAGCTGGGACGCGGCTACCAGAATTAGAATTAGAATTAGAACGTTGTGTGTTTGCTGGGATAAACATGTAAACAATCCCAAATCAAGAGAGACTGTTTAAGAATTCATTGAAACTTATGACCTTATTGATATTTGGAGACACTTAAATGATAAACCTAGAAAATATACCTGGTGGAAAAAGAATCCAAGACAACAAGCTAGACTAGACTTCTTTATTGTATCCGATGACATATTTGATATAACATTGGACTCTGATATCTTACCAGGATATAAAAGTGATCATTCAACAATAACATTAACCTTCTCAAATACTTTAAATCAAGAAAGAGGAAAAGGATACTGGAAATTCAATAATTCTTTATTACTAAACCCAGAATATGGAAATTTAGTCAGAAATACATTATATGAGACTGTACAGGAATATGCATCTGAAAAGATTGAAGATTTCGAAACCCTTGAATATATTAACCTTACTATTTCTTATTCTTTATTTCTTGAAACTTTATTGATGAAAATTCGTGGAAAGACTATATCTTTTGCTTCTTATATAAAGAAATCCAAAACAAAACTTACAATAGAACTTGAGGAAAAAATTAAACAAGTTGAAGATAATATTAGAAGAGACTTTCAAAATATAAATGAGGAAATGCTCGCTGAATTAGCAAAATATAAAAATCAATTGGAAGAAATAAAGAAAGAAGAAATTAAAGGGATACAAATCAGAAATCGAATCCAATGGTATGAAGATGGAGAAAAACCATCAAAATATTTCTGTAACTTGGAAAATAGAAACTTTTCTAAAAAATCAATTAATAAATTAATAATTAAAGACAATATTGAAATTACAGACAGTAAATCAATACTTAGCGAGGTTAAGGATTTCTATGAGAATCTATATACTTCCCATGACGAATATAGGGTAAAAAATTGTCTAAAAGATATTAAGACCCCAACTTTAAACAGAACTCTGAGAGAAAATCTTGAAAAAGAAATCAGTATGGAAGAAATCAGCAAAAATGTTCATAGAATGAAAAATAACAAAAGCCCAGGAATTGACGGTTTTCCAATAGATTTCTTTTAATTTTTTTGGAAAGATCTAAAGTTTTGGATTTATTGTTTTGTTAATGATGTATCAAATAAAAATGACATGTCCCTAAGTATGAAGAGGGGTGTAATCACTTGCATACCAAAAGCAAACAAAGACAGAACATTACTAAAGAATTGGAGGCCTGTCACATTACTTATTGCAGTTTACAAAATTATTAGCTCATGTATAGCAAATAGATTAAAGACTACTTTAGATGAATTAATTCACTCTAACCAAACCGGTTTTATTCCGGGCAGAACCATCAGTGAAAACACAAGGCTCTTATATGATATAATTTTTGAAACCAAAAAAACAAAACATTCCTGGCCTTTTAATTTTGATTGACTTTGAAAAAGCATTTGACTCTGTTTCAAAAGATTTCATTAATGAAGTCTTACAAAAATTTGACTTTGGACCTGAAATGATTAGATGGGTAAATATTTTGACTTATGACACTACCTCATGTGTTATCCAACATGGCCATATTTCTGAATTTTTCTCAAATGAAAGAGGTTGTAGACATTACGATTAACGATACTGAATATAAACTTGATCAATATGCTGATGACACAGAATTATTCCTTGATGGTACCGAAGACAGCTTGTATGCTGCTATTGACACAATTAATAAGTTCTACAAAATGTCTGGTTTGAAAATTAATTTAGATAAATCCAAGGCAATCTGGATTGGAGCAAAAGCTAAATCTATTGACATAATATGTAAAGATCTCAAAATCGAGTGGTTAACGGGTGAATTTGATGTACTTGGTTTTAAATTTACACCTGATCTTGGTAACTTATGGGTGATAAACACCCGAAAGAGACTTGAAGAAATTAATAGACTCTTATCATCATGGAGGAAAAGAAATTTAACTCTTATTGGTAAAATTACAGTGATAAAAACTTTAGCAATTTCTAAATTAGTTCATATCTTTAACACTTTGCCTAATCCCCCTGCTGAATTTATTACTGCACTTGAGAAATTATTTTTTAAATTCATATGGAATGGAAAAAATGACAAAATAAAAAGAAATGTTCTGAAAAATAAATATGATGATGGGGGTTTGAGAATGATTGACACATCTAGATTTAAAGATGCTTTGAAATTATCCACCTTAAGGTTGTATCTAAAAAAACGCTATGAAGAATAACCCTTGTCAGATACCTTTTGATGATTTTTTTAATTTTGGAGCAAACTCTGATACTTATTTAAAGATTGAAAATCCGTTTTGGCAAGATGTATTAAAGGCTTGGAAGGTATTCCACAAAAAACATTATGTTGACCCTGACATTATAGATAATATTTTACCCCAACCTCTTTGGTTTAATCACAATTTTAAAAACACATCACATTTCATAAAAGATTGGGCAAATAAAGGAATAATGACTATTAATGATATATGTGATGAAAAAGGTCTACTATCAATGGAATCTATAAAAGATAGATACGGCATCAAAGGTACATTTCTAGATTATAATTACTTACTATATATTTTGCCTGACCTATGGAAACATACTCTTACCCACTCTTGTACAGAATAAATACCAGAAGCATAAATGTTACTGAATGTCAGTTGAACTTAATGAAAACATCCAAAGGCTCAAGACTTTTTTATGACATCTTGATTTCAACAGATGTATTCCCCAACATTTGTAACAAATGGCAAATTTTATTTCCTGAAACGTTATTTGATTGGAAAAACACATTTACAATATATACGAAGGCATTAAAAGACACTAAATTACTAGATTTTCAATATAGATTTCTTCACGGTATCATCTATACTAAAAGAGAATTACTCAGAATGAAAAAAGTTGACAATAGCTTATGTTGCTTTTGTAAGAGTGTTGATGAGAGTGTCTGTCATGTATATTGGGAATGTGAGGAGACACAAATCTTTTGGAATAATTTACAAGATTGGCTTTATAACTCATTTCCAACTCCAGTGATATTTTCCAAACTCTTAGTCTGGTTTGGTACTCAATACCAAAACAGATTAATTAATCACATCATTATTTCTGCTAAAAGATACATCTATCTTAGCAATATAAAAAATACATCACTAAATCTCAATATATATTTAAAAAATTTGAAAGAAATATTTTTCGTAGAAAATTTTTTTGCAACCAAAAACAATAAAATTCAATACTTTGAAAAGAAATGGGGTCTCCTCACTCCAGTACTTGTGTGAACACCAATCTATTCCATATTCAAACTGCCGTTTGTACTCTTTATTGCCTAATCTGTTAATATTGCCTATATATTTTGTCTGTGTGTATTTATGTATACATTGGGAACTAATAAAAAAAAAATAAATAAATAAAAAAAATTAACAAAACAAACGCAACACACGGAGCACTTCCTGATCACTTTGTGATTACAGTAATGCATAATACTCAACCATCCAAACATAATTAAATCAAAATATGTGGCTTTGCAACACACAATTACTTAAAACACTTTTCAAAGGCTATTTACTAAACAATGATAGAAATAATCACTTTAATATATAATTTGTGACTTTTTTTCCTGTGACTTTTTTTCCGTGACTTATTTTCTGTGACTTATTTTCTGTGACCAAATTTCCTGTGACTTTTTTTCCTACATTCAAGGGGTTATCTGGATTTTATTGAAAGGTGAAACATAAAGTTAGGTTCAAAATGTCAAAATTGAAGTGGTTTACATACCGAGTCCAAGACTGAATTTGTAGCTTGAAACCTTGTTGCTAATTTTAGAATATCCGATTAGAGCGTACTAATATTTGATATTGGTCGCCAACTTAGACTTTGAGATGACCATCTAGATTATTGACGCAGTGATTCGTTATTATCTATACTAGCGGTAAACAGAAATGAATTGAGAAATAAATACATTCCTGCATATTACTGTAAACATAAATTTCACTTCACATCAATGTGTTCATCTCATACAAACCAATACTAGTTAGAATTGCTTTGCATATCAAACGTGACGTTCGTATGCTCCATTAATATGTGTGACATTCATGTATATTTGTTCAATCCATGTTATTATGTATAAGTTACCAGATTTGACTTCATAACAATGAACCAGTCCATTCAATGCTAAGTGGACAGTAGCATATTATACAATAGGGGTGAGGAAGTGACAATCTGCATTTAGTGCAGGCGATACGAGGTTTTTTTAGGATGTAGGCAATACACATTTTCAACAGGGTCAAAAACAAAATACGTCCACGGTACAAAGACTTTTTCGTTAATAGGTAATGAAGGAATTATACAATACAGCGCCAATAGTCATTGTTTTTGTTTTGGAATTAATGTGCGCTAGACGTTTCATATAAATGTTTCGCTTATTACCATCACCACGAATCTGCAATAACCAAAACTCTCTCGAAAAACGTTCCAAACAATCGTTTCTTTTCCATTTGCGAATGTGGTGTTACCCGCATGCTCATCATCAGAATATACCCATTATTCCCAAATTCATTCGCCTCGAAAATCCTCACGTGCATTCGTGTTGTTGCAAACATCACACTTGTCACTTGCTAGTCTCGCCGCTAAGGGCTGCAATACTGCCGAACGGCGTTAAACAATAACTCACTCACTCACTACTAGTCTCAAGATAGACAACGATGATGAATATGTGTATATAAAACTGTTAGATCTATTGTGTGCCGACAACGCAGTACTTTTAACTGAGAGCAGTCTTACACTTGTCTTACGTTTTTGTGTTTTTGTGATTTATGGAACCTGTAAGACTAAAATATTTACTAACATTTGGAACGGGCGAGCTAATAACAAAAACATTTTCAATTATTAAGATTATTCGCTAGATATACGTTTAATTACCTTGGAAATACATTTCACAAAAAATGGCAATGTGATAACAGATATCAAGCATGCTGTCGATGTGGGTAATAATGCTTCAATGTCTTGTGCAAGAAACCTGAATTTACCTTTGGATGTATACGAGTAGTACTTGTGATACTGGTACTGGTGTAAACTATCTTGTTCACAGTCTGGAAAAAGCCTTATGCATAATTATAAGCACCACAATTATATCCTTTGTTAAATTAAGTTATATTATATTATAAAGCATGTGGTCAAATACTTATTTTCCATTATCCCTAGTATTTCTGTAAGGAATGGATAGTTACAACGGTATTCAATGTTTTAAAAGATAAATTCTGCAGACATAGCGTAGTGACATTATCAAATCTACTATGCTGTCATTAAGGATTCCCCATGTTTTGATCAATACTTATACTGAACGAAACCAGTATGGTGTACAAACCAATATTGTGTTAGTATTGTTACTTATACTTTGTTTGCCAGCTGAAAAAGGTGGATATCCCAATATCCCGCGTCAAGAACGAATATGTACATTATGTAATTCCATCCGGATTAGAGATGAATTTCATAACTTTTTTAATTGTAATGCTTTGTCAAATCAACTCTAATATATTTGATACATACATATCCAACTATATTACACTTAATAAATTTATCATCTTATGTGTAATAGGAATACATAAGTGCTCAAAAATCACGATCAAAAACATTTTTGCCATCTTACTGTATATATCACGTTTGTTATAATTAACTCATGTGCTGCCGTTGGCAGAATATACGAGGTAGTAACCTTCTAGTTTAGTGTCCCAATGCATTTACGTCACACAAAAATGGGAAGTTTGATAATAAACACAGATAAGTCAATTGTTTAATTCAACCGGACTAGCGACAGATATCCAACATTATCAAAGCATCGGGGTAAATGCATTCGGCATTTTCAAAACGAAACAACCAATGAGCTAGAGTAATGGTTTAAGTAACTTTATGCAAATAAGATATACATACTAGAATTTTTTAGGAAGATTATATTTAATATAATCTTTATGCTGACCTTTATATAAATCATCTCTCTTATTTGTAGGAATAATAAGATAAGATTAATAGTGTTTATATTATCAATATCCCTTATCAAGTTTACTTATTTATTTATTATTTATTTACTTATTTTATTATTTCCTAAACCAAAATTTTGTATATATCAATTCTCATTTATTTTATTCATGTATAAGACATTTTCTTATCTTTTGTATATATTGAGACGTATTTACAATGATAATGATGTATTTTCATTCAAATGTTGATGTAGTGATATTCACTGGTGTAGTGAATATTCACAACATGTTTAAATGTGAATTATTTAATCAACAATGTCTTGTTATGCCGTAGCAAAGCTTTCGACACTCGCCATTGTTTTGTATTTTGTAATGAATGATTTTACAAATCAATGAATATTAATATCACCCTTATTAGCTTAACTTGGAACATGCAATAAGCAATCTCCTCTCTAATATCCTTTCTAAAAAGGTCGAATCCTCTCTTTTTACCAAAACTTTGATTTGGAACATTTTGACAGCCTAATTTACCTAAGTTACTAAGTTACGATCTCAAGTTATCTGTACCTCAATCTTGAAATCAGTTCATACATCATACATTATACTGCATACATTATACACTTACATGAGAAATGACAACGTACCTTTGATATGAATCCATTCCTCAGGACTTGTGCAGAATAAATTGCAGGAACTAGGAAGGATTAACTTGTTCAAGTAGCAACTGAATATATCTATGAAGTGATGTGGACTTACATAGTCACTGTCATCAATTGCCGGCAATATATCGGAACTTTATCACACCTAGTTTACATGCCTAATCAGTGAAAGTCATCAATGTGTATTGAGTGCTAACATTTTGGATGATCAGTACTCGGCATGTGTAATGTCATACGGTTCATGGCCGAGAACCCTAAATTCGAGACAAATCACACCTGAATGGGCAAAGCACTTAATCGTTGTGTTATGGCTGAATGAACACTGTGCATCAAAACAAGATCATGAACCGGGATGTGCAGTTGTTCATCATAATTCTGGATATATATTTTCTGGCGAATACATATTTCTAAGTAATATTCTTAACGACTATATACGTCATACTACATTGTATACCAGACATGGGAACTTTTTTACTTTTGACAGACATAACAATACAGTATTGTCTATCTACATTTTAAGAAAGTATTACAAGCTCAGTCAGGTGACCTGCGTATGAGATGAGTCACATTTGCTACATACATAGCCTTTTTACAAAATGTACCTACTCTTTCATCCTTTTTCACATTGTTAAACCTCTTTCATTCGGGAGCCTACGGTTACAGGTACTTATTGTAAATTCAATGAAAAGTGTAATATATAACGTTAGATGTAGATAGCTTAAACGTATTATAATACTCTATTGTGAGAATAGTGCTATCAAAAAAGAGTGTTGAAATGTCCAGATGATGATGATGTCCAGAGATGATTTAAACATATTTATTTCCATAAAAGGAACCGGATTGGTAAACAAGCTTACAGCTTATGCTAATACCGCTCTGGGATACAACATTACATAACATGTCATAATGAATGTACAATATATTATATTACATTTTTGTCTGTAAAGAAACTTTTAAAAAAACAAACACACACCAATCCTTGTAAATCATCATATGTCACTGAAATATTATTTTGAAGCGAATCTGCCACTTAAATTTATAAACGAATGAACTGAAGTTAAGAGTTCCTTGTTGACGCTTTGGGGAGAGTTTTGGTTTCCAAACAGAACTGATTTTAGGTCAAATCCATTGATATAAAAATACATAGTTTGTCGTATATCGCTGTAACGGGGACATACAAAGAAGTAATAAATAGAGTTTTCATAGTTATGGCCACAACTACAGGATGAGGTTGCAGATATAAATCGTTCATATTTGTGTGCATTTAAGTCACTACATTCAAGTCTGAGTCGAGAATGAATGATTTGACAAACTCTGCTACCACTGTTTAAATCAAAATGACAGTTTGTATTTTTATTGTTTGAAATGGCATTTTTGAATCTTGACAGGGACTGTATTTCTCTCTGTTCTATGGGCAATGAATTCCATAATTTAATAGTATCTGGAAGAAAAGACCTTGCATAATTTACAGTTTTAGAGTTCATAGTTTGAAGATTCGAATCATTGCGTAGGTTATAATCAGAGACATCAGCTAATCTAGGAGGTACAAGATTACTTAGATAACTCGGCGCAATGTTATTGATCATTTTGTAAAACATAGTCATTTTTTGAACATATCTTCTTTGACACAGTGGATGACAATTAGTTTCATTATAAATTTTTTGATGGCTAGTGCCGCGAACAGCACCACACACTGTTCTCGGGGCATCAAGATTGAGTTTTTCAAGTAAATCTGCTTGCTGTTTGTTACAATTATCCCATATATGACTGCAGTAATCGAAAATTGGCAATATGAACTGTTTGTACATTGTTTCTAAAGTTTTACGTTTTAGACGGTATTTGAGGCTTCTCAGACAATTTACCATGTCCAGAGATAAGTAATAAGTCTCTAAAATGTTATTGTTTTAATGTATATTGTTATGAGAAATATTGTTTTTATTGATGGCTAATAAAAAGTTGTGACTTTTTTACCTGTGACTTTTTTTCCTACTGAAATTTGTGACTTTTTTACCGTGACTTTTTTACCTGTGAATTTTTTTCCGGTCACCGGATATAATCCCCCCACCCAAAAACAACGAATCTAGGAAAAAAAGTCACAGTAAAAAAGTCAAGGAAAAAAAGTCACAGGAAAAAAGTCACAAATTTTATAAAATGCATATAAGTGACTAATTCTTTCATTATTTTAGTAAATAATCCTTCAATATGCATTTTAAATTATTGTTTGTTGTAAATCCACATATTTTTAGAACCATTTAAGCTTGGATTGTAAGGTAATTGGCTTTATTGTAATCACAAATTGAGTGTTGTTTTTGTTAATTGCTATGAATAGCCATGAACTGTTGACTTGTGTTGTTTTTGTTAACAGCCAATCAGTATGTATACTTAGATCACTTCTACAAGGAGAGCAACGTGTTTAGACTCTTCTGTGGAATGCTCGACGGTCTGGCGTTTCTTCCTCTGGATGAAGTGCAAACAGGAATGGAACATCTCCATTCCATCAAACCTGACGGCCCTGCTGAAATCGATGATCAGGTGACATACTTCGAAAGAACATATGTCAAAGGACACTACCGACAGCGTCCAGGACGAGGTCTGACCCTCAACATGAGAAGAGTCCCTCCCATGTTTCCTCCTGAGGTGTGGAACGTGCACGAGGCAACACTTAACAACGCTGCCTGTACCAACAACATCTGCGAAGGCTGGAATCACAAGTTCTTCAACCTTGTCGGCCAGCACCACCCAAACATCTGGAGAGTGGTGGAGTGGTTAAAAAAAGAAGACGCCACTGTCCAGACCATCATTGCACAGGATGCAATCGGCAACCAACCCGTCAGGAAGATAAGAAAGAAGTACAAGAAAATGCAAGAGCAGCTGAAGAACCTCTGCCAAGACCGTGCATGTGAGCGAAAAACCATTCCAGAGTTTTTGTATGGAGTTGGATGGAACATTCGCATTAATAAAGAGTTTTGAAATGTCCAGAGACAAGTGTATTTTAAGTGTTAATTGTGAGAATAGTGCTATCAATAAAGAGTGTTGAAATGTCCAGAGACAAGTGTATCTTAAGTGTCTATTGTGAGAATAGTGCTATAAAAAAAGAGTGTTGAAATGTCCAGATGATGATGATGATGTCCAGAGATAAGTAATAAGTCTCTAAAATGTTATTGTTTTAATGTATATTGTTATGAGAATTATTGTTTTTATTGATGGCTAATAAAAAGTTGTGACTTTTTTACCTGTGACTTTTTTTCCTACTGAAATTTGTGACTTTTTTACCGTGACATTTTTACCTGTGACTTTTTTTCCGGTCACCAAAACAACAACACAGACACCATCCCCAACATAATAGAACTTGTCTTTGATCATTGTGTTATTTCTAATAAGTAGGCTTAAAATGATCTTTTGTTAAAGAGTGTTGTAGAGTAGTGTATTTAAAGTGAATTTTAAGAAATTGTTGTTTTCATAAATCATTCCAAATTGTCTTTGATCAGTAACAGTAAAACAGCTTGAAAAAATATTGTTTTTCATACGTAATTCATTTTTTGTCTTTGATCAGTAACAGAACAAGAGTTTGAGAAATTGTTGTTTTCATAAATAAATCCGATTTGTCTTTGATCAGTTGCAGTATTTCGTGATGCAAGAATGACATTGCCATACATTTTTAATGGTACCACCAGCGGTCTGCCTTTTATATCAGGTGTTTTTTCATGTAGGGATTAAAATGTTTATTATTGTGAAAAGCTGAATCGTAAACAACGAAAATATATCGACTGTAAAACTTAGTGCAACAGAAAAAGTAACAGAAAAAGAAACAGAAAAAGAAACAGAAAAAGTAACAGAAAAAGTAACAGAAAAAGTAAAAGAAAAAGAAACAGAAAAAGAAACAGAAAAGGTAACAGAAAAGGTAACAGAAAAAGTAACAGAAAAAGTAACAGAAAAAGTAACAGAAAAAGTAACAGAAAAAGTAACAGAAAAAGTAACAGTTTTTGCTAGGAAAAAATAACAGTTTTCAAGTCTTTTTATTTAATAACTATACAAGCACATTGTCACATTAGCATACTGTCATATATGGAGGTGTAGATCATTTATTAGTGCCCATAAGCGATTTTGTTTATTGTTTTGGAGTCTATGTAACAGTACAGTGAGAGTTTGTCATATAATATACAACCACAATGCTACAATTGTTGTTTGTTGTTATAGGTTTACTCAAGGTTAGCTGATCAGGTTAAGAGAAATGTAGGAAACAAGTAACTGAAAAAAGTAACAGGAAAAAAGCAACGGAAATAAGTAAGAGTTTTTATATAAAGAAACAATAAGAGTATGTATTGACTTGAATTGTCATCTTGTAATTTAAGAAGATTATGAAAACTACATTGATAGTAATTTTAAGGATGCATTTCCTGTTTAAATCATGTTATTACAGATAACAAGTATACTTAACTTTGTTAAATTATTTAAAATAGTAGTAGTAATTTACATATCATTTTATCTAAAGTAAACATATATATAGATATATCAACTAATGCTGAATGTTCGTCTTCATATGACAATGAGGATGCAATCACACTTATTTTTACATTTAAAGTTACAAGTACAGATATTAGAAACAATGAATACAACCTCTAAATTGTGATATATTGAATACGGCCAACTATTCCTTCACTTCATTTGTGATTGTTTCGCCTGAGGATTTTGACCAATATATACGATGCCTTCCATTAACAATGTATTTGCAAAACTTAGCGATATCATCAGGTCAGGCCATCTAAAGAAAAGAGAAAAGCAAAAAAGCAATGAAAAGTAACTGCTAGCCTTATGTCATTTCGTTTTGTTGTGCACATACTTTGTTGTTATTTCTGTTATCCTATCTGCAATTTGTATATTATGTTTGTACTTGTGAAGTGAAGTCTTAACAAGAGCAAACTTTACCAAATCAAATTGTTTTGCATAGATATTGTATGTTTATATTTATATTATTCTGCGTAATTTAAAACAAATTATTTCACAAAAAATAGATGTGTCAAATATACTTTGTGTTCGCACTTTTAGTATTCTTTCGGATAATTGAACATTACAATTTTACAGTTTATTCAATCGTAACTTTATCGAAAACATTTTCGACTTTCGAAATACAAAAAAACTCTTGTAAAAGGATAATATGATTTTTTGGTTTACTTTACCAATGAAAACAAATGTATCAAAAGTGGTTTACACTCGAATATTAATTTACCTTAACCTTTAAAATGCCCATGTCACGTCATTCTATGGAAATGTTAAGGGTATAGTTGTGCCAATGACACACCCAGGACAAACCTTCATTTGGTGACATTTTATGTTCTATTAAAGCAAATATTGAGAGAAGTGTAAAAGTGGTGAATTTTTAATTTTTAAAAATTCTCTTGATAACTGTGCGTTATCAATTTAGGATGACATTCACACAATACGCAAACTTTGTTTATGCAAAATAGACATTGTATAAATTTCAGATTTTATTTCAAACAATTCATATTTTCAATCGACTAACAGACCGTATCGATACACATTCTGACTAAATCGCTTTTTCTAAAAACTCCAAACCATATTTCTCAAAAACTTGAAAGAAGGTCTAAAAATGCAAAAGCGTGTGTTTAGCTTTGAGAAGTTCAAAATTCGGACTTCTTAGCAATACTGCTTGATATTAAACCGATGCTAGTATAAAGAATCCCCATGAGTTATCTACCTTATTCATTGTTATTCATAGAAACAAATAGCTGGAAAGTAGATCTACTGAACTGACAGTTTTTTCATGCAAATAGTTCATTATCAAGGCTTTTGTTACTCTTTGGTATATCTTAATAGATGTATTTTAATAGTCACTGTATGGGGTTGTAAGCCTGTAGCCCATCAGGCCGGATGGGCATATGGTATGGGCCCTCGTGCAGCTTCAGGCCACATTTGACACATTCTCCGCCACAACCGTTGCAATAAATGAAATTTTGTTTTGCGGATCTAAGTTTGTACGTTTGGTCCTGACCCCCCTTTAATATTGATGTGAATGGCAGGCTTTATCTTAAACCGAAAACAGTTAACATAGGAAGCTGAGATTTTCTGAATCTGTTGAACGGAGACTAAAGTTTGTTCATTTGGTCTTGATTCCCCCTCTAATATTGACGTGGCAGGATGTCCACACTGAAACCTTCTTTTACCTTTTTGCAACCACTTGGGGAGTATTTTCTTCCTATTTCTTCAATTTGCTCCCTGAAATTCTGAGTAAGGAGCATATATTCTCCTTGACAAACTTCAGGATACACTTGGACATTCCATATATGAATGAAATATAACAATTATCGATTATATTTTCTTCAAAATGGTATAATCTTTACCTGAGAGAGATATGTACCTATTGAGCTCAGAATCAATGACTCTGTTGTTATTCTAATACTGTTTATACTTTTAACCCTAAACGTCACACATCACCTTAAATCCATAACTGCATATATTTCTACATACTATAACTGTTTTTTCGAAGGAGGACCTATTTTTAAAGTGTCACAAATCTTTTTAAGAAGCCCAATTTCAAGAGGTTTCATAGATGTATGTAGGGGGAGGGTAATAAAATAAAATACACTAAACATGGAAGGACCATTAACATTATATCAGGCCGGGAAGGGTCAGATATTTATGTATAAACACAAGTTTAGCATGCATACACTGATAGACGTAACAACACCTTGAGGAGTTTGAAAACGAAGGCGAAAGTCACAAAACTCTATGGTAACATTACATAATGTGAAACTATATATGAAACCAATCCATCGCCTTCTTGGGTTATTTAATTCCTTTCCTATGTATGACTTGTTTTGAAATTACATTATGACCCACATTTGCACGTGTCTCCTTTCCTTACCCTTTGTAACGCTCATCTAAACTCTAAGCGATTGCAAAACTTGTATATTCATTGTATCTCTCCTATCGCGGTCTTTCTCTTCCTCTCCTTCCTCTCTCTCCCTGTATATATCCCCTGTCACTGCATCTTGTTATCTAATGTCTCTACCGAGAAACGTATGAAATAGTTATAATATTATAAGAAACACATACAAGCATATGCATGCCTTTATGTATCATGAAAACATTATTACAATTTACGTAAATATTTATTACAATTTACCGCAAGTAACGGTTATTACAATTTACGTCAATATGTATTACAATTTACGTTGGTATTACAATTTACGTCAATTTTATTACAATTTGCTGCAAGTATTACAATTCACGTTGTTATTACAATTTACGTCGTAACATAGCCATTGGCTCTATAGGTCATCAGACTTTGAAGGATTTATATCAGGCCTTGTATGTGAAATAATAGGTTCATAACATAAATGTAATGACTTATCACGAAACATTAAATTCCACTGGTTTTACGCTCATTAAAAGAAGTAGTAAAATAATTTCAAGGAGTGATATCTATAAGTCACACTCAGTATCACTAAATTTGCTCTCAATTCATGGTAGAATGCCTTTTATAAGTGTTTATTAAAACAACATCTGCAAAAATGCTTGATTTAGGAATGAAATAATGTTTGCCTTATCCGAGCCCATTTGGGTGTGAACTTTGGGGCTTCATGTAAGCTAAATCTTTGGAAAGGGAAAAAAATGCTATATGTGAAAAAGTCAACTCCATCAGCATTCTCAGATGGCGAATTTGGGCACATTTCACTTAATAGTTAATCGGCTTGTCACTGGTATTTAATATTGGCTTAAAACTTTGAAAAGTTCATCGGATCGATATATATTTTTCATATACAATGCATTATTGAACGCTTCAGATGAGAAACCCGGGCTTGAAAACTTTATTGAGAGATATGTTCTTCAAGTTTGGTTTTGGTATATATTTGGGTCGCTCGTGTTACTAATAGTGATGCTTTTGTGAGAGAATTTGCACAACGGGTTAAATATATTTATTCCCAAATGTGGAATCACGCATTGTATCTACTAGATTGTATCTTTAAATAAAAAAATATTGATGTGAAAAGAATACAAATTGCACTTACACGCTTCCGTCTCGGCTCACACATGCTTATGTTTTTCCGTCCATACACAGGTGTAACTCGATCACAGTACGCCCCTTTCAGTTGCTTGTTCATGTAACTTTTTTCGAAATAAAATTGGTTATTCTTAAGAAGTTGCTACTACGTTCCTACACATTTCTTAAAGTTCAAAATAGGTATTCGTTAAGTTCTATTCGTTCTTAGTACGTTTAAGAAATTCTCACACAGTGTTTACTCCTTTGACAGTGCGATATGAAGGGACGGGTATGAATAAGTGCGTTTTGGTATACATAGTTAAACAAGTAAAACATAAACAACTAGCAGCTGTAAACGTTATTAATGTTGGTTTTCGTCTACTTTTTTTATGGTAACCGGGCAATAAGAACAAGGGTATTTGGTTCAAACACATTTCATTCATGATGAAACAGTTTAGGAATAGGTTATCCCTCTTAGAATTTCCTCTCCTAGGGGAAGACGACAACGGGAACTTTTTTTGGAAAGGATATAGATTTCCCATGGCCAATTGTTTTCTTCAAAACTATTCCATTTAAGATTTAAACTTTTTAACGGGAATAAGAACGAGCAAGAACGTGCTGGATATTTGCAGAAATCGGGCCAGGACATAAAATGTTACATTTTCTGATATTCACTTTCATTTAGATGTCCATGGCTGGATATTACAATATTAAATGACTCAAGTGATAACAAACCTTTGTTATTTCTAAAAAGTATTAAGTATCCAGTTTTATTTTCAACTTGATGTTGACAGTTGGTAACTCTTGATCTCAGCATGCAGCATATTCATTGTGTTTAGATGTCCATATCATATAGTATCATATCAAGTATCTCCAGTGATAACAGATTTTGTGATTTTTAAAATGTATATTACTTATGATCAGCTTCTGTACCTTGTTTATGAAAAAGATTCAAGGTGTTACTTTTGTTATGTATAAAAGTTTACTTCATTTAAACATTGTTTTTGTTGTGAGGTTTGCTGATTGTTGAGAAGCAAGCTGTACAAGTAACGTGATACATATCCTATCGCCACTCATATCGGGATCCGTATCGTATCGCAACTTAGGTAAGCACATTTTTTAAATATATCATTGGGACTAAAATGTTAGTATCGTGACTTTAGCTTCTTATATGTTAGTAATTCATTAACTATTTAATCATTTAAAGTTGGCAAAGCCTAATTTAACATATATTAGTTGTGATATAAAGAAATGTTTTTCTTTCATATTTCTGCTTGTGCTGTTCTTGTATACGCATCGGCGATTACGGTTGTTTAAGATAAATCTTAGATTATTCCAGGAAATGTTTCCTTTTGTTTAATGTATTTGAATAAATACAACCTTTAATGGAAATAAAACATAAAGTATCTTCCTTCGAAGTTAATCATCTTTTACACTATATTGTTACTCTTAAATTGTATATTTGTCACCCAATATTATATACATCAACATTAGACTCAATTTGGACTCAAAACTTTCTGCAGATATACAGTTGATACACATCAATACTGTTGCATCGTGCGTGATAAACTGCACACAATGACCTACGTTTGCTTAGGGAACGGTGTTAAATGTTGAAAATGACACATTTTGTCCCCGTTTGCATGTTTGAAACTATAGATGCACACATATCATAGGAGAATAGATTCTCATGTCTCTGATGGCAGTTTGACAGCAAATTATACACACCAACGCATATTTCCTCAAGTTTAGGCCAACGTGAAAACACTTATTCACACCCAGTTGGTTTCCATAGAGACAATATTAATACAAAATTATAGTGTCCCCGGATCCACGGTGTAAATGATACACACTGTCCCCGTTTGCTTGTGAAAACTTACACATACGCACTTATTGTAGTAAAATTGATTCTCAGGCTGAGTATGACCGTCCGATTGCAATAATCTCTTGATGGTTGAATTAACAGTTATTTTCCAATAGAGTTAGACATAACATACACTAACTTTCATCTTAAACTTAACATCTCAGTATTAAATACAGATATTTGACGAGTGGCATTATTAAGATAATTGCCCTGGGTGGAGGGAAATAACATTAGAATCCCGGGGATTATGTGATAATCCCAGGGATAATACATCCACATAGGAATTATTGAGTATAATGTTATAGGCAGTATAGTGGTCTGACGGCACTGGAGGTTTCTAAACAAAGGTGAATTCAAATATCCCCGTTTCAATACAGAAATATCTGATAGACACATGTCCCCGCTTCCATGGTGTAAATGATACACACTGTCCTCGTTTGCTTGTGAAAACTTACACATACGCGCTTATCGTTACTGTAGTAAATGGATTTTCAGGCTGAGAATGACCTTCCGATTGTAATAACGTCTTAAACACACCGATATAGCCGTGATTTGTATACAAAAGTAAACCTAAATGTCCCCGTTTCCATACAAAACAACCTGATAGACACATATCCCCGCTTCCATGGTGTAAATGATACACACTGTCCTCGTTTGCTTGTAAAAACTTACAAATACGCACTTATCGTAGTAAAATGGATTTTCTGGCTGAGTATGACTGTCAGATTGGAATAACTTCTTTAACACACACATGTATCTTTGTTTTGTATACAATAGTAAACCCAAATGTCCCCGTTTCTTTAGAAAAATACCTGTTACACACTTATTGTAGTAAAATGGATTCTCACGATACGTATGACCCTCAGATTGCAATAACCTTTTAAACACACACACATATAGCCGTGATTTGTATATCCAAAATTAACCCAAATGTCAAGGTTTTCATAGAGAAATACCTGATAGACACATGTCCCCGTTTGCATGGTGTAATTGATACACATTGTCCCCGCTTCCATGGTGTAAATGATACACACTGTCCCCGTTTGCATGCAGAAAAGCACACACACAAAATCGGAGTGTGTCCCCGTTTCCTACATGAAAATTCATACTCGTTCAAATGTATCCCAAGTAGGTAAAAAACATACACCGTTTCAACCACTTTCTTTGTTTTGCAACCACTTATTGTTTCGAAGACAATAGTATTTCAAAAGAGTCATTGTTTAATTTGAATAGCTCATTGTGATATTGAAAAATGTATTGTGATATTGAATGAAGTCATTGTAATACTGAAAAGCGCTTTGAAATATTGAATAGTCCATTGTAATATTGAATAGTCCATTGTATAATATTGAATAGTGCATTGTAATATTGAATAGTGCATTCATATATTGAATGGTGCATTCATATATTGAATAGTGCATTCATACATTGAAAAGCGCATTGTGATTTTGAATGGTTCATTGAGATATTGAATAGCGCATTGTGATTTTGAATAGTTCATTGTAATATTGAATAGGTTATTGTAATATTGAATGGCGCATTGATATATTGAATAGTGCATTCATACATTGAAAAGCGCATTGTGATTTTGAATGGTTCATTCGGATATTGAATAGCGTATTAGCGCATTGTGATTTTGAATAGTTCATTGTAATATTGAATAGGTTATTGTAATACTGAATGGCGCATTGATATATTGAATAGTGCATTCATACATTGAAAAGCGCATTGTGATTTTGAATGGTTCGTTGAGATATTGAATAGCGCCTTGTGATTTTGAATAGTTCATTGTGATATTGAATTGGTTATTGATATATTGAATGGCGCATTGATATATTGAATAGTGCATTCATACATTGAAAAGCGCATTGTGATTTTGAATGGTTCATTGAGATATTGAATAGCGCATTGTGATTTTGAATAGTTCATTGTGATATTGAATAGGTTTTTGTAATATTGAATGGCGCAATGATATATTGAATAGCGCATTGTGTACTCTGCATTGAAATGAACTTTTTAATAACAAGATAAAGACGGGATTTGAATGGAGGCAGGGTTTGCATGGAAGACCGTACTCAATAGACCTGTCCTGTCCATTGATATCGGTGTTGAATGGAGAGGGGAGGAAGGGAGAGGATAGGGGGGCCCCCCATCCCCATTGAAATAAAATCAAATAGAGTTCTCACACAATGGGTCCCCCGACCGTCTTTGGGAGCGTGTCATCTGGACAGCTGAATAGAAAAGATTTGCTCCCTAATGAATCCATGTTGCATTATTGCATTTAACACGATAACACATCATCATGTTAAATAATTATTATACGACTGAAAAAGACATATAACTTAGAAATAATCTGTACATGCACATTCTAATATTTTGAACGGAGGGAAGCCATTGAATTTATACATTGAATAGATTTCATATAGACGACCATGGGGCTCGACTGTGATCGAGTCGGCTATTGTCCCACCGAAGAAGACCGTGGTATTGAGGTTTGTTGTGAGCTTTATTTAAACAGCAACATAATCCTTTTTTTTTAAAAAAAACTATTGGTATATGTCTGAACGAGTTTAACAAAAAAGATATCATTTCTAGAATATCAAACTAAACTATCTTATTTTCACATTACTCCGTGTGTACGAGCGTGTGTGAGTGGCGCGTGTTTGTCTTCGTTATGAAAATAGAAAACTGTTGATTCAAGCATGAGGCGATACCTTACAAGAGGGACAAGTAACGTGGAAGATGTATTTACTTAAGGGGCGGATACTATCCACAGGAGATCAAGTCTATTTACGTACCTGTCTCATTAAATTCACCGTGTTACCAAGTGTTATCAATGATATGATACCCAACACATGTCTAGTAACAGAAATTTCCAGGTTTAAGTTTCGTGAAATATTGTGTGACACAAATGCAAAAATCAGATCACCAGTGTTTTTCTCCAGATATCAGTATAATAACAATTGTTTGAAGGATGAAAATATCGGTTAATAATTACTACCACATAATACAGTTAATTGTTCTTAGTGCAACGAATGATGTTTAACATTTTGCATGATAAAAAGGCTTTATATGATTAGTTGACCATCCGATATTGACATGAGGAATTTAAATGTATCAAACACCTTTTAAATAAGAGGTTTCTCGTGCTTCCTTTGAATTGTTTTAAGTTTAATTACAAATTTATGAAATGTACCTTTTAGTGGTTTTACCTATACAATAGTTTTTTTTATGTAATTTTGTTTGTTATATTCAATCATCTAATCAAACATATATCCTATACATGATATTTAAGTCGATGAAAAGTTTGTTGACAATATATTTGATGTGAAACCAAAGATGTGAATGATTTGCAAACGGTTGACACAGTTATGCAATCATTCTTGAACCAGATTTTGAATTCAACCAATTCCCCTGATGCTTCATTTTATCCACATGTTTTTTTAATGAACCAATCATGGAAAAGGATATTGCTATTCAAGTAAGTTTTAAATCCAGACAGTCCAACGTCGGTTTTTAGTCAAGCTCTTTCAACTGGCGTGGACCGATCAAATCTCATCTTAACAGATATCATGGGAACGACATGCATAGACAGGTTAGTATTTTCTCTTTTATTTGTAAACCTGAAATTATTACCGATGTTGATAAAAGCTGTCTATGGCCATTTCAATCCAAAGAAAAATGTTTTTTTTAATTTTGTATTATTTCAAACTAATGGTGAAATATTTATTCATTGACAGAGAAACTGACAGCAAAATCACCCTCTATTCGTGGAAACAAGTGATGAGAGATCCTCATAGTTTGAAAGAGTCCATCGTTTCACAGTCCAACGATTTGTTTCAAGTTCGCAGTGAATGCGTGAAAGATGCTAAAAGGAAGTTTGAAGATGATTCAGGGACAACTAAACGAATCATCGTCAAAAAGAACAGAACATTACCAGTTTGTATTGACGAAGTCGACAGGACGAATATGGTCACCCATATAGAGAGACTGCTTACTTTGTGTTACTCTCTAGAAGTCGCAAAATGTATTCAACGACTTTCATTAGAACTATGTTTTGGTTGTATGTTTGACGAAGAACAAGTTCATACTTGTCAGATCTTGCCAGAACAGGGACAGGTCAGCAAATACTTTAACGCTGCCATGAACGAGGTCAATGAGGACAGGGTGCTAGATCACTGGTTTAAACTGTTGGACAATGATTCATCACTGAAACCGGTGTCTACTTTCGATTTGGTTCCATATCAGTGTAAGGACTATCGTGACACACATTTCAAAACAGCTCAATGGTTGACGGATTTGAAACCACTTGTAGTAAAGATTTTAATTTTAGAGAAACCGTTTCAGTAAAGTCTACTTTTATAAATTTATGCAAATAGGAATTTGAATGTATCTATGTTTATAACATGTATTAATAAAACGTTTATTGCACCATGTACGACTTTGTGTTATTCATTACTATGCCCGAGTATAAACCCAAATAGATAAAAATTGAACAGCGTGTTAAGAAAAGATCATTCTGAGTTTCAGTCATGAATAAGAAGGAGTATTCTTGGATCATTGTGGCTCATCCCACTGTAGAGTCAGAAACTACATTACATCAATGTAAATTCTGGTATGCAAGTAAAACGCTGGCTATGAACGACCTCAAACGCCATATTGCTAATGGGATAGACATACCAAACAGATGGGGAGGACCCTTTTACCACGTGCTTAAACGAACCAGTGTACTCTGCAAGGAAACAACACCAACCATATGAACTTGCTTGATTGAACAACGATAAATCATTTTACTTTGATGTTATTTATTGTTTAGCTCGGTCAATTTCCCATCTCTTCACCATGAATTCTCAAAAGCATAAGAATTCAGCTTCGAACAAAGCACTGCAAAAGTATTATTTTAATCCACGCAAACCAGAATAAGCAGGATGCCTACAGTTAACACAAACCTGTCAAATACAGATTCAAACGAATGAAAGTCAGGGTGAATTATATCAATGAAATGTTTGATGTGGATTTAGCAGATATGTCTAGATACACGAAATGGAATGATGGTGTGCGGTATTTGCTTGCAGCTGTGGATATTCTTTCAAGATTCGCATTCGTTCTACCTTTGGAAAATAAGAGACCAGAAACAGTGTTGAGAGCTTTCAAACAAATCCTCAAGCAACGACGTCCTAAGATAGTACGAGTAGATGGTGGAAGTGAATTCAAAGGGGCATTTAAGGCATTCCTACGAAGGGAAAATATAAAACTTACCATAGCTCACAATGAAAATATTAAAAGTAATTATGTGGAACGTTTTAACAGGACACTAAAATCACTGATCACGCGGCACATGAGTCATAACAACACCAAACAATATCTGGATGTTCTGCAAGATTTAGTGTATAACTACAATCATACCACACATTCTTCTTTGCCTCATCTTTCCCCCGCTCGTGTCACTAAAGCCAACGAAGTGAAAGTGTGGGATCATATCTCCCTGAAACCTCTGAGAAAGGCCAAGCGTAAAATAAAAAAGTACTTATTTAAAGTAGGTGACCTGCTTCGCATCTCATACCTCAGAAAACCTTTCAGCAAAGAAGCTGATCTCAGGTGGACCGAAGAACTATTCAAAGTGACCCGACGTTACAAGAAACAGTCGTTTCCCCAGTAAAAACTGAAAGATTTTCATGATGAGCCCGTGATAGGTTCCTTTTACACGAATGAGCTTCAAAAGGTCAACAAAGATCCAGATGCATTGTGGCAAGTCGAGAAAATTCTGAAAAGGAAAAAGGTTAAGGGGAAGAAGTATGCTCTGGTCGAATTGAAAGACTTTTAAGTGAAACTATGGAGAAATACGTATTTCTAAAGAGCTCTGACCCCAAAACAACATACTTCAAAGACAACACTTCCTATCATTTTCGAACAAAACTCAACCAAAGACTAATGTTTGACGGATTCTGGGTGGTATCTTTAACCGAATTGAATTTTGGTGACTTGGATCTAAAAAAAAGTGAAGAATTCGTATGTAGACGTTTTATTTAATCTGTGCGACAGTTCATTAGTACTTGACAGACAGTTACCTTTGTTGAGACGCATTGACCTCAGGAACGGTCCTTACTATTCATTTGCTAATGAATACTACGTTCATGTGAAGGTTAAAGAGTCTCCTGATATAGAAATCTGTATAAAAGCGAGCGACGACACACCATTGTCATTCTTGAAAGAGGAGACTCACGTAACACTTCATTTGAGACGCTACCCATTTGCTGATTGAAAACCAGCGAGAAAAATGGATACTCAACCTCTTTATGTACCGGATTATGAAAAATGGAAAAATTATTTCGAGAAACACATGACAAGAAGTTCTGGTCTCGTCAGAGGAAAGGTCCAGCCTAAAGTCATTCCCACTACACCCACGATCGAGGCGGATTCGAAAATCACACTGCACGTGACCTCGGAGACACAGAGTACAGTGGAGAGAGCAGCTGCTAAAAAAAACGTAAGCGATCTTTAAAAAGAGCTGCAGGTAATCAAGTTGTCACAACCAAGAAGATTCGTCGTACCAACAACATCAGACCTTCCAAGACAGCCAAAGCACTCAAGACCACCCCTGTGAAAGTGGAGGATATCTTTGTTTAAAAACACTACAATTCAAGCCAAACATCATGTCATTGTTCAACGACAAAGCCTTTGAAGAGGTTGTGATGGAAAATTTAAACGTTTTCAGCATGCCTCCCTATCAGACTGGCATTCAGAAGCATTATTTTGTCAATATACGTCCTTTCAGTCAAATCAACGATTCCTCCCCTCTCGAATTTCAAGTGTCCAATTCCGGAGGGGATTACATTGATCTGAAACGCACTCGTCTACACGTTAAGGTTAAGGTAACCCACGCCGACGTTACTGACAAAGGATGAAAACGTAGCCCCGGTGAACTTTATGCAATGACTGTTCTCACAAGTTGCTGTCTACCTACAGGATCAGTTAGATCCACCAATAATCACTACGCCCACAAATCAATGATGCAGGTCCTATTGAACTATGGAGAAGAAGCCAAGAAGACTCAGTTGACCTCCCAGGTGTTTTGCAAAGATTATGCCGAAAGCAACACTGATCTGGAAGGCAGCAATGTCAGCGGATCTCTCAATTCAGGAATGGCAGAGAGAGCCAGCTTCATAGCAGCAAGCAAAGTTCTGACCATGTTCGGGCCCATCTATGAGGACGTCTTCAACATGAACCGTTTCCTAATCAACGACGTGGACTTGAAATTGAAAATGTTTAGATCGGAACCTAAATTTTCTCTAATGAGTAGTGTGACTGCTCACGAGTTCAAAATACAACTCTTGGATGCCTATCTGCAAGTGTGCATGGTAAAGGTCAACCCAGCTTTAATCTTGGCTCACAACACCTTATTCAAGAATAACAATGCGCTCTATCCCTACACCAAAAGCGAAGTCAAAGTAACCAGTATTCCTGCCAGTCAGCTGAGTCACACCATTGACAACGTGTCCAACCCTGTGGCTAACAGATACATCGTCGGATTGGTGGAAAGTGCCAGCTTAAATGGAAGCTACACGGTAACCCATTCAATTTCAAGTCCTCAATGCTTAAAAAGATCACACTCTCTATGAATGGGGTCAGTGTACCGGGACAGCTCATGGAAGCAGATGATGTAGGAAGTTATGTGAACATGATAGATGGTATGGGTTTATGGAGGAAGACTAGGGAAACGGTATCAGCAGAAGAGAATTTCTCCTGGGGAATGCATTGTTTGTCTTCAACATAGACAACATGTGTGCAGAGTCTGAATACCTAAACCTGGTAAAAACGGGAGATGTAAGTCTTGAACTCGAGTTCAAATCAGCCCTCACAAAGACTCTCAGCTGTATTGTCTTGACTCAGAGAAACTCTATCCTCGAAATCGATCAAGCCCGCAACGTGTTTGTGAAGTTACCGGGCGAGATGAAAGCTACTCAGTTGATGTGTGCCATACAGTGTGACAGTGCTTACGCAGACATGTTTTAGGTGTTTATGCGAAAGACACTCTACCCATGCTCTCCCCTTCCATGCTAAAAAGGGGAGTTGGTCTCGTTGTCAATACAGATGTTAGAAAACGCATGGGTCGCCATTGGATTGCAATGCATCTGAAGGGAAATAGAGCAGAGCTGTTTGACAGTTTATCAGAACCGGTTGATGGAGTATTCGATCGCTATTTAAAGTCTTATGTTGGCTCTTACACTAACAATGTTCAACAGTTACAATCTGCAGATTCACAAGGGTGTGGCTTTTACTGTTTGTATTTCCTACTGTATAAATTTAAAGATCATCTAAGATTGAATCAGATTGTCTATCAGTTCAGTGCTAATGAATTACTTTGGAATGATGCTTTTGTTACTCGCTACATTTGTAACTACTTCAAATACTGCACCCATGCTTGCACAACTTGTATTGACATTTAACAATGTTATTCGTCTGTCATGTGAATAAAATTATTCAGTTAAAACTATGTTTTGTTGTGTATAAATACCCGATTCAATTGTCATATGTAAATCGTCTACATAGAAAGTACAATAAAAGCTAGCTGTAGCATGGACTGACAGTTACTTTTAGTCTTGTCTGCTGAGAGTTAAGACGTCCCCTTTCATGAGGAAACTTTAAGGGTTACAAGTATTTTCAAAATGTTGGGTAAGACCAAGTCACTGTCATCCAAAACACGTCAACGAAAAATATTGACAACAAAACAATCCCTTAAGACACGGTTTACATCTAACAAGGGAAAAAGAATCATAAAGAAGAAGAAAAAGACTGCACTTAAAATACAACCCATGTCAAGACAACAGACTGTTGTTAAACGAGCCAAAGCTGTCTTGAAACGTCACAAGGCTGAAGGGTATAAAAGAATGCTTCCACTGATCTAATTGCATACTTGCTACCTTATCACCATGGGGGTTACAACCTGTCCCGACTGTGACAAGGGTTTTACAAGAAAAGATAATCTGTGGAGACATTGGAAACAGATGCATCAATCGACTGAAGATTCGTCTCCTTCTCCCCCTTCTACTCCTACACTTCCGGATAAACAACTAGCTAATAATGATAATAGGAAGGTGAAGGTCATGACTGAGTGAGTTGTGTGTGACGAGCTCCGGGAAATAATGTGGTTTACCTGTAATCAAAAGGAGACTTGATGCTTACAAACTGATCTGACATCATACATGAACACGTGGGACCCATTGTAAGTGAATTTTGAATTGTATGTGTGTATTGATACAAGATAGACACGATATCTATATACAGTGAGACACCACTCTACACAAACAATATGGCGACCCGCCCACTCGGCCCATCTGGCAGTACACGTTCTGCAACTAATGTATCATCGGGTGAGTCTGATACAATCAGTCTACATGACATAAGGGAACTGATCTTGTCTTCAGAAAGAAATCTTTCAAAAAAGATAGACCGTGTAGACGCTAATCTTCAAGAGGCAATCGCGAAGATTGAAGCTGATGTGGCTGACACTAAATCACGAGTGGATGAGTCTGAGAAGACTCTAGAATCACACCAAGAAGAAATAGATTCACTAAAAGAGTCCATAAACGTCCTACGTGCAGACATGGATCTGAAATGTAATCAACTTAAGCAAGAGGCAATCATAAAAGAACTTCATGATCGGAAACCCAACCTCTTGTTTAATGGAATCCATGAGGAAAAATATGAAGATCCAGAATCCGTAATAAGGAATATCCTGTGCAGGAATTTAAAACTAGATCCTGGAAAAGTGGATCAAATCTACTTTAAATCAGTCCACAGACTTCCAAAACCTAGATACAATGTACAACAACATACACCACCCAGACCCCCCACTATGATAGTATCATTTGTGTCTATGGCTGATAGGGAAGATGTCTTCAGGGCCAAATCTGGACTTTATGAAACACAGATGAACATCCAGCCAGATCTACCTATTGGTATGAAGAGAATAAAGCCTTCCTCAACAAAAGAGCCTATGAACTGAGATCAAAAGAAAATATCTACACAAGAATAAGAACAAAAGGCATTGATCTTGTTCTTGAGAAAAAGCTCCCTACAGAACCACAATCAGCTTGAAAACTAGTGCCTGTAACCATTCCAGAGGCACTCAGACTATACTGAGTCTAGACCATGATACTCATATCAAATATACCAGCAAAGACCTTTTAGTTTTATTTCTATTCACTTATGACAAAGAACCAACTTCTAAAAGAGGTGTGATATGCATATGAAATAACAAAGCTGTCAATTTCTGCTATACATATCTGATATAATTGAATATAACATCTACATATGTAAAACAAATATGTAATAATTTAGTGAGGAATCATTAACATGTGCTTGTGTGTGTATATATGTATGTATTCATGTATGTGTGTGTGTGTGTGTGTGTGTATGTGTATGTATGTATATGCATATATATGTATGTATGTATGTATGTACATGTATATAAGTACATACTTATGGAAGAGGTTGAAGAATTAGCAACTTGTGAACTGATCAGGAATAGTCATTAGTGTATGGTATTGAGGTCATCTCAGATTTGACTCTGACTCATATCAGATAAACAGACCTACAGAATCTTAATTTCCATAGATGTACATTTAGGAACAAAACTCAACTTTTTTCATGATAGATGGTTTCATATAATGAACAAAATAAAGCAGTTTACAATATTTTTTATATTTTTTTACCACAATGAATATCATCACATCCATATTTCCAGTAAAATATGCACTTGGAAGTAAAAATACTTATTCTTTTTTTCTGATTTGGAATACTATTAATAAGTAATACTATTGATATAACATATAATGAGTAACAACTATAAGCTGGTCAGTATAATACAAAACAAAACTTAACTGGCATCATGATTCATCTATACCATACATATACATGTATTGGAAGCTCTGCAGGTGGTGTGTATGGAAAATACAATATATGTATGTATACATGTGTGTAATTATGTGTGTACATGTAGTATGCATATAAAGAATCACTTAATGATTAAGAAAAATTAACATCTATGTATGCAAACTATACCTGGAGAACTATCACTTCCATCATTTTGACTACACCCAACTGAATATGTATAAACATATCCAACTGTTTATATCTCCATATGTGTATATTACATATATGCTATTATGAGAATTGTGTTACTCTTGCCCATGTTTATATGTTGTATATGTTGATATTTACCATGAATTTTCAAGTGTATTGCTAAAATTTGTGTATTACATTTACTTTTGTCTATGTTTATATGTTGTATATGCTGATATTTACCATGGATTTTCAAGTGTATTTCTTACATTTGTGTATTACACAATTCAAGCATAATTTATTTATAACTTAATTAAATAACATACTCTATTTGACCTAATCAAACATCAACCAAAATAAATTTGTCATGAATACCAAAACATATCTTAATAATACAATTCCTCTATACTGAAATATCCAAAAACATAACACACTGATACTTGCAATATAGAATCAGAACATAATTCACTTAAAACCACAAACATAACAATCCACTTTACTAATGTAGTCAATACCACCATGTGTAATTGTAAATAGTATCCAAACATGTATCCCACATAGATAAATAACCACCAAATCATTAATAACATTCACAAAACTCACTTACCATAAACAACTCTTTATTTACCTTACACATTCATAAACAAACTTTCACTGACACTCCTAAAATATAAATTCATCAAACGTTAAATTACTGACTGAAGACAACACTAAACCCACAACCTGAAATGAACAAGCTCGCTGCACGTGCACGGCACATCACGATGAAAGCATGACACCCGTCACTCAACTTCAAGCTCTCTCACACTGAAGCCCAACTTCCCACTATCAGGTTCCCACATTACCCGGATAAACATGAAACACATGAAGGTAACACATTTCATATTCTTTAACTATACCTTTTCTTTAAGCTCTCTTTTTCTACTTTCATCTTCTAATCTGCAAAACGTTCTCCATACAAACATTTATATTAACAAAAACAGTTCATTCACCATTGTTCAGATCAAATACCCACCATAATGCATGATAGATTGAAAATATTATCGTCAAACTGCCAAGGCCTGAATAATAAACGTAAACGTATAGATTTGTTTCGCCATCTTAAAAGCAAAAACGCTAATATTTATTGTATCCAAGATACGCATTTCACAAAGGAAATAGAAAATAGAGTAAGAGATGAATGGGGATCAAAATATTGTTTTTTCAGCTCTTACAAAAGTAATGCCAGAG
This sequence comes from Gibbula magus, assembly GCA_936450465.1. Lineage (NCBI taxonomy): Eukaryota > Metazoa > Mollusca > Gastropoda > Trochida > Trochidae > Gibbula > Gibbula magus. The sequence continues at coordinate 4,848,201 of OW388295.1, read as the reverse complement.
GGACAGCCATACTTCTTAATAATAACTTTGATTTTGCCATTGAAGACTCTAGATATGATATAAATGGGAACTACGTAGCATTGAAAATGAAAATTACGAATAAAATATTTACTTTGATAACAATATATGGACCAAACACCGATACTCCGGAATTCTATCACAAAATCATGTCGATCATTACTGACTTCCAATCAGATAGTTTTTCTAAATGTGGAGATTGGAACTTTGTACAAGATCCAAAATTAGATTACTTTAATTATAAAAATATTAATAATACTAAAGCTAGAGAAACCTGGTTAGAATACATGGCAGAACATGATTTAATAGATCCATGGAGAGAACAGAACCCAGAAAGTCAAAGCTACACATGGAGACAGAAAAACCCTATCAAACAGGCAAGACTTGACTATTTTATCATATCAAAAAACCTCGAAAGCTCAATTAATGAAACTTGAATCGACTCGGCATATACATCGGATCACTCTATAATTTGGATTGAACTAAATATAAGCGAAATAGAAAGGGGAAAAAGCTATTGGAAATTTAATAATTCCTTACTTTATGATAAAACTTATGTAGAGGAGATCAAATTACTGATTAATGAAACTAAAGAACAGTATAAATCATACATAGATGAAACAGGCAAATATGTCTTCAAAATCAATTATCAACTATTCTTTGAAACACTCTTGCTAATGATCAGAAGACATACAATAGAATACTCGTCATATAAAAAAAAAAAACAACAGGAACTTAGACAAACACTTGAAGAAAGAATAGATGACCTTGAAATAAGAATAGATTCATCCAGTGATATTGGTGCTAAAATAAAATTACAAGATCAATTAAAGAACGCAAATAAGGAATTAGAGACCATAAATAAAAAGGAAATAGATGGTATAATATTACGGTCCAAATCAAAATGGAAAGAAGAAGGAGAAAAGCCAACCAAGTTCTTCCTTTCATTAGAAAATAGGAACTTTTTAAATAAAGCTATTTATAAACTAGAAAATAAACAAAAAGAAATTCTCACCAAAAAAGAAGATCTGATAACTGAAACTAGAACATTTTATCATAACCTGTACCAGAAAAAGTCATGCGAAAAGGTTAATCTCACAGAACTGTTCAAAGACATTGAAGTCCCAAAACTGACTGAAGATCAACAAGAAAATCTAGAAGGACAGCTCAAATATGAAGAAGTACTAATTGCTCTGAAAAAAATGAAAAACGAAAAAAGCCCCGGCTCATCTGGCTTTACTGTTGAATTTTTCAAATTCTTTTGGTCTAATATTCACGAATTTTCATAAGATCATTAAACTTAGCCTATGAAAAAGGAGAATTGTCCCTAACTCAAAAACAAGGTGTTATAACTTGCTTCCCCAAAAAAGGCAAACCAAAAAATTTGCTAAAAAATTGGAGACCCATTTCTCTGCTAAATGTTGCATATAAAATCGGATCGTCAACTATTGCAAACAGAATAAAAAATGTCCTGCCCTCTGTAATAAATGAAGATCAAAAAGGATTTATGTCAAAGAGGTATATCGGGGAATGTACGCGCCTAATATATGACATCATTGACTATACCGAATATATGAATATACCAGGTATTCTACTCCTCATTGACTTTGAAAAAGCATTCGATTCCGTAGACTGGAATTTCATTCAAGTAGTCCTTAAATTCTTCAATTTTGGAACATCAATTACAAGATGGATAAAAACATTCTTCAACAATATTCAATCATGCGTAGTAGTAAATGGCTTTCTCTCACACTATTTTGACGTATCAAGAGGTTGTAGACAGAAGATCCTATCTCCCCATATATATTCCTCTTATGTGCTGAAATTCTGGCCATAATGATCAGAAATAATAAACACATTAAAGGGATACAAATTGGAGATACAGAATACCTGATTTCCCAATACGCTGATGATACATCGCTTACATTAGATGGCACTGAAAAATGCCTGCAAGCCACATTAGAAACGCTTAGTCAATATGCCACTTTTCAGGCCTAAATATAAACATCAACAAAACACAGGTATTATGGATAGGTTCAGAAACGAATTCCAAAATAACTTCTTGTAGAAGCTGGAATCTAGATTGGAAGAACGACTCTTTTACACTATTAGGAGTTATATTTACGCATATTTTTCTCGCGGAAATGGTCGAACGCAACTACAAAGATAAACTTAAGACTTTTAAAGTATCTATGAATCAATGGTTAGCTAGGGATCTCACTCCCCTAGATATAAATACTGTATTAAAAAGCCTACTCTTACCACAACTTAACCATTTATTTGATCAAATAATAAGAGAAATCAAACAGCTATGTTATAAATTTATATGGAAAAACAAACCTGACAAAGTTAGCCGAGACACACTTACTGCAAATTATGAACAAGGTGGAATACGAGCACCAGATATAGTAAGTCTCATACAATCACAAAAGATGTCATGGATAAAAAGAATATCTAACACTGATTCAAAAATAAGTAAACTGTTACATATAAATACTCAATGCCAAACAAGCAGTTTTATACAAACTTGCGAATCACACATACTTGAATCTGTAATAACACCACGAACAAATAATTTTTGGAAAGACATGGGGCACGTTTATGACAAAAAAAGCAGAAACAGTTTTGAGTGCCAGCGATGTCTTATCCCAACCTTTATGGTCAAATGAAAATATCAAGATAGGTGGTAAACCAATTAATTATAAACATTACTCACGTAAATGAATTACATATATAAATGACATCGTAGATAACAACGGGAAGTTTTTAACCTCGGAACAAATAAAACAGATATTCGGATGCACAACTAATTTCCTAGAAACACAAGGAATAATAGAAGCTATTAAATGTTATTGTAAATCTGTAAATGTCATCTTGCAAAAAAAACTTCAACTACCTATTTTACCATACTTCTTGCAAAATATTGTCGGAAATCCAAAAGGTTGTAGAGACATTTATGACATACTCATACACAGAAAAAAACCACCAAAACACTAACATACCGAGAAAAATGGCAGAAAGAATTAAACGAACACATGGATAATAAAACATGGGAAACGATAGAACGCATAACATTTAAGTCTTTATAATAGTGTAAAACATTCTTGGTTCCAATATAGCATATTGCACAGGTTCTTACAAACGAATGATCTACTAAAAAAAATGAGATACAAAGAAACTAATACTTGTACTTTCTGCAAAACCGAGAAAGAATCAATTATACATCTGTTACATGACTGTAAAGCTGTTAAAACTATATGGAAAGAAATAGAAAAATGGTTATTTGAAAAAACCGGATGTAATATAAGCTTCTCCAGAAAAAACATTCTCCTAGGATATTGCGAAAAGCGAAAATATGTACTAAACTTGATAATAATAGTCTTAAAATACAATATATTCAAAATGAAACAACAGGAAAAATTACCAAATTTGAAACATGTTAAAGAAGACATAAAGACCATGTACTACATTAACCGATTTAACTCCTATTCAAATTGCAAATATGACAGCTTCATGAAATTCTGGTCAATCTGTCATGATCTATTTTGAGTATTTTGAGCAATGTTGTACATCAAATATTTGATATACTTGTCCACTTTCTGTATATATATATATATATATATATATATATATAAATGCTTGCTAAGAATACCTGTGTACATCATCAAGACCGATTTATACATCCATGTTAAATTGAACTGTTTCCTGTAAAAAGTTTGCCATGTATGGAGTTCCAAAAATAAACAAATTTAAAAAATAAAATTAAAAAAATAATGATAATATATACAAAGTCCTCCTCCTCTGAATAGACACCTTCGGACACACACTCCCCCTCCTCCTCTGAATAGACACCTTCAAACACTCACTCCTCCCCCTCCTCCTCTGAATAGACCCCTTCAAACACTCACTCCTCCCCCTCCTCCTCTGAATAGACACCTTCAAACACTCACTCCTCCCCCTCCTCCTCTGATTAGACACGTTCAAACACTCACTCCTCCTCCTCTGAATAGACACCTTTAAACACTCACTCCTCCTCCTCCTCCTCCTAGGTCTCCTCTTCGTCCGGATAACCGAGTAACTCCTCCTCACGAAAACCAACGAGAGCAGGGAGGGTTTAAATTCCAGATTCCATCAAATAGCATTGTTGTTGGACCGAGTGGATGTGGAAAATCACTCTTTGTCTTCAATCTATTACGATGTGGATTCATTAACCCTCTTCCCGAATGTATTATCTCGTGTTATACTGTGTGGCAGCCTCTTTATGATTGCATTCTTCAAACATTACCTCAAGTAAGCTTCGTTAAAGGAATACCTTACAATCTCGAAGACGACAAATACTTTGATGCTGATAAAAATAATATGATGATAATGGATGATTTTTTGTCTGAAGCAAAGAATGATAAGAGGATTTCCCGTCTGTTTACCCAAACTTCCCATCACAAAAATGTAAGTATCAAGTTGCTGCTGCAAAATCTCTTCCCGAGAGGAAAGGAATCTCGTGACATTGCTCTCAATTCCCATTACATAACACTTTTTAATTCACCAGTGGACAGACAGCAGGTGAAGTTTTTTGCAAGAAGGATATTTCCTGAAGACATTGGTAAATTTATGACCCTTTTTGGAAGAGCTCACATTGGATCTCAAACCCGACACAGGTGAGAAGAATAGACTACATGTGAACATTTTGACACCTGATGACATTAGCTGTGATAAACAGAATGATTCACAACATCAACCACAATGCGTCTCAAGCATTTGACGTTCAGACAGCTCCTGACATTCGTCCCGATCACACTTCCACTTCTAAAGTAAGGTCGCTTGGCGTGGAAACAACATCTATGTCCAGTGACGACACAGGACCTTTAAAAATGGCCACTGCTTGTATGGACTGTGGTGTGTTAATAGAAAACACCGACGATTTACAGCGACACGTCAAGTCATGGTGTCCAGCAAGTGATAGTTTGAAAACTAAGAGGAAACGTGTCAGATACGAGAGCGATGACATTAGTGAAGATGAAGATCAGAAAGGAGGAGGTCATGGCATCCGACACCATCGTGAGACTAACATGGAAGCAGAGGAGTGGCAAAATTTTGGTTTACAACGCATTTGGAATCGTATGTACAACATCAAAAATGACATGATGAAACTCAAGAGGAAAAAGTACAGACAATATGGTCGAACAGAAGAATGGATTGATAGAAAAATGAAACAAATGTGGGAAAAGGAATTGGTTAACAGTCTTAACAATGTTATTGTGTTCACTCAATACTTCCGACAGGCACCTCTATTCAAACCCAACCTAGAAAGCTTGAGTGATCTGGACCCTGCCACTGATCAAACTATCATCAAAAGCAAGATATCGCGTTTCATGAGAACTATCATGACAGACATTATGACATTTGGGGATATAGCGGAAGAAGAAAGTGATACTGAATCTGTCATCGCTGCCGAGGATGAGGATAATGATGATAATGACAATGATGATAATGATGATGATGATGATGCTAACAATGACGGGAATGAAAAGGAATAGATAAACATTGAGAACTTTCAATTATGTATTCTGTAAGATGGTATAATTCAACCCACTATTCAATATTACAATGGACTATTCAATATTTCAAAGCGCTTTTCAGTATTACAATGACTTTATTCAATATCACAATACATTTTTCAATATCACAATGAGCTATTCAAATTTAACAATGACTCTTTTGAAATACTATTGTCTTCGAAACAATAAGTGGTTGCAAAACAAAGAAAGTGGTTGAAACGGTGTATGTTTTTTACCTACTATCCCATAGAGCCAGTCAACGTTGTTTAACTAACATACATGACAAGCGAAGTAAGCCATGCAAGTGGTACAGCTGTAGAGCAGCTAGAAAAAATGTCCCCGGTTACATGTGTTTTCTTAGTGTCCCCGTTTGTCACCTTTAACATCAATGTGTGTGTGTGTGTGTGCGTTTGTAAACCTCTACTTTTGAGGTACATTATATGTTTACACACCAACATAATGAGGTACACCAAACTACTGAGGTACATTTTATCATTACCTCAGAAGTTTTACCTCACTTTCTACGTGCATTCAACGAGTGTTACCCACACTCGAAATATCTCATATACCTCGGTATAGCGACCAAATACGTGTCTGTGTGTTTGGTGTGTTTGTGGTGTAAAGGTAGCACACATGGGGCCATGGTAACGCGCATCTAACTGCGCATACATGTATGGACAGTTACTAATTTGCATATGACGTTCCGCCTGCCTGGGCATGCGCGTAGTATCAATACCGGAAGTGCTCTCTTGGCGCCTCATATCGTTACGAGAACTGTCAGGACTGCCGAACAAAACCACATCATAGAATGATCTTGACGGCTGCCATGATTTGGATCAACGATGATGAAAGGTAATGTACAATTTAATTCAACCATGGCGTTTTACACTCTCACAATTTACTCATAAGTTAAGTGTGAAAGGCCGCAGAGTTTGTTTTCAGTGTGTATATATAGTTCTTTATCGCTATTTTGAGGTATATACCATCGTTTTCTGATATGATGAGTATTGGGATATCAATTACTGTGGAATTTAGCCTTATTGACAAACATCATTAGCACGATAACGTGATAGATTACACATACTTCTAATATGTGATGCGACACGATCATTTATTTTATTATTTTGTCTATTTTAGTTTCATTATTCAAAGTTGCTAATTTGTACAATACGGAGGTGTCACTTGTTTTCGTGGTATTTGATTTTGTTTAAGGTGAAATAAGGACGTACAGCACATCACCTGCTACGATGATTTATTTTACTGCATTCCAATCACAGATTGTCATAATAGAAATGCATAAACTAAAGTTGTTATATGTTTTGTTTTTACATTCTCGCTGAATAATTATTTATCTTAGTACAGTCATGTAGGCTGAAGATATGCGGAGGAAAATCATACTCACTCACACAAAATTCATTATAATTAATAAATATAGTATCACGTAAACAATAATTTCATTCAAAGTTTGGACAATATAGCCTTGTTTGTAAAAAGTTTTAAAACATAAAATTGCCTAAAATAGCCATAAATGATAACACAGAAATAAATAACCCCTTCATGATAGAGCACATTTCTAACATATACTTTGCCTTATTTCTAGAGCAGAGAATGTGATGTATCGCTTGTATAGTTCAATAAAAATATATAAAACTTATATCAACTTCAATTTGAATGTAATTCTACACCAGCGATTGTTTCTGGTTTCTGTCCGGCTCAAATTTGTTTTTCCGGATTTTAATAAGGGTAATGGGGAGGTAACTCTATTCCCATTAGGAAAATATTTAACGTTGGTCAGGTATGGTTCTGGTTTCTGTCAAAATCAAGCAAGGGGGTATAAATATTAGCACATTTGATCTTATATATTGTAGTTTAGATTTGTCATTGCTTAAACTAGGTATCAGCCGTTGACATGTTTGTATTAACCTGCTGAATACGACCATATCTGAACCATTATCATTTTAGATCTGTTGCTTGTTATGTTGGGGGAGGAGGGGGGAAAGAAGCAGGTCCAGGTGACGCAGTCAAACTTAGTTTGGAAAATATTTGTTCCTATTTGTTAAACAGCTTGCAGTTTGTATGTAATCAAATACATAAACACAAGTATATAAAAGACAAATAAACATTAGGGTCAGATTTCCGGAAAAAAATAATTTATAAATATAAATGCAGTAAAAATCATTTCAAAATGCACATACCTTAATAAGTGTAGGCACCTTTAAGAATAGAATTGATTGATTGCTTGATTGATTGTCATATCAAAATTGAAAAAATACAACAATTCTATTGTGATATTTCAATTATTTTCAACAGATTAAAAAGTATACCGGTAGTTATAAAACATTTCTCCAGAATATTTAAGCATATGGTCAAAATTAAAACTGTAGCATTGCAATATAAATGTATTCAATAAAATAGGTATGAATGTGTAATATATAGAGTATATGACATCTGGATATCACAGTTTGGCAAATGATTTTTAAAACAGGTTATGTTAATTTTTGGTGTTTGACAATGCCATTTTTTTAGCACACATACATATTTATGGTGAGGTATCAGAGCCTTGCTTGTTGACCAAGCCATATTCATTTTGAACAAGATTTTGTTTTTAAATTTAATAAATATAGCATATTAACTTGATATTTACATTATTTTGAACAGTTTATAAAATAAAAAAAGTATGTTTATGAAAAATTTCCTCAAAAATGTTTAAGAGTTAAGTGTAGAATTGCAATGACCTCGAGTGATTTGTTTTCGGCCACTTAAGACATACATCAATAATGCGAATAAACTTGTTTTAAAATTAATAAATACACTTCACTATTTATGCATATGAACTTTATCTAAAACAAATTAGAGATAACTTGTAGGGGAACATGTTTTGATGCCTTACTATATTGTCCCATTTAGTGAGTCCTTCTGGAATTTTTACAGTGAGTCAGCGAGCCAATGTCGGAATGGGATATCCCAAGCTTTTGATGGAAGTTCCGTTGACCCCGAATATGTCCATAATGCCAAGGCATAGAAATTTTGTTGGCAGCCGGTAAGACTTGTACGAATTATTAAATTATTGACATAACATGCAAAATGTATTTCAGAATAGTAATCATATTTAGCTGAAAGAGAAATTTGTGTGATATTAAGTAAATGTGAGCTGTTCGAAAACCATTTTCTTGGTAATATATATATATATGTATTCAATTAAATCTTTTGAAATATATTACAAATACACCAGTGCCGCTTCATTATCCATTTTCTAGCATTTTTTTCAAGGTACATCTATTAAAAATATTTCTCTAGGTTCACTAGGTTAAAAGTGTATTGTGAAAAATTATATGTATGTCATTGCCAGTAAATCTATACCCTATAATAGAAAATTTGATAATGTTTTTAAACATCTGTACACAATGTTGCAAAATATTCAAATTTAAAAATATAATGCTAATGCTAAATTGATCGCCTCATAAATTTTCAGCTCAACAGGCCTCAACCTTCCCATTCATAACACTGCCAGTCTAGTCACTGAGCACTTTGCTTCTGACTGAGCCCTTGGCTAATAAGATGAGCCATCACAGCTGTATGACACTGGTGCATTTTAGTCTTCTGTAAGAGAGTTAGTCTCAAGTTACCTAGGTTAGAACAGACTACATGTGGTTGGTTGTTTATCAGAGGAAAGGGGGATGTTTGGGATAGATCATAGGAAAGGGGTTCAGTGGAGTGAGAAGATAATTTATTCTGAATCGCTTCAATGCATGTAATTTTGACTCATTTATATGTGATGAATTCCTTCAAATTTTGTAGTGTTTTGTATTATGATTTTGGGAGCATTTGTTCAAGATATTTGCATTAATAGTGATTTCAACCAACAATGTGACCGATTTATTTTATATTAAGTGTCAAGTCATGTTGGTCTCATGCAATCACATTAGACTGTTTTCATGGTCATTGTTTTCAACTTAATGCAAGGGTTCACTCTATTTAAGCCCATCAGGGCTGATGGGCTTATGGCATGGACGTATGTATGGGGCCTGACTTCTTCTCCACAACTGCTAGACCCCCAGGCCTGAAATTTTGTGAGGGGGGTAATTTCAATCTTGTACCTAGTCTAGAGGATCAATGTTTGTTCATCTTGGCCTCATTTCCAACCTTTATTTCACTCCAGGAACTAGTAGGGCAAACTGACTGAATTTTCGCTCCCATTCATATATTATGAATGATAACATACTAATTATACCCCCGCTACGAAGTAAGCGGGGGTATATAGCGGTCATTCCGTCCGTCCATCCGTCCGTCCTTCCGTCCGGTCAATTTTTCTCAAAAACCATTCAAGGTACATCAACCAAACTTTTTACAGTTGTTAACCATGTTCTTCCGATCGCGCACGGACAATTTTCAATTTTCTGAGATTTAAATTTTTGGTCGTTTCCATGGAAACGTCACTTTTTGGACTTAGTTTTATTGTGTTCAATGGGGACAAGGTTTCTCGGATACTGTTCAACCTAGGTGAAAGAAATTTTGGTTGTGAGTACTCATGACCTTTCTCTTTATCGAGTTCTAAAACCAGTTCCGAAATATTATTTTTTACGGATTTATGGCCCTTGAATCCGAAATTGAACTTAGGACCAAACGAACTGTGATGCTCCAATGGGGACAAGTGTTCTCGGAGAGTATTACATCTAGGTGAATGAAATTTAATATGGAGGTACTCCAGATGATATTATTCATCAAGTTCGAAAACCAGTTCCGAAATATTATTTTTTTACGTAGTTATATCCCTTGAATCCGAAATTGAACTTAGTAACAAAATAACTGTGATGCTCCAATTGGGACAAGTTTTCTCGGCAACTGTTACATCTAGGTGAATAACATTTTAAACGTAGGTAGTCCAGATGATACTCTTCATCGAGTTCAAAGTCCAGTTCCGAAATATTATTTTTACGGGGTTATGAAGCCCTTGAATCTGTAATTGAACTTGGTACAAATTACCGTTGTGATGCTCTAATTGGAAAATTAAGTTACCTGAAAAATATTACATCTGGGTGAATGAAATTTTGTAATAACGGTCCATTCCTTGAATTATTTTGGACAATATTATGATGCTTGAAGCTGTTTTTTAAACATAGTAACCTTCACATCTAAAATTATCAATGGACGGATAGCGGATGGCGGGGGTATGTGAGCCATGCTCACTTTTTTCTTGATATTATATTTAAAAAATTAATTTCAGCAAGTCAAAATTTTGAACATAAAGACTTAAGTATTTTACTCGATTTTGATATACCGGTAGGTATATGTAATTGCTTTCGATTACCCTCAAAATAATGGTTTAAGTTGCGTATGTCAATTGTTGACACTGTGACACATATATGGATCATGACCTAAAAAGTTATTTTCATCTTTTTCTCATGGGTCACAAGGGTCAGCAGCCTTAAACAATAAATGATGACGGTATATAAATGAAACCTAATTAATGTTCATGCATTTTGAGATGGTATACACATACATATCATTAACATACTGATGTTACTTTGTTTATAGTTTTGCCCATTTATGAAAGCACATATTTTTCAGACTCTGGAAATGTTGGGTTCACAACTGAATCTGCAGTGATGGTCCCATCTTACATGTCTATGAAGGACCTCAGAGAAAGTGGAAGCATCCTACTTGTTTAGTATTCCAGACAGGAGTGAAACATTTCACTCAGCAAAGGCAACCAGAGGTTAGTGAATAAAACCATTAGGTTGCAATGCTTACAGTTTGAGGTACCACACACACACAGATTATTTACAAACTTCAGAGATTGAAGCGTCTTTAACACCTACAGATAAATGTTTTCAACCATTGTACGTAGATGTGTTAAAAAGTACTGGTGTATACATTCTGAGGTAGTACACATGTTGCTATTTTATACCACATACTGTGGTAGTTATCTTAGGGTAATGTGGAAACATTTTGTATATTCGTCGCCCTGTCCGTCCGTCCGTAATCATTTTGTTTCCAGAGCAGAACTTGAAAAAAAACATTCATGATATCATTCTGAAACTTCCTATGTGTATTACATTTTGTAGCGGTGTGTACATTGTGAGGTAGTACACACATGTATGTTATTAACATACTGAGGTGAATATGTGTACAGTTTTTTATCCCACCGGTATGTAATACTGTGGAATATATTCATCGCCCTGTCCATCCGTCCGTTATCATTTCGTTTCTGGAGCAGAACTCGAAAATAAACATTCATGATATCATTCTGAAACTTCCTATGTGTATTACTCACCTACTGAAGTGGTGCCTTTTTGAGATTTCTGAACATTTTTAAAAAACATTTTCGTTTCCATAGAAACGTATTGAATTTGGACTTTGTTCAGGGACAGCTTCTTTTCCGGAGCACAGCTCCAAAACTCTTCATCATATCTTCATGAAACTTTGCATGTGTATTACCCACTAACTGAAGTGGTGCCTTTTGATATTTTCAGATATCTGAAATTTTTATTTTTCCATTTCCTTAGAAATATGTTTCAATTGGACTTTGTTCAGAGATTGGTCTGCTTCCGGAGCAGAACTCCAAAAGCCTTCATCATATCTGAAACTCAGCATGTTTATTACCCTGAAGTAGTAGATATACAATCATCTGTCAAAGATGTGTTTTACAAATTATGGTGGACCTCTGGGATATGTCATCTTCTGATGACTCTTGTTCAACTATGTAAGTACTTTTTTTTCAGATGGTTTTTGAGTTCATTCCACAAATGATGCTGCAGTGAATTGAACCATTCCTCAGAACTACCAACCCATCCTCAGCAACCAAAGGTAAATTGGAAAGTTTAAATTGTGATGCATACATTATAAACAATGAGGTATTATACACACATATATGATTAACATACCAAGGTTACACATGACAAAGCCTCAGAGATCGATGTGTGTGTTTTGGCATACATGCACAGATAAATGTGGTCAAAGAGAGGACAGACGAACAAATAATTTATTTTAGTATTCAAGTTTATTGTGTCTTTTATCCAAAAATTTGAGAAAATTCAGCTCATCAAACCATTTTAAAGGTATTACTGCATTCATAATAATTCTGCTATTTTAACCAATTCATACCATTAAACCATTATCAGTGTGTAAACTACACATTTCAATCATTTACAGAGATCTTTAGTTTCTCTTTATTTGAAAAGTGTTTGTTTGAACAGTGTAAATCGAAACAAATTACTTTTATAAGAAAAATGACAATTTTCTTATCAAATTTTGGATATTCAACAATATATTTTACTTGCACAAACATTTTAAATATTGCTAAAAATGTTACATGATATTGTAATATTGTGTGTAGACTCTTTAGCCCGAATTGTAGGGCTCACAGGCCATGAACTAAAAACCTAATTTCGTCTTTCGTAAAGAAAAGACTTGGAAGGCTGTAACATTTTGTACAGACTCTTTAGCCAATGGAAATTCTAAATTGTAGATTTGGTGACCTTTCACCCCAATATAAGGGCCTTGCGGGTCATGACCTAAAAACCTATTTTCATCTTTTTCTCCAAAATGAAAAGACTTAGAACAATAGTCAATGAACTATCAGAGACTCATCAGATTGATTGTTCTCTCTCAGCCTTAGCTTGATCAGTGCTGCCAGTGTTTAGAGCCTGGCAGGGGCTATACATAATTACGTGCAAGAGAGGGTGATAGTTTTCATGGGTTGGAAGGCATTGGGTGGGGTTTGTGAGAGGGGGTAGGTTGGAGAGAGTAAGAGAGGGTATGGCAGGGCGTAACTTAAAAGTGGTGCACCCCTTTAAGAACTGTGATAAAACATATCAAGAGATTGTACTTGGGAGGATCACCTTTTCTTCAATGTCCTTGCAGGAATTGTGATACTTGGACAACTAAGTTTATCAAAATTTAGCGTCAACTGTCAAGTCATGGGGTTTTTTTTGTTTCAAGACAGATTTGTCAGGGCTAGGGATTGTTCATTATATTGTGAACAATCTATCTCAGTCTTCCAACATTAAACAATATAAACCCTCATGAGCTACAGAGCCCATGGCTCTATTTTACTGTCTTGTAATGACCAAAGTAGTCCATTTCAATGATTTACTTAGTTTTCAGTTAAATTACTCCTTAAATGATGGTATTTACGCTACAGGATGGAATCATCTCACAGGTCTACAAGAACCTCCAAGGAAGAATCCAAAGCCTTTGGCGGCCAAAGGTAAATGATTGAACAGATTAAATTGTGATTCGTACATTTTGAGATAGTAAATACACATATATCATTTTGTTTTAAAACCATTCTTTTTCAATTTGACCTTGATTTTGTTTTGTTGAGCCAGGAAATTTGTACCCACAAATTATTTATTAAATTGTTTAGACAGAGATGATATGCTATTTGATCCCAATCCTGGCAATCATCTCTGGATAACAATAATAAATGTCACTTTTACAAACATTTCAAGTCCTTTTTAAATATAGGGAACTATTTTAATATGTAATGTCAACCCTCAATATCTGTTGTTGAAAATTAATGGCATGTACTTTTTTACATTTGTTATACATATTCTGATATTATAATTAATTACATATCAAAATATTCCAGGAAATCTTGAACTATGATCACTTTCATATCCAATTTCCAAAGTAACAATGTTAATATCATGAAGGATATTATGTCTTTTTTATACTATGATGATAAGAAACACAAATCTTAATGAAAATATATTGAAGTGTACTCTTATTTATATACTTATTATTTAAATACCTATCTGTTGACTAGACCTACTTTGCCTTACCTCCTATGGGTAATGCTATTTCAACCTTAACACAGACGAACTTGAAGAGTGGAAAAGGGGTGCGTAAAATCCCTTATCCAAGGGCCGGTAAGTCTAGGTGGTCTCGTGACGTCACTACCTGTTCATATCACTCTCCTAAAAGTTGCCTCGCCGCTAATGGCTGCAATACTGCCGAAGCGGCGTTAAACAATAACTCACTCACTCACTAAAAGTTGCAGAGCAAGGCAGACGTGTTTTGTTTTGTTCTGTGACTGGGTATTTAGCGGCTTGTGTTGCTAACTTGCTTTTTTTTCTCTTGTTTGTTCAAGAGATACCCTCAACTTTAATCTTCGGTAGTGCAGGTTGTGGTTGCAATCTGTTTCAAGTAGGTGTTAGTTTTCAAGGGGCCTTGTTGACATGTGCTAGCTAGCGACCACCCGGAGTAGGTGGATTGCATGCGCCGCACGTGCAGCTCATGATTCTTTGTTTTCTCTCACCTGACTGTTAGGTGTTTGTCTTGCGTATGGTAGAGGAGTAGTGGTATCTCTCCTAATCGTTTGACTTGCTTCGCTTGCCATTCGCTTTCGCTTGTCATACGCTTTTCGGTCCGTACTCTAGTGCTAACTGTGGGTTGTTGACTTGCGTAGGGTAAAGGAGCAGTGGAATCTCTCCTACGCTTTTGGCTTGCTTCGCTTGTCATTCGCTTTCGCTTGTCATACGCCTGCGGTCCGTACTCTAGTGCTAACTGTTAGGTGTTTGTCTTGCGTATGGTAGAGGAGTAGTGGTATCTCTCCTAATCGTTTGGCTTGCTTCGTTTGTCATTCGCTTTCGCTTGTCATACGCCTTTCGGTCTGTACTCTAGGGAACTGTGGGTTGTTGACTTGCGTAGGGTAAAGGAGCAGTGGAATCTCTCCTACGCGTTTGGCTTGCTTCGCTTGTCATTCGCTTTTGCTTGTCATACGCCTGCGGTCCGTACTCAAGAGCTTCGCGTCTCGCTTGGCTTCTCGCCTCGCCTGTCACTGGCTTCGCTAGTTGTTCGCCTAAGGTGGGTGACTAGCTTGGTTAAGGAGCAGTGAATACACTCCTCGTCAGTGACACGCGTTGCCCGTTGCTAGCTTTCGCCTACCATTCGCCTTTGGCAACGCCTTAGGTCGAATCTACGCGACTCATCCTTAGGGTGAATCACTTTGGTTCAAGTGACTCGCTATGCCAGTCACTTACGGTTTGGTACACGCACGAGTGTTATGTGAAATAAAGATTGAATTATCTTGTAAGTGTTTAGCCTAGTTTTTGTCTGGCTTGTTCGTCTTTGTTTACCTTGGCGGGTCGATACTTGATTTTGACTTTGTGCTCTTCGAGTTCAGAGTTTTTGGTTCAACTCTCTTGATTGCATATCGTCAGAGTTGTTGTGCTTTTGCTCCGCCACTTGGGTGTTTCACGTGTGTGACTCACCTCGTCTACGCTACGCTACTTAGGTGTCTTTCGGTAGGGATTCACCTTGTCTACGCTACGCGAGCGACTCGCGTTTCGCCACGCCGCGTAGGTGACTCGACTGTCTCTACCTTCGCTTACGTTACGCGTCTTATCGTTTCGTCCGCCATGTACTCCGCCTTTTGCACGAATTGCGGATGCAGGAAGTCCGCCTCTAAGGATCCGCACTTGTTATGTAGGAAGTGTAAGGACCTTTGCGAAGAGGAGTACCGTTGCAAAGAGTGCGCTCCTCTCTCCGAATCGGAGTTCCACGCGTACGTTTCCGCCATACGCAAGTCTGTGGCCGATAGGGCTTCGCTTCAGAAGCGTGCGTCGTCAGCTCAACGTAGGGAGATGTCTCCCATTCGTCATCCGTCTCCGGAGGAGGACGTAGACATTGTCCTCACGGAACGGGCGGATGAATTCGACAGGGAATCGTCGGTCCTGTCCGAACACACTAGGGGGTCGAAGGATTCGCGCTCCCCCCTCCGCCGTCGTGTTCCAGTTCTCGTCCGCAGACTCGCCCGTTGTCCCCTCCTTCGCCAGACAAGTGGTTGTCTCCGCTTAGGCTTAAGGTTGGCGGACCCACTACGCCCAAGAGCAAAAAGTAGAAGTCCAAGAAGGCTAGGTTTGACAAGGTCAATCCGTCCCTCCTTCTGGCATCCGTCAAGGATATGGTGTCTTCCTTGCTCGATGCGCGTCTGGGTCCGCGGACCTTACCCACTCACACTACGACTACGCTACCGTGTGAACCCAATGCGGATGTCGTACCTCAGGGTTTGCGTTCTTCGTCCGCTAGGGCCTCCGCATCCGCGACCCCATCGCGTACCCCTCACACCCTACGCGTCGTGTCACGGTGGTGTCACCCCCACGTGATTCCTCGCCGGAGCGTGACGTCCGCTTCGGCGACGGGTCGAACCCTCCGTTCATCAGTATAGAAACGAAGGCTTGGGGTACGGGCTTGTCGGAGGATCCGCCAGTGGTTGACGCAATCGCTATGTTATCCGAAGTGGCTTCGTTCGCGGAGGTTCCACTTAGTCAAGTCAGCGTGGCAGGTCCGCTTTCAACTCTCTCGATTAGCTATCGGAAGATTTGTTGTGTCTTACGCTACGCTACTTAGGTAGTCAGTGATTTGCCGGTTATTCACCTCGTCTACATTCACGTGTGAGTATCTAGCTATTGCTCACCTGCGTAAGGGAACGGACTGTCACTCACCTCACCTAGGCTATGCGTGTTAGTGACTCGTCTGTCACTCATCTGTTAACTGATTGAGTGTCACTCACCTGTCACTCGCCTTAGGCTCGATTCTACTTGACTCGCTTCGGCTAGCAAGTGACTCGCTTCGCCAGGCACTCGCGTAGCCAGTCATTCGCCTTTAGGTTGTCAATTTGTTTTGGCTCGCTTTCGTCAGTGGCTCATCTCACTCGCCTTGCCTGTCACTCGCCTTCACCTACGACTCGACTTGATTGCCTCGTGTCGTCTGTGACTCATTTCGCCAGTGACTCGTTTCGCCAGTGTCTCGCTTCGTCAGTCTTTGGACTTCGCACCCTTTGGGTTCGGAGCCTCTGCCTTCAACACTTTCGATAGTCTCTCTCGTCTCGCCTTGTGTGTTTTCACTTAAGCATTTTCGTTCCACGTTTTCTCCAGGTTACACTCTTGGTGTTTTTGGACTAATTAGCTATCAGAAGGGTTGTTTTCTTCCTATGTCAGAACCTTGTTCTTACATTACTCTACTTTGCGTTTCGCGCCGTGAATCGACTGTCATTCACCACGCGCCTGTCAGTAAGTGACCTAACTGTCACTAACCTCGCCCACGTTAGTGTTAACTGATTGAGGGTCAATCTCCTGTCACTCACTTCATCAGTTCTTACACTACCTTATGTAGGTGTTTCGCGTCAGTGACTCGTGTGTCATTCAGGGGCGGGATAGTGCAGTGGTTAGCACGTTCGGCTTCGGATCAAAAGGTCCGGGGTTCGAATCCCGCCAGGGGCACGGCAACTTTGTCTGCAGTAGAGAACTGTTCTACACGCAGTTAGGTTTGGCTGCAATGCTACTCTGATTTTCAGCGTAATACCAACCATGGTTCGCTAGTTCAAGCCGCTGCTCGCAGGTTTCACCGCAATGCATAGCCACATGGCATTGCGGGCTTTCTCCCTGCCATAATACTAGCAGCTGCAATATAAGTGAAATACTCTTGGAAGCGGCGTTAAACCCCAACTCACTCACTCACTCGTGTGTCATTCACCTCGTCTAGTTTACGAAAGTTAGTGATGCGCCTGTCGCTCATCTGTTAAGTGATTTGAGTGTCACTCACCTGTCACTCACCTGGCCTAGACTACACACGTTAGTGGCTTGTCTGTCACTCGTCTGTTAAGTGACTCGACTGTCACTCACCTCGTCTAGATTACACGCGTCAGTGGCTCGTCTGTCACTCACCTGTTAAGTGACTTGAGTGTCACTCACCTCGTCTAGATTACATGCGTTAGTGGCTCGTCTGTCACTCGCCTACTAAGTGACTCGACTGTCACTTACCTTGTCTAGATTACACGCGTCAGTGTCTCGTCTGTCACTCACCTACTAAGTGACTCGGCTGTATCTCCTGTCACTCACATCGTCTAGCTTACTCGTGTCAGTGGCTCGTCTGTTACTCACCTGTTAAGTGATTTGAGTTTCACTCACCTCCCCTAGCTTACATGCGTCAGTGACTCGTTGTCAATCACCTGGTAGTGTCTCGATGGTCTCGTCAGTGACTCGACTATCAGTCACCTAGTTACTCTACTACCTCGGTGTTTGCGTCACTACGTACTCTGCATTTTGTACATTTGCGGAGGTAGGAAGTCTGTTAGGTCTTGCCTTGTATGAAGTGCAAGGACCTGTGTAACGAGGGTGTCATTCTTTCGTCTTCAGACTTCCTGGAGTATGTTTCGGCCATTCGTAGGTCTGGTACTTCTTCCTGGAAGCGCAGTGGCAACGGAACGTGGCAGTCTTCAGGGGGTTGTGTCTCCTGTTCGGCACCCCTCTGAATCTTTGCATTCTTTCAGTTTGTTATTTAAGAACTGGTTCATCGTCCCATGTTTTGGATTTTGCAACAAGTCTGGAACTGTTACAAAACCAGGCAGCTGTTGAGGCTGGTCGTACTTTCGCTATTCCGGCTCTGGTTTCTGACTCAGGAGAGGTGGATCTCTCTCTGTGTCCGGTTAGGGCAATGAGGGTGTACGTGCAGCGTACACACAGGCTGAGGGATGGCAGGCGTCGTCGGTTCTTGCCTCACTCGCCTAGGAGAGCCCAAGGGCTAGATAAGCGAGTGTTGGGGGTGTACCTGAGGTCATTGATGCGTACAAGGCCGCTGACCTGCCTCCTCCTTCGCGTTCAAACCCGCATGAGATCCGTGCAGTGTCAGCCACATTGGCTTACCACTGTAACATCGCCTTCTCGGGCTAGCTCAGTCGGTAGAGCGCGAGACTCCTAGTCTCGCGGTCGTGGGCTCGAGCCATCAATCAACACCAACATGTCTGCTATCCTGTCTGTCCTCAGGAAGAGATCGCCAGGGTTGGATGTGTCGGTCCTCAAGGACCTCATTAAAACATTCCGTTTGGTTGACGGCAGGTCCAGGCCTCGTCCACCTGAGTGGGACTTAGCCATTGTGCTCAACCACCTTCGCTCCGATACGTGAACCGCTCTCCGACGTGTCCCTTCTCCCTCTCACATGCAAGGTCTTTTTTCTGGGGGCTATGGCCTCCGCAGCGCGGATTCGAAAATCCATGCGTTGCAGGCGGACCTTCTACGTTATGAGGTCAGGGAGGGGGGGATCGACCTCTCTTGAGTTGGCTCCCGACTTTGTCTGTAAGGACCAGGCAGCTTATGAAGCTGGCCGTACGTTCTCTATCACGGTTCTGGGTTCTGACTCAGGAGATCTCTCTCTGTGTCCGGTGAGAGCCTTGAGGGAGTACACGCAGCGTACCCGCAGGCTGAGGGATGGCAGGCGTCGTCTGTTTCTTGCCTCACTCACCGAGGAGCACCAAGGAGCTTGATAAGCTAGCGTTGGGGGTGTATCTAAGGTCGGCAGTTATTGATGCGTACAAGGCCGCTGACCTGCCTCCGCCTTCGCGTTCCATCCCTCATGAGATCCGAGCAGTTTCAGCCACAATGGCTTATCACTGCAACATCACGTTTTCGGATGTCATGGCAGGGTGTTTTTGGCGTTCATCAGAGGTTTTCGCCTACCATTACCTACGAGATGTCTCCACAGCAGATCTTGAAGGCATCTCTAGGCTGGGTCGACAGGTCTTCGCGCAGACGAAGGTGGTCCCCCCAACCAGACCAAGAAGGGGTCATCCTTCTAAGACGCTTTTGAGACTTATTGTAAATAAACATGGTTTACATTACTAGCTCTCGTGTCTGTTGGTTTTTTCTTTAACTTCGCTTTAACACCCCCCTCCCTGTTGGGGTTTGGGGGGCGGTGTGTTGATCAGAAGTTGAGTGGCAGGGTTGTCTCTTCCATCCGCTTAGCGGTAGAGATGGTATCTCCCGGGTTGTGCCTTGTCCTCACCACAGGGTGGAGGACTCGTAGGTTAGCTTACACTCAGGGCTAGTCGCTGGTCTCGTCACTACCATGTATCTACTGACCCGCCTCCTTGCGGTGGGATTCTAGGCAAAGTAGGTCTAGTCAACAGATAGGTATTTAAATAATAGTACGTTTTTGATTAAACGTAATTATTTATACTTACCTGTTGACTAGACCTACGCTCTAGGCCCTCCCATCCTCCCCACTTGGTCTGTCTTGCCTTTGGGACTTTCGGAGAGTGATATGAACAGGTAGTGACGTCACGAGACCACCTAGACTTACAGGCCCTTGGATAAGGGATTTTACGTACCCCTTCTCCACTCTTCAAGTTCGTCTGTGTTAAGGTTGAAATAGCATTACCCATAAGAGGTAAGGCAAAGTAGGTCTAGTCAACAGGTAAGTATAAATAATTACGTTTAATCAAAAACGTACTATTTTATTATACAAAAAAATATGTACATTTATTTTGAGCTGGAGGCCTGGTTCTGTCTGGTTTTCATATAATATTAACATACCTAGGTTACAAATGTGGAGCCTCTAAATTGATGAAAAATGCAGAGATACACTTGCTAAACGAGAGTGAGGAATTTAAGGTAGCATATGAAAATCTGTGAACACATTAAGTAGTGATGTTTGCATTGTGAAGTAGTACACAGACTGCTATGTGTGCGACTCGGCGGATATATGTAAACATACATTTCATATTTTCAGAGTCTGTTACTGATGCTGCAGTGAACTCGCTTACTTGTATTGAAGAGTCTGGGAGAGCAGAGCATCGACTCGCCCACATCAACAATATTAAATGCAGCTAAGGTACTTTATAGCCTTACGCAGTGATATCATTTGCCAATGGGTTCATTGAAATATGTATATATTTTTTATCCCGTCAACAACGTTGTTGCTTGGGTTTTAAATTTGGCTGTCCATCCATAACATGTATACATCTGGCTTTTAACTTTGTAACTTTCAAATACCCATATGTGAACAGTAGAATCCCTCTACAGCCCTTAAATTCACAGTAACTAGTTTCCAAACATAAAGGGGTTGGAATAGCGCAGTGGTTAGCTCTTTCGGCTTCGGATCCATAGGTCTTGGGTTCAAATTCCGCTCGGGTCCTCGGCAACTTTGTCTGCTGTGGAGAACTGTTCAACATACGGTAAGGTTTGGGTGCAATGCTTTCAGTGCAGTATCACCCATGGCAAATTCCAGCCGATCACAGTTATAAATCTTGCTGCATTTTGTAAATCAGGATAGGTTACTAGCATAACTAAGCTGGGACAAAGTGAAAAAGACACTTTTCAACTAAATTGCATCAGAATAAAGAAAGACAAGAATTTGAGAGTTTATGTAAGTTAGTAATAGCAAAATAGAAATAAAAAGTATAGGTCATTGTCGGTTGAGATATGGTCAAAGGGGAGACAATAGGCACAGATTATCTCCCCCTTGACTATCATTTGCAATGATATTTTACCAAAGTCCACAGCCATCAGTTTTGGAGACATATTTTATCCTTCACCTTTTTTGCCAATTTTTGTTTGTGTCAGACTCTTTAATTTGTACCGGTCAAGCCAAAGTGATAATTTTTTCTGACCTTTGGTCAATTAGTGGTCAATAAGCAGCCCCGACTTAGTCGGGGCCGCTGTCAGCTTTTGCGCAGTTTCCAACACCACCGCGTTTTGTTTTGGCTATAACTTTTTTCCAATAGGGTTTCAAAAAGTCATGTACATAAGTTCCTTATTATACCCTGGGGAATTTTTTTGACATGTTCACATTCAATGTCAAAGGTCAAGGTCACGAGTTCTGAAAGCTTTAAAACATCTTTGTAAACTCAATAACTTGAAAAATATTTGTGCTATCAGGCTGTTTTGTAGTGTATATCATGAATGGAAAATGGCCGAGATTTGAAAAGGTTTTCAATAAAATCCACCAAAGGTCAAGGTCACAACGAGGGGACGACTTAAGCTTGCTTTTGTGAAAATGCCTTATTTCAACTATAAACACTTACATTACATGATTGTTATACACAATGAAAAGTGATTATTGATTGTGTGACCTTGGTGGTAAAAGGTCAAGGTCACGAGATATGGTCAAGGTCGCCAGTTTTGAAATCACCAAATAACTTTTTTTCCATGAAGGTATTAATACTTCATATACATAGTTTCTTTATACCTGGGGAATAATTTTTACATGTTCTCATTCCAAGTCAAAGGTCAAGGTCATGAGTTCTGAAATCACTACAAAAATCCTTGTAAAGGTAATAACTTAAAATGTCGTTTTGCTATCAGGCTCTTATTTGGTATGTATCAACTATGGAGAAAGACCAAGATTTGAAAAGGTTTTCGGTAAAATCCGTCAAAGGTCAAGGTCACAGCAAGGTCACAACTATGTAACCATGTTAACCCTTTGATCAAATTAATCTAATCAGTAATAGGTTTTAAGAACAAGACCTCAGTGATGATTCAACTTGTAAGTATAACTCCATTGATGAACAACTTTTTGTTTAGAAATTTTCCCATTTTTTTGTTGCTGTGGATAAGTTTCGGGGCTGCTCTGCTTTTGCATTGTCCAGCAAACGCTAATCTCGTATGATAAAACTAACTTTGACTGTAAAGCATGCGAAAGGGTTATCTACAGAGATAATGGCTCTATTTGTTTAGATCTTCAATCTTTAGACACTCAATCATGCAATTCCTGCTGAGCTACAGAGCCAAGGGCTCTATCTTTTATCTCATCAGGCCTGAAAGGCTAGATGGGCTTATGTCATGGGCCGTTGTCCGGCGTCGTCTGTCGTCTGTCGGGCGTCATCCGTTTACTTTTCACATTTTCGACTTCACCTCCAGAACTGCTACATCCCCAAAGCTGTAAATTGGTGGGTGTGTACCTGGCACCTATGGGGTCAAAGTTTGTTCATCATGAATTCCAACGCCCACAAATATGGCCGCCAGAGATGTTTAAAATGACTTCTTCTCCAGAACCAATGACTCTAGATAGCTGAAATTTTATGTGCATAATCCTTGGCTAATGGGGGTTCTAAATTGCAGATTTTGTGACCCAAACTGGGGTCACAGGGGTCACAACTTTAAAAACCTATTTCTATCTTCTTCTCTAGTTCCAATAGGTCTAGAGAGCTGAAAGTTGTGTGTAGACTCCTTGGCTAATGGGGATTTTAAATTGTTGATTTGGTGACCCCCAAATGAGGCCACAGGGGTCATGATCTAAGAACCTACCTTTTGCTTGTAAACAATGTATTACTTAAATATTTAACCTTAGGTGGTAAATCAATGAAATCCTGATGAGCTACAGAGCCCATGGATCTATTTGTTTGTCTTGTAATGAATAAAGTAGGCCATTCAAATGTCCTACTTACCTTTCAGTTAGATTACTCCTTAAATGATGTTATTTTTTGTTTATTGTGAGGAAGTACAAACCATGAAAGATCATAACTATTATATACATGTACATGTGTTTTAACTCTTAACATTATGTGTCTTTTGGATACGTGTACAGTTTTTTATGTGACTAATTTTCATAACTTACGTATCAGGCTGGAACGTGCGGTGGTAGCTGCTGAAGATCAAGTTCTGTTCAGACATTTATGTCAAGAATAAATATAAATATTGAATAAAATAGTATTGTTTTTGTTTAACTGCAGTCTCTTGCCGCTACGCACGGATTAGATGACTAAGATGTCATATTGTGACAACATTTACTCCCAGTGACCCTTAAACTCTCTACAGTGTCCTCTTCTGTCACAATTTTTTTTTAAATCTGAAGCTGACATTTTATGGGGAGGTTGCTTGCACATTGATGATCAAAGTTTGTATTTTCGATAGTGACAACCCCAACCTTAAAAACATGAGCATGGTAGACATTTTCCTAAAAACCCATTACCCATTGACCTACCAACATATTCTATAAACTTTAATAATAAAAAGCAAATTTGAGAAAACACAACATGCAAAAGACGTGCTACATCACCATTATAAAGTTGGTCATTGAATGTCAGCCATGTATTGAGTATGACTATATTCCACTAATTTATTACAATAATATTACAATAAGCAATGGTTTTATTATGGTCTATAGAGGCGGGCTGCTATAACTTTGGGAGTTGGAAATGCGGAAGAGGTGTTGATGCTCCTGTAATTTTACTGGGAAACTTGCTTTGGAGTTTGCATGCAGAGATATATGTATACATTAAGGGGTATGACACACACTTGCATCATTAACTTTGAGAGGTATGTGGTTGCTTTGCCCTGCTTCCATGCATATGTAGGTGGTAGCAAGAAAGGTAACAACACTTCACGCAGGTCAATAATGTTATGACATGTGATGCTGTTTAACCAGTGATGTTAATACTATGCAGAACTTTTGAATATATAAGGCATTCTAAAATGGTGAGTAAATATACAGCAGTACATGTATGAATACTTCTGTCCTTATACATTCTGAGAAATAAATGTAATCATACAAACACTTTACTCTGCATGTTTGACTTCTTTTTGAATGTGTATGTACTTTATTTCATTCAACCCATACTTATTTGATAACGTACCTCTCTGAGTGTATGTAATATTGACCACACAAACATCTACTGCGACAGATTTTATAGGCATGTTTTAAATACCTCAGAGTGTATCTGGTATTATATGCCTAAATCTGTGTTCTACAGAAAGTTGATGGGATATCACATGTGTGATATACCTCATTATGCGTGGAATGGGCAACACATAGTCACTTGATTATACCTCTCTGTGTGTTTCATAGACGTATGTGTACTACCTCTAAATGTATCTGGTATTATATGCATATATATATGTGTGCTCTACCTCAGAAAGATAGTGAGACACCATATGTGTAATGTACCTCATTTTGCGTGGAGCAGGCAATAAGGAGTACTACCTATCTTTGTGTGTGATGTACGTCTGTGTACTACCTCGAAATGTACCTTGTATTATATGCATGCATATATATATATATATATATATATATATATATATATATATATATTCTACCTCAGAAAGATATTGAGACACCATATGTGTGGTGTACCCCATTTTGCATGGACCAGGCAATAAGGAGTCACTTTATACTACCTATCTTTGCGTGTGATATACGTGTGTGTGTACTTCCTCTAAATGTATCTGGTATCATATGCATATATATGTGTGTTCTACCTCAGAAAGATAGCGAGACACCATATGTGATGTACCTCATTTTGCGTGGAACTGGCAATACAGAGTCACTTTATTATACCTATCTTTGTGTGTGATGTACGTGTGTGTACTACCTCTAAATGTATCTGGTATTATATGCATAAGTTTACTGTTACAGGTTCAAGCTCAGAAACTTGGTCAGACATTATCTGTGTGATATACCTCTGTCTGCGTGTGACATGGGCAATACATTATATCTCTGTTGTTGTATGATAGACGTGTGTGTACTACCTCTAAATGTACCTCAGAAAGTTGTTGCGACACCATATGTGTGATATAGCTCTTTATAAAAATCTCAATACAAAGTTAATTTTGTATAACTATGTGTATGGTAGACGAGAGTGTACTACCTCTAATCTCTTGTCTTGCATTTATCTGTGTGTTCCGCATTATACAGTTTTATTGGTACAGGTTCAACCTCAACAAGAACTTAATTGTTCATTAATTTAAGAACTATCGTGAATTATATAAATGTCATTTAATCAGCACGAATTTTCCCCAAATGAGTTGCCTACAAATATTCCATACTGAGAATGTACCTCACAATGGTGAATGTGTACTATGCCCTTTTTTTGAAAATACCTCAAAAGGTAGTACCCGATTATGCACTTCCTTATATGGAAGTACCTCATTAATAAGCAAAACCTCAGAATGTTGCTGATGTGTTTACGTCTTTATTTTCATTATTTGATGAAAGTCAACACATGACATGCTTTTAATCAGTGTTCAAATGATTATTTTATTTACAATTTCCTTATGGCATGCTTAGAAAGGGTAGACCTCATTACGTTGGTGTGGTAACATATACCTCACTTGTATATGAAAACGAGTATGTGTGTGTGTGTGTGTGTGTGTGTGTGTGTGTGTGTGTGTGTGTGTGTGTGTGTGTGTGTGTGTGTGCGTTTGTAAACCTCTACTTTTGAGGTACATTATATGTTTACACAACAACATAATGAGGTACACCAAACTACTGAGGTACATTTTATCATTACCTCAGAAGTTTTACCTCACTTTCTACGTGCATTCATCGAGTGTTTCACACACTCAAAATATCTCATGTACCTCGGTATAGCGGCCAAGTACGTGTCTGTGTGTTTGGAGTGTGTAGTGCAAAAGTAGCACACATGGGGCCATCGTACCGCGCATCTAACTGCGCATACATGTATGGACGGTACCTAATTTGCATATGACGTTCCGTCTGCCTGGGCATGCGCATAGTATCTATACCGGAAGTGCAGTCTTGGCGCCTCATATCGTTACGAGAACTGCCGGGACTGCCGAACAAAACCACATCAAAGCATGATCTTGACCGCTGCCATGATTTGGATCAACGATGATGAAAGGTAAGGTACAATTTAATTCAACCATGGCGTTTTACACTCTCACAATAAACTCTAAGTCAGAAGTAAAGCGTGAAAGGTCGCAGAGTTTTCAGTGTGTATATATAAGTTCTTTATCGCTATTTTGAGGTATACCATCGTTTTCTGGTATGATTAGTATTGGGATATCAATAACTGTCGAATTTAGCCTTATTGACAAACATCATTAGTACGATAACGTGATAGATTACACATGTTCCCAATATGTGATGCGACACAATCATTTATTTTATTCTTTTGTCTATTTTAGTTACATTTTTCAAAGTTGCTAATTTGTACAATATGGAGGTGTCACTTGTTTTCGTGGTATTTGATTTTGTTTAAGGTGAAATAAGGACAGTATATATGCTACGGGATGCGGTGTTTTCGTAGGCCAGACCAGTTCGTAGGACCCGGGAATTCGTAGGACTCGTGAATTCGTAGGAGGTGAATTCGTAGGAGGATTAAAAAATATCTCATAAAGTGATATTTATAATTTAAACTTGAATATTAGTTTGACAATTATTATTTACTACTTTAGTATTTATAACATGTTCTGGATACCATGTCATGTTGATAGATTGCAGTACGAGACTTACAATGTCATTATACGAAACTAACAGTATTATCATCATGTCATCGATTTATTTATCACTTGAAAAAACATGATGTGAATTGTTTTGATTGCTAAATACTTTGTCTAAAAAAGTCTAAAAGCCTATCTTTTTGTTCAGTTTTATGGTTCATAAGGACTTTCACAATTGCAACAATTGTACACATTGATTTGTTATTGCTGTTTGTGTGAAGTGAGCACATTCAAATGTGCATCACTATTATCATTATTTATTAGCATTATATGTTTAGCGCTTTGAGCATGCTTTCGAGCGTGGATATGTGCGCTTTATAAATATGCACTATTATTATTATTATTATTATTAACAAAACAAAGGATTATATGATTGTTGACGACTTACCGTTTCTTCTTCGCCGACGTCTGCTAATCTCCAGTCGTAGTCGATAAATTGGAATATAATCATACTTAACTGATTCTATTATTTATTTATAAAAAAAAGCTCAACCAAAGTAAATAATAACAACACTGAACACACGATTCTTTTATTGAACACAAAACGCAACACAGCGGACAAGTAAATACGTTTTTTTGTCAAAATATCATTTAATAAGTTATTTAACTTATCTATAATTTAATTGTAATAATATCATACCATAAAGTTAGTCTATAAACATTTATTCCCTTAAACTACGAAGTCCTACGAATTCACCGGCCGATCCTCCTACGAATCCACCGAAATTTACTCCTACGAACCGGTCTGGCCTACGAATTCACCTACACCCTATGCTACGATGATTTATTTTACTCCGTTCCAATCACAGATGGTCATAAAATAGAAATGCATAAACTAAAGTTGTTATATATGTTTTTACATTCTCGCTGAATAATTTATCTTAGTACAGCCATGTAGGCTGAAGATATGCGACGGGAAATCATACTCACTCACACAAAATTCATTATAATCAATAAAGTATCACGTAAACAATATTTTCATTTGCAAAGTTTGGACAATGTAGCCTTGTTTGTAAAAAGTTTTAAAAAATAAAATTGCTTAAAGAGCCATAAATGATAACACAGAAAGAATAACCCGGCCCTTTATAATAGAGCATGTACATTTCTAACATATACTTTGACTTATTTCTAGAGCAGAGAATGTGAATCAACTTCAATTTGAATGTAATTCTACACCAGTCCTTTTATAAAAAGTGATTGTTTCTTGTTTCTGTCCGGCTCAAATGTTGTTTTTTCCGGATTTTAATAAGGGTAATGGGGAGGTAACTCTATTCCCATAACCTAGGAAAATATTGGACGTTGGTCAGGTATGGCTCTGGTTTCTGTAAAAATCAAGGGCCTTATCCGTTTTTAGCTCGGGCCCGAACTAAAAGATCCGAAGATATTTATAAATGGAAATATCGACGTTACTGCCTTTAAAGCTGATTATGTAAAAAGTGGGATCGTGTTTCATACCGAATTGGGATTTATATTACATAGTGATGTAAAACCGGAGTATATAGGCATGGCCTATCTCATAATAAATTACGTTTAAAATATGGAAAAAATGCATGGTCATATGCTTCATTTTAAATAAGTCGGAAAGGTGTCTTTTTAATGATAATTCCTACAGTGAAATGACTCCTTCCGAGCTAAAACCGGAGTATATATATACCAAGGAATATCTAAGATTCTGAAAATGCACAAACTCCCGGGAAAGGGTTTCCTTTGGGGACAGATATAAAAAAAAGGGGCTCGGATATAGTTTTGGGGGAAAGATACTGAAAATGTACGTTACTGAAACTCTTCATTTTAAATAACTCGGAAAGGTGTACTTTTTATGATTATCTCTACACTGATATGACCCCTTCCGAGCTAAAACCGGAGTATATAGGCATGGCCTTCCTCTTATTATAATACCTTCAAGATAGGGAAGAAATGCATGGTTATATGCTTCATTTTTAATAACTCGGAAGGGGTCACTTCAACAAGGAATTCATCAATAAAAGTACAGTTTATAGAGCAAAACCCGGAGTATATAGGCATGGCCTACCTCTTATTATAATACCTTCAAAATATGGAAAAAATGCATGGTCCTATGCTTCATTTTAAATAAGTCGGAAAGGTGTCTTTTTAATGATAATCTCTACAGTGAAATGACTCCTTCCGAGCTAAAACCGGAGTATATATATACCAAGGAATATCTAAGATTCTGAAAATGCACAAACTCCCGGGAAAGGGTTTCCTTTGGGGACAGATATAAAAAAAAGGGGCTCGGATATAGTTTTGGGGGAAAGATACTGAAAATGTACGTTACTGAAACTCTTCATTTTAAATAACTCGGAAAGGTGTACTTTTAATGATAATCTCTACACTGATATGACCCCTTCCGAGCTAAAACCGGAGTATATAGGCATGGCCTACGTCTTATTATAATATCTTCAAGATAGGGAAGAAATGCATGGTCATATGCTTCATTTTTAATAACTCGGAAGGGGTCATTTCAACAAGTAATTCATCACTAAAAGTACAGTTTATAGAGCAAAACCCGGAGTATATAGGCATGGCCTACCTCATATTATAATACCTTCCAAATATGGAAAAAATGCATGGTCCTATGCTTCATTTTAAATAAGTCGGAAAGGTGTCTTTTTAATGATAATTCCTACAGTGAAATGACTCCTTCCGAGCTAAAACCGGAGTATATATATACCAAGGAATATCTAAGATTCTGAAAATGCACAAACTCCCGGGAAAGGGTTTCCTTTGGGGACAGATATAAAAAAAAGGGGCTCGGATATATTTTTGGGGGAAAGATACTGAAAATGTACGTTACTGAAACTCTTCATTTTAAATAACTCGGAAAGGTGTACTTTTTATGATAATCTCTACACTGATATGACCCCTTCCGAGCTAAAACCGGAGTATATAGGCATGGCCTACGTCTTATTATAATACCTTCAAGATAGGGAAGAAATGCATGGTTATATGCTTCATTTTTAATAACTCGGAAGGGGTCACTTCAACAAGGAATTCATCAATAAAAGTACAGTTTATAGAGCAAAACCCGGATTATATAGGCATGGCCTACCTCATATTATAATACCTTCAAAATATGGAAAAAATGCATGGTCATATGCTTCATTTTAAATAAGTCGGAAAGGTGTCTTTTTAATGATAATTCCTACAGTGAAATGACTCCTTCCGAGCTAAAACCGGAGTATATATATACCAAGGAATATCTAAGATTCTGAAAATGCACAAACTCCCGGGAAAGGGTTTCCTTTGGGGACAGATATAAAAAAAAGGGGCTCGGATATAGTTTTGGGGGAAAGATACTGAAAATGTACGTTACTGAAACTCTTCATTTTAAATAACTCGGAAAGGTGTACTTTTAATGATAATCTCTACACTGATATGACCCCTTCCGAGCTAAAACCGGAGTATATAGGCATGGCCTACGTCTTATTATAATACCTTCAAGATAGGGAAGAAATGCATGGTTATATGCTTCATTTTTAATAACTCGGAAGGGGTCACTTCAACAAGGAATTCATCAATAAAAGTACAGTTTATAGAGCAAAACCCGGAGTATATAGGCATGGCCTACCTCATATTATAATACCTTCAAAATATGGAAAAAATCCATGGTCATATGCTTCATTTTAAATAAGTCGGAAAGGTGTCTTTTTAATGATAATTCCTACAGTGAAATGACTCCTTCCGAGCTAAAACCGGAGTATATATATATACCAAGGAATATCTAAGATTCTGAAAATGCACAAACTCCCGGGAAAGGGTTTCCTTTGGGGACAGATATAAAAAAAAGGGGCTCGGATATAGTTTTGGGGGAAAGATACTGAAAATGTACGTTACTGAAACTCTTCATTTTAAATAACTCGGAAAGGTGTACTTTTTATGATAATCTCTACACTGATATGACCCCTTCCGAGCTAAAACCGGAGTATATAGGCATGGCCTTCCTCTTATTATAATACCTTCAAGATAGGGAAGAAATGCATGGTTATATGCTTCATTTTTAATAACTCGGAAGGGGTCACTTCAACAAGGAATTCATCAATAAAAGTACAGTTTATAGAGCAAAACCCGGAGTATATAGCTATATATAGGCATGGCCTACCTCATATTATAATACCTTCAAAATATGGAAAAAATCCATGGTCATATGCTTCATTTTAAATAAGTCGGAAAGGTGTCTTTTTAATGATAATTCCTACAGTGAAATGACTCCTTCCGAGCTAAAACCGGAGTATATATATACCAAGGAATATCTAAGATTCTGAAAATGCACAAACTCCCGGGAAAGGGTTTCCTTTGGGGACAGATATAAAAAAAAGGGGCTCGGATATAGTTTTGGGGGAAAGATACTGAAAATGTACGTTACTGAAACTCTTCATTTTAAATAACTCGGAAAGGTGTACTTTTAATGATAATCTCTACACTGATATGACCCCTTCCGAGCTAAAACCGGAGTATATAGGCATGGCCTACGTCTTATTATAATATCTTCAAGATAGGGAAGAAATGCATGGTTATATGCTTCATTTTTAATAACTCGGAAGGGGTCATTTCAACAAGTAATTCATCACTAAAAGTTCAGTTTATAGAGCAAAACCCGGAGTATATAGGCATGGCCTACCTCATATTATAATACCTTCCAAATATGGAAAAAATGCATGGTCCTATGCTTCATTTTAAATAAGTCGGAAAGGTGTCTTTTTAATGATAATTCCTACAGTGAAATGACTCCTTCCGAGCTAAAACCGGAGTATATATATACCAAGGAATATCTAAGATTCTGAAAATGCACAAACTCCCGGGAAAGGGTTTCCTTTGGGGACAGATATAAAAAAAAGGGGCTCGGATATAGTTTTGGGGGAAAGATACTGAAAATGTACGTTACTGAAACTCTTCATTTTAAATAACTCGGAAAGGTGTACTTTTAATGATAATCTCTACACTGATATGACCCCTTCCGAGCTAAAACCGGAGTATATAGGCATGGCCTACGTCTTATTAGAATACCTTCAAGATAGGGAAGAAATGCATGGTTATATGCTTCATTTTAAATAACTCGGAAGGGGTCACTTCAACAAGGAATTCATCAATAAAAGTACAGTTTATAGAGCAAAACCCGGAGTATATAGGCATGGCCTACCTCATATTATAATACCTTCCAAATATGGAAAAAATGCATGGTCCTATGCTTCATTTTAAATAAGTCGGAAAGGTGTCTTTTTAATGATAATTCCTACAGTGAAATGACTCCTTCCGAGCTAAAACCGGAGTATATATATACCAAGGAATATCTAAGATTCTGAAAATGCACAAACTCCCGGGAAAGGGTTTCCTTTGGGGACAGATATAAAAAAAGGGGCTCGGATATAGTTTTGGGGGAAAGATACTGAAAATGTACGTTACTGAAACTCTTCATTTTAAATAACTCGGAAAGGTGTACTTTTTATGATAATCTCTACACTGATATGACCCCTTCCGAGCTAAAACCGGAGTATATAGGCATGGCCTACGTCTTATTATAATACCTTCAAGATAGGGAAGAAATGCATGGTTATATGCTTCATTTTTAATAACTCGGAAGGGGTCACTTCAACAAGGAATTCATCAATAAAAGTACAGTTTATAGAGCAAAACCCGGAGTATATAGGCATGGCCTACCTCTTATTATAATACCTTAAAACTATTGAAGAAATGCATGGTTATAGGCTTCATTTTAAATAAGTCGGAAAGGTGTAGTTTTAATGATAATCTCTACAGTGATATGACCCCTTCCGAGCTAAAACCGGAGTATATAAATACCAAGGAATATCTAAGATTGTGAAAATGCACAAACTCCCGGGAAAGGGTTTCCTTTGGGGACAGATATAAAAAAAAGGGGCTTGGATATAGTTTTGGGGGAAAGATACTGAAAATGTACGTTACTGAAAGTCTTCATTTTTCATAAGTTGGAAGGGGTCAGTTCCACAAGGAAATCATCAATAAAAGTACAGGTTATAGAGCTAAAACCGGAGTATATAGGCATGGCCTACCTCATATTATAATACC
The DNA here is from genome assembly GCA_936450465.1 of Gibbula magus. Lineage (NCBI taxonomy): Eukaryota > Metazoa > Mollusca > Gastropoda > Trochida > Trochidae > Gibbula > Gibbula magus. The sequence continues at coordinate 4,814,606 of OW388295.1, read as the reverse complement.
TTTAAAATATGGAAGAAATGCATGGTTATATGCTTCATTTTAAATAAGTCGGAAAGGTGTAGTTTTAATGATAATCTCTACAGTGATATGACTTCTTCCGAGCTAAAACCGGAGTATATATATACCAATGAATATCTAAGATTGTGAAAATGCACAAACTCCCGGGAAAGGGTTTCCTTTGGGGACAGATATAAAAAAAAGGGGCTTGGATATAGTTTTGGGGGAAAGATACTGAAAATGTACGTTACTGAAAATCTTCATTTTTCATAACTCGGAAGGGGTCATTTCTACAAGGAAATCATCAACAAAAGTACAGGTTATAGAGCTAAAACCGGAGTATATAGGCATGGCCTACCTCATATTATAATACCTTCAAAATATGGAAGAAATGCATGGTTATATGCTTCATTTTAAATAACTCGGAAGGGGTCACTTCAACAAGGAATTCATCAATAAAAGTACAGTTTATAGAGCAAAACCCGGAGTATATAGGCATGGCCTACCTCATATTATAATACCTTCCAAATATGGAAAAAATGCATGGTCCTATGCTTCATTTTAAATAAGTCGGAAAGGTGTCTTTTTAATGATAATTCCTACAGTGAAATGACTCCTTCCGAGCTAAAACCGGAGTATATATATACCAAGGAATATCTAAGATTCTGAAAATGCACAAACTCCCGGGAAAGGGTTTCCTTTGGGGACAGATATAAAAAAAAGGGGCTCGGATATAGTTTTGGGGGAAAGATACTGAAAATGTACGTTACTGAAACTCTTCATTTTAAATAACTCGGAAAGGTGTACTTTTTATGATAATCTCTACACTGATATGACCCCTTCCGAGCTAAAACCGGAGTATATAGGCATGGCCTACGTCTTATTATAATACCTTCAAGATAGGGAAGAAATGCATGGTTATATGCTTCATTTTTAATAACTCGGAAGGGGTCACTTCAACAAGGAATTCATCAATAAAAGTACAGTTTATAGAGCAAAACCCGGAGTATATAGGCATGGCCTACCTCATATTATAATACCTTCAAAATATGGAAAAAATCCATGGTCATATGCTTCATTTTAAATAAGTCGGAAAGGTGTCTTTTTAATGATAATTCCTACAGTGAAATGACTCCTTCCGAGCTAAAACCGGAGTATATATATACCAAGGAATATCTAAGATTCTGAAAATGCACAAACTCCCGGGAAAGGGTTTCCTTTGGGGACAGATATAAAAAAAAGGGGCTCGGATATAGTTTTGGGGGAAAGATACTGAAAATGTACGTTACTGAAACTCTTCATTTTAAATAACTCGGAAAGGTGTACTTTTTATGATAATCTCTACACTGATATGACCCCTTCCGAGCTAAAACCGGAGTATATAGGCATGGCCTACGTCTTATTATAATACCTTCAAGATAGGGAAGAAATGCATGGTTATATGCTTCATTTTTAATAACTCGGAAGGGGTCACTTCAACAAGGAATTCATCAATAAAAGTACAGTTTATAGAGCAAAACCCGGAGTATATAGGCATGGCCTACCTCTTATTATAATACCTTAAAACTATTGAAGAAATGCATGGTTATAGGCTTCATTTTAAATAAGTCGGAAAGGTGTAGTTTTAATGATAATCTCTACAGTGATATGACCCCTTCCGAGCTAAAACCGGAGTATATAAATACCAAGGAATATCTAAGATTGTGAAAATGCACAAACTCCCGGGAAAGGGTTTCCTTTGGGGACAGATATAAAAAAAAGGGGCTTGGATATAGTTTTGGGGGAAAGATACTGAAAATGTACGTTACTGAAAGTCTTCATTTTTCATAAGTTGGAAGGGGTCAGTTCCACAAGGAAATCATCAATAAAAGTACAGGTTATAGAGCTAAAACCGGAGTATATAGGCATGGCCTACCTCATATTATAATACCTTTAAAATATGGAAGAAATGCATGGTTATATGCTTCATTTTAAATAAGTCGGAAAGGTGTAGTTTTAATGATAATCTCTACAGTGATATGACTCCTTCCGAGCTAAAACCGGAGTATATATATACCAATGAATATCTAAGATTGTGAAAATGCACAAACTCCCGGGAAAGGGTTTCCTTTGGGGACAGATATAAAAAAAAAGGGGCTTGGATATAGTTTTGGGGGAAAGATACTGAAAATGTACGTTACTGAAAATCTTCATTTTTCATAACTCGGAAGGGGTCATTTCTACAAGGAAATCATCAACAAAAGTACAGGTTATAGAGCTAAAACCGGAGTATATAGGCATGGCCTACCTCATATTATAATACCTTCAAAATATGGAAGAAATGCATGGTTATAGGCTTCATTTTAAATAACTCGGAAAGTTGTAATTTTAATGATAATCTCTACACTAACACGTATGTTAATGAACCATATCACAATGCATTTCTTCCATAATTTGAAGGTACTTTAATATGATCTAGGCCATGCCTATATACTCCGGTTTTAGTTCTACAACGTGTATGTTTATTCATCATTTCCTTGCTGAACTGACCCCTTCCGATTTATGAAAAATGAATACTTTCAGTAACGTACATTTTCAGTATCTTTCCCCCAAAACTATATCCAAGCCCCTTTTTTTTATATCTGTCCCCAAAGGAAACCCTTTCCCGGGAGTTTGTGCATTTTCAGAATCTTATATATTCCTTGGTATATATATACTCCGGTTTTAGATCGGAAGGAGTAATTTCACTGTAGAGATTATCATTAAAAGTACACCTTTCCGAGTTATTTAAAATGAAACATATGAACATGCATTTCTTCCATATTTTGAAGGTAATTTAATGTGAGGAAGGCCATGCCTATATACTCCGGTTTTAGCTCTACGACGTGTATGTTTATTCACCATTTCCTTGCTGAAATGACCCCTTCCGACTTTTGAAAAATGAATACTTTCAGTAACGTACATTTTCAGTATCATAAAGAAGAAAACCCGGCAATCATTCATCCCCCTTGATGACAGCGATTTCACTGATTAAATAATATGAAACTTTTAGGATGTTTTTCTTTACTGATATTTATTACAGGTTAATCTGTTTCTTTAAAATTATTTACTCTATCATTATGGTACAATCCTATTTCGGAGGTTTTCACGATCCCACTTTTACATTCAACCAAGGTATGTGGTGTATAGTGCAATTACGGTAGTGTGTACATAACTTGGAATCTTTTAGTTCGGGCCCGAGCTAAAACCGGATATTGCCAAATCAAGTACGGGGTATAAATATTAGAACATTTGATCTTATATATTGTAGTTTAGATTTGTGATTGCTTAAACTATAGGTATCAGCCGTTGACATGTTTGTATTACCTCCTGAACTGCTGAATACGACGATATCTGAACCATTATCATCGTTGGTCTATGTAGAACTGTTGGCTGCTTGTTGGGAGAGGAGGGGGAAAGAAGCAGGCCCAGGTGACGCAGTCAAACTTTGTTTGGAAAATATTTGTTCCTATTTGTTAAACAGATTGCAGTTTGTATGTAATCAAAGACATAAACACAAGTACCGGTATTAAAGACACTTGTTTAACCTCAGGGTGAGATATTCAGAAAAAAAATAGAATTTATAAATATCTATATACAGTCAAAATGATTGCAAAAAACACAAACCTTAATAAGTGTTTAAAAATAGAATTGATTGATTGATTGTCATATGAAAATTGAATAAATACAGCAATTCAATTGTGATATTTCAATTATTTTCAACAGATTAAAAAGTATAGTTTATTTATGAAACATTTCCCCAGAATATTAAAGCATATGGTCAAAATTAAAACTGTAGCATTGCAATATAAATGTATTCAATGAAATAGGCATGAGTGTGTAATATACCCGGGTATAGAGTATATGACATCTGGATATGTTAATTTTTGGTGTTTGACAATGCCACTTTTTTAGCACACATACATATTAATGGTGAGGTATCAGAAAAGCAAAGCCTTGCTTATTTACCAAGCCATATTTATTTTGAATAAGAATTTTTTTTATAATTTGAATAAATACAGCAAATTTACTTGATATTTAAATTATTATTTATAAAATAAAAAGTATGTTTATCATGAAGTATTTCCCCAAAATGTTTAGGAGTTAAGTGTAGAATTGCAATGACCTTGAGTGATTTTTTTTCTGCCATTTAAGACACACATCAATATTGCGAATAAACTTGTTTTAAAATTAATAAATACACTTCACTATTAGAGACAATTTGTAGGGGAAAATGTTTTGATGACTTATATATTGTCCCATTTGGTGAGTGCTTCTGGTATTTTTACAGTGAGTCAGCGAGCCAATGTTGGAATGGGATATCCCAAGCTATTGATGGAAGTTCCGTTGCCCCCGATATGTCCATAACACCAAGGCGTAGACATTTTGTTGGCAGCCGGTAAGACTTGTTTTAATTATTAAATTATTGACTTTTTCATAACATGCAAAATGTAGTTCAGAATAGAAATCATATTAAGCATAAAAGAGAAGTTTGTGTGACATTATAAATCTAAAGGAAGTTTAACACAAAGCATGTTATTCTGACAGCTGGCTTCATTATCCATTTTCTAGCATTGTTTACAAGGTACATCTATTAAAAATATTTCTCTAGTTCACTAGAAAATCTCTAGTGTATTGTGAAAAATTATATGTACCGGGTATGTCATTGCCAGTAAATCTGTACCGTATTTATAGAAAATTTGAAAAAAATTTAACATTTGTAAACAATGTTGCAATATATTCAAATTTTTAGAGGATATTTGGGTTTTCTTGACTAATACCAAGTTTATCTCATCGAATGAGGTAGAAAGGTCATATTTTCACCAAAATATATTACTTTTCTACATCACGAGATGAGATAAATATGGCATTGTCAAGAAAAGACAAATTTTCTATTTATTATATGACCAAATCTTTGCATATTCACTGAAATAGACTTGCATTTACGTTAGTCGTCTCCGGACTGAGCTTGTCGCCTCAGCTACAATGTGACGTCATGAACGTGTCATTGTTATATCAGTCACTAGTGACTGATAACACGTTCCATTGTTATTTTTCACTAGTAACTGATAACACGGTTTATTTTCATTGATAGATCCGGGTATTTCACCTGCAATCATATAATAAATATAGGATATCTGTCTTTTCTTCACTAATACCATGTTTATCTCATCGAGTGAGGTAGAAAGGTTATATTTTCACGAGATGAGATAAACATGGTATTTGTCAAGAATTGACGGATATTCTATTTATTATATGATATTATCCATGTAATTACGTCCGAAAAGGGTCCTTTTTCACCAAGCGGCCGCAAGGAACAGTCCGTCACCACAGTAACACTGTGACGTCATAAGCCAAATCGCCTCGCGAGACCATTGTTTTTTTAAGTCCTATCAAATTATATCAGTCACCGTTCGCAGTGAAAATATAAGTTATTTTCACTGTAGCTTGATAGACAGTTTATTTCACTGATAAATCCCGGTATTTCACTGCTCATCATATAATAAAAAATATAATGCTAATGCTAAATTGATCGCCTCATAAATTTTCAGCTCAACAGGCCTCAACCTTCCCATTCATAATACTGCCAGTCTAGTCACTGAGCACTATGCTTCTGACTGAGCCCTTGGCTAATAAGATGAGCCATCACAGCTGTGTGACACTGGTGCATGTTAGTCCTCTGTTGGAGAGTTTGTCTCTAGTTACCTAGGTTAGACGGGCTACATGTGGTTGGTTGTTTATCGGAGGAAAGGGGGAGGGATGTTTGGGATAGATCACAGGAAATGGGTTAGAGGGTGGAGTGAGAAGATAATTTATTCTGAATCGCTTCAATGCATGTAATTTTGACTCATTTATATGTGATGAATTCCTTCAAATTTTGTACCAGTTTGTATTATGATTTTGGGAGCATTTGTTCAAAATATTTGCATTAATAGTGATTTCAAACAACAATGTGACCATTTTATTTTATATTTAGTGTCAAGTCATGTTGGTCTCATGCAATCACATTAGACTGTTTTCATGGTCTTTGTTTTCAACTTAATGCAAGGATTTCACTCTATTTAAGCCCATCAGGGCTGATGGGCTTATGGCATGGGCGTATGTATGGGGTCTGACTTCTTCTCCAGAACTGCTAGACCCCTAGACCTGAAATTTTGTGAGGGGGGTAATTTCAATCTTGTACCTAGTCTAGAGGATCATGTTTGTTCATCTTAGCCTCATTTTCAACCTTAATTTGACTCCAGGAACGTGTAGGGCAAACTGACTGAAGTTTTGCTCCCATTCATATATTATGAATGATAACATACTAATTATTATGTGTAAAAAAATAAATTTCAGCAAATCAAACTATTGAACATAAAGACTTAAGTATTTTACTTGATTTTGATATAGGTATATGTAATTGCTTTCGGTTACCCTCAAAATAACGGTTTAAGTTGCGTATGTCAATTGGTGACCCTGTGACACATATATGGATCATGACCTAAAAAGTTATTCATCTTTTTCTCATTGGTCACAAGGGTCAGCAGCCTTCAACAATAAATGATGACGGTATATAAATGAAACCTAATTAATGTTCATGCATTTTGAGATTGTACACACATACATATAATTAAAATACTGATGTGACTATGTATATAGTTTTGCCCATTTATGAAAGCACATATTTTTCAGACTCTGGACATGTTGGATTCACAACTGAATCTGCAGTGATGGTTCCATCTTCCAGGTTTATGAAGGGCCTTGGAGAAAGTGGAAGCATCTTACTTGTTTAGTATTCCAGACAGGAGTGAAACATTTCACTCAGCAAAGGCAACCAGAGGTAAGTGAATAAAACCATTAGGTTGCAATGCCTACAATTTGAGGTACCACACATACATAGATTATTTACAAACTTCAGAGATTGAAGCATCTTTAACACCTACAGATAAATGTCTTCAACCATTGTACATAGTGAGATAGGTTGTTAAAAAGTACTGGTGTATTCATTGTGAGGTAGTACACATGTTGCTATTTTATACCACATACTGTGGTAGTTATCTTAGGGTAATGTGGAAACATTTTGTAGTGATGTGTACATTGTGAGGTAGTACACACATGTATATTATTAACATACTGAGGTGAATATGTGTACAGTTTTTTTTATCCCACCGGTATGTAATACTGTGGAATATACTCGCCCTGTCCGTCCGTCCGTAATCATTTCGTTTCCGGAGTAGAAGAGAACTGAAGTGGTGCCTTTTGATATTTTCAGTTATCTGAAATTTTTATTTTTCCATTTCCTAAGAAACATGTTTCATTTAGACTTTGTTCAGAGATGGGTTTGCTTCCGGAGCAGAACTCCAAAACCCTTCATCATATCTGAAACTCAGCATGTTTATTATTACCCTGAAGTAGTAGATATACAATTATCTGTCAAAGATGTGTTTTACAAATTATGTGGGACCGGTGGGATATGTCATCTTCAGATAACTATTGTTCAACTATGTAAGTACTTTTTTTTTCAGATGGTGGTCGAGTTGATTCCACAAATGATGCTGCAGTGAATTGAACCATTCCTCAGAACTACCAACCCATCCTCAGCAACCAAAGGTAAATTGGAAATTTTAGATTGTGATGCATACATTATAAACAATGAGGTATTATACACACATATATGATTAAGATACCAAGGTTACTCATGACAAAGCCTCAGAGATTGATGTGTGTGTTTTGGCATACATGCACAGATAAATGCGGTCAAAGAGAGGACAGACGAAAAAATAATTTATTTTAGTATTCAAGTTTATTGTGTCTTTTATACAAGAATTTGAGAAAACGCAGCTCATCAAACCATTTTAAAGGGATTACTGCATTCATAATAATTCTGCTATTTTAACCAATTCTTACAATTAAACCATTATCAGTGTGTAAACTACACATTTCAATCACTTACAGAGATCTTTAGTTTATCTTTATTTGAAAATTGTTTGTTTGAACAGTGTAAATCGAAACAAATTACTTTTATAAGAAAAATGGCAATTTTCTTATCAAATTTTGGATATTCAACAATATATTTTACTTGCTCAAACAGTTTAGATATTGCTAAAAATGTTACATGATATTGTAATATTGTGTGTAGACTCTTAAGCCTAAATTGTAGGGCTCACAGGCCATGAACTAAAAACCTAATTTAGTCTTTCGTAAAGAAAAGACTTGGAAGGCTGTAATATTGTGTACAGACTCTTTAGCCAATGGAAATTCTAAATTGTAGATTTGGTGACCTATCACCCAATATAAGGGCCTCAAGGGCCATGACCTAAAAACCTATTTTCATCTTTTTCTCCAAAATGAAAAGACTTAGAACAATAGTCAATGGATATTCTTAATTGAACTATCAGAGACCCATCAGATTGCTTCTTCTCTTTCAGCCTTAGTTTGATCAGTGCTGCCAGTGTTTGGAGCCTGGCAGGGGCTATACATAATTACGTGCAAGAGAGGGTGATAGTTTTCATGGGTTAAAAGGCATGGGGTGGGGTTTGTGAGATTGGAGAGAGTAAGAGAGGGTATGGCAAGGCGTAACTTAAAAGTGGTGCACCCCTTTAAAAACTGTGATAAAACATATCAAGGAATTGTACTTGGGAGGATCACCTTTTCTTCAATGTCCTTGCAGGAATTGTGATACTTGGACAACTAATTTTATCAAAATTTAGCGTCAACTGTCAATTCATGTTGTTTTTTTTGCACTGACAATTTCAAGACAGATTTGTCAGGGCTAGGGATTGTTCATTATATTGTGAGCAATCTATCTCAGTCTTCAAACATCAAACAATATAAACCCTCATGAGCTACAGAGCCCATTGCTCTATTTCTTTGTCTTGTAATGACCAAAGTAGTCCATTTCAATGTCTTACTTAGTTTTCAGTTAAATTACTCCTTAAAAGATGTTATTTTTTTGTTTATTGTGAGGAAGTACAATGTCCCTTCATGTAAACATGATGTTTTTCAGATTCTGAGCAAGTTAAGTCATTACTGACACTACAGGGATGGAACCATCTCACAGGTCTACAAGAACCTCCAAGGAAGAATCCAAAGCCTTTGGCAGCCAAAGGTAAATGATTGAACAGATTAAATTGTGATTCGTACATTTTGAGGCATTGTTTTGGTTTTGTTGAGCCAGGAAATTGGTACCCACAAATTATTTGTTAAATTGTTTAGACAGAGATGATATGCTATATGATCCCAATCCTGGCAATCATCTCTGGATAACAATAATAAATGTCACTATTACAAACATTTCAAATGTTTTTTTAAATATAGGGAACTATTTTAATATGTACTGACAACCCTCAATATCTGTTTTTGAAAATTAATGGCATGTACTTTTTTATATTTGTTATACATATTCTGATATTATAATTAATTACATATCAAAATATTCCAGGAAATCTTGAACTATGATCACTTTCATATCCAATTTCCTAAGTAACAATGTTAATATCATGAAGGATATTATGTCTTTGTTTATACTATGATGATAAAAAACACAAATCTAAATGAAAATATATTGAAGTGAACTCTTATTTATATACTTATTTTATTATACAAAAAATGATGTACATTTATTTTGAGCTGGAGGCCTGGTTCTGTCTGTTTTTCATATAATATTAACAAACCTAGGTTACCAATGTAGAGCCTCTAAATTGACGCAAAATGCAGAGATACACTTGCTAAACGAGAGTGAGGATTTTAAGGTAGCATATGAAAATCTGTGAGCACATTAAATGTGATGTTAGCATTGTGAAGTAGTACACAGGTTGCTATGTGTGGGACTCGGCGAATAAATGTAAACATACATTTCATATTTTTCAGAGTCTGTTACTGATGCTGCAGTGAACTCGCTCACTTGTATTGAAGAGTCTGGGAGAGCAGAGCATCGACTCGCCCACATCAACAACATTAAATGCAGCTAAGGTACTTTATAGCCTTACACAGTGATATAATTTGCCAATGGGTTCATTGAAATATGTATATATTTTTTATCCCGTCAACAACGTTGTTGCTTGGGTTTTAAATTTGACTGTCCATCCATAACATGTATACGTCTGGCTTTTAACCTTGTAACTTTTAAATATGGAAATACCCATATGTGAACAGTAGAATCCCTCTACAGCCCTTCAATTCACAGTAACTAGTTTCTAAACATAAAAGGGGTTGGAATAGCGCAGTGATTAGGCTTCGGATCAAGAGGCCTTGGGTTCAAATTCTGCCGGATCCTCAGCAACTTTGTCTGATGTGGAGAACTGTTCAACATGCAGTAAGGTTTGGGTGCAATGCTTTCAGCGCAGTACCACCCATAGCAAGTTCCAGCTGATGGTCACTATATCACAGTTATAAATCTTGCTGCTTTTTGTAAATCAGGATAGGTTACTAGTATAACTAAGCTGGGACAAAGTGAAAGAGACAATTTTCAACTAAATTGCATCAGAATAAAGAAAGACAAGAATTTGAGAGTTAATGTAAGTTAGTAATAGCAAAATAGAAATAAAAAAGTATAGGTCATTGTCAGTTGAGATATGGTCAAAGGGGAGACAATAGGCACAATCTCCCCCTTGACTATCATTTGTAATGATATTTTACCAAAGTCCACAGCCATCAGTTTTGGAGACATTATTTATCCGTCATCTTTTTTTGCCAATTTTTGTTTGTTTCAGACTCTTGAATTTGTACCTATCAAGCCCTTTTTGTCTACTAGTCATAAATTTTTCTGACCTTTGGTTTATCAGCAGCCCCGAGTCAGTTTTTGCGCAGTTTCCACCGCCACTGTGTTTTGTTTTGGCTATAACTTTTTTCCAATAGGGTTTCAAGAACTCATATACATAAGTTCCTCTATATACCCTTGGGAATGTTTTTGACATGTTTACATTCAATGTCAAAGGTCAAGGTCACGAGTTCTGAAAGCGCTAAAACATCCTTGTAAAGACAGTAACTTGAAAAATATGTTTGCTATCAGGCTGTTTTGTGGTGTATATCAAGTATGGAAAATGGCCGAGATTTGAAAAACTTTTCAATAAAATCCATCAAAGGTCAAGGTCACAATGAGGATAGACTTGAGCTTGCTTTTGTAAAAATGCCTTATTTAAACTATTAACACTTTGAATCATTACATAATTGTAATACACAATGAAAAGTGATCATTGATTGTGTGACCTTGGTGGTCAAAGGTCAAGGTCACGAGATATCGTCAAGCTCACCAGTTTTGAAATCACCAAATAACGTTTTTTCCATAAAGATATTAACACCTCATATATATTGTTTCTTTATACCCGGGGAATAATTATACCCCCGCTTTGACGTAGTCGGGGTATATAGCGCTCCACATTTCCATCCGTGTGTCCGTCCATCCGAAATTGTTTCCGGAGCATATCTAAAAAAAACTATTTCACTTGGAAACTTCAAATTTAGTCTGGAAGTAACCTATATAGTGCTGTTGTGTCTTTTAGGGGTCTTGACTCAAAGGTTCAAATAATTTTGAAATTTTGACCAAAAACGGTCCGATTTTTAGCTCATCAGGTCTGAAAGGCCCGATTGGCTTATGGCATGGCATGGCGTCCGGCGTCCGGCCGTCCGGCCGTCCATCTGTCTGTAAACTTTTCGCTTCTTCGACTTCTTCTCCAGAACCAATGACTCTAGAGAGCTGAAATTTTATGTACAGACTCCTTCTCTAATGGGGATTTTAAATTGTAAATTTCGTGACCCCATGACCCCAAATGGGGTCACAGGGGTCACAACCTTAAAAACCTATTTTCATCTTCTTCTCAAGTTCCAAAAGGTCTAGAGAGCTGAAAAGTTGTGTGGAGTCCTCTTTGGCTAATGGGGATTTCAGCCATGACCATGACCCCAAATGGGGTCACAGGGGTCACAACCTTAAAAACCTGCTTTCATCTTCTTCTCCAAAGGTCAAGAGAGCTGAAAAGTTGTATGCAGCCCTCTTTGGCTAATGGGGATTCTAAATTGTAGATTTCATGACCCCATGACCCCAATTGGGGTCACAGGGGTCACAACCTGAAAAACCTATTTCCATCTTCTTCTCCAGTTCCAATAGGTCTAGATAGCTGAAAAGTTGTGTGCAGACTCCTTGGGAAATGGGGATTCTAAGTTGTAGATTTCGTGACCCCATGACCACAAATGGGGTCACAGGGGTCATGATCTAAGAACCCATCTTTTGCTTGTAAACAATGTATTACTTAAATATTTAACCTTAAGTGGTAAATCAATGAAATCCTGATTAGCTAAGTAGGCCATTTAAATGTCTTAGTATGTCTTAAATGTACTTGGCTTTCAGTTAATTAATCCTTTAAAGATCGTATAAGATACATGTGTTTTATCTTTTAACATTATGTGTCTTTTGGATACGCGTACAGTTTTTTATGTGACTAATTTTCATAATTTACATTTCAGGCAGGGACGCGGCTGGTAGCTGCTGAAGATCAAGTTCTGTTCAGATATTTATGTCAAGAATAAAAATAAATTTTGAATAAAAAGTATTGTTTTTTTTTAACTGCAGTCTCTTGCTGCTAAGCGGATTAGATGACTAAGTTCATAGCTCTGATTATAAAGTCGGTCATTGAATGTCATTCAGAGTATGACTATTTTCCACAAATTTATTACAATAATATTACATAAGCAATGGTGTTATTATGGTCTATAGAGGCGGGCTGGTATAACTTTGGGAGTTTGAGAATGTGGAAGAGGTATTGATGCTCCTGTAATTTTACTCAGGAACTTGCTTTGGAGTTTGCATGCTGAGATATATGTATACATATAGGGGTATGACACACACTTGCATATTTAACTTAACTGAGAGGTATGTGGTTGCTTTGCCCTGCTTACATGCATATGTAGGTGGTAGCAAGAAAGGTAACAACACTTCACGCAGGTCAATAATGTTATGACATGTGATGCTGTTTAACCAGTGATGTTAATACGATGCAGAACTTTTGAATATAAAAGGCATTCTAAACTGATGAGTAAATATACAGGAGTACATGTATGAATACTTCTGTCCTTATACATTCTGAGGAATAAATGTAATCATACACACATTTTACTCTGTATGTTTGACTTCTTTTTTAAAGTGTATGTACTTTATTTCTTTTTAGCCATAATAATATAAGTGACGTACCAAACATCTACTGCTGAATGCTTGCGACACATTTTATATGCAAGTGTTAAATACCTCAGAGTGTATCTGGTTATATATGCATATATCTGTGTTCTACCCCAGAAAGTTGATGGGATATCACATATGTGATATACCTCATTATGCGTGGAATGGGCAACACAGAGTCACTTGATTATACCTCTATATGTGTGTGACAGACGTGTGTGTACTACCTCTAAATTATCTGGTATTATATGCATATATATGTGTGTTCTACCTCAGAAAGTTAGTGAGACACCATATGTTTGATGTACCTCATTTTGCGTGGAACGGGTAATACAGAGTCACTTGATTATACCTATCTAAGTGTTTGATAGACTTATGTGTACTACTTCTAAACGTATCTGGTATTATATGCATATATCTTTATAACATGGTTATATTTGGGATAACACTACCTTCAATAGTACTAATTCTTGTACTTTTGCGGGCCGAGTCCCATGCGAGATTTGAACCCGCGCCCTCAGAGTAAGGCAACTATCACCAGCATAGACTGTACCAACAGCTTACCACACGACCATTTCGCCGCGACATATATCTGTGTTCTACCCCAGGAAGTTAATGGGATATCATATGTGTGATATACCTCATTATGCTTGGAATGAACAACACATAGTGTGATGTACCTCATTTTGCGTGGAACGGGCAATACAGAGTCTAAACGTATCTGGTATTATATGCATTTGTCTGTGTGTTCTACCCCAGACAGTTAGTGAGACACCAAATGTGTGATGTACCTATTTTGCGTGGAACGGGTAATACAGTCACTTGATTATACCTATCTGAGTGTTTGATAGACGTATGTGTACTGCTGCTAAATGTATCTGGTATTATATGCATATATGTCTGTGTGTTCTACCTCAGAAAGATAGTGATACACCATATATCTTTATAACATGGTTATATTTGGGATAACACTTGTACTTTTGAGGGCCGAGTTCCATGCGAGATTAGAACCCGCGCCCTCAGAGTAAGGCAACTATCGCCAGCATTGACTGTAACAACAGCTTACCACACGACCATTTCGCCTCGACATATATCTGTGTTCTATCCCAGGAAGTCAAATGGGATATCACATCTGTGATATACCTCATGCGTGGAGTGGGCAACACATATTCACTTGATTATACCTCTCTATGTATTTGGTAGACGTATGTGTACTACTTCTAAATGTATCTGGTATTATATGCATATGTGTCTGTGTGTTCTACCTCAGAAAGATAGTGATACACCATATTGTGATGTACCTCATTTTGCGTGGAATGGGCAATGCATAGTCACTTGATTATACCTATCTAAGTGTTTGATATACGTGTGTGTATTACCTCAAAATTTATCAGGTATTGTATGCATATATCTCTGTGTTCTGCATTATATAGGTTTACTGGTACATATTCAACCTCAGAAACTTGGTCAGATACTATCTGTGTGATATACCTCTGTCTGCGTATGACATTGGCAATACGTTATACCTCTGTTGTATGATAGACGTGTATGTACATGTACTACCTCTTAATGAACCTCAGAAAGTTGTTGAGACACCATATATAGCTCTTTGTAAAGATGGCAATACAAAGTTAATTTTGTATAATTATCTATGCATTTATCTGTGTGATCCGCATTATATATTTTATTGGTACAGGTTGAACCTAAACAAGAACTTAATTATCTATTAATTTAAGAACTATCAGGAAATAAGTGCTCGTGAATGAAAGAATTTCATTTAATCAGCAAGAAATTTCATTCCCCAAAATGAGTTGCATACAAATATTCCATACTAAGAATGTACCTCACAATGGTGAATGTGTACTATGCCCTTTTTTGGAAAATACCTCAAAAGGTAGCACCCGAATATGCACTTCCTTATATGGAAGTACCTCATTAATATGCAAAACCTCAGAATGTTGCTGATGTGTTTACGTCTTTATTTTCATTATTTGTCGAAAGTCAACATATGACATGATTTTGGTCATTGTGCAAATGAGTATTTTATTTACAATTTCCATATAGCATGCTTATAAAGGGTAGACCTCATTACGTTGGTGTGGTAACATATACCTCACTTGTATATGAAAACGAGTATGTGTGTGTGTGTGTGTGTGTACTGCGAATAATCACAATATGACGTGTATTGGAATGTCTAAGAACGTATGTGGTGGTATCTTCAAATGTAATGTATCATTGGTTCAAAACTATAATGTTAATATATAACAGTGGTATATGAGGATGAATGCATTGCAGTGTTTCTCTAAATTAATGAGCGATCTAAGTTAATCAGACCCGTAGCAGAAGACACCCGGAGGCTCCGGCTAAGGCTAAGGACTATAATCTCTATAGCTCATTGGGCTTGATATAATACAGCATATAATAAATTGTTAACCAACCAAATTCAACTGTTTTGATTTATTCGAAAAAGTGAAAAAGTAAAAAGTAATGGGTAATCATCATATTTTCATGACTTGAACAAATCTAGCGCCTCAGGAAGGCATCTTTTGATGTAGTACCTTTTAATGGGTTATTTTAAATGTGTTTGAATGAGTGTGCAAAAACAAAACTCACAGCCTAAAAGTTGTTTAATATTAAACGAGTTCCAGTTGTTCAATGTAGCCATACCTTGGCAAAGAGAATATTACAATATGATCAGTGAAGAAGCATATCATATTATAAACGTATGACTTCAGAGTCTTCAACCATCCTGCTCCATGAAAGGCATTCTAGCTAGTTTGTTTAATATTACGTTTTCTTAGATTTGACATCTATTATAAAAGTTTATATACAGTTGGAAATTAATTAAACAATACCAATTGTTTCTTACAGCAAAATCGTTCCGAAAAGAAAGAAGACAACGTGACAAGAGCTGCTACATGGTTAACGTCCTTTCCAATAGCTCGGTATTTTGGAGTCAAAATCCAAGATTAGTTATAATGGAAATGAAAGTCAATATGTGTTGCTGTAATGTGATTAGTATAATTTTTTCAAGGGAGGTGATGACATTTTACTAACTGACTTTTTAACAAAAATCACTTGTTAAAGCAGTATGAACCTTCAAACTAAAAAAATCACAAAACTGTCAAAATCAATAAAATTGCGCTAATGAACACATAGGTCAGTATTTACAGTATCTGCTGATCTAAAGCGAGAAGGGATTCTTCATTAACAGATTAGACTGACATAATCTCAAATTTATTCACAGATCCTTTGGCTATTGGCTTTCTCTTAATTTTCTATCGAAAAGGTTTAATGTCTGGTCAGCTTCTTGTCATGTATGATAAAGATGTTTTGGTTTATGAATGTAGAACTTGGTATGTTGTTTACAATAAATCAATTACAAAGTATGTAGTGTAGTTTCTCGCCTATGACAATAGTTATGTGCGCTAAAATTCATCACCATAAAATTTTCCAACATATTCTTGTTCATGTTCAATGAATAAGTCAATAAATAAACAATTCTTATGTCGGGTGGTAAAATCATTCAATTCATCCTAAAATTCTCAGAGTACCGTATTATAGTTAACAAACTTGATAAATGTCTTAGTGTATACAATATATTAGAGGGTAAAACATATCATTACACAAGCCATATCCATAGAAAACGGTTATCCGTATTGGAAGAAAATGGTGCGATGTTAAGAGCAACAATGTTTTGGAACTCTTAAGTGTGAGAGGTAGATTTGTAGGACTGTACTTTTGAGAGTTCAGACAGCAAGATGATTTACTATTCCATCATAGTACCATATTCAAAACTCTACTCTGAGTGTTAAGTTATCGTCTAATCAGTCAGATCACTTTAACTTCATTCGAGCGGTAGTATTAGTGTGAATAGCTTAAAATGGCCACCCAATGGAAAAGGGACTCGCATGACTTAACCGAACCATGAACATTCATTTTACAACTCTTTTTATTGATTCAGAAGTAATATTTAGCTATTGGTAACACTGATTTACCTTTTTGTTAGAGCACTTTTTAGTAAGAAGCACCTTATAGGCATTGTAATCCATACTGCTGCTTAATACACTAAGTGTATAGGCTCCTAACGGCTGAAAAAAACAGTCACTGAAATAGTACGTTTTTGATTAAACGTAATTATTTATACTTACCTGTTGACTAGACCTACTTTGCCTACCTCCTCTCTAGGTATGCTATTTCAACCTTAACACAGACGAAACTTGAACAGTGGAGTAAGGGATGCCTAAAATCCCTATCCAAGGGCAGGTAAGTCTGCATGGTCTCGTGACGTCACTACCGGAATATGCCACTCTCCGAAAGTCCCAAAAGGCAAGACAGACCAAGTGGGGAGGATGGGCGGGCCTAGCGTGTAGGTCTAGTCAACAGGTAAGTATAAATAATTACGTTTAATCAAAAACGTACTATTATTTAAATACCTATCTGTTGACTAGACCTACTTTGCCTAGAATCCCACTGCATGGAGGCGGGTCAGTAGATATGTGGTAGTGACGAGACCAGCAACAAGCCCTGAGTGTAAGCTAACCTACGAGTCCTCCACCCTGTGGTGAGAACAAAGCACAGCCCGGGAGATACCATCTCTACCGCTGAGCAGATCGAAGAGACAACCCAGCCACTCAACTTCTGATCAACACACTGCCCCAAACCCCAACGGGGAAGGGGTGTTAAAGCGAAGCTAAAGAACAACAACAGACAAGGAGCTAACAATGCAAACAAAGTTTATTACGATGAGCATCTAAGCTCCTAAGAAGGCTGACCCCTTCTTGGTCTGGTTGGGCGGACCACCTTCGACTGAGCGAACACTTGTGGACCCAGCCTAGAGATGCCTTCAAGATCTGCTGTGGAGACATCTCGTAGGTAATGGTTGGCGAAAACCTCTGAGGAACGCCAAAAACACCCCGCCATGACGTCCGAAACCGCGATGTTGCAGTGGTAAGCCATCGTGGTTGAAACAGCACGGATCTCATGAGGGATGGAACGCGAAGGCGGAGGCAGGTCAGCGGCCTTGTACGCATCAATAACTGCCGACCTTAGATACACCCCAAACGCTTGCTTATCTAGCTCCTTGGTGCTCCTCGGTGAGTGAGGTAAGAACAGACGACGCCTGCCATCTCTCAGCCTGCGGGTACGCTGCACGTACACCCTCAAGGCCCTCACCGGACACAGAGAGAGATCCACCTCTCCTGAGTCAGCACCTAGAGCCGGAATAGAGAAGGTACGGCCAGCTTCATCAGCTGCCTGGTTTTTGCAGACAAAGTCGGGAGCTAAACCAAGTAAGGCTGATCCCCCCTCTCTGACCTCAAAGCGTAGAAGGTCCGCCTGCAAAGCATGGATCTCAGAAAACAACTATTATGCCACTCTCCGAAAGTCCCAAAAGGCAAGACAGACCAAGTGGGGAGGATGGGCGGGCCTAGCGTGTAGGTCTAGTCAACAGGTAAGTATAAATAATTACGTTTAATCAAAAACGTACTATTATTTAAATACCTATCTGTTGACTAGACCTACTTTGCCTAGAATCCCACTGCATGGAGGCGGGTCAGTAGATATGTGGTAGTGACGAGACCAGCAACAAGCCCTGAGTGTAAGCTAACCTACGAGTCCTCCACCCTGTGGTGAGAACAAAGCACAGCCCGGGAGATACCATCTCTACCGCTGAGCAGATCGAAGAGACAACCCAGCCACTCAACTTCTGATCAACACACTGCCCCAAACCCCAACGGGGAAGGGGTGTTAAAGCGAAGCTAAAGAACAACAACAGACAAGGAGCTAACAATGCAAACAAAGTTTATTACGATGAGCATCTAAGCTCCTAAGAAGGCTGACCCCTTCTTGGTCTGGTTGGGCGGACCACCTTCGACTGAGCGAACACTTGTGGACCCAGCCTAGAGATGCCTTCAAGATCTGCTGTGGAGACATCTCGTAGGTAATGGTTGGCGAAAACCTCTGAGGAACGCCAAAAACACCCCGCCATGACGTCCGAAACCGCGATGTTGCAGTGGTAAGCCATCGTGGTTGAAACAGCACGGATCTCATGAGGGATGGAACGCGAAGGCGGAGGCAGGTCAGCGGCCTTGTACGCATCAATAACTGCCGACCTTAGATACACCCCAAACGCTTGCTTATCTAGCTCCTTGGTGCTCCTCGGTGAGTGAGGTAAGAACAGACGACGCCTGCCATCTCTCAGCCTGCGGGTACGCTGCACGTACACCCTCAAGGCCCTCACCGGACACAGAGAGAGATCCACCTCTCCTGAGTCAGCACCTAGAGCCGGAATAGAGAAGGTACGGCCAGCTTCATCAGCTGCCTGGTTTTTGCAGACAAAGTCGGGAGCTAAACCAAGTAAGGCTGATCCCCCCTCTCTGACCTCAAAGCGTAGAAGGTCCGCCTGCAAAGCATGGATCTCAGAAAACATAGCTGCGGAGGTCAGGGCCACCAGAAAAGTGACCTTGATGGTGAGAGGGGTACTTCTCAGAGCGGTTCATACGTATCGGAGCGAAGATGGTTGAGCACAATGGCTAAGTCCCATTCAGGTGGACGAAGCTTAGTCCTGCCGTCAACAGAACGGAAGGTTTTGACGGGTGACGAATGGGAGAGACCTACCGACATTGACTCGTCGTAGCTGAACGTTTCTGAAACGAAGCCCTATCGGCGACGGACTTGCGAATGGCCGTATGGAAGTCTGAAGCGGAGAGAGGGGCACACTCGTCGCAACGATTATCTTCTTTGCATAGGTCCTTGCACTTCCTACACAACAAGTGCGGATCCTTGATGGCAGACTTCCTACCTCCGCAATTCGTACAAAAAGCGGAGTAAATAGCGAAGTAGGCGAGTCACTAACACGCGTAACCTAGGTGACAGTCGGGTCACTTACGCTGGTGAGCGATAGGTGAGACACTCGCACACGTAACGTTGACGAGGTGAATAACTGGCTAATCACTGACGCGAAACACCTAGGTAGCGTAGCGTAAGAACAACAACCCTTCCGATAGCTAATTACTCCAACACCAATAGTGTAAACTCACAAAGAACATAGACGACGAGACGCTTAAGTGAGTTACAAGCAAGGCAAGACGACGGAGACTATCAAGAGTGTTGAATGCAAAAGCTCGGAACCCGAAGGGAACGAAGTCAATATCAACTACTGGCCAGACAATGTGATTGACTGGCGAAGCGAGACACTGTGGAAGCGAGTCACAGACGAGACGCGGTAAAGAAGTCGAGTCGAACGAAAGCGAATTATTAGCTAGTGACAGGCGAAAGCGACCGACTGGCGAGGCGAGACACTGGCGAAACGAGACACTGACGAAGCTAAACACTTGCGAGACGAGACAAATCAACTACATTAGAAAACTGTAACGTAACAAGTAGATACAAACCTGAAGGCGTGAGACTGGTGTAACGAATGACAGGCGAAGCGAATGACAGGCGAAGCGAGTCACTGGCAAGACGATGCGAGTCAAGTCGAATCGAGCCTAACGCGAATGACTGGCGAAGCAAGTGACTGGCGAAGCGAGTCACTGGCGAGACGATGCGAGTCAAGTACATAAGGCGATAGACTGGCGAAGCGAGTGACTGGCGTAAGCGAGACACTGGCGAGACGATGCGAGTCAAGTAGAATCAAGCCTAAGGTGAATGACTGGCGAAGCTAGTGACTGGCGAAGCGAGTCACTGGCGAGACGATGCGAGTCAAGTAGAATCAAACCTAAGGCGAATGACTGGCGAAGCGAGTGACTGGCGAAGTGAGACACTGGCGAGACGATGCGAGTCAAGTAGAATCGAGCCTAACGCGAATGACTGGCGAAGGGAGTGACTGGCGAAGGGAGTGACTGGCGAGACGATGCGAGTCAAGTAGAATCGAGCCTAAGGCAAATGACCGGCGAATCGAGTGACTGGCGAAGCGAATCACTTGCGAGACGATGCGAGTCAAGTACCTTAGGCGATAGACTGGCGAAGCGTGTGACTGGCGTAAGTGAGACACTGGCGAGACCATGCGAGTCAAGTAGAATCGAGCCTAAGGCAAATGACTGGCGAAGCGAGTGACTGGCGAGACGAAGCGAATCACTGGCGAGACGATGCGAGTCAAGTTGATTCAAACCGAAGGCGAATGACTGGTGAAGTGAATGACAGGTGAAGCGAGTCACAGGCGAGACGATGCGAGTCAATTACCAACGGCGAGTGACAGCTCACAAAAGCGTAGACGACGAGACGCTTAAGAGAGGTCACTGACGAGTCGAAGACAAAGGGACTGGCGGAAGCTACGCCCTAAAGCCATGCGAACCGAGCAGTCACCCGACGAAGGAGAGAGAAAAATAAAAGACACGAATTGCACGTGCAAAGCATGCAGCCACCCGACAGGTCGCACACAGCTAGCACATGTCAACAAGGCCCCTTGTAACTCAACACCTACCTAAAACAGGTTGTCTAAACAACCTGCTAACGACGAACGTAGATTAAGGCTATCTCTTAATTAAATAAGAATCGCTAGCAAGTTAGCACAAAAACGCTAAAAATACCCAGTCACAGAACAAAACAAACACGTCTGTCTTGCCTTGCAACTGAAAGGAGAGTGACATATTCCGGTAGTGACGTCACGAGACCATGCAGACTTACCTGCCCTTGGATAGGGATTTTACGCATTCCTTACTCCACTGTTCAAGTTTCGTCTGTGTTAAGGTTGAAATAGCATACCTACAGAGGAGGTAGGCAAAGTAGTTCTAGTCAACAGATAGAAATTTATAATATGTTTTATGTTCATGAATTATATGAAATGTTGAAATATAGGATCTCGCACTAGTATTTAGTCCAACAGGAAGTAAATATAATTAGCTCCCAGTCAATTTCAAAGTGTTTACGGTTTCTTTTGGGTGATCTCCAGTTTGATAAACTGGTACATAAAGCAGATATCAATGTGAATAATTTCACTGACTTCATTGATGATGAGACCAAGAAGAGGATGTGCAATAATAACTGACATGACCTATCCTCTAGTCTGCCTGTTTCATGTTTTTTGTGTTTTAACAAATCATTCCATAGTATTTTCAATGGTTAAATTTGGTATTTATCAGTTGAAATCAAATCCGTACTTTAACAGAGTAGAATAAAATAAAATACTGGCCAATCTAAGAGTTTTCAAAATTATAGTATTATTTTAAGAATCAGAGATTCCAGGGTATATTATTTTTCACCTGTCTGTCAATCCGTTTGTCCGAAAAAAATTAACCTTGGCCATTACTTTTGGTTTGGCAGTAATAGAAAACTTTAACTTTGACATAACTTTTGATTGGTTAGTGACAGACCTTTGATATTTCACATGTGTACCTATTGTGACAAGAACTTTCAAATATAATTTGAATGTTATAGTAATAATAATGAGGAGACTTATATCGCGCTACAACCACAACACAAAGTGCCGTGTTTAAAACGCTACACACATTATTACCCTGTTATACGGACCAACATCATTCCTTTTTCATTCTCAACTCCCCTTGGAGTATGCAACCTGAGCTACCAATTGAGGCGCTCGAGTGATTGAGTGAGTGAGATATTGTTTAACGCAGCTTCGGCAGTATCGCAGCCATTAGCGGCGTAAGGCGCTCGAATGTTTTCTGTCACACTGCCTTCACTTCCAAACCAGGTACTCAATTGTACTGCTGAGTGAACAGAGGCACATTTCGAATAAAGTCCCTTGCCCAAGGCGACACCACGAACCTCTCAACTCATGTGTCAGCCTTGGGCAGGGAATCACCCTTCTAACTCTCAGTTTTTATCCAGCAACGAGGCGGGTAACCCAACCATCCAGCGAGCCAAGCCCGTTGTTGCTGAACTTCACTGACAGCGGTCGACTGAGCTATGTACAGGACCACATGCCATCGATTTTGTGCCCTTGACCTTAGCAGAGGTAGCTTTTTACGAAAACGTTAACCTTGGTCAACATTTGATTGGTCAGCGATAGACCTTTGATATTTCAGATGTTTATCAATTGTTCTATCATATTAAAGCACTTAGCACAATAGGTAGCACATTTTAATTTCTTATAAAACACTTTTACTGTAAAACCCCGTGTGTTGCTTAACATAAGATTTTGTTAAGGTGTTCTATCAAATTATATACCTATCAATAAACATGAGATACTCTTTTAAAAGTGTCTACCCGGTGTATTGGTTTGATAACTGGTCGTGTGAACTTAACTACACAGATACTTGACAGTAGAATTTATAATGTTGATCTAAATAGCAACAGTATCTACACAAGCTTCTCTAAAAACGACGTACTTCTAAGCTCTTTGGTTGCCCCGCTCTGACTGTACCATAGTCAATTGTGCATGATCTCGTACATGCAGATAGAGGACAAATCAAGGTTATCAACAGCTTGTAACAATGAAGTAAAAATAAGTCGTTTGAACGATACATATAGGAACCTATTAAATTAGTTATTGCTAAGAGAAAGGCCGGCGTAAAAATAAAAACAAGCTACACCGCATTTCCCAAAAAAAGATTTAACAGCGTATTAATTAAAGCAGTAGTTCTCAATACGATTATTTTCTAGCTTCAATTAAGAGTAAACGTATCAAGATGTAAAGAGATTATCATGCGAGTGTGCTCTCGGGATGTCAATCCTACATTAGGAATAAACACTGTATTTTGAGAGCCATGTGATTAAACCGTTTGCTTGGTAGATTTCAACTCATTTTAAAATTTTATTTTAGGACTGCTGGTATATTGAGGCGAAAAATCAGCGCAGCGCACAGAGCAAAGAGAACCAGTAGAAGCTGTGTAAATGAAAAACGCAACTCCGAAACGTCGTGTATTTTCACATTAAAGAAGTTGTTATCCAGAAAATCTTCATGTTCTTTAAAACTCTTAATCTGATAATGAGTTTCAACGTGTGACCAAAACCATTAGATAAACTAGCTTACACACAGATCAGTGGATTGTTTCACAAATGTTACGACATGTATTATAATTAACCTACACCAAATGTATATATTGATACACGTAGATAACATATGTGTTTACAAGCTCAAACATTGATATACCTTCTCTTTGTATGTATATACATGCACTTTTTCTTTGTCTCCAGTACGTTGAGACTTTAAATTAACATTTACTTTATTTGGCACTCCCTGGGGATGTAATTGTTAACGGTTATATAATATTGTTGTATGTTGTTCACAACACAACGGTTCCTGCTGACAGAGCCGACGGAGAGGAACGAACCACGGCCGGGCTGGCCACCAAGGGGCGACCAGCAGGAGACGAAGAATCCGAGTTTCCCCTATCTTGGCTACAACTTGGGAGAGGATGGCCGGCGGTGGAAAAGCATAGGCGTCCATCCCCTCCCACCCTAACGAGAGCGCGTCTAAGCCCATCGCTAGCGGGGAGATGTAGGTTGGCAATTGGTGGTTGAGACACGTCGCGAACAGATCTATCAGCGGGGTGCCGAACTGGAGACACAACGCCCTGAAAACCACCGGATTCAGTTGCCACTCCGTTGGGGGAGGGGCATCTGGGCGTGACAACGCGTCCGCCAAGACGTTCCTGGCACCCGGAATGTGGACTGCCCGAATGTCCAGGTCTACCTCGTCCACCAACTCGAAGAGCTGGAGTGACACGCGTAGCAGAGACTGCGCCTTGGTGGACCCCTGCTTGTTTATCGACCAAGCAGCCGCCGAACTGTCCGTGTGTACTAGCAGGCACTGGCCCCTCAAGGGGACCTGCCAGTGCTGAATGGCAAGACGTACTGCGTCCAACTCGAGGACGTTAATGTGTAGGTTCCACTCTGATGGGGACCAAACTCCCGCCACCTGCTCGTGACTCATGTGCGCCCCCCACCCTTGGGTGGAGGCGTCTACAAACAGGTGAGCTGAGGGGGGGCGAGGACGAAGTGGAACGCCTGCGAACACACTCTCGTCTACCCGCCACCAAGCTAGGAACCGATGTAGGTCTGGGGTTAAGACTATGTCGTGACGACAACGCGTCTCCCTGATGTGGGGATTCAGGAACACCTGTAACGGGCGAAGGAACAACCTCCCCCTGCGGGTCAGGTCCTGAGCTGATGCTAATAACCCCAACACTCTGTGCCACTGACGTAGGGAGAGCGATGCGTCGAGCGCGCGATCCATAAGGCGATCATAACGAGCCATCCGTCCCTCGTGACGAACCCGCGGAACAGCCGGGTGTCTAGGATAGACCCTAGGAACTTAAGACGAGTTGCCGGAACCAAGTCCGACTTCTCTAAGTTCACTAGCCACCCCAGACGACGGAAAAGGTCCATCGTGAACCTGAGCTGCGCCTCGAGAACGACAGGGGAGCGGTCGTGAGCGATCCCATAGTCCAAGTACATTAGGAACTGAATGTCGCATTGGTGAAGGAATTGGACGATTGGTTGAGTCACCCGTGTGAATAACCAGGGGGCGGACGAGATCCCGAACGGGAGCACGCACCACTGAAAATGTCTGCCGTCCAGGATGAAGCGGAGGTACCTGCGGTCCCGATAGTGAATCAGAACGTGCAGGTACGCATCCTGTAGATCGAGAGACACCATGCAGTCTGAGTGCTCCAAGGACCGCATCACTGAGGGAAGCGTCAAGAGTCGAAAATATGGCGGCCGAACGAGGAAGGAGCGGTTGAACACCTTCAAATCGTGAATTAGCCGCCATTTTTTCGAGTTCCTTTTGGGTATTACGAACACTGGGGAGTAAAACCCCGGCTATCGATGCGGGGTCAGGACCTCCTGCACCGCCCGTTTGGAGATAAATATCTCCACCTGTTCCAATGTCAATTTGAGCCGGTCCCCTGCTAAGGGACGCTCCATTGGAGTACAGGTGAGGGGCGGCGGAGATGAGACGGGAATGCGGAACCCCTGACCCAGAATCCGACACACGTAAGGGTCTAACCCTAACTGTACCCAGTTGCTGACAAAATCTTGGAGCCGACCCCCCACCAAGCCCTCCGATACCGGGACGAGTGGAGGAGGGAGCAGAGGGGGTGACTACGAGTCACTTCCTCCGCTTCTTTTGCGGGGTACGACCTCCGGCGCCAGGCCGGGGGGACTTGGGGGACTGACCCGTGGATCCACGGCCACGACCTCCCCGCCGAAAGTCCGTTTTCACTTTCTTGGGGGAAGGTTGGCCACTGCCATGGCCTTGCCCCTGACGAAAACTGGTCTGGTCGGTGTCGTTTGCCTCTGCGTGATGAGCCGATTGGTGAGGTCTTGCTGTTGGGCCTCCTGTCGTGCTCTCAAAACCTCCGGGAT
The DNA here is from genome assembly GCA_936450465.1 of Gibbula magus. NCBI lineage: Eukaryota > Metazoa > Mollusca > Gastropoda > Trochida > Trochidae > Gibbula > Gibbula magus. Next base: position 4,788,169 of record OW388295.1, on the reverse strand, counting down.
ACGACCCCCAAACAGAGTTTCAGCGTGAGCAGGGGCATGTCGAAGGAACGTCTTATGATCGGGGTTGAGACCTGACCGGTAAAGGAAGTTGTCTCTGCGAAGTACTGTTATACTCGATGGAATTCGCGACGCTGACAACATGATCTGCGCAAGGTCCGCAGCCACATCACCAAACGCTTTGAACAACACCGGGTCCCCCGCCTCCATGCCCGCCTGCTTAGCACAAGCCAGCATCGCCTGACATGTGAAAGCCACGTTGTTTCCAAAGCCTAACACCGAACGCGCCTCCCTGTCAAGATGAGAGAACTGTGCCTCAGACATGCGGTGAAGCAGGTTTGTGGTAAACAACCGAGACGCAACCTGATCAAGGGGAGGCGGAACAAGTTGAAAAGGCAACGGATACAAGGGCAGTTGCCGTCTGCGCTTGTCCGGCACCACCAAAGGCGGAAGCAGACGATTGGGCATCGCAGATGATACGACTTGCTCCATATCCTCGGTGGCCTCCAACAGGAGCCTATGAGGTGGAAGGGCAAGACGCGAGGGAGGTACCTGGCCATCAGGGCAAAAGGAAGCCCTCCTGGCCGCCGACGTGCGGGGACCAGTCACGCTGACTTGGCTAAGTGGAACGTCCGCGAACGAAGCCACTTCGGATAGCATAGCTATTGCGTCAACCACTGGCGGATCCTCCGACAACCCCGTACCCTCCGCCTCCGTTTCTATACTGATGAACGGAGGGTTCGACACGTCCACGTAGCGGGTGTCACGCTCCGGTGAGTCCGGCGAGGACTCACGTAACCGTGACACACCGCGTATGGGTGCGAGGGGTACGCGAAGGAGTCGCGGATGCGGAGGCCCTAGCGGACGAGGAACGCGCACCCTGAGGTACGTCATCCGCATAGGGCTCACACGGTTGCGTAGTCGTAGTGTGAGTGGGTAAGGTCCGCGGACCCAAACACGCATCGAGCAAGGAAGAGACCATATCCTTGACGGATGCCAGAAGGAGGGACGGATCGACCTTGTCAAACCTAGCCTTCTTGGACTTCTTCTCCTTGCTCTTGGGCGTAGTGGGTCCGCCCACCTTAAGTCTAAGCGGAGACAACCGCTTGTCTGGCGAAGGAGGGGACAACGGGTGAGTCCGCGAACGAGAACCGGGACACGACGGCGGAGGGGGGGAGCGTAAATCCTTCGCCCCCCCAGCGGGTTCGGACAGGTCCGATTCCCTGTCGAATTCATCCGCCCGTTCCGTGAGGACAATGTCTACATCCTCCACCGGAGACGGATGACGAACGGGAGACCTCTCCTACGTTGAGCTGACGACGCACGCTTCTGAAACGCAGCCCTATCGGCCACCGACTTGCGTATGGCGGAAACGTACGCGTGGAACTCCGATTCGGAGAGAGGAGCGCACTCGTCGCAACGGTAATCCTCTTCGCAAAGGTCCTTGCACTTTCTACATAACAAGTGCGGATCCTTAGAGGCGGACTTCCTGCCTCCGCAGTTCGTGCAGAGGAGTACATGGCGAACGATAAACGATAAAACGCGTAACGTAAGCGAAGGTAGAGACAGTCGAGTCACCTACACGGCGTAGCACAAACACGAGACACTCGCTCGCGTAGCGTAGACGAGGTGAATCCCTACAGAAAGACACCTAAGTAGCGTAGCGTAGACGAGGTGAGTCACACACGTGAAACACCCAAGCGGCGGAGCAAAAGCACAACAACTCTGACGATATGCAATCAAGAGAGTTGAAACAAAAACTCTGAACTCGAAGAGCACAAAGTCAAAATCAAGTAACAACCCGCCAAGGTAAACAAAGACGAACAAGCCAGACAAAAACTAGGCTAAACACTTACAAGATAATTCAATCTTTATTCACATAACACGTGTGTGTACCAAACCTTAAGTGACTGGCGTAGCGAGTCACTTGAACCAAAGCGAAACACCCTAAGGCGAAGCCAAAGGCGAATGGTAGGCGAAAGCTAGCAACGGGCAACGCGTGTCACTGACGAGGAGTGTATCCACTGCTCCTTAACCAAGCTAGTCACCCACCTTAGTCGAACAACTAGCGAAGCCAGTGACAGGCGAGGCGAGAAGCCAAGCGAGACGCGAAGCACTTGAGTACGGACCGCAGGCGTATGACAAGCGAAAAGCGAATGACAAGCGAAGCAAGCCAAACGCGTAGGAGAGATTCCACTGCTCCTTTACCATACGCAAGTCAACAACCAACAGTTCCCTAAAGTACAGACCGAAAAGCGTATGACAAGCGAAAGCGAATGACAAACGAAGCAAGCCAAATGATTAGGAGAGATACCACTACTCCTCTACCATACGCAAGACAAACACCAAACAGTTAGCACTAGAGTAAGGACCGACAGGCGTATGACAAGCGAAAGCGAATGACAAGCGAAGCAAGTCAAACGCGTAGGAGTGATTCCACTGCTCCTTTACCGTACGCAAGTCAACAACCCACAGTTAGCACTAGAGTACGGACAGAAAAGCACATGACAAGCGAAAGCTAATGGCCAGCGAAGCAAGTCAAACGATTAGGAGAGATGCCACTACTCCTCTACCATACGCAAGACAAACACCTAACAGTTAGCACTAGAAAACAGACCGAAAGGCGTATGACAAGCGAAAGCGGATGACAAGCGAAGCAAGTCACACGCGTAGGAGAGATACCACTGCTCCTTTACCCTACGCAAGTCAAACACCCAACAGTCAGGTGAGAGAAAACAAAGAATCACGAGCTGCACGTGCGGCGCATGCAATCCACCTACTCCGGGTGGTCGCTAGCTAGCACATGTCAACAAGGCCCCTTGAAAACTAACACCTACTTGAAAACAGATTGCAAACACAACCTGCACTACCGAAGAATAAAGTTGAGGGTATCTCTTGACCAAACAAGAGAAAAATAGCAAGTTAGCAACACAAGCCGCTAAATACCCAGTCACAAAACAAAACAAAACACGTCTGCCTTGCTCTGCAACTTTTAGGAGAGTGATATGAACAGGTAGTGACGTCGCGAGACCACCTAGACTTACCGGCCCTTGGATAAGGGATTTTACGCACCCCTTCTCCACTCTTCAAGTTCGTCTGTATTAAGGTTGAAATAGCATTACCCTTAGGAGGTAAGGCAAAGTAGGTCTAGTCAACAGATAGGTATTTAAATAATATATTTTAGCCTTAACAAGATGCCTCCAACCATGCCTTTTTATAGGCTTTTCTTGTTGTTATCCGTTTCTATAGTAAATTTGATATTTGGATGCATATTCTGAAGTATACTGAGAATATCTTGAATATCTCCGTTTGATGTTTGCCATAACAGAAAACAGTCATCTAAATAACGTTTCCATTTTGAGATAAAGTCATTTGCAAAATCATCACCATAGATATCTTTCAGTTGTTCAGTTTTCCTCAAGGTATCCTAAAACAAGGTTTGCATAAACAGGTGCAAATTTTGTTCCCATAGCTGTACCTAGAATTTGTATGAAAGAGACATCATTAAACTGGAATGTGTTGTTTTCCAAAATAATTTTTGCTGATTCAAGGACAAATGACTTATCAAATCTGTCGTTCAGATTTTCAGGATGTTTATCAATCCAATATTCAAGTGCTTCAATGCCTAGTTCGTGTGGGATATTGATGTAAAGTGATGTTTTCTAAAGCGAACCTACCATACAAAAGTCCAGTTTACGTGGATCCAGAGGGGTGGGGTAGTTGGGGCGGGGGTATCAGGGGTTCGAATGAGAATATTTGGTCTCCTTGTTATATCAAGTTGTTTGTTTGCTATTGTGTAGTTTAATTTCCTTAGCTTTTATTGCATATAAGACTGGTTGACAGATGACAAACTATCGTTGAGCTCCGGGTCGGTCAAATGAAGCGGACGTGCTATATCATATACATATCTAGAAATTTAGAGATTTCTCAAGATTTCAAAACTAAAAGGGTAGTAACTCTAACAATAATAAAAACAATGTACAGCTTATCAATTGCATACATACATACATACATACATACATACATACATACATACATACATACATACATACATTCATACATTCATACATTCATACATACATACATGCATGCATACATACATACATACATCATACATACATACATTCATTCATACATTCATACATACATACATACATTCATACATACATACATACATACATTCATACATTCATACATACATACATACATACATACATTCATACATTCATATATACATACATATATACATACATACATACATACATACATACATATATCCAGCTAAGAGGCGTTTTGATTGTCCTCGAGTATTGGATGTCACTACTGACAATGTTCAACAATACTGCATTTTGTGTTCTGATTTGTCAAAGACATATCGAATATAAATAACTTTCTTATGATCTTTCTGTTGTAGTTCTTCCTCGAAAGAAACTCTCTTCAATAGCTATTATTTCTATGAACCATGCACTATTGAAATTCAACATACTCCACATTGACAGTAACCTGTTTCTGTTGATCAGATCACAAGATCACAAGATAAATATCCAGGTGTTGATTGTATTTTAACGGAAATGATAAAATGTTCAGAGAAAATTGTCATGCCATTTCTTTTGTCTCTGTTTAACAAGCTTTTTAGCGAAGGTATTTTCCCAGATTTATGGACCAAGGCAATCAATATCCCTCTACATAAAAAAGGTAATATACAGAATATTGAGGTATATCTCTACTGAGCATTTTAAGGAAGATCTACACAAGCATAATAAATGAACGCCTACCGCAATTGGCAAACGTTATGAACAAAGTATCAAGCTGGATATAGAAGAGGCTATACCACTGTAGACCATATATATACACAATCATTGAAAAGTGTTTAAGTAAGAAAAGGAGAAAATTGTATGTTGCTTTTATACACTTTAAGAAAGCATTTGATTCTGTTGATAGATCTAAGTTGTGGATTGTGTTATCAAACTATGGGCTTGGTGGTAAAATGGTACATGCATTAAAAAGCATTTACATGTCAGTTAAATCATGTGTGCGGTGCAATATTCAAATACAACTGACTATTTTGAATGCCCATTTGGTTTCAGAGAAGGGTGTATGTTAAGTCCGATGCTTTTTTTTATTGCTCATTAATGAACTTTCGATAGAAATAATACAAAATGAAAAAACACGGCATTCAAATGTTCCCCGATATGATACCAATATTAATGTTGCTTTTTGCTGACCATGTCATTTTAGTTTCAGACACACAATGTGGTCTTCAATGTCAGCTGAATATTTTAACCTCTTATACAGAGAAATTGGGATTAACTGTGAATATGGAAAAATCAAATGTACTGATATTTAGGAAAGATGGTAGATTATCACAGAATGATGTTTGGTTTTACAATGGCGCAAAAATGGAAATTGTGAAAAGTTATGAATATTTGGGATTTCTATTTACTTGAAATTTTAGTATGACGAAAGCACTTGCTGATCTTTCCCTTAGGGCCAAGAAAGCTCTTACAGAAATAAGTGTTAATCTTAGAAAACTCGAAATTCTTTCACCTTCTGTATACTTTAATATATTCGATAGCCAACTGCTTCAGAGATTCGGGGTTTTAACAGATATGAGAATATTGAAAAGATTCACCTTTTATTAATTATTTTTAAATGTTGGTCCACAAACACAAAATGCGATTGTGTATGGTGAATGTGGCCGATACCTATTGTATATTAACGCTGCTGTTTGCGCTATAAATTATTGGATGAAAATTGTGTCAATGCATGAAGATTGTTTACCTTCTCTTCTCCCATGGATTCGGCTGGCTATCACAATGTATAGGGAACAGAGTTTTGTTTGTAAACACTTTTAAAACTAGGGCTAGACATTTGTTCTACCAAAATTGGCATTCAACACTAAATAATAGTACAAGATACAATTTATATAGAGAATTTTAAAGTTACAGCAGAAAAATATTTGTTTGAGATTGTAGATTTCATATTTCGTAAAATCCTTGTCAAATGTCTATCGGGGCTGCTACGATTAATATTAATGAAGGTAGATGGCAGAAAATAGATTTTGAGGATTTGCCAGGTTTGTAATAATGGAATAGAAGACGAATTATATTTTCTCATTATATGTCCATTTTATAGCGAATTAAGAAAAAATTACCTACCGAAAAATGTAAACGCAAATATTCATATGTTTAAAAATATTCTTACTACTAATGACCAGTCTACAAAGAACAAAATGAGTCATTTTTATTTTTTACTCATACGACAAACGGTGTAAAAAGCTTAATGAATCAGTATGTGTTTAATTGTGTGTTTTCATGTTATCTACCATTTGTAAATTTGTAAACTTGTTGCATTATAGTACGTTTTTGATTAAACGTAATTATTTATACTTACCTGTTGACTAGACCTACTATGCCTACCTCCTCTCTAGGTATGCTATTTCAACGTTAACACAGACGAAACTTAAAACAGTGGAGTAGGGGATGCGTATAATCCCTCTACCAAGATTGGTAAGTCGGCAAGGTCTCGTGACGTCACCACCGGAAATCTCCACTCTCCGAACAGGCCCAAAAAAGCAAGACAGACCAAGCGGGGAGGATGGGCGGGCCTAGCCCGTAGGTCTAGTCAACAGGTAAGTATAAATAATTACGTTTAATCAAAAAGCGAAGTATAAGAAACAAAACAGACAAGAGCAAACGATGCGAACTGAATTTTATTTCAAGGAGCATCGTAAGACACGCGGGAACAACCTCCTAAGAGGACTGTCCCCTTCTCTGTCTGGTTGGGGGGACCACCTTCGCCTTAGTGAACACCTGTGGACCCAGCCTTCGAGATCTGCTGTGGAGACATCTCATAAGTAATGATAGGCGAATACCTCTGAAGAACGCCAAAAACACCCCGCCATGACGTCTGAGACCGCGATGTTACAGTGGTACGCCATCGTGGCTGAGACTGCTCGGATCTCATGCGGGTTGGAACGCGATGGAGGAGGCAGGTCAGCGGCATTGTACGCATCAATGACTGTCGACCTCAGGTTTACACCCAACGCTCGCTTGTCCAGCTCTTTGGTGCTCCCGAGTTGTCCCTATCTTGGTTACCACTTGGAGGATGGCCGGCGGCGGAAAAGCATAGGCGTCCATCCCCTCCCACCCTAACGAGAGCGCATCTAAGCCCATCGCTCGCGGGGTGGTACTGGTGAGACATAGGTTGGTAACTGGTGATTGAGGCATGTCGCGAACAGGTCTATCAGGGGGGTCCCGAACTGGAGACACAGCCCCTTGAAGACTGCTGCCGCTGAACTGTCCGTGTGGACTAGTAGGCACTGGCCTCGCCTCATGCCAGTGTTGAATGGCTAGACTCGTGGACGTTGATGTGTGAGTTCTGCTCTGACTGAGACCAGACTCCCGCCACCTGCTCGTGACCCAGATGTGCCCCCCCCCCCCCCCCCCACCCCTGAGTGGAGGCGTCTACGAACAGGGGAGCTGAGGGGGGACGAGGCCGAAGTGGAACCCCGGAGAAAACTCTCTCGTCCACCCGCCACCAAGCTAGGAAGCGAAGCAGATCTGGAGTCAGAGCTATGGCGTGACGACGAGTCTCCCTGATGTGGGGGTTCAGGAACACCTGTAATGGGCGGAGGAATAACCTCCCTTCTGAGCTGACGTAAGCAACCCCAACACTCTTTGCCACTGACGTAGGGAAAGCGACGCATTGAGGGCCCGATCCATTAAGTGATCGTAACGAGCCATCCGCTTCCTCGTGACGAACCCACGGAACAGCTGAGTGTCTAGGATAGCCCCTAAGAACTTCAGACGAGTCGCCGGGACCAAGTCCGACTTCTCTAAGTTCACTAACCACCCTAGGCGACGTAACAGGTCTATTGTGAACATGAGCTGTCCCTCGAGAACGACGGGAGAACGGTCGTGAGCGAGCCAAACGTCCAAATACATAAGAAACTGAATGTCGCATTTGTGTAAGCATTGGACGATAGGCTGAGTCACACGTGTGAATAGCCAGGGGGCGGACGAGATCCTGAACATGGAGCACGCACCACTGAAAGTGTCTCCCATCCAGAATGAAGCGGAGGTACCTGCGATCCCGACAGTGAATCGGAATGTGCAGGTACGCATCCTGGAGATCGAGAAAAACTATGCAGTCGGAGCGCTCCAGAGATCTCATCACAGAGGGAAGAGTCAAGAGTCAAAAATATAGCGGCCGAACGAGGTAGGAGCGGTTGAATACCTTCAAGTCGTGAATGAGCTGCCATTTTTTCGAGTTCCTTTTGGGTATGACAAACACTGGGGAGTAAAACCCAAGAGTTAGATGCGGGGTCAGGACCTCCTGCACCGCCCCCATGGAGATTAAGATCTCCACCTGTTCCAAGGTTAGTAGGAGCCGGTCCCGTGACAAGGGACGCTCCCTTGGAGCACAGGTAAGAGGAGGAGGAGACGATACGGGACCAGTATCCGACAACCCAACGGGTCTAACCCTAACTGCTTCCAGTTGCTGACGAAGCTTTGAAGCCGGCCCCCTACCGAGCTCTCCGACCACGTAACGAGTGGAGGAGGAAGCAGAGGGGGTGACCACGAGTCACTTCCTCCGCTTCCCCTTCTGTGGGGTATGGCCCCCGGCCCCGGGACGGGGGGACTTGGGAGATTGACCCGTGGATCCGTGGCCACGCCCTCCCCCCCGAAATACCGTCTTGGCTTTCTTTGGAGTTGATTGACCCTGGCCATGACCCTGACCTTAACGGTAGTTAGCCACCGGGCGTTTGGGTGCAGTTGAACCCTGACCATGAGTTGGATGTGGACAAACCTTAATCAACACAACCCAACCTATTATTTGGTGAATATCATGTTTTTATATTAATTTTGATAAAAAAAATCCCGACCTTGACCCGAGTCACCCGACGGAGCTGAACGCTTCAAAGACGAAGTGAAGGACTTACGAATGGCCGAAACATACGCTGGAATGAGAGTGACACACTTGTTACAACAAAAACCCTCCTCACACAGGTCCTTGCACTTCCTACAAAGCAAGTGCGTGTCCTTGTAAGCAGACTTCCTACCTCCCCAATTTGTACAAAACGAGGCGAGACGAGACAAATGGCCGAAGGCAAAGGCGAGTGACAGTCGATTAACTGGCGAGATGAGTCTAGTCAAGGCGAGACGAGTTGAAAGGCCGAAGACGAAGGCGAGTTACTGGCGAGTCGAAACGAGTCGAGTCGAGTCGAAAGGCCGAAGACGAAGGCGAGTGACAGGCGAGTGAGGGCGATTGACAGTCGAGTCACTGGCGAGTAACTGGCGAGTCACTGGCGAGATGAGGCGAGATGAGTCGAGTCGAAAGGCCGAAGACGAAGGCGAGTGACAGGTGGGTGAAGGCAAGTGACAGTCGAGTCACTGACGAGTCTAGACGAGTCGAGTCGACTCGAGTCGAGTCGAAGGTGAAAGCCAACCGAAGCAGACGACGAGCTACTGGCGAAGGGACGAAGGCACTGGCGGAGGGCACGACCAAGGCCATGCGAACCAAGCAGGTGAGAGAAGGCGAGAGAAAAACAAGAGACAATAATTGCACGTGCAGAGCTAGCGTGCAGCTACCAGCTTGGCAGAGCACACCTAGCAAATATCAACAAGGTGCCTTATTCACTCAACACCTACATAAAACAGGTTGTCTAAGACAACCTGTTAACGACGATCGTAGATAGGACGTTGATACAACCTCTTAAATGAATAAGAAGTAGCAGGTTAGCAAAAGTAGCGAAAAAAGCGCTAAAAATACCCAGTGGCAGAGCGAAAACATACACGTCTGTCTAGCTATGCAACTGAGAGGAGAGTGAAGATTTCCGGTGGTGACGTCACGAGACCTTGCCGACTTACCGCCCTTGGGAGAGGGATTTTACGCATCCCCTACTCCACTGTTTTAAGTTTCGTCTGTGTTAACGTTGAAATAGCATACGTAGAGAGGTAGGCATAGTAGGTCTAGTCAACAGATAGGTATTTAAATAATGTATTGTATATGAAATGTGTATCCCTGTATTTGGGCCCAGGGGCCTACATACGTACTTGAAATAAAGACGATGATGATGACGATTATGATGACGATTCAAACAGAGACTTATTACAGCTACTACAATTATTTCAGCTTCCATCTCGGTGTCTAGAGGAGATTGTATGTGTCAGGTCGCAGAGAACGAGCGTGTTTGTAGATACTGAAAGTTCTCAGGGGCTGTTCCATTTAAACATCGATACGCAAGGGAGATAACTTTGTACTCGACCCGATTCTGTACTGGTTGCCAATGTTACTATATAATTAAGTAGGGTAGGGAGATGAACTCTAATTCCAGACATGACACTGTTTTGATTGTTGAATATCACGTGAATAAATATGTAGCCTGTGTAGCTAGGATAAAAAAGGATATATTACTGTGCGTTATATCAATTATAGTCCAGTATCTAATCATCAGTTATTTGCTCACGTTAAAGTTATAAAGATTTGACAGAAACATAAAGTTTTACAGGACATGTACTTACACTGTTGAGCTTGAATGCAGTGCTTGCTTCTCCATGGGTTCACATTGTAGACTCTATGTTATTTATCCTGTGCAGTTTTCAAGTAACAGAGGTGTACAGTTTCAACCTTGTCTGTTGATAAGCTGACAATAGAATATCAATTGTTCAAAGTGCACAGCCTATATCATCACCTAATATACACACAACCAATCACATGACACTGTAGCATTTAAACACATGTGACCTGTATCTCTTTATATATTCAACTTTACTATGCGATATAATAACTGGTCTAATTTTATCAGGCCCGTAGCAGCAGGCACCTAGCTACAGACGACTAAGAGCCTTTGTCTCTGTAGCTTATCGGGCTATATATATCATATCATATATCATATAATAAATGCTAATATATTATGTGGACAAACCTTGACCAACACAAACTAATCTATTATTTGGTGAAGATCATGGAGATCATTTTATAAAGCTATGATTCAGATGCAAGTTTTCAACCATCCTGCACCATCCTAGTTGGAGATAGAATGTTTAGAAATATATATAGTATTCAAGTATGATGTTCTATATATATATTCAACTTTTCTACCAGAAATAATAACTGGTCAAATTCTATCAGGCTTATCGGGCTGTATATATCAAATCATATTATAAATGGAAAGTTGTGAGTAAACATGATTTTACCTGCTTTAATGCCATTTAGTGCTTCAGGAAACATGTTTTCACGGGGTATGAGATTTGAATTGGTAACTGAGTGACAATGTGCAAACATAAACATCACACTTTAAGGCGCTGAACATAAAAAGCTGTTAGAAAAAAGTAAATACGTGTTACCAACTGTTAAATAATACTCCTGGTGCAATAAAAAGAGATCTAAAACAAATGTACATGTTTCGGTTAAGCCATGCAAGTCCATTTCCAACAGGAAGGCCTTTTTTAAATGTTCTCATTAAAATGGCAGCTCGAAGGTGATTCAAGTGATCTGACTGATGTAGCTGTTCCTCATCATTCAGAGTAGAGATTTAAATATGGTACAATGATAGAATGGTCAACCATCTTGCTGTCTGAACTCACCTGATACATTGTACCTTCAAATCTACCGTTTAAACTGAAAAGTTCCACAAAAGTGTTGCTTTATATCTCACACAATTTTCTATCAATTCGGAAAAAAAACGTTTTCTGATAATACGGATTATCGGGTGTTGTAATGACATGTTTTACCCTCTAACGTAACAATATATTGTATAAATTTGAAAAAGCTAATACATCATGTGGACAAACCTTAACCAACACAACACAACTTATTATTTGGTGAAGATCATGTTTGTAACTAATTTTAATTTTATAAAGCTATGATTTCAGAAGTTTTCAACAATACTCCACCATTCTATAGTTGGAGATTTTAAGAAATTTATAGTTTTCAAGTTGTTGCAGAAATCAGGTTCTAAACATAATTTAATATACTATACCATTGAGTCTAATGTGTCATACCTTAAGAGTGAAACTGATCTTTTGGGAATATGCATGGCATTGTCTGATATCAAATTGTGAACAACATCCTTTTCTTAAAACTGAATGATTTACAAGCTAAAGCTGATGTTCTTTGTATGTTAGAATAAATAATCAGATTGAATAGCTCTTATACATGGTTGTGGAAACGAAAACGACCCCAGTGAACAATATACACAATAAAACATGCACTATTGATGGTTCAGGTATATTATCAAACATAAGTATCTACTTAAAATACATTTCAGGTGCAACAAACAATCAGTTTGTTACTGATATGTTCTAAATTAATCAAAATGTATTCATTTGTAAGTGTTTGTTCTATATTCTCAAAACTGTTCTTCTGTCTTATCAACAACTTTTACTGTAAAACGTGTGTTTCTTTACGTAAGCTTTGCAAACAACATTCCTCAGTGCTCTCTGATATCCACAACGCGGTACTTGTATGTTGTTAAAACCGTTGCAAGTTGTACATGGTCACATGATGCAGATAGAGGTGATTTCAGGGATATACTATACACAACTTGTAGTAACAAGGAGGAGATATGAAGATATAGGGTATAATAGCGAGGATAGCAGTATCCCATATGAGTTGTCCTTGAATCAAATATATGTATTAAATAGTAAACTATTTTATGTACAACTCACAGGTCACGTGACCAGCATGGTTAAGTGTCAAGTAGAGAGATTGCACAAGTGACGATTCTAATCACGTGACACTTTATCTATATCAGTGCAGGTGTGTAATGATTGTGATAACACATGCACATATCAAAGTACCAAAGATAACTACAAATAAATACATATAACTACAAATAAATACATATAACCACAGATAAATGCATCACTCGGCCAATAAAAATATCCTTGTTTCTCATTAACACTTTACCAAGGGACTAATAAAAAATTGGCTACAAGCTCAAATAGAGAATACCAAACAAGTTCCCTATCTGTGGATACCGTATTTATTACCACGAGTTAATTGTTATGGAGCAAAACTAAGATGCGATGTTGTTTAAGAGAAACATTAATATAATTATTCGCGTTTAAACATAATTATTGAAAGGAAAATATACATTTGAACAATTTAAGATTATATAATGATGACTGATGACTATATCATTAAAATAACCATCTATATGTATAGTTCCCTCATACTTAAAATACACGATAACTACTTTTCAGGTGTCTCAATCAGTGTTTGACTTGTTTTAATTAATTTATAAATGTTCTATTATATCGTATCACTTATTCTTCTTACAGTGTTCCTCTTTCTTATTAGCTAGACAGCTGTTACATAAAACCATGTGTGTTGCTTAAAGAATGAGTTCTTTGTGCATTAAGTGATATGAGGAAAACGCCGTAGTTTCACTATTTTTTTACATTTTGAACAATAAGATGTTTTTAATATCCATTTAAGAGCCATCACGGATGTAAGTGTTTCAAATACAAACTTATTTGTGGAAATTATACTTATAACGTCAATTGCTAGAGAAATATTTTATCTACAACATGACATGTGATAAATAATTTTCATATCACGACAATGTAATGAAATTTGGTTTCAAAGAGTTACGCGCGTCAAGGGTATCTGACGTAATATAAACAGAATCCCCCTTATTGCATAAAACACACTACACAGCAGCGTTTCTGAAGTGTGAAGGCTCGTTTCTAGTGCAAGTCGCCATAGGAACCTACGTGCTTCTCTTGCAAGTTACCCTTGTCACACATTACTTAATGTGGCGATTGCTTTAAAAACAATGTTTCTAAATGTTCTTATTGCATGTTTAATGTACTTTTTTTTATTGAGATAAGACCAGCAAATTATGACAAATTTTGATTATATAAAATCCAAGCAAAATACCCAGTTGAGTAAAACAATTATTCCCATATCTGTAGCAAATACTTACTTAAATGAAATGGTAAATAAATAACCGCCAAAATTTTTATATTTCAATTGTTTTCATTGCCCATAACTTTGTTATTCTCTCGTGTCTTTGTATACAGTGTGTGAGTCGAACGTCGAAGAGGAGGGAGGAACCTACCTTAAACGACTCCGAATCTAAGAAGAAAAGTCAGTCCTTCGAGTAGCGCGCGCTAAGGGTATCTGTCGTCATATAAACAGCATTCCCTTTATTGCATAAAACGTACTACACTGTAGCAGGCGTTTCCGAAGCGTGAAGGCTCGTCTTTAGCCCAAGTCGCCATAGAAACCCAAGGGCTACACGGGCTGATCGGGCTGCACATTTAGTCCAATATCTGTAGAAAATACTTAATTAAAAGCAATGGTTAATAAATTACCGCCAAAATTTATATATTTCGATTTATTTTATTGCTCACAAACTTTATATTAAGACTGGAAAACACCTTTATAACAAGCAATTTCTAGGCTTTATTGGGTCGAACAAATCTATGAAAAATTAAGTGTTTATATTAAACGGAGTTAGATTTTTGGCAATATCCCATATGTTCATCAACATCATTGATGGGTCTTTAAGGGACAGATACATGTCTCACGGTAGCTATAAACAGAAACTATGAACGGTTCGCCCAAACACAATCGTTTGGTCTGTTTGCAGTTTTGCATGCCCGAAGTGTGGACGAACTGGTATAAAAGTGAGTGCCAATGGTTGTTTTCGCAGAAGACTGTAGTTAGCGCATTTGAGAGTGCAGGCTGTACGAGCAGTAAGTAAGTATGTTAGGTTTTTTATGAAATATGAACTTGTGACAAGTATGATTCTATATATTATGTTGCCTGTGCACAGTTGGTAAGATTTGTGTGTGACAATGTGTCTTATTTCATGAAAATGTTTTTTGTGTGAATTTGAAACATGTTTTGATGAAATTTTTTGATGTCTTAATGATCATATTTTGAAACATGGTGTCAGTGTGAAACTTTAAACTAAAACATGTGTTTTACAATGTGGGAGCATGGGACTTGAGGCTTTATTGCCTTGATGTCGGAGATGGTGTTCTGACCAGTCCATGTTCTGTGATGTCTGTGTGACGTCAGCTACAGTCTCTCCGAGGGTGTGACGTTGGGTCCACCTGGTGACAGGTATCCAGCTGAGGGGTACTCTGAGGGGACTGGAGATTCATTAGCCACGGTCACGTCATATGACCTACATCTACATGATCACACTTCAGTCACGCTGTGGTGACCTATAGCTACATGCTTTATACGGAATACGTTTGGTGATGTCATGGAGGACACTTTACTTCGTCTTGAGGGGTCAGCAGTTTCGTGCTGAAAAAGTGATGTGGACTCTCATGAGATTAACTCTTTCAAGTATACAGACTTGAACTGTTCCATAAAGTGGAAGTTTTGAGTAAAAATTATCATTATCCACCTGTTATGTAATTGTGTTTTGCAACTGA
The DNA here is from genome assembly GCA_936450465.1 of Gibbula magus. NCBI lineage: Eukaryota > Metazoa > Mollusca > Gastropoda > Trochida > Trochidae > Gibbula > Gibbula magus. The sequence continues at coordinate 4,772,768 of OW388295.1, read as the reverse complement.
AGGAGGTATTTTTTCATATTGTTGAAAATGCGTATTTGTTCATGTGAATGAAGAGTTATTGTTTATTTTCACATGTGTGATTTTCTAAAGTATATGCTTTTGTGATTAGTATGCTTTTGTGAGTGGTATGCTATGGTATAGGTATGCTTTGCTGATGTGCATGCTTTGATGGGTATGTGTATGCTTTGCTGAGGTTTGTAACGTAACATGTACGTTCAAGTGAGGATTGTAAGCTATGCATAGATGAATGTGTGTAAACATGTATGAAGTTTAGGTGAGTTTATGAGAATGTTAAGGGCGCATATGTTGTATACGGACTGAGAAGTTGAGGTTGAGATTTGTATGTAGTTTGAGTGAAGGTCAATGTATTAAATGTTGATAGTTTAAATATGTTTTGTTCGTGTGTTTTCTATCTTAGATTTAGCAAGGCATTTGACAATACAGTATCATTAGACCGGTCAACAATGTTTTACTACACATTCGTAGTGCCGATAAAGGGCTTGACCTTTAAATGTTTTTTTTAATTTTGAATGAATGTGCGCTGATAATTGTGAAATTGTTAAATCTCAAAATATTGATACCCTGATTTATTCAAATTATGTTTCAGTGCGTTTATAACACATATGTATAAACAGAAATCTTCTCCTCCTTGAATTTCTTTTCCCTTTCTTTAACATAAGCTTTTGTTTAGATGTTTAATCGAAACAGTGTGTACTGATGCATAACATATATATTACAACATGTTGTTTATGAATACGATGTACCGTATTCATCTTAATAAACGCCCTCTCCTAATAAACGCCCCCCTAAGCCATTTTTGACTCGCGGAAAATGATCCCTAATAAACGCCCCTCTTTTGTATCCACTTATCTTACTGATGTTTCATTGAAGAAGATTGTTCAATCTTGCTATCAACCCCTTATGTCCAGTAAGGTACATGGTATTTCCAGTCCCCCGGCGACTGTCAAATGTCTGTAACGATCAGTCACTACACATTTTATGCAACCGCCATGTTTTAAGAAACAGGAAAATGTCTTGCTCAACTCTCTTGGAAGATTTCCCACAAGTACAGATGACACTAGCACACTGACCGCGAATTTGTCATGAACGTTATTTTGTTCACGTGTAGTTGTCAATGTGATATAAATAAACAATATCATGACCCGGAAATAGTGTTTACATAATCGTTCTGCACCATGTGCTTATCAGCTGATTGTGTTTATGCTGCCGTTCATTGGTGGTTATATTTAGATTCCTAGCAAACTAAAGTTTCATTGGATAAGAGTAATGACGCGACAAGATGGCGGATTCAATTACTCAATGTATCTTCGTGAGTTTTAACTAGTTTCAATTGCCATTGCAAATTGTGTATCAGTACTGGTTGAAAATAATAAACTGCAACATTTAACCCTTCTTTACCATTATTTGATACACTTATTTTGATTAAAACTCTGAAATAAAATCGATGTTTCTTTTTCTTTTGGACATCAACAGACACATTTTTAATAAACGCCCCCTTTTTACGATTTTTTAAAAGTCATTTTAATAAACGCCCCCTTTTCCCAATTTTTTAAACGCCCAGGGCTTCTATTAGGGCGAAAACGGTATTTGTAATGTGTTTACTGCCAGTGGGACAATGTATATATTTCAGAATAACAAACTCACCATCCTACGGACAACTGTTCCTGATATTCACCTACATTCACCCCGAACATTCTCCTGTCTATGATAATGCATAAAATAGGAACTGAAGGGCGACTTCTGCCTACAGGGCACTTTGCCTACAGTCTTATCAAAACAACTACATGCACCAGTGGGTTTTGCGGGATACGGACGGAACGGCAAAACGGCAAAACGGGGACAAAAGTTTAGTTGAAACAGCGACAAATTGAACGAAACGGCGACAGAAATGGGTTGGACTAAATGGTGACACCAAATATTTTTAATATTATTAAAAGTAGAGTTATCTATTTCATTGTTCCACCATTTGTACTTGTATGATTGTACCAATTTTGGTTATTAATAGTACATTTATCTGTTGTATATCTGTGACTAGTGACTGTCATTGTTCCCAAATTTATGCATACCAAAATGAAACAAACAAATGTATTAGTCTCTAATGTTTTATTTTTAGACTCATATAGATTATGAGCCATGAGACCGGGATGTATCTGAATCTCTCATTTGTCTCATTTCACAGTTCTTTGTCACATTTCACTGTTCGAAATTCACAGGTCACACTACTGATAAATAATATTAAATATAATATAAATATGATCAATTTATATATTATATTTATATTTTTATTATTTTAAACATATATAGAGATTATTATCCGAGGCAGTGTGTCATATGATTTTTACGAAACGAGCGTGAATTTGTGTATTGCCCGAGCGAGAGCGAGGGCTATAAACAAAATTGCACGAGTTTCGTAAAAGTCATATGACACACTTTCGAGTGTAATAATTTCTTTATTACCCATTTTATTTCGTCTGATTCGCGTAAAAATAGCCAGGAAACAGCCCACTTCCCTTGCGACTGCAAACTACAGTGACGTCACGAACGATCGTTTTATGACGTCACAGACCACAAAATACGTGAGGTCGCGGTGAAACAATTGACTCCGTTTAGTCCAAATATGTCGTGAATAATGAGTATGTATCATGGATAATGAGATTAAGTGTTTACTTAATGGTGATGACTGTAACTGACATGGTGTTTCCTTGGGTGATAGTGCATTCAGAATTGTTTAAAAGAGCTTGGTGAGATTGGCAATCCTAAATATAATATCGTAGCTTCTTGTGTTCTTCACATCGTACTCTGTCCTGAATCAAACAAGGATATGTTGTCACCAGACAGAGACATATGTCAACCAACGGTTATCCTGGAAGATTGGTTTTGTCCTTTGAGATCCTGGATTCTTAAGCACATAGAGAATATGATTGTTCAAGTGTAGTTGTTCACCTGTAGACAGTCACACCTATGATGACTCCTGGGTAGCTGATAACACAGAGAGATTCAACGAATCCGTAAACTCATGGATACATTCTCACTTAAAGAGAGCATTCTATCTCGGATTATACTGCTTTTTTTAATTACGTGAAATTGTTAGAATATTTGTAACATTGTAAATATTCTATCATTTAACCAATCACGAATGTCTTGTTGTGTCCTGGCAAAGCCTTCCACACTCGTTTTACGCCAATGAATATTTTCACTTCTCGTAGTTTTTGTTTTTGAATGCGCTCAAGCCTTCTTTAAATTTTGAAAAGAAGTCATAAAAACATTATCACAGGTAATATGTTTCATTTGGATTGTGCAATAAGCATGTATCAATAACATATATGTGTAAACAGGGGTGTATTCTCGAATTTCGTTTCAACAAAAATACCCTGATACCGCTCCTTAATATCATGTAAGTGTCTGTATACCGGGAGTACAACGTAACGCTTGTGTCTTTGATCTGTATGCAGCCTTTTGATAAAAGATCCACATGTTTAATATCTCAATACACTACTTAATTCAATGCTCAGTTACCCTTATTTAAGCTGATGTTCAACGTGATACGCATGTGGTACACTTGACTACCGTTTGTTCGCATGACTCTTTTTACAAACAGTACATATGTGCAGCATGTCGAGCTACTGGGCAAATGACTCAACTTTTAGAATGGTTCGTGCACCTTTAATTCCTAATATTTATTTTAGTTTTAAGTTTAAATGTGTGTTAATCATAAGTAACATTTTGAGAAATGTTTCAAAAATTAAGCTTAAGATCATGAATGATGTAAACATTTTCTCAAAAAGTTTAAGTCAAGATTTAATTGTTTATTGTTCAAGATAAGTTCGTTCAAAATGCTGTTATTTAGGGGCTGTGTTAGCCAGGGGTAGGCTATAAGGTGGTAGGCCTATGTCAGTGTTGGTTAATTAGCAGAAAGTAGGCGTAAAATTAAAGAGACTTTCTCACGATGCGATTTGCAGTGACGGTTTATATCACACGACTCAATGAAAACGAGCGTAGACCCTTATTGCTGGCCCTCAATTTGTAAGTTGAATATTTTGAAGAGATCTAGCTTGGTCCAATTCGAAAAACTTAGTTTAGTTTACATATCAGCATAATTTACGAAAATCATGAAACGAGTCGTTACTACAAGTCGCATTGTCAGAACAATCCTTATGAAAGTGTTCAAGTTCAGCATTGGATGATTTTTAAAAAATGGAATTTTAGGTTTGGCGTTATTTCATCTAGTGCATAGATTATGCGATGTTGTTTTTCTCTATTTCATTACGTCTCTCCGCTGTTACGTATGTTATTGAATCTTAAACTGGTAATTGTTACATGAAGTGGTGGTAATTTGTGACCTTAGCGTAGGCATGTTTATTCGTATTTCATTATGTTTGGATAGTTTCCATAGTTTCCATTGGTCTTTAAAATTTCCATAATAATTGTGATTTGTAATGATTGTGGTAATTCTTCTTCGTCTTATGTGTGATTTTACGGGCGCTTTCCAGATAAGCTGATTTCACACTCGGATTGTGGTAGTGAGGTACACTTGCCTTTGCTGAAAGATCGGCTGTTTCGTTCCCTATACGGGATGGAACCAAAATAAATTATATAGTGATTATAGTCATCCAGTGAATAAGTCATCCCGGTGTGGATTTGAGAGCAATGACCAGAAAAATAGTTTAACAGAGAAATATTTGTTTTAATTTAATACTTGAACATGTAAACAACCGGACAGATTTTATTCCCATTCTTTTATTTAATGTGGTGGATTAATTAAAACTGTTGCAGAAATTCACAGTTGACATAATGTTGAGATTTAACATTTGAATAAACTAAGAATGTTTGTTAAAATATATATGAGTATATACATGTATAAGCCCGATCTGGACTTTCAATATTAACAATTACATAAATAATAGAAGTATAGTCCTTCTATGAAAATAAAATAAGCATGAACTAGGCTGTGAATTAACTAAACCATCATCAGGCATAGGAGCCTCTAAACAGTTCTTTATTTCAGTGATATGAGAAGCTGTTTGATCTCTGGTGTAACATTGAATTCCCTGCCAGATATCAGCTCACTTTTCATCTCGGTGTATGTTGGTGGGTCAACATACATCAATACCCACAGTGGTCTGTCCAATGTCACATCAGGGATTGTTGTGACGACTTGGACTGTGTTGATATCAACAACATGGATTTTATTTGTGTCTCTGTCAATCATTATACAGAGATGAAGCTCCGTTGTTCCACCAATCTGGTTCTTGATGAGAGGGACGTCAGTGAGGCGCTTATTATCATACACCACCAGGAGACACAGCTGCTGCTTGTGGTCAGGACATGTTACAACCCTCCTTTGAGTCCTGTGCGCTGACCCAAGTTGCCATCTACAGGTGAGTGTACCACTCCAGCCTCCCACAGCATCTTATTCTCCTCTAACAGCTGCTTGACAGTGAACTCAACTCTGGTAGAGAATACAACAACCTGACCTCTCCTCAAGGGAAGGGGTCGCAGTGTCAGTGCTCGTCTCATTGACTGGAGTCTGCATCCCGTGTCCCGAGGTCCTGGTTCTGGTATGATGTAACTGACCACCCCCGAGGAGATCTGGACATCAGCACTGGCCGTGTTGTGGTCAAACTCCAGGTGAGGACCTGTGTTCAAATGTCACCTTCAATGATTTTATACACTCTAATATGTATTGTATTTTCGATTCCAAAATAGTTGAATTTATTTTCAAAATAGAGTATTGATAGTGATTGTGAGTTTGTAAGTATCATTAAATGTAACGTTGTTAAATACATCATCTTTTAACTGAGTTTTTGCTAACTTTAAAATCGACAGTTGTTTAAGTTGGATGGTTGGTTGTCTATATCACCAAAACATATCTGTCTTTCATCTAAATACTTCCCATATGTGTATTGTAAGCAATTGTGTCTAAAGATGTATTAAAAATTATAAACACGTATTTAAATTTAGCAAGGGATAATTAAATTATTCCATCAAGTTTCACATTTTAACGTACATATATATATATTTTGACATTTAACCTACATTATAATATATATATATATGTGTTTATATTTATATAGTGTGTGTGATTCAAAGTGAAGATTAAACACCTACTGATGAACAATCTCTCCGGTTCTGAGAACTTGTGGTCAAATTGAGTCACTGAAATAAACAATAAAACTGGATGAAATAATTTTACAGAATATATTCTCGATATTACATCTTCTTAAAACTTTGGAAAATAAATAAAAATTCATTCAAATTGTATTGTTACAAGTTACAAGTTACAAGTTACAGAGTTTGAAGTTAGAACATGTATTTCAAATTATGAGTCCAGTATTTTACAGCTCTTGCAATCAGTAAGATACATTTAAACCACGTTGCTTGATCAAGCTGTTTAACATAAACGTTTGATAGTCCAACAAACATAAATGATACAAATTGATCTTCATCAGTCCATAAACTGACAAAGATATCAACATCTAACACATCAACAAGTGACTCAATCAAAGAGTTTCTACTACTTTGTGTGAACTGAGTGAACAGTGAAGCAATACATGTTTTACAATATCATAGGCAACTATGCCACATTCACACGCATAGGATTGAATAAAGTGTGCTAATGTGTAAAAGAGCAGCGATATAACTAAAACATTCTGCCATTTTTTGACAGGCAGCCCACAGATTGTGAGCATTTTCAGGATGTCTTATTTTATTATATCGTTCAAAACTAAATCTAGACATCAACATTGCAGAAACATGTGAATCTTCAGCCTTTAGTATTCTTTCTTTAACTAATAAAGACTACTCGGACTTCGTTAAGCAAGAAGATTTGTTTACATAGTCGTGCACGTACATGGTTACAAGATTTAACATGAGGATTATTGCCGAGGATTTGCTATAACGTTCCCTCTCCACTGACGTAAGATACATACATTGATATAGCAGGTCTGTGGATAAATATATTTTTAAATACAAGCATACTATTGCTAATAAACAGTTTTCCAAGAAATATAAAAAAACTTGGGTGCATCTTCTTAGTATGACTAGGCCGAGAGTGTCTCTGGCTATTGTGGATGAACCACGCTTTGAAAGGCCCTTGATACTTTTACAAACATGATTTTAAACTTTTTCAAGCATATCATATTCATTTACTGGTAAACAGCCACATACATTACAAGAATAAAAACCACATGGTAGAATAACTCTTTCCCAAATTCAAATACGCAACAATGGAAGAGGATCGCAATTGTTGTCGGGATTCTGTAGAGCAATAGGTTATCAAATATACATATCTCTACTAAGTTTTCATTACTTTACACGTAAATCACGTTTTGAATATAAACTATTCTACAGCAGTTGATACAAAGCTTTATTACCTTACTCATCAGTGCAGTTTCATACTTATGCAGTATGATGGGGATATTGGATATACAATGTTAGACGTCATTTGTAGTGTATCCGATCCGCGAGATTGAGGACTGATAAAAACTGCCGGGTATCTGTACCTATGTTCCACGCACTCAGATCTACATTCCGATGTTTGGGAGAATAACGCAATTATATTGATTCTGTTTAGTTTCTTTCTATGTCCCGGTCACAGGAACCCGATATCATAAGTAAAATGTTGGTAAAACCTAGGTAAAAAAACAACCCTACACCCTATTTGTTATAGGGTGTAGTAGGGGTGAAAGGGTATGCTTGGGCTTCAGTTCGGTACGTATTTGGGTACAGGACCCTCGGTTCGGTACTTTTTCGGTTCGGCACAAAACCAAGAATGTCTTTCAATTTATGAACTAAAACCATAACAAATCACCTGTTTTTTTCTTGAAAATGAGTTTGTTGGGTGTGGATATCATTTGGTTTAAAATTGTACAACTGAAAATATAATTACATTTGAGTTAATAATCCATAATTGTTTAATTAAGTTATATATTCGGTATATACGGAAGAGTCATGTTCATGTACCATGTAGTACCGAACCGAAAGCAAAAAATCGCAGTTAAACTACTGTAGTTGTGAACCGCTTCACCCAAAGGATGAAGGTTTTTTCACTAACGTTTTACCTTTTAGTTATGATATCGGGTTCCTATGGTCATAGCGTTCTTGTGAATCTAATTCGCATCTACTTTCACTTTGTAAGTTGTTGTTGCTGTTGTTGTTGCTGTTCTATCGGCGTATATTTTGTGGAAACGAAATTCGAGGGCACATTCATATCTATAATACATGATTTTTACACATTAACATGAAACATAGTTTTTATTGCTAAATGCATTATTGTGGAGATTTTAGATTTGGATTTTGTTTACAAAGATCGAATAGCTCACATGCATTAAAAAATGAAAAAGTATCAGATGAGACGTCCGGCAGAATTCTCCCTTCAAGCTATATGTCTTTGTCTACATTTTCATGGTCGCAGCGTTACAGAATTTGAAACAACACAAACCTTCACCAGTTCCTTGGACATGAGATAAAACCATGCATATGTTTTCTGTATTGTACATAGAAACCATACTGTTTTATGAATGATTATGTGTAAGAAAATGATGAATTATAGACTTGATGCCCTTTGAGTATCAGAATAAAGATTGATTGATGTACCACCAGTAAGTAAACTTTCAAACGTATAGAGTCAGGGAGATATTCCCGCGACGCTGTACTGAAGAAGCCCACGTAAAATATTAAATCTCAGGCAAACTTGAAAGCTTTGGCACCTCATCAAAATTTGAACCAACACTTGGAACTTTGAAGACAAAAACTATCGACGTCTAATACCCTGATCCAAAGGATATACATAGGAATACTGAACAACGTTTATCTTGATTCCATGCTTGGCCAAGTTTCCAAGGAGATAGATACATATCCCTCTATGATTTCTGATTCAACCCAGTTTGTTCAAAGCTAAACGCCTTCAGACATTTTAACCATGTGAAACCTACTGTACATACTGAGAGCCTAACCTGATCCTATATAACTCCTACCTGCCTCGTACAGCTCCTGTATGAAGGGTCCTGAAGTGATCTACAGATTCCATATACCCGGACACAGACGATTGTGAACTTCTTAATCTCTGAACTGAAGAGGATGTTAATGTAATGTCATCTCACCGAGCACTGACCTACCCCATATTGACCTTGTAAACATCTTATATAGGAGACATCTATAGAGTAGATTGTAGACTGAGGTTTAGTATCTCTTGTCTCATTCATGCTATACAGACTTTCAAACTAATGTCTTAAAAGAGGAGTAAAAGGTTACGCCAATTCCCGTTTTCTAACGACATTAATACCATTAAACCTATGGCAAATAAGTTTACTTTGTTTACTTTGACGCAAAGAGAACTGTCTTAACGTTATGATCGAGTTCAGAACAGAGGGAAGAGAAGTAGACAGCACATTGAGAACCTATTGAGAACGGATTTCATTTAAATGTTGAAAATGTCTGAAAGTTGTCATACAAACGCAATATTAAGAAGATAAATGAACTGATGGAGACTGCTTATGATGAACAAACATCCGACTTTCATTACGACTCAATTTATCATATTTTTTTCTAATGGCATACCTATATTTTTCTCTTAGTGATGATTTCTCTTAAATTGATCTCCCCCACATGTGAGCGCATAGAAACAAGCAGGAACAACAAATGTATATGCAATAAAAATGTGGACCTAAGGAAAAAACATTATTTATCATGCATTGTAGGAGCCAGACCCTATCTGGTTAAGGACACCCCGTGGTCGCTTTGTGATTTGCATTCTATCTGATCGATTATACAGGGAAATGTAACCTTAGAAGCCACTTCCTCGGAGAACAGTCATGTTAATTGTTATAGTACAGTACAAGTGTGTGTTAATAAACGATAAACGTTAGCTAAGGGTTGTTTTACATGTTTTGTGCCTCTTTCGAAGTATAACGGCGAAAACTTTTATAACATCCAGTAGTGCGGGTGAATTGTGACATCACAAGGAATGTATGCAATGGAGTGCACATTATATCTTTTTGTTTGTAAGAACTCTCGACCAATCAGAATCGCTGATATAAATGTAACAAAACCATTGTGTTATTATTTAACACTCCGTGCTTATCCTCTACAGTCTCTGTAAGACAAACTGACCACGTATCCGATAATTTATCTTGATTGCCAATGAAGACATCAGCGTCAATGACATTTTGCAAGATTAAAAAATAAATAGGCAGAGATGAACCAGTTGTGTTTGTATACGCAAGATGGATGATGAGGCGTCTGATGCTAGGTAATTCGGTCTGAGGTTTGTTATAAGGTCGGACTGGTGACCAGAAGAAAATGGAGCTGTGACATTCCCAACTACATTATTTCATTGGTTATCTCCCCTGTTGAAACACTTCTAACAGCGTTTATTTGAGCGGCCTTCACACGGCAAACTAAAGTTTGACAACACATGTTGGCCAACTCAAGTTTGAGATAGTAAAGGGTTCAGCAACTCATCTCCAACACCAGTGTAAGAGTTGTCAAACTGTTGGCGGGAAATAGGATCAGCCTTATTCTCACTAACTTTTCAATCAAACTTTAAGAGTTGTCAAACTCAAGTTTGTCGTGTGAAGTGTTGTCAAACTTGTTGTGAAGTGTTGTTTCTTGGTTGGTAGCCAATGGAAAGCGATTTTAGAATCACATGACTATATGACCTCACGTGTATGACCTCATTCAAGCCTAAAGTTTGACAACTTTAGTTTGCCGTGTGAAGGCTGGACATGGATTACGATTCAATAACCCTTTATCGATATCTACTTCTATGTACATGCAAACATGCGAACATATTTTTGCAGATTGAATCAGATTTTTATCACCCAAAACTGTGTTCCGCAGGAGATATTGCTTGTGTGAGATCAAGCGATATATCCTATAGGGGTAACGTTGTTTTATTATCATTTGCAGAAGCCCGAGGTTTTCAATTAACTGCCCGACGAAGGTGGGCAGTTGAAGAAGACTGAGGGCTTCTGCAAATGATGAGTGGCATTCCTCGCAAAGAAATACACAGCAGTCATCACATCGATATTGAGCCTCGTTTCCATCTTGACAGTCAGTGCATGGCAGACGTAGCCCCTTCTGAATTTTCAAGTGATCGAGTATTTTCAGCATCATCGATTCTACAGGAAGGGAGGTAACTCCCACAGGAAGTTCGTGTTCATGTCGACAAAGAGGACAAGGTAGTATGTTGTTCTTCCAGATCTTCTCCAGACAGGAATGACAGATGGGCTGCACACAGCATGGCATACGGCGGGGAAGATGTTCCAACTCGTCATATTCATGGAAACAAACTGGACACTCCGTGAGTTTTTCCTTGATTTGAGAAACTCGTATGTATTCTGCCATGGTTACCTGTTAAATTAAAAAAGTGTTTGTAAGATTACCTATGATCCTTGTCTTCAAATACCCTGCAAGACATACATGATGGATACACAATTTATATTCTGAAACGTTTCTAATCAGAAGCAATACAGTATAAAATAGAGCCATTCATCAGGCTTTATATACATTAACTAATTCAAAATGTAAACTTCTTGGGGGTAGGTACAACAAATAGTAGGCACTTTAAATGGAGAAGATGAAAGAGGTCTTAAGGTCCTTATCCCTCTAACCTTTCTTTGAGGCCAGAGATAAAATACCCTACAAATAAAGACACACTTGTCGATTTAATTAATCACTGATGTTTCCTGTAAATTACCTCCATTTGAAGAGCACATCATAATCTCAGGATGAAAATAGCTTTTCAGGTCATGACCTCGGTGACCTATATTTGGGGTCACAGGATAACAAAATCTACAATTTAGGATACCAATTGGCCAAGGAGTCTGTACATGAAAATATTTCAATTCTCTAGGGTCAGTGGTTCTTGAGAAAAAGATGAAAAAAGGTTTTCAGGTCATGACCTCGGTGACCTATATTTGGGGTCGCAGGGTCACAAAATCTACAATTTAGAATCCCCATGGGTCAAGGAGTCTGTACGCAACCTTTCAGCTTTCTAGACCTTTTGGTGCTGAATAAGAAGAGGAAAATAGGTTTTTAGGGTCGTAACCCCTGTGACACTATTTGGGTTCACAAGGTCACCAAATTTACAATTTAGAATCCCCATTGGCCAAGGAGTATGTACAGAACTTTTCAGCTCTCTAGACCATTTGGAACTGGAGAAGATGATGGAAATAGGCTTTTAAGCTTGTGGCCCCTGTGACCCCAATTGAGGTCACGGGGTCACCAAATCTACAATTTAGAATCCCCATTAGCCAAGGAGTCTGCACACATCGTTTCAGCTCTCTAGACCATTTGGAACTGGAGAAGAAGATGAAAATAGGTTTTTGGGGTTGTGACCCAGGGCTGTGACTCCATTTGAGGTCAGGGGGTCATGAAATCTACAATTTAGAATCCCCATTAGCCAAGGAGTCTGCACACAACGTTTCAGCTCTCTAGACCATTTGAAACTGGAGAAGAAGATGAAAATAGGTATTTAAGGTTATGACCCCTGTGACCCGATTTGAGGCCACGGGGTCACCGAATCTACAATTTAGAATCTCCATTAGCCAAGGAGTCTGCACACAACGTTTCAGCTCTCTAGACGCTTTGGAACTTGAGAGGAAGATGAAAATAGGTTTTAAGGTTGTGACCCCTGTGACCCTATTTGGGGTCATGGGGTCACCAAATCTATAATTTGGAATTCCCATTAGCCAAGGAGTCTGCACACAACGTGTCAGCTCTCTAGACCCTTTGGAACTAGAGAAGAAGATGAAAATAGGTTTTTAAGGTTGTGGTCCCTGTGACTCCAATTGAGGTCACGGGGTCACGAAATCTACAATTTAGAATCTCCATTAGCCAAGGAGTCTGCACACATCGTTTCAACTCTCTAGATGTTTTGGAACTAGAGAAGAAGACGAAAATAGGTTTTTTGGGTTTTGACACCTGTGACCCCATTTGGGGTCATGGGGTCATGAAATCTGCAATTTAGAATCCCCATTAGCCAAGGAGTCTTTCAGGCCAGATGAGCTATAAAGCATAATTGGGTGTAATGAGCAAGAACATTGCCCTCAAAGTTAATAGATTAATTGAAATACAGTACAACAAATATAACGAAAAAAATTCTAAAGCCCTGTTTATACGGCGAGCGTTTGCATATGAGTAAAGCATTATACATATGCAAATCTGCTCATATGAGCAAAATTCGCCAAATGGACGCATTTGCGCATATGTATATTTTACTACCTTAAGCAAATTGTTCACTACCGTAAGCAATTTTGCACCTAGTCAGGGGCAGGTGCAAATGTTTACTACCGTGAGTAAATATGGTATTTTAACTTTTCTAGTAAAAGTTCGTCGTATACAGACATAGTGACTTCACACAGGTTGAGAAAATATATAAGAGAACTTTAGAAACCCTTAATACTGGTATTAAAATTCTCTACATGGCATAATCTCCTTCTTGCACGCAATGACCTTCGAAATCCACCTGACTATCCGATTTTCATTATATAATTAGGGCGATATAGTCAAAACAATGTTTACAGATATAAGTTAATGTCATTTATTTTGTTTACATCTAATAAATATTAATTAGCATGTTTTGGAATTCTCTTTTCATATATTAAAAGGGTTTTCTATTTACAACGTGTTGATCTAACTATCCTAGGAAAGTTTTGTAATCTTCTGAGAAATGAACACACTTTGAAAGTTGTTCAGTCTATGAATACTTTTTCTACACTGACAGGGCAGTGAGTCATGTACATATACACTACTAACAAACTTCTCCCGATCAAATCATTGATTCATCCAAGGATTGCAAATTTTGACTGACATAAGTCCTGATTAAGCACCACACCATATATATGTAGTTAATAAAGTTCTTGTGGCGAATCAGTTCATACTTAGTGAATCTGTCCATGATTTTCAGATTAATGATAAGTCAATAGAAGCGTGTATGCCTGTATGGTAACCCGTGCCTTACACACAGATTGTTAAGCGTGGTTCAAGAAATGTAATCATACAATAATATATCCAACACAGGCTTTTGAGATAAGATATTCAAATATACATGTATATCACAAGAAAAAGAAACTTCTTATAATCGTATCCAAACAAGCCAGTAGTCGTGGAAATGTCAAACCATACAAACCGTTAATGATACAAAATAACACATTTGGAAATGATTTTGTTTTATAATGTAATAAATACTAAAGAGAACTTCACTTTAGTACACCATAATTCTAATACACTAATACACAGATATAAAGGTGCAACACTATTCAATAACCAAAACTAAAAGGAGCACATTACATATGGACCACTGCAAGCTTGTAGACTGAGATAACAGTGAAACCAAGATTAGGGATAATTTTATATATTTATAATAAGTAGTTAACGTTAAGCATGCAGATCAATGATGAAACAACTCTCGAATAATGTCAACATGTCAAAACATGTGAATATCATAAACAACTGTAATTTGTTTCTGGCTATATATTTTATATATGTTTTACTTATTCCTTGGGAACATTGTTATGTCGACTGATAACTACTGTACCGTAGGTCAGAAGGGTGAAGCCGACCTGACAGTTTGGTTGATAAACTGTTCGTTTAGAGTGCATCGATCGATATCGTTTTTTATATACGAAGCCAATCACATGACATTGTGGTATATATATACATATAGCCTTGGTAACAAACACATGCGGCTTGATAAACTCATATAAAGGTACACATAGCATGTATGTCATAGAATAAAGCTATAACGGTTAAATGCGGGGACACCACAAGCAAACATGTCCTAAGTTAACACCCAACATGTTGATTAGACAGTATGAATAAAATGATGTATTGTGATGAAATCTCACAAACTTTAAGGGGGAAACTTTTGTGAGTGAGACACACATATATATATTACCATTCTCATATATGTGTACTGCGAATTATCACAAAATGGCGTTTATTGGAATGTCTAAGGCATGTTGGTGTTAAACTAGCCCTTATGTGGCGGTATCCTCAAATGTAATATGAGTCAAAATCCTGGAGAGTGCAATTTTATGGTCTTAGAAAAACAAAAAACAAAAGTGTATAAAACTCATCATCTTTTACTTATAAGTATTGAAATAACATTGAATAATCTGAACAAGAAATATGCAATCTTAACTGTAACTATTATTTAAGTAATTAGCCATACTTTGATGCAAACAATTAAAAAGGTCAATACTGCTACCAGAAAAAAATGTTTGAAATAGTAAAAATGTACATACACAAAAATAATTTTTGACTATTTGACATGTGTTAATGATGATGTGGTATATGTTTAAAGTCTATAAAGTAACATGTTTTAACAAATAGTTTATTCATGACCCATTTTGATTTGAAAATAATAATTAATTGAATTTTGAAATGAAAACATCTTCATATTTAACTCACCCAAACAAACTGTATACCAGCACTTTGACATATCCCTATTTAGAAACTTATCAAATCATTATCAAAATAATACAATCTTAAACAAGTTTTATATTTCTTATATTACCATTTTTTAGTAAGTAGCAGTTAGTGACAGTGCTGGTAACAGTATTGACTCAATTTGTGACAGTATTGACATTCAAACGCAACTAAATGAGAATCTTGATGAATTATCAAATATTTTACATAAAACAGTTAGAATGATCAAACCTAACATAAAACATCCCTGTTTATAATTTTACAACAATATTCTGTTCGTTCCCAGCTTAATACAAAATGAAGTAAACAGTGATGGTAACAGTATTGACATCTGTGATGACAGTATTGACCTGACTGGTGACAGTTTTGACTGCCATGTGTACAAATTCTATTCTAGATAAATATTTTATGATTAATGAACAGTTTTCGTGAAAATAATGTGATATCCAGTGTCTTGAAAGTCAGTTTGATATAGTTTTTATCAGTATTTAATAAATATTTGTATTTTGTTTTTATACTTGCAATGGTAGCAGTTATGGACAAGTATGGAAGCAGTATGGACAAACTGAAAATCATTTCAATAGTATAGAGTATATTTTTTCATTTCTTACATTAAATCTCTGTCAATATAAAAAATTATGTTACATCAAAAGTCTGTTGATCATTTAACAGTAAAACAGATAAACTAACACATGTCAAGGTTTACGAAAATAGTTGTCCATATGTTTGTGTCCACTCCTTGTTGAAAACAAATGATGCCTGTTGGTTCAGGAATTTTTGTTTGCGAACACATCAGCATAACTGTACCAACATCGATCTTTCATATGTGTTTATTGAAGCCTTTAGCTTTGGTGACTGATGGTTCATGGACTGTAGCGGTAGCCTTGGTGACTGATGGTTCCTGGACTATATCAGTAGCCTTGGTGACTGATGGTTCCTGGACTATATTGGTAGCCTTGGTGACTGATTGTTCCTGGACTATATTGGTAGCCTTGGTGACCGATGGTTCCTGGACTATATTGGTAGCCTTGGTGACTGATGGTTCCTAGACTGTAGTGGTAGCCTTGGTGACTGATGGTTCCTGGACTATATTGGTAGCCTTGGTGACTGATGGTTCCTTGACTGTAGGGGTAGCCTTGGTGACTGATTGTTCCTGGACTGTAGTGGTAGCCTTGTTGACCGATGGTTCCTGGACTATATTGGTAGCCTTGGTGACTGATGGTTCCTGGACTGTAGTGGTTGCCTTGGTGACTGTTGGTTCATGGACTATATTGGTAGCCTTGGTGACTGATGGTTCCTGGACTGTAGTGGTAGCCTTGGTGACCGATGGTTCCTGGACTATATTGGTAGCCTTGGTGACTGATGGTTCCTGGACTGTAGTGGTAGCCTTGGTGACTGATTGTTCCTGGACTATATTGGTAGCCTTGGTGACCGATGGTTCCTGGACTATATTGGTAGCCTTGGTGACTGATTTTTGTTCCTGGACTGTAGTGGTAGCCTTGGTGACTGATGGTTCATGGACTATATTGGTAGCCTTGGTAAACGATGGTTCCCGACCTACATTGGTAGCCTTGGCGACTGATTGTCCATGGACTATATTGGTAGCCTTGGTGACTGATGGTTCCCGAACTACATTGGTAGCCTTGGTGACTGATGGTCTATGGACTAATTTGGTAGCCTTGGTGACTTGGCAGTCTTACACATTGAGCCTTGGTGACAAAATGGTCCCAGAAAATGACGGGATTTCTCTAATGCACCAAGTGCCATTTTCAATGATGTTTATCTAAAATAAAAATAAAACAAATGCTGTTACATAGGAAACTATTACATAAAGAGGTTTCCCTTAACATTACAACTTCAAATTAAATCAAGACATAAAAAATGAAACTTATCTTATTGTCACTATGAAATAATATTTCAAGTCACTGAATTATTTTATTCATAATACATTCTTTCACATGTAACATAATTACTAGTAATTGTATCATTTTGAACAAGTTCTTCAGTACTGTGACAAAAGCTGTCAAAACTGCTACTGCAATTGTCAAGAGTGTTTTATAAAATTTGAACATGAATGATACTGGAGTCAAGTAGATTAAGGCCAATATTTTCATCCAAATTTACAATTTATGCTTTATTCAAACCATTATCAATCAATAATTTTAAATATTTGATTGATTTGTCAATACTGCCACTTGCTATGTCAAAACTGCCACTACTCTCAAAAGTATACCAGGGATCTTCTATAACTGAACCTTGAACTTTTAAATCATGTTTATTCTTCAACTTCTTAAATGAAAATTTGTTTCGCCTCAAGAAAACCATAATGAATTGCATGAACATCTTAACATTGCTCCATACTGGAAAATATGTCACTACCGTCACCACATTTGTCCTAACTGCTACCAATATTTGTAAACAACTTTCTTAAAAGATAATCATTTAGACTTTTCGTTTCTAAGACAGTAAGTAATAATTATAATAACAAAAATGACAAAAACATTTACTCAGTGCCTACTTAGATAAGCACAGATGAATATTTTCACACAAATAATTATTTTTGTCAATAACCACCACCAGTTTTGTCATTACTGCTACCGGTCAGGATGAATTTCAATATAGTTTGTAAATAAGTGTACACACCCAAAAGCAAACAAGTGTGTTATTATTGTTTTAAATAATGGTACACTTAAACATCACATTAAGATCCAAAAATATCATTGTTGTTAAAACTTACTATCAAAACCAACGAAAACTCAATACCGCCACCCCATGTGTCAAAACTGCCACTTTTGAGATGGTTGCAGTATTGACTGTAGCAGTATTGACGTTCTTAGATGTATATTGAAATTAAATACAATTAATGGTCCCTAAAGACAAAAAGATCATGTCATTACAAGTAACTCCAAATGACTCCTTTAACCAGTTTAAGGTGAATGAACATTACTATTCTTTCTCTTGGAAATCTTGGTGACAGTTTTGACACATATAATTCATAGACTCATAACTTCACTTACTTGGAGGTTGATTATGATACACACTGATGAGAGCTGAAATCCATCATGCTTCCATGTTGAAGACAGTAAGTGAAGGGACCAAGGCAGGAACTGATCTTTGTGAATAACTTGAGGAGAGTTTATTTTTTTTACCATGTTTGGTGACGGTAGCAGTATTGACATATACTTCTGGGACAGCGTTCTTTATTGCGCAGAAAAATATAAGCAAGGCATATAAAGACATAAAACTGTACAATCTGAGCTTCTGTAGTTCCTGCATCAATGCAAAAAATTATAATGTTTGTAATACAAAACCATTTGACAGAAACTAATTTTCAAAGTTAACAATCTTATCTTGGGACAATCAAATTTTGCTATTTTTACTACTAAAAAATTGCTTCAAAGTTAATTTTTTCAGTGAACAAACAAAATTATACATGTGATTTGCTCAGATGTTATTGTTTCACACGCTCAATTGAAAAACAGAAATAAAAACATAGTTTTAATTAAAAATTTATGACCGGACCGAAAAATTGCACTTTCCAGGATTTTGACTCATATATCATTCGTTCAAAACTATAATGTTAATATACAACAGTGCTATATGAGGATGAATGCATTGCAGTGTGTCCCTGAATAATGAGTGATCTAAGATAATCAGGCCTATAGCAGAAGAGGCTAAGGCTAAGGCTTAGGCTAAGGACCATTTTCTCTGTAGCTCATTGGGCTTGATATAATACAGCATTAAATAAATGGTTAACCAACCAAAATCAACTGTTTTGATTTATACTTTTTAAAAAGTAAAAAAGTAAAAAGTAATGGGTGATCATGATATTTTCATGACTTGAACAAATCTAGCGCCTTAGGAAGACATCTTGTGATGTAGTAGTTTTTAATGGGTTATTTTATTTTATTGGGTTTGAGTGAGTGTGCAAAAACAAAAATCAGAGCCTAAAAGTTGTTTTGTATTAAACGAAAAGTTGTTCAATGTAGCCATACCTTGGCAAAGAGAATATTACAATATGATCAGTGAAGATGCATAGCATATTATAAACGTATGACTTCAGAGTCTTCAATATCCTGCACCATGAAAGGCACTGTAGCACGTTTTTATGCCCCTGAATCGAAGGTTCCGGGGGTATATTGTTTTTCACCTGTCCGTCCGTCTGTCTGTCTGTCTGTCTGTCTGTCTGTCTGTCTGTCTGTCTGTCTGTCTGTCCGTCTGTCTGTGTGTTTGTCCACAAAAACTTTAACCTTGGCCATAACTTTGGATTGCTCAGAGCTAGGGCTTTCATACTTGGCATGTGCATACCTTGTGATAAGACCTTTCAGATGAGGTCATCATATTTGACCTTGTGACCTTGTCCTTGCCGCAATGAACATTTTCAGAAAACTTTAACCTTGGCCATAACTTTAGATTGCTCAGAGCTAGGGCTTTCATACTTGGCATGTGCATACCTAATGATGAGACCTTCAGATGAGGTCATCATATTTGACCTTGACCTTGACCGTGACCTTGCCGCAGTGGACATCTTCAGAAAACGTTAACCGTGGCCATAACTTTGGATTGCTCAGAGCTATGGCTTTCATACTTGGCATGTGCATACCTTGTGATGAGACCTTTCAGATGAGGTCATCATATTTGACCTTGTGACCTTGACCTTTTTTGCCGCAGTGGACAATATTCAGAAAACTTTAACATAATCTCAAATTTATTCACAGATCCTATGGTGATTGGCTTTCTCTCAATTACTTTTCGAAAAAGTTTAATTTCTGTTCAGCTTCTTGTCATGTATGATAAAGATGTTTTGGTTTATGAATGCCCAACTTGGTATGTTGTTTACAATAAATCAATTACAAAGTATGTTGTGTAGTTTCTTGCCTATGACAATAGTTATTTGTGCTAAAATTCATCACCATAAACGTTTCTAGCATATTCTTGTTCATGTTCAATGAATTAGTCAATAAAAAAACACTTCTTATGTATGGGGTGATAAAATCATTCAATGCATCCTAAAATTCTCAGAGTAGCGTATTTCAGTTAACAAACTTGATTAATGTCTTAGTGTTTACAATATATTGTAACGTTAGAGGGTAAAACATATCATTACACGAACCGTATCTATAGAAAACGGTTATCCGTATTGGAAGAAAGTGGTGCGATGTTTAAAGCGACAATGTTGTGGAACTCTTCAGTGTGAGAGGTAGATATGTAGGACTCATGTACTTTTGAGAGTTCAGACAGCAAGATGATGTACCATTCCATCATAGTACCATATTCAAAACTCTACTCTGAGTGTTAAGTTATCGTCACATCATTCAGATCAGTTTAACTTCATCTGAACGGAAGTATCAGTGTGAAAAGCTAAAAATGGCCACCCAATGGAAAAGGGACTCGCATGAGTTAACCGAACCATGTACATTCATTTGAGAACTTTTATTGATTCAGAAGCAATATTTAGGTATTGGTAACACTGATTTACCTTTTTGTTAGAGCACTTTTTAGTAAGAAGCGCCTTATAGGCATTGTAATCCATACAACTGCTTAATACCTTAAGTGTATAGGCTCCTAACGGCTGAAATAGCCAGCCACTGAAATATGTTTTATGTTCATGAATTATATGAAATGTTGAAATATAGGATCTCGCACTAGTCCAACGTGAAAACAAGAAGTAAATATAATTGGCTCCCGGTCAATTTCAAAGTGTTTGCGGTTTCCTTTGGGTGATCTCCAGTTTGATATAACTGTTTGATTGTTATAATAATAAATAATAAACTTATTTATAAACAGAAATAAGTTTAGGATGCAAATCATCGATGTCATGCAATGAAATTTTGAAGGCAAAATGGATTGCATATTCCCATTGTGTCCCATATGTTTTGATTTATTAATAATTTATTTGATTTAGATAACAGTAACGGGATATAAAGCAGATATCAATCTGAATAATTTCACTGGCTTCATTGATGATGAGACCAAGAAGAGGATGTGCCATTATAACTGACATGACCTATCCTCTAGACTGCCTGTTTCTTGTTTCTTGTGTTTTAACCAATCATTCTATAATATTTTCAATGGTTAAATTCGGTATTTATCAGTTGAAATGAAATCCGTACTTTAACAGAGTAGAACAAACAATATTGACCAATCTAAGAGTTTTAACCGTATAGTATTACTTTAATAATGTTTATTTTATGCCCCCGAATCAAAGATTCCGGGGTATATTGTTTTTCACCTGTCTGTTTGTCCGAAAAACTTTAACCATGGCCATTACTTTTGGTCAGGCAGAAATAGACCTTTGATAAATATATTTTAATGAGACCTTTCAGGTGAGGTCATAATTTTTAACCTCGTGACCTTGCCCTTTGCTCAGGAAACAGTTTTCGAAAAACTTTAACTTTGACATAACTTTTGATTAGTCAGTGACAAACCTTTGATGTTTCACATGTGTACCTATTGTGACAAGAACTTTCAGATCAGGTCATAATTGTTAATCTTATAATAATAATAATGATGAGGATACATATATCGCGCTACAATCACAACACAAAGGGTCGTGTAGCTTTTTACGAAAACGTTAACCTTGGTCAACATTTGATTGGTCAGCGATAGACCATTGATATTTCAGATGTTTATCAATTGTTCTATCATATCATAGCACTTAGCAAAATAGGTAGCACATTTTAATTTCTTATAAAACACTTTTACTGTAAAACCCCGTGTGTTGCTTAACATAAGATTTTGTTAAGGTGTTCTATCACATTATATACCTATCAATAAACATGAGATACTCTTTTAAAAGTGTCTACCCGGTGTATTGGTTTGATAACTGGTCGTGTGAACTGACAGTAGAATTTATAATGTTGATCTAAATAGCAAGAGTATCTACACAAGCTTCTCTAAAAACTTGTTTACGACGTACTTCTAAGCTCTTTGGTTCGGGGGCATAAAATAAACATTATTAAAGTAATACTATGCGGTTAAAAACTCTTAGATTGGTCAATATTGTTTGTTCTACTCTGTTAAAGTACGGATTTCATTTCAACTGATAAATACCGAATTTAACCATTGAAAATATTATAGAATGATTGGTTAAAACACAAGAAACAAGAAACAGGCAGTCTAGAGGATAGGTCATGTCAGTTATAATGGCACATCCTCTTCTTGGTCTCATCATCAATGAAGCCAGTGAAATTATTCAGATTTGAACGATACATATAGGAACCTATTAAATTAGTTATTGCTAAGAGAAAGGCCGGCGTAAAAATAAAAACAAGCTACACCGCATTTCCCAAAAAAAGATTTAACAGCCTATAAATTAAAGCAGTAGTTCTCAATACGATTATTTTCCAGCTTCAATTAAGAGTAAAAGTATCAAGATATAAATAGGTTATCATGCGAGTGTGCTCTCGGGATGTCAATCTCACATTAGGAATAAACACTGTTTTTTGAGAGCTTTGGGTAGCAATAAAGTTAGGGTTTATTCCAAATGCAGGATATATACCACCCAAGACACATGCGCACGCATTGACATATGGAAATGGCCAGTGTGCTACTCCCATAGTATATTGGCACCAAATAATACCTCCCAAATTTGCTTTCGTTAAACATAATTTTCATTTTGGCATGATCTCAACTTTCATTATTTTAATAATACTTAAATATTCAATGATTTTAAAATGAAATATACAATTGTATATATCAGATGGTGAATGCTAACTCGCGCCCTATCGCTTTCCTGTAATCATATCTCACAACCAGACGAGAATTACTTCCCTTCCACACCGCATATGGCGCCTCGCATATTACAGGGAGGGCTAAACTAAAAATAAGGTTGCTGCTAATTTTCATGGGAATGGAAAAATTCCAATCTCCTTTACACCAACCATATGTGTGGAAGAATGAAGATTGATATTAGGCCAATGGACATGTGACTCCATCTGCTTGGTAACCTGTGATTAATGCGTTTGCTCGGTAGATTTCAACTCATTTTCAAATTTTATTTTAGTTTGGGCGAAAAATCAGCGCAGCGCACAGAGCAAAGAGAACCAGTAGAAGCTGTGTAAATGAAAAACGCAACAATAACAATGTACTCGCGACATCAAACAGAATGAGAGGCGGCGGCGAACCTCCGTTGTTATAGCAGCAAGTACAATCATAATTCACAAATTTAAATAATTGATTCATTGATTAAACTTTAAAACTCTTAATCTGATAATGAGTTTCAACGTGTGACCAAAACCATTAAATAAACGAGCATACACACAGATCAATGGATTGTTTCACACATGTTACGACGTGTATTATATTTAACCTAAACCAAATGTATATATTGATACGCGTAGATAACATATTTGTTTACAAGCTCAAAGATTGATATACCTTCTCTTTGTATGTATATACATACACTTTTTCTTTAAAACGTGTTGTATGTATATATTTAACTGTCTACTAACTAGATTTGCATTCTCTGTTTAGGAATATGTTTTAACTATAACAGATCTTATTTCTATGTGTATTTTCTGTATTAATGTAAGGGAGAAATCTATTGTTGTATTACATTGTACCTGTTATTGTGGTACCTGTCTCTCGTGTATTTTTATTGCGCTAAGGAGGGGGTGGGGGGGGGGGGTCTCCAGAACGTTGAGACTTTAAATTAACATTTACTTTATCTGGAACTCCCTGGGGATGTAATTGTAACGGTTATATAATATTGTTGTATGTTGTTCGCATGTAAATATGAAAATACCCCCTCCCCTGTATTCAATGAACATGTATATTGTATAATCTACTATCTGTATCTTGTTTACTTGTGTATAGCACCTTATGACATGTCGATGTCTATGTCTGCATTTTATGTATGTGATGTACACATCTATGGGTGTATAACCTGTATGCATTGTGCATTATGTGTTTACATATACATATGAATGTTCATGTAAGATTGATGTTATACACCTAAGCGTATTCTGATATCAAACATATCAACACAAAGTCACATATAGCGGAGGCAGGCTAATGATTTGGACTATGATCAAGGAGATATCTTATCTCAGAATATTACAAATGAAAAAGGAATATCAGCTGTCTGACGAGGGGTTACTTGTTATCAGCGTGTTGCGTAGGCCGGTTATAAAATGCCCTTCTTTTGTCACAGTAAACGTCTTAAGATATCCACTAGTTTCTCATGTGTTTTTATTAAGTACCGGATTATTCAGAAGAACATTGGTAGGAAAACTTTGTTTTTGTTTGCAGATCTAGATGTTCATAGCCTTGTAAAGTTTGTGTCAATTTTCAGTAACAATGTCAGCTTTCAAACCCTTTGCCTGACTGCTTCTATGAATTGCCGTCTCTTTAATATTTAAAACTGAATGTTCTTCGTCATGTTAATTAATAACAATCCATTATGTGATATTATTACATTTTTCTAAAGCGAACCTACCATACCAAAGTCCAGTTTACGTGGATCCAGAGGGGTTGGGTAGTTGGGGCGAGGGTATCAGGGGTTCGAATGAGAATATTTGGTCTCCTTGTTATATCAAGTTGTTTGGTTTGCTATTGTGTAGTTTAATTTCCTTAGCTTTTATTGCATATAAGACCGGTTGACAGATGACAAACTATCGTTGAGCTCCGGGTCGGTCAAATGAAGCGGACGTGCTATATTATATACATATCTAGAAATTAAGAGATATCTCAAGATTTCAAAACTAAAAGGGTAGTAACACTAACAATAGTAAGAACAATGTACAGCTTATCAATTACATACATACATACATACATACATACATAGATACATTCATAC
Organism: Gibbula magus; assembly: GCA_936450465.1. Lineage (NCBI taxonomy): Eukaryota > Metazoa > Mollusca > Gastropoda > Trochida > Trochidae > Gibbula > Gibbula magus. The sequence continues at coordinate 4,747,516 of OW388295.1, read as the reverse complement.
ATACATACATACATTCATACATACATACATACATACATTAATTCATTCATACATTCATACATACATACATTCATACATACATACATACATACATTCATACATACATACATACATACATACATACATACATACATACATACATACATACATACATACATACGTATATCCAGCTAAGAGGCATTTTGTGTTCTGATTTGTCAAAGACATATCGAATATAAATGACTTTCTTATGATCTTCCTGTTGTAGTTCTTCCTCGAAAGAAACTCTCTTCGATAGCTATTAATTCTATGAACCATGCACTATTGAAATTCAACATACTCCACATTGACAGTAACCTGTTTCTGTTGATCAGATCACAAGATCACAAGATCACAAGATAAATATCCAGGTGTTGATTGTATTTTAACGGAAATGATAAAATGTTCAGAGAAAATTGTCATGCCATTTCTTTTGTCTCTGTTTAACAAGCTTTTTAGCGAAGGTATTTTCCCAGATTTATGGACCAAGGCAATCAATATCCCTCTACATAAAAAAGGGTAATATACAGAACCCAGATATAGAGGTATATCTCTACTGAGCATTTTAAGGAAGATCTACACAAGCATATTAAATGAACGCCTACCGCAATGGGCAAACGTTATGAACAAAGTATCAAGCTGGATATAGAAGAAGCTATACCATTGTAGACCATATTTATACACAATCATTGAAAAGTGTTTAAGTAAGAAAAGGAGAAAATTGTATGTTGCTTTTATACACTTTAAGAAAGCATTTGATTCTGTTGATAGATCTAAGTTGTGGATTGTGTTATCAAACTATGGGCTTGGTGGTAAAATGGTACAGGCATTAAAAAGCATTTACATGTCAGTTAAATCATGTGTGCGGTGCAATATTCAAATACAACTGACTATTTTGAATGCCCATTTGGTTTCAGAGAAGGGTGTATGTTAAGTCCGATGCTTTTTTTTATTGCTCATTAATGAACTTTCGATAGAAATAATACAAAATGAAAAAACACGGCATTCAAATGTTCCCCGATATGATACCAATATTAATGTTGCTTTTTGCTGACCATGTCATTTTAGTTTCAGACACACAATGTGGTCTTCAATGTCAGCTGAATATTTTAACCTCTTATACAGAGAAATTGGGATTAACTGTGAATATGGAAAAATCAAATGTACTGATATTTAGGAAAGATGGTAGATTATCACAGAATGATGTTTGGTTTTACAATGGCGCAAAAATGGAAATTGTGAAAAGTTATGAATATTTGGGATTTCTATTTACTTGAAATTTTAGTATGACGAAAGCACTTGCTGATCTTTCCCTTAGGGCCAAGAAAGCTCTTACAGAAATAAGTGTTAATCTTAGAAAACTCGAAATTCTTTCACCTTCTGTATACTTTAATATATTCGATAGCCAAATGCTTCAGAGATTCGGGGTTTTAACAGATATGAGAATATTGAAAAGATTCCCCTTTTATTAATTATTTTTAAATGTTGGTCCACAAACACAAAATGCGATTGTGTATGGTGAATGTGGCCGATACCTATTGTATATTAACGCTGCTGTTTGCGCTATAAATTATTGGATGAAAATTGTGTCAATGCATGAAGATTGTTTACCTTCTCTTCTCCCATGGATTCGGCTGGCTATCACAATGTATAGGGAACAGAGTTTTGTTTGTAAACACTTTTAAAACTAGGGCTAGACATTTGTTCTACCAAAATTGGCATTCAACACTAAATAATAGTACAAGATACAATTTATATAGAGAATTTTAAAGTTACAGCAGAAAAATATTTGTTTGAGATTGTAGATTTCATATTTCGTAAAATCCTTGTCAAATTTCTATCGGGGCTGCTACGATTAATATTAATGAAGGTAGATGGCAGAAAATAGATTTTGAGGATTTGCCAGGTTTGTAATAATGGAATAGAAGACGAATTATATTTTCTCATTATATGTCCATTTTATAGCGAATTAAGAAAAATTTACCTACCGAAAAATGTAAACGCAAATATTCATATGTTTAAAAATATTCTTACTACTAATGACCAGTCTACAAAGAACAAAATGAGTCATTTTTATTTTTTACTCATACGACAAACGGTGTAAAAAGCTTAATGAATCAGTATGTGTTTAATTGTGTGTTTTCATGTTATCTACCATTTGTAAATTTGTAAACTTGTTGCATTATAGTACGTTTTTGATTAAACGTAATTATTTATACTTACCTGTTGACTAGACTTACTATGCCTACCTCCTCTCTAGGTATGCTATTTCAACGTTAACACAGACGAAACTTAAAACAGTGGAGTAGGGGATGCGTATAATCCCTCTACCAAGGTTGGTAAGTCGGCAAGGTCTCGTGACGTCACCACCGGAAATCTCCACTCTCCGAACAGGCCCAAAAAAGCAAGACAGACCAAGCGGGGAGGATGGGCGGGCCTAGCCCGTAGGTCTAGTCAACAGGTAAGTATAAATAATTACGTTTAATCAAAAAGCGAAGTATAAGAAACAAAACAACAGACAAGAGCAAACGATGCGAACTGAATTTTATTTCAAGGAGCATCGTAAGACACGCGGGACCTCCTAAGAGGACTGTCCCCTTCTCTGTCTGGTCAGGGGGACCACCTTCGCCTTAGTGAACACCTGTGGACCCAGCCTTCGAGATCTGCTGTGGAGACATCTCGTAAGTAATGATAGGCGAAAACCTCTGAAGAACGCCAAAAACACCCCGCCATGACGTCTGAGATCGCGATGTTACAGTGGTACGCCATCGTGGCTGAGACTGCTCGGATATCATGCGGGTTGGAACGCGATGGAGGAGGCAGGTCAGCGGCATTGTACGCATCAATGACTGTCGACCTCAGGTTTACACCCAACGCTCGCTTGTCCAGCTCTTTGGTGCTCCCGAGTTGTCCCTATCTTGGTTACCACTTGGAGGATGGCCGGCGGCGGAAAAGCATAGGCGTCCATCCCCTCCCACCCTAACGAGAGCGCATCTTAGCCCATCGCTCGCGGGGTGGTACTGGTGAGACATAGGTAGGTAACTGGTGATTGAGGCATGTCGCGAACAGGTCTATCAGGGGGGTCCCGAACTGGAGACACAGCCCCTTGAAGACTGCTGCCGCTGAACTGTCCGTGTGGACTAGTAGGCACTGGCCTCGCCTCATGCCAGTGTTGAATGGCTAGACGGACTGCGTCCAACTCGTGGACGTTGATGTGTGAGTTCTGCTCTGACTGAGACCAGACTCCCGCCACCTGCTCGTGACCAAGATGCGCCCCCCCCCCCTCCCCCCCCCCCCCCCCCCCCCCCCCCCCTGAGTGAAGGCGTCAACGAACAGGAGAGCTGAGGGGGGACGAGGCCGAAGTGGAACCCCGGAGAAAACTCTCTCGTCCACCCGCCACCAAGCTAGGAAGCGAAGCAGATCTGGAGTCAGAGCTATGGCGTGACGACGAGTCTCCCTGATGTGGGGGTTCAGGAACACCTGTAATGGGCGGAGGAATAACCTCCCTCCTGAGCTGACGTAAGCAACCCCAACACTCTTTGCCACTGACGTAGGGAAAGCGACGCATCGAGGGCGCGATCCATTAAGTGATCGTAACGAGCCATCCGCTCCCTCGTGACGAACCCACGGAACAGCTGAGTGTCTAGGAGAGCCCCTAAGAACTTCAGACGAGTCGCCGGGACCAAGTCCGACTTCTCTAAGTTCACTAACCATCCTAGGCGACGGAACAGGTCTATTGTGAACATGAGCTGTCCCTCGAGAACGACGGGAGAACGGTCGTGAGCGAGCCAAACGTCCAAATACATAAGAAACTGAATGTCGCATTGGTGTAAGCATTGGACGATAGGCTGAGTCACACGTGTGAATAGCCAGGGGGCGGACGAGATCCTGAACGGGAGCACGCACCACTGAAAGTGTCTCCCATCCAGAATGAAGCGGAGGTACCTGCGATCCCGACAGTGAATCGGAATGTGCAGGTACGCATCCTGGAGATCGAGAGAAACTATGCAGTCGGAGCGCTCCAGAGATCGCATCACAGAGGGAAGAGTCAAGAGTCGAAAATATAGCGGCCGAACGAGGTAGGAGCGGTTGAATACCTTCAAGTCGTGAATGAGCCGCCATTTTTTCGAGTTCCTTTTGGGTATGACAAACACTGGGGAGTAAAACCCCAGAGTTAGATGCGGGGTCAGGACCTCCTGCACCGCCCCCATGGAGATTAAGATCTCCACCTGTTCCAAGGTTAGTAGGAGCCGGTCCCGTGACAAGGGACGCTCCCTTGGAGCACAGGTAAGAGGAGGAGGAGACGATACGGGACCAGTATCCGACTACCCAACGGGTCTAACCCTAACTGCTTCCAGTTGCTGACGAAGCTTTGAAGCCGGCCCCCTACCGAGCTCTCCGACCACGTAACGAGTGGAGGAGGAAGCAGAGGGGGTGACCACGAGTCACTTCCTCCGCTTCCCCTTCTGCGGGGTATGACCCCCGGCCCCGGGACGGGGGGACTTGGGAGATTGACCCGTGGATCCGTGGCCACGCCCTCCCCCCCGAAATACCGTCTTGGCTTTCTTTGGAGTTGATTGACCCTGGCCGTGACCCTGACCTTAACGGTAGTTAGCCACCGGGCGTTTGGGTGCAGTTGAACCCTGACCAAGAGTTGGATGTGGACAAACCTTAACCAACACAACCCAACCTATTATTTGGTGAATATCATGTTTTTAAATTAATTTTGATGAAAAAAATTCCCGACCTTGACCCGAGTCACCCGACGGAGCTGAACGCTTCAAAGACGAAGTGAAGGACTTGCGAATGGCCGAAACATACGCTGGAATGAGAGTGACACACTCGTTACAACGAAAACCCTCCTCACACAGGTCCTTGCACTTCCTACAAAGCAAGTGCGTGTCCTTGTTAGCAGACTTCCTACCTCCCCAATTTGTACAAAACGAGGCGAGACGAGACAAATGGCCGAAGGTGAAGGCGAGTGACAGTCGATTAACTGGCGAGATGAGTCTAGTCAAGGCGAGACGAGTTGAAAGGCCGAAGACGAAGGCGAGTTACTGGCGAGTCGAAACGAGTCGAGTCGAGTCGAAAGGCCGAAGACGAAGGCGAGTGACAGGCGAGTGAGGGCGATTGACAGTCGAGTCACTGGCGAGTAACTGGCGAGTCACTGGCGAGATGAGGCGAGATGAGTCGAGTCGAAAGGCCGAAGACGAAGGCGAGTGACAGGTGGGTGAAGGCAAGTGACAGTCGAGTCACTGACGAGTCTAGACGAGTCGAGTCGAGTCGAGTCGAGTCGAAGGTGAAAGCCAACCGAAGCAGATGACGAGCTACTGGCGAAGGGACGAAGGCACTGGCGGAGGGCACGACCAAGGCCATGCGAACCAAGCAGGTGAGAGAAGGCGAGAGAAAAACAAGAGACAAGAATTGCACGTGCAGAGCCAGCGTGCAGCTACCAGCTTGGCAGAGCACACCTAGCAAATGTCAACAAGGTGCCTTATTCACTCAACACCTACATAAAACAGGTTGTCTAAGACAACCTGTTAACGACGATCGTAGATAGGACGTTGATACAACCTCTTAAATGAATAAGAAGTAGCAGGTTAGCAAAAGTAGCGAAAAAAGCGCTAAAAATACCCAGTGGCAGAGCGAAAACATACACGTCTGTCTAGCTATGCAACTGAGAGGAGAGTGAAGATTTCCGGTGGTGACGTCACGAGACCTTGCCGACTTACCGCCCTTGGGAGAGGGATTTGACGCATCCCCTACTCCACTGTTTTAAGTTTCGTCTGTGTTAACGTTGAAATAGCATACCTAGAGAGGAGGTAGGCATAGTAGGTCTAGTCAACAGATAGGTATTTAAATAATGTATTGTATATGAATTGTGTATCCCTGTATTTGGGCCCAGGGGCCTACATACGTACTTGAAATAAAGACGATGATGATGACGATTATGATGACGATTCAAACAGAGACTTATTACAGCTACTACAATTATTTCAGCTTCCATCTCGGTGTCTAGAGGAGATTGTATGTGTCAGGTCGCAGAGAACGAGCGTGTTTGTAGATACTGAAAGTTCTCAGGGGCTGTTCCATTTAAACATCGATACGCAAGGGAGATAACTTTGTACTCGACCCGATTCTGTACTGGTCGCCAATGTTACTATATAATTAAGTAGGGTAGGGAGATGAACTCTAATTCCAGACATGACACTGTTTTGATTGTTGAATATCACGTGAATAAATCTGTAGCCTGTGTAGCTAGGATAAAAAAGGATATATTACTGTGCGTTATATCAATTATAGTCCAGTATCTAATCATCAGTTATTTGCTCACGTTAAAGTTATAAAGATTTGACAGAAACATAAAGTTTTACAGGACATGCACTTACACTGTTGAGCTTGAATGCAGTGCTTGCTTCTCCATGGGTTCACATTGTAGACTCTATGTTATTTATCCTGTGCAGTGTTCAAGTAACAGAGGTGTACAGTTTCAACCTTGTCTGTTGATAAGCTGACAATAGAATATCAATTGTTCAAAGTGCACAGCCTATATCATCACCTAATATACACACAACCAATCACATGACACTGTAGCATTTAAACACATGTGACCTGTATCTCTTTATATATTCAACTTTACTATGCGATATAATAACTGGTCTAATTTTATCAGGCCCGTAGCAGCAGGCACCTAGCTACAGACGACTAAGAGCCTTTGTCTCTGTAGCTTATCGGGCTATATATATCATATCATATATCATATAATAAATACTAATATATTATGTGGACAAACCTTGACCAACCCAAACTAATCTATTATTTGGTGAAGATCATGGAGATCATTTTATAAAGCTATGATTCAGATGCAAGTTTTCAACCATCCTGCACCATCCTAGTTGGAGATAGAATGTTTAGAAATATATATAGTATTCAAGTATGATGTTCTATATATATATTCAACTTTTCTACCAGAAATAATAACTGGTCAAATTCTATCAGGCTTATCGGGCTGTATATATCAAATCATATTACAAATGGAAAGTTGTGAGTAAACATGATTTTACCTGCTTTAATGCCATTTAGTGCTTCAGGAAACATGTTTTCACGGGGTATGCGATTTTGAATTGGTCACTGAGTGACAATGTGCAAACATAAACATCACACCTTAAGGTGCTGAACATAACAAGCTGTTATAAAAAAGTAAACACGTGTTACCAACTGTTAAATAATACTCCTGGTGCAATAAAAAGAGATCTAAAACAAATGTACGTGTTTCGGTTAAGCCATGCAAGTCAATTTCCCATCGAAGGCCTTTTTAAAATGTTCTCATTAAAATGGCAGCTCGAAGGTGATTCAAGTGATCTGACTGATGTAGCTAGTCCTTAACATTCAGATTAGAGTTTTAAATATGGTACAATGATAGAATGGTCAACCATCTGGCTGTCTGAATTCACCTTATACATTGTACCTTCAAATCTACCGTTTAAATTGAAGAGTTCCACAAAAGTGTTGCTTTATATCTCACGCAATTTTCTATCAATTCGGAAAAAAATCGTTTTCTGATAATACGGATTATCGGGTGTTGTAATGACATGTTTTACCCTCTAACGTAACAATATATTGTATAAATTTTAAAAAGCTAATACATCATGTGGACAAACCTTAACCAACACAACACAAACCTTTTATTTGGTGAAGATCATGTTTTTAACTAATTTAAATTTTATAAAGCTATGATTTCAGAAGTTTTCAACAATCCTCCACCATTCTATAGTTGGAGCTTTTAAGAAATTTATAGTTTTCAAGTTGTTGCAGAAATCAGGTTCTAAACATTATTTAATATACTATACCATTGAGTCTAATGTGTCATACCTTAAGAGTGAAACTGATTTTTGGGAATATGCATGGCATTGTGCATCGAATTGTGAACAACATCCTTTTCTCAAAACTGAATGATTTACAAGCTAAAGCTGATGTTCTTTGTATGTTAGAATAAATAATCAGATTGAACAGCTCTTATACATGGCTGTTGAAACGAAAACGATCCCAGTGAACAATATACACAATATGAACAAGACTATTATTGACCCAGGAACTAGACAAGTATCACTTATGCTACAGTGACCAGTCACTAGTACATTCTTTGTGATAATTGAAACCTTTTGAAATCCCCTCTTATACATGGTTGTGGAAACGAAAACGATCCCAGTGAACAATATACACAATATGAACAAGATACACTATTGGTGGTTCAGATATATTATCAAACATAATTATCTACTTAAAATACAGTTCAGGTGCAACAAACAGTCCGTTTGTTACTCATATGTTCTAAATTAATCAAAATATATTCATTTGTAAGAGTATGTTCTATTTTCTCAAAACTGTTCTTCTGTCTTATCAACAACTTTTGCTGTAAAACGTGTGTTTCTTTACGTAAGCTTTGTATACAACATTCCTCTGTGATCTCAGATATCCACACCGCGGTACTTGTATGTTGTTAAAACCGTTGCAAGTTGTACATGGTCACATGATGCAGATAGAGGTGATATCAGGGATATACTATACACAACTTTTAGTAACAAGGAGGAGATATGAAGATATAGGGTGTTATAGCGAGGACTCGATGTGCAGTATCCCATATGAGTTGTCCTTGAATCAAATATATGTATTAAATAGTAAACTATTTTATGTACAACTCACAGGTCACGTGACCAGCATGGTTAAGTGTCAAGTAGAGAGATTGCACAAGTGACGATTCTAATCACGTGACACTTTATCTATATCAGTGCAGGTGTGTAATGATTGTGATAACACATGCACATATCAAGGTACCAAAGATAACTACAAATAAATACATATAACTACAAATAAATACATATAACCACAGATAAATGCATCACTCGGCCAATAAAAATATCCTTGTTTCTCATTAACACTTTACCAAGGGACTAATAAAAAATTGGCTACAAGCTCAAATAGAGAATACCAAACAAGTTCCCTATCTGTGGATACCGTATTTATTACCACGAGTTAATTGTTATGGAGCAAAACTAAGATGCGATGTTTTTTAAGAGAAACATTCATATAATTACTCGCGTTTAAACATGATTATTGAAAGGAAAATATTCATGTGAACAATTTAAGAATAGATACTGATGACTGATGACTACATCATTAAAATAACCATCTATATTTATAGTTCCCTCATGCTTAAAATACACGATAACTAGTTTTCAGGTGTCTCAATCAGTGTTTGACTTGTTTTAATTAATTTATAAATGTTCTATTATATCGTATCACTTATTCTTCTTACAGTGTTCCTCTTTCTTATTAGCTAGACAGCTGTTACATAAAACCATGTGTGTTGCTTAAAGAATGAGTTCTTTGTGCATTAAGTGATATGAGGAAAACGCCGTAGTTTCACTATTTTTTTACATTTTGAACAATAAGATGTTTTTAATATCCATTTAAGAGCCATCACGGATGTAAGTGTTTCAAATACAAACTTATTTGTGGAAATTATACTTATAACGTCAATTGCTAGAGAAATATTTTATCTACAACATGACATGTGATAAATAATTTTCATATCACGACAATGTAATGAAATTTGGTTTCAAAGAGTTACGCGCGTCAAGGGTATCTGACGTAATATAAACAGAATCCCCCTTATTGCATAAAACACACTACACAGCAGCGTTTCTGAAGTGTGAAGGCTCGTTTCTAGTGCAAGTCGCCATAGGAACCTACGTGCTTCTCTTGCAAGTTACCCTTGTCACACATTACTTAATGTGGCGATTGCTTTATAAACAATGTTTCTAAATGTTCTTATTGCATGTTTAATGTACTTTTTTTATTGAGATAAGACCAGCAAATTATGACAAATTTTGATTATATAAAATCCAAGCAAAATACCCAGTTGAGTAAAACAATTATTTCCATATCTGTAGCAAATACTTACTTAAATGAAATGGTAAATAAATAACCGCCAAAATTTTTATATTTCAATTGTTTTCATTGCCCATAACTTTGTTATTCTCTCGTGTCTTTGTATACAGTGTGTGAGTCGAACGTCGAAGAGGAGGGAGGAACCTACCTTAAACGACTCCGAATCTAAGAAGAAAAGTCAGTCCTTCGAGTAGCGCGCGCTAAGGGTATCTGTCGTCATATAAACAGCATTCCCTTTATTGCATAAAACGTACTACACTGTAGCAGGCGTTTCCGAAGCGTGAAGGCTCGTCTTTAGCCCAAGTCGCCATAGAAACCCAAGGGCTACACGGGCTGATCGGGCTGCACATTTAGTCCAATATCTGTAGAAAATACTTAATTAAAAGCAATGGTTAATAAATTACCGCCAAAATTTATATATTTCGATTTATTTTATTGCTCACAAACTTTATATTTAGACTGGAAAACACCTTTATAACTAGCAATTTCTAGGCTTTATTGGGTCGAACAAATCTATGAAAAATTAAGTGTATATATTAAACGGAGTTAGATTTTTGGCAATTTCCCATATGTTCATCAACATCATTGATGGCTCTTTAAGGGACAGATACATGTCCCACGGTAGCTATAAACACAAACTATGAACGGTTCGCCCAAACACAATCGTTTGGTCTGTTTGCAGTTTTGCATGCCCGAAGTGTGGACGAACTGGTATAAAAGTGAGTGCCAATGGTTGTTTTCGCAGAAGACTGTAGTTAGCGCATTTGAGAGTGCAGGCTGTACGAGCAGTAAGTAAGTAAGTTAGTCATTGAGTAGGTTTTTTATGAAATATGAACTTGTGACAAGTATGATTCTATATATTATGTTGCCTGTGCACAGTTGTTAAGATTTGTGTGTGACAATGTGTCTTATTTCATGAAAATGTTTTTTGTGTGAATTTGAAACATGTTTTGATACATTTTGTGATGTCTTAATGATCATATTTTGAAACATGGTGTCAGTGTGAAACTTTAAAGGAAAACATGTGTTTTACAATGTGGGAGCATGTGACTGGATGCTATATTGCCTTGATGTCGGAGATGGGGTTCTGACCAGTTCATGTTCTGTGATGTCTGTGTGACGTCAGCTACAGTCTCTCCGAGGGTGTGACGTAGGGTCCACCTGGTGACAGGTATCCAGCTGAGGGGTACTCTGAGGGGACTGGGGATTCATCAGCCACGGCCACGTCATATGACCTACATCTACATGATCACACTTCAGTCACGCTGTGGTGACCTATAGCTACATGCTATATACGGAATACGTTTGGTGATATCATGGAGGACACTTTACTTCGTCTTGAGGGGTCAGCAGTTTCATGCTGAAAAAGTGATTTGGACTCTCATGAGATTAACTCTTTCAAGTATACAGACTTGAACTGTTCCATAAAGTGGAAGTTTTGAGTAAAAATTATCATTATCCACCTGTTTTAGATGTAATTGTGTTGTGCAACTGAAGGAGGTATTTTTTCATATTGTTGAAAATGCGTATTTGTTCATGTGAATGAAGAGTTATTGTTTATTTTCACATGTGTGATTTTCTGAAGTAAATGCTTTTGTGATTAGTATGCTTTTGTGAGTGGTATGCTATGGTATAGGTATGCTTTGCTGATGTGTATGCTTTGATGATTTGAAGTTTAGGTGAGTTTGGGTATGTTAAGGGCGCACATGTTGTATGCGCACTGAGAAGATGAGGTTGAGATTTGTATATAGTTTGAGTGAAGGAGAATGTATTAAATGTTGATTGTTTAAATATGTTTTGTTCTTGAATAAACTATCTTAGATTTGGCAAGGCATGTGACAATACAGTATCATTAGACCAGTCAACGATGTCTTACTACACATTCGTCGCGCCGATAAAGGGCTTGACTTTTCAATGTTTTTTAATTTTGAATGAATGTGCACTGATATTTGTGAAATTGTTAAATCTCAAAATATTGATACCCTGACGTATTCAATTTATGTTTCAGTGGCATTTATAACACATATGTATAAACAGAAATGTTATCCTTGAATTTCTTTTCCCTTTCTTTAACATAAGCTTTTCTTTAGATGTTAAATCGAAACTGTGTGTACTGATGCATAGCATATATATCTTACATAATGTTGTTCATGAATATGATGTATTTGTAATATGTTTTACTGCCAGTGGGGCAATGCTCTATATTTCAGAATTACAAACTCTTCATCCTCCGGACAACTGTTCCTGACATTCACCTACATTCACCCCGAACATTCTCCTGTCTACGATAATGCAGACGACACGGGGACTACAATGCCAGAAAAGTAACTGAAGAGCGACGCAAACTTCTGCCTACAGGGCACTTTTCCTACAGTCTTATCAAAACAACTTCATGCAGCAGTGGGTTTTGCTAATTGGTTGTCATTGATCTGCTACCCTCTCCCATAATTAGACTGTCTCAAATAATTAGTTTCGATTGGCACACAAAAAAAACAAATGATGCAATATCAAGTTTTTATATATACACTGATGGGCATAAAAGACGATAGCTTATTTTAAACTGAGTCAAACACAAACTATTTTACCTGATTAAATCGAATTTGAATGTTTCTGGCGAGGATATATCTTGTAAAAAGAAGGCACAATTTCATTCGTGAGAGTATGATACTTGATTAAATCTGTTCAAACACACATGGTGTGCTAAAATTGCTTTTTTAAAAGGTTTCGTGGACATTATATTTAGTAATGAAGCTAATATTTCATGAAATAAGGAAATTGTGTCGGTACAAGAAGTTGTCTGCTTTATTTACCTTCTTTGACTTTTAATCAATGACGCAGTCGACTTTATCATGAATAATGAGATTGAGATTGACTGTTTACTTAATGGTGATGACCGTAACTGACATGGTGTTTCCTGGGCTGATAGCATATTCAGAATTGTGTTAGAAGAGCTTGGTGAGATTAGCAATCCTAAAAATAATATCGTAGCTTCTTGTATTCTTCACATCGTACCCTGTTCTGAATCAAACAAGGTTATGTTGACACCAGACATAGACATATGTCAACCAACGGTTATCCTGGAAGATTGGTTTTATCCTTTGAGATCCTGGATTCTTAAGCACATAGAGAATATGATTGTTCAAGTGAAGTTGTTCACCTGTAGACAGTCACACCTATGATGACTCCTGGACAGTTGATAACACACAGAGATTCAACGAATCCGTGAACTCTTGGATACATGACTCCTGGGTAGCTGATAACACACGGAGATTCAACGAACCCGTGAACTCTTGGATACATGACTCCTGGGTAGCTGATAACACACAGAGATTCAACGAACCCGTGAACTCTTGGATACATTCTCACTTAAAGAGAGCATTCTATCTCGGATTATACTACTTTTTTTAATTACGTGAAATTGTTAGAATATTTACAAAGTAACAAATACTGTATCATTAAACCAATCACGAATGTCTTGTTGTGCCGTAGCAAAGCTTTCCACACTCGTGTAACGCCGATGAATAATTTCACTTCTCGTAGTTTTTGTTTTTGAATGAATGCGCTCAAGCCTTCTTTAAATTTTGAAAAGAAGTCATAAAAACATTATCACAGGTAATATGTTTCATTTGGATTGTGCAATAAGCATGTATCAATAACATATATGTGTAAACAGGGGTGTATTCTCGAATTTCGTTTCAACAAAAATACCCTGATACCGCTCCTTAATATCATGTAACTGTCTGTATACCGGGAGTACAACGTAACGCTTGTGTCTTTGATCTGTATGCAGCCTTTTGATAAAAGATCCACATGTTTAATATCTCAATACACTACTAAATTCAATGCTCAGTTACCCTTATTTAAGCTGATGTTCAACGTGATACGCATGTGGTACACTTGACTACCGTTTGTTCGCATTACTCTGTTTACAAACAGTACATATGTGCAGCATGTCGAGCTACTGGGCAAATGACTCAACTTTTACAATGGTTCGTTCACGTTTAATTCTTAATATTTATTTGAGTTCTATGTTTAAATGTGTGTTAATCATAAGTAACATTTTGAGAAATGTTTAAAAAATTAAGCCTAAGATCATGAATGATGTAAACATTTTCTCAAAAAGTTTAAGTCAAGATTTAATTGTTTATTGTTCAAGATAAGTTCGTTCAAAATGCTGTTATTTAGGGGCTGTGTTAGCCAGGGGTAGGCTATAAGGTGGTAGGCCTATGTCAGTGTTGGTTAATTACCAGAAAGTAGGCGTAAAATTAAAGAGACTTTCTCACGATGCGATTTGCAGTGACGATTTATATCACACGACTCAATGAAAACGAGCGTAGACCCTTATTGCTGGCCCTCAATTTGTAAGTTGAATATTTTGAAGAGATCTAGCTTGGTCCAATTCGAAAAACTTAGTTTAGTTTACATATCAGCATAATTTACGAAAATCATGAAACGAGTCGTTACTACAAGTCGCATTGTCAGAACGATCCTTATGAAAGTGTTCAAGTTCAGCATTGGATGATTTTTAAAAAATGGAATTTTAGGTTTGGCGTTATTTCATCTAGTGCATAGATTATGCGATGTTGTTTTTCTCTATTTCATTACGTCTCTCCGCTGTTACGTATGTTATTGAATCTTAAACTGGTAATTGTTACATGAAGTGGTGGTAATTTGTGACCTTAGCGTAGGCATGTTTATTCGTATTTCATTATGTTTGGATAGTTTCCATAGTTTCCATTGGTCTTTAAAATTTCCATAATAATTGTGATTTGTAATGATTGTGGTAATTCTTCTTCGTCTTATGTGTGATTTTACGGGCGCTTTCCAGATAAGCTGATTTCACACTCGGATTGTGGTAGTTAGGTACACTTGCCTTCCCTATACGGGATGGAACCAAAATAAATTATAAAGTGATTGTAGTCATCCTATGAAGTCATCCCGGTGTAGATTTGAGAGCAATGACCAGAAAAATACTTTAACAGAGAAATATTTGTTTTAATTTAATACTTGAACATGTAAACAACCGGACAGATTTTATTCCCATTCTTTTATTTAATGTGGTGGATTAATTAAAACTGTTGCAGAAATTCACAGTTGACATAATGTTGAGATTTAACATTTGAATAAACTAAGAATGTTTGTTAAAATATATATGAGTATATACATGTATAAGCCCGATCTGGACTTTCAATATTAACAGTTACATAAATAATAGAAGTATAGTCCTTCTATGAAAATAAAATAAGCATGAACTAGGCTGTGAATTAACTAAACCATCATCAGGCATAGCAGCCTCTAAACAGTTCTTTATTTCAGTGATATGAGAAGCTGTTTGATCTCTGGTGTAACATTGAATTCCCTGCCAGATATCAGCTCACTTTTCATCTCGGTGTCTGATAGTCGATCAACATACATCAATACCCACCGTGGTCTGTCCAATGTCACATCAGGGATTGTTGTGACGACTTGGACTGTGTTGATATCAACAACATGGATTTTATTTGTGTCTCTGTCAATCATTATACAGAGATGAAGCTCCGTTGTTCCACCAATCTGGTTCTTGATGAGAGGGACGTCAGTGAGGCGCTTATTATCATACACCACTAGGAGACACAGCTGCTGCTTATGGTTAGAGCATGTTGCAACCGTCACACTGAGTCCTGTGCGCTGACTCCTGTTGCTATCTACAGGTGAGTGTAACACTCCAACCTCCCACAGCGTCATCCCCTCCTCACTCAGCTGCTTGACAGTGAACTCAACTCTGGTAGAGAATACAACAACCTGACCTCTCCTCAAGGGAAGGGGTCGCAGTGTCAGTGCGTGTCTCCATGACTGGAGTCTGCATCCCGTGTCCCGAGGTCCTGGTTCTAGTATGATGTTACTGACCACCCCCGAGGAGATCTGGACATTATCACTTGCCGTGTTGTGGTCAAACTCCAGGTGAGGACCTGTGTTCATATGTCACCATCAATGATAGTATACACTCTAATATGTATTGTATTTTCGATTCCAAAATAGTTGAATTTATTTTCAAAATAGAGTCTTGCTAGTGATTGTGATTTGTAAGTAAAATTACATGTAACGTTGTTAAATACATCATCTTTTAACTAACATATTTTGCTTACTTTAAAATCGACAGTTGTTTAAGTTGGACGGTTGGTTGTCTATATCACCAAAAAATATATGTCTTTCATCTAAATATTTCCCATATGTGTATTGTAAGCAATTGTGTCTAAAGATGTATTAAAAATTGGATTATAAAAACGTGTTTAAATTCAACAAGGGATAATAAATTATTCCATCAAGTTTCACATTTTAACGTACATACGTATATACTTTGACATTTAACCTATATTATAATATATGTGTATGTGTGTGTGGTTTAAAGTGAAGACTAAACACTTACTGATGAACAATCTCTCCGGTTCTGAGAACATGTGGTCAAATTGAGTCACTGAAATAAACAATAAAACTGGATGAAATAATTTTACAGAATATATTCTCGATATAACATATCTGCTTACAACTTTGGAAAAAAAAAAATTCATTCAAATCGTATTGTGATATCCAAGTATAACATTTTGAGAAAGAGAAAAAAAAACGGTTACAAACGATGTGAAAATAAAAATAAAACTCATAATTATCATATGATAATAACATACAAACGAAATGAAAACAAAGTTAAAAGGCATAGGGTATGATACTATCTACAAACAAAACTAGCTCTCAAGCCGTTCTGAAATGTGTTGAGATGAGAACGGTGTGAATGTCATGGAATCTCTTTATGTTTGTTCATATTTTGTCTCTGAACAGAAAAGTACTCCCGACTGTTGCACATACCCGACCTTCTATTCCTTCACAAATTTCCTTATGCAACATAGAGAGATAGATATTCTTTATTTCCTCCAAAGTCGAAGATACAGTGATAAAACAACAGGATATGCATGTATATAAAGGCTACAGAGTTTCAAGTTAGAACAGGTATTTTAAAGTATGAGTCCAATATTTTACAACTCTTGCAATCAGTAAGATACATTTAAACCATGTTGTTTGATCAAACATAAACATAAACGTGTGATAGTCAACCAAACATAAATGATACAAATTGAGTTTCATCAGTCCATAAACTGACAAACATATCAACATCTAACACATCAACAAGTGACTAAATCAAAGCGTTTCTACTACTTTGCACGAGTGAACAATGAAGCAATACATGTTTACAATATCATAGGCAACTATGCCACATTCACACGCATGGGATTGAACACAAAGTGTGCTAATGTGTAAAAGAGGAGCGATATAACTAAAATATTCTGGCATTTTTGGACAGGCAGCCCGCAGATTGTGAGCATTTTCAGGATGTCTTATTGTATTATATATAGACATCAATATTGCAGAAACATGTGAATTTTCAGCCTTTAGTATTCTTTCTTTAACTAATAAAGACTACTCGGACTTCGTTAAGCAAGAAGATTTGTTTAAATAGTCGTGCACGTACATGGTTACAAGATATAACATGCAGATTATTGCCGAGGATTTGATATAACGTTCTCTCTCCACTGACGTAAGATACATACATTGACGTAGTCTCTGAACAAGTATCTTTTGAAATACAAGCATAGTGTTACTGATAAACAGTTTTCCAAGAAATATCAAAGATTTTTGGTGCATATATCTTCTTAGTATGACTAGGCCGAGAGTGCCTCTGGCTGTTGTGGATGAACCACGCTTTGAAAGGCCCTGGATACTTTTCCAAAAATGATTTTGAACTTTTTCAAGCATATCATATTCTTTTTCTGGTAAACAGCCCCATACATTACAAGAATAAAAACCACATGGTAGAATAACTCTTTCCCAAATTCAAATACGCAACAATGGAAGAGGAACTCAATTTTTGTCGGGGTTCTGTAGAGCAATAGGTTATCAATTATACATATCTCTAGTAACTTTTCATTACTTTACACGTAAATCACGTTTTGAATATAAACCATTTTACAGCAGTTGGTACAAAGCTTGTATTACCTTACTCATCAGTGCAGTTTCACTACTTATGCAGTATTTTGGCAATATTGGATATACAATGTCATCTGTAATTTGTCCGATCCACGAGATTGAGGACTGATAAAGACTGCGCGGTATCTGTATTTATGTTCCATGCACTCAGATCTACATTCCGATGTTTGGGAGAATAACCCGATTTTATTGATTCTTTTTTTACTATGTCCCGGTCACAGGAACCCGATATCGTGAGAAAAATGTTGGTAAACCCTAGGTAAAAAAACAACCCTACACCCTTTTTGTTATAGGGTGTAGTAGGGGTGAAACGGTATGCTTGGGCTTCAGTTCGGTACGTATTTGGGTACAGAACCCTCGGTTCGGTACATTTTCGGTTCGGCACAAAACCAAGAATGTCTTTCAATTTATGAACTAAAACCATAACAAATCACCTGTTTTTTCTTGAAAAGAAGTTTGTTGGGTGTGGATATTATTTGGTTTAAAATTGTACAACTGAAAATATAATTACATTTGAGTTAATATTCCATAATTGTTTAATTAAGTTATATATTCGGTATATACGGAAAGTCATGTTCATGTACCGTGTACCGAACCGAAAGCAAAATACCGCATACTGTAGTTGTGAACCGCTTCACCCCAAGCATGTAGGTTTTTTCACCAACGTTTTACCTTCTAATTACGATATCGGGTTCCTATGGTCATAACGTTCTTGTGAATCTAATTCGCATCTACTTTCGCTTTGTAATTTGTTGTTGCTGTTGTTGAAGGCAGGGTTCTATCGGCGTATTTTTTGTGAAAACGAATTTCGAGGGCACATTCATATCTATAATACATGATTTTAACATACTAACATGAAACATAATTTTTATTACTAAATATATTATTGTGGAGATTTTAGAGTTGGATTTTGTTTACAAAGATCGAATAACTCACATGCATTCACAAATGAAAAAAATCAGAGATGAGACGTCCGGCAGAATTCTCCCTTTAAGCTATATGACTTTGTCTGCATTTTCATGGTCGCACCTTTACAGATTTTGAAACAACACAAACTTTCACCAGTTCCTTGGACATGAGACAAAACCATGCATATGTTTTCTGCATTGTACATAGAAACCATACTGTTTTATGAATGATTACGTGTAAGAAAATGATGAATCATAGACTTGATGCCCTTTGAGTATCAGAATAAAGATTGATTGATGTACCACTAGTAGGTAAACTTTCAAACGTACAGAGAGTAGAGCTGTGTATTGCCTCAATGTTTGTATTGCGATACATATTGCTGAACTGTGATGTATCCAATGCGTACCACAATATATTGCAAGATCCTCTGACAATGAGATATTTCTCTAGAAACCATTTTAACTAGTGCCAATGATATTGCAACATGCTAAATGAACTCTACATTCAACTTTTATACTTCATTTTGCAGTTTTAACAAGACAAATTTGATAAAATAATTTTCAGATCTTTAAAAAGATCATTTGTAATACAATTCAACACACTTCAGCACTTTTCGTAATACAAGTTAAGCCAGTGAATGTGCCTTTTACAAGATACTCGTAAATGAATACATTTGACTTAACATTCTTTGGTGCAATTTATTGCAATTTGAAAATCGTATTGCAATATGTGTATTGTACAACTCAGTATTGCAATATATTGGTATTGCAATAATATTGCACAGCCTTATAGAGAGATATTTCCGCGACGCTGTACTGAAGAAGCGCACGTAAAATATTAAATCTCAGGCAAACTTGAAAGCTTTGGCAGCTCATAAAAATTTGAACCAAACACTTGGAACTTTGAAGACAAAAAATATCGACGTCTAATACCTTGATGCAAAGGATAGACATAGGAATACTGAACAACGTTTATCTTGAGTCCATGCTTACAGTGTCACAGTGTTGCGCTTCGCGTCTTTCATTTTGCGTCGTCATGTATTTTTAGTTGCTGATCGTCTCTTTTGTGTGCGGATTCGCGTCTTTTCATTTCGTATCGCTTATTCGTATCTTTCTGTATGCATTTCGATTCTTTCCGTTGCAATTCGCTTTTTCTTTGGTAGGCCTTTGTAAATTGTTACTCAACGGAAGTGAACGAATTTCTCTGCGAGAGGTCAGTTTAGTTTTGTGTATTTGGTGTAGGATTTTGTTGGATAAATCGGTTTTGAGGTATTTATGAGAAAAAATGTTTCAGGCTGTAAACTGGTAGACACCGGTGAAGCCGTAGACGAAAGATAATGTCATTATGTGCCCTCAGTGGACTGATACATCACAATTTAGGAGTCTAATTTCGCATGTGGAACTTACGTGTGTTTGATAATACCTTGCTTTCAGGCAATCAATAAAAATACTCATATATGTTTTTACCATGTCGTGAAACATCCATATATGGACATATATGCAAAATATTGAGACTTATTATTGACAAATAACAAAATTATAACCCCTGAACCACACGTGGTGTCAAAACAAAGTGAACGAGTTACTAACGGGCTAGGTGAACGGATTACAGCCACTTGGTGTTTTCTTTAGGAACGTGTTCACCACGATATTATACCAGTAGTCATTGAATGTAAATATCTCAGGAGCTATTCGTTGGATTTTGACTAAATTTATTAGTTTTGATAAATATGCATCAGCCTTTTTGGACATATACTTGTAAAAATCGTATGTTTGTTTTAAAACAATATATCGACCGCGTTTGTGTGCAAATATATTTTTTCGGCATGCAGCCTCACATAAAGCTGTCTCTTTAAGCTAGTTCTGCTCAACTTCTCATTTCTAAAACCAACTTTGTGTTTACTAATGTCTACTATTTTACAGCCTGAAATATCTTTTGTCATAAGTTGCTGACAACTGATTTATCAAACAAATTTCTACACCAAATACACAAAAACAAACTGGACTCTCGCAGAGAAATTCGTTCACTTCCGTTAAGTAACACTTTTCAGGCGAACGCGTTCCTACGGTGTGCTTGTCGAGGTTTGAGATACATGTCGGCCTACATGCGTTGTGAAAGCATGTACTTCCGTGTCAATTAAGGACATAAAATCTACTTGGTAGAGAAAATAATTCGAAGCTTTCCTTTGTTTTTGGAGTAACATATATTTATGATCTTTTCAATTCCTTTACCGAAACACCAAGTTGTTTACGGTCAACTTTTACAATTTTCATTTTGACTTCGGAGCTCCGTGAAATAAACGTTCTGCAATGCAATTATCGCTTGATAGATACATTTATTACATAATTTGGAGTGAGATACTCGGTTCTATCAGTTAAATAAACCCTCTATCAAGCTATTTACTGCGCCACTTGTGAAATATCTACTTTTCTACCTCACTCAATGAGATGAACATGGTATTTATCAAGGAAAGACAGATATCCTCTATATTTTAGTGAATGATGTGTGGTGTACACATCTACCATGATTCAAGATATGTTCATGATTGAATATACAGTCTGTTGATAAAAATAGTTTGCAAACGGAATGCAGTGTAACCGTGATGCTAAAACTGCCGTGGTACGGCGCCGACATATTTCCCCCACTTTTGTCGTAATGTCATGGATTTTCGCTTAAAACGCCAATGGAAATATATTCCACATGGATGTCTATGTATTGTAGTATGCACATCTGCTTCAATTTAATACTTGAGCTTGGTATAGACCGACCTTTAGACACTTGTTTATACCCTTGCATTTCTAGCTATCAAAATATGTTTTACCCACTGAAAACGCGTCTTGCTTATGGACTATTGATATTAATTTCCTTTCAAAGGTTTCCGAAATATAGATACCATGCTCAAGCTAGAAACAATAGCTATCAGTGAGTGAAATATCAGCCACTATGCTTGTATTTTGAAAAAGTACGAAAGATTACCATGCACAGTACATTTTACGTCATTGTTTGTCAATGACGTCACAGTGAACAATGTTCAACAAAATGGTTCCAAAAAGATACCTTGTATTATTTCGTGAACTAAAGGTCGCATGTAGAAAGTAAATAACAATTAAATTACATTTTTGAACACATGAATTTGTTTCCGAGCTAGTAAACAAAAATATACGCATACGTGGCCATTGGTAATTTACGCTAAAACGTCTTTGCCGTTTATGATCAATGCTTATTCATTTTTATATTAAATATTTATAATAATAAAAATACATAGGTAGAGAGACATCCAACTTGGTATCCTTCAGTTAAAATTTCATGATTTTATGAACATGAATAACGCCCTGGTGACATTTTATGTACGACGTTGACCTAAATCTTGAGTGACTCAAAAAAGTTAGCGGCACTGTGTGAGCGCATAGCGTCAACAGCCGGGCACTAAGAGGGTACATTTTCTCACATAGGAATGCTGGACATGGAATATGATTCAATAACCCTTTTTATCATATAATTGAGGTTGTTATCGATGCAATAAAGCAATCTGATAAACTTGGTATCCAAATCTGATAAATATGCAAAACAGGTCAAAGGTCAAATACACGAACCACTGGGTGTAATGTGTACGCGAGGACGTTCGTTGTTACTGATTCGTCACGTGACTATTACAGCGAGGGACGTGGTACTTTAGTCAAGGTCAGTGAACAAAAATGAGAATTATTTTCAAAATACCGATAACCCTGTAACAATATTGTTATGTACTTATTGCTTAGGCTTAACTTTTTTCTAATACGCAGTGGGAAGTCTTTTAAACATGCAGATGTGCTTCTTTTTTTACTTGATCACTGCACTAACACTGTTTTGTGTCTTCACCCCATGACCTGTTTAGTCTCCAAACAACTAAAACATACGAACAATTCTGAGATGTAATCATACCGACTAAATCATAAATAAACATAGAAACAGATTGCAAATTTTGATATATCTGCGCCTTGTTTTAACAGAGCTTGCCCAAGTTGAATCAATTTTTCCGAAACGCATTGTAGTGTACGGATTGTTCAATGTGTAGGTACGGATCGTTATTGATTGCACCAAACCTGGTATACGGATTGTGGTGATTGACATTTTTAAACAAAACGACACTGCTTTAAGTAGGAAGTGCCAAAATGTTACATTTCCGTTTGAAATGTTTTATTGTTGATAGAGTAATATTTTACAATACCTGTTTTCATTTCAGACAACAAAAATGCAACATGTTTCGGTGTTACCACTGTCCTGAGACTAAAACCCTTTTCAAAGATGTCATTGCACATGCCAAGAATGTTCATTCCGGAAAAACTTTATCAATTCGAAAGAAATTCTTGTGTGACAGAACTGGAAATTTCGAATACCAAAGTATTCACTTTCCCAAGCACATTGAGGAAACAAAATCAGCTACACAAACTAATGTCTCAGAGCTACAAACTTTACAAGGAACGCCTTCAAAACATTCGAAAACGGATAACCATCCCGTCATAAGTAAAATACCTATAGAAAGCAGTATCTATTCCAGAACAGAAGCAACAAGTACAGCGAGTACACAGACAGAGGCAGTATGTATTGTTGTGGATAACAGCTCATTATCCGAAGAAGATCTTGTATCTTTGAATCAAGCATGTACATTTTTACCAGACTTTCTTCATCGAGTGAAAACTGTAGGGCATTTGAGAGAATGGGCATGTTGTTTCAAAGCAATAGCAACATCAAGCTTTCCATTAAACAATATAGCGTATATGCTTTTTCTTGATGTCGTACGATGGTTTTTCAACAGCAACTCCTGCGCAATGAGATACTCAGATGGAGTTAAACTCTTTTGGAAAACAGGCCTCAGACTTTTCAAGGGACGTTTTCTACGCTTTATGAGCGGATTGAAAAACCAAGGGCAAGTCATCTCTGAAACCAGTAAGAAGGGATATTTCGATCCTCAATGCTCAGGTATTAATTTTGCTGTACCATCAAGGAATACGCTAGAGACACCAGACAGAGGCATTGAAAGCGATTGTGCCCAACCAGGAATTATCACCTCCCTGTTAGATGACATTGCAGAACAGGACCGTATTCAACCAAAAACATACAAGTTATGCGTCGATCTGAAAAAACTCAACCCAGGAGGCTCAAATGGTGATGTCAACATGATGGGATTTGAAAAATCACCAACTTTGATGGAGAGGAAACACAGACTAGCATCTGAACTAAATGTACTTGATCAGACTAAGCAATCCCTTGAAAGCATTTCAGACCCGCAAACAGTCAATAGAGAGAATCAGTCATACTTCTCACCATTGCGAAAAATGGTGCAAATTTTGGCAAATCGAGTTAGGGATCTGAGGGAAATCAGAGTCAAACGTAAGTATGCCTTTGACAAGTGTAAGGAGGAATCTGGTGAGGCTGACTGGCAAAAGAGTAAATATGCTCTGTATATGAGTTCCCTTCAGACTGCTATCTTCAAGATAGATAACTCTGTACAATCCCTGTTGACCCAAACCAGTACCATTGTTGATGCTTCCGCTACACTGACATCAGATACGAACAGACAGAGCAACGCTTCAGTCGTGGACCTAGACAAGCAGGATAATTACGTGTGTTTGATTGGTATGGACGAGGAAATGTTGTCATCTATCAATACTCCAGTACATGCATATAGTAGATTCATTAAGCAAAGAAGCCCAGCGTGGTTCAGATTACGAGAAGGAGTACCAATTACTGGAAGCACAGCATACAAAGCACTTGGGCTTGAAAGTCTGAAGTCACAAATCAAGCATTTTGAGCAGAAGTGTGAGGGCAAACCGGAAACCCCAATGGATGAAAATGTTCGTAGACTTGTCCAGCATGGTGTTGACAATGAGATCAATGCTATTACGACACTGGTTTCAAGAGTTCTGCCTCTCTTTCATCCTGATTTGTCATTTAATGAAGAGGGTTGTTATACAATTCAGCACGATGGAAAACCAGTCTGTATTGTCAGCCCGGATGGTAGCCTTCGAGACAAAGCTGGAAAGTCTGTTTTTGGTGTGGAAATTAAATGTCCAAACCCAGAAAATGCTACGAATCCAACTGTGATGTATGGTGTCCCTAGGTATTATGTACCACAGCTGCTGTTTGAGATGAAGGTGTTGAATACCCAGAAACTTCTGTTTGTCAAATTTTCACCATCAACAACAACTGTTATGGAAGTATCTTTTTGTAACGATATTTGGAAAAAAATCTGGACAATGGTTGTTGACATTTATGGAAAGAGCAGAAAAACAAAACCTGTTAAACTTCACCCATCCGTTCAACAACTGCGGAAGGACTTGAAAATGTTTGCCTCAAAAAATGTCAAACTGATTTGTGAAGTATCGTCATGTACAGCAAAGATATGTCATCATGTCAGCATTCTTCCTTGTGATGCCCAGAACATCGTTGGAAGACATGATGTTGAACACACACCTCTGGATAGGCAGCTCAGTGTTCAGAAGGCACAAGAATCTCTTGCAGAAATGCAGTTTGGTATTGAAGAGGCATACGAACTGTGTAGGCATCTTGCCAAGCAAATTCTCGTGGTCATGATCTCTGATCTGGACAGGTTTTACAAAGCAGAGCAACATCATGCCGCACCAATTGCATATGCTTTGACAGACAATTCAGTTACGACTGATCAGCTGCAGAACATCTTGAGAAAAGTTCGACATGCTTGCAAACTAAGGGGTCTGTATTTAGCAGCTGAGTGTTATGACGGAGCATTTTCAAGACTTGCAACTAGAGGCACAAACAATGAACCTCTTACAATATTACAACTAGCAAAGGACGTTTTTTCTGAAGCTAAATCAATGTCAAAAGCAGAACAGGTACGGACACTGGTCACCACTGGAGTGGTTGGAATGAACAGTCTGATAGAATATGTTGACATAGAGTTTGCAGAAGGATCTAAAGAAGTTACCTTAGCATATAAGAAAGATTCCTTGAAGATTCCGTGTACTCCTGTCAATTCAAAACAAATTTTGAAGAACAATGCAAGCAGCAAACCTGATCTCACAAATATGTCTTGTGACACTGCTACCACAGAAACAATTGACTCTTTGGAGGAACCTAATAAAGAGACCGAGAATCTCGAAATGGACAACGAAATCTCCAATGCCAGTAATGAAAATGTTTCCGACCCTTCAACAAGCGATCCTGTAAACTGGGATCATGTACTTGATGCTTTAAAACAAACCAGATTGCAAACTGGAAAACAAAAATTAAAGCAACGTGATGTCAATCTCAGCAATATCAAGGGCATATTTGCAACAGCAGCAGGCTTGAATAAAGCTTTGAACAAGTCTGAGCTAATAGCATGTGGAAAAGCAATCGATAGTTCCTTCTCTATGAGTACCAACATGAGAAAAGCAGACATTGTGAATATGATTTCTGAAAGATATGGTTGTGGCTCTGTGACTTCAAGAAGAACAGCAAAGATTAAATCCTTAAAACAAATTGCCAAAGCAGCTGTGTCCAAGCTACCGAAAGTCATCTTAAATGTCGTTATTGCAGAAATGACCTTTCCAGAACGACTAAGAGAATGGCAGAACAGGAGTCCGATCAAGGCATCAGCATCCCTGCAAGAAGGTCCCCCAGATGAATATTGGTACAGTCAGCCAAAGTATTTACCAGAGGAGGACAGATATATATTCTGTTTCCTAGACCCAGAACACATTCTAACAAACGCAAGGTCAAAGGTATGTTCAACAGGAATAAAGGAAAGAAATATTTCTAACGTTGCTTGGGTGACTGTAGCTCGTAAATGCAAGGAAAATGCCTGTGGACTCAACCCTTCTTTGGTAGAAGACCTTGCTGATAAACAAAACTGTTCATTTGCCTTAGCAACCTTTAGTGAAAAGGTCCAAGATGTCTTGGCAAAAGAAGGTTACCATAACGAGGCTCAGTTTTGCAGTCTCATTAGGAACTGGCACAGGGCACAAGACGAGCCTGGATTATCCGCTTCAGAGAGACATCTGTTTCAAACTAACATGAAACAGTTTCTTCTTCAGGACGTTTCATTTGGCAAGTTTCCTCCTGCCGGAAGCCATATTCGAGGAGTACCTGCAATCATGTTTGAAGGTCTTCTTATTCATTGTGAGCGGCGTACTCAAATGTATGCATTTACAAGGAGTGGAACATATAATCCTAGATCCATAGGTACATTAGATAATGAGAACTTCTTCGGAGCCTTCCGAGACTTTGATGCAAAGGGGACGGGTATTCTACATTGCAGTGAAGTTCCTTTGGCAATGACAACGGCATGTGAACTTTTTTCAACACGACATGACCTCAACAGGTATTTTACCAAACGATGCATCGCTACTCGTATGTATTACTCTCTTCAAAATTGTTTACTTACAATTTCACATACATCATATGTCTTTAAATAGTAATAATAACAATAATAAACCTGTTCCAAAGTTCTCACAGTCGTAAGTGTAGTATAGTACCTTAAAACAATGTTCAATGTGTGTTTCTTTTCATGTATTTCGATACTTGTCTACTGTAATATATGGTAAGTTCAGAATTGGCTTGTACTGTATTTCAGGGGATTTTACATGCATACCACAAAGGCTAAGGTGTATCCCCAAAAAGACTTGATGAATACACAGGACGAGGTTTCTGATGACGCTGCTGATGACTGGAGGCCCCCTGCTGTTGTGCATGATATAGTGCTGAGGTATTTGAAATACAATCACACAGGCCATTGAAATATCATATTATCAAACTAATGAATACTACTTAACAATCTGCTCAAACTAACGAAAATTACGTTTACAATTCAAACTCATTTTGATTATACACTGGGATTATCAGGCTTTATATGTCAAACCACTTTGCAACGAATTTCAGTTGTTGAATTGCTGTAACTAAAGGACAATCTAACAATTTCAGGAATCACCCATTTGATGGCTGTGAACGTGCTGCCAGAAAAGCTAAGAGAAAACGGTCCTCCATTACACCATCCTGTGAGCCTGCAAGGGGAACTCTTGGTGTTAGATCGGAACGGTTCAGACTTAATGAATCTAAAATACCCTGCCATGTCAGAGAGGGTATAGAACTGTCTCAACTGCCAAGTGAATGCATGTGACTGTGTATGCATGGACAAATGTGTAGACTAGTGATAATGTGAATGAAAAGATATATTATTTTTCTTGCATAATATTTGCACATTGATTTGTTTTGTGTATTACTGTAAAGAAAGACACAGTAAGAAATGAAGAAGATCAACTTTATTTGTTTGGATTTGTCTTTTTTGACAAAAGATAGCTCAAAACAGCAACTGGTTTAGAATAAAAAGATAACATAAGTTGGCATACTTATACCTTTAACTTAAAGGGGCAGTATCACGTTTTTTGCTAATTTTTTTTTTTTTAATTTCCCATTTATAATGATAGTTTCTGTCATTATAATTACTTAAGAGTGTAAAATATCTTATTACACAAACCAATTATCCGTAGTGGTAAAAAAGGTGTTGCATATAAAGCAAAAATTAAATGGCGGCCATTTTATTGTGAATACAATTTATTACTTCGAATGACAAAAACGATTCCCATGGCTTTACCAAACCATGTACACTAATTTTAAACTTGATGTTCTGAAGGGAGAAGGGCGTTTTACTATTGGTGACATTATTTTTCAAATAAATTTCATCGACTTATTTCAGCAAAAAAACGTGCTTCTGCCCGTTTAAGCTTAAACGTTAAATAATACATTGTACGTTCAATTCATGCAGATGCATTTATGCAGATGTACAAAAGCTCATTTACTGGATGGACAGATACGTTTATGTTTATTGAAGCCAGATCTCCAGCGGAAGTATTTATTGCAACTGCATCTAAATCGTGGTTCTTCGTGCATACCCTTGAAGTGTTCTCTTAGGAGACGTTGTGACCCACACACGGTTGAGCAACATGGTTCTGGGCACGTGTATGTTTCATCTGAAGTGCATTGTCGTTCATGCCTCGACATGTTTGATCTTAGACCAAATGATTTCTGACATTTAGTACAGGAGTAAGGCCTGAAGGCTACATGGCTTCGTTTATGAGACAGATACAGACTTTTGCGATTGTAGCCTTTCTTGCAAACGCTGCAAATAAATGCAAACCGATTAGTGTGCCCTATCCTGTGGTATTTCAAGCCGTTCTTTGACTTGAACGTGGCCCCGCACTGGTCACAAACATAAGTATGGGCTGTGCCTTTGTGTGCTGATAGTTCAGCCTCAGTGTTAAACTCCTTACAGCATGCCTTACATGCTATTGTACATTTATGCTTAAATCTCTGATGCCTCTTCAGGTTTGAGGAGAAGTTACTTTTGTAACTGCAATCAAGACAACTGAATTTCAGTTCAGAGTTTAATCGCTGCCTTTTTGGCGGTTTTTGAGGTGTGGATGAAAGTAGCGGGTCGTTCATGTCCCAAAAACTCCCTTCAGCGCCCTCCGACAGTGAAACATCCATGTTTTCTGCAGAAAGAAACACATTTTTAAAGTTACTGATCAACAGGTTTATTTATGATAACACGAATTGTATGTGTTTGGATTGATAGAAAATCATTGCATCGCTATATCTATTCGCTCACACTTTGTTTAAATACACCATGTTCGGGTTTATTTAGAATATAAGGCAAAAGTAATCGGGCACGATCCGTACCCACGATCAGCACAATCCGTGTACCGTAAATCACGTGATCAGTGACATTCCGTACACCGGAACACTCGGGCTATGAAAACACATGGTCCAACTTTGACAACAAATTATTAAATATTCACACTTTGCCATACCTTGAAATTTCGCCAGTGCATACAGTTACTATTGAAACAAATTCACATTAAATAATGTTTGGAAAACATTAGCATTAAGTACTGTTATGATAGGGAAAATGTACAGCGATTGTCGAAATTTCGATGACATTGATTGACACGCAGTTACTAAAATGTATGTTTACAAATATCTTGTTATGTTTGTTTTCTTTTTGGTTACACAAGGGGATGTATAGATATTTGCTAATGAAGTAATCACTATTTATGATGTCATAATTATTCAAAAAATGTGCATAATTAGACAAAATTCACCACTTACTGTGTTCGTGTGTCCCGCTCCTCGCAGTAAAAGTCACGTGACGAATCAGTAACAACGAACGTCCTCGCGTACACATTACACCCAGTGCGAACTACTTTCGCAAAATTCCACACTTTCCATGCGAATCCTAAAACTGTTTACGTATCATTGAAAAGCGTAACCAGGAGTTTACCCGAGTATTTCCGCTTGAAAGAATGGATATAGGGGATTCTCAATATTTATGCATGCATACGACCTATGACCTTCCCGAAACGAAAGCGAGGCTAAGGCCGCTTATTTCCTGGTTCACGTAATGGCTGCACATCGGCAGTACGTGCCGCTGCATGTGTTTTTCGGTTTCTATCGACGGGAACTGAATGAATAGGTATGGTTCTATCGAATTCCAGCAATGCAAGGTTTTATACAAGTGTTTTTGATAATAAAATCGACAAAATGAAGGGTAATTCATCTAGGTTTAGCGGTAAACGACGTTTGTTTTGGATAGTTTTCTTCGTGGTAAATTCAAGTTTTATTTCGGCCCATAAACGCAATGATCTGCATTTCTCATTTGGCTAATAATGTCAATTTTCCGTAATCATTTGGCAAAATATATCTCCATTAAAATAATAATAATTCCTAAGTTCTGCATATGTGGCCGTCTGCAGTCACTAAACCTCTTGAAGGTGTTGTCCCATCCCTCAACTGCACACAATATTAATTGAAAGCGAAGTGCAACTATTTAAATTCGTATCGTCCTAGATGGTCAGAATATTTTTCCAAATAAATAGACATTCAAATAAAACATAAATATTCATTATTGAAATCAAGAGCTAAATATATTGTATAAAAACTATGTATAGACATGAATAACTAAATTATTTACATCTGCACTACAGGTAACATTAAATTATAACAATCAGAATTGTACTCATGACCAGAAATATCTTAAACAAAAAATTATAAAGTTTATAAAAGTTAAATAAACATAAGTTTATCTTTATAATTCAGGTACTATTTGATATTATCTAGGACCATTGGAGTAAAATTTAAGGCAGGCCAAAATCTAAATAAGGAAAATAATTGTTTGTTAAATACTAATATTAAATCATTTACTTAGGTAAAGTCATCACCAAACAAAAATAACAAACATAAATAACAACAACAAAACAAGAAATTTAAATTGAATTAATTGAGGTTAATGTTTGAAAGTAACAAGTACATATCATCCTTGATAATGATTGAAATATAATGTGCAATTTACATGTACATGCATGTTTCAATACACAATCATACATGATAGATTATGCTCAAGGAGGTGATGGTAATGTTTGAGAAATATATGTTTATCTTCTTTTTTTAAATACAAATAAAATTGAAATTAAATTAAAATGCACAATATTTTATAATTATTTATGAATTATTAATAAGAGACACAATCCCACTGAATGCTTTCTATTGTGTCTTAGATGATTATCTAGAATAATTCATAAAGTAAAAAAGGGACCCTGATTGCAAATAGGCAGGTGGGAACGTACTACATAGGGTATTCAAATGTTCATGCCATGTGTGACATGGGGTATAATATATCACATTAGCACTGGGAGATTGTAACATGTTACTTTATTTTGAAATGAATAGAATTCAATAAATAAATTAAATTCATGTAATATAAAGTAGCCATGCAGTATTTAGAAAATTATTTTTCAACTTTGAAGTACAAGGAATAATTACATATCTCCTAACTTTTGAATTGGGCTCACTCCTTTTAGTTGTATATAAAGATGTATATTTGAATAAAAATAATGCTAAAATAACTTTAATAACAGATCATTAGCAACACATGTACATGCTTTTCAAATATGTAATTCCTCGGTTTTGTTCCACCATTCATTTAATTGATTTTGTGTACAGTTGTCAGCTTCTTACAAAAACTAAACTAAATGTTTCTTAGGAAGAAATCCTTTTCTTATGAAATATATATTTTTTAAACACCTGTTTAATTTTCAAAGCGTATTCACATATCTGCATGTGCTCATAAACTGGAATCTTCACCACAATTATGACATTGATTACTGACTGATTATTGATAACTTTCCTCAAACCATTAATTAAATAAAGCCACAATAGATTGCAAATAATTGCTAAAGATGTTTATGTATTTTATACATATAAATAAGAACGTTATTTTCATTGCTCAAAAATTATTTTGCTACTGCAGACATACAAATGACTTACTAAAAAATAAAAAGTAGAACAGATTATATATGTTTATTTGATTGAATAATATCTGCTTTACTGCTTCAACAGCAGAACGTAAAAAAACCTGAACTTATTGGACTATAATTGAAACTATATTCAAATGAACAATTTGAATCAATTTAGACTCCAAAATCAAAAGTTTCTTCCCACCCAGTGACCATATACAATGATTTCTTGGCATACATGGGTAGGGTGTAAATTTTCATTCGTATTTGTTCAAATTAGAGCACTGAAATAACAACGAGTTTGACAGATTTACAGTTCAAAATGACGGTAAACACAACGAGGAAGTCACACCGTAAATTAGTCGTAAAACATCGCCTTGCATGTAAAATAGTATCCTAAGCTGTGATAATTGAAGATAATCGACAGATACATCGATCTTGAACGTTTGCCAAGTGATTTTATCATAATATTTAATGAAAATAAGTGATTTTTGAAAGAGCTACTGACTAGTCAATGCCATGTGAATGGTACTTCCGGGTTTCGAAGCGGCCTTAGCCTCGTTTTCGATTTCGAGAGCTCGGTTTCTTACGCCTCATGACTATTCATGAGGTAATATTAAGAATCCCCTATTCCAAAACACAAAATCATCTGATATGATACACTGTGTGCACTTATAGTGTTAACAAAGTCAAGATAATTGTAGATTTGTTTTAAAAATCATTCAAAACTTCAGTGCGCTAACCAACAGCACCAGCAAGTAGCTGCAGTGTCCTGTATACAAAATGAATCTTGATGTGTCAGTGTGTGACCTACCGACGCGCCTCGTCGATCGCACTAGCATTTTGGCAGTTCTTGAGGGCTGATCATACGGTATTAGGTACATTAATAGGTACTTATTGTCATAAACAAAGGAAACAACCCCACCTCACAAATAATTACCTTTTAAGTGCGAAAGATACTGTTATGCAGCAATCCGAATCAACCCGGCAACGCAGCTTCCAAAACGTTGAAACTAGAGTTACTTCCCTTGTTCTAACAACGTGACCAAATTATTTATGAGTGCTTTAGATATATGCTTATGAACTGATTGAAAATATCTCCATGAACAAGAAACCAGGGACCAACTGTTGATTTTTGAAAGAATCGCGCACATGTGTTGTAATTAAGAACTAGTTTAGGCACTTCACAGCCGATGTCGTGACCATCACTTTGATGTACCGTCTGTGATATTACTCCGCTAAAACAAGGTCAATTCTCTTTCCACTATTACTACAAAAACACGCTTATTTTAATAATGACATATATGATAAAGAGATTATTAACCTCGTGTGTTTCCATATCATTAATATCATATATTTGGAATAAAAACTCATGTATTATGCTCGCCAGAGGCTCGCATATTACAATTTTTATTCCAAAAATATGATATTAATGATACGGAAACACACTTGGTTAATAATCTCTATATCGATATCTACTTCTATGCACATGCAAACATATTTTTGCAGATTGAATCAGTTTTTATCACCCACAACTGTGTTCCACAGGAGATATTGCTTGGTGAGATCAAGCGATATATCCTAGGAGATATTGTTTTGGCAGTAGATTTTGCACAATGCCCTGTCAACGTCAACTACATGACATCAACATCATAACTTTACATCATAGTTATGGTGATGAGTTATGACATCACAATGGTAACACGTCATAAACATGATGACGTCACAATGATATGACTTCACTACACTGGAAGTCAAATGGCAGAGGTGTGCTCAGAGATGTACACTATTTTCACTTAAACGTAATAAATGATTTTGGATGATAAATAGAATCTCACCCTCGTGTCTTCTGATATCAAATATATCAACACTCGTTGATAAAAGTAAAAATATCCTCGGCAAGTCTCGGATATTTGTAACTTTTATCAACTTGTGTTGATATATTTGATATCAGAAGACACTTGGGTGAGATTCTTTATATATGCACAAAGAAAAAAGTTAAGCACCTCTTGTTATTTTTATATAGCTGAATGTCAGAAACAAGTAAGCTCTGCTATGACCCAAAATTAGTCTGAGATTATTATTTTTTCAGATAGAACAGCCATCTGGCAAGACAGAAACGCAACAATATGTAGCTGTTATCATTATTTAATAGCGATAACGTCATGTTTACAGAGGTACTGTTTTTACCATGAAACAATGTCCAAAGTATGGAGTTGCAAGTGAAACAAAACACATTCGCATTGGTATTGTCACTTCTAAATGTTCTTTGTAGACCCTAGTGTACATAATCAATAAGAATGATCAGTATCTGGTAGAACCGCCACGTACCCGGATGACACACTGCACCCTACGTCTCATGCCTCCAGTCAGGTTGCTTCACTTTTTTCTTTGTGTATACTGTATAATTAAATACCCTATCGTGAGAAATATGTGATTTGTTTGTTCTATACAAAAAGAAGGTTATTCTTTTGGCTAATAGTATATTACTTTAAAGTTCAAGTAACACTGATCTTTTCACACTATACATCATTATTTGGAGTGAAAATTCACTCACCTTGAGGTAGTTCATCAGGTACAATTGTGACAGCGTTGTAAAGTTGATCTGCCGGTACATGTGATGGTTTCTCTGCTGGAGTGAAGGTGACAGTTCGGACAGATCCCAGTACATCAATCAGAGCCTGCATCTCCGTGACCTGGGCAGGGGCGAATGTGACCCCAGTCCTGTCGAACTTGACGTCCTGTGCTGTCTCCTGTAGCATGGTGTTCAGGGTGTCAATTGAGGAGACCATCAGCTGTAGATCCTCCACCTTGTCTGCTCTCTCCCGCATCTTCCGTGTGTATTCAGTGGAGGATTTGACGTTGACAAGAAGGGTTGTCGTTGATTCCAGGGCCTCGTCAGTGACTTTGAGCTCTTTGTCAGATTTCATGTCTACATCACTCAGAAGTGAGGCCCGTCTTGTCTGCAAGAGTTCCATCAGGTTGCCAATGGTTCTATTCACATCTTCTGTAGCCCTTTCTCTTGACATCTGGATGTTGGATTTCTTCTTCTCAAGCTGTTTGACCTTCTCCTCCAGACTGACAGCCTTTTGGTCTAAGTTAACGATGACGTCATTAGTGGCCTTAGCATTCTCCAGGTGAGCTTCTTCTACAGAAACAACATCATGATTCTTTGTCTTGTCATGATCCACGACAGTGCAGGACACACATATGACTTGTTCACATGTGCGGCAGTAGAACTGTTGAGTCTGGTGGTGGTCCTTGCACTGGTGAAGCTTTCTGAAACTTTCGACTGGTCGTCCTTTCATTTCTTCAAATGTAACGGTTTTATGATCCCTGGTGGGCGGGAGCCGGGCATGAGCTTTGTGACATTCCTCGCAAAGAAATACACAGCAGTCATCACATCGATATTGAGCCTCGTTTCCATCTGGGCAATTAGTGCATGGTAGACGTAACCCCTTCTGAATTTTCAAGTGATCGAGTATTTTCAGCATCATCGATTCTACAGGAAGGGAGGTAACTCCCGCAGGAAGATCGTGTTCATGTCGACAAAGAGGACAAGGAAGTATGTTGTTCTTCCAGATCTTCTCCAGACAGGAATGACAGATGGGCTGCACACAACATGGCATACGGCGGGGAAGATGTTCCAACTCGTCATATTCATTGAAACAAACTGGACACTCCGTGAGCTTTTCCTTGATTTGAGAAACTCGGATGTATTCTGCCATGGTTACCTGTTAAATTAAAACATTGTTTATAAGATTACCTATGATCCTTGTCTTCAAATACCATGCAAGACATACATAATGGGTACACAGTTTTTATTCTGAAACGTTTCTAATCAGAAGCAATACAATATAAAATAGAGCCACTCATCCGGCTTTATATACATTAACTAATTCAAAATGAAAACTTCTATGGGGTAGGTACAACAAATAGTAGGCACTTTAAATGGAGAAGATGAAAGAGGTCTTAGGTTCCTTATCCCTCTGGCCTATCTTTGAGGCAAGATATAAAATACCCTACAAATAAAGACACACATGTCGATTTAATTGATCACTGATGTTTCCTGTAAATTACCTCCCTTTGAAGAGCACATCATAATCTCAGGATGAAAATAACTTTTCAGGTCATGACCCCTGTGACCTATATTTGGGGTCACAGGATAACAACGTCTACAATTTAGAATACCAATTGGCCAAGGAGTCTGTACATGAAAATATTTCAATTCTCTAGGGTCATGGTTACCTGTTAATTTTTAAAAAAAATCCTTTGTAAGGTTATCTATGATTCTTGTCGCCAAATACCCCGCAAGACTTACATGATGGGTACACGATTTATGTTCTTAAACGTTTCTAATCAGAAGCAATACAGTAAGATAAAATAATAATTGGGTGTACCAGGGACCTTATATACATATACAGTCAAGCCGCGATAGTCCGGCCACCGATAATCCGAATCTCGCAGTGTCCGAACGGTAGCAAGCTGTAACCAAACTAATCTCTATATAAACTCATTAAATGTTGATTCATTAATCCGTTGCTTCCGTTTCCGAATCCGAACGCCAATTAGCTGTAACGGATTAGTTAATTACAATATTTTTGCTTTATTAATCCGGCAGTTCTTCAAAAGCGTTCGGGTAATCCCCTTGACAAGTAATCACCATAGGCCTACTGATAGTGAAAGTAAACTTCAATGACATTTGATTGAGCGTGTCAGTAGTCTGTGATTTTAACAAATTGAAATATCTCACTTTATGTGTCAGGAGTTTGTGATTGTAATAAATTGATTGTGTTTGTGATGAAACGAACTGAGAAACTTTGATCACTATGCGTGGGTCCCTCAAGCCATTGAGGACACAATCTGTTATTGGCTAATTCTTCAAACCTGAGCGAGTTGGTTGAATGTTTTGACATGTTATGTGCATGTAAATCCAGAAATTTGTTTGTGCAATGATTGTTTTATTAATATATATATATATATATATATATATATATATATATATATATATATATATATATATATATATATATATATATATATATATATATCCCAATTGTTATGTGTAAAAGAAATAAACTCATTTTATTTTCAAAATACGTTCTCGTCTGGCTTCAGATTCAAAGGGGAGTAACTCCATCTGGTTTGGTTCATTTCAGTAGTCCGAACATTTCACTATCCGAACCTTTTTGATGAAAAACGGAAGTGTTTGGTTTATCGAAGCCTGACTGTATATATAACGTATATATACGTATATAAGGTCCCTGGGTGTACTGAGCATGAGCATTGCCCTCAAAGTTAATTGATTAATTGAAATACAGTAGAACACGGATATGGCGAGCATGGATATAGCGAACAAACGGATATAGCGAACAAACGGATATAGCGAACAAACGGATATAGCTAACAAACGGATATAGCGAACACATTTATAAGTCTCGTCGAAAGCCCTATAATTAAAATAACAATACATGTTTTGAAATTTAGATTCTATAACATATATGACAAGTGATGACAATACTAAAAATGATGTGAATTAAATAATAATCAAACAATGTTCCGCTTACCAACTAAATGTTAAACCATGGATGCATTTGTGGTTCTGGTTTGACGTTTTGATAGATCCCCGCTGTGGTTACATGAGATCACGTGTTCACATTACGATTTGCTGTCAACGGATTGGTTAAAGACACTTTTCTTTACAGTGTGATGATCTAACAATTCTAGGAAAGCTTTGTAGCCTTCTGAGAAATCAACTCTCTTCGAAAGTTATTCAGTCTGTGAATCATACACAATTCACGTTCAACATAATGCATACATTGTCCACACTGACACAGGCAATGTTAGCTAGTTGTGAAATATGTACATCATACTTCTAACAAGTTTCTACTGATCAAACCCTTGATTCAAACACTACGATCTAGAAATACTACATATACGCACTAACATAAGTCCCTGATTCAATCAAACACTTAATACTTGTAGCATTAGAGGGGCATACTCATGTTGGATGAGGACAAATATATATCCGATTTTATAGTTTATGTTAGTTAATTGGTTATTCAATGTAAAACAGTTACATATCATAATTCTTTTTTCTTCGTCATGAGTAACGGTTTATTGAGTTTGGTAACACACTTAGAAAGAGTGTCACTGTTTAGCATGTTAAATCTAGGGACGCATGGTTGCAAGTTCGTCAAACATTAACAATATATTAGCAACTCAACCTTTTGATGATGCCAATTCAATTGCAAATATCATTAATTCAGCGAATGTTCACTAATGACAAAATCGAAAACACCAGTTGTCGAGACAGGTATATTGAAACATTTGTTTCGTATATAAATGCTTTTTATGTGACATTAGTTCTCCAGACAGGAATATTTCATGTTGTTCCATACATAAATATTTCTTTATGTGACGTTTATTGAAACCCTAACGATGTCCGTGTCTTCTATGAATCTAACAATACACGAGTGCATGCAGTGTACCTATATCATATTTAGAGTTAGCAACGTCTAGGTAAATATCACCATGTGTCCAACAAAGTTAGATAGTATGATAGTATTTAGACGAAAACACAGTGATAAAGAAGGGCCTTCAAGCATGAATAACGCAATCTTAAAGCGGAACATTTACAAAAACATTCACACGACCCTCGACTACAGTGTATAGTTATGTATTTGAAGTGTGAACAGCGATCGGTTTGATGATAGAGGTAACCAAGCTGTCGAAACACCAACAGAAGTATGCCTTTGTCGTAGCTGTGACAGTTATAATGTGTGAGTTAAATTGGCATTCGTGCTTTACAAATCATTTGAAACCACGATTATTCACGTTTACTATAACGAGATGGATAAGATTTGACAAGGTTTGAGTTAGGAATACTCTTTATATATTCTTTTAGAGTATGATCTTACTGTAGTGATATGATATCTACTGATAGATGATACTACATTAGATATATTAGGAAATGTACACATACAACATAATTTACAGTTTTAATAATATTGAACACTATTTTCATAACATAAAACCTTAAGTGACGTCAGCTCAGTCCATATTCAGGACTTGGGTGCTTTATTAACCTAAAATAAATTGAGATCGAGTTTTTTTATGTTACGGTATAACAGTAATCTAACATGATATATAATTGGACATCTAGATTAATATAGCAAGCCTTACCTATCACTATATTTCAACTATAACTCACGTTTTCATGTTCTACATACAGGAGAACTACATACAGGAGATATATATATCCTGTATGTACTTGAGGCCGGGTTGTATTCGAGGAAATACGGCAGCGGAAACGCGGAAAGCAGCTGGTATAGCTCTTGTGATATAGCACAGAGTGTCGTGCTCCAAATTGTAATAATTGCTCCAAATTATGGTACCTGCTCTAAGTCATAATAAAAACTCCAAACTGTTCCAAACTGCACTGTTCAAAATTGTAATACCTGCTCCCAAATTGTAATAAAAATGCTCCAAATTGTAATAACTACCCCAAATATTGGGCAATTGTAATAATGCTGCAAAGTTCAATAAAACATGTAAACACATATGCACGTGGAATAAGAACCTTACAGCAACATTAATGACATTGTCGTGTTGGTGTTGCTTTGAGTTGATGGAGCCGTTCTTGTGTAAAACGTACTTATTGATGTAATGAATATTATTATTGTTTCATTTGTTTTAATTGTTTGCGGGAGAGTTATGTTAACATAAAGTATTACATCTGTCATACAGATTACATGATGACTGTATGAGGAAATTAAGTCACATCGCTTGGAGTGAGTGAGTGAGTGAGTTGGGGTTTAACGCTGCTTTCAAGAGTATTTAACTTATATCACGGCTGCTAGTATTATGGCAGGAGGAAAGCCCGCAACGCCATGTGGCTATGACATCACTTGGAACCGAGGCTCCTGATGCGTGTGCGTGTATGTATTGCACTAATGTATTTGGTATGTTTTATGATTTCATAATGTGTTTAATACTGACCGGCTATAATCATAAATGTCACGTTACATGTGTATCATTATGAATGTATTTATCATGAGGATGATGAATGTATTGGTAATGAATATTTTGTATTCATTATGATATAAGTAGTAGAGTCATTAATACTGATATGCTATGATATTATATAAATATGCCATGTCATGAAATATCTTGTTTTAAATATAGATAAAAGAACAGCAATAAAGCTATTTATGAGTATGATTTATAATCGTATGTTATAATGTTATGTATGTGCAAATAAATTGCATGGTCAAATTTATGTTTTTATAATGTTTCAGTGTTTATGTATCATATCTTACAACTACAAGCTTTAGTAATAAAGGCTGAATACCCGTGTATTCGTTGTGCCATCGCTCACACCCCGACAGTGTCGCGGGTGATCACCACACCCTCTGACACATACTGCTACATTCATCTCCTTAATTGTCTATGGTATTCGGGATGGCAGTAGCCTCTACTTTTGTTGTTTTCCGTGGATCTGTGAATCACTAATAAATGGTCTTATTTTCCTTCTCTTCCTCCCACACAGGTTACTCGCTTCTGATTTACGATAGACAATCTGAAGGGAGTAGTATATAGCTAGTCGTCAGACGGTGGGCCAGATTAAGGGAGATTAAGGGACCTTAATTTACGAGCGTAGCTCATTAACAAGCTAATGTATGCATGACGTCACAGGTCAGAAAGGTCGAGGAATCATTAAACTTGTCAATGCGCCAATGCTAATGAACCTAACCATGATCATTAACGAGAACAATGGCCTTTTCTAACACTACCCATCCGTATAGAAGACCAGTCGAACGAGTTTGTAGTTTGGCTATAAGATGCAAATATATGCATGACGTCACAGCTCAGAACGGTTAACGA
Organism: Gibbula magus; assembly: GCA_936450465.1. Taxonomy (NCBI): domain Eukaryota; kingdom Metazoa; phylum Mollusca; class Gastropoda; order Trochida; family Trochidae; genus Gibbula; species Gibbula magus. The sequence goes on along the minus strand of OW388295.1, from coordinate 4,706,450 downwards.
GAGTCTTAGCTATTCAATGTAAGTATCTTTATGACTCCAGCAATCATCATTAACGAGAAACAAAGCTTTTAATGAGACCACCCCCCCTTTCAGAATAGTCAAAAGGGGAGGGGATTCCCCACAAGTGATGAGTATGATCTAAAAATAGCTATGACGACGGATCTCGCAATACCTGTAGATAGGTGAGTTTACCCATCGTCACGGCTAGCCAATTTCTTTATTAAACATCACAAAGAATTAGGATTTGAGCGGACGATATACAAAGCGTGATAGCTTATATAAATAAAGGGTGCTTCTAGAAATGTCATCTTAAATATAGAGGTCACCCGTGTTGTAGTAAGACAGATTTTATATGAAAATTTAATACTTACCTGAAGGTTTAGATGGTGATAGAGAAAGCAAGCACAAGTTAAGCATCTAGTTGGATAATACTCATATCCATTCCAAAACATGGCTAAAACGAAATATTCATTGAAAGATCTTAAACATTTATGTGAAAAGTGAATAGGCTATTTTATTTCAACTTAAGATGGCTAAGTTAGAAATGTCTGTGCTGTGTATGTATATACATTAAGGTGTCTCCCGTTTTCACTAATCCTATTTTGACATGAGTTAGCATTTGATATCTCCATCATCTAATAAGCTTCTACGTTGTTTTTATGAAACTAGTAACATGTTATCGGCGAAAATCTATAACAAGGCAGTATAAGATACGAGTTGGTGATTGATATTAAATAGTCAGCTTGTACGTCGTGTTTATAAAACAAGTAAAGTTATAACGGTGAAACATGGCTGATAAGGTGTTATCGAGTAGGATTCTATATTGAAAACGAATGAACTATTTTACTATACGATGATTATACATTTCATATGTTATATCAAAAGATAGATAGATAGATAGATAGATATATAGATAGATAGAAATTAGGTTTTAAAAGCAAGAAGCTGGGGTTGCATCACGAATAATTTTAGAAAGAGCCAAGCATAACGCTCTATGAGAGTTGGGTACAGCGATGTATAGCTTTAGAAAACTTAGGTTTTGACCTACTGAAGGACAAAAGGTCTTCATATCGGTACATCATATCCCGTAGAAACGTCTCTTTAATATCCATATATTATATAGGTTAAATGTTTATTTTCTAGTTTTCTAGTATTATTGTATCTCTAAGTGAACCAGTAAAATAGTATACGAAATTGACGGATAAAATATTCTTGAAAATATGTTTCATACAGTGAGTGAGTGGGTGATTTCATTTACACACATCTTACCGCTGTTTTTTCTAGAATGATACTATACGTTTAAAGGTGTTTTATCATAGCTATATAGCTTCATTTAAACGTGTTCATAATCGTATTGCCTATTTTATATTATCACTACAGGAGCGCAAAGTTAGTCAAAAAAATGTCCTCACTAAAACAGAACATATTATGGAAAAATAATTTAACACCAGTTAAGTGAATGTTTATATTAGAAATTTCTGTCAAAGGACTATATTCTTAAGATATAGATACATTGGATCGCGTCTATCTCGTATAAGATAAATGTTTTAGCATTACATTCATTCGCTAACCTAGATCATCCAGGCATGTCCAGGCTGAAGCTATAGCTTGCTCTACAGCTCGAGCATGTTAGGAAAGAGTTCACACCGTGCAGTAATTAAATGCTTTTTTCAGCGAGGACAGACTGTAGCCTTACCAATTTATGTTTGCTTGGCTAGCCTAGGAAAGACTTACGATTTTCGTTAAAGCATCCTGTCAGGGAATGACACTCACTATACAGAATATAGACAGGTGTATGTAATGTATGTATGTATGTATGTGTGTATGTACGTATGTATGTGTGTACGTGTGTATGTATGTATGTATGTATCATGTCTTGTTATGTCTCGATAAATAAATAAATATAGATGAAAATATGTAAATATTGTAAATAGTGTAACGCTCTGAAATAAATCGTCATGGTTTGTTATATAGTGTAAATGTCTTCTAAATGGTTGTCTTGTTTTGTTTTTAAAAGTGAACTCGTCTCGTGGTAATCATCGAGTATTACATCTCTCATTCTTATCTCTGATAGATAGATAGATAGATAGACAGATAGATAGATAGATAGACAGATGAAAACGAGGTCTGCACACTGACTGTCTGATACTGGGGTGTATAAAGAGTATGGAGAAGGCCCTCTTCCTTCATTTTCGACAGAGACTCTCAATGTATCAGTCGTGTTTGAGTTTATGTTTAAAAACGTACGATGGGAAGGAAAGTGTACGTTCCGGATACCCAGAAGTTTATAGACTTTCTACATCGCAGAAGTAAAGGTGAAAAAATGGTGAAAGCTAGCCCGGGTTCGGGTCTCATCCTCATCACATCACCACCACAACCACCATTACCAACACCACCAACACCACCCAATGAGGACGTGGTCCAGAAAGCAGAGACGAAAGGACAAAAGCGTACTACGAAACGCAAACGAGAGGACGACCTATCTCCTCCACTCGAGGGACATGGCTCTGCCAAACGAAGGGAGATAACTCTCAATCCGAGAGATATATTTGTATAGTAACTATGTTGTGTCCCTACAGCGCATGCGCCTCATTTTAATCTATATAAGCATAAGTTAGAGACTGGTCGTTACTCAGGAGAGACTAAGATGTCCTATCAGTGTGCCACGTGTCGAGGCCTGTTGCCCGTAGATGCTCACGGGGAAGATGGGAGCGGACTCTTTACCTGTGTGTACTGCAAGACTAAATTGAAATACACGTATCACCGTTTCATAGTACATAGCGACAAGTGTACCGTGAGAAGAAAATTAGCTATCCACTTTCATTCGTGCTCTTGTGACGACAACAAGATACTATAAAACGTCAGCGCCGAAGGAACAGAGTGTCATTTTACCTCTTACCGGCACACGGATAAGACGTTTTTTAAACATGAAGACGAGAACTCCAGAAGATAATGTTGTTCCGAGAGATATATTCTCAACGTTTGGCAAGACGACCCAAGCTAGGAAATCCAAGATTTCTAAAGCAAAGTCTTCGGCGAAGAGGCGACAGGTTACATCTCAGAAGAAACCTGTTACCCACCAGAAGAAGAACAAGAACTCGAAAAGTACTGCATCTAAAGGGAGCGATCATAGGAAACCGACTGTAGTGAACATACAACACAAGGCGTTGTGGACAGGGCTCTAGCTGCGCTAAAGAGACAGAGGCTAGAAAAGTATAAAAAGACTTCTTCTCAACCTCTCCTCACATATCTGTATTAGATCGGAATGGAGCTGGTCGCCTGTCCGGATTGTGGGAAGAGTTTTACACGTAAGGACAACCTACTGAGACATCAGAAGCAGAGGCATGGGTTGACTCCTTACACACCTCCGCCTCCTCCTCCGCCTCCTCCGCCTCCTCCGCCTCCTCCGCCTCCTCAGAGTGGGCAGTGGAGCGGTCAGTCTCCACCTCCTACTCCTCCTCCTCAGAATGGCCAGTGGAGCGGTCAGTCTCCGCCTCCTCCTCCTCTGCCTCAGAGTGACCAGTGTCAGCCTCCTCCTCCTCCTCCTCCTCCTCCTCCTCCTCCGCCTCCTCATGAGCAGCGATTCCAGCTCGAGATTCCCTCCAACGCTCTCGTGGTTGGGCCAAGCGGTTCGGGGAAGAGTGTATTCGTCTTCAACCTATTACGATACGGCTTGATTCAACCATTACCAGATTCGATCGTTTGGTGCTATTCTGTGTGGCAACCTCTATACGAGAGCATTCGTCAAGCCCTACCCCAGGTCCAGTTTGTGAAAGGACTACCCTATAACCTGGAGGAGGACAATTACTTCGATGCCCATAAGCAGAACGTGTTGGTTCTAGACGATTTTCTGGCCGAAGCCAAGAATGACAAGCGGATATCCCGTCTGTTTACTCAAACTTCCCATCACAAAAATGTATTGATCTTTCTCCTATTGCAAAACCTGTTCCCGAGAGGTAAGGAATCTCGAGACATTGCTCTCAATTCGCATTACGTGACCCTGTTCAATTCACCCGTGGACAGACAACAGGTGAAGGTATTTGCAAGAAGAATATTCCCTGATGATATAGGTAAATTCATGAGTGTTTACGAGAGAGCTGTTGAAACGCCTTATGGAAATCTAACGGTGGATCTCAAACCTTCTACGAGTGAAACGAATAGACTACATCTCAATGTCCTGTCACACCGAAATACAACCAGCCGTCAGCAGGGTGGTGGTGGTTCACAACACCACCACCACCAGGAGATAAAAGACGTCTCACCTGACTCAGATCTTCAGACAGGTCGTGACGTTCGAGCTGAACACACGTCTCATTCCCTTCTAGACGACACTGCATCCATTTCGAGCGAAGACTCTGGACCTTTCACCATGGCAACGGCTTGTACATCCTGCGGCACGTTGCTGAGCGATGTCGATTCATTGCAACACCATATACGATCTTGGTGCCCGGCAGATCATCAAGGCCCTTTGAAATCCAACAAGAGGAAACGTGTCATCTACGACAGTGACACCGAAGATGAGGGACTACAGCGCCGTCAGAAAGGTGGTGGTAGTAGTGATCACGCTGTCCAATCTGCTCCTCCGCCTCCACGCCACTGCCCAGTCACCGACACGGAAGCAGAGGAGTGGCAAAACGTAGGCTTGCAACGTATCTGGAAACGGGTCTATACCCTTTATCAAGACGTGATGAGAGTCAAACGACAAAAATACCAACGACTAGGTCGGACGGCAGAATGGATAGACAGAAAAATGAAACAGCTTTGGGAACTGAAACTAGCCGAAAGTCTCAACAGTATCCTAGAGTTTACCCAATACTTTAAAGAGGCTCCCCTGTTTCTACCCCTTCTCGTCAGTCTGGGCGACATGGATCCGTCAACGGACCAGTCCACCCTCAAAAGTAAGGTCCATCGTTTCACGAAACCTAAACTGAGAGACATTCTGACTCACCTGGATATGCCTGAAATTGAGAGCGACTCTGACTCGGATATGGCTACCGAAGACGGTGGGGCTAATGCAGATGACGAGCAGAGTGAATAGGAATAACAAACGCTTCCAGAGATATCACTATCAGTTGACTCTTGGCGTTCAGGGAGACAGGATGCGTTCTAAATTACCCAATTCCAAAACGGTTCACATCATTAAAACATTACATGATCCTATCAACAGGAAGAAGAAAGGTGATAAAAAGCGTCCAATTTCCCTCTATGTGAAAGGATTCGTGAAGTTGGGACCTCCTGGGCGGCGAATAAACACCAAGGATAAGACTTAAGGACATTCCCTATCCTATGGAATACGTCATGAGAGGACAGAGACTTTTAATTGTAACAGAGACATTTTTCATATTTCTTATACCGAGTGTCGATTGTGTACTGGTAGAACGTCTTGCTGTGTACATGTCACAAAAACAGTTATATATTGTATTTCCAATACTATATGCAGAAAATGTCTGTTGAACCCCTTGCTATGTATCACTGACTATCTGTCATGAATGAATAAATAAGAGTTTTTACTATAGCTATGCGTTTGTTCTCTGTATGAACGGTGATATACAAACAGCCAGTGTGCAGACCTCGTTTTCATCTGTCTATCTATCTATCTGTCTATCTATCTATCTATCTATCAGAGATAAGAATGAGAGATGTAATACTCGATGATTACCACGAGACGAGTTCACTTTTAGTAACAAAACAAGACAACCATTTAGAAGACATTTACACTATATAACAAACCATGACGATTTATTTCAGAGCGTTACACTATTTACAATATTTACATATTTTCATCTATATTTATTTATTTATCGAGACATAACAAGACATGATACATACATACATACACACGTACACACATACATACGTACATACACACATACATACATACATACATACATACATACATACATACATACATTACATACACCTGTCTATATTCTGTATAGTGAGTGTCATTCCCTGACAGGATGCTTTAACGAAAATCGTAAGTCTTTCCTAGGCTAGCCAAGCAAACATAAATTGGTAAGGCTACAGTCTGTCCTCGCTGAAAAAAGCATTTAATTACTGCACGGTGTGAACTCTTTCCTAACATGCTCGAGCTGTAGAGCAAGCTATAGCTTCAGCCTGGACATGCCTGGATGATCTAGGTAAGCGAATGAATGTAATGCTAAAACATTTATCTAATACAGAAATTTCTAATATAAACATTCACTTAACTGGTGTTAAATTATTTTTCCATAATATGTTCTGTTTTAGTGAGGACATTTCTTAACTAACTTTGCGCTCCTGTAGTGATAATATAAAATAGGCAATACGATTATGAACACGTTTAAATGGAGCTATATAGCTATGATAAAACACCTTTAAACGTATAGTATCATTCTAGAAAAAACAGCTGTAAGATGTGTGTAAATGAAATCACCCATTCACTCACTGTATGAAACAAATTTTCAATAATATTTTATCCGTCAATTTCGTATACTATTTTACTGGTTCACTTAGAGATACAATAATACTAGAAAACTAGAAAATAAACATTTAACCTATATAATATATGGATATTAAAGAGACGTTTCTACGGGATATGATGTACCGATATGAATAAAGACCTTTTGTCCTTCAGTAGGTCATAACCTAAGTTTTCTAAAGCTATACATCGCTGTACCCAACTCTCATAGAGCGTTATGCTTGGCTCTTTCTAAAATTATTCGTGATGCAACCCCAGCTTCTTGCTTTTAAAACCTAATTTCTATCTATCTATATATCTATCTATCTATCTATCTATCTATCTATCTTTTGATATAACATATGAAATTTATAATCATCGTATAGTAAAATAGTTCATTCGTTTCAATATAGAATCCTACTCGATAACACCTTATCAGCCATGTTTCACGTTATAACTTTACTTGTTTTATAAACACGACGTACAAGCTGACTATTTAATATCAATCATGGAGATATCAAATGCTAACTCATGTCAAAATAGGATTAGTGAAAACGGGAGACAGCTTAATGTATATACATACACAGCACAGACATTTCTAACTTAGCCATCTTAAGTTGAAATAAAATAGCCTATTCACTTTTCACATAAATGTTTAAGATCTTTCAATGAATATTTCGTTTTAGCCATGTTTTGGAATGGATATGAGTATTATCCAACTAGATGCTTAGCTTGTGCTTGCTTTCTCTATCACCATCTAAACCTTCAGGTAAGTATTAAATTTTCATATAAAATCTGTCTTACTACAACACGGGTGACCTCTATATTTAAGATGACATTTCTAGAAGCACCCTTTATTTATATAAGCTATCACGCTTTGTATATCGTCCGCTCAAATCCTAATTCTTTGTGATGTTTAATAAAGAAATTGGCTAGCCGTGACGATGGGTAAACTCACCTATCTACAGGTATTGCGAGATCCGTCGTCATAGCTATTTTTAGATCATACTCATCACTTGTGGGGAATCCCCTCCCCTTTTGACTATTCTGAAAGGGGGGGGGGGGGGGGGGGGGGGGGGGGGGGGGGGTGGTCTCATTAAAAGCTTTGTTTCTCGTTAATGATGATTGCTGGAGTCATAAAGATACTTACATTGAATAGCTAAGACTCTCATTAACCGTTCTGAGCTGTGACGTCATGCATATATTTGCATCTTATAGCCAAACTACAAACTCGTTCGACTGGTCTTCTATACGGATGGGTAGTGTTAGAAAAGGCCATTGTTCTCGTTAATGATCATGGTTAGGTTCATTAGCATTGGCGCATTGACAAGTTTAATGATTCCTCGACCTTTCTGACCTGTGACGTCATGCATACATTAGCTTGTTAATGAGCTACGCTGCATAAATTAAGGTCCCTTAATCTCCCTTAATCTGGCCCACCGTCTGACGACTAGCTATATACTACTGAAGGGAGTAATTATAACCTCTGTGAAGAGAATGTATTTATAACTTTGCTTAACATGCGTCAGACTAAAGATTAGGCTATTGAATGTTTTTATTTACTGTACCTCCATCCTTATGATTATATACTTAATACCTTTACTGGCAAATTGTGTACTAGTTTATCTAGACTTGCTGAAAAAGGATCTAGACTATATTAAAGACTCTTCTTTATACACTGTCATGGGGCAACAATAGACTGGCCAACATTTTCTAGACTTAAGATGGCTCCATTTACTTTTTGCTTTAGGGGTTGGATGAGAGACTATTGGTCGCCCAAGGATCAACACAAAGCAATTACATAACGTACAGACCCTGGACTCGTAGTCAGTGAATTATATATTTTAGATGTTTGTTACCCCACACTTCTTTGTGCATGAAAAATGGCTTGTTTCATATGATTAATATCAATTGTATAAGATTGGAATTGTCCATGGTCATTAAAAGGGTGCGCCACTTTAATGTTTACCCGTGCAACGCGCTAAATTTTGGGAGTAGAATTATGAGCTTTACAAAACGTACTCTCCATCCAACAAAGATAATTTTCTTAAATGTTTAGCTTTCTAGCATTTCTGGTTCTTGAGAACTCGTTTAAAGATTGTAGGGTCGACTTCCTGCCACGCCCATATTTGATGTCAAGGGCAAATGAACACACTTGAAACTATCTTCCTATGTCAACGTGTTTCGGAGAAGAAATCGTTTAAAGGTTTCACCAATAATGCTTCCCATATTTGAGGAGATGTCCCGGTTTTTTATGAGAAGTCGAAAATGTAAAAAATATTTACGGACGGACTACACCAACGACAAAATATATCTCCTTGAAAGATATGCACATCAATTCTTCGCAGATTCAACCCAAACTAAGAGGATTAATCACATTCATTGGTAAAGGTGTTTCCAAGTCTAATTGGACCGAGTCTTGTTAAACTGCATAATAACTGTATGTTAGTTATCATCTATTTCGGTCGCAGTATACATCGCATAAGTGAAATAATCTGTCCAAAAAAAATAATTAAATAAAAAATATGTCATGGTTACCTGTTAAATTAAAAAATCGTTTGTAAGATCATCTTTGATTTTTGTCTTCAAATACCCTACAAGACTTACATGTTGGGTACACAATTTATATTCTAAAACTTATCTATCTAGAAGCAATACAGTAAAACAGGATATTAGGTGTATTAAGCATAAACATTGCCCTTACAGTTAATCGATTAATTGAAATATGTCTACTTTTGAGTTTGGAGAGCTTTGAATATGTTTTAAAAACTAATTTAGACATCAAGTGTCTCATTGATAACAAACCATTAATACATTTCTTGAAATCTAAAGATATTTAAAATCTAAAACATAGATAACAAGTGATAACAAAACTTAAAGTGAATTAAACAAAAATCTAACGATGATTCCGCTTACCAACTATATGTTCAACCATGCATGCATTTGTGGGTCCCATTTACCAGTGACGTTTCCAAATAACGATAGGATCCTTCCGCTATGGTTACATGAGATCACGTGTTCACATTACGATCTGCTCTCAACGGATTGGTTAAGGACACTTTTATTTATAGTGTTATGATCTAACTATTCTAGGAAAGCTTCGTAGCCTTCTGAGAATTCAACTCTCTTCGAAAGTTATTCAATCTATGAATCATACAGCATTCACGTTCAACATAATACATACATTGTCCACACTGACACAGGCAATGTTAGCTAGTTGTGAAATATGTACATCATACTTCTAACAAGTTTCTACTGACAAAACCCTTGATTCAAACACTACGATCTAGAAATACTACATATACGCACTAACATAAGTCCCTGATTCAATCAAACACTAATACTTGTAGCTATTAGAGGGGCATAATCATGTTGGTTATTCAATGTAAAACAGTTACATATCATAATTGTTGTTTCTTCGTTATCAGTAACGGTTTATTGAGTTTGGTAACACACTTAGAGAGAGTGTCACTGTTGAGCATGTTAAATCTAGGGACGCATGGTTGAAAGTTCGTCAAGTTAACAATATATTAGCAACTCAACTGTTTGATGATGCCAAGTTAATTGCAAATATCATGAATTCAGTGAATGTTCACTAATGACGAAATCGAACAAACATCAGTTGTCCAGACAGGTATATTGAAACATTTGTTTCGTATATAAATTCTTTTCATGTGACATTAGTTCTTCAGACAGGGATATTTCATGTTGTTCCATACATCAATATAGTGGATATTATATGAGTGTCTATGTCATACTAGGTTTACGACACGAGTGCCTGAATATTCGTATTTCCCGACCGACGATTATTGAAACAATAACGATGTCCGTGTCTTCTATAAATCAAGCAATACATAAGTCTATGCAGTGTACCTATATCATACATAGAGTTAGCAACGTCTAGGTAAATATCACCATGTGTTGAACAAAGTTAGATAGTATGATGGTATGTAGACGAAAACACGGTGATAAAGAAGGGCCTTCAAGTATGAATAACGTTATCATAAAGTACTACATTTAGAAAGGCATTCACACGACCCTCGATCAGTTATGTATTTGAACTGTTAACAGCGCTCGGTGTGGTGATAGAAGTAAACAAGTTTTCGAATCGTCCACAGAAATATGCCTTTGTCGTAGCTGTGACAGTTATAGTGTGTGAGTTAAATTGGCATTCGTGCTTTACAAATCATTTGAAACCACGATTATTCACGTTTACTATATGGACAGGGATAAGATTTGACAAGGTTTGAGTTAGGAATACACTTATATATTCTCCTTTGGAGTATGATCTTACTGTAGTGATATGATATCTACACTAGGTACTACATTAGGTATATTAGGAAATGTACACATTCAACATAATTTACAGTTTTAATAATATTGAACACTATTTTCATTACATAAAATTTTAAGTGTCGTCAGCCCAGTCCATATTCAGGACTTGGGTGCTTTATTAACCTAAAATAAATTGAGATCGAGTTTTTTTTTAATGTTATGGTATAACAGTGTTCTAAAATTATATGAAATTGGATATCTAGATTAATTTAGCAATCCTTATCTATCACTATATCGCAACTAATTTGTATATGGCCAACATTTTCTAGACTTAAGATGGCTCCATTTACTTTTTGCTTTTAGGGCTGGATGAGAGACTGTTGGTCGCCCAAGGATCAACACAAAGCAATTACATAACGTGCAGACCCTGGACTCGTAGTCAGAGAATTATATATTTTAGATGTTGGTTACCCCACACTTCTTTGTGCATGAAAAATGGCTTGTTTCATATGATTAATATCAATTTATAAGATTGGAATTGTCCATGGTCATTAAAAGGGTGCGCCACTTTAATTTTTACCCGTGCAACGCGCTAAATTTTGGGAGTAGGATTATGAGCTTTACAAATCGTAGGCAACTCTCCATCCAACAAAGATAATTTTCCTAAATGTTTAGCTTTCTAGCATTTCTGGTTCTTGAGAACTCGTTTAAAGATTGTAGGGTCGACTCCCTGCCACGCCCATATTTGATGTCAAGGGCAAATGAACACACTTGAAACTATATGCTTATGTCAACGTGTTTAGGGGAAGAAATCGTTTAAAGGTTTCACCAATAATGCTTCCCATATTTGAGGAGATGTACCGGTTTTTTATGAGAAGTCGAAAATGTAAAATAAAAAATAGAGCCATGGCCTCTGTAGCTCATCGGGAGATAATAAGTGGGGTATGTTATGGAGTGGGCTTTATAGCAATGGTCAGATAATGGAATGTAGTAATTAGAATCTGGGTAGTGAAACGATTAAAGCAGTATAAAAAATATTTTGTTACCATAAGTTTGCCAATCTGCTAGATATATGTGTTGAAAGAGCAACACAAAGTTGCACAGAAACATGTTATTTGTTATAAAATGTTAGTATGACAATATAATTATGCATAGATAATAAATGCCAAAGATGTTTTTCGTGTAATATATGTGCAAGTGTTTGTTTTGAAGCTTGGAAATAAATTGCTGGTATCAAACATATTACAATGTGGTGAAGAGATCATACTGTTTTTTAATATCGTACACACATTATATAATAATGAATATACCGGGGACAATTCTTTGCATACAATTCACCACTGTCAGCTATTGCAATAATGGCCTGGGGCTGTAGAAGAAAATGAAAGGTCATGACCCTTGCTAATTATTATCAAAATTGGTTACACATAAATGCACATTCTTTATAAATACCATACACCTTTGCATTATATTGTTTTAATTCTTAATTGCATTATGACAATATCAACATTTATTACATAATGAATAGGAGCCTCAGTTTTTTAAAATCCCATTTCTCATAGGCTCCATTTCAATATTTAATAAATTGGTGATTTTTTTTAATAAATTCTTTTTCACCATTACTTATAGGCTCCTTTTTAATATTTGATAAAATGGTGATATTCTATAAATAAATTCATTTTTAGAGTCAGTGGAAGACTAAAGCAGTCTCACTCAAGTCTATAACACAGTGCTGCACAGTAGTTTGAAGTAACCTGAAACCTCTGTGTAACTATCAGTTTTCATCCTTCTGTCAGGAAGTGGTCATCCCCAGGTCAACACAGTGCAATTACATAACATGCAGACACTGGACTCACAGCCAGTAAAATTTATATGTTAGATGTTGTTTTTCCTACAATCAATTATTTTTCTGTACTGGAGAAGAAGATGAAAATAGGTGTGGTGTCACAATCTCATATAGCTACTTCTTTTATAGTCCTATGTTATCACCAGTCATCACTAGTCATATTCAGTTCACATATCTCGTGTAAAATGAAAAAAAATTAATTCCTCTTCAAGTTATTCCTTCAAAGAGTATTCAATAGTTCTCATTGCAAATAGATTCACATTAAACATGTCCATAATGTAGACATTTATCTCATTTCTTGTTCCTATTGAATAAAATTAACTGCAAAGTTAATAGAAAACTAAATCAGTTATAAAGTATAAAATATGATATAAATACGGTATACCAAATTGACTCACTCGTACTGGAAATTCTCATTAATTAATTAATTAATTCTCCAAAAAATGACACAATATCATGAGATATTCAAAAACTCCATTATTTACTCTTAAATTTCAAAGAACATTATATTAGATTTAATAAAAGATTCTGTATTAAGTCTTTAGAATACTTTTAGACTTGTGTACCTTTATTAGCAAATTCACTTGCAAAATCCAAATAATTACTCATATGTGAAATGTGAGACAAAGATAAAATATGACTTATAATTTGTTTTTGACCTCCAATTCTAAGTTTTTAATTCTCAACATCTCTTTTTCATCAGACATATATTATATTCTCAAAGCACATGTTAGAACTCTCACATCAGAAAGATGAAATGCCATTCCCTCAGGTGTTTTCTTTAAAATTACCTCCCTTACCTACTTACTGATTGAAGTGCACATAAAATCTCAGAAAAATGGTGTAAAAAAAAAATTGGGGTCACAGACTCACCAAATTTACAATTTAGAATTCCTTACAGCCAAGGAGTCTGTACATAAAATTTCAGCTCGCTAGAGCCATTGGGACTGGAGATGAAGATGAAAATAGCATTTTAGGTAACTGCCTTTGTGACCCATATTTGGGGTCTCAGTCACCAAATTTACAATTTAGAATCCCCTTCAGTCAAGGATTATGTACATAAACTTTCAGCTCTCTACGTTCATTGGGACTGAAGAAGAAGATGAAAATAGTTTTTTAGGTAATGACCCCTGTGAGCCACACTTGGGGTCACAGGGTCACCAAATCTACAATTTAGAGTCCCCTTCAGCCAAGGAGTTTGTAAAAAATAATTCAGCTCTCGGGAGTCATTGGTTCTGGAGAAGAAGATGAAAATAGCTTTTAAGGTTATGACCCACATTTGGGGTCACAGGGTCACCAAATTTACAATTTAGTATCCCCTTAAGCCAAGGAGTCTGTACATAAAAGTTCAGCTCTCTGGAGTCATTGGTCCTGGAGAAGAAGTCGAAAAAGCGAAAAGTTTACGGACGGACGGACAGACGGACGGACGGATGGACGGACGCCATCCCATGCCATAAGCCCATCGGGCCTTTCAGGCCTGATGAGCTAAAAATTACGGACGACGGACGACACCGACGACAACATATATCTCCTTGAAAGATATGCACATCAATTATTCGCAGATTCAACCCAAACTAAGAGGATTAATTAATCACATTAATTGGTAAAGGTGTTTCCAAGTCTAATTAGACCGAGTCTTGTTAAACTGCATTATAACTGTATGTTAGTTATCATCTATTTCGGTCGCAGTATACATCACATACGTGAAATAATCTGTCCAAAAAAATAAATAAATAAAAAATATGTATCAATAATAATTAAACACTCTACGCAGTATTATACTAAAATGTTAACAAGATTTATTTTGTTGCGAAGCATGCTTTCAACCATTACGGGTCTCATATGACGTTAAGTTAGTACATAATTTTTTTCCAATATGAAACTTTAGAAATACTAATGTGAGCTTCGATGACTGTTAACATTTTCCAGTTATGAAACTGTGATTACTGACAATTGTTCAAGGTTTATATTTCTGTCACAATTGTACATTACATACAACTATTAAATGTAAAAGTCAGTTATAAAGTGAACAGTTTGAAAAAAATGTCACATCTTTTGCAGTAAATACGTTGACTATTAATGGAACTAGCATTGCAACGATTGTTTATGCTTTACTTTAATGCCAAATTAAAACCTTTATGTCAATAATAGAGCCATGGGCTCCGAGCTCATCAGGGTTTATATTGTTTGATGATGAAGATAGAAATATATTGTCTCAATATAATGCACAATCCCTAGCCCTGACAAATCCTAGTCTTGAAATTGAGAGAGATAGAGCACTCAGCAAGGTCAACACACAGGAGATTATGCAATATGCTGATCCCTTGGCTCTGGTTACAAGCCAGCTACTTACATAGTACAATTTAGAATCACCTTGGCTATATAATATTTGCACATTTTTAACGGTTCTAAGCCTTTTCATCTAAACATCTAAACATTCTGAACGCAGTATTCCTTCTAGTTTGTTCTTGAGAAGAAAATAGATTTTTATGTTTTGACCTGTGAGGGCCTTTTTTTATAATATCCACAATATTCAGTTCATAGGCTATTCAACAGTTATCATTTCACATTGATTACATCAATTTGACAAACATGTCCATAATGGATCTTCGACATATATTTCACGTTCCAAGTGAATAACTGCGGAGTTGCTTTTTTCTCAATTCTGCATTTCTCAAACCCAGGTTAGGACTCACATATCTAAAAGATGAGATGATTCTCCCTCAGGCATTTTATTAGGGATTAATATCAGTTAAAAATTCAATTTCAACCGTTTTTTTAGGCTGTGGCCCATATTTTGGGTCACAGGATTACCAAATCTACAAGTTTAAATCCCCATTGGCTAAAGAGTTTACACCAAATATTACAACCTTCTAGGTCTTTTTGTTCTGGAGAAAAAGATGAAAACAGAATTTTAGGTCATGGCCTGGGAGGCCCTTATTTGGGGCCATAGTGTCACCAAATCTTCAATTTAGAATCTCCATTGGCGAAAGAGTGTACACAATATTTCAGTCTTCTTGGTCTTTTCGTTCTGGAGAAGAAGATGAAAATAGGTTTTTAGGTTATGGCCTGTGAGGCCCTTATTTGGGGTCACTGGATCACCAGTCGAAAAAGCAAAAAGTTTACGGACGGATGGATGGATGGACGTACGGATGGACGGACGGACGCAATGCCATACCATGCCATTAGTCCATCAGGCCTTTCAGGCAAACAAATAGCAAATTTGCCTCGGTTTAGAATATTATTTTACATTTAAAAGATATAAAGTTGCATAAAACATAACTAAACCAACAATTCTCATGTTAAAATAATTTATTCACATTTTTTATTCAGTCTACAAGTGCTTTATAGAAAGAAAACAATAAATAAATACATTGCTACCTCATTTCAGAAACCTATACGTTAATGCATTGTTGGAAAATGAGCTCTCTCAGTAATGAGCAGTAACTTAATATCATATGGTATCATATGGTATCATATTGTATCATATGGTATCATACAGTATCATATGCATCATATGTATCATACAGTATCATATGCATCATAAATATAGTATCATATGGTATCATATGGTATCATATGTATCATATGGTACCATATGTATATGTATCATATAGTACCATATGTATCATGGTATCATAGTATCATATTGTATCAAATATGTATCATACGGTACCATATAGTATCATATGGTATCATATAATATCATATGTATCATATAGTATCATATGGTATCATACAGTATCATATGCATCATATAGTATCATATGTATCATAAAGTATAATATAGTATCATATGGTATCATATGTATCATATGGTACCATATGTATATGTATCATATAGTACCATATAGTATCATATGGTATCATATGTATCATAAAGTATAATATAGTATCATATGGTATCATATGTATCATATGGTACCATATGTATATGTATCATATAGTACCATATAGTATCATATGGTATCATATGTATCATATAGTATCATATAGTATCATATGGTATCATATGATATCATATGGTATCATATGTATCATATGGTACCATATGTATATGTATGATATAGTACCATATGTATCATGGTATCATATAGTATCATATTGTATCAAATATGTATCATACGGTACCATATAGTATCATATGGTATCATATGTATCATATAGTATCATATGATATCATATAGCCGAGTGAAGGGCCCAATCACTTCAATTCCTTGTCACAGTGGCGTGAGGAATCCCTGCCCAATCAATATTTTAAAAGAAGACATTTAGGACAGTACTTCTACAGCATGAAAAATGGTCAGTAAGAAGAATATTGTATCGGACAGTTCAAGATCTTAAAACAGTTTTTTTTAAATCCGGTAAATACCAAAGAATTAAAGAATATTTGAAAATATACATTGTGTAACATCAAAAGTATTGTTCATTTGAAATTCATGCTTTGAAAGAAAACTAGTGACATTCAGAATATGTAGATCAACAAATCATTTATTAAAATTTTAATTATCATTAAACATATTAATGCACAGCACCACAAGCTTGGTTGAGTTGGTAACTTGTGACAAAATATTTATTAGTTCTACTTCAGCATTGATTTTGCATTGTGAGTGAGCAAGATATACATTATTGACAAGAGCATCATCCTCGTACATAGAGCCCTTTACATATATAGATATATTTACAAGTTGAACAAAATCATCATTTATGGCAACCTCCCTTTACGACTAACCACCAGCATGCCTACTTCATAACCTAAGCGGTATCTTGCTGACATCAGCAACTTTTATAACAGCTTGATGCAGTTCGGTGACAAGATTTGAAAATAACAAGAATAGTAAAAACTGGAATCACTGATATCAGAAATAAGAACCAAATAGCTTTGTTTGGAGTTTGGAGCTAGTACCATTGAGTTCAATATGTAAGGAATAATTTAAATGTCCATGAAATAAACTTGAAAAATGGTCAGGGAAAACAGGTAATTTTGTCAGATTAAAGCCAAAATTACACAAGAGTCATCAAAAGAATATAATAGCGAAGAGGGACTGAAGTGAAAATTTTGCTTTTCCATGGGTAACAAGTCATGAACAAATTATACTGACTTTTTTATTCTTTTAAAAGCGCTGTAGCACAATTTCCTAGTGAAATAAGATGATCTCTCAAAAATATAACCAATGGCTAGACAATACTGAAAAATCAATAAAAATAAGTTCTAAAAAGAATGTATATGGTTCGGTCAAGTCATGCAAGTCCATTTCCCATTGAGGGACAAACATGAAAATTCTGTTTCTTCTGCAGATAGCTCCATGGGTTACACGTCCAGAACAAATGGATATGAACTTGTTGACACTTTGAAAACACTTCTCTTCATACTAAGTATATATATGAAGACCACACAGTTATAGTTTTACACTAGAGTTGTCAATAAGATCCATCATGTGAAAATACTTTAATGTTTGGTTTCAAGTTCAAAGGGCTCATTTTACATCAGTGTAGAACATAGGCAATAAGTATTTCTTTTAAAAGAGTTTCAATGGTAAGTGGATTTCGTCTTTGGGAGAAAAATAACCTTTGTGTACCCGGCAATTGAAGAGTTTTTCGTAAATAAGAAAAAAAACACTTTCATTGCTAGATGCATACAGGTTATTTGACTCAAAAGTAGCAGTAAATACACCTACCTACAACGTAAGAAATAAGACCAGTCAGACAGCTCGAAACCTTTGGTTCGGGTTTGGAAGCTTTTTGAGGCTACTATCATATAAATATACTATCATACAGTCATATAAATGTTTACTATGTTTTATTAATGTTTTTACTATGAATGTAGACTTTCTGACAGTCAGCCTTGTGTTGGAAGATACTTATTGGCTGAACATGTACAGGGAAAATTCACAAGGTTGGTTCCAGTTATTGATGACATTAATCAAACAAATAGGCAACACAATGTCATGAGTTACATCGGTATATATATAACTACCATGTTTACAAGGACAAATTATGTAAATATATACATAGTATTCACAGAAAGCAAACTAAAATCATACCAAATTTCATTTACTGAAAGCATGAACCTACAACTAGTCATTAGATATAAAAGAGTTTAACTTTCAAAATATGAAAGGTTCTTGCTAGAGTTCACTTTCTAAATAGAACAGATGTCATAATAGACTGTACTCAATAAATCCGATTCCAAAAATGCTCTCAATCATATCAGTATCAATACATTTTAAGACAAATACAACCATTTCAAGTGAATTTTATATGATATCCAGAATATCTATGAGAAAACAACTCGGGATAAGAGTTTTTCTGGTTTAATTATCGCGAGTATAATTCAAATCAGGCGTACGATTCAAAGGGAAATAACAATGGATGGCAAACTTTAAATAACAGTAGTGCTTCAGAAACTATGTTTGGCTCTTCTTCTATTAAAGTAATTGGTTTTGGCTCACTTGATTTGCCCAGCTGCTGATCAGTCAGTTCCTTGGATTCATCTGATTGCCCGACACATGTTTTGGAACGGCTGATGCATACAGGGTGTCACCTGAATAAGCTGATTTTAGTTTTTATTTTGTCCGTTGCATTTGGATCCTTCGATGAGCCTAGTAACCAGTCATGTGATGGTACATGCGATTGAGGCTAGTGAGCTAGGGTTTAAAGCCGCTTTCAGGGATTGAACACCTCCTTTCAAACAACAACAAATCAAGTGCACCATTTGACTTACCTATAACTCAAGGGGAGAGAACTCTTGACTCTACAGTAGCATTTCAATTGCTCATGACAACTTCATGCTTTGTTTCCCTCGCAGTTGTTACTGAATGTTAACTTGAGTCAAGCAGTATCGCTTACCACATCTTGGCCTGACAATAGTCTTAAAATCTGCCCCCACAGTTAGTTTGGAGTACACAACATTCATAACCTGGGCTGTGCAAAAGTTTGTGTCCAACAAAAGCTGTCAATGTGGCCATTTTTTAAACATTGCAAGTTTCAGCATTGCTTTTAATTGTTAGCAATTATTTGGGGCATTCATGACTGTGGTCTGTTAAAAAAAACATTCACATATGGCCTGAGCATCATTTATCACCTCAAGATCTCAAACCATCCACGTATGGGCGTCACATATCACCTCAAGATCTCAAAACTAAGTCATGACTCTTTATACTCCATGCTATCGTCTTTAAATTTCAGGACCCCCCCCCCCCCCCCCAATTTCTTTGTAATTAAACTGCAAAATATAAAGAGAAAACAATCATCAAAGTTGCTCTGGTTTCAAATATCAATTTCAGTATCATGCTGTACTTTCTAAAGTTTGACCCACTAAAGATATCAAGGGTTATATAAAGAAATCAACAAACTAAGAAGGCAAGTAAGAAATTAAATTCATGGTAAAATTATGGACGTGCTTGCACCTTCAAACGTGTAAACCTGTTGTCCAATACAAAGGCATCACATCACATCAGTATCGTCCATACACCACAGCTCGAAACAACCAATCAATGCAGTGATAGAAAACTTCAGTTGCCAATGATCACAATTTCTGCCAATTAACAACCAGTTCATTATAATCGAAGCTATTAGTTGTAGGTGTTAATGTGAATTGAACATAAAACACCATTTGGCTCACCAAGAAAAGAATTAGTTTCTATCGCTGCAATCAGTGTTATCCAAAATTCCGAACTATCAGCGACCGTAGAAGCTGGGCTGTGGCATTTTGAAGGACCCGTTGGTGGGGTAGGGGAGTTGAGAAGTGGCTCCACCTGTTGTTTGACCAGCTGACCACTGTCCAGTGCTAACCGCAGGCGGGTTCTGTTGTCTGTGGAGGGTAGGATGGTTCTGAGCATGCAGGTTACGTAAAAGTTCCGTCATTTTCTCCACTTTGACTTTCCGCGTGTGCGCCACGGTCCTCTGAGGCAGGTAACTACTCACGAAGTTCTCCACAGTCACTTTGTTATCACAGAATTCTTCCGCTAGTTGCTGAAGAGGAAAAGTGTCAAGTAAAGGTACAGTAAACTTTTTAATAATCGCCCAACAATTTTAATTTCGAACACCCATTTGACGCAGCCATTATACAAGTCAGGTGATTACTCAAGGATTTACAGAATTTGAGAGGTCAAATCAGCTTTGGACAATATAAACTATCTTTACAATATATAAAAAAAATTCACATCATAACGCATAATTATCTTCAAGTTTTACTTGTTTGTTGAATCTGAATTGGCTTGAGGGCTTGCATAAAATATGTGCTACATGGTACATATTTTGAATGATAAACTACTGCAATAATCAACAACGGATTATCCTAAAAGAGAGGGTTCTATTGGCAGTATCTGCCACTTTGTTTCTCTGGATTGCCTTTTTGTGTTAATGAATATGTGTTATTAATATTAAAGTTGCCCAAATATTACCCTCAGTAATATGTTTCACATTGATTGTGTTATAATCATGTATTAATGACATTTACCTCCCACTCAGACCGTGTTTGCTGTGGCAACCAATCATAAAAGTGTCCTGTTCATTATCGATATTAGGACTCTTTCGGATGATAGAAAAACTGTTATCCATATTCAAAGATAATGTGTGACACATAAAACGACAATTTTCAGTGTGACAGAAAGATTTTTAGATCTCATGCGATTTTGAGATTTCGGACAGCAAGATGGTTGACCATTCAATCATAGCACCTTATTTAAAAATCCATTCTGGGTGTTAAGGAATCGTTACATCAGTTAGATCACTTGAACTTCCCTCGAGCTGCCATTTTTATGTGAACACCTTAAAATGGCCATTCATAGGGAAATTGAGCCGCATGGCTTAACTGAACAATGTACATTTGCTTGAAAAACGTTTTTTATTGATTCAAGAGTATTATTTAGCCATTTGTAACCTTTATTTACCTTTTATGAGATGATTTTTGTGCTACAGCACCTTTAATTCTCATTCATTACAATATCACATACAATGTGTATATATATATATCTGAATTAAAACCAAATTTTCTCAAACCTCTGACTCCTCCTCTGATTTGGCAGCTTCCATCTGAAGTAGCGCCAGCATTGTGTCCAGGGACTGCTCTCCAATCAGAGAATCTACGAACAGTCAAATAATACTCCTCTTTCATTCATTTTGATATGTAATCCCAAAGTGATAGGGTAAATGTTGGATGTCAAATAAAAATTTTGGATTTGCCTCTTAATCATGTAGAAAAGAGGGGGGGGAATACTAGAATAAAACGATTGCTTCAAATTCTTCAATTGTAGCTCTTAATTAATATAGGACTGGGCACTGTATATAGTTCACACTATGATTTGTTAATGTGGGAGATTTCATGCACTATCGTTTATCCTAGATTGGACGCAAATGGTGGATATTTGACCCAAAATGCGGAAATAAGCCACATGTGCCTGTGATTTGCCCTTTGCAAATTCCAAATTTTCCCATTTGTTTAAAAAAGCAATTCCTGTTACTTAACCATTCACAGATAGTTGAACTTATATATCAGTTCTGTCGGTGAATGAAAAGAGTGAAATGAAATGAAAGCTAGCTATTTCAAATCTATGAATGTATTATAAAGAGACAAAGGGATTGATGATGCTGAACACAATATGATTTTGTTTTTCTTACCTAACTTTGCTTTGTCTTGACCGAGGTCAGTTTTCTTTGTGTTTATTGCCTCGTATCCCGTGGCAACCTTGCGCTTTAGATCATCCAGTTTGGGTTGTAGGGAGAGGTTGTATTCTGCTAGACTCTTGTTGCTGGCTAAAAGAGTGTCCTTCTCCGAACGAGCTGTCTGTTTAGCAAACACATAAATTGGATTTATTTGGATATTACTACTTGTGAAAGGAAATGGACACAAATAACAACATGAAATATGCTTTCATCATTATCAATTATTATCAATGTTCCTCATTACCTTACCATTCTGAAATTCTGAAATTCTACCTGAGTTTAATTTTATTATTTTTACACTATGAAAATTAAACTATAATTCACAAATGAGCAGGAACCTGGATTGTCAGTATCACCAGAAATCAAGATCTTTTTACATAAAATCTTTATAAAATCAATATTATATTTCAAAAAGGTGATGAGAAACAACATTAATTTTTGTGGGTAAAATGTCAAACATCTCATAAAGTCCTTGATATGAGATCATGTCATGTTAATTGATTCTCTGTAGTACCTGAGTTGTATCCTTGACGAGGTCATCCAACTTGGCAGGGTTATCCATCAAAGTTTGGAGGTCATCTTTACTCAAGTGCTGTAACAGAGCTAGGGAGTCGTCGATCTGGGACGTAAATCCGTCTTGGGGCGATGAGGAATAATTGTTAGCGTAGTTTGAATACATTGTGCTTCAATCACCTGCCAAAAGAGAAAAGAAAAACTTCATTTCAGATTTATTCTGCATTAGCACTTACATTTTAACGTATTTGTTGACATCACCGTGAGTAAATTCAATACTTGATATGTGATAAAAAGCAATTGAAGAATTCACTAGATAGTCTAGTCATTGACATTATTATCCTTATCATCCTTATTGTACAGGTTTTCGGTAGCTGATCTTATAGTGAGTGAGTGAGTTATTGTTTAATGCCGCTTCGGCAGTATCACAGCCATTAGCGGCAATAGCTGATCTAGTTATATAAACTTGTATTCCCGCATAGGGCCTTCACACATTGGTATAGTGCAAAGTAGTGGACCAAGGTTATATAGGTGATTGTCACGGAAACCGATCTACTAAGAGAAATTCACAGGATTGTTGTCTTCACTGTCTTCAGTTAAAAACTCATCATAGGAATATGAGAAACATGGAAAATGCCAAAAAATGTGATCATGGAGTTTCATTCTTCCCAATATGATTTCAAAGATCACATGTTAAAATCATAAGTTGTTATCTGGTAATTGACCCTTTTTTCAGAAAAAAAAAATCCTATTTTCTTTTTTAAAAACTCTTTACATGATCTTTTGAGTTTTATTCCTTTAGTAATTTATTTCATAAAACAATCATTGTTTTCACACAACGAAATATTGTAAACTCTTGTCTAGAATTTCACTAATTATACACAGTATACAGTTTTCCTCACTAAATGATAACACGTCACTTCTCGTGAACGTGATTAGCAACTGAACTGTCATATTTCGAAATAACCAACCACATAAGTAAACAATAAAAGTTCCTACTACAAACCTTTGTAACGGGATTTTCCCCGCACTAACAACTCTCACATGTGCCAGGGGAATACTAAAAACGACCTTTTTAAGATATTTAAACCCTACATGACATTAAATGAGTAAGAAATCTAATTTCTAAACACAACGACGTCTTTCCTCTTCTCTACTTCCGCTGAGAGGGCACTTTGTCAAGGGAGGTAACTCCAAAGTTTAATGAACGTTTGGTGTTTTTCTGACCTAGATCTAATATTGTTGGAGAGTGTTCGAATCTCGTGGGGTGGAAATAATCGCATTTCGAAAATTGTTTTACAAATATTATTGCACCATTCATTTGATTACTATGATCAAATATATAACTTTAGTATTTTTTTAAGTGTTCAATGTTTCTTTACTTGATTTTACTGTTAGGGATGCAGTGGTGCAGCGCAGGCCTACGCTACGCACGAAATTGATAAAATATCAGTTGTGCCAAAAACATAGGCAAATACTATGTCATCATTAAATATTAGAATTCTATTGATAAAATTAATTTAGAAAATTCAAGTAGAAATGCTTGTGACATTGGCACCGAAAGTTCTCCGATGATTGCCCTCAATGTCTGAAGGTCGGCGGTTGCATTTGCGTTAAAAGTACGAAGAGAGATCGAGTTGGAATACACCTGAAATTCCTAGTTTTATTATATTTATAGATTTCTGCTTTCAGAAATAAAAGGAATGACTTCTAGATGGTTATAAGGAAACCACAAATGAATGTTAAAGTTTACATACGAATTTTTATACATGCACTATTTCTCCGAGACGGTTTATGTCAATTAATTCTTCACCACTCCAGAGTTGAAAATAAGCAATTAATACATTATACCTTATTATCAACGAAGATAAAAATTATAAATACAATGAAGTATATCAAAATATGGATGTTCGTCCATATAATCTAATAATAATAATCTATGCATAGCTAAACTAATTCTGGTTTGTACAAATTCGATTTAAATGGATGGACAGCTTTCTCGAAATGACATTTATAAAATATCATTTAGGGTTTGGTTTTTTTTTTTTTGGGGGGGGGGGGGGGGGGGGGGGGGGGGTTCTTTAACTTTTTATTTTTAAGAGAGCATTTTGGAGAATTTTTAAAAACTCAACATATGACATTCCAGTATTCAGTATATTCATTACCCAAAACAAATAAACTTCACATGAACAGGATATGACATGTTGACCAGAATTTGTAAAAAAAAGAAAAGAAAAAAAAAGGCTAATATTACACTCAATTATTGCTGAACATTTAGTAAGGATGTAATAGTCCTGCTTTTCAGTTTGCTTTTAAATATAAGATATTTTATTATCATGAGTATGACATTCAGAGGATCATTGTGCCTGTCCGGATAACCAATCATTACATGTTTCTTTGTAATGTTAACTTGGATAAGAGCCTTTTGATGTAGCCAGGTTTCTAGTTGTTGTCTGATTTGGCTGACCATGTTGCACGACCAAAAAAGATTGACTGGTGTCTCGATATCGTTGAAACAGAAACTACAATTTGGACTGTCAACATTACCTAACTTATACAGTAAAACATTGGTTGGCAGTCTATGGTGCAAAATTATATTGAAACCATTTAAGTGTTGTGTCTTTTGTGCATCGAAAAGCGATTGAGCGAACTAATTTTGTAAACATAAAACATATCAATCGTTAGAAAAAATGTTTCATCTGCAAAAATCGATGTAAGAAAAATAATGTTTATATCATGACAAGTCAGTGTTATACACCTCGACTGACACGCTCCACTGTATGTAACATCATTACATGTAATTCCTTTTTTAAAATGCGTACCACGCAATTTACCCAATTTGTGACGAAGCAATTCACTACGCTTCTAGACGCTGCGTGGTTCACATACTCAGGAAAGAAAAGTAGGAAAATAGAATGCGATTCACAAAGAAGGGAGTATTTAGTGAACATAGGTAGGACAATTGGTCAATTGTGTCAACTATTTCATAGGGGTTGATTATATATATATATATGTTTTACCGTGTGCGAGTTGACCACAATCATTTACCTGGAACTATACTGCCGGCCAAAAGAAACGCCCACTAGATGTATTTCCAGAGATTGTAAAAACTGTTATGAACAGTTTAGGAATATTATAACATAATGAAGTTGCACCATTTCTGCATTATATATTTGAATTTCAGAAGTTCATGTCACGAAAAAAGGACGATTGTTGAAATGAGAAAATAATTGTTAAGTTTTCGATCAGTGCTTGATCTGAAAAAAAAGCATTTTAAAAAGATTTTCATACAACCACGAGCAACAATACAGGCACGCATTGTGTTAAAGTAGTGATGATGCTGTATGTGTACGTGGTTAAGGTGCGCAAGTGAATCAAGCGAAAATACCAGTCTTCATTAAGCGTGGTTTTCATGAACGTTATTGACTCGAATCACAGTCTTCCACGATTTCAATGGACTTTCATATTAGTTATTGCTTCAGCATAACGTGGAGACCGTCATTAATTATATTTAAGAAATTATTGCATCTTTCATTTTAAGGAACATAAAGTAGGCGTTTCTTTTGGTCGGGAGTATAGTACTACATCCGACACAGGGGTAAATCTTTTGAAATATGTTACCGCTTATTATGAATCTAAAATAAATCGGCTAAAAATCATAAGTATCACTGTATATTACTGTATGTTTCTATATATTTTTTGTTATTAAAACACTTTATAATAATATTGCACTATATAATAATCGCAACTCTCCAAAATACAATTACATGTGACATGCGCTATGTATATATATCTTATTATCTTAACATAAATGGGTGTATGGGTGTTTTCATACCACAATCTGTATCAATCCACGACCTCAATATTAGCACGAGAGCTTTAGCAAGTAGAGCATTGGTATTATATGGAATTTGCCCTTGACGCGTATATGATAACAAAGTGTACTATTGTATTGGATGTGTGAAACTGTGTGTGTATATTGACTTATAACATCCAGTGACGTCACTCTATTATTTTTCGGGGAAACATTTTCTCGTAATTTCCCTTAAAACCGACTCATCTGGCTTCCTTGCGTAATTATCTAAATAACGCCCCTCTGTCCCGGGCAATTATCTCAATAATGTCCCTCTGTCCCGGGCAATAATGTAATACTCTATCTATATTTAAACGCTTGCTCTGTCAAGTTTAAGGTGAATTTAGTATGTGATGATTTAGTCTATATTGAAAAATAACTTTTAAATTCAAATACCAGTCAATGTTGTGCGGAAAGGCCGTCACGAACCCGAAACCTTTCATACTGCTGCGCACCAAACTCGGCCATTATATACCACTGCACCACATTGACTGGGTTAGTTGAGGGTGGTTTCGGTAGTCCTCTTATACCTTCTAATGGCGATATTTTACGTACGACTTATTTGCGTTTACGCGTCATTAATTAATTTGACTCAATTTGAAAAATGGTTTATCGGTTTTTAAGTTGGATACACACGAACCGTGGACATTATTGAAATGTAAGTCCACCTCCTGGGAAATGCCCGTAGGTATTTTCTGCTGGAATCGGGCTAATTTTCAATAATGTCCATATATCATGCTTATCCTTCATTTAATGACCTTATTTCAAAATAAAGATTCGATTGACACGAACTCTTGGACTTAAAGGGTCAGAAATAACAGAAACAAATGTATAAGCAGACATATTATCGTAATTTATTACAAAATCATTTTGCTGGTTATTGTACAGATTATGCTACATACAATACAAGTATATACAACTACTGTCAGCGGAGCAACCACGAGATATGTACATTGTGACGTCATCGTATACATTTCGCCAATATCAATTAATACCGGATATGAATTAAAAGTTGTGAACAAATAAACAATCATACATGTCTTGCAATGATTCTGATATAGCATCGTATACATGACGTCATTCCAAAAGATGAATAAATATATAAAATATGAAACATATGAAACATATGAACAGAGCATCATCATAACAAGTCCAAAGTGATAATATATACATATAAATTATGAATTATTACACACAAATACTATCTTGTGAACATGCATCATATAATGTTATAATGACTTGTTCCATGTCGATAAGAAAATGAACAATGAACAATAGAAACGTGACGTTATGTGAAGTATATCAATAACTATATATCACACGCCATCCTCGATACTGGAGATGAGAGACTGAGGATCCGAACATAGACCCTAGTACATTGAGGATCCGAACATAGACCCTATCGATAACAAAGGTGAATTTACACACTCTCACATATACACTACACACATTATTGGGTTATACTGGGCAACATTATACTACCCCTGCTTTTGTCTGATTGGATATTACACATATTCTCGGCCATCTGCCATTGGATATACGTATCCATGATCAATATAATTTATTCAATAATATAGTTTGGAAATCGGTGGCTTGAATCGTCATTAATTCGTCAAGACAAAAATGCTCTGTCAACGACAACTGGCATTACACAGTTATGCCCTTACGATATAAAATGTTCTTAGTTTAGCCTGTTGATTTACTAGTTTACTTGCTAGAGTTAAAACTACCACTGGTTACTGTATACTTTCGGGTCTCATCAGCTGAACACCTCAATGTGAAACCCAGATAAGACAGATTTCAGCAGAAAACATAACAATATTTTCATTTCAATCAAAAGAGCACAGGGACTTTACATTCATTTCGTCGTCAGTGACGGCATTTCGTCGCAGCTGTACATTCAATGACGACATTTCGTCGCAGCTGTACATTCAATGACGGCATTTCGTCGTCAGCTGCACACGAAACAACGATACATGTCTTATTGTACTATGCAGCGTTGTATTTACCATGTAGTATTGCAAATACTATGACGTCATGTCCACGTGACCTAGTGCCTGTCTTTGACCCAGAGAGGGTGCGAGGAACTCGCTTTCCTCAATATGTGTCTTCTCAGTGAATTGTCTATCTTGTATGACGTCAGACCCACGAGCTGTACCACGAGAGAAAAGCTGAAGATACCAGCAACCACATAGCAAATGACGTCACTGTTTGCCAAGATGTAAACTGACGTCAACATCGAATACCACACAGCGTTCATTATCACCATTGCGACGACACTGCGATCACGAAGCGTCTTAAGGTTGCGTCTAAGTGACGCTTCATCTTTCCCACAATTCACTTTGACGCCAAGTAGTGACTTCCGGAGTCTATCCCAGAAACGTCTTTCGGCGTCCGACGCCAGCGGCGCCATATTGGTTCCTTTCATTGTGAACGTCGGCGGCACTTCTGTGAACAAGTAAATTAGTTTTGCATTAACCACGAATCCACATAAAAACCCGAGATGTATAAATTGAAACAAATTTCAAAGTTGAGAGAAATTCCGCAAATACCAACCTTCTTCTTTGACTTCTTCCTGGTAATTCTTGTTGTCACAGCAGTATTCACCCTCGGTCGCCTAAACACCAGTAGACCACATTTAGTTCTATACAAAATATGTTGTTTTAGATACGATTTTTCTTTCAAACTGTTTCTAAGTTTCTTAGTCAAGTTACAAATTTCACTAACAAACATGACGTCCTAAAGTACCACAAACCATTCTGAAAATGTACCACAAACAACACAGCCACGTTCCAACATGATTCTATCTTTGCTCATCCTCGGTTACCCATGTTTTTATATATGTTCCATATATAAAACCATGGGTAACCGAGGGTGATCTTTGCTAGAAGGTACACTCTCTTTGTCCTTTTTGTATAGTATGTTAATGAATATTCTAAATGTATATTCTTTCTATATAATTTGAGATTTTCTAGTTCTAGTTCACCTTCTCCCTCGTCCCCCACGACTGGTCGACCATGTTGCAGATGGAGTACACCGGAAGTAGAATAAACATGGCGGGAAAGATGAAGGCGTACACCACCCCGTACACCAGGTTGAACCACTCGCCGGGGTGGATGAGGGCCGCGTACACCGTGCCACCAATCAGTATGGGGACCAGCAGGTAGGGGCGGAACTCCAGGTAGCCATCTTGTAAATCTGGAGAGGAGGTTGAAAAAACGTTAATGAACGTTGAAGATAAAAAAATTGTTTATATGTATGTATAACCAGAGGCCACAAACTAATATTTAAATATTATATGGCCTATATAGTATCACTTTCGCTTTAGAGGGGCAACCCTTGAGCTCGTGAAGCAATTGTCAACTGATGCTTGTTATTCGTTTATCCATATGTAAAACTATTTTTGTAGTTTCGTTTCGTGAAATATAATAACATTTCAATTGACCCATAGGGTAAATTAGTAACACTTCGGATATGCACAACAAATTAGAGAAACAATGAACTCTTTCTATTGGTTGAATTCAATTATATTAGAACATCAACTTTCTACTTTAAATTCCATGAGAATAACCATTTAATTTATATGACCTGTAAATGATTGGACAAATTTAGAAATGAAATGTCAATGGATTCATAAGGTAACCTAGTTGCGCTCAGAAGGCCTATGTACAAATATCAACTTATATAAAAATTGCCATTGATTGGTTTTAACTATAAACATATATTGATCATTTCTAATGGTCCAAATTACTTTCAATTCCACTGGAACAACCGTTTTCTTCACAACATTTATAAGGTTTGGTCAATGTATAATTAGAATAAACTTTGTGAAGGAAGCAATGATTCATTTAGACTGAATCGTCGTTTCAGAGTAAATCAACTAAAGTGAACTTATCGGGGGATGAATGAGTTCTCTCCCTTAGCACATACGCCTTTACCTTCTTTGATATTCATCACGACATATGCGATAAACCCTGCACTGATTGCCACCATTAACGCTGCTATAGCAACAAGGAAGGTCAAGGTCACGATATTCTGGGTGCGCCGATGACATGCGCAGCAGACGATAGTATAGATGATCAAGATGGAAAATGCAAATGGCGCCGACCAGAGGAGCGGAAGTCCGAAAATGATCTCGCAGGCAACGCAGAGGATGAGGAACGTGGTGGAAGGAGAGACGATAACCCAGAGAAACATCTGCATCAGGGATAGGATAAAAATGGCGGAGAAGGCTGTGTTTCGGCGAACCAGTTCAGACAAGCCTTTGAAGATGAGAACCATGTTGGAGAGCTCAGACAGAACCCAGCGTCTCCTCTGTCTCATGAACTCGGTGAATGACTCCGGGCAGTGTGTGGAGTTTCTGCAGTTGTCGATGTACTCCAGCTTCCACCCTCGCATCATCATCAGTGTACACAGCCACCGGTCTTCACCTGCAATCCATCATTTAGAATAGTCACTGATTGGTTTGGTTCTAGCGATATCAGCTAGTCGGTTCAATGAATGAATTCCATGCCTTTGGACATTGATCAACGAAGAAACTTACAACCTCGGTCGAAATTTTTAGTCAGACATTGTCAGCATTATGATAATTTTCCACGGCACAAATAACATTTAAAATGAACTTATCATTCATTTTATGGACTATTTTGGAACTTCATACAACGGCCGGTTTTACTTAAAAACATTCTGCAACATACTTTGTCCAAGCCAAATGAAAACGTGTACACATACCCTTTATCTATTTTAAAATGTCAAAGTAAATTGCTCCCAAATGTGTATCAACATAAGCCGAAGATCTCAGAAAATACATAGTTTGTATGATAAGTCTCATACACTTTGACTCTTCCTGCAACCCACGATTAATTTAAGTTAAGTTAATATCAATGAACCTATCGTTATGTATTGTTGCCATCACGTAATAATTCTGAACCACAAATGTATTCTTGTTATATTCAATCATATATTACCGTGATCCTTGACAAGGGCATCAAACGCAGTGCAGCTCGGCTCGGAGAAACTTTGCATGACGTCAGCAAGTGCTTGACCTCGATACAAGCTAAAACATCCGGGACAGCACGTGACCGTACCTATAATGTTCTGTGAGGCCTTCACCAGCCAGAAATCTGTAATAAATAATCAAATATAATGTAGGTGTTCTGCTCAAGACTACAGATTAAAATTGTTATCCGTCGTCATTATTTCTTTGATTATTCCTCTTTTTTATATTTGTCTTTTAAGTATGCATTACAATGCCACATTTTATTCCCGTTCATAGTTTTAAGTTTTCCAATTGGCCGTAAAGAAATGTCAGTCATACCTTTCGCATACTCAAACTTCTGGTACCAGACAACAGGCGTGAAACTACCAGTGGGAACAGTTCTCCCACACGCAGCACCCAGAGACTGATCCCTGTCACAGAGATCAAGGAGAGATCGGACACTTTTTGCCTTGAACTGAGTATCAGCATCAGTGGCCAAAACGTACACATCGTCGTTCTGACTGATGGCCCTGTTCCCGGTGATCGTGAATAGAGAGGTCTCGTTGGTTGCATCTTCGGAAATTGTGCCAATGTAGCGATTGTTCCTCCATTTACTCTGCTGATGAAGACTCTGATTCGTGTAGAAAGGAAGCGAGTCGTTAGGAACATAGATCCGTCTGCCCGATGTTTCTTCTTTGTCAGCTCTTCTTGCCAGCTCCGCCTTCAGAACGTTCTTGACCATGGCATTCCCTGATTCCTTCCCGTGGGTGTTTTTGCGAGTTGAAGGTAGTTTCTTGTAAGAAAAGAGGTCAGAGTCGTCGCTGTCAGTGCTTTCACTCGTGAAGCAGGACACAGTGCTCTCCCTTGATACCGTGTATGCTTCCGATGCTTCCGTCGATGTCTCGCTTCCGCTGTCATCAAAGTTTTCGTCAGTGCTGCTGGAATGATGTCGTGTTGAGCTTGTTTTGCAGATGTCCATGCTGTCATCTGCTTTGAAGTAGCTATACATGTTGCTTCGGTAGTCTTGTTTGCCGGTGTAGTTCAAGCCATCTTCGAAACTGTCGAAACTTACTTTCTCTGGAACGAAATCAGAGTCCTTCGTGTTTGGCTGTGAGTTGAAGCCACACCTGTACTTGAGGATGTAGTTCATGTACATGACTTGGCTCCATCGCTTCTTCACCTTGAAGAGCTGGCCGTTCTTCACATGGACATACACTGGGAGGACTTGATCGTATATACATTGGAACTGGAACCCATAAGGCGTCTTGTAACTATGGAGATCTGCATGGGGCACGTGGAACACGTCGACGAGAAGGTTCAGGAGCTGGTATGCGAAGTTGTTGTAGTGTCCGTCCACTATAGCGTTATCGAGGAAGATGTGAGCCTCTACCGACACGTCCCTGAGGAGGTCTGTGGATACCGTGTTCTTCAAGCTGATAAGGTAGCGCTTCATCTCCGGTCTAGTCTCACGGAACATTGTTGTACAGATGAACACAGTCTTATGCTTACCTTGTTTCACAGTCGTCTTTGTCCATTTGTCTTTGGACCCAATACCCTTGTGATTGTAGTTAAGGATAAGGGACTGCTCCAGCATCATCGGGTTCCAGAGGAAACCGGCGAAATTCTCTGAGAACGGTCTCAGAAGAGCAGTTGGAGATTCTATGATACTGAGAGAAGGAATCACATAAGGAACCACCCAGACAAGGAAGGCTAACACAGAAGCAGTCCAAGTGGCAAGATCCATACCTGACAGCTCCCAGATGGCCTCAGTGGACACATCTCCCCATAGGATGGTCGCCGTACCAAATGTCAGAATCGGTGCTAGCAAAGCTGGGAGCCAAACTCCGGGAGTTGTGAGCGATACTTTGGACGCAACGTTCATTATCGATAAAGCGATCACACCGGTGACAATTGTCAGCAACACCGGAAGCCATACTCTGTAGTCTGAAGCGCCTGCAAGACCGTGATACATGAACTGGCCAACGTCGTCGCGGAAAGCTTTGAGGTTGAAGGCCATCAGACCACACAGAGTAACAGGGATGGTGACGATCTTCAAACAGCAGTATGCCAGTGTGGCCTTCCAGTTCCTCAGTCCCGAGGGAGCCGAGCAGATGATGAGTTCCTGAACGCGGGGGGTCCAGGCGGTGGAGAGGACGAGGATGAGGATTGGGAGGGCCACGCAGTGACGCAGGTGCATGTTGAAGGGGGACCACAGGTAGACACAGGTGGATATGATGGCAGGTGCCCAGAAGGTGTAGCTGCAGAGGAGAGCGTGGAGGACCTGGGTCACTATGCGCATCAACCTCTTGCTCGACGACTTCTGGTGTTTTAGTTTCTGAAACAGGTCAACGACTTTAAGTTTTCAGAATGATGATTTTTTTTTCAACTCTCGAAATTTGTTTTGCCACTTTGCCCAATGACATAATTTATTATTAATTTCAGAAACACAAAAAGGGGTTTTATTTTTCAGAATCATGTTTTGGACTCTTGAAGTGTATTTAGAAGAAAGTGTTTGAAATCTGGAAATCTGTTCTGTTGATATTGTATGCCATGAAGATTCAATCCATTCATGTCAATTGTTTTCATTTTCTGCAACATGCAAAACAAATTTATAAATATATATTCTAGGTGATATGAGTAGTTGATTAAAAGTCGGATTGCTTGGCTAATTCGCAAATAGAAAAGTGAACACTAACATCTGATCTATCTACATCATTACTGTCACTGAAGTACTTGTTATGTGACATATTATTATAGATTGTTTATGAAACATTGATTATCCTCTTTCTGTAAAACTCCACCTTTTTCATGATCGTTTTATAACGAGGATTACCTTCGCGTTATGAGCAGCCTTGACAATAAGCGGTATAGTGAAGACAGCAGACGGGAGGAGAAGGAAGACGGGTTCCGGAAGTACTAGAGACACCTCGGAAGCGAAGATGCACATGGCGACCGTTTCCATGACGCTACCCAGAATTCCCTGTTGAGAACAGGAAGTCATGGCGACTGTGTCAAGTGGTCTTTGATGAAGACAAGTTAATTGAAATCTCGGGGAATATGAGTCATATTAATCAACCTTATTTGTCTAATTTCAGAGAAATAACTAGTTTTATCAAAAGAAATAGGTAATATGTTTATTATTTCCGTGGTAATTGCGTTTGAGTGTTATAGATGTCAAAGAGATATTTTTAAAGTGAAACAATGGTTGTTATAAAGTGAAAACTAGTCCCACGTTCTATTTATATCTATATTTCATATCATACGGAATAAACATTTCCTCAAAATCGAACAATAGTCTTCTCTCGACTCACCATGTAAATGTGACCTGGGCGTGGCATCTTCTTCTTGTGGGCGGAACTTATGAAAGGGGTGTTCCATATTATGTAAATTAGGTTGGCCACGTGGGGAACAACGAGCATCACACAGATCAGAATATACCTGTAGTGGGAAAACATGAGTTACTGACGAATTAAAACATTTTTATAAATATTTAATAAAATGTTATTGGGCAATTCTACCTTGAAGGTTCACACTCTCAATGCAGGACATCTTCGAAGTTAAATTTGTTCAACATGACACTGTGTTATCTTTCATTATTGTAACATCGACGTTTTCAAGATAGAGAGTAGATTCTTTATCGACGGAACAAATTTTCAAAGATGTGTTTGTGAGTGAATACAATAATCATTACGAACATTAACGGATTGTGCTGAGGTTGTAAACGATACTGCAAAAAAGCATCCTAAGTGATTATTATTTCATTTAACTTAAAGGGAAAACACATTTTACACAAATTTATATTATATCAGCAATTTCACAATGAAAAGTGTCATTTGAAGTTCTTGTTATTGATGTTTTAATCCAAAATATATTTTATAACAAGCAAAACAACATTTCAAAATATGAAATCAAATTGAAACGTTTCGATAAAAGAATTTTTTTAAAAACTCCTAAAATAAAACCACACCATTGCTTAATTAAATTCTTACCAAACGCCATTGAATTGTATCCAAATTATTGCAAATGAAAAAACAAAATGTTGACATTTATTTGCACTTTTTTGCATAATTCAATATTCTTTCGAAGCATTTTTAAACAAAGCGTGTGAAACTTCCGTATGAAAGTAGCACTTAACGTAACAAGCCGATGCTGTCTCACCATGTAGCTGGATGGATCTGCTCGTATTTGAAGAGACGTAAAATCCACAACAGAGACACTTTGCCGGAAGTGAGGGCAACAGACATGAGCAGAAATAGCCAGACGGAAACTGCCGACTATAGAAACAAAGGACATATGGATATCATCGTTTGTTGACTTCTACTTTACAAATGAGCTAACAACAACCAAGATAAATATTTATGACTTTATAATGTGCATAAAAATACTTTAAGTGTTACGAAGAATAAAACTCATTGTAGACGTTATTGTATGGATGTTCATTGCTCGGGGGTCGAAGGTCATGTTGTTTTAAATCCATTGGTATTCTCAATAGAGGATATTCGAACACATCGTTTAATGTCATATGTGTAATAATAACACATGGAAAATTAAGTGGACAATGGCAGACACAAACGTGACATTATAAGATGAATTTTAGGGTTCCATTGAGTCATACTTTGCAAACCGATAGTGTATGGAATATTCACATTGTCTGAACATGTCTTTATATTTTAGGTCTTCCAGACAAAAAGGTAACGTTATTGCACTAAACAACCTCAACACTATGGTAATAATCGTAGTGCACAAGGCTACTCTAGCGAGTCAGCTAAGACGTAACTCCGATTAAGCCTCGACATACGAATGAAGGTTTGCCTCGTAGCTAAAAATAGCATACGCCAGAGAGCTGCCTCTGCTTCACAGTCATTGATCTGCTGTGACATGTATTACTATTTTAGCGCTCGCTTAATCGGTGTTGCTTACTGAAATTGTGGGGGGGAAATAAAACCAAATACTTACCAGCCATTTTATATTATGACTAATAGAACTTGTTGCCATAGCAACTAACGCCTAGCAACACACTCCTGGGTTGCTGAAAATGAAATGAAAAATATAATAAAATTATGCTTATATCATAACGTACAAACATTTCTTCCAGTGACGTCGGTCAGAAACATAATATAGTTGATACGCTATCAGCACTTATGTAACATTGTTATATGTAGGTTTTCGGGACACCCACAACCAATCGGAAGCATTGACTGTACCAACAACTTATCTATTCGGTCAGTGTGACCTCACAATAACAATGCTACATGTGGTCACCGTCTTACCAGCTTATATTCCCCACCCACAATTCTGTTATTTCATGCTTATCGTTTATATGCCTTTGACATGCACCATTTGTGTTCACGGTTTCAAATTATGTTAACTTTCTAGGTTCATCTTCGTGTTTATATTCCATGTTGAATCTTAACGTTCACTTTCAATATTCACTTAATTTCTTAACAGCTTTATATTTTGTGTTTACATGTGTATTATATTTTCACGCAAGATGATAATCTATTCTGTTCATGTCCCATGTCCATCGAGTAAATGTGTTCACTTTTTCTGTTTTAATCTATGTTATTTCTTCACCAGTCATTTCTTAGCATTTGTGTTCACTTTCAATGGTCACCATTTTTGTTAACCCTCGATATTCGGACTTTACATATACATGTCCTGTTTTAATTCGACAATCGTTTTTTTTTCATCATTTATGTTAACGTTTACCTCGATACTATGAAATGCAATGTTTGAATAAAATTCGCGAACACAAATATACATTCCAGTGGACTGAATTTTATACAAATGTGATATTTTACGAGAACAATCTTAGATCATAGGAACACTTCGAAGATTTGGTCAGATCTTGAAAGAATGTCGATAGTTAAGGTTTCTTGAAATGGCTTATCATCAATAATATATTAAATTTATTTCTTAAAGTGAGTGGGTCCGATGCACAACATCCTCCATTTTCATTTAGTTTATTAAGTCACCAAGTATTGAGCTAAATACTTTAGTACATTCTGTTCCAATCTCGATGTTCGTAATAACGTGTGTGGAGACATTGGCGCAACCAAGCGATGCTTTCCTAAATCTAACAACTTCCTTCAAACCTTCGAGTCATATTGATGATGACCAACCAATGACACTCTATTGTTATCCTTGGGTTGGGGTTAGCTTAAATCTCGTTTTCAAGTGACTCGGCGAGATGTGGAGACATTCGGAAGGCCTCTGGGTCATCTTGGTATCCTCGCGATTATGTGCTGAGCACTCGTTCAGTTGTCGACATACCCTGCTTTTGTAGTGGTTTGTTCTTGAAGACAAACAACTCGACATCGCTTCACGTGATATAAGAACAGACCGTTACTCGGTGTTTATTTAATTCTTCCTGAATTTTAATTTTAAAGTTTATAGCAAATCCAATCTCCTTTTGAAAGTCCATATATGAATGTGAGCTGATTCAATGTTTCGCGTTTCGTTGGTCCTTTAATTCCCTAAGGAGACCAACACTACATGAATCCCAGAGTTAGTGTGTGCTTGCCTCGGCTTTATAGCAGAACATGGAATAAGAAACATGATAAGGATAAAAGCTTAAATCTAGTTGCCATTCGCTGTCTTGTTATCCAATAAAAGACATTACCATTGTATATAGGGCAATATGGCTTAATCTAGGTGCAATACAACATATAACATTGCAATCTCGCAGGAAGTAGGTAATAGTTATGTATGGAGGATGAATATCATTTTGTGATAACTTTTAATTTCTATTCGATTGAAAGAGAAAAGTATATTATACTAAATAATTCTGGAAACATCCATCTGTCGTTAAATTTAATTTTCTATAAGTTTGCCATGAGATAGATACTCTTATAAAATTAGCAAAGTTTGTGAAAGAAGCTCTGAGATTAAGATGTATTTGAAAGTTATATAACACCATTATTGTCACAATAATTATCA
This sequence comes from Gibbula magus, assembly GCA_936450465.1. NCBI lineage: Eukaryota > Metazoa > Mollusca > Gastropoda > Trochida > Trochidae > Gibbula > Gibbula magus. The sequence goes on along the minus strand of OW388295.1, from coordinate 4,667,941 downwards.
TTTTGTTGATTTTCATACTTGGGCCTATAGCCTGTATACTGATTAAACATTAAATAACATTGCATATAGTTATAACAGGACAGTATTGCCGAGTCTAGGTTCAATAAAAAATTGCCGAGTATAGTTTCAATAAAATATATAACCAAAATATGTATGGTTATATACACCTAGCACCGACAGCAGTTGATGCGGTCGTGTCTTAACATACCATTGTAAGAAACTCGTCAAACGAAAAGTTTAATTTCTTCAGGTATAAATAATATATATATATATATATATATATATGGTACAACTCAGCGTCATGTTTTGATTTAAGAAGATCTAGAAGAACAAGAAAAATACTTAGACGACGGTTTCACAGGAAATGAGAATTGCTCTTCAACTTCAGACAATTATCAATATGTATATACTTCTATAATTATTATGTTAACTCCGTGTCACACTGCTCATCATATTTACCCTGATAATGATATAAGTAGTTTCAAAATGTCATAATTATCATAATTAGGTAACAATAAAGCGGCCTATTAACAGTTTGAGCACACAGTTAACCCAATTCGTTTTTAGCATGAGTTGTTGTTGTTTTTTCAATCTGCGGATTAGAGACTCGACAAGCGTTATTCTTTCTTAAGTAAAGACATTTCGTTGACGAAGGCGTTTTAGTTGATGTATATTTGAAGATGAAACTGACTTAACATTTGTTAAACATCTTAAGGTCTTAATGCAAAAGCACGTATTAACAAATCGAGACGCTAAAAAGACTCTTAACTCTGTAAACAAACACTCTCAATTTGTATCCCTTGCTTTTAATTAGAATATCTCAACAGTGAAGTAAACAAAAGGTGAACTTATGAAATAGATTTTTAAATCCCGTTACCACAACGTTTAGCCTTATAAATACATGTACATTAAACTGTTTAGTTATACGATAAGTTGTAAATTATAGTATTTCAATATCTAAAACATTATGATGTATAATAAAGTATATTTTTAAAGGTACGTAACAAAGAATTGATGCATATACCTTGAAGACAAAGTTACTTTTATTATTTTATATTCAAGGAGTACGAAAATATGTTAGTTATGTTTACTAATATAGTTTAGTTCATTTTTAAAAATACATAGTCATGTCGGCATATCTAAAACGTGAATATACATTTAAACATAGAAAAGGGAGTATAACATCATTTTAACTAACGTGTTTATTTTCAAACACAATTAAATTTGGTTAACAAGTTATACATTACTATAATGCAACTAGTTGAGAACAAGCTTAACAATGGTATTATTCTTTAAGAAATCAAAATGGTTGTCTAATTCTTTGATTAAGTCAATGAGAAATGAACTTTTTTTTATTAATTGTAAACTATTAATCCTTAATTGGGACACTCAAATGCGAAGAATATAAAACTAGATATAGTGCTGATTGATATACATATACAGATTCTGATTCAATGCACGCTTCGAAGCATGAGACATGACGTCGATTTTTACAGAACAAAGTACTTCAATGACCTTAACCCTTATGCGTTCCAACATGAAAACATGAAACATGAAAATAGTTTTCCAATACTATGAGGCGGCGATGTATACATAAACATGAACATGTGGTGAGAAAAAACGTTGAGACAAAAAAAAACATATGTTCAAAATAGCAAATAATTTAAAAATATATTAATTTTTGAATTAAATCACCCAATCAGTGAAACCAAACAATGGGAGAAATGTCTGCCACTACTCTCTGGAATGCTCTATCTATTGACATCAGAACTTGCCCATCTTTGACATGTTTGAAAGCATTTATGAAGGCAGGTCTCTTCATATATACATTAATTTTTTTATCGTTGACTTGTACAGCGTTTTGAGTATATGACCTGTGGACAAGGCGCTATATAAATATTTATTTATTTATTTATTTATTTATTTATTTATTTATTTATTTATTTATTTATTTATTTATTTATTTAATAGGATCGACAGATGACTAAATTGTAAATTTATTTATTTATTTATTTATTTATTTATTTATTTATTTATTTATTTATTTATTTATTTATTTAATAGGATCGACAGATGACTAAATTGTAAACAAATTTTCAACGACAATTAAGGCACATTCTATAGATGTTATGTGGTCGACACACTATGACAGAGCTGGGAAGCAAGGGGTTAAATGCATCAAACAGTGACTCAGTGATGCGTCAGCTTCCTGACGCGGCGATGTTAGGAAGCAGTTGAATCAAGGTAGAAGTCCATCCCCTGTACATGCACTTGGAACGGGGTCAGAGGGCCAGGCGCTAGTGTGTATGTAATTCAGTCGAGTGGTCAGAGAAATGGGTTGGGAGAAACAACATATATTACTCATTATGGGCAAACTTTATATTATCAACTAGTGCTAGTAATATGACACACATTATAGAAGGCAATTTCTTCTTTAATGTAAGTCACACTGTTTATGATCTGTCTCTCGGCACTTCGTCAGGTGATGAGCAGGTTACAGATCAGACACGTGATGACCTTGTATAAATAAGAAGTTAACAGACACGTGATGACCTTGTACAAATAAGAAGTTAACAGACACGTGATGACCTTGTAAAAATAAGAAGTTAACAGACACGTGATGACCTTGTACAAGAAGTTCACATCAATATTGCTTGTCGTTTACTTGAATATCCCATCATCTACATTCCTCTCAAGAACCTCAGTGACAGTTAAACGACAAATTAATTATGAATGTTTTATCAGAGCAAGTGACTCTCTAAAGGTGATTAATGAAATGTAATTTAATGTAGTTTTATTGAAAGTTGTCTTATTGTAAGTTAAATCTAATAGAATAGTGGCATATTCATGATGGCATTGTTATGATTTCATTTCGGGTGTTAGTACTTATTGGCCAAATAATAAACTTCATAAAACTTTGAAGCAATGTGCTTTTCGTTATCATTTGTAATTGATTTTATACAGAAGGCTGGTATCCTAAGGGAATTAGCACCATTTCAACCTATATGTGTGTATGTTTGAAGGAATTCATAACTTTGATAATACAATATTTAGCTACAAATACGAATATCTATCATTGTATATCAAAACCAATAATATACTATACCTTTCGATAACAGTAAACACTGCAATGGGTTTTTAAAAATAAGATTAATGTTTTTAAAAGTGGGCATATAACATATGAAATCATATCATACATGAATAAAGGATAATTGATTTATATGTATTTGTGAACGTTATTAGAATATTGCATAGGCAAAACAGATCAACACATAAGATATAGAAGTAGTGATTTAATTGATTGATAAGAACATTAATGTAGAAACATTTTAAAAATTAACTTATAAAAATAAACACTATTGAAGACTCGAATAAATACTGTATAAATGTTGATTAGTCTGTATCCAAATGATAAGCACATTCAGAAATAAATATGTATAGTGGAATGCCTTAATTCTCTATATAACAAATTCAATTGTTTTTTATTTTTAATAAATTATGATTGATATATAATATGAAATGGATAGAGTAAGAGAGAAAGAAAAGCTGAAACAATTTTCCCACTCAATGTTCAAATTATTAAATATAAAAAATAATTCATATAATATATTCGAATATTAAAATATTTCCCAAAAATCGTTCCCATAAAACAATGAGTTTATAAACGAGAAATAAAGGAGCATCAACTAACCGTAAAAGAGGTAATGTCCAGACGGAATTCCAAACAAGATTTAAAGTGTTCGAAAGTAGTCGGTCTCTTTTATACCTCCAAGAATAGCCCTCCGTGTCTAAATATTACACGGGGGTCTAAAGGGATACTCATTAGATCAAACGAGAGGTCTGAACATCTAGAAGCTCGTAAAGATTGTATCTTTTGTCTTAAGACGTGTTTAATCCGTGCCCAGAAAGATGTAAGGTATTTTATTAACACGGGGGCTCTAACACGGGCTCTTTACCCATGGGCGACCAGGCACAATCGTTGGAATGACTTCGGTATTTGCTCAGGATCGCGAAAAGCTGGTATCTTCTTGCTAAGTCTCGAGCAGCGAGAGTTAAGCCGAGACTTGGCTCATATGTGGTGGTCGCAAGTGTATGATTTGTTTATTTATCGCCTTCTCCGGTTAACCAAAAAGCGTTTATATGTCTTCTTACTCCATATTGCTGTCTATTTGTTTTCGAATGATCTATACAACCTTTGACCTTTAAGACAAATGATTTGATATTCGGAAGTACGTCGATTAACGATTTCATGTAAGAGAGAGCACCGAGGTGTTTAGATACGTAATCAAAGGTGCTTCAAGGACGTTCAGTTCTTGACTATACTCTTACACCTTACTCTCTGGTTGCACAAAGGGAAAATATAATGCGGATTTAAAATGAAAATTGAAACTAAGACACTACTTTTGGCTGTAAGTTTAGTTAAGAAGTCACTCAATAGCGGTATTCTGTGATTACAGTTATACCAGTCATTACAGTCACTTTGATGGTTGTTGGAAACCATTTGAAACGTTTTGTCACGTTTTTCTTAGACGTTTTACTGTTACGACGTTATTTTTGCATACACATTACGCTTAGATTGCTCCTTTATTCGTAGTTTTAGTTTTAACGTCATTTGAAAACGTGTGTATATGAAGATGATGCCTTACATGAAGTTTTATCGTTTTTAACCTAATTAATGGATAATTTCAATCCCTTTTACTAACTTAACTGTGAACATCTTTAACGTTTTATCTTATTTATAGACAAAGCTTTTACTATTTCGCGATATTTGAAGACTTTTTTTAAAAAAAATTACGACGTCCTTTTCTATACACGTCTTGTAATTTGCAAATTTGATTTTGCATTATTTCAAGTTCGCTTGAATATAGCACGACTTTATAATTAATGTCAATAGTTGACAGAAAGTTTTCCCTTTTGAATCTTTGTCCCTGTCTCATCTATGGTTGTATTTCCCGAATTCCTGAATTGAATAGCGTTAAAAACGACCGTTTATTGATGTTGCTGTCAGAGGATTTTCCATTTTTAAAATCAAATTTAGTTGTGCAATCATTGATGCTTTGTGGGTTTTTTTCCTAGGCTTCGCGTTGTCTTCAGGAAGATACATTCTCATATGTTGTGATGTTATTTTTTATATGCGACATTTGTTAATGTTTCCCAATCTGTTCTTGATGCTATGTTAATGTTTGCAATATATTGTGATGTAATTTTATGATGTGCAAACATGTTTTACATTTCAAATCTGTTGTAATATTAATTATGATATGCGAACAGTTTTAATGTTTCCCAATCCGTTGAGGTTATTTAAAGGTACATGGTCAGTTTTGCATGATATTGTATTTGGTTCTAAATTGTACCACATTACAATATGTGCTGGTTTAGGTTATATCTTCTTACTCGACTTTCATATTCACCCCAAAAAGCTTTAAAAATCAAATATATAAATATTTTTCAATGAAAACCAAGGAACGGTCTCATGCATGTGTAGTAGCCGACAATTATGGCTCTATCTCACGTATGTACTCGTTATAAGACCAATTAAACGCTATAGAAGCAATTTTGTCTTCCTATCTACTTTATTAAAGTTTCGAAAATTACGTTTGACTTAATGGCTGCAACAAGCCAATGTCCATTGTCCTGTTTTCTATCATAAGCACGACTTTGAATGGTTGTATTTTCGTTATAATGAATAATAATAATAATAATAATAATAATGGATAGTTTTTATATGAACTCACCTTAAACTGGTTATTTTCGGTTAAATTTGATAATTCTCAATTTTAAAAAAAAAACAAATTATAACTTTGGACATATATGTGACCACATCAACATGATAATGTCCCTTTAATGATATGCAAAAACAGATATTCCAATCTGTTGTAATATTATTAATGAATTGCGATCCGTTTTAATGTTTCCCAAACTGTCGAGGTCTTATTTAATGATATGCAAAAATATGTTTCCAACCTTTTGTAATGTTATTTATGATATGCCAACAATTTTTCCCAGTCTGTGATATGTTATTTTTATAACATAGACATACTTTTATGAAAACGGTTTAATGTCGTTTCGTTATAGGATAATACTGTTAATATTCGTTTTATGCTGTAAAACAAATCACAATATGCACAATTGGTCAACGTTTCCTAATCAGTAAGAACATTAGGTTAACAATATGTAAATAGTTTTAGTGGTCCCCATTATGTTTTAATGATATTCATATCTTGTTATTCTAACCACTATAACGCATCAGTGTTGCTTCGAGGTTCTTTCTGTCACAACAATTTAAATGATTTTAAAAACTAAAAATTTAAATAAAGCTACTAATTTATAGTTTATGTCACATTAGAAAAGTGTTCGCTTGTGTAAAGCGTCCCATGTAATACACTTTACAAAATATGTCTTTGATCTTAATAACAATATATGACACATTATTATATTGTTTTTAAAATTACAACCCATCTTATCCCAGTAATGCTTAAACTTGTTGATAGTTTTCTTTCAAAGCGTTGTTGGTAGTTTTTATTCTCTAGCGACTTTGTACAGTATTGTGTATTTGTATGACATTTTCTTTTAAAAATACAACCCATCTTACACAAGTAATTGTTTAGTTTTCTTTCAAAGCGTTGTTGTTTTTTAGGTTCTCCAAAGTTATGTAATAAGCAAACTAATCGATATCGATGTCTTAATGTTGAAATTGTCTTTGACGTCATATCACGTGACTGCTGCCAGCCTGATTAACTCTCGGGGATTTCCGGGAAACGACTCGCACCGAAAACGTTTTTTCAACGTTTCTACATAAAATGTCACATTTTAATATTTTCTGACACACTTTGTCTTAAAAAATACTGTTGAACATGTTAAAACAAAGTTTTTCTCTAATAGTCTCATTAAATGTGAAAATTGTTAAGCAATGTTTGTTTACAATTTTCTTTGAAGGAATATATGCATACTAGATAGCCATTTATGATGCTTTCGACCTTTGATATTTCAACTCGTAAACATCCTAATGACATAACACTGACACTAGGAAGTAATTAACACCAAATACTTCAGTTTTACAAATGAAATAATATACACTTTGCAGATCATCTTTGAAACTTGCTTCCTTGATTGTGCTGTTAAACAACATTATTCCAACAACCACAATTCAAATCTCATCACACAGGATCCGGAAAACTTCCGCCAGCGTTTCTAAAAATAAAAAAATGAGAGATAATCCCCAGATTACAGATAATAATCTTCAAATACACCTTTATTCTAGTTGATACCATGTAAGTAAAATCCACAAGATCTGCAGGTAAGATGATGTAAGTAGGATATATATACGTACATGCCTTTAATTGAAGATATCAGAGTTATTGTATCATTTTGATACTCACATTTGTTTCGCTTGAAATGTTGTCAACATATGTGTTACTAAAATTGTATTAAAATACCGGAAATATATTTTAATAGCCAGTTTTACAACATAACCGATAATAAAGCTTGCCGTTTCTTCCTTGCTGTGGGACGGACAACTCTAAATCTCTCAGTTCGAGGTGAAATGAGCTGGACTAGACCCCCTTCAAATCACAAGACGTAAACGTAATCGTATCTAACATGTATTCCATATTTTTCATTAACAACATTGACTTTTTTAAAGCTGGAGAGATAGTGTTCTGCTTCAACATTCACAACATATTCTGAAGACTGCGTTCATATATAGACTCTACAACGAGTCCATGGGCTCTTGACCGCGTTCTAAATGACATTTACTGTAGAAATATTGAAATGTCACCTTAGGGGCTCGGTTTAGTCTGGGCTCTGACAGAATGGTATTTAAAAACGCTGTAGCACGTTTTTCGTAAGTTTTCTCAAATTTGCTATTTATTATTAAAGTTTATGCAATATCTTGGTACATTAATGAGTAAAACACCTCATTACATTAGTCGTATCCATAGAAAACGGTTATCCGTATAAAGCCACAGTGGTGCTGAACTCTTCAGTGTGAGACATAGATTTGTAGGTCTCATTAGGATTTGAGACAACAAGATGGTTGACAATTTCATCATTGTACCATATTTAAAACTCTCCTCTGGGTGTTTAGATATCGTTACATTACTCAGATCATCTGAACTACCATTGATGGATAGGAAATGGACTCGCATGTCTAAACCGATCGCGAACCATGTACAATCGTTTTAAAACTCTTTTTATTGAATCAGGAGTAGCACTTATTAATATGTTTGTGGTAGTACTTTATTTCAGTAAGAAAATGGTGCTACAGCGCCTTTAAAATTAACCAGTTTTCGAGCAGGTTTCGTAAATCATCTCATATCAGAATGAACGATTTTCTACTGAATTCACCATTCGGATTTGCACTAACCGCTCATTCAAGCACACCTTGTGTACTGTCCAAGCTATTCTCAACCGTCCATATCGCAGTGTCTTCTATAAGCCCTTTCGAAAGTCGTACATGCAATTGTTGTAACAGTCATTTTCTTGTTAGTTGCAGTTTTTATAATAAAATCCGGTCTGAATTTTTTAATAAGCCTTTGTGAGAAATCCTTCAACATGTTATCTTCATTTGATAAGGCCATATATTTAACTGCCGATTAAGCACCATATAAAACCCGCAGCCGCAAAAGTCATTTACATTTCCTGTGCATGGTATTTCTTTTTAATGTATTTTTATTCTTATGTGCAACACGTTTTATAATGAATTTTAAAGTCTAATGTGTCAATTGTGCCGGATTATTGCTTATTAATAGACGTAATTAAATTTGTTTTACGTAAACTATTTTGCGAAACAAGCGGCGATCGATGTCCCTTGAACGAAAGTGGATTATGGTACCGTTCTTTGAATGCAACATTCGGGTTTATGCGACATTAAATATTATGAAAAAATTGCAAACGTTAAAGAAAAGACAGTTGTATGTGATGACTCATTTACCTGACACGTATTTACCTTGCCAACATGACACAATCCCTTTAAAGGGGCAGTAGCACGTTTTTTGCAAAATTTATTTTTAAAACTTTCCCATTTAAAATGATAGTTTATGTCATTTAAACTAATTTTAGAGGGTAAAACATCTTATTACACAAACCAATTATCTGTAGTGGTAAAAACTAAGTTGTGTATAAAGCAAAAATTGCATGGCGGCCATCTTATTGAGAACACAATATATTATTATGTATTACAAAAACGTTTCCCATGGCTTTACCGAAACATGTACATTCATTTTAAACTTTATTTTCTGAATAGAGAACGATGTTTTACCATTGGTGAAATTATTTTTCAAATACATTTCATCAACTTATTTGAGCGAAAAAAACGTGCTACTGCCCCTTTAAGGCTATTGCCAGATGTAGATAGGCACATTTAATTACAAGGCAAACAGTTCATTGTGTTTCTCTCGTTCCTCTGTTTACCTACCGTGGTATACATAATTACATGTACATATATTGACGTTTCCGTCTTAGTGTGACCTTCTACTAAAAATAACATGCAAGTCAAATATGTATCGATGTCTCACAAGGAATGTCGCTTCATGATCATCGTGATGATATGATCATTAACAGTTGGGTTCTAATTAAAGCAACAAATCGACAGCGTGCTCGGAAAAAACGTTCGTAAAAAATATTCAAGGTCCATTGGCATTACAAATCAGTTTGACATTCGCAGATCTTAAGTCTAAACTTATATTGGGTATCAATTCAATGTTCATGCCTTACTTTGTTTCATAAACGAGCAACTCGACTTGGTAGCAACCTAGCAAGAACGAGGGTTCATGCGATATTCACACGAAAATAATGTTTATGTATTGTCAAAGTAACGTGACCTCCCGTCCTAAATGCAGAGAGCGACCTTATGGAAATAACATGACGCCATAGCAGTGTAACATTGTTAGATTTGGGATCACGTTATCTGCAATAGTACAGATTCTTGTACTTTTTGCGGGACGAGTCCCTTGCAGGGTTCGAACCCACACCCTCAGAGTCAGGCACCAATCGTCAGCACTGATATGCCAACAGCTTATCTATTCGGCCACCGTGACCTCATAGCACTGCAAAGAGAAAACTTTCCGGGAATCAATTTCCATTATGTGGCAATTGACAAAGTGTAACTTTGAGATTATCAGCATACCAATGATAAATGCATTTAATCATAATCAGTTTTGAGAAATTGTAACATGTAATGTTGAAGTTTTTTCATTCTTCGGTGTATTAAAGGGTTTTTGCTTAACATCACATGACGAAGTGTGAACATATTTTAATTATAATCAGTTTGAGGAAAGTAGTATGTGTGCTAGAAGTTTCGCTTGGTGTCGCTGACTGTCTGTCAGCCGGGGATGTAGTTTGATGGTACAGTCATGATAGGGGAGTGAGCATTTCCTTCACACTCAACCATGATGTGTTCATTCCTCGATTGTTGTCTATTTATGGTCCCTAGCCAGTGTATTAGATCGAGGAGGAGTAATGTTGTAGGATAAACTTAAACAGGTTTGAAAAAGTTCGGAGGAGACTTTAAACGATACAAGTATATGAAAAGACGGGAAATAATTTGTTATCGTGGATGTATATGTTTGATATTTATTTTGGCTTGCTTGATTTAAACATATTTATTGAAAAAAATGGATTGGGTACACGTTATCCAACTCAGTGAAACCCTCTCCTAGTTCAAGTGCTGACACATAATGATGAAACGTAATATACTTACAAGGATATATGGAGATAGATATGCAGTAATTGGCAAAATGAAAGACGTAGACAGGTTAAGTGATAGACAAATTTAAAACAAATAATACTGATATTATAAAAGGTTATATAGAAGATATTATATATGAGTGTCTATGTCTTGAAATATGTACGACACGAGTGCTTGAATATTAGTATTTACCAAGCGAGAGCGAGGGATATACCGATATTCAGACACGAGTGTCGTAATTATAGTATGACACATAGACACGAATATAATATTCTGTTTATTACCGAAGTCATGAAATAAATGAAAATATGTTAAAATCCATTTTTGTCCATAGGCTGGCGACGCAGCATTTGGAACGCAACGTTATAGACGAAACGTGACGTCAAATTATTGTTTATGACGGTATGTCACATGAAAAGGTGATATTTTGCCCTAGAGCATTGTATACAAGAAATAACACCCTCTATGCTTACCACCGTAGGTAATAAAAGCGGGGTATCATATTGTCATTGTAAAAACATGTGACAACCTTTAAACAATAATTCAAGATTAACCAGTATTCTGTTATTCTGGCATAGTGAACTTATGTTTCGAAACATTTGATGTCTGATATTAGAACAATAATAAATTTGGAAAATATTAGTGATTAATTTGCACTTACATCCAAGAATATCTACAAAACAATTGTTTAGCTAAAGCATTGTTTAAACTGATATTTGAATATCTAATGACTGATTATGAATTATGTTAAGTTTCCTTTTACCAAATGAATGTTGGTGGTTTAAACTTATACTGTGGGAATATATACGATCTAAAACTTTAATGGAAACAGATTACCTTATTTGTAGTGAGTGATTATTCCTATTCTGCGAATATATACATATATATATATATATATATATATATATATATATATAGCACTTATCATGAGAGTCTCGGGCTTAACATTGAACTTAGGAAGGAAGTTATATTCACAATGCTGTTTATATGGATGTGTCAATGTCATTTACAATCAGATGAGAATATTATTCCAAGTTATTTATGAATTTTTAAAACTTACATTGATTTTCGAATTTCAAATTCATAATTGCATACTTATCCTTTAAATAAGAGTAACTTATGTTTGCTTGGAGTGTAGATAACGAGCCAATGTTTAATCCACAGGGATAACGTTTGGATATTTCTGTTTCGTGTATATCTTGCATAAGCCTATGATCGATAGTTGATTGATGTGTTGTCAGCGAACATGACTGTGTGCAGCACAATCTGCTTCATCTGCAATATTGTTGACATATACAATAAACAGAAAGGGATCCAGCAGTGAACCCTGGGCTACCAACGTTGATAATGTTTAGAAAACCTCTTTGGAATCTACCATATAGTAACAAACGTAAGAGGGTTATAATCCATAGGAGGGTAATCAATTTACCTATTTTAGAACAACAAGTTATATGTGTCTCATAGGCCTGATGGACGGGTGCTATATAATACTGTTTTAATATATTTTATGTATGGAATTTTAGCATGTGACACACAAATAAACTATATATATATATATATATATATATATATATATATATATATATATATATATATATATATATATATATATATCAATTCAGTAGCCATAACCGGATGTTCCCGAAGGCGTTGGCATACTTTTGTATTATTTTCTTTAAATCACTAGGATTCATGTATGTCAGATAAATAATAGTAAGTTTGTAAAGCCAAAACCGTACTGAAACATATCTTGTAAGTTTTTGAAGATGGGGTATTTACAAACCATTAGGATTCTTTAAAATCGGTAACGTTTTGTATGCATATACGAAACTTTAAACAACGGGTTTCAGAAATGAGAAATTAAAACCTTTTTAACCAAAACAGGGCCTCATATGTCTCTCTGTTCTACAACCTGTGGACGTACACTCTCGAATCTATCCCATAAGTATCACTATCAAAGGACAAACAGCATACAGTATGTTTTATTTGCATGCTCCGTTGTGACTTTAACGTCACTGATGCAGTCTGTATGTAGGCTACTATTGATTTTTGTATGTAAGTTCTTGGCCCATGCCACTTGGCCTGTGACCTTTTGGTTTTGACTTATGGTACTTACTGAAAATTATATTATATGTAGCTAATTAATTGACTTTTTGAAATGGTTTGAGAACAATTAATTAATGTCCAAACACATTATGAATAACTGAATGGATGAATAATAAGCTTGAAATCCAAACATCTAATTTGTGTTTAATAATCCGGGACGATACAAACCAGAAGAGAAAAATGAACAAAAAAGATAATCTTTTTTCTGTAAACGTTTTTGTTTTTAAAAACTTACCGAATCTAAGGTAGTGAATATTCTAAATGGTCAAGTTATAGTATTTGTTTCGTAAAAACCAATAATGTAGCAATGATTTGTATGCATGAAACAAATGGTTTTTTACGGTAACATTCGATTTAACAAAATCAAGTTAAGTCTCTATAGGTCCCAAGTATAGTCAATACTTTTCCCATGTAATCATATTCTCCTTTCACAAGATGAAATGGCGTCAAATAACGTAGTAGTAATTTCTCATCTCTTCGCTAAAGAGCGATTTACAAGCAGCGACCTTGACCTTTGCCGTCCCACGCTATGTTTGCTGGCCAAGGTCACAACTAAAGAGATACGTCGACTTCTGTGAGGCTAAGTCGTTTTTCACGGAGGATTTTTAAATTTATGTATATTTAGTTTACTTATCTGTTATTATAATGTCTGGCCGGCTGCTCAAGCCACCTATATCCGATGATTTAAATCTACTTGTGGACCCTGGCGATGGTATTAACTGCTTGACGTGCTGTTTCCAGTGAAATACATCTCAGCGGCTTATAAGGTGTATTTATGCTTCAAACAGAGCGTTGTGTACAATGTAGCTCCCAACAGTTTAAACTAATCTCAAAATGTTTTGACGACAGTTCAATTGCAGATTGAGAAAGGGGGGTCACATATCACAGGAACCAAACGAAGTAACAGGCAACAAATGAAGAATGTAACATATAATGTCTTTGTATCAGGCAACAAATGAAGCATGTCATATGTGATGTCTTGGTCGCAGGCAACAAATGAAGCATGTAACATATAATGTCTTTGTAACAGGCAACAAATGAAGCATGTAACATGTAATGTCTTTGTCGCAGGCAACAAATGAAGCATGTCATATGTAATGTCTTGGTCGCAGGCAACAAATGAAGCATGTAACATATCATGTCTTTGTAACAGGCACCGAAGGAAGCGTTTTATATATAATGCCTTTTGTCACAGACAGCAAAGGAAGCGGGTCATAGGTAAATTTTTTGTCACAGGCAGCAAATGATGCAGCTCATATAGAACGACTTTGTCACAGACAGCAAATGAAGTGGGCCAAAGATATTGCTTTCTCACAGACACCAAACAAAAGTTAAAAGACAGTTTGTTGTTGACAAACACATTGTGTAACCAACTGTTCTCGCTGTAACACATCAACGGCACAACAATGGAGAGGGCTTTTATAAGTTGGACAACTTGTGCCCAATCCGTTCCACTTCTTTGAATAAAATATGTTTAAACTAACTGGTACAACAACATGTTACTAAGATGAATAAGAAAACACACGTTGTATGTATTCAAAATAGAAACAAAGACACACAAAGAGCATAAGGATCTTCAAATCAAGATTAAACTTAAACACTATGTTATTTTTATATCAGTTGTATGGAAAATTAAACTTGAGGTATAATTATTGGACTTTGGAATGCAAAAATCTCACACACTTTACGTGAACTCTTAAACGTGGAACGGCCACTGTTGAGAATATTACTTGAAGGGCAATGACCTATACTCTATTGTTGCTATACTTGAGGTGTACATACAGTGCCCAGTAGGACGATAACATATTTGCTTGTAGTTGTCAAACACGGTGTTTTAATAATCCTATTTATGCCCTATGATTAAATATATTTGTAAATTACACAAAAATCAGTATTAAAAATTCTCATTTCATTGTATAACGTCGTTTACTCAAACACGTCAATTTACAAAGTTCAAGGTGCTTACAATTACAAGGATAACAAAACATAAGTATTTCCACACAAATGTAACGTGATGTGTATTTCTTAATTTTTGATTTCATATGTTTAACAAAGACCTCGTCGACGAAATTGTATTCTTGTATCCCACCTATGGCCATATCTCCTTCGAATGCCGATTTCATTTTGAAGAGGGTTTCTGTGGCACATAATTCCTAACTGTCGGCCATCTTGGTCACACAAAACATTGACATACAATGAACAACAAATTCGTTTACTGTTACTTTGTACTAGCTTTTGTTTTGTCTCGGAAATACGTGCACGGAACCACTGTATATGGTTCAACTTGATATCACTAGGATATATTGTAACCGGAGCAACTTGATGAGTACAGTTGCCAGTGATTCCGGTACAAAGTGTCATGTTGTTGTTTACCAATGTGACTCTCACAAATATATGTGACACCGACCTGTGTATAGCTTAAAACGGAAACATCTGTCGTAAAACTGAGAGCAATACTCGCATATGTTGGCGCTGATACTTCCTGTTAATGAACTCCTATACTTTCTTTCTCCACCTATTTTTCTTTCCCCATCTCTCTCTCTCTCATATTGTTTCCATATGTTTATTGTTATTGATACATCATGGGTTAGCATACTTACATACTTACTTATACATTATTAAAATTCAAAACCATATTTGATTTTGAATTGTTTACTGTTGGTTTAGTATTTGTTAGATAATCTGTTCGGTTCTGAATACTAATATTCATTAGATCAAAACATTAATCGATAGAACATTCCGATTATTTAGGATAGAGAAGTTATTGTAACGACTAATAACCGTCTTTGTGTGCCTAGTTAGGTCAAGTGTGCCATAGACATATATAGTTCTCTCGGTCATAACTTTCACGATCATGACATATGTTATATCTATGCTACAAAACATTATGCAGTATGTATGGGTTGGTGAATAACTCGGGTTGTAATATGCGAAGCTTATCACCCAACTTGTACTGTGCATGTATAATGCATACTGCCAATGAGGCATAACTTGATTTTCCTCGCGAGTGTTCATAAACAGTTTGGTGGACTGAGCCACTTCCCTGTGCACAACCGGATGCATTAATCAAAGCATCGGTATTACACGCTCAATTAGAAGTCAAATATCTACATGAAGCAGATTTAATTGGTACGGACGCATCTTCCCCCGAAAGTCAAAACTCGTGCAAGTCTCCATCAAACTTAATTGAAGGTGTGTTGCATTCGTCAACTTTGTTTTGTGCTAGCGTATCACTACGCACACTAACACAGAAAAGGTTACGAAATGCAGCAAGGCTGAAATTAGCTTAGACGGAGTCAATATACTTTTCTGTCGACGGTCACGTGATGCCCTCTCGACAAATCACATCGCTTAGAAAAATATGCTTACATAATAATGGGAGTTGTGACTTGTAGGGTAAGTTGGTACTGGCGTGGTCAAATCAAATATGGAACATTCCATAACCATGGGATCACTTCAGATGTTCGTGTATACGGTGAGCATGTGCTGCCCTACCGTTAGCACTTCAGAGTAGTTGTTGATACTTACCATGTGTATGTTATACTATTCTTGATATATATGCAGATCCATTTATGAGTAACATACATAAAAAAGAACAGAGAAAGTACCAGAAATAGTTCGTCGTTGCTCCCTCATCACAATACGCTGTTCAGAGAAACACAAGGATCAAGTTCTTCGTGTCCGGTGTGAGTGTCGCGTGCATCTTTGCTACTTCCGGAATGGCGATTTTCGTATCCGAATGGAAGATGCTACTTGTGTATAAAATTCCGGAATAACGAGACAAAGGGGGACCCATCACCCCACGTTTTGTATCAATACTTCCTTATTCAAATTTGAAGAAATTAATCACTAACTGGAAATAAAAGCACGAACTTGTGATGTTTGGAGCTGGAACTAACTATAACATTAATCACAGTTTGATTTAAATTAATTCACAATAAAATGCCAGTGATAACCTCAGCTAAAACTGTATCAAACAAACAAACCATTTAACACAGTTGTATTTGGTAAACAAATCCTCCAAAGTATCATTGCACTCAAAAAGGAACATGTGATGACGTCAGCTAGAAGCAGTAAAACACCAAACACAAATCAAAAACTAAATTAATTGTCAACATAGGTTTCAAGTTTACTGTATTGAAGAAATTCTGAAATTCAGAATTCGAGGACGGCTTACGAATCGTGCCGTGTAGGCCTCTTTGAAAAATTTCGATAATAACTGTCCTAATGCTAGCCCGCTTTCCCCTCCACTCACAAACACCAACCCATTGACGTTCAGTGTACTTATTTTCTTCAAATAAAAAATTGAAAAAGATCCTCAGAGATTATTCAGAGAAGTATAATGCTTAAATGTAAAACGTGTCCTATCTCGATATTTAAAAATTGTTGTGATAGTTGTTATGTAAAATATGAGTTTTATTGCCTTTTTATAACAAAACAAGAAATCTTGCATTATTTGTTATAAAATATTCAGAGTAGAACCATAACCGATTCAAGTAATATAAGTATTACATAATTTTGTATATACGGTAACATAAGTGAGGATAATCTAAATTTATCTTGATAATTACCACTAACAGTGTGATAAGAATAGAAAAACGCGAATTAATAATAAATACTTCCCCTTAAAACTAGTAAAAACAATTGTTTCTGGGATGATCACATAAATAACCTATATTACAGGATGGTACTAACTTTCCTCTCGGTAAAAATAAACAACACTATTAAAATAATTCCGGAAGAGAATGCATATAAACCGTTTAAGACGTCAAAAGGATTTTGCTTATTTAGTTGGATTGTAAAATTGGATGCTTAACAGATGAGACCGGAAATGATTTATGGATTAAGTTACTGAAGTGCTACGCATTTGGATGTGAGAGTGAGAAAGGGTGCTAAATCGAGAGAGTATGGGGAAGGGAATAGAGAGAAAGAGAGAGAGAGAGAGAGAGAGAGAGAGAGAGAGAGAGAGAGAGAGAGAGAGAGAGAGAGAGAGAGAGAGAAAGAAGAGAAGAGGGAGAGGGAGAAGAGAGAAGAGAGAGAGAGAGAGAGAGAGAGAGAGAGAGAGAGAGAGAGAGAAGAAAGAGAGAAGAGAGAGATAGAGAGAGAGAAGAGAGAATGAAAGAGAGAGAGAGAGAGAGAGAGAGAGAGAGAAAGAGAGGGGAAAGACAGACAAAGAGAGAGAGAGGCAGAAAGAGAGAGACAGAGACATACATACATACACACATACATACACACATATGTACGTACGTACGTACGTACATACATACATACATACATACATACATATATACATACATACACACATACATACACACATATGTACGTACGTACGTACATACATACATACACACATATGTACGTACGTACGTACGTACGTACGTACTTACTTACATACATACATACATGCATGCATGCATGCATGCATGCATACATACATACATACATACATACATACATACATACATACATACATACATACATACATACATACATACATACATACATACATACATACATACATACATACATACATACATACATACATACATGATGATGAATAAGAAAGTAACGTGACCGGTATACATTTGACTAGTGTTTACTGCATATTGTTTCTCCTCCATAACAAAACATTTCCGTATGTTATTTCAGTCTTTTTAACATTCAAGGTCACTATTAAAGGTATACACATAATATATATATATATATAAAACACAGTAGACTATTCCGTTTTGTTTTCCCTAATGGTTGCAATACTGCCGAAGTGGCGTTAACAATAACTCCCTCACTCACTCCTTTTATGCCCAAATCCTACCAATCCTTTTGTATGGCGTCGAAGAGTGGGGTCATTTTATAACTTTCTTAAAATTGAACAAGTGAATTATGATAGTTTGTTAGGAAATGCAAATTATTTATAGCAAAAATAATTATTTATGGTGAATGTGGACGTTACCCACCGTACATAAAGGCACAATGTCGTTGTAACAAATACTGGCTTAAACTCGTAAATATGTTCAACCAATGAATACCAAGAAAAGAAAGATGTATTGTGATAATTGTGGTTATGTCAACTATGCTTCATCTGTACGTGATTTATTGTGTTCATATGGATTTGGTTATGTTTGGTTATTTCAAGTTGTCGGTAGTGAATCATTGTTTCTTCGGACGTTTAAACGAGTTGCAGTTGATATGATAAGAGTTGATTAGACATCCTAGTGATAGAAAATGTGTTACACAACTTCGTACATCTACACATCGTCTTATGATTGAAATTGGTAGATACAATAGCACTCCAAGGGAAGACCGAACTTGTGAATATTGTAAAAGTCAAGGTTATAACGTCATTGAAGACGAGACATTTTATGCTAATTGGTCCTAACTATTTACAACTTAGAAAGCTATATCTTAAACAATGTTACTGGATTAGACCTAGTGTGTATAAGTGTGTGTTATTATTTAAAGATTCACACAAACCCACGTTGTTGAAAGTAGCTTAATTTATTAAATTATCAAATGAGTTAAGAATTAAATCACAATACTATGTCCAGCCTCTATAAATGAAATTAAAATGTTTGTTATGTTCATGACTGTAACCATGTGAATTGTGGACGAGGAACAAATCTGTTTAAGTCCAAATACATTTCTTCTTTTTATGTAAAATACAGACAAGGAACAGTTTAATCCAAGAAAGAACGAGATATATATATATTGTATAGACAATATACTACCTGTACCAGAGAAATATCTAACATCTAGTATCAAAAAACATAGATATATTTTTGTTAGGATAAGAGCGAGTATTTTAAAGTTAAAGGTAAATGAGGGGTGAGGCTTGGAATTGACTATCAACAACGTAGTTGCCCTATGTGTAATACAGGAATCGAATGTTAGGACAATTTAAGAACTCATTATATACCACATTTATATTATGATAATCCATTCATCTATAAATTGAAACAAATAATATCCTCTTTTTCTGTAAAATTGATAAACAATTTATGTAAATATTATGTTTGAGCTCTGAATTAGGACATCATGTTAATAGATAGTTACCACGTTATATTATTATATATTTATATGCTATGTATTTACTAGTGTATATATGTATCCTTGTATATGGGCCGATTGCCTTCATGCGAATGAAATACTGGACGTGACTTGATTGAACTTTTCAACCTATCTGTAAAATGCATGTCTGATTCAGTTCACAAAATGACAGATTAACAGATTGTCTTAAAATTAGACATTTCGCATTGCGAAAGTTTACATCGATGAAGTCATGTTTTGAATTCGTCTGGGCAGAGATTATATTCGTCACATCATGGTGTCTTAATGAAGACAATTGACAATTGACAGTTTCTGTATGATACATGTATGAAATATATCAAGTTTGTATGATGAGTCTTCACTGTATTACATTTGTTCAAAATGTATTCCATTTTGATATCTCTTCTTTTAAATTTTGTCTTTGAAATTTGAAACTTTGATAATTTAATAGTCAAATGCATCAGCTGTGGTGTCCCACACCCATGATTGAAATACATATTTAGCAATAAATAAGAAAACAAAATGTTCTGGATTAATCCTGCTGTATCGTGAAGGAGAAACCATATTCTCTTAAACGTCGTGCATCTTGAAAATAATGAAGTTTTTGTCTCAAAATCAAAACAAAAACGTATGTATTCCACATTTAAAGGCCCCTCAAAGACTGGAAAAAATAATTATTACAAGATGAAGAAATTTGCAACAAGAACATTTCTTCTGCAGGTATATAAATAAGTTACACCTGTACATACCTGTAAGAAGTTGTCAGTGTGGAGGTCCAGCCCATTATGTGCATACCCAGCAAGGCTACAGATTGTCTTCTCCACAAAACACTTCCGACAATTTACATAAGAATTAAGAATTGATGGTTGACAAATGTGCAAACTCGGTTATTTGAACTTTGAGATTTTGACGAAGATGTCGAGAAAGTGTGAGCCATTTTCCTTTATTTACTTTATATCCGTTACTTACCGCGACGCCATTCTGAAAAGGTGATGTTTGGAAATGGTTCAACATGATTCTTACCTGCACTTTTTAAGACAAGTTTAATTGAATTGTATTGAAAAGATGGGGAAATGTGAAATGTCAGAACTGTCATTTTTCAAAACTTAGTTATGCTTACTGAAAGTATCAGGAAGAGTTACACTGGAATTAACAACAAGCAGTGCTAGTGATTAAAACGGTTTATGTTTTATTTGGAAGTGGATGTAAACATTATATCCTAGATAAATTGTTTAGCCACTCAAAACAGTTTGCATGTGATGTATCATGTTGTTTTTTTATATGATGAAATTGGAATAAAATTTATATAATTGCATATGCCTCTGTATGAAACCTAAGTAGAAATATTATTTGTTAAATAAATAAAACAGCTGTAAACAGAAACAATAAGAGAAAAGTTATAATTGATGGTGTGTATGTGGTTGAAATTATGCATGCAGGTACATATCCATTTTCAATTGGCTGTAAAGTCCGAATGGAGATGAATTGCAAATCGAGACTGTTTATCTCTCGCTGCAAATAAATAATCTCAAGTGAAGAGTCTTACAGTTTATGTTACAGTAATGTTATCAAATGATCCGGCCGATTTAGAGTTCATTCCACGACAAACAGCATTACCAACGAGTGTTATTGTTTCGGGTACTATCAAAGCCTAATATTAAGTCAAGAAAGTGTAGGGATAATTTGAACAATTTGTGATGACAAAGATATAATTATTCTAATATAGTAAGTTGTATATAAGGTGAACGATGAAAGTGTAAGCTTTACAAGATTTCTTATGTTGGTGGTGTCTATTTTTAAGGTGAAAATGGAGATAGTCTGTTTCTAAATAAGGCTTGTCGTATTCAAACATGTTTGGATAGGAGAGATCTTGTGAAATACAAATTTTTCTCTTGTAAAGAATGCTATGCCGTTTTGAAGAATATATATATATATATATATATATATATATATATATATATATATATATATATATATATATATATATATATATATATATATATATATATATATATATATATATATATATATATATATATGGTTTTGACTGGGTCAAACTTCTTTAATACAATACGATGAGCTATTTTCGACCAGTATATCGGTCTTTTCAAGTATGGTTAACATGTGGAAGATTGCATATTTATGTTCATATATATATTATATATATTGACGGTGAATACTAATCGAACAATTGTACAACTAGTATGTAAATATAAAACAAATCTCAACAACTTTATCCTTGCGAAAATAAGGTCCGCCCATTCATATTGACCGATATTTATTACGTCAACCAACGCCTTGGTTGGAAACATGGAAATTACACAACCTCTCGGAAAGTTCGCTATACAACTGAGTGTACGGTTTCCACGCTCTGGTGTTGAAAGGTTGAAATATACAGTAAACACACATCCGTGATGACCAGCCAATGATATCGCCGGGAAACACGGAAGTTTATCAATGCGAAGAAGCCAGTTATCTAGGATGTACAAGGCTATTCTATCATTATCGTACAGTCGCGGTGAATGGGTACAGTGCATTTGATTCTAGTACATTGTTTCGTGTGGATAACGAAACGGCTTTGAATTATAAAGTTATTCGGGCGTTGGCATGACATTGAATGTCGGTATCACCATGGCGACGAAGACGATGTTCATATTGGGATGTATTTCTATAGCGTATACGACTGGTAGGTGTGATTGTGCTGCATGGAATCAAAGGCATGAACAATATGAATATATATATATATTCCTTGAATACTTATTGTTGTATGTCATGGTTTGTTGACATTGGTTAGCTTTTTTGGTTGTTTTTTATATTATTTTATTTCAAAAACTTCATATCAGGAAATCTTTCTTTTATAAACAACTTAAACAACTTTTTTTCTAACAAATATTTCATCAAATATCTTTACAAAGAACTGTAAGGTCAGAAGACTAAATATTATTTATTTCATTTAGCTTTCGATAAAATGTTCACAAGTATTATCTTTCTTTCCCAAAATCATTTTTTATAAAATTATTTTGAAATATACCAATTTACTTATGCAAGAGTTGTCGTTAAAAGTAACTGATAATATTCCGATTCATGCTGGCAGTTTACTTTACCTTGAAACGTGCCGATTTCAGTTCAAAGTTGGATATTCATCCCCAATCGGCAGATATATATATATATGATAATTACTTGTTCTCAATGCAAACCTAGGAATGTGAATCATTGACGCCGTTTTAAACATTTTGCACTTCAGTTAAAAGTTAAATATCATTATAGTGCGAAAACTTATAACCATGTTTTATCCAATAAATCCAACAAGTCAAAACAATTGGTTATGAAAATGTCCTTCTGATGTCCTCTGGTTGCCCTGGTGTAATGGTTAGTTCTCTCGACCAGAATCAATCAGGTTGCAGATTAATTCGAACATTTCTTTCAGTATTTGCGATTTGCTTTTGTTAAGAAATGCTATTTTACCAATTGTCTTTACTTAGAATTGAAGGATGATAATTTAAACAAACATAAAGTTACCAAAAAATGTGGCCCTACGAGGTGTTCATTGTAAACACCCAGTATGCATAATGAACAACTCCGCACGTACGATTCAATAGCCAACGTGAACAGCCAAATTAATGTAATTCTGGATAAAAAAACATTTATAACGTTTGATATATGTGACTCCAACAATAAACTTAATATCCCTTTTTAAAGTATGTTGTACTTATAACCTTAAGTCGAAAATGTCTCTCCTTAAAATGAGATGCTTTTCACAATTACTAAGGTATTGTTATAATTTTATGTATGGAGAGTGTGGCAGATTCCCAGTTCATATATTTGCCAAAGCTAGAATGATAAAATTTTGGACACGTCTCTTAAATATGCCCTCTAATAGATACCCTAGGCAATGTTATGATATGATGATTCTGTATGATATAAGAGAGGAAAGGCAAATTGGGTATCCAACGTTCGTGAGTTATTAAATACTATTGGTTTGGGGGATATATGTCAGAGACTGAAAGATATATTTACACAAGAATGGGCTACATCGCTGTCACTTTCAAACAAATGTTTTTACTATAAAATGTTTAAATCATTGGGTTCGTTAGATATAATGGAAATTCCGAAATGCAGTTTCACGTTTAAGGTGCTCATCCCACGAGCTAGCAATTGAGACAGGGAGATATTACAATATAGCATTAGAAAATAGAATTTGTAAATTGTGTCATCTTAATTGTGTGGAAGACGAATACCATTTTCTTTTAATTTGTCCTTTGTATACTGACCTGAGAACAAAAAATATTAAAAAATTGTTACTGTGTACATCCAAATAGGTTAAAATTAATTTTTTTCTTAAATAATGACAATACGTTTCTAATTCGAAAGTTATCAACTTTCATCTACCAAGGCATGCTATTTCGAAATGATGTGATATGTATAATATGTTTATATATAAAAGTGAAATGTTACTGTTTAATATGTTCAAATGCTAACTTATGATGATGTGATCCCTGTTAAGGTGTTTTCTATGTATGTTTGCATGTGAATCTTTTGTAAGTTGTTGTACTATAGGCCTGTAGCCTCTTAGTATTAGAAATAAAGAAAGATAGATAGTCATATAATTTTAAAAGTAAAATTAGATGTACATTATTCACGCAGGTGTGATATTTATTAAATGTGACATCCACATAATGCCAGAAATGCGCATATATCTAAGTTTACTCCGACTAGCAGAGTCCAAAAAAAAGATCAATACAAAAATGCAGTATAGTTATATTAAAAGATGAAAACAGGAACCCCTCAACATGCAAAAACGCGACAATGACACTATTCCATTACGACAACTACGGAACTAAGCGATAAAACTCTCTTTAAATAACGGAACTAACTAGTTTATGTCGCAAGGGTTACTGTTGAACAAACAACGTGCTTATCCATTGCGTAGGACTGACGCCGAGTGTCAATGGTAGATCAAGGATTGTTTAAGGGGACAAGAGGGGGGGGAGGGAGTGGGGGTTGGGGGTGTGTGGGGGGGGGGGGGGGGGGGGGGTGTTGGTGGGTGTTGATATTGGGGTGGGTGGGTCATTAAATTAATCACGACGGGCAATTAAATACTGTTATTTCAAAAGAATTATCGGGACCACCACTTTGCCTCTCAAGTCGTGACTCGCATCTCCATCACTGCCTAATTTAGGATTGCTGCATTTCGTTAGCCTTTCTGTGCTAGTGTAGCAGCGCCACCTGTGAAGTTCAGATGCATCACCGTTACGCGGGCTTTTTACTATTAGCTTGAAATCGACATATGCGTTGTCATTCAAAACAGCGAATAAAATCAGGGACATTATATACATCTATAGAATGTCGCTGATAAAATGTATTAGGCGGAGTTCTGAGTACCCATCCTGTCATGCATGCGTTATTGACACTTAACTGTCGTTGGTATACTTCATATAGCGTGAATGTTAATTGATAAAGCTCACATTGATAACATTAAATTTTAGCTAAATGATGCTCGATGTTTCGTATATGGTATATACTCACTCTCTGGGCACCTTCACATACAGCTCTTTAAAATATGCAAGATTTATTTGAAAAATACGAATTATAATTAAATGATATTTAGAATGTGAATATCGACATAATTAATTAATGTAAATGCGTTTTTTAAAGTTTGTGGAATGAAAAATGACAAGTCAATAATGTTTTACCACTTATTTACAATAATTACCGGATATACATTTTTATGTCATATATCATAGACTTATCCACTTTTGGTAGGGATTTGGATCACATATCCAGCAATATGTGTGTAATATGATAGTGTTATAATTTCAAAGAATATATAGTTTTACGATATGTTCTATTCCTTGGTAACAAAATTACGCGGTTATGAATCCCCTCTTCGCTGAAGTTGTAGAGTGACAACCATACTTTAATTCGAGAGATATAAGAATGGAATTTCATCAATAATGAGTAGGTCCAATGTTGATGACGCCTTCCTTGTTGCCAGATAGCGTATTGCAATGCAGAGTCATTTTAATTAATTTTTTAAAGCATTTTCTGTATAAACAGTAATGTAATAGAATTATGATAACTTACATACATGTGTGGTGATCGATGTACAATGGATAGGAATGCATGTGTCTGTTGCAGTGTGTTTTATTCCTATTTCTATGATATAGTCCCTTATTTATATTATGACCGGCGCTTGTTCATGATGGGATCCGATATACCTCATTTATGCCGCTGTCAAATTCTCTAATGAATAGGCCTAAATCGTTAAATTAATGTTCTCATCATCACACTATTTGTAAATTTGTTTATATCAAGCTTGTTTCCATGTATTTATTATGTATGGATATGGATATTGATTATGTATGGATATGGATATTGATTATGTATGGATATGGATATTGATTATGTATGGATATGGATATTGATTATGTATGGATATGGATATTGATTATGTATGGATATGGATATTGATTATGTATGGATATGGATATTGATTATGTATGGATATGGATATTGATTATGTATGGATATGGATATTGATTATGTATGGATATGGATATTGATTATGTATGGATATGGATATTGATTATGTATGGATATGTTAGTATTTAAAATTGTGCATTTATGCTAACTTAGATGTGAAACAAATTCCTTAACGGGCATTAAAGAATATCTTATCTTACCCTTATTCATATTGAGAACCAGTCTTTATGTATATGGGATCCAGCTACATGGCATGATCCAGATAACATGCTTGTTCATATCATGCCATGCACATTGTCACTGTCAGTTAAACTAGAATTCATTCTAGATTTGTTTTACAGTATGAAGGTGTGATCAGTCACTGGTATTTGTAAAGATATATTTATAATATAACTTCCACTGGAGTCACATAAGTGTACAACCTTAGTAAGATATACACTCAATAAATCACTAATTTATTATCTTATTTCTTTAATTTTCTGTCATTTGGGCTGTCCATCATAAGTTAGGTCAAAGTATCTTCAATTCAACCAGAAATGTTAAATGTTTAAACTGTCTATCTAATGGGTGTCTAAGTTTTGGGAGATCACCTGTTGGTTTTGTGTAACGTGTAACAGTGTCAACCTCTCCGCCACCAGGTGCCCACGTCATGTCCGAGAACAAGGTCATCCGTTTCCATGACGACGAGAAGCCCCTCCCCCTGGGTCACACTGAGACGTGGGTGTGGCGGAGGGAGACAGGGGTCTGGGGGGTCAAGTTCCTGGAGGTCAAACTGGGACCAAATGACCTCATTATAGTGGACGATCAGCACAGCAAGTAAGTTCTCATATGTCAACAATGCATTTAAATGGTATATTCATCAAATTTGCAGTAACGAACACAGCTTCCATAGTCCGGATTCCCATTTTAGACAATATACTTCAAAATGTGTGAAGCTTAAAGGGGCAGTAGCACGTTTTTTCATTGAAATAAGTTGATGAAATGTATTTGAAAAATAATGTCATTAATAGTAAACTACCTTTCTCTCTTCGTTTAAAAATGAGTGTACATGCTTCCGTAAAGCCATGGGAATCGTTTTTGTCATTCGAAATAATAAATTTTAGTTCACAATTAAATGGCCGCCATGCAAGTTTTGCTTTAAACGCAACATCGTTATTGCCACTAAGGATAATTGGTTTGTGTAATAAGATGTTTTACCCTCTAAAGTAAATATAAATGACATAAACTATCATTATAAATGGGAAATTTTAAAAACATTTTTTTGCAAAAAACGTGCTACTGCCCCTTTAATGCCATAGTGCACAGCTACACTAGCACAGCAAAGGTAACAGCAAGGTTTCATTTAGCCAGTGTTGGAGATTGGCGCAAGTTATGTTGGTAATCCACCGCGATTCAAAGGTTCGTTACAGAACATTTTTTCTTAAAATACCAGTTCTTTTTTCATTAAATACGTTTTTGTTGTTTAAAAGAAACATCTTATACTTTATGTAGACCGAAATACGATCCGCATCTTCTGCCGAGCATGCGATTGGATACCTATGGACCATTTCTGAACATCACTTTCAAAGCGGGCCAATCAACATCCAGTGGGCGGAGCTTGAAACTTGACGTCAGACATGGGCAGAATATACGTGAGTAAAGCATTGAATATTAAATGCGCAATGGTATTCACTGGTATTATATTTCAAAGACGATGTTCTTTACATTCAGTGATATTATTCTATGCGAATATAAGTTCAAGCTGTTAAGATTAAAGTTTAAGTGAAATTTGAACCACATTTGTATTTTGCCTCTTCGGTACCTTTTTCATTTAAGACATTCGCTTAACGATGTGGGCTGGTGTTCATTAATGTAAGTATATATATATATACGTGTACTTGGACCATAGTCCTGCCCCATGACTGTGTAAAAAATAAGAGCCATTAATACAGTCTAGATACTTATTCGGCAAATCTAGAAAAAACTGAATACACAAAATACATAATCATAAGGATAAAAGTACAGTTATTGTAAAACAATCCATTGGCTAAATCTTAATCTATTGAACCATTGTTTTCTATGTTACAGTTGACCTTAAACGTGAATTCCTGGATACAGAAACAGTCCCCCAGTCACAGAAGAAGGAAGGTATGACTGTAACTCATCTACTCTGTTAAAGCAACGGTACGACAGGGTAGTTTCTAGGAAACGAAATTCGCGGAGATATTTCCGCCTGTGTCGTTTGTTTCTGTCTGTATGTCATCGCACCAGTCTCTGATATTTACTGCGCTGGTGTAGTAGCTTCATAATGCGCGCTGCTACGCTAGAATAGAAACACTAACGAAATGCAGCAATGTTTGAAATAGCCAGTGACGGAGACTAATTAATTACTTGCGAGGGAAGTGAGTGTATAATGTGAAACACAGTCCACGTGAAACATGCTGCTCAGGCTGTTATTGTATTGGTATAAATGACATGGATGCATGGACGCAAGTATGTTCTCGACTTTCAACTCCATAATAAAAAACAGGTCATACTCTTGATAGACAGTGGACTTGTTTCTATTCCTTTCATTCCGGCAACAGCAATGATGGCTTTATAAAATGTGACGATTACATAACAGCAACATTATCGTTGTGGTTTCTAGCTCCTGCTTAGATCTGTCCGCCACCGAACTACTCGTCCTGCCCCATGACTGGATAAAAAAGAGCCTTCATAAGTCTAGATCCTTATTCAGCAAGTCTAGATAAACTGAATATGGAACTGGTAGTAGAAGTAAAGTAATTAAAAAAATCCCATAGACTACATTTTAGTCTATACCGAACTACCGTCGATGGAACTGGGGTGACGTCACTGATACAATGACTGTTTCGAAATCAATTATTTATTATTGCGAAAAGGTCTAATCAATATAAACTGCCAATTAGATAACAATATACATAATTTTATTAGTATACGATCTTATCTCATACTCGCTACGTTACGATCTAATCACTCGTCGACATGTCCTTTGCTCTTTTACACATCCAGTTAATTCAGCCAATCACTGGTCCGTATTCATATTGAGTCGGTCCGAGGTTTCTTAGCCTCGTCGCTAATGGACATGTTTTAAAGATCCCATGAAATGCATTTTTATCAAGAATGACAGATGATTACCTTTACGTACATTATATATCCGAATCAATTGAGCTTAAAATCAAGACAATACATACTTGCAATTGATAATTAAGACGATTTTAATTCACCCATTTTAACACTACCGCTATTAGTTGGGCGATTCATTTTGAAAATGCCCACTGAGTCATCCCTTCACGGGCCACACGCCCGCAGACTTTCATTCTGGTCGCCGGGGCTAAATTAGGCGGTTTTTTTAAAAGCCGTATATAAGTAATTTATGGACCGATTTCAGAAATTTAAAATCGAGCAATTGTCAAATTGACATCTCATTTTAATGAATCCGATTTTGACCATATGTCATTACATCTATCCTATAAAACCTTTAACATCTAAACGAAATTAAGCTCGTTTTTACAGATTTCATGTTACATATTGCAGATCTGAAGTCAATCCTGCCCCTCCTCATCACCATACTCGTAAGTGTTCCTGTCCTGTGCGCCGTAGTCATCGTCGTCTTGGTCTGTCATCGCCGTCGTCGACGTCGTCAGCAACAGGTATCGCTCAGCGTGAACGTACAAGGCGGCATCCGGCGCGACTCGGGCATCCGGTACACCCGGAAGACGTCCACACAGTCCCAGGTCGAGGAGCCGACCAGTCCGACGAGGAAGACAAGCCAGCTGTCAAGATCAAATAGCAACCGGTCATGGATGGTTCGGGCCGAGCTGACGGCAACATCCTTACCGTCCACGTCAATACCCCGAACCGGAAGTTGCAGTAACGACGGCTACGTTCGAGCGCAGCCAAACTGGTACATTCCAACTGAAGACATGGCCAAAGGTCAAGGTCAGATGAAACCGGAAGCTCGACCTATCTATGATGGTAAAGTTCGGAAGGTGTCGACTCTAGATCGAGTTCCGGAGAGTAGTAGTCTGATGGTGGTACCCTTGTCGCCTCGGGAGAAGTCTGAGGATGACGGGTACCTCGGGCCCACCCCTTCCTTCTCTTCATCCTACCTCAGCATGGGCGACGGGAAGACCTACCAAAACTCGCCTTCAGTTGGAGCAGCTGGGTACGAAAATATAACTGTTACTGGCATCATTGGGGTGTGAAATCCGAGAACTGGACTGACATACTGAACTGTACAGTGTGGTTTTCCAGACATCCGTAGAGGAGATTACTGCTTTTGGAGAAAGAGGGGTTGCACCTTTCCAAGAATCCAAAATGGTCTCATCTGTATCGCACCTGATTCGTCAACACTTCATGAGTTCAAATCAGTTACAAGAGATTAGGCTTTGGAGTGGGCTAAGTATCATCAAGGACACTTCTTAAACTAGCAAATCCAGCGCCCCGTTCAATAGCAGCGAGCGCTTAAATTGCTCAATGTAGCGCTCAATGTAGCGCTCAATGAGCGCTTCTTCTCTCTTGAACGACACAGTGCAAATTCCTCAAAGTTTGCTCGCCTTGCTACGTAGCGCTACATTGAGCAATCGCGTTCAAGATAGGTTTCAAAGTAATCGCTCTTCGAGCGATTACTTTGAAACCTATCTTGAACACGGCACTGGGCTCCGTTCCATAACAGCGAGCGCTTATACTCGCTCATCTATTGCTCAATGTAGCGCTCAATTAGCGCTAAAGTAGCGCTCATTCTCTCCTGAACGACACGGTGCAAAACCTCAAAGTCAGGCTCGCTTTGCTACGTAGCGCTACATTGAGCAATCGCGTTCAAGAGAGGTTTAAAAGTAATCGCTAAATGAGCGATTACTTTGAAACCTCTCTTGAACACGGCTCAGTTAGGCCCCTTGTTCATAGAGCCTATATCAGGATCTTAAACAATTTCTCAGGTATAAATGTATCATCAAGTTTAGTATTGTGGTCAAATCTTCCTCATTGAAGTGAGTTTTTTTTAATTTTCAGATATATTTTGTAAACATTTTTTTGCAATCCTGCAGATATAACATATATATTACGTATTGTGTATGTAAATATGAAATTGTTAATTAATTTTGACCTTTGATTCTGTATAGGCCTAACACGTATAGTGATCGAAGTTTTCAAACCAGATAGACAATGCAAGTATATGGCAGCTAATGTACATGTATGGAGAGACACTCAATCTAATAGATACAGTATTATTGGCGCATGTCTGTGAAATAGGGTGTTAGAGTACAGTATTAATAAGAAAATGTTCTGGGAACAAAATACTTTTTGTTTTGTTCCTTATCCTCGATACATGTATATAGACATGTTCATTAATAATTCCAAGGTTATTTTCAAACTCCCTTCACATTTTGGCTGCCGGAATGAAGCATCGTGGATATTCCTGAAGATAAAATCGATTCTGCAATTTACTGCATGTGTATTTTTTTATATTCTTAATTCATTAAAACTATTCAGGTTAATTGTTCTTAACACGATGTACTATTTCACACTAGCGACGGGATTAGTGATTCGGAATGAAAATTCCTGGAAATTCTAAGATCATTCAAACCTCTTTGAGAGGCATTGAGAAGTTTAAGATGAAGAAGTATTAGCATTATTGATTTACGATTCTTTTTTGCTGTGAGATGCGACGCAATAGGTGCTTGATAACGGCGTTCGTATCTACACTAAGTACAGGAACATTTTCTGGGCAATACAATAAGTTCAGCGCAGTGAAACAATCTAAACATGTTGGCCAATGAGAAACGAGACGTTGACGGGCATAAACACATGGGAAGTCATACAGATTTCTGGGCAATAACATTTAGTTCACAGTAAAAGGTTGTCATCAAGAGTTCTTGAGTTTCTTCCAAAGACAACGGCTAAAGGGAGATAACTTATGGTCCGTTTATGAACAGGCTACATTGCAATGCTTATGTATCAATTTAATTTTAATTATCTTATGTAAATATTTATCATGTTTTATGTGCTTCCATGTATGTGTTTACAGACTACTTTGTGTTCCATTTTGCGTTTAATATACTTTATTTAGATATTTTACATATTTTGTCAATTGTCACTGCAAGGTGTGAGTATAACGTTTAACACTTTCTAATGCACACATGCATAAATGGAATGAATTTTTTTTTTTTTCAAATGTTTGTAAATTGCCATGTTTTTTTAAGATATATTTTATTGATTTGCTTTTGTATGTATTTACATAATTTTATATGAATTATTAAAAAATAAATTTGAAACTAATTTACTATCAATGTGTTTTTTTATTATTGCAAATTACCAGTTTCAATTTCGAAAGTGAGAATACACAGGTAAAGCTTTATAGAAAGGTTAGCTTATTTTATACTACATATTTCAATTAACGAATTAATAATTTGGAAACAAACGAGCTTTCATAGGTTCAATATAGAGGATACGGTAGTACTCAGTGACGAGGTTAGATTTTGTTCATTCAATGGCTGACGTAGATGAGACGGAATTGCTGCTCGAATGACAAGTAAGCATTTCCAAGGTCAAATCCCGATCGTGACGTGCCAAGTCATAAATATACATTCACCATTATGAGGTCATACGTACATACAACGGCATTATCCTAGTACATTATTGCCGTATGGATATTACACTGCAATATTTTATACAGATGAGTAACAACACAGCCTTACAATAAGATTTCCTTTGTATATACTATCACTATTCCAGGAACTAAAAACTTAGTGTATCGCCCAACATTCTGTGCAAGTCATAGCTGACGTCAGTCTCCTTCACTGGCTAATTTAAGCTGCGCAATTTGTTACATTTAATATGTGTGCTGTGCTCCGCCTGAACTTCATAGTGCAAGATACTATAGCACAGAAAGGTGGATGAAATGCAGCAAGGCTTGGATTAGCGAGTTAAGACTTGTTGGTTAAGATGTGAATCGCCAAGAAATAGAGCTCATAACAAAAGTCAGCAACAAATACCAAACTAATAAAATACATAAAACATAACATAACATAAAACAATGTACTTTAAAGGTTGATATTTTTCACGTATCTCCGAACAAATACCGCGAAATTTTAACCTCACTGGTGTTGAATATACGAATGAATGGCTGGCGGTGGGTTGTCACTGAGATTACATTGGCCAATTGACTCTTCGTGAAAATCCAGCTTGGCAAGACTTAATAACTAATGAACTTGTTATAAGCTTTGGACTTTGTAGATCATAGCATCTATATGCTACCTATAAAACGCTAAGAGCCCAGAAATTGACTCAACACGCAACTATGGTATGAAGTCATTTTCAATCAACTCTCAATTTTATTGGAACTATTCATTAATCATTATAATGTGAAATCACATAAAGATAAAACGTGAGTATTTGATCGTAGACGTTTTCCGGAATGGGATTGTTATGGCGATAGTTGCATTGCTTTTATTCGTCAAGTCGACGCCATTGGATCACCAGATTTATACTGTTTGCATGACTTATTGTCGGAGGTTGAAGGCAAACACATGAAAATTAAAAGTTTTGTAATATGCAATAGAGTGCCATTCCAACACGCTAGTAGAGGTATGTCTACAAGCGAGTTCAGCATTCTAGTGCCTTTCGTTCATTAGAAAAAGAACCCATAGAATTGCCTTTAGGGAGTTGTCTCTTTAGACTCGCACATTGTGTCTTAAAGCCAGTCTCCGTACGTATTTGCTGTCAAATCTTGTGAAACTGTCAAATGCATTTCTAATGAGCTAAACACATTATTTAAAATAGAGCCATTAACCATGTAGCTCAACGGGACCTACATGGTTTTATGATCTAAAGTTCAAGTTCTAAAAAGGAAATTTAGAAGTTGAAACTAACTTGGTCTGTCAGCTAAGCTAAGACCCCAGCCAAACAAATGAGCCCATCCCCCAAACGCCATATTCTACATACATATCCTTCGCCAATTCGCCAGCACCGAGCCTAAGCTTGATTCAATAGGTGCAATGTATCTCCCCACAAAATATATGCTTTGGGGTGCAGCGGTTCTGGAGGAGCAAACGACGGTCTGTGCTCGTCTGGGCTTATATAGAAATCATTTAAGATATAGTATTCAGATTATGAGGAGGGGAATCTATCGAATCAATCTGTATCCCAAGTAGATTCAATATTTTGCAACCTTCATTCCTCCGAATAGATTAGTATTATGCACCATGCGTGTAACTCCAACATCTGTAAGTACGAAATGGAATAACTCAGAGCTATTTTCTGGATTCTGTTAAAGGATAGATGCAATGACATATGGTCCAAATCGGATTCATTAAAATGGGATGTCAATTTGACAATTGCTCGATTTTAAATTTCTGAAATCGTCCATAAATTACTTATATACGGCTTTTTAAAAAACCGCCAAATTTAGCCCCGGCGACCAGAATGATAGTCTGCGGGGGTGTGGCCCCTAAAGGGATGACTTCTGTGACGTATCAGGAGGAATCTGATTTTCGGCGATAGTCACAATTCAACGTAATTTCGCAACATTTTTATTCTTAATTTCGCAAAGAAATCTTCAATAAACCAACTTAAATTTCCCATATATTGAATGTTGAGATCATATCCAACTAGGTAATTCCGCAGATGACAATTACACAATTATTACATAAACATGTCTTTTTGGCGCTGTAATACACCTCATAAATTCATTTAGCGGCAGTGATAATCATCATTAATTAATTAACGAGACTCGGCGGAGTAGCTGTCTAGCCGGCCCCGTCTGTCGCTTATCACAGTCACGCCTCAGTGACCATTTTCAAAATGAATCGTCCTACTAATTGCGGTAGTGTTAAAATTGGTCTTAATTATCAATTGCAAGTGTACATTGTCTCGATTTTATGCTCAATTGATTCCGATATACAATATACGTAGAGGTAATCATCTGTCATTCTTGAGAAAAATAGAGCCATTGGCTCTGTAGCTCACCCGGCTTCATGTACAACTAATTCAAAATGTCAACTTCTAGGTGAGAGGTACAACAAATAGGAAGCACTTTAAACGGAGAAGATGAAATAGGTCTTAAGGTCCTAACCCCTATGACCTGTCTCTGAGCCCAGAGATAAAATCCCCTACAAAATATAATACAATTTAGAATCCCCATTGGCCAAGGAGTCTGCACACAACTTTTCAGCTCTCTAGACTAAGTGGTTCTGGAGAAGAAGACGATAATGTGAAAAGTTTAATGACGGACGGACGCCGGACACCATGCCATGCCATAAGCCCGCCGGGCCTTTCAGGCCAGATGAGCTAAAAATGCATTTTATCAGATCTTGAATGTTTTTGCATATAGGTTCACCACAGGGAGAGATTAAAATGCTCACATATGTGATATTGACCTTTATTTCAAATTAAAACAGAGAATTAGCCTTTTTTACCCTTGTCAGCATGAGATCTCAAGAAATGTTCGCTGGATTCTGCACAGTCCCCCTAAAGGAAGACGAAGAGCTGATTTTAGATTTTGTTGACTTGGATATTACTCTCAAAGTGGTATTTCTTTCCCCGATGTTCTAATAGTAATATGCAGGGTACAGTCGATTTTGGTAACCTTTACGGTCACAGTGAGACAGTGAGCATGACTTTAGCATTGTTATGTTGAACTCACTGGTGGCTTTGAAACTATTTTTGAGTTGCATCAAGCACAATGAAACATATCAAGAAACTTAAAGAGCCATCACGGATGTTAGTATTTCAATTTTTTGGAAAATATACTTATAACGTCATTCGCCAGAGAAATCATTTATCTACAACATGGCATGTGTTAAATAAGTTTCATATCACGACAATGTATTGCAATTTGGTTTCAAAGAGAAGTACTACTTCGACTAGCGCGCCCTAAGGGTATCTATCGTATATAAACAGAATCCCCTTTTTTGCGTAATACGTACTACACAAACAGCAAGCGCTTCCAAAGCGTGAAGGCTCGTCTCTAGCGCAAGTCGCCATAACAACCCATATGCTGCACGTGCTTCACGTGTCTCTCTTGCAAGTTACCCTTGTCACACATTACTGAATGAATGTGACGATTGCTTTACATACAATGTTTCTAAATGTCCTGAGAATATAAAAATTATTTCCTGTTTAATGTTCTTTTTATTGAGATAAGACCAGCAAATTATGACAAATTTCTCTCTCATTAATTATAAAATTAAAGAAAAATACCTAGTTGGGTAAAACAATTATTCCAATATCTGTAGCAAATACATAATTAAATGAAATAGTAAATAAATCACCGCCAAACAAAAATATATTTCGATATCTTGCATTGCTCATATTTTTGTTATTCTTTCGTGTCTTTGTTTACTGTGTGTGAGCTAGACCATAATGCTTTGCGCTTGAAAATAATAGACTGGATCTATATTTAGACTGGAAAACACCTTTACTAATTAATGCAATTTCTCGGCTTATTTTAAGTTGGAAAAATTAGGGGGAAATTAAGTGTATTTATTTCACGGAGATGGATTTTTGGAAAAATTTTGATATTTTCATCAACATCCGTGTTGGCTCTTTAACTGGATCTTGATCATATTTCTGTTCACATCTAATTTCTTCTTACAAACTATGACCTCCAGTTTATTTTCATATTTTTGAATTGAGTGGCAATTATTTGCTTTGCTTTGCTTCTACAAACAGAAGGTCATTCAAAACACCACTATTTGATGGATGATACAATCTGCGCCTATTGGCTGTAAATGTCTCAATATATCTACAGGTTAAAATTGGCTGCTGGTCACCTTAAAGGGGCAGTAGCATTTTTTTTCGCTCAAATAAGTTGATGAAATGTATTTGACAAATAATTTCACCAATAGTAAAACATCATTCTCTCTTCGGACAAGAGAATTAGTGAGCACAGGTCAAAGAGAAATGTTTGAAAATAGCAAAAGGGCATCAATGTTTAAACTTTTGTATTAACAGACCATTATATATAAGTATTATTAAAGCAGAGTAAGTATTACACTTGTAAGCATGTTTTAGAAGTAAAAGTCGAAAAATTTTAAAAATGGCATTAAATATGCAAATGAGGGTATGAAATATAAAAATGACAGATGTACACATCATGGTGAATGTACATATCAAGTTTCGTAACATTTGAACTGGTTTCAGAGTTATGAGTGGAACAAAAACTGTGAATGGTAAAGTCGAAAACGGAGAAAATGTGCATAAATTATGCAAATGAGGGTATGAAACATACAAAAGGCAGATGTACACATCGTGATGATTATATGTATCAAGTTACAAGACATTTGAACAATTAGTATTTAAGTTATGAGTGGAACAAAAATTGTGAATGGCAAAGTCGAAAACGGAGAAATTTTGCATAAATTATGCAAATGAGTGTATGAAACATACAAAAGGCAGATGTACACATCATGATGATTATATGTATCAAGTTACAAGACATTTGAACAATTAGTATTTGAGTTATGAGTGGAACAAAAAGTGTGAATAGCAAAGTCGAAAAATGGAGAAAATTTGCATAAATTATGAAAATGAGGGTATGAAACATACAAAAGGCAGATGTACACATCATGGTGATTGTACATATCAAGTTTCGTAACATTTGAACAACTTGTTTCAGAGTTATGAGTGGAACAAAAAGTGGGAATGATTAAGTCGAAAATGGAGAAAATTTGCATAAATTATGCAAATGAGGGTATGAAACATACAAAAGGCAGATGTACACATCATGGTGATTGTACATATCAAGTTTCGTAAAATTTGAGCAACTGGTTTCAGAATTATGAGCGGAACAAAAACCAGATGGACGCACGGACGCACGCACGGACTTCGTAGCGGGGGTATAAAAATAAAGTTAAAAATAGAGCCATGGGCTCTGTAGCTCATCAGGGTTTATATTGTTTGATGATGAAGACAGAAATATATTGTCTCAATATAATGCAAAATCCCTAACCCTGACAAATCTTAATCTTGAAATTGAGAGAGAGCACTCAGCAAGGTCAACACACAGGAGATTATGAAATATGCTGACCCCTTGGCTCTAGTTACAAGCCAGCTGTGCTTTTACAGCCAAAGTATGTAATAGCCTCTGCCTTGCACTAAACACTAGCAGCAGTAGTCTAACTGTATAAGTCTTAGAGAGAACAGGCAATGTGATGAATCTCATGGTACATAGTACAATTTAGAATCAGCTTGGCTAAATAATCTCTGCACAATTTTAACAGTTCTAAGCCTTTTCATCCAAACATCTTAACATTCTGAACACAATATTCCATCTAGTTTGTTCTGGAGAAGAACATGAAAATAGATTTTTATGTTTTGACCTGTGAGGGCCTTTTTTTTATAATATCCACAATATTCAGTTCAAAAGCTATTCAATATTCTCATTTCACATTGATTACATCAATTTAACAAACATGTCCATGATGGAGATTTGAGTGAGTGAGTGAGTTATTGTTTAACGCCGCTTCGGCAATGGAGATTTGATCTTCGACATATATTTCGCAGTCCTACTAAATAAATTAACTGCGAAGTTGCTTTTTTTCTCAATTCTGCATTTCTCAAACCCAAGTTAGGAATCACATCTCTAAAAGATACCTCAGGTACTTTATTAGGGATAAACTAAATAGTGATTGAAGTGCCATAAAATATCAGTTCAAAATTCAATTTCAAAGGTTATTTAGGCTGTGGCCAATATTTGGGGTCACAGGGTCACCAAATTTACAAGTTAGAATCCCTATTGGCTAAAGAGTTTGCACACAATATTACAGCCTTCTAGGTATTTTTGTTCCGGAGA
This sequence comes from Gibbula magus, assembly GCA_936450465.1. NCBI lineage: Eukaryota > Metazoa > Mollusca > Gastropoda > Trochida > Trochidae > Gibbula > Gibbula magus. The sequence continues at coordinate 4,628,831 of OW388295.1, read as the reverse complement.
AGAAGATGAAAATAGGATTTTAGGTAATGGCCTGTGAGACCCTTATTTGGGGTGTCAGGGTCACCATATCTACAATTTAGAATCTCCATTGGCTAAAGAGTCTGTACACAACATTTCAGTCTTCTAGGTCTTTTCGTTCTGGAGAAGAAGATAAAAATAGGTTTTTAGGTTATGGCCTGCGAGGCCCTTATTTGGGGTCACTGGATCACCAAATCTACAATTTAGACTTCCCATTGCCCAAGGAGTCTGTATACAAAATTTCAGCTCCCTAGACCCAGTAGTTCTGGAGAAGAAGTCGAAAAAGCAAAAGTTTACGGACAGACGGACAGACAGACGGACGCCATGCCATGCCATTAGCCCATTGGGCCTGATGAGCTAAAAATGAGTGTACATAAATTGGTACATTCTCTTCCCACAGAGGTTAGTCCCTACAGTTTTCCGGTTCTACCCTCGGTTACATTACGCTTGAAATAGAGAACAGAACCAAAGTCCCCTGGCGGTGGAAAGAGCAATCTCTTAACCTATCATTGCTTCTTAACCAATGAGAACTCATGTTCAATTTGACATGTCGAAAGGGTAACTTCATAAATCGACGCATTTTACTCTGAAGGGTCTTGCTCATTAGCATATGTCATTCGAATATGTCTGATGTAAATAAAGCAAATGAACTGTTTTGGGTATTTGTCTCTGATTTGGTTTTCTTTCTTTATAATTATGTTTATGATCGAGAGTTTTCACAAAATCAAAAAGCATAATTCGAGGAAAACACAGAAAACACAGTAAAACGAGAAAACGTTTGCCTTACGTTTATGACGTGTCATTGGCAAATGTCACTTTTACAACGGCGTCGTTGATTGCACAACTAGATTCAATTGCAACCAATCAGAACACTACCTTCCTGCACACATTATCGAGCGTAATGTAACAGAGGGTAGAACCGGAAAACTGTAGGGACTAACCTCTGTGGGAAGAGAATGAAATTGGTAAAGCCATGGGAATTGTTTTTTAAATACAAAATAATAAATTGTGTTCAAAATAAATGGCCGCCATGCAATTTTTGCTTTCTACGCAACATAGTTTTTACCACTTCATATAATTGGTTTGTGTAATAAGATGTTTTACCCACTAAAGTTAATTTAAATGACATAAACTATCATAATAAATGGGAAAAAAATAAATTTTGCAAAAAAAGCGTGCTACTGCCCCTTTAAACTGTTAGTGGTCGTCAAAATTTTCTAGTTTCTACCAAAATCCCCAAACAAACAAAAATGGCACCATGGGTTATCTCACTTTATCCAATGAAATCAGTCTTACATTGACCACATCTACCAAGTTACTTCAAAACTCTTAGCCTTTGACTGTTAAGGGCCCAGTTGCCATAAGATGTTTAGAATATGTCTGACATACAAATAAACTGTATTCAGTTTTTGTCTCGGATTGGGTTTTATTTATTTATCAGCTTGTTTATGGTCAATTGTTTCCATAAATTCAAATTGCATACATCAAACGTTTATGTTTTTAAAAAAAGCATTACTATTTAATTGATTTGACATTGGCAAATGTCACCTTCACAACAGCATTACTGATCGTACAACCATCTTTGAATGCAACCAATCAGAATTCTTTTCTAGTCAGAAAGAAATTGACTGGTGTACCCTCTTTGGCGAGTTTGCAAAGGCATTTAAGTGAACCAATACAAACTTAATATGTGATTTACATTTTATCCCACCAGTATTTAATACCGTGGGATATAGTCGCCGACGTGGGATGTAGTCGCCGCCAGTGTCAGTAATCATTCCGTTTCAGGCGCACAGCTCCAAAATACCTTCCAGAAACTTTGCATGTGTATTACCCACTAACTGAAGTGGTGCTTTCTGAAGAAGAAAAAAAGTGTTGGAATTGACCTTTATTCAGTGAGATTCTTTTCAAGAGCTCTGCTCCTAAAAATGTTCATCATATCTTCCTGAAACTTTACATGTGTATTTTTTCCATAGAAACGCGTTGGATTTGGACTTTGTTCAGGGAGCAGATATAAAAAACACTTCATCATACCTGATACTCAGCATGTGTATTACCCACTAACTGAAGTAGTAGATATTATGTGGGACCTGTGGAAATATGTCATCTTCTGATGACTCTTGTTACATAATTATATCTGATCATTGTGACACAGCCTTAGTGGAAAAATTTTCAAGTATAGATTATTCATATGTGCAAAAATCAATGTGAGAGGTGCTGATGAAAAGGTCAAAAGGGGTCATTACTTGACAACAAATTGCTCCTAATGACATTAGAAACAGAAATGCAACTTCCCTGAAATTTTGACCATACAGGTGTCAACCTGGACTTGAGCTGGAGGGGAAGCATTCACTGTATGTAGATTCTAAAACTAACGGTATAATATTTTGTCAATAGTGTGATGAAGCCACCCTCCTTGAAAATCTTCTTCCTCCATTTTTCTTTGTGTTTAGAGGGTATACCCTCTTTCTTGTAATTCCTGAATCATGTTCTGTCATCAGCATACTGCCCTAACTCCTTTACTGGATCCACATAGTCCATCGGACATAACCTCCTCAAGCCTTCCGTGGATATGCGCCACCTCCTTTTGGTATATTTTGAGAGATTGAACTCGAACATAATTGTTTTCGATGTTTTCTTGGCATACACAGAGTCTCAATTTCTTTCGAACCAATAGAATCATTTCTACAGATGTTTACAATGTCTCAATCGGCCTCCAAGGCCTCAGTAGCATCATGACATTAAGACCAATGATTTCCATGACCAAAACACAAATCTCATAGGGAAAATACATTTATTTCTTATTGAAGTGTTCATTTCATGCAATGCCAGTCACCTTGGTTACTATCAATCACATGACTAGCCGAATGTACAAGACTAGGTCACATGACCAATATCAGACCCCGCCATCTGCGTATGCACAGTTTATGACTCGGTCGTCATTGCATAACCAAGAGTGACTAGGTTTGCATAAGATTTGCACATCAATGTAAACAGCATAAAGCACAGGTATCAATGATGTAAAGAAACAAATAAATAGATAGAACACAGAGTTGTGAATTGACATTGGATCAGTCATCTTCAAATTAATGAAGAAAATCATCTTTACAAACAATAACTAATAAATATAAATATTGCTGTTTGAAATCAATTGTTACATCTTATAGAATGAGGAGCGTTGTTAAACATAGGACATTGAATTACAACGTTTCTTAACCATATCAATAAAATAACTCCCACAAGAGATATATTGACAATTTTGACGTTATGATATCGACTTCTTGTGATCTCACCATGATATTTCAAAGAATATGCTACTTTTAATACCTCTATCAACCAAGTCATTTAAAAGAATTTATATCAAAGAATATTTATAGATGATCTGATGACTTTCGGTAAAGATCCATATACCGTTATCAAGCATTAAAATTATAAAAGAATCTATACCAAAATGTCATGCTTGATAACGGTATAAGTATCCATAGCATAGTATTGTTAATAAAAGAAGTTAATCATCCCTAAATCCTTGTCTTCATTATAACACCAACTTCTATAACACCTCTCAACAGTTAAATTTTTCTAAGATTTCATTCAAAGGCACATGATTGTTCAGTTAACAAAAGGCAGTAAGACAATTTACATCACATTTAGGACATTTCATGTTTCAACAAAAACCTCAGATCCCTCTTTGACCAAGCTTCTCTTTCCTGCATGTCCTGGTGAATGATGGACAATTCTCTGCGCTCCTGTGGAGTCGGCTCTTTCAGGCCTTCTCTACCTTCACTCTCCTGCATGAGCAGAATGAGTGACTCGAGATCACGTGGTTCTACGTTGGGCCGGAACCTGAAGCGAGGTCGGCCTTTACGGTCGATAAGAAACTTTTCAAAGTTCCAGGAAATGTCGTTAACCCTTACTGGATCCCAGAAAGTCTCTGTGTGACTGTATGTGGCAGAGTAGGGGACAGGGCAGGAATGCTGGTGAGAAAGAGGGAAATGATTACATTTTGAAAGTGTGTATGGCTCACAAACCCCCGCAATTCGCTATTTGTCCATTGAACATTATAGCTGTAATTGGCACTATGTCTAAATATAGATTCAACTTGTCAAGCATCAAAATTTTATTAAAAAAATTTTGGGGGAACTAGCTTTGATATTATGGGGTTTTTTTCCACCTAGATGTCATATTTTTCTGGTAAACCTAATTGTTCCAATAAGAGACTCGCTTAGATTTACAAAGTTCAATTACAGATTCAAGCTCAATAACACGCTTTCGAATTCAAACTCGATAAACAGTATCATCAGGAGTACCTGCATGCTAAATTTCAATCACCTAGATGTAAACTTGTTTCCTCACCACTGTTTTGAATGTATCCCATTTTGTTATTTCCTTACATTCCCACTGATGAAGGAGAAAGCATATACTCAAAAACGCTGCGTTGTATAAATAACTTGTTATCCATAAAATCTTCATGTTCTCATTTTGGTAAAACACAAAATTAACTCGTACCAGGCTAATTTTAGCCTTGCCACATATCTTTAATGTTTCTGTGCTAGCAATCTGAGTCCACTATGCAGTGTGCCACTATGTTAGCACAGGAAAGTAACGGAAATGCTGCAAAGCTTAAATTAGCCAGTGATGGAGACTTATGCCTTGTAGAAGGAAGTTGGAACTCAGGAACATATTGCGATAGATATATAAACCAACCTTGAGATAGGTATAGAGGGGCGACTCATTCTCTCCGTTCACATCCATCTTCATGTGCAGAGTAAAGTCGGGTTGGTACCCATGGCCGGGCCGGACATACTTGAGGCCAGCCAGCAGCTCCGTCTTGTTGGCTCCGGGCTCCTGGTGTCCGAACTGGTTGCAGGGGAAGCCGACAATAGAGAGGGGAGAGTTGGATAGAGAGCGTTGGAGTACATTCAGCTGCAAGTACTGAGGGGTGAACTCTGCAAAATTAAACATGAATCTTTTTAAAATGTATAGAGAGTACTTAGAGGAAATTTGCCCAAGCTTTTGGTTTGGTGTCCCCATAATATACTGGTGTAGGATGCTTTTATTTTGGGAAGGGGTCAGATCTCTTGAGAATAAGAAAAAATGTCCCCCATGGGTTCACATAGGAACAACACTGGTATATACCCTAAGACCTAACAAGAGTAACTTCAATGATACCATTACATTGGATAAGGTTATACTGTTAAGTGGCCTGAAACTTGTTGCAGACATCATTCAGACAAACATTCAAAGCTCATTACAGCTGCCTTTCCTATCGGGTAATAAATGTTTCCTTCCGTCGAGGTGCTGCCTCATCTAGTGGTCTAAATACGCAAGTAATTAGTGAAATTCTTTTATCAGTATTAACACCCACGGCGGCACCACAAATAATATCTAGTAGTATAAAAGTATCTGTCCAGGCATCCCTTCAATCAAAGCCTTTCAACACTGGATAAAATGTCCCAAAATGTCCCAAAATGTCCATTATAAATGAAATAACCATCCTAAGATGCAATATATATGTAATATATATCATTCTGATCACTAACCCCAGAATGAAAAAGGGTTGATGTTGCTTCACTTCCCCCCCCCCCCCCCCCCCCCCCAAAGAAATACAAGGATGTACAAAATAGTGTCTTCTGAGTACATATTGTACCATCAGACTCAATCTTATCAAAAACAGAGCCATTGGCTTGGTTCTATTGACTTGAAACAATACAGTAGACTATATAGGTTTAAACTTAAATGTGTTAACGGGTCACCAAATCTACAATTTATAATCCTAAAAGGCTAAGAAGTCTGTTCACAATATTTCAGCTTTTCCGATAGCAGTTTACAATCTGGTATTTATTTGATTGAATAGCAAAACCAATTTTAATGTACGAAACTCTAAAACTAAAAACCCAGTAAGATTTTCTCCATAAATGAATTGTTTCAAGCCCTACATGCCCTTAAGCAGATTCCATAGTATGCACAACTTCCCAATGCAAGGCATAACTCTTGCCAGTCTCCATTACTGGCTGATTTAGGCCTTGCAGTATTTCCTTAAGAAATCTGTGTTTAGAAATCCAGGCCCGCTATGCATTTCCAGTGCAGCGATTCACTGCCTCGACACAAGAAAGCTAGGGAAATACCGCAAGGGTTAAATCAGCCAGTAATGCAGACTGGCAAGAGTTATGCCTTGCGTTTGGAAGTTGTAGTATGCATGACTCCTCATTAATCAAACATGCCATTTGACACATTAAATAATACTCCACTCCTCGGGCACTTGATCTCCATAACGGCTGATTTCAATTAGTCCTTCTCTTCAATACAGTAATCGATAACATGAAATCACCGGAACACGGGTTCAAAGTAATGAACTTCGGACAGCAATCGGAAGTTCTCGAGAGACAATTCATGAGGCATTCTCCTGCAGAGAAGCGATTTATGCATCTCGAACATCAAGTTACATTGGAGCGTTTCAAAGTTTCCATTCATGTTTATGATAATATCTAACAATAAAAACCTTGCATTGGCCTACTGGGAGAACAGACAATGCTTCCCATTGTTTTTCTATATTGCAGTATTAGTATATTTTAGTATTTAAAAGGAGGGTTATTTTTTGTGGAAACGATATTCAAGATGATATTCTCATTTACACACTTATGCTATTGACACATGATTTAAACATAGTGAAATCATTAATGAAGTTAATATTTTTATGACTTTTTATTTCAAAACTTGATAAAGACAAGCGCATATTTGTCGAAAAATAAAAACAATGAGAAGTGAAGCCATGCATCGGCGCTGTGAGTGGGAAAAACTTTGCTACGGACAAACAGCATATGGTTTATTAGTTTTAGTATATATTGTTATGTGTTACTATGTGAATTTTCTGTCATTGTATATGTTTTATAATTCAAAAATAGAGCCACTGGCTCTAAAGCCCATCAGGAATCATGTTATTAATTATACCTAAGGAAAAGATTAAGATATCACATACTAAGTCATTGCCCAGTCATCAAATTTATTATCAAAATTGGTTACACATTAATCCATATTCATTATAAATAATGTAGACCTTTGCAGTTTATTGTTTTACTTCTTATTTTTATTCTGGAATTATCAACATTTATTACATAATGAAAAAGAGAGCTCCTATTTGTTTCTAAAAATCCTGTTTCTCATAGGCACATAGTTTCATAGGCTCCTTTTCAATATGTAATTAATAAATTCTATTGAGCATCTGAGTGTAAGACTGAATCAGTAACATAGCAGAGAAGTAACCTGAAACCTCCGTGCATAGCTGCTGTTTGCATCTCTGCCAGGGAGTGGTCACTCCCCAGGTCAACACCTGCAATTACACAACATGCAGACCCTGGACTCACAGCCAGTCAATTATATATTCTAAATTTTGTTTTCCGCATCTTTATTTATTTTTCTTTATTGGAAAAGAAGATGTGGTATCACAAACTCTTGTAGCTAGTTTAAATAGTCTTATCTTACTTCATCACCAGTCATATTTAGTTCACATATCTAATGTAAAATAAAACATTTCTTAACCCTTTTTAAATTGTTTCCTATGCATCCTGTCACAATATTCAGTTCACAGGCTATTCAATAGTTCTTATTTCACATTGATTACATCAAACATGTCCATAATGTAGTTTAATGCTTAAGCTGACATATGAAGTGCACATAAAATCTCATTATTTTCACAGCTCATTAAAACAGCTGTTTTAAGTGGTTTACCCCTGTGATCCATATCACAAGATCTACAATTTAGAATCCCCATTGGCTAAAGAGTCTTTAAATGCTTTTTAGGTTGTGACCCCTGTGGGCCTTATTTGAGGTCACAGGGTTACCAAATCTACAATTTAGAATCCCCGTCAGTCAAGGAGTCTGTTCATAAAAATTCAGCTCTCTATGTTCATTGGGACTGGAGAGGAAGATGAAAATAGCTTTTTAGGTAATGACCCCTGTGACCCCATTTGGGGTCATGGGGTCACCAAATCTACAATTTAGAATCATCATTGGCCAAGGAGTCTGCACACAACTTTTCAGCTCTCTAGACCTTTTGGAACTGAAGAAGAAGATGAAAATAGGTTTTTAAGGATGTGACCTCTGTGACCCCATAACATGTTTATGAAACTTGTGAATGGCATCGGTATTTAACTCGCTTTCGCTTGTTAAAATACCAAACCATCCACTCGTTTCATAAACATGTTATCAAACGGGACATCGTTTAGTATTCTATATTTACATCTGCTTTTTTACATCAGTATATATTTCAAAATGTCACCAATCAGAATACAGAAGTTGTATATCCATTAAATAGTTCAATCTTTCATCAAAACAATTCTATAAACAAGTCATTAATTTTGACTGGCTTAATCCTACATGGGCAAAGAAACTTTTGCCCAAAAAACCTCAAACATATCAATTCAACCTGAAAATACCATCACAAGACCGATACAAGTATCATGTTCAGAGGTTGAATGAAACAAAAAACAAAAACGTTATTGAGGCATTGATGGGTTGACTTATTGTCGCTTGCCATCAACAAATACCATGTTCTGAGGGTAACAGATGTATTGCTTATTAGAAGTGACCTGCCAATAGATCATATGTAGCATGTTCTGGGGAGATTTGCTGAGGATGACAGATGCATTGACTTTATGAGTTATATTTGATACTTTATTGAAAGATAGGTTAAGGTTAAGGTTATGGTGACCTGCAAATCAGTAAGAGAGGAACAGTATGCTTTCAGAGGTTGGGTTAAAATAACAAGAGTCATCAGAAGATGACATATCCCACCGGTCCCACATAAGTTGTAAAACACATCTTTGACAGATAATTGTATATCTACTACCGTACATCAGTTAGTGGGTATTACAGATGCTGAGTTTCAAGTATGCTACAGGGTTTGGAGTTCTGCTCCAGAAGCAGACCTATCGGTTAACAAAGTCCAAATTCAACACGTTTCTTATTTATGGAAACAAAAAAAAATTTAAAACTTTCAGAAATCTGAAAATAACAAAAGGCAGTTTAAGGCACCACTTCAGTTGGTTGGTAATACACATAGGAAGTTTCAGAAAGATATCACAAAGGATTTTCGAGTTCTGCTCCGGAAACGAAATGATTACGGACGGACGGACAGACAGACAGACAGACATACGGACGGACCGACGGACAGGGCGACAACTATATCCCCCGGTGGGATAACAATACGTCACAGGTATTGAATATTAGCTAGATGAAACAATTCCTTGCTTATATTCATTCATATTATGTAAGTAATTTTAGCAATTTTATTATCTACGTGCCCCTAAAAATTTCGTTTTGATCCTAAGAAACATGTGTTAGGAGCATATTTGCTCATTTGAAAAAAATTAGTCATGGCCTGCTGCTATTGAAGTATTGACTGAGCTCTTGGAACCTGCCAATAGATAAAAATCCTGTTCTAAAAGATACAAATGAAAACTTGGTTACAGTATTCAGGGGTCGAAATTAACCTTTTCAATGCGGTAGTCATTCGGACTAGTGCATTTCTAAAAGTACTAGTCTAGACTTATTCTCGCTAGCCAAATACATCTCAATGATCATTTCACCTCAAATTTTAACTAGTCCTTCGGACTACAAGTTTTTACACTCTACTAGCCCAGCTTCTTTTTCACTAGCCATGGGCTACTGGACTAATTTCGAACCCTGCAGTATTGCAACATGGAAATTGGTCAATCTGAGAGATTACGGTTGAGCTATCGTGGCCTGCCAGGCGATAAGTGTATGGTGACAGATGGCGTTCTTCCGGGAGAATGTTATCTAATCAATACATGAAAAACTAGAGTCCAAGCATCACCAATATTAGTTGTGTTGGAAAGGGCAAACTTCAACCATTCACACAGTATTAATTTGCAGTTTTGTTCCAAGAAACTTAGAGAACATTTTTATTCTGTGAAAGCACACAATGAAAAATCATTACTTACTATATGTTTGTTTCTGTTTTAGGGTGTTTCAGGATGTTTCACTAGCCCTTTAAAAAATAGGACTACAAGTCATTACTAGACATCACTTTACTACCCAACATTTCTTTTACCAGCCAGAATGGTTACAGCCCTTGAAAGCCACATTCAAGAAAATGAGGTTAAAAACGGCGTTGCTCTCCCGGTGGTGTAGGTGATTAGGTAATTCTATAAATGTGGCTCCCCCGGCGGTGGACATAACCTCTGATCCATGTTACCCTATATAATAAACTGAATAGGTGATTTTCATTTGTATTATTTGAAATTAATTATTATTTGAATAATTAATAAAGGACAAATCAATTACAGATTTTAATGATTTATTCCATTCATTTCATCAAAGCAACACGAATATGAAATATGTCAACCCTCAGAGTCATTACTCCCATGAGTACATTTCATTTCATTTCAGTTTAGTTCAATTATCATATAGCTAATAGATCACACATTATTTTTCTTTTGTTTATATTCCTTTCTCTTTGTATTTCATTGATGATAATGATCATTTCACACCGATACGAATGATTTGGTCACGAGAAAAGGCAGAACGGTCAGTAAAAAGGGCAGGGCGGGTCAGAGAAGGGGCAGGGGGCATGTTCAAAAGGGCAGGGCGCTGTGCCCTGCTAGAAATGCCAAGGAGAAAAACGACCATTGGATAAAACATACGGTCAATAAAATTATTTCAGACCTCTTAGAACTCTATTACACTGATTTTGACTTTTATTTACAACACTTGCCTGAAAAATATTCATTCAACCTTTCATTTAGACTGTCCAATCATCGTCATCAGAAAATGTTCATTATGGGCTTTAAATGTAATAAGAGATGAGTATCATTATCTACTCCGTTGTCATTTTATTCAACAAATTAAGGAAAACTGTATTCCAAAGAAATATACTGCAAAGTCTTCAATATTTAATATAATTTCTCCAGCCTGTACAATCTCAATACAAAGTAAACATCTCGACGCGCTTCAACACAATCAGTGTGGTAACGCTTATTTGAGAAACGGTAATCAGTCAGTTATTAATTATGGCTTTCAAGGCAATGAGGACTCTACATGAAATGTTGCTTTCGTGGCAGACTCTATTTCTCAAATGTGGTTTTCACGGGTGAACACCGCCAGAATAGTGCTAATTTATAACCATGCAAAACAAACGCATAATTATTCTCAAAGGTTGGTGTTCTTATCTAACAAGCCCAGCACGCTATGTCATCCATTTAGTAATGTACTTATTGAAGCCTGTTTATAAGCAACGGCATTAAGCTTCACCTGAAGGGTTGACAACATAAATATTGATCGGTTAACTAATAAAAACCTTCACCCTTCCATAAATCATGAAAACTTTATCAAATGTTTTCTGAAAGGCCTCTTTATGGTGTACTTCTGACAGGAGATTTAAAAGATATCACCAGCTTTGATAAAAACAATTCTGTTCAAGATTTTATATTTGATTATATATCCTTACTTTTTTCACTGATAAAAACATCACATATTTCAGCAACTGGGGTAGATCATTTATCATTAAAGCTAATAAGCATATCTAAAAACAAAGCATTGCCAAGGTAGTCTCTATTAAGGTTTACATAAGAAATATTGCTTAGAACATACCGTTTATTTTATTTCAGTTCACTTTAACTGTGAGATAGAAAATACAACAATAAGAATCACATTAACATAACACAATTAGTTTTTTTCAAATTCACGATAGGATGTTCAGTTCACCATTAAAATTTGCATGGTTAAACAATTTCATGATGATGGGGCTAGGGTGTCTCCAAACTGATAAGTTATATATTATAGATACCTCAAAATGTGTCATCGCATTTTTATCGGTAGTCTTGAGAGGAACTGAAATAATATTGATCACCTCCCTGAAGCCACGTAACTCCTTTGTAGGCTCTGATCAAATTAGAGGACTCAGAGGTGCGCGGTCACATGGACCTTGGGCATATTTCTCTAGCCTGGATGTTTAATCATTAATATAGACTGCTTGCAATAGCTGTCAATTATCATGATTTTCACTAAACAGGTGAGGTGAGTTGGGGTCGAACGCCGCTTTCAAGAGTATTTCACTTATATCACGGCTGCTAGTATTATTGCAAAGGAATAAGCAATGGTGGTGAAACCTGCGAGCAACGGCTGGAACTAGCAAATCAATGGTGGTACTGCGGTGAAATTCAGTGTAGCATTGCACCCAAACCTTTGTGCATGTTCTCCACAGCAGGCAAAGTTGCCGAGGCCCTGGAGGGATTCAAACCCTAGACCTCTTGATCCGAAGCCGAACGCTCTTACCTGACTGCGCTATCCCGCCCCTTCAATAAACAGACACACATTTTGGTTTCAGGGAATATGAAGCATAAGTTTTATAATACGCTTAGAGACGATAGAGTGACGTTTCTACCATTGGCAGAATATTCCTGGATACTGTGGATAGCGATGCACTATGACTGCAGTCTTTAGCCTGTAGCCAACCCCAGTTTCATTACTTTCATACCAAATTTTCTCTCATAGCAGCCGGGTGTCTGAGCAGCCGGGGGTAAAGGTACCTAAAGGTAAAGAGCCGAGCCTCCAATAAGGGACTGGTTTATATTGCATCAATGATTACTCCCCAGTCCCCACTAGATATATTTCTGTCCACATTTACCAAGAGGGTTAGATTACCATGCTGAATCTGGTTTACGTCGAATGGGAGGAGTTTGCATTTTTTCGAAAATATATTAGTCCGCTATCAGAGGTGTTCGCATTTAGTGGTCAAATCTAAAAACAAGAAGGGCCGGGCCTCCAATAAGCGCCAGGGGAAATAGACCTTTTAATGTTGACAACGGCCCGATTAGAGAAATATGGTAGTTTACACGTTGTAAACCCTGTTAATCACCTATTCACAGATGTTTGAGATTAATTAATTGAACAGCTTAAGGTTTGATATATTTATCAGCAACTCCAAAGCCTCTCAAAGAAGAAACTCCACAGCTACTTTTATAAATCATTAAGAATACTCCATTATTATATTTTGAAATGCATGAATGAATCGCCTATATAGATTATGTCAATAATAATAATAGCAAGTAATTGTCACAAACGTGACCATGTCCCCCGCAGCAATCAAGGTTGAAGGGTTCATGAGATATGGCGCTAACAACATTTTCAAAACTGGTCAAAGTCTCGCCGTGACCTTGAAAATGTGGTCAAGGTCACCAAAAACTTTTCAGGTCTGTGTATTCCCCAGATGAATACCAGTACGAAGTATGAAGATTCTAGGTTGACAGTTCATTAGATATGGCGCTAACAACATTTTCAAAACTGGTCAAAGTCTTGCCGTGACCTTGTAAATGAGGTCAAGGTCACCAAAAACTTTTCAGGTCTGCGTATTCCCCAGATGAAGATTGGTACCCAGTTTGAAGATTCTAGGTTGAGCGGTTCATTCGATATCGCGCTAACAACATTTTCAAAACTGGTCAAAGTCTCGCCGTGACCTTGTAAATGAGGTCAAGGTCACCAAAAACTTTTCAGGTCTGCGTATTCACCAGATGAAGATTGGTACCAAGTTTGAAGATTCTAGGTTGAGCGGTTCATTAGATATCGCGCTAACAACATTTTCAAAACTGGTCAAAGTCTCGCCGTGACCTTGTAAATGAGGTCAAGGTCACCAAAAACTTTTCAGGTCTGCGTATTCCCCAGATGAATACCAGTACGAAGTATGAAGATTCTAGGTTGACAGTTCATTAGATATGGCGCTAACAACATTTTCAAAACTGGTCAAAGTCTTGCCGTGACCTTGTAAATGAGGTCAAGGTCACCAAAAACTTTTCAGGTCTGCGTATTCCCCAGATGAAGATTGGTACCAAGTTTGAAGATTCTAGGTTGAGCAGTTCATTAGATATCGCGCTAACAACATTTTCAAAATTGGTGAAAGTCTCGCCGTGACCTTGAAAATGAGGTCAAGGTCACCAAAAACTTTTCAGGTCTGCGTATTTACCAGATGAAGATTGGTACCAAGTTTGAAGATTCTAGGTTGAGCGGTTCATTAGATATCGCGCTAACAACATTTTCAAAACTGGTCAAAGTCTCGCCGTGACCTTGTAAATGAGGTCAAGGTCACCAAAAACTGTTCAGGTCTGCGTATTCCCCAGATGAAGACTGGTACCAAGTTTGAAGATTCTAGGTTGAGCGGTTCATTAGATATCGCGCTAACAAGAAGCGGGACGCACGTACGTACGGACGTACGGAGCTGAATACTATGTCCCCCGCTCCGCGCTTCGCGACGGCGGGGGACAAAAATAATAATAACACTTTATTGTCCTCAATACAAAGTACATTGGAAATTCTTGTTGTGCCTTTGGCACCCGGCACCCGGCAGCCACAGTGCAGCGCCAGTTCAAGCGTTGTTCTATCCTTATAATGCTGAACGCCAAGCAAGGAAGCAACAACTCCCATCTTTTAACGTCTTTTGATATGACGCTGCCAGGAATCGAACCCCGACCTTCCGGGTGATGAGGACACTCTACCAACTGAGCTACATTTCCGGTAACTATAAAGATTTCAACAAATGGAGGGCAATGAAATTAATAAATCTTTGTCTTTGAGTTACTCCATTAACTCCATTCAGTTCTTCAATTCTTACCTCTGTTGCACATACGTAGGCCATATTTTACTATTCTCGCAAAATCCGCTTACGGTTAGGGGTGTAACGATACAGCAATACAGTATCATATCGCGGTACAAGGCCGGTCCGTATGGTATCGTTTCACAGGATGTGTATCGGGATACACAATTATGTGATATTTATAAATGTTCTTTTTATACATTCCAGTTACACAAAACTGATATATATATATATATATATATATATATGTATAAAATACTAAGTGAAACAAAACAGATCCTCTCCAGACTTTAAAAGTTGTGATTAAAGATCTGATGAAATGCATTTTTCTCAGGAATGACAGATGATTTCCTCTACGTATATAATATTGTATATTGGAATCAATTGAGCATATTAAAAATCGAGACAATATACACTTGCAATTGATAATTAAGACGATTTTAAATCACTTATTTTAACACTACCCCAATTAGTTGGGCGATTCATTTCGAAAATGCTCACTGAGTCATCCCTTCACGGGCCACATCCCCGCAGACTTTCATTCTGGTTGCCGGGGCTAAATTAGGCGGGTTTTTTTAAGGCTGTATAAGTAATTTATTGACCAATTTCAGAAATTTAAAATCGAGCAATTGTCAAATTGACATCCCATTTTAACCCTTAACATGCGGGCGACGGAATTATCCGGGCGGGCTATAAGCGATTCCTAGGTGTCTGAATACGGATCCCGGATACAAGACTTAGAATAATTCACGGCTGTCTAAGTACTTTTCCACCCCCATACCGGGTCACCAGTCGATTGTGTCCGCGACCCGACCCATGAGAATGGCTGTATTTACGCATCGTGTCCCGACATGAGAATAAAGCTTTGTTCAGTGTGTGGTCGGAATATCAAGCAAAATTCACACCAATTTGCGTGTGCATTGTTGACCCGTAACGCATCGATAATTAGCTTCACAAAAGGCCAATTATGTCGGGCTTAGCCCCCGAAGCATTAATTCGCTTGAGGCTATTTTCACCCACGTGTTTGTATTGCCTCGGGTTTGCCTCGCCCGAGACTGCTATCTGCCTCGCATCTCGCGAGACGGGGAAAAAAATCGCTAACTCGCCTTACTCCCGCACTTCATATCATGTGAGCGAATTGTTTGTTTTCAAAAAAAAATACGGCAAAATAAAGGGGAAACAATGGACTACATTCCCATATAAAATTAGAAAATCTCAAAAAAATAATAAAGACACAGCAAGCGCCGTGAAATAGGTCATGTTTACACTTCATAAATTTTGAAACAATCGGCGATTTTCACAACTTCTAAAACATTTATCAAGGCTAAAATACTGAATGCATTTTCATAATTTTTATATCACAATAAACCGAAATGAATAATCTTTTATTCTATATAAAATGCGCAGATTTATTCACAGAAATAAAGATACAATTTTACCTTTCTGAGAGGCATGTGAAACCAAACGGCACACAAACTAATCAACATATTTTCATCAGTTATGGTTCGAGGTTAGCGTTTATTTGAAAAGTCAAACAACATAACCATATTTGGGTTGACATGTGCTTATTTGTCAACTGGTTCGAGATTATGATTTCTTGGAAAAGTGCGATGAACGACCGTTTGCAATGCCGCATACATGTTGTAAGTATTGACGATTTTATAGGTGGAAATAAAGACAAACTTTACATAGCTATAGAATTATAACCAAAGGTCGCATTCTAATAATTTTTATATCATTGTGAAGCTAGACATCTTGTCTTCAATTCCGTATATAAATGGAATTTTTTTCGTTTCGTATTTATGATGTTACGAGGCCCGAATTAAAGACAATCTTTCGAAAGTAATAGAATAAAAACGCAAAAACATAGAAAATTCATTCAAAGTTTCGGGTGTGAATTAGCCATTTGTGTACGGGTGTTGCTACTTGAATTTGTATTGAACGCCCGTATATAGTCCTTATTCGCCATGTAGATGCGGTATATTTTGTAAAAACGATACCGGAATCGCCGCCTGGAAATTCCGCCAGCAGAGCTAGTTAGTGCCAAAGCCCAAACTACTGCTGCGAGCTGCGAGCCTGTAAATTCCGCCACAGGGGCTAAAAATGGTAAAATATATATACACAACGTAAGGGTTAATGAATCCGATTTGGACCATATGTCATTGCATCTATCCTTTAAGTAAATAACAAATATGTCATAGACTCTTAGTAGCTTTAGGTGAATTAGTTCATTCACAAAATGAACTTGTCTAAATCAGGGATTCATAACAAAAGTTAAACAATTCAAGAAACAGTCATACCTTGCGAGATGTTGTGAAAAACTTGTTAACAGAAAAAGATGTGTGTAAATAATTTGTATGTATCGGAATACGTATCGTATCGCGACCCCCATTATATCGGGATAAGTATCGTATCGCGACCCCCATTATATCGGGGTACTTATCGTATCGTGACCCCCCTGTATCGTTACACCTCTACTGACGGTGCAACACTGGTTGTAGTCTGGTAATGCCCTTAAAGGCGCTGTAGCACGTTTTTTCGCTCAAATAAGTCGATGAAATGTATTTAAAAAATAATGTCACCAATAGTAAAACACCCTTCTCTCTTCGGAAAGTAAAGTTACAAATGAGTGTACATGGTTCCGTAAAGTCACGGCTATCGTTTTTGTCATTCGAAATAATAAAATGTGTTCACAATAAAATGGCCGCCATGCAATTTTTGCTTTATACGCAACACCGTTAATACCACTACGGATAATTGGTTTGTGTAATAAGATGTTTTACCCTTTAAAGTAAATTTAAATGGCATAAACTATCATTATAAATGGGAAATTTGAAAAAATAAAATTTGCAAAAAACGTGCTACAGCGCCTTTAACTTGTCAAATCAAACATCATTTTACATGAGACCGAATTCTGTCTCGTAAACAATATGAGCAAATCCAACAGATGAAGCAACTCTAATAATTCTGGCAGTTGAAAAATCCTCACTTTGAAACGTCTCTGATTGCACAACTAATTTTCTATGCAAGCAAATGAGGATTCTCTATTTCTACAGGGGTTAGGATGGAAGAACTGAGTAGAGTGGTCTCTGTGGAAGAATATGACAGGCCTGAGGTGTTAAAAATTAAATCTGAAATTACTAAACTTAAATAAGGCATATCATTTTATAAACCTGCCTTTTTCAGTGGACTATATTAGGTCAATCAATGGTGAAAACAGAAATAGGAGTAAGAATTCTGGGAACATTCACAAAACTAAAATTTGTGATCTGTTTTTATAATAATTTCATTTAAGCATAATTTCGTCATTTCGATAATGTTTTCACTTCGTATCATTTCAATTCACATAATACACATGACAAAAATGATTAAAGAAATTATAAATGGATTTCATATTGTTAAAATATGATATTGGAAAGAGCTGTATTATGTATGTTTATAACATAAATATATATATCAGCTTCACACTGTGATTATGATGCAACAGCTGTTTGCCCTTTTCATAATTACACTTTTTCCTTATTCAAATAATCCTAAAAATCCATTGTATCATATTCTCAAATGTACAGATATTGAATTGATTAATATAACGTTAATATTACGATTTGTTTTCAATGGATTCAATGAACGAAATCAATGAAAGGGGGGAATGTGCAATATATAGAGGATATCTGTCTTTCCTTGACAAATACCATGTTTATCTCATTGAGTGAGGTAGAAAACTAGATATTTCATGAGTGGTGCAGCCACAAGTGAAATATATTAACTTTCTACCTCACGAGATGAGATAAACATGGTATTTGTCAAGGAAAAACAGCTATTCTATTTATTATATCATTATTTCTGTGTTTTACGTTGAGTTGGAGTGATTTCAACGGCAAACGTACAGCCTTCGCAAGCTGACAATATGACGTCATAACATTGTCCCGATGACGTCACGCGAGTGGTGATAAAGTTTATCCTCACTCAGTAGAGTGGTGATAAAGGTTATCACCACTGTAGCTTGATAGAGGGTTTATTTCACTGATAGAACCGAGTATCTCACTCCAAATTATGTAATAAATTACATTTTCATCGCCTGACATTATTGCATTTAATTGTTATTCATCAATTCATATTTTCAGTCTGAAGAATTCGTTTCAATGATTTGATCTCACAGCATTTCATTGACAATAATGAATTTATATCCAAACAATATGATTATGTATACTTTTATAGTCTTTTAAGTTTACTATTAAATTTCAACATTTTAATGTGATAGATGTATGGCACAACCAGCCTGAGTTGGATAATTACCCATCAGAATGATGCTGCCAGAGTTGACCGCAGTACTAATTATCTAAGTGATAAATTATGACTTTGCTTTGCTTATCTATAACATATTTGATCTACACTTCATCTTGAGCAAAAATGCTTTTTTGTCTCCTTTTGGTCAGACATTTTGTTCCCAAATAACAGAGTTAAAAGTTATTAATTGTGCCTTGTCTAAACTATTGAAATCAATGATAATAAATTAAAACTACTCAGAATTGGGCTAAGCTTTACAGTTTTTGAGAAAGAAAATTGCATGATGCATTTTCATGAAAGTCCAAACAATCAAACACAAAATCTAATGAAGATAAAAATCCTCAAAGTTTTACAGGCTGTTATACACATACAAAGTTAAGTTGAGCTAGGCCCAACTTCCAAACGCAAGAAATACGAAACTCTTGCCAGTCTGCATTACTGGCTGATTTAAGCCTTGCGGTATTTCCCTAGCTTTGTTGTGCCTAGATAGTGAATCGCTGCACCAGAAATGCATAGTGGGCCTGGATTTCTAAGCACAAAATTCTTAAGGAAACACTGCAAGGCCTAAATCATCCAGTAATGAAAACTGGCAAGAGTTATGCCTTGCGTTGGGAAGTTGAGCTAGGCCTTACAACTGTTGTTCAAGTCTGCAATAGAAATTATAATATTCCAACTTGTTTCCATGGAAATAAACAAACTTTAAATCCTAAGAAGTTAAAACCACAAAAACGGCATGTCTACACATGAAGCTTGTTTCACAATTCACATAAAAGTTGATACAAAGTCTTTTTAGCACGGTCACATGGCTGCCTCCGGAAATAAAAATCTAATTTGCATTTTCATGGAAACATACAAAACTAAAATTTGCAAGAAGTTGAAAACCCCCCAAAAAAGCACATGATCTTCTTATGATGATTATTCCACATAGGCACATACCAACTCAAGTCAAGGTATTGGAGTTCCTATTTGGAAACAAATTTGTAAATTGTATTTCCACACATACAAAAATAGTTCTGCTCAGGGTGACACTTATTTGAGAAACAGTAATCAGTCAGTAATTAATTATGGCTTACAAGGTAATGAGGACTATACATAAAATGCTGCTTTCGCGGCAGACCATATTTCTCAAATTTGGCTTTCACGAGTGGACAACCAATATAAACTCTGCTCGGGCTGACGCCCTCGCGACTTTACCAGTATATGCCATATTATATGATATACCATAATCGCTCCGCACCGGGTCATTATTTACTACCTAAGCACTGATGGAAATTGCTTTCAAATATCACTTGTATGAATTCCAAGTTATACATAGCGTTGTAAAGAATGTCTAATTAAAAGTTTGATTTATAAAGGATATACTTCAGAATAGTATTAACTGTTTTGAAAGACGACACAAATGTTATTAAAATTGGAAAAGGAAAGAGGAAAGTAGGTTTCCATAAGAATTAATTACAAATCAATGACATTTAAAACACACCCCCAAAAAGCATGACAATCCAATAGCATATTAGTGTTTTCTGTTTAAACATATTTCAAGTATTGTATAGCTTGTGACCTAAAACACAACAATTTTAGCTCATCAGGCCTTAGGTCAGATAATCTAAATGTCGTTTTATTTCCGATGACTGCGCACCCGACGATGACATAGGAAGATGTCTAGCATTCTGGACTAATCAGGCCTGAAAGGCCACACCTGCTTATGGCATGTCATAATTGTATATATTTTGTGACCCTGTGACCCAAACAGACTCCTATTTTCATCTCTGCCCTGCTGGCTAAGCCGCTTATACAGTTGAGTTATCATGATCTACCTCACACCTGGAATATCTCAATAAGGATATGATAAAAGAATATATTCCCCTGGGAGTAGGAACTTGACATTTGATAAGAGTTGCTGGTGTGATAGCAGTCAAATTAAGTCATTATTATTATATTACCCATATAGTACATTGCCAATAAGTGTTATGATTTTAAAATCTGAATCTAAACCAGAACAACTTCCCAACGCAAGGCAAAACTCTTGCCAGTCTCCATTACTGGCTGATTAAGGCCTTGCAGTATTTCCTTAAAAGGAGGGTTCTATCGGGGTATTTATTGTGGAAACGAAATTCGAGAGGATGTTCTCGTTTACACAAATACTATATAAATACATGATTAAAACACAGTAAAATTAAAATATATTAATGATGTTAATATTTTGATGACTTTATATGTCACAAGTTGATAAAGACAAGCACAAATTTGTTGAAAAATAAAAACAATGAGAACTGAAGGCAGAAGCCATTCATTGGCGCTGCGAGTGGGGAAAACTTCGCTTCGGACTAAACGCATATTGTTTATTCGTTTTATCATATGTTATGTGTTACTATGTGAATTTTCTATCATTGTATATGTTTGATTTTTTAAAAAGTGTAAAATTGGGTTAAATATAGCGTGTTCTTCATTTCACGTAATGCCAAGAATCCAATATGGCGGATGCTGCCAATAGATCGGTGATAGAACTTTCCCTTTAATAAATCTGTGCTTAGAAATCCAGGTCCACTATGCATTTCTGGTGCAGCGATTCACTATCTAGGCACAACAAAGTGAGGGAAATACCGCAAGCCATAAATCAGCCAGTAATGCAGACTGGCAAGAGTTATGCCTTGTGTTTGGAAGTTGAAACCAGAATGGCAGAAACCAAACAAACTGTCACTCACACTGATTCACAATCAAACTTGTTCTGTAACAAACTATATTCTCTAACAATTGTCAACCAATATGAAGCTCAATTTAGATACACTTAATAACCACACCATATGATTAATAGTAAGTAGAAGAAATGAGTTAAACTATAAACATCTAAATTAAATCCAACTCACCTCAGAAAGTGGCTACGTTTAAAAGCAGCACTACTTTTCCTTCATTCCCATCCCTCATACTGACATTGTGGGTGCCTTCAAGATTCAAAACCTTGAAGTTGTAGATACTTGAATCTTTTGGGGGTGCACATTCAGAATAGTGTTCATGTTGAGACCCTGCCACAACTCCAAGCATTAAAAGGAACCACATTTGGGCGCCAGAGCCGGGGGGAAACCCCTCCGTCCAACTACACATCGTACCAGACGGTGTCGTCTGCTTTTTCCAATCTGAGCGCGTGCTGAAATCAGACGGGACGAGTCCACTTGTCCGGGGGTGTGAGTCAGAAGTGAACAGCTGCTGTCAACGATGATCATAAATATCGAAGGCGTTCGTTTCTTTCATGATTAGCCCTTATTATTCTCAGTACACGCGTAAACACATGCAGCAGCACATATCGACATAGGTCATGAACTTTACAGATTGCATAAGGACTCAAGGACTGTTTTAAAGGAATAAGGAAATGTATAAAAATGTTGACAAGGAAAAGGAAGACAGGGCGGTATGCTTGATTACTGAGTATGTCCGTGGCATAACGATTTCAAGTCATTCATATCATTCTTACAAAATCATGCATTTTAGTAGATCTAATACATTCTTTCTTTATCTCAGACAGTGCACTTCAATCTCCTAAACCGTTATCAATGAAATATCAGTTTGTTTTAAAAAGAGGGTTTCCTTTTGTGCAGAAGTGTTTTTAATAACATAGTCAGTTAAACAAATCCTTTTGAATATCTCTCTCATGATTTGGTTTGGGGTTTTTTTGGAGTTGGTTTTCATCACGCCTGCCTCTTAGCATATCGTTAAAGGGGCAGTAGCACGTTTTTTCAAAATTTATTTTTTCAAATTTCCCATTTATAATGATAGTTTATGTCATTTAAATTAACTTTAGAGGGTAATACATCTTATTACACAAACCAATTATCCGTAGTGGTAAAAACTATGTTGCGTATAAAGCAAAAATTGCATGGCGGCCATTTTATTGTGAACACAATTTATTATTTTTTATTACAAAAATGATTCTCATGGCTTTACCGAAACATGTACACTCATTTTAAACTTTATTTTCCGAAGAGAGAAGGATGTTTTACTATTGGTGAAATTATTTTTCAAATACATTTCATCAACTTATTTGTGCGAAAAAACGTGCTACTGCCCCTTTAAGCTGGAATTCCATGTGTTTGTATTCGTGCGTTATGCGTGTCACGTGATGCGTGTTGCGTAAGTCGTGATGCGTAGGCCTATTGGCAGTGTCCAT
Source organism: Gibbula magus (assembly GCA_936450465.1). NCBI lineage: Eukaryota > Metazoa > Mollusca > Gastropoda > Trochida > Trochidae > Gibbula > Gibbula magus. The sequence goes on along the minus strand of OW388295.1, from coordinate 4,605,765 downwards.
ATGTGCGTGAATAACGTATACACATTGCAGCGTGATTATCTAATTTGACCTTTTTGTATATGGACCCGAGATGACTTTGTCGAATAAAAAGAGTCTTCAGACAGAACTTGAGATTGAAGAAGATATTTTGCTAATTGTTGGAGTTTTTATATTGTTATTTAAGGAGAGAGAAAAAACAATGTTGCTGGTTTTAAGGGTATCTTTATAATCCTTCCTTGAGGAATCATAAAGAGATGGATTTTCAAGTTCTCAAGAATTTAGTCAGGTATAAAGTTGCGAGACAAGTCGACACGTGCAGTTTGTTTGGAAAACCACGTGGTCTGTGATAGGAAAACCCCAGGGGAATCCCCACTTTTGGTATCCGTATAGACGCGTTTTGCGTATTCGGACACTCTTGCGAGTGTCCCGGGGAACACGTACGACGCCCTGCGCATCACGCTTTACGCATTACGTGTTCATGGATTCAACTACTACTATTATTTAAATACCTATCTGTTGACTTGACCTACTATGCCTAGAGAGGAGGTAGGCATAGTAGGTCTAGTCAACAGGTAAGTATAAATAATTACGTTTAATAAAAAACGTACTATTTTAATACGCGCTCCGTACACATGGAATCCCGGCCTTACACGTCATAGGCTATACTGGTTAGGATTTTTTTTATGAACTTTGACAACAATCAATCTAATTAAAATCAGACCGAAAGTTGGTGCACTACGTTTCATTTATCCCTGACATGACCTTGAAGTTATACCACAAGTGTTGTTTAGCACACGGGCTACATATTCCCTAGCATGCGGCGCCATGCATGTTAACTTCCCCGGAAGACAAAACTCTCTCGAGGATCCAGTCTTTGTCACTGGCTAATGGTAAGACTTTTTGAGCCAAAGATATCTGATCAAACTACTATGTCCAAGTGCAGCACGCTGATACATTAATGGCGATGAAATACAGCAAGGCTTAAATCTTAGCCAATGATGGAGACAGGTTGCGAGTTGTAATTGCCTTGCGGGGAGAATTTGCTTGGGTACTAATTTATCTTGATTAATGTATACCGTATGCATTACGTCATATATGTAAGGAATACATTCTGGTGTCATGCCAGTGCCCCCTGCTCATTCGGTGTATGTGTATCCAAATATCTACTCCGGCACCCTGATAGTCTAAGCAACTTTCACCTCGTACCGCCGGAAGTTGATTACTCATCCCTGTATACCAGTATATAGCATGTGTTTAGTCAGCCAATGAATATGTCGTGTTTTAAAATGTGATCGTCGCTCATCGTTCTTCTCATCGGGCACTGTAGTTGTAGTTGACAATATTACTCGGCTTTAAAGTAGTTAATTCCATGCATTCCTTAGTTTCCACGTTACTACGGTATGTGCTCATTTAACACTTTAAATCTGCAGCTTTTGCTTATGGCCAATGGCTAGAACCACGAACGTTACGAGTAGATCTAAACTACTTAGGTTCCGTTTCTTTTGTCTGTCAGTTTCAGTTGTTATTAGTTTGGTTAGGGTTATTCATAAACTCCTTCTTCGTTTTTCAAGGTCAAAAGTATTTATAAAACACTATTTATTTCGGCTCCGCTTCAATCAGGATATCTTTTACGTCATATACGTTCGTTGGTTAATGATAATAATGGGAGTACGTATATCACGCTGAACTCAACGCTATTATTACCCTTGTGTGATGACCAACAGCTTTCCCTTTTCCCTTTCAACTCACTGAGAGTATGCAACCTACATGTAGCTACCAATTGCGCTGTTGAGGTGATCTCTCACATTGCCTCCACTTGTACCAGGTACCAGGTACCCACTTACTGCTGGGTGAACAGAGGCACACTTTGAATAAAGTCACTTGCCCAAGGTAACACCACGAGTTGACAATTACGTCTCTGTGTGGGGCAGGGAATCAACCATCCAAACTTCAGTTTATCCAGCAAGTCACAGGATATTTGGCGGATCTCGTAGAATCCGGAAGGATCCGGCAAGCGGTTCCACCACTTTTTGTCCTGCAATGAAGCTCGTTGTTAATAAACCATCATGGTATGCTTTGAAGGTCAAGGTTCAACACTGATACACTCATATTGATATCAATTGCTCCTTGTGTCCTGCGACCATGGTCAAGCGGCGATTGCTGCCAGACTTTCAGGCTGTATTGGACTCGTATACGAATTTGTATTATTTCAATGCCAGTGTACTGTTGACCTTATGGCCATTCATACAAATAAAATCATCTGTCTGCATGTGTAATCTCAAATGTTACATTTTCCCGATATCTTATTGTATGTATTACTAATTGATACTAACTGTCAGAAGTTCTGTTTGGTGCAAATGTTTTGCCCGTCAGTATATGTGCTTCAGTTATGTGTAGCTACTGTTTATGAAGTCTATCTAAGTGCTTTAAAGGTCGCCAGTATAGAGGCTTCAAGTTAATGGTCTCTAACAACGTGTAATGATACCGCTTTGGTCGTATAACCTCTCGATAGCGTACAAGCTAAATGGCAAAATTGTTATAAATAAGCAAGCGCAATATTGAAGTGTGGAAATAGTAATAATATTATTTTGTTTGTGGTAAGGGAGGGGTGGGGTTGGGGTTGTTCAAGGGGGTTCGACCCCACCCTACTTTACATGTAAATTAGATGGACCCCAAGATGCCCCTCCCCTTTTCAATAACTGACACCCCACCTCCCTTTGAAAATATTTACAATATTTGCATGCAAATTTAATGTACCCCAAAGTTGTCCTAACACACACAACCTTTCTATGACTGACACCCCACCTCCCTTTAAGAATATCTGGATCCGGCTGTACACGGTTGATTACTATCTATTTGATGCGCTCAAATGATTCTAATTATTCTTGGTATCCAATATACTGACATCGAACAAGTAGACAAAGTAACACCTGCCTGTGCACAGTCTGTGTGATGTACGTTCCGCAGTGCTATTTCACACGGGCATGGTTGAAATATCGATATCACATGTCGACGAGTACACAGGGCGTGTATCGCTTAGTATAGGGTCTATATAGGTATATATCTTTCAAACGCTGTTTCTAAGCGATACGCGCCCCTGTGAATGAGTATATATATCACATGTTTTCTACACCAGAAAAACTCGTTCATGAACTATCTAATGTGTTATTGTGTTGTTTTACTTTGGGAGAAAAACTGCGAGGTACGGGTGAAAATTTACACTCAAACCTATCGGGCAAAATAGTAACCAGTTGCAAACTACATGGATGTAGGCTCAACTATTTTTGAAAGAACGCATTTAATGAACATAAGTATAACTTATTTCATTCATCATGAGTCATATTACCTTTATCCTAATGTTAATAAATTTCGTCGAAAACATTCAAACAACGTATGTTATAAATTTGCATGTCCTAGTTATTAAATAAGACCCGACAATGTATGAATGCAAATGTTGCCAAGTCCGTGGTGTGAATAAAGCAGGGTAGAAAGTTCAGGACATACACTAGTTACTGCGAGTGAAAAGGCTCTTTCCCTGAAATGTCAGCCTCCCAGAAGTTAGTGGTGGTGTTCGGTGCGACTGGGGCCCAGGGTGGGTCCGTGGTTCGAGCCTTGGTCCATACAGACTACCAGGTGCGAGCTGTGACAAGAGATGCAACCAGCGAGAAGGCGGTGCAACTGCGGGAAATGGGTATATAATAGTAAATAAGTAATAGATCCGAAACATATGAAAGAGATTGGCGATGGGACAAAAGTAGTTAGGGATATATGCAACTTTTGAAGTCATGAAAAATGATATATTCATTGACACACTGATAAAATATCAATTTTAAAAATTCGAATATCCCTAACTTATCTTGACCAATATATATGTCAGGACCTAGATTTTCGAGACTCTTAACGTTTAGACAATCCTAAGTTGATAATACACTTAGGAATATGTTCGTGCTCACTTCTAAGGGAGCTTCGGAAATCTAGGTCTAGATCAATTGGGTATATTTGTAAGGATGGACTTCAACAAGCGATGATCATTGTCACAAATGCTTTTTAACCCTCCTTCCTCGCATTGGTGTGGATTTTTGTTTTTTTAGAAGGCTCCATATTGTTTTCCAAATCATTAAAGATTAGTTCATTTTTACGAGAACATGAGCACTTCCACGTTTAACTGCGTATATTAAAACACCAACTTTTGGTTTTTTTTGGTCACTTGTGCTTCTCAGTCCATGGTAGCGTTTTGGAACAATAAGTGCATTATGTCTTAGAACAATGAAATCTGGCAGAGTGAATTAGGTGTCGGAAGAATCATTATCTTGCTGAGTGAATAAGTTTTTCGAACAATCATTATCTTGCTGAGTGAATACGTTTTTCGAACAATCATTATCTTGCTGAATGAATAAGTTTTTCGAACAAACATGCTCTTGCTAAGTGAATAAGTTTTTCGAACGAACATGATATTGCTGAGTGAATAAGTTTTTCGAACAAACATGCCCTTGCTGAGTGAATATGTTTTGCGAACAATCATGCTCTTGCTGAGTGAATAAGTTTTTCGAACAAACATGATCTTGCTGAGTGAATAAGTGTTTGGAACAAACATGATCTTGCTCAGGAAGTAAGGTTTATTGAATAATCATGATCTTTCTGAGTGAATAAGGTTTCGATCATTGCTTCGAACGATCTTTATCCTGCTTAGGAAATAAGGTTTTTGGATGATCTTGTTGAGTGAGTAAGGTTTCGGGACAATCTTGATCTTGCTCAGTGAATAAGGTTCTGGAACAGTCATGCAGAGGTAAGTAAGTTTATGATGAGTCTTATTCTAGATGAGTGACTAAGGTGCTGAAACCATCATCGATACGGTTATACATACGTGTGTGTGCCCTAATTCACCACCTCTAAACGTATGCAACTATTTAATCTATTGGACCATATATACCATATATACTCATGGTAAAAATGGTTGACACCCCTAAACAATAAATGGATTTTAGCAAATTAAATGCATGGACTATCAATGTTGTTCGATGTTATGGTATTTTCAAAATGAATGGCACAATCTATAAAATACTTGCCATGTATGTATTGTGTGCGAATGAGACTCCATGAAAGATTTTGGGTATATTTGGATTCAGTAGAATCTTTTTTTTTTCAAATGCAACTTTTACTTATTTATTTTAACCAAAATGAGAACACCCACGCACTGTAACAACATGCCAATGCCAAGATCTCAAGACACAAGAAATGAACTCTTTTGAATAAATTTAACTTTTGTTATATAGCTCTTTCTTTGGTTATTTTAAAGTACAGGTGGAGAAATAACAAATGCTCAAGGACACTATTCACAAAAGGACATCCAGTAGTAACATGTGTTTTACCCCAAAAAATAGTCGAAACTGATACGTTACGTAACATTTCATTCCTATATCTATTAGGGCGTGTCAACCATTTTATATAAACTTAGAAGTGTTTTCACTTTCTGATATGAAATAAAACAATGTGTTTCATAAAAGGTAATAACTTGATTATAAATTTAGAATTAGTATCTAACAGTTTATTACGTAGATTCGGCACATAAACAATTACCGTAGTATTGTTATGTAAAAGTTCATTATATTCTCAACTGAAGTCTTAATTTCTTAAAATGTACACATGAATTCTTATTATTGAAATATATTAGTCATAAATATACTATTTTCATGTGGTTGGTGAGTCCTAACAGCAAAATTAAACGTTTTTCATATGTATATAATACTTTAAACTCAAGTAGATTTGCAAAACTACGCTTGAAAACGGCGTTAAACCCCAAATCACCTCACCTCACCTCGGTTGATGCAATATACTCCAAACAGGGTGCGAAGTATTCCAGGCCGACCTTGACGACAAAGCGAGTCTCAGTGTATCAATGCAAGGAGCTTACGCAATGTTCCTGAACACAACTTCTTGGGAACATTTCAGCGCGGAGAGAGATTATAAACAGGTAAATTGAATGAATTTCATGCAGTTTCATGCAGGAGATACATTTGTAATTATGGAGACAGTTCGAATAACTGTTGGGTACTAGATGTTGGTTTAATTTCCATCCTGCTCCATTGAGTTTTTGTATCCGCAAGGCTACTGCAGTCCCCTGGTCCAATAAACAACTCCCCTGTTTCACATTCTCTTTCTAAAGAGGTTACTCCGCTATGTTCTACCATCCTTACCTCTGTTGCATATTGAGCCCTTTCTGTTCCAGGAGTAGAGAACCCTGATAAGTTGCATCAACAGTTAGATGTTGTTTCTAAGTGAGCGTTCTGTAACTGTCGGAACGACAAAGTTGCTTCATCTGTGCGATGCGCACCTATTGTTTATAAGACGGAAGTCGGTCTCAGATGTAAAACGATGTTTCATTGGACAAACGTCACCACCAGGAGACTTTGCAAAAATCGTAACATATGGCCAATATGCAACAGAGGTTAGGATGGAAGGTATTTATAGAATGCAGGATCCATAAACACCTTTGTTCTCGTATCTGTGTATCGTTTTTATGGGATCAGGAGACTGAAGTAGTGTTGCGTGTAGTGTCCAGGATGGACCAGGATGGTCGGTTTAATGGCATGTTACAGGGAGTAAACGCCATCGAGGTCGCCAAGGAGTGCGGAGTTGAACACGTGATCTACAGCGGACAAGAACACGTGAGTAAGTTGTGTGGGATTGCGTGCGCACACTGTGACGGGAAGGGGCGTGTGGAGGAGTATCTGGAATCATCAGCCCTCAACTTCACCGTGGTCCGTCTGTCTTTCTACATGGAGAACCTCTTCTACACCGTGCCTCTTGAGCAGTACGCTGACGGAACACTCGGGATATGTGCGTGGTAGATCTTGTTTAATACCCTTGTGTTGTTATCGGGGTAACGCTGTTTTTCAGGGCATTATTATTTGCAGAGTACCAAGGTCTTCAATTAACTGCCCGAAGAAGTGATAATGGCCCGTCGTTAGCATTGAGAGGAAAGTTGTCCTTTGCAGCGGCCCGCTCATTTCTGATAACATGTGGGCATTTTCATTATTCTTCCATCCATTTTAGCTATAAATTATATTAATCATTAGGCGTAAGGACATATTGTTCAAATGTTGGTTATGTCAGTTAAGAGTTGCCTAGTGTCTCGACAAGGGAAGACATTTTCAGATGTTCTAGCTCTGGCAGTCGATGTAACTCGGTAATTACAAACGTTGCGCCAAACGCTCTTCACGAAACCTAAGGTCAAAGGGGTCACAAGCAAGAAAACGTTATTACTTCCCTTTACAAAAAACCGCTTGATCAACAAACCAACCATAAACAGTGAAATCATATGGTTGTATTGATAGAAGTAGCAATGAAAAGGTAGGCAATTCCATTTCTTGTTAAATGTCAAACACGCAATTAAGACATGGGGATGTTACTTGTATAAGAATTGAACAGAGTGTTAATGGCCCGCATTCTCCAAAGTATTTTATCAACACTTTAAGACAACCTGTTTCTGGTTCCAGCTATTCCAATGGAGGATCACCATCTGTATCTGGTTAGTGTCCGTCAGATTGGACCAATTATCTTCAAAATTCTCGAGAACAGGGAGACGTTTTTCGGCAAAACAGTTGGGTTGACGGGGGACAAGCTGACTGTCCAGGACATGGCGGACACGATGACCGATATCCTGGGGGTCCGTGTCTACGATGCCAAGGTCAGCCAAATCTGAGACTCCAGCAGGGGTCACATCATTATTTCCCTACAAAGCATACTCAAATCACGTGTTACCACCTTAGTTTGGGGTAACCTTTGTTGGAAGAGAATTGGTGTCTGTAGGGATTATCTCCAAGAGCTCACCGTACACATTTTAGTTAGGTTAATACGTTTCTGCATTAGCCACCTTATAAAATCCTTGGTTCGTCGACCGAAACATAAGTCGCAAAGGAAGTTATATATATAATCTTATAGTTATAACCTATATATATATAAGTTTTATAACACTGCTAGTAATCCTACGCTTTGCCTTTCACTTGTTCGTAAGTTAGTTCATACAATTAATTATAAATGGTGTTCCGTTTTTCTAGCCTATCTATTCTGGTATTTTCGAGCCTTTCTTTTTTGGTAGGCCTATTTTTCGAGCCTATTTGTTCTGGGTTTTTTCAGACTTCTCTTGATCACTACCGACAACTAAACTTTGAGGGATGTGGCGAATTGGTCGCCATGTTCGAGTTCTTCCAGAGAGAAAGTCTGGACAGAGATTTAGTGACCAGCCGGATGTTGAATCCAGAGTTATCTACCTTTGCTAACTGGATTGCACACAACAAGCAAGCCATCTTCGACGTCTTCTTGTAAACTGGGACCTGCATGGTCGACTGCCTTCAATATTCCATTTCATTTTCCTTCCGACAACCTCGATGCTCAGCGAGGCAAAACTCGCACCAGTCTCTATCCCTGGCTTGTTTAGGACTTGCTCCATTTCGTCAGTTTTTCCGTACCGGAATAGCGGCGTGCTGCATGTCAACTTTGGCATTGAAATGATAAATTTCCATACTGTGTTTTCGTTTCTCTTGTAAACTGTGGTTATTCTTGAATATTACAACCTCACGAGTATATGCACATTTTGCCAATTATCGTTTGTATATTTTTTTTATCGAACTGTTTATGTTTGCTATAGGTCTAGATTACAGGCCTATCGTTATGGGTACATGCGTCATCTTACCGTTGTGGGTCGTTTACTTACTGTATACGATTGTTAACGTTCTATACAGTCTATCGTTTACTTCAATACAGCAAAACCTGGGTAGACAATCAGAGGGTTGAAGTAGCCTTGACTCCAAATAAACAATTGTTTACTTATCAGGCATTATCCCGACGATGCAGGATATACTACTTACTCGTTGTGATGTGTAACTTCTAGCAAACAATATATAACTGTGCAGGATTTCCAGGAATGCAATCAAAATAATGACAAAGACGTTTGTTTGTGTACAATCATTTATTGACATGACACATAACATAAAAAAAAACCCATCGCATCCGATACATGAATGTTATGTTATCTAAGAAATAATTCAAGAAAGGTCTGTCCTCGTTTGTTTACACTGATTCATGTTATAATTATTCATGTTAATCAAACATTGATAAATACATGCAGGGAAATTTAATAAAGTAAGAGAAACAATTAATCGAGAGGAGAGGTAAAGAGAACAGGGAGGTTGCTGGGTTCGTATATGAACATGTTGAGACGTGACGTAGAAGGGGGCTATATAACTCACAGATAAAGAAACTTAAAACCAAGTTCAACTCTTCACAATAGTGGGGTATTTGTACAGACATTTACACCATTTTTTAAAATACGGAAAGTGATCCAGTACATCACTTCTTTAAGATGCATCTAAAGATGGTATAATGAAGAAATACAAGTTTATGGATTTATAACTCCTTTATTTCAGTGAGATACGATGTTTCGGTAAAGATACTGCTTGACAATGGTGTTAGTAAATACACCGAAACGTCGAATCTCACTGCAATAAAGAAGTTGTAAATCCATAAAAATGTTATTCTTCATGTAAGTTTATCATCCATCTTTATACGACTAATTTCTAGAATGTCTCTGAACAGTTGGAGGTGGAGATCCAGAAGCAATCAGACTTTAAGATCCATCAAGTCAGGTACGTGGGTGCTGACTTCACGCAACCCAGAGAGAGAGAGAGAGAGTGCGATTTACCATCAGTAGTGGGGTGCGATGTTGGGACAGGGGAGGACGATATCTGAGAGAATCCACTGGAGCAGTAGTCTACTAGAGAGTCTCTGATTGGAGGGAGGACGAGGCTGGTATATGATACATGAAGGGTGTTATAATGGTAAGATCATGACAAGGAAAGACTGGGCATATTTACACAAAGTCGTTTAGTAGTTCCACCCCCTACTTACGACCCCTTAGCTCTGTCTGGAGGTGGCGGGGGATATATTTGGTCTGTAAGGTGTTTAGCACTGATTGTCATGCGGATGTTGATGGAGGCAGGAGAGGCTGTTCGTAATGAATTACTTCGACTTCTCATTGCTAAAGTATATGCACTGTACAATCAATCGATTTTAACAGTCATCACAATATGGATTGGTGATCAAACAAAAAACATGATGGACTGCTTGGATTATTCTAAACATAACATCAATTTACTGAAGTAAGTTATATTCAATTTTCAAAGACAAATCAAACAATCAAACAGACCAAACAGAGGTAAGGGAGATAATTCATGAGGCCATGGCAAGTGCCAGTTCATCGGCCAGACTGACTGTGTTTCTCTCCCCCTGGTCCTGTTCTGTGGATTTGAAGAATGCTGGAGGAAGTTCTTCTTCATCTTCAGACAAATCAAAATCAGCATCATCACTTTCAAAATGGAACATAGAGTCCGTTGACACATTCACCTTGGTCTGGAGGAACGGGTTCTCTCCATGACCAAACACATCATTTACAATGACAGAAGAGTCGTGATGATATTTGATATCTCCGGTTGCCATGGCAACATCTCCAGCTCCTGTTTCAGCATGTTCTGTTTGGACAGCAACATCAACCAGGGTCGGATGCTGATAGAGAGGCGATGTTTGACATCCGGTGTGTTTTCTGGACGGATCTGCTTGGACGCCAGTAGATGTTACTTGTGGATGGGACTGACAGCTGGAGTCAACTGTTCCTACCCGTGCCTGTGTTCCAGCAGATGTTGTGGCCACAGTAATCTGAGTTGATGCTGAAGTTGTTGTTGCTGATGCTGTCTGGACAGATACTTTTGTTGCAAATATCTGAAGGCAGGTGTCCTTCGTTTTCAGATGTTGAACAATTCTTTCCTTCAATCCTCTGAAACTGAGACATTCCTCCCCCGTAAGCATACTCCGTGCAGTGTTTGACGGGGTCGGCATAAACTCAATTTTGGAACTTCTGCCATCGAGTCTTTCAGCCATTACCGATTGGTTGTCTCCCAAGACAGATGCGAAGGTTTTGGCTTTTGGACCAAACTTCATGCTGGAATAAAGAAATTGTTTTATTTAGATTTTCATCTTGGAAAATGTTTTAAATGTTACTGGGAAATCGATAACAAAAATCACGATTTTGTTTATTAACATCTACTTCATTACGAACTGGGGATTAATGTGTATACATTAATACATGGTAAAGTAAACAACAATTGCAACAAAACGCTAAAGGACACTAGATAATCTTATTTTCAAGATCCACTGATTTCGTCATTACTTTTAAGAAAGAAAGCTGGCATTTGAACTGCGTATTGCATATCCCTATATTCAAATCAGTCTCTGGTAAAAGTAACAAGTTCAGAGTATTAGGTCATGTGAGTGTTCAACTAGATGTGTATAAACGGTAACGGTTACCTTCTTGTGCCCTGTCCAGACCACAGACGATTTTCTCTTGAAGCAGACTCCGCACACAGTTGGATCTCCCGACATGTTACCTGGAATCGAGAAATACTTGTAATCATCAAATGCACTAAACTCATGAAGTATATTTTTCAAAACAGTTTAGGTCAGGGGTTAAGTGAATAGGGTTAAGAGAGTAGCCTAGGGGATTGTGGTTGGCCGTGTAACATGATAATGGAAAGTACAATCTTTGAAAGAGGAAAGTCTGCTGATTCAGCGTCGTTTTCATTAAGTTTTAGGTCACTGATATAACAAAACAATGATTCTCAGAAAAAGCAAACTTCCATTGAAATTCCATTGTTATGCACGATTAATTGTTTCATGTTTTCCATGACTAGTTCTCTAATGAACGAATGCGTTATGGATTCGGGCATTGAATATATACACTTTTAACCTACATATTTGGAATTGGAAAAAAAACCAACGAAATACAAATGTAAAAGATATACACACATTATCAGATCAAATACGTCAGACAATTATGTTTAGTTACATTCTTGACAACTCAATAACTCATGATTAAATAGTTTTTAAACGTATTTTTCATTTAGTATAATGCGCATTTCTAAAATTTACATATTTTCAACTTTTGTAATCTCATTCATTTTCATTACTTTTTATCGGATTATGCATCAAGTCAAGATCAAGCGAAAACAAAGAATTTCTAAGTGTTAAATAAACAACCCGACAAAGGCCAAAAACGTCGATTTTGTATGTCGTTGATTTGGAAGAATGGAGACAAGTTTATAGGCAAATAAAATAACTTCTCTATTCTAATGTCGTTGTCAAGCAAGTGTTACACAAGGGAGAAACAAGTAGCATTATAAACATGAATTGGTTTTTTTATTCGTGTTTTCTTATGAGTAACAATCTTACAATAAAAACATTTTAAATGACAAAAATATCTCACCTTATACACAGCACCCAACGTACTTAAAAACTTTGTACTTATTCTCCGGGTGTTGTCTGTGGCCTTCATGTTCGCCATATTATCAAGAGCGCTACTTGTCTTGTTCATTTTGATGATCGCAGTAAAGACACGTCTGATTCAAGAGAGAATACTCTGAAACTATGGTGCATTCTATGACGTCATTCCTTTATGACGTCAAACCATTGTGACAGATGCAATAGAGATAAGAACAACTCTGTGCAGCGTCTAAACGGCTTCAGCCGTGCCAGGAGCTTTTGAAAATTGTTCTGTGTGTGACACTGTGTTTGTGTGTTTTACTTCTAGGAAGCTTAAATTATTTAATTGAGAATATATATACTCATAATATTCTACAAGGCAATAATTATGCGCTCATTCTCAATGACCATGCACAATTCCAAAAAAGAATTCTAAAAATATCGAAAGTTTCAGTGAGCGGTTGTAACTTGCACAGAGTCGTCTAGATATATTGTGCAGCTTTGTAAAAGTTTTGCCTTTTCTGGTATCATCAAGTTTATACCTTACGCAATATACTGGACAAAAATAATTAGGGATATTTTGAAATTTTGAAATTTAAAATTCTGATGTATATATTACTTGACATATTAATGAAATATTAATCATAAAACATATAATATCCCTAACTTTTGTCCAGTATGAGACATACGAACGGCGACATTGAACTATTTCATCCTTTATGAAATTGTTAAAACTGGTTCCGACTGAAATTAATTTGAAATGATATTGTGTTGTTGTTGGACACTTGTTTAAACATTTTAAATGTAGCATATCATCTCACTCTCTTGTCAAACCCGCATATTTTCATTTGACATGTTCTAAATTCTTTAAAAGCTGGATATTTATATTGATATGGACAGTTACTTTTTGAGAAGACGTAACATTTGTTTCATTCAATTTTTTCTATATCTTGGTGGCTGATATTAATGTACATAAATGTAGTTACGTGTATACATTCATCCATGAGAAAGTCAAGTTTGTACTTGGTTTTTAATTAAATATGAAGAAAGAAATTGCTATAAAATTGCTGAACGAGAATGAATATTATCGACAATGTGTATGGTCTACAATCTTGTTTACATCTTTAGGGAATACGAAGAATATGAGAATATGTAACTAAATATGCTCAACTGACTTAAAATAATTGTACTTTTGGTAACATAGATTTAATTTAAGATGTTTCTTTCCAATATCTTAACGGTAATTGTTAACATTATCAAAGAAGAGCCTTTTAAATACCGATTTATAATGAACTTATCAATAACTATACATGTATTTAGTCAACATCTTTGGTTTGTGACTAAATGGAGATAATCCGTGCAACAAAAAATGAAGCATTCATAAAATCATCTATATTTCATCTGTCCGGTATCTGCGCGATATCTCGTAAACCGTCGCACCCTTTGTCTTAAAATAAACCAGTTACATTAATTGCAATGACCGTTATGTTGTAATGCTTGTATGATTTGATGCACAGAGCAACACGCTTTGTTAATGGATTACTATTAGCTGATGGCAATTTAATGAAAATAAAAAAAATAAGTCTATCATTTCATTGAAATAGTTGACTAGGGTAATGCCTCAAGTTGTAGTAAAAGTAGGATTTCAAACTTTGAAAATATCAAAAGGATTGTTATGTTTCATACTGTACTTTAAAGGACAGCGTATTGGTTTTGAAGTTATATGTAATGTTGCAGAACGATGATTACTTTTTAAAAGTTCAGATGAGCTTATGGCATGGATGGTCGTCCGTCCATCGTCTGCCAACTGCCGACATTTTCGACTTCTCCAGAACTGCCGCAGCCCAAAGCTGAAATGTTGTGGGGAGGTACCTTGCACCCAGCAGATTAAAGTTTGTTCATTTGGTTAAATATTGGCAGGGGTCAACGCTAAAATCTTTGAACAACCTCTCCCCAAGAACTAGTAATGCTAGGAGGCTTAAGTTTCATTGCCCTACTAAGGGTGTGAATTTAAATGTTTAGCTCATCTGGCCTGAAAGGCCCGATGGGCTTATGCCATGGCATGGTGTCCGGCGTCCGTCCGTCCATCCGTCCGTCTGTAAACTTTTCGCATTTTCATCTTCTTCTCCAGAACAACTTGGTCTAGGGAGCTGAAATTTTGTGTGCAGACTCCTTGGCTAATGGAGATTCTAAATTGTAGATTTCATGACCCCGTGACCTCAAATGGGGTCACAGGGGTCACATCCCCATAAACTTATTTTCAACTTCTTCTCCAGTTCCAAAAGGTCTAGAGAGCTGAAAAGTTGTGTGCAGACTCCTTGGCTAATGGGGATTCTAAATTGTAGATTTGGTGACCCCTTGACCTCAAATGGGGTCACAGGGGTCACAACCTTAAAAACCTATTTTCATCTTCTTCTCCAGTTCCAAAAGGTCTAGAGAGCTGAAAAGTTGTGTGCAGACTCATTTGGTAATGAGGATTCTAAATTGTAGATTTGGTGATCACCCGACCTCAAATGGGGTCACAGGGGGCACAACCTTAAAAATCTATTTTTATCTTTTTCTCAAGTTCCAAAAGGTCTAGAGAGCTGACAAGTTATGTGCAGACTCCTTTTTGTAATGGGGATTCTAAATTGTAGACTTCGTGACCCCCTGACCCCAAATATGGATCATTTGGTCACAACCTATAACAAAAAATACCTTTGTAGCAAGCTTTGAACAGTTCTCTTGAGATTTTATGTGCTCTTCATTTCAGACTAAGGGAGGTAATCCCAAATATGTGAGTTCTAACTTTGAGAAATGGTTCTTGAGAAAGAAGAATTAAGAACAGAGGATCTAACAAATATTGTTTGTAATAATTATTTTGTAAGCCCATAACTTTTATCATATTTCATATATGTAAATATTAATATTTTATCATATAATATTGAATGCCTGATGAGCTACAGAGCCAATGGCTCTATTTTTACAATTTAAAGTGGTGCAGCGGTTTAATGACTAAAATACCTCCCTTTGATAGAATGGTCAATGTCTTTATATCGACAGTGTAAAAAGCTTTCAAACATGCCCAACGTCAGGTCTGTAGCACCATCAATAAGGAAATGAGAATTGTGTATTCGGTATGGGCTGGTGAATTCATTGTATATTCAGTTGTCTGCAGAGCTGTGTGTGTATTCGTGAGAGTGATGTATAACAGACAAACCAAGGGAGTGATACAGTGGTGAAGGAGATTATTGTTGGCGGGAGTACAAAAAGGCGTTTGGAAGTTAAGCAAGATTTAGCAAAATCTCTTTTCAATTCAAGTCTTATGTTCAATTAAAATGTAAACTCCAAGTATGATATTATAAGATCTTCTCAATAAATCTTTGGAATTACAGTGTAATCTGTAAACAACGAGAGCATGGACTACTAGTTCATATATTCTTCTCTTCAAATGGTTAGACTCATCTCTTGAGGGGATTCCAGGAATCAGTCACCCATGGTGATATGGGCCATAATGTTCAGTGCTACAATAATTCCATTGTATGCATTTCCTTATGCCAAATTCATCAAAAGCTGTCTGCGACACAAGCAACCTAGTAATGACAGAGGCGTATGTTTGTGTACAATCATTTATTGACTCGACATATAAAAGCACCGCATCCCCATACAGGACTGTGTTTCATTTTAATCACACAGAGACAAATACATGCAAGGGAAGTTCTATAGATGAATTTATAAAAATCAAAACGAAAGAGGATCGAGAAACAATTAATCTAGAGGACATGCTATAGGAATGGATGGCTTCCTCGGTCCTTATATGAATATGAGAGAAGTGCCTTGGAAATCACAGATAACGAAACTTTGAACCAAGTTCAACTTTATTCACAATGGCAGGGTATTTGTATAGACATTTATACCCTTTACAAAAATATGAGAAATGACCCAGTAGAGCAGTTTACATATCATGTTAGTTCACCACTTCTTTCAGAGGCATTTAGAAGTTGATCTGATGAAGTTATACTAGTTTATGATAAACTACTTCTTCATTGCAGTGAGATTCGACGTTTCGGTGTAGATGCTGCTTGATAGCGGTGTTGGTATACACCGAAACGTCGCATCTCAATGCAATAAAGAAGTTGTAAATCCATAAACGAGTTTTACTTTATGTAATTTCATCATCCACATTTATACAAATAATTTCTAGACCGCCTCTCGCAGAGCATTCACTTCCCACAGAGGTTACCCCCTTCAGAGTTAGAGTCGGAAATCTGAAGGGAGTAACCTCCGTGGGAAGCGAATGCTCGAACAGTTCGAGTTAAACAAATCAGTTCGAGGTGAGTACTGAGGACGAGGTCCAGAAGCAATAAGACTCCCGCCAGCTCAGGCACCTTAGTGCTGACTACACGCATCCCAGACAGCGAGTATAGTTTATCATCAGTAACGGAATATAGAAATGAGATCTGGGATGGGATATTGGGATGGGAGGAGGACAGGGGAGGACGATATCTGAGGGATCGATCCACTGGAACAGGGACAGTAGTCTACTTAGAGAGTCTCTGATTGGAGGGAGTGTATGGTATATATCTCATGGATATTTATGGCTAGAGCACGAGGCTGGTATATGATATCTGAGGGATGTTTTAATGGCTAGAGCAGGCTAGAGGAAAGCCTGGGCACATTATACAGAGTCGTTTAGCAGTTCTGCCCCCTGATTGATTCGACCCCTTAGCTTTGGCGTGGAGATGGCGAGGGACATATTTTGATCTGTATGGTATTTAGCACTGATTGTCAGGCGGATATTGATGGAGGCAATCATGAAACGTTTTTGTACCGGAAAATGAACTTTACATGATAAAATAGATTACTTCCAACTCTAATTGTTAAAGTACATGCACTACATAATCAATCGATCTTTACACTCATCTCGATATGGACTGGCGATCAAACTAACATTATGATGGAATGCATATTGTCTTATTCTAAACTTATAACATCAATTACAGCATAACTGCAGTAAATCAGATTCAATTTTCAAAGACAAATTAAGCAATACAAAACACCAAACAAAAGTATGGGAGATAATTCATGAGGCCATTGCAAGTGCCAGTTCATCGGCCAGACTGACTGTGTTTCTCTCCCCCTGGTCCTGTTCTGTGGATTTGAAGAATGCTTGAGGAAGTTCGTCTTCATCTTCAGACAAATCAAAATCAGCATCATCACTTTCAAAATGGAACATAGAGTCCTTTGACACATTCACCTTGGTCTGGAGGAATGGGATCTCTCCATGGCCAAACACATCATTTACAATGACAGAAGAGTCGTGATGATATTTGACATCTCCGGTTGCCATGGCAATATCTCCAGCTCCTGTTCCAGCATGTTCTGTTTGGACAGCAACATCAACCAGGGTCGGATGCTGATAGAGAGGCGATGTTTGACATCCGGTGTGTTTTCTGGACGGATCTGCCTGGACGCCAGTAGATGTTACTTGTGGATGGGACTGACAGCTGGAGTCAGCCGTTTTTATCCGGGCTTGTGTTCCAGCAGATGTTGTGGCCACTGTCACCTGAGTTGATGTTGTTGTTGTTGATGATGATGATGCTGATGTTGTCTGGACAGACACTTTTGAGGCAAAAATTTGAAGGCAGGTGTCCTTCGTTTTCAGATGTTGAACAATTCTTTCCTTCAATCCTCTAACGCTGAGACATTCCTCTCTCGTCACCACACCTCGTGTAGTGTTTGACGGTGTCGGCATCAACTCAATTTTGGAACTTCTGCCATCGAGTCTTTCAGCCATTACAGAGTGATTGTCTCCCAAGACAGATGCGAAGGTTTTGGCTTTTGGACCAAACGTCATGCTGGAATAAATATAGGTAAATATTTATCAAGGATATTGTTTTATTTAGATTTTCATCTTGGAAGATGTTTTAAATGTTACCAGCAGAATAAAATCACTGAACTGGGAAATCGATAACAAAATCACGATTTTTGAATTAACATTTACTTCATTACCGGTATGCCATGTATACATTAATACATGGCAAAGTTAACAATAACTGCAGGACACACAATAGGACAACAGCTACTTATATTTTTAAGATCTAATTATTTCGACATTACTTTTAAGACAGAAAGCTGGTCTTTGAACTACGTATTTCATATCCCTATATTCAAATCAATATCTGGTAAAATTAACAAGTTCAGAGTATTAGGTCATGTGAGTGTTCAACTAGATGTGTATAAACAGTCACTGTTACCTTCTGGTGTCCTGTCCAGACCACAGACGATTTTCTCTTGAAGCAGACTCCGCACACAGTTGGATCTCCCGACATGTTACCTGGAATCGAGAAATACCTGTAATCATCAAATGCACTAAACTCATGAAGTATAGTTTTCAAAACAGTTCAGGTCAAGGGTTAAGCGAAAAGGGTTAAGAGAGTAATTTAGGGGGTTGTGATATGTTTCATAAATCTGCTGATTCGGTGTTATTTTCATTAAGTTTTCATATTACCTCATATTACAAAACAATGAAACTCAGGAAAAGCAAACTTTGGAATTCCATTGTGTTATGCAAGATTAATTACTTGTTTCATGTTTTCCATGATTAGTTCTACGTTATTGATTCGGACATGAAATATATACACTTTTAACCTAAATATTGGAATTGAAAAAAAAACACAAAAACAAATGAAAAGATAAACACATATTATCAATTCAAATTTTTCATACAATAATGTTATATACTTGACAACTCTATAACTCATGGTTAAATGGTTGTTAAACGCATTTTTCATTTGGTTTAGATTTTAAAATGAAATACGAATTTGCAACATTTACATGTCTACAACTTTTGTAATCTTGTTCATTTTGTTTACTTGTCGAATAATGCATTTCTCAGTCAAGATATAGCGAAAACAAAGAAACTGATATGTTGGTTTTTTTAAATTTCTTTATTGCTTGCATCGCTTGATTCAACCAAATTACTTTTAAGAACAGTCTACGTTCCAAATTGGTAAAATAAAGCACCCGACAAAAGGAAAAAAAATCCGATTTTGTATGTCTTTGATGTAGAAGATTGGAGACAAGTTGATGGACATGCAACTTCTTTATTCTTTGAAGACATAGACATAGATTCCAGTGTCGTAGTCAAGCAAGTGATACACACGGGAGAACCTTGGAGCATTATAAGCATGATTTGTTTTGTTTTATTTAAGTTTTCTTATGAGTATGCCGAACAATCTTACAATAGAACATTTAAATGGCTAAAATATCTCACCTTGTACACAGCACCCAATGAATTTAAGAACTTTGTACTTATTCTCCGGGTGTTCTCTGTGGCCTTCATGTTCGCCATATTGTCAAGAGCGCTACTTGTCTTGTTCATTTTGATTCTCGCAGTAAAAATACGTCTGATTCAAGAGATAATACTCTGAAACTATGGTGCATTCTATGATGTCATTCCTTTATGACGTCAAACCATTGTGACAGACGTAGTAGAAATAAGAACAACTCTGCGCAGCGTCTAAACGGCCTCAGGGTGCCAGGAGCTTTGGAAAATTGTTCTCTATGTGTGTTGTACTTACATGATTTTTTAATGAGAATATATTAACTCACAAATAGTCTACTTCATATTCAATAATTATGCGCTCATTCTCAGTGACACTGCAAAATTGCAAATATGAATTGTTTAAAAAAAATTGCAGTGAGCGGTTGTAACTAGTCTTGTGTAGAGCAACGAATGACGAATGACGATGCTTCCTTTTGAAATGGTGCGGGTCATCTCATCCTCGTGTCAAACATACCATCTTTTATCGAATTCTATCGTATCTAATATCATATTTTGACATGTTCTAATTTCTTTACAAGCTGGATAATTATATATTGATATAGACAGTTAAATTTTATCTTTTAAGTTGACTTTTGCGTTGCCATACATTTTGATTTAATCATTCATATAATGTAATATTTCAATCAAGACTTTCCCGCCAAATAACCTTTTGAGACGACTTTAATAATTGTGCACTTTCATTCAAAAGAGTTTTTATTCTATGTCTTGGTGGCTCACATAAATATACATAAATGTAGGCACATGTATGCATACATGACAAAGTACTTGGGTTTTTTTTTATAAATATGAAGAAAGAAATTGTAAATTTGCTCGTTCCCTTAAAATAATTGCACTTATTTTGGTACCATAGATTTAATATTAAGGTGTTCCATTCCCATACCTTAATGGTAATTGTTAACATTATTAACGAAGAGCTTTTAAAATACCGATTTATAATGAACTAATCAATAACAAAAAATGTATACATTTTAGTGTCGCTTGAATTTCGCGAGTTTTCTACACTGAACACATCATACATGAGAAAGACTAGTTTGTACTTGTTTTTAAATTAAATATGAAGAAAGAAAATGCTGAAAAAAATTGCTGAACGAGAATGTTTTTTATCAATTTTAATTTGGGGGAATACAGAGAATATTTTTTTTAAAGTATAAGTAAATTTTCCAAACTGTACTGTCAACATCTTTAGTTTGTGATTAAAGGGAGTTAATCCTTGCAACAGAAAACATGAAGCATCAATAAAATCGTGAAGATTTCATCTGTACTCGATGTCTTAATTTTTGTTATGCTAGCATACCTCTGTCTAATATGGGGACACTCATTATTATTGGCAAATTTGGATTCACCAATGGTGTAATGTAAAATACTTATTGCAATGTCCGTTATGCTATGTTTGTGCGATTTGATGCACAAAGCGATGTTTTGTTAAAGGTGCATCCATTGTGTTTCATAAAATTGTATTTAGCTTTAATACGTTCCAACACATCATATGTTCTGTTTACAATACAAACAAATTCACTAAGCTTGCATATTTATCCCCAATCGCCAAATATATCATAATTACTAGTTTCAAATTAAAATCGAGTAACATCATTATGCATGTGCAGAAACCTAAAGTGTACATCCTATTTACATGCACAGTTCGACTCATTGGTGCGCGCCACACGCTGTGTTTTGTCCGGTTTTCGATCAGAAATCGAATCTTTTTACCTATTTATCGTCAATATACTTAGTCGAGTTTCATTAAAATGGTAGTTTTCGGTAACAGTTGGTACGCCTCGATCAAATAAGTCCATTTATAACGTTTGCCATATTTGACCCTCAACACAATGGATGTACCTTTAATGGCTAACTATAAGCTTACAGCGATTTTTAAAAATTTAAAAATTTTTAAAAATTCTATCATTTCATTGAAATGTTTGACTAGGGTAATGCCTCAAGTTGTAGCAAAAGCAGGATTTCAAACTTTGAAAATATCAAAACGAGTTTTGTTTTATAGTTTATTGTATTAATGAGAGTGTATTGGTTTTAAGTTATACTTAATATTGTAGAACAATATAATTTTTTAAATTAAATTTCTACATGGGTGAAAGTCTTTAAGCCCTGAAAAGTTTAGATCATCCTATTGCATGGGTCATTGTCTGTCCATCTGTCAACTTTTGACATTTTTTACTTCTCCAGACGCATCCCAAAGCTGAAATTGTGTGGGGACTGAGGAGGTACCTTGCACTTAGTGAATAATTTTGTTCATTTGGTTGAATATTCGCCTTGTAAAAGTCACAAACCACAGGAACTAGTAATGCTAGGAAGCTCAAAGTTTGTGAATATCTTTTAATGAAGAATAAGATTTGCAAATTTCATTGCCCTACTCCCAAAACTAAGTGTGTAGCAGGGGTACAATTTTAAATGGTGCTCTGCTTAAAAGACTAAAATACCTCCCTTTGATTAAGTGACCGATGTTATCAATTGGCAGTGGACACAGCTTTGAAAAGCCCAATGTCAGGTCTGTATCACAATAAACAAGCAGACAGAGTCGGCCATATCCCCCGCCTTTGGGAAAATTTATTGAAGAATAGTTGTTGAATAACAGTGACTATGAACCAAGGAGTTTGCACACAAAATTTCAGCTCCTTAGACCAAGTGGTTCTGGAGAAGAAGACAAAATGCGAAAAGTTTACAGACGGACAGACGGATGGATGGACAGACAGAGGCCGGACACCGTGCCATGCCATGAGCCATTTGAGCCTTTCAGGCCAGATGAGCTAAAAATACATCCATGGCAGTTTTTGAGTTCTGCTCCTGAAATAAATTATTAAGTTATGTATCCATGGAAATGGTAAAAATTAAACAAATAAAAAATTGTGAATAAGTTGAAAACCCAAAAAGGCACATCTACACATGATGATTGTTCCACACACCAAGTTTCGTTGCGATATGTCTTATAGTTTTCGAGTTCTGATCCGGAAACGAAATTCTAAGTTACATTTCCATGGAAACGATCAAAAAAAATAACTCGAAGAAGTTGAAAACCCCAAAAGGCACATCTACACATGATGATTGTTCCACACACCAAGTTTCGTTGAGATATGTCTTATAGTTTTCGAGTTCTGATCCGGAAACGAAATTCTAAGTTACATTTCCATGGAAACGGTCAAAAAAAATAACTCGAAGAAGTTGAAAATCCCAAAAGGCACATCCACACATGATTGTTCCACACACCAAGTTTCGTTGAGATATGTCTTATAGTTTTCGAGTTCTGATCAAGAAACGAAATTCTAAGTTACATTTCCATGGAAACGGTCAAAAAAAATAACTCGAAGTTGAAAACCCCAAAAGGCACATCTACACATGATGATTGTTCCACACACCAAGTTTCGTTGAGATATGTCTTATAGTTTTGAATTTTGAGGCCGGAATGGAAAAGCCCGGACGCACAGACGGACGGACGGAGCTCATTTCTATATCCCCCGCCAACTTCGTTGTGGCGGGGGATAATAAGGAAATGAGTGAGTGAGTGAGCTATTGTTTAACGCCGCTTCGGCAGTATTGTATAAGGAAATGAGAAACCTTTTTCATAATTCACTGGCTCATCTTTACGTGACAGCCAAGTATTTGTGTATCGGTTGGTAATGCACTGTATATTCAGGTGCAGCTGCAGAGCTGTGTGTTTATAACCGCGAGAGTGATAAGGCCAAGGAGGTCACTAAAAGGCCAATGGAGTGGTATAGTGGTGGAGGAGATTATTGCATGTATTATGGTGAAACCAGCATGCATCGGCTAAAACCAGTAAACCATGGATGGTACTGCACTGAAATTAGCATAGCACCAAAACCTTTCTGCACGCATAAACAGTTCTTTATAATAGTCAAGGTTGCCTTGTCCTGTTGAACCGAATCTAAACCTGTTGATCATTGAACATCCTGGCCCACTCAAGGATATGAAGCAGTGTTTCAATGGGATATCTCCATTCCTTTGGCAAATTTGCTAAAAGAACAGTTGAGCATTTGTACATCCAATTTTATTCATTCATTAACTTTTGAATACAATGCACCAGCCACAATTTAACAGTTAACAGATTCTAGTCCCAGGTCTTGAATGGCAAAGCCCGGCATATCGGATGTGAAAAATGAAAATGTCAATCCTTGCCAGCAGCTAATATCTGGAATTAAAAATATCTTCTTAAAGTCCAAAGAATAGTTCGCATTACATTGAATGCTCTTTGCACAGAGGAAAGTAAAGTCAAAAGTTTATTAGTTGCTTTTCAGCATCAGTCCATGTTCACTGTTCAGCAACTACGGTTGCTTTAGTTCTTCCCTCTCACTGTCCCAGTTTGTTTGATTTTCAAATCCAACATTCAATGTCCTCTCATGTAGTTGGATATCCAGTTTTTCTTTCAACAGCATTGAAGATGCCGAAGGACTCAAGGTATGCACATCAACGTCAAGTTTGGAAGATGCACAAGTATTGATTAAATCCAACAGCAGAAGGTAAAGTCCCGTCACATTTAGATATCATCATCGTCCTCTGGAAGTGCAAGGCTTTGGGCAGTCTGAAATGAATGAACATCTGTGTC
Organism: Gibbula magus; assembly: GCA_936450465.1. Lineage (NCBI taxonomy): Eukaryota > Metazoa > Mollusca > Gastropoda > Trochida > Trochidae > Gibbula > Gibbula magus. The sequence continues at coordinate 4,581,580 of OW388295.1, read as the reverse complement.
AACATTTGTGGTTGAGTTCTAAAAAAGTCTGTTTATTCAAAAGATATTTTCTTTCCCCGACCTATTCCTTAATTTTTCAACTTCCCCATAGACAACTTTAGAAAAAAAATTTACTATAAAAAGAAAAGCCCTTTCTGCACCAAAGCACATTGTTGATTTTAGTTACCTTCAATTCCTCTTCATATTTCTGAGCTAACTGTTCGTCCATCTGAATCTCTGGGGGGATAAGGGCGGGCATACACACAAACTCCAGGTTAGGATCTCCGACCAGTTTACGTGCCAGCCACAGGAAGGGCTTCTCAAAGTTGTAGTTGCTCTTGGCCGAAACATCGTAGTACTGCAGGAGAAATGTACATATTAATAAAAGGATGAGTTATTGTTTTCTTGGCCGAAACATAGAAGTATTGTAGGTAGAATAAACTTGGACAAATTGTGGATGAGTTTGAATTCAATCTTATTAAAATCAGATTAAACACAACACTTGTACCTCGTTGCAAAATTTATCCAAGTATTGTACATGTACTGGTCATTTTGAAACATTACCATATAGATGTGAGGTGAGTTCGGGTTTAACGCCGCTTTCAAAACTATTTCACTTATATCGCGGCTGCTAGTATTAAGGCAGGGAGAAAGCCTGCAACGCCATGTGGCTATGCTTTGTGGTGAAACCTGCGAGCAGCGGCTGGAACTAGCGAACGATGGGTGGTACTGCACTGAAATTCAGTGTAACATTGCACCCAAACCTTACTGCGTGTAGAAGAGTTCTCTACTGCAAACAAAGTTGCCGTGCCCCTGGCGGGATTATTACCATATACTAGAACAAGGTTACATTTGGGATAACACTACCTTCAATAGTACGGACACACACCCACAGTAAGGCAACTATTGACAGTACCAGCAGTACCAGCAGCTTACCACATGGGACTCCACCCGAAGGAATTTGTACTATTGAAAGCAGTATTATCCCAAATGTAACAAATTTGAGGTTTCCAAGTTATGTTCGGAGGATTTCAGACAGACACATTGGCACATGGAACGCTATATACCCAGGGCAGCATTGTTGTAGGGGTCAGGGTGTAATAAAAAAACATGACAATACTTGAAAGACAATTTTAAGGAAACATTTTGACACTTGTAGCCAGGAAACAACCCAAAGACATCAATTATTTTGTATTTTGTACAGAGGATAATTAGATTAATTGGCACTTCAGATTCGGTATTCGGGACCAGTTCCACTAATACGTACCTGTAGATTCTTCTTCCTGTGGAAGGTGATGGTTTTTGCTTTGACTTTCCTGTCCTTGATGTCTACTTTGTTACCACATAAAACTATTGGGATATTCTCACACACACGAACCAAGTCTCTATGCCAGTTGGGTACATTTTTGTATGTCACTCGAGATGTCACATCAAACATGATAATGGCACACTGACCTGAAATCACAAAAACAAATTATTATTTTTTGCAACCAAAGTTACCAATCAATCAACTACCGGTAAGTAAAAGTCACATTTTAAATATTTGGTTTCGCAGTTCTTAATGGTTTGTCCAAACAATATTTAACCCACAACCATATTTTCAAAAAACTTTTTACGCTAAACACTGAAGGTAAGCTCTCGCAATCTTTTAAATTACTACATCATACATGGTGTCTGAAAGAGTGAAACAGAAAATGCAGTCATTACAATATCTTCCTGGTAATTACAAGTTCACCAACTTGGTCATTAATTATTTAGAATAGTTAGAAGGTATAATCTGGCAAGCCAGCAAATTTGGTGTAGTTAAGATCAAGCAAATACATTTTTACTCTTTCAAAACATTTCGCTTTTTAACAAATACATACTTGCTACACAATTTTTATTATACTAAATCTCTATTGTTTTGCTAGACAAGAAAGGATTGCAACCTTGTTAGGAAAAGCATCTACAGTTTATGAACAAACAGTTATGAAACAATCGTATAGTAATAAAAGCTATTTAAAGCATTCATTTTCAATTCATTGAAACTTTGAACAATTTTTCCTGGACTCACCCTGAATATAGTAACCATCTCTTAAACCACCAAACTTCTCCTGTCCAGCAGTGTCCCAGACGTTGAACTTCATGTAGCCTCGACTCGTGGAGAACACGATGGGATGAACTTCCACACCGAGTGTTGCTGCAAACATAATCAACATTGAAACAAGATGATTTTTAAGGTGATATTCATGAGAATCCCTAGCAAGTCAACTTGGTGACCATATTTTGGGCATTTCTTCCAAGGACTGAAACTAGTAACAACTTCCTCAAACAAGTTTCTGTAAAAGGGACGCAACTCTTCTACTGGATTTGTTTACATCTGTTGTGCAGGAGATAAAATAAAGTTATTTTTAAAAACCAATTTTGAGCTTAAAAGTATGAACACTATCCCTCAGTAGATACCCCTTCGAATGATCTGATTGGTCTGTTGAGCTGGCTCTGTAGGTCACATTTCATAGCTACCCTCTGATCAGGTGTTGAATTCATAATGAAGCAATATTCGAAATATCCTGCCTTGCCACGCCTTCCACCGATATATATTAATAGTTCAGCTGAACAGACCAATCAAATCGTTCGAATTAGTATCCGTTGCGGAAAAACGTTAACGGGATAGGTTTTTGTGGTCTATTTTCGAATTTTAAGAGCAATTGAAGATAGTTTTGGGTTGACATGTGAAAATCAGCTGAGTTTTGCAATTTTTTTTATAATTGATAGGTATGTGCTTTCATTTGTCAATGTCACCAATTCTTAGAGTAACTTTTGACCTAATATTGAATGGACCCTTAGATCGGCAAAATGGCTGCCCTTGCTCCTTTACTTCATTATAATAGGCCATTTTTATTATTATAGGGTGTATTATGATTTTTTTAACCTACCTTTTATCTACATTTTAAATACGATAGAGTTCCTGTACTATGTCACACAATTTTATAGAAGTAATCATTACTGTGACACTCAAAAGTAGGGGTGCAACCACGCAGGTAGATCATAAGGCTAGCAGAACTAGTCGACTGGTCGGCGATTACTTGAATCTGCCGACTGTCGACTAGATATTCCTGTAGTCGACTAGTCGACTGATTCCAGTCGAGGTACCGATGATTTCAGCAATACATCAGTCCTAGCTATTATTGCATTAATTAAGAGTAGGCCTACTATGTGAAACTTATATGCATTAACTTATAATAAAAATAAATGTATATTACTGTAAATGTCAAATTAGGATGCTAAGTTTATCTGTCAGTTTTTTTCTGAACCGGCATCTAGATATTCAAGCATAATATCAACAAGGTTATTTTTAGTTTCCATTGCAAGAACTTTACAAACATAAACACTGACACTGACAGCTTAATAATTATATTAATTTTGAAATGTCACATGTTTGCAAAATTAATAATATCAAAAATGATAATATTACCGGTAAGTTGATTGTCATAATCTACGACAGTAGAAAACATCAATCACCTTCTGTCAACTCTTTCTCAGTTAGGTTGAATCCATATTTATGTAGGGACTAACCAGCCACAAAACTTTGAACCAATTTGATTATTTATAAATTGCGATGTGTTTTTTTTAACTGAAACATTTCTGTAAGTAAAAGCTAACATCTACCATAATAATCCCAAAATAATTAATCTGTAATCAATTAAACTGACTCTCATCAAAATTAGAATGTACACGGCAAAACACTGTCACCCCTGCTCAAAAACAGACCATTCCATTGTGCACAGACTCTTCATGGAACTAGGTCAAAACTTTGACTGTTTCAAGTCCCCCCAGCAAACAGTTGGGTCATTTGACTGATCATTTCCCACCTGAATGGGTATTTTCTGCATTTGTTTATTAATTTCTGCATTGCATTGCTAATTAAAATATATTTTTTTAAACTGACAGTGAATGAATTTAATAAATCTATTAAAATTAAAACTTGAATTTGATGTCTGAAGTAATTTACAACAGGTGTTTGTTATATTCAAATAGCACAGCAGTTACTTCCCTTGTCAATTGTATATGTATGTGGCAGCTTTAACTTTTTGTCCCTGTATTATTCAGAACAATGAAGCTGTGCCCTGGCACTAATTATAGCAAAACCGTTACCGAAGGTAAACTAACTATGTCTTTGTTATCATAATATTTGCTAACTGAATTCTTTTAAAGGTTTAATATCAACATATTTTAAATAGTTCCAATCATTGCAAAAAAGGTTAATTTCTACTAGCTGATACAGATACAGTTGCTGACAGAAACATGTTGATATGTTATAATTGTTTACGATCGTCGGTGCAATCTTCCATTGTACTTTCGGTTTTAGAAATTCAATGCAGAAATATTTTCAAAGTTTATTTGATATAATCTTTATTCATTTTATTTGAAACAGTGACATAAAAAAAAAGTTTTATTGTGCACAAAGTCAGTCAAGCATTTACAAACCACATGTCAACTAGTCGACTACTAATCGAGTACTACTACCGACTAGTAGACTACTTATTTTGGATAGTCATGTTAGCCTTAGTAGATCATGATACAATTATTGAATACATATCTCGATACTGCTGCCACGATCCAATACATATCGCAATATACAAAGTATGTGCTTTTATTCATTTCAACACAAACACCACTCACCTACTCGGTGCATGTGAACATTTACTGCATTGGATTATCCTTCCGAGGATAAGAATTTAACTTACAGTGTAACACTGCTTACAGTTTAGTATCGTATCACTGGCAAAAATCTATCGTGTATCGTATGCCATAAACCTGGATGTACCATCAGGAGTGTATTGGTGTATCGTTGCACCCTTACTCAAAAGTAGGAAAACAATCACTATTAATCAGAGAAAATGATGAAAATCCGACTTGAAATGTTAATTCAAGACTGCTTGCATTTTATCAGACTTAACTAGTCAAAGGCCAGAACAACCTACCAACATATTTCTTTTCAAATTCTCCTGTCTTGTGACGTTTCACGAATGTTGTTTTGCCTACACCTCCATCTCCGACAAGAACAAGCTGAAAGGAAACGTAACATTTGAATTTACAAAACATCAGAGCACATTTCAAGTTGGTGAGTTAACCATTGGTTTAATCTTGCGGTATTGCCTCCAATATAGACGATGTAATGTTCGCCGTGACTATCTCCTGTAAACCTCCATTTCCAAGGCCAGAGGTGCCATCCTATCTATCGGTAACAGCGGAACGTAGCCCAGCGCAGGGAAGCTTGACCGAGGCGAGTGAGTGAGTTGGGGTTTAACGCCGCTTTCAAGAGTATTTCACTTATATCGCGGCTGCTAGTATTATGGCAGGGAGAAAGCCCGCAACGGCTATGCATTGCGGTGAAACCTGCGAGCAGCAGCTGGAACTAGCGAACCATGGGTGGTACTACGCTGAAATTCAGTGTAGTGAGTGAGTGAGTTATTGTTTAACGCCGCTTCGGCAGTATTGCAGCCATTAGCGGCGTGAAATTCAGTGTAACATTGCACCCAAAACTTAATGCGTGTAGAACTGTTCACTACTGCAGACCAAGTTGCCGTGCCCCTGGCGGGATTCGAACCCGGACCTCTTGATCCGAAGCCGAACGCGCTAACCACTGCGCTATCCCACCCCCTTGACCGAGGCGAGCACGATTGTCTACCTCCAATAATGTACAAGTAGTGAGGTAGCCTCTAATAGGTTTCAGCTACTGTACAAACTCCTTTAATAATGGGTTGCCTATGATCCACAATCAAAACACACAATTTGTAAAAGCTGAAATAATGAGGCACTTTAAAAAATAAATAATTAAATATGCAGTGACATGATGTTTCAGCGAGAGGTGGCTTTGCTTCAAATGTATGTTCAGTGGTGTTCATACTTTATTTGCAATTGAGAAATCTACTCAGAAAATATTTAATACACACCTTAAACTGAGCTTCCACTGGGGTATTTTGAGTCATGATGGCTGAAACAAAAAAAAATTATAATCAAAGAAAATGTCAACATAGTAACATGATAACATCTCTCACCCATGACAGATTCTCGGGCATCGGATTACTTAGTGTTTTGGGGATATTTACCCATTCAACATTCAATTCAAGGTAACAAAAATGCATGGAATTCATGATAAACAGAAATAAGTTTTTAAAATATGTTGAAAGATCAGTCTTAAATTTACATTGTGACGGGGCATAGACATTGGAAGGATTTTCTCTCATTGACCTTATTTTCTCCAATGTAATATTAAATAAACCACATAGTAGGCCTTGTGTATCGTTTTTTTACTTTTCAGTTTGAGACTACTGCAGTAATCCACGACTTGGATGGATCAGCTGATAATCAGACTCGGAACACATTGCAATCATTGTGTTGCAAAATAAGGCGGCAAAATTAATGTCCATTCATTTAGTTCTTGTGTTATTAATTTATTACATGATGAGTTGAGGATATTTTTATTTATCAATCCAATGTAAAATTAATAGAACTCCTTTGTGAACACAAAAAATAGCAGGCAAAGGGTTAATGTTTTCAAGTCATGGTCTTCAAAGCTGCGAAATTCCATCACGTTGAATCGTATATCACAATAACAGCATTATTTCGCTTCCCAAATGCAGGATGTCTACGATATCTCTCGGATAAAGACCTCACCTTCTCAAGATTTTAAATCCGCCGAATATTTGTTGGCGGATGCTCAAAGGCAGTTTGAACCGGATTTGGCGCGCAAGCTTGGGATGTTGCGGAAGTTATCAAAAGTTACCTCCCTTGTTAGTATCTTCTCATGAAGTGAGGGGCATTGGAAATAAAAATGCATTTTTAATCAGAATAGTTCCAATATTATGAACATCATGATCATATATAGAGATTAACCATATAATGAAAATATCTAAAATATTTGAATAATATACAAACATATAAAAAAAATATATATATATGGTTATACAAATTGTGTTCTAAATTCATCATTGTTTTTTTTCAATTAAAGTGGTTGTCTCATTTAAATGTTGGTACTCAATATTGTTGTAATTGTAACTTGTAATGTTGTAAATATCAACAGATGTGTTACTCAAGTGATTTATCGAAAATATGTATTTATTAGGTCTTTTTGTGGACGATAAATGGCCAGTTTGACATTATCATTAATGGGTTTTCCAAGTCTAAAAATAGAACAGACTGTTTATTTCAAATCGCGACATGTGACGAACTGCATGGAATCTGAGTCGTCGATGATCATTGAGTTTACCATCTTATTATCTCTTTTCGCTGTCTGATTTTTGTCTAATTATGCCAAAATAAACTGACGTCCTCTTTTTCCATTGTCTATTTAGAAGGAATTCGATCCACGTGTGCTCTACGTAACAAATTTTGCAATCTAAATAAATTTAGATCAACAGTTTTTGTTTTGACCATTTTGATCGACTGTATGAACAACATAATATAGATCGCTATTTATAAATGTATTTAGATTGCACATTTTTAGAATGACGTGGGGAGGTAGGTCGAACGAAAGTTGAAAGGGTAAACTACAGTTGTTTGAAATTCAAAATTCCTGAATCTCATAAGATAAACTATTTAAATTGGTCTTCTTGAATTACTACTTTAAAATAGATGCCCGGTGAAATACCTGTTTCATATTATTTTCAATGGTATGATACGGCATTTATCATCCAAAACTGTGTTATGAGGAGATATGTTGCTTGTGTGAGATCCAGCGATATCTCCTAGGGGATATCGTATTAACAGTAGATTTGCACAATGCTCTGTCACTGTGAACCACATGACATCACAATGACGTACAATGCTATGGCGTCCAAAACCAAATGCGTCACAATACTATGATGTCATAAATATGGTGACGTCACAATGCTATGACAACACACTGGTGGTTTAATGGCAGTGCTATGTTCAGATATGTTCATTTTTCAATTTAATAATTTGATAAAGGCAACATAAATATAAGTTATATTAAACGACCTTCCTTTTAATATTTTTATAATGATTTGGTATAATACGAGAAAAAGCGAGTTTGAAACCAAAGGATGACAATAACGCGTTGATAGGTCATTAACCTGGTGATGTCATAACGTTATAAAATACAAACGTTGCTATATTTAGTAATCACGATGTTGATGTCGCTTAAAGATAACGTTTGAGATCATACAAGTGATATCTACCGTGGCAGTCAGTTTTAGGTGATAAATAGGCGAGTGATTTTAACACAATGACATTAGGCCTACACATACTAGTGCGTGAATGATAAAACGTCGATATATTTGTGTAACCTTATGTCACGAAGACGGGACTAATTTTTCATTCACAAATAAACTTCATTCTCTAAAGTCACGAGTCGATCAACTTTAGCTAAGCTCTTTTTCTTTATATTAAAGAAAACGAGTGTGCTACCGTCACACACATCAGCTTGTTTGAGTTGTCTCCCTTCCACCGTATTTGTCATTTCAAGCCAATCTCGTAACATTTTTGCTGTTTCATGTGACTTCACAACACTTCCTGAAAACACGAATGAACGAAGAGACAAATGGTAGAAATCAGCTATAATAGAAAACTCAGATTTACTGAGGAGAGCATCGCGACCTTCACCAAAGAAAATACCTTGCTTATCAAACTCGTCATAATGATTGGCAGAGGTGGAGGTAGTCTAAGGGGGTCGAATATTTGGTAGTGGGGTGCATTTGAATTTGATGGACCCCAGGCCCTTGGGGGACCCCATCCCGCTTTCAATATACATACTAATTTTATATAATGTAAGCAAGTGTTTTTCGGAAATGTTTGCTTTTCTTTAAAGATTATATGTTCGCTTCTGTCAACATAACTTTGAATACGAAAGCAATCAACTTTCCATAAATTATATGATATACCCTGCGTCAGACTATAGATTAACATTTAGTCTCCGAAATAAGCATTTTCATCATCAACAACAATATTTTACAATCAGGTCAATTTGTTACACAAAATGAATTCCTAAGGATGTCTTGATGTCTGCCTGGAGCTGAGGACTCTAAACATGCTAGACGTTTCCTGGACATGTCGTTAATTAAATATTTTGCTCAAGGTTCTGGAGAACAGTCTAGCCATATTTGCTTTTCTGTGTTAGTGAATCAGAGCGCAATGTACATTTCACATGCAGCGCGCCACTATGCTATAGTAAAGGAAAGTAAAGGAAACGCGGCGAGGTTTGAATTAGCCAGCGATGGAGCCTGGCGCGAGATATGGCTTGCGGAGGGAAGTTATGCAGACCGAGCAATGAATGCGACGTTTCGGGGTAGATTGCTTGATAACGGTGTTAGTAGCCTATCCACAACGAAACGTCGCATCCATTACAATAAGGAAGTTGACTATATATCCATACATATTGGTTTTTCTTTCTATTGAGATCACAGGGGCGTGTATCGCTTAGCGTTTGAAAGACATATACCTATTTAGACCCTGCGCTATTACTATATTATAAAAGGAAAGGGGTGTAACGACGGAAGCACCCCATGCTCATTCAAAGTCATATTTCGCATCAAAAACAATTTGTATGGCCCAGTCGATGACTACGATACGAAAGCTAAATGATTTCCCTACAAAATGAGCTATAAATGGTCACAATCGGATCATTATTTCAAAAGGTATATGCGACAAGACAGTCCTTATATCGCTACCTCCAATGTTATAGATTGTGTCATTTTATCGAGAAGTACTGACTTTTGCCGAAAATTGCCATTTTGATGACGTCGACTGGGTACACCGACAATATAAAGGGAAAAGTAGCGATTTCTGATCGAAAACCGGACAATATACCGCGTGTGGCGCGCATCAATTGGTCAAACGTAATTCTGGAAACTTATTTACAACAAACAAATAGACAACTTTGGGTTGATAATGTCTAATAGGTCTTATAACTACCGTGTATGTAAATGGGACGTGTAGTTTCGGTTTCTGTACAAGTATAATGGTGTTACTCGATTTTAATTGGAAACTACTAATTATTATATATTTGACGATTGGAGATGAATATGCAAGTTGAGTGAAATTATTTGAATTGAAATTAGCACATTATTGTATTGAAACCAAATAAAATTTTATAAAACATAATGGATGCATCTTTAAGTGTAAGTTTCTAGAGATGATTTCAGAGTGAACACTTTAGATAAATAGGTTCCCAGTTTACATGAATTCCGAATGAATTTAGTGTAGTTTTGGCTATTCCGTGAAGCGAGTTGCTGGATATTTTCTTCTTAGATGAGAGTTTTTTTCACTTTTCAAAAGCATATGATATTCATATGTTCTACAGGACATTACCTCATTTCGCGTACATCTTATTCCGCCTACACCGTTTTTAAAACATATTTATGGAAATGAGATGTAGGCGAAATGTGGTACATCCTTCTACCGTGTTTATAGTACGCCAATAACACCATTACTCAGTCAGTCCAATCAACGCAGTATGGTGTCTGCAAGTAACCTATTTATTTACTTACATTAACACCTGTTCGTAATTATTAATCAACAAAGGACATGAATGTAGGTCGCACAAATCAATACAAATATCTAATCAATCGCCAAAAATGGTTGGAAGTATATATTTGACTATTATAACAAGTATCTAAACTTGCAGAATGTATAAAGATATAGATATAGATATAGATATAGATAGACTATAGTCGTTATTCATTACAATCGGTTATATAAAAGTATACATTTCAAACTCAAGGTATTGCCGCCATCTGTACCTATCATCCTTAAGGAGGATATATATATTCGCTATATTTGTTTTAATGCATCGAATTAGAAAGTAATGAGAAAAACAATGTCCTTTTACTTTAAATAATAAAAGATATATTATGATATAACCATGTATTCGATTAATAAAATCTAATATTAAAGGGGAAGTAGCACGTTTTTTCGCTCAAATAAGTTTAAATGTATTTGAAAAATAATGTCAACAAGTTGAAAAATGACTTTACATGGTTCAGTAAAGCCGTGGGATTCGTTTTTGTAATTCGAAATAATAAATTGTGTTCACAATAAAATGGCCGCCATGCAATTTTTGCTCTATACGCAGCATCGTTATTACCACAACGGATAATAGGTTTGTGTAATAAGATGTTTTACCTTCTAAGGTTAATTCAAATGACATAAACTATCATTATAAATGGGATTTTAAAAAAATAAATTCTGCAAAAACGTACTACTACCCCTTTAATAGCAAATATGTATAAACATAATATCTCTTCGAATTTCTATTTTTGAATATCCCAATATAGTACCCGCTCACAGGCTGGGGAGGAAATATAGATATAGGTAGATATAGTTAATACACTATATATATAACAAGTTATATATATATAGAGATTATTACCCGAGGAAGTGTGTCATATTACTTTTACGAAACGAGTGTGAAATTTTGTATTGCCCGTATTTGTTTAGCGTAAAAATAGTCAGGAAACGACCCACTTCTCTTGGGACGGGAAGATACAGTGACGTCACGAACAATCGTTTTATGACGTCACAGACGACGAAACAAGGGACGTAGCGGTGAAACAATGGTTGCTAGGCAAACGTGATATGTGCACATGTGCTCATATCAATAATATTAACTCGGTTATTTTCAACCATATGACTAATAAAGTGTATTACCTACATCTACCTATATCCATATTTCCTCCCCAGCCTGTGCACCCGCTCTGTTACATAAAGTTGTTGAATTCTGATTCGTCAAAAGTCAAGAACATATGAACCCGCGTGTAGGTGGTCGATGTGGATGTGGCGGTGGAGTCTACTAACGCCTACAGGGACGATCGCCTACAGTCTTAAATAAACAAGTTTATGCACCAGTGGTTCTGATTTTTACATCCTTCAACCTTTCATCAAAGTGGAATGACCCGTAATTTTGTGGACTAATGCCTACAGTGGTTACAAGCATTATAAAGCAATGCATTTCCTTCTCGCTTAGAATTATTAAACTATGTTATCAGTATTTGATACTTATATCGGTAGTATTTTATGTTATGCATCTGAGGTAAGAAAACGGCATGTAGTGCTATGATTTATGCTGAACTCTGGCGATATCCATTAAGATTTAAAAGAATGTTTAGTGTGGTAAAATATTGGCAAAAATTAAATTTATTACAATCTTGATATCTATTGGTTTTGCAGAAATATGGTAGAAACAAGAATTGCATCAACATTTTTTACCAGTTTTACCAGTTATCAATTACCGTTCAATTTATATTTAGTCAGATATCTACATTAAGGAAATGTGTTATTTATAAGCATATTATAGACTCTTGTACCCTGCAGTATTATTTAACAAAATCCATTCCAATAACATACAGAAAATATTTATCTAAATTTCGTTTGTCAGCTCATAATTTGTTGATCGAGTATGGAAGATACAAAAATTGATGTTAATGAAAGAAAGGGTATCAATTGTAATTCTGATCTCGAAGATGAGTTTCACTTTGTTTTAGTTTGTCCTTTATATGTAAATGTGAGACAGAAATACATTAAAAGGGGTGTTAAAATTAATCCAGCTATTTAGTTTACAAACCTAAACCAACTTTATTAATTAAGGTGACAAAGGGTATATTTTCATAAATTGTTATTTGGATTCGATACGCATCAAAATACAGAATGTGCTTTCAAATCATCTTTCTAAACGTCCATATAGCCATCCTCAAATACCAAATATATGACAATTACTTGTTTGAAATGAAAATCGAACACCGCCCGTATACATATGAAGATTCCGAAATTACACGTCCCATCTTACATGTACCGTATGCTAGTTATATATGCCTATAAACCTCTGAGCATATTTCTCATTACAATTTATAGGTTTCTTGAAATACGAAGAAGACCTAAATTCGCTATTTTACTTATTACTTTCATTAAATATTGATTCTGTCTCGGTTTATAAGACAGATAAAACACGTTGTTCCCTCCTTTTCTTTTTTCAACCAAAACCTCAAAACGTGTTTTATTGATACACAAGTAGTTCCATTTGTGTGTAACCTTAACCTTGAAGTAAACACTACCAACCAAATCTTGTTTTATCGTTTGTCATATGAACCTTAGCCGTGAAATAATTTTGTTTCGCGTAAAAGAAAATATTATTACAGACAAAATGTTTGACTTTATTCTTTTGTCTGCAAATTTTTCATTTACATTTGTAAACCACATTTTAATAGATATTTAAAAGAAATTGATGTGAGATATAGAATAGAAAAAAAACCCATATCTTTTAGCAATTGTACTGCGGAGAAATGTTATCAGTCTTGGATGCTGTATCACATCTTATTTTCTTAATATTCTTATATATTGTATTACACTTTAAAGGAGATTTGTTTTAATCTGTGAGAGTGTGTGAGTGAATGCTGTATATGTTGTTGAGAAAATCTCACTCGTGTTAAACCTAATTCGAATTGTACAAGTGGCATTCATTTTCCTGGAATGGGAGGTTGTTTTGATGAGGCCTTGGTGAATGAAAAAAAATTGTCTGCTATTCGTAAGTTTCCAACGTTTCGTTTGACCAATTGTCGCGCGGCAACCGCAGTATATTGTCCGGTTTTCAACTTTACTCTTTATACTGTCACTTTTACTAAATCAATTAGTATAAATTAGTATTTTTCAGCAATAACCAGTACTTGGAACTCCAATAACATAAGCTATGTCTCTTTCTTTAACCATGTCTCGCTTCATCATTATTAAAGTAAAGTTACTTAATGACCTATGTTACGAACGGCGGCTCTTGTATATTTACCATATGCCTAGTAGCATGAATATTCAAACAAAATAGTGAATTCGATCTACCTTCTTATCAATACGCCAACGCACATTGAATTTCCACTCAATGTGTTTCAAAATGTCTTAGAATCCTCTGCTTTTATGTATGTACATTGTCACACCTGTTTAGACAAATATAGAAACCCATTTTAAGTATTCCAACTTCGAGATGATACCTGTCTCACTTGATTGAAAAATGTTAGAAAACTAGAGTTAAACATAACTGTATATATACATATGGAAAAAAGCACCCCCACTTTTTAAAATTTAACTGTGATTATGTGGGAGCGTTACGATAATTTGACTTAATCACTTTTGACATGAGAAAGGTAGATTTTAAAGACAGATTCCTCCAAAGAAACGTGACTCGAGTTGCCGTTTTAAGAAATTAGGACTGAAATTGAAATGGTACTGATTTTTTTACCCAAAAAAACTCTTGTCGTGGTGTCTAAACATCGTAATAGATTTAGATTTCAGATGTCAAAAACATCATTTTTGTTACCAAGTTGACTTTCACAAATCAAAACATCTTTTATATTGCAAAGTAAGGAAGTAACTGGTTGGTGAAATGTCATCCTTATTTTAAACAAGTTTTCAACTATTGGTTAAAAGGCTACAAGCATTCGATGTTGAATATATTTTTAATACTAACGAATTTCGTCAGTGATCCACTTTGATTGAAATCGACTTTTTTAAAAAAGAAAATTGATTTTGAAGGTGACTTTTGACCAAAAGGTCGATACCAAAGTTTTACTAGTTGACTTGAAAAAAAATGGAATTACTCCCATTACAGCAACCAATATTCACTTCTCAGTGTAACGTTACATGTTTTTGGAGACCAAAATACCAACATTTAATTTATAATTATCCAAAAAGAAGTGAAACCTTATATGATAGACGTTTCTTTCTTACAACTGCTAAATTATGCTTCTCTAATTATACCACACAGTTACTTTTTCTGACACACTGAGAGAGTTAAATATAGCATCACCCTTATTCTAGGTTTTGATATTTATAGGATATCTTTTTTTCCTGATTGAGTGAGGTAGAAAAGTAGATATTTCACGAGTGGCGCCGCCACGAGTGAAATATATTAACTTTTCTACCTCACGAGATGAGATAAACATTGTATTTGTCAAGGAAAAACAGATATTCTATTTATTATACCATTATTTCTTTGTTTTACGTTGAGTTGGAGTGATTTCAACGGCAAAAGTACAGCCTTCGCAGGCTGACAATATGACGTCATAACATTGTCCCGATGACGTCATGCGAGTGGTGATAAAGTTTATCGTCACTTAGTAGAGTGGTGATAAAGGTTATCACCATTGTAGCTTGATATAGGGTTTATTTCACTGGTAGAACCGAGTATCTCACTCCAAATTATGTAATAAAACCAATTAACTAACATCACCCCTATAAAAGCTGTTACTCTCTAGTGATGTACTAGAATGATTTTATCAACAGATGGTCCTAAGATGATGAAATTTTACGTGTTAATCAAATTGTTATTTTAATATGTAATCTTCAAAATGAATAAATATTTAGATTGTTGTCGTCCTTGGTCTCACTTCTGGAGCCATATTCATATATCATATAGGCCCGTTAATCATGTTCTCGTTGGTATTTTAAACATTAATATATTCATAAAGGCTACTAAATATTCATTTATTTATTTTATGCATATAGGCCTACATATTCATGATCCGACAGTATGCATAACAATCACTGTTGTAAACATCAAATACTGCGTGATATAGGTATATACACGTATACCTACATGTCGGCATATACATGCTTCGCATACCAAATGGCGCATATCGTTTCAAATAACATAACTATTATTATACAAATTTCGGAACAAACCTCATTGCGAGGAAGTTTAATTACAGGTCTCGACGCACCGCCCTTCTATACTTTAGAAGGCATATTCCATAGAAAGGTGGCTTTGATCTTTTTCGAATAAGGCCTATTTGCTTTTTAGTTTCTAAAAACTTGGTCATCGTCGTTGAATATTTTTTTACGTTGGTGATGATCTTATCCAGTCATTTGTTTAAACATGATAAGAAAAAAAGAGTATCTTAATTGTGACATATAGAGTCTACAACAAACACAATCACAACAACTGATTTTATTTCCAAATGACAGATGTGCATGGTAACGAACAAGTCAGCTGTTGTTCAAGTAGCTAGGTTAGGTAAGAATCTAAAATTGTATGTGAAAAAAAAACACCTTTATATATTATAATTTTGAATGTAGAGCCTATGCCATATGTATAGAATACATATAACACGAGTAGGCCTACATTATTCCATAAACAAGTAAACCGCATCTGTGACCACTTTGATTGTCGCCAGATGGAGCTACAAATTATGCTACCGGAAGTAGGAAAAGCTTTGTTGACATGCGCAGTAATGGAGTCAGTCTACATGCAAATATTAAAATTGTATTGATTTGATCGTTGTCATCTGAGCCTTGTTTCTCTACCCTTCAGCCCCACTCTATGGCATAGAAAAAGGATTTTACGGATATATGTGAAATTTCAACCTTTCGCCGGACAGTAGTTGTGTGTGAAAATGACGAAGGATCGTCTGGCGGCGTTGAAAGCGGTAGGTGTTGACGGCAAATAGTCCATCGAGTGGGAAAGCCTACATGGTCTATATATGATGATAGTCGGGACAGCCCGATTCTGCTTCAAAAACTACACACTCTGTGTCCCACAGAATTACTTAACTCTCCCAGTGTCCCAATCCCCATCCCCAGTGAGCTTTATCCCCTCTTTACTCTCAAACGGGCACTGAGGTTGGAGCGGGCACCTGTTTGTGTATCTGTGTTTGGGTGGGAGGGGTTTGGTAGGCCGCGAACTGATGAATGAAACCGGCGGTGATAGTAATTAGGCATACTCCATAACCCATAGAGCGCTGTGGTATAAATGTCATCATGTGAGCTATGCTAATTGTGCTACAGTTTGCTGAATACTTGAAATATCCTGTCACTAGGGATGTCAAAGATATTAAAGCTATCTGACACATGACATTAAATCAGTGATAAAAAACACCACTCATCCGTTCTGTTTGATTGATTGATTGAGGCTTACTGAGTAGTGATGTTTTTAATGATAGACACTATTTGTGTTATTCTTCCATGGTCTAAGATGTTTTGTTCTTATAAGACATAACAATAATTCACTTCTTTAAAAAAATCAATTACTCAAAGTCTTGAATTAAATAAAGGATGGTCATGATGAAAATATTCTCCAGACAGTTCTCATTCTCTGTTCTGTCAATTTGCCAAATATGCTATTAGATTTATCATAATGTTATTTGACATTTCCAATGATGACATTGATACGTTTGGGTCTTAAAAATTGCTTAAAATACCTGAAAAACTGCTTAATTTTAGGGAAACCTATTGAATGATTGTTTAGATTATGCAATATCGTTACGGGGTGACTGGTTGAATGGATCATTGTAGTAAAGTGTAACAGGGTGACTGGTTGAATGGATCATTGTAGTAAAGTGTAACAGGGTGACTGGTTGAATGGGTCATGGTAGCAAATTGTAACGGGGTGACTGGTTGAATGGATCATTGTAGTAAATTGTAACGGGGTGACTGGTTGAATGGGTCATTGTAGTAAATTGTAAGCTGTTAAAATGGTACGGAGATAAATCAGAAAGAATTGTAGGTTTTGGAATATTTTTACGATTTCATGTTCACACCAACTCATTCCCTTCCAACAGAGGATACTCCCTTCAGATATTCTATCATAACCTCTGTTACGTCAAGCTGATATTTCAATATTCTTGTATAATCTCCTGGCGGTGAAAGTTTATTTTCTGTCTTGTAAACAGTATGTGCAGATCGCACAGGGGAAGCAACTCTAGTCATTATGACAGTTACGGAATGCTCTGTTCGAAACAACATCACCGATTGGACATCAAACTCCTGATGCAACCAATCATGTTTCTATATTTCTAGCCAAGAAAGGGTTTGTTATCTAACAGAGGTTATGATACAAAATCTGAAGGGAGTAACCTCTGTTGGAAGAAACTGACACCAACTATTATAAGTTAAAAGTGTTGACGTCACAATACATACAACACACCAGTTTACTACTGAAACAAATGTTTACAATGCTGCAATAAATTATTGTTAATTTGTGTAATACGTGACTTAGGTCACTATGACATAGGGGGCAGAATAGCGCAGTGTTTGGTGTGTTATGCTTCAGAAGAGGTCCGGGGTTCTTATCCCGCCAAAGCAACTTTGCTTGCTGTGGAGAACTGTTCTACATGCAGCAAGGCTTGGGTGCAATGCTCAGCAATGAATACCACCCATGGTTAGCTTGTTACTGCTGATGCTCGCAGGTTTCACCACAATACATAACCACCATGGCATTGTAGGCTCCAAATTCTCCAATTCTCCTCTCTGGAATATACTTACAGTCACTATCACAATGTAAGTGAAATACTCTTGAAAGCGACGTTAAACCCAAAATCACCTCACCTCGTCTCATCTCACCTATTCAGGATACCTGTTTATTTCTGAAGCACATTGTTAACTCTTTAGCAGAATATTGCTGGATAGTCTGTCTTGAGATGTGGCCAGTCCTAGATCATTTCCTTCGTTAGCAAGTTGTGATTCACCCGAATGACATAATTTAAAAAAAAACAATTTCAAGGTCAATTGGAAGAAGCTTACCAGTATTCGAAGGGCTGGGATAGCACAGTGGTTAGCACATTTGACTTCAGAATCAAGAGGTCTGTGGATTGAATCCAGCCAGGGGCACGGCAACATTGTCTGCAGTAGAGAACTGTTCTACACACAGTAAGGTTTGGGTACAATGCTATGCTGAATTTCAATGCAGTACCACCCATGGTTCGCTAGTTCCAGCCATTGCTTGCAGGTTTCACGGCAATGCATAGCCACATGACCTTGCAAACTTTCTCCCTGAATTAATACTAGCAGCCGCGATATAAGTGAAATACTCTTGAAAGCGGCGTTAAACCCCATCTCACCTCACCCCTACAGTATTTGAATCTTCAAAATTGGAAGTTAATAGCTAACTGGCAAATACTCCAAACTGCCAATAAGTAGACAAAATGAGAGTGACCAAAACTAGTAATGAGAGAGATTTAATATAATACTTTTTTGAATCATTACAGTAAATCATCACATTAGCACAACTTCACTTGTATACTTTTCATGTCATTGTTATCTCATCTTGTTGTCTTTGTTATCTCATATAGCCTGTATCATAGCCTGCTGTTTTATAATCTTTCCAATATGCTTGATAACGGTATAAGGGTCTACATCAAAACGTCGCCATTGTTAAATAAGTTGCTCATCATCAATTTCTCTACAATACCTCTAAAAGATTGTCATTATTATGGTGTAAAAACTGAATGAGTAATTTTGTTAAATAAAGAAGTTGATCATCCTTATTTTCTAGAATTCCTCATTATTATTATTATTTGGTAATATTTATTATTTATTATAAGAATAAAAACATACTTGACAAGCCTCAGACTGAAACTATTGAAGGTTATACAAAATTAGTTCATACTTATGACATAAAACAACCTAAAAATCAATTGATATTGATGAATTAAATTGTGTATTACAGCAGACCTATTGAAGCAGATTTTGCAACGATGGCTTGTTAGTGGTGTTGCATGTTCAAATTATCTCCCTTAGTCAAGTACCATATTGCCATCAGTAGCATTGTATATATTCTTTTATTGCACGTCATTATGTTACCATATAGATATAGTTAGATTTATTTATATAAACAATCAAATGAGAGTGTTGGAGTGATATCTATCAAGTTATAATTATCAATAATTGTCATTTCAATATTAATGGGCTTTTATTATGTGTGATATACAGGGTTTTTAATGAAGTTTAATTGAAATAGCTTCCATAATCATACAAAATAACAAATTACTTTTGATATTTGTTCTTTTTAGTGTTATGTGAAGTAAATAACATGATTAATATTCATTTCATATTCATGAAATCAAAGCTAATCGTATGTTAAGGAATTGTTTTGATTTGTCATGCTTAAAACCCCTTTTTGCCATATGTTTTTCTTTTGCATATTGATCAATATTGTCTTTTTTTTATTGGTTATCTAGATTATGTTAACTAAACTGATTGTGCTTTTTAATGAAATCAAGGACAATCAATACAAATTTTGCATTGAAACAAATGAATGATTGTCATATTTTTTTTGGCATGATTGTGAAATGTTTACATTTATTACAAATTACAAAACATATCTGTCAGTCTGCAACAAAACATGGGTGTTTAGGTGAATTAACTTTCAAAATAGTTTCACTTTCACTTAGGAGCCAAACCATTTATGTTTCTCCTCCATGTAATGGCATTTATGTATACTTATATCGTTATCAGTGGGCAACAGCAGTATCAATCTAGGTTTATCTATCATTAGCTCACGGCTGAACCAAGAATATATCTGATCACATTCGTTATCAACTTCTAAATAAAATAATTAAAATGTCACTCTGACCCAGGCAGAAGTACCATTGCACAATTCATGCTGGAAATGATAAAAAAAAAACCTTATTAAAAATCATATATTATAATTTTATCCGTAGATTTGAAAGAAGTACTATTCCACTGATATTTTTTCAACATCCCCCCTCTTTCGGCACAGAAGGGATAAATCCCCCCTCTTTCTGCACAGAAGGGATAAACCCCCCTCTTTCTGCACAGAAGGGATAAACCCCCCTCTTTCTGCACAGAAGGGATAAATCCCCCCTCTTTCTGCACAGAAGGGATAAATCCCCCCTCAAATTTTGGTGCTAGGTTAGACACTTATATAGAAGGAACTACTTACACATACAGGCATAATGATGTACTACACCATCTGTTTCTTCTAATTTAAAGGTTGAAATTTATTGACAATTTAGCTGTTGTATTGGTTAGTGCAAAAACATGCTGAGTGGTCAATTTTCAGAAATAACAACTTGACAAACTCGTTTCAAAGGGAATAAACCGTCACTGGCCACAAGCTAAAGAGAGACTTTCCCAGAATATTCCACGATCCGTAGAAAAAGGTTTATGTGCAATCTATTGATTTGGTAATTCACAAATTTAATCAAACGTTTCAAGTTAGCCAGGCGATTTATGTAAGATGAGTTGATTGCTATTGATACAGATGCAGATTGTATCGATTCCGTGTAGAAGGAAACAAATGCCATGCACTGGAGTCTAGTGCATATAACGGAGTATGACAAGGGGGATAAATATCGTAAATCAGATAAAGGACAACATGGTATTGTCGCGTTTTTGCTCAGATATAAGTTGACTTGAATTACAGAGGAGGATATTTTGGGCTTAAAAGGAGGCAGAAAGACTTAGATCACATTTTCCTTGTTCTCTCAGTTAAGGAACTGGATAATAGAGTAGTTCGACAGAATCGTGCTGTCTGTGTGTCTCAGTTTTTTAGGCTTTCTCCTTGCAGTTATACCAGCTGTCATGATTTAAGTACTCTTAAGTACTGATGTCATCATTCATTTCAAATTCCTCATCATTTTCATGTGTAAATTTCTAATTAAATTTGTAACTGCTTCTAGGTATAAATCAATTAAGAAAACTTTGTTTTGTTCATCAGGCCAGAAAGTCCTGATGGACGTGTGGTGTGGAAAGACTTCCGGTGTCCGTCAGTCCCTCTGTAGTTTTCACTTTCCCTGAGTAACCTTCTGATCCTGTCAGCCCTGTCTTTTAAAGAGAGAGTTCTATCAGAGTATCTTTGTGAACATTCGAGAGGATATTCCTGTTTACACAAATGTTATTAATACATGCTTATTGCACAATCCAGAGGATTACAGAGGATAATATTCTCATGATTTTATATTTGAAAATTTGATTAAGGCGAGCGCATTAAAAAATAAAAACAATGAGAAGTAAAGCCATTCATCGGTGCTGCGAGTTTAGAAAGCTTTGCCACTGCTCAACAAGACATTCCTCATTAGTTATATGATACATTATTTGTTACTATGTGAATATTCTATCAATACACGATTTATTATCAAAAAAAAAAAAAATTGGTGAAAAAAACGCATTTTTCATTTCACGAAATGCAAGAAAAAGCAAGATGGTGGACAGTCATACAAAGGGCTCTTTGCAAACTCCACATCCCACCTGCAGGAGCAAACTGAGCAGGCTTAGCAGGTGTCTCAAAGGAACCATGACTTTCCACCAAACATAAAAATCAAATGTAATGTTTTATTATGTTTACATTTTGTTAGCATAACTATGAAATTTGTATTTTATATTTTTAAAGAACAATTTGGTTTATGACAGGTGCTAGAGAATGTTGATCACTGTCATCACTGTCGGATCACTTGGTGTCGTCGTTGATTTTCAGGGATTTGTTCATTCTGTTTTAGCAGATTATTGTATGATTTGCAACTCGTAGTAGGAGTAAAAGTTATTTTTTTAATAATGTGAGAGGCCATGTGTATTTTGCATGTTTGATTCAGGAGTTAAAAAACTTTTAAATATCAAACGGCCATCTACTCAGTAAGATTTATGCTCACTAAGTCATTTGAAAGTACGGTATTGAGGTGAATTGGGGTTTGAGGCCACTTTCAAGAGAATTTCAATTATTGCATACCGGTAATATGGTTGTTAGTATAAGTGCAGGGAGAAAGCCAGCAACACCAATGGGCCTATTCATTGTTGTGAAACCTGCAACTTGGCTTGAACTAATAAACACCTGTTTAGTAGTTTGTTATTTCAATAAAGAGGAAAGTCATCTGACTCTTGGGTGACTCTTATCCAAAGATAAGATTTGGTGACCTTGACCTTGTGTAAACAGATTCACCCTATAGAAACAAACACCTTATATAAAGTACGCAGTTTTTGTAAACAACCCAGCCCTCAAGTTTCAAGGTCGCCATGACCTCTACAAGTTTAATTCTGTACCTTGGTCTAAGTAAGTCCTTTGAGGAATCTCCAAAAAGTATGTAGTATTTCTAAACATACAATATCACAGCTTCTCCAAAGTATGAGTATGCAGTAGTTGTAATCTCACAGGTTTCAAGGTCATCATGACCTCTACAAGTTTAATTCTGTACCTTGGTCCAAGTAAAGTTCTTTGAGGAATCCCCCAAAGTATGTAGTATTTGTAAATATGTGTATACAATATCACAGCTTCTCTAAAGTATGAGTATGCATTAGTTGTAATCTCACAGGTTTCAATGTCATCATGACCTCTACACCTCTAGTTCTGTACCTTGATCTGAGTTTAATCTTTCAAAGAAACCCACTCAGTATGCAATATTTGTAAATATACAATCCCACAGGTTTCAAGGTCATGAAGACCTTTACTTTTCCAGGTACCATGATCTGAGTTTAATCTTTCAAAGAAACCCACTCAGTATGCAATATTTGTAAATATACAATCCCACAGGTTTCAAGGTCATGAAGATCTTTACTTTGCCAGGTACCTTGATCTGAGTTTAGTCCTTCCAACAACCCCCACTAAGTATACAGCAGAGGCTTGTCAAAATTCATTTATTTTCATTCTTGTCGTCGACTTTTCAACACACCCATTGGTGATATTTTATAAGAAAATCTACACATAGTAAAGAATGCATGAAGACAACCTCTTCACTGATTACCTTTTTTTGCACCACATGACATGGGTGTGCTTCGATCATTTCCTTCTTTGTGCTCGGTCAATTGTTAGTTTGACATGTCAGACTCTACATCAATCAGCTGATTGCTTTGTACTGTGCTTCCCGTGGGCAGTGCGCTGCAGTTTGCTCAGGTGGCTTAACCCTCGGTGGGCAGTGTTCAGAATATCTTGCCCAATACGTAAAGCTAACAGGTGAAAAGTAGGGTCTCCATCTTGGCTGTATATATATGCAGTAGGTTTGGGTGCAGTGCCACGCTGACTATCAGAACAGTATCTCCAATGGCCTTTTATACTGAACAAATTAATTAATTAGGGATATTTAGAAGTTTTGAAATTTTAAATAGTGAATTTTATCTCTTGATGTATTAATGAAATATTAATCATAAAACATCTAATGTCCCTAACTTGTTTTGTCCAGTATAGTTTCAGCCAATGTTTGCAGGTTTATATATAGATATATAAATATATAGATTACGTTGTTTTGGGCCCATGCTTATTCGTACACTAACGGGATGCGCTTAAATTTACCGTAATGTCTTTATAACGGTCATTTTACGACATACCGCATAACGTCACCGTCCCTATTATTATTTCTGAATTTGTTTGTTAAGTTAACTGCGCACGTCATATTAAAGTTTTAGCAATTATATCTAAAATGTGTGTGTTAGTGAAAATATCTGTTGAATATGCGAAACACGATAAAAATGCCGTTTTTAATTAAAAATTGCTTAATTCAATTTTTTTCTCTCTTTCCAACGTCATTAATTATCAAAATATAGACTTGGCATACATCCCCGTATGTGATTGAAATGTATCTGAAAGGATTTGGAGTTTATTCATTGAAAGCTAGCGCTTTATTTAAATACATCAAATCAGTCAAAAATTACGTAATTTGCCGACGGGAGTATTATTATTAATGCCGATAACTCTTTAAATCGTTCGGTGACCCCCAAATTTTCTTACATTTTTGGATAAAAGACATAATAAACTTGCTATATTGAAAAAATAAACGAATTCTAAAAAATTTAATTTCATCGTCCCATCTCTCCTTAACCCAATTGTTTCTCTGACTATATCTTTATTGGCTTCTTTGATTAACTCCTTTGTAAATTATATGAATTCCCTTTATCTTAAATTGTGTGCAATGTCATTACTGTGATCAGTGCATATTGTATACAGTCATTGTTTTCATAGAAATTTTACAATAGTCACAAGCAAATCATTTATTGAATGAAAATCATTATCTATGTACGTGTGACATTTGCTGTGGACACACGGAGGATGTAATTATTGATTCATTAGATAGGAAAGTAAATAGCTGTTTGTTGTCAAATAATATCAATGAAATTGTGATGACAACGGCCACAATACAGCCCTCTCCTCAAACTCAACGTCTTGACGTGTAAGTTGCAGGTTTTTAAAACGTTGAGAGAAATGATTGCCTGGCAACAAAGACAGAAAACATTCCATCTTGGTCAAGTAAACTATTCTTGTTTGCAGCCAGCCACTGAAACAAATCGTGGTGTTAAATTATATTTTAAAATAACACAACATGCTGAAAATTAAGTCTCGTTCTCAATGGTTAGATGCACAAGGAAAGAATGCAGGTGAAATGTTGTCACCTGCTATGATACGGAATTGGTAGACAAGATTTCACCCTTTTGAACAATGCATGTGTGTATAAAAACATGAAGAGAAGGTTTTCTAATATCAAATATATGAGTTATACATAATTTTGTCAATTTATTCTTCAGTCTAAATATTGTCATTTAACCTTTGACCTGTGGGGTTTGGAATTCTGGGGAAGCCTGTCTTTGTCATTGGTCAATCCAGGGTTACCATATTCTCTCATGTATAAGACCACACTCTGGCCTAAGTCTTTCGGAGGGTTGTCCTGGTTGGGGTTATTCTCAGGTTATAGCCCACCCCAAATTTTGCCAGATGTTCCATTGTCATACATTACATAAATCTATAATATTATGTTAGGGTAAGTGTCAAAAACCTACTTAAAACCTATTCTGACTGTCTGATGGTTTTTGGTATGAATTTTCATCCGAGTTGGGGTCTCTCCCGTCTAAAAACCCAACCCCATGTTTTGAAGATGT
Organism: Gibbula magus; assembly: GCA_936450465.1. Lineage (NCBI taxonomy): Eukaryota > Metazoa > Mollusca > Gastropoda > Trochida > Trochidae > Gibbula > Gibbula magus. The sequence goes on along the minus strand of OW388295.1, from coordinate 4,556,029 downwards.
TTGTTTGCCTTATGTTTGTTTGTCTTATACCCGAGAGAACATAGTATTCCTTTTATCCAGTCAATTGGCTACTCACAATGGTTTTGAACAAATAAGCATCAAAAGTGTTTACTGTTAATTACGAAATCCATTAATATCTGTTATTTTTGTTATTATTCTCCTTTGAAAAGTTGCATTCAAATTTTGATGGACACTCAGTCTCTGGGTGAACCCCCTTTTCAATTTGTGAAGGGAACCCCCCCCCCCCCCCCCAAATTCCAAGATCTGCCTTTGGCCAGTATAGGGTTTAATCATCCTCTGTGTTTGTAACATTGACGTTCATTTTGAGCTTTATCTCGATAAAAGTCAAAGCAAATGATAGCTTCAGTTTTTCTGACATTTTGATTTGTAATCTTAATTTATATAATAGTACAAATAATCTTTTCCTCTAGAAACTCTAGAAATTTGCTATCATTATTTAGTTACATGTGAAAGCAAAAGTAAAAATTTTAATGTGAAATTTAAAATGACTAAATTTTAAATATATATGAGTAATCTATCCTTTCTATTACTTTTTGATATGACAAAACTGAAAATGAAAATCAAGGGGACAAGATTGTAAAGAAAATCTTAAACATATCGTTAAAAGTTCAATACATTAAAGGTTAAAGATATGTCAGCTTTTATCAATTTATTCATTCCAATTACATGATTTATTTACCAGTTATTATCGTGTTACTATTTTGAACTGATTTTTCTCCATAATCGCTTTAAACTGCCATCTATATTCATGCATCACGTTACTAAATCTGTGATTCTGTGAAAGAATCGTTCCATAACACTCGGCCTGAAGCAGCACAGCATCAATTATGCCAACAATACAAATAAGCTTGCGGAATTAACCCTTTCTCCTCGTCAAGTAAATCAATCCATTAATTGATTGTTGGTGTAGGGGAAATCTGAAAGCAAATCAATCACTTAATTCAGAGAAAGTTTCTTTATTGGTGAATATTCATGATTATGAATTGGTACTTCAAGACTCTTAGACTTCAGGATAATGGTGAGGAATTGTTTTATGGTGTGGCTCTCCAACTATGGTTGCTGAAAATAAAAAAATGTTAAAATAAGAAATAGTAAAACTAATTTTTATGGCCCCGAAAGATTCCGGGCTTAAATTGTTTTTCACCTGTCCTTCGATCCTTAACGTTGATCATACCATTTGATTGGTCAGTAATAGACCGTTCTAAGTGGATATGTGCAACCATTGTGATGAGACCTTTTTGATGAGATAATATTGTTTTACCTTGCGGCAAGTTGCATTTTCCCTAAACTAAAATTGGTCAGTGATAAACACCAATGATACGTAACCATATTTATTCACGTGGGGTATTAGTGGTTCTCGTCTATGCTTATAAATTGGGGGCATCAGACAGTCTTTCACCGACACATCTTGTTCTACTTTTCATACTCGCCGCTAATGGCTGCAATACTGCCGAAGCGGCGTTAAACAATAACTCACTCACTCACTCACTCTACTTTTCATCTATATTTTCACATTTCATATAAGTTTCCCGCACCCTGCAGTACACCGTGGAAAGAGCCACCGTAGACCCAACTTCCCTGCGCAAGCCATAACTCTTGCCAGTCTCCATTACTGGCTTGTTTAAGACTTACAGTATTTTCTTATGGTTTCTGCGCCAGGAAATCAGAGCTCACTATGCTTTTCAGGTGCAGCAATTCTCTATCTTAACAGGGGAAAGAGAGAAAAATACTGCAAGGCTTAAATCCGCCAGTAATGGAGACTGGCAAAATTATATATGACTAGTGTGAGAAGTCGCCCTAGACCATGGAGTAGCTGCTGTAAAAAAAATACAACATTAGCCAATAGCCACATTACAGTATTACGAGTACTTGGGAACAATACAACATTAGCCAATAGCCACATTACAGTATTACGAGTACTTGGGAACAATACAACATTAGCCAATAGCCACATGACAGTATTACGAGTACTTGGGAACAATACAACAATAGCCAATAGCCACATTACAGTATTACGAGTACTTGGGAACAATACAACATTAGCCAATAGCCACATGACAGTATTTCGAGTACTCAGGAACAATACAACAATAGCCAATAGCCACATTACAGTATTACGAGTACTTGGGAACAATACAACATTAGCCAATAGCCACATTACAGTATTACGAGTACTTGGGAACAATACAACATTAGCCAATAGCCACATTACAGTATTACGAGTACTTGGGAACAATACAACATTAGCCAATAGCCACATTACAGTATTACGAGTACTTGGGAACAATACAACATTAGCCAATAGCCACATTACAGTATTACGAGTACTTGGGAACAATACGACATTAGCCAATAGCCACATTACAGTAATTCGAGTGCTTGGGAACAATACGACATTAGCCAATAGCCACATTACAGTATTACGAGTACTCGGGAACAATACAACATTAGCCAATAGCCACATTACAGTATTACGAGTACTTGGGAACAATACAACATTAGCCAGTAGCCACATTACAGTATTACGAGTACTCGGGAACAATACGACATTAGCCAATAGCCACATGTCAGTATTACGAGTACTTGGGAACAATAAAACATTAGCCAATAGCCACATGACAGTATAACGAGTACTTGGGAACAATACAACATTAGCCAGTAGCCACATTACAGTATTACGAGTACTCGGGAACAATACAACAATAGCCAGTAGCCACATTACAGTATTACGAGTACTCAGGAACAATACAACATTATAGCCAGTAGCCACATTACAGTATTACGAGTACTCGGGAACAATACAACATTAGCCAATAGCCACATTACAGTATTACGAGTACTCGGGAACAATACAACATTAGCCAATAGCCACGTTACAGTATTAAGAGTACTCGGGAACAATACAACATTAGCCAATAGCCACGTTACAGTATTACGAGTACTCGGGAACAATACAACATTAGCCAATAGCCACATTACAGTATTACGAGTACTTGGGAACAATACAACATTAGCCAATAGCCACATTACAGTATTACAAGTACTCGGGAACAATACAACATTAGCCAATAGCCACATTACAGTATTACGAGTACTCGGGAACAATACAACATTAGCCAATAGCCACATTACAGTATTACGAGTACTCGGGAACAATACAACATTAGCCAATAGCCACATTACAGTATTACGATTACTCGGGAACAATACAACATTAGCCAATAGCCACATTACAGTATTACGAGTACTCGGGAACAATACAACATTAGCCAATAGCCACATTACAGTATTACGAGTACTCGGGAACAATACAACATTAGCCAATAGCCACATTACAGTATTTCGACTACTCAGGAACAATACAACATTAGCCAATAGCCACATTACAGGATTACGAGTACTCGGGAACAATACAACATTAGCCAGTAGCCACATTACAGTATTACGAGTACTCGGGAACAATACAACATTAGCCAGTAGCCACATTACAGTATTACGAGTACTCGGGAACAATACAACATTAGCCAGTAGCCACATTACAGTATTACGAGTACTCGGGAACAATACAACATTAGCCAGTAGCCACATTACAGTATTACGAGTACTCGGGAACAATACAACATTAGCCAGTAGCCACATTACAGTATTACGAGTACTCGGGAACAATACAACATTAGCCAGTAGCCACATTACAGTATTACGAGTACTCGGGAACAATACAACATTAGCCAATAGCCACATGTCAGTATTACGAGTACTCGGGAACAATACAACATTAGCCAATAGCCACATGACAGTATTACGAGTACTCGGGAACAATACAACATTAGCCAATAGCCACATGACAGTATTACGAGTACTTGGGAACAATACAACATTAGCCAGTAGCCACATTACAGTATTACGAGTACTCAAGAACAATACAACAATAGCCAGTAGCCACATTACAGTATTACGAGTACTCGGGAACAATACAACATTATAGCCAGTAGCCACATTACAGTATTACGAGTACTCGGGAACAATACAACATTAGCCAGTAGCCACATTACAGTATTACAAGTACTCGGGAACAATACAACATTAGCCAATAGCCACATTACAGTATTACAAGTACTCGGGAACAATACCACATTAGCCAATAGCCACATTACAGTATTACGAGTACTCGGGAACAATACCACATTAGCCAATAGCCACATTACAGTATTTCGAGTACTCGGGAACAATACAACATTAGCCAAAAGCCACATGACAGTATTACGAGTACTCGGGAACAATACGACATTAGCCAATAGCCACATAACAGTATTACGAGTACTCGGGAACAATACAACATTAGCCAATAGCCACATTACAGTATTACGAGTACTCGGGAACAATACAACATTAGCCAATAGCCACATTACAGTATTACGAGTACTCGGGAACAATACAACAATAGCCAATAGCCACATTACAGTATTACGAGTACTTGGGAACAATACAACATTAGCCAATAGCCACATTACATTATTACGAGTACTTGGGAACAATACAACAATAGCCAATAGCCACATTACATTATTACGAGTACTTGGGAACAATACAACAATAGCCAATAGCCACATTACAGTATTACGAGTACTTGGGAACAATACAACATTAGCCAATAGCCACATTACAGTATTACGAGTACTTGGGAACAATACAACATTAGCCAATAGCCACATTACAGTATTACGAGTACTCGGGAACAATACAACATTAGCCAATAGCCACATTAGCCACATCACAGTATTACGAGTACTTGGGAACAATACAACATTAGCCAATAGCCACATTAGCCACATCACAGTATTACGAGTACTTGGGAACAATACAACATTAGCCAATAGCCACATGACAGTATTACGAGTACTTGGGAACAATACAACAATAGCCAATAGCCACATTACAGTATTACGAGTACTCGGGAACAATACAACATTAGCCAATAGCCACATTACAGTATTACGAGTACTCGGGAACAATACAACATTAGCCAATAGCCACATTACAGTATTATGAGTACTCGGGAACAATACAACATTAGCCAGTAGCCACATTACAGTATTACGAGTACTCGGGAACAATACAACATTAGCCAGTAGCCACATTACAGTATTACGAGTACTTGGGAACAATACAACAATAGCCAATAGCCACATTACAGTATTACGAGTACTCGGGAACAATACAACATTAGCCAATAGCCACATTACAGTATTACGAGTACTCGTGAACAATACAACATTAGCCAATAGCCACATTACAGTATTATGAGTACTCGGGAACAATACAACATTAGCCAGTAGCCACATTACAGTATTACGAGTACTCGGGAACAATACAACATTAGCCAGTAGCCACATTACAGTATTACGAGTACTCGGGAACAATACAACATTAGCCAATAGCCACATTACAGTATTAAGAGTACTCGGGAACAATACAACATTAGCCAGTAGCCACATTACAGTATTACGAGTACTCGGGAACAATACAACATTAGCCAGTAGCCACATTACAGTATTACGAGTACTCGGGAACAATATAACATTAGCCAGTAGCCACATTACAGTATTACAAGTACTTGGGAACAATACAACATTAGCCAATAGCCACATTACAGTATTACGAGTACTTGGGAACAATACAACACTAGCCAATAGCCACATTACAGTATTACGAGTACTTGGGAACAATACAACATTAGCCAATAGCCACATTACAGTATTACGAGTACTTGGGAACAATACAACATTAGCCAATAGCCACATTACAGTATTACGAGTACTTGGGAACAATACAACATTAGCCAATAGCCACATTACAGTATTACGAGGACGACTCTCGGTTCCTCCTCCCTCTTCATTTAATTACTATTTGGAAAATCATTTTCTGTAAAAAAAATTGACATTGTAAACAATGAATAGATAAAGTTGCTAAATTTAATAAAATTTGAGTTGGGCGAACTAAATGAAATTAATTTTCAGGTGGTTGCAGTCATTAATTAACCTCGCTTTGTAGCTTATTGGGCTGTAAGGTCAGATGAACGTCTTACATGGGCCGTTGTCCGTAGAGTGAAACCAATCGATTGACATAGGCTATATTTAAGAAAAGAAAGTGACTGAAATGTCATATGATAAAGTCACATAAAGACATATTGAACCAGTCTTCATTGTCTTTGCGAAATGAGAATTTGAAATTAAATGGTTGTGGAATGCAAGTAGTAATTGATTAAGAAACTGAAAATCGTTGCGTATAAAGACTTTTAGTAGTGTCTAAATTGTTAAGAAAATATAAAAAATAGGATTAAGATTGAAATGTGAATTTCATATCCAATCATTCAAAGTCTTTCTAGTTAAAAAACGTGACAATTTGAAATCCCTAATGTATCATTTTCAATTCCTGATGGAGTCTTATTTCAAGTTTTTTTTACCTGTTCCGAACTCAAATATCATCTTGGAGTTATATTGGGATCGTAGTCCTCAGAATTTAATTGCGCCAAAATCGGTTATGATGCCAACGCTCAAATAAGTATTTCTTAAGTGCTGTATATATTGACTTTATGCTCACTTCTCTACCGATGTTGACAGATTTATTTTCTCTATCTTCCTCTCCCTGATTATCAGAGATAAAACAGATATCAACGGAGGAAAGTAATCATGTGTATGGGTAATTTGGAAAAACTGAAAACTGTTTTGTGTCAATCGTGAGGAAGTATTAGGCATGATAAATACCAAGTGCTTCAAAATTACAGGATTGCTGGAATGAAAGAGCTGCTATTTATGTTGTTCCGACGCCATTAGATAAGTTGATCATTAGGAATAAATCTGGTTTACTTGATAAATTTGTTTGAAAAATATGAAAAAATTAATAGTATTAGTATTAAAGAAAATTTTTGAAAACATCAAAGTAAATTATTTAATAGATTTTATGAACAATAATCAGGGATTGGGAAAGGCACTTTTACAATAGGGACATTTTTAGGGCTTTCAGTCACTTTCAATATTTTAAATTGGCCATTCCCCTTTATAGCAATAGTAGAATTTCAAATTGTAATGGGCCATTTTTTCATTCAATGTGCAAAAAGGCCCTTGGCCCCTACCTTTACCAATCCCTGAATAATTGGAATCTACGAATTTGGCTTATGTTCTTAGATTATATTGTTGAATAATAATAAACAATTCTGTTTATGTTTTGTGTAAAAACGTTGCTAAAATGTTTGTTTTATTGGGAGAATTTCAGGTAGAATATAAAAGTACTATTAAAAAAGGTAAAAAGACAAATTTAAGTTGGTAGAGAACAAACAATAGAAACACAATGGTTCACAAGCTCCCAGGGTGTGATGCTAATTAACATCTGGATGCTACTACCGGTAAGCATAAACATGTAAGGGGGTTCACTCAATCATTGAAAAAGGGGGCAATAAAATTTACATATGAAACAAAGCTGAAGCTGAACGGGTGTACTAATGCTTCAAGACATTAGACCCAAAAAATAAAATAAAATGTTTCTGGTCTTTGCAGGTTAATTGACAAAAATGATGCGATGACGCTATTTAAAAAAAATAATTTTACAACATTTTATTTTTTCGAATGAAGAGATAAATTCCATTTTATACAAACTTCTCACCAGTTAACAACAAATTTAGACAATTATTTATATAAATAAAGCACAAACCCTTTGAAGTATGCGTTACTATTCCAAATGGTTAATGATCTCGCCCCTACACTCCAATGTTTTCCGAGGCTAAAAGTAATATGCCCCTTTATGTTGTTAAAACCTAGAAAAACAGACCTGAGGCGTGGGTTTGAAACTGATGCGGGTGGAAACCAGATATAAATTCTTTTTATACCCCCGACCAACAGTTGGGGGTATATAGTAATACCAACGATTCCGTCCGTCCGTCCTTCCGTCCGTCCTTCCGTCCGAAGACAATTTTTGTCCGATCGATTACAGAAAAACTATTCATCTCATCCTTTTCAAATTTGGTACATGTCTTCTTCACCACTAGGAGAGGTGCAGTGCGAAGTTTAAACCAAATTGGTGAAATTTTACATTTTTTGCAATTTTTTTTATTTTTTAACTTAGTCAAATTCTGAGCATTTTTTGTCCGATCGATTACAGAAAAACTATTCATCTCATCCTTTTCAAATTTGGTCCATGTCTTCTTCACCACTAGGAGAGGTGCAGTGCGAAGTTTAAACCAAATTGGTGAAATTTTACATTTTTTGCAATTTTTTAAATTTTTTAACTTAGTCAAATTCTGAGCATTTTTTGTCCGATCGATTACAGAAAAACTATTCATCTCATCCTTTTCAAATTTGGCAGATGTCTTCTTCATCACTAGGAGAGGTGCATTGCAAAATGTAACACGATGTGATGAATTTTTGAATTTTTTGCGATTTTATATATTTGTTTACTTTATCATAGCTAGAATGAATGAAGCTAATTCTGTGTTGTGATTTGTTGACTTCATCATTTTCTTTTTCATGTAACTTTCATCAAAAGCTACTTCTGTGTTCTTGTTGATTTTACTATTTTATATTTCTACTGGTTATATTTTGGGAAAAGTTAAATTTTCTTTCCTTTCAGCCATAAAGTGCTATATATCTCTCACTGTGCCTTCAGGGGTGTGCTTCCATGTACCTGTTGTTTAAAGTCACTCGAATGAATCATTATGATGGATTAATTTCCAAAATAAAGTTAAAATCAGTGGTAATAGCAGTAGTGTATTATGTTACCACTACCTTTTCAAGTTACTTTTATTCCTATTTTGACTTAAACCACCTTTTTTACATGAAGATTGAGACTTGTCCTACCATTTTCACAAACAGTTTAATCTTAGCAATTACATTTCATAGCTTATCAATCCTTAGGTGTGCAGACACCTCTCTCTTTAAGTAAAATAAAAATGTCAAACTTTAACAGTCGGGGGTATTAGTGAGCCACGCTCACTTTTTTGCTTGTTTTTTGTGGTCTTACTCCTGTCTGTACAACTCAAGGCTTAAATCAGTCAGTAATGGAGACTGGCAAGAGTTCTGCCTTGCGAAGGGAAGTTGTCCAACTGTGGCCATGTCTGATCTAACCCCATCAAACTTCTGACTTTTCCCGTAGCTCAAATTCCTCTTCACTAGTTCTCGCTTACTGAGATGATCCATGCAATGTTTGTAATACTTTTAATCTCTTTTGACAATCGGGGCTTGTGGTTTGAAAATCAAACTGCGAAAAATAAATTTAATAATTTTTTTGTTATTAGCATTACCTCATTGATCAAACTTAACACTAAATTCTATTAATTAATATTGTCCTATGACAATGCGAGTGACTCTACTTAGTGAAGAGGCTTGTGAGTTCTCAAGTGTCTGGAGTTACAAAAAAAAGTAAAGATCTTATGGTTGAGGAGAATTCAAAGTTCCTGAGTAAATGTTCCACCTTGTTGTTGCAGGCTCAGAGTGACGATGATGATGCCGATGATGTTGCTGTTACCGTGGATACCGGGGGGTTCATGGAGGAGTTCTTTGATCAGGTAAGATCAGAGTCGTACGTTACAGGTGATCTTGCAAGTAATTATGGAATGACGTTACCTATGTAAGCTTTGCTTGGTTTATTCTTTGACATATGTAAGTGGGTTTGGTATGCTACTAAATATAGCACTGTTTCCTCAGACAAGACCTATTTCCCCGCAAGTTATAACTAGCGCTAGTTTCCATCACTTCCTTATTTAAGCCTTGCTCCTTTTCATAGCAGCATAGTGCTGCACCTGAACTTTATAGTGGGCTGTACTACACTAACACAGAAAAGTTATGGATCTGCAGCAAAGCTTGAATTAGCCAGTGATGGAAACTGGCATGAGTTATGACTTGCATGGGAAGTTGAGACAAAACATGGTCATCTGTTACTGGCCCAGTGTTTGGAATATTTTTTAGTCTCAATTTAGATGGATAAATATGCCAAGATTCCAAAGTGATCCCCTATTAGATCATCACTGCTGGAGAATAAAAGTGGTTCTCCTTTACATTGAGATTCAAAAGGTTTTGAAGGAATGCATTTATGAGTGTTGATTCACGCACCGCCGATGTGCTTAATCATTTCTTTGCATTCAGTCCCACTACTCTACGGTGCCAAGTTTCAAACTGTAACGGTTATTGGTTGTAAGCAAGACCAACAATTCTCATCCCAATGTTTTCTTTATAACGCCACGCCGCTACTTAATGAAGTTCTGCCCGAGGAACGGTAAATAAGAACTCTGTCGCGCTCAGGATCCCTCGTTTTGCCCACCACAAATTATTTGTGTGGTCATATTCAAATGTGCAAACACTTCTTGTGCACCTATGAACACTGAATATTATAGCACACAGTACCACAAACATCAGGCCATTTTATCCAAGTCAGACTCTTGCTCCAGCTTATATAACCCATAATTGAGTCGTTATGGATCCTATTAACCAAGGTCTAACATTGATTAGTATTCGTCCAAAACTACGATGTTTTCTGGTGTGTGCAATCAATATTTGATGGAGCTAGACCACTAATCCTATTTTTCTCAATGATTCATATATTACATTTAGGTGCTTTGTTTTTTCATTTGATGTAACTCAGTAGTGTGTCTCCTCAGTATCCCGAAGGTCGAAGGTCAAATGCAGACAAGTGTTGAGACAATTGATGCTTCTTCTAGGGTTTCAAACCTTGGCCTACTTGACGTTATTGTGTTACTGTTGTATTGTCATCATACAATTTCAACAGCATGCAACAAAACTAACTGTGTAAAGTTCTCATGCACACTTTTATGATTTTTGAAAAATTATAAAATTACAAAATTGATTAAAATCTATGCTAAATATCATCAGAAATAGGGGGCGGGATAGCGCAGTGTTTAGCGCGTTCGGCTTTGGATCAAGAGGTCAGGGGTTCGAATCCCGCCAGGGGCACAGCAACTTTGTCTGCAGTAGAGAACTGTTCTACACGCAGTAAGGTTTGGGTGCAATGCTGCACTGAATTTCGGGGGCGGGATAGCGCAGTGGTTAGCGCGTTCGTCTTCTGATCAAGAGGTCCGGGGTTCGAATCCCGCCAGGGGCACGGCAACTTTGTCTGCAGTAGAGAACAGTTCTACACGCAGTAAGGTTTGGGTGCAATGCTACACTGAATTTCAGCGTAGTACCACCCATGGTTCGCTAGTTCCAGCCGTTGCTCGCAGGTTTCACCGCAAAGCATAGCCACATGGCGTTGCGGGCTTTCTCCCTGCCACAATACTAGCAGCCGCGATATAAGTGAAATACTCTTGAAAGCGGCGTTAAACCCCAACTCACCTCACCTCACCTCACCTGCACTGAATTTCAGCTTAGTAACACCCATGGTTGGCTAGTTCCAGCTGATGCTCGCAGGTTTCACCGCAAAAAATAGCCACATGGCGTTGCAGGCTTTCTCCCTGCCATAATACTAGCAGCCGTGATATAAGTGACATACTCTTGAAAGAGGCGTTTAACCCCAACTCACCTCACCTCTTCAGAAATAAGTGCCCTGAAAAGTACAAATTACATAGGCAAGTACGGTATAGAAAAAACGGCTAATGCTAACAAAGCCCCAACCAAACATCACAATCACATCCTTAAATTTTATTTTGAATCCTATTCTTGCAAATTCTTGTATTTCAAATTGTGCTATATACAGTCATTGAAATATGACTTTTCTCAACCAGAGCATCAAAAGGATATAAAAAGGTCCATACCCGATTTTCTTTCAGAGTTGAAAGTTTTGATGTAGACTCTATGAGAATTGAATGTGGAACTTAAGCTTTGATGACGATAATTGAATTGATTTTGAGCAGCCGGTCTTGAATCTAAGTTCAGAGGTTCACATTAAATCTTGTCTGGAGTGTGACAGGACATATCATATATATTACCGGGAACTGGTGGCACTTTATAGTCCTTGCTTTAAATTGTAGCAAAGTTCAGATGGTTTATGCAAAGACTGTGCCATATTTGAAATATGACAACGGAATTAAACCCTTTGAAAATCAAATCTTACATTTAGTTTCAATACAAGAATCCTCTTTTAAACTCTTTTGTGTTATTCAGAAAGAAAGCTCTGAAAATGTTAGCCTCAGGAACATAACAGAGGAGTTAAATGCTTTGAACAACCAATGTTTTATTCAGATCCAAGACCAGAACCATCTTTGAAATTCTTTTGTACTCTTCAGAAAGAGAGCTCTGAAATGTCTTGACTTTGCAAACAAGATACATGAATTTAACCCTTTGAAGGTCAAATTCTATACCAGGATTATACACTTTGAAATTCTAAGGTACTTTTAGTAAAGTTCGTTGACATACCTTTATCTCAGAAACAAAAGTCTTGTCAATCTAGAAATTCTTGTATTTCACAAACTTGCTGAGAATTGAAGTCTATCTAAGTGACATGTTTGCAAACAAACTTTAATACTGTTAAAAAAAAGATTTCTCACATTACAAGAACAAAAGCATTGTCAGTCGAGGAATTCTAGGATTTCACAAACTTACCTAGAATCTAAGCTCTTTCATAGTGCGGTGTTTGCAAACAAACTTCAACTTTTTAAAAACAAGACCAAAGGTGACGAAACTTATATTGAAAGTATCTAATGTAATATTCACAAAATAGATGTGTTTCCCAGGTTGCAAAGATTGAAAAAACCCATTATATCTGCATTAGACGAGGCTGCAGTTTGCCCAAGTGAGGTCTTTGGCTTATCTTCTGCTTGGTAGCAAGGGCAACAGTCATTGGGGCTTGAGGAGGCCTGGCAACCTCCAACAAATTCTTGACAAGAGATTTAACTTTCTAGACTTGCTAAACATTGATAAACTCTCTCTGCAGTTAATTGTTGCTTTGGATTATTTCAGGTTCAACCTTATTCTAGACTTTCTAAACATTTATTAACTCTCTGTACACTTTAATATAGTTGTTGTTTCATATTCTTTCAGGCACGCAGCCTTATTCTAGCCTTATTTATCATTTGTAAACTCTCTTTGCAGTTAATCATTGCCTCAGATTATTTCAGGTTCAGCTTTCTCAATCTAGACTTACTTAACATTTATGGACTCCTTAGCGTTAATTATTGCTCGAGGTTCTATATGACCAACTCGATTTCACTGTGTAAGCAATAAGCGTCCAGGAATTGATGCTTCTGTAAAGGTTATGGCTTAGACGTTGCAATTGTTCTGCGTGTCAATTGGATCTGCGCCAGTAATCTCGTTATGTATCGTTACTGGAGTCTGTCACCCAAAGTGGTTTGAAACGCGAGTTGGGTATCAGGCTGACATCAGGTCCCAGAGTCCTTTCCTTGTAGGGCCTTGGCCACAGGGTTTTCTCCTCCATATAGATTTCCTCCGGGAAATAGCGTCTGCTAAGTCAATGTTGCCATCGCAGCTTTGTTTGCCGTGACCTTGATCTTCAAGTTCCAGCTGATAAAGGTTGTCAGTCTGAGACGCCAATTCATGTCATTGGCATCCAAGTAGGCTGACAAAGCTTTTGCTGAATCAGCGAGGTGTCAGATGCTATGAGTTCCTTACTGATACTTATTGTTCTGGGAGCTATCAGTGTCGTCTGCTCATAAACACCAGAAGCAGCTGACAGCCAGTTAACATGCAATATATATGGCGTCTGCTTGTTATCCATCTTGCAGTCAATAAAGTGATTGTGCAGCAGAAGTGTTTGGAGTTTGTTGTGTATTTTGTTAGCCTGGATCAATAATCAATAATTTGGCCAGATTTCTACCTGTTCTTGCTGGATAGTGTGTTTGTCTACCACTTCTGTTTTATTCAACTCACTCTTTTCAGGGGTTGCATAACTTCCAAAATGGTAACAATAGGCTGGCCATCTTGCAAAATGGTCGCCCTAATGCAGAATTGGTCGCCCTAATGCAGAATTGGTCACCCTAATGCAGAGTTGGTCGCCCAAATGCAGAGTTGGTCACCCTCATGCAGAATTGGTTGCTCTCCTGCAGAATTGGTCGCCCTCCTGCACAAATTTTCTCCTTATCTGGTGCAACCGAGTTCTTTGACCTTTTCCCTTATCTCGGTTGATTCACTAAGTGACCAGCATTTCTCACTCTCAGCATTTCTCATTCTCAGCATTTCTCACTCTCAGCATTGCATTTAGTCATTCATTTACACAGTCCATTTGTCTTGTCTCAGATTACCCACTTCTGTTGTCTCAGATTATCCACTGCTGTTGTCTCAGATTACCCACTTCTGTTGTCTTAAATTACTCACTTCTGTTGTCTCCGTCACCACTCCTGTTGTCTTAAATTACTCACTTCTGTTGTCTCAGATTACCCACTTCTGTTGTCTCAGATTACCCACTTCTGTTGTCTCAAATTACCCACTTCTGTTGTCTGAGATTACCCACTTCTGTTGTCTCAGATTTCCCACTTCTGTTGTCTCAAATGACCTACCAGTATTTCAGTCATCTTGTGACCTATTTCTCTGAAAAATAGAAACATATTTTTCCATGGGCGGGATAGTGCAGTGGGTTAGCATGTTCAGCTTCAGATTCAGACGTAGAATAAGTCTGAGTGTTACGTTCGATCTTATTTTAATGAGATCGGTGTGTTCCCACCTCACAGAGAGTATCCATTTCATGTCACCATCGAAGAATAATATCTGGATATGAGTGGCACCTTCCCAAGAGACGTCATGGACCATTGAAAACTTTGCACGATTGGATATTGATTGTATCAGCTCTAAGGAAAGCTTTTGTGAAAATGTTGAATACTAATATCAAAATTCAATGTCATTTTCCTCCAAAAAATTGATTTACCCAAATTTATCGCCCACATAATCACATAAAATATTAGCAGAGGAAAACCATGCGGCAACCATAAAGGTACCAATAAAGCTGTAAAAGTTGAGGTCCGAAGAAGCCGTTCTAGATTGGAAGTTATTAGATTTATGTACACTTAAACAAAATGGCTAAGAACTGCCTTCAAAGAAGTTTTCCATCTATAAAAAAACCCAAAACTAGGTTTCATGCTTCTTCCTAATGTCTTTATTGGTCAATAAGGATTTCTACTTTCTCGATGAAAGCGTATTCCCCTTTAATTCAACATGTGGGAGGAAGGCTATTCAATTATTCAAGAATATTCATGCACGTTTTATAGGAGCCGAGGAACAGTTTGAGAAATTTCGTCCAAATGTCAGATGGTTAAAGCTGGGGATCCATCAATACTTCATTTGCTAGTGTTCAGTCAGACGACACAAATTGCTTGATTATGAACCGTTGCGTGACATCACGTGTGAACTCGTCTTTGCTGCTGTGTCATCTTGTCCTTGGGGAATATGTTTTGAAACCTTGGCAAGTCTAGAAATAGATAGGTTGCCTTGTTTCTGAAATTGTTGTTTTTGATCCTGTAATGTCAATAGCAGGTTGTCTCAATTCGAGGAAATGAGCAAATCTGGGTTTGATGATCTTTCATCTTTAACCCCTTTGAAGCTTGTTCAAATTATAGTTACAATATATTTGTTTCCGTTGATTGGTTGATATGACTTGAGAGTCCTCACAGTGCAATATTGCTAATGTAGGTAAATGTACTGCTACTTTAAGGGAATTTATGGAACAGATTATCATAAATCTAGAGAAAAGTTTATGAGATTTAAACAGAGAATCATTTCATGAAATCTGGAGAATTTATTTCATTATATCCTAATGATATTTGGTTTACCATAACTTACATGAAAACTTACAGAACAATTTATCACAAGATGAATTCACGAGATTCTATCACATTCTAAAACATTGCATTAAGTTCGAAGAATTTATGTTATAATTTTAATGACTGAAATGACTGAAACGGAGGAAGCAAGTCGGTGCAAGCAATGCCATGTTGCAGAAAGTGTTGAGAATGATCCATGGCGGTGTCGACAGTAAGCTGCGTGCAGTGACAGCGGTGTGCTCTGATCCGTCTTGTATCTGTAATACTGTCAGGGAGACAAGGGACGAGGAGCAGGGTGAATGGACGCCCCGGTCTTCACGACAAGATGAAACGTCTTGACACGATACCTGCGAATCGTCTGTCATAAAGCAGACCAACTTCATTGCAGGGATATTGATCTTGCAGTGAAGAAACTGATTCTTTCAACACATGCTCTGTCATGCGACTCTCTTCAGGATGATTGATTTGTACCTTCACAGCTCCCAACTCTCACTGTTCATGAACCAGAAGGAACTATTAACCCTTCACCTGCAAACCCTGAACTGTTCCAGATTGGACTTTCTGTAACATGTGGCCTATTATGGTTTATCCTCCAAACTGGCTCCCACACTAGATATTGCTTGAGTGAGAACAAGCGATATCTACATTGCAACTTCCCAATGCAAGGCATAACTCTTGCCAGTCTCCATTACTGGCTGATTTAGGCCTTGCAGTATTTCCTTAAGAAATCTGTGTTTAGAAATCCAGACCCGCTATGCATTTCCAGTGCAGCGATTCACTGCCTCGACACAAGAAAGCTAGGGAAATACCGCAAGGGTTAAATCAGCCAGTAATGCAGACTGGCAAGAGTTATGCCTTGTGTTTGGAAGTTGTCTACATTGTAGCTCATCTGAAGTTAAATTTTTAGCTCATCAAAAGTTAGAATTTAAGATTTTTTACAATAAACTTTTCACATTTTCTCCTCAAGAACTGCTGTTCTCTCTGATGCTGCCATCTTGTGGGAGGCAACTTGCACCTAGGGGATAAAAGTTTGTACACTTCGTCCTGACCCCCCTCAAATATGAGCGTGGCAGACATATAAGCCTCCAAATCAGACAATAAATCATCCAAAGGCTAACGAGCTACAGAGCTGAGGCTTATCTTTTAGACAAGATTGAATCTGAGAAATTGACTGTGAGGTCCCGATATTGATCAAACTTGGAAGACAAATCTAGATCAGCTCCAACAACAAAGATTTAAGATTGATAGATTCATTACATAGTATTTAAACTATTTGTACTTCAGGAAATAACTATTTTTACTCCCGACAGAGGAAAATGCCAAAGGCCCAATAATGCGTTAATGAAGGCAATCATTATGGTCTCGTTATGGGGTTCATATGTCAACGTCTAGAATTGTGTTAGTGTGTCGTTCCTCGGCCGTCATTGTGCTGATCATACAAATCTAGATGATGTTACTAATGAGTTTTTATCTGTGCGACACTGAGTAGAGTTTCAGTGAAGCGACAACACGTCGGTGTAATGATCTGATATGTATCGCAATAAGTTGCTTTTGATATCTGAACCTGAAGAAAAAATGGTTTATTTATTACCTTAACTCATTGTTTTTTTTATTCAATTTAGTTTTCCACAAGGAGTAATAAATGAATCAAAAAGCTTAAAATAGTCAGCGTGGAAAGTGTAATTTGTTCAATAAATGGCATAATTTGACACAAATTTTAAACCATGAGACTTAATTCTTCCCTTCCTGCAGTGTAGCAGACTTGATGGTAGGGAGTTATGGAATTCAACATTCAACATTCAACATTCAACATTCAACATTCAACCGTGTTCCTAGAGGGGAGCAGTTATACTGTCATTATTGTATATAGCATCCCCACAGTTGAGAGTCACTTTCACTTTTGGTCGAGTCACGTATGTCAAAACTTTCTCAGAAGTGTTATTTTGTTGAGAAGTACTTATTGGTGCTGAAAATTGTCTTTTTAATGCTAATTGGTTCAGTATAGTTACAATTTAAAGGTTTATAGTCATGATTTATTTATTGTAAACTGAACAATGTACCGTGTAAATGCAAAAATCAAAGGCAATTTGGGAAACTTATCTAAAGCAGACAGAAAGACAGATTTGGGTTGGTCGTGTTTTTTACGGTCATAAACCTAGTATACATGAATCATTACATGAAAGTCTAATGAGTGTGTCTAATGAAAACCTGAAAACAATACCATCCGAATCTGTGTAACAAGGTTAAATGCTATCAGACGGAACTATTTCATACACTGGCCCTGTACGGTTTAATGTCATGAAATAGGCCAAATTCTTATACAGGCCGTGCAGCAGTTTCAGTAGCAAGTGGAGATCCAATCACTGGTGTTAAAAGTGGATGTTATAATCCATAACATGCATGCTAGGGGATATGGCATGATAGTTTCCTCCTGATCCATTATGTATGTGATGCATATCTCCTTCCTACCAGTCTGCTGCTTGTAGTTATGGCAACAAGGGTCCACGTTGGCTCGTCTTCTCCATCTACAGGTATTGGGACATTAGATCCAATCTTACTGACAGCTTTTCATCAACTTGGAACAAACTTTTGACTTGTGTTATTCATGAGAAGAACATATATATCACTCTATAAATAGCTAAAGAGATCTACTTGAGACCCTGGCTCCCAACTTCAAGACTTCTCCTGCCCAAAGGAGATTCATCATCATGAAGTCTTTACCAAATACATAAATGGTTGTTATGAATCTATGCATTATCAATTTTAAATCAATCTCCATCAATGAGCTGTATATATCTTTTACATAATGGTAGACAAAGTTTAGAATTGTATTTGGTTCTACCTAACTTTTCATACACTAAAGGGAATATTTTTCCAACAAAGATACCCGTCTCACTGTCCTCAACTCGAGTAGTTATTGATGACAATCTTAATGATTCCAGTATGGCTTGAACTGGTAGAATGCCCTGGTACCCCATCCCCATCAATCCCATAACAGTGGCACCTCTCTCTTCATACGAGGTTTAGCTGAAATACTTGTTGAATCATATTCTGGATGATTCCGGCTCTTCAGTGGTGGTTATATCCATCCCTCTTATCTTCATTCAATCTCTAATCTGACTTATTGTCTATTCCATAACAGCGGCACCTCTCTGTTGATGCAAGGTTTAGCTGAGATACTTGTTGAATCATATTCTGGATGATTCCGGCTCCTCTGTGGTGGCTATATCCATCCCTCTTATCTTCATTCAATCTCTAATCTGACCTATTGTCTATTCCATAACAGTGGCACCTGGTTTAGCTGAGATACTTGTTGAATCACGATATATAATTCACGTTACACGGTACCAGTTTTCAGTTGTTATCCTCGTCGCTTTCTCTCTGATACTCTCACTCGGAAGCCACAAAGTCCGGGATGTTGTCAATCCCCGAGGATAAACACCTGTCTACAGATGCATCATGGGATCACCGTGTTAATAGTTCCCGCCACGTAGGATTGTTTCACTGGGATTGTTCAACAAGTTGGAGATAATAGGTCAGGAAAAATTGTTTGAGAACATTGTATCTCTGGGGAGAATAGATCAAGAAAAAACGTTTAGTAACATTGTATCTCTCTGGAAGAATAGATCAGGAAATAATGTTTGGTAACATTGTATATCTTGGGCAGATAATGGATCAGGAAATAATGTTTGGTAACATTGTATGTCTCTGGGAGAGAATAGATCAGGAAATAATGTTTGGTGACATTATATATATTGGGCAGAAAATGGATCAGGAAATAATGTTTGATAACATTGTATCTCTAGGGGGGACAGAATAGATCAGGAAAAATGCTTTGATATTATAGTCAATTAAACAGGAATTGTGATAATAATGATTGTCTCATTGATCAAGATTGTCCAAAACCTTCCTCAGCTTGTCCTTATTTCTCTCGGGTTGTTCACCACGTAGTAACATTCTATCTCTATACCCATAGTTGAGAATTGGTCAGGAAAAACTTTTCAACCTACACTGGCGTTTTTTTTATGGATCTTGTTATTTTGGTTTTGTCATTTGGCCTGGTCGTGTTCACTTTGTTTTTTCTGATTTTCTAAACAAAAAAAGATTTCAGTTGAATGGTTGCAGTATTAATGCATATTGTATGTCTTTGGATTAAGGCATTGAAGTGAAGAAAAATTGCTTCTTTTTATTGTATCGATCAAAAATGGATAGAAAACAAAAAGAATTGAGACTCTTTTGTTGAACATCTGTGCTTCTGTAGCTATGAGATACATGCGCTGTCTCAGAATAGATGATATTAAAATCTGATACTATTTTCAGCAAATCTGAAAATAGCTGAGCTAGCTTAAATAAGTAGAGCAATCTGCTTTCAGTTTGCAATATTGATAATTGAGTTATTTTCAGACAGGAAATATAACACATGTATATCACAGTTGCATGACATTTGAAGAAAAATGTCCGAGATTTTATCTTGACTTTCGACATTTTGAAAACTTCATAAGATGGATGGTGTACTACAGGGTTGTAGCAAATAAGGGCCTCTGTTTGTCTGTAGTCAGTGATGGGATTGGCTGTCTGATAGTGTTGGAGATGGGAATGCCTGTCTGATTGTGTTGGAGAGACTAAGAATGGACAAAGAGATGGATTGCTACAGTCATATTTGTCTGTACCAGGGAGGCGTTTAACCCTTAGAATGCCATAGGTCCAAAGGTGGTCCATAAAACCAAACCCCTATACTGATGCAGGACAATATGGTTTCAAGTTATAACCCACCAACATCACTGCTATTGCTACAGTCATGTGTGTACCAGGAAGAATTTAACCCTTAGAATGCCATAAGGTCATATGTGGTCCCCACCGCAGTGCTGCCGGACCAAATATGATTCTACGCTATAACCCACCAACATCACTGCTATTGCTACAGTCGTCTCTGTACCAGGAAGAAATTTAACCCTTAGAATGCCATAAGGTCATATGTGGTCCCCACCGCAGTGCTGCCGGACCAAATATGATTCCACGCTATAACCCAACCAAGATCACTGCTATTGCTACAGTCGTGTCTGTCTGTACCAGGAAGAAGCTGAAAGTAGAATATGAAACAAACGTCTATCCATACAGTGAATGTCTGATGGTGTGGGAGATGGGAGAGGGCGGATTATAACTGACACCACTGCTGTAACAGTCTCATGCAGGAGAGGCCCACCGAGAGAGGAAAATCAATGTCTATAATTAGTAGCAATATTGGCCAAATTGAGCTTGTATTGCTTCACTTGGAGTCTGACTTCCCATATCTGGCATGCCTATTGAGCTGTCCACTGCTCAACACTGCTCAACATCCAGCTTGAAGCTTTTCAAAACTGTTTATTCTTTGGCTTCTGCTTTTTAACTTGGGTTTTGAGCTGGTTCATTCAATACTGGCATACATTGGTATCGGGGATGAAGCTGATCTGTGCTAATGCAGTGGCTTCTGCTAAGACTGAGCAATCTATAGCGCGGACTGGCCAACTGGTACTCTATTGTAGGAAATTGATTTTGTAGCCGCGGCGCTAGTCCCACAATAACGCTCTCTGGTCACGCTGCTCAGGCAAAAATGAGAAACCAACAAATTGACCATGCAGGGATTAAAAACTGTTGGGCTGATTCTTGACAAGGGCTTGGATCTAATTCAGAGTTGGCACTGGCTCCATAGGATCTGCGGGCGAAGGCTATTGTGCTGGGTGGCTGTCTATACTGACCTATATCCAGGCCGTCTATGTGTTGGGTTGTCGGAATTTCATGTTTGGGGAACATGACTGTCCACTGAAAGGAACCAATATCATATATTGACCCTTGGCAGAATATCAGTGCTCAGGTTGACTGATAAGGTTCTGGATATTTTCTGATTTTCAAGATTCAGTATCAGGGTCTGATGATGTATCCACATTATTCAAGCAGGCTGCAAACCCCTTCAAAGTCCTTGTGAACCAATCTTGAAAATAGTACTTTCTATTCCATGCCTAGTACTTAACAGTAAGAGATTCAGTACTAGTTTGGTACCGGTGGTTATTCCAAATTTTTCTGTGTCCAATGAAACAGCAGATACTAGTATCCAGCAGGTTGCGTGTATGGATACTTGGGAGATGAACGACCTCATTTTTGCTATGTTTTTTTCTTCTGAAAAGCAATTTGTAGTTTGATTGATCTTGAAGAATCAATTGGAAAGTTCATGACACTTTTTGCAAAACAATTTATTTTTTTAATCTACAAAGTGGTTGTTTGCAGTTTGAAGAATGGTAACTCAAACTGTAAAACTTCAACCTTGAATTCGGCATGTTCCAAACACGTATGTATACACCACACTCAAATCTATACAGTATTTAAGAGTCTGATCATGGAGTGTGTTAATTGGTTTTCAGTCGGTTTGTCCTTGGAACTTAACCCCCTAGCTTCTGTAGGCTGCATGGGCTTACAGAGAGCAATGGTTAGAGTGTTTTACTTTGGATCAACTTTGTCTGCTGAAGATAATTATTACATGCAATAAGTATTTGGTGCAAACATACATTGAAATTAAACAAAGCTTTGATAAAAGCAAATACAGCCGAACTCACTTCCCCTTTTGAGACTTTGAACCCACTCCATTGCTGAAATGTTTAGTGTCAAACCATTTGTCAATGTATGAATTGGAAGAATTGTTATTCATTAAAACTTGAGCTACTTATACATGACTATTCTAGCAGAGCTTATGTTAAAACGCATGGCCAATCCCAGAACATTATATCTATTAACATGTTGTGATTCCTGTAAATTGGTTTGGGAATATAAATGACATTCCCTCTAGCTGGGGAATATCAATGGTATTCTTCCTTTAGGTAGGGGATGTAAACAATATTCACCCTCCAGCAGCTCTGGTGGATATCAATGATAATCTTCATTCAACTAGGGGAGCTCAGGCATGTCAATGATATTCCTCCTCTAGCAAGGGGATATCAACATTTATCATTCTCCAGATAGGGTTATATCAATGATATCCCTCTTCCAGCTAGGGGATATCAACAGTAATCATTCTCCAGATAGGGTTATATCAATGATATTCCTCTTCCAGCTAGGGGATATCAACAGTAATCATTCTCCAGATAGGGTTATATCAATGATATCCCTCTTCCAGCTAGGGGATATCAACACTAATCATTCTCCAGATAGGGTTATATGAATGATATCCCTCTTCCAGCTAGGGGATATCAACATTTATCATTCTCCAGATAGGGTTATATGAATGATATCCCTCTTCCAGCTAGGGGATATCAACATTTTATCATTCTACAGATAGGGTTATATCAATGATATCCCTCCTCCAGCTAGGGGATATCAACATTTATCATTCTCCAGATAGGGTTATATCAATGATATTCCTCCTCTAGCAAGGGGATATCAACATTTATCGTTCTCCAGATAGGGTTATATCAATGATATCCCTACTCCATCAGTGAAGGGTTAATGCTGAGAGCTTTGGAAACATGAATGAGAAATGGTTCTTCAGAAAGCTCTGGCATTGAAAGTAGGAAGTATTTATGAAAGAGATATTGATCAACGTACTGCGGACTTGTATCCTCAATTCCTCCTCGTCTGCTTTTATTGTGTAATGCTTAACAACTATAACTCTAAATGTGCTTCCCAAATTAATCATTGATCCTTGCTATTAAGTAACCATTTCTGTTGGCAATTGAATCCTGTCCATGCTTTGCTTCTGTGAAATTGTAAAATGGAAAATAGAATGAGTAGAACCTTGAAATGTCAAATATTTTCGGGTATGCTTGGTTCAAAATGTTTTTTTTTAAAAGCCATGTTTGAAGACTTTACAAATATTGAGAAACAGATTAATATGAAAACTCGTTTTGTGGAAATATGAAGTGGGCATGGGATTTAAGTGCTCAAGACTTCATAAGTGTAGGTGATTAAAAACTGAGAGTATCTTCTCGACATCCCTGTTATTCCTGGAGGAGGGCAGACTGTCATCCAGAGCAAAATATTCAATTGACCAACAGCCCAGTCGATAAAATTATAGCAAGTCTAGATTACTCAGAAATCCAGGCATCTTTAAGGCTCCATTTTATACAACTATTTTAATTATTTGTAAATAGTGTTATTGAGAAGAAAAAGACTTATTTTTTTAGACTAAATGTTAGTCTAGGAGGATAGTAATGAGACTAAACTAGAAGTTGCATTGATCCACCGCACATGTCACCTGTGAGATTCCGCTGGTCACTCATCTCAAGAGGTCTGACTATATTCCCTATCGAGTGTGTATTACAGCAACTATATTCCCTATCGGGGGTGTATTATAGCAACTATATTCCCTATCGAGTGTGTATTACAGCAACTATATTCCTTTTAAGGGGTGTATTACAGCAACTATATTCCCTATCGAGTGTGTATTACAGCAACTATATTCCCTATCGGGGGTGTATTATAGCAACTATATTCCCTATCGGGGCTGTATTATAGCAACTATATTCCCTATCGGGGCTGTATTATAGCAACTATATTCCCTATAAGGGGTGTATTACAGCAACTATATTCCCTATAGGGGATGTATTACAGCAACTATATTCCCTATCGGGGGTGTATTACAGCAAATATTTTCCCTATCGGGGGTGTATTACAGCAACTTTATTCCCTATAGGGGGTGTATTACAGCAACTATATTCCCTATAGGGGGTGTATTACAGCAACTATATTCCATATAGGGGGTGTATTACTGCAACTGAATTGGAAGAGAAACCCCAATCAACATCCTAACAAGCTCGACTTTAATCAGACTTGCTTAATTTATTTCTGCTCGGCTTCTTTAAACCACATTAGCGCTGAATGACTCCCCAGAGAGTGCTGAATGTTCACAAAATGCCAAGAAGTGTTACGTAGGTGGGTTGTTGTTCTCTCGCTGGGTCGGTAGCTGATTGATTAGAGCGGTGTGTGGCGTGGAGCTACGGTATACACACTGACAAGGACACTGACAGTGAGGTAACGGCAGCGTTGAGAGATGTAAACATGACAGCTGCTTGTGCTTTGCTAATCCCTTCTGCATCGCTGCCGCTCAAGTCTTGTGTGGGCAGATTGCTGGTTTTAGTCAACAGTTTTTTGGGCGACATGTACCAGTTATATTTGAAGTAAAATAAAAAGTGTTCCGGTATAAGTATTTTGAAGAAGAAAAACTATGAAGAGTTTGGACAAAAAAATGAGGTTGCAGGGGTTACAAAATCTTTTGAGAGTAAATAAGTTATTAGACTTACTGCAGTTTTTGCCTTTCTTTGAATTCTGTTATTCAAGCCAATTTGGTACCGGCATAAGAAATACATGCCATTTAGATAGTGAACAAACATATAACATTGTGCTGACGATAGTAACCTTACTCTACTTTACTTGAATCCCGCTAGAGTCTCGGCCCGAAAAAGTTATTGAATGTTGTGTTATCCCAAATGTAACAATGCTATAATGGTACGGTACCGGTAGTTAATTTCTTTTAAAAAGAGGAATATTTGATATTGATTAAAAAATACCTTGTTGACAGTATATCAAACAATAAAAAATTTATAATGATATATTCCAATGATTGTTTTTTACCGGATTTTAGGGATCTGAGAAAGGGGGTCGCCTTATCATATACACGGTAAAGTAAAATTCCTGATTCAGATTTGAATTTCTTCAAATAATGAATTTTGAAGAAGTCGAAAAAGCCCAGTTTACAGACACCTCGAACACCATGTCTTACCATAAACCCATCTGAACTGAAGAGCTAAGTATGTGTCCTGTTCAATATCTATCATAATACAAGCATAGAACTTCTCAACATGTTGTCTCCACACAATGCCCGGTTGGTACGAGAAGAATCAATTAGTCCACCTGGTAATGAGAACTTGGCGTGGCCTTGTGCTATTTTCTCTGTCACCATGTGGCATCCTCGATGAACCGTATGGATTTTATGCAGGTGTTTCTTCAGTCTTTTCTTGGGGCAATAGTTGTTATTTTCCTACATAAATGGTTGAACTTCGTAGGCAATAGAAGTTCTTTTCTTTCATTCTCTTGCTCCATCTGCAGTTCATATTGGCTTGGATGTTGGATAATTTGAATTTGTGCAGTTTTTATGCCCCAAAATTCTCGGGATATGTTGTTTTTCACCTGTCCTTCAAAACCTTTTGAAAACTTTCGAAAACTTGGTCATAACTATTGATTGGTCAATGAAAGACCTTGCAATCATTGTGATGAGGTCATTATTGTTGTCCTTGTGACCTTGACCTTTTTCGCAGGAAGCATTGTTCTGAAACTTTAATCTAGATCATTACTTTTGATTGGTCAGTGATAGGCCTTTAACACCATGCATGTGCATCTATACTTTACCGTGTGGCCTTGGCTTTTGCGCAGGGAGCCCTTTCTGAAAACTTGACCATAATTAAATTAGTGATATTTAAGGCTGAGCAATATTATCGCAATACGAATATATTGCAATACAGACTGTGCAATACAATTGTTGCAATACGATTTTCAATATCACAATATATCGCCCCAACAATTTTTTAGTGAAATTTATTCATATATCTTGTTTTTAGGCATAGTTACCAGCGTAACTTGTAACTTAATTCTTTTGGGGTGCAAGAATATGTGTTGAACTGTATTACAAATGTTTTCTAAATACATGTCATCAAAATTAATTTAATATTTTGACTAATGGTCTATTTTTCAAAAGATTTGAAAGGATTTTTACTAAATGTGTCATGTTTAAAAGTATAAAAATTGAATGTAGAGTTCACTCAATATATTGCAATACGTATTGCAATACAGGTTGTATGTATTGCAATATATCGCAATACGAAATTTGGTGCAATACTAAGCCCAAGTGATATTTGACCTTTGATACTTAACCTGACCATTTACATGAGGTAGTAATAGTGCTTTTATAACTTGTGCACTCTGTTATTTAATCAAAACTATGGAGGCCTTATTATTCGATAGATGAGATTAAAATGCTGTACAAGGTGAATTTCTAGAATATTATGTAAATAAGAAGTCATACTGTTGTTAAGTTAAAGTAATGAGGTATACCTTCTTATCAATTCAAATCAATAATTGATCGTAAGATAGCCTCAATAATCAATTGTATATTTGAATGTCAATTCCCAACACCACATATTCCAAAATGATGAAAAAGAGTTTTCACTGACCAAATTGATCCCATTTCTGGTCACAGGGACTTCAGTACTGTTTCTGGATCTGGAAGTCACAAGCAGATTACTGTCATCATCCACTGAGATCCAAACTTTAACCACGACCCTCCCACCAGCCAAAAATATATTCTAGATTCGAACCAAACTCATCAGAAAACCAAACTTTTCTCCACCCGGTAAATCAAATCAAGGATTGAAACAAAAGCTGTTTGAGGAGTTGTTAAAGTTGGTAATGCAATCAGCAACCTATGACAGAAGTTATCGATCTCTCTGCACCGAGACAGGGTCAACAGGAACATCTTGTAGCCTCTAATCTCGAGATATTGGTGTCCGGGGATAGCAGACCGAGATAACACCCAACTTGCAGGAAGTTCAAATCATTGATGAAGATTGAAGAGAAATTTATACCCATTGTTCATGTTTAGAAAATAGAAAAAAACTGTTTTGAAGGGATCAGATATGTTGTTGATGAGGAGGTCTGTCTTATGTTGCGTGTTAAACGTGTTTGTCATGAAATAAAAAATCATGAAATCAAAAGGATTGATTTTTGTTCTGCAGTTCGTTCTTGAAGAAATTGTTGACCTTAGAATGAGTAAGCTGTTAGTACAGTTGGTGCCTGACTCTGGGGATGTGGGTTTGAATCCTGTAAACAAACCGTCTCTAACAAAAGTACTAGAATTTATACTATTGCAGAAATGTGATCCCAAATACAACAATATTACACTTAAGAGTTGTTAAAAAGTGAATATAAACATATTAGTATTTTTCTGTATTAACTTACCTGCTTGCAACCCTGGCCTTCACCTTCTGTTTGACTCAGTACCAAACCGTTCCCTCATGATTGTAGATGCGGGATATCCGATGGTTAGCAGGTTCAGCTTCGGATCAAGAGGTCTAGGGTTCGAATCCT
This sequence comes from Gibbula magus, assembly GCA_936450465.1. Lineage (NCBI taxonomy): Eukaryota > Metazoa > Mollusca > Gastropoda > Trochida > Trochidae > Gibbula > Gibbula magus. Next base: position 4,528,194 of record OW388295.1, on the reverse strand, counting down.
GTCTGGGGCCGTTGGCGGGATAGCGCAGTGGTTAACATGTTCAGCTTCGGATCAAGAGGTCTAGGGTTCGAATCCTGTCTGGGGCTTGGCAACTTTGTCTGCTGTAGGGAACTGTTCCACATGCAGTAAAGTTTTCGGTGCAATGCTACACTGAATAGCAGCGTAGTACCATCCAAGGTTCACTAGTTCCAGCCGATGCATGCAGGTTTCACCGCAATGCATAGCCACCATGGTGTTGCAGGCTTTCTCCCTGCAATAATATAGCAGCCATGATAAAAGTGAAATACTCTTGAAACCTCAAAATCACGTCACCTCAACAAGTGGTTGTTATTCAGGAATCATTCTCATTGAAAGAACTAGTCAATGAATTTTCAGGGTCCAATGATAAACATTGCAGGAATTTGCTACACGAGCACGTAATGGTTAACATGAATCCAGGGCTTTGATCTGTGTAGCGCTATTAGATAGTGGTAAGTCGTAAGGAAGTAATGGTACTTACAACTAGGGCTAAGAAATATATGAATCCATGACCAGGGCTGCCTACTTGTACACTTTTGGAGTATTTTGTACACTTTGCAGGCCTGATGATTGTACACCAATGTTGCAAATTGTACACCTCTTCTTTGGAAATATATAAAAAGTTAATTTCATAAATTTCTGTATAGAGTAAAGGAGTTCTGAACTGTTACAGAGTTACATTATAACCACATTCCAGAGTTAACCCCAGTAAACAAAGTCACACAATGATTATTGTTGTCAAACCAGAGCATTATATCTTGGATCTAATAGTATCATACTAAATTCAGCAAGTTGTACACCTAAAAATTACGAAATACTCCAAAATTGGTTAATATCTACACTTAACCTGAAAGGAGGGTAGGCAGCTCTGAATGACTGTTGAAAGGATTAATGCTCCTGAAAACAAAAAAATGCTTATTTATGGTAAATTCTAGATGAGCATTTTTTAGGAACTATAATTGTTCAATCAGTGAGCTTAGGACAGGAGCACTTATTCAATGTCACTTTATGAATGCAGTGTTAGAAATTAGCTAATTAGTCCAGTGGACCATGACTAGTGAAAAAGAAGATGGGCTAGTAGAGTGTAAAAACTGGTAGTCCGAAAGACTATAGTTAACATTTGAGGTGAAATGATCATGGAGATGTATTTGGCTAGATGGAATAGTTCTGGACTAGTACTTATTCAATGTCACTTCATGTATCATGTATACCTTTCGGTCATGAATGTTTATATATACAACAGAATTTCAGTTTGAAAGTAAGCGAACATGATCTTAACATTTGCCTATACTTTTTGTTTTGTTCGATAGTGAATCTTGATTCAATTTTAAACTAGGAAAAGTAGCAAATTCTGCAGGAATTCTGCGGAAAGATATTTCACTTGGTCCTGTAATATTTATCATTGTCCAGTGTTCTACGTCCGGTGAATTCCTGTTTTTTGTCCTGCAGACATGTTTACCTTTAAGTTTGAGCAGTTTCAATGCATTATGTTCAATAATTTACATCATGATTGTATTGATGAATTTGAACTTCCCCCTGCAAGTAATAAGTTTATAACAGTTTCCAGCACTGGCTAATTCAAGCCTTGACTCATTTCCTTAATTTTTAGCACATCTGGCCTGAAGGCCCAATGGGCTTGTGGCATGACATGGTGTCCTGCGTCTGTCCGTCCATCCATCCGTCTGTAAACTTTTCGCATTTTCGTCTTCTTATCCAGAACCACTTGGTCTAGGGAGCTGAAATATTTTGTACAGACTCCTTGGCCACTGGGAATTCTAAATTGTGAAATTGGTGACCCTGTGACCCCAAATATGGTCACAAGGGTCATGACCTTAAGAACCTATTTTCATCTTCTTCACCACGCTGCACCTGAACTTTACAGCGCCCTCCGCAGGGGTAAGTTCGGTTGATTTAGCTGTATAAAATAATACCATTGCATTTCTGCAGTTCATCCGTTTCCTTTGAAGTTCGGTGTATGTTTTTGTTGAGGTGACATTTGCCTTCTTCAAAGAACAGAAATGTAGAATTTATGAGAAAATCATCTGTCAGGAGGTCATTGTGAATTGGAAAAAAATAATGGATTTCAACATTGATTAAATGTAAATAATTATCCAATGGTGTATTTCGACAATGCAGTCATGTATGACGTATCATTGCCTTTGATTAGGATCTGTTGAGATAAATACACCTCATAAAAATTGCAGGTTGGATCAATAAGAAGACTGATACGATAATTGGCAAATTTTCCATCTTACCATTCCCGTCTTTCGACACTGCGAAAACATTATTTGACGATAGCTCTTGACATTTGGGAATATTTATGTAATCTGATTGAACAATTAACATTACCAACTGTCGCAATGCTGAAGTACAGTCACTGTTGATGATCAATTATACACAGTCAAGAGACGAGCTAATTCTGGCCGAGGAAGCCTCCAATTCTGGGGCTGCATGCCGCTCTTACGTAAACTCATTACTTTAGTCGGAGCAGCCTAATCTCTTCACATGGAATAGAAGAATAAATTGAGGAAAGACGAAATTTAAAAGTCAGACTTAGCACTTGTGTCTCGTCCAGTTTTAAAATAATATGGTGGACATGGAATATGTGATGATTCAGAATAAAGCTGGGAGATTTACCACTGCTTTACCAATGAATTAGATTAGTTATGTATGTGGGCGCGGAAACTTAGTAGTGGCACTGAAACTACAATTCCTTCAGTTAAATAATGTAAAGCCAGTGAGCAACGTAGAATTAAAATTGTGATATGCAGATTAAAGCTAGGAGATTTACCACTGCTTTACCAATGAATTAGATTAGTTCAAACCCAATCCGTGTCTCATTAGAGAAGGTCGAAGCATTACATCTTTATGCGTTATATCATCGATCGTTGCCCAACCCATAAACCACCTCAGCTGACAAAAACAAGACATCTGATCATGCCATGATCGATCACAGATACTTCTGAGAGCTCGGAAACACTTACGTTGCGTAACAATCGTTAAACTATACAAGCAGAAATGTTGAATACTTAGCAGATGGTTTTTGTACACGCAATGTAGCACGGATGCTGGAAGAGTTTATGTGACAGTTAAGCAGTCTAGACTGTTGAGTTGAGTGACAGACAGACAGACAGATAAAGCCCATTATGAGCCGTCTGAACATGTAATGTTGTGTTTGACGTGGTAATGCAGCGAATATACACCACTCCCTAGAAACGTTTCCATGTTATAACTGACATTAACTTCCCCGACATGGCATAATTTGTGCCAGTGTCTGTCACTTATTAATGTAAGCCTTGCTGCATTTCACCACCTTTTCTGTGCCAGTGTGCTGCACTTGAACTTAGTAGTGAAATAACAAATCTCATTTAGAAACATGTCCATAGTTCTGTGACAACTTTGTTTCATTACATTTGACAGTTTTGCATGGCAAGATTAGGTAATCCCCTTGAACTCTAAGAGAATACTTCTAGCACATTGATATAGCATGTTGTTTGATTGATATTTCTGTTTGGGTAGGTTTGCCTTGCAATGTAAAACTATTCTCAGGGAGTTTGGACCATCTTGAATGTTTCATGCTCTCTGTAACACATTGATACGTAACAGCATAAATCATATTACTTCTTTGACAGTTTTGCATGATAAAACGGACAATGCCCTCAGACTCTCGAACTCTGAAGAGGATAGTTCTAGCTTTCATCGACACAGTACTTCATAAAACATAACACTTGACGATTCTGTCCATTCATGTACATTTGATAGTTTCGATGGCTGCATCCGTCCAGACTAAGTTCCCCTAGGTTTAGTGTTGACTTGTAGATGGCAGGACCTGTATCTATACGGGATGTACTAGCATGATGGAAACATAACACTTGACGATTCTCTCCATTCGTGTACATTTGATAGTTTTGGATGGCTACATTCGTCCAGACTAAGTTCCCCTAGGTTTAGTGTTGACTTGTAGATGGCAGGACCTGTATCTATACAGGATGTACGGCATGATGGACCAGACTCCTCCCGGTGGAATCAATAAGCATAGTAAGACTAGCCAGCCAGGAAAGAGTTTGACAGAGATGATTTCGGCAAGTCAAGGAAATGATTCATTCTCCTGTGACATTTTGTCTCTCAATTACTGTTCACTGATTGTAGGTCTCCCCGCCAAATTGCCTGCAGTTGGTACTTCCTCCTTATAGCGCTGATATACAGATCCACACGTCTTCGATATAACGCTCATTCAGGGGAGGTCACTCTTATTTCTGTAGTTTGTGCTTGTAAAGCATTTTGCTCGTGTCATAGTGAAGGAAAACGAAGATGTATGGATAGCCGACTTCATTATTGCAATGAACGTGACGTTTTGATGTAGTTACTAATGCTGTTATGTCGCATTCATTGCAATAAAGAAGTTGACTGTTCATAGATCTTGGTTTTCCTTCATCTCTACAACTTATAAATACCACTGTGTTGTGTTACCTTGTCAATAAACTTTTTTCGGTGACAGAATTAGGGTGCAACGGTACACTTAAGCTTTGGCTCGGTATGTATTGCGGCACAGAACCCTCAATTCAGTACGTTTTCAGTTCAGTTGAAATCCAAAAATGAAACCAAAGTCAAGTCGCAACAATACAAATATGCTTTTTGAAAATAAAAACTAAATACTGTTAAGTTAAAAAATTAAATTTTCTTGGGGAAATATAACATATAATGTGGTACTTACATTTAAAAATCTCTGAAATGAAAATAAAGAGAAAAACTTCAACAAAACTTTTTTCATGTTTCCCATTGTTACAGACTTTTGCCTTTTATAAATGTAGGGGGCGCGATAGCGCTGTTTTTAGCATGTTAGGTTTCGGATCAAGAGCTCCCAAGTTCAAATCCCGTCAGGGGCTCAGCAACTTTTTCTGCTGTGGAGAATTGTTCCCCTTGCAGTAAGGTTTGGGTGCAATGCTTCACTGAATTTCAGCGCAGTACCACCCATGATTTGCAAGTTCCAGCTGGTACTCCCAGATTTCAAAGCAATGCATAGCCACCATGGTGTTGCGGGCTTTCTCCCTGCAATAATACTAGCAGCCATGATATAAGTGAAATACTCTTGATAGCGGCTTTCTCCTCACAGTATTTCAGTCTGTTACAATACGGAAATGCTTGTAGAAATTTACCAGCTGGTTACGCATCGCTATTTAAAACATGTATATTGTTAGCCAATGAAATGTTTTTATTTGAAAGTTGATGATCATTCATCAGTCTTATCATCCGGGACCTACCAATACTGCATGTTTCATTGGCTGGTTATTTTTAGCCATTACAAACATTTTCCCTATTACACACTCAGGGGTGACTGCAATACTGCCGAAGCGGTGTTAAACAATAACTCACTCACTCACTCACACACTCAGGGTGTTAAGTAGTTTAGGAGATCAGAATACAGCTGCTGAACAAAAGTTTGTTTAACTGTTCCCCCAACTCAGTGCAAATATCATGTAATTCTGTGTTCATTTAAGTTTTATTTATTTCTTAAATATGCCTGCAAAAGTTATGAATCTTTGTTTAGATGTAGAAAAATCATTTCTGTATCATATACTTAAATATGATACTAATATTTCTACAGGAGCAAATATGGCAAGGATTTATATAACACGGAGGTCCAAAAATCCCAAACTGAAAAATTTATATTGTTTTATAAAATTGTCATTTTTAATCATTTAGGGAAAAAAGATATTTCCTATCATCACATTGACCAATATTACTATTACTGTCGAAATTTTACCGACAGTATGTTTAATTAATATTTTATTGCAGAAACAATGAAATGTTAATTTTCTAATGTTGACCCCTTGTCTCTTTAGTTGTACGCCAAAATTGTTTCTGGCATGTTACATATCTGTCCCTTGTATATGTAGTGTAAAATGACTTCTCTACATCTTGTCCAAAAATATTATCCATAATGTGTTATGTTAAGAAATAGTGCCAAATTGAATTTTTCCAAAAATGATGATTTTACGTAGGAAATCTTGCATAGTTAAACAAACTTTTGTTCAGCAGCTGTATGGTGCAGGATGCTGCAAGGGGTACAGCGACTAACAAATGATTGTTTCTGACACTGCACTATAGCTCTTCAATATAAACACAGTGGAGGAGGAGAGTGTATCTGCAGTGAGCTTGTCCTGGTTAAGGAGGGGAGGGATACTATAATTGTGATGTTCTGTATACACAGGGTGTTCCACTAACATAGGCTAAATGGGATTGATGGCCTCTACATGCGCTGTAGTTATCTATGCAATTTATCAATTGAACAAATGAAGTTATTCTTTAACTTTTTCATATTGAATGAATATTTATAGTTCCTCGCAATAAAGAAATAAAGTTTGAAGAATAAAGATTTCTATCTCATTCAATGCAGTGTTTTGCATATTCAACTTCACTTTACTGGAATTGAGATCATGTAGCTTGGCAACTTTCTACTGTAGGGAAATTAGATTCTGAAAAAGGTTGCAGGAATTACTGTCAATGTAAATCTTGAGATTCTCATGTCTCCCTCTCAAACTGCAATGTGCTGAGACGTACTGTTGTCCTCAAAACCTGAGATGAGATGCTGGCAGATACACATCCTGCTCAATCATTCGTCCAAGTTCAACTGAAACTCCTGTGAAAGTTAAAATCTTCACTATAAATCTTGTGAAAGTTCAAATCTTTACTGAAACTTACGTCAAAGTTCAAATCTTTACTATAACTGATGTGAAAGTTCAAATCTTTGGTAAAACTCATATCCAAGCTCCAAACTTTCCTAAAACTCATATTCAAGTTCAAATCTTTTATAAAACTCATGTCCAAGTCAAATCTTTTATAAAAAGAAAAGTGAGGTTTGGCAACAATGAGCACAGCTCGCCATGTGGGTGACCGCTTAATGACTGGTTAATCTGAGCCCCACACAGAGACATTAGTTGTGAAACTTGTGTTGACATGAGTTCAGAGCAGAATTAGTATCCTCGTTATTCTGGGGGGTGGGATAGCGCAGTGGTTAGCACGTTCGGCTTCGGGTCAAAAGGCCCGTGGTTCGATTCCCGCCAGGGGCACGGCAACTTTGTCTGCAGTAGAGAAATGTTCTACATGCAGTAAGGTTTGGGTGCAATGCTACAATGAATTTCAATGTAGTACCACCCATGGTTCGCTAGTTCCAGCCGTTGCTCGAAGGTTTCACCGCAATACATAGCCACATGGCGTTGCAGGCTTTCTCCCTGCAATAATAGTAGGAGCCATGATATAAGTGAAATACTCTTGAAAGCAGCGTTAAACCCCAAGTCACCTCACCTCACCTGATTATTCTGTGTATTCCCCAACCAATAAACAGTACATTTACTCTCATTTGTGACTTCTGATCTTCTTCATTCATTTCATGGTTCCAGTTTCTCCTTTTCCCCTCATAATTTAATCCAAATATTTTGATTGTCCTGAAATCTTAATTCTTTTCCAGTATGATATATGAGAAATGCAGCCACCGTATTTCCTCCAATAAATGTCGAGTTTTAAAAAATGAAATGTATATATGTTCATGTATGCCTCTAAAAATGATATTGTTTCTGTATTCAATAATGAATAAATATACACCAAATCAAATTCATATTCAAGAAATTTGGTCAAATATATCTTCAAGTTTGTTAGCTCATATTGGCAAAAATTTAATTTAATAGACGCCTGAAATTATAGATGCCGGGGGGGGGGGGGGGGGGGGGGGGGGGGGGCCTGTAGGAGGAGATATGGTACTTGGGAGTGCTCCTCAAACATGTCATGATCATTTTAATTTCAAGTCTTTCTAATTGATCATTTTTATGTTATAGTTATATTATTCTTTCATGATCTTTTAAATCCTTATTTTTGTTCTCTTTCATTTTTTTATTACTTGAACATTTTTGTATCATGAATGTCAGAATCCATAATTCCCCTCAGGACATTTTGGTTTGCAAAATGAAAGATGTGACGTTAACATTTATGACAGAAATATGTCTCCAATTTCATTGAAATTCATATTCGATTCACATTTGCCGTTTCATTTTTATGTAAAAATTGAAGATAAATTCTGAGCCTGAATCAATAGCTGTTGAAATTGGCCTAAATAACAGAACCTATCATGAGCGAAAAGAGTCGCTGCAGAGACCATTTTAAAATTCATGTGCGTAAATTGCTCAACTTGTCACTCACACTGTGTACATTTGATGAATATTCACGGACATTTTAAACAAATATCTGGCCCAGAATTGACTTTCAGTAAATGATGTCCACTTGGATTACATGGTTTGAATAACTCAACTTCTGAAAAATAATTATCTGTAAATTTCACTGGGAACGTTTGAAATGTCAACTTGGTTAGGGGAAAATGAAAAAGTTGGGTTCTATTTTTGGGAAGATTGATTTACCTCGATAGATTTTCCTTAATCTAACTTTGATGCAGACCATTGCAGGAACTGTTTGCATTGGAAGGAAATAACTCGTAAACTTGCCTGTTGGTACCCAGACATGTCTCGTATATCTATTAATTCATTTGAATGAATAAATGAGTAATTGTTTAACACTTCTTGGGCAATATCTGAGATATTAGCGGTGATTATATTTATGCGTCAGCAATGTATAAAAAGGGGCTTGTGGGATAAACTTTTACTCTGGTACTTTTGGTTTGTGCTTGTTATATATCTCTGATTGTCAAGTTTTGCCATTAAATCTGAAGGAATCATTATTTTAGCGTCTTTCAAGCTTTATTTATCCACTTATTTCTGCCCGACTATGTTTCTATCACTGATAAATATTGACTTCATAGAAGCAATAAAACCTTTTGACACCAGAATTTCCATAAAAACTAGTGTAATACCATTCTCTTCCCACGGAGGTTACCTCGCTCGGTTCTTACATCCTAACAAGATTTTCCGGATAACTTTGTTCTGAAGATACACAATGATTCAAAGTTTAATTCAAACCTGATATATAGTATAAGCAAGAACTGCAAAATGTTATGTATCTTCCCAGCAAAGAATAATCCAGAAAAACTTGATTTCTTAAATATCTGCATTGTTCTATTGCATTTGAAATGTGTGAACTAATCTTTACATTTTACACAGAACCAATGTGAATCATTCTGTTCTCTTCTGGCGGAATAGCACAGTGGTTAGCATGTTGGTTTTGGATCTAGAGATCCTGGTTTCTAATCCTGCCAGGAGCTCGGCAACTTTTTTTGCTGTAGAGAACTGTTCTATGTGCAGTAAGGTTTGGGTTTTTGCTTGCAGCTATCACTGCAATGCATAACCACAATGGTGTTGCAGGCTTTCTCCCTACAACAAATCTAGCAGTCTGATTAAAATCGACCTTGTTCCGAGGAATAAAATTTGCAAAATAATGCATCTATCGGGATACGAACAGGTTCTATAGATTCCTTTCCACAATGTCTTAGGACACCTCCGTCTGTACCAGTTTAGCACAGCCAAAGCCCAGTAAAATAGCTGACCAATCACATCATAGTTTTTAAACGGTCAACGTTTTGAAAGCAGTCGGAACAGACGAAAGGATAGCTGTTTGGAGTTATATGCCCCTAGCTTCTCACAACGAAAGCTTTGTTGGAGGTTTTGTGATTGGTAAACTGAATTGCGTCAGAACATGGGAGTCTACGGGCTGTTATCGGACAGTTTTGCGAGGAAACCTCCGAAAGTTATGGGTTCGTATCCCGACAGTCACTATTTTGCAATTTTTATTCCTCGGAAAATGGTCGATTTTAATCAGACTGTAATACTAGCTGTGGGATGTAAATGAAATACTCATGAAAGCGGTGTTAAAGCCCAACTGACCTGTTCTGTTGTGTTGTGTTCCAGGTGGAGGAGATTAGAGCCATGATAGACAGAATATCATCAAATGTTGACGAAGTCAAGAAAAAACACAGCGCAATCCTCTCAGCGCCGCAGACTGATGATAGTAAGTCCCTTTAATTTATTCTTTCTCTCCAATTTTATTGAATTTCTTTTCTTTTTGTCTTCTCAAAGACTCGATGGAAAGTGGCAAAATTGTTCTTGTGGTTATATGTAAAGGTTAAGCTTAAATTTTAATTCTATAATATTCTGTTAAAAATATATTTTAGAAATGGATGATAATACACATTGCTTTTGAAAGAAAACATTGATAATGTTAATAGTGAACTTTAAGATATAACAGGCATAACTATTTTGGTATTTCTATGTCAAAAAGAAAAAAAATAATTCAAAATTATCAAACTACAAATTCAAATTCAAACTTGTCATGAAGAAAAAGCTTTTACAATTCCTTAAATAACTGATGTGAGGTGTTTTTTTCAGAAATGAAAGAAGAATTAGAAGATTTAATGTCAGAAATCAAAAAGAATGCAAACAAAGTTAGAGCTAAGTTAAAAGGTAAGTACATTTTCGATGAATGATTTTCAGCATTTGTTTAGCGTTCATTTCTTTTGATGAGCATTCATTCATTCATTCATTCATTCATTCATTCATTCATTCATTCCCTAGCCCTAGCCCTAGTGCAAAATATATCCAATCAATTATTAGGATTTTCTGTGCTGCAAAAAAGTGAAATGTAGAATTACAAAACTATCCCATCAATTCAAATATTTGTTCGACCTTTTGATGAACTCTTTTTTTTAAGAGACAGAAGGATATATGTATGAAAAATATTTAAAACGCAAAGGACATAAGATTTTATCATTTTCAAACATTGATTTTTGTTTCCTCCTGAAAATGTCATGGCAACAAAAGTTAATTAATTTTGAATTTTGTATATTAAAAAAAAAATGAAATCACAGTAGGATTTTTATGTTAAAAAGATACATTGTGAGAAACAGCAGGATGATTTTGTCCAATTTATTGTATTCACTTTGATGTGGTATTGAAAGTGTTTTAACTGTGCAAGCCATACTTTCTGATAAGGAAGAGGCCACTAACCCAGTGGGATAAAAGTGACCTTGAGTGCCATGTCACTTTGACCTTTGACCTAACAGGAAGTGCTTGAGACAGCCATTGACAGAGGAAACTTCCTGATGTCAAAAACACTTGTCGTATTATCCTTGCTTATGGTATTACTTTTAATATTGTCTATATTTTACACTTAAAATGTTGGCCATCGTGTGTTTCAATAATATACGCCAATTTTACTCCCTATTTCTGTATAATCTTTATCCAAGAAGAGTGTTCCAAGTCAATCCCAATTGCATTAGAACAAGTAGTTTCAATAACTCGACGGTCTTGCTCCAGGCTTGGACTGATCATTTCAATCTTCAAGTATTGACTAGAAATGAAGTCCCGAAGAAGTTCAAAGGCTTTGATATTTATGGCAGACAGGTTAAAAAAAACTTTCATCCATCATCATTGACATTGACATTGACATTGACATTGAAACTGCATCTAGAACTATAACAATGTGTGCAGTAAAATGTTAACTCCAGGTCTCACAACAACCCATGACCCCAACATCCCGCCCCATGCCAATACCCCAGTGCTGTTCTAATGCCGCCCGCCCCGCCCCGCCCCGCCCCGCCCCGCCCCGCACAGCCCAGCCCCGCCCCGCCCCGCCCCTTACCCAGATCTCCCTTTCCCTCAAGCTGTCACATTTGATCTACATGAATCATTCATCACAATTATCATTATTACCATGATGCTCACAATTTAGCAGAACAATGTGAAAATCTAGTATTAATTGGATTTAGGTATCATTATTGCCTCGAATGCTTCAATTTAAACCAGAGTTAGGATTTCAACCTTTAATACCGCAGCATTTGTCCAGCATCTACTCTTACGCCAACAACTGGAGACCTACGGAGAACCAGCAGGTGGTGATTGAGGGTCTCGGTGTTTAGCGGAAATGAACACCATTTACTGGGCGAAGTATTATAGGTGTGAAAGTGCTCGGCCTGTCTTCTTGTATAGTCGGACGGTGTCACTGGTTTTACTCCGTCTTGATTGACATTTGCATCCTGTGTTGGAGCCTGGCCTTCTAGAATAACCCTTTATTGTCCAGTTACAGCCACTGGCCTATTTGCAGTAATCTCCTTTAGCTTGTCTACTGTGATTTGATGTCAGTGGGTCTTTGGAGTTTTTCAATAGAAGAGTTGCGGCATAGCTTGACTAAATTCGAGTGTTGTAGCTGTTATGGATGTAATACTCGGTCAAATATTTCAAGGGCTTTTTGTTGATTAAAATTTCTTATGGGAAGAACATTTAAACATTTGATCGTTTGGGATGAATTTAGAGAATAGTTCCCTCGAGGTTTTGGAGATTATCCGCAATCTTGTACAATTTTGGAGTGGAGAGGAAGAGAATGAAGTAGTTTTCGTTGACTCTCGAGGCAAGGGGTCCATGAGGATTTTGCTGAATTGTTGGCTTTTGGTTTTTGACCTCAGCAAATCTGTTTCTTTCTGAAGAGATTCCCCCGAGTTTCTTTGATGTTGACCCTCATAACTTCCATTCCGACATGATTATTAAGTAATTGATTTTGTTCACACAAAACATCAGATGAGACCAAATGCATTAATCAAACACTTTGTAATGCTAGTGGTCGAGGATAAAAAAAACACTCTGAATTTTTTTCTCTTTAAACATTTAAAAAAAACATCCAATCGATGGTAAACAGGAGTAAAATTAGAAACCCTTGCGTGTCCATAAAACATTACTTATGGTTATTTTGGATTAGACCATGCCTTCGATGTCTTTTAGTGGCATTTTAGGTCGTTAGAAAGACCATTTGAGGCAAGGACACTTGAGAGAGTTCTTGTCCTTTCATGTGGGTTGATGTAGCCTCCTTGTGGCCACCAAACAGCGCCACCTACCAGCGGTTTGACGTACGTCTGCTTCAGTCAGTTACAGTTGCCGTCTGCCCGGCAGACTAGAGTTAGTAGTGGAGAAGGAACTCATTGATCTCGAATCTCCTGCCTCCATGTTTATCAATGAAATTTTATGGGGTACTTTAGTAGGGAGGTTTTTGAACTGCGTCAGCAGAAATGGCTACTGTCTTGGGACCAATTACCACAATCCCGTGCCTGAATTCTGATTATCCTCGCTGACTGTGGATGGTAGATAAATGCCTTAGTGATTACTGATAATCAATATTGACTGACAGGACCGACGCAGGATATTTCTGTTCGAAACAAGAAATTAATTTTCAAGGTGTAAGTTGCCCAGATGGTGGATATGACCATGAGGCTTGACGAACAATGGTCCAGAATTGCTAGCATTAGCTGGGACTTGAGCGAGAAACCCTTTCACAGCTTTCAAAATCAAATAACGCAAACTGTATTTGTAAAGGCTGATCGGCTCCGAGTGTGGTCAGGGCCTCGTGTTTTACAACAGTTGAGCATACATACCAATCGATTCTGATTATGCCTTTGCATTGCTGCCTTTACTGAATTGGGAAATTTAGACGGTGTTTAAAATTCGCTTTTTTGCCCGTTGCTTCATTACACAGCATAACTGCATTTGTTGAAATGAATTTTCGAACTTGGTAATTGTATGGGCCTTTGCACATTCTCAAAATGGTCCTGACATAATTCCATGCTATGAGCTTTCAAAATTCTGGTCAATATTCCGAGGCAATAAGCTGATTGTTCTCTTGGATGAGTGAGTCTGTTGTGAAGGGTAATAGACTCATGAATGCTTCTACTCTTTCAAAGAAATTTATGTAGCTCTTTACGACTAAGAATTGAGATTGCTTTTCCTCTCCGCCAACATATAGAACTTCAAAGTATGAAATAGGTTCATTGTTTCGATATATGGATCAATCAATATCTGTAACCGCACCTAATTACCATTATTTTTAGGTGAAATCTTTAAGTTTGAAGCTTGTTATCTTTCTCTAATGTATTTACCAAATAAAGTGGGAATGTTGTAGGATTATACAATGGATCTAAATAAAGAACTCCCTTAATTCCAGCTAAGCTAGAGTTGGAGCGTCAAATCAGGATTGAGTGTTGACTTATTCAAGGCAAGGATTGGGAAAGACACCTTTGAAAATGGCCCAGTTTTAGGACTTTTTGTCATTTTCAGAATTTCAAATGGACCATTCCCCTTTGAAGCAATAGTAACAAAATTTCATCCAATGTTCAAAATGGCCCATGGCCCCTACCTTTGCCAATCTCTGTCAGGGTTTCATTGTTTAGAGGAAAGGTTTCCGTACTCAAAACAACAATGCTATATGAACCATGGTTTCTAGCTTTATCACCAATATAAGATCAAATTGCTAAAACTTCAATGCTATATGAATGAGGGGACTTTAATTGTTTCCCACCTTCCAACATGGTCCCTATGCTACGTTCCTGAAGAATATTATACTGAAGCTAATGGTAACTTAGCCTAGTTAAGATAACATTACCAAGAGAGAAGGTTTCTTGTTATCCTATGGCTAAACATATATATCGCTGCAATACTGCTGAAGCGGCATTAAACAATAACTCACTCACTCACTCACTAAACATATATATTTCCTGTTCAATATCATAGCACCAATTCCTTCCAGAAATTTTCTTGAAGCTAAACCTGTTCAAGGTCATATCTGCAAGAGTAAAGGTATCCAGAATCTCGGTGATATGGAAGTAGTCATGGAACGATATCTGATATCAATTGCTTACATCACATTATAAGCAAGAGTAGAGGTATCCAGAACCCAAGTGATCATGAAATTTAAATCATGAAACTGTAGCTAGCGTCAAATCCATCCAGACACTTTTCTTGAAGCTAAAGCTATTCAAGATCATATCTGAAAGATTCAACATATCCACACCCCCAGTGGTAAGGAAATCATGGAACTGTATATATATATATATATATATATATATATATTTATATTTATATATATATATATCTTGGTTTCTGAAGCTAAGCATATATCTTCGCCTATACTGGGCATGATGTAGTTCAGTTGGTAGAGTGTCGGTTTATCACATGGAAGATTGAGGTTCAATTCCCGAGAAAGTGGAACCAAAATACCTTAAAGATTTGTTGTTTTAAAGCAATAACAGTAAATACCACTGCACTGTGATGGCTGTTGCCAAGAGCACACGCAAAAAGTTTGACATATGTAATGTATTTTGAGTTGATATTATTATCAATATTCAAGATCATATTTCCGAGATTAACGGTATCCGTACTCCCAACAACGGTGATATGGAAATCATGAAACTATATCTTGCGCCAGGTCCTGACAGAAGCCAACTATCCAGGAGGCATGGAAGCTGATCTGCGAAGCAATAACTCTTCAGTTGAGCTTGACTGATAGATTGGAGCCATTCATCGTGTTGCGTATTGATTTCCCGCCGTAATGTGTGTCCAGTCTTTGTTTTAAGTGTATCGTCCTGGAGGGAAGCTATTTCATGATAAATATTTTAAACTGTTTTGATACTTGGCGTCATGAGAAGCTTGTGCAGTGTTGTTACGGAGTCCCCCTGGAGCTGCAGTTAACCTTTTACCTGCACGGCCCAGAGTAGTCTCCCTTGGAGCTGCAGTTAACCCTTCACCTGCCCAGCCCAGAGTAGTCTCCCCTTGAGCTGTAGTTAACCCTTCACCTGCACAGCCCAGAGTAGTCTCCCCTTGAGCTGTAGTTAACCCTTCACCTGCACAGCCCAGAGTAGTCTCCCTTGGAGCTGCAGTTAACCCTTCACCTGTACGGCCCAGAGTAGTCTCCCTTGGAGCTGCAGTTAACCCTTCACCTGCCCAGCCCAGAGTAGTCTCCCCTTGAGCTGTAGTTAACCCTTCACCTGCACAGCCCAGAGTAGTCTCCCTTGTAGCTGCAGTTAACCCTTCACCCGCACGGACCAGAGTAGTCTCCCTTGGTCGGGGGCGGTTGTGGGATAGCACAGTGGTAAGCGCATTAGGCTTCGGATCAAAAGGTTCGGGTGTTCAGATCTTACTAGGGGCTCGACAACTTGTCTGCAGTAGAGAACTGTTCTACATGCAGTACGGTTCTGGTGCAATGCTACCAAGGTTCAGTATTTGCTCGCAGCTTTCACCTTGATGTTGCTACAGAGAGCGAAATACCCTTAAAAAGCGCATTGAACTCCTAGTTACCTCTCCTATCGGAGGCAATACACTATCTCTAAACTTGCTCTCTTGACTGTGAATTGCTAACGATCGCTAACCATTCTTAACTAGTGAGCAAGTCGAATGTTAAATAGTTAGGATTAAGTTCATGGCACGGTCGGGCTGCATGACTGGTTCATTAGTTAGGTTGCATTTCTCATAGTGTTAGAAATAAGCAGATTAAAAGCGATTAAACTCACAAATTGGTATAACCCTTGTGTTTTATCGTGTTATCCTCTATCTCATGATAAAACTTTAAATATTTCAACAGGTAGACATTTAACTCAGAATATTCTTATATTATCTTTAGATAGTACCCAAGCCAGTGATGTTGTGTTCGTTTTAATTCCTGGTTATTCAGGAGATGATACCGAGGGGGGTACATGGGTGGTCAACCACTACCACCACCACCACCACCGGCACCACACCCCCCTCCCCTAACAGTCTCCGTCTCCAGAATCATTCATTAGATGTCGTATGTTGTTAGTTAAGTCCTATGCGTATGTGTATAGTCGTGTTGGAGCACTATGTTGCTAAAGACCTTTGTGTATGTCTGGAAGTGTAGAATGTTATGAATTACCATACTTCATTTGAATATCTTACATGCTGAGTACCATTGGGGGAAGAATATTGCTTTTCTTGGCGTATTTTTATCCACATTCCATAAATTTTGGATAGTTATTGCACGCTATCACGTGATAAGCATTCACTCAGGAGCTCTTTGACATCCTGAAAGTGGATGAATAAATAACGTTCCTTCTCGTTTGGAAGTATCAAAGAGTAATTACCTCCCTTGCAAACAAGCGGCTACAACTTCTTTGATGTCTATACGTATCTTTCTCAGTTAGATGAAAGTGGCGTTCCAGCCGAGATGTTGCAACAAAGCTACAGTGAGCATTAGTTAGAGTTGGACAACATTTTGTATCTTTGATCTAAGATCAATTGGACGATTTCTCGAGTCTTTTGGATGAATACATTCGGTAATTTATACTGTCTGGGTGATGTGTTGAGATTTGTGGTGGCACGTGGTCCACTGCATGGCTCAGTTGACTGCTATCACTGAAGTAAATCAAAGATGTATGGACAGTAAACTTCTCAATTGCAATGAATACAACGTTTCGGTGTAGATACTGACACCGTTATCAAATGATACAATAGCGTGGCTCACCGGATGGGTGGTAGACACGCTGAAGACTTGATAATCTGAGAGTGCGAGAGATTCCCTGCCCCACACTGAGACGTATTGAGACTTGTGTTGTCACCTCGGACAAGAGACTTTATTAAAAGTGTTCTGTTCGCTCAGCAGTACAAGAGGGTACCTGGTGATGGTGGTTCTGGAATAAATCTTTAAGCACTGTAATTGACAGCATGGATTAGACTCCTTGTTACCCACAATTCTCTCTTTAAAATAAATGTTGAACAGATTAAAATGAAACATTCCTATTGCCGTCCTTTTAGCATTTTGCATTTTCAGAATTTGTTCTTTTGAAAACTTAAAAATTACAGTTGGATACTTTCTTTTAAATCCTTCAACACATTTCAAAATTTCACTCATGAAAGTCACACTTTTGAGCTACAGTACTAAATGCCAACTTGAATTTGCACAGATATGCCAAAATCCAGGTTCAATTTCCTGTTGACATTTCACCCCCTATTACCTCCCTTCATGAAGGCGACTAGTGGCAGATTGACTACAGTGCATGTGCAGGAATTCTATCTGGCTTGTATCAAGTGTCGTTTGATGAGCTCTCCACGCTCGTTACTTTCTTCACTTGGAGATAAATCTCGAGATGAATCTCTCAAGCCGCTCAGTCGGTGTCGTCGTAGAGATTCACGCCTCCTTAAGAAGAGACCTGTTTGTCCAATCATCAAGCACCTGCCGTCAATCCTCTGCAGATCACGCTTGTTATTATATTAAACATCAAATTGATATTAAGTTCCCCAAGCTTAAAAGTCATTGTCTGCAAGATCAGATTAGTATTGCTGATTACCCAAGATTCGGCTCCTTACAGACAGAGGTGTCATTTGTCCATTGAACCGCTTAAATTCATATTGAATATCATTGTCTGCAGTATTGTATTCTAATAGCTGAATAATAAAAAAATTAATATTGAGCAATTTTATGGACATATGCACATTTAATGTATGAGATATATCAATCTGGTCTGGACTAAAGATTTAAGATTCTTCACTCTCAGAAATGTTTTAAAGGTCAGGGCATTTTAAAGCGAGTCTCCGTCGGCTTTTTCCACTGGACCCATATTTACAAAATAAATGGTTGGTAAGCAGTGCAGCGTAGCTTGCTAATCAGCCGCTGCTCGTGTCTGTAATGATTGGCCCTACGATAGTGACTCGCTTCAGCCAACAACTTCAGAATGATAAACCCAAACTTGTTATCTTAAATGATTAAAGTTACAGCTTACAAACAAATGAACCCTTTCAAAAATAAACTTTTTAAATTCAAGATATAATCTTGTATTTCACACATAAAGAAATTTATATCCAGTAATAAGATGTACAACTGACAAACAAAACACATCCAAAATGAGCATCTTAAAGTCAGGATATATGTTACATTAAAATCACATTGTTATAAGAAATTAGATTTTGAAGCATCCAGATTCATATCCAATGAGTATACAATGAACTTTTTTGAAAATTTTAAATTCCGGATATTTTGGGATCATATCCAATTCCAAGCCATCGTGTGATATATCCGACGAGTATCTGAAATGATCGGTGCTTCTTTTGAACTGTCACCGAAGTTGGTGCGTATTAATATTGGATGTGATGAGAGATACAGGCCGCAGCAGCCCCTGTACAACCTACCGAGGGCAGCCCGACTAGCTCGCTCGTCCTCCTATTGATCGGGACGAGTCAGCAAATCAGATAGTCAACTCTCCGGAGGCTCTCCGTTATCAGCAGCTCATCTTGTTGCAAGATGTGTGTGTGTGTGTATGTGTGTGCATGTGTGTGTGACTCGCAAATAACTGCTGATCATTCTTTCATTGATAGATCTATCATTCACTACAACATCAGACAATTCAACCATTCATCAACCTATATTACAGGGTACATGTGTGACTCGCATATGATCACCAATCATTCTTTCATTGATAGATTCTTTCATTGATAGACAAATAACCACTAATCATTCTTTCATAGAAAAATTAAAAACCCACAACATCACACAGATCACCACTCATCAATTCATATATTTTAGGGTACATGTGTGATTTGCAAATAACTGCCGATCATTCTTTCATTGATAGATTTTTAATCCCAACAACATCACACAGCTCACCACTGATAATTCATTTATTGATAGATCTTTCATTCACTGCAACATCAGACAATTCAACCATTCATCAACCTATATTACAGGCTACATGTGTGACTCGCAAATAATCACCAATCATTCTTTCATTGATAGATTCTTTCATTGATAGACAAATAACCACCAATCATTCTTTCATAGACAAATTTAAAACCCACAACATCACACAGATCACCACTCATCAATTCATATATTTTAGGGTACATGTGTGACTCCCAAACAACACTGATCATTCTTTCATTGATAGACTTTTAATCCCATAACATCACACAGATCATCATTCATCAATTCATATATTTTAGGGTACATGTGTGACTCCTAAATAAACAACGATCATTCTTTCATTGGAAGACTTTTAATCCCACAACATCACACAGATCACCACTCATCAATTCATATATTTTAGGGTACATGTGTGACTCCTAAATAACCTAAATAAATGATAGATTTTTCATTCACTGCAACATCGCACAATTCAACCACTCATCAACCTATATTACAAAGCTATATTACAGGGTACATGTGTGACTCGCAAATAACAACTGATCATTCTTTCATTGATAGATTTTTTTATTCTACTGCGACATCACACTGGTCACCATTCATTCATCAACCTGTATTTCAGGGTGTATGTGTGTACCTCACAAATCGTTCTCTCATTGATAGATCTTTCATCCAACCCAACATCACACAGACCCGCCATGTTGTATGTTACCCACATCAAACCTACATTGCAGGGTATATGTGTGTACCTCACAAATCGTTCTCTCATTGATAGATCTTTCATCCAACCCAACATCACACAGACCCGCCATGTTTTATGTTACCCACATCAAACCTACATTGCAGGGTATATGTGTGTACCTCACAAATCGTTCTCTCATTGATAGATCTTTCATCCAACCCAACATCACACAGACCCGCCATGTTGTATGTTACCCACATCAAACCTACATTGCAGGGTATATGTGTGTACCTCACAAATCGTTCTCTCATTGATAGATCTTTCATCCAACCCAACATCACATTGACCCGCCATGTTGTATGTTACCCACATCAAACCTACATTGCAGGGTATATGTGTGTACCTCACAAATCGTTCTCTCATTGATAGATCTTTCATCCAACCCAACATCACACAGACCCGCCATGTTGTATGTTACCCACATCAACCTACATTGCAGGGTATATGTGTGTACCTCACAAATCGTTCTCTCATTGATAGATCTTTCATCCAACCCAACATCACACAGACCCACCATGTTGTATGTTACCCACATCAACCTGCATTGCAGGGTATATGTGTGTACCTCACAAATCGTTCTCTCATTGATAGATCTTTCATCCAACCCAACATCACACAGACCCGCCATGTTGTATGTTGCCCACATCAACCTGCATTGCAGGGTGTATGTGTGTACCTCACAAATCGTTCTCTCATTGATAGATCTTTCATGCAACCCAACATCACACAGACCCGCCATGTTGTATGTTACCCACATCAACCTACTTTGCAGGGTATATGTGTGTGTTTCACAAATAACATCGACCATTCTTTGATTGATAGATCTGTCACCCACAGAAGTGCACCATGTCGAGATCAGTGCTTGTGCTTCAGTACTGTACATGCAGTAAGGTTGTGGTGGAAATCAGATCAGTTCTGTCATGATTTCTATAGGTTCAGTTCACAGTTCTGGTTTACTACAATAGTGACGTCACGTTGGAAATCATCACACCTCAGTTCAAGTCAAAACATGAAAATTTGGTTTGTCAAATGAGGTTAAGGTCAAGAGATTGAAGAAATTCCATTTTATTCCAGATTTATCTCCCACCATAACAAAGTTTTCGTTTCAAGACAATTCTGACATTGTCTGTTAAATTTTCATGAGGTATTCGTTAGTATTATATATATTTATTACTTAAACATGGTGAGATCACTCATTAGATAACAATGAGTTGGTTACACACATATGTGATACCACCGCGTGCTACTTAACGTCATAATGGGAGCTAGACGTCATAATCGTGTTTGGTAGCGAGTGACCTATTTGCAAGTGAGCGTCACTAAAACATTTTTCTTGCAATTCAGCGCTGTTTACATCATTGAGTAATAAATAAATTACTAAACTTGGTCCCGTTTGATAACATGTTTATGAAACTCGTGAATGGCATTGGTATTTAACTCGCTTTCGCTTGTTAGAATACCAAACCATTCACTCGTTTAATAAACATGTTATCAAACGGGACATCGTTTAGTATTCTATATATATATTTATCACCATATGGTTGAAAATAACTGAGTTAGTATTATTGATGTGAGCACATGTGCACATATCACATTTGCCTAGCCACCATTGTTTCACCACGACTTCCCTTATTTCGTCATCTGTGACGTCATAAAACGATTGTTTGTGACGTCACTGTAGCTAGCCATCTCAAGAGAAGTAGGCCATTTCCTGACTAATGTTACATGAATCAAATGGAATAGATTGGGTAATAAATAAATTATTACTTTCGAAAGATACAAAAACCAATTGCTCGGGCAATGCAAAAATTCACACTCGTTTCGTGAAAATCATATGACACACTTCCTCGTGTAATAATCTCTATGTATCAAGCAACCTGTGTAGGTCACAGGTGTGCCTCTGTATGGAGACAATTTAGATTTAAACCAAAGGAGAGAATGAAACTTCTTGCTCGACCAGAACTGTTGCTATTTAGAAATTTCTAAAAATTCAGAATGCATAATTTTCTTTCTTTATGATTTCTCTCAAGTTTCATAGCCATTGCTCATATAATGTCAAATACTCCTCACAATCTAAAAGCATTGAAAGCTTGTACTGGTTAGTAACTCCTCTCACAATCGCAGCTAATAGCTTGTATATAAATATAGCGTACCTACGCTATCTCGGGATCTGAAGCAGCTCCAGTGCCAGCTGTGACCCGTGTTAGATTAAACCAGCCTCGGTCGTTACATCTCTCCATCAACTGAAGACTCTGTTAGATTAAACCAGCCTCGGTCGTTACATCTCTCCATCAACTGAAGACTCTGTTAGATTAAACCAGCCTCGGTCGTTACATCTCTCCATCAACTGAAGACTCTGTTAGATTAAACCAGCCTCGGTCGTTACATCTCTCCATCAACTGAAGACTCTGTTAGATTAAACCAGCCTCGGTCGTTACATCTCTCCATCAACTGAAGACTCTGTTAGATTAAACCAGCCTCGGTCGTTACATCTCTCCATCAACTGAAGACTCTGTTAGATTAAACCAGCCTCGGTCGTTACATCTCTCCATCAACTGAAGACTCTGTTAGATTAAACCAGCCTCGGTCGTTACATCTCTCCATCAACTGAAGACTCTGTTAGATTAAACCAGCCTCTGTCGTTACATCTCTCCATCAACTGAAGACTCTGTTAGATTAAACCAGCCTCGGTCGTTACATCTCTCCATCAACTGAAGACTCTGTTAGATTAAACCAGCCTCTGTCGTTACATCTCTCCATCAACTGAAGACTCTGTTAGATTAAACCAGCCTCGGTCGTTACATCTCTCCATCAACTGAAGACTCTGTTAGATTAAACCAGCCTCTGTCGTTACATCTCTCCATCAACTGAAGACTCTGTTAGATTAAACCAGCCTCGGTCGTTACATCTCTCCATCAACTGAAGACTCTGTTAGATTAAACCAGCCTCTGTCGTTACATCTCTCCATCAACTGAAGACTCTGTTAGATTAAACCAGCCTCGGTCGTTACATCTCTCCATCAACTGAAGACTCTGTTAGATTAAACCAGCCTCGGTCGTTACATCTCTCCATCAACTGAAGACTCTGTTAGATTAAACCAGCCTCTGTCGTTACATCTCTCCATCAACTGAAGACTCTGTTAGATTAAACCAGCCTCGGTCGTTACATCTCTCCATCAACTGAAGACTCTGTTAGATTAAACCAGCCTCGGTCGTTACATCTCTCCATCAACTGAAGACTCTGTTAGATTAAACCAGCCTCGGTCGTTACATCTCTCCATCAACTGAAGACTCTGTTAGATTAAACCAGCCTCGGTCGTTACATCTCTCCATCAACTGAAGACTCTGTTAGATTAAACCAGCCTCGGTCGTTACATCTCTCCATCAACTGAAGACTCTGTTAGATTAAACCAGCCTCGGTCGTTACATCTCTCCATCAACTGAAGACTCTGTTAGATTAAACCAGCCTCGGTCGTTACATCTCTCCATCAACTGAAGACTCTGTTAGATTAAACCAGCCTCGGTCGTTACATCTCTCCATCAACTGAAGACTCTGTTAGATTAAACCAGCCTCGGTCGTTACATCTCTCCATCAACTGAAGACTCTGTTAGATTAAACCAGCCTCGGTCGTTACATCTCTCCATCAACTGAAGACTCTGTTAGATTAAACCAGCCTCGGTCGTTACATCTCTCCATCAACTGAAGACTCTGTTAGATTAAACCAGCCTCTGTCGTTACATCTCTCCATCAACTGAAGACTCTGTTAGATTAAACCAGCCTCTGTCGTTACATCTCTCCATCAACTGAAGACTCTGTTAGATTAAACCAGCCTCTGTCGTTACATCTCTCCATCAACTGAAGACTCTGTTAGATTAAACCAGCCTCTGTCGTTACATCTCTCCATCAACTGAAGACTCTGTTAGATTAAACCAGCCTCGGTCGTTACATCTCTCCATCAACTGAAGACTCTGTTAAATTAAACCAGCCTCGGTCGTTACATCTCTCCATCAACTGAAGACTCTGTTAGATTAAACCAGCCTCTGTCGTTACATCTCTCCATCAACTGAAGACTCTGTTAGATTAAACCAGCCTCGGTCGTTACATCTCTCCATCAACTGAAGACTCTGTTAGATTAAACCAGCCTCGGTCGTTACATCTCTCCATCAACTGAAGACTCTGTTAGATTAAACCAGCCTCGGTCGTTACATCTCTCCATCAACTGAAGACTCTGTTAGATTAAACCAGCCTCGGTCGTTACATCTCTCCATCAACTGAAGACTCTGTTAGATTAAACCAGCCTCGGTCGTTACATCTCTCCATCAACTGAAGACTCTGTTAGATTAAACCAGCCTCGGTCGTTACATCTCTCCATCAACTGAAGACTCTGTTAGATTAAACCAGCCTCGGTCGTTACATCTCTCCATCAACTGAAGACTCTGTTAGATTAAACCAGCCTCGGTCGTTACATCTCTCCATCAACTGAAGACTCTGTTAGATTAAACCAGCCTCGGTCGTTACATCTCTCCATCAACTGAAGACTCTGTTAGATTAAACCAGCCTCGGTCGTTACATCTCTCCATCAACTGAAGACTCTGTTAGATTAAACCAGCCTCGGTCGTTACATCTCTCCATCAACTGAAGACTCTGTTAGATTAAACCAGCCTCGGTCGTTACATCTCTCCATCAACTGAAGACTCTGTTAGATTAAACCAGCCTCGGTCGTTACATCTCTCCATCAACTGAAGACTCTGTTAGATTAAACCAGCCTCGGTCGTTACATCTCTCCATCAACTGAAGACTCTGTTAGATTAAACCAGCCTCGGTCGTTACATCTCTCCATCAACTGAAGACTCTGTTAGATTAAACCAGCCTCGGTCGTTACATCTCTCCATCAACTGAAGACTCTGTTAGATTAAACCAGCCTCGGTCGTTACATCTCTCCATCAACTGAAGACTCTGTTAGATTAAACCAGCCTCGGTCGTTACATCTCTCCATCAACTGAAGACTCTGTTAGATTAAACCAGCCTCGGTCGTTACATCTCTCCATCAACTGAAGACTCTGTTAGATTAAACCAGCCTCGGTCGTTACATCTCTCCATCAACTGAAGACTCGTTTTATTTCTGTTCAACACCTCTCAGGAGATTCTGTCACAATAATCTTTTGGATCTGGTGTGGAATTTAATTCCTGTTAATTTTTAATCGGTTTAAATATATACATGTGTGAAGCCGGAGTCGACCTTACCTGCCAGTACATTGATTCAGGTTCAAACAGGTTATTGGGGCGGGATAGCACAGTGGTAAGAGTGTTCGGCTTCGGATCAAGAGGCCCGTGGTTCGAATCCCGCCAGGGGAACGGCAACTTTGTCTGCAGTAGAGAACTGTTCAACACGCAGTAAGGTTTGGGTGCAATGCTACACTGAATTTCAGTGTAGTACCACCCATGGTTCGCTAGTTCCAGCCGCTGCTCGCAGGTTTCACCGCAGTGCATAACCACATGGCATTGTGGGCTTTCTCCCTGCCATAATACTAGCAGCGAGATATAAGTGAAATACTCTTGAAAGCGGCGTTAAACCCCAACTCACCTCACCTCAAACAGGTTATTTCCTGTAATACGATGACTCTGAATGATTATATTCAGCGGTTAAAAGGGATACACACTTTTTTGGATCAAGTTGAAACTTGTTTCAATTAATAATTCATCATTTGTAACTTCAATGCAATTAATAGGTAAAAAAGATTTTTGGATAGCAAGTTGTTTTTTGTGAACAGAAACCACGTTTCAGAATGTGGCAACTCCTCCATAAATCCTCCTGATGAAATGCCCTTCAAAGACTTCACAACGATAAATCTGCTGATTCGGTAATATTTCCCTTGATAAATATCATTGGCCAATATCAGATGACCAATCAGAATTCAATCTGTTTCTTCAACCAGGTATAATGATGAAGCCTCAACCAAGCCTTGTGGTTATTTGGTGTTTGATTGCAGCAATTGCGTCAGTCGCTTATTGCTGATATATTTAAATATTCCTGATAAATAAAGGCAGTTTTTCCTAAGCATGACAAGCATGACACATTTTCAATTTGATTGGGAATTAAATAAAGGCAGTATTCTTAATAACGACAAGCATGACACATTTTCAATTTACTTTGGAATCTAAATTTACTGCTGAACTAATCAGAGCGATATTATTCTGAACTGGGTAAATTAGAGGAATTGCAGCTAATTTACGGAGGTAATATTCCTGGTTCGGCCATGGATCCGGTTGTGATACAACAGCAGATATAGGGTTAATATGATTATAATTCAAATTCAATTCACAATTATTCCCTGGCACTCCTATGGCACAGTTTATGACATTGATTTTCTGGAAAATTTAGTTTGGCTCCCGATCTTGTGTAATGTATGCCTCGTCAGTTGCTATTGGGTAACACCTCCATTACGGGATGAGCCCTCTCCGAGTGGGGAGTGAGTGATATATTGTCAGTCCTACACGCTTCCATTACACACGATGGTGTCAGTAGATCATTGTCAGGTCATGATTTCTGGAGTCTCCGGGGAACTAGTTATTCCTCCGACCGATTCTTTTGGCTAATCTGATATCACCTTGCAACTCTGTCAGGCAAATGAGTCATTCCGGTTGAATATTTGTTCCAGTTTGTGGAGCCGGGAAGTACAGTGGTTAGTGTGTTTGACTTTGGATTAGGATATTTCGAGTTCGAATCCTACCAGGGACATAGCATCTTTGTTTTAAAGGGACACTGTATCGAGGATAAAAATGAGTCTCATCTTTATCTCACTAAGCTGATTAAAGTGTCTGCTAACGAGTTACGCTTCACTTCACTGTCTATGTGCGGTAGATTTTATTACCAATTACAACAATTGTCTGAAATTCGGTGTCTGTGACTTGTTAGCAGACATGTTAATCAGCATAGGTAGATACACATGATCTGATTTTTATTCTCGACACGGTGCCCCTCTAAAGAACTGTTTAAAGAATGTTTGGGGCAATACTACATAGAATGTTTAGCACGGTACAATCTTTGGTTTCCTAGTTTAAGTTGAGGCTCGCAGGTTTCACCCCATTGCATAGCTACAAATCACAGGCCTTCTCCCTCCAATAATACGAGCATCCACGATTCAGGTGTAATACTCTTGAATCGATGCTTAACCCAAAATACCTATACTCATCTGCTTCAAACTGTTTGAGAGGCATTCTAGAAGTTGGTGTGATGAAGAAGAAAAATATTTTATTTACCATATGCTTGATAACGGTATAAGGATCTATACCGAAACGTCGCTATTGTTAATAAAGAAGTTGATCATCCATAAAATATTTGTCTTCTTCATCTGCTTCAGTTGTAACATCAGGAAGCCTCCGACTATAACTGGTAGTTAGACAGTCAGGGTAACACAGTCCTGTCTTTGGTCTGGTCTGAAGTCTCACCAATTTCTCTTATATCTTAACCCTTTATCTGCACCTCCAGAAATATATCCGGTTTCCTAATTAGTGGCTAAACTTAGATCATCATCTATAGCCGTAGGCTTATCAGAAGTAATCAAAGCCAGTGAAGCTGGCTGTTCTAGGACTAGTAGTACCGCCAGGGGCACGGCAACTTCGTCTGCAGTACAGAGCTGTTCTACACGCAGTAAGGTTTTGGTACAATGCTACACTGAATTTCAGCTTAGTACGACCCATGGTTCGCTAGTTCCAGCCGATGCTCGCAGGTTTCACCGCAATGCATAGCCACATGGCGGTGCGGGCTTTCTCCCTGCCATAATACTAGTAGCCGCGATATAAGTGAAATACTCTTGAAAGCGGCGTTAAACCCCAACTCACCTCACCTCACCTAGGACTAGACATTACCAAGGTGGAGTAAAAGGGCTGAGTCAGCACATTGATCTCTGTCTAATTTGTGGTATGTGTGGCGTGTCTTCCCTCGATTATATCGTCAGTCCTGGTTGAAAGATGGGTAATTATCCTCTACTAGACTGTAGGAAGAAAATTCTCTAACGAATGATGTCCCTACTTCGCTACAAGATAAGCCTGAACTGATGAAGAGAACCAAAGTCAAACTTGACAGATTTTTTTTGTTCAAATGACAAAATTTAAGAAGACAAGATTTTCTTTATTGTCACGATACACAACACTTCAGAGTGTATGGTTACTCCTTCATCAAGTTGAAGTGTGTACTCCGAAACGCTTTTGTATCTTCACAATAAAGAAAATCTTGTCTTCTTCTGTATTACACAATCTAAAAGACTTGTCAATATATTTGTTTAAATCATTTAACAAAAGGCTATGTTCAAGTCATATTTGCTTGAGCCGTCACCTGTCCTTCTGGCTATGTTTTTAATGCTAATTGTATAATGAAATCCAGCTGATGGAGGAGAAGACACATTATGAAATGCAGTCTCTTCACAATATAGAAGTTGTTTTCCAGAAATCTTGTTTTCTTATGAAAGTGACCCTGTTCACAGGTAGACGACAAAGTAAGAATTCAAGAAACATAGAAGGAACACTTCGTTTAGGACCCTTTGCTTAACTCTTTCCTATATGCCTTGAATAAAAACTGCCAGATTTTCATGATATATTGAATAGATTGTATGTAAACACAAGCATATCACAGTTTATTTTCCTCTACTGATGAAATATGATAGTGTTGAGGTGTTTCCTCCTATGACAAGGAGAGGTCTGTGATGGAGTGGGTTTGTATGACGAGGAGAGGTCAGTGATGGAGTGGGTTTGTATGACGAGGAGAGGTCAGTGATGGAGTGGGTTTGTATGACGAGGAGAGGTCTGTGATGGAGTGGGTTTGTATGACAAGGAGAGGTCTGTGATGGAGTGGGTTTGTATGACGAGGAGAGGTCAGTGATGGAGTGGGTTTGTATGACGAGGAGAGGTCAGTGATGGAGTGGGTTTGTATGACGAGGAGAGGTCAGTGATGGAGTGGGTTTGTATGACAAGGAGAGGTTTGTGATGGAGTGGGTTTGTATGACGAGGAGAGGTTTGTGATGAAGTGGGTTTGTATGACGAGGAGAGGTCAGTGATGGAGTGGGTTTGTATGACAAGGAGAGGTCAGTGATGGAGTGGGTTTGTATGACGAGGAGAGGTTTGTGATGGAGTGGGTTTGTATGACGAGGAGAGGTCAGTGATGGAGTGGGTTTGTATGACAAGGAGAGGTCAGTGATGGAGTGGGTTTGTATGACGAGGAGAGGTCAGTGATGGAGTGGGTTTGTATGACGAGGAGAGGTTTGTGATGGAGTGGGTTTGTATGACGAGGAGAGGTTTGTGATGGAGTGGGTTTGAACTATGGAGACTGATCACATGAAATCTTATTTATATTTGTAATCAATATTGAACATTTAGATAGCTGAGCTGCCCCAGTTAATATATTCGCTTGAATACTGACACATTGAACTGGGTATTTGGTTGCACAGAACTGTTAATCTATATCGCCTCATCTTAGCTCATGTTTGCCCTGATGATTCTGTTATTTCTAATAGGTAGGTTGGATAGTGGTTGCAGTGGGTTCAACTTTGGATGAGAAAGTCTGGGGTTTGATTCCCATACATGGGCTTGTCAACTTTCTTTGCAGTTAAGGTTTGAGGATTTAGAAAGACTTTGACCGCTTACAGCTTTCACTTCAATGCATAGCCACAATAATAAATGGCGCTTTCTTCCTGCATGAAGATTAGCTGACATGACATAATGAAATAATGTTGAAAGAATTGTAAAACATCACCTCCCCTCCAATCAAGTCTTTGCAATGAAGCATTTTCATAATTTCTCTAATTCTTGCTGGACTTGCATCATGCTTTCCTTGCATGGATTCCATTTGTTGGATGAGCCTGAAAGTACAGCTATTACTGAAGTAAAGAACTCTTTCATTCTCTGGGTTGAAGAAGTGAATAAATGTAGTGAACGTTTTACTTAACAAAGCAATTTTGTTTGACAAGAAAATGGTCTAATTTTATGGTCTGAATATCTCTGTTTGTCATTTTCTCAGACTAAATGTTTCAGGGTAGTTTCCATTTTACAAACTGACGACTTCAAAATGTCAAGACATATCTTGCACAAAATCTCTCTTCTTTCTGTATAAACTCTCCATTTGTCATGAGTACAATGTCTCAAGTTGCCCATGAATCAAGCCTTTGGCATTAAAAACCATGAATATCATAATATGAATGAATGAATATCAACTCAAAGGTGTATATCTCATCCGGTGCAGACGTACAGGAAGTTGAGTGAAGCACTCCCTAGTGGTGAGTCGCACTGTCATCCAAGTCATACCGAGCTGATGTACTGAAGTAATGCTTTCAGTTTATTAGATAAATCTGCTTTTTTATTCCGGAGATGCTCGGAGAGATCTGATGCAATTAGTCTCTAGCTCTGATTTGCAGGTACTGGTCCTGCACGGAGGACGCGTGCTTGACATGTACATAATCGATGCAAGTTTGTTGCAAAGCAAATTACAAAAGAAAACATACCTCTGTGTTTTGTTAGGCTATTGACTCGGTTCATTTCGGGACCGGAAAATAGGAAATGAAGACATGTAATTGGATTTTGGAAGCGAAAGCTGAGGTGAAGTTTGAGAGAAACGAAGAGGCAATGGAAGACAAATGGGATTCGGAAGAATATGTATTGTTCAAATAATCACTGTAGTCGTCTTCTTAGATTATTTTTTTGAGGGATCCAAATTGATTTTGTCTTTGTGTGAAGTAACTATGAAGTTCTGCAGGCATACAAACATTACTTTGAATAATTGATTGCCTTGAGGATTGAGAAAATACGATATAAACGCAGACCCGCGTCCCTGGGGGGCTTCTGGGCATGATTTGTTTAATCCTGATAAATATGTATGTATCCTCTCAAAGTGCTTAGATGTCCCAACAATTGCACTAATGTTTCTGGATATAGCTGGAAATTGTTCCCAAATTATCCAGAGAATTCAAAATGTTTTCATAATAAGATTAAGACAATTTACAGATAAAGGATATTATATATATGAGTGTTTATGTCATACTATGTTTGACACAAGAGTGCCAGAATATTTATATTTTCATAGCTATAGTAAGGGATACAAGGAATGTGTATCAACTGTCAATAGATGTGTTGTGTTTAGGGACAGTTGATGTTAAACACAATGTACTGATTGTACTCAAAGCTAAGGACCATCCTTATTTTAAAGTTTGAAGTATTTAATAACTCACAATATATTCAATATAGTGCTTGAATATTGAATAGTTGGGTGTTCCTTAGCGATCTTTAAGGATTTTTCAATACTTTGGAATTTTCACAATTAATTTTATCACAACAAAAATATATCTGATATCAGAGATTTAATTCAAACTACTACAAAGAAATCCAGAATACTTCACCTTTTCAGTAAACTTATGAACCGTAAGCAGATTTAACCCCTGATGGTCTTATTGCTCAAATAAACTGACCTCAAAGCCCATTTCATTATATCTTTAACCTGTAGAGATCCGTGGGCCAAATCAAGTGTCCTACAGTATCGGACAACATCTAACCTGCTGACATCCAGCCATTGATTCTGCATCTCGTATACATCCTACATGATCTCGTATCACGAATGGTTTGACTCTGGTAGCATTATGAATATACTTGGTACCTCTGGTCACCTGTTTGTCCATTTAGTAATTGAGATCCGGGTTGACCTTTCAGTCTATTTGGACTTATAGATAGATTCTCATTGGGTGTCCAGACAAAGGTCATTGTCCATTTTGATTGGTGAATATTCCGATGGATGTTTCGCTCCCCTCAAAATGGGATGAGGTGCTGTTCATTTGCACATTTTCTGTTGCCCTTGGTGAAGCCAACTGGTGACTGTAATCCAACTCCTGACTTACTTATCCGCTTTTGATCAGCTTTCTTCATGGATTCATGATCTTATTGTTCAACTTTGATCTACCACGCAGTGACCTTGAAGTTAATAAAATGGTGATACAAGTCCACGTATTCTCGAAGATAACTGACCAGAACAACCCAACAGTCTACAGCAATACAAAGAGAGCTTCAAATGTGGTCAGCCTGAACTCTCCTGACAATTCCTCTAATAAGCGGCAGACAACAAAAAACATTAGAATGAGGAATAAGTGCTTGTTCTCGATAGCACAGACTGTACCACATGTTCGCATTGGTATTGTCAGATTTATTGATATTTGATATTTTTTTTGTGATATTTTAATCGCTGGGTGTTACCGTGTATGATAAGTTTCTCTAAAAGAATTAGACCTCAAATAAGATAAGATAAGATAAGATAATTCTTTGATGTCAATTGGAAAGTTGTTGTACACTGTTTTCAGGTAAAACAAAAATACAAAAAATTTATATATCACATAGAGATAAATATATATACAATACACACATGTATAAACCAAGTTACATCATTCACAATTAGATCACAGTTAAATCAAGTCACAAATTCACCCAAATTCACCCCACACCCCCAACCTGCCCCAATCACACCCCACCCCAGTTTTACACACAGTCTCTTTTCTTATTTAATTCCTGTATACCAGATACAAATAAGGGCCAGACCACCAACAAGTGCCAGGACCCAATAAACGTTATGCCGCTAATACACACCATGCTTCATCCAAGCACCTCGTCCAAAAATGAAAAAAAAACTTATTTGAGGAAATACAGTATTTCACTCTGTAAGCAATTTTCACTATCAGGATGATCCCCAGTTTCCTTTGACCTTTCAGTGAGAATAAATGAAACGCGTACGTACATGTACGTTTACTCATCGACTGCTGATGTTCACAACAGGACAAGGCATTTTATCACAAATTTCGGAAAGTTTCTGATTGTAGATATTTATACGATTCTATGAAATATTCAGAGCCGTGTTATCTCTAAGTGAGTGGACCATACAGTGCTTTTAGTTCAAGAGAGGAGATCAATATAATATCAGCTCATTCTCTCTCAATCAGCAGGGAATCTTTCTTTAATACTGATTAATTCTCTATCCATGTTCATTCAACGATTTGTGGGGGTTTAGCGCGTTCGGCTTCGGATCAGGAGGTCCGTGGTTTGAATCCCGCCACGGGCACGGCAACTTTGTCTGCAGTAGAGAACTGTTCTACACACAGCAAGGTTTGGGTGCAATGCTACACTGAATTTCAGTGCAATTCCAGCCATGGCTCGCAGGTTTCACCGCAATGCATAGACACGTAGTGTTGCGGGCTTTCTCCCTGCCATAATACTAGCAGCCGTGATAAAAGTGAAATACTCTTGAAAGCAGCGTTAAACCCCAACTCACCTCAACTCAACGATTGGCTTGAAATTGTGTGGTTTTTGTTAAATACACATGTTAGTGTTTCATCTTGTGTTGATCCAGAGGGGATGTAACAATTGGATATTTCAGCTTATATTGTTAGAAACAGTTGTGATAGGCTTTTAATTCATCAGCTGGGTATTCAGTGAAACATTAGTCTTTTGGTTTTAGTGATGTTTAAAGAAAGGGTTTTATCAAGGTTTTTTGTGGAAACGAAATTTATATACTTTGATGGCCTTATATTTGACAATTTGATAGATTGTGATCTGTGGGGTTTGGGATTTGGTTTGTAGTTTATGATGCTTTGGCCTTGAATTAAGTGTCTTTTTGTGTGGAGATTTTGGTAACTTTGATGTTTGTCTGTAGTTTTGAAGTGAAATAAAAGGTCATTAACGAGGATGACACTCACTGATGAATATTCGCAGTATACTTTATGATAGAGGAAAAGATTACCACAGATGACAACTAATGAATATGGAAAAGACTTTGAGAATTACTTTTTAAAATGCAGTTTAAATTTGTTTAATTGAACTGGGAAACTGTTTATTTCTCCTGAAGTTCATCAAACATGAAAGGTGATGAGTAGGCAAATGTTGGCTATCACAAACCACTTTTTGTCAAATGGCATTTGAACTCTGCAAATATTTACCGTTCTCAGTCAACCTAGAATCTCTTGCTGTTGTGACACAACAGTCTAATTAGGGAGTATTGATAAATGTTGTTCTGCGCGGTATTGTCGACTATAATGATATTGTCATACAGGTATGGAAATGTCGTTAATCACCAGGCTCCCTGCATTATCTGCACACCTTGGGCAGGTGAATTAACGAGATACGCTACAATACACAGTTGTAGTTGTGCTGTTCTATACAGAATCAAGTGTTTGCCCGATTCACTTTTATTGATGTTGTGGAAATATTGACTAGCGTATTTAATGGCGGGTTTCTGAGAAGCGATGCGGGTTGTTATTAATGTTTCCAGTATCGATATCGCCGCTTGCAGGACCTGGGCAATAGGATTACAATCATCGAACTTGATGATGATGAGAAATGGTGTCAATAAATAACAAACTTCTGTTATAGCTTTCTGAAATTGTGTTTTTGGGTCCTCAAGGGATAATAATTCTCATGAGGTACGGAATTTAATCATTTTATTCCTGACTCTGCAATAAACTGCTTACTGAAACAATTTATAATAATTTTTTGCTCATCTGCACTTTTAGAAGTGGCGTATACAGAACTTTTAATACATACATAAAAAAAAAGTTATATGAAATACAATAAGTGTAAATTCTGTTTTTAAAAAAAAGAATTTAATAACAATGCAAAAGTGTAAAATAATCCTTTCAATTAGCTCTCTAAAAATAATTCAATTCTATTTGTAAAAATTTGTAAAATAAACTAGTCATCCGACTCTGTATATTTTCAATTCAATTTGAAAAAAGGTACTGGTACATATGAAATAAAGATTCAGTTTTGTAGAATTAACCATTCAATGAGAAATAAACAGATTATAGTTATCAACTTCAGTTATAGAAACAAAGAAAGACAAATAAACAGATTATAGTTATAAACCTGTGTTATAGAAATAAATAGAGAAATAAAAGATTATAGTTATAAACCTGTGTTATAGAAATAAATAGAGAAATAAAAGATTATAGTTATAAACCTGTGTTAATAGAAATAAATAGAGAAATAAAAGATTATAGTTATAAATCTGTGTTATAGAAATAAATAGAGAAATAAAAGATTATAGTTATAAACCTGTGTTACCGTAATTCTTCCTTAATTTCGCCCCCTCTATAAGTTCGCCCACGTAAGTTCATCTGACAGCCATTTTTCAAAATACCTTTCAAAATTACGACAGTGTACCAGAAGTTCAGTATTGACAAATTAAAAATTCGACCACATTCCAAATTTTGAAAACAAATTATTTACAGTCATGATATACAATCATCTTGTGATTTCCTTTCAGTGAGTTTTATGAGGAAAGCGCGTATTTTTTTTTACAATATTTTGGGAAATGTTTTAGCTTTATCACGCTTGTCACAAGACATTCTAATCTATAAATGATGTATTTTCACACTTCTCAATTTATTCACTTACTGTACTTATGACATACCTTTATTAATTAGAATGATGATACATCTTATCATATTATCCATTATCAATGATTTCATTTTTCGTAAATGAAAAGGCAGCAATCACTTCCGTGTGAGGCTATAAATATATATCACTTAGACTGTCAACACGGTAATGCTACACTATGAATTGAGTTTGTATTGAATTTTCTGATTGGCTAAGAAAAGGGAAGTCCCAAAGTTAACCAATCATAAGGCTTATAACATCTGGATGTTTGCTGGGGAGACTTGAAACAGTCACATGACTAATGATAAGTTTTATAACATGTGGATGTTTTCTGGGGAGACTTGAAACAGTCAATTGACCTAGTTCATTAAAGTCTGCAGTGAAGTCACTGGAATAGTCTATTTTGAGTAGGGATGACTGCATGGGATGTTGTTTGCCTTTCCATTTTTGGTAAGTCAATTTACTTATCAAATGATTAAATACTGTTGGAATATTATGACAGATGTTAGCTCATACTTACAAATATATTCAGTTTTAAAATCTGAATATGTAATAAATTGTTTCAAAGTTTTGTGACTTGTTAATCCCTACATACAAATAGACTCAACCAAACACCCAGAGAGACGACCGTCCACTGTCGTAGATAATCAGAACCATATATGTTGAGGTATATGTTTCAAAATATTAATAATAATTAGTTTACATAAATTAAGCCTTTCAAAAGTAATAGAATTATTCAGCTGTCATTGTTTATATTTGTAATTTCTTGCAAAGCAAGCTTGTTGATATATTCTACTTGATTGCCATACAGTGCCGTTTCAAAAAAAGTTGACTGAGAAAATATGCTTCCTAACTTGACTTTCATAGCAACAGACAATGGTTCATATTATAATTTATTGATGAATTTTACACATAGGACTCTGAACTAATGCAACAATAGTTAGGATTGGTGTATTGTTTTTTTCTCAGTTCTATACGCTTGCTAGAAGGGAATTCCGTAATGACGATAGTCCGCTGTGATTGGTTTATACTAATATAGCAACCAATCAGATTGTACTTCCTTTGAAAACATGTGGACAGCCAGCGATGCAAGACATGCACGCTAAAGCTAAATTACGATTCTTATAATTTCAAATTTCCTGATTTATTTTGTCAAATCTAAGAACATAACAATTCAACTCCAGATTATTATTGTTTTAATTCATGGTACACAATTTAAAATCCAAATGACATTCAAATTTCACAGAAACAATAAATTGAGAATCGCGTGGCTTCGCCGATCGTAACTTGTCTTCTGAAGAAGAAAAATGGTGTATTAGTGCATTATATGAATATAATTAGTTACCATATACAAACATAATTAAAAAATTTTGCTATCTAATATTTACGAAGTGTGTAACCTTCTTTTTCAAATTGGTTTTAAACATTTATATGAAAATCTAAAATTTCGACAAAGATGGCGCACAGACGAAGGTGAGTGGTGATAATTTCGACCGTGAACATTTCGTTAAAATATTTGGAAAATTTGAGGGTCGAAATTATGGAAGAATTACGGTATAGTAATAAATAGAGAAATAAAAGATTATAGTTATAAACCTGTGTTATAGAAATAAATAGAGAAATAAAAGATTATAGTTATAAATCTGTGTTATAGAAATAAATAGACAAATAAAAGATTATAGTTATAAATCTGTGTTAGAGAAATAAATAGACAAATAAAAGATTATAGTTATAAATCTGTGTTAGAGAAATAAAAAGAGAAATAAAAGATTATAGTTATAAATCTGTGTTATAGAAATAAATAGACAAATAAAAGATTATAGTTATAAATCTGTGTTAGAGAAATAAATAGACAAATAAAAGATTATAGTTATAAATCTGTGTTATAGAAATAAATAGACAAATAAAAGATTATAGTTATAAATCTGTGTTAGAGAAATAAATAGACAAATAAAAGATTATAGTTATAAATCTGTGTTAGAGAAATAAAAAGAGAAATAAAAGATTATTGTTATAAACCTGTGTCATAAAAATAATTAAAGAGAAATAACAAGTTATATTTATTAACCTGTGTTAGAGAAATAAATAGAAAAATAAAAGATATAGTTATAAAACTGTGTCATAGAAATAAATAAAATAAAATAACAAGGTTACACTAATGAGCCTGTGTTTATAGAAATAAATAGAAAAATAAACAGACTATAGTTATGAACCTGTGTTACAGAAATAAATAAAGAGAAATAAACAGAAAATAGTTATAAACCTTGAGTCATAGAAATAGATAAAGAGAAATGAACATACATAAGATATGAACCGGTGTTATAGAAATAAATAGAGAAATGAACAGATATAAGTTATGAACGGATGTTATAGAAATAGATAGAGAAAAAAACAGATTATAGTTTGAACCTGTGTTATTGAAATAAATAAAGGGGAATCAACAGATTACAGTAATGAATCTGCGAAATAGAGAAATAACCAGAATTCAGTTATTAACCTGTGTTGTATCTGTATAAGCATGTACTGTGACCTTGTCGCGAGCATGATGTTGTATCCACGTCGTGTTGTACACTTCATCAATAGCTGATCAATGAGACAACACTGTTCCACCATCCTCCATCAATATTAACTCTTGTACAGTACTCTTTGTAGACTATATCGAACCATCTCTTAGATTTTTAGTTTATTTAACTATGTACGTAATAAGTCAACAAATAAACCTTGAAGGAGAAACGACCCACAACACACAAGGGTGGGATGGCTCAATGGTTAGCGCGTTTGGCTTCGGATTAAGAGGTCTGTGGTTCGAATCCCGCCACGGCAACTTTGTATTTTTGTCGAGAACTTCTACATGCAGTAAGGTTTGGGTGCAATGCTACAGTGAATATCAGCGCAGTACCACCCATGGTCGCTAGTTCCAGCCGGTGGTCGCAGGTTTCACCGCAATGCATACCGTATATTACCGGGTATAAGTCGAGAATTTGGTACCAAAAATTAGGGGGTCAAGGAGGGGGGTCGACTTATACACGGGGTCTATATTTCAGACCAAAAAATCTAGAGGCCAGGTAAGTATCTGCCAGCCCAGCAAGTCGAACGGACGATGTTTACACCGGAAACAATTCACAAACATCGATGTCCAGTCAATATTAAAATCATTGAATAAAAAACATATGCTTTATTGTTATCTTTTAAAATACAAATATAGCGTGATATATGAATAAAAAATAACATTTCAATCACGAAAGTTCATTAAAGTTTATATTATAATCTTCACTATTACCTGACAAACATCGATCGATATCTAGCCTTGATGTAAGTCCAGTGACCCGATAAGGTCACGTGGACCAATGTGATTCTACATAGAAGCCGGTGACATGCGAGATAGATACTCATGAAAAAATAATCAAGTGTTTACGCAGTGAGAAGTGCAAATTACTGGTACGAGTAGACGTATAATTTCTGAGATGTTCTAACATAATAGCATATATTAAAAAATATTTAGAGAAATGTAAATTGCCGATTGTCATTGTATTGTTACTGCGATGTTCACAATTCATTTTGTATAATAGTGTATATTCAATACGTGTTGACGTGTGATTAAGGTTGTGAATAGATTTGTTAATTGCCAGTCAGGGTAGTGATTCATTAGCGCATCCGGTAATTATCTAAGCTGTGATGTTTAATTAACATTAATTGATAGTATTTAACAGTAATGAAAGCCTGTCACTTCTCATCTCAAAAGTAAAAGAAATGTCTTTTTTCGTCTTTTTCTACTAGGTTACAATTTAACTATTCACCGGTTATCTAAAAAGTTTTGTCAACATGTTGGTCGTAGTTTATTCGGCTTGATGAGAGGAAAATGTAATTTGATAGAAACAAATAATAACAGACACCGTGAGTCACAAGTTGTATTTTTCTATTGGTTATTTACAACGTCTGAAAAATAAATTATCCTTTAATAATATTTAGGGCAAAACAATTGATAAGCCGATCGATGTCACTGCTTACCAATCGCCGCTGTGTTGACATTTGGGCATGTCGACTTGTCACTCGGTGTCAGTCAGCACGTGGTAAAAAGGGGGGTCGACTTATACATGAGATATACGGTTTTGACCAGTATTTGGGTAGTTGAGAAAGGGGGTCGACTTATACGCGGGGTCGACTTATACCCGGTAATATACGGTAGTCATCATGGCATTGCAGGCTTTCTCCCTGCAATAATACTAGCAGGCATGATATAAGCAAAATACTCTTTCATGCGGCGTTAAACCCCAACTCACCTCACAACACACAAGAGTCACTGCCACAATACCAGAATGTAGTTACATGTTTCTGAATCCGGATCAACCAATCAAGGACGGTTAGTTTTTCCTGAAGTATATCGGCATGCTGTCACCCCGATCTAACTGCTTCTAGACAGAAGTTTTTATAGATAAACCTTGTTTACAGGGAAATGTACAGGAGACTAGTGATCTGCATTACACAAAGCAACAAGCACCTGTTGACAAAATCAAATCCTCTGTTTAAAATCTGAACAGAATCTGTTTCAAAATCTAACAAGTAAAAGGTTAATATATAACACAAGATTAGATACAACCAATACATTAATATAAAAATACGAAAAATTTCAGGCTCAAATAATTTAGAAAATAAAAATGGCAAAATTTAAGAAAAAATATAAAAAGTTACCCGCCCAAAATAAAAGTTACCAGGTTACGGCCTGTAGAACAGGGCTTTTTGCATACACTGATAAAACACAACAAAAAACAATTTTAAAAAATCTCAGTCTCGTTATGATAAAAAAATAATTTTCATCAATTTTGTTTTATTTACTCTTAAATCACAGCAACATTCCCATAGTAACATAATTCTCTCAATGAAGTGGAAATTCTCTCAATGAAGTGGAGATTGATTGGTTGACATCCGTCAGCCCCGGTTGATTCCTCCTTTGTTTCTGCGATGTCATGTCAAGGCAGTTTGCGATCAATCGTTGATCAATGAAAACACAGCCGCAGTTCTCCTCGGGCTAGTCTTTGATGTCTTCTCCTTGTTTCGTGTTATATGAAATAGACGGAGCAGGATACCTGTACATGTAAAGAGTTGTTTAAAATAGGATAATTAAATGAATTGAATCATCTGTCTTGGATGTCTTTGTCTTTTCTAAATGTATAGAGGTTTGAATATTAATGATGGATAGCTTTCTTGTATTTTGCAGGCTAAAAAACAAAACTTGCATTGTCTTAAATGAGTGTTTTCTTAGGGATTTTTTCAAAGAATTATTTGTTCTTTTATTTTCTTATTTTTTGTTGAAATAAAACAACAAAAAACATTGTAATGGTAAACCTTGCGAATGAGGATATATATTTTAAATATATATTTTGAATATGTTAAATGAAATCATTGTGATAAGTAAAGTAATTACCAGAAGATATATATACAGCAGTGTGCATGTTATTTTAGTGTAGCATAAACAATTTTCATGATCATGACAGTGAACGAAAACATATGAAATTCAACATGATTGTAATCTAACATCTTGAGATTATGTTTATAATATTTAAAATCAATAATTTTGAGCATTGTTTTGGAAAATGACTAGGTATTGACTAGGTATTTCTACAGTAAAGTCACTTCCCCATTGCCACCATTATATAAGCAGACCAAAAGGGCTGAAAAAATAGACATACCTCAGTAATAAGTTAACCGTTTTGTTAAATAAATAAATTATTGTATCCAAAATCAGAAATTTGGTATGTGTTGCAGAGTAGATTTCCTGTTTCAGTGAAATATTTTGAAAATTGAGATAATTAAAATGATCTATGCTACACTGAAATAACATGGGACCTTATGGGAAAATTGCAATTCTTGCAAGACTTTTGGCACCATGCTGTATATATATATGATGTTGCTGCAGATGATTATGATGGCAGTGACAAGAACAATGAGTTTGATGATAATGATGATGACAAACAATGAACTTGATAAAAGTTATGACGAACAATCACGGTGATAAAAATGATGATTTCAACAATGAAAAAGACTTTTTGCCTTGACAGCAGCTGTCAACATTTCTATATTGATATACTAGCCAGGAAGTTAAATGTTTTATCCTCAAGTCAGAAAGACATGACTATCGCATATTATCATTCACATGCAGGTAAATCCATTCCTATCAGGTATTGCAACAGGAGGAAGCTAATTGATGACTGAAGTTGATCTCGGTGCAGTGTGTCTGAGATGTGTATTGTTAAGGTGATTCATTACCGTCGTGTTGCCAGGTTATATAATAGACTCAACTTCCCCGCGTACTTGCGCCTTTGTTGTCAGAACTGATTGATGACTGAGAGATAAATGGTTTTTATGACTGATAAGTTATTCACCCATTATAATAATAACTGATAAGTTATTCACCCATTATAATAATAATAACAGCACATAAATTTTAAATGTCCTCGATAGAAACTGTGGAACAGAATAACAGTTTGGATTGCATTGGATTAATGACTATATTGTATACACTTCAGTATGCTAGATTTGTTGGTTTGTTGGAATATTTTGTTTCCAAAACAAAATGTTAAAAAATGCATAATTCCATTTACTTTGTTTATTTTTTCATTCATCCATCCATTTATTCATCCAAACAGCTATTCTTCCATCCATCCAATCGTCCATCCATACATACATCCATCCATTCATTCATCCATCCATCCATCCAGCCACTCAATCACTAGCATGTGGTTCTCCATCATCCATCCATCCATCCATTCATCCATCCATCCATCCATCCATCCATCCATCAATCCATCTATCTAGCCACTCAATCACTAGCAAGTGGTTCTTTGAAAATATTAACATATATTATTTTAAATGTATGTCAAATTATGATAT
The DNA here is from genome assembly GCA_936450465.1 of Gibbula magus. NCBI lineage: Eukaryota > Metazoa > Mollusca > Gastropoda > Trochida > Trochidae > Gibbula > Gibbula magus. The sequence goes on along the minus strand of OW388295.1, from coordinate 4,485,746 downwards.
AAAAATATATACTTAAAATAGTTTCAAGTTTACATTATTCTCACATAGCTTGTGTTATTTATAACTACTTACCGGTACATTTTTCTCCGTTTCAGTTATTGAACAAAACATAGAACAAGAAGAACATTCAAACAAGTCGTCTGCTGACCTCCGGATTAGAAAAACACAGGTAATTTCCTCCACGCAACTTAGAATATAATAATAACTATTCATTCATTCAGCTACTCATCAACTTAAATATCATATGAACATCGTAATTTGCACAAACTACACAAAGGTCTTTCAAAATTGAAACTCAAAATTCATCATTTGCTGAATGTATATTTTAAATAAAGCTACAGATGGATTGAATATTGAATTTGAATAATTGAATTTCTTTCATTGAATTATGATGTAACTGATACATGAATACTTAAAGGCGCTGTAGCACGTTTTTTCGCTCAAATAAGTCGATGAAATGTATTTGAAAAATAATGTCAACAATAGTAAAACATCCTTCTCTCTTCGGAAAATAAAGTTAAAACATGAGTTTACATGATTCAGTAAAGCCGTTGGAATCGTTTTAGTCATTCGAAATAATAAAATGTGTTCACAATAAAATGGCCGCCATGCAATTTTGGCTTTATACACAACACCGTTATTACCACTACGGATAATTGGTTTGTGTAATAAGATGTTTTACCATCTAAAGTAAATATAAATGACATAAACTATCATTATAAATGAGAAAATTTAAAAAATAAAATTTGCAAAAAACGTGCTACCTCTAGATTTAAGTTATAAATTATATATTTTCTGAACAGAATGCTGCAGTCCTTTCCCTCAATGATATTAACTCATATGTTAACTCTCTATTTATGCATAGCTGTGTGTTGAAATGGTTACAGTAGTAAAAATATTGCTAACCTATAACATATTGTGTTGAGATTGATTATGAAAAAACAAAATATTGCTGTGAATATCATGTAATTGAGTAGTTCACTGTTACTGACTAAATCGTGACAACTTTTTTTCGATTCCATTTACTGCCAGTAACAGCTGAGTCCACTAATATAAATAACAGATGTTTGAGTGTTCGTCAGTGTGAAGATATGAGTCATTTGCATTGAGAATGTTCAGAATATTATGTGCATTATTTTCATAGCTTTATTGTATTAACATGTAATAAAAACTATTTTGTCATAAACCTTTTTTTTCAGCAGATGAAGTTTGATTGATATTTGATAACAAATTTGTGTATTTCTCAAGAAATGAATGATAATGTTATTACGTATATATTATGATATTACAATGTTTCACAAATCATGTTATTTTCACTATATTTAATGTTTTTAAATACTTTATTCAGAATCCTAACGTCTTCAGTGCACACTTCGTTAGCATTCTTCAGATATTTACACTTGTCATAGGCCATTTGTACCTCTGAATCTGAAAGTGTTTTGTAACCAGATTTATCAAGATTGCTCCATAATCTACGAAACAAAACTCATCTTGTGGCTCATGTATTCAGGTTTGCATGCGACCGTATGAAAGTTTAAGGTGTCGGAGCTTAAAGGGACACCGCGTCTAGGATAAAGCTGAGATCAGATTTATCTACCTATGCTGATTAGCGTGTCCGCTAGGGAGTCACGCTTCACTTCACTGTTTTCATGGAGTTGGTTTTTATATATTACCAATTACATAACAATGTTATGTCTTTGGCTCGTTAGCAGACACACTAATCAGCACACGTAGATAAATCTGATCTCATTTTTATCCTCGACTCGGATCTTTGTTTTCAGTGTGATAATCAGAGGTTCAGAAATTGTCTACAATGTCCGTTACATCTATCTGCCAATTGGTGACGTTAATTTTATGTATGTCAAAACTGTTTTCACTTGCACAAGATTTTTGGAGAAGGAATTTTCAGTAAAAACAAGAAGGAATTTTCATTGTATACCAGAAGAAACTTTCACTCTGTTCCAGAAAAAAATTTCAGGATATGTGTTAATATTATAAATAACAACATTGCCTCCACTAGCTCTAGTTTACACTTGGCCATTAAATGATTTAGAAGAAAAATGGTATTCAGTATATGTATTAATTTTACACATGATATTATATACATGAATACCAAAATTTGTTTACCTAATGGTTAATTGCTCATGGGCAATTTAACAAAGATTGATATTTCTGCCCTAGATGGTAATTTTATCACAAATTATCGTCAGGCTACCTTATTTTTTAAACTATCAACAATGAGTCGACTTTATCATGCAATGTGCAACTTAGAAATAAACTTCTTCTCATAGAAAGTATGAATTCCGAAGGGAGCCTATTTAAACAAAAAACGACCCTATTTTTGTCAGCCTCAGACCACCTTACTTTTAAAACTCGCCAAAATGACTGGACTTTATCATGTAAACTGCAGGTGCTATATTGGTAGAAATAAACATCTTCTTGGAGAATGTTTGAATTCAGTAAGACAATCAAAACCATGGAAAATGACTATATTTTGGTCAAAGATTAAAGGGGCAGTAGCACGTTTTTTTCGCTCAAATAAGTCGATGAAATGTATTTGAAAAATAATGCTACCAATAATAAAACACCCTTTCTCTCTTCGGAAAATCAAGTTAAAAATGAGTGTACATGGTTCCGTAATGCCATGAGAATCGTTTTTGTTATTCGAAATGATAAATTGTGTTCACAATAAAATGGTCGCCATGCAATTTTTGCGTTATACGCAACACCGTTATTACTACTACTACTACTACTACTACTACGGACTTTTGGTTTGTGTTATAGGATGTTTTACCATCTAAAGTAAATATAAATGACATAATCTATCATTATAAATGAGAAATTTGAAAAAATAAAATTTGCAAAAAACGTGCTACAGCGCCTTTGAAGGTGCATCCATTGTGTTTCATAATTTTTTATTTGGCTTTAATACGTGCCAAAATACTATAAATGATTATTTCAGTTCGAATACTTTAATTCAACGTGCTGATTCATCCCCAATCACCAAATATATCATAATTACTAGTTTCCAAGTAAAACCGAGTAACATCATAATGCTTGGTGGAAACCGAATCTGCACGCCTCATTTACATACATAGTAGTTATAGGACCTATTTAACTTATCAACCTTAATTTGTCATTTTGTCTGTTATAAATAAAATTCCAAAATTTACGTTTGACTCATTGGTGTGCGGCAATTGTGATGCATTGTCCGGCTTTCGATCAGAAATCACTAATTTTACCTTCACATCGTCAGTATACTCAGACTATCATGAAAATGGTAGTTTTCGGTAATAGTTGGTACTTCTCTATAAAGTCACACTTTTTATAACGCTTGAAATATGTGACCCCCAACAACACAATGGATGTTCCTTTAAATTCTATATGCAGTAGTAAGTAACAGTCAGTATATAAAATGGTTGGCGAACATACGAGTACAGACTGATACAACGTACAGTGAGGGGCGTCGATATTTGTCAGGACAGTAAGATGATCAAGGGAATCGCTCATCCTGTGACCCTAATTCTATTGTAGTATGCGACTATCTCGCGTCAGTTTGTTGACGCTATGGGCGATTACAACAAGGCTCAGCTTGACTACCGAGAACGCTGCAAGAATCGAATACAGCGTCAAATGGAGATCAGTAAGACAAGGCCGTGTGACGGAGATTCTGTAGACCTAGATACCTTTATTATTATCATTCAGAGACTTTTGTTCATGCAAATCAGTTCTTTTCTGCCCCTCAAACAAATTCACGAGTTTGAAAACTTTAAAACTTGACAGTCAAGGTAACTATCAAAGATTACAGTCATAGTAAACATCCAAGATGGCTACCAGTTCAACTATCCAAGATGGCTGCCTGTTTAATCATCCAAGAGGCTGCCGTTTTAACTATCCAAGATAGCTACCAGTTCAACCATCCAAGATGGCTTTCATTGTAACTGTAAAATATGGCCGCCATCGTTACTATCAAAGAAGGACACTGTCCAAATCAGTAGCTAAGTTCGGCTAACTGAGGAAAGGGAGAGAACTGGTCTGTAGTGTTTTAGCTAGAAGCTGTTATTATTTTCAATTGCAGACGTGTGGCAGTTATTCATGATTCTTTGTCTTTTTTTCTGATACTCAGCATGCCACGTTATCACGCAAATTTGTTGAAGTTATGAACGATTACAACGCATGCCAGATCGACTATCGAGAGAGATGTAAAGGGCGCATCCAAAGACAGTTGGAAATCAGTAAGCTGAAGATTGCCTCCCTTGTTAGCCATTGAAAGCATGGTAGACGGCATGGACATTTGGAATTTTACTGGAAGGATCAGCTACAAACTAACAATTCACATCAAATTAATCTAGATTTACATTCATTTAGTCATTTTAATATTTCTACGTTATTTTAATTAGCCGTCACTTCAGTAGCAGCATGCTAGTAAGAACGAACTTTGAGAAACAGGAATATTTATCCCTTCGATTTTAAGTGATACATTTAGTTTTTGTACCAAATATTCTCACATTATGTTGTTCTGCATTTAATTATTTTGAGATTATTTAACTCTGACACATTTCATTGTAAGAAAATTCAAATTAACACAAAATCCAAATGATCTAAATACCTTGATTATCAAGCTTTGTCCTTTACGTTGAAGAAAAGAAAGTATTTGAGCAAAATAAACATATGCACCCAATTACTAATGAATTACTAACGAGTTATCACCTTGGGATAGATCAACACTCTGTATCAATTCAACCATTCCAAGATCATCTGTATTTTTCAACAAAAATGCTTACATTTAATTCATGAATGACGCCAGCAGAAGTTCGCGAAATTACTCTTGGATCGTACCAACATGCACGAGGGGATCGGTATACTTTAATCGTTTTGCATGTCAACATATATCTATATATATACATATATATTCAATATTTATTTCTAGGTATGATTGAAAGAGGATTCACCCAGTAAACTTAAAGTGCACCTAAAAATCTAAACATGCAATTTGCACCTCTTCCTCGTTCACTCAACACATACTCTTTCTAGACGTGCAGACATTCCTAGCGACACACGATAATTTACATCCATATTTTGCTGCTCTTAATGGCTCTGTTGCTTCAGCAGATTTTACTATTTAATCTAATTCAGTTCTCATATTATCCACAATAAATATTTTTACTTTTATCAGTCCAATTTCGTTCTCATATTTATCCAAGATTTAGATTCTTTTGTCATGAATATTTATAGTAATACTCCCAATTGTCATTTATGATTTCTTCATTTTGAATTAACGGAAATGAATTTGTACTTTTCATCAGATGATCAACATTATTTGAATATTTTAAAAAAAACTTGTAGAAAAATGAAAATGAACTATTGGTTTGGAAAAAACTTGTAACAATGTCATGAAAGAAACAGTGATTGAATCATCATGTAAAATTTCTTTTAAAAGGTTCCTCATAAGATCCTCGTATGTATGAGATAGTTTATTAACACCACCGGTGTCATGTTTCAGCCGGTAGGACTACAACCAATGAAGAACTTGAGGATATGTTGGAATCGGGCAATCCGGCCATCTTCACACAAGGGGTACGTCATGTAACCATGGTCTAAACCGACCATTATATACAGTCAGACTTGATTTGAGCAACTAAGATTTTCTTTATTTTGCAATCATCAAGAGAACACATGTGGTATTTTTTCAACTTAGGTAAACAGAATCTTCAAATGGAGTAAAAAAAAAAAATAATTATAGTGAAAGATAATCATGAAAATTGAAGGGACTTTGCTTAGAATGTGCCTCTGTTCACCCAGCAGCAGGCGTGAGTACCTGGTAAAACACTGGAAGGTTGACCTTCACATTTGAAAATTTTGTCATAGTTAGATCTTGCTGATTCATCACCTTAAATTCTGAAAATCTAAAAATCTTTTAAGGCCACCAAAAGTAGTAACTTGGTTCATGGATTTTTAGGGGGGGAAATGTAAATCATGGCATGAGGATCTGTGAACCAACTGAATAAATTTTTTGCCAAATAATTTTTCTGAAATGTGGAAATTTTTGTTTCAGATTATTATGGAGACGCAACAAGCGAAACAGACGCTGGCTGATATCGAGGCTAGACATAACGACATTATCAAACTGGAAAACAGTATACGAGAGCTGCACGATATGTTTATGGATATGGCAATGTTGGTCGAACAACAGGTTTGTATCTCACTTTTATTACACCCCGGACCCTTTTAATGGGTGTATAGTAATACCAAAGATCCCTCCATCCATCCTTCAGTCTGTCTTCTTCTGTCTGACCAAATACAGAAAAACTATTCATCCAATTCTTTTCAAACTTTGCACAAATGTTCTAAACTACCAGGAAAGTTGCAGTGACGATTTACAATCAATTTCGTGAATTATAATCAATATTTTGTATTCAATAAATTTCAACTTAGGTCAGAAAGTTTTTTCATAATAAAGGGAGACAACTCCAAATATATGTTGCCATCTTTATCGTAGTATGCTTAAGTTTGTCTGAACTCTTTAAACATTGATGTCTCAATGAGCTTGCTGCAAGCATTGAAATGATCGTCTTAAGTACTATTATCATCATGTTGGTTTTCTTTGAATTATAGTTTATTCTAATGCTTTAAAGTATACCTCTCAAAGAGTTACCTGGCCTTTGATTCTCTAAATAGGGTGAGATGATTGACCGGATTGAGTACAACGTGGAGCAGGCGGTGGACTATATCGAAACTGCCAAGATGGATACCAAAAAAGCTGTCAAATACCAGAGCAAAGCCAGGCGGGTAAGTAACAGGGGAGATCACTCTCACTCAACAGAAAAGGGAGATAACCCTCTTTCCCAATATTTAAAAAGCCATAAGTTATGTTTGTTTCCAAAATCTTTTTTATTTGTGCACCATGTAGAAGAAATTTGTCGTAAAATATTTTTCAGTGTCTTGTTTTCTTGCACCATGTTTGCATTATTTGTGCATAGTTAAAAAGAGTAAAAACATTTTCTTTTTTCTGGAATGATTTTTATGATCCCATTATTTTCCATTTTATTTTCCAAATGTGTAATGTTGTCATAAGTAAGTATTGTAATTTCTGTGATTTTTTGTTTAATGTCTTTTTCTTTGTATTTTCAGAAAAAAATGTTCATCATTATATGCATACTTGTTGCCGTTGCAATCCTCGTCATCATTTTGGCCGTAACGCTAAGCTGATCCGCGAGCGTGCTTCACTTTCAGTTCTGTCGTCGTATTATGTCACACCTCATGCCTTATTTATTTGTATTCATGTCACCGTGGTTACCAACAACAGAACAAACACTGTTCACGGTCCTACAGAACAAAGTGTTTGTCGTGCAATCAGGTTATCAAGGCACTTTTAAGATACATTCACAGTCTTTTACTAATTTTTCAAGCAACGATAATTCAGTTTCTGTGCACTTTTTTTTTCTATCATAATCATTTCTTTTTGCAAAATGTTTTTTTTATATCATTTCATTATTTTTGGTAATTTTGTGGGAAATTGATTTTCATTAACACAATGATTGTGAAGTAAATCTCTAAATTGTCAGGCAATTTCTCATTTACATTTGGATTATCTCCCATGTATGTCACTCTTCTATAAGAGGTCACATTGATGTATCTTTTAATAACATGACATTTTGCTCATCCAAACATAGAACAAAACTAATTTTTCTCTCAAGTTGGGTGAAAATATATTTACAGTGAATGTATCTTAAACTTGATTTGACACAGTGTACCTCTTGAATATTATTTTTTCAAATGTGACTAGAATTTGTTGTAACAGGAAATGACTTTATAAACAGAAATCACAATGTTGTCTGTAAATTGTAACAAAGTTATCCCCCTTTACAAAATGGCCACAATGCAGCCATTTTATGTGTTCTTGTGACATTTTATTTTATCCAAGTGATGTATGTAGAGGGCTGATTTCGTTCGCACTATTCTTAATCTTCATATTTTAACGGCAAAACAGTGCGCTGAGAATTACTATCACAAGTTCCATAATTTGAACAACTTGTGATATTTGATAAACATTTGAATCTTTTTATAACAAAAAGGTCAAAGCAGGTTTGAAATTGATACGTCATCACCTGTAGTTCTTTTTAAATGGCTGTTGTGTAGACAAATCAGTTTCAATGGCGTCCAAACTAGTTAAAATCTGATCACATACGGACATGTTTTGCTCCTAAGGTAGAATTTGCTCAATTCTGCAATTCGTGCAGCGTTTGCATTTTAGCAATCTGAATAGCTGAATAACTTTTCATATGGCCGCCAAAATTTTTGTTTTTGTTAAATTTTCCCATTCAAATTAATGAAATATCATTTTAGGTCCGAAGAATCATCAAACAAATTAACACTATACAATGGATATTGGATTGCTTCAGGTGGTCCAAAGGTTACCATTTGGCCATTTTGACCAACACTTGTGTTTAGTTTATGTTAATTCCCTTTCTCGTTTACTAGCAGTAATATTTCAGGCTTGACTCGTCAGTTCAAGAGTTTCCACTTTTCGAGACTTAGGTATTCAAGAATACCCAATGCCTATATACTTTGATTATAATACAAAATTATCCCAACCCCTATTAGATATTCACAAGAATAGACATCAGCTATCTTGGTTCAGCTTTCAAAACGACTCCCTTCTCAGCAGATGGAAGGGTAACGTTAATTTCCGTCTCTTACGGGATAAACTTCCTAAGCAGTAATGGTCAGGTTTTGACTAGTTTCTCGTCCGACTTCACCCAATGTCTTTAGTTGTTGGTTCTTGCTCATTTGTGTACAGAATTGTTTATTGTTGATTTACATTTTACACACAATGTACAGATTGTAATGATTGTTATTTACATAAATGACGTGTCCAAGGCACTAGATTGAAAGAAATTCAAAGTGGGAATTAATTAGCATATTAACCCCCTCCCACCCTCCATCCCCAATGCGTCTTAGTGAAATAGTTTGTAGATTTGTAGATGTTTGTCTCCTATTGTTGTAAATGTAAATATGTATATTCCTGTCGTGATCATAATATTTTTGATAGATAAACTTTATATTGCACAACATTAATACTGTTTTGTTAGAGCGTTGGCGTAGACTTTGATAAAATTTTCAGAGAAAACATCTTTGGGGTAAATCTTCATTATCTTTTCGTTATTATTAATTCAAACATAGTGAACTTGACAAATAACATTCCAAAATTGACAAATAATTCCATTGTTTCAGGGTGTAACTGTCCATTTTGTCCTTTTAAATGATTATTGCTTTTCTGATATTTTAATGTTAGTGCAGTAAAAATGAATAAATTGGAAAATCTTGAAATAATAGTAGTTGTTCTTAAATTTGAAAATATAATATTATTTTAAACTAAATGAAAACAAGATAATGATTTCCTCAAATTGTTAGATTATTCCATAGTCTATATTCATATTGATGGTTACATAGTTCTGAGATATCTAGTGGACTCAAGTCGTAAGGGCATTGTCTCTGAAAGCATGGTGTCATTGACCATAATCTCTGTATATTGAAGTATGTATTGAATCAAATGTAAATATCCGCAAATAATGTCACAAAGTGTGAATATTTATTAAGTTTGTGTACAGATTTTAAAAACAATGTCACAATAAAAGACGTTACCAGGTCCCCAAAGGCTAAAGAAAGACGTTAGCTTATCAAAAGTGTTGAAAAAAAATTAAAGTTTGAAATCTCTATTTTCATATGATGATGTTATTCAAATTGCTCTCCTGCAAATTATATCTTTTAATTAGATTTGTTTTCTGAAGAATATGCGCTACTATTTTCTTACAAAATAAAATATCTATATTTGGATGTAAAAATATTTACATTTTTATGTTACACAAATGTTACAAATATTTTCTCTTCTTTTAAAGTTTCATTTCGAGCACCCTTGGTTTGTGAGAACTAAGGGAGATAATCATTTGTTGCCAGTGTTTTAAAATAGAGTAATCTCCCTTAGACAGCTCCCTTAGACAACAATAAATTAAGAAGCCAAAGAAATTTATTTTTTATTTTCAATATGAGCCTTATTCTAAGTATTAGTTGATCGTGATGTCATTATTTAGAATATTGATGTAAATTTATCTTTATTTCCGCACTTCCATGTTGTATGGTGCACACAATGTGAATTGAATATTGTCAAAATGTTTTGATTTGTTTTCTGGAAGACAAGTGCATGGCCGTGTATTTTCCTCCTCTAAATATTTGATTCTGTTCGAAATACCTTTATATCGTTGATCTTTTCATGATACCTGATTTGTTGAATGATTTTCCTTGTCATCAATTCAATCTTCCTTTCTTGGCATTTGTCTGAAACAAACTAAAGATATTTTTTAGATATTCTGTTTGTACTAAGTCATTGATGAACATCTTAGCTATTGGAGAATTTTTGAAAATTGAGGTATAATTTTCATGATTTTTTGCTATAATGATTATAAAATAAAGATACTTTTATAGGAGCACATCTTCAATTTCTGTTGAATTTAGTATTTTGTTTTATTTTTTCACTTTCACACCTTAATATCTTACTCAGTTTTGCAATTTTGTATTTTGATCATGTAGTTTCCTCAATTCATTTTGTTCCTTTATAAAGTATCAGTAAAAATCCTTATGGAATATTCCATTTCAAAACGGGTAAGAGCAACTATCCTATGCAAGGCAGAACACGTGCTTGTCTCCATTGGCTAAAATAAGCATTACAGCATTTCTCTCACTTTTCCTTGCTAAGGTAGTGAAGCACTGCACCTAAACATCACAGTGGGCTCTGAATCGCTAGCACGGAAATTAATGCTTCCAGGCTTAATTCAGCAAGTGATGGAAACAGGTTCGAGTTACGTCTTACCTAGGGAAGATTGGATAAGGGGGGAGTTGCGTGACAGGATGTTCCATTACAGGGTGACAGGTTGCACCAGTGCTGTTTAGCTGTCCGACCTCTTTATTTGTCCATATTAATTCTATTTTTTGTGACGAGCTCAAATTAAGCAGTTAGAATTTTGCAGAAATGATTTTATCTGGAAGGTTGTAATATCACTAAAGACACTGAACACATGGTAATATTAGTCTACCACTTAGAAAAATATTTTTTTGGAATATTGAAAAGGCCTATGAGAAATAAGATTTTCAGAAATAAATAACTAATAAGTTGACGGTGACAGGCCCTTAATCAGAAATGACTCTGAAAAGCACAATTTCTTATAGGCTCCGTTTCAATGTTTCGATAAAATGGTGATATTTTATACTTTTATCAGAGTCTGAGTGTAAAACTGCTCGCACGAATAGTTAACTTTCCCCAGAAATAAGTGGTACAATTCCAGTCCTAATTATCCTATATTTTTACAAGTACAATTTATTGCTACCTTTGTCGGGGAAGGGGTAAACTTTTTTAAGGGAAAGTTGGTGTTCGAGCTGTCGCTATGGAAACAGTGGAATGACGATAGCAAATCAGCATCATGTCTGTAATCTTACTGACCTTATTCATTGATTCAAGGTTGAGAGTATGAAAAAATATCATTTAGCTTCCTCCATTTCCATGCCTTGCACTTGAATGATATTTCTGATTGTGTCTTGAAATTACAGTCACATCCACTCCTTATATAATCTTCATTTATTTTGTATGATTTCTTTATGACCACGGAGATTATGTTGTTAAATTTGATTGTATATAATGAAATATTAAGATTTATATTGAATGTAATTGTCACGTTAGTATTCATAATGAAATAAGTCCGCCACCAAACCATCCATCCATCCGTTAGAATCAGTAATTAATTTCAATATTAAAGATTAGATAAAACATAAAGAAATTTAATCATAATTTTGATTCTCATCTGTGATTCTTTAACTCTTTTTCAATGCCAACACAATATTTGACCATTTAACAACAATTTTTGCTTGAATACCTGAACTCATATTTTTGACAAGGTAGTTTTCAACCTTCACCATTTTCAAAAAGTAGTTCTAAGAATATTAGAAATGGAAGGTCAAGTCATCGATGGAACTACCTAAAATAATTCTGAAGACACATTCTGCTAACTAAAATAAGTGTTGACACAATGGAGGGCCTGCCACTGACCGTGAAGACAAGATGGTTAATAAGATGAGTTTCTTCAGTTTGCCATGTAGCAAGCTTTGGTCTGATGGATGGATGGTTCAAGTGGCTGGGCAACACATGTGCATGAGTGGTCGGACCATACTAGACGATATATGTACCTGCAGGGAAGAGAGATAATAAACCTGTCAGAGCAGTACGACTTTCTTTTTGTGTGCTTCAAGTTTTACATACAAATAATTACATAGGTAAAAAATAAAAATAAAAACTGTGTGAAACTGATAGATCACAAGGTTTCATGGCAAGGATCTGACTTACTCACGGCAAATCACAGCGCTGTGTTGGCTGGTCATAGCCACCTTCAGTCACGTCTTTGTTACGATGTCTGTTTGAGACCTGAGACTTTTGGAGTTCAACTTTCAATATGAGGAACAGGCGGGATAGTGCAGTGGTCAGCATGTTTAGGGGCAGGATAGTGCAGTGGTCAGCATGTTTGGGGGCAGGATAGTGCAGTGGTCAGCATGTTTGGGGGCAGGATAGTGCAGTGGTCAGCATGTTTGGGGGCAGGATAGTGCAGTGGTCAGTGTGTTTGGGGGCAGGATAGTGCAGTGGTCAGTGTGTTTGGGGGCAGAATAGTGCAGTGGTCAATGTGTTTGGGGGCAGGATAGTGCAGTGGTCAATATGTTTTGGGGGCAGGATAGTGCAGTGGTCAGTGTTTGGGGGCAGAATAGTGCAGTGGTCAATGTGATTGGGGGCAGGATAGTGCAGTGGTCAATATGTTTGGGGGCAGGATAGGGCAGTGGTCAATGTGTTTGGGGGCAGGATAGTGCAGTGGTCAATGTGATTGGGGGCAAGATAGTGCAGTGGTCAACGTGTTTGGGGGCATGGTAGTCCAGTGGTCACTGGTCAGTGTGTTTGGGGGGAAGATAGTGCAGTGGTCAGTGTGTTTTGGGGCAGGATAGTGCAGTGGTCAATGTGTTTGGGGACAGGATAGTCCAGTGGTCAATATGTTTGGGGGCAGGATAGTGCAGTGGTCAATGTGTTTGGGGGCAGGATAGTGCAGTGGTCAATGTGTTTGGGGGCAGGATATTCCAGTGGTCAATATGTTAGGCAGCAGGATAGTGCAGTGGTCAATATGTTAGGCAGCAGGATAGTGCAGTGGTCAATGTGTTTGGGGGCAGGATAGTGCAGTGGTCAACATGTTTGAGGGCAGGATAGTGCAGTGGTCAGTGTGTTTGGGGGCAGGATAGTCCAGTGGTCACTGGTCAGTGTGTTTGCACTGCACTGGGGATGGAATAGTGCAGTGGTCAACTTGTTTGGGGGGCAGAATAGTCCAGTGGTCAATGTGTTTGAGGGCAGGATAGTGCAGTGGTCAACGTGTTTGGGGGCAGGATAGTGCAGTGGTCAACGTGTTTGGGGGCAGGATAGTGCAGTGGTCAATGTGTTTGGGGTGAGATAGTTCTCTAGTTCCAGCCAAGCTTCCAGGCTTAATATCAAGATGCAATTATGTTGCCGGTTTTCTCCTTGCAACTATCATGAGTGAGATATTTACCTTAACCTCACCTAGTAGTCTAATTGCTAAAATAGTCATATTATGTTCCATAAAATGACTTTGACAAACTTAGCGCAATGTGAGACAATGTAGGAATCAGTGGATCGATCCGACTATTCATGACACGAAACATGAACAAATAGGTAACAATCTGAGGCAAATACTTCTGAAGAGAAGGGTAAGTCGTACTTCTTCTATGAAACTTTTTAAAATTTGGTCTGATAAGCCAGGATGTATGATCGGACTCGAATTCAAACATTACATACCACTTCTTTACTTTTCATAGCCTTCTTTTCTTGCAAAAAGCTTGATCTTCTGTTGGCAGAGATATGCCAAAATGTTGCCATTCTTGTAGTTTGTTGTTGTGGACAAGTCGTCGGTCTTGTAAAGTCTGTTTTATTGTAATCCTACTTCAGACATTCAAAGTAGCCAGTCCCATATTAACTCCCTCCCTGCTCATTACGAGCATAGTTGCTGTGTTATCACTTTATCAGCAAAGCTACATCCCATGTTTTTTCCTTTATTTTGCTGTTAAAATGAATAAAATAACGTTGCAGACTTTTAAAGCTTATTTAATGAATACAATATTTATGGCTGTTAAAGATTTAAGGAGATTTTGTCTATCATTTCTAACCCTCGTCTATTTTTGCCTCTTGCAGAAGAAGATCATGATCATCATATGTCTGATCATATTAGCGATCGTCCTAGCTTCCACGTTTGGCGGAGTCTTCGGAGGTTGAGTGAGCGTTGATCAGTTTGCTGAAGAAGCTCGAGGCATCCAATCAACGACAAGAATCGCTCAAAATATCAGATGAACTCTATAAGCACGTCATTGATGCCTGCCAATCAGAAAGCTAGGAAGGAAGATGTTTACGGAACATCGTGGCTCGTGTAACCGCCACCGCCATGTCACGTTTTACTTCATCTGCACTGACGAGTCAGTCTTATAGTCAGCCTGAGTTTCCTAATTGTAATCGGAGTTAGATTGTACATACATACATATAGAGTGTCGCTTGAGTTCCCGACATGGAATGGGTATGCAAGAGCGAACTTCAGTTCCTGGGGTCAAGGTCACCTTGCCAAGATTCTTACTGTTTTTCAATATTGACCTTTAACCTTTGACCCTGACCCATTACCATGAGGCATGATATGCACCGGCAGTTCATCTCGTAGCAGCATATAGCATATACTGCCAAATAGATAGGTGATTTACATTGAGGTCACGAGTTTAGTCATCATATAATCACTTACTATATCCCAGTTTAAATCATATTAGATCAACAGATACCAGATTATTTTAGTCTTATTTTTACAGGTTTCACTATTTCATATTTCTGTTTGAAATTATGCGATATTTTTATGAATTCTTATCTTTCAAATGTTTTAAACGTTCATGTTCCCACCAAGGGACTCGCCAGTGGTTGCTAATGTAGAATACCATTTGCACTACAAATATGATCTTTTCCCAAAAAATATTATCAATTTGTTTAGAAAGTAATCTTTGAAGACAAGCTTTCATTGAACTCACAATAAAGCAATGCTGATTTTATTATTTTGCCGACATAATGGATATACATAAACATTCCTATATTCCTTTAAAGCGATTATTTCTTCTGCTTGTGATACGTACCTGTGATACACTCTTTGATTTTTATCTGATTTTAGAGTTAATATTTGTATTATATTTTGTTTTAGTAGCTGTAGATGAATTTTATATGAAAATTCTGTCAAATGGTTAGATAAGGGGGATATAAATGATGAAAAAGACAGCAGTCTCTGTGAAATGATTAAGTACAGGTGTATATTATTGTATAAACGGGGAGCAAGATATAAACAATTAACAACAGTAATTAAAGGTTAATCAACTACTATCAGAGGTCAATGTAATCAAAGATTACTCTCGAGGAGAGGGTTTCACTAAGGTGGATAACTCTTACCCAATCCTTTCAATAGAATAAATATGTTTAAATCAATCAAAGATATCTCTTACTTCCATGAGCCTATGTTTTTCAAGCTATCTGTACAATTAGATGTAGTGAATATCATGCTCTGTCAATGGCTAAAGGTAAATAATACTGTAATCATAGTAAAAAGGTAAAGAGAGCATAAACATACAAGAACAGGGCCTCAGTTTATAAACCTCTTTGGCGGTACTTTGCCTTGGAGTAATCAAGAGGCTATGTGGACTAAAGTTGCAGTAGTTATGATTCCCAAGACATACAGAAAGTGTTCACAGATATCAGCAATCAATATTTAAAAAACATACCGGTAATCTTTTGCCAGTCATTCTCCATAATCCTGAGGAGGATGTAGAGAGAGTTATCTCCCTTTGCACATCTGAAAGCTTGTCAGTAGGGGGCGATATTTAATCTCTGTGACCCGTGACTATGCATATAAACTTAGAAACACTTGTTGTAGCTTGTCCTTGTTCATTTTGTTGTTTACTTATTTCTCTAGACATGCTCGTCCAGGAGGGGCTGGGTCGAAAGGAATAAAAAATAGAATCAAGTATCTGCAGCCAATAACCACTACCAAAATGTCCCCTTGTTAATTAATGAATTGTTATTCCGTAAATTGAAGAATGGTTAATTACTGATTAAATTAAAAAACATTATCTGTTATGTTGTCAGTCATCTCCAAAATCCTGAGAAGAAAGTAGAGATTTATCTCCCATGTCTAATAAAATTTTGCTGAAGCAAGATACTAATCTTTAAAAAAAGACTTGATTCCATCCCTAGCCAACTTGGACTGGTGTACCATGAGCATTACCGGAGGAATGTATGCAAATCCTTTGTCCATTCTGGATAATCTCCGGGGTATTATATGTTCTGATACAACTACACTAGTACCCCGGGCAAATCCAGGGCTAGGCTCATAAATTTTATTACCTCCCTTGACTTGACTTTTGTCCAATCAGATATCTTCTCTGTGAAGTTGATTCTATCATGTTTCACTTCTGCTTCTTCAAAACAGCTTTGCATCTGAGGATGTTATCTATGTTGATATAAATTCTGCTGTTAAGCTTATCTGACTGGCTGATAGAAGGCATCCAGCCAAGGGAGGTAATTAAGTTTTCAGGCCGAGACGTGGATGTATCCAGGGTACTTGTGCAGATTATTGAAGATGATCCTTGGTTGGTCCCATGACCTAGGCACCAGATCCTGAATATATGTAATGGTATACCTACATTATTATCTATAAAACATTATTAAAGGGGCGTCGAGAATAAAAATCAGATCATGTGCATCTACCTATGCTGATTAACATGTCTGCGAACATGTCACAGACACAGAATTTCAGACAATTGTTGTAACTGGTAATAAAATCTACTGCATGTAGACAGTGAAGTGAAGCGTAACTCGTTAGCAGACACTCTAATCAGCTTAGTGAGATAAAGATGAGACTCATTTTTATTCTCCACGCAGTGTCCCTTTAAGGATGTGGGACACAGTCGGCCATTTTGGATCCTGCCACAGGACAGCATATGGTTCAACTGGTTTGCACTTGCACATTAGACTGATGCAAGATTCCATTTCTGGTCCAATGGCAGGATCCTCTGTGTCCCACCGTCTTTATGGTTATACAGGTAGGCTGGTATACTAACCTGTCTCTATGGTTATACAGGTAGGCTGGTATACTTACCTGTCTTTATGGTCATACAGGTAGGCTGGTATACTTACCTGTCTTTATGGTCATACAGGTAGGCTGGTATACTAACCTGTCTTTATGGTCATACAGGTAGGCTGGTATACTTACCTGTCTTTATGGTCATACAGGTAGGCTGGTATACTTACCTGTCTTTATGGTCATACAGGTAGGCTGGTATACTTACCTGTCTTTATGGTCATACAGGTTGGCTGGTATACTTACCTGTCTCTATGGTCATACAGGTAGGCTGGTATACTTACCTGTCTTTATGGTCATACAGGTAGGCTGGTATACTTACCTGTCTTTATGGTTATACAGGTAGGCTGGTATACTTACCTGTCTTTATGGTTATAGGTAGACTGGTATACTTACCTGTCTTTATGGTTATACAGGTAGACTTACCTGTATGTATCTTTAGGGTCTGGCATCTGTGCGCTAGACTGTTACCTATCAATTTCATTGTGTAACAATTGTCATATGATTCACAATTTCAGTTGAGGATAAGAATATGATTTTATCAGATCATCTTTTATGTTTACACAAAGGCTTCTCCTGGCCAGCATAGTAACTGTCTGTAGTTCCTCCTTCCTTGTTTCATACTATAAAGCAACTTCCCAATGCAAGGCATAACTCTTGCCAGTCTCCATTACTGGCTGATTTAGGCCTTGCAGTATTTCCTTAAGAAGTGGCATACATAAGAACAGAAACTTTTTCTGGATATAATGTGAAAATAAACTAAGTTCACACTGATGTCTATGAGATAAGATCTTCCACACAACTAATTGTAAATCAAAGTTTTATGCCTTGAAGTAGCAAGGTCTGACCTAATTGCACGTGGGTAGCCTTTACGGAAGATGTTGAGGTGTTACCTAATAATATCAATGTATCTATGGTTAATGAGGTTGAAACATTTAATACATAATTTTTTTTGGGTTGAGTTAGGAATCAACAAGTGAACGCATTTCAGCTGTATAAACAAAATAATTGTGCCATATCAAAACAAATGTGAATGTTTTTTTTAGATCTGTAGTTCTAGTTAATTTGTTATTTTAGTAATAGTGAATGTTTTTTTTAAAAAGTGGCTACGGTAATACATTTTAATTAACTGAAATTTGGTTGATTGTATTTTCATGGTATTTGAAAATATATAAATACAATATACAAATTCATCAATACTATCTACACAGCGTTAGAGGTAGATATTTTTAGTTTATTCGAGGTGTAGTGAAAGGCGATTAAGAACAATTTTCGGAGGATAATGAAAAACTCTTTGACATCACAACTACCTCCATTGTTGTAGAGAGACCTATATGCAGAAACTACGCGTGTTTAGTGAGTTAGTGCGTGTTTGTTTGTTTGTTTCACATTCTTCCCTTGTTTGTTAGGGTGACAATGTTTTGTAAATTATCATTTTTCAGTTCTCTATCATTTATGAAGAAGTTTAACAGATTGTCTAAAATGTTAATTTTGTGCAATCGTTTTATTTATACATGACTTCATCATAATTACTACTCCCAATTATGAATGATTTTGTGAGTCAGATTTTTGCTAGAATCGATAATATTTATGTCATACATTTTCATTGTGATTTTGAATGCAATTAAATGTGTCTGCACAGCGCCATAGCCTCTGCTGCATTTTCTGACTAGCCGAAAATAATCATAACGTAATGTACGAATCATCTTAGATTTAATTGTTTGGGAGAGAGTGACTGGATCATCATTTCCTCCACAGGAAGTTGAGGATGCCCAATATCGTGCTATAAACTGTGATAAGAGAAGTATCCACACCCTGGACTATTGGCTATTGAGGGGTGTGGCTACTTTTATATACATTGTTTACAGTTATAGATTGGGTATCCTCTTTTTACTGTGATTTCCTCCCATGAATGAATTATGAATGTATATTTCTATTAATTATTTTAAAAAATAACTTTGCTTGTTGATATTTGTAATTTATACACAGTCTCACAACATAACTCGTGAGGGCCTTTGTATGTTAAGCTGTAGACCGATTTATTCCGTTTTTTGCGCCATTCCAACGCTGTTGATGTGTACGAGTGATTGAAACTCGATAGCTAGATTCTCGGACGGACAAAGCGTCTTGACGAAGAAGACCACTGTAGAAAACTCGTCTTGTATTGTCATGTGATACTTGTAGTGTGTTATCATCACGTTTTCATAACGTATCTAGCCTAGTAGGGTTTGTACAACAACAATTATTGAGAAAATTAAACTTTACTTTCCCTCCTTGTGACGTGCTTGTGTGTTTATTTCGATGAAATGAGACCCTCCAGTCTGTTGAGTTAATGTGTAGTGAGTGGTTTGGCATTAAACAAGCGAAAGTGAGATAGATACCAATACCATTCACGAGTTTCATGAATATGTTATTAAATGGGACCGAGTTTAAATTTTTATTTATTACGCGCTGATTTAGTTGCACAAATTCGTCAATAAATGGGACAAACTTCATTTTTACTGCAGCGCTGATATTGTGATGTCATGTTTTAACCATTATGACGTTACGCCAATCGAAAGCACGCAATGTTATTACACAATGTTTAAGAACATTGTAGATTTATTAAACCGTGATATTTTCAACGGGTGAGTAATAAATATATTTATATTGGAGATAAAATAGAGGAAGGAATGATTACAGATACTTCTCCACTTCAGATCAAGATCAGGCCCTCCAGCTCTGCAACGTGATGTGAAACAGTGCAATGTTACCGCTCATAACATACGCGGATCCATATAGAATACTAAACGATATCCAGTTTAATAACATATTTATGAAACGAGTGAGTGGTTTGGTATTTAACAAGTTAGATAACGATACCATTCACGAGTCTCATAAAAATGTTTTAAAACAGAACAGAGTTTATTACTAGCTTATTTAAATGGGACACACTCCATTGTGACCACAGTGCTGACATTGTGACATCTAAATTTAACCACTGACATCATTCAACATCTTTCGAAAGGGGGTAGGAGGTGCAGTCAACACGTTAAAAGTGAACAACTTTTAGTCTGAATCAAGATGTCTTTGGTTTGAATTCCTTCAGGGGCTTGGCAACTTTGAAGAAGTTCTACATGTAGTAAGTTTTAGGTACATTGTGCCAGCTGATGCTCTCAATGCATAACCACAAAGGCGTTCTTCCTGCCAAAATACTAGCTGTATTTCAAGTGATATACTCTTGGAACCGGCTACATTTATACTCACGTCACCTTTTGCAGTACAAAGAAATGGAGAAATGTAAGAATGGCTGATGCTCCGACCCAACAATACCGATTGGTTCCCCTAGTGACAGGATATAACTACAGGGATGCAACAACCAAACGGGGACTTCAAAAACGTAGTAATTATTGAAGGAATTCTTTCTGTTTGTTGAAGTGCTCTGAAAGGCGCGGACTTGTAATTAATATCTTCAGAATATCCTCCCAACCTTGATTTCTTGTCCATGTTTGGTCGGTACACCTCTTCTTTCAAACAATGAAACAAGGTGAACAGGCTGTACAATAGTTTATTATTTACAGATGTAAACAGATATAATCAGAATTTTGGTTTCCTCTGTCGCCCTGTGTACTTGGTGTCCGGCCGCACTTCCCTACAGGAAATAGATAACAATCATGTTGGAATGATATTGAACAATGTTTATCTAAATGATCAACTTAAAGGTTTTTAGTTACCTCTGGTGAAAATGAGTCCATTGGTCGATATCATCAGAAAACTAGCATGACATAACTGACATTAAGAGAAAGAAAGAAAATTTAGAGATATTCTCAACATCAAACATTAGCTATCAAAAATACATGACCTTCACATCTAGATTGTAAAATGTTTTGCATGATTCTTTGGCTCATAACTTAGATATCAAGTCACCAAAACCAGAACACATTCACATATTCTCTCTCAAAACTCATACATAGTTGAAAATATGTCAGTATGATTAAAAATCTACCTTGTTACAGGGAATTAACTTACAAAATAATGCATCTAGCGGGATACGAACAGGCTCTATAGATTCCTCACCACAAGGTCTGAGAACAACCCATAGGTGTGTTCAGTACCAGTTTAGCCCAGTCAAATAGCTAATCAATCAGATCATAGTTTTTAAACGGACGTCATTTTGAAAGCATTCGATACCGATGGAAGGATAGCTGTTAGGAGTAGCTTCTCACACAGAAAGCTTTTGTTGGAGGTATTGTGATTGCTTAACTGAATTGAGTCAGAACACGCAAGCGTATGTGCCGTTATCAGACGGTTTTGCGAGGAAACCTCAGAACAATATGAGTTCGTATCCCGGTAGATGCACTATTTTGCAACTTTTATTAATGGAACGGTTGATTTCAATCAGACTGAAAATATGTAAGCCCTTAAAACCAACTAAGAGTATGACTCAATAACAACAACAAAATACTATTGGACTATTCAGCTACATAAAAAAAACCACTTTTACAGTTAGGTCAAATTGAAAATTTGGGCGGTCGGGAGACCCAGAAAATATGAATGTCCCTAAAAGAACAAGCAAAATAACAAATAAAGCAGTGAGTTACCTCCCCTGTCTCCGCCGTCTCTCCTTCTTCTCAAGGATCCAGTCTCGACTCTTCTTGACGGACTTGCCGCGGATACCCCGCATCCTCTCCCTGCCAACAACAAACAAAACTTATATGAATGATATTTTTTAAATAATGTCTTGATTGTGCAACCTGGAACCTGTTTGCATCATTGAAATATTGTTAAATAAACTGATGCCAACAGATTGTTTTATTGATACTCAGCTTTCTGGCAGGGTTGAGAACACAGAGTAATGAAAAACACAAACACTCGTATATCTTTGTGTTCTCTCGGGTATAAGACCATCTTTTCAGGGGTTTTACTGGTTGGGGTTATTCTCAGGTTAAAGCCCACCCCCAACTTTGCCAGATGTTCTATGGCCATACATTACATAAATCTATAATATGATTTCAAGTAAAGTGTCAAAAACCTATAAAAAAAACTATTCTGACTGTCTGACACTCTCCATATGAATTTTCATCTGAGTTGGGGTCTCTCCTGTCTAAAAGCCCACCCCCATGTTTTCAAGATGTTTGTTTGCCTAGCCCCCTGGTCTTATACCCGAGAGACTGGGGTATTTGAATTTCAAAAAGCATATAACCAAGGATTGCCTAAGACATAAGCCACATCAAACCCCTGAAAAGGAATCTTATTCAATTCAACAGAACAATAAATTTATATTTAAGTATAAAATGTTTATAAGTAATAAAAAAATGACCCCAACAAGACTTGAGAAGACTGAAATTAGTGAAAATATTGGAAAATTCTCATCCCTTTTGCTGGTCAATCACTACAAACTTGCTTAAATTGAATTATATATCTGACACAAACATAACAATCCTTGATGATTGTAAGCATGCCCAAGGTCAGTAATCCGCCCACCTTCTGTCCGAGTTGCTGATCTGGTTCCTGGCCCCTTCCTCCGTCCCCAATCCTCGCGGCAACTGCTGTGCCACGCCCCCCGCAAACAAACACAGGAATATCCTACAATACCAAAACTTGTGTTACTTCATATATTGTGTAATCTCAAGCTAATTTCCGTCACGGAATAGACCGGTCCTGCATGTTACGGGTTAAGGAAGCATCAACCGTGTATCTAGGGAATATATGGGACGGACTAACTAACATAAGTCAGTGCACCAATCTTGTATGATTCCGAATCTTCATGATGCTGTACATTGGCCACTAAGCACTCATGCACTCATATATTCAACAGCTAATTAAAGTGTTAAATAACTTTTATGTCGAATTAGATTGAAAACTAGTGTTTGTCAAGAGTAAAAAAATCCTTCTACTCAAAGACGGGCAGTGAAGTAACATCAGTATCTGCCCAACATTCCCAACATTCCCGGCATTCCAGACCTACTTCTTGGCCTTGGTGCTGTTTGGGTAGTCGATGACGAGACCTCCGGTGAAGCCGCACTTCATGGCTTGTTGTGTGATCAGCTCCAGCTAAGGACAAGATGCAACCAAAGGTTATTTAAAACATTATTTTGCTATGGGAGGAGAAGTTTTCAAAGATGTACATATCTATACATGTATACAAATTTATCATATAATAGAGGGTGTTATTGATGCAATAAAGCAATCTGATAAACTTGGTATCCAAATCTGATAAATATGCAAAACAGGTCAAAGGTCAAATACATGAATTACTTTCACAAAATTCCACTCTTTTTATGCGAATCCTAAAACTGTTTACAAATCATTGAAAAGCGTAACGGGGAGTTTACCCGAGTATTTCTGCTGGAATGAGTGGATATTGGAAAACAAGAATCATCTGAATCTGGTACAGTGCATTTATAGTTTTAATAAAGTCCAGATAATTGAAGATTTGTTTTTAAAATCATTCAAACTTCAGTGCCCTATTGACCAAGAGCATCAGCAAGAAGCTTCAATGTCCAGTGTTACGATCTTGAAGTGTCAGTGTGTGGCCTACCGACGCGCCTCGTCGATCGCACTAGCATTTTGGTAGTTCTTGAGGGCTGAGCATACGGTATTGGGTACATTACTTGGTATTTATTGTCATTAACAAAGGAAATAACCCTACCTCACAAATAATTACCGTTTAAGGGTGAAAGATACTGTTCCGCAGCAATCTGAATCAACTGTGCAACGCAGGTTCCAAAACGTTCAAACTAGAGTTACTCCCCTTGTTCTAGTAATGTGACCAAGTGATTTATGAGTGCTTTTTCTTTATAAGATAGATACTCATGAACTGATTGAAAATATCTTCATGAACAAGAAATCAGGGACCAATTTCTGATTTTTAGCTCATCAGGCCTGAAAGGCCCGATGGGCTTATGGCATGGGATGGCATCCGTCCATCCGTCCTTCCGTCCGTCCGTAAACTTTTCACTTTTTCGACTTCTTCTCCAGAACCAATAACTCTAGAGAGCTGAAATTTTATGTACAGACTCCTTGGCCAATGGGGATTCTAAATTGTAGATTTGGTGACCCTGTGACCCCAAATAAGGGCCACAGGGGTCATAACCTAAAAAGTTATTTTCATCTTCTTCTCCAGAACCAATGACTCCAGAGAGCTGAAATTATATGTACAGACTCCTTGGCCAATGGGGATTCTAAATTGTAGATTTGGTGACCCTGTGACCCCAAATAAGGGCCACAGGGGTCATAACCTAAAAAGTTATTTTCATCTTCTTCTCCAGAACCAATGACTCCAGAGAGCTGAAATTATATGTACAGACTCCTTGGCCAATGGGGATTCTAAATTGTAGATTTGGTGACCCTGTGGCCCCAAATAAGGGCCTCACAGGCCATTACCTAAAATCCTGTTTTCATCTTTTTCTCAGGAACAAAAAGATCTAGAAGGCTGTAATATTGTATGCAAACTCTTTAGCCAATAGGGATTCAAACTTGTAAATTTGGTGACCCTGTGACCCCAAATATGGGCCACAGCCTAAAAAAACCCTTTGAAAATTAATTTTGAACTGATATTTTATGACACTTCATTCATTTTATTTGAAATGTATACTTGAGATAACAATCTACATTGTGGACATGTTTGTCAAATTGATGTAATCAATGTGAAATGAGAACTATTGAAAAGCCTATGAACTGAAAATTGTGACAAGCCACAAAGGACTAAATTGAAAAGGAGTTAAGAATTCTTTTATTTTACATGAGATATGTGAACTGCATATGACTGGTTATAAAATGATAAGATAAGATTATTTTCAGCTTTTCCTCCAGAACGAAAAGACCTAGAAGGTTGTCATGTTGTGTAAAGAGTCTTTAGCCAATGGAGATTCTAAATTGTAGATTTGGTGACCCAGTGGCCCCAAATAAGGGACTCACAGGCCATTACCTAAAATCCTGTTTTCATCCAGAACAAACTAGCAGAAATATTTTGTTCAGAATGTTTAGATGTTGGGATGACAAGGCTTAGAACCGAGATTGTTTAGCCAAGGTGATTCTAAATTGTACTATGTACCATGAGATTCATCACATTGCCTGTTCTCTTTAAAGGATGGATGAAATGACATATGGTCCAAATCGGATTCATTAAAATGGGATGTCAATTTGACAATTGCTCGATTTTAAATTTCTGAAATCGGTCCATAAATTACTTATATACGGCTTTTTAAAAAACCGCCTGATTTAGCCCCGGCGACCAGAATGAAAGTCTGCGGGGGTGTGACCCGTGAAGGAATGACTTCTGTGACGTATGTGGAGGAATTTGATTTTCAGCGATAGTCACAATTCAACGTAATTTCGCAACATTTTGATTGTTGATTTCACAAAGATATCTTCAATAAACCAACTTAAATTTCCCATATATCGAATGTTTAGATATCCAACTAGGTAATTCCGCAGATGACAATTACACAATTATTACATAAACATGTCTTTTTGGCGATGTAATACACCTCATAAATTCATTTAGCGGCAGTGATAATTATCATTAATTAATTAACGAGACATCGGCGGAGAAGCTATCTAGCCGCCCCGTCTATCGCTTATCACAGTCACGCCTCAGTGAGCATTTTCAAAAGGTTTCGCCGTACAAATTGCGATGGTGTTAAAATGGGTGAATTAAAATCGTCTTAATTATCAATTGCAAGTGTATATTGTCTCGATTTTATGCTCAATTGATTCCGATATACAATATACGTAGAGGTAATCATCTGTCATTCTTGAGAAAAATGCATTTCATCTATCCTTTAAGCCTTATACAGTTAGATCAGTGCTGCCAGTGTTTAGTGCAAGCAAGAGTCTATTACATAATTTGGCGGTAAAACACAAAAAACACAGCTGGCTTGTAACCAGAGCCAAGGGTTCAGAATATTGCATAATCTCCTGTGTGTTGACCTTGCTGAGTGCTCTCTCTCAATTTCAAGAATAAGATTTGTCAGGGTTAGGGATTGTACATTATATTGGGACAACATATTTCTGTCTTCATCATCAAACAAAATAAACTCTGATGAGCTACAGAGCCCATGGCTCTATTTTTATGTTTTGACCTCTGAGGGCATTTATTTTATAAAATTCCACAATATTCAGTTCATAGGCAATTCAATAGTTCTCATTTCACATTGATTACATCAATTTGTCAAACATGTCCATAATGCATGGAGACTTGATCTTCGACATATATTTCACATTCTTACTGAATAAGATTAACTGCAAAGTTACTTTTTTTCTCAATTTCAGCATTTCTCAAACCCAAGTTAAAACTCACATACATATCTAAAAGATGAGATGACTCTCCCTCAGGTATTTTACTATTAGGAATAAACTAAATAATGATTTAAGTACCATAAAATATCAGTTCAAATTTCAATTTCAAAGGTTTTTTAGGCTGTGGCCCATATTTGGGATCACAGGGTCACCCAAATTTACAAATTAGAATCCCCATTGGCTAAAGAGTTTGCACACAATATTACAGCCTTCTAGGTCTTTTTGTTCTGGAGAAACAGATGAAAACAGGATTTTAGGTAATGGCCTGTGAGGCCCTTATTTGGGGCCACAGGGTCACCAAATCTACAATTTAGAATCTCCATTGGCTAAAGAGTCTGTACACAACATTTTAGTCTTCTAGGTCTTTTCGTTCTGGAGAAGAAGATGAAAATAGGTTTTTAGGTTATGGCCTGTGAGGCCCTTATTTGGGGTCATTCGATCACTAAATCTACAATTAAGAATTCCCATGGCCAAGGAGTCTGTATACAAATTTCAGCTACCTAAACCTAGTGGTTCTTGAGAAGAAGTCGAAAAAGACAGATGAACGGACCCCGGACGCCATGCCATGCCATAAGCCCATCAGGCCTTTCAGGCCTGATAAGCTAAAAAGTGACGTTTCCATGGAAACGACAAAAAATTTAAATCGTAGAAAATTTCGAATTGTCTGTGCACGATCGGAAGAACATGGTTAACAACTGTACAAAGTTTGGTTGATGTACCTTTGACAGTTTTTGAAAAAAAATTACCGGACTGAAGGACGGACGGAATGACCGCTATATACCCCCGCTTACTTCATAGCGGGGGTATAATAAATTGGAAAATATATTCAAGTCAATTATGTCAATGAATAACAATAATTGTTTTTAATGAATTTTTTTTATACATTATTGGAACCGTGGATTTTAAACCAATGAATGGCACACCAATATCATATAGGTAGGCAACATACATATTTAAGTTTTCAAGTTATATAGTTTTTTAGGTATGCTCCAGAAATTACACAAATGACAAAATTTCAAAAATTATTTGGACCTTGGGACCCCTAAAGGACACAAAAGCTTCATAAAGGTTATTTCCATACCAAATTTGAAGGTTCAAAGTCAAATAGTTTTTGAGATATGCTCCGGAAACAAGACAAAGTCCAAAAATCCAAACCCTTTTTGGTAAAAATTTAAAAAATGATTTGGACCTTGGAGTTGAGACCCCTAAAAGGCACAACAGCACCATATGGGTTACTTCCATACCAAATTTGAAGTTTCCAAGTCAAACAGTTTTTGAGATATGCTTCGGAAACGATTTCGGACGCACGGACGAACGCACGGACGGACACGAGGAGCGCTATATACCCCCGGCTTCATTGACAATGACATGATGTCATGTCTAGTTTTAGACATGACACATCATCTTTCTGACCACCGAACAAATAGATTATTTTGGGTTTTCAGTGTAATATCAGTTTATCACTGATCTTGTGACAGGGTAAAGTCGAGCTATGGTCACTCAATGAGAGATAAGTGATGTTATACTGAAAACACAAAACATCCTCCATATCGAGAGAGTGTACTGTCCTCACCTGTTGACTGTTTTCCGGGTACAGTTGAAACACTGCTCTTGACCCACGACTCTGAAATACCAATAGTTCTTTATTTCATAGATTGCGGGCAACTGTTGAAGCAATGTATTTGTAAAGTTCTAGTTGTCAAACTGTTTTTTTAAAAAACACCCTGTAGTTTTAAGAATTGATATATAGTATAACATATACTTGTGTCCTGCTAATATGTAAAGAAGTTTCCTTACTATTCCCCCACACCCTCCCAAACTTACATCTTCCCCCTAGGCGTACAGCATACATGCCAGAGTGTTCAGAATCTAGGTTCATGCTGTTACAGGTGCAACCACTTATATGTCTTAACACATGTCACTTTCCATAACTGGCTATTTCAAGCTTTGCTGCTGCAATTCATTAACTTTCTTATGCTGTACCTGCTCTTTGTAGTGCACTTTGCTATGCTGGCATAGGAAAGGCTGTGAAATGCAGCAAAGCTTAAATTAGCTAGTGTTGGAACTGGAGCAAGTGGTGATTTGCAGGGGAAGATGAGATGAAATTTGGATCGCTTGAACTATCACACAAAGTAATATATATATAAGGTATTATAAAATATTAAAAGGACCTATCACATGATCCACCTACCATTGCGGCATACATCGTAGAGAAGAATTTGGTGAGACGTTTCGGGGGATGATGATACTTCTTGTCAGCGTTACACAACCACTGGAGGGCGGATATACTGCAACACACAACCAGCCAGAGATAGCAACTATCGTCTAGACGTCTCTAACCAACATTCAGATGTTACCGACCAATTAGAAATGTGTTAATTGGGGAACCCACCAACGAGATGTTGAAAACTTTTAAAACTGAAACCAGACTTACATTACTGGTTAATTTTTTAAAAAAAAGTATCTTTACTGATATACCAATCCCAGATAATTCTGCTTGTTATCAGTCCTATAAATTGGCCACTGAGAATGGTTTTGCATTATTTACTTCATCAGCTAAAATGATAACACAACAGTATAGAAAATTAAGGAAAAACAAATTCATTGTTATACAAATACAGACACAAATTAACGTTTTTTCAACCCACAAACCTAACGACTCCATCGAAGGTGCCAGGTCTGAAGGGCAGACCGTATCCCATGTCCGCGTGAAGCAAGTCTCCCTCCACTTCTCGCTCCTGGGCTATTGCTGAATGTTCAAGAACAAACTGTGTGATTTTCAAATGAGATATCATAGACAGTCAATCAAATGGATGTCTCAGGCTTACCTAAAATTATTTCAAAGATGGCGATAACTAAGATTCCCCTTCTCAGAGAGCGCTTATAGGGAATGATGTGGTATTGTTTTGTCATCTATGTTGAGTATGAGGATGTTAGAGGCATGAGATGAACAGCATTATAAGGGTTACATGGCTACAGTTTACTGTACATGTTAGAGTAGAGAGGGGAGAGCTTATAAGGTTGGTTATGGTATTTGAACAATGAATCTATATAACACAGGGTGCAACTAAAATATAAAGATCTTCAAAAATATCTATATCAACTTATTTCCAACGGTTGTGTAAGACAATAGGGCTCGGACAGTTAAACATTTTCTATCCAGGTACCGATCCTGTGATTACCCTAACCGGGTACCCATCCTGCTATTACCCTAACCTGGTACCCATCCCGCTATTATCATAAATGGGTACCCATCCTGCTATTACCCTAACTGGGTACCCATTCTGCTATTACCCTAACCTGGTACTGATCCCGCTATTACCATAACTGGGTACCCATCCCACTATTATCCTAACCGGGTACCCATCCCACTATTATCCTAACCGGGTACCCATCCCACTATTACCCTAACCGGGTACCCATCCCGCTATTATCCTAACTGGGTCCCCATCCCACTATTATCCTAACTGGATCCCAATCCCACCATTACCCTAACCGGGTACCCATCCCGCTATTACCCTAACCGGTTAACCATCCCGCTATTATCCTAACCGGGTATCGATCCCGTTATTATCCTAACCGGGTATCGATCCCGCTATTACCCTAACCGGGTATCGATCCCGCTAATACCCTAACCGGGTATAGATCCCGCTTTTATCCTAACCGGGTATCGATCCCGCTTTTATCCTAACCGGGTATCGATACCACTATTACCCTAACCGGGTACCCGTCCTGCTATTACCCTAACCGGTTACCCATCCCGCTATTATCCTAACCGGGTATCGATCCCGTTATTATCTTAACCGGGTATCGATCCCGCTATTACCCTAACCGGGTATCGATCCCGCTAATACCCTAACCGGGTATCGATCCCGTTATTATCCTAACCGGGTATCGATCCCGCTATTACCCTAACCGGGTATCGATCCCGCTAATACCCTAACCGGGTATAGATCCCGCTTTTATCCTAACCGGGTATCGATCCCGCTTTTATCCTAACCGGGTATCGATACCACTATTACCCTAACCGGGTACCCGTCCTGCTATTACCCTAACCGGTTACCCATCCCGCTATTATCCTAACCGGGTATCGATCCCGTTATTATCTTAACCGGGTATCGATCCCGCTATTACCCTAACCGGGTATCGATCCCGCTAATACCCTAACCGGGTATCGATCCCGCTGTTATCCTAACCGGGTACCCCTCCCACTATTACCCAAACTGGGTACCCATCCTGCTATTACCCTAACCGGGTACCCATCCCACTATTACCCTAACTGGGTACCAATCCAGCTATTATCCTAACCGGGTATCGATCCCGCTATTATCCTACTCGGTACCCACCCATCCAGGGTATCTGGGTTACTTGTTCCAGCCATACAAAACAACAACTGTATTGTAACTTGAGTAACTCTGTTGGGGGGACAGAATAAAACCAGTCTGATTAAAATCGACCTTGTTCCGAGGAATAAAATTTGCAAAATTATGCATCAACCGGGATACGAACAGGTTCTGTAGATTCCTCTCCACAAGGTCTGAGAACACCTTGTATAGGTGAATGTTCCGAACCAGTTTAGCACAGCCAAAGCCCAGTCAAATAGCTGACCAGTCACAACGTAGTTTTTAAGCGGTCACTGTTTTGAAAGCATTCGGAACAGATCAAAGGATAGCTGTTTAGAGTTATCTGCCCCTAGCTTCTCGCACCGAAAGCATTTGTTGGGCTTCTTTTGATTGGCTACTTTAATTGCGCTCGAACACGCGAGTCTACGGGCTGTTTTCAGACAGTTTGGCGTGGAACCTACGACCGATATGAGTTCGTATCCCGGTAGATGCACTATTTTGCAATTTTTATTCCACGGAAAACCGTCGATTTTAATCAGACTGGAATAAAACATCATTTAAAACATTGGTTGACAAACCAAGCATGTGTTGACTGATGTCGAGTCCGACCCACATGTGTCCCTGATCTGTGAGACATTCTCCACTCAATCCTGAACCACATCTGAAAAAAATCAGTTTAAAAGAACATCTAAAGGACACAATTGAAATATGTATGAGTGAGTGAGTGAGTTCTATATGAATCAAAGAGCCGCAGAACAAAGTGAATATTGTCTTCATCCTTAGTCTACATGTTGTGATCATACTTCACCCATCAGAAAGATTTACCATTTTTAACTTATGTATTTGGTTTGTTTGTTTTCAGATTGGCGATTTGGGGATGAATAACTATTTGTTTAAAAATTATTTCACTACATTACTTTTACAAAAACATCCAAGTTATGTTAATTAAACAATCTAGACATATTATTATATATATACTTGGGTTTGGCTTCATAAATATGAATGGAATAATAAAGTCGGAAAAAGTGTATTCAAATAAATTCTAAAATCATAAATACAGTATTTACTCACCCAATGTCTAACAAGAAACATGGTTGGTCATCAGGCAACGCCAGTAGCTCTATAGCTCGTTCTGAGAGCTGCTGTTGAATTTCAATGATACGAGAACTGAAAATTGTAGAATCATCACAATTATATTCACCCAGATCTGATGGATAATCACCTCATTGAGAAGTACATTCTTACATTTGTGACAGTCCTACTTTCATGGGTTCATGATAAAGAATTAATATACTGGTATCTATATATCTAAATATATCATCATGGATTATTAGATGTAAATCTCCTTAAAATCAGATCATTGATTCGTGCCTTAGGCTTATTTGCTAATTTGGGTTGTCATTCATCTATAATCTGACAGAATCCTGTAGAGCTCGGTGTCCACAGGAAATTCATAATCTCACCATCCACTGAGATGCTTTCAAATTTTTGAAACTAACTTAGAAGTTCAAACATGGCTTTTCTGATTAACGCTGCGAAGAGAATACCTTAACAGAAATTGGTGATGTCTTCCGAATGTTTGCAATATAGCGGTGAACATGCAGCCCCTGATAGGTCATCTCCATGAGCAGAAACAGTGATTTACCATGGCTGCAACTGCCAAGCGAATCTGACACAATTGTCATAGGCCTACATATATTCTGTGTGCTTTGCGGATTTTCATTTATTCAGATGGAAACTCAATAAGCTGAAGTGGTTGAGAAAGCTGCATGGAATCTGATTAGTCGGATAATGGTCAGCCCTAGCTATCAGCTGATTGGCTGTCAATTTTGGGGTCATTTCCTGTAATAACTTCCTGTGGACACAGAGCTCTACGGGATTCCGTCAGATTATAGATGAGTGACAATCCAAATCACCAAATCAGCCTAAGGAACGAATCAATGATATGATTTTAATTAGCTAAGTATGCATGGCTCTGACCTCGTCAGAGCTATGGGACGGACCCTATAGCCGCAATGGTGGAAATCCTTTGTCGCACTTTCGCGCATCTGTGAGGCGTATTGCGCACGAAAAAAGTATATACATTATGTCTTTACACTTATGCCTACACGTACGCCCCGTTTTGGTTTTGAATTTATTCAGTAATTAGTATTTGCAAGCCATTTAAATATTCAGTCGATCTCTTGACAGTGGCAGCGGCCATTTTGAATCACGTGATTCCTTCTATAAATAGTAACGCACATGTCACTGAGATTGCATGTTGTTTACTTCAGTTTTCATGAGTTACCATACATTTCTAGGCTGATCGTCTCTAAGGTGTCCTAGAATGTGTCTGTGTTGTCAAAATGTTGAGAAAGGCTCCGTTTCTCGCCATACAAGCTTTTCTATTGGCTAGAAATGTATGGTAACCCATGAAAACTGAAGTAAACAACATGCAATCTCAGTGACATGTGCCTTACTATTTATAGAAGGAATAACGTGATTCAAAATGGCCGCTGCCACTGTCAAGAGATCGACTGAATATTTAAATGGCTTGCAAATACTAATTACTGAATAAATTCAAAACCAAAACGGGGCGTACGTGTAGGCATAAGTGTAAAGACATTATGTATATACTTTTTTCGTGCGCAATACGCCTCACAGATGCGCGAAAGTGCGACAAAGGATTTCCACCATTGCGGCTATAGGGTCCGTCCCATAGCTCTGACGAGGTCAGAGCCATGCATACTTAGCTAGATTTTAATGAGATTGATTAGATGTAGGCTATTAATTCCAGATTGGATCTTCAAACTTTAAAATGATATAAAACTGAACGTTCAAATAATTCAATATCTATAAATTTGATATATAATACATATCCTCACTCATTCACTACGATTGCACACACATCATGAAACAAACATTGCTTGTGACACACACCACGTGGTTTTGTTTACAATAATTTCCGAGGGTGAATACTTACTTTGAGGTATATTTCTTAGCTTCGTCTTCATTATAATACTGAAAACAGACAAGGAAAATATCACATTTTAATCTGTATTACATTCATTTAATATTTCACAAAATGAGAATTTATAACAATGAAATTATCTTACGAATTCAGGTGGAGCCTGTCTTTCTGGCCTCCCGGAAGCCATGTTGTTTACTGAAAGGAAAGGCAAAAACGAAAACAGATCGTTATACTTACAAGTCAAGTTTATTTTAAAAAACACTTGATTTAAGCTATCATAGTTCATCGCTGTGCAAGACTGCAGATATTGTGATTAATGTCCTGTCAGATCTTAAATTTATTTCTTTTGCCAATTTTAAATTCGTATTTGTATCGAGTTGGATTTTATATCTCCGGTTGAACTGGGTTTGGTCACTTTTTATGCAGTGGCTGGTAACGTGTTGAAAAAGAAGTTTGTCTTTCGTTTCATTTTTATTTTAACAATATTTTAAGAGTAAAATATGATGTTAAATTAACT
The DNA here is from genome assembly GCA_936450465.1 of Gibbula magus. Taxonomy (NCBI): domain Eukaryota; kingdom Metazoa; phylum Mollusca; class Gastropoda; order Trochida; family Trochidae; genus Gibbula; species Gibbula magus. Next base: position 4,451,405 of record OW388295.1, on the reverse strand, counting down.
ACAAAAAACGTCATTTTTTTGTTTAGTATAGTAAATGATAAAATGATAATGGTACAACCACCATCAAAGGGACATAACTGTTGGCGCAAACCTTCTTTGCGCAGGAAATACATCACACCAGTTCTGTCAATCGGATTGTATCGTCCTGTCTATTCGTTATGAAATAGGTCAAGTAAGGATCTTTCGATTGTTAGTTTCATTCGGAAACAATCGGTTGTGGAACTTGTGTCTGTTATACGTTATCTCGAAAGAATGGCTTCAAAGGCCGCAAAAAGCTTTCGTAATTTCAAGATTTGTATACCTTTACGTAGGCCAAAATACACACCATTGTTGATTACTCGTGTATCATGTGAAAAAAGAACTAAGTGTGAAAACAGTTTATGTGGAGCTGCTGAAACGTCAATATCACACATGTTCAGAAGGTCATTTTCTTCAAGGACTAGAAACATCATAAAATCAACCATGTTGTGTTCAAATCGTTTAAAATATGTGCCTATTGTGTGTCATGACAGTAGTACAAGAAGATACAGTTCACATGCTAAAAGACCTCGTTCAAAAACTCATTTTTATAATGTTTTAAAAGTGACACCAAATGCAACGCAAAGCCAAATCAAGGAAGCATACTACCAACTGTCAAAAGTTTTTCACCCAGATATCAACAAGGAGGAAAACGCACAACTTAGATTCGCTGAAATATCAGAAGCCTACGAGGTATTGGGAAACGCAAGAAAACGTCGAATGTACGATCGTGGTGTGATAAATCCAAAAACATACACGGGCGATGAGGACGAAACAGGATTTCATGCACAGGAGGGTTTCACTGCAAAGAGACGACAAGCCCCGACAGGAAAGTCAAAAGTGTACAACTTTGATGAATTTTACCGGCAACATTACGGTTCATCGCGGAAGAAGCAGAGTAACAGCAAGGGGAATTATGAAGCATACATGAAACAACTTGAAGAAGAACAACACCATAAAAAGATGAATATGCTTCTTATGACAATGATTCTAACCATTGTGTTCATCGCGTGGTATGCTTCAATGTCAGACCTGAACAATCTGTCTAAACAGAAGAAGAAGAAGGATTGATGGAGACTTTTAAAATCCTGTTTTATTTATTTGATAATGTTTATGTAATTGATAAAGTTGGAAATGAATCCCTGCTGTACTACTCCAGGAGTCAAAATTAGCTATTTTAAAAGTTGTTGTAGAGCAAATAATCTTCATTGTTTTCACTTAACCTTTTGTTTAAATACGTTTTCCTTTAAAAACATAAGTCATATTTTGGGCATTGTTATTTTAAGCAGTCAGATTAATATCACCTATGTTCCAAGGAATAAACGTTTTAATATAATGCCTCCAACGAGATACAAGCTGAATATTTTGTAACATTATTCCTTGAAACAACATTATTCCTTGAAACAATGTTGATTTTAACTTGCTTTTAAGTGACTTAGAGAGTGTTAGCATATCCCAAAATACGTATCAAGTTATGACAATGCAAATTCATAATGATAATTTTGTGGTTGGATAAACTCAAGTATTTTGCTCATCCTTAGCTGGTGAGGCAGAGAATATGAATGAAAGATATTTCACTTATGAAATGAAAACATGTTTAGAAAGTAATGTTTCCAGTATTGGGATATACATCAGTGCATATTTAGAATCTTGTCCATGTTAGATTTGGCTTTCTAATATTAATACATGATTATATAAGCTTTCTGCAGCACCAGTGATTGCTAAAATCTAGATTTCTTTTTAAAAATATTAATATATAACCTACTTATATGCTTGACAAAGTTACATTACGTACATTGTTTATGAAATAGAAATAAACATGGAAACACTTCATCAACTGTTATTTTTATGTCTGTGCTTTCATCCTGGAATGGAAAAAACAAATTGCAGAAAAATTGGGATATTTAAAAATATAAACATGTTTTGTGTACTTTAGCAATGAGATTTCTTTCCATTAGTAGTATTGTAAATGGCATTTCTACTGCCAGACTAACAGCCGAAAAAATTAAAATATATTGGTTACAGGGCCTCTATGTTTATGAGAAGGCCCTTAATCAGGATACTTAACATTTTAAATTTTCTTAGGTTTGTCGGACAGTAGATATTGACAAAGGGATCCCTGTCCTCTCATAATATTTTAAACAAATGTAAGTAACAAATAACGCAGATTGTTTCTTATGCTTAAATACTCAGGGATGATGTTACCGTAGAAATGACAAACTTAATACCTACCTTTATCTGTTTTTATTTGGAAGTACATAATTGTAAATTTGCAATGCATGTTTGAGAGTATAGTTTTTAATTGATCTTGTGATGCTGAATGCAGGAAACACATGTATATTTATATTTTATGAATGATTGAAATGGCCATGTATTTTATCATTTATCATGCACATCTTTATTTTAGTCATTTTTCATGTCAATACTTCCAATTTATCAATTTTAAGCCATAACACTAATAGGAAGTGGATTGTTTAAAGTGAAAAAAAAATCACTTTAAAACTATTACTTTGAACTATGCATAAGGCTTTATAATATATCCAGTTAAAATATGTTAAAGATGTTTAATAATTCATTAAGAATGATGAAGGGGGGGAGTTTACCAAGGCCTTGTTTGACCTCCTTGATATTGAGTATTGAATTTACCCTGACCTCTAAAATATTGCAATTGTTTTATGTTGATCAATGTGTATATTTTGTTTGTTGTGATAAACCTCTGTACATAACGAATGTTGATTTGTCTCTGTGATAATGGACCTCAGCACAATGTGTTTCGGGGTACACAGGTTATCTGAGAAATGATTGAATAAAGACGGTGATATGCCTTCCATTAACAGTATCTTGTTTGTTTTTGTTTGCCATAGTTGCACCTTTTTCTACAGTGAATAATTTCTGAATACCAACAAATGTTATAAATATGTATTATGTATCTTGCAATGATACATCCAGTGAAACTGACATAAAACTGTCAACTAAGGAAAATTTGCCTGGAGTTGAAGCTCATTGATTTAGCAATGGTCAGTCGTCCCTGTATTTTACTTACTGTGATGGTTGCCTCATAAAGGATACCAGTTGATAAGATATATATGATACCAATCTCATTGAAATCAGATCTAACACTCGTACCAGAAAAGCAGCGAGGTACGAGTGTTAGGTTCGAGCTGATTTCAATGAGATTGTATATGATACTATTTTGCTAGCTGTGGATGGATATGGTAAAGTATGTTGATCATTCTTGCCTTGTCTTCAGAGGGCTGAACTTTCTAATCTGTTTATAGAAAAATATAATTTATGTGATATGTAGTAATCTATATGAAATCATACATTATATATTTCAGAACCAATACATTGATGTGCATCCTTAATGAATAGTTTTACTTTTGCTCTATGTTTAGAATGACTGCACTTAATGATTTTATAATGCTTCAATGTCTAATTTGAGGGTTATCTCCCTTTTTTCATAAAAAAACAAAGGCTTCATTGATCATGATGGGATAGTTAGTGACATTTATCAATGTGATATATCAAGAAGGTTAGTGACTAAACGTGATACAAACCACATTATAATGATTGCCTCTTAATTATATCACTTACATTAACGTTTTTGAACTTTTCTTGCCTTATCATCAATTATAAAGGACAGGATATATATATATATTTTACGCGTGAGGTTGAGTAAAAATATTCAGATGTACTGAAATTAAGGATACTTAAAACAAGTCTTTCAATTGAATTGGACATACAAATTGCTGTATGCTATAGTTTAAAAAAACCCCATAGAATTTGGATATAAGAAAAATTGCATGAACGTATTTTTTTTAATACCGACAAGTAAACTTTTGCGTTGTCACCTCAAATTTAAATTGATTGTAAGAATCGCCGTTTTCCCGTAAGATTCCCTGTTATTTAATGTAGTTTTCATGATCGTGACCGTGAACAAAAACTTATAAAAACTTGGCGTGTACTGTTTGTAATGTAACATCTTGAGATTAAGTTGGATAACTTGTGCCCAATCCATTTCTTGAATGAATAAAATATGTTTCAATCAATGAGATTATGTTAATAATTTTCAAATTCATTAATTTTGAGCATGGTTTTAGAAAACGACAATGTAAGCAGACCTAAAGGACAGAATGAACGGACATAGATACAGTAATCAATTTACTGGTTTGTTAAATAATGGCGTATCCAAAATCAGAAATGGTGTACGTGGTACAGAGTAGACTTACTTTTTTCGTGTCAGTTTTCAGTAAAATATTTTGAAAAATTGAGACAATTTAAATTATTTCTGTTACACTGAAATAACATGGGATCTTATGGAAAAAACGGCGATTCTTGCAACACTTTTGGCTGTAGTATGTATTTCTTTCCTGGGAAATAAATGTTGGATCGAGATGACGAGATGACGTCAGTCTAGTATTGTTCATTAACATTGAGAATCTGGAGAGAATATGGAACTACTTTTTAAATTGGCCAACTGAGACTCTTTGGCCAAGGCGTCTTCTAGGAATAATACTTCGAAAAGTTTACGGACGGATGGAAAGACACCATCCCAAACAAAAGTTCGCCAGGTCTGATGAGCTAGAAACAGTAAATATTGGAAAGGCTCTCTATACATATCTATTAAGGTAGAGGCGAAGCATTAAGTTAAATAGATGTTAATTTTTAATAGTAACTCGTTTATTCTTCAAAACAAATTACTTTAGTTTTATCTGCTTCTGAGAACACAAGAAAACTTTTTCAAAACTCCAGACACTGCGGAAACCGTTTTGACGCTGTATGGAGTTGCTCTTATCTCCATTGTGTCTCAGTCATAATGGATTGACGTCATAGAATGCACCATAGTTTCAGAGTATTCTCTCTTGAATCAGACGTGTCTTTACTGCATCAAAAGAAGAAGAATCAAAATGAACAAGAAAAGTAGCGCTCTTGACAATTTCGCGAAGACCACAAACAACCAGAGAATACGTGCAAAGTTCTTAAATACATTGGGTGCTGTGTACAAGGTGAGGGATTTTTGTCATTGAAACAGAATTACATTATAACTTAACACTGGCTGCTGAATTAACATGAAAAAAACGGTATGCAAATGCAAATGCAATTTATAAAATGTCCACTTGTAAAGTTGACAAGCCTGGACGCTTTTCGTTTGACCCCTGACCCCCCAAAAATAGTTGTTAAAAAGAACTTTATGATCAGTATTTCTCGATTCTAGGTAACATGTCGGGAGATCCAACTGTGTGCGGAGTCTGCTTCAAGAGAAAATCGTCTTTGGTCTGGACAGGATACCAGAAGGTAACAGTTACCGTTTATACACATCTACTTTCAAGAACACTCAAATGAGTTAATACTTTGAACATGCTAGTAGTAAGTAGTAACGCATTTTATGTGTCAAAGATTACTTTGAATGTAGAAATATGAAATACTTCAATATTCAAACAAGCTGTCATTAGTTTTCTCACTCTATACTTTGCTTTGTATTAATATGTTATATTTACCACTATTTATTACTTAGCTATCAATGGCCATGATGTTGCAGGTCCCCTGTCCGTTGTATTCACTCTCGACAGCGTCATGTGCCAATACAACGGACCTCGGACCTGTAACTGGGTCAATACGGGTATACTTAATAACATTATACTACATATTGTGGGAAGACGCATACATACTCTGAAGCGTCGTGGCAATTCACAATAAAAATCTTGTTGTCCACTAACCCTGGTAGTATTCTTTATGTTGCATTTGATTATGTACCACTTGTAACTAGGAAACCATTGTCCAAGATGAAATCTAAAAAAAACAATTTCTTTGATAAATATTTACCTATCTTTATTCCAGCATGACGTTTGGTCCAAAAGCCAAGACCTTCGCATCTGTCTTGGGAGACAATCAATCTGTAATGGCTGAAAGACTCGATGGCAGAAGTTCTAAAATAGAGTTCATGCCGACCCCGTCAAACACTGCACGGAGTTTGCTTACGGGGGAGGAATGCCTCAGCTTCAGAGGATTGAAGGAAAGAATTGTTCAACATCTGAAAACGAAGGACACCTGCCTTCAAATTTTCTCATCAAAAGTGTCTGTCCAGACAGCATCAGCAACAACAACTTCAGCATCAACTCAGATTACTGTGGCCACAACATCTGCTGGAACACAAGCACGGATAAAAACGGTTGACTCCAGCTGTCAGTCCGACATACAAGTAACATCTACTGGCGTCCAAGCAGATCCGTCCAGAAAACACACCGGATGTCAAACATCGCCTCTCTACCAGCATCCGACCCTGGTTGATGCTGCTGTCCAAACAGAACATGCTGAAACAGGAGCTGGAGATGTTGCCATGGCAACCAGAGATATCAAATATCATCACGACTCTTCTGTCATTGTAAATGGTGTGTTTGGCCATGGAGAGATCCCGTTCCTCCAGACCAAGGTGAATGTGTCAAAGGACTCCATGTTCCATTTTGAAAATGAAGATGCTGATTTTGATTTGTCTGAAGATGAAGAAGAACTTCCTCCAGCATTCTTCAAATCCACAGAACAGGACCAGGGGGAGAGAAACACAGTCAGTCTGGCCGATGAACTGGCACTTGCAATGGCCTCATGAGTTATCTCCCTTACTTCTGTTTGGTCTTTTGTATTGCTTAATTTGTTTTTGAAAATTGAAACTGATGTACTGCAGCTGTACTGTAAATTGATTTTGTAAGTTTAGAATAATCCAATATTCTGTCAATCATGATGTTCGTTTGATCACCAATCCATATGCTGAGATGAGTGTTAAGATCGATTGATTATGTAGTGCATGTTCATGTTCCGGTACGAAAAGCTTCTATGATTGCCTCCATCAACATCCGCCTGACAATCAGTGCTAAATACCATACAGATCAAAATATGTCCCTAGCCAAGTCCACGGCAAAGCTAAGGGGTCGAGTCAATCAGGGGGCAGAACTGCTAAACGACTCAGGATTTTCTCGTCGTGCTCTAGCCATTATAACATCCCTCCCACCAACCAGAGACTCTCTAGTAGCCTACTGTCCCTGCTCCAGTGGATTCTCTCAGATATCGTCCTCCCCTGTCCTCCTCCCATCCCAATATCCCATCCCAGATCTCATGTCTATATTCCGTTACCGATGATAAACCACACTCGCTGTCTGGGATGCGTGTAGTCAGCACTAAGGTGCCTGAGCTGGCGGGAGTCTTACAAACCTGATTGCTTCTGGACCTCGACCTCAGAACTCACCTCGAACTGATTTGTTTAACTCGAACTGTTCGAGCATTCGCTTCCCACGGAGGTTACTCCCTTCAGATTTCCGACCCTAACTCTGGAGGGAGTAACCTCTGTGGGAAGAGAATGCTGTGCGAGAGGCATTCTAGAAATTATTTGTATAAAGATGGATGATGAAATTATATAAAGAAATACTCGTTTATTGATTTGCAACTTCTTCATTGCATTGAGATGCGACGTTTCGGTGTGTATACTAACACCGTTATCAAGCAGTATCTACACCGAAACGTCGAATCTCACTGCAATGAAGTAGTAGTTAATCATAAACTTGTATCACTTCATCAGATCAACTTCTAAATGTCTTTGAAAGAAGTGGTGAACTAACATGATACATAAACTGATCTACTGGGTCATTTCTCATAGTTTTAAAATGGTATAAATGTCTATACAAATACTCTGCCATTGTGAATAAAGTTGAACTTGGTTAAAAGTTTCGTTATCTGTGATTTCCAAGTCACTTCTCTCATATTCATATAAGAACCGAGGAAGACATCCATTCATGTAGTATTTCCTCTAGATTAACTGTTTCTCGATGCTCTTTCGTTTTGATTTTTATAAATTCATCTATAGAACTTTCCGTGCATGTATTTGTCTCTGTGTGATTAAAATGAAACACAGTCCTGTATGGGGATGCGGTGCTTTTATATGTCGAGTCAATAAATGATTGTACACAAACATACGCCTCTGTCATTACTTGGTTGCTTGTGTCGCAGACAGCTTTTGATGAATTTGGCATAAGGAAATGCATACAATGGAATTATTGTAGCACTGAACATTATGGCCCATATCACCATCGGTGACTGATTCCTGGAATCCCTTCAAGAGATGAGTCTAACCCTTTGAAGAGAAGAATTTATTAACTAGTAGTTAATGCTCTCGTTGTTTACAGGTGACACTGTAATTCCAAAGTTTTATTGGGAAGATCTTACAATATCATACTTAAAGTTTACATTTTATTTGAACATAAGACTTGAATTGAAAAGAAATTTTGCTAAAGTTTGCTTAACTTCCAAACGCCTTTTTGTACCTCTGCCAACAATAATCTCCTTCACCACTGTATCACACGCTTGGTTTGTCTGTTATACACCACTCTCCCGAATACACACACAGCTCTGCAGACAACTAAATATACAATGAATTCACCAGCCCATACCGAATACACAATGCTTTGCTGTCACATAAAGACAAATCAAATGATTCTCATTTCCTTATTGATGGTGCTACAGACATGACGTTTGGCATGTTTGAAAGCTGTTTACACTGTCGATATGAAGACATTGACCATTCTATGAAAGGGAGGTATTTTAGTCATTAAACCGCTGCACCACTTTAAATCGAATCCCTGTCACACCCTTAGTAGAACAAGTAGGGCAATGAAACTTAAGCTTCATAGCATTACTAGTTCTTGGGAAGAGGTTGTTCAACGATTTTAGGGTTGACCCCTGCCATGCCAATATTTAACCAAATGAACAAACTATAATCTCCTGGGTGCAAGGTACCTCCCCACAAACTTTCAGCTTTGGGCTGCGGCAGTTCTGGAGAAGTCGAAAATGTCGGCAGTAGGCAGACGAAGGACGGACGATCATCCATGCCATAATCTCATCTGAACTTTCAGGCCTTCACCCCATGTAGAAATTTAATTTTAAAAGGTAATCATATCGTTCTACAACAGTATATATAACTTCAAAACCAATACGCTGTCCTTTAAAGTACAGTATGAAAAATACAAATTCTTTTGATATTTTCAAAGTCTGAAATCCTACTTGTTCTACAACTTGAGGCATACCCTAGTCAACTATTTCAATGAAATGATAGAATTTTAAAAATTATTTTCATTAAATTGCAATCAGCTAATAGTAAGCCATTAACAAAGCGTTTTGCTCTGTGCATCAAATCATACAAGCATTACAACATAACGGTCATTGCAATTAATGTAACTGGTTTTTATTTTAAGACAAAGGGTGCGACGGTTTACGAGATGTCGCGCAGATACCAGACAGATGAAATATAGATGATTTTATGAATGGTTCCTTTTTTGTTGCAAGGATTATCTCAAGTTAGTCACAAACCAAAGATGTTGACTAAATACATGTATAGTTATTGATAAGTTCATTATAAATCGGTATTTAAAAAGCTCTTCGTTAATAATGTTAACAATTACCGTTAAGATATTGGAAAGAAACATCTTAAAATTAAATCTTTGTTACCAAAAGTACAATTATTTTAAAACAGTTGAGCATATTTAGTTACATATTTTTTATATTCTTCGTATTCCCTAAAGATGTAAACAATAAAAGTATTCATTCTCGTTCAGCATTTTTACAGCAATTTCTTTCTTCATATTTAATTAAAAACCAAGTACAAAGTTGACTTTCTCATCGATGAATGTAATCAATGTATACGTGTAACTACATTTATGTATATTTATATCAGCCACCAAGATATAGAAAAATTTGAATGAAAGTGCACAATTAACAAATGTTACGTCTTCTGAAAAAGTTACTGTCCGTATCAATATAAATATCCAACTTTTAAAGAAATTAGAACATGTCAAAATATGCGGGTTTGACATGCTACATTTAAAAAGTTTTAAACAAGTGTCCAGCAACAACACACTATCATTTCAAATTAATTTCAGTCGGAACCAGTTTAAACAAATTCATAAAGGATGAAAAAGTTCAATGTCGCCGTTTTTATGTCTTATACTGGACAACATAAGTTAGGGATATTAGATTAATATTTCATTAATATGTTAAGTAATAAATACATCAGTATTTATCATTTCAAAATTTCAAAATATCCCTAATTATTTTTGTCCAGTATATTGCGTAAGGTATACAATTGATGATACCAGAAATGACAGAACTTTTCAAAGTTGCACAATATATCAGAAGGCAACCAGAAAGTATCGTCATTCACTTGATCATTGTTCTGTGCAAGTTACAACCGCTCCCTGCAACTTTCGGTATTTTTAGATTCTTATTTTGAATTGTGCATTGTCATTGAGAATGAGCGCATAATCATTGAGTATGAAGGAGCCTATAATGAGTTGATATATTCTCAATAAAATAGTTTAAGCTTCCTAGAAGTAAAACACACAAACACAGTGTCACACACAGAACAATTTTCAAAAGCTTCTGGCACTGCCGAAGCCGTTTAGACGCTGCACAGAGTTGTTCTTATCTCTATTGCATCTGTCACAATGGTTTGACGTCATAAAGGAATGACATCATAGAATGCACCATAGTTTCAGAGTATTCTCTCTTGAATCAGACGTGTCTTTACCACGAGCTTCAAAATGAACAAGAAAAGTAGCGCTCTTGACAATATGGCGAACATGAAGGCCACAGACAACACCCGGAGAATAAGTGCAAAGTTCTTAAATACATTGGGTACTGTGTACAAGGTGAGAGATTTTTGTCATTTAAAATGTTTCTATTGTAAGATTGTTACTCATATAAGAAAACATGAATTAAAAAAACCAATTCATGTTTATAAGGCTACACGTTTCTCCCTCGTGTAACACTTGCTTGACAACGACATTTATAACCTATGTCTAAGCGTCGCCTTCAAAGATTAGAATAAAGAAGTTATTTTATTTGTCCACAAACTTGTCTCCATTCTTCCAAATCAACGACATACAAAATCGGACATTATTGGCCTTTGTCGGGTTGTTTATTTTAACAATTAGAAATTCTTTCTTTTCGCTTGATCTTGACTTGATGCATAATCCGATAAAAAGTAAAGAAAATGAATGAGATTACAAAAGTTGAAAATATGTAAATTGTACAAATGCACATTATACCAAATGAAAAATATGTTTAAAAACCATTTAATCATGAGTTATAGAGTTGTCAAGTATGTGAGTAAACTTAATTGTATGACGTATTTGATCTGATAATGTGTGTATATCTTTTACATTTGTATGTCGTGTTTTTTTCCAATTCTAAATATGTAGGTTAAAAGTGTATATGTCCGAATCCATAACGTATTCGTTAATTACAGAACTATTCATGGAAAACATGAAACAAGTCATTAATCTTGCATGGAATGGAATTTCAATGGAAGTTTGCTTTTCTGAGAATCATTGTTTTGTTATATGGAGGGCAATTAATATCCTTTTCATTACTCTCTTGATCCCTGACCTAAAACGATGAAAACGACGCTGAATCGGCAGACTTTCCTCTTTCAAAGATTGTACTTTCCATTATCATGTTACACGGCCAACCACAATCCCCTAGGCTACTCTCTTAATCCTATTCGCTTAACCCCTGACCTGAACTGTTTTGAAAACTATACTTCATGAGTTTAGTGCATTTGATGATTACAGGTATTTCTCGATTCCAGGTAACATGTCGGGAGATCCAACTGTGTGCGGAGTCTGCTTCAAGAGAAAATCGTCTGTGGTTTGGACAGGGCACCAGAAGGTAACGGTGTCTGTTTATATACATCTAGTTGAACACTCACACGATTTAATACTCTAAATGTGTTAATTTTACCAGATATTGATTTGAATATAGGAATATGTAATACAATGTAGTTCAAATACCAGCTTTCTTTCTTAAAAGTAGTGACGAAATCAGTGGATCTTGAAAATTAGATTATCCAGTGTCCTTTAGCGTTTTGTTGCAGTTGTTGTTCACTTTGCCATGTATTAATGTATACACATGAACCCCCAGTTCGTAATGAAATAGATGTTAATTTTAAAAATCGATTCAGCGATTTTATTCTCCTGCAACATTTAAAACATCTTCCAAGCTGAAAATCTAAAAAAAAAAAAAATTTCTTTGATAAATATTTACCTATCTTTATTCCAGCATGACGTTTGGTCCAAAAGCCAAGACCTTCGCATCTGTCTTGGGAGACAATCAATCTGTAATGGCTGAAAGACTCGATGGCAGAAGTTCTAAAATAGAGTTCATGCCGGCCCCGTCAAACACTGCACGGAGTTTGCTTACGGGGGAGGAATGCCTCAGCTTCAGAGGATTGAAGGAAAGAATTGTTCAACATCTGAAAACGAAGGACACCTGCCTTCAAATTTTCTCATCAAAAGTGTCTGTCCAGACAGCATCAGCAACAACAACTTCAGCATCAACTCAGATTACTGTGGCCACAACATCTGCTGGAACACAGGCACGGGTAGGAACAGTTGACTCCAGCTGTCAGTCCCATCCACAAGTAACATCTACTGGCGTCCAAGCAGATCCGTCCAGATACCACACCGGATGTCAAACATCGCCTCTCTATCAGCATCCGACCCTGGTTGATGCTGCTGTCCAAACAGAACATGCTGAAACAGGAGCTGGAGATGTTGCCATGGCAACCAGAGATATCAAATATCATCACGACTCTTCTGTCATTGTAAATGGTGTGTTTGGCCATGGAGTGATCCCGTTCCTCCAGACCAAGGTGAATGTGTCAAAGGACTCCATGTTCCATTTTGAAAATGAAGATGCTGATTTTGATTTGTCTGAAGATGAAGAAGAACTTCCTCCAGCATTCTTCAAATCCACAGAACAGGACCAGGGGGAGAGAAACACAGTCAGTCTGGCCGATGAACTGGCACTTGCAATGGCCTCATGAGTTAATATCTCCCTTACTGTAAGATGGTTTTGCTTTTGAACATTTAATCTGGATCGACTAGTGCGTATGTTAACGTTGCTGTTATTTGTATACAATCAATAATCTGTTATGTTGCTTGTTGTGTCCTCATTAGGTGTTGTTAAAACTAGGCTAAATAGGCTATGCTCTGTATATACTGTGTATACCTCAAAATTATTCATTTGAAAATGCCATCTTCCGTTTAGAACATTTGCTTTATTGACCAATCAATATCTTACAAAGAGCCTCTCTCGGCTAAGGAGTCGTATATAACTACCATAATATCTCTAGATAAAACGTTTCATTATATAACGAGCAATGAAATACTGGGATTTATCAGTGAAATATAATGTCTATCAAGCTACTGCCTGTCCTCTTCCCATCCCAATATCACATCTCAGATCTCAGTTCCATTATATGCTAAATCACACTCGCTGTCTGGGATGCGTGTAGTCAGCACTCAGGTACCTGACTTGATGAATCGTAAAGTCTGATTGCTTCTGTTTCTCCACCTCAGTGCTTCCCTCGAACTGAGCTCCACAGCTGGACTGTTCGAGAGACATTCTAGAAGTTCGTAGTATATAGAGATGGCGAGAACATCGTATAACTTCTATGATATATACATGAACAGTTCCTGCTGTGCTTGAAAATGCCATAAAGAGTCATACGGAAATGTCGCTGATGTGGAAATAGTTCATCATCCGTAAAATGTTCGTCATCTGTGATTTACAAAGTGCTCATAATACGCCCCCCCTCCCCCCCCCCCCCTCCCCAATACCCTCCTCTGCCTCAATACCATTTACAATTAACGTCGACAGCCCTCCGCAATGTCGTCATACTCCAGTGTAATGTTTCTCTCGATGCTCTATATATAGTTATAACTCCATCATAACCGAAAATATTGGATCTTCTTCTCCATGTGCGAGTCCTCGCTCTGTGTGATTATTAGAACTATAAAATTGAAATGTTTATCTTAAAAGTGTAGACATTATTGCTATAGAGCATGTCTGAGATAACATACTCCTGTATAGAGGTTATTTTTATGTCGGGTCAATAAATAATTGTACAAAAACATGTGTCTCTGTCGTTACTCGGTCAACTCTTGACAAAGTGTTTTGTAAATGTAATACTATTGTTAAATAGACGTTCTACTCGAAAAAGAGTAAGGCCCTGTTTATACGGCGAGCGTTTGCATATGAGTAAAGCATTACACATAAGCAATTTGCGTCATATGTATTTTTTACTTCCGTAAGCAAATTTTTCACTACTGTAAGCAAGATCGCACCTAGTCAGGGGCAGGTGCAAATGTTTACAACTGTGAGTAAATATAGTATTTTCACTTTTCTAGTAAAAGTTCGTCGTATACAGACAAAGTGATTTCACAAAGGTTGAGAAAATATATTAGAAAACTTTAGAAACTCTTAATACTGTTTTTCAAATTCTCTATATATAAGATAATCTCCTTCTTGCGATGACTTTCGAAATCCATCTGACTATCCGATTTTCATTATATAACGCATATGAACGCATATAGTATAGCCCCGTTCATGCGCCAAACGTTTACACTGTATGCAGAATTACACCCTATGTACATATACTCAGGTGTGTAAATGCAAAATTTGCTATGCGTTCATGCTATTTTGATAGGGTAAAATTTCAGTTTCCTTCATATAAGCACAAGTCTTGGTCTTGTAGACACTGGTGTACTGCGGAGACAAAGGAGATATTTCAAAGATAGTCATCAGAAATAGCAGGAGTTGGGATATCTTTCAGAAACAGTTCTAAGAACCATGTTGTTCAAAATTTCACAAATGAATAATGGATGTCACAATAATATTTTGACTATATCTATATATAAGCAAAACACTGTTTGGATCCCTGGAAAATCAGACCAATACACATTAAATGAAACATTGTATGTTAGACTTCAAATAACAATAACAATCTACTGGCTTGCAACAACAGCTGAATATAGAAATGTTGCTTATGTCTTTGATGTTGCCAAATCTATACGGCTGTGACATGTGTTCAAGGGTCTGCAATGCTTTGATGGAGAAGATGGCGCCTGAAGTCATCAAGTCTCCAGAAGGGGATGTACTGCGGGAGGTTCTGGTGAGCAGATTTGGGGTTTTCCACATTGTGCAGGATCAATAGCATCCTCGATAATCCAGCGCTATTGTTCCGATAAATCTACACACAAGCGCTGGAAAACAGTAAGGGTATTTATCCTTAACCTAGTTACCTCCCTTCGCAATGACTCAGCGAAACGCTTGCTTTCTAACAACCAATGAGATCACTTGAAATCAAGGGTGAAATAACAAGCACTCTCGTGTCAGGATCTTGGCTTTCGCAGATGATTTGGAACGCCTGGTAGCACAGGGATTTTAATCATTTACCTCCACCCGTTTTGATGGACATGAATACACCCTTCTCACGTACAGACTTCTTAAAACTTTCTTTTGAGTTTCTGTCAGGTTTTCTACGCTGAATTTGTTACAAACTTTATCGTAATCGAGTGAGTCGGTCGCCGCCATGATTGTTTCTATAAACAACGGTAGTGATGCGTTTTGATTGGTCGAGTTGTTTACGCAGATAGTGTCTGCGTTTCGTTTCTGATTGGATAACATGGACCCAAGAGGAGGTAACTAGGTTAGGGATAAATACCCTTACTGTTTTCCAGCGCTTGTGTGTAGATTTATCGGAACAATAGCGCTGGATTATCGAGGATGGATCAATAGATGGGTCACACATCCCTAATATTGCACCTTCACAGAATCATGGGGACTATCTTAATCGAAAGGGGTTTTATTCGATTGTGTTGCACGTTGTCTGTGATTTTTTAAATTATTATGGTGGGCTGTAGCTGGGAAGAGCATATTATGCTCGTATCTTTGCAAACTCTGAGATCTTGGAATGGTAAATAGATGGAATGAATCCTGCTTGATAACGGTATAAGGATCTATACCGAAACGTCGCTATTGTTAATAAAGAAGTTGATCATCCATAAATATTTGTCTTCTTCATCACACCAACTTCTAGAATGCCTCTCAAACAGTTTGATTCTAATGAAGATGGATATTGATCATAAATTTCTAACCTTACAGATTGGTGCTCGATAGATTTTCTTCACATAAATGTTGAGAAAACAAAGGAAATGATATTTGGTTTCACAACCACTAGAATATTAGTATGGGTGGTACTCCTGTTGTACTCGTGTCAGATTATAAGTTCCTAGGTACAATCATTGACAATTAATTAAATTTGAATTGCAATACTGAGACTCTGTACAAAAGTATAGGCTATTTCATAAAGAAATTAAAGGCTCATCCATTGTGTTTTTTTGGGACATATTATGCCAAAGGTTATAAGTGTGCTAAACTGAGGTACAAAAGAAACTTTACACCTCAGTTGTTTTTATCAGATATAATTTTTAAAGTCAAATTTCTCGACTTTTAGACGTCGTATTCCAAAACTGAATAGTTTTGCAAATTAGTCCAAAATATTAAATCAGTCAAAGAAATGTTTTACGTCTTTTTTAAAAAAATAATTGAAAATCAAAATTTTTAAATTTAAAATTCCCCAAAATTAATTTTGATAAAACACAACTGTTAATCGACATATAACACATACTCTGTGTGAAAATCAATAAATTTGCCTCGTCTTGCACACATATACAACATTTTGAACATGGTAGGGGTCATGTTGGTGTAAATTTCATTTCTAACCCCTGTCTAGTTTAAAACATGTTATTGCAATATAAAAATAAAAACAGCCAAAATTAAGTCATTAAAACTACTGCCTAAAGGTGTTATTGTATCGTGCCATGATCAAATGCATCTCATTTCTTTAAAATATTGAATTAATCGAAATCAATTGAGGTGTGAATTTTCTTTTGTGCTTCAGTTTATTTTATCGATAATTACTGACTATTGCCGAAGATCATCATTTTAATGATGGTTAACTCGGTATAGAGACGATATAAAGGTAGGCTACAATTAAAGTAGATCTAGTGATTTATGATCGAAAACCGGACTATGAACCTCGCGAGTCAACTGGTCAAACGTAATTTTGGAAGCTTAATTTACAACAGACAAAAGACAAATTATAATTACTTTGCATATAAATGGGACGTGTAGTTTCGGTTTCTACAGATGTAAAATTGTTGTTTCTCGATTGGATGAACGTGAACGTTGAGTGAAATTATTTGAACTGGAACCAGCACATGCATGTAGTAGGCTATGTTGGCGCGTATTAAGCTAACTAAAATAGGGGCCTACCATGAAACACAGTGCATGCATCTGCAAGATCGTTTGATGTTGATATGAACTTATTGAAAGTTTTCCACGCGTGCCTTGTCAAGTCAAACAGAACTGGGAAATATTCACAGGCCTACGAGTAACCATGCAAAGATTCCTCAGAGTGACTCGATCTCTAATAAGATAGATTCCCTGTTTATATATGCCTAAACCTCCAAAACTTTCAGAAATGTTAATGAAATCGTTAAAATTATCGTCAGTGTTGTATGGTAAATATGAGTCCACATATAATGTAATATATAAATTATACAATGCCAATGCTCGGTTTAATGCAACTTCCAAACACAGGCATAACTCTTGCCAGTCTGCATTACTGGCTGATTTAACCCTTGCGGTAGGCCTATATTTCCCTCGCTTTCTTGTGTCGAGGCAGTGAATCGCTGCACTGGAAATGCATAGCGGGCCTGGATTTCTAAACACAGATTTCTTAAGGAAATACTGCAAGGCTTAAATCAGCCAGTAATGGAGACTGGCAAGAGTTATGCCTTGCATTGGGAAGTTGGGTTTAATGTAAAAAGAATTCCTTTTGGGTATCTTATGTAAATTATATAGGCCTACTAAAATATGTAGAGGGAATTTCAATTGAATTACAAACGGGGTATATCAATTACGATAAAAACAATTATATCGATTAAATTTTTTTGGATGCAATATCTAGTTGTCGCTGTTCGTTGCCAAAACTTTCCCTTTCAGGAGTGGCGTTTTCCAGAACAATGTGGGAAGGGGCATAACTCTAAATAGAACTTCCTCGATATCACAGTCTTGCGCGCCAAAACCGGTTCAAACTGCCTTTCAGCTTCCGCCAACTATTTCATCGGCTGTACGAAAGTCTTGTGAAGGTGAGACGTTTATCCGATAAATATCGTAAACATCGTAAGTAAAAGACACATATTAATCTTTCAGAGGTTGAAAATAGGGAGAAAATATGTATTGTGTCGGCTTAGTTTTGGATCAATCTATCTGATTGTGATGACATTATGCCATGGAAAATTCCGTACACGAATTACGCATTCTCGATGATTCAGATCTAGGGGGTTTGGTGATATTCTGTTTCATAGTCACTTGATTTCTTCATGTTCAGTGTGTAGATAAGTTCATATGTCATTGAATTGAATCTATCAAAGTAACAAGTCAGCGTCAGTTGTTTATTTTGTTTCCAACTAGATGCACTAAAACTCTTTAATTGACACGGTCGATCAGTTCACCGATCAGCTGATTTCTTTTGATCAATGGAAATGTTGAAAACACGTCGTATTATCTTTGTAAAAAACACGCCACTCTCTATTGTTGATCTGGATGGCCTATATGTGGTATCTGAAATTACTGTTTTCATCTACTTCCTTTGTTTACAAAAGTGCGGCGCACCCATCAAACCCATTGAACCATGATTTTTGTAAACGTGAACTCGTGTAATGAAATATGATTAGGATGATTTGTGTCATTGTCGATTGATTAACTTGTTTACAACACTAAATCTAAAGACCAGAGGAATATAAACAATTCATTGGTTAAAACATACTTAAACGACTTCCATAAAACCTAATTCCCATTAAAAACAGATAGCAAGAATGAGAAAATGTTTGTGGATATGTACTGGCCTACAGAACAGCTTCGAAAGTTCAAACGATTCTAATAGTCATTGTTGTTCATGAATGCGAACGTTGCTTGACACTGACATAAAAATCTATGAGGAAACATCTCCAAAGAATGAGTAAAATCGATAAAATTGTCTCCATTGTTCATCACCTTTTTCAAGAAAGAATGCAGATCAAAGTAGAAACAAATGTTGGAGCGCCTCAGGGCGGCAGACACTTGCGTTTTGCTCTCAAATGTTTGCGATTTTGACTGGATTATCTTTGTGCGGTTTGAGCATGGTCTTCATGGATAGTACCCCATTATAAATATGTTATGATGATGATGATGAAATTGTAGATATATCCTGAAAGACTTTCAGGATACAGAAACTTTCTGTATCCTGAAAGTCTTTCAGGATATATCTACTGAAAGTAATCAACATAATTCATGCCTCCGAAGAAAAACGAAATTATTTACATCCCCTCACCAACATACATATATACGCAAATTGATTGTGCTTTCAGATGTATTGCTGGTTATAAGTCAACAGATACATACAGGCTCTGTCAACAATCGATTATCATGTACATTATTTCACTTATAAGTTGTACTTCACTATTTTTTTTATTTTTTAAATTATTTTTTTGTCCTTTTCAGCAAACATGGCACAGCAAGGTTCAGGCTTTCAAGTAGAGGCACAATTCAAGGTAAGGATTTCTTTTGCAGAATTATTTAGAGTTTTAACTTGCCCAAAATGTTTTCATTGAATCAATGATAAATGTGTCCATTTTCCTTTTAGCATATTGTCATTCCTTCTCTTGGAGCTCTGTACTAGCAAGCCAAGGGGTCATTGTTGTGATAGGTTAACCGTTGTACTGATTTGGAATCCTATCCAATCTAAATCTTAAGTATTTTATTTTATAGTAACCAACACTTCAGATGGTTAATAATGGGAATGATTTGTCTTTCTTTCAGCTTGTGCTTGTCGGTGATGGTGGTGTAGGCAAAACGACATTCGTGAAACGTCATGAAACTGGAGAATTCGAAAAGAAATATGTTGGTATGTATTTATTTGCATATTTTGTTATTTTTGTGATTGATGAGCAGCATAGAAAAGTAGAAAATATTTCACAAGATGGAGGTTGAATAATGTGATGATTTTATTGCTTAATGAGACTTGAGTTGATATTATTTCTTGATTTACAACCTAAATTATTGAGAAGAAATTGGCACGGTATGATCACAACATTCCACGGCTTGTGTCACAAGACTTGTCCAAAAATACAATGTTCAATAAATTACAATCTGCCTGGAAGCTAAGTGAACGAACCATTGTCATGTGCTAGAAATAAATGGCAATTTATGTTTAGGCAAATATCTGATTACTAATTTCAGTAATTTGATCAATCAAACTCCCATTTCATTCACTGAATATTATGAACATAAAATAATAGGATATTTTACCTTTGACACAGTTAATGCACTTGCTTCAAAAGTTGAAGTCGTATTAACGTTAATCTGTATGTTTGCAGCAACACTTGGTGTGGAAGTTCATCCAATCGTGTTCTCCACGAGTCGAGGCTACATGAAGTTCAACGTCTGGGACACTGCTGGACAGGAGAAGTTTGGTGGTTTACGAGATGGTTACTATATTCAGGGTGAGTTTAGAACAAAAGTGGTTATTTGAAAATGAATGCTTTAAATTGCTTTTATTGCCTTTTTGTGATCGATTCTTGACTAGATACTTTTTAGTTAACTTGTATAGTTGGGTTTTAAAAGAAAAATAAATTTGCTGGCTTGCCAAGCTTTGACTCACTGAAAATATCTTAAGTCTTTTAGCAACTTTTTCTAAGTAATTGACCAATTGGCTTGACTGAGTTTAGCAACACCTGAAAACCAAGACATGTTAATGCCAGAAAGATGTTTTAATGCCTACATTCTAGGTTTCACTCTTTTAGACTTGAAATTACCACTTAGAAATTCAGAAGTTAGTGAAAATCTACCTTCTGTGTTGTGTGTAAACATGTTTTTGAAAATACATAGTTGTGAGTTGAATATTGTCTTGAGAATATGTGAGAAACTTATAAAATGTTACCTATATAATTAGAATAACATTGTTTTTCTAATTTCAGGTCAGTGTGCCATTATCATGTTTGATGTGACATCTCGAGTGACGTACAAAAATGTACCCAACTGGCATAGAGACTTGGTTCGTGTGTGTGAGAATATCCCAATAGTTTTATGTGGTAACAAGGTAGACATCAAGGACAGGAAAGTCAAAGCAAAAACCATCACCTTCCACAGGAAGAAGAATCTACAGGTACGTATTAAGATGAGGACAAAATAAATGTTCTGTTGAAATTAGGAATTTGATAACCATCTAAAACTATGAAAATTAAATGTATTCGATAAATACTGTTTCATCAATACTACCTTTTAAGGCTTGGACGGTTACACGTATACACGGTATCGTTTTGTGATGAGTGAATAAACGTTTACAAACGGTAAACGATTAAACAAATTGTCACGTGGTAGCAAAGTTTGTACATCACTGTGAAAATATAAAATGTCATCTTCTAAACATTGTGATGTTTCTTGGAAATACTTCTTACAAACTTGCTCTCGTGTGCGTAACTCGCAGCCATTATTGAGCATCGATGAAGGGGTCGTTTCAAAGGTTTTTGTTACAAATTAAATCTCTAGTGTTGTAACGAAATATTTTCACGTGTAATTTCCATTGCTTTGATTATTGTTAGAATGCCGTACCTATTTAACGTGTAAGATGAAAAGAATGTAAGATGACTACGAAGAGGTTATTCAAATGTATTTACGCTCACTGCAAAAAAAACTCCATTATAAATGGTATACGGCCCCTTGCAGCCACTCGATTCGACCAATCAGATTCAAGGAATCACTTAGCGCATGGCTGTGAGAGCATGTCAATTTGAGGGCATATTTTGGTCAAATCTCAGCAATTTTAATATGTTACCGTTTAGATTGTTTCATAATAACTTTTTGGGAGCTATCATGACTCGTATTATGTCTGAATTGTGGATACAAACGCCAACATCAAGAGTTTCACCAGCGATTGTATAGTTTGACAACATACTTGACTCGCCGATCGATCTGTGATGAATTGGACGTTTTACGGGTATTTAATTCACGTCAATTTATTCGGGTAACATTCAAAATTGAAAAGTAACTAACATAGATTGAATATTTTATTATTAATTCATGACAGTAAACATGTCGTCTGAAACGGGGATTTTTTCAAAAGTATATATGATATGTAATGTACTACAAAGTAGCCTACACGTCGCTGCCACACATCTGAAACACAAATATTGTTTTAAAGTTGGACATTATAGTAAAATTAGTTCTTTTTACTGACAACTGCATGTTTTTTTCTCAATTGGATATTTAAGTCTCACATCAGTCACAAACTTGAACTTGCTTTTTATAACAATAATCAACCAGTGTTGGAGCCAGCTTTTCCAAACATGGGGACCCTCAGTCCCCATGTGTTTAAAAAGTGGGGACATTTTGTCAATAGTGGGGACAAAGAGTTTATGAAATTTGTGTTTAATAATTTTGTCCTGATAATCAATTGAATTCAATCATGTTTTTTTGTATATAAATTAATAAAATGAAACAGTACTGTACCTGTTGTTTTTTGTTTTGTTTGACTATATAGTCTATATTTATGATTATTCAGTACTAAGTTACAGTAATGAGTATAAAGAATGAATCTTGAGATTGTAAAGACTCAACAAAGATTATTTATTGAATCATTATGAATTAAACAGACATTCTGAAAATGTGAATTAATAAATGTAAAGTCTAATATCAAGATATTAGATTTAATACTCACTCAGTCAGTGTGTCTTAGCCTCTGGGTCACTCACTGGTAACTTGAATAATGGTCTGGGTTGACTTAAAACTTAAAATAATGTTCATCTCTGATTCTCATGAATGATAGTCATCTGATGATCTGAGACTATGTTTACGTTTTTTAGATGCGTGTGCATCGGGTTTGACAGTGCCATCGTCAATGTCTGAATCACTGTCACTTGAAGATACGTTATTTTGCTCAGTGTCAGGCACTTTTCTTTTCAGAAAATGAGACAGACGAATCTGTTTTTTAGGCATAATGACGACGTCGACGTTTCAATTTCATGTCAGTCACTTCAAGTTCATAATAACAAACGCTAGCTAGCAGACAGCCAACTGTCGATATCACGTGGTCACAATATTTCGACGAGAATTACGGGAAAGACCGAAGGTTAATTATGCAGCGCGTAATCTGTCGTCACAGAACACGTGACTACTTAATCTAACTCTCATTGGATACTGTCAAAAGTAATCGTATATTTTTAGCAGTTTAATCTCGAACCAAGGTCATTTATAATAGCGTTTACTAAGCTGGTTAGAGGATATTGATTAAACCGAAACCGGTTAAGAAATAAAGGGACGTAACTCTAAATGTGCCGATATATGCATCGTTTGTCACTGAAACCGGTTTCAGAAAGTTTTAGTTGTAAACACAGTGACAGGAGAGCTTTGAAAATTGCCGATCAATGTGATTAAAATTATTTTTGGCAGTAAGTAACACGTTATCTATGCATTATTTGTGCGGGCCAATGCCGCATTAGGTGATTTTAATGGGGACATTTCATATTTATGTGCGGCAATGCCGCACGGCCGCGCTCTAGCGCGAACACTGATCAACACAATATATATGAGGTCGTGTACATGGCAACGTTCCGTTTTTGACCTTTCGTGTAAACGTTTACCAAATTTTGTAAACTTCCTAGCCCTACTACCTTTAAAGGATTTCAGTTTAATCTGTAAGAAAACAGAATTTCCCTCACTTGGTAACAAACTCGAGTTTTGAAGTGCAATGTTATAAACATAAACTTGATAGTAACTAAACATGATAGTAACTCAACTTGAAAGTGTTGTCCTAGGTTGCATAGTTCGTTACATTCTGAACTGAAGCGGAAGTGTACAACTAACAGTCACGTTAAGTCCATTGTCAAAATAACTTGGCAGGGACTATTTTCATCACATAGACAATATTGCCAAAACAATATCTCACTTTTCATGTATACTTCTCTCCTACAGTACTACGATGTTTCGGCCAAGAGCAACTACAACTTTGAGAAGCCCTTCCTGTGGCTGGCACGTAAACTGGTCGGAGATCCTAACCTGGAGTTTGTGTGTATGCCCGCCCTGGCTCCTCCAGAGATTCAGATGGACCAGGAATTAGCTCAGAAATACGAGGAGGAATTGAAAGTAAGTTGGATATAGCACATACCTGTTTACATCAACAGAAGTCACACTTTTAGAAACAGCGCACTAGTAGTGTTTTCAGTTGAATGTTCAGGCAATAATTGATTGGTGAAGTTTTATTGTATATTCTAGATTCTTTCTCATGTCATTCATATCAACAAAAAGAAATTGAATCTTGCTCAACATTATTATTAATAACATCTTCTATTTTTCTTCCAGACTGCACAGACCCTTGCTCTACCCGAGGATGACGACGATATCTAAAATGTGATAGAACATTTAGACTTGGATCTCTATATAAAGACACAATGTGCGCATGTCTCTTGCTTCACTGGAAGCCAACTTCATTGGATGTGTGCGCAAGTTTCGGAAATAACTTCAGGACACCTAGAAGCTTCAGCAGCTAACGATTGTTATACGAGCCTTGTACTTTCAACCAGATCCGACTTCGTGATAGGACATTGATGTGGATTTGGAGAATTTTAGCCAAGTTAACTGGAGAGATCGGTGGATTGTGTGCCGCAATGTGGCTACAGACTGATGATGCAAGAGTGGATTGTGATTGAAGGCGATCAAACCTTATTTTTCTGACCTTATAGCCAGCCATTTCTACAGCTCACTCCCATTGGAACTTTTAAAGGAAAATATTTTTAATTTTGTTAGCCTTCGAGTGCTAGAAATGGAAACGTCCCAAAATATGCCCTGCTGTCCTATGATATGTACAAGCATCTGTGAAATGTTAAATTGTGACTACTTTGTATTTAAATGTGTACAGAAGTAAATAAATTTGGATGTATAAATGTTTGCTTTGTAAATAATTAAAATTAATGGGTTTTGCCAGACCTCTTAAAGACTTAAAGGGTTCGAATCGCGCCAGGGGCACCCCAACTTTGTCTGCAGTAGAGAACTGTTCTACATGCAGTCAGGTTTGGGTGCAATGCTACACTGAATTTCAGTGCAGTACCACCCATGGTTCGCTAGTTCCAGCCGATGCTCGCAGGTTTCACCGCAATGCATAGCCACATGGCTTGGTGGGCTTTCTCCCTGCCATAATACTAGCAGCTGCGATATAAGTGAAATACTCTTGAAAGTGGCATTAAACCTCACCTCACCTTTCCAATGTCGTTCAAGATTCAACAGTTTTCTTGATTTCTCTGGATAGAATCCAGGTTGTAATCAAAGTTAGTAGTGCAATCAGCAACATTTCAAACTGAGCATTCTGTTCCAGCAACTCAAAACTGCCCCTTCAATGGTCCATAGTCCATACACTTCTCTTACTGGTATAAGACTCTTGTGCAAAGTGGAACCTCAGCAGACAAAATCCAAACTTTGTGACGCATTTGTTGCTTTTCAATGTATTCAGAACAGCCACTATTTTATATAGAAAGTCCATGCTCATTCCAAATTTCCACATCCCTAGATATATTGACCAGACAAAGACACGGTCAGTCGTCAACTGGAGGGTTTCCAAAACGATTTTGCCATTGTTGAAAGACTTGTTCACTTGTTGGAGTGTTCTATACTCGTTGACTGGAGGTTCTTAAAGCAAACGAAGGAAACTTTGGAAAGCAGCAAGGCTGGGCCTAGATTTTCGAAGCTCTGTCGCAAGTACCATACATTAACATTGGCTTACGACTGTATCTATCTTAATGCTAAAAGAGCTTTGAAAATCTAGGCCCAGAAATCTAGCTGTGATGGTGTTTTCAATTGAAATTTAAAAATGAATGTACAATGGTATAAAATGGTAATATAATGAGCAGGCAGGCAACTGAAGATTGCATAAGACATGACACTGCTGCATCCACCCCTTAAAATCAATCTAAGCCTTGAAAATTCTCATCCCTCATTTATGATCTACAGACATCATTTCATGTGAGCAGAGGTTTATTCCTATTATATTGTTATACCCCTACCTTACAGCGTGATCAGGGGTATATAACGTTCATTCTGTCCATCATTCCCAAAACTTTGTGCAGAGCATATTTCTGAAACTATACATGCTAGTTTCACCAAACTTGCTAAATATGTTGGTCATGAAAGTTGTGCCTTTTGAGGGTGAGACAAATTTCTCAATTTTTGTTGTTGTGCATCTTCCATGGAAACATGACCAAAACAGTGTCTCTGTAAGGATATGATTTGTACTGAGCATATCTCCCAAACTAAACATGTTAGCTTCACAAAACTTGCTACACATGTTAGCCATGATCTCTAGTTGTACCTTTTCAAGTTTAGACAGATTTCTGAATTTTACTTTGGCGGTTTCCATGGAAACATGACCAAAACAATGTCTCTGTAAGGGAGTGTTTTGTGCTGAGCATATCTCCCAAACTATACATTCTAGCTACACCAAACTTCATACACATGTCAACCATGGTGTCTAGATGTGCCTTTGAGGGTTAGACCTATTTCTGAATTTTATTTTTGGCAGTTTCCATGGAAACATAATGTAAGCTCGAATCATGGGTAGTGAATTCATGAAAAAGAATCCCCTTTTGACACAAAAGAGTGCCGTCTTCACTGTAGATTAACTACTACGGTCAAGGTGCTTCCAACAAAGACAAATGAGACAAGAACAAGTCTTTATAAGTTTAATCAGTCATATAAATATATCTTAAAAGGCACACCGAGTCGAGAATAAAAATGAGATCAGATTTATCTACATATGATGATTAGCGTGTCTGCTAGTGAGTTACGTTTCACTTAACTGTTTACATGGAGTTGTTTTTATAACCAATTTTCTCAATTGTCTGAAATTGGGAGTCTGTGACTCTTTAGCAGACAAGTTAATCAGCATAGGTAGATAAATCTGATCTCATTTTTATCCTTGATGCAGCGTCTCCATAAGAAGCTGTACAATTTCTATCTGGACAAAACACGGCACATATCACATGAAGGCAAAGCACAACTGGCGACGCGTTCCTTGTAAGAGCATTAATGTAAGGCGTATATGTGTCATGAACATATAAAATTGGTTTACTTTGTACATTGTTATTTTGAATGACATTCACATACCAAGTTGGGACGTTGGGATTTTAATCTTTGAAATGAACCTACTACTTGCTGTCAACTAAACACTTCAAACTTCTAATATTATTCTTTGCTGATTACAATTTAGCATACTTTGTTTTATTGTTATGGGTGGGGAAAGTGCAGTTACATAATACGATGTATAAACTTCTCTCAAGGCTTTAGCTGTTAAGTTGATAAGTACCTAAACGGTAAATATAAAAGAATCACAATTCCGGGTATCGCATGGTAAATAATAAATACATTGAGATTCTGATTGGTTCATTACTAACATTAAATTCATTGTCTTCTGATAAAAAACTGACTTGCATAAATGTAAAACATATCAGTTTTCTTACAGCAACTTAGTTATCACATATATTTAAGATTTAATTTCAGTAAATATATTTCAGGGATCATTTGAACCATCTTTCTTTCGCTTCAAAGACCTAAGATTCAAAATGAGAAAATGTACATATTCCATTTTCATATGGAAAATGAGAGTTGATGAATAAAACTAATGACATTTTGAGCTGATAAAATCATAAATGCAAAATCACTTGTCATGGAGGGATCACATGGATGATATTTAGCACTTGGAATGATGAAGAAGAAGATCATAGCTCCGTAAAGCAGGATAGAGAAATGCTGCCCTCCGCACAAAGAGGTCAGGTGAATTTGTGTGGAAAGCATCGTCCAATAATCTTTCACTTTTACGGCTAAGTATTTCCGTGAAAACTGCAAGCAATGTCTGGAACTAACAATGGGTGGTATTACAGACTTTCAATGTATCATTGCATTCAAACCTTGCTTCCCATTGGAACAAGTCTCTACATATTAGTTGCTGAGTTCATGGCAGGAATAATTCACTACATATAAGTTGTTGAGTCCCTGGCAGGATTTGAACTCTGGACCTCTGAAGTTGATCACCACCAAGATGTCAATGTCTTGTACTAGCTACCACGGGCATTGTAGCATTGCACCCAAACCTTGCTTCACATTGAATAATTCTCAACATAACAGTTGCTGAGTCCTTGGCGAGATTTGAACTCCGAAGTCGACCAGCACCAAGAGGACGTAGAGGGAGTAGATCAGTACATTCTGTCCATGATGACGTTCCCCTCCTTGTCCTTCAGACGTATTCTGCCGGTAGAGTAGCGAGTTTCCTGTCGGCCGTCTGGGTATACCGTCTTCACAGTCCCGTCCGGATACTCTCGTCGCTGGGATAAAGAGAGAATTAGTTTAGATATCTGTTTGAATCAGTACTTAGAGAACAGTGAAATTTGAAACATGTAACATGCTCATGGTCAGAAAACATTATAAATGTTTTCCCTTGGAAGAGAATGGTGATTATCCGGGTAAAACTGAATTTATTTTGTCACCAGATTTTGTCTTTACTTGATATTATCTTTACTGTCACAGAGACTGGCAATAATTTCAGAAAGATTTATTTTGCCATCTGATTTTATCTCTGCTGTCTGAACCTCATAAGGCTATTATGTGAAGATGAGAATAAATAGACAAGAAAATATGGACTGCCATCGTAATTGTATGAATGTACCTTGTAAGCTTCTGTGTGTATTTCCCGCTGTCCGTTTGGGAACTCCATGGTCTTGTCTCCATTCTTCTCAACACGGATCACGGTTCCGTCCGGAAATATGCTCTCTTCAGATCCGTTTGGAAACAGGTACTTGATGGTCTGGTCAGGAAAAGTGATTTCCTTCGTTCCATCAGGGTAGTGCTTCTCTATCTGGTTGCTGCAACACGATGTGACATTCAACCAAGGGAGGTAACTCAATGAAATAATTATTTGATGAGATGAAAGTGGTTAGTAGGATAATGTGACCTTGTTTGTTCCATCAATATAATGATTCTTACCGGTTGCTAAAGGATATAACATCATTGAACGATGGGAGGTAATAACATTACATAAAAATAGCTTTTATATCTGCAACCTATCTTTCACAAATAAACTCAGGTCATTCAACAAGTTTATTGTAATCAACCATTGACAGACACAAGAACACAACGCTAACATTTATGAACAGTTTCATCGTATGACACCAGTTAGTTTCTGAAGAAATTCTTCCGGGAAAGAAACATAATATTACAACAATTTCAGGCAAAAACCTTCTTTGAAATTTAGGTGTCATGTTACTGGGTAGACAGAATTGGGCATCTTCTAGATGTGCAATGAAAGCAAAAAACTTTCTGAGAATTGAATGTTCATATGCATGTATTACATACTTTACGAACTGCAGTATTTCCAGACCGTCCGGGTAGGTCGTGTGGGTAGTTTGAGCATCAGCGTAGAAGTAGACCTTAACAGAAACAAATCAATAACTGGATTAATGTATACTACGTATACTCAACCCTTCATGGATGTATATTCAACCCCTGACAGATGGATACGATGTATATTCAACCCCTGACAGATGGATACGATGTATATTCAACCCCTGACAGATGGATACGATGTATATTCAACCCCTGACAGATGGATACAATAGGTACACAACCCCTGACAGATGGATACAATGTATATTCAACCCCTGACAGATGGATACGATATACACAACCCCTGACAGATGGATACGATGTATATACAACCCCTGACAGATGGATACGATAAATACGCAACCCCTGACAGATGGATACACTGTATATTCAACCCCTGACAGATGTATACCATGTATATTCAACCCCTCAGGGAGGGAGGTATACTCACAACTCTCTGGTCTGGGAAGATCTGCTTCATGTCTCCGTTGAAGAAGGACACAACAATGGACTGTCCATCTGATGAGATTTCCTTCCTTGTTCCGTTGGCAAACAGAATTTCTCTAGCACCGTTAGAGTAAGTTCTCTCCACCTGAAAAAGATAGATAAATTTGAAAATATGTGATAAATGATACCTTGATTACATATTCTCGTCTAAATCATTTATATGTTGACCTTTGTCGACAAACTCCAAATCATGTTCATGAAATAAACTGAAACTAGCAGTCAGTCAGCTGGGTTTATTTTCAAACCCTTTGAAACAGATCTACTTTTAACAAATAAAAGCATTACACAATCATCTGTGACCTACCTTTCCGTCAGGATACTGGGATTCTTCATATTCCTTGTCACCTTTGTCAATAGCTGGGTTTTCAGAAGAGAATTTAGCAGATTGTTTGCGGGGAATGTTAACAACTGCTCCTGTAGAACTGGCATCGTCTGGGGACTGGCTGTCTGACCTAGCAACAATAGTAAAACAATACTGCATAGATAACATGTTCGGTGGCTGAATACATAAGTACCAAACAATTCTGGTTGGCCAACTTACAGAAATCACAACTTGATAACAAAGGGAATAAGGATAGGTTCAAGGAAAAGGTTATCTCCTAAAGGGAATAAGGATAGGTTCAAGGAAAAGGTCATCTCCTAAAGGGTATAAGGATAGGTTCAAGGAAAGGGTTATCTCCTAAAGGGAATAAGGATAGGTTCAAGGAATGGGTTATCTCCTAAAGGGAATAAGGATAGGTTCAAGGAATGGGTTATCTCCTAAAGGGAATAAGGATAGGTTCAAGGAAAGGGTTATCTCCTAAAGGGAATAAGGATCGGTTCAAGGGAAGGGTTATCTCCTAAAGGGAATAAGGATCGGTTCAAGGAAAGGGTTATCTCCTAAAGGGAATAAGGATAGGTTCAAGGAAAGGGTTATCTCCTAAAGGGAATAAGGATAGGTTCAAGGAAAGGGTTATCTCCTAAAGGGAATAAGGATCGGTTCAAGGGAAGGGTTATCTCCTAAAGGGAATAAGGATCGGTTCAAGGAAAGGGTTATCTCCTAAAGGGAATAAGGATCGGTTCAAGGAAAAGTTTATCTCCTAAAGGGAATAAGGATCGGTTCAAGGAAAGGGTTATCTCCTAAAGGGAATAAGGATAGGTTCAAGGAAAGGGTTATCTCCTAAAGGGAATAAGGATAGGTTCAAGGAATGGGTTATCTCCTAAAGGGAATAAGGATAGGTTCAAGGAAAGGGTTATCTCCTAAAGGGAATAAGGATAGGTTCAAGGAAAAGGTTATCTCCTAAAGGGTATAACGATAGGTTCAAGGAAAGGTTATCTCCTAAAGGGAATAAGGATAGGTTCAAGGAAAGGGTTATCTCCTAAAGGGAATAAGGATAGGTTCAAGGAATGGGTTATCTCCTAAAGGGAATAAGGATAGGTTCAAGGAAAGGTTATCTCCTAAAGGGAATAAGGATAGGTTCAAGGAAAGGGTTATCTCCTAAAGGGAATAAGGATCGGTTCAAGGAAAGGGTTATCTCCTAAAGGGAATAAGGATAGGTTCAAGGAAAGGGTTATCTCCTAAAGGGAATAAGGATAGGTTCAAGGAAAGGGTTATCTCCTAAAGGGAATAAGGATAGGTTCAAGGAAAGGGTTATCTCCTAAAGGGAATAAGGATCGGTTCAAGGAAAGGTTTATCTCCTAAAGGGAATAAGGATAGGTTCAAGGAAAGGTTATCTCCTAAAGGGAATAAGGATAGGTTCAAGGAATGGGTTATCTCCTAAAGGGAATAAGGATAGGTTCAAGGAAAGGGTTATCTCCCAAGCTTCTGGACCAGGATTTAGACACATAAACTTAATTGGCTGACATCTAAACTGGCATAGAAACCCCAACTTGGACAGATTTAATGTCATGGAATCAGAATTCTGCTATCATTGTTGTTGCTTCCACTTGATTATGTAAGCATCCGGTAATAAAAAAGATATCTCAGAGAACTCACTGTAGGATTTACAACAAAACCTGTCAGAGTAATCAGGCACTAACATGAATCGACCACTCATTCAGCATACCTTCACATATAACATACTAACCTTGGAACAGATGCAGGCCCCGACGGATGACCTCGAGGAATGGCGTCCCCGGACATGTTGTGAGAGTGTGTGTGCGTGGTGCTAGGTGCCAGGGAATGCTGGGAAGGCCGAGGCAGACTGGACGTGTTGTGAGACTGTGACGTCTGTGTGGGGTGGAGGTGAGATCGGGGGAGGGAACCGTTCATCAAGGGCTGAGAGGGTGGCTTCAGGGTTGAATCTAGAACATGGAGCGATGGGGTGAAGCAAATTGGATAAACCGAGGATCATGATTTTGTTATAGGAACCATATCAAAACTATAACTGATGAAGGGGCCTGATTAAAATCGACCTTCTTCCAAGGAATAAAAAGTGTAAAACAGTGCTACCAAGATAAGAACTGGGGCCTGTATGGGCGGCGCATGTTGTATACCAGTCAAGTGTAGACAAAACCTGGTCATTAGCTGGCCAGTCACATCATAGTTTTAAAAGATTGCTGTTTTGTGAAAGCATTCAGAATAAATTGTTAACATATTCTGAATGTTACCCGAGGGAGAGAAAAGCTCCGCTGAAAATCATAAAATCTCCCTATTCATCATCATGGATGTTACACAAACAGCCAAAAGGATGCTGTCTGGAGTTACTTGCCCCTAGCTTCTCACACTGAAAGCTTTTGTCGGAGGTCCTGTGATTGGCTAACTTAATTGTGTTAGAACATGCGAACCTACCAGCCGTCAGACCGTTTGGAGAAGAAACCTCTGATCAAAATGAGTTTGTTTCCCGGGAGATGCACTATTTTGCCACTTTGATTCCTAAGACTGATTAATGAAGGAATAAGTGCTAAATTATTCTGAACAGCCAATTGACAGGAACAACAAATTGTTGACAAAAGCTATTACCATGTAGCTAAATATATGGCAGGTAAAGTTAAATGACATCTAACATCTCCTGCAGAGCATACGTCAGTTGAATGTAATGTCACTGTAGAAAGAAAGCCTGCAACTCCATTATGGCAATGTATTGTGGTGAAACCTGTGAGAGTCACCTGGGGCTTGTTTAATTTTCATTCTTTAACATTACACTAGGTTACTCTAATGACTTACAATCACCTTAGTGCTTTGTGGAAAGAATCCCTTGATATAGTGAACAATAGACAGCACCGTGTTGATGAGATCAATGAGGGGATTGGAGCCATGTATATTATAAATAGAACTACCCTACCTGTTACAGCTTGAAGTGAATGGTTGAATTAAGATTTGCAACTTCTAAAGTGGTCACTGTCCATATAGTATCCCCTTCTCCCAGTATATATAGGCTTGCTCCTTTCGAAATATCGAACATTGCTCTGAATGCCCGGTACATGCGCAAAATGAAAGGAATGACTCGGAAAACTGTTCTGGGTGTGTGGAACATGTTTTATTGCTGCACCTGCTTTTTTTTTAACATGTTCTACAGCGAAAGAAGCAGGCCTTATGAGGCCCTGGTTGTATTCAAGGAAACCAAGAACAGCATGATGATACTATAGAAGCTAACCTGCACCGTGCACAGTGGCTCCCTCTAGTGACGACCGATGTCCCGGCAGATCTTCAGTAGGTGTGCTGCTCCTTGGAAAACTCTTCTGCACTCCGTTCTGAGACCATAAAGATATTGTTATCAATATGAACAGACATATAGTTGACCATTTGGAGAAAAGGACTTGTACTCAAATTGTTAACTTTTATTTTTGAGGATTTTCATTTGATAATTATACTTTTAAAGTGAAGGTGTAAGTGTTAGCTAAAGCCTGAATCTCCCCTTCATCATAGGAGGGATCAGAGGGTCTTTTGAGGGAGGCTATGGCTGCAATAGATCATAAGGTTCTCATTGTAATATATAAACTCTCTTTTCAACCCTGCAGGACAATATTTTAGGGACAGCCTTTAATTAGCCAATCGCAAGTTGTAATTCCTTCCAACTGGTTACAGAGACTGAAGCTAAAAGTGTTGCGCTTTCTTATTACAGCCACCATCTTCGTACCTTCTTCTGCGACTCCCTCTGCAATGTGTCGAGTCTGCGCCGCTCCAGAATCTTGATCTCCTCCTTCAACTCCTGATTCTCCATCTCCACCACCTCCAGTCTCTGCCGCAGACGGTTGTTCGCAGACGTCCACCTCCCCTCCTTCTTCTTCACCTCCTCCTGCAGCTCCGACAGCTGCAACAAACGGGGGACATACAGCTGCTGAATGATTGGTTACTGGGGCCTGTTCCACTAACCGATCTTAGCCCTGAGGTCAATCTTAGTCTATGGAGCCAAACAGTAAGTTTCAGATGCACTTGTATATACTGAACACAGGCAAGGATGTAACAATGCTATTTTTAGGATCACACTATCTGTTCGAATCCCACAGATACTTGAAAAGAATTTGTGAGGCACAGTTTTGGACCATAAGTGTGAGGCACAGTTTTGGGCCATAAGTGTGGGACACAGTTTTGGACCATAAGTGTGAGGCACAGTTTAAGACCATAAGTGTGAGGCACAGTATTGGACCATAAGTGTGGGACACAGTTTTGGACCATAAGTGTGAGGCACAGTTTTGGACCATAAGTGTGAGGCACAGTTTTGGGCCATAAGTGTGGGACACAGTTTTGGACCATAAGTGTGAGGCACAGTTTTAGACCATAAGTGTGAGGCACAGTATTGGGCCATAAGTGTGGGACACAGTTTTAGACCATAAGTGTGTAGCACAGTTTTAGACCATAAGTGTGAGGCACAGTATTGGACCATAAGTGTGGGACACAGTTTTAGACCATAAGTGTGAGGCACAGTTTTGGACCATAAGTGTGAGGCACAGTTTTGGGCCATAAGTGTGAGGCACAGTATTGGACCATAAGTGTGGGACACAGTTTTAGACCATAAGTGTGAGGCACAGTTTTAGACCATAAGTGTGAGGCACAGTATTGGACCATAAGTGTGGGACACAGTTTTGGACCATAAGTGTCGGACACAGTTTTGGACCATAAGTGTCGGACACAGTTTTGGACCATAAGTGTGGGACACAGTTTTGGACCATATGTGTGGGACACAGTTTTGGACCATAAGTGTGAGGCACAGTATTGGACCATAAGTGTGGGACACAGTTTTGGACCATAAGTGTGAGGCACAGTTTTAGACCATAAGTGTGGGGCACAGTATTGGACCATAAGTGTCGGACACAGTTTTGGACCATAAGTGTGGGACACAGTTTTGGACCATATGTGTGGGTCACAGTTTTAGACCATAAGTGTTGGGCACAGTTTTAGACCATAAGTGTGGGGCACAGTTTTGGACCATAAGTGTGGGACACAGTTTTAGACCATATGTGTGAGGCACAGTTTTGGACCATAAGTGTGAGGCACAGTTTTAGACCATATGTGTGGGGCACAGTTTTAGACCATAAGTGTTGGGCACAGTTTTAGACCATAAGTGTGAGGCACAGTTTTGGACCATAAGTGTGAGGCACAGTATTGGGCCATAAGTGTGGGACACAGTTTTGGACCATATGTGTGGGTCACAGTTTTAGACCATAAGTGTTGGGCACAGTTTTAGACCATAAGTGTGGGGCACAGTTTTGGACCATAAGTGTGGGACACAGTTTTAGACCATATGTGTGAGGCACAGTTTTGGACCATAAGTGTGAGGCACAGTTTTAGACCATATGTGTGGGGCACAGTTTTAGACCATAAGTGTTGGGCACAGTTTTAGACCATAAGTGTGAGGCACAGTTTTGGACCATAAGTGTGAGGCACAGTATTGGGCCATAAGTGTGGGACACAGTTTTAGACCATATGTGTTAGGCACAGTTTTGGACCATAAGTGTGAGGCACAGTTTTAGACCATATGTGTGGGGCACAGTTTTAGACCATAAGTGTGGGACACAGTTTTGGACCATAAGTGTGAGGCACAGTTTTAGACCATAAGTGTGAGGCACAGTTTTGGACCATAAGTGTGAGGCACAGTTTTGGGCCATAAGTGTGGGACACAGTTTTGGACCATAAGTGTGAGGCACAGTTTTAGACCATAAGTGTGAGGCACAGTATTGGGCCATAAGTGTGGGACACAGTTTTAGACCATAAGTGTGTAGCACAGTTTTAGACCATAAGTGTGAGGCACAGTATTGGACCATAAGCGTGGGACACAGTTTTAGACCATAAGTGTGAGGCACAGTTTTGGACCATAAGTGTGAGGCACAGTTTTGGGCCATAAGTGTGGGACACAGTTTTGGACCATAAGTGTGAGGCACAGTTTAAGACCATAAGTGTGAGGCACAGAATTGGACCATAAGTGTGGGACACAGTTTTGGACCATAAGTGTGAGGCACAGTTTTAGACCATAAGTGTGAG
The DNA here is from genome assembly GCA_936450465.1 of Gibbula magus. Classification (NCBI taxonomy): domain Eukaryota; kingdom Metazoa; phylum Mollusca; class Gastropoda; order Trochida; family Trochidae; genus Gibbula; species Gibbula magus. The sequence goes on along the minus strand of OW388295.1, from coordinate 4,415,131 downwards.
GCACAGTTTTGGACCATAAGTGTGAGGCATAGTTTTGGGCCATAAGTGTGGGACACAGTTTTGGACCATAAGTGTGAGGCAAAGTTTTAGACCATAAGTGTGAGGCACAGTTTTAGACCATAAGTGTGAGGCACAGTATTGGACCATAAGTGTGGGACACAGTTTTGGACCATAAGTGTCGGACACAGTTCTGGACCATAAGTGTCGGACACAGTTTTGGACCATAAGTGTGGGACACAGTTTTGGACCATATGTGTGGGACACAGTTTTGGACCATAAGTGTGAGGCACAGTTTTAGACCATAAGTGTGAGGCACAGTATTGGACCATAAGTGTGGGACACAGTTTTGGACCATAAGTGTGAGGCACAGTTTTAGACCATAAGTGTGGGGCACAGTATTGGACCATAAGTGTCGGACACAGTTTTGGACCATAAGTGTGGGACACAGTTTTGGACCATATGTGTGGGACACAGTTTTAGACCATAAGTGTTGGGCACAGTTTTAGACCATAAGTGTGGGGCACAGTTTTGGACCATAAGTGTGGGACACAGTTTTAGACCATTATGTGTGAGGCACAGTTTTGGACCATAAGTGTGAGGCACAGTTTTAGACCATATGTGTGGGGCACAGTTTTAGACCATAAGTGTGGGGCACAGTTTTAGACCATAAGTGTGAGGCACAGTTTTGGACCATAAGTGTGAGGCACAGTATTGGGCCATAAGTGTGGGACACAGTTTTAGACCATATGTGTGAGGCACAGTTTTGGACCATAAGTGTGAGGCACAGTTTTAGACCATATGTGTGAGGCACAGTTTTGGACCATAAGTGTGGGACACAGTTTTGGACCATAAGTGTGAGGCACAGTTTTAGACCATATGTGTGGGGCACAGTTTTAGACCATAAGTGTGGGACACAGTTTTGGACCATAAGTGTGGGACACAGTTTTAGACCATATGTGTGAGGCACAGTTTTGGACCATAAGTGTGAGGCACAGTTTTAGACCATATGTGTGAGGCACAGTTTTTGACCATAAGTGTGGGACACAGTTTTTGACCATAAGTGTGAGGCACAGTTTTAGACCATATGTGTGGGGCACAGTTTTAGACCATAAGTGTGGGACACAGTTTTGGACCATAAGTGTGGGACACAGTTTTGGACCATATGTGTGGGACACAGTTTTGGACCATAAGTGTGAGGCACAGTTTTAGACCATAAGTGTGAGGCACAGTATTGGACCATAAGTGTGGGACACAGTTTTGGACCATAAGTGTGAGGCACAGTTTTAGACCATAAGTGTGAGGCACAGTTTTGGACCATAAGTGTGAGGCACAGTTTTGGGCCATAAGTGTGGGACACAGTTTTGGACCATAAGTGTGAGGCACAGTTTTAGACCATAAGTGTGAGGCACAGTATTGGGCCATAAGTGTGGGACACAGTTTTAGACCATAAGTGTGTAGCACAGTTTTAGACCATAAGTGTGAGGCACAGTATTGGACCATAAGTGTGGGACACAGTTTTAGACCATAAGTGTGAGGCATAGTTTTGGACCATAAGTGTGAGGCACAGTTTTGGGCCATAAGTGTGGGACACAGTTTTGGACCATAAGTGTGAGGCACAGTTTAAGACCATAAGTGTGAGGCACAGTATTGGACCATAAGTGTGGGACACAGTTTTGGACCATAAGTGTGAGGCACAGTTTTAGACCATAAGTGTGAGGCATAGTTTTGGACCATAAGTGTGAGGCACAGTTTTGGGCCATAAGTGTGGGACACAGTTTTGGACCATAAGTGTGAGGCACAGTTTTAGACCATAAGTGTGAGGCACAGTATTGGACCATAAGTGTGGGACACAGTTTTAGACCATAAGTGTGAGGCACAGTTTTAGACCATAAGTGTGGGACACAGTTTTAGACCATATGTGTGAGGCACAGTTTTGGACCATAAGTGTGAGGCACAGTTTTAGACCATATGTGTGAGGCACAGTTTTGGACCATAAGTGTGGGACACAGTTTTGGACCATAAGTGTGAGGCACAGTTTTAGACCATATGTGTGGGGCACAGTTTTAGACCATAAGTGTGGGACACAGTTTTGGACCATAAGTGTGGGACACAGTTTTGGACCATATGTGTGGGACACAGTTTTGGACCATAAGTGTGAGGCACAGTTTTAGACCATAAGTGTGAGGCACAGTATTGGACCATAAGTGTGGGACACAGTTTTGGACCATAAGTGTGAGGCACAGTTTTAGACCATAAGTGTGAGGCACAGTTTTGGACCATAAGTGTGAGGCACAGTTTTGGGCCATAAGTGTGGGACACAGTTTTGGACCATAAGTGTGAGGCACAGTTTTAGACCATAAGTGTGAGGCACAGTATTGGGCCATAAGTGTGGGACACAGTTTTAGACCATAAGTGTGTAGCACAGTTTTAGACCATAAGTGTGAGGCACAGTATTGGACCATAAGTGTGGGACACAGTTTTAGACCATAAGTGTGAGGCACAGTTTTGGACCATAAGTGTGAGGCACAGTTTTGGGCCATAAGTGTGGGACACAGTTTTGGACCATAAGTGTGAGGCACAGTTTAAGACCATAAGTGTGAGGCACAGTATTGGACCATAAGTGTGGGACACAGTTTTGGACCATAAGTGTGAGGCACAGTTTTGGGCCATAAGTGTGAGGCACAGTATTGGACCATAAGTGTGGGACACAGTTTTAGACCATAAGTGTGAGGCACAGTTTTAGACCATAAGTGTGAGGCACAGTATTGGACCATAAGTGTGGGACACAGTTTTGGACCATAAGTGTCGGACACAGTTTTGGACCATAAGTGTCGGACACAGTTTTGGACCATAAGTGTGGGACACAGTTTTGGACCATATGTGTGGGACACAGTTTTGGACCATAAGTGTGAGGCACAGTTTTGGACCATAAGTGTGAGGCACAGTATTGGACCATAAGTGTGGGACACAGTTTTGGACCATAAGTGTGAGGCACAGTTTTAGACCATAAGTGTGGGGCACAGTATTGGACCATAAGTGTCGGACACAGTTTTTGACCATAAGTGTGGGACACAGTTTTGGACCATATGTGTGGGACACAGTTTTAGACCATAAGTGTTGGGCACAGTTTTAGACCATAAGTGTGGGGCACAGTTTTGGACCATAAGTGTGGGACACAGTTTTAGACCATAAGTGTGAGGCACAGTTTTGGACCATAAGTGTGAGGCACAGTTTTGGGCCATAAGTGTGGGACACAGTTTTGGACCATAAGTGTGAGGCACAGTTTAAGACCATAAGTGTGAGGCACAGTATTGGACCATAAGTGTGGGACACAGTTTTGGACCATAAGTGTGAGGCACAGTTTTAGACCATAAGTGTGAGGCACAGTTTTGGACCATAAGTGTGAGGCACAGTTTTGGGCCATAAGTGTGGGACACAGTTTTGGACCATAAGTGTGAGGCACAGTTTTAGACCATAAGTGTGAGGCACAGTATTGGGCCATAAGTGTGGGACACAGTTTTAGACCATAAGTGTGTAGCACAGTTTTAGACCATAAGTGTGAGGCACAGTATTGGACCATAAGTGCGGGACACAGTTTTAGACCATAAGTGTGAGGCACAGTTTTGGACCATAAGTGTGAGGCACAGTTTTGGGCCATAAGTGTGGGACACAGTTTTGGACCATAAGTGTGAGGCACAGTTTTAGACCATAAGTGTGAGGCACAGTTTTGGGCCATAAGTGTGGGACACAGTTTTGGACCATAAGTGTGAGGCACAGTTTTGGGCCATAAGTGTGAGGCACAGTATTGGACCATAAGTGTGGGACACAGTTTTAGACCATAAGTGTGAGGCACAGTTTTAGACCATAAGTGTGAGGCACAGTATTGGACCATAAGTGTGGGACACAGTTTTGGACCATAAGTGTCGGACACAGTTTTGGACCATAAGTGTCGGACACAGTTTTGGACCATAAGTGTGGGACACAGTTTTGGACCATATGTGTGGGACACAGTTTTGGACCATAAGTGTGAGGCACAGTTTTAGACCATAAGTGTGAGGCACAGTATTGGACCATAAGTGTGGGACACAGTTTTGGACCATAAGTGTGAGGCACAGTTTTAGACCATCAGTGTGGGGCACAGTATTGGACCATAAGTGTCGGACACAGTTTTGGACCATAAGTGTGGGACACAGTTTTGGACCATATGTGTGGGACACAGTTTTAGACCATAAGTGTTGGGCACAGTTTTAGACCATAAGTGTGGGGCACAGTTTTAGACTATAAGTGTGAGGCACAGTTTTAGACCATAAGTGTGAGGCACAGTTTTGGACCATAAGTGTGAGGCACAGTTTTGGGCCATAAGTGTGGGACACAGTTTTGGACCATAAGTGTGAGGCACAGTTTAAGACCATAAGTGTGAGGCACAGTATTGGACCATAAGTGTGGGACACAGTTTTGGACCATAAGTGTGAGGCACAGTTTTGGGCCATAAGTGTGAGGCACAGTATTGGACCATAAGTGTGGGACACAGTTTTAGACCATAAGTGTGAGGCACAGTTTTAGACCATAAGTGTGAGGCACAGTATTGGACCATAAGTGTGGGACACAGTTTTGGACCATAAGTGTCGGACACAGTTTTGGACCATAAGTGTCGGACACAGTTTTGGACCATAAGTGTGGGACACAGTTTTGGACCATATGTGTGGGACACAGTTTTGGACCATAAGTGTGAGGCACAGTTTTGGACCATAAGTGTGAGGCACAGTATTGGACCATAAGTGTGGGACACAGTTTTGGACCATAAGTGTGAGGCACAGTTTTAGACCATAAGTGTGGGGCACAGTATTGGACCATAAGTGTCGGACACAGTTTTTGACCATAAGTGTGGGACACAGTTTTGGACCATATGTGTGGGACACAGTTTTAGACCATAAGTGTTGGGCACAGTTTTAGACCGTAAGTGTGGGGCACAGTTTTGGACCATAAGTGTGGGACACAGTTTTAGACCATAAGTGTGAGGCACAGTTTTGGACCATAAGTGTGAGGCACAGTTTTGGGCCATAAGTGTGGGACACAGTTTTGGACCATAAGTGTGAGGCACAGTTTAAGACCATAAGTGTGAGGCACAGTATTGGACCATAAGTGTGGGACACAGTTTTGGACCATAAGTGTGAGGCACAGTTTTAGACCATAAGTGTGAGGCACAGTTTTGGACCATAAGTGTGAGGCACAGTTTTGGGCCATAAGTGTGGGACACAGTTTTGGACCATAAGTGTGAGGCACAGTTTTAGACCATAAGTGTGAGGCACAGTATTGGGCCATAAGTGTGGGACACAGTTTTAGACCATAAGTGTGTAGCACAGTTTTAGACCATAAGTGTGAGGCACAGTATTGGACCATAAGTGCGGGACACAGTTTTAGACCATAAGTGTGAGGCACAGTTTTGGACCATAAGTGTGAGGCACAGTTTTGGGCCATAAGTGTGGGACACAGTTTTGGACCATAAGTGTGAGGCACAGTTTTAGACCATAAGTGTGAGGCACAGTTTTGGGCCATAAGTGTGGGACACAGTTTTGGACCATAAGTGTGAGGCACAGTTTTGGGCCATAAGTGTGAGGCACAGTATTGGACCATAAGTGTGGGACACAGTTTTAGACCATAAGTGTGAGGCACAGTTTTAGACCATAAGTGTGAGGCACAGTATTGGACCATAAGTGTGGGACACAGTTTTGGACCATAAGTGTCGGACACAGTTTTGGACCATAAGTGTCGGACACAGTTTTGGACCATAAGTGTGGGACACAGTTTTGGACCATATGTGTGGGACACAGTTTTGGACCATAAGTGTGAGGCACAGTTTTAGACCATAAGTGTGAGGCACAGTATTGGACCATAAGTGTGGGACACAGTTTTGGACCATAAGTGTGAGGCACAGTTTTAGACCATCAGTGTGGGGCACAGTATTGGACCATAAGTGTCGGACACAGTTTTGGACCATAAGTGTGGGACACAGTTTTGGACCATATGTGTGGGACACAGTTTTAGAACATAAGTGTTGGGCACAGTTTTAGACCATAAGTGTGGGGCACAGTTTTAGACTATAAGTGTGAGGCACAGTTTTAGACCATAAGTGTGAGGCACAGTTTTGGACCATAAGTGTGAGGCACAGTTTTGGGCCATAAGTGTGGGACACAGTTTTGGGCCATAAGTGTGAGGCACAGTTTTAGACCATAAGTGTGAGGCACAGTATTGGGCCATAAGTGTGGGACACAGTTTTAGACCATAAGTGTGTAGCACAGTTTTAGGCCATAAGTGTGAGGCACAGTATTGGACCATAAGTGTGGGACACAGTTTTAGACCATAAGTGTGAGGCACAGTTTTGGACCATAAGTGTGAGGCACAGTTTTGGGCCATAAGTGTGGGACACAGTTTTGGACCATAAGTGTGAGGCACAGTTTTAGACCATAAGTGTGAGGCACAGTTTTGGGCCATAAGTGTGGGACACAGTTTTGGACCATAAGTGTGAGGCACAGTTTTGGGCCATAAGTGTGAGGCACAGTATTGGACCATAAGTGTGGGACACAGTATTGGACCATAAGTGTGGGACACAGTTTTGGACCATAAGTGTGAGGCACAGTTTTAGACCATAAGTGTGGGGCAAAGTATTGGACCATAAGTGTCGGACACAGTTTTGGACCATAAGTGTGGGACACAGTTTTGGACCATATGTGTGGGACACAGTTTTAGACCATAAGTGTTGGGCACAGTTTTAGACCATAAGTGTGGGGCACAGTTTTGGACCATAAGTGTGGGACACAGTTTTAGACCATATGTGTGAGGCACAGTTTTGGACCATAAGTGTGAGGCACAGTTTTAGACCATATGTGTGGGGCACAGTTTTAGACCATAAGTGTGGGGCACAGTTTTAGACCATAAGTGTGGGGCACAGTTTTGGACCATAAGTGTGGGACACAGTTTTAGACCATATGTGTGAGGCACAGTTTTGGACCATAAGTGTGAGGCACAGTTTTAGACCATATGTGTGGGGCACAGTTTTAGACCATAAGTGTGGGACACAGTTTTAGACCATAAGTGTGAGGCACAGTTTTGGACCATAAGTGTGAGGCACAGTTTTGGGCCATAAGTGTGGGACACAGTTTTGGGCCATAAGTGTGGGACACAGTTTTGGACCATAAGTGTGGGGCACAGTTTTGGACCATAAGTGTGGGGCACAGTTTTGGACCATAAGTGTGGGGCACAGTTTTAGACCATATGTGTGGGGCACAGTTTTTGACCATATGTGTGGGGCACAGTTTTGGACCATATGTGTGGGGCACAGTTTTGGACCATATGTGTGGGGCACAGTTTTGGACCATATGTGTGGGGCACAGTTTTAGACCATTTGTGTGGGGCAATTTTAGACTATTTGTGTGGGGCACACTTTTGAACCAATGGTGTGGAGCTCAGTTTTTGACTGTAAGTATGAGGTGGAGTTTTGGACCATATATTTTGGGTGTATCTATCACACTGAGTGATGCAAGCAAGGTGAGTACAAAGAGCGTCAGTGACAAGTTTTGGTAGGAAGATTAAGTTATTTGAACCTTTGGCGAGGAGCATTAGTGAGGTATATTTGCAGAGGAAGTTTAGTGTATACCTGTCTCTTGAGGGCCTCTATCTCCTCTCGCTCACGCTTGTCCGGCATCGCTCTCACCGTCTTCTGGTGCTGCTCGAACAGCTTCCTCTCCTGTCTGGCAACAGAAGACATCACAAACATGAGGCCAGGTTTAAGTTTAAGTCACTCATATGGAGACGGATAGTATTATCACAGGTAGAAGCCAACATCTACTAAGTGCCTGTTTGGGGACATGAAGGATTACCTGAGTTTCTTCATCTCCTGAGCGCGGAACTCGTCGAGTCTGCGCACCTCCTGGTCCTTCTCCTGCTCGAAGTCACAGATCTCCTGCTTCAACTTGTTCAGCAGCTGCAGCACACAACCAACAGTCAGTGTTGGATACATTCTTCAGGATATGATAAAACACAAGGCTGAATAGGTAGATTATCTGTTTTTCTACAAAGCTGTTTTGCACAAGCTGTTTTCGCCTGTGTGAGATCAAGCAATACCTTCTAGGTTAGACAATCACTGGCATACTGAACATTACATGTAAGAATGCTGAGACCTCACCTATATATGTACCGGTACATTATTTAAATGAAAATTTATGAAAATGATTTTGGATAAAAGATAGAATCTCAAACTTGTATATTCAATGTAAATCAATATACACGCAAATTGATTCTCCCAAAATGTAAACTAGAATCTGCAAGTGTAAAATCCAATAATAATTACATCTTCCCTGTCTTTCCTAAGTTTTTCAAGGGCTGCATTTTCATTTCTAAATTTCTCAATTTCCTTTTCGAGCTCGGCAAGTTTATCCCTGAGGATCTTAGACTGGACTCCCTCTCCGACTGTCGTCTTGCTGACCGCCTGCAGCTGCTGCTGTTCCTGCAACCCAAGATGCCCATATATAGATAGTAGTGTATGGGTCTTTTTATATCACATCCTATATCAGCCCAAGATGCCCATATATAGATAGTACTGTATGGGTCTTTTTATATCACATCCTATATCAGCCCAAGATGCCCATATATAGATAGTACTGTATGGGTCTTTTTATATCACATCCTATATCAGCCCAAGATGCCCATATATAGATAGTATTGTATGGGTCTTTTTATATCACATCCTATATCAGCCCAAGATGCCAATATATAGATAGTATTGTATGGGTCTTTTTATATCACATCCTATATCAGCCCAAGATGCCCATATATAGATAGTATTGTATGGGTCTTTTTATATCACATCCTATATCAGCCCAAGATGCCCATATATAGATAGTATTGTATGGGTCTTTTCATATCACATTCTATATCAGCCCAAGATGCCCATATATAGATAGTACTGTATGGGTCTTTTTATATCACATCCTATATCAGCCCAAGATGCCCATATATAGATAGTATTGTATGGGTCTTTTTATATCACATCCTATATCAGCCCAAGATGCCCATATATAGATAGTATTGTATGGGTCTTTTCATATCACATTCTATATCAGCCCAAGATGCCCATATATAGATAGTATTGTATGGGTCTTTTTATATCACATCCTATATCAGCCCAAGATGCCCATATATAGATAGTACTGTATGGGTCTTTTTATATCACATCCTATATCAGCCCAAGATGCCCATATATAGATAGTATTGTATGGGTCTTTTTATATCACATCCTATATCAGCCCAAGATGACCATATATAGATAGTATTGTATGGGTCTTTTTATATCACATCCTATATCAGCCCAAGATGCCCATATATAGATAGTACTGTATGGGTCTTTTTATATCACATCCTATATCAGCCCAAGATGCCCATATATAGATAGTATTGTATGGGTCTTTTTATATCACATCCTATATCAGCCCAAGATGCCCATATATAGATAGTATTGTATGGGTCTTTTCATATCACATTCTATATCAGCCCAAGATGCCCATATATAGATAGTATTGTATGGGTCTTTTTATATCACATCCTATATCAGCCCAAGATGCCCATATATAGATAGTATTGTATGGGTCTTTTTATATCACATCCTATATCAGCCCAAGATGCCCATATATAGATAGTATTGTATGGGTCTTTTTATATCACATCCTATATTAGCCCAAGATGCCCATATATAGATAGTATTGTATGGGTCTTTTTATATCACATCCTATATCAGCCCAAGATGCCCATATATAGATAGTATTGTATGGGTCTTTTCATATCACATTCTATATCAGCCCAAGATGCCCATATATAGATAGTATTGTATGGGTCTTTTCATATCACATTCTATATCAGCCCAAGATGCCCATATATAGATAGTACTGTATGGGTCTTTTTATATCACATCCTATATCAGCCCAAGATGCCCATATATAGATAGTACTGTATGGGTCTTTTTATATCACATCCTATATCAGCCCAAGATGCCCATATATAGATAGTACTGTATGGGTCTTTTTATATCACATCCTATATCAGCCCAAGATGCCCATATATAGATAGTATTGTATGGGTCTTTTCATATCACATTCTATATCAGCCCAAGATGCCCATATATAGATAGTATTGTATGGGTCTTTTTATATCACATCCTATATCAGCCCAAGATGCCCATATATAGATAGTATTGTATGGGTCTTTTTATATCACATCCTATATCAGCCCAAGATGCCCATATATAGATAGTATTGTATGGGTCTTTTCATATCACATTCTATATCAGCCCAAGATGCCCATATATAGATAGTACTGTATGGGTCTTTTTATATCACATTCTACATCAGCCCAAGATGCCCATATATAGATAGTATTGTATGGGTCTTTTCATATCACATCCTATATCAGCCCAAGATGCCCATATATAGATAGTATTGTATGGGTCTTTTCATATCACATCCTATATCAGCCCAAGATGCCCATATATAGATAGTATTGTATGGGTCTTTTTATATCACATTCTACATCAGCCCAAGATGCCCATATATAGATAGTATTGTATGGGTCTTTTCATATCACATCCTATATCAGCCCAAGATGCCCATATATAGATAGTATTGTATGGGTCTTTTCATATCACATCCTATATCAGCCCAAGATGCCCATATATAGATTAGATAGTATTGTATGGGTCTTTTCATATCACATTCTACATCAGCCCAAGATGAGGTTTGATATGAATTTTTGCCTTTGATACAGTTTATCTGCCCTTGAAAATGGGGGCTGATAAAGACAATAAGTTGCAAATAAGTTTGATCTTCCCTTACAATAAAATACTCATTTTATTTAAGTGCATAACTTTGGTGCACACATACCATATAACTGACTTTATGGTAAGATGAATACACTGTAAGCTTCTTCTCTTTTAGGTAATACTGTCTGATGTACCATATTCAAACCAATGTCATCCCTCACCTGAAGGCAAAAGATGACTTAAAGATGGTACACCAGACTATATTACCAACGAGAGAGGTATACAACGTATAATATTCTGGACATGCAAATCTCTATCCCCTGGTCAAACCTGAAATTTTCCTCTGTTGATAAGTTATAATTCTTGTAATGCAGACACTCAAGAAGTGGTTTAACAGTAATTCATGGAGTAAAAGGGTTATGGCAACTGGCAAGCTTCACATGCAAAGTCGGTAAAACAAAAAGTATGACATTTCCTGACCTGTTGTTGTTTTTCCGCTTGCTTCTGTTGATTTGTGTTCTTCAGTTTGGGGAAGAGTCGGGCCACGAGACGAGACGTGGGCGGCGTGGACTTCTCTCCTGTGTCTGAGCCTCCGTCCTTGTCTGATAATAGAATGTAAACAACAAGAATTAAACAAAAAGTATGCAGTCTCTCTATTGGAAAACAATGTAAAAGTGAGCACAGCTCACATACCCCGGCCTGTAGTTTGACCACCATAAAGTATGAATTAATTTAAAAACGTAAATCCTATCATGGATGAAAAAGCTGAGCACTAATACCACTGACTATGAAAAGTCGGGATATAATAGTTCTTGTCTTTTCATCTATCATGTTTTAAAATGTATTATTACTCAACCGAGGTGAGATCACTCATTAGATAAAATGAGTTGGTTACACCCATGTGTGATACCACCGCGGACTGCCGCAATGTCATAATCGGCACGTGACGTCATAGTCATTTTTGGTTGACGTCACAATGTTATCCGCCTGACTGCAATAGCTGGTGGCCTATTTGCAAGTAAGCGTCACTAAAAATGATTTTCTTGCAAATCTGCGCTATTTACATCATTGAGTAATAAATAAAATACTAAACTCGGTCCCATTTGATAACATGTTTATGAAACTCGTGAATGGCATCGCTTTCGCTCGTTAAAATACCAAACCATTCACTCGTTTAATAAACATGTTATCAAACGGGACATCGTTTAGTATTCTATATATGATGCTTTTAAAATTACATATTACTTAGCTAAGCATATAGAGAAATGACATCTCAACTCAATATCTTTTAAGTTCTCACATATTACATAAAGTAAAGTTCAACTGACCCAACATGGCTACTTGAGTCTGCGGAGCCGTCACAGTCCACTCTTCCTCGTCATCAAAATCAGGGGACGCAACTCTCTCAGCAGCAGCATTTTTTATCTGACCTTTGACCCTGGTAATACTATCGTCACTCTCCTCGCTACTGGACTCGTGTTGATGCTGTACCCCTGTAGAGAATCGACTCTCTCCAAACATCTCATTCACCATAGCCTGCTTCTCCACACTGTTTGACGTCTGCTTCTCAGTCAATGTACCAGTCAAGTCGTCTGCTGTTGCAGCAAGTCTGTTTAAGATTGACTGAGTATCGGATACCTGCCGATCAGGATCTTTGCTTGCTATTTTTCGTGTTAAAGATTTTGTTGGGGAGAGAGGTAACGAAGATCGAACCTCGCTTTCAGATGACTTAAATGCACTTTTACTGTTATTGTTCACAAACACAAACCCATCCTCTTGGCTTCGATCAAAAAGAGCTTCGTAAGATTTACTGACATTGTGTTTTTCACTGTTTTTCTTTGTTGGGGTTGCAAGAAAATCATCAAGCTCATCCGAAGATTCTCCAGAAGAAGATGATTCAGTAATGGTGTCAGACGAGGTGTCCAGGTCGACACCATCAATCAAAGAGTTGTCCTTAACGTCTGCTCCATTCCTCGGTGTCGTCTGCTCAACTGGACTGTGTCGGACAACTTTACCTCTCTGATTGGACAATATTTCTTTCTCTGCTTTCTTGGCTTGGATAACTGCTTTAACTCCCTCGATACTTGTCTGAAATTGCAACCATCCAACATTTGCATTCCATTTTACATTATTTCAACTTATTTGATGAAAAACAGTGTGGTATTTAGTATTTTGGTATTTGGTATTTTATCCTCATTGGCTCCAAGTGTTGATACACAAAATAGATAGACATTGGTCAATTACTACCAATGAAATCTTTTTTAGAAAAATTCCCCACAGCATTAGCAGACAAAAGTATAAATAAACTTTGTTCTACCTTATTTCCTGATATAATCTTGTCACAAGATGGAAAGTCATACAATATATCACATGAAGGGAACATAAAAGAAGAACAATGACACTTGATTTAAACTAGAGAAGAGACTTTGCCTGACTTCCCCTACCGTGTTTTCGTCACGACCTCGCTGGATGAGTCTGGACACGACGGAGGAGTTGCTGCAGAAGGAGACGTTGTCGGCGAAGTCCTCCAGGAGCTCGAACACCTCCAACTCATCCTGCTCCACCTGGAACACGACACTTCACTCATACGGACTAGTTATAGGAGATTTTACCTGCTCAATCAATTTAGAGCAAATTTACAAGACTCACAACTCGTCAACAAAGGATATATGGGATTTGGAACTGGTTCAAGATAGGTTATCGCAGGTAAAACATTAGTTACAAAGTGACCTTCCATGATACAACTTCTAACTGCCGTTGTCTGATGGACATACACAAACTGTCAGCTCTTGATCTGCATGAACTAGTCAGTCAACAAGGAGCACATCTGATTTTATCATCCAAAATTCTACCACAGGACATTACGCTTATGTGAGAACTAGCCATATTTTCTTCCTTCCTGACAGTAGATTTTACACAGTGCTCCTGTCAGCGTCAACTTCATCACATCACAATGCTTTTATATCATAATGACTCACAATGTTGTGACGTCAAAGAACTGATGACATCACAATGACCTGACATCATGAACATTATGATGTCACAATGGTATGACATAACTGCATTGGGATATAATTGGCAGTGCTGTGTTCAGATATAAGATATTTTCATTGAAACATAGTCAAGAATGATTTCTGATGATGAATAGAATCTCACCCTTGTGTCTTTTGATATCAAATATATCAATATTCATTGATCAAAGTAAAGTTAACCTCGGTTAGTCTCGATTATTTGTAACTTTTATCACATGGTACTTTTACTCAATCAGTAACCATAGAGTTCCACACTTACCCTCAACACACACATACTGACTTTAGTGAGTAACATGAACAGAATCATCTGGTTTTTAAGTATGTGAACCTGCTAATTGCTATTTACAACAAGTGATTAAAGGAAATCATGACTGATGATCAATTACATATATATGCCAATTACAGTGATTACAGTTTTCAGAACATAACACTTTTCCCCAAAACTAGGCTTTTTCAAAATCAAATTAACTATACTTCCTGCATAATCAGATTTTATGATACTGCACTTGCTTCGTAAGACATTCAAAGGATAACATGAACATCTAATGCAGGCAGATATATCACCTTCTTGTTCTCTTGTATCTTCCTGATCTTGCTGACGAAGGACGCATCATCTGGGAAGTGATCAGTCGCCTCCTCCTCCTCAGATTTCTGCCGTGTCGGCACTTTCCCCACAACAGAAGATTCATTCTGCTTGTTTGTTTCATGAGTGACAAGACTCTTCGGTCTGCCTACCACGTGATCATCGGTCGGAGTGCTGTGTTTTGGTCCCTTCTGTTGTGCTGCCCTCCCAGAAAGTTTATCAGTTTCAACTGGGGAGTGCTTCACTTGTCGAGGAGAGTGTTTTACTTTGGCTTGGGGTTTCTGACGAGGGGGAGATAACTCTTTCTTTGGAGCTTTTGCTTGACTAGATGATTTTTGTTCTTTTCTTGTAGGTTGGGACGACTTCTTAGCTTTTGGGACAGTTTTCACTGCTTTGACCTGCTGAATGGATGAAGGGGAATGATCCCATTTCAGAATATACAATGAAAGAATAATTACAGCAGTTAAAAAAGAATACCCCTAAATTTCAAAATAAGAATATCGAAAAAGGATGTAACTGCATTAGCTTTTGAAAGAGTTTACGAGAGAGATGTAAGTCGGTACCTTGGTGACTGGTTTGGGTTCCGTGACCTGTCTGACCTCTGGTTCCTGGTCCGTGGATCGGGGAGAAGATGTCTTTGCTGACACGTAGCGTGTTAAACCTTGACCTTTACGTAGGAATGGTTTCTTCTTCACACGAGGGGAATCGTTGGATCCTGCTCTCAGCTGTGAGGGACAAAATTCAGATTAGTCATATATGATAGTAACAATAACTACTTTTTGTGTGCAAATGTTAAATGTTTATATGACATAGATCTTAGATACAACTATTTAGTTACTTATTGGGACCAGATTACAATGAGTAAACTTTGATACAGAATAATGTCCCTTTGTACATGGTGTGGTAAAACGACTTTGAAAAAATAGAGACATTGGCCATCAACCTTTGCATGAATTTATCTAATGTTGAAGGTTGTTAAAACAAGTAGTTGTCACTAAGGTGACATGATCCCCCGCTGCAAATTAATACTTCAAAATTGCAAAATAATGTCAAGATCAGCAAATTCTACTGTCAAACATGTCGAAAAAGTCAAAATTCCGCTGTGACCTTGAAAATAATGTCAAGGTCACCAAAATCTAATCAGCCCGTCGTCTTCCCTAGAAGGTGCTTTGTGTAAGAAATGATGGAATTCCGGTGAATGGTTCTTGAGATATCCCGCTGACAATCTTTACATGTACATTAACATGTCGAAAAATTCAAAGTTCCGCTGTGACCTTGACAATCATGTCAAGGTCACCAAAATCTAATCAGCCCATCGTCTTTCCTTGGAGAAGCTATTCGTAAAATATGAAGAGAATCCAGCAAATGGTTATTGAGATATCCCGCTGCCAAGGGTAAAATGACAAAGTCTCGTTGTGACCTTGAAATGAAGGTCAAGGTCACAATCCTCAGTAGGAACATTACTCTCCCTATGATGAACCCATATGCAAAATATGAAAAGAATCCAGTGAATAGTATTTGAGTTATTCCATTTCGTACGGACGGACGAACGGAGCTGGAGCTAAACGCGCAGTGGGGGATAAAAATGATACTTAGACAATAACTAACGAGTGATGGGGATTGACAGATTATCTTTCCGGAGTTATATTAATTGTGTAATTACACAATTGATATAACAAGGAATTGTCAGTTTGTTATTACCCATATAACAAATTAAAGTAAAACGTGAATAATAAAAGTGAACAGAATCCCTAAAAGGGAAGAAGATGAATCCATGTCCATACGGTGTGACGTGGATTTACTTCTTACCTACTTATCCTTGTTTACTATGCGTGATTAAAATGTCCCCTGCGAAAATGTATACATATCACAATGAAAGATAGATGTAGTTGTACTTGAAAGTTTTGTGTTTCTCCCCATTACTATCAATCCATGATTATATGATATAAGTCATAACAAATTTCATATCAAGAGGTCTGCAAATCTCAAAAGCAAGCCAGCTCAAACTCAAAATCCCTGTGACGTTACAATCAACACTGTGACGTCATAACCGCTCGCGCATATGACCTCATTGCATTCAAATGAAAGCAGACGCTCTTGAAGCTTTCAGTGGTAAAATAGTAAATAAGCAATCGCTTGTTTCTTTAATTTTAGGACAATCAAGACATGTAAGAAAATTCGAACCAACCTGCAGAGGTTGCAGATTCTTTGAAGGGATCCTCCTTGGGGTACATATAGCATAAAAATCCTAATTTTTAACTTGATGACAGGTTGTAACTTAATTTTTAAAAATAACAGTAAAAATAAGTTCAAAAAACACAAAATAAGTGTTTTCCGAACGTGTGACCACCCTGTGTAGAGCCCCATCCCAGTGCAAACCAAGGGATGTAACTCTAATCTCGCCACTTATCAATCTAACCAAGTCAGACAGAATAAGGGGAGGTGGGTGGCCGTACCCCAAGGAGGATCCCTTCAAAGAATCTGCAACCTCTGCAGGTTGGTTCGATTCTTTTTCAGAAGGGATCCTCCTTGGGGTACATATAGCATAAGGCAGACTCCCAAAGAAGACTTAGGATGTGGATTCTGTCTGTACACTAAATATCCCTTAAAAGTGCTCTACTCAATCCAATAAAGGTGTCACACTTACCAGATCACGTGACCTCCCGCGCCGAGGGCTGAGGATGGGTGATCCCTTGGGGACTAACCAATCGGCTTAATCCGCCTGATTACCGTTATGTAGGCCAAATACCCCCCCCCCCCCTCTTTTTTTCAAAAGACTATTGGGGATCAATAGGAGTAGGTATTTACCCGCTAGGCAGTGCCACCGGGACACCTGCTGCGGGGGATAAAAATGCCCGTCAAACAGTGCAACTGGTTAGGATGAACAACTAGGTTAGTTTATTAGTCTTCTTAGAAAACTGAACTGAACCAAACTGAACAATAACTCGAAAGCTCAATCAGCTAGAGAGTTTCAACTCTGCCCACCTGAGAGAACCGACTGACCAAACCGAGCGCGCTCCCTAGAGTGCCTATCTAGTTGGTAGTGTCGAATGAACGTGCTCGGCCGGCTCCAGATAGCGGCGGAGCAGATCTCTTCGATGGGCAGAGCCGCCGCGAACGCCTTAGACGTCGCAACCGCTCTAACCGAGTGAGCTTTCAACTGACCTGGGGCTTCTAAGCCCTTGTGAACGTAGCCCATGACAATCGCAGACACTATCCACCTGGATATTGACTGCTTAGATGCCGGCAAACCAGGCTTGGTGCCTCCGTAACAGCAGAAAAGTTGCTGGTCCTTACGGATAGCCCTGGTGCGCTTGATATAGACCTTGAGAACCCTGCGCACATCCAAAATGTGAGCATGGTTCCCCATAGACCCCGAAGAGGCCGGCTGCATAAGAGTCGGCAGTTCGATAGGAGCCGTCACATGGAACGAATGGTCGACCTTGGGACGATAGTTGTCGGGCAGCCTGATACTGACTCTGTCTTTGTGAAAGACAGTCAGTTCGGGATTAGCAGACATCGCATGGATATCGCCTACCCGCCTGCCCGACGCCAATGCCACCAAAAAAGCGGTCTTCCACGTCAAAAGCTGCAATGACAGTGCGTTCAAATCTTTGAACCCCGGACCTGAGAGCCAATCCAAAACAATTGAAAGGTCCCAAGTGGGGCTGATACGCCGGAGAACCGGACGTATCCTGTCCACACCTGCTAAGAAACGCTGTACCAGTGGATGCGATCCCAAAAGAGCACCGTCCACCGGTATGTGGAAAGCAGAAATAGCCGTAGAGTATCCCCTGACGGTCGATGCGGCTAAACCAGCATCTAACCTGGACTGGAGGAACTCCAAAACAGCGACTAGATCTGTAGAAAAGGGATCGAGAAGCCCTCTATCGCCACACCAGCGCGCATAACAGGCCCATCGATCTTCATATTGAAGGTTTGTCGAATCCCTCCTCGAAGCCAGTATTGTGTCTGCAACTCGTGCAGGAATACCGCTCTCCTGGAGGCGATTCCGGACAGTGGCCAAGCCACCCACTGAATCCTGGGATTCGGGTGTGGTGCCCCTTCCTGAAATAGTATGTCTCGTCTCGAGGGTAACAGTACAGGAGGCTGCACTAGAAACCTGAGAACGGACGGGAACCAACTCTGAGCCGACCAAAGTGGTGCTACAAGCACTAGGAGGCGAGCTGGTTGAATGGTCAACTGAGAAAGAACCCTGGGGATCAGAGGCACTGGAGGGAACGCCCACAGTACTCTGTCCGACCAGTCGATCGCGAAGGCGTCTCTGGCTAGAGCCCTTGGATCTGGTATTCTGGAGCAGAACACAGGTATCTGATTCGTCATCCCTGACGCAAACAGATCCACCTGGAACGACCCGAACAACAGGGAGATAGTTCCGAATATCCCCCGGTCGAGCATCCACTCGTGAGGTGTTAGGATGCGCCGAGACAAAGCGTCCGCACGGACGTTGTCCACTCCCGGGAGATAAACAGGAACCACCTGAATGCTGAACTGGTCGCACCACAGTAGGAACTGCCACGACTCCTGATGGAGAGATGGAGACACTGTGCCGCCCTGTTTCAGAATGTAGGATATGGCTGTCTGGTTGTCCATTTCTAGACGAACCACAAGCCCCCTGATCCGCTCCTTGAAGCACTCGAACACACGTCGAACTGCTCTGAGCTCTAGCACGTTGATGTGCAATTTCGACTCCTCCTGTGACCAAAGGCCCGAGGCTGTCAGGTCGTCCAGGACCCCCCCCCAGCCTGATAGGGAGGCGTCTGTCTGGATGGTGACCGAAGGCGTTGGAAGCTCTAGCGGAAGACCCTTGAGAAGGTTGCTCTCGACAACCCACCACCGAAGGTGCTCGAGCACCCAAACCGGCGTGGTTAGAACCTTCTCGAAGCTGTCCGAGTGTGACCACATTCGTGCCAGCGCTTGCTGAACCGGTCTCATACTCAAGCGAGCTCTCCAAACCACGTCCACTGTCGACGCCATGTGACCCAACAACTGCAGCCAAGTCCTGGCTGTGTGGGTCGGCGATTGAAGGAACAAGTGGACTGCCCCGATCACTCTGGACACCCGATCCGGGGCCAGGGACACGGAACCGGAGGCCGTATCGAACCTTGCGCCCAGGAAGACCAGGTCCTGCCTGGGCGCTATGTCTGACTTCTTCAGGTTGATGATCCAACCCAGCTTGAGCAAGATGTCTAACACCTGCTGGGTGGCCTCCTGATTTAGTTCTCGAGACAAGGTTCTGATCAGCCAGTCGTCCAGGTACGGATGACAACACCTGCCCTGCGACCTGGCAGCCTGTGCCGGCACCAACATCAACTTGGTGAATACCCTCGGAGCAGTCGAAATGCCGAAGGGTAACACCCGGAATTGGTAGCACGTCCCGTCGAAAGAGAACCGAAGAAACTCCTTGAAGTCGGGGTGCATTGGAACATGGAGATAAGCATCTTTGAGATCTATTGACGATAGCCAATCTCCCGTCTCTACTGACGCTATGACCGATCTCAAGGTTTCCATCTTGAACGTTGGAACCTGTAGACTGCGATTCAAATATTTCAGATTGAGAATCGGTCTGAACCCTCCGTCCTTCTTGGGCACCAGGAAGTAGGTCGAGTAATAACCACTCTCTTCCTGACCCTTCGGAACTACCTCGATGGCTGCTTTGTCTATTAAAGCTTGCACCTCGGCACGAAGGACTTCCGCCTTCTCGGGCAACTCGGGCACCTTCGTGTGCCGTATCCCGGAGAAAGTCGGTGGGTCGTACTTCCAAAGTGGTAAGTGGCCCTCCCTGAGTGTGGACAGGACCCAGGTATTCGAGGTGACTTTCTCCCACTCTGAGACGAAGTGAGAAAGTCTGCCCCCCACTGGAAGATCTTTGGAAAGACAGTGTACCCCCGTCTCCGGCAGCATTCGAGCTGCTGGACTTTTGGGTGGTAACACGGGCTTCGGAGAACCTAGGTTTGCTTGTTTTGCCTGCCTCGGTTCCGAAAATTCCGCTGGCCCCTTTGGCCCCCACGGAAGTGCCCTTTCTTTCCCTTCCCCTTGAATCTCTTCTTGTTGCCCATAGGGCCATTCCAAGAAGCTTGACCCGAACCCCCCGGCGTGGGGTATAGGCCATCAAGGGGGGAAAGCCGCACACGCTTTTCTTGCGGAGCCGGTTCCTCGAGGAGCACCTTGGAGTCCTCGAAGGCAACCTTCTGCTCAGCGGCTTCCTTGACTACGGCCTGCGATCCAGGGAAGAGGGTGGACCCCAACCTGAATGGCAGGTTCTGCAAGGTGAGGCGTGTGGACTGCGAATACTTTGATGTTGCTAGCCACAGCCGGCGCATCCCCATGACTGCGCCCATCATCTGACTCGAGGCACTCCTGATTGAGTCCCGAGCCAGATAACTCGATACCTCCGCCAACTGCTTCTGGAACGTGGACACCTTGGTGCCCAGTTCCTGCACTTCTGCCAGGTCCTTAGCCTGCATAGCAGCAAGGTAGGCCCCGTGTACTGCTACCCTTAGTTGTTGGGCTCCGTTCCGGTATGTGTCCTCATGGGCACGGAACTCGGCCTTCAACATGGCAGCCTGTGACAGAAATGGAGGCAGTCGCCGGCCCTGTTTGCCTACAGAAGGCTGCGCCTGAGCGCCGGACAGGGTGACGGAGGTCAGGACGCAATCGTCCACAACCGGAAGGTCGAAGAGACCATCCTCTCCCAACTGGTACCTCTTGTTGAGTTCAGGCAAATCAGCCTTCGTACGGGCACCAGATAGAAGAGGATTGATCGCCTCCACCAACAAGCTGTCGATGATGCGGAGCCTGGTCGCCGGAGGCTTGCTGGGAGCAAAAGCCTCCCCCGGAAGCCGGAACTCCTCGGTGACCTGCTCCGGGACGGGAACGAGCGTCTGCGGGATAGCGATCGCTATTCGGTCACGCGTCTCCTTCAGAAGCTCGGCGAGCGAGACAGCTCGGCCGGATTCCTCATCCTCCTCCTCTGAATAGTCGGAGTCCTCCTCCTCCGGATCCCCGGCACCGGAGCCACTAAGCTGTGACCCGGTGTCCGAAGCCCGATCTCGGATTGTCCGTTTGAGAGGGATGCGGAACCCAGCGCTGCTCACCGGCGCTCGTTCCCCGACCGGAGCCGGTCCCCGGGGCTGCGACTGCACCGGCGCCGAAGCACCGGTGACCGTGGCCTTGGGGTTACCTGTGCCCCTCGACGTGCTCGGTACCTCGGCACCTTGCACCGACGAGGGGGCTTTGGTTACTTGCGTACGAGGCAGAGCCGGAGCAGTCTCTCGGATGCCTGCGTCGGGAGCCACTACCTTGCCGGGGCCTGCGCCCGGTTCAGTAGTGCCCCCGAGGTCATTACCCGCACGAGTGCCGGTTGACCCTCGGACATCAGGGTCCGGCAGGGCGACGACGGTCAACTCCTTACGGAGCTGAGCCATCATCGTCCCCACCATCCCCGTCATCTGCCCCTGGATTATGGCAGTGATAGCTGCCGCGTCCAGATTAGGGTTAGTGTTAGATTTAGGTTTAACATGCAAGTGTGCTTGAGGTGAAAGAACTGGAGGGGGCGTAGAACCCCCCGCAGCAGGCGACCCCACCTCCATATCCACCTCATCCGATGAGGCAGAGGGGATAGGAGGGGAGTGCACCTTCTTACCCTTACCCTTGCCCTTACTCCTCTTTTCTTTAGAGGGGGGGATAGCACCTTTAACTTCCTGCCCTGCCTTCTGCAGGTTCCTATAGAAGAGCATGTCGATACCTCGCTCCTTCTTGGCCCTCGGGGTGAAAGCGATGCACAGCTTACAGGTGGTGTCGTCGTGCTCATCGTCGACAAGACAAGGCAGACACCTGTTATGCTTGTCGGCAGGGGGAATGCGGGTCTTGCACCCCACACATTCGGTGAAAGACTGCAAGTCAAACACAGAATGTTTAGGGGTGTGCATGTGTGTAAGTGCAATGTTTATGTTTCATAAATGTGCATCATACAAACAAAACGCAGAGGCGATACTATAATAACTAAGCACTAGGCAAGTAATGAATAGTAAGCCACTGAAAGAAATAAAGCATGAATATTCCTAGTACATGCTTGCCGACTGAGACGATGACCCCGAGAATGAAAAAATTCAAACAGGGAGAAATCCTCGTCAGTAAAGTGCTGCCCTACAATGCGAAGCACGATAAAGAACCTTCAAAACAATCAAATCTCAATACAAGAATAGCAAAGTACTAACACATTGCATTTTGTTTGAGATCCGCCATTTTGAGCGTTTTCCATCCGCCATTACTCGTTCAATTCGAAGCACGTGCGAATTGAAAAACGAAGTTACAACGCGACAAAAACCATATAAGTAACCTAAACATTCGCCTCTACGAATAAAAAGGGGTTACCACACATACAGTACTCTTTGTCTTGTCCATTTTCTCAAGTGGAAACTTATTTCAAAGTCAAAAAACTTTCGGAGCAGAAGAACGTCTTGCTTGCTCGATGACAGATTGATAAGTGGCGAGATTAGAGTTACATCCCTTGGTTTGCACTGGGATGGGGCTCTACACAGGGTGGTCACACGTTCGGAAAACACTTATTTTGTGTTTTTTGAACTTATTTTTACTGTTATTTTTAAAAATTAAGTTACAACCTGTCATCAAGTTAAAAATTAGGATTTTTATGCTATATGTACCCCAAGGAGGATCCCTTCTGAAAAAGAAGCTTATTTCAACTCAGGAAACAAATAAAACATGTTTAAATGCAGAAAACAGGTTCTCAAGTTGAAATAAATGAAACATTTGTTTTTTTTAGAATAGCCAACCAAAAACAAGGAAAATGTGTAACTCCCATGTGACTTACAGGAAAAATACTACCCTGTGTCCGTCTTCCCATGTGGGTAATATTCTTATATATTTATTCTCAAATCTTTTATCTTGTGAACTACCAAATGCATATCTAAAGCAGGCAACACTGTCAGGAATCTTTGATCCTCTGGATATCAGATTCAGAGACCACTTTCATGTCTAAATTGATGCAAAAGCATACAATGAAAGTTTGATTGTGTACAAAGCAAGGACACACTGGCATCAGGGAGAAGGATTCTTGGGTCCGATGAGTAGAGGGCATAATTGCTAATAACTGACAGCAGAGTTTGTGATTGGAACCTAAGGAACAGTTGTTTTTCATCTACGATATCCAACCAACCTATCAGGCCTGGGAGGCTCCATTATGGTATCGTGGGTATCATATAGATCTTGTGACTCTGATAAATAATGCAGTAACATCCATCAACCTTCCTTGGTACCACATTCCTACAATCATCCGCTTGTGACCTGACTCATTTATATGATGATAATGATAAGACTTGGAAGGACCAGGGTAGCGCTGTCTCTTCTAAAGCATGAAGCCATTACCGCTGTTCGCTATTGAAGGTACAGTAGAAGACGGATATAACGAACTCCACTGCCTAAGAATTCAGTTCTCTATATCCGCTGTTCGCTATTCACGTTGGGCATATTATATAGAGCTTTTGGAATAAAGGAATAAGGAATAAATTTGTTCGTTATAATCGTGTTAGTGTACAACAAATGAAATCCTCATTCCCTTGAATTAAGAAGTTTCATAAGTTGTTAAATGACAATGACAATGATTGTTGAATTTTGTCATGTTGTTCAGGACTTGTGTTTTGAGCAATATTTAGCTTCTCATTTGAAATAAAGCTACATCTACTGGTTAACAGGTTAACTTTCGAGGAAAATTTCAGAATAATCTCTGTTGTTATCTAACAGCAGATGTTTGTGTTCACTCACCAAGCATTTTGAAATTCAAACTTATCAGTTGTTATATAGAACACTGTTAGTGTGGATCGTCATGTTCTGGGTTGCGGTCATCGTTAATACTCTTATACCATTACTTTTCACTGTTGTGTTGTGTGCGACCCAGCAAACTAGCAAAGATGTTGATATCACAAGTTTAAACGAGTATGTGAAAAAAATGGATGCTGTACTTCATGAGGTCCAGTCTCACTCTCAAGCCCAGGAACAGAAATACTCGGCAGTCCTGTCCAGTGTTCTCTCTCGGCTGACACAGACCACTGATGAACTAGAGGAGCTGAGGACAAGTAAAAACATCACGGAGGAACTTCAGCAGGAGGTCGAGGACTTGAAGGAGGAGTTGAAGAATCTGAAGGAATCCAACAACAACACCCAACTGGACTATGCTACAGCCATGGACCAGTTGAGAGAGGTGACTCAATCACACAACCGATCTCTTACCGAGATGGCCGAGTTGAAACAATCTCACAACCGATCTCTTACCGAGTTGACTGAGTTGAAACAATCTCACAACCGATCTCTTACCGAGTTGACTGAGTTGAAACAATCTCACAACCGATCTCTTACCGAGTTGACTGAGTTGAGACAATCTCACAGCCGATCTCTTACCGAGTTGACTGAGTTGAATATATCAAACAACCAAACTCTCATAAAGTTGGAGGCGGTTGAGAGTGATGTTAAATCACTCCAACAAGACTTGAGAAACCGTAGTGGTAGCTTCTCCAAACCAGATTCAGATGTGCATGGACTTTCACAGTTGAACTCGACACAGACCCAAGTACTGGTTTCACTTGCTGAGGTCGTGGGGCAGATGAATGCCACAGGGAACATACAACTTAGTGGTCATAACTTGCGTAAGTCATTCAATTATGTATATATTCAACATGAATTAATGATCATGAATATTTTCATTATATTTAAACTCCCTTGAATACTATATCAAAGTTTCATGGTTCATATTATTGTTTAGCTTAATCTGCAATTCTATATATATTTCAGCATGGCAATATAAGGATATTGGATTTGAAGCTTATCTGGCCAGTGAGTCGGTTGTCTCGAGGTCAGGAAGAGTTGTATTTGACAAGGTAAACCGCAACATAGGAAATGGATACGACAAGACAACCGGATATTTCACAGCTCCAGAGTCAGGGACGTATCTTTTTTGGACAAACATCATATTCAAAGGTCCTGGATCTATTACGTTCTTTATTGAAAAGAAGGAAGCAGTTTTTGGCCGTGCATATGGGTTTGCAAATGAGCTTTCTGGAACAGCGAGTTCAACAGCCAGCTTCTATCTGAAGAAAGGGGATCGTACTTGGGTACGCTCCGGTATGGGGGTTACCCTTCGAGGCTTCACATCTGCAGGTGCTATGTTGATTAAACAATTTTAAGTACTTTTATTTTTCTCATGTACGCGTTATTGTAAAACTTGTCCAATCTGCAGGAGCTGAGTTGATTAAATAATACTAATTAATTACCTTTGTTTCTCATTTATGTGAAAGTTGCATCTTTCATGGTTTGGGATATCAGATATTTAGTCTGTGTATCTTTGTATTTTGAGATAACGTATATTTTTTTAGACTTCAATTATGATCTGCTGGCCAAGGTATGTCTACACATAAGATTTCAGCATTTTAGTGCTTTCCTTATTGGAAGAAGTAAAGACCAACTGGATGACAGACGATGACTCTTGCCATAATCCCATTTGACCGTTCAGGCCTTTGAGCTAAAAAAAGTTATTGTTGATAGTTTCATTTTGTTTGAAGAATATTAGAAGTTACCTGTTCTTCTTCTTCCCGCATTTGTTCTTCTAAAAGCTGTTCAAATGTTTTCTTTCCTGCAAAACAAGAATAGAGAATGACAACCATATCTTTGAGCAGAAAACAAATTTAAATGACCCATTCTCTGTGCGTATTGATTTATCCATAACTGTTCTTGAGCAATTTACAAATTCTAAACCAAAACAAGATGTCTATAGTATAAAACACTGCACCGAGCATTATTTCTGTATACATACGAACCTTCCAGGCCTGGTTTGATTGGACGGTCATCAATACCCAAAATACGCTTTTCCTGAAAAATAAATTAAATTTATTACATATCTACGATAGATAATACAGAACAATATTTATAAATTTGA
Organism: Gibbula magus; assembly: GCA_936450465.1. Taxonomy (NCBI): domain Eukaryota; kingdom Metazoa; phylum Mollusca; class Gastropoda; order Trochida; family Trochidae; genus Gibbula; species Gibbula magus. The sequence continues at coordinate 4,388,741 of OW388295.1, read as the reverse complement.
TATGTGAGCTGTAAAATAGATTTATACATTGAATAAGTTACTGTTGTGCCAATCGTCTCTAACAGCAAATGTCTGTTGATGAATGCATATTTAAAGGAGCACTTTAATAATTTACATGGAATCATATTTTAGTACTGCTCCCACCTTGACCTCCTCCACAGTAACATCTTGTGCATTGCTGTCTTCAAGGAGGCTATCTTCTTCCAAAATGTCATCTTCAATGACCTTGTGACCTTGTATATGACCTTCACCTTGTAAATTTGGAAGCAATGTCTGAAGATTGTATTGTCTCTTATTGAAATTGGCCTCACCTAAATGTGTCTCTTTCACTAATTCGTCACTATGTCTCATATTTGAGGGTCGACTCACATGACCTTGACCATGACCTGACAACTCTTCCTCATTGTGAAAACGTTCATGCTTATCTCTCCTCGAAGTGAAATCTTCAACTTCCTGTTGGAAATTATCACTTCTGTAGTTGGATGTGGCACAGTTATTGAAATCCAGCCTTCGACCGTTCTCCACCACCGACTGAGGTCTCATTGAGCGTGGCTGATCTGGAACCACAACTCTCTCTGTCTGTGTTAGCCCCAGCATCTGTTTCAAGGTGTCTGCGTTAGCTGTTTGCAGCAATGTCTGCAGCAATGACGCTGCGTCTGGGGACATGGTTTCACTATTATTGTTCCCATTCAGCCTCGGTTGGGGCTTCCTGGGAGGAACATACGATCCATCACTTCTCACAGATATGGTGTCTGACGCCATGTCACCAAGGAACGGCTGAGTCCTGATAAAATTATTTTTACGAGAAAGTGGATTGTATGGCCCATCCCCGACCTCTGACCCGTTGTCCAGGATGGGAGCAACTCCGTCTTCTTCAACATCCACTTCATCCTGGTAGTTTCTCCGGGATCCGGGACTGCTGAAGAGTTCCGGGTTGGTACTTGTGTCGTCAAGGCCAGGGTCAGGAGGTGCGTACATTACAGGCATCGGCAGAGAGGAAGCTTGTGACTGGGAGAGAGAAAACAGGCCAGATATATAATGTTGTTATGAAAACTTATAATGTTCTTCTCAATGACAAGGACATTAACAAGAAGGATGATTTCAACTACAAGGAGTGACTTTTCTTTAACAAAGACAGTCATTTTAACCTCAATCTTTTCAGAGAACAGTATTAATTGTGTAGGTAATTAGACATTAATTGACATCAGATATAAGGATGCTACAAGTGAGATTAAAAGTGCTCAGACCATCAGATAAGGAGGTCAGTTTGCCACAAAGGAAGAAAAACCTTTGATAGTGATGTTTCCATGGTTACAGCCAAGGGGTCCTGATTTCCCTGGTTTCCGATGAGGGACATCAAGGCACCGAAGAGTTCGTTGTTTGCCGGCAGCGGTGGTCGACGCTGTGGAGGAGTTTTGGACGGAGAGAGACCTTGTTGTCGGATAACTGCAGATGCATCAAAATATCTCAACATGATATTTTCTTGGTAATACACCATGTTTGAACACTACCTTGCCCTCTGATACACCTAATAAGACACGACTTGCAGCTATGCTCCCCTAGGTGCCAGGTACCTCCCACAAAACTTCAGCAATTTTACAGCCCTTGCTATTTGCTACACTTGATTGCCATGAAGAAAATCTTGAAAATAGCAAAGGTCTAGAATAGAGAGAAGCTGGGAATGAAACAGTTGTTATTTATAATGAGGAATTCCATCCATTTTACACCTCACAGAATAACTCTAATTTTTTTACTTCAGAAATAGTCTGAGATGATTTCAATAACTTCTGTGCTCGAACCTAGAGGATTTGCTTCAATAAATCAGAATTTTTTTAAATTTTTAGCATTTTTTAAAAAACAATAAATAAATATTTACCATTCACATCAATAATTATGATAACAAGAAAAGCTAAGCTTCAATTAAGCAGCAGGAACTTTGGTCGTGTTTAATTTCTTCCAGATGTATATACAAGGTAAGTGTTTATTACTGACCTTTCCAGTTGTACATAATATAAGATAACTGTTTAATGCTGACCTTTCCAGTTGTACATAATATAAGATAACTGTTTAATGCTGACCTTTCCAGTTGTATATATAATATCGGATAAATATTAAGTACTGACCTTTCCCGCTGCCCCACTGGGACTCGCGATCCTTGGTGAGCATCGACCTGACCTTGACCTGCTCCTGTTGAAGGATCTCGAGCTGTGAGCGCTGCTGCTGCATGAGTTGTTCCTGCTGTTTGAGCTGCCACTGCCGCAGCTCACGGAACCGCTCCAGGAGGCGTGCCTGCTCCATAGCTTGTTGCTGCTCCAGCAGGTCCGACGCTGATGGGAGAGATGGAGTATAGATTTGGTGTGAGAGATGGGCGTTTGTGTGGGTACAGCTTGTTATAGAGAGATAAAGTTGTTTAAAGTTGGAAAATGCCTGATGAGGACCAAATCAACAAACTTTGATGCAAGGTACCTCACACAAAACTTTAGGGATGTAGCAGTTCTCGAGGAGAAGTAAAAGATGTGAAAAGTTTATGGACGACGGCCATGCGATAAATCCATCTGGCCTATCAAGCTTAACCCTTAAAAGAATAAGTGTCAAATCATCCTATGAGACTGACTATTTACAAACTATTTGGATACATGAATATCAGCGGTCTTGCCAGGGAATGAAGAATATAACTGCATTACAGGTGAAGGGTTGAAGTATAAGGTGTTACTCACTGGCAGATGTGTCAAGTCTTCCGCCATTCCGGTCGTCAGTGACAGCTCGATCATTGTCTGTCATCTTGTTCGTATCCTTAATCTTGATCACTTACATCAGTTGAAAAGTGGATTGTCTATTTACTAGTTGACAGAATATTGCCATCTCTTGCAGAGGTAACATCTCCAACTCCAAATAATGAGATTCAACGAATGCTGTAAGATTACAAAGAGATCTACTCAATAGAAACATTCATGGACAACAGACACACCGAGATTGGCTACTTTTCACCATCCTAAGATACTTTGAAAACAATAAACAACTGTCATTACATAACATGTGACATTAACATATTGAAAATTCTTAAGGATAAAATATATTTGGATGTGGATGAGAGAGAGTGAGTGAGTGAGTTGGGGTTTAACGCCGCATTTAAGAGTATTTCACTTATATCGCGGCTGCTAGTATTATGGCAGGGAGAAAGCCAGCAACGCCATGTGGCTATGCACTGCGGTGAAACCTGCCAGCAGAGAGCTGGAACTAGCGAACCATGGGTGGTACTACGCTGAAATTCAGTGTAGCATTGCACCCAAACCTAACTGCGTGTAGAATAGTTCTCTACTGCAAACAAAGTTGTTGTGCCCCTGGCGGGAATCAACCCCGGACCTCTTGATCTGAAGCTGAATGCGCTTACCACTGCGCTATCCCGCCCCCTGGTGAGAGAGAGTTAATATTCCAAGGGCACATCATTTTTCAGAGTCATGAGGATGGTAGAAATTTAAAAAAAAATAATTTTGTAACAAAATCACTCACTATATCTAGACTGAATGTTGCCTATATGTGTATCTTTAATTTACTAACGGCCAGTTAAGTGTCACCAGTTACGTCATATGACAGGACTTTGGCAATAAACTTGACGCGCCACCTCTTGTGTAATTGAACCGCCCCAGTGACAGATATGCGGCATCAAAGAAAAGGGGTTAATGCATGGGGCGTATTTAGGGACTGTTAATTTCAAGACTAACTTCTCAACAATATAGACTGAAATTCAAAACTACCATTTCTTTTCATTGATTTTACCCAAATAACATGATAATGATAGAACAGAATATGAAAGAAAATATGTATCGAAAAAGCAAACACCCTTTTCATTTCGATTTGAAATAAATTATGTTTTTTTTATCATATATCATTGCAGGCTTTAAAATCTTTTGACTTTTTTACCCGTCACATTATTCTTGTAAATCAAACTAACTTACAGAAACTTAGCTCAACTGGTGAATCTTGATATATGACTAAATGGGAAATACCGAAATACTGAATATGTGTTTATTTCGCAAGGGGGCCAGAGGCCCATGATACAGATATTATGCAGACATTTGTTGTATTACAGAGAGCGATCATAATGTAAAATATAAATTATATAAAAGGGACATTTTAAAGAACTTACGCCTAAACGTAGAATAGAAATATATATATTTCGAATCTAAGACGTTATATACGATAACATATATAAATGGAGTTATACATGTAGGCAGAATTGGCATTGAATTCGTGTAATTTGAAACATATGTTTTTCATTGTCACATTTATATAGGAATCACCTTGTCCGAAATCGTCTAATGCGTCTGGTTATAAATTCTTGCATTCGATCTTATTTGTTGTTTGGTAATTTATACAAGAATATATATTTCCGTGCACATGTACTCTACACTAGTACAGTCTTCATGTAAAATTTACTGAGGTTGTTCCACTTCATGTATTTGATCATGAAATAAATATTCTTAAATCCTGTAAGAGCGGTGAATATGGTTTGCAAAAAATAAATTACATACTATAGAAAATGTTTTAATTGGACAAATTAGATTAAAGTAATGTTTCATACGACACAATGTCCTGTATGAATATTTTTTTCCACCGCTTTCAAATGTAACAAAAACAAATAAAAAACACTGAATGAAATGTGGGTTCGTTTTGATTACGAATTCCCGATTGGGACAAGGTCGCTTTGGGTACGGATTTACCCACAGCTGCAGTCTGGTCAGTCAGCCCAGTACCCAGTTGCGTCACATGACTCATTACCCGTCTCGTTCGGGCCTCGCCACGCTGAGGTCGTAACCAAAATAACTAAGCGTCATAGTACCCCTTTAAGGACTGACTAATCGAGCATCTAACTAGACTATCATCTTGACTAGTGCTACACATAAAGGCCGTGGCCGTATACAAGTTTGTATTAGATGAACTAAGGACTGATGAGCTAAAAAAAAATCGTATTTAGAGTTATTTATTGTAAATCAACCGATACTTATTGGAATGATGGATAAATATGTCTTTTACAAGGTTTTTACAAGTTAACAGGTTGCAGTTTACAGACCCTACAGTAAGTGATAGAATGTTTTAGATGGAGTGGGCATGTGAATCAGAGCAATGGCATTATGACAAATAAACAAGTTAGGGAGGTGTCAAAGGGTGTAGGTGAATTCGTAGGCCAGACCAGTTCGTAGGAGTAAATTTCGGTGGATTCGTAGGAGGATCGGGCGGTGAATTCGTAGGAGTTCGTAGTTGAAGGGAATAAATGTTTATAGACTAACTTTATGGTGTGATATTATTACAATTAAATTATTATTTACTTTGGTCGATAAATAAAAAAAATCAGGTAAGTATGATTACCGTATATTCTAGTTTACATTACACATTTACACAACATCTATGACTACAACTGGAGATTAGCAGACGTCGGCGAAGAAGAAACGGTAATTAGTCGTCAACAATCATATAATCCTTTGTTTTGTTAACGTTGTTCATGTACATACTTCCTAATTTTTATTCCTTTATTGAAACAACTTTACACCGACAGAGTATTTAGCAATCAAAATATCTCACATCATGTTTTTTTAACAAACAAATAACTTACTTTACAAGTTTGGTGAGTAGACTAATTACTTGGACTCAAACTTTAACTCAGTTTCGTATACAAACACACAAGGTATATAAGATACGAGACCGAAAAATTTAATCATTCTGCATCAACCATGGCTCTCTGTGTTGTTTGTAAGAATACTGTAAGTAGTTTCGTAAACTGACATTGTTCGTCTCGTACTGCAATCTATCAACATGAAATGGTATCCAAAACATGTTATAACATGTTATAAGTACTAAAGTAATAAATAATAACAGTCAAACGAATATTTACAAGTTTAAATATCACTTTTTGATATATTTTTTAATCCTCCTACGAATTCTCCGCTCCTACGAACTGGTCTGGCCTACGAAATCACCGCATCCCGTGTCAAAAATACACTTTCACATAAACAGTGTAGAAATAGTTCACTTTAAAATAAATATCATTATGCACAACTTCTGTAAAAGGCGGGCAGTTCATTAGTTTGAGTTTGTTTTGAACATGTTGTTACTTGACTTCTATCACAAACATGTTATTTAATTTACAAAATGTTTCTTGTATAAAGATGGGCGAAACAACAATAAAAATAAGTAATTACCCTAGTATTTACATCATTAAACAACCGCTGAATCAGATGTATAATTATGATAACCTGAAAATAAACACAAGTGACAGGAGAAAAGCATCCAAAATCAACTTCCGCTGAAAAATGGGTCACCAACAGTACTTTTCTACATCCCACTGACGATGAGAGCTTTGTTCGTTTAAGGTTTGCCAAATAAATTGTTTACATGCATGTCTTGTAAATTAATACATCATAAATGAACCGTTATCCACTTGTCTTACTAAAAGTGGTCAGTAGTATATTTTGAATTGAACACCAACTCTGATGACGTTCAGAATTTATTGAATAATAATATTGTTTTCCATTTAATTCTAAATTCACAATTTATACAAACTTACCGGAAGTGATTATTTGACCTTAGAGTGACCTACTCAGAAGCATGACATGATTTACTCGGTCAGCGGCCAGTGTCACTCTTGCACTCGCTGAGCAGCTGATCGTCAGTAATTTTACACGTGTGTATTATGTAAGGTAAAGATTACACAATAACACTGTACTGTAGAAAACAGGTTGCTAGCCTGTGCTGAAGACTAAAGCATTTCGGATGCAGATTATTGGATCTGAGTTTACGAAGAAGGGAATTTTCAGTAAAATTGTTAATATAATAGGCCTAGTTGTGAAACTGATGTGATCTGATCCCTTTAGTACTCATATCTTACTGTTATATCCGCGTCACCTTGTAGATTTGTTAATTTTACACATGGATAGGATTTTCAGCATAATAGATCTATTAGGCTATAAGGAACTTCTTGACATATTTCTTGAAGAAAAAACATGTGAGGTTTTATATATTTTCTTTTTCTCTTACAGATGGAAAGTCTAATTACTTGGAAACCAGAGACTAGGACCATTTAGAACCATGCCATTCATATTTATAAACTTTCGAGGGTTTGATTCAATCTTTGATTCTGTCATCTATACCAAAGAATTAGCGCCACTTGTTTTGGATGTGGGAGACAAGGTTGTGAAATTGTTATTTCCTGCTGAAAAATTTGATATTAAGTTAGAAGACGTCGGTATACGACAGAGAAGAAACAGCCTAATACAGACAATTGCTGAATTCCAAAATCTAAAATCTTCCTTCACAGAAACAGTAAAAGAACATGGAGTTATTGGGAGACCTGAAGGAAATGTCGCAAAAAGTTTTTATGAAAATACTTTTGAAAAAAATGGAATTGTCGCAGCGAGGTCAATGGTCATTGGTTATCCAACTGAAAAAGAAAGTGAGCAGGAAACTGTGACATTTTGTGTGGCTCCTCGTTCAATGTGTGTTGTTTTAATGGACGCTCATCTAGCATCATGTGCAGCGTGCCAAATTCACAGAAGCAGGAAGTTTAGAAGACGTTTTTTGAAATATTTAGCCAGGAACTTTGGGTTTAAAGAGTGCGTGTATGATAATCTTGACTTCAATAACCTTATATATGACGACTACCTCAGAATTCCTTTCATGGTGGATGTGATATCTGTCTGGCCAAATCAAAGACTTGACTACAAATGGTAAGCAAGTACTTAACAAATGATTAGTTCTTGTAATATTATATAGTGAACTGATTTGATACTTTTTTTAGTCTTTAAAGGGCATTTAAAAGTGGCATGCATAAGAAGAGATAACATTTCTGGATAAAATTTCCTTAACTTTTAAAAAAAGCTGTTAATCTCCTTTAGCTCAACAGGCCTGAAAGACCAGATAGGCCTATGGCATGGGCCCTTGTCCAGCATCTGTCCGCCAGGTATTTCACATTTTCAACTTCATCTGATGAACCGCTTCACCCTCAAAGCTGAAATTTTGTGGTGAGGTACCATGCAGCTAGGGGGATCAAAGGTCCCCGGCCCTTCAAATATGGGCGTGGCAGGCGGTTTATCAGTGAAACTTTTAAACGACTTCTTCTCCGAAACCAGTTGATATTGGAAGCTGAAATTTACCGAATAACATATTTAAGACTTGGACAGTTAAGTTTGTTCATTTGATTTGATCTTGATCCCATCTCAAATACGGGTATGACTTGGGGATCCACCCTAAAATCTTTTAACAACTTCTCCCCAAGAACCAGCAATGCTAGAAAGCTAAACATTTGGGAATATGATCTCTAATGGATGGAGACAAAGATTTCATTACCCTACTCCCAAAAATAAGGGTGTAGCAGCCTGGAAGGGGTGCAATTGAAAGTGGTGACTAGGATCAAATATCCAATGACATACTCTTGCCTGTATCATTGTAGATATTATAAGTTGGGGGAAAAATACTATTATATATTATTCACTGGCTGTGAAAACCACAGTCGCCTTGTTATTTGAGTCCAGGGTCTGCATATTATATAACTGTATTGTGTTGACCTCAGCAAAGTGGAGAATGACAATTGCCTGGCAGAAAGTTCAGTGTGTGAGGCAGCTCATTAACTCATACGCTAGTATAAACGTTTCTGATTTATTTCAAGCTTTTGTGCAAGGAATAGAAATTACTAATATCATATTTAATATTTGTAAAAAGAAAGATTTCTTAATTTAATTCGTATTTACAATCATATTCTGTAGCAGTACTCAACTATATATTCAAGTATACCAGACTACCAGTAATGTATTTTCCCATATTTAGTAAATACTTGAAACCTAGCATTTAGTCATAGAGGTTGTCAGTAAGCAATAGCATTGGGAATCTGGCAAGTAAATATGTGATTTGATATAATTTAGTTTGTTCTAATCATGATCAGTGATGTGACATTGTCCCTATTCATTTTATTAGAATAGTTTGATAATCAATAATATAATGTTCACATATATTTATTTGGTTTAAATGATTGTTTTGTTGGTTCAGTCTGATTGAAATTGACCGTTTTCCAAAGAATAAAAATTGCAAAATGGTGCATCTACCGGGATACGAACTCATATCATTCGCTGGTTTCCTCACCAAACCGTCTGATAACAGTCTGTAGGGTCGCATGTACTGAGACTATTCAGGTAGCCTATCACAGAACGTCCAACTAAAGCTTTCGGTATGAGAAGCTAGGGGCAAGTAACTTCAAACAGCCACACTTTTGTCGGTTTCTGTAACATGAGGAACGTCTAAAAGAATGATTCCGAATTCTTTCAAAACAGCGACCGTTAAAACCAATAATGTGATTGGTCAGCTTTGAGACTGGGTTTTGGCTGCAATAAACTGGTACAGAACACGCGCCCATACGGAGTGTCATCAGACCTTGTGCAGGGGAATCTACAGAAACTGTTCGTATTCCGGTAGATGAATTATTTTGCAAATTATATTCCTCGGAACAAGGTTGATTTTTAAGCAGAGTGTCGTTTGTCAATTTTGTAATTCACAAATATGATCAATTTATCATTGTGATGGCCATGTTTTGTGAATTTATTGGTTTAAAACTGTTTGAAAATTTCTGATCTCCAGGGACAAGAGCATCTGTGAGTTGTCGGTGAAGAAGATGCTGTGTGAGGAGGCCATGGCGTGGCTGTCCACGCTGGGTGGAGGCTACTCCGCTCTGGGAGATTATAACCAGGAACATGTAAGCTTCCAGAAGAAATGTTTACAAATTGTTCTTGATACTTTCTTGTAAATAAAACAAGTTACCGGTAAGGCTCATATGGATAGTGTTACAGATCGGAGAAATTTTTAACATCCACTACTTTGCATTCATAGATAGTATCATGTCTCAGATTTGGGAATTTCCCTTGGAAACTTAATTGAAAATGATGTTTCTGGAAGTGCATTTGTGCTAATGAAACAATAAAATATACCAGTAGGCCATTTTGTTTCGGATAAATGAACAAATGTAAACCAATGGTTCCGTAAAAAATCATCCCAGTTGTAGTGACCTGGTGTAAAGTTTTCAGAATTTTTCGAAATCATTGAATGCTCAATTGTAGATGTCAATTGTAGGTAGGTGTTAATGAAAGACACCAATATTCAAGGAAAAGTTTGTGTATATAAATGAGATGCTGTATAAAATGGCCGACTTGTGTGAGAAAGGTTGATGTCAAATAAAAGTCCATGATGCATACAGCAAAAGACAAGTATTTTTTTATTCAGAAGAGGCCTTATTTTAGAATTTGAAACCATTTCTAGGCAGCAGAAGCGGGTCAAGTAGCCCTGAAGCAAATGAAGATTGCTCAAGAACTGGGAGACCCCATCATGGCCGCCAAGTGTCGTCTGTTCTGGGCCCAGAGTCGGATGCAGCTGGGTCATCTCTCAGAGTGCAAGAAAATTATCAGGTACGTACATATGGTTATAATCGGTATGTACTGTTACTGTACAGTAATAATGTTTTTGTATGTTTAAATTGTGCGCAGTAGTTAGCATGTTCAGCTTTGGATCAAGGGATCTCTTGTTGGAATCCTGCCTGGGGCTCGGCTACTTTGTCAGCAGTAAGGTTTGGGTGCAATACTACGCTGAATTTCAGCAAAGTACCAGACATGGTTCGCTAGTTCTACTCAATGCTCAGACGTTTATCTGCAATGCATAACAAGATGGGGTTGTGGACTGGACTTTCAACCTCCAATAATACTAGCAGTCGTGATATAAGTGAAAGTGGCGTTAAACTCTTCATCTCCTCACCGAACTCATTGGGTGCAGGACTCTCACTCCGACACCTTGGGTTACAATCCCGCTGGAGGTGATCTCACAATCATTTCTACTGCAAAGGCAGCAAGATACTCATCTCAACTTAGGATCGTTTTGTGTCAATGTGTGCAAGTCTCTCCGCAGTACGGTGAACAAGGTCAAGAAACAATTGTCTGTTTTAGTAATTTGCCGTATTGTGATGTCAAATAATTTATATTTATATCACTTATGTCCTAAAATCATGAATTATTTGAAATAAGATATTACAAGCGATAACTTGAACAAGGTAGACCCAATAACTCTTGAAGCATTAAAACCTTGAGGATTTCCTGTAACTCAAATATATGTTTATTTATTTTCAGACGTCAGTATTATTATGCTAAATACTCATGGGTTCGTGACGAGAGACTGATCAACATGTGCTGTGGAATATGGAGTCGTCTTCAGTTCCTGTACCGACGGCGTAAGAGTAGCGGAATCCGGGATGAATTGATACGCCACAAACTGAGATAACAAATGTAGAAGGAACATTAGTGGTTGTATTTATCCCATTGATAACATTAACTGTTGGGGTGCGATGCTGCCTCAGTAGAAATGGCTGTTGGAAAGCAAACTTTTCTATTTATTAAATCATTTGTCTGAGAGTTAATTGTTTACGGAATACTTTTATCAGTTTATTAGAAGTTTTTAAAGTTAAATTATCTCATGGTTAACACCAAATGTTGTTTTTGCTGAAGACCAATAATATTAAAAAGTTACAGATAACATAACATTTTCAAATCATATAGTTTGTGTCTCAACGTCACCAGGACTTTCTCAGCTCAATGTCAGACTGAATATTCCAGCTATGCGTCCTACTCCTCATGTATGGTGTGAACATTTTGAGAGTGAGAAGAACAGTTTTCATTTAATTGATAGAATGCTCTCTCTCAAAACCAACTACCGGTAGTTTTTTTTATAGGATTCTACCATTTCACTGCCAAGATGTGAATCTCTTTCTCGATTATCGATATATAAAATAATCTGAAAACTCTGCATAATATCTGTGAGGTAAGGTTCCGATTACTAAATGCCAATCTATTTTGAGTGATCGATTTACAGGAATCAAAACATGAAAGGAAATAGTCCAGGAGTGGTCACTGGCTTTTGATAGTTTATCCCAAGGGTTTCTGGTACCGTGGGTAAAGGGTTGTAAATTGTGTATTGAAGTTTCAGTGGGCCAAACAAAATGCAGGATGATGTTATGAATCATGGATGTGTTTGCTGACTTGAAGGTCGAGTTTACAAATCAGAACAGCCAGCGTCAAGTGTAGAACATCCTCCCAGACTTTGCTAGAACTACTAGTTGTAACATCCCAGGTTTTGTGGGTGGTGCAGATTTTGCTCCAAACAGGTCACTCAAAAAAATTATTAATTTCATGAACAAATCTGTTACATAGATATGTTGTTATTTATTGAATTTTCGACGGAAGGAGGAATTGGATGTGGTGATAGCTGATACTCATTTCACTCCTTGGAGTAATAGAGTTGTGTTCACAGTATTTGATAACATCAAAACTTACCAGTATGTGTCAACTCGACCTACTTCTGAATGGGTTCTACAGGGAAGTAATTTTGCATTTGGCCACCTTGATATTTTGAAGCTATACCTTCCAATGTTTTATCAAAATGCTTGAGGATATGATAATTAATGATTTCAAACAATGTATTATGTATACTTCATATTACTAATTAACGGTATCTCAGACTCGGACAACATAGATAAAACCTAAAATGAACACATATTCAATATTTTGACTAATGGTTATCAATATCTTGTTTATATGTGGAATATGTCATGTGGTTATTGAAAACATATGTTCATATCACTTCGTTGTTTTAAAATATTCTTAAAATAGTTAAAATTTGTTTGTCAATTGCTGATTATGATTTGGAAATTGCATGCAATTGATTTTTCAGTTCAGGACACGTTTTCAAGTTTGGACATTATTCAAGAATTTGCATTAAACTATCACATTCTAAAAATAAAGAAGTTGTTTATAAAAACTTGTTTTTATCTTACTTCAAACCTTAAAGAAGATGATTTGTCAGGCGATCTAATGTATCAAGATATAAGTGCAATAAATGTCTTGTTAAAACATCACCCATTAGAGCAATAACTAATATCAAGTTATCAACCACTGAAGAATGATAGAAATCTGAGACTTGAACAATAATTAATTTCAACAATACAAATGAAGCTTGAAAAACATTTATTTGATGATAATTTATTCCATGATGTGAGTAATACAAATGAGATTGGTATGTGAAAAAGGGGTTCTCTTGCCTTATTTGTTATTTGTTGTTCTGACAGATTCTGAGAATTATGTTTGTATGTTATAACTGTACTAACACAGTTCTAAACAAGTATCATAATGTTCGAATTAATGTGTTTCATGCTTCTGTCATTAACAATATGAGTGACTAACCGTCATTATAGAATTACCGAACAAATACTGAGAATGTAATAAAATATTCATATCATGGCTAGTTTTTTGTTTTTCCTGATCGTGCATTTCATACTCAGATCATCAGTTGATCACAACCAGAAGGGACACACATAGGTTGCCATTATTCAGATTAACACAATATATTGCATGATTTGTCACCCTCGGATGTTAAGCTCTCTTGTCAACTTGAAATTGCAGCACAAACATTCTTCCTTTGCCTTCAAAATTTACACACAATAATTAATTTTTTTATCAATGCATCAGGGAATTGTTACTTTTCCACCTGTGTGGACTGTAGTCGTGTTTGGCTGGCTACTTGTGACGGAGCTTTTCTTACACTGTAGTATCTCTGTGAATGTAGCTTAATGGCTTTAGCTTTGAGTAACCCATTTCAAATGTAATCGGTAAGTTCCGAACAGATTCTATGCAGCAGCAACATTGTTTTATCCCAAGACAATGGTCACACCTCTTCACAGACATGGATTTGTCACGAAATAGAGGTAGTAAATAAAGCTATGTAGAAAAAACCATCCTCATATAACATCCATCCGTAGCCTTGTCCTCCTCCTCCATCAGTCTGTAACTGCAGCACATCTCCCATTGCCTTCAATATTTACACATTTGAGTATACAAAAATATCAGGGTGTTTATTCATCACCGCTGTCATGTCTATCCCTGATAAACTGCACCTCTTCCTGTATTGGCAGCACTGACTTGAATTTTCAAACAAACATTTTTTCCCACATTTATCAGGGTGTTGGTTTGTCGGCCCTCTGCGGTGTGGCCTGGTTAGCTGCAGTCTGGTCCGCCTGTGCTTGTAGGAGCGACATCCTCTTCCTCTGGTAGTGCTGCCAATGCAGCAGCTGCTGATCGTCTATAAACTTGGCACATTGTGAGTTAACTAGTTCCTTGCGGAAATGTTCGTACTGAAGCAGGTCCAGGAAGTGGAGACACTGGGGATATCTGCAATATTATACAGTAGGGAGATTACTACACAAGCAAATGAGTCATACTAATTGACGAATGCGTGTGAATTTCTGTGTAACCCTAGTGAGAGCCAGGGTTAAACACAATGTTTTGTTGAACTTACACAAACTTATAACACAAACACTGTACTACATTGAAGGGTGTTTGGAATGGCTTACCGTATTTCCTCTAATAGAACCCGGGCCTCCAATACAACCCGGGGGGTAAGGGGTGCTGAGGTAAATACAACCCGGGTCTCCAATAGAACCCGGGTCTCTATTAGAACCCGGGCTTTACGTTAACTGAATACCCCGTGTTGCAATATAAAATAGTTATATACACTCGTTTTTTAGGAGAAATATTTGTGTGACCATGTGAGATTCAGCATAATCGGTCCATGATAACAAATATCCGTCTTTTTCAGTTAATTCTCTATTTACAACAAGTGGTTGTCACTAAGGTGACATGATCCCCCGCCGCAAATTAATACTTCAAATTTGAAAAATAATGTCAAAATCAGCAACATCAACTGTCAAACATGTCAGATAAGTCAAAGCTCCATTGTGACCTTGAGAATAATGTCAAGGTCACCAAAATCTAATTAGCGCTTTGTTTGCCATAGGAGATGCTTTGTGTAAGATATGATGGAATTCCTGTGAATGGTTCATGAGATATCCACTGACAAGATTTACATGTACATTATCATGTTGAAAAAAATCAGTTCCACTGTGACCTTGAGAATGATGTCAAGGTCACCAAAATCTAATCAGCCCGTCGTCTCCCCTAGGAGGTGCTTTGTGTAAGATATGATGGAATTCCTGTGAATGGTTCTTGAGATATCCCGCTGACAAGCTTTACATTAGGGCTGTAACGATTAATCGATACCTACGATACAATCGTAGCCTGGGATATCGTGATTATTGTATCGTGAGGTTCCTGTATCGTGATACACTAAAAATAGATTTCACTTACTTAAAAATGAAAAGAGAACCTAAGTGAACACTATAAAACTAGCTAGTGTTGTGCAGTAACAGTTACTACAGTAAGCATGAAGCAATCTGATTCATAAATAACTGTTTTTAGAAAAAAAAACTGTTTTAATCTTTGATTTTTGATCATCTCATAACACAAAATTTCCACCATCTTGAAAATTTCACAAAATTTACATTAAATTTTACTTTAAACAATGTATCGTGATACATTCTGTATCGTCTGTCTGTATCGTGATACATATCGTATCGTGAGATTTCCCATGATACTCAGCCCTACTTTACATGTACATTAACATGTCGAAAAATTCAAAGTCCCGCTGTGACCTTGAACATAATGTCAAGGTCACCAAAATCTAATCAGCCCTTTGTCTTTCCTTGGAGAACCTAATTGAGAAATATGAAGAGAATCCAGTGAATGGTTCTTGTGATATCCCGCTGACAAGGGTAAAATGACAAAGTCTCGTTGTGACCTTGAAATGAAGGTCAAGGTCACAAACCTCTGTAGGAACATTACTCTTCCCATGATAAACCCATATGCAAAATATGAAAAGAATCAAGTGAATAGTATTTGAGTTATTCCATTTCGTACGGACGTACAGACGGACGGACGCAGCCGAATACTTTATCCCCCGCTTCGCGCTTAACGCGCGGCGGGGGATAATAAGTGACCCAAAGAAGATTATAAACGTCAATTCATGTCTGAAGAAATATAACCCGGCCTCCAATACAACCGGGGGGGTAAGGGGGTGCTGAATGAAATAGAACCCCGGGGTTGTATTAGAGGAAATACGGTATTTCCACACAGAACTACCAACTACAGTAACTACATGCCAGTTATATTTGTATGTTGACTTATTCCCATATACTTGCATCGTTAATTCATGTCAGAATAACCAAAAATATATTTGCCATTTATTAATAACTGCATACTCACTTGACAAATCTTGCATACTTTGGTTCCTTCCAGTAGAGTAGATATTTGAGATAGTTGATGAAATTGTTGTCTTTGAAGTAACCCCTCTGTGCAAGAACTGGAATGAAACATTGATCTTCAGTGTAAACATTTAATAATATATCATAGCAATGAAGATAACAGTTATTTCAATATGGTTTTTGAAAATTATAAAGGTTTTGCAATATTTTATTAGTGTTATGTAATATTAATGATTCCAAATAAAAACTTTGCTAAAATCTGCCACTTTAGGTGATACGTCATTGCTTATGTTCACCCATTACAGCACTGTGCCTAGTCCAGCATATTAACTAGACTATAATTTCGCACAAGGGCTACATATATAGTAGACCGAAACATCTGTCGTCCGAATGCTCTACCTCACACAGCGAGCCGCATACTAACCAGTGGGGTTGCAGGTAGAGCCTCTCGACCTACATATATAGGCCTTGGCCGTATATACGAGTTTATATTAGATGAACTACACTGTGCCCTGCATAGTAAATGATTAACTTCATAAGTAGCCTAATTTATCTAGTGGAATTTATTATACTCACAGTTGAGGTAGTTTGGGTTAGCAAGACACTGTACGAATTCTAATTCAATCTGGAAACGCATTCGTTGTTGTTCTTCAGTTTCTGGCGATGCAAACACATCTGCAAAATTAAATTTGACTTTTCTTTATTTTATAAATTAGGCCTAGATGACGAAATATTTTAAAGATTTAGTTACAAATTTATAAAACCCGTCTAGACTGTTTCTAGTTTGTTATAATAAGGCAGGATGTCATCTAATCGTAAATAATTTAAAATATATTTCTCGATTTTATTTTGGACAAAGCAAGTGACCGACACTCACAAGCTCGTTCATCATTACGGAATACCGCATCGTTATTATTTGTATTTGAAAGGAGTACTTGGCGTAGATTTGTAGAGAGACATCAAAGTCGTAAAACCAAATGGGATAAAACTGTAAAACTACCTGGGCCCATGCCTGAAGGGCCACGGATGTTCATTTTGATGCTACAAAACGAATCCGCGCTGTTGACAACCGGAAGTTACATTGAGAGTTCTTCCCCTTGATGACATCTTCAAAAAGTAGAAGCACACAAACAAACGAAAAAGA
The DNA here is from genome assembly GCA_936450465.1 of Gibbula magus. Taxonomy (NCBI): domain Eukaryota; kingdom Metazoa; phylum Mollusca; class Gastropoda; order Trochida; family Trochidae; genus Gibbula; species Gibbula magus. Next base: position 4,371,426 of record OW388295.1, on the reverse strand, counting down.
ATATTGGAATTTAAAAAAAATATATTAAAATTTGGTGATTCCGTAATGCAAAATAATTCAACAAAGTACATAGATACAGAACCACCCACTATTCAAGAATCTATAATAATTGATAATACTTTATTTTGAGACTGTAGAGCGCCTTGGTTGTTTTTAATATAATCATAGATAAAGTCAGGGACATTCCCTCTAAATAAGGTCCCTGATAAAGTGGAATGGTGCCTTTTCGACTCTTCACATTTCTAGATATCATATCTATTGAAATAAGCGCTATATCTGCAGTAGTTTGGATGAATCAATGGGTGTCTGGTTAAGTCTTACTTACAATATATTTGTTTAATGTAGACTCGGGAAAGAAATTAAATTTACACCAACATTACCACCTAGGCACAATTATTGTTTTCACATAAAATGACATAAAATACACACTTCGTCCTAGGTCAATATTGTTTTCTCGGGTCCACAAGACAGGTACCGACCTCATTCAATATAGTTAAAACTAGATATAATCTTATACAATCTGGTTTAAACTAGATGTAATGTTACACAATGTACAATTTAGATAAAAAAAACTAGATGTAATGTTATAGTATGTATGTCTCCTTAGTCAATGACGGGGCGTATAACATTAAATCTAGTTTTATCTAGATTGCGACCTCATTATAGTTTATAAATGTAACTTATAAAACTGTTTATGACAAAGTTGTTCAATAAAATGTCCATCAAAACTATTAATTCATTTCGGCCTGCCTGGACTGTATGTCCACTCCATCAACCTGATCTGAATTAACTGACCCAAATAATTATATAGTGGTATATATATCTGTATCTTTATGACATATCATTGATTCATTCACAAGTGTGATGAATAATTTTCCAAACAGCGATGATATGAAAGCATTATACATGTCTGAAGTTGGACTAAGACATAGATATTCCAACACAGACACTATATTTAAACTGTATGTTACCAAGGGCGGTTTCGTTTAGAGGAGGTACATATGTACCCAGTCTTCCGCGACTGACAACCCTTTGTTCAGAAGCACCCAGTAACGAAAAGAGGGAGAATTTACGTCCTCTTAATTTTTTCCAAGGCGTTTACCTGCGTTGACCATAATGTACTGTTCAGACGTCTTCGATAAATTACAATTATTTAAAGGGCAGCCATTGTGTTATTGGGGGTAACATATTGCCAAACGTTATAAATGGTGTTATTTTATCGAGAAGTACTTAATGATGCCGAAAATTACCACGTTGATGTTAGTCGGCTCAGTATAGTGCCGATATAAAATCAACTTCCCAATGCAAGGCATAACTCTTGCCAGTCTCCATTACTGGCTGATTCTGTGCCTAGAAATCCAGGCCCACTATGCATTTCTGGTGCAGCGATTCACTATCTAGGAGCAACAAAGCGAGGGAAATACCGCAAGACTAAATCAGCCATTAATGCAGACTGGCAAGAGTTATGCCTTGCGTTTGGAAGTTGATATAAAAGTGAAAGTAGTGATTTCTGATCGAAAACCAGACAATGTACCGCGATTGACGCGCGTCAATTGTTCAAATATAATTTTGGAAACGTATTTACAACAGACAAAAGGACAAATTTGGGTTAATAATGTTCAATAGGACATATAACTACTGTTCATGTAAATGGGATGTTTAGATTCGGTTTCTGCATATGTATAACGTTGTTTCTCAATTTTATTTGAAACAAGTAATTTTGACATAAATAGTTTCGGGGCCGTTAAGTGGCTAGTATCTTAAATGATGATCTTTTTAACAAGTGTGCATTTATGTTTAGCTATCGACTTGTATCAGGACTTACCAGTCTTAAAAACTATTTTAAATGTGAGATGTCGACAAGTATGTATATTTAGTCCGCATATATTCAGCATGTTCGTTCATACTGTTTATTCAGAAGAAATCGTTAGTAATCAATGGACAGTGTATTCTGTAAAAAACTGACCCTCCAGATATATTTTGTCTCGTGCAAGCAGATGGTGGGTCAGCTGTGCCAGATTCTTTGTATTCCGATGGGCTTTTGGCATGACATGGTCCGTCGCCAGCCGTCCGTTCACTTTTGACATGTTCGATGTTTCTTCAAGAACTATAATGTATCCCAAAAGCCGATATGTCGTGAAGTAATTTGCAAAGAATTATTTTTATTACATTGATTTGTTTTAAGAAATCAACATTTCCTACTTAAGTCCATTCTCTTCCAAAACTATCGTAATCTGAAGGAATGATCAGCCCTCCGTTAGAACATAACCATTTTCATTCAATCGACGATTTTGATTTTATTGACATTTGGATAATTTGACCAAACTTTCTTGTCAACGTCCGAATAGTTATTTTAGAATATCTTTCAAATACGATACCGTGGCTCGGTGCGTTCATCAATATTCTTAGAAAACTAACTTTTCATAATCATGATTAAATTAATTAAATAGAGGCATTGCACTAAACATATTCACTTGAAAAGTTTTGCTTTGTGACGTTGAAACATTCATCCGCATTCCAACAGACATCATAATCATTAAATTTTATTGCCAGAGAGCACCTGCTGTCGAGTGTGGAGCGTCTCATGTCGTTGTTATCCATGGTTCTGCTGGATATCAGTTCGAGATCGATTTTCAAATCAGATTGATGTCTGTTGGGGTAATTAAAAAATAAATGGACTGATATATTTCCTCAAGTAAGTGGATATTGGAAACCATTCAAGTATAAGATTTAGCAACTTCCAAACGCAAGGCATAACTCTTGCCAGTCTGCATTACTAGCTGATTTAAGCCTTGCGGTATTTCCCTCGCTTTGTTGTGTCAAGATAGTGAATCGCTGCACTAGAAATGCATAGCGGGCCTAGATTTCTAAACACAGATTTCTTAAGGAAATACTGCAAGGCCTAAATCAGTCAGTAATGGAAACTGGCAAGAGTTATGCCTTGCGTTGGGAAGTTGAAGATTTAGTTGAAACACGTGGAATAACGGAATTTGTATCATGTGCATGGTAGGCAAAGCTCAGGATTTATCAACTTCACATGATTGTCAGTATTTCATTTAATAATTGTTGATACCCACATACAAAGTCTGTCTCTCTCGCTAGTGTTTTAGAGAGGCAGAAGAGATATTTATGAATCGTTGATAAAATATGCACTTTTGAAGACTTCGGTAGTCTTGTGGTACAGTGTTCAGTTTAAAAGCAAAAGGTTTCAAGTTTGAATCCTGCCATCTCAACTGTGAAAATTGGAACTTTGTATACTCTTCAATAATAAGCGTTGTGATACAAATTGATGCAATGAGCTAAGGATGGCCATTCTCTCATCGGGTTTTATTAGTAAAATATCTTTCAAAAGTCAAACCTCACATGATTGGCGAAATCCGACCTTGGTTCAGAAGGTCACAATGAGGCATTTAGCAGTTGTGTATCAACATGACATGAGATGCGACATTGATGTTTTACAGATGTTATTTTTCATTTTCTGTCTCATTGATTTTGTAACCAGCTTTTTGACATATATGTACCGTAGCGGCGTTCAAATAAGGCCTTTTTGGCTTGTTCGCCGATCCTATTTTCATGTTAATGAAATAAAATACGTTTAAACCAGATGTGGCATTGTCATATTTTATTACAACCAAGATTGCAATTTACAGACAAAACACGCTCAGCATGATGAAAATGACCAAAAATATATCGCATTTCATCATATAACATCACTTATTGTGTGCTTATATATATTTACATACAATTTAATCCACTATTAGATACAACAATTTTTTCATTACTTTCCATTGTAATTTACCTTTTTACACATTTTGTTAAAAAATACTAGTTTCAAATTAATGGATTAGCTTACTGTACACAAAAGGCTCAAATTAATGCATGGAAGTATTTCACTATTGCTTAATTAATAAACAAAACTTTAATTCTGAAAACAATCATTACTTGACTTATAAATTTGACATGTGTTAGGGTCAATAACCCCATTACCTCATTATCGAGGTAATCCTATCTTTGTTCTCACCCTTTTATCGAGGTAACCCCATCACTGTTCTTACTCTTTTATCGAGGTAACCCCATCACTGTTCTTACCCTTTTTATTTAAGGTAACCCCATCATTGTTCTTACTCCTTTATCGAGGTAACCCCATCACTGTTCTTACCCTTTTATCAAGGTAACCCCATCACTGTTCTTACCCTATTATCAAGGTAACCCCATCACTGTTCTTACCCTTTTATCGAGGTAACCCCCTCACTGTTCTTACCCTATTATCAAAGTAACCCAATCATTGTTCTTACCCTATTATTAAGGTAAACGTTTAATTGTTCTTGCCCTATTATCAAGGTAACCCCCTCACTGTTCTTAACCCATTATCGAGGTAACCCAATCATTGTTCTTACCCCATTATTGAGGTTATCCCATCATTGTTCTTGCCCCATTATCTAGGTAACCCAATCATTGTTCTTACCCTATTATTAAGGTTAACGTATCATTGTTCTTACCCCATTATCGAGGTAATCCCATCATTGTTCTTGCCCCATTATCGAGGTAACCCAATCATTGATCTTACCCTATTATCAAGGCAAACATATCATTGTTCTTACCCAATTATCGAGGTAACCCAATCATTGTTCTTACCCTATTATCAAGGTAAACATATTGTTATCACCCCATTATCGAGGCAACCCAATCATTGTTCTTACCCTATTATCAAGGTAAACATATTGTTATCACCCCATTATCGAGGTAACCCAATCATTGTTCTTACCCTATTATCGAGGTAACCCAATCATTGTTCTTACCCTATTATCGAGGTAACCCCCTCACTGTTCTTACCCTATTATCAAAGTAACCCAATCATTGTTCTTACCCTATTATTAAGGTAAACGTTTAATTGTTCTTGCCCTATTATCAAGGTAACCCCCTCACTGTTCTTAACCCATTATCGAGGTAACCCAATCATTGTTCTTACCCCATTATTGAGGTAATCCCATCATTGTTCTTGCCCCATTATCTAGGTAACCCAATCATTGTTCTTACCCTATTATTAAGGTTAACGTATCATTGTTCTTACCCCATTATCGAGGTAACCCAATCATTGTCCTTACCCCATTATTGAGGTAATCCCATCACTGTTCTTGCCCTATTATCGAGGTAACCCCCTCACTGTTCTTAACCCATTATCGAGGTAACCCAATCATCGATCTTACCCTATTATCAAGGCAAACATATCATTGTTCTTACCCAATTATCGAGGTAACCCAATCATTGTTCTTACCCTATTATCAAGGTAAACATATTGTTATCACCCTATTATCGAGGTAACCCAATCATTGTTCTTACCCTATTATTGAGGTAACCCAATCATTGTTCTTACCCTATTATCGAGGTAATGCTGCTATTATCATGACATTATCCTCTTATTGTTACATACTATCAGCTGCTCAAGATAAATCATCAATGCCATTACAAATAAAAAACAAATTCACATGTTGGCCAGATGATGACCCAGTCTGTTATATATCAGCTGTGTAAGAAAAGGCAAAAATAGATTTTCGTTTACAAAGAGTTTCCAAAGCAACACTAAGTTTACTTTCATAAAAAACACAGCAACAAACAAGTTTGAGTTCTTTATAAGTTTGACAAACCTTTATAGGTCTACTGAACATGTAAACATGATCAAGATAATATTAGTTCAAAATGTACTGGCAAAACAAACAATGACATATATACGTAAAAATAAAGTAACAAAAGAAAATAATGCTGAAAATGAATAAATCATGTTAATTTAACAAAATTACTGGCTATGCATCTATAAATATAAACTATTTATCCAGAGATTCATTAATGATAAAGAAATATTTTTAACGAAAACAATAATGGACAATTTGTGAATGTATATTTTTGAGGTAACATTGTAAAAAAAACCAAACCTATAAGCTGTTAGATTACTTCATGCCCACATTCTGAGTGGCCCATTTAGAGGAATAAAACTTGTCAAGGAAAGGAGGTGAGGTGAGGTGATTTGGGGGTGTAATGCCTCTTTCAAGAGTATTTCACTGATATCACGGTGGCTAGTATTATTACAGGAAGAAAGCCTGCAACAACAGTGTGGCTGTGCATTGTGGTGAAACCTGCAAATATCAGCTGGAACAAGTGAACCATGGCTGGTACCATAAATAGATGGTTAAAGAACCACTGAGTATGTTGTTAGAGTCACATTATGTCAAACTGTATAAGGGGTTAAAAACATGCAAGTCAGAGGTCACTGACCTACCAAATTTAACCTTTGTTTTACCTATAAAAAAACAACCCCAAAATCAGTGATTTGACTCGTTTTCAAATTAGTAAACTAGTTACTACAAAAGTGGAAGGTCTTCTAGCCCTGACTCTGTGACTTACTGGAAAAAACTGACGACTTAGTGACATTAAAAAGAATTTTCATCCCTGGTCATGCTACAAAATTATTTTTTATCAACATCATAATTGATATCATTGGCTAAAATCGTTTTTCATCAACTACATGACACATAATTTTTCTTATCACGACAAGACTAGAAATAGATTGAAGCTGGCAGTTTCACAAAAATAGTCTCGTTCATATCATTCAACCATGGCATTCACATGTTCTCTGCAGATACCAACGTTAGAAACCATCGCCGCTAGTGATTTCATTGGTTAGTAACTTTTGTAGAAATCTGGAGAAAACTATCTCCTTTTACAAATCAAACAAGGCCTAACTTAGCAGCTTCTACTGAGCTGTTGGCCATTTTACAAGTTACTGAAATAAGATTTAAATATTGAAGTAGAAGCATTGAGACTGAGACTGAGACTGAGACTGAGACTGAGAAAATCAACTGAGATTGCATATGGTACAGTTTCAAACAATATTTCAGCTGTGTAATACAAAACCCTCAAATTATAATATATAGAGATATTTGAAAAGTATGATATAAACATGAGCCAAATTTGAGAATGAAATATGTTGAAAAAAAAAAATTTCATGAAATAATTGTTTGAACTAAACATGGAAAATATAGTATTTTGACTATAAAAAAATATATGTTGAAAATGAGGTATATGTAGACAGAGAAATTAATTTTCTCTTGATTAGAATTACCCTTGGAATTCAAGAAAATATTTATCATATATAGCCCTGAATAAAAGAACTCTGATAATTCTTGTAACAAAATATTTGGCAGAAAATAACCTCTGATACACAATTGTTTACTTCAGAACATAAGGTTATTATACCTGATATGATCAGAAATATTCTGTCACTAAAGTATGTAAAACACAAAATTTAGAAAAATTCATAACAATATTTTCTGAAAAATCAAATAACTGAGTATCCTTATTCAAACATGTAAACAGATTCTCTCATTTTAACAATAAATCTTAACCAAACTGGCTTTGGTAATAAAAAACATTACCTTTGTTCATTGAAAAAGAGTTTTAAATAAGTATGTACAACAATTATTATTTAAATATGATATTCACGACACATGGAAAAACATGACCACAATAAATACATTATTTTGTGATTATCATAATGTCCATATAAAATTCATTGCTTGGAAAATACTCTACTCTATATTACAATATAAAGTTTGATTTTAAGACAAATTGCACCAACAATCTTGTAATAACTACTCCATTTGAGATTTTAAGGCACTGAAAATATTGAAGCATAATTGAACATAAACGGTGAGTGATGATAATAAACATATTGTAATCGATACTTATTTGTTATATAATCTTCTTTGTAAATATGGTCACTGACAGTTTGAATAACTAACAAAAATCAGTTTAATTTGATCAGAACTCTGCAGAACAATTTCTCAAATATATTGTGTTGCAAAGCCCTGAAAGATGAAAACTTAATCCGAATTAAGTCAACACTTTCTACACCCTTCTCCATCAGTGTATTAGTATATGCCCTGATCCCATAAGCAGCTTCTCTCTCGTATCAAACTATAGATAACCAACCAACAAAATCACATTAAATACAGCAATTGTGGCAGGTCTCGGACTGGAATATCGATCATCAACCACACAATTTTAAATCACAACATTTAATAGGCTGACAAAAAATACATGATATAAAGCGATGAATCTCGAGGCAGATACATGATAATTTTAAAGATCACCATTGAAACTTTAGCCAAGACAAAGGTGCATCCCCCCCTTTTTTTCAGAGAGAGTGAGGTGCACATACGCCGTACAAATAAAGTATAGTTTCATAAAGCATAGTTACGGCATCCTGTCTCTCAATGAACGAGATCGTCACTACCCCCACCCCAGGGCCACTGAGAGAATTTTGAAGTTTTGAAAAAATGCACCCCCTTTCTCAAAAAGCTGTATCTGCCCCTGTGAGTGACCGCCTTCAGTGATACGAGAGAGAGAAGGTGCTTACATTACCAGAGGATTGTAGTAGCCTTGCGGACATCACTACCCTGATGGACAGGATGACGTTTTGGTGATGTGTAAACATATATAACTATGAAAAACACAATAACATATTAACAATGAAAAAATATTTTCCACAATAAATTCAATCAACTGCTGAAAACATTCTACTGACTCAGTATATACAGCTGTAATTAACATTTGCATCGTCCCAATCAAGTCCCAATATCAGACGCTTTCTCAACTTCCTTTTCCTTTTCAACCTTGACCTCTTCAGTGACCTTTTCTGTGACCTTTTCAGATGACTGGTTTACTTCAGCAACTACGTCAATTGTGCTCACGGCCGGAGGTTTATGATCTTTCTTGATGTACTCGATATCGTGTTTGCGCAGAATGCTCTGCAGGAGGTCGATTTCACGTTCCTGAGAGGAACAATACTGCCGATATTTATTCAGTTCTTGTTCGATGGCGATTCGGAGACGACGTTCTCTTTCCAAACGTTTTTCAGACTGCTTCTTCACTGACAGGACGATTCCTGGAAAAAGGCACATGTACTCATTAGAATCTTCTCTACATAACTTGCTGGCACTCATTTCTCCTGGTTGGGGACACATATTGAAAATGGGGGAAAGGGGGGGGGGGGGGGGGAGGGGGTAGTTCAACTGGAAGGTCCATCAATTTTACATGCAAAATTTTCAAAGGGTTGCGTTAAAAGTTCAAATCAAAGGGCTTCATTTCCAATCCTTTCGTAACAAAAACACAAATGTTATGAAGCATGTTCGTTAAAAAAGAATTTTCCCCAACAAGCTTCATAATGTTATATCTACTCACCATTGAGAACTCTCGTAACACGCCACAGTCGAAGCACAATGAGAAGTCCAATGCCATTGGCCGCACCTTCAGCGTTACGATACACGATCTCGAGAACAAAGGACACGATCACCACCACTGCGTCAAACATCTCCAATTTATGCTTGAAGATCTCGAGTCTCAGCGCATAAATGCGAACTCCAATCTCAATCAGAAACAATCCCAGAATGCTCAGACTCATGTAGTGCAGTATTTTTGGCGCAATGTGATTTTCGTGATCGGGAAGCTCGAAGACTCGGAGGTCCAATAAGAGTTCGATGATGACAAGGAAGCAGTCAAGGATGACAAGGGAGATAACCCCAATCTGAAATTTGTTGGTGTGCATAGTATGTGTGACTTTCTCCCGGAAGGTTCTTGGTTCGGATCTCGTAGCCTCGTCTGAATCTGTCGTGACGGAACTTCCGCTGTCGTCCTTCTCAATGACTTTCTCAAGGTCATTCTGGAGTTTGTGGAATCCATCCATCTGAACCTTAAACCAAACAAAACCATCAATTTCCTTGGTATTCTGTACATTTCCATCATATGATCAATAGCTATTGAGTATGTTAAACTAGAGACATTGGCTCTGCAGCTCATCAGTCATTCTGTGATTTATAATCAAGACTTTCATGGGATATAATAGGTTTATAATAAATATGCCGTAAATCTCAACCAAACATGCACTTCAATTTTATAAGAAGAAAAAGAAAATAACTGTTAGGGAGTGATCTCTTGGACTCAGTCTACGCCAATTACTCTCATAAGTTTGCTCTCAAATCTTGTGAAAATACCTTCTTCTCGTACTGCTAGACTAAAGATCAATAGCTATTGTGTATACTGATAAAACTATAGAAAACTAGAGCCATTTGCTATGTAGCTCATCAGGCTTTAGTTGGCAGAGGGTTAACTATTCTACAATAATCCACACTGGCCAAGGTGTCTGATGAATGTACAAATTGTCGGTCCAAAATCCATCTAATTTATATATATATAGACAGTCACATTAATATTTTTTATATCCTAACTAAGCAAATGATTCACATAACTTTTTCCCTGTCCTTATATTCCAACAAAACCATTGTGGTCGACTAATGTTAAGTCAAGTATGACAGCAAAATATCTATTTGAATTAAAAGTGATGTGGTTTGAGCATTAACACTGCCTTCAAAAGCTCTCTGTGCCCCTCTCCCCCGAAAATTACATGTAGCAGTGCACTAAAACTTTAAATTCTCTACTGGCGGGAGGCAATATAGTTTATGAAATGAAAATGTAAATACAGTCATTTCAGTTTAATTTTTAAGGAAAATACTTTAACAAAAGTCTTTTTATAAATTGCAAGATATTATATTCTTTTTCTTTCCAAGTTTAATATTTAAAGCAATTACATAAAAACACAATTCTTCCATTTTGTCTGATATCCCATTTTCCCCTTCAAATAATAATAATAATAATATGCTATATTTATATAGCGCCCTATTTGGACTATTCTAGTTCACGCTAAGGCGCTTCACAAAACAAACACATCATTGGTTGAAAGCAATGTTGAAGAGATGTGTTTTAAGCCCTTCTCTGAAGCTACTGATTGTTGCAGTTTCTCTCAGACTTGGTGGAAGATTGTTCCAAAGTGTGGCAGATGCTTTGTCAAAGCACCTGTTCCCATACATTTCAGTCCTTGATTTGGGTACGGTAAGCAGTGAGGCTGATTCAGATCGAAGAGATCGAGCAGGTCTGTATGGGAGCACTAAGTCCTTCAAATAAGATGGTGCTGTTTGATGCAGTGCTTTGAATGTATGCATCAGGATTTTGAATTGGCATCTCAGATGCATCGGCAACCAGTGCAATGATTTCAAAGTTGGTGTTATATGATCCCGTTTTCTTGTACGAGTGATCAATCGGGCTGCGCTGTTTTGGACTCTTTGTAGTCGACTCAGTACATATTGAGGGATTCCATAGAGTAGGGAGTTGGCATAATCCAGCCTGGATGTGACGAGCGAGTGAACTAAAGTCTTACAGCATTCCTCTGTTATATACTGCCTAAATGCCTTTTTTTAGAAGGCAAAGAAATAACCTTAATAACCATTTAATATCTATAGATAACACATAGCAGATAGCCATGTTTAGCAACATTTGAAACAATTAGTATTTATGAGGATTTATCTGTTATCTGTTAATAATTTCATGAATATCAGATAACAATGTTGACATTTCTGCAACAATTTTGTCAATTTGTAACAAATCAAAGCTATTTCATTAAGAAACACCTTTGATTTAGATAGATGCAGTTTAGAATACCTATACCATTGCTTGTTGAAATAGATATAGGGAAGAACAAATCCTTTTTGAAAACAAATACATCTATATATATCTTAAAACAATTCATGACATTTTATGAATTTTAAGACACATTGTTGAAGAGACATTCTAGAATTGAAGAAAACAATAAGTAATAAGTAAATATGATGGAAATATGATTTCTAATACAACATAAAAGTTGAATGTTTTGCATTCATGCCTTTACGAAATAATATAGGCCTATCCAATAATTTCATTATGACAAATATAGTGTGAAAAATAAACTAATGTGAACTTAAAAATGAAACGAAATGTTAAACATAAGTTGGCAGCAAATTAAACAAGTTGTTACTTTGTAACATAATGTGATAACTGTATTAATTTTATAATACAAATCAGATGTAATGTACATTTATTTTATATTACTTGACTTAATTTGTTAAACTCAGGAAATGAAGGTGGGATGAGTTGGGATTTAACGCGGCTTTCAAGAGTATTTCACTCATATCACGGCTGGTGACAAGGAGAAAGCCCACAACGCCATGGTGGCTATTCATTGCAGTGAAACCTGCGAGCATCGGCTGGAACTAGTAAACCATGGGTGGTCCTGACCTGCAGGAAATAACACTCAAATAGTAAACAGAGTAGTTTTTAATTAGAATAGTTCCTTCACAATGAAAGGCCAATCATAATGGTAAACATCGCCTAAATTTCACAGTCACAAACACGATAGAAAACAAACTGTCAGTGTCATTCCGAAACACCAATCACTGAATCAAAAATCTTCTTTGTCCAAATGACAAAAATTATCGATCGACTACAAGTCAAGTGCAGTGTTCAGCTACCTTTGTCTCCTCATTCCTCGTCTCCATACTCAATTTCTCTCGTTTTTAGACCCCAAATTGTCGAATTCACAAGCGACCTAGCTGAGGCATGACGTTTTGGAGACACCCACTTTCACCCCTGACCTCCGAGCAGGGCTTGAATTTGACAGCGAACCCTAGAGGCTAAACAGCATGGTTGCCATCAGATTCGAGGATTAATGAGCTCGTAAAACGCAAAAATGAACAATAAACAAACCTTCATTTTGTCATTCGACGGGAAGAACAGTCGTTTGACCTTCATGCAGGCTTTGCGCGTGTAGACCACTTTCACAAGGTCAGGATCGAAGGATTTGCGCGTGCGGGTAATGCACGCGACTTCTGCTTGTTATTGTTTACCAATTTTACTCGCTTGACCTCGCAAACTTTAGTGAGATTTTGTAATGAAGTTATTATTTTTGTTTTATAATGCATATTTTTGGTTATATTTAGTTTATTAAGCCTATTGAATACCTTAATATTAAATAATGTTGCCTCTCACTGATAATTTAAAAAGGGAGGTAATTTGCGAGATAATTTGGCGGGAAAATTCAAAGTTTACAACCCACGTTGGTCAACAATCATACGTTTGAAGCTCATTGTCTTAACTACACATGACAAAACTATGCTCCATGTTAATTTATATTGAATAGAATAACAGTAGGCTATGAACGTCTGATTTGGTTATCTTAAAAGTACATGACGGTAAACAAGTTTTCTTCTTCTTTTCGCAACCTAAACGTGAATAAAAAACGTGAAAAATAATTGAAATTCGGAAAGTATTTTAATATCGCTGAAAAATATCAAAAGTTTGGTCGAATGATAGGACCAATATAAGCATGAAATCTTCGCCTCCGTTCTCAGCTTCTTTATACTCTCTCGATAACATTTTCGGCGAGTTCCTTGGTCCGTGGCACTTGGGGCATTAACACTCAATTTGTCATTCCATGCCTATCAAACTTACGAAAGCCAAGAGGGCCCAAAATGGTATTTTGTATTATTATTTTGAACATGACTTTTCAATACCTATTCGAATGGGGTGGGGAATTATAAACATTAAAGGGATAGTTCTGTCGCCATATTGGATGTTTTGCAAAACGTGAAATGAAAACACGCTATATTGTCCTTAATTTTGCAACGTTTTAATAACTACGGACATACACTGATAACTGATACATAAACTGATGTCATAAAAGTAATAAACACTTTGCTGTTATGCTGTAGCGAAGTTTTTCCCAATCGCAGCGCCGATGGGCAGTAGCACGTTTTTAGCTGAAATAAGTCGATGAAATGTATCTGAACAATAATGTCACAAAAAGCACAACACCCTTCTCTCTTCGAGTGTACATGGTTTTGGTAAAGCCATGGAAATCGTTTTTGTCATTCGAAATAACAAAATGTGTTCACAATAACATGGCCGCCATATAATTTTGCTTTATACGCAACACCGTTATACCACTGCGGATAATTGGTTTTTTTTGTTGTAATAAGATGTTTTACCCTCTAAAGTAAATATAAATGACATAAATTATCGTTATAAATGGGAAATTTAAAAAAACAAACTTTTTACAACAAACGTGCTACTGTCTCTTTAAAGTTATAATTCCAATCCATACTCGGTGCCACATGGATCTATGAATAACGAGAGGTGAGGGGTATTTATTTAATTTACGTGTAGACGGATGGCCACATAAAACACGATTTTAGAAAAATAATTCAGACATCAGGCCTACGAGACACGATTTGTCAAATACATACAATTATCACGTTATAAATAACATATACACCATATTTCTATTCGCTTATCTACAATGACAAGTACACGTCATACAATGACATGTATTATCTTACTGCCGATTCATTATTTCCTTTAATATTTTCTGAATGGGCAAACAATAATGAATTATTATAAAGTATTATTACAACATTTAAAACGTAAATGTTTAAAATTATAATTCGTTTTGCATGTGTTGCATACATCGGTGTAAACTGCAATCACGCTATGTAACACAGTACAGCGTTTAATTATGAAACGTTTTAGGTTGAGTTTCATTTTCCAAAACAAAACAATATCAAAGTATATCATCAAAACCCAGTGGTCCAGTTTCTAAATATAATGATCCTAAAATGTAACTGACGAAGAGACGATTGTTTTTTTTTAATAGTGATCCAAATGAAGCGTCCATAAAATGTCAATATTCCCATTGGTTCGATTTGATAAGATAAGATATCAAAACATTCTTTTTGGTTAACTCAAGTATTTTAATCCATGTCTTTAAAGTCATTATACACAAACACTTTGCTTTTACAAAACCTGTGATGTTAACACCAATTAAATCTATTTACACAACAAAAGGACTTTTTTTCCGGCGGACTTTTTTTCCGAGGACTTTTTTTCCGGATAATTTATTTCCTTTTATCTAATAATGGAAAAGCTCGACTCCGACTCGGGGGCCCCACATTTCAGAGTATCCTAATTTATTGATCACTTTAATTAACTAGACAACAACGGATGGCAGACAGCAGCTGCTTCACGTGAAGTGCAGTGGTGCTCGGGCACAGGAACTCGATATTGTAAATAAAATGTAGGTAAAATGTAGGTAAAGAAATAAAATCCACAATACACATAAACTATATGTGTGTTGGTTGTATATTTTGTATATACGGTTTACCTACATTTTAATGACGATGTCAATTTCCTGTGGATCGAGGTGAGGTTATATTGGTTTTTGAAATAACTACGTTTCACTTACTTCACAGTGAGTTCACTTACTTCACTTATATCACGGCTACTAGTATTACTGCAGGGAGAAAGCTCGCAAAGCTATTGTGGCTATTCATTGCGGTGTTCGCCGCTAATGGCTGCGATACCGCCGAAGCGGCGTTGACTCACTCACTCATTACGGTGAACCCTGCGAGCATCGACTGGAACTAGCGAACCATGGGTGGTACTGAGCTGAAATTCAGTATAGCATTGCTCATAGTTGCCGAGTTCGTGGCGGGATTCGAACCCCAGACCTCTTGATCTGAAGCCTTAAGCGCTAACCACTGCGCTATCCCGCCCCCAAACGATGCGATGATTAATGTCATTCTAGTGAACAGGTGAAACGTGTGCCTAGTCCCCGCAAAGAACAGAACAGAACTCAAGGAAACATTTTCTGCAACAAGTGATAACGTGAAAAAATGTTGAAAAGAAAAACCTGAAAATACGTACCACTCGTACATGTACAACTTGTCCAATAATAACTTTCCAGCTGTTTTTGAAACAGACATCTCCGGAACTTATGTGACTTTTAGAAACGCAATTTTTTAATTAGCCTCACCATTTACAAAGCATGTATTTCGTAAACATTTCGTTTTCTATTGGTGAAAGTATTTAACTTAACAATTATGGAAAATTCATTCTCTTCCAACAGAGGTTACTCCCTTCAGATTTCCGACCCTAACATCTTTTCGTTTTCCCTTGAAATCTGGGGCAGTTGTTGAAACTGGCTCAAAATGTAGAAAAGTTAACTGTAAATAATTCCTAAGTTCCGGTATCACACGATTGCTGTACCAGTCAATGGAATGCCGTTAAGAGTTTATGCGGTAACCACCCCCCTGAAAGACGGGCAACTGACAGACGCCTTAAAACAACCACATTAACGGTTCGGTGCACAGCTGAGTTACTGATTGGTACCTATTCATTGTAATAGACTTGTCAAAATAAAAGACAAAACAATGTATTTAAAAATGAGTATTTATTTAAATAACATTGATAAATCACCTTTCAATGTATGTTTAGCAGCACATTACATTTGATACATTTCACATAAATATATTTTGACATATTTACATACATTTCACAATGATATGTTTGACATCTTTTACTCTCCAATTCGGGTGGTGGCTATTGAAGTCCCCCAAGTACATGGAACGACCAAGGGCAGCATTTTGAAGGACCTGAAGGTCCTCTTAATTCAAATGGTAATTGAGGTTTATTGTAGATATTATATATATTTACCCTATCATTTTGGTGTATAATGGTTACGGCTTGAGCCTCTAGTGAATTTAAGTTTAAGTTTATTGTGGTAAAGTATAGTAGTTCCTGGATAAAAATAGCAAGGCCTCCAAAGGAGCGACCGGAATTGGTTTTGGGCCGAACAAGCCTTACTAGATTATATCCTGGAATATTAAAGTTAGACCTAGGGCCGAAATGGGTTTCCTGAATGGTAATTATATGGGGGTTTAGGTGTTTAAGTTAAATTGAAGCTTTAAGCTCATGGCCGTGTGCCGAAAGGCCATTCCATTTTATATTTTGCATGAATGAAAAAAAAATAGGAATAAGAAGTAAGGAAAATTAAGAATGGTATTTATTTTGTGCTGCATGGTTGGTTTAGGGAAATGAATGATATGGGGGTGTTGGATTTTAATTTAGATAAGTTTATTTAATAGGATGTTTGGATTGAGGATGAGGGGAAGATTAAGTTTAGTTTTTGGGCCTTTTAAAGGATTTTAGTGGGGGTTACTTTGGGGGTGGTGAAGGTGTAGATGATGATTGCCAGGATGGAGAAGTAGGATTGGGAGGAGAGTGAGGGCCTGGGTTTGGGGCTTTTGGATCACAACAACAACCTATGTTGTCTTTACTGTTCGTTAACGAAGCCTACTCTACTCTGCTCTACTCTGACTGTGGACTGTTCCATTGTATCTGTAAGGGATGATCTAATTAACCTTCCACTAAATGTCTGCCAGATGGCAGATAATCGTTTATGCCACTGGAGCAACACACGGATTAGAGATTACCAGATTACACAGTATGTTAAAATTATTTTGCTTTATCAATAACAAACATTTATATTATTAATTTATGTAAATTTTGTGTTTATTTCATATAAAGATCTAGAGAAAAATATAAGACTATACAAGACTAAATAAATGTAGTTTTTAAACATAATTGTATGAATTTTGAACTATTTTTGTTTATTTTTTTAATTTGATGGCCTGGTAAGTTTATACGTACCAAGTTATCTAGACTATCTAAACGAGCAGGTTTCTTACTACAAAAATATAAGTAAGTGTTACCAATGGCTAAATACTACTCCTGAATCAATAAAAAGGTTTCTAAAACAAATGTATAAGGTTTGGTTAAGCCATGCGAGTACATTTCCCATTGAGCGGCCATCTTAATGTGTTCACATTAAAGTGGCTGCTCGAAGATAGTTCAAGTGAGCTGATACCTAAACACTCAGAGTAGTGTACAATGATGGAATGGTCAACCATCTTTCTGTCTAAACTCTCAAATTCTCATGAGACCCACAGATCTACCTCTCACACTGAAGAGTTTCACACCACTGTCGCTTTTTAAGTCGCACCATTTTCATTCAATACGGATAACCGGTTTCTATGGATAAGGCTGATCGGGTCGTGTTTTACCGATTAACGTACGAATATTATGTATAAACTTAAACAAATAAATTGCAAATTTTAGAAAACATAACATGCAAAACACTTACTACAACGCCTGTAAAGAATCATCGAGTATGTTGATAAACATATCGGACAATTACAAAAAATGTATCTCATTGAAATATATACATTTAATTTTCGCAGATGTTTTTGACTCAAAATAAGTGGAGCAATCCACAGGGGTTCGAATCGCTGTTTGGACAATATTTTCAAAATTCAAACTCTAGATGTTTGCAATCATATACTGTTTATATACGACGTGGTGAGCTTATATTTCAAATTTGAGCGAAATCAGTGAAAAATAAAGATTTTAGATAAACATCCCCGCTATTGATATAAAGACACAAGGGATGACACTTGCACTACGAAGTTCTGATCGAAAACCGGACTGCCAAACTATTCTATTTTGTGGTTCAATCAACAGTTACCTTTTCTCCCAAAAAGATGTATTGAACATAAATACCAGTCTTTTGCCTTTCTCCTTGTCCCATCCAATTTTTTAAAATTTCTCTCAACTCCATTCCACATAGGCTCCTTTTGGATGCCGCCGAGAATATGGAGCAAGTGTTAATGGACGCTGCTTCTGGCCGTCTGCTTCCGCTGCTGGTACCGGACAAGCGTCGTCGTCAGTTGCCCATGGACCCTGCGCCTTTTCACTGGTCCCGCATTTGCTCAACCAAGATCTGATCTCACCCAACGCACATCTTACTCATTAACTCAATACTCGCCAAGAGCAACAACAACACAAGTGTTTGCCACTAACATGGCAATGTCCCCCGCCGGTGACATTGAGTTAGTAAGCACATCATTGGAGCTACTTTATATATTGCATTAATTCTAAGACTTTGGGTGCTTTGGTTCATAATATATCGTATTAATAAGAGTTCTAAAAGTTGTCAAAGTTTTGATGTGACCTTGGAAATAAGGTCATGGTCACCAAAATGTCACCCCCCAATGTAGGCTGACACCAAATTTGAAGACTTTGGATCCAACACTTCATGAGATATCGCGTTAACAAGAGTTTAAAAAGTTTTCAAAGTGTAGAGGTGACCTTGAAAATAAGGTCAATGTCACCAAATCGACTGGTGTCTGCGTCATCCTCCAATGTAGACTGACACCAAATTTGACAACATTTGGTCCAACCGGTCATGATATATCGCGTAAGCAAGAGCTTGAAAAGTGGTCAAAGTGTCGCGGTGACCTTGAAAAAAGGTCAAGGTCACAAAATCTACTGGTGTTTGCGTCTTCGCCCAATGTAGGCTGACACCTAATTTGAAAACATTGGGACCAACCGGTCATAATAAATGGTGATAACAAGAGTTCGAAAAGTGGTCAAAGTGTTGTAGTGACCATGAAAATAAGGTCAAGGTCACCAAAATCCCATGGTGTCTGCGTCATCCCCCAGTGTAGACTGACACCAAGTTTGAAGACTTTGAGTCCAACCGGTCAAGATATATCGCGTTAACAAGAGTTAGAAAAGTGGTCAAAGTGTCGCGGTAGACTTGAAAATAAGGTCAAGGTCACCAAAATCAACTTGTGTCTGCATCTTTCCCCAATGTAGGCTGACAACTAATTTGAAGACTTGGGATGCAATGTTTCATGAGATATCGCCTTAAAGAGAGTTCAAAGAGTGGTCAAAGTGTCGCGGTGACCTTGAAAATAAGGCCAAGGTCACCAAAATCGACTGGTGTCTGCGTCTTCCCACAATGTAGGCAGTCACAAAATTTGAAGACTTGGGATGCAATGCTTCATGAGATATCGCGTAAACAAGAGTTCAAAAAGTGGTCAAAGTGTCGTGGTGACCTTGAAAATAAGGTCAAGGTCACCAAAATTGACTGGTGTCTGCGTCTTCCCACAATGAAGGCAGACATTAAATTTGAAGACTTTGGATGCAACGCTTCATGAGATATCGCGTAAACAAGAATTCAAAAAGTTGTCAAAGTGTCGTGGTGACCTTGAAAATAAGGCCAAGGTCACCAAAATCGACTGGTGTCTGCGTCTTCCCACAATGTAGGCAGTCACAAAATTTGAAGACTTGGGATGCAATGCTTCATGAGATATCGCGTAAACAAGAGTTCACAAAGTGGTCAAAGTGTCGTGGTGACCTTGAAAATAAGGCCAAGGTCACCAAAATTGACTGGTGTCTGCGTCTTCCCACAATGTAGGCAGACATCAAATTTGAAGACTTTGGATGCAACGCTTCATAAGATATCGCGTAAACAAGAAATGTGACGTACGGACGTACGGACGGACGTACGGACGGACGGACGCCGCTGAATACATAGTCCCCCGTTCCGCGTTGCGGCGGGGGACAATAAGCCCAGCAATCGCCTTACTTGCAATCAGCTGCAGTCTACTCTGAAGCGACCTTCTGTTGGTTCTTGACCGAGTCCGTCTACGGCTAAGAAGGCCAAGACAGACTTCCGGAAGGGAAAGTGTGGCCGAGGAACCCTGAGTCAGCAACCACCTATGCCAGGCCCCGAGCGTCGTTCTCCACAGAAATGGGAGCGAAGGAAGAGGCTCCTGGTCACCTCTGGATCTTCCCCATCCACTCGCTCCCGGACAGTCCTGTTGGGGGCTGATTTCAGCTGTTTGTAGACAAGTCAACTTGGATTACACCCTTTCATCTGTATACTGGATACTGGGTCAGGACTTCTGTATCCCCTTCTTGTCACCTTCAGGACCTCCTCCTCTCACCTGTGCTCCGAGGGAGCGTCCCTTGTCTCGGGACCAGCTCCAACAAAGTTTGGAACTAGTGGGGATTCTAATATCCAAGGGGACGGTGCAGGAGGTTCTAACCCAGGATCTGACTCCCGTTTTTTACTCCCCAGGAATTCGAAAAAATGGCGGCTGATCCACGACTTGAAGGTCTTAAACCACTCCTTCCTCGTTAAAAATATTGATCATGATTATGTCATGTGGTAGATAAAAGATGTCTCTAGCGATTGATATCATAGGTATGTTCTCAAAAAAATATTTTTGTATTTGAAACGCTAACATACCACTCGATCATAAATAATCACTGTCATGGCATTTTAACTCAGAATGAGCTGACTGTGCACATTTGCTGGACACATAAATCATCAGCAGTTTGTCACTGGGATCTAGAACAGCAACATATGTAAGCTTTGTAATATTTTTCCAAAATGAATTCCAAATAACTAAATATGTGTTATCAGTGCTTTGCTTTAAAATGTATATCCTGTGCTCCTATTAAAAAAAACCCCAAAACATAATCCCCATATAAAAACCTAACTAAAAATGTTATTCTTTTGAAGTTCTGGTAATATCATCGTTGATCAGATATTTAATGACTTTGGTTAATTTCAGAACCTCAACAGGATTAGTAGTCAGTTTAATACCATTAAAGATCGTAGCCACTGCCCTAAACATCCTCATACCATTAATTATTGTAACATGTAATTACTTAATTATTGATTCACATACTGTGCGATTCATGTGGCTTTAAAGGAAGGCTGAAATAAATTATGTTCTATTGTATTCTTAACTGAAATTGGTTCATTAGACTATTTTGTGAAAAACGAGACCCAAAAAAAATCCACATGTTGTTCCTATATTAAACTAGAGCGACTTAAAAACACCGAAAAACATCGTCTGCTTTTCACCCGTGACCAACAAACCAAAAATGGGGCGGGGCTTAGAGAGTTGGAAGATACCGGAAGTGACGTACGTGAAGGGACGGGGTGTAAACATTCGCTTACTATTTACAATGGCAAACACTGGGGAATCGGTCAGTTAATCTGTTTTATCTACGCTTTGCAATAATGCCACATCGCTGTTCTGCTGTAAACTGTTCGAGTAATGTTAGTTATCAAGTTTCACTTTACAAATGTACCAAAATATCGTTATATATATCAAATATAATTGATATAACTAGTGAGAGACGGTGGATTCATAGACGTTCGTAGACATAAGATAAATCAATGCTTATGATATACTTCTTGATGACAAAATTAAACCAAGATATGATAATATGAACGAAGTATAGTTGAGACAACGAAATCAGATAGTCGGTGTTGTTGTTATTTTTTGATAGAGAATGTTTGTGTTTAAAATAAAACAACAAACGTGAGATAAGCACGCCGGCGAAGTAGGCCCTATTGTAAGCCATCGACAATAAAAGCACTTCACAACATCGTCGTTAATCAACCGACAACCTAATTTACATTACAACAATCAAAGCAACTCACCACATATTTTAAAACATCAAAAGAAGTTCATTAGCAACGATAATAATACGTCTATGAATCCACCTACGAAAACATCGCATCCAAATGTTACATTTTACGATTTAGTTATCACTTATTACACATTAAAGCATTCAGAATCTAATAGATAATAAGATAATGTTTTCCATAAAATGTGTTGTTAATCAAATATAATTGACAAAAAGAGTGTCAATTAATGTAAGAAACGTACCTTATAAACGTATCCAAAAGGACAATATGAATATCCAAATGCACATTAGACACAAAATGTAAACCTATAATTCCATCAATGACAGTACTTGGAAACAGAAGATGGTCAAATAATAACCCTCTTTCGCAAAAGTCTTTTTGCAAATGGCAAGATAGAAAACCAAATTGTTATGACGAGTTTATACTAAAAATAATTTCATTGGCTGACAACATCTAGACTGAATGTCGCGTTAATGTTTATTTCGTATTTCCTTTGTGTCACAGGACAGGACGTTTGACAATAAACATGTATGACATGCTGGTCACCGACTTGCCATTTGTTACATAATTGAATCGGTCCAGTAAACTTGTTATCTGTACAAACATAAGTACACTCCTTCCTTCTCACATACTCAGCTTCTTAATTGCGTAAACTAATTTGCTGTAACAACACTACTCCACTTTGATCTGGAAGAAACATCTATATAATCCATTAAACTGAGAATTGTGTGTTGATGTGCAGAAGTGACACATAAAAGCAATCAGACTATTAATTAAACCATTTCGTTATCATTAACGAGATGTGCATTAAAATGGATTTGGTAACATAATTCTTTTATTCGATAATGTTCGTTGTCTATATCAATCTGTGTAATCATAATGTGTATGTTTAGCGTGTACAATAGAGCAATCTTCATGTAAATTTCATTGAGCTTGTTGACCAATCCAGTTCATTTATTTATTCATGAAAGGGAAGTGAAAAT
Organism: Gibbula magus; assembly: GCA_936450465.1. Taxonomy (NCBI): domain Eukaryota; kingdom Metazoa; phylum Mollusca; class Gastropoda; order Trochida; family Trochidae; genus Gibbula; species Gibbula magus. The sequence continues at coordinate 4,348,392 of OW388295.1, read as the reverse complement.
GGTTTGCATTGCATTACATCATATATAGACTATTTTAATCGACAAACTTAAAATACAGTTATCTTTTATATTAAATACACAATGTTATTTATAAATCTGCAATGTTGTCTCGCTTGTTTGAACAGTCAATCGTCCAGTGTATATGAAAATATACCTACCGTACATATTTATTTATTACTGCATGCAAAAAAAATTAACATGCCGATTATTCAACATAATTTGATCAATTGATGCTACTTAATCTCTCTTCACCCGATTCCCGCGATAGTCTTCTTCCCTTGTTTCAGTGTCACTTGAACTGTCATACTTTCCCTTCTAGTTCCGCGATTAATTGCTACAAACATACTGTACAAAAGCGCAGAATGCACTCTAATGAAGCACGCCTCAGTTGTTGTAACCATATGAAATCGCTAATTGAATAGTTAAGTAATCCGTTTATCGAAAATTGGGGTTGTTTTGATGAAGTTTTCTGTCTTAAATGAGCAATGAGTTTAAAAGTGGGGAAAACGCGTTAAATTATGATTAGCGGCCATGATGAGGCTCCTCTACGTACGTCACAACACTATATACGCTTCAGCGACCACCCCCGCCCACTTTCATTCTGGTCTCCGGGGCTTAATGAGGCACTTTTTTAAAAAGCCGTATATAAGTAATTTATGGGTCGATTTCAGAAATTTAAAATCGAGCAATTGTCAAATTGAAACCCCTTTTCAACGAATACGAATGTGACCATATGTCATTTCATCTAACCTTTAAACAAATAACGTCGAGTTCTCCGATTTTGTGCTTCAGCATGGCCTGCTGACCTTCACGTCCTGTTGTGATCTTGATATAACAAATTGTGTGTTACATCTCTCAACGTGTTGCACCATGCACGTATTTGCAGACTGATTTCCTTCTAAACGCCTTTCATGCTTTGTCTTTACCTTGGTAATGTTTTTAAAAAAGAACTGACAGGAATGTAAAGAAACCAAATATAATCTTGCCACATTCACTCAGGTTGAAATGTTAGCCGCATGGCCATATCCATTGTTAGAAATCTTTAATATTCTTCAAGGAATTAGTTTCCTTAGAAATATGGATAGTTAACAAATATAACAAGGTTACATTTGGGATAAGACTACCTTCAATAGTACAAATTCTTGTAAGTCAACTATCAGCTTACCACACGACCATTTTCCCCCAGACTTTAAATCTATAGATAAGGTAACTTGTTTCTGAAGACCCAAATACGTGTTTTGATATTACTATTCTTATAACCGAAGCAAAGTTATAAACAAGGCCTGCAGTTACTTAGTGATTTCGTTATTTAAAATGTTCTGTAGTTGCTGTAATGATTTATAAGTGCATGATTTCTTGAATTTCGTATTAGAACGAAATAACCTGTAAAAATAGGGTGTTGCTTAACACACACACAAGCAACAACTCCCATCTTTTAACGTCTTCTCACTCTACCATTAAAATAATATTAAAATAGGATGTTTGTTCAAGTGTACAGTCAGTATCATCTTCACAACGTCACGGGCGTAACGAAAAGATTTCCATATCCAAAAATGGAGAGATATCGATGCATTTTCACCTTGCCGTGGGAAGATGAGTCAGTATATATTCAAATTGTAGTTAAAAGGAAACTAGCGGTTTCAACAATCCAGCACATTTAACTCTTTCTGTTGCAATATAGTACAGCTTTGTACCATTGTATCGATAACAAGTGGTGTACATCATACAACATCCTATGAGTTAGTTTCATTAAAACCTCTCTGATTTACGTTCACCAGCCTCGTGTTAATTTAAAAAAAAACTAATTTGCTTGTATATAATTGGTACCGTTTGTGTAGAAAGTGCAATTACAGCTATAATAAATAAAATATATTCGTTTTAGGAGTTTATAAAAATAACTGTAACGTGTATTTATTTGGCCAGATAAACTTAAACGTGTTCTGATCCATACCGTCTATAGTTAGTATAGATATGTACGCACTCGTCGCCAAATTGATGTGATTTACCTGGGGACGCACGAAAAAAGGTGCGAGGTGCAACTCTATGGTAATTACGTATTGTGTACTATCTTATCATCCAAAACTGTGATCCATAGGGGATATATGTCCGCTATCACGCGATATCTCCCTGGTGAACTTGTATTTATCCACAAAGGCATGCGATACCTTGTGATCACAGCACTGGGGGCCCAATATAGCCGTTCTGTGTTCAGAGGTTTAATATGTCTTGAAAAATAATAAAGGGTGATTTTGAATGATAACAATCTTACTCTTATGTATTCTGATATCATATGATCTATCAACATTCGTTGATGAGCGTAAACTACTCTCGACAAGCCTATGAAATTGCAACTTTTATCAACACGTGTTGATATATTTGTATCGGAAGAAACTTTGGTGAGATTCTCTTTGTTTCCTCTTAAACAAACCATATTGAAGTATACGCCTATATTGCTGACATCTTGCCCTGGTGCTTTTAACTTCCAAATGAGTTTTTTTTAAAAATCAAGATTTTCAGGTCAAAATACCATATCCTTTCTCAAAATAACTCCTTAATATGTATACAAAATACACGTGATATTCCAGGCAACAACGGACAGCCTGTGTCGGTGGAGTCCTTTCTTCATCCTGTTCCTGTACAAAACCGGAAGTATGATGCTGGACACGACCATCAGACCCTATGTGACGACTGCTGTGTGCAGAGAGATGTTCTATCCTGAAACCACACGTTGCTCATCAGGATCCTTTGATGCAGAGGAAGATGTCATTATACGAGACAGGGCTGCTCTCTATCTGACGTACTATAGAGTTGCTCTCAACATCCCCTGTATTGTATTTGGCTTTGTATTTGGTGCCTTGAGTGACAAAATAGGCAGGAAACTACCAATGACTATCCCAATCATTGGAATTTTGTTTAGCGTAACTGTGTATACATGTATATGGAAATTTCCACAATACACATTAGTATTGTTTGTTATTGGCACACTGATCCAAGGAATATCCTGTACGTCTACGGTGATCAAGGTAACTCTAAATGCCTACATTGTTGAAAATACATCCCATGACAAACTGACAAAGTATCTATCTATTCTGTGTGCCTTTGGTTTAACGGGTCAAATGATTGGATCTCTGCTGTCAGGAGTCCTTAATGACATGATTGACGTACAGTATACATTGTGTGTCGTCTCAGTGGTTAATGTGTGTACCTTTGTCCTCATCATCATCTGCATCAATGACCAACAGCCAGCAGGAGGTGACAAGAGCGTATCATTGAAATCTTTTGTGGAAGATGTCAAGCAGATGCTTCAGATCGTCCTGCGAGAGAGACCAGGGAAATCCAGATGTCGACTCCTCATCCTTCTATTTGAAGCCTCCTTCAGGAGTGTCTGCTTCAGTGCGTTTGCGGAGGTTACAGTTCTCTACATTCATGGGTATCCTCTTTATTGGCCACAGTCATGGTATGGGTATTTTATTTTTGTTGAACAGAGTGCTAGAACATTTGGATTGCTTTGTATTCAACCATGTTTCACAATGATCTTTGGAGCATGTGATTTAAATTCATTGCTTATAAGTTTACTCTTTGGACTTCTGCAGTCGATATTGGTAGCATTTAGCACCCACACATGGATGATGTGGTTGGCTGCTGTGTTGAGCTGTTTCAACGCGATCACAACGACAACTTTACGAACTCTTCTTTGCAAGGAGATCGATATTCACGAACTGGGAAAAGTGTTTTCTGTTGTGGAGATTCTGGACATCATTTGTCGAGCTGCTGCATCCCCGGCTTATATTGGAATATATTCGTCAACCTTTCAGTTTTTCCATGGAATCGTCTACTTGGTCCAAGGTGGAGCATATGGACTTTTTGTGACCTTGACAGTGTGTATTCTGTGTGTTGCAAAACACAGTTGACCGAGCTTTTCTCTAATGATGAATATCACTACGGTGTTCACCTAGGGAGACTCTGGATTATCTGACCAGATGAGATAAAAAGGAATCAAGGTTTCATGTATACTTTTATTTGCTTTTTTCCTTTTTCAGCTTTGTATTGCGTCACTCTAAATCCTGTGTCCTTGATCTGAATACTGTCCGGCAGGGGTCATGTCTGGTGACATTGACTGCAACCTTTCACCATTCTTAATTTGAAACAAACACGACCCTGCTTAGGTATCGAATCGGTCCGACGATTTTCTATCCTAATTGCTGATTGGCTTGAGTGAAAGGTCATTAAATGAAGCGATGCCCAACCTTGATCCCTCTTTAATGTATGTTATCACAGAGATGTGCGATGTAAAGGATCTCTAGAGATGATTTACATAGAGCAGTACTCACATACAGTTGTTTTAGTTCATATTCTAAAGAGATTATCAGGTGTGGGACCATTCTTAATGAAGCCGTATGTACAAGAGGTGCTGTATGCACGTAATAGTTATTCGAGAATTGCATGAGTTAGAGAAATGTGATGAAGAAACTTTTACTTAATTGTTGAGCTTCTTGTAGAGACCCAAGCTATATATTGGTTTCCAAAGAGGACATTGAAGTTGTCGTTGATCTCTCTCACTAGATATGTCAGCGGCCCCGCCGTGTCGCACTAGAGACACGGGACCAATCCCGCCGTGTCGCACTAGAGACACGGGACCAATCTCGCCGTGTCGCACTAGAAACACGGGACCAATCTTGCCGTGTCGCACTAGAGACACGGGACCAATCCCGCCGTGTCGCACTAGAGACACGGGACCAATCCCGCCGTGTCGCACTAGAAACACGGGACCAATCTTGCCGTGTCGCACTAGAGACACGGGACCAATCCCGCCGTGTCGCACTAGAGACACGGGACCAATCTCGCCGTGTCGCACTAGAGACACGGGACCAATCTCGCCGTGTCGCACTAGAGACACGGGACCAATCTCGCCGTGTCGCACTAGAGACACGGGACCAATCTCGCCGTGTCGCACTAGAGACACGGGACCAATCCCGCCGTGTCGCACTAGAGACACGGGACCAAGCGTAACTCCTCGGTCCGAAGGGGAGAATATACATGGCATATGATAAAAAAAACATGATATATTCATAAAATGTTATCTTTTTTGAAGAAGCATATTAGATGTGAACTATGAACAACCTCATCGCGTTCCTTTGACCCTTTCAAATTAAAACTGTGAAGAAATAAATTGGTTGTAATTGACTCTAGATGGCAAATGGAAACACCTGGTCGACGTTTGGTCAAGCTTTATTAGGAGTTTATATCTAAGCGAAATTGATGTATATTCAATTACATTACCTGTACGTTACTGTCAATAGAGGTCGCCCGATGAGTTTACGAGTATTATCTACCTCGTACATAGAGGAAGAGATTGAACATTCAGTTTCACGATATTGATTTGCACCTGATATTTGGAAAGAGAAAAGTGAATATATTTCATATCCGTATAGACATAGTACGATAATGAATTGCAATTAACTCATTTAAAAAGAAAAGTGAATTTCATATCAATGTAGAATTTGTTTTACCTGATATTTGGAAGATGAAAGGTTGATATAGTTGATATCGGTATAAAAAGTGTACATTTTTGGATTGCAATTTCCTGGTATTTGGAAAGACAAAGGTGAATATATTTCGTCGTAGACAGTTTGTATTGATTTGCAATTACAATTGCCTGATTCGGAACAAGAATTTGTCATTATCAATATTTGAAAAGGGAGACAGCAAAAAAATATTCTGGGCTCTGCATTTTATCTCCAAAACAGGACTGTTCGCTTGTATAGGAACGATCGAGAATATGATTGGTTCGTCAGTGACTTTCTTTCAAAATAACATTCGCTCTCTTCCCGTCAGTTTCGGTGAGACGAGGTATCCTCACTCTCACACGTGTCTCTATCTCAATAGCGGGGATATTTATCTAAAATCTTTATTTCTTCACCGATTTCGCTCAAATTTGGAATATAAGCTCAACATATCATTTATAAACAGTATATGATTGGAAAAAAAAATCTAGATTTTAATTTTGAAAGTTATAGTCCAAACAGCGACTGTGATGAGAATAGAATCACATAATAACAAACAAATGATTATCAATTATTATATTTGAATAGAAATTCGTGTTTTGGGACTAACACTCCCTGTAATGAAATGGAGGTTATGTAAGAAACTATGACTTCTATAATGGCATGATTAAAGTGACTATGTCATTTTGGTAAGGTAGATATTTTGATAAGCTAGACAAATATTTCATCACATACAGAAATATTTCCTCTAACGTTTGCACTATATTAAAGATGCACGATCGGGTTTGCATACTATTTTATTTGTTTCTAAAATCTACATATTACAATAGATGCTGGGTTAGGTTATATCTTACAGAAGCAAATCTGTCTTCCTATTTACTTTATTAAAGTTTCCAAAATTACGTTTGACTTAATGGCTGCAGCAAGCCAAGGTCCATTGTCCGGGTTTCGATCAAGACCACGACTTTGAATGGTTGTATCGTTATACTGAACTGATTGACCTTAAACTGTTTTTTTTTCGGTTAAAATTGATAAGTAACACAGATGATAACATTGGACATATATGTGACCCCACCAATATCATTATGCCCCTTTAAATAACTGTTAATGTTGCATAAAGCAGAATATTGCATTTTTAACAACAATTCCCCTATCCCCTTTAGTTTAACCTGCCTCCCATTTCCCACATTCTGTGACGTAAAGCACATGAATTCCTTTTGCTAAAGACTAGGTCTGATTCTGGCAAAGGTTTAAATATAATATAATGACATTGATCAATATGTTTCAGTGGAATGGTGTCCAGACTACTAAACCTAAACTCATGGGAAAGAAACTATTCCAAAAAGTTAAACTATATCGTGTTCCTCTTGACATCTTATTTCTTATCACAAACTAGGAACTCTCCTTTCTTTAAAGGTGCACCCATTGTGTTTCATAAAATTTTATTTGGCTTTAAAACGTTCCAAATCACCCCATGTGCTGTCTACAATACAAATAAATTCAATCTTGAATATTTATCCCCAATCGCCAAATATATCATAATTACTAGTTTCCAATTAAAATTAAGTAACATATATATGCATGTGCAGAAACCGAAACTGAACGTTCCATTTACATGCACAGTAGTTATATGACCTATTAAACATTATCAACTCAAATTTATCTTTTTGTCTGTTATAAATAAGATTCCAAAATTACGTTTGACTCATTGTCGCGCGTCAATCGCGATGCATTGTCCGGTTTTTGATCAGAAAACACTATTTTTATCTTCATATCGTCAATATACTAAGTCAACTATCATCAAAATGGGGTAGTTTTCGTTAACAGACGGTATTTCTCGATAAAGTAACGCCATTTATAACGTTTGCAATATGTGACCCCGAACAACACAATGGATGTACCGTACCTTTAAGTTTGGAATATTAACGTCAAGCTGGTTATTTAAAGGCGCTGTAGCACGTTTTTGGCATACTATTTTCTTAAATTTGACAAGCACATCGGGTAAGTTTTGGTTTGGTTAGAAGTTTTCAAATTTATTTAATTTGCCGAAACACGATTAAATATTCAGATTCATGTTAGTAAGTTCTCTCTCGCTAAGTGTGTGACGTAATGAAACCGTTGTATGTAACACATCCTCCCATTGGCTCATTTCTTAGCATCCATTTCTGACAAATACATCAAATTCATATTTATTAATTAGGGTTGTTTTTATTCACGTTTATAGATAGAAATATTAATTCAAGTAACGCATTGCTGTTTATTTTCTATCAAAATAATTAGCATCAAAGATATCTATGACATCGAATGAGAATTGTGATGATATTTGACAACAATTCGAATTCATATTGGAGCCATGTAAATAAAAATGTAAATGGCGTAGAGGTTTTATGTGTCAATAGCAGCTACCTTAACATGCCTTACGGTAGAAAATGTTAGATTAAACAAGGTTAGTGAGTAGTTTCTATCTATGGCATAAGAAATGATAGCAACGTGATATGAACATGAACATGAACATGATCGAAAACCGGACTCGATAGTGATCGTATAGAAGTTTCTCTAACTGTAAATATTGAAATAAAAGGCAAGGTAAGTTCCAAAATTTATGCTTTCATGCTTTTTTCCTTCTAAAACCAAATTTTGTCAAGTCAAGGCGATTCTACTTGATGAAAAAGGATTTTGATGGCTTAAACAGTGTTTAATTATTTTGTATTATTGCAGATGCCTAAAGGAACGTTTTTGTTAAATTTCAGACAACAAGATGGTTGGTCAGTCTGTCATACTGCTATATGTAAAGCTCTATTGTGAGTGTTTAGGTATCGCTTCATCAGTCAGAACTAACTTCGACCGGACATTTTGAACATCTTAAAATGGCAGCGCAAGTACATCCGTTTTATAACTCGTTTTATCATTTCAGAAGTATTATTTAGCAATTTGTAACACTTATTTACCTTTTCGTGAGGGCACTTTATTTGAGTAAGAACTGCATGTTGAAGCGCCTTTAAGGTATTGATTGTCTTTTCCCTTAATTTAAATTTCCCCATCCGTGCATTATTTCCATAAATATTTACGCAATATTGTCCTGGTATGACGTTGCAACATGCTGCGAAACATTTAAATTGTATAACACTTTGTAATTGTATGAAACTGAGCATATCAAAAACAAATTGAATAATTGAAATAATGTGTATGTTTAAATTAACCTTGCATATATGTATAAGCAATTTGTTCAGTCAATATCCAAATAAACCCATCTCAACATATCAAATAATTACCAAATTAGTTAATTATTATAAAACAAGCGTTTGAATAAATTGAACGGGACAGGTTCAAAAGAGTGTGACGAACATCCATTGTGTTGTTTGGGGTCACATGTGCTAAACATTATAAATTGTGTTATGTCATCGAGAAGTTTTTATTGTTGCCATTTTGATCTCAGTCGACTCAGGAAATCGACGATATTTAAAGGGGCAGTAGCACGTTTTGTGCAAATTTTATTTTTTTAAATTTCCCATTTAGAATAATGGTTTATGTCATTTATATTTACTTTTGAGGGTACAACATCTTATTACACAAACCAATTATCCGTAGTGGTAATACTGGTGTTGTGTATAAAGCAAAAATACATGGCAGCCATTTTATTGTGAACACATTTTATTCTTTTGAATGACAAAATACGATTGCCATGGCTTTACGGAACCATGTACACTCATTTATAACTTGATTTTCCGAAGAGAGAATGGTGTTTTACTGTTGGTGACATTATTTTTTAAATACGTTTTATCGACTTATTTGAGCGAAAAAACGTGCTACTGCCCCTTTAAGGTATCTATTTCTGATCGAAAACCGGACAATGCACAGCGTGTGGCGCGCGTCAATTAGTCAAACGTAATTTTGGAAACTTATTTACAGACAGTTGATAATGCTTAATAGGTCACATAACTACTGTGCGTGTAAATGGAACGTGTAGTTTCGGTTTCTGCACAAGTATAATGATGTTGCTCGATTTTAATCGGAAACTAGTAATTATTATGTATTCGACAATTGGGGATGAACATGCAAGTTGAGTGAAATTATTTGAACTGATATCAGCGCATATCGTATGTTGGCATGTATTAAAAGTCAATTAAAGTTTATGAAACACGATGGATGCACCTTTTTATTTCTTTATAATTTAGTATATATATATATATATATATATATATATATATATAGAAAAACAGTTTAAAACATCTTCCAACTCCCAGGTCTCATATAGAAAAAATAAAATGTTCGAAGAAATTACGATGATATATATATATATATATATATATATATATATATATATATATATATATATATATATATATATATATATATATATATATATATATATATATATATATATATATGTAATAAATCAATGGTAATGTGACAACATGTTCATGCAACGAGTGAATAGAATTTGGTATCAGGCGAAGGAAAGTGTATTCCCCAGATAAACATTATTTATTAATCGACCCTACGTATTGATATTTTACTAAATAAATAGTCAAACAACAACCAGCTGATCGTAAAAGACGCGAATGAATATTAATCAGTCAAAACAAAATAGATCACTAATTGGTGGGTGTCTACACATATCATGGTGAAATATTATTCTGTTTCAAAATTGTATTTGATATAACAATAACAAGCAATGACAAATGTCAACACATTGCGCACCCGCCACGCGAAGTCATCGGAATGTGTGCACGAGATGTTATCACATGTGTGTATATCCAACTCGTTGTTATCTGATGAGTGATCTCACCACGGTTGAGCAACAAAGGTTATTAACTTCATTAGACATTGCATTTAGAACAAGTTTCAATTAAATTTACGGAATCTGAAATGTGTAAACATGTCTTAACACCAAAAACCTGTTTATTAAAAGCATCAATTTACAAAGAAAATGAATTAAGAGGCAAACAGCATGATACTTTAATGCGGGCTTGTTCACCACAGTTAACCCCACATGGTGTTAATAACAAAGAGTATTCACCATAAACATTTCAAGGTTGCACCAGACAATCAATATGTGCACATATTACTAGACAGCATTTTACAACAATGTACCTTTGTTTGTAGATAGTTGCATATATTATGGCAAACATGATTCTGCAATAAATTCATTTTCTACTAATTTCCACCCTGATGACATTATTTTACACTTTTACACATGTGTGTATCATAGCAATATAAATAAATGATAAATAGGGTCACATGAGTCACGGCCTTTAAAACCTATTTTCATCTTCTTCTCCAGTACCAAAAGGTCAAGGAAGCTTAAATGTTTTGTACAGACTCCTTGGCCAATGGAAATTCTAAATTGTAGATTTGGTGATCCCGTGACCCAAAATAGGGTCACAGGGGTTACGACATTAAAAACCTATTTTCATCTTCTTATCCAGTACCAAAAGGTCTAGAAAGCTGAAATATTGTGTACAATGGGACTGGTCAAATGGATTCTAAATTGTAGATTTGGTGCCGCTACGACGTATGACGGCAAATATACGTCACAGGGGTCACAATCTAAAAAACTTATTTTCATCTTCTTCTCCAATACCAAACGGTTTAGAAAGCTGACATGTCGCGTACCAATGAGGATTTTAAATTGTGGATTTGATGACCTTGGGACCCAAAATAGAGACACAGGGGTCACGACTTAAGAAAACTGTTTCCCTCTTTTTCTTCAGTGCCAAAAGGTCTAGAAAAATGAATGTTGTGTGCAGACTTATAAGCAAGTGAATCAAATATGGGTCACAGGGTTCACGACCTACACAAAACTATTATGAAATCTACCCCTCTCCACTCATTTCTTCAATGACTGCGAACAGCTGCCCTGGCCCAGGCATGCCTGGATATGCGTATTGACCGTCTAACAAGCACAAGCAGGCAGCAAGTAGTAGTGAGTTCGAGGTTAATTAGCTCAGCTAACTTGAGGGTTTGACTAGCAGAGTATGGCCAGGGGATCAGAGGTGGGAGGAGCCTCAGTTGACTTAAAGAGAGATTTTGGAGGGAAGGAGAGGATATGATTAAGGCTTTGTGTTATAGTTATCTATAGGTTGGCAAAATAATTAAAACAAATAAGAATAGTAGCTTTAAGAGAAGAGAAAATTGATTACAATTATTTTTATCATTTTTGGTCATTTATCATTTTGAGATTATGTCTCCACCATTTGATTGGAAGAGTCGCCTTCTCTTCGAGATCCATGCAAAAATTGTGACCATGGACATTGCAAGGTGATGAACTTCAGAGCCCATGACTCTATTTTAAAAGGGGGCGGGATAGCGCATTGGTTAGCGCTTTCGGCTTCGGACCAAGAGGTCCGCCAGCGGCACGGCAACTTTGTCTGCAGTAGAGAACTGTTCTACACGCATTAATGTTTGGGTGCAATGCTACACTGGATTTCAGCGTAGTACCACCCATGGTTCGCTAGTTCCAGCTGGTGCTCGCAGGTTTCAACGCAATGCACAGCCACTTGGCGTTGCGGGCTTTCTCCCTGCCATAATACTAGCAGCCGCGATATAAGTGAAATACTCTTGAAAGCGGCGTTAAACACAAACACACCTCACCTCTATTTTAAAAACGTTTTAATGATTATGGGCAATGAACACTGCTTGTAATACCACTACAGAATTTAATATGCTATGTTCTTTTTCATGGACAGGAGTTACTTATATATACTATTTGAATAAAATACTCCCTACGCTATTCTAAGTACTGTCTTTTATTTTCTGCATGTATGCCATTGTTATAACTCATAATGTTGTAGGTACAATGAAACCTTGGATCTTATAACAAGTTTCATTGAAATTGTTTTCAATTTAATTTTGACAAAATATTAAGACCAACGGTGATAATACTGCACCAACAAGCCAGCATGTAAGTGACCTTGACCTTCAGCGATCCAGCCACTGGCTTATTACTCATGCAAAGCTTTTTTAAAAACCAACAGATAGCAAAACTGCTCTCTCTGAACATTATTGACAAACTTAATTATTCTCGGTAAACTCATCTTACATCAAGGTTATGACTACACTTACGTTTCATTGCATGGATTGGTCCAAATGAGGCACATAATCTATAATAATAATAACTCTTTATTGTCCGTAATACAATGTACAATGGAAATTTGTTGTGTGCAAATAGCACCCGGCAGTCACAGTGCAGCGCCAGTTAAAGCGTTATTCTGTCCTTATAATGCTGAGTGTCAAGCAAGGCAGCAACAACTCCCATCTTTTAACGTCTTTTGGTATGAACCCTGGCCTTCCGGGTGATGAGCGGACACTCTACCAACTGAGCTATATCCAGGATCTGACGTTTGTATTTTTGTCCATGGAGGTAACGACGTGGACAAAAGGGAGCTAGGAAACCATAACAACCAAGATCACCACAGCTACATCATTTACAGCTGGATGTTTTGTTGAATGTAACTGTATCATTGTGTACGTCAACACCGGGATCTTCCATTTATCCCGTATAACGATAGCAGACTTTCATCCGATCAACGAACTCTCCTCTCCAAGACCGGATAGTCCACCACAGAAACCATTCTGGCATATATCACTTGGTTATGAGAGGACCTCAAATAGGAATACGTGAAACACTCCCACTTGATACCAACATTCCTGAATCGTGTGTAGGCACGCACTGTCAAGGGAGTCCATCTGGTGAGTCGGTCCTCCCGAGCATTCCTTTAATCGCGTTTAGGCACGCACTGTCAAGTGAGTCCATCTGGTGAGTCGGTCCTCCCGAGCATTCCCTTTATCGTGTGTAGGCACGCACTGTCAAGTGAATCCATCTGGTGAGTCGGTCCTCCCGAGCATTCCTTTAATCGCGTTGAGGCACGCACTGTCAAGTGAGTCCATCTGGTGAGTAGGTCCTCCCGAGCATTCCCTTTATCGTGTGTAGGCACGCACTGTCAAGGGAGTCCATCTGGTGAGTCGGTCCTCCCGAGCATTCCTTTAATCGCGTTTAGGCACGCACTGTCAAGTGAGTCCATCTGGTGAGTCGGTCCTCCCGAGCATTCCCTTTATCGTGTGTAGGCACGCACTGTCAAGTGAATCCATCTGGTGAGTCGGTCCTCCCGAGCATTCCTTTAATCGCGTTGAGGCACGCACTGTCAAGTGAGTCCATCTGGTGAGTAGGTCCTCCCGAGCATTCCCTTTATCGTGTGTAGGCACGCACTGTCATGGGAGTCCATCTGGTGAGTCGGTCCTCCCGAGCATTCCTTTAATCGCGTTTAGGCACGCACTGTCAAGTGAGTCCATCTGGTGAGTCGGTCCTCCCGAGCATTCCCTTTATCGTGTGTAGGCACGCACTGTCAAGTGAATCCATCTGGTGAGTCGGTCCTCCCGAGCATTCCTTTAATCGCGTTGAGGCACGCACTGTCAAGTGAGTCCATCTGGTGAGTAGGTCCTCCCGAGCATTCCCTTTATCGTGTGTAGGCACGCACTGTCATGGGAGTCCATCTGGTGAGTCGGTCCTCCCGAGCATTCCTTTAATCGCGTTTAGGCACGCACTGTCAAGTGAGTCCATCTGGTGAGTAGGTCATTCCCTTTATCGTGTGTAGGCACGCACTGTCAAGGGAGTCCATCTGGTGAGTCGGTCCTCCCGAGCATTCCTTTAATCGCGTTTAGGCACGCACTGTCAAGTGAGTCCATCTGGTGAGTCGGTCCTCCCGAGCATTCCTTTAATCGCGTTTAGGCACGCACTGTCATGGGAGTCCATCTGGTGAGTCGGTCCTCCCGAGCATTCCTTTAATCGCGTTTAGGCACGCACTGTCAAGTGAGTCCATCTGGTGAGTCGGTCCTCCCGAGCATTCCTTTAATCGCGTTTAGGCACGCACTGTCAAGTGAGTCCATCTGGTGAGTCGGTCCTCCCCAACATTCCTGAATCGTGTGTAGGCACGCACTGTAAAGTGAGTCCATCTGGTGAGTAGGTCCTCCTGAGCATTCCTTTAATCGCGTTTAGGCACGCACTGTCAAGGGAGTCCATCTGGTGAGTCGGTCCTCCCGAGCATTCCTTTAATCGCGTTTAGGCACGCACTGTAAAGTGAGTCCATCTGGTGAGTAGGTCCTCCTGAGCATTCCTTTAATCGCGTTTAGGCACGCACTGTCAAGGGAGTCCATCTGGTGAGTCGGTCCTCCCGAGCATTCCCTTTATCGTGTGTAGGCACGCACTGTCAAGTGAATCCATCTGGTGAGTCGGTCCTCCCGAGCATTCCTTTAATCGCGTTGAGGCACGCACTGTCAAGTGAGTCCATCTGGTGAGTAGGTCCTCCCGAGCATTCCCTTTATCGTGTGTAGGCACGCACTGTCATGGGAGTCCATCTGGTGAGTCGGTCCTCCCGAGCATTCCTTTAATCGCGTTTAGGCACGCACTGTCAAGGGAGTCCATCTGGTGAGTCGGTCCTCCCGAGCATTCCCTTTATCGTGTGTAGGCACGCACTGTCAAGGGAGTCCATCTGGTGAGTCGGTCCTCCCGAGCATTCCTTTAATCGCGTTTAGGCACGCACTGTCAAGTGAGTCCATCTGGTGAGTCGGTCCTCCCGAGCATTCCTTTAATCGCGTTTAGGCACGCACTGTCAAGTGAGTCCATCTGGTGAGTCGGTCCTCCCCAGCATTCCTTTAATCGCGTTTAGGCACGCACTGTCAAGGGAGTCCATCTGGTGAGTCGGTCCTCCCGAGCATTCCCTTTATCGTGTGTAGGCACGCACTGTCAAGGGAGTCCATCTGGTGAGTCGGTCCTCCCGAGCATTCCTTTAATCGCGTTTAGGCACGCACTGTCAAGTGAGTCCATCTGGTGAGTCGGTCCTCCCGAGCATTCCTTTAATCGCGTTTAGGCACGCACTGTCAAGTGAGTCCATCTGGTGAGTCGGTCCTCCCCAGCATTCCTTTAATCGCGTTTAGGCACGCACTGTCAAGTGAGTCCATCTGGTGAGTCGGTCCTCCCGAGCATTCCTTTAATCGCGTTTAGGCACGCACTGTCAAGTGAGTCCATCTGGTGAGTCGGTCCTCCCCAGCATTCCTTTAATCGCGTTTAGGCACGCACTGTCAAGTGAATCCATCTGGTGAGTCGGTCCTCCCGAGCATTCCTTTAATCGCGTTGAGGCACGCACTGTCAAGTGAGTCCATCTGGTGAGTAGGTCCTCCCGAGCATTCCCTGTATCGTGTGTAGGCACGCACTGTCATGGGAGTCCATCTGGTGAGTCGGTCCTCCCGAGCATTCCTTTAATCGCGTTTAGGCACGCACTGTCAAGTGAGTCCATCTGGTGAGTCGGTCCTCCCGAGCATTCCCTTTATCGTGTGTAGGCACGCACTGTCAAGTGAATCCATCTGGTGAGTCGGTCCTCCCGAGCATTCCTTTAATCGCGTTGAGGCACGCACTGTCAAGTGAGTCCATCTGGTGAGTAGGTCCTCCCGAGCATTCCCTTTATCGTGTGTAGGCACGCACTGTCATGGGAGTCCATCTGGTGAGTCGGTCCTCCCGAGCATTCCTTTAATCGCGTTTAGGCACGCACTGTCAAGTGAGTCCATCTGGTGAGTAGGTCATTCCCTTTATCGTGTGTAGGCACGCACTGTCAAGTGAGTCCATCTGGTGAGTCGGTCCTCCCGAGCATTCCTTTAATCGCGTTTAGGCACGCACTGTCAAGTGAGTCCATCTGGTGAGTCGGTCCTCCCGAGCATTCCTTTAATCGCGTTTAGGCACGCACTGTCATGGGAGTCCATCTGGTGAGTCGGTCCTCCCGAGCATTCCTTTAATCGCGTTTAGGCACGCACTGTCAAGTGAGTCCATCTGGTGAGTCGGTCCTCCCGAGCATTCCTTTAATCGCGTTTAGGCACGCACTGTCAAGTGAGTCCATCTGGTGAGTCGGTCCTCCCCAACATTCCTGAATCGTGTGTAGGCACGCACTGTAAAGTGAGTCCATCTGGTGAGTAGGTCCTCCTGAGCATTCCCTTTATCGTGTGTAGGCACGCACTGTCAAGGGAGTCCATCTGGTGAGTCGGTCCTCCCGAGCATTCCTTTAATCGCGTTTAGGCACGCACTGTCAAGTGAGTCCATCTGGTGAGTCGGTCCTCCCGAGCATTCCTTTAATCGCGTTTAGGCACGCACTGTCAAGTGAGTCCATCTGGTGAGTCGGTCCTCCCCAGCATTCCTTTAATCGCGTTTAGGCACGCACTGTCAAGTGAGTCCATCTGGTGAGTCGGTCCTCCCGAGCATTCCTTTAATCGCGTTTAGGCACGCACTGTCAAGTGAGTCCATCTGGTGAGTCGGTCCTCCCCAGCATTCCTTTAATCGCGTTTAGGCACGCACTGTCAAGTGAATCCATCTGGTGAGTCGGTCCTCCCGAGCATTCCTTTAATCGCGTTGAGGCACGCACTGTCAAGTGAGTCCATCTGGTGAGTAGGTCCTCCCGAGCATTCCCTTTATCGTGTGTAGGCACGCACTGTCATGGGAGTCCATCTGGTGAGTCGGTCCTCCCGAGCATTCCTTTAATCGCGTTTAGGCACGCACTGTCAAGTGAGTCCATCTGGTGAGTCGGTCCTCCCCAGCATTCCTTTAATCGCGTTTAGGCACGCGCTGTCAAGTGAGTCCATCTGGTGAGTCGGTCCTCCCCAGCATTCCTTTAATCGCGTTTAGGCACGCACTGTCAAGTGAGTCCATCTGGTGAGTCGGTCCTCCTGAGCATTCCTTTAATCGTGTGTAGCGCGCACTCGTGTGTAGGCACGCACTGTCAAGGGAGTCCATCTGGTGAGTCGTTCCTTAATTCATTAATTTTCGAATCAAAGTTGTCATATCGACTAAATAAGAACAATTTAATCACAAATACATTTAATGAGTAAATGAGGAACTATATGATTTGCGTTTGACCCAGTTGATGACTTACTGAATATTTCACAGAAGAAAATAAAAACTGTAGTTTTGAAAAGATCGACCCTGGTCACATCGAAGAGCTGCAAAAACTGTAACTGTGTACCATGATGTATGGAAAACTCTACTGTCTTTTGGAAATTGCAAAATCATCTGTCTAGTTTTCGCGTTGATACGATGATTCAAACTTCAGTATGCATCTGTCACTTTACTCTTACCCTCATTCATAAATCACTCTTGTGTTACTCTCATGCATAATGTACTTGTGTGTTACTCTTACTCTCATGCATAATGTACTCGTATGTTACTCTTACCCTCATTCATAATTCAATCTTGTGTTACTCTTATCCTCATCCATAATTCACTCTTGTGTTACTCTTTTCCTCAAGCATAATGTCCTCGTGTGTTATTCTTACCCTCATGGATAATATACTCGTATGTTACATTTACTCTCATGCATACTTCAATGCATACTTCACTCGTGTGTTACTCTTACTCTCATGCATAATTCACACGTGTGTTACTCTTACTCTCATGCATAATGTGCTCGTGTGTTACTCTTATTCCCATGCAAAATGTCCTCGTGTGTTACTCAGATCCTCATGCATAATTCACTCTTGAGTTACTCTTATCCTCATGGAAAATGTACTCGTGTGTTACTCTTACTCTCAGGTATAGTGTACTCGTGTGTTACTCTCACTCTCATGCATAATGGACTCGTGTGTAACTCTTTCCCTCATGCACAATGTATATACTTACAGCTGACTCTCATGAATAATGTACTAACTGCTTACTCTCAGGCATAATGTACCTACTGCTTACTCTCATGCATAATGTACTTACCCACTGCTTTATCTCATGCTTAATTTACTCGCTTACTGCTTACTCTCATGCTTAATGTACTCGCTTACTGCTTACTCACATGCTTAATTTACTTACCTACTGCTTACTCTCATGCTTAATTTAATTGCTTACTGGTTACTCACATGCTTAATTTACTTACCTACTGCTTACTCACATGCTTAATTTACTTACCTACTGCTTACTCACATGCTTAATTTACTTACCTACTGCTTACCCACATGCTTAATTTACTTACCCACTGCTTACTCTCATGTATAATTTACTTGCTTACTGCCTACTCTCATGCATAACGCACTTACCTACTGCTTACTCTCATGCATAATATACTCACCTACTGCTTACTCTCATGCACACTGTACTTACCTACTGCTTACTCTCATGCACATTGTACTTACCTACTGCTTACTCTCATGCATAATATACTCACCTACTGCTTACTCTCATGCTTAATGTACTTACCTACTGCTTACTCTCATGCTTAATGTACTTTCTTACTGCTTACTCACATGCATAATGTACTTACCTACTGCTTACTCTCATGCACATTGTACTTACCTACTGCTTACTCTCATGCATAATGTACTTTCTTACTGTTTACTCTCATGCTTAATGTACTTTCTTAATGCTTACTCTCATGCACACTGTACTTACCTACTGCTTTTTCTCATGCATAATGTACTTACTTACTGCTTACTCTCATGCACATTGTACTTACCTACTACTTTCTCTCATGCATAATGTACTTTCTTACTGTTTACTCTCATGCTTAATGTACTTTCTTAATGCTTACTCTCATGCACTCTGTACTTACCTACTGCTTTTTTTCATGCATAATGTACTTACCTACTGTTTACTCTCATGCTTAATGTACTTACTTACTGCTTACTCTCATGTACACTGTACTTACTCTCATGCACACTGTACTTACCTACTGCTTACTCTCATGCACACCGTACTTACCTACTGCTTACTCTGATACATAATGTACGTACTTACTGTTTACTCTCATGCATAATTAACTCACCTACTGCTTACTCTCATGCATAATGTACTTACCTACTGCTTACTCTGATGCATAATGTACTTACCCACTGCTTACTCTCATGCTTAATTTACTTACTTCTTACTCTGATGCATAATATACTCATCTACTGCTTACTCTCATGCTTAATGTACTTACTGCTTTTCTCATGCATAATACACTCACCTACTGCTTACCCCATGCATAATGTACTTTCTTACTGCTTACTCTCATGCTTAATGTACTTAATGCTTACTCTCATGCATAATGTACTTACTTACTGCTTACTCTCATGCATAATGTACTTACCTCCTGCTTACTCTCATGCATAATGTACTTACTTACTGCTTACTCTCATGCATAATGTACTTACTCTCATGCACACTGTACTTACCTACTGCTTACTCTCATGCATAATGTACTTACTCTCATGCACACCATACTTACCTACTGCTTACCCTCATACATAATGTATTACCTACTGCTTACTCTCATGTATAATGTACTTACCTACTGCTTACTCTCATATGTATATCGTGAACTTGTATTTTGTTGTCTGTAACTCCGTGTAATATTCTGGAGTAAATTTGTTAATATCAAAGTGCGTGGTGCTTCATTGTTTGAATGGATGTCGGCAGTGAATTTAAATAAAATTACACGCAAATCAAGTTCGATTAAATGAATAAAACAGCTGTCACCTGGGTTAAGAAATTAAATGTATGACTAATTACACCTAATCAATTTTCAATATTGTTCATGGTCCGACACGCCTCAGGTGTTCTAACGACTATTTCAGTGGCCGGCTTAGTGTTCTCGGCAGCGCAAGTGTTACTGAAGCGGTGAGTATATAAGATAGTTCAGAATCTGCAAGATAAGAACGGTTTATTTTGTCAAGGCGTTACAATTTTGAAGATTTAACATTCAAATGATGTTTGAATTAGATGTTTATAGTGTCCAGGTGATATGTTTGTTGCAACGCTGTTGCAGTTAGAGTTGATAGTTGTAATTATATGTTGTTTTTGTACCATGATGAAAATGAAAAGAAAATATTATACTTCATATGAATATAAAGTGAGGTGAAAGGAAATAACCACAAGGCTCTATAACAAGTTTCAATCGGAATATTTGCTTTCTCATTAAGTAAGAAAATACTCAAGGTCACGATTTTAAAAAAATGAATACGATTGTTATAGCTGTTTTCACGATGAAAACTCCTTCAGTAATCTTATCTTTAAATTTACACAATTTATTACTATTTTACTTCTCATGTATTATATTTCTATTCTTTCCTCAAAGATTTGAGTAGGGACAAGCCTGATTGAAATATTTCATAGAATAACAATTTATTCATGACATAATCGTGTCGAAAGAAGTAATCCAGAAAGCACAGTTGAAATAACTAAAAACATGACCGGTCCGAATCTAAAGCCTTCTAATGTAATTCTATTTTGTTCATATGCTGCTTCATTTTCTGTCACAGTGGCTGAATGATCCTACTTCATAATTTAAAGTTTATTTACTGCAGTACATTGTATTGTAAAATGACTTCATTCAAGTCCAATGAAATTTTGAAAAACATTATGTTTCAGATGAAGCAGCCAAATGCACTGGAGTACTGGAGCCCAGAAATCATCTTCTTCCTGTTCAAGACAGGCAACAGTCTTCTGGACGCTACAATCAGACCATTTGTCAGTACAGCAGTTTGTAGAGAACTGTTTCCTGATGAACCGGAGCAGTGTTCTGATCCGTTCCTCCATGGTGATGAAGATGCCATTCAACAAAGAACAGCTGCCTATCTAACCTACTACAGACTCCTGTTGTATGTCCCATCCTGTGTCCTGGGAGTCATGTGGGGTGCTTGGTGCGACAAGGAGGGTTGCAAGCTGCCGATGATACTTCCAAATGTTGGCTGTGTAATGGGGATACTGTCCTATATATTGATATCATACTGTCCTGACCACACACTGCTGTTATTTCTAGCAGGTACAGCGCTTCAAGGATTCTTATGTGCTGCAAGTATTGTCAAAATGTCTGTAAATGCATATGTGGCGAAAAATACATCTCCCGAAGACCTTAGCAGACGCCTTTCGATTATTTCAGGGATGAGCAATCTTGGTCTCCTAGCGGGCTATCTGCTTGTTGGAATATTACTTGATGCAACAAATGCTCAAGTTGCGTTTTGTGTAGCGTCGTCTATCCATACAGTCACCATATTTCTTATATTACTAATGATTAAGGATATAAAACCTACTGAGACTGACGTCTCAGAGTCATCTGTAAAGGTGTGTTTATCAGGATATTATGATACCATAGCTTGCATCACCAAGAGGAGAGATGACCATGCCAGATGTGTGATTCATCTTTTGTGCGCATGCGTCTTTCTGCAAGGAATGATCATCGTCGGATACTCGGACATACCACTTCTCTATGTGCAAGGGAAGCCCCTTCTTTGGCCACAGTCTTGGTATGGATATTTCTCTGCTGCCGAACAAGCTGTCAGAGTATTTGGGTTGTTTATTGTCCAGCCTCTTATGTCAAGAACTCTACTAATATCAGATACTGCAGTGGTTCAGATGTGCCTCCTCTCTGGAATATTGAGATCAGTGTGGAATGCTTTCTGTGTAACATCGTGGATGATGTGGATTTCTGTGTTAATGGCCGTCATGAGTGGGTTAACAACACCCTTTCTAAGATTACTGTTAAAAAAGCAATCAGATGTTGATGAGGTAGGAAAAATCTTTTCCTTCGTTGAAAGCATTGATATAATAAGCAGACCGATTGCTTCTGCTATATTTATAGCAACTTATTCTGCAACCTACGTCGTCTTTCCTGGAGCAGTCTACATTGCTCATGCAACGGTTCATATATTCTTCATAGCATTGGTGATATGCATTGCAAAGTTATGATTTCCAGGCCTGATTTAGACAAAAGATCAAATCACAAGATTAGTGTACTTGCCTGTTTCTTCGAAACGTCAGCGGTCGATATGACATGCAACTGAAGGATGCCTTTGATATAAGAGGCGAACGTCACAGTCACAGGCCCCGATGGGCTTATGGAATGGCCTGGCCTCCGTCGTCCATTCACTCGTCCATTCATTCGTCCGTCCATTCGTCCGTCCATCTGTCCATCCATCCGCTTCGTTTCGCCTTTTTGACTTCTTCTACACAACCAATGACTCTAGAGACCTGAAATTTTATCTGCAGACTCCTTGGCCAATGGGGATTCTAAATTGTAGATTTGGTGACCCGTGACCCCAAATAGGGCCAAATGGGTCATGAGTTTAAAAACCTATTTTCATCTTCGTCTTCAGTACCAAAAGGTCTAGAAAGCTGAAATGTTGTGCACAGACTCCTTGGCCAATGGGACCTATTTTCAACTTCTTTTCCAGAACCAATGACTCAAAAGAGCTGAACTTCTATATGCAGACTCCTTGGTCCTGCTTCATGAATAGCCAGACATTCTTCAAAATTTTTGATAGCAAAATACTACCGATCCTAACATATGGCTGTGAAATTTGGGGACATAAAAATTACAATGCATTAGAAAGAATTCAGATAACAGCGTGCAAGAGGTTTCTTCAACTAGCTATTAAAACACCTAATTATGCTGTCCTCGGAGAATGTGGCCGCTTTCCACTATATGTGAACACATCTGTGAGAGTAGTCAAATATTGGCTAAAGATAACCAGAATGTCTGAACACAGATATTTCACGAAATCTTACAAACTGCCTTTACTTTATGATTCTATTGGTAAGGTAAACTGGGTTACTAAAGTTAGGCATATGCTATGCTCAAACGGATTTATGTACGTATGGGCAAACTAGGGAGTAGAGAATATACATTTTTATCGGTGAATTCAAACAAAGAATGAAAGATGTATCAATATCAGATTGGTTTGCTTCAATAGATAAAATATCTAAACTCCAAAACTACAAAAGCTTTAAGAATAAATTCGAAACCGAAGTCTATATAAATTCACTACATATAAATAAATTCAGAAGTTCTTATGCTAATTTCCGATATGATACACTCGCACTTGAAATAGAAACTGGCTGGATGAATGGCATAGAACGTAAGGATAGATTATGCAAAGTATGTAAATCAGGAGAGATAGAGGATGAATATCAGTTTTTACTTATTTGTAAACCACTTGCAGACATCAGAAAACAATACATAAATGTCACAGCAATCTCCAAACAACAGTTCATTGATTTGATGTCAAATCATAATGACGAAGTAATTAGGAAGTTGTCTATGTATATATACCATGCGATGATATTTCTAATTCCATAAGCACCATTTTTATATTGTATGCGCATTATTTGTTTTGTTTAAAGTTTGATGAGCTTCAAAGCATATGGCTCTATTTTTTCAGGTTTTGGCTTGGTGCAGTTCTTCTGT
This sequence comes from Gibbula magus, assembly GCA_936450465.1. Taxonomy (NCBI): domain Eukaryota; kingdom Metazoa; phylum Mollusca; class Gastropoda; order Trochida; family Trochidae; genus Gibbula; species Gibbula magus. Next base: position 4,324,703 of record OW388295.1, on the reverse strand, counting down.
ATATTTTCCAGGACCAGGTATATTTACCCTTATATTATGTATGAACATACTGTTCGTGGTATGGTCAAGATGATAGTCTTTGGGCTATCATTAAGGTCAAGGTTAGAAGTTCATTCAATAACACTTTACTACAATGGTCCAATGTTAAATAAAACATATCTAGTTTCAAAGACATTTCAGCCAATCAAAATGTGGAGCCAAGCTTGATAACACACATATGAAAGTCAAGCACTCGAAGTGAAGGGCGGATTTTATTAATCCGATTCGCCCCCAAAGAGCACATGCATATCATTGATGTATATCCAAAGAATGTGTTAAGTTTCAGAAAGATTGATACAAAAAGCTGTAGTAGGAGATTATTCACCACACATGTACTGTCAGTACTGTACGCTCTAAGTCAAGGGCCATAGCCCTGAACATATTTATCCTGTCATAGGTATCGAATGAAGAGAAGCAGAGGTACCAACATCCACTGGAAATATTACTAGCCAAGATGGCCAGCCACCATCAACACATCCAACGACAGTGGGGGCGGGATAGCGCAGTGGTTATCGCGTTCGGCTTCGGATCAAGAGGTCCGGGGTTCAATTCCCGCCAGGGGCACGGCAACCATCAACCACAGATTGCTCTTGACAAATGTTACTGATTAGTGAAGAGCATGGTTAAGAAGGAAAGCAGATGAAATCCTTCAATTTACCTTTCCGAGCTAGATGTATATGTGACTGCAATGAATTCCTTCAATTACCTTTCCGAGCTAGATGTATATATGACTGCAATGAATTCCTTCAATTTACCTTTCCGAGCTAGATGTATATATGACTGCAATGAATTCCTTCAATTTACCTTTCCGAGCTAGATGTATATATGACTGCAATGAATTCCTTCAATTTACCTTTCCGAGCTAGATGTATATATGACTGCAATGAATTCCTTCAATTTACCTTTCCGAGCTAGATGTATATATGACTGCAATGAATTCCTTCAATTTACCTTTCCGAGCTTTTTATTTTCATTTTATTGTTTTAAGTATATTTATGTTATATGTCAACACGAGTAATTTGAACTTTACCAGGCTCATGCAGATCATGTTACCATGACAACATGTGACGTTTATTTCTTTCTTTTTTTATATTTCTTTTAGAATGCTATTGCATATACTATATTAAATTGTATGTTAGTTAATGTGCTATATGAAATTGAAGTTCTGATGTTTTGGGTAATATGCATATATTATGAATGTCGATGTTGATGTATACGTGTAGTATGACTATGTGCTATTATTCAATTTGAATTCATGAATATTCTCGAATGTAAATGCTGTTAAATTTGCTTTACTATACACTTTTATTACATGCCAATAGTAAGTATCAGAACAAAGAATAAAACGTTTGAGGTGATCGCCTGCGTCCTCTATTGTCTGACCAATTAGCCCACATGACCAACATTTCTACACAGAAAAGTAGGAAGGTGCTAGGTAGTGAACAAACATGAGAATATTCTCCAATTACAGAGGTCAGGTTCTTTTGAAAATTGAAATGACGTCAAGCATTTTAACATTTCGAAAGCCTATAACAACGGATAGATTCATGAGAATATAAATGCTTTATTTCCATTTACATTAACTTGAGAATTGACAAAACAAAAATACAAAAATTATGCAATGCATTTTGGCCAAATTCAATATGATCAAGCAGTGTCGAAATTAGTTCATTGTGAGTTGAAATCTACCTAGCAAACGCTTTACCCACATGCACGACACCAAAACCAAGCTTTGAGTCACATGTTCATTTATCTAATGTCCATGTTCACTCTGCCCTACATGTGACTTGTGTAAAGCCGACTGGAGACTCAACAACTTCAGTTTTAGTTTACTTCTCAGAGTAAATTCGCCGTTCTAAACTTAAACAGTTTTCAGTTGAAAATCAGTGTATTGAACAGTTGAAGTTTTGATCATGTCAAAATTAGGAGCCATCATATTGTGTCAATTTACCTCGAATGTAACACACATTTGCATATATCAATGCACACATTTGAAGAAAAGTTCAACTTCAATTGATCACTTTGACAGGCATTTTAGAAGATGAGTTGATGAATAATAACAACTTTCGACATAAATACTAATGCCGTTGTTAAGCAGGTATCTCGAAATGTCGCCTACATAGAATAAAGAAGTTGTTTATCCATATATCCATATCCATGAAATTCATGTTTTTCGCTAAATGAATGAAAATTGACAGTGTATTATAAAGAAGTTATCATGCTCGTGTTTTTTGGATGGTAAATATCCCGCATTGGGAATAGCACAATGTATTTAGCTCGTCATGGATCGCAGAACACACTGCATATTCCAAATGCAGGATATTAATAATCCCGAAACATTCCCATGATATCCTCTATGTATTATAATTACGATAGCATTCATTTAAAATATAGACACATTATTTAAATACGTGCAACAATGTTCCAGACAAATGAAAAGTAATTTGATGGTACAATGAATCATTTAATAATTTATTGTATAATACTATATAAATATTTATATGTAATATAGAGTGGCCATGTTGATTGAACACTTTATGTTTTTGCTTTTATGTTTATGCACCGAATGTGCATTAAGCTAATTATAAATAAAAGTATGATAAGGATACTTTTATAAAGAATATAAAGTGTTATAATATGAATATAGCTCAAACATTATTATTAATATCGTTTTAGTGATGATGGGACATCAAATGGACGTTCTCAAGTACATGACGTTTAATAGTACATTTTTGAGTAAACATAATTATTTATACTCACAATTGATAACTCACCAATTGAGTTCCTCTCAATTAATCATTCGACCAGATATAAAACTGAAGAATAAAGAGAGGTACACCCCCAGTTGTCTCTTGTCTATCTTCTTAACGCTCATCTACGAATGAGTTTAAAAGCGCCTGCGCCTCACCTGGCGGAGGGTCCGAGTTCGAAGCTAGAATGCTTTCTTGTAACATCGTGGATGATGTGGATTTCCGTATTAATGGCCGTCATGAGTGGGTTAGCAACACCCTTTCTGAGCTTAAGATTACTGTTCAAAAAGCAAGCAGATGTTGATGAGGTAGGAAAAATCTTTTCCTTCGTTGAAAGCATTGATATAATAAGCAGACCCATTGCTTCTGCTATCTTTATAGCAACTTATTCTGCAACCTACATCATCTTTCCAGGAGCTGTCTACATTGCTCATGCAGCGGTTCATATATTATTCATAGCATTGGTGGTATGCATTGCAAAGTTATGATTTCCCCGGCGGATTTGGACACGCATACGACGATAGTGTTCTTCGATTACAGAGACAAGGAAATACTAAGTTTCCCTACCTTTTCCCTAGTTAGTGGTCGATATGATATGCGATGGGCTGGCGACTAGCGTCCGTCCATCCGTCTTTACATAGCATTGGTGATATGTATTGCAAAGTTCCAGGCCGGATTTAGACATACAAACTCCCAAAGTGTTCTTCGATCACTGAGACAGACAAAATATTAGTTTCCTTGCTTGTTTCTTAGAAACGTCAGCGGTCCTGCTGACGGATGTATACATCGGTGCTTATTTCGCCTTATCAGAACCTTTGGTATGAGAGGCAAAATTCACAGTCATTTTTAGCTAATGCAGGCATGAAAGCCCGATGGGGGCTAGGGAATGCTAGGTGGTGGCAAAAATGAGAATATTTCCAATTACAGAGGTCAAGTGGTAGAATTTCTTTTGGAAATAGCAATGACGTCACACACTAAAAAGGACGGAATTATCATGAAACCGCCCTCTTGTTATCAGAAATGAGCGGGCCACTGCAAATGATAAGGGCCCTCTCAACGCTGACGACGGGCCATTATCACTGTGTTTCTAAGTGACGTCACTTTAGAATCTCCTCTTGCAATTTCAACAAATATGGATACCAAATGAGCGTGTCGACTCGAATATTTTAAAGGGGCAGTAGCACGTTTTTTGCAAATTTTATTGTTTTCAAATTTCCAATTTATAATGATAGTTTAAGTCATTTGTATTTACTTCAGAGGGTAAAACACCTTATTACTCAAACCAATTATCCGTAGTGGTAATAACGGTGTTGCGTTTAAAGCAAAACTTGCATTGCGGCCATTTTATTGTGAACACAATTTATTATTTCGAATGACAAAAACGATTCCCATGATTTTACGGAACCGTGTACACTCATTTTTAACTTGGTTTTCCGAAGAGAGAAGGGTGTTTTACTATTGGTGACATTATTTTTCAAATACATTTCATCGACTTATTTGAGCGAAAAAACGTGCTACAGCCCCTTTAAAACGTTTTACATGTCTTTCTTTCAAACGAGAACACGTAATTTTGCCAAATCATATCATAAACACGATGTGACAATACAACCGCACTGTTTCTAAGTGTTTTAAACAAAATAAAGAAGAATATCGTTCTCAGTCACCTCCGGTAGACCTTCAATGTTAGATTTAGGTAGCCTAAGTACGAATGCATCCTAAACTTGGTAAATATGTAATGATTCGTTGATATTCATTATTTTACTGGACGGTTATATAATAAAACACGGCTATGCATCAGTATGATAATCAGTAGATATAGACTGCTTTCGTTTTTCCGATCAACGGCTGACAAATGCGCTCTGGGCCTCCTTTCACAAAGCAGGGACCTTATATAGAGGGACTAGCAACTAAGCAATTAGCTCGCGGAGCTCACCTCGTCATGGTCCAACGCACATCTTGACTTGGCGCCTGCATTGCGCTAATAACTGGCGTAGCACACTAGTATATCCAGTTAATCACTATATAAACAATAGTGACAGTTGACAGTTCAAGACAAGCGGCATCCAAAACTTGTACTTTTACAATAAATTCTCAAATATTAAGTTAGCGAAAGATGAATAGTTTTCGGATGTAACTGCGTCAAGCTGGTATTTTAGGGGAAAGAAGCCAGCATGTAATACGCTCGTACTTTGCAGTTTAAAATATCGAGTCAGTCCGCCATCTTGTCTGTAAGGAGCGTCAATGATATGGGTAATGGTTCGAGGGGAGTCCAAAACTTTTACTTTTACCTACGACAATAAATTCTAAAATATTAAGTTAGCGAAAGATGAATAGTTTTCGGATGTATCTGCGTCAAGCTGGTATTTTTGGGGAAAGAAGCCAGCATGTAATACGCTCGTACTTTGCAGTTGAAATAGCGAGTCAGTCCGCAATCTCGTCTGTAAGGAGCGTCAATGATATGTGTAATGGTTCGAGGGGAGTCCAAAACTTTTACTTTTACCTAAGACAATAAATTCTAAAATATTAAGTTAGCGAAAGATGAATAGTTTTCTGATGTATCTGCGTCAAGCTGGTATTTTAGGGGAAAGAAGCCCGCATGTAATACGCTCGTACTTTGCAGTTAAAATGGCGAGTCAGTCCGCCATCTTGTCTGAACAGATGAGATATGATATTTAGAATGGTTCGAGGAAAAATGAAAACTTTTACTTTTACCTAAGGGGATAAATTCTAAAATATAAATTTTGCGAAAGATGAATGGGTTTTTTATGCGTTTGTGTCAAACTGTTATTTTAGGGGAATGTAGTCAGCATGTAATACGCTCGTACTTTGTAGTTAAAATAGCGAGTCAGTTCGCCATCTTGTCTGCACAGAACATGGAGGATATGTTTCTGTTCCCCTTGTACTGTCTTTCCTACATTCATGTAGAATGTATCGGTTCGAAGGGGAAACTAAATTTGAAACGAACTCCTTGATGAATGGCCTTTCTGTCATGCTGTAGCATCAGCATAAATAATAAATAATTACTTTTTTTTTAATAGAAGTTCATGTTATATTTAATTTTTTCTTAAGATCAATAAACAGTAATCAACTTCCAAAATAATAGAATAATACATGTGTATAACATCAAGTATTCCAAAGCACTAGGTAACCTAACATTGTAAATATATCCTATGTCATATCACATTTACAAAATAAATGTGCATTTTCGTAATTTTGTAACAATCTTATATAGCACACCTTTGAGTATAATAATTTCTTTATTACCAATTCTATTTCATTTGATTCACGTAATCATTCATCTCCTTGGAGATAGACACTTGTTACAGTTTCAAAGGATCTTTACGAAGATTGACGATTGATCCTTCAATTGACCTTTCCGAGTTAGATGTATATATGACTGCAATGAATTCCTTCAATTGACCTTTCCGAGTTAGATGTATATATGACTGCGATGAATTCCTTCAATTGACCTTTCCGAGTTAGATGTATATATGACTGCAATGAATTCCTTCAATTGACCTTTCCGAGCTAGATGTATATATGACTGCAATGTGTTGTTGTCTGTTCAATTATATTTACTTCAATATACAATATGTTTTATTGTTTTAAGTATATTCATGTCATATGGTCAACACGAGTAATTTGAACTTTACCAGGCTCATGCAGATCATGTTACCATGACAACATGTGACGTATATTTCTTTCTTTTTTTTAATTTCTTTTAGAATGCTATTGCATGTACTATATTAAATTGTATGTTGGTTGATGTGTTATATTAAATTGAAGTGCTGATTGTTTTTAGAGTTATAGTACGTTTAACAGCATGTACAATCAAACTCATGAATACAAATTCAATAATAGCACATAGACATATTACATGTAGATATCATCATCGACATTCATAACATATTCTTGTATATTTTCCAATAGGACTGTGGTCATGATACCCTCACATTATGCATGAACATACTGTTCGTGATTTGGTCAAGATGAAAGTCTTTGAGTCTTTCATTAAAGGGGCAGTACCACGTTTTTTCGCTAAAATAAGTCGATGAAATGTATTTGAAAAATAATGTCACCAATAGTAAAACATCCTTCTCTCTTCGGAAAATCAAGTTAATAAACGAGTGTACATAGTTCGCTAAAGCCATGGGAATTGTTTTGTACTTCGAAATAATATATTGTGTTCACAATAAAATGGCCGCCATGCAATTTTTGCTTTATATGCAACACCGTTATTACCACTACGGATAATTGGTTTGTTTTATAAGATGTTTTATCCTCTAAAAAATAAAAAAGTATAAATGACAAACTATCATTAAAAATGGGAAATTGGAAAAAATAAAATTTGCAAAAAACGTGCTACTGCCCCTTTAAGGTCAAAGCTAACCCTTCCGAGTTAGATTGTATATATGACTGGAATGTGTTGTTGTCTGTTCAAGTATATATACTTCAATATACAATCATTTGTTTTTTTTTATTGTTTAAAGTATATATATATGATCCTGATTATATCTCATAAGAATTCTAACACTCCAAAAACATTCATGTCCCTGTAAAGATCAACAATCTATTTAATGATTTAAAAAAAAAGTTTTTGACTGTGCTATTTTCAATAGTATGTTAGTTAATGTGCTATATGAAATTGAAGTGCTGATGTTTTGGGTAATATGCATATATTATGAATGTCGATGTTGATGTATACATGTAGTATGTATATGTGCTATTATTCAATTTGAATTCCTGAATATTCTCGAATGTAAATGCTGTTAAATTTGCTTTACTATACACTATCATTACATGCCAATAGTAAGTATCAGAACAAAGAATAAAACGTTTGAGGTGATCGCCTGCGACCTCTATTGTCTGACCAATTAGCCCACATGACCAACATTCCTACACAGAAAAGTAGGAAGGTGCTAGGTAGTGAACAAAAATGAGAATATTCTCCAATTACAGAGGTCAGGTTCTTTTGAAAATTGAAATGACATCAAGCATTTTAACATTTCGAAAGCCTATAACAACGGATAGATTCATGAGAATATAAATGCTTTATTTCCATTTACATTAACTTGAGAATTGACGAAACAAAAAAACTAAAATTATGCAATGCATTTTTGCCAAATTCATTATGATCAAGCAGTGTCGACATTAGTTCATTGTGAGTTGAAATCTACCTAGCAAACGCTTTACCCACATGCACGACACCAAAACCAAGCTTTGAGTCACATGTTCATTTATCTAATGTCCATGTTCACTCTGCCCTACATGTGACTTGTGTAAAGCCGATTGGAAACTCAACAACAACTTATTTCTTTTTTTATTTCTTTTAGAATGCTATTGCATGTACTATATTAAATTGTATGTTGTTTGATGTGTTATATTAAATTGAAGTGCTGATTGTTTTTAGAGTTATAGTACGTTTAACAGCATGTACAATCAAACTCATGAATACAAATTCAATAATAACACATAGACATATTACATGTAGATATCATCATCGACATTCATAACATATTCCTGTATATTTTCCAATAGGACTGTGGTCATGATACCCTCACATTATGCATGAACATACTGTTCGTGATTTGGTCAAGATGGAAGTCTTTGAGTCTTTCATTAAAGGGGCAGTAGCACGTTTTTTCGCTAAAATACTCGTAAGTCGATGAAATGTATTTGAAAAATAATGTCACCAATAGCAAAACATCCTTCTCTCTTCGGAAAATCAAGTTAATAAACGAGTGTACATAGTTCGCTAAAGCCATGGGAATTGTTTTGTACTTCGAAATAATATATTGTGTTCACAATAAAATGGCCGCCATGCAAATTTTACTTTATACGCAACACCGTTATTACCACTACGGATAATTGGTTTGTTTAATAAGATGTTTTATCCTCTAAAGTAAATATAAATTACATAAACTATCATTAAAAATGGGAAATTTGAAAACATAAAATTTGCAAAAAACGTGCTGCTGCCCCTTTAAGGTCAAAGCTAACCCTTCCGAGTTAGATTGTATATATGACTGGAATGTGTTGTTGTCTGTTCAATTACATATACTTCAATATACAATCATTTTTTGTTTTTTATTGTTTAAAGTATATATATGATCCTGATTATATTTCATAAGGATTCTAACACTCCAAAAACATTCATTTCCCTGTAAAGATCAACAATCTATTTAATGATTTAAAAAAAAAGTTTTTGACTGTGCTATTTTCAATTGTATGTTAGTTAATGTGCTATATTAAATTGAAGTGCTGATGTTTTGGGTAAAATGCATATATTATGAATGTCGATGTTGATGTATACATGTAGTATGTCTATGTGCTATTATTCAATTTGAATTCCTGAATATTCTCGAATGTAAATGCTGTTAAATTTGCTTTACTATACACTATCATTACATGCCAATAGTAAGTATCAGAACAAAGAATAAAACGTTTGAGGTGATTGCCTGCGTCCTCTATTGTCTGACCAATTAGCCCACATGACCAACATTTCTACACAGAAAAGTAGGAAGGTGCTAGGTAGTGAATTTTTTTTAGAATATTCTCCAATTACAGAGGTCAGGTTCTTTTGAAAATTGAAATGACGTCAAGCATTTTAACATTTCGAAAGCCTATAACAACGGATAGATTCATGAGAATATAAATGCTTTATTTCCATTTACATTAACTTGAGAATTGACAAAACAAAAATACAAAAATTATGCAATGCATTTTGGCCAAATTCATTATGATCAAGCAGTGTCGAAATTAGTTCATTGTGAGTTGAAATCTAACTAGCAAACGCTTTACCCACATGCACGACACCAAAAACCAAGCTTTGAGTCACATGTTCATTTATCTAATGTCCATGTTCACTCTGCCCTACATGTGACTTGTGTAAAGCCGATTGGAGACTCAACAACTTCAGTTTTAGTTTATTTCTCAGAGTAAATTCGCCGTTCTAAACTGAAACAGTTTTCAGTTGAAAATCAGTGTATTGAACAGTTGAAGCTTTGATCATGTCAAAATAACAATTATGCTTACTGAGAGCAACATTTAGGAGCCATCATGTTGTGTCAATTTACCTCGAATGTAACACACATTTGCATATATCAATGCACACATTTAAAGAAAAGGTAAACTTGAAATTGATAACTTTGACAGGCATTTAGAAGATGAGTTGATGAATAATAACAACTTTCGACAGAAATACTAATGCCGTTGTTAAGCAGGTATCTTGAAATGTCGCCTACATAGAATAAAGAAGTTGTATATCCATAAAATAGTTCTTCTTTCTTTGAAATAAATGTTTTTCGCTAAATGAATGAAAAATGACATTGTATTATAAGGAAGTTATCATGCTCGTGTTTTTTTGGATGGTAAATATCCCGCATTAGGAATAGCACAATGTATTTAGCTCGTCATGCATCGCAGAACACACTGTATATTCCAAATGCAGGATATTAATAATACCGAAACATTCCCATGATATCCTCTATGTATTATAATTACGATAGCAATCATTTAAAATATAGACACATTATTTAAATATGTGCAACAATGTTCCAGACAAATGAATATGTCAGATGCACTCTGGCAAAAAGTAATTTGATGGCACAATGAATCATTTAATAATTTATTGTATAATACTATATAAATATTTATATGTAATATAGAGTGGCCATGTTGATTGAACACTTTATGTTTATGCTTTTATGTTTATGCACTGAATGTGCATTAAGCTAATTATAAATAAGTATGATAAGGATACTTTTATAAAGAATATAAAGTGTTATAATATGAATATAGCTCAAACATTATTATTAATATCGTTTTAGTGACGATGGGACAACAGATGGACGTTCTCAAGTACATGACGTTTAATAGTACATTTTTGAGTCAACATAATTAATTCTCACAATTGATAACTCACCATAGCCAATTGAGTTCCTCTCAATTAATCATTCGACCAGATATAAAACTGAAGAATAAAGAGAGGTACACCCCCAGTTGTCTCTTGTCTATCTTCTTAACGCTCATCTACGAATGAGGTTAAAAGCGCCTGCGCCTCACCTGGCGGAGGGTCCGAGTTCGAAGCTAGAATGCTTTCTTGTAACATCGTGGATGATGTGGATTTCCGTATTAATGGCCGTCATGAGTGGGTTAACAACACCCTTTCTGAGCTTAAGATTACTGTTAAAAAAGCAAGCAGATGATGATGACGTGGGGAAAATCTTTTCCTTTGTTGAAAGCATAGATATCATAAGCAGACCGATTGCTTCTGCTATCTTTATAGCAACTTATTCTTCAACCTACGTCGTCTTTCCTTGAGCAGTCTACATTGCTCATGCAGCAGTTCATATATTCTTCATAGCATTGGTGGTATGCAGTGCAAAGTTATGATTTCCCCGGCGGATTTGGACACGCATACGACGATAGTGTTCTTCGATTACAGAGACAAGGAAATACTAAGTTTCCCTAGTTAGTGGTCGATATGATATGCGATGGGCTGGCGACTAGCGTCCGTCCATCCGTCTTTACATAGCATTGGTGATATGTATTGCAAAGTTCCAGGCCGGAATTAGACACACAAACTCCCAAAGTGTTCTTCGATTACTGAGACTGACAAAATATTAGTTTCCTTGCTTGTTTCTTAGAAACGTCAGCGGTCCTAGTGACGGATGTATACATCGGTGCTTATTTCGCCTTATCAGAACCTTTGGTATGAGAGGCAAAATGCACAGTCATTATTAGCTAATACAGGCATGAAAGCCCGATGGGGGCTAGGAAGATGCTAGGTGGTGGCAAAAATGAGAATATTTCCAATTACAGAGGTCAAGTGGTGGATTTTCTTTTGAAATAGCAATGACGTCACACACTTTAACATTTCGAAAGCCTGTGACAACGGGTAGATTCATGAAAAGATAAATGCTTTTATAACCTAAATTAAAATTTGAGAAATGGCATATAAAAACAAGAAATGGTGCAATGCATTGTTTGGCAATCATTATTAAAATCAAGCTGTGTCCAAATTAGTTCATCGTGAGTTGAAATCTACCGAGCTAACGCTTAACTCACATGCAGCTAACCAATAATTAAGGAAGTTTGAGTCACATGTTCATTTATCTAATGTCCATGTTCACTCTGCCCAAAATGTGACTTGTGTGAAGCCGATTGGAGACTCAACAACTTCAGTTTTGGTTTAGTTCTCAGAGTAAATTCGCCGTTCTAAAGTTAAACAGTTTTCAGTTGAAAATCAGTGTATTTAACAGTTGAAGTTTTGATCATGTCGAAATAACAATTATGCTTACTGAAAGTAACATTTAGGAGCCATCATATTGTGTCAATTTACCTCGAACGTAACACACATTTGCATATATCCATGCACACATTTGAAGAAAAGGTCAACTTTGAAATTGATAACTTTGACAGGCATTTTAGAAGATGAGTTTATGAAAAATAACAACTTTCGACATAAATTTTAATGCCGTTGTTAAGCAGGTATCTCGAAATGTCGCCTACATAGAATAAATAAGTTGTATATCCATATATCCATATCCATGAAATTCATGTTTTTCGCTAAATGAATGAAAATTGACAGTGTATTATAAAGAAGTTATCATGCTCGTGTTTTTTGGATGGTAAATATCCCGCATTGGGAATAGCACAATGTATTTAGCTCGTCATGGATCGCAGAACACACTGCATATTCCAAATGCAGGATATTAATAATCCCGAAACATTCCCATGATATCCTCTATGTATTATAATTACGATAGCATTCATATAAAATATTGACAAGTTATTTAAATACGTGCAACAATGTTCCAGACAAATGAATATGTCAGATGCACTTTGGCAAAAGTAATTTGATTGTCCAATGAATCGTTTCTTAATTTATTGTTTAATACTATATAAATATTTATATGTAATAATTATAGAGTGGCCATGTTAATTGAATACTTTATGTTTATGCTTTTATGTTTTGCACTGAATGTGCATTAAGCTAATTATAAATAAGTATGATAAGGATATTTTTATAATATGAATATAGCTCAAACATTATTATTTATATCGTTTTAGGGACGATGGGACAACAAATGGACGTACTTCAGTACATGTGACGTTTAATAGTACATTTTTGAGTAAACGTCATTATTTTTACTCACCGTTGAAAACTCACCGTAGCCAATTGAGTTCCTCTCAATTAATCATTCGACCAGATATAACACTGAAGAATAAAGAGAGCTACCTCCCCCACCCTAGGTCCCCGTTAGATGGCTTACCCAGTGACGTCATTCCTTTCTCCTGGAGCCTGGCCATGGGCAGCTCTCAGACTCGCAGGAGGGGAGGCGATACAGACCGGTGAGTTATCAACGCTGAGGTGGCGGGTTGGCACGACTGGAAGGACCGAACAAGTCCACCAGCCGGACACGCGTAAGATCAACGGCTAGTAGGCTGATACTAACCTTAAGTGTACAAAGGCTCCCGCCCCTCCGTGGCCGGCGCTAACAGACGGTAAGGGTAGCCAACCAATAAATCAAGAACACAACAATTTAAAATGCGTGAGTGTGATGCAAAGTTTATTGAAAACGCAATTCAGAAAAAAGGGGACAACCGCTGGATGTGTGCCCGAGGAGATACACTGTTGGCCGAACACCTAAGGCCCCAGCCTCGCCACACCTTCCAGATCTTCGGTAAACACGTCACGTAAGTAGTGGTAAGCGAACACCATGCAAGACTTCCAAAAACAGCCCGCCATGGTGTCCGCTACAGGAATGTTGTTATAAAGGGTCATAGTTGCTGAGACTGCTCTGATCTCATGAGGGTCAGAGGGAGCAGGGGGAGGGAGATCAGCCGTCTTGTAGGCGTCCAAGACTGCCGACCTAAGGAACAGCGCCAGTTGTCTCTTGTCTATCTTCTTAACGCTCATCTAGGAATGAGGTTAAAAGAGCCTGCGCCTCACCTGTCGGAGGGTCAGAGTTCGCTCCACATAGATGTGCAGAGTACGAACCGGACAGAGGAGGCGATTCTCCTCATCCTAAGGGTCGATTATGGAGGAGACAGACCGGATGTTGAACGGCAGCCTGGTTTTTACACAAGAAATCCGGGGCTAAGCCTAACGTGACCACCCCTTCGTCCCTAACCTCAAAGCATAGTAATCCACCTGTAAGGCGTGCAATTCCGAGATCCTGGCAGCCAAAGCCATCGTTACCAGGAAGGCTGTCTTCTCTGAGAGGCGAAGAATGGTTGTCTCAGCCAGTGGCCTGTGATAGTCCGACTTAAGATGGTTCATTACCACTGCCAAGTCGATTTTTGGCGTCCGTCCACCTGTTGGTAAGTTTTAACGATTACCCCGTCTCTCAAATTGCATTTTGTGTAGCGTAGTCTATCCATACAGTCACCATATTTCTTATATTACTTATGATTAAGGATATAGAACCGAACGAGGTGAGTTTTTCAGGATATTATGATACCATAACTTGCATCATAAAGAAGAGAGATGGCCATTCCAGATGTGTGATTCATCTTTTGTGTGCGTGCGTCTTTCTGCAAGGAATGATCATCGTCGGTTACTCAGACATACCACTTCTCTATGTGCAAGGGAAGCCCCTTCTTTGGCCACAATCTTGGTATGGATATGTCTCTGCTGCCAAACAAGCTGTCAGGGGATTTGGGTTGTTTATTGTCCAGCCTCCTATGTCAAGAACTCTACTAATATCAGACACTGCAGTGGTTCAGATGTGCCTTGTCTCTGGCCTATTGCGATCAGTGTGGAATGCTTTCTGTGTAACATCGTGGATGATGTGGATTTCTGTGTCAATGGCCGTCATGAGTGGGTTAACATTCTAAGATTACTGTTAAAAAAGCAAGCAAATGTTGATGAAGTGGGGAAAATCTTCCTTCGTTGAAAGCATTGATATCATAAGCAGACCCATTGCTTTTGCTATCTTTATAGCAACCTATTCTGCATTATCTTTCTTGGACACGCATACGACGATAGTGTTCTTCGATTACAGTGACAAGGAAATAATAAGTTTCCCTGCCTGTTCCCAAGTTAGTGGTTGATATAATATGCGATGGGTTTACGGCATGGCGACTAGCGTCTGTCCATCCGTCTTTACGTAGCATTGGTGATATGTATTGCAAAGTTCCAAGCCGGATTTAGACACACAAACTCCCAAAGTGTTCTTCGATTACTGAGACAAACAAAATATTATTTTCCTTGCATGTTTCTTAGAAACTTCAGCGGTCCTACTGACGGATGTATACATCGGTGCTTATTTCGCCTTATCAGAATCTTTGGTATGAGAGGCAAAATTCACAGTCATTTTTAGCCAATGCAGGCATGAAAGCCCGATGGGGGCTAGGGAATACTAGGTGGTGGCAAAAATGAGAATATTTCCAATTACAGAGGTCAAGTGGTAGAATTTCTTTTGGAAATAGCAATGACGTCACACACTAAAAGGATGGAATTATCATGAAACCGCCCTCTTGTTATAAGAAATGAGAGGGCCACTGCAAATGATAAGGGCCCTCTCAACGCTGACGACGGGCCATTATCACTGTGTTTCTAAGTGACGTCACTTTAGAATCTCCTCTTCAACAAATTTGGCGACCAAATGAGCACGTCGACTCGAATATTTTAAAACGTTTTACATGTCTTTCTTTCAAACGAGAACACGTAATTTTGCCAAATCATATCATAAACACGATGTGACAATACAACCGCACTGTTTGTAAGTGTTTTAAACAAAATAAAGAAGAATATCGTTCTCAGTCACCTCCGGTAGACCTTAGTAGATGTCTTTTTATGAATAAAGAGCCTATTTCAGGCTCTTTAGGAGGCTCTAGGAGGCTCAAGGCCTAGAGAGCCTCCACATCATCACGTGACAAGTCATTGAAAAATGTCAAAATGTTGGGGATGAAATGTCAACCTCTCAACATTTTTCAATGACATCTTGACAGGTGTTTCCTTAATGCATTGAGCCTCCCATAGGAGCCCCCAAAGCCCCAGAGCCTTCGAGCCTTTTATGACATACTTAGTCTTTCCAAAATATTGTAACATCCTTTATCCACAGTGTCAACCTCTCAACATTTTTCAGTGACATCTTGACAGGTGTTTCCTTAATGCATTGAGCCTCCCATAGGAGCCCCCAAAGCCCCAGAGCCTTCGAGCCTTCTATGACATATTTAGTCTTTCCAAAATATTGTAACATCCTTTGTGCACATGATGTGTTATTGCAACTTTGAACAACTTCATGTACACTCCCTATGCCTGTTGTAGAGTATAAAAGAGAGTGAAAACCTAGATATATGCAGTTGCTCCTCAGCTCGAATTAACAACTACGAAAGGGGAAAACGAAGAAGTGAAATGGCTAAACGACTCTCTTCCGACCAGGAGATGAGTGAATCTAAAGTATTCAAACCTGAAGTAACATGTCTCTCTAGAGAGAACCTTTTGAAGAATATAGACGAAGATGGTCTCTTCCAGGAAGATGTTAGTAGATGCAAGATATCAAACCTACCGCAGTCTATCTTGCTGGAGATAGTGTTGAAGGAGAAGGTGACTATAAGGGAAGAGGAGCTATTCAGAGTTACGCTACTCCCGGCAGTGTTGAAGGGAGAGAGCAGTGAAGCTGGATCATCTCATTCAAAAGAGGAAAAAAAGACCCAATATAGCGTACTGCTGAACATGCAGTACAACGAGGCGCTGCAATCAGCAACTCATCTGGTCTTTATAGGACATCCACCAACATGGATTCTTGACAGTACTTGAAATGAAAACATGCTAGTTTTAACCAAATTTTAACATTTGAGAACAGACACTGATAGAATTTCCACATAGTAACACATAACGTATCATAGAGCTAATAAACAATTTGATGTGAGATCAAGACCAGGTTTTTCCCCATTCCAAGCCCCAATGAATGGTTTCAGTTTTAATTTTCCAACAAATATGTGCTTGTCTTTATCAAGTTATGGAATTTAAATAATACCTTAATTATATATATAATTAATATTTTTCAATTTAACTCTGTTTAATCATGTTTAAATAGGATATGTATATAAATAGGAATATCCTTTCGAATTTCATTTAAACATAATACCCCATGCTCCTTTTAAGCTTTAGCTGTGGTAAATCGATTGAAGATGTTTTATTTTTGTTTTGTTTTGTTCCGTTCCGGTTTTTTTTCAGTTACTATGAAAATTAAAGAAGAAATAATAATTAGAAGAAAATTTAAAAAAAAACCTTCTTATAAAAAGGATTGTAAGGATTGGTTATAATAGCTTTCAAATAAATAACTAAAGCATATGATTCATGTCTTTCTTTCTCTAAAAGCTAATTAAGTTTGTTCTCTCATGAACAAACAACCATATTTGGTGTGATAAACATCATAGTGTTATAAGGAGTTTTAATTTTTAAAATTAAGAGTTATTTGTCTCATCACGGAGGTGTTATATTCGTTTTTTTTAACCAAAACACACTGAGACATTTATCACATCAAATACGGTACTTAGACTCTTTGCCTGCAACAGAGTTATCAAAACACAGTGACAGCTTTATTATCTTTATTACAAGCCAGCCTCGCCTCGCCTCTTAGCAAGTTGACTCTTGAGTGCAGAGTGCAGAACATCAATTTCATAATCACAACACAAGGCGTTGAAGCAAGGATCTTGAAATATGTATTTGCTCCGTGAAACATAAACATGTGTAACGCAACACTTTGAAGGTTCGAAGCAAATAGGCAATTGCTTGTTTGAAATGTTGATATGGAATAAACACTAGGTTTTATTTTCAATTCATAATATTTGTATATACTAATCAACAATTGTGGTAGCATTGTAAGTTTATTCACAAGTGAATATACAATGTAAAAAAAAACAATAATAGCAATATCTAAGAATTTGAGTTAGTGTTGATTGTAAGCTAATGCATTTAAAAACACGTATAACGCTAACATACAGTTTATATGAATGCATGTTATTGACAATAGATTATTGTATATTAACTTATACATATATTATTATACACATTACAATGAAGCAAACTTGCACGCATACATGTTATGAATAAAATAGATACACTATCCCTACAATACTAGGAATACACATACATGAATCACACAAGAGCATGATAACTAACCTTGCTAATGTGTGATCCAAAACCAAACAGTAACACAAAGATCCAAAACGAATCACAAATGCACACAGATGGTGTGTGCACCTCCTGATAGAAACCAAAAGGAATGAAGCCTAATATCCTACCTAAACCTGATCGCTTATTTGTCAGCTGTTATTTTGGAGGTAATGGCCTGGTCAACAGGGGTTGTTGTTGTCTTGTGGTGAAACTTCTAGAATTTCAAGAACTCTATTTTCACTTAACTCTGTGTGTAAGAATGTGTACGTGTGTCTGTCTTGACTATGAAAATAGAAAACTGTTGAATCAGGATCGCTACAATATTATGATATTCTATCTATCATCATCTTCAGATAACAAGTTTGACCATGTGAGATATTGTTAACAATTGTATGTTATTCATTGTATAATATTGCAGAAGCACAAGCACTGTTCTGATTAACTTTGCCGAGAATCACGTTTATAATGCATGTAACATCATAAACATATGAATATAAACAACAACATAAACATGAAAACCAATTCTTTTTTTAATAACAACAGAGCATGGTAATGTTTTCAAGTGTAGAATTAAAAACATGGAATGATTTACAACAACAACAAAAACCCTCATAAAAATTGTTACATTTACATAACTTATGTTTATTATGTTATGTGTGTTTTATTGATATGAAATACACAACTCAGTTCCAAGTGGTGTAAGGTGGAGAATTCCATGTTTTAGAACAATGAAATGAAAGTTCTGTGCAAGGTTTATCTATTCCTTATCATCCTCGTTACTGTTAACATCATCTTCATCACTATTATCATTGTCATAATTAACATTATCATCATTGTCAACAGTTATGATAGATTCAGTATCACTTTCTTCATCCAGTATATCTACATGGGCCATAATATCGTTCATGATAGTTCTCATGAAACGTGAAATCTTGCTCTTGATGATAGTTTGATCAGTGGCCGGGTCCAGAGCACTCAAGCTTTTAAGGTTGGGTTTGAATAGAGGCGCCTGTCTGAAGTATTGCGTGAACTCAATGACATTGTTAAGACTGTCGACCAATTCCTTTTCCCACATTTGTTTCATTTTTCTATCTATCCATTCTTCTGTTCGACCATATTGTCTGTACTTTTTCCTCTTGAGTTTCATCATGTCCTTTTTGATGTTGTACACACGATTCCAGATGCGTTGTAAACCAACATTTTGCCATTCCTCATTTTCCATGTTAGTCCCACGATAGTGTTGGATGCCAGGACCTCCTCCTTTCTGATCTTCATCTTCCCTATTGTCATCACTCTCGTATCTGAGACGTTTCCTCTTCGTTTTCAAACTATAATTTACTGGACACCATGATTTGATGTGTTGCTGTAAATCGTCGGTGTTTTCAATTAACACACCACAGTCCATACAAGCAGTGGCCATTTTGAAAGGTCCCGTGTCGTCACTGGACATAGATGTTGTTTCCAAGTCAAGAGATCTTACTTTGGAAGTGGCAGTGTGATCGGGACGAATGTCAGGAGCTGTCTGAACGTCCAGTGCTGGAGACGTATCTTTTACCTGTTGTGTCTGATGTTGTGAACAATCCTGTTTTGTGACTGTCAAAATGTTCAGATGTACTCTATTCTTCTCACCTGTGCCGGGTTTGAGATCCAATGTGAGGTGTCCATAAGGTGTTTCAACAGCTGTTTTGTAAAGAGTCACAAATTTACCAATGTCTTCAGGAAATATTCTTCTGGCAAAAAGCCTCACCTGTTGTCTATCCACTGGTGAATTAAAAAGTGTCACATAATGAGAATTGAGAGCAATGTCACGTGATTCCTTACCTCTCGGAAAGAGGTTTTGCAGCAGCAACATGATAATGACATTTTTGTGATGGGAAGTTTGGGTAAACAGACGGGAAATCCTCTTATCATTTTTTGCTTCAGATAAAAAGTCATCCAACACCATCATGTTCTGTTTATCAGCATCAAAGAAGTTATCATCTTCGAGATTGTAAGGTATTCCTTTAACGAAGCTTACTTGAGGCAATGTTTGAAGAATGCAATCGTAAAGCGGCTGCCACACAGTATAACACCAGACAATACAATCAGGCAGGGGCTGAATGAATCCACAACGTAATAAATTGAAGACAAAGACTGATTTTCCACATCCACTTGGTCCAACAACAATGCTATTTGATGGAATCTGGAATTTGAACCCTCCCTGCTCTCGTTGCCTCTCGTGAGGAGGAGTTACCTGGTTATCTGGATTAGGAGGAGGAGAAGGAGGAGGAGGAGGAGTAGGAGTTGGAGTGAGTGTTCGAAGGTGTCTATTTAGAGGAGGAGGAGGAGGATGAGAGAGTATGTTGTCATTATCAGATAGTTGTTTATCCGGAAGAGGATGAGGAGGAGAAGGAGGAAACAAATCTTCAGTCAATTGATGCATCTGTTTCCGATGTCTCCACAGATTATCTTTTCTTGTGAAACTCTTGTCACAGTCGGGACAGGTTGTAACCCCCATGGTGATAAGGCAACGAGTATGCAATTAAAACAGTGGAAACATTCTTTTATACCCGTCAGCCTTGAGACGTTTCAAGACAGCTTTGGTTCGTTTAACAACAGTCTTTTGTCTTGACATGGGTTGTATTTTAAGTGCAGTCTTTTTCCTCTTCTTTATGATTCGTTTTCCCTTGTTAGATGTAGACCGTCTCTTAAGCAATCTTTTTGTTTTTCTTTGGCGTTTTTTTGATGATAGTGACTTGGTCTTGCCAAGCATTTTGAAAATACTCGTAGATCTAACCTAACCTTTAAAGGTCTTCTCATGAAAGTGGACGTCTTAACAACAAGCAGACAAGACTAAAAATAACAGGCAGTCCACACTACAGCTGATTTTTATTGTACTATCTATGTAGACATATGTACATATGACAAGTGAAACGAGTATTTATACACAACAAAACATATTCTTAATTGAATAATTTTATTGAATTTTCACATCATAGACGAATAACATTGTTAAATGTCAATACAAGTTGTGCAAGCATGGGTGCAGTATTTGAAGTAGTTACAAATGTAGCGAGTAACAAAGGCAACATTCCAAAGTAACTCATTAGCACTGAACTGATGAACAATCTCATTCAATCTACGATGATCTTTAGATTTACACAGTAGGAAATACAAGCAGTAAAAGCCACACCCTCGAGAACCTGCAGACTGTAACTGTTGAACATTGTTAGTGTAAGAGCCAACATAAGACTTTAAATAGTGATCAAATACTCCATCAATTGGTTCTGCTAAACTATCAAACAATTCTGCTCAATTTTCCTTGATATACATCGCAATCCAATGGCGACCTGTGCGTTTTCTAACATCTGTATTGACAACGAGACCAACCCCCTTTCTAAGCATAGAAGGGGAGAGCATGGGTAGAGTGTCTTTCGCATAAACACCTAAAACATGTCTTTGTTAGCTCGAGTCAAACTGTATGGCACACTTCAACTGAGTAGCTTTCATCTCGTCCGGTTACTTCACAAACGCGTTGCGGGCTTGATCGATTTCGAGGATAGAGTTTCTCTGAGTCAAGACAATGCAGTTGAGAGTCTTTGTGATGGCTGATTTGAACTCGAGTTCAAGACTTACATCCCCCGTTTTTACCAGGTTTAGGTATCCAGACTCTGCACACATGTTGTCTATGTTGAAGACAAACAATGCATTCCCCAGGAGAAATTCACTTCTGCTGATACCGTTTCCCTTGTCTTCCTTCCATAAACTCATACCATCTAACATGTTCACATAACTTCCTACATCATCTGCTTCCGTGGGCTGTCCCGGTACACTGACCCCATTGATACAGAGTGTGACCTTTTTAAGCATGGAGGACTTGAAATTGAATGGGTTACCTGTGTAACTTCCGTTTAAGCTGGCACTTTCCACCAATCCGACGATGTATCTGTTAGCCACTGGGTTGGACACGTTGTCAATGGTGTGACTCAGCTGACTGGTAGGAATACTGGTTACTTTGACTTCGCTTTTGATGTAGGGATAGAGCGCATTGTTTTTCTTGAATAGGGTGTTGTGAGCCAAAATCAAAGCGGGGTTGACCTTCACCTTACACACTTGTAGATAGGCATCCATGAGTTGTACTTTGAACGCGTGCCTGGTCACGCTGCTCATCAAACAGAATTTTGGTTCCGATCTGTACATTTTCAATGTCAAGTCCACGTCGTTGATAAGGAGGCGGTTCATGTTAAAAATATCCTCGTAAATCGGTCCAGAGAGGTCAGTTCTTTGCTTCCGTCAAAGAAGTGTGATCGATTGATCATTCCAGAATTGATAGATCCCGTCACGTCGCTACTTTCCAGATCCGCGTTTGATTCGGCGTAATCTTTGTAGAACAACTGGGAGGTTAACTGAGTCTTCTTGACTTCTTCTCCATAGTCCAGTATCACCTGTATGTAACTTTTGTAAGCGTAGTGATTATTGGTGGAAGACACCAACTGATCCTGTAGGTAGACGGCTACCTGTGAGAACAGCCACTGCATGAACAGATTGACCGGGGCCACATTTTCGTCTTTTGCCAGTACTGTGCCAGAAGTTTGGGATACTTTAACTTTGACGTGTAGACGAGTGCGTTTCAGATCAATGTAATCCCCTCCAGAATTTGACACATTAAATTCGAGAGGGGAAGAATCGTTGATTTGACTCAAGGACGTACATTGACGAAATAATGCTTCTGAATTCCAGTCTGATAGGCGGGCATGCTGAATACATTTAAATTTTCCATCACAACCTCTTCAAAGGCTTTGTCGTTGAGCAATGACATGATGGGTTTTTTTTTTTTGGAGTTTTTTTTAACTCTTCTTTTTGTGGTGTTCTAAACAAAGAAATCTTCTGCTTTCACGGGGGTGGTCTTGAGTGCTTTGGCTGTCTTGGAAGGTCTGGTGTTGATAGCTCGACGAATCTTCTTGGTTGTGACAACTTTATTATCTGCTGCTCTTTTTAAAGATCGTTTACGTTTCTGTTTAGCAACTGCTCTCTCCACTGTACTCTGTGACTCCGATGTCACGTGTAGCGTGATTTTCGGTTCTTCCTCAGTCGTGACTGTAGTAGGAATGACCTTAGGCTGGATCTTTCCTCTGACAAGACGAGAACTTCCTGTCATGTGCTTCTCGAAATAATTTTTCCATTTTTCATAATCCGGTATATAGAGAGGTTGAGACTCCATATTTGTTGTTCTTGTTGTTTTCAATCAACAAATGGGTAGCGTCTCAAATGAAGTGTTGCATGTGTTTCCTCTTTCAAGAATGACAATGGTGTGTCGTCGCTCGCTTTTATACAGATTTCTATATCAGGAGACTCTTTAACCTTCACATGAACGTTGTATTCATTAGCAAATGAATAGTAAGGACCGTTCCTGAGGTCAATGGGTCTCAATAAA
Source organism: Gibbula magus (assembly GCA_936450465.1). NCBI lineage: Eukaryota > Metazoa > Mollusca > Gastropoda > Trochida > Trochidae > Gibbula > Gibbula magus. The sequence continues at coordinate 4,301,368 of OW388295.1, read as the reverse complement.
GGTAACTGTCTGTCACCTACTAATGAACTGTCGCACAGATTACATAAAACGTCTACATAAGAATTCTTGACTTTAGTGAGATTCAAGTCACCAAAATTCAATTCTGTTAAAGATACCACCCAGAATCCGTCAAACATTAGTCTTTGGTTGAGTTTTGTTCGGAAATGATAGGATGTGTTGTCTTTGAAGTATGTGGCTTGGGAGTCAGAGCTTTTAAGAAACACATATTTCTCCATAGTTGCACTTATAAGTCTTTCAATTCGCTTTCCTTCACGTATGAGTCAAAAGACTTTGGCCAGCCCAGCCAACGCACCAGGGCATATTTCTTCCCCTTAACCTTTTTAGTTTTCAGAACTTTTTCGACTTGCCACAATGCATCCGGGTCTTTGTTAACCTTTTGAAGCTCATTCGTGTAAAAAGAACCTACCACAGGCTCGTTATGAAAATCTTTCAGTTTGTACTGGGGAAACGACTGTTTCTTGTAACGTCGGTCCACTTTAAACAGCTCTTCAGTCCACCTGAGATCAGCTTCCTTGCTGAAAGGTTTCCTGAGGTATGAGATGCGAACCAGGTCACCCACTTTAAATAAGTATTTTTTTATTTTACGTTTGACCTTTCTCAGAGGTTTCAGGTAGATATGATCCCACACTTTCACTTCGTTGGCTTTAGTGACACGAGCGGGAGATAAATGAGGCAAAGAAGAATGTGTGGTATGATTGTAGTTATACACTAAATCTTGCAGAACAACCAGATATTGTTTGGTGTTGTTATGACTCATGTACCGCGTGATCAGTGATTTTAGTGTCCTGTTAAAGCGTTCTACATAATTACTTTTTATATTTTCATTACGAGCTATGGTAAGTTTTATATTTTCCCTTCGTAGGAATGCCTGAAAAGCCCCTTTGAATTCACTTCCACCATCTACTCGTACTTTCCTAGGACGTCGTTGCTTGAGGATTTGTTTGAAAGCTCTCAAGACTGATTCTGGTCTCTTATTTTCCAACGGTAGAACGAATGCGAATCTTGAAAGAATATCCACAGCTGCAAGCACATATCGCACACCATCATTCCATTTTGCGTACCTAGACATATCTGCTAAATCCACATCGAACATTTCGCTGATAGAATTCACTCTGACCTTCATTCTTTTGAATCTATATTTCACAGGTTAATGTAAACTGTAGGCATCCTGCTTATTCACAAAAGCTTTCACAGACGTCAGTTGAATGTCTGCTTGTTTGTTGAACCTTAACTCACCACGTAGTTTGCTTCCACTGTAGTAACCTCCTGGTTTGCGTGGGTTAAAATGATACTTTTGTAGTGCTTTGTCCGAAGCCAAATTCTTATGTTTTTGAGAATTCATGGTGATGTGATAGGTATTTGAACCAACTAAATGATAAATAACATCAATGTAAAATGAAATATCGTTGTTCAATCAAGAAAGTTCATATAGTTGCTGCTTTTTTACTTGCAGAGTACCCTGGTTCGTTTAAGCACATGGTAATAGGGTCCTCCCCATCGGTTTGGTATGTCAATCCCATTAGCAATGTGATGTTTGAGGTCGTCCATAGCCAGCGTTTTACTTGCATACCAAAATTTACATTGACATTATTGAGTTTCTGACTTTACAGTAGGATGAGCCACAATGACCCACGAATACTCCTTCTCATTCATGACTGAAACTCAGAATGATATATGCTAAACATGATGTCTCATTTTATAACTATCCAGGTATATTCTGTGACATAATAATGAATAACATAAAGTCGTTCATGGAAGCAATACACATTTTATTGAAATATATTGTAAACGTACAGATACATTCAACTATATAAGGAATAACTAATTCGTATTTGCATAAATTAATAAAAGCAGACATTATTCAAATCGTTTTTCTAAAATTAAAATTCTTACTACATGCTGTTTCAATTCCATCAACCACTGAGCCGTTTTCAAGAATGTGTCACGATAGTCCTTACACTGATATGGAACTAAATCGAAGGTAGACACATGTTTCAGAGATGAATCATCAACCAACAGTTCCAACCAGTGATCTAGCACATGGTCCTCGTTGACCTCGTTGACAGCAGCGTTAAAGTATTTGTTGACTTGAGCCTGTTCTGGCATGTGCTGGCAAGTATGAACTTGTTCTTCCTCAAAATTACAACCAAAACATAGTTCCAATGAAAGTCGTTGAATAGTTTTAGCAAGTTCTATAGAGTAACACAAAGTTAGAAGTCTCTCTATATGCTTCACACTATCTGTCATGTCGACTTCGTCAACACAAACTGGTAATTGTCTGTTCTTTTTTATGATGACTCTCTTAGTTGCCCCTGAATCATCTTCAAACTTCCTCTTAGCATCTTTCACACATTCACTGCGAACTAGAAACAGTTCGTTGGACTGTGAAATAATGGACTCTTTCAGACTATGTGGAGTTCTCATCACCTGCTTCCATGAATAGAAGGTGACTCTGCTGTCTGTTTCTCTGTTGAAGATAAAATTCTATGTTCATTGATGATGAACAAAGTAGTTAATGAACAAACTAAAAAACTCTCACTAAGTTCCCAATTAGATTATTGTTTCATAAGTTTTTCTTTGGACTTCAATTCTCATTGGATTAAAGTTTAACAATAACAACAAGACAATTGGTAATAGTTTGATGTGAAAAGAACAAATAACTAACCTTTCTGGGTTTTTAGTTCCCATGATATCTGTTCAGCGAGTTGATATGTTGACACAAGATGAAAGAGCTTGACTTTATAAACTGATGTCTCACTGACTGCTTTTATCAGTCCCTATAAGAACGACCCCCTGTCATTGGTTCATTTTTAAAAACAAAAGTGTAAAAATGGAGCATCATGGGATTTGTTCCTATTGCCCAATCTCATAATCAAATTCCATATCTTAATTTATTTCAAATGTCTGTGATTAATGAGCTTAAATAGCAACGTTTACTCGTTGTTTATTTCCCACATATCTGGCAGGAACTTTCAATTCTTTTAATCCAGCATAGAATTCATCGAATCCTGCTTGGGATGATGAACATTTTGTGAGATATTGTGAATCTTTCACCAGTCTTACAATATTGCTTCTTGGAATCAAATGATCATTATACACCAATCTACCTTTAGCATCCCAAGACAGAATTTTCTCAACCGAATTTCTTTCCAGAAAACGTAAAAGTCTAGCACATCTCCATTGATATTTTTTAGGTACCTTTGCAACGATTTTGTAGACGTTTAATTTCGATCCATTGTCAGAGTTTATGCATTGGTTCATGTTCGTTTTCTTTTAAGTCTTGGATTAGGTAACAAATATCCAAGGCAACTGCTCAGTAATGCTGTCCAAAGATAAGAATTGTTATGTTCAAAGGAGAGATTCACAATACATGTAATGACAACGATGTAGATGATAATAATCTGTGCGAAAAATACTGTTTCTGTTTTCGTTAGCTGTTTGTTCCCAAGTGTCCAAGATTCACTAGCAGAGGGAGTTGGACTTGGAGGTTGTAGCTTCACTGGCTGATTCATTTCTTATTATGACATTAAGAAGATGTTTTTCTCTATTTATATGATGGTTTTTACATTATACTAGCTAATATATACAAATCATTCGACAAAGCTTGATAAGATGGTAAGATTCTATTTTCTTATTCATTTTAAAATTTAGAATTGTTTTAATTAAAACAACATCCATTGAAATAATCATATATACTTAAATCGTACGTTTTCATAATAAGTTTTGTTCAGTGAATATAACGACTTCAACAGTTGGAGTGGCTCACTGTATTTAGGATACGCCTATCACGATGTCACTGAAAATGTTGAGAGGTTGACACTTCATCCCTGACATTTTGACAGGTTTAATGACTTGTCACGTGGTGTCGTGGAGGCTCTCTAGGCCTTGAGCCTCCTAGAGCCTCCTAAAGAGCCTGAAATAGGCTCTTTATTCATAAAAAGACATCTACTGACCTTCAATGTTATATTTAGGTAGCCTAAGTACGCATGCATCCTAAACTTGCTAAATATGTAATGATTCGTTGATATTCATTATTTTACTGGATGGTTATATAATAAAACACGGCTGTGCATCAGTATGATAATCAGTAGATATAGACGGTTTCGTTTCCCCGATCAACGGCTGACAAATGCTCTCTGGTTTGTAACAACCGTGAAAGGCAAGCGACTATGACGTCACTCTTCACTTGTGACGTCACAGTTGTTCTCGGCGGAAACACGATGCTGTTTTTGCTGTTTTATGCAACTGTAATTAATATTTGTAGGAAAATTCGGATACAAAGAACAACTTCCATCCATTTGAGCTATAATAGGGGTAACGTTGTTTTTCTGGGCATTATCATTTGCAGAAGCCCTCGGTCTTTTTCCACTGCCCTCCTTCGTCGGGCAGTTAATTGAAGACCTCTGGCTTCTGCAAATGATAATGCCCTGAAAAAAAAACGTTACTCCTATTATAGCTCAAACGGATGGAATTTGTATTGCCCGTTGCCCTCTGTTTGACTTGTTGCTGTCTGTATTGCTTGTTGCCCTCTGACTTGTTGCTGTCTGTATTGATTGTTGCCCTCTGACTTGTTGCTGTCTGTATTGCTTGTTGCCCTGTGTTTAACTTGTTGTTATCTGTATTGCGTGTTGCCTTCTTTTTAACTTGTTGCTATCTTTATTGCCTGTTGTCGACTGTTTAACTTGTTGCTGTCTGTATTGATTGTTGCCCTCTGTTTAACTTGTTGCTATCTGTATTGCTTGTTGCCCTCTGTTTAACTTGTTGCCCTGTGTTTAACTTGTTGCTGTGTGTATTGCTTGTTGCCCTCTGTTTAACTTGTTGCCCTCTGTTAAACTAGTTGTTGTCTGTATTGCTTGTTGCCCCCTGTTTAACTTGTTGCCCTGTGTTTAACTTGTTGCTATCTGTATTGCTTGTTGCCCTGTGTTTAACTTGTTGCCCTGTTTTTAACTTGTTGCTGTGTGTATTGCTTGTTGCCCTGTGTTTAACTTGTTGCCCTGTGTTTAACTTGTTGCTGTGTGTATTGCTTGTTGCCCTCTGTTTAACTTGTTGCTGCGTGTATTGCTTGTTGCCCTCTGTTTAACTTGTTGCCCTCTGTTTAGCTTGTTGCCCTCTGTTTAACCTGTTGTCGACTGTTTAACTTGTTGCCCTCTGTTTAACTTGTTGCCCTGTGTTTAATTTGTTGCTGTGTGTATTGCTTGTTGCCCTCTGTTTAACTTGTTGCCCTGTGTTTAACTTGTTGCTGTGTGTATTGCTTGTTGCCCTCTGTTTAGCTTGTTGCCCTCTGTTTAGCTTGTTGCCCTCTGTTTAGCTTGTTGCCCTCTGTTTAGCTTGTTGCTGTCTATATTGCTTGTTGCCCTCTGACTTGTTGCTGTGAGTATTGCTTGTTGCCCTGTGTTTAACTTGTTGCTATCTTTATTGCTTGTTGTCGTCTGTTTAACTTGTTGCTGTCTGTATTGCTTGTTGCCCTCTGTTTAGCTTGTTGCTGTCTGTATTGCTTGTTGCCCTCTGACTTGTTGCTGTCTGAATTGCTTGTTGCCCTGTGTTTAACTTGTTGTTATCTGTATTGCTTGTTGCCTTCTTTTTAACTTGTTGCTATCTTTATTGCCTGTTGTCGACTGTTTAACTTGTTGCTGTCTGTATTGATTGTTGCCCTCTGTTTAACTTGTTGCTATCTGTATTGCTTGTTGCCCTCTGTTTAACTTGTTGCCCTGTGTTTAACTTGTTGCTGTGTGTATTGCTTGTTGCCCTCTGTTTAACTTGTTGCCCTCTGTTAAACTAGTTGCTGTCTGTATTGCTTGTTGCCCCCTGTTTAACTTGTTGCCCTGTGTTTAACTTGTTGCTATCTGTATTGCTTGTTGCCCTGTGTTTAACTTGTTGCCCTGTTTTTAACTTGTTGCTGTGTGTATTGCTTGTTGCCCTGTGTTTAACTTGTTGCCCTGTGTTTAACTTGTTGCTGTGTGTATTGCTTGTTGCCCTCTGTTTAACTTGTTGCTGCGTGTATTGCTTGTTGCCCTCTGTTTAACTTGTTGCCCTCTGTTTAGCTTGTTGCCCTCTGTTTAACTTGTTGCTGTCTGTATTGCTTGTTGCCCTCTGTTTAACTTGTTGCTGTCTGTATTGCTTGTTGCCCTCTGTTTAACTTGTTGCCCTCTGTTTAGCTTGTTGCCCTCTGTTTAACTTGTTGATGTCTGTATTGCTTGTTGCCCTCTGTCTAACTTGTTGCTGTCTGTATTGCTTGTTGCCCTGTGTTTAACTTGTTGCTGCGTGTATTGCTTGTTGCCCTCTGTTTAACTTGTTGCCCTCTGTTTAGCTTGTTGCCCTCTGTTTAGCTTGTTGCCCTCTGTTTAGCTTGTTGCCCTCTGTTTAGCTTGTTGCTGTCTATATTGCTTGTTGCCCTCTGACTTGTTGCTGTGAGTATTGCTTGTTGCCCTGTGTTTAACTTGTTGCTATCTTTATTGCTTGTTGTCGTCTGTTTAACTTGTTGCTGTCTGTATTGCTTGTTGCCCTGTGTTTAACTTGTTGCTATCTGTATTGCTTGTTGCCCCCTGTTTAACTTGTTGCTGTCTGTATTGCTTGTTGCCCCCTGTTTAACTTGTTGCTGTCTGTATTGCTTGTTGCCCCCTGTTTAACTTGTTGCTGTCTGTATTGCTTGTTGCCCTCTGTTTAACTTGTTGCTGTCTGTATTGCTTGTTGCCTTCTGTTTAACTTGTTGCTGTCTGTATTGCTTGTTGCCCTCTGTTTAATTTGTTGCCCTCTGTTAATCTTGTTGCTATCTGTATTGCTTGTTGCCCCTTGTTTAACTTGTTGATGTCTGTATTGCTTGTTGCCCCCTGTTTAACTTGTTGCTGTCTGTATTGCTTGTTGCCCCCTGTTTAACTTGTTGCTGTCTGTATTGCTTGTTGCCCTCTGTTTAACCTGTTTCCCTCTGTTAATCTTGTTGCTATCTGTATTGCTTGTTGCCCCCTGTTTAACTTGTTGCTGTCTGTATTGCTTGTTGCCCCCTGTTTAACTTGTTGCTGTCTGTATTGCTTGTTGCCCCCTGTTTAGCTTTTTGCTGTCTGTATTGCTTGTTGCCTTCTGTTTAACTTGTTGCTGTCTGTATTGCTTGTTGCCCTCTGTTTAACTTGTTGCTGTCTGTATTGCTTGTTGCCCCCTGTTTAACTTGTTGCTGTCTGTATTGCTTGTTGCCCTCTGTTTAGCTTTTTGCTGTCTGTATTGCTTGTTGCCTTCTGTTTAACTTGTTTCCCTCTGTTTAACTTGTTGCCCTCTGTTTAATTTGTTGCCCTCTGTTTAGCTTGTTGCTGTCTGTATTGCTTGTTGCCCCCTGTTTGACTTGTTGTTATCTGTATTGCTTGTTGCCTTCTTTTTAACTTGTTGCTATCTTTATTGCCTGTTGTCGACTGTTTAACTTGTTGCTGTCTGTATTGATTGTTGCCCTCTGTTTAACTTGCTGCTATCTGTATTGCTTGTTGCCCTCTGTTTAACTTGTTGCCCTGTGTTTAACTTGTTGCTGTGTGTATTGCTTGTTGCCCTCTGTTTAACTTGTTGCCCCCTGTTTAACTTGTTGCTGTCTGTATTGCTTGTTGCCCTCTGTTTAACGTGTTTCCCTCTGTTAATCTTGTTGCTATCTGTATTGCTTGTTGCCCTGTGTTTAACTTGTTGCCCTGTTTTTAACTTGTTGCTGTGTGTATTGCTTGTTGCCCTGTGTTTAACTTGTTGTGTGTGTATTGCTTGTTGCCCTCTGTTTAACTTGTTGCTGTGTGTATTGCTTGTTGCCCTCTGTTAATCTTGTTGCTATCTGTATTGCTTGTTGCCCTGTGTTTAATTTGTTGCTGTGTGTATTGCTTGTTGCCCTCTGTTTAGCTTGTTGCCCTCTGTTTAGCTTGTTGCCCTCTGTTTTGCTTGTTGCCCTCTGTTTAGCTTGTTGCTGTCTATATTGCTTGTTGCCCTCTGACTTGTTGCTGTCTGTATTGCTTGTTGCCCTCTGACTTGTTGCTGTCTGTATTGCTTGTTGCCCTCTGACTTCTTGCTGTCTATATTGCTTGTTGCCCTCTGACTTGTTGCTGTCTGTATTGCTTGTTGCCCTCTGACTTGTTGCTGTCTATATTGCTTGTTGCCCTCTGACTTGTTGCTGTGAGTATTGCTTGTTGCCCTGTGTTTAACTTGCTGCTGTCTGTATTGCTTGTTATCGTCTGTTTAACTTGTTGCTATCTGTATTGCTTGTTGCCCTGTGTTTAACTTGTTGCCCTGTGTTTAACTTGTTGCTGTGTGTATTGCTTGTTGCCCTCTGTTTAACTTGTTGCTGCGTGTATTGCTTGTTGCCCTCTGTTTAACTTGTTGCCCTCTGTTTAGCTTGTTGCCCTCTGTTTAGCTTGTTGCCCTCTGTTTAGCTTGTTGCCCTCTGTTTAGCTTGTTGCTGTCTATATTGCTTGTTGCCCTCTGACTTGTTGCTGTGAGTATTGCTTGTTGCCCTGTGTTTAACTTGTTGCTATCTTTATTGCTTGTTGTCGTCTGTTTAACTTGTTGCTGTCTGTATTGCTTGTTGCCCTCTGTTTAGCTTGTTGCTGTCTGTATTGCTTATTGCCCTCTGTTGATCTTGTTGCTATCTGTATTGCTTGTTGCCCCCTGTTTAACTTGTTGCTGTCTGTATTGCTTGTTGCCCCCTGTTTAACTTGTTGCTGTCTGTATTGCTTGTTGCCCCATGTTTAACTTGTTGCTGTCTGTATTGCTTGTTGCCCTCTGTTTAACTTGTTGCTGTCTGTATTGCTTGTTGCCTTCTGTTTAACTTGTTGCTGTCTGTATTGCTTGTTGCCCTCTGTTTAATTTGTTGCCCTCTGTTAATCTTGTTGCTATCTGTATTGCTTGTTGCCCCTTGTTTAACTTGTTGATGTCTGTATTGCTTGTTGCCCCCTGTTTAACTTGTTGCTGTCTGTATTGCTTGTTGCCCCCTGTTTAACTTGTTGCTGTCTGTATTGCTTGTTGCCCTCTGTTTAACCTGTTTCCCTCTGTTAATCTTGTTGCTATCTGTATTGCTTGTTGCCCCCTGTTTAACTTGTTGCTGTCTGTATTGCTTGTTGCCCCCTGTTTAACTTGTTGCTGTCTGTATTGCTTGTTGCCCCCTGTTTAGCTTTTTGCTGTCTGTATTGCTTGTTGCCTTCTGTTTAACTTGTTGCTGTCTGTATTGCTTGTTGCCCCCTGTTTAACTTGTTGCTGTCTGTATTGCTTGTTGCCCCCTGTTTAACTTGTTGCTGTCTGTATTGCTTGTTGCCCTCTGTTTAGCTTTTTGCTGTCTGTATTGCTTGTTGCCTTCTGTTTAACTTGTTTCCCTCTGTTTAACTTGTTGCCCTCTGTTTAATTTGTTGCCCTCTGTTTAGCTTGTTGCTGTCTGTATTGCTTGTTGCCCCCTGTTTGACTTGTTGTTATCTGTATTGCTTGTTGCCTTCTTTTTAACTTGTTGCTATCTTTATTGCCTGTTGTCGACTGTTTAACTTGTTGCTGTCTGTATTGCTTGTTGCCCTCTGTTTAACTTGCTGCTATCTGTATTGCTTGTTGCCCTCTGTTTAACTTGTTGCCCTGTGTTTAACTTGTTGCTGTGTGTATTGCTTGTTGCCCTCTGTTTAACTTGTTGCCCCCTGTTTAACTTGTTGCTGTCTGTATTGCTTGTTGCCCTCTGTTTAACGTGTTTCCCTCTGTTAATCTTGTTGCTATCTGTATTGCTTGTTGCCCTGTGTTTAACTTGTTGCCCTGTTTTTAACTTGTTGCTGTGTGTATTGCTTGTTGCCCTGTGTTTAACTTGTTGTGTGTGTATTGCTTGTTGCCCTCTGTTTAACTTGTTGCTGTGTGTATTGCTTGTTGCCCTCTGTTAATCTTGTTGCTATCTGTATTGCTTGTTGCCCTGTGTTTAATTTGTTGCTGTGTGTATTGCTTGTTGCCCTCTGTTTAGCTTGTTGCCCTCTGTTTAGCTTGTTGCCCTCTGTTTTGCTTGTTGCCCTCTGTTTAGCTTGTTGCTGTCTATATTGCTTGTTGCCCTCTGACTTGTTGCTGTGAGTATTGCTTGTTGCCCTGTGTTTAACTTGTTGCTGTCTGTATTGCTTGTTATCGTCTGTTTAACTTGTTGCTATCTGTATTGCTTGTTGCCCCCTGTTTAACTTGTTGCTGTCTGTATTGCTTGTTGCCCCCTGTTTAACTTGTTGCTGTCTGTATTGCTTGTTGCCCCCTGTTTTGCTTGTTGCCCTCTGTTTAGCTTGTTGCTGTCTATATTGCTTGTTGCCCTCTGACTTGTTGCTGTGAGTATTGCTTGTTGCCCTGTGTTTAACTTGTTGCTGTCTGTATTGCTTGTTATCGTCTGTTTAACTTGTTGCTATCTGTATTGCTTGTTGCCCCCTGTTTAACTTGTTGCTGTCTGTATTGCTTGTTGCCCCCTGTTAAACTTGTTGCTGTCTGTATTGCTTGTTGCCCCCTGTTTAACTTGTTGCTGTCTGTATTGCTTGTTGCCCTCTGTTTAACTTGTTGCTGTCTGTATTGCTTGTTGCCTTCTGTTTAACTTGTTGCTGTCTGTATTGCTTGTTGCCCCCTGTTTAACTTGTTGCTGTCTGTATTGCTTGTTGCCCTCTGTTTAATTTGTTGCCCTCTGTTAATCTTGTTGCTATCTGTATTGCTTGTTGCCCCTTGTTTAACTTGTTGATGTCTGTATTGCTTGTTGCCCCCTGTTTAACTTGTTGCTGTCTGTATTGCTTGTTGCCCCCTGTTTAACTTGTTGCTGTCTGTATTGCTTGTTGCCCTCTGTTTAACCTGTTTCCCTCTGTTAATCTTGTTGCTATCTGTATTGCTTGTTGCCCCCTGTTTAACTTGTTGCTGTCTGTATTGCTTGTTGCCCCCTGTTTAACTTGTTGCTGTCTGTATTGCTTGTTGCCCCCTGTTTAGCTTTTTGCTGTCTGTATTGCTTGTTGCCTTCTGTTTAACTTGTTGCTGTCTGTATTGCTTGTTGCCCCCTGTTTAACTTGTTGCTGTCTGTATTGCTTGTTGCCCCCTGTTTAACTTGTTGCTGTCTGTATTGCTTGTTGCCCTCTGTTTAGCTTTTTGCTGTCTGTATTGCTTGTTGCCTTCTGTTTAACTTGTTTCCCTCTGTTTAACTTGTTGCCCTCTGTTTAATTTGTTGCCCTCTGTTTAGCTTGTTGCTGTCTGTATTGCTTGTTGCCCCCTGTTTGACTTGTTGTTATCTGTATTGCTTGTTGCCTTCTTTTTAACTTGTTGCTATCTTTATTGCCTGTTGTCGACTGTTTAACTTGTTGCTGTCTGTATTGATTGTTGCCCTCTGTTTAACTTGCTGCTATCTGTATTGCTTGTTGCCCTCTGTTTAACTTGTTGCCCTGTGTTAACTTGTTGCTGTGTGTATTGCTTGTTGCCCTCTGTTTAACTTGTTGCCCCCTGTTTAACTTGTTGCTGTCTGTATTGCTTGTTGCCCTCTGTTTAACGTGTTTCCCTCTGTTAATCTTGTTGCTATCTGTATTGCTTGTTGCCCTGTGTTTAACTTGTTGCCCTGTTTTTAACTTGTTGCTGTGTGTATTGCTTGTTGCCCTGTGTTTAACTTGTTGTGTGTGTATTGCTTGTTGCCCCCTGTTTAATTTGTTGCTGTGTGTATTGCTTGTTGCCCTCTGTTTAGCTTGTTGCCCTCTGTTTAGCTTGTTGCCCTCTGTTTTGCTTGTTGCCCTCTGTTTAGCTTGTTGCTGTCTATATTGCTTGTTGCCCTCTGACTTGTTGCTGTGAGTATTGCTTGTTGCCCTGTGTTTAACTTGTTGCTGTCTGTATTGCTTGTTATCGTCTGTTTAACTTGTTGCTATCTGTATTGCTTGTTGCCCCCTGTTTAACTTGTTGCTGTCTGTGTTGCTTGTTGCCCCCTGTTTAACTTGTTTCCCTCTGTTTAGCTTTTTGCTGTCTGTATTGCTTGTTGCCTTCTGTTTAACTTGTTGCCCTCTGTTTAGCTTTTTGCTGTCTGTATTGCTTGTTGCCCTCTGTTTAACTTGTTGCTGTCTGTATTGCTTGTTGCCCTCTGTTTAACGTGTTTCCCTCTGTTAATCTTGTTGCTGTCTGTATTGCTTGTTGCCCCCTGTTTAACTTGTTGCTGTCTGTATTGCTTGTTGCCCCCTGTTTAAGTTGTTGCTGTCTGTATTTCTTGTTGCCCCCTGTTTAACTTGTTGCTGTCTGTATTGCTTGTTGCCCCCTGTTTGACTTGTTGCTGTCTGTATTGCTTGTTGCCCCCTGTTTAACTTGTTGCCCTCTGTTTAACTTGTTGCCCTCTGTTTAGCTTGTTGCTGTCTGTATTGCTTGTTGCCCCCTGTTTAACTTGTTGCTGTCTGTATTGCTTGTTGCCCTCTGTTTAACGTGTTTCCCTCTGTTAATCTTGTTGCTATCTGTATTGCTTGTTGCCCCCTGTTTAACTTGTTGCTGTCTGTATTGCTTGTTGCCCCCTGTTTAACTTGTTGCTGTCTGTATTGCTTGTTGCCCTCTGTTTAGCTTTTTGCTGTCTGTATTGCTTGTTGCCTTCTGTTTAACTTGTTTCCCTCTGTTTAACTTGTTGCCCTCTGTTTAATTTGTTGCCCTCTGTTTAGCTTTTTGCTGTCTGTATTGCTTGTTGCCCCCTGTTTGACTTGTTGTCCTCTGTTTAACTTGTTGTCCTCTGTTTGACGTGTTGCTGTCTGTATTGCTTGTTGCCCTGTGTTTAACTTGTTGCTGTCTGTATTGCTTATTGCCCTCTGTTGATCCTGTTGCTGTCTGTATTGCTTGTTGCCCCCTGTTTAACTTGTTGCTGTCTGTATTGCTTGTTGCCCTCTGTTTAACTTGTTGCCCTCTGTTTAATTTGTTGCCCTCTGTTTAGCTTTTTGCTGTCTGTATTGCTTGTTGCCCCCTGTTTGACTTGTTGTCCTCTGTTTAACTTGTTGTCCTCTGTTTAACGTGTTGCTGTCTGTATTGCTTGTTGCCCTGTGTTTAACTTGTTGCTGTCTGTATTGCTTATTGCCCCCTGTTGCTGTCTGTATTGCTTATTGCCCCCTGTTGCTGTCTGTATTGCTTCTTGTCATCTATTTAACTTGTTGCTGTCTGTATTGCTAATTGCCCTCTGTTTAACTTGTTGCTGTCTGTATTGCTAATTGCCCTCTGTTGATCCTGTTGCTGTCTGTATTGCTTGTTGTCCTCTGTTTAACTTGTTGCTGTCTGTATTGCTTGTTGCCCCCTGTTGGACTTGTTGCTATCTGTATTGCTTATTGCCCTCTGTTGATCTTGTTGCTATCTGTATTGCTTATTGCCCTCTGTTGATCTTGTTGCTATCTGTATTGCTTATTGCCCTCTGTTGATCTTGTTGCTATCTGTATTGCTTATTGCCCTCTGTTGATCTTGTTGCTATCTGTATTGCTTATTGCCCTCTGTTGATCTTGTTGCTATCTGTATTGCTTGTTGTCCTCTGTTGATCTTGTTGCTATCTGTATTGCTTATTGCCCTCTGTTGATCTTGTTGCTATCTGTATTGCTTGTTGTCCTCTGTTTAAATTGTTGCTGTCTGTATTGCTTATTGCCCTCTGTTGATCTTGTTGCTATCTGTATTGCTTATTGCCCTCTGTTGATCTTGTTGCTATCTGTATTGCTTATTGCCCTCTGTTGATCTTGTTGCTATCTGTATTGCTTGTTGTCCTCTGTTTAAATTGTTGCTGTCTGTATTGCTTGTTGCCCCCTGTTTAACTTGTTGATGTCTGTATTGCTTGTTGCCCCCTGTTGCTGTCTGTATTGCTTGTTGTCCCCTGTTGCTGTCTGTATTGCTAATTGCCCTCTGTTTAACTTGTTGATGTCTGTATTGCTTGTTGCCCTCTGTTTAACTTGTTGCTGTCTGTATTGCTAATTGCCCTCTGTTTAACTTGTTGCTGTCTGTATTGCTTGTTGTCCTCTGTTTAACTTGTTGCTGTCTGTATTGCTTGTTGCCCTCTGTTTAACTTGTTGCTGTCTGTATTGCTAATTGCCCTCTGTTTAACTTGTTGATGTCTGTATTGCTTGTTGTCCTCTGTTTAACTTGTTGCTGTCTGTATTGCTTGTTGCCCTCTGTTTAACTTGTTGCTGTCTGTATTGCTTGTTGCCCTCTGTTTAACTTGTTGCTGTCTGTATTGCTTGTTGCCCTGTGTTTAACTTGTTGATGTCTGTATTGCTTGTTGCCCCCTGTTTGACTTGGCGCCATCTTTGATGCTTGTCCTTCTTTGCTGAGAGAGATTTCTGCTGTCCTTCTTTAAAATATATGTTTTAAATATGCAATCATACATTTTCACACAAACAAGCGCCGATGCAAGCATAGCCTTCCAATGCATGTTACTTAATTGTTTGTTTTGAGTTGCAAGGGCAGAGGACAAACTGTCTCTGATCCATCAGGTATATTCAATGATAAGTTAGAGCTAACTACCATTTTTTGTGATATGTTTGTTAAAATGTTTCTCATTTTGAAGGGCGAGGTATTTCATGAGCAATCTTGGTCTCTTAGCGGGCTACCTGCTTGTTGAAATCTTACTTGATGCAACAAATGTACCGAACGAGTCATCTTTAAAGGTGTGTTTTTCAGGATATTATGATACCATAGCTTGCATCACCAAGAGGAGAGATGACCATGCCAGATGTATGATTCATCTATTGTGCGCATGCGTCTTTCTCCAAGGTATGATCATCGTTGGATAACATAGTTTGAGCGACCTTATATTTAAGCCATTAACCTTTAACATAGTTTGAGGGACAGTGTATCTACCCTAAACCATTAACATAGTTTGAGGGGAGTTGTAGACAGACAGACAGAAGCTTTATTCTGTATTTCAGGCCAGATGACCAATAGTACAGTTATGGTTTATGGTTGATATTGTACAGTCACGTGGAAAATATATAAATAACATAATGTATTATTTACGTCTCATTTCAAAAATCTTTTTTTAAGCAACATTGACACAGATAAAATTATATTGATATTGCTTGAGTTTAACAAATTGTTCATTAATTGTTCATCTTTATGCACAGTTGAAATCATAGGGAGGTATCTCTTTCTAAGAGGCTGGTACTGATTACAAACAAGAAATACATGAAATTCATTTTCAACACAGCCTTCATTACAATAGTAACATAAACTCTTATTTTTATCTTGTACATTTTTCCTTCTGAGAAAATTCACATTAAAATCATGTAATGATATACGCATTTTACAAAAGGCTCTTCTTAATGTTCTATCCTCTAATTCAGTTACATATTTTTCAGGAACAAGTAATGATTTAATGCTTGAATAGTGACATAGAAATGCTGAAGATGATATATAAAAATGCCAGTTTTGTGAAAATATATCATGCAATCTCTGCTTAAGGATACAAGTAAATCATTTATCATTACCAATATCTTGGGATATCCAAGCAATGGTATCTAAGCTCTAACCCTTAACATAGTTTGAGCGATGTTGTATCTAAGTCAAATACTAGTAAGTTTAACATAGTTTGAGGGACATTGTATCCAACCCTAAACCCTTAACATAGTTTGAGCGATGTTGTATCTAAGTCAAATACTAGTAATTTTAACATAGTTTGAGGGGCGTTGTTTCTAACCCTAAACCCTTAACATAGTTTGAGCGATGTTGTATCTAAGTCAAATACTAGTAATTTAACATAGTTTGAGGGACATTGTATCTAACCCTAAACCCATAACATAGTTTGAGCGATGTTGTATCTAAGTCAAATACTAGTAATTTTAACATAGTTTGAGGGGCGTTGTTTCTAACCCTAAACCCTTAACATAGCTTGAGCGATGTTGTATCTAAGTCAAATACTAGTAATTTAACATAGTTTGAGGGACATTGTATCTAACCCTAAACCCTTAACATAGTTTGAGCGATGTTGTATCTAAGTCAAATACTAGTTATTTTAACATAGTTCGAGGGGCGTTGTATCTAACCCTAAACCCTTAACATAGTTTGAGCGATGTTGTATCTAAGTCAAATACTAGTTATTTTAACATAGTTTGAGGGACATTGTATCTAACCCTAAACCCTTAACATAGTTTGAGCGATGTTGTATCTAAGTCAAATACTAGTAATTTAACATAGTTTGAGGGACATTGTATCTAACCCTAAACCCTTAACATAGTTTGAGCGATGTTGTATCTAAGTCAAATACTAGTAATTTTAACATAGTTTGAGGGACATTGTATCTAACCCTAAACCCTTAACATAGTTTGAGCGATGTTGTATCTAAGTCAAATACTAGTAATTTTAACATAGTTTGAGGGGCGTTGTTTCTAACCCTAAACCCTTAACATAGTTTGAGCGATGTTGTATCTAAGTCAAATACTAGTAATTTAACATAGTTTGAGGGACATTGTATCTAACCCTAAACCCATAACATAGTTTGAGCGATGTTGTATCTAAGTCAAATACTAGTAATTTAACATAGTTTGAGGGGCGTTGTTTCTAACCCTAAACCCTTAACATAGCTTGAGCGATGTTGTATCTAAGTCAAATACTAGTAATTTAACATAGTTTGAGGGACATTGTATCTAACCCTAAACCCTTAACATAGTTTGAGCGATGTTGTATCTAAGTCAAATACTAGTTATTTTAAATTAGTTCGAGGGGCGTTGTATCTAACCCTAAACCCTTAACATAGTTTGAGCGATGTTGTATCTAAGTCAAATACTAGTTATTTTAACATAGTTTGACGGACATTGTATCTAACCCTAAACCCTTAACATAGTTTGAGCGATGTTGTATCTAAGTCAAATACTAGTAATTTAACATAGTTTGAGGGACATTGTATCTAACCCTAAACCCTTAACATAGTTTGAGCGATGTTGTATCTAAGTCAAATACTAGTAATTTTAACATAGTTTGAGGGACATTGTATCTAACCCTAAACCCTTAACATAGTTTGAGCGATGTTGTATCTAAGTCAAATACTAGTAATTTAACATAGTTTGAGGGACGTTGTATATAGGCTCTAAATAGTTAACATAGTTTGAATGATGTTGTATCTAAGTCAAATACTAGTTATTTTAACATAGTTCGAGGGGCGTTGTTTCTAACCCTAAACCCTTAACATAGTTTGAGCGATGTTGTATCTTAGTCAAATACTAGTTATTTTAACATAGTTTGAGGGACTTTGTATCTAACCCTAAACCCTTAACATAGTTTGAATGATGTTGTATCTAAGTCAAATACTAGTTATTTTAACATAGTTTGAGGGACATTGTATCTAACCCTAAACCCTTAACATAGTTTGAGCGATGTTGTATCTAAGTCAAATACTAGTAATTTAACATAGTTCGAGGGGCGTTGTATCTAACCCTAAACCCTTAACATAGTTTGAGCGATGTTGTATCTAAGTCAAATACTAGTTATTTTAACATAGTTTGAGGGACATTGTATCTAACCCTAAACCCTTAACATAGTTTGAGCGATGTTGTATCTAAGTCAAATACTAGTAATTTAACATAGTTTGAGGGACATTGTATCTAACCCTAAACCCTTAACATAGTTTGAGCGATGTTGTATCTAAGTCAAATACTAGTAATTTTAACATAGTTTGAGGGACATTGTATCTAACCCTAAACCCTTAACATAGTTTGAGCGATGTTGTATCTAAGTCAAATACTAGTAATTTAACATAGTTTGAGGGACATTGTATCTAACCCTAAACCCTAAACATAGTTTGAGCGATGTTGTATCTAAGTCAAATACTAGTAATTTTAACATAGTTTGAGGGGCGTTGTTTCTAACCCTAAACCCTTAACATAGTTTGAGCGATGTTGTATCTAAGTCAAATACTAGTAATTTAACATAGTTTGAGGGACATTGTATCTAACCCTAAACCCTTAACATAGTTTGAGCGATGTTGTATCTAAGTCAAATACTAGTAATGTTAACATAGTTTGAGGGGCGTTGTTTCTAACCTTAAACCCTTAACATAGTTTGAGCGATGTTGTATCTAAGTCAAATACTAGTAATTTAACATAGTTTGAGGGACATTGTATCTAACCCTAAACCCTTAACATAGTTTGAGCGATGTTGTATCTAAGTCAAATACTAGTAATTTTACATAGTTTGAGGGACGTTGTATCTAGGCTCGAAAATAGTTAACATAGTTTGAGGAACGTTGTATCTAAGTCAAATACTAGTAATTTAACATAGTTTGAGGGACATTGTATCTAACCCTAAACCCTTAACATAGTTTGAGCGATGTTGTATCTAAGTCAAATACTAGTAATTTAACATAGTTTGAGGGACATTGTATCTAACCCTAAACCCTTAACATAGTTTGAGCGATGTTGTATCTAAGTCAAATACTAGTTATTTAACATAGTTTGAGGGACATTGTATCTAACCCTAAACCCTTAACATAGTTTGAGCGATGTTGTATCTAAGTCAAATACTAGTAATTTAACATAGTTTGAGGGACATTGTATCTAACCCTAAACCCTAAACATAGTTTGAGCGATGTTGTATCTAAGTCAAATACTAGTAATTTTAACATAGTTTGAGGGGCGTTGTTTCTAACCCTAAACCCTTAACATAGTTTGAGCGATGTTGTATCTAAGTCAAATACTAGTAATTTAACATAGTTTGAGGGACATTGTATCTAACCCTAAACCCTTAACATAGTTTGAGCGATGTTGTATCTAAGTCAAATACTAGTAATGTTAACATAGTTTGAGGGGCGTTGTTTCTAACCTTAAACCCATAACATAGCTTGAGCGATGTTGTATCTAAGTCAAATACTAGTAATTTAACATAGTTTGAGGGACATTGTATCTAACCCTAAACCCTTAACATAGTTTGAGCGATGTTGTATCTAAGTCAAATACTAGTTATTTAACATAGTTTGAGGGACATTGTATCTAACCCTAAACCCTTAACATAGTTTGAGCGATGTTGTATCTAAGTCAAATACTAGTAATTTAACATAGTTTGAGGGACATTGTATCTAACCCTAAACCCTTAACATAGTTTGAGCGATGTTGTATCTAAGTCAAATACTAGTAATTTAACATAGTTTGAGGGACATTGTATCTAACCCTAAACCCTAAACATAGTTTGAGCGATGTTGTATCTAAGTCAAATACTAGTAATTTTAACATAGTTTGAGGGGCGTTGTTTCTAACCCTAAACCCTTAACATAGTTTGAGCGATGTTGTATCTAAGTCAAATACTAGTAATTTAACATAGTTTGAGGGACATTGTATCTAACCCTAAACCCTTAACATAGTTTGAGCGATGTTGTATCTAAGTCAAATACTAGTAATGTTAACATAGTTTGAGGGGCGTTGTTTCTAACCTTAAACCCATAACATAGCTTGAGCGATGTTGTATCTAAGTCAAATACTAGTAATTTAACATAGTTTGAGGGACATTGTATCTAACCCTAAACCCTTAACATAGTTTGAGCGATGTTGTATCTAAGTCAAATACTAGTAATTTAACATAGTTTGAGGGACATTGTATCTAACCCTAAACCCTTAACATAGTTTGAGCGATGTTGTATCTAAGTCAAATACTAGTAATGTTAACATAGTTTGAGGGGCGTTGTTTCTAACCCTAAACCCATAACATAGCTTGAGCGATGTTGTATCTAAGTCAAATACTAGTAATTTAACATAGTTTGAGGGACATTGTATCTAACCCTAAACCCTTAACATAGTTTGAGCGATGTTGTATCTAAGTCAAATACTAGTTATTTAACATAGTTTGAGGGACATTGTATCTAACCCTAAACCCTTAACATAGTTTGAGCGATGTTGTATCTAAGTCAAATACTAGTAATTTAACATAGTTTGAGGGACATTGTATCTAACCCTAAACCCTAAACATAGTTTGAGCGATGTTGTATCTAAGTCAAATACTAGTAATTTTAACATAGTTTGAGGGGCGTTGTTTCTAACCCTAAACCCTTAACATAGTTTGAGCGATGTTGTATCTAAGTCAAATACTAGTAATTTAACATAGTTTGAGGGACATTGTATCTAACCCTAAACCCTTAACATAGTTTGAGCGATGTTGTATCTAAGTCAAATACTAGTAATGTTAACATAGTTTGAGGGGCGTTGTTTCTAACCTTAAACCCTTAACATAGTTTGAGCGATGTTGTATCTAAGTCAAATACTAGTAATTTAACATAGTTTGAGGGACGTTGTATCTAGGCTCGAAAATAGTTAACATAGTTTGAGGAACGTTGTATCTAAGTCAAATACTAGTAATTTAACATAGTTTGAGGGACAGTGTATCTAACCCTAAACCCTTAACATAGTTTGAGCGATGTTGTATCTAAGTCAAATACTAGTAATTTTAACATAGTTTGAGGGGCGTTGTATCTAACCCTAAACCCTTAACATAGTTTGAGCGATGTTGTATCTAAGTCAAATACTAGTAATTTAACATAGTTTGAGGGACATTGTATCTAACCCTAAACCCTTAACATAGTTTGAGCGATGTTGTATCTAAGTCAAATACTAGTTATTTAACATAGTTTGAGGGACATTGTATCTAACCCTAAACCCTTAACATAGTTTGAGCGATGTTGTATCTAAGTCAAATACTAGTAATTTAACATAGTTTGAGGGACATTGTATCTAACCCTAAACCCTTAACATAGTTTGAGCGATGTTGTATCTAAGTCAAATACTAGTAATTTTAACATAGTTTGAGGGGCGTTGTTTCTAACCCTAAACCCTTAACATAGTTTGAGCGATGTTGTATCTAAGTCAAATACTAGTAATTTAACATAGTTTGAGGGACATTGTATCTAACCCTAAACCCTTAACATAGTTTGAGCGATGTTGTATCTAAGTCAAATACTAGTAATTTAACATAGTTTGAGGGACATTGTATCTAACCCTAAACCCTTAACATAGTTTGAGCGATGTTGTATCTAAGTCAAATACTAGTAATTTAACATAGTTTGAGGGACATTGTATCTAACCCTAAACCCTTAACATAGTTTGAGCGATGTTGTATCTAAGTCAAATACTAGTAATTTTAACATAGTTTGAGGGGCGTTGTATCTAACCCTAAACCCTTAACATAGTTTGAGCGATGTTGTATCTAAGTCAAATACTAGTAATTTTAACATAGTTTGAGGGGCGTTGTTTCTAACCCTAAACCCTTAACATAGTTTGAGCGATGTTGTATCTAAGTCAAAAACTAGTAATTTAACATAGTTTGAGGGACATTGTATCTTACCCTAAACCCTTAACATAGTTTGAGCGATGTTGTATCTAAGTCAAATACTGGTAATTTAACATAGTTTGAGGGACATTGTATCTAACCCTAAACCCTTAACATAGTTTGAGCGATGTTGTATCTAAGTCAAATACTAGTAATTTTAACATAGTTTGAGGGACGTTGTATCTAGGCTCTAAATAGTTAACATAGTTTGAGGGACATTGTATCTAACCCTAAACCCTTAACATAGTTTGAGGGATGTTGTATCTAAGTCAAATACTAGTAATTTTAACATAGTTTGAGGGACGTTGTATCTAGGCTCTAAATAGTTAACATAGTTTGAGGGGCGTTGTATCTGAGCTCTAACCCTTAACATAGTTTAAGGTACATCACCCACACACAATTTATATGTAAGTCTATAAACATACCCCACACACAATATATGTAAATCATTTTACATAACCAACACACAATGTATATGTAAGTATTTACTCATGTCCCAAACACAATGTATATGTAAGTGTAAAACATACCCTACATACATATTAAGGTATGTACACACACCCACACACAAGTGACAATACATATTTAAATATTTACACATACTCACACACAATACATATTTAAGTATTTACACATACTCACACACAATGCATATGTAAATATTTACACATGCCCAACACACAATACATATTTAAGTATTTACACATACTCACACACAATTGACAATACAAATTTAAATATTTACACATACTCACACACAATACATATTTAAATATTTACACATACTCACACACAATACATATTTAAATATTTACACATACTCACACACAATACATATTTAAGTATTTACACATACTCACACACAATACATATTTAATTATTTACACATACTCACACACAATACATATTTAAGTATTTACACATACTCACACACAATACATATTTAAGTATTTACACATACTCACACACAATACATATTTAAGTATTTACACATACTCACACACAAGTGACAATACATATTTAAGTATTTAAGCATGCCTCACAAACAATGTATATGTAAGTATTTACACAAACCCACCCACAATACATATGTAAATAATTACACATGCCCAACACACAATGCATATTTAAGTATTTACACATGCCTCACCCACAATGTATATGTAAGTATTTACACAAACCCACCCACAATGCATATGTAAATATTTACACATGCCCAACACACAATGCATATTTAAGTATTTACACATGCCTCACCCACAATGTATATGTAAGTATTTACACAAACCCACCCACAATACATATGTAAATAATTACACATGCCCAACACACAATGCATATTTAAGTATTTACACATGCCTCACCCACAGTGTATATGTAAGTATTTACACAAACCCACCCACAATGCATATGTAAATAATTACACATGCCCAACACACAATGCATATTTAAGTATTTACACATGCCTCACCCACAATGTATATGTAAGTATTTACACAAACCCACCCACAATGCATATGTAAATATTTACACATGCCCAACACACAATGCATATTTAAGTATTTACACATGCCTCACCCACAATGTATATGTAAGTATTTACACAAACCCACCCACAATACATATTTAAATATTTACACATGCCCAACACACAATGCATATTTAAATATTTACACATGCCTCACACACAATGAATATGTAAGTATTTACACATGCCTCACACACAATGGTATGAAGTAAAGTATGAATTATATTCAATTTTCTATTGCCACATGAATAGTACTGTGGTGCAGACGCGTGCTGATGAGTAATACTTGATTTAAATTTTGAAACTGTTTTAGACTGACGATGGGTGGTTGGTAGAACGTTCCAAGAACATATTGTTGATCGGAAGAAGGAATTGTTTGAATGTTTCAATCTTGAGTAAGGAGTAGAAATGTTTTGGGAGTTCTGAGGAAGAAGATCAGCAAGGTATTGAGGAGCTAATACATAATTCATTTTTTACATCAAACTGAGCTTTCTTTTTATCCGACGTTCTTATAACGTTTCCCAACCAGTTTCAAAATACAGAAATGTGTGTGATGTGTACTTTTGTAATCCAGTAACTATTCTTGCTGCTTGTAGTTGAATTCTTCTAACTTGTTTGTACACCCGTCCCAGACTTCGCATGCGTATTCAAGATGTGGTCTAATAAACATTACATATATTTTATTTATGGTTTCTTTGCATAGTAAATATTTTAACAGTCTCATGGAGCATACCATTTTTGATACACGTTTTATAATAACATCAATATGGTCTGCCCATTTTCCATTACTCGCTAACGTTACTCCTAAATGTTTATGTGTCTCAACCATGTTTATTTCAACACCATCAAAGGATAGCTGTGGCCTATTAACATTGTTTTTTTTAAAAATAGAAAACACAATAGCTTGAATTAGCTTCAGTCTTGTCTGGGTTGTACTTGATAAGCCATTTTGTACCCAACATATTCAATTTACATAAGTTAGAGTTTAGTTTTCTTTCTAAGAGTTTATAAACTAGTGAAGAATAACCTAACGATGAGTCATCAGCAAAAAGTCGAGTTAAACAATCTAATTCATCAGCAATATCATTGATATAAACAATGAATAACAATGGGCCAAGCACTGAACCCTAGGGAATAGCGTTGAGTACTTTCGATGTAGAGATGACTCCATTTACAAACACGCTTTGACTGCGATTACTTATGTAACTAGCTAACCAGTCCAATAACTGACCTTTTACACCCTATTTTTCAAGTTTCAACAATAAACCTTTCTGCCAAACTCGATCAAATGCTTTAGATACATCACAAAAAACCCAAAAACATTGATGATATAGTTCAATTAATTGATGTACAGTTGAATGTCCAGGCTGGAACCCAGACTGATATTTTAAAATAATTGAATAAATATTTGAAAACAACTCTTTCAAAAAGTTTACCAACACAGCTGATAAGAGATATGGGTCTATAATTCGATGCTAAGGTTTATCTCCTTTTTTGAATAGAGGCATAGCAGGTGTAACTTTCCACTCAGATGGATTCACACACGATTGCAATGTCATGACTAACTGAGGATACACCATTTTTCAAGAGCTAATGGCTTATCCTGTCAGGTCCAGAAGCCTTTTTTACATGTAAACATTTTATAATACCTTCAATTTCCCCTTTAGTTACTGTAAGGGTGTCAAATACAGCACTTGTTCTTTTTTCTGAAGTTTGGAAGACGTGTATTGTGATTATCTAATGTTGAAATTGATTGGAAATACTTATTCAATCTTTCTGCTTTTTCAAAATCAGAAAAACAAGTTGGATTTTCTTGGTCATTGTTACATTTGAGAGGAGGTATGCAGTTATTCGATTCAGATTGCTTTACTATGTAGCGTAACAGTTTCCAATAAGAACTTTTACTTTCAACATACGAGTCAAGAAGCACATTGTCCACATTTGCATAAAAACTTTCTTTTGCATAGTACTTCATATTATTTACTTTCTATCGCTGTTTTTTTGAATTTCATGATATCAGATAAATTCTTAGTTCTATTCGCCTTTTTACGTAAGCTGTCTCTTTTCCTGCACTCTCTTCAAAACTTTGAATCAAACCAGGGTTTGTCATTTGGTCGTATCGTGACTTTCTTTGTGGGAATACATGATTTTATAAATGAATTTAATTTATTGTAGAATGTATCACATGTTTCATTGACACCATCACAATTTGAAAATAGTTCAGTCCAGTTTGTTTCATTTATGCGCTCATTCAACGATGTATAATCGCCTTGATTATAACATAATATATCTCTAATATATGCCATTTTAGTATTAACAGAAGTGGTAATTGTTACGTAAGTACCTGTGTGATCACTTATTGCACTATTAAACTCTGTAACACCGCAATCAGTGTTATTGACATCTTCATTGATTATAATAGGATCTAGAAGAGTTGTCTGACTACAAACTTATTTAAATTAAGTAATTCTATATCTAACAAACAATATCATAGAATTTTTTAATCTGACAAGACCTCCTGAATAAGTTGTATTTTCCTGTCATTTAAGGAGATTTCACGGCCGCTGACCAGTCTCACTCTAGATCTTGTAGGAGAGCCGGCGGATGGACGAACGAAAAACATGGGGAAAACTCGTTCTGTGAAGATCTGATCAACTTTCCCCAAGATTTCGCCTCTCTCCACATCAATGAAGCCGACTCTACCTCGACCCACATCCAGCACGAGACCAAACTTGAAGGTGATCTCTTCAAAAGATGTGGGTAGAGGCAAAGTGACACACTGACCAACCTGATCTTTCCTGTCCCCCTGATCTGGCCCTCTCCACACCTTGATACAAGGATGATCGTCGTGACGGGGACATCCGCCCTCCACAGATACACAGACAGATCTGGGGAGGTGAGAAACACAGAGCCACGCATCAAGATAATCCTCCTCAACCACTCCAATCTGCAGCAGTGGCCCGATTCCCTCCCTCCATGTTTGACTGGAGTGTGTCTCCCAGTACGTGGGGAGGGAGAAAGGGGACGGAGAGAGAGGGACGGGGACGGGGCTGCTACAGGTCCCAAAGAACCACCTGAACTGATTCGGTCTGTCTCTGTCTCCACTCAGCGCCATGTTTGTCAGCTCCTTGTTGAAATCTTCGACTTGAAGATCTTCGTAAACTCTCTCGGAGCTGAGAGTCATGGCGGGAGCTGCAAATATACAACTTTGTTGTTATCTAAACATATACAAATGGCTTCTTGAAATGTTTTTTTATCATTTTAGAGACTTTGATGATAACATATTTGATAATTGTAACATTGTAGTTTGCATATCAAACTAACAGTTATTGAAATAAGCTGAATTCTTAGAGCTGGCGGTTCTGTAAAAAAACCCACTTTTTGTAAACCAAAGATATACAAATGTCATCTTAAAATGTTGATTTTAGTACGTTTTTGATTAACGTCATTATTTGTAATCACCCTTGATAACTTACCGAGGCCAATTGAGTCTCTCTCAATTAATCACTCGACCAATATAACACAGTAATATGAATAGAGTTACCTCCCCACACCCTCGCTCCCCGCTAGGTGGTTTACCCAGTGACATCACTCTTTTCTCCTTGAGCCTAGACTCAGGCAGCTCTCAGACTCTCAGGACAGTCGGTGGGAGGGATATACAGACCAGTTATCAATGCTGAGTATAAATAATGACGTTTAATCAAAAACGTACTATCATTTACATACTCAAGTTGATAACTCACCGTAGCCAGCATGCAACTGAAGGAGGTGGGCTGCGAGACAACACGAGAGCAGAAGGAGTAACTCTCCCCCCGAAGGGAGAATGGGCGACTGGATGGATCGAAGGTCCGAATGCTATGACTACCCGGTGCCACAATGACACAGGGTTAAGAGCCGTAATCCTTAGCGACTAATACATGGCGACTTGGGGAACCGTGACTGACATGATGTCAAACCACTTCTCCTCGCAGAAGGCTGCGAAGGAGCTCCACTGGAAGTCGTAGAGCTTCCTAGTGGATTGCCTTTGAGAGGTAGCAACGGTTTGGGCCACCGCCTCCGAATAGCTGTGGTGTCTCATTCCCTTTTTGAGACAAACCAAGTGTTGTAGACGAAGAACTTGAGCTTGGTTGCTCCTTAGAAGGTCCAATCTGAGCGGAAATATGAACCGGTTCCTGCCTGCATAGCCTCCTGAGAGGACACTGAGGAGAAGGCATAAAGAGGTCTATGTGCGACCTTCTGAATTGAAGGTATAGACTCTCGAACACTCTCGGATGCAGCATCCACTCCGTTGCCGGAGACTTTTCCGGGCAAGACAGAGCGTCTGCTTGAACGTTCTTGGCTCCCGGGATGTGCACTGCTCCAATGGAGAGGTTGGGACTGTCTACAAAACGAACCAGCTCTATCACCAGCTGCAGAATGGAGTCTGCCCTGGTCGACCCCTGCTTGTTGATCGCCCAAGCCACTGTCGAGGTTCTATATTCCGGCACTGGGATCTCACCTGGGATAGATCTGTCTCTGTGTCCGGTTAGGGCGTTGAGGGTTTACGTGCAGCATACTCACAGGCCGAGAAATAGCAGGCATTGTGTGTTCTTGCCTCACTCGCCGAGGAGCACGAAAGAGCTGGACAAGCGAGCGTTGGGTGTATACCTGAGGTCAGCAGTCATCGACGCGTACAAGGCCGCTGACCTGCCACCCCTGTCGCGTTCCAACCCACATGAGATCTGAGCAGTCTCAGGCACGATGGCATTCCACCGTAACAGTTTTCTTTATACTTCGCTTTTGCCTCCGTGCAGTGGGATTCTAGTCATAGTAGTCTAGTCAACAGATAGGTATTTAAATAATAGTTCATTTTTGATTAAACGTAATTATTTATACTTCTGCCCATCCATCCTGCCCATCCTCCCCGCTTGGTCCATCTTTTTATCCTTTTATGGGCCTGTTGGAGTGACGTCACTAGATCACTGACTTACCACCCTTGGAGAGGGATTTTACGCATCCCCAACTCCATGGTTTGAAGTTTCGTCTGTGATAAGGTTGAAATAAAGCATGCCTAGAGGAGGTAGGTTTAGTAGGTCTAGTCAAATGGTAAGTATAAATAAATAAGTTTAATCAAAAACGTATTTTTAAAACTGAAAGTATAACCGTTTGATAAATCTACAGTGTTAGTTCACACTGTGTAATAACATTGGATGTTTATGATTGACGTCACGTCATAATGATTAAATATAACGTCACAGTATTAGATCTGTAATCGCAATTGTATCTAATTTATTGTGGTGTTCGTGCTTTTGTAAAAGAAAAAAAATATCAGGGAGATAAATGTTATTTTGAGCTTTCCCCGCATTTTGTTGTAAACCAGTGTTTTAATATAGACACCTGCTATTTAACAGTAAATATCAATTAGATCCCGCTTTTCGAAAAATAATAATGTAATTATAGTTTGCTAACTGGTGAGAGACTGAATTTTCTCATTTAGAGAAAAATATTCTCACTCCTGCACTTTGATATCACTTTTGCAAAATAGTGAACATATCATGGATGGGATGACGTCATATTTACAATGATATGACGTCACTTCTACAATCAACGATGGGTCATCGCCATTGCTAATTGACAGTACAAACCTTTCTATTTTAAATGTATATGAAAAAAAAGAATAGTTTGTGTTTTCAGTGTGAAATCACTTATCTCTCATCAGGGTAGGTTCACCCGGGCCTGTGTCTTTACCACGTCACTCGATGAGAGTTAAATGTAATCACACTGAAAACACAAAATATCCTCTATGACTTCAATCGTCTTAATATAGCCAACGATCAACTACTCAACAACTACTCAAAGCCAACGGCAGAGGAACCAGCACTGCAAGCCCCAACCCAAGAGGATGCATCTTCAAAATTCCATGTCATTGTGGCCAAGAGAACATCGGAGAAACGCTACGACCTATCAACACAAGGATCAAGGAACACCAAGCGTCCGTCAACAGATTTGACCAGAAATCCGCCCTATCTTAGCATACCCTGAAAAACAAGGATCACATCATCAATTGGGAAACTACCCAAGTCCTGTCAACCAACAACAACTGGCGCCAACGAAAACTCCAAGAAGCGATTGACATTCGAAGGGAACACCCTGCAATAAACCGCGATCAAGGCATCTTCCTACCATGTGCTTGGGATTCACTTATCAAGAACTTCTATCTCCTGTCGGAGGAAATATCCGAGGAGTACCAAACCAAATCCATGTATCCCTACCATTCATCCACTCCTGTCGGAGCAATTATCCGAGGAGTCCCCACCAATCAACACCTATCATCTCCAATCAACACGCAACAACTTCAAAGCCACTCACACCAACAATTGGCCCCTGTTCCAATCAACTGTAATTATTGTTTGTTTTACAATTTCAATAAAGCCAATTGGCCTCCGTCGTTTCATCATGTGTGTTTATTTACATATTCAATAAAGCCTACAGGCCATTGTTTATCCACCACTTAAGTACTTACTTCCCTCATGTTTGTATTGCAAATCATCTTTGTATACCATTCTCATGTTTTACCCCTCTCATGTTTGTATTACAAATCCCCACTGTATACCATTCTCATGCATGTTAATCTCCCTGATCGAGTTTCCTCACCATTGTTTTGTTTGCTATATAAATGTATCATGTTTTGTTATTTCCTTACATTCCACCTGATTAAGGAGTGAGTATGTACTCCGAAACGTAGTGTATTTTCACTTTAAAGAAGTTGTTATCCAGAACATCTTCCTGTTCTTATGTATACCACTTCTAAATGCCCTTCAAAGACCCCGTAGCCAACATTGTTTTTCCAAATAAGTTCAGAATTATAATACCTTTTAGTAACATATTACACATCTATCTTCTGTCACCCCAACCGACATACCCCTAACCAACCGCAACTCCATTCACCCACCTCCAGCCACTGACATTTATCACATGTACTCATAGCGGAACTGTGGACACTTCAAAGAATGGCAAAACCAATTCGGACTTGCAATAGATTTTGAACATGAAATAGTTCCAAACACAAAAATGTTCATTGTGCATATATAAAGAATCTCACCCAGTTGTACTGATATCAACTTGATATATATTAATATAAATAATAAATTATATATAAATTAGTTGATGATGATGCATGAAATTTTTTTAAGAATACTTCAGAAAATATTGCACATATGTTTTTTTTACTGTGAATTTGTACTTTTGGCATGATTTGGAACTTTTTCTAAATTACATCTTCAATGTAATATTACTTTTACAAAATTGATAGTGATGTTTGGACTATGCTCAAACAGTGAAATACTTAATCATACCATTCTTCTAGCCAAAATATTTATTTATATTTCAAATATTAAGCAACGTGCTTTATCTTCTGAAGGTGTCCTTAACAACTTAAGCTAACATGCATGATAAAAACATTTATAGCCAGGAAAAATAACAGATAAGGTCCCTTCACTGGGAAGTGGAAACAACTGACTTATACTCAACAATGAGGGAAGCGCTCATAAAATACCTTAACCCAAGTGTCCATCTTTCAACAATCTTGCTTATACATTGAATTATACATGTACATGTACTGATATAAGTTGCCTCTATGACCATCATTATGCATTGCTTGTACTCTACCTCTTAACATGTCCTCTACTTCTGAATTGAAATGGAATAAAAAAAACCCCTAAAACCGGAATGGTCAATCAACTCAGAATCGCACGTGAGCTACAAGTCTAGCTCTCACCCTGAAGAGTTCCACAAACTTGCTGCTATAAATACGTCACAACAATTTCTTTCTGTGTGGATCGTTTTCTATGGTTTTCTATCTGCTTTTTTTCCGATTGTCATTTGAGACCTTTTACCCTCCAACGGAACAATATATTGTATAAACTTTAATAACAAATGACAAATTTGAAAAAAAAACCTAATATGCAAAATGTGCTTCAGGGTCTTTAAGGGCATCTCATATCTGAAAAGAAGACTGGTTGGCGTGCTTTATCGTAGAAAACAAAACATTGCAGAAATGCGCATCTATCTTATGCTCCCTGCTATGTTTTATTCTACGATAAAGCACGCACACGTATTTTATTTCTTAAATACAATGGCGTCAAGTATAAAGTTTTTAGTATTGTAAGTTGCAGCTCGTTAAAGCCTTGGGGTGTCATATAGTTGATGATGGCAGAGCAATGTGCAACATCTAATGTCAACATGACAATTCCCCTAGGTTATCTCCCACAAGCTGTGAAATACAATTTGCATGACACATTGTTAACTCACGAAGGCCATGCCCATTTAAACATACGATCAGCATTAATCCGTATTTAAACCGACCTAGAGTATATGTTTGGACACAAGCTTCTATCAAAATTACTTGATTTATGATTCTGCAGCTGACGAGTTCAATAGTAATATTAATATATGTGTTGTTAATGATAGTATTGTAGTAGAATTCAACAATGTTGATCTTGCTATTTAAGTAAACCATTTACCTTTCACAACGATCCACCTGTCCCCTTGTTTCAACCTGCAGAGCACTAGGTCAGGAGATCTCTCTATCATCCCGTCTCTCCAGGGTAGACTGTCATCTGATCAACATTCAACAGCATTACATTCCAAGTTCAGAAACAGTGTACATTTAAAGTTTCAACTCACAAAATTTGTGTTCAAACACAAATTTTCAACAGGGATTAATTCTGATTGATATGAGTTCATATAAGTCAAGGTGTTAGTTTTAATCATACCTTTTTGTAATATTGTAATCAGTATCACCCTCTGCGGGTTTACAGTTCTCAAAGCAATGTTTTACATAACTTGCAAATCTCGTCAATATTTCATGAGGATGAAATAGTTTAACCGTTTGAAACTGTTCCCATCCCATACCTCTGTGACTGTTCATACCTTCATGCATACACGCAATTGATGACATTTCAAATAAAACTGACCGCGTTTTTTCACAGAAATATACAGATTTAATCACAATGATTACGAGGAATTGGAAATTTCGCAGACATATAGGGCATCATGCAAGTGTCTTTTTGGAAGGTCATTATCCTGTATTAGAAATTAACAATGCATTTTGCGTTTGTGTTTATTCCCAATGGAGGATATTTACAACCCCAAAACATATCATGATGATATCTTGATGAAAAATAAAAATCCCAAATGATGTTCAAAGACCATCATTCATCAATGTATGAATTCATGTTTCTAGAAATGTCTGTGACATCAAAAATACAACATCCTCATGGACTACTGCAGAAAGCAAGTGTTTTGTTTTGTTTGGATTTTTCGGTCTAAAACACTATGGTTAATATTTTAACTTCGTTTGTGCCAAGATAACAACAACGTATTTGACATATTCCCACATATACACACTACTTTCTACTACAACTACTCAATCAGTTGTGAAAATACAATATGATAATCATCTTGATACACAGTAAAACCCTCAAACATATCATATTTTATAACATGACATGCTGGCATTTTAATTTTCTAAAACAATGTTAGTATTTTAACTGTGATGGCACGACACTTTAAGGATGTGTCTGCCGGAAATACAGGAATATTAACTATCGTTTGATTGTTAAATACAGGAAATTACCTTCGTCAGTGAGGTAGTCCAAGGGTGTGTATCCGAGAGCATTTTCTTTCTTCATGTCGGCTTCAGGGATCTGCTTCAGCTGCTGTTGTAATACCACAGCACTGATTCCTTGCCTCCTACACAGGAAGTGAAGCGGTGTGTTTCCGTACATGTCGGCCTTGTCTTCCTGATGGATCAATGTTAGAATATCCTTTATCTGAAGTGATCCCCTGCAAAGGACATGAAGTGGTGTTATTCCATTGTCATCTCGTTTGTTTATGTCTCCCTTTGCTGTGTTGACAATCTGGAGGACTACATTAAATCCGACGTTTGTATTGGCACACACATAATGCAGTGGTGTGCTTCCATGTTCATCACCTTTATTGAAGTCCCCTCTCCCTTCCCTGATCACTACATCTACAGTGTCCGGTTGAAGACCCGAGTATGCACAGAGATAATGCAGTGGGGTACTCTTATTTTGCTCACATTGGCTAAGGTCACCTTTACCTTCAGTGATGAGCCACGTGATGTCTCCTGCAGTCAGTGGTTGACATTTGAATAGATAGTGAAGAGGTGTGTGTCCACACTGATCACGGATGTTAACATCTCCTCTTCCTTCAGTGATAAATAGTCGTATAGTGTCCATGACCTCACGTTGATGATCCTCATCCGAAGCAGAGTTCTTGACCAGGACAAGATAATGCAGTGCCGTTCTCCCTCTCTCAACCTGTATGTTCACGTCCCCTTTCCCTTCAGTGACGATCAGTCGTATAGTGTCATTGACCACACGCTGTTGATTGTAATCAGCAGCAGTAGAGTACTTGAGCTCGCAAAGATGATACAGTGGTGTTCTCCATCTCTCATCATGTATGTTCACATCAGCTCCAGCCTTCACTAAAACCTGTATAGCAGTCATAAGTCCACTCTTCACAGCTGTCCACAACATGGTTTTTCCATCCTCTCCTGGTTGGTTGATTGATCGTTTGTTCTTAAACAGCAAAGTAGTAAAGGATGTGTGAATGAGTTAAACTCTTTACATCTGGGCCTTTGATTAAGTTTTCATTAATGTTAATGTAATGTAAATAGTTGTGGTATATATAAAACTATAAAACCCTAGATTTTCCCCAAACCCCGGCTTTGCTCAAAACCCTAGCTCTACCCCAAACCCTCGCTCTAACCAAACATTAGCTCAACCAACAAGAAAAAAGTGAGCATGGCTCACATACCCCCGCCATCCGCTAACCGTCCACTGAGAATTATAGATGTGAAGGGTACTATGTTTAAAAAACAGCTTCAAGCATAATAATATTTTCCAAAAAAATTTTGGGAACTGGCTTTGTTATTACAAAATTTCATTCACCCAGATGTAAAATTTTTCTGGTAACTTAATTTTTTGAGCATCACACCGGTAATTTGTACTAAGTTCAATTACAGATTCAAGGGCTTCATAACTCCATAAAAAGTAATATTTCGGAACTGGACTGTGAACTCTATGAAGAGTTTCATCTGGACTACCTACATGTTAAATTTCATTCACCAAGATGTAATAGTTGCCGAGAAAACTCCCAATTGGAGCATCACAGCTCTTTTGGTACAAAGTTCAATTTCGGATTCAAGGGCCATAACTCCGTAAAAAATAATATTTCGGAACTGGTTTTCGAACTCAATAAAGAGTATGGTCATGAGTACAACCAAAATTCCATTCACATAAGTTCAACAGTTTCAGAGAAAACTTGTCCCGATTTAACACAATAAAACAATAAAACAATAAAAGTCCAAAAAGTGACGTTTCCATGGAAACGACAGAAAATTTAAAATTGTCTGTGCACGATCGGAAGAACATGATTAACAACTGTACAAAGTTTGGTTGATGTACCTTTGACGGTTTTTGAGAAAATTTACCGGACAGAAAACGGACCGACTGCTATATACCCCCGCTTACTTCATAGCATTAGCCGAAACCCTAACTCTATCCAAAACCCTAGCTCTACCCCAAACCCTAGATCTTAGCTCGACCGAAACCCTATCTACCCCAAACCCTAGCTCTACCCCAAACCCTAGTTCTATCTCAAACCATAAATCTATCACAAACCATATCTCTACCCTAAACCCTAGCTTTCCCCTTAAACCTAGCTCTACTCCAAACTCTAACTCTACTCCAAACTCTAACTCTACCCCAAACACTAGCTTTACCCCAAACCCTAGCTCTACCACAAACCCAAGCTCTACCCCAAACCCAAGCTCTACCCCAAACCCTAGCTCTACCCCAAATCCTAACTCCATCCCAAACTCTAGCTCTACCCCGAACCCTAGCTCTAACACAAACCCCAGCTCCACCCCAAATCCTAGCTCTATCCCAAACTCTATCTCTATCCCGAACCCTAGCTCTAACACCAACCCCAGCTCCACCCAAAATCCTAGCTCTACCTCTAACACTAGCTCTACTCCAAACCCTAGCTCTATCCCAAACCAGAGCTTTACCTAAAATCCTAGCTCTACCCAAAACCCTTGCTTTACCTCAAACCCTAGATCTACCCCAAAACCTAGCTCTACTCCAAACTCTAGCTCTACCACAAACCCCAGTTCTACCCCCAACCCTAGCTGAACCCCAAACCCTAGCTGTACCCCAAACCTTAGCTCTGCCCCAAACTCTAGCTTTGCAGCAAACCCTAGGTCTAACCCAAACCCTAGCTCTACTCCAAACCCGAGCTTTACCCCATACCCTAGCCTTACCCCAAACTCTATCTCGACCACAAACCCCAGCTGTACCCCAAATCCTAGCTTTATCCCAAACCCTAGCTCTACTCCAAACCCTTGGTCTACCCAAATCCTAGCTCTACCCCAAACCATATCTCTGCCCTAAACCCTAGCTCTACCCCAAACCCAAACTTTACCCCATACCCTATCTCTACCCAAACCCTAGCTCTATCCCAAATCCTAGCTTTACCCAAAACCCTAGCTCTACCCCAAACCCTAGCTCTACACCAAACCCTAGCTCTTTCCCCAACCCTAGCTCTATCTCAAAACTAGCTTTGACCAAAACCCTAGCTCTATCCCAAACCCTCTTTCTTTATCCCTAACCCAAGCTGTACCCAAAACCCTAGCTCTTCTCAAAACCATAGCTCTACATCAAACCTTCGTTCTAACTCGAAATCTAGCTCTATCCCAAACCCTAGCTTTACCCCAAACCCTAACTCTACCCAAAACCCTAGCTCTACCCCAAACCTTAGCTCTACACAAAACTCTAGCTCTATCCCAAAACTAAGCTCTACCCCTAACCCCAGCTCTAGCTCTACCCGTAACCCTAGCTTTACCCCAACCTCTAGTTTTCCCCCAAACCCTAATCAGTGAAACAAGTACAGTAGAACATTGACAACAACCCAGATCAGTCAGTATTCAAGTATAATACAATCAACAATAGTTTGGTCAGTTGGAAAAAAAGAGTAAATCATTGACAAAGATCTAGATCGGTTGCATTTTGGTAAACTCTGCACACAAAAAGGTGAATATTTAACCACATACAAGAATGTAGTGAATATTAAAATT
The DNA here is from genome assembly GCA_936450465.1 of Gibbula magus. Taxonomy (NCBI): domain Eukaryota; kingdom Metazoa; phylum Mollusca; class Gastropoda; order Trochida; family Trochidae; genus Gibbula; species Gibbula magus. The sequence goes on along the minus strand of OW388295.1, from coordinate 4,265,468 downwards.
AAATACCAATATTTTTCTTAAAGAAGTATGTTTTTCACACTAAGAGAAGGCCAGATCCGTTGGTGTTCTCTTTACAAATTAATTTTGGAACAGTCAAATTCTATTAATCAACATCTACAACAATACAAATGATAGCTAATATGTAAAGATATCATGATTTACCTTCTTGTAATATTTGTGGGTACTGCAGGAGACAAGTACTTCACAGAATTCTCTGCTCTCACAAAGTCGTTGTGTAAATACAGAGTAGTCTCCCTCTAGTATCTCCCCTCTGAATCTCTTTTCTAAAGCTGCCAGTACTTTAGGGATTGGTTTGACGATTATGTAACACGGAGCTCTGTTTCTATCTTCTTCATCAGATGTTGAGATGAGCATCTTCTGTCGTATAACAGAGAGAGGTGCATACTGAACACAGTATAGAGGGTCAATATCATTGATGACATTCAGTACACTCTCATAAACGGATGGATGAGCAAAGTGACAGATTCCATTCCTCCACACAGTAATATAGCTGCCTTCTTGCTCCTTCTCTACTTGAAGAAGTGCATGTCTCCTGTTCTCATCCTCTATGGTATAAACATCAAACGCCCCATCGTTCTTTATCATCATCCGGAACAAGTCCTTACAGTTGTCTTTGTACAGAACCGTTGTAGTCCAGTCCAAGAATTTAAGAGGAGATTCAAAGAATTCTTCAATATCCACGTTAAAGTTTTTTCTCAGCATTGAATACAACTTGCAACAGTGGGGGAACCCATGTGCTATGTTTTTGTTGGAAACCTTCCTTTTGAGTTCATGATCTACTGTCACATGCTCACGCTCTAGATGGTATTCAAGGATATTCAACCGTTCTTCTGGAATATTCCGTTCACTAAGGTCCACAACACATTTCAGGTCAAATATATTTTCAGTTAATTGTCCAAGGTTCATTCTAGATTCATTCATGACGTTTTTTCTGCCCACAAAGATGATATGAGTTTTAGTTTTGTCATTTTCCTTGAAGTTAAATATTTTTCTGATTACATCTAACCAGTTATTAATCAGCTTTTGGTCTGCAAGAAATGCACCGAATCTATCGTCAAACATGATGACACTGTCTTCTTCTATGTCTGCTATCTGATCATACTCTTCAGGTTTGTAGATTGTGAAGACTTTGACATTCTTCTTCAGGAACTCCTTCAGCACGAGGTATCCCAGAGTTGTCTTGCCGTCCCCAGCATTCCCTGTTATTGTGATCCAGTGCTGACCTGTATTCATCTTGTTTACCACAACATCTAGAGCAGATACTCGAACCATCCCTGCAATCTTCAAATCTATTTCTTTCTTGGTTCTTTCTGCGAACATGAAAGATAATTATTTATTTTTTGAATAACTGCTGTCTGTTTCTTAACTACCTGTTATCATATGTGCTAATATATTCAGTAATTTTGAAGTCGGTTTTTAACAAATTGAGCTGTCAGAATAATCATTCAGGGAGCAGAATGATAATGTTACTTCATGGCATCATTGAATGTTTCTGTTTAATCAGGAATTTAGTTTGCTTATATTGTAAAATGGCGGTACAGCCTTTCAATTCATTAAGGTCTATAGCATTTTGATAATAAAATTGTCGAATTTATCATTGATATTTAAAAGAAATAATAAGTGTCTAATTCAATGTATTTTTACATTACACTGATTTCATTACACTACAGGGCACTTGACATAATTTGCAAAATGATTTGATGTTTAAATTATGAATGTTTGTACCAAAAAGTTTCTTCTGCTGGTCTGGTTCGTTCACTGAAAAATAAAAAGTATTGCATTCAGTTATAATCTAACTGCTAATTGTAATCTTTATATGAATATTAATCATGATTAAAGTTCAAATAACCAAGTTTGCTTGATTAGATTTCAGTAATATGACTTGCATCTATCATTAAATATCATCATTGCATTATATTGAAATTTAATCATATGATGGGTTAAATAATTATTACATGAGTCACTGATAATTTACATAACCCTTTTTTAAATGAACACTGCCAATAGCATATTAAGTACATCTTATTTCTATTATTTTTTGTTCTTATAAAGAAAGGCGGCCACTATTGAATGTATTCACGTATTTAACTAATGTCCAAGTGCTCAATGTTTGAAAATTTGTCAAACAAGCTTAACTGGATCACAACTTCTTTATTGTGAACATAATCAATGTTTCAGAGTATGTAATACTAGTGCCTAGCATGAACTCAGAAAATCTGTCATCCATAAATCTTGTTATCTGATGTATTCCACATAACTCTTTTCAAGGGCAATGGATAGGATTGTGGTTAGTGCCTTCAACTTCAGACCATAAGATCAATGTTCGAATCCCGGCAGGTAACTTTGTGTGCTGTAGGGAACCGTTCTACAATCAGTTAGTAGAGTGTAATGCTTCACTGAATTCTACTTCAAGACTGTGCTAGTGTGCTTTCTTCCAGAAATCATACTTGCAGCTGTGATATATGTGAATTTCTCTTGAAAGCCGCATTAATCTTCAAATCACCTCACCACCACCTAAATGACACTCAAACATACCTATCTTGTTCCCCATCCATCCATAGTTAGTTGCAGCAGTATACGATGTGCCAACAGTTCCACCTGCACATCCCGTCACCACGTTGACGTTCTGCTGTGCTTCTGAGAAAACAAAAATAAGAACACATTTCTTCAGCCGTCAAAAGGAAGAGCATTCAGGCTTTCTACAGTCATTGACAAGTCGCTTCAACTTCACTGCACGATTTTAACTAATAACAATTGCTTTCAAATATTTCTGTGAATCTTTCAAATAATTGTCTATTGAAAACTCCTATTTCGTACAATAATATAACATGCAAACTAGCAAATTAAATTTTTCAAACCTTAGTGTTATGTAGGTACCTTATTAAAATCTGTCAATTTAACCATTATATACATTTTTGATGTTAGTTATTCAATCTACCTTTGGTTTTTTTCCTTGGTGGCTCTTCCCCTGTCTCCCTCCCTCCATCTTTAGCCTGGTCTTCCATCTGAAATGATACTGTTTTAAAGAACGGTCACATTTCTTTCAGTAGATCATGATAAGAAAGACAGAAGAATAACTGATATGATATGATGGGTTCTGTCGCTCATTTATTTGTTTTCAAATAATTGAGATGGTTTATATTAGATGGGTATGATCTCCAAGTTGAAAGCCTATAATATCAAATAAACAGTTTGCAGTTTCACAAATACCTCCTAAATTTAGGAGGTCGTAGCACATACGAGCTAGTTTACGACCTTCTGACGATATGGCTTACGACCGTTTCACAACTGGACTTAATTCCATGTCGCACTTGTTGCTTATCAACATATGATCTCGGGAGAACGGGCACCTGAGAACACACTTATACATAGTGTACCATGTCCATTACCCATTGCATTTATCAAAATTTAAGTCTGATGAATAAATTATCAATTATATGTAATTCTATACACCAAAAACGTTGATTAAACACATTGATTTAGATTCTCAAAGAACAATACTGTAACTTAATATAAACCAAAAAAATGGATTAAAACATACAAATTCAAACTGTACCAATTGCGGGTTGAAACATGGTGTACAGCAGGAGTCTCACCATGCAACTCACGTTAGACGTGGAGAGTAAATATAAATCAAGCCACAGTGCACTGACTTCCAGTTACAATCGAATCAAATATAAACACGTACAAATCGACGTTAAGAGTACCACTAACTTGGATATCACATGGACAGCATCAGTAGAAACCAATCGACGTTAAGAGTACCAATAACTTGGATATCACATGGACAGCATCAGTAGAAACCAATCGACGTTAAGAGTACCAATAACTTGGATATCACATGGACAGCATCAGTAGAAACCAATCTACGTTAAGAGTACCAATAACTTGGATATCACATGGACAGCATCAGTAGAAACCAATCTACGTTAAGAGTACCAATAACTTGGATATCACATGGACAGCATCAGTAGAAACCAATCTACGTTAAGAGTACCAATAACTTGGATATCACATGGACAGCATCAGTAGAAACCAATCGACGTTAAGAGTACCAATACATTGGATATCACATGGACAGCATCAGTAGAAACCAATCGAGGTCTTCGACAGTTATTTGCTTATCACAGAAAATATGCAGAAATATAAGTTGCCTTCGAGTCAATTGCTTTGGAAAAGTCATTGGTCATAAACATGGTGTTTTCAGACTTGTATGAACTTTGTTAAAATGGGAAATTCATTCTTTTATTTCAAATACTAAATTTAACATTGTACAAAACTTGAAGATACGTTTAAAGGGGCAGTAGCACGTTTTTTGGGTGAAATAAGTCGATGAAATGTATTTGAAAAATAATATCATCAAAAGTTAAAGACCCTTCTCTCTTAGGGAAATCAAGTTTAAAATGATACATGGTTCCATAATGCCATGGAAATCGTTTTTGTCATTCGAAATAATAAAATGTGTTCATCAAATAAAATAAAATGGCCGCCCTGCAATTTTTGCTTTATACACAAAGCCGTTATTACCACTACGGATAATGTGTTGGTGTAACTAAATGAAATAAAATTTGCAAAAAACGTGCTACTGCTCCTTTCGCAAGTCTCCACACCCTCTTGTATGTTGGCACTCTTTATCCGTGTTCTACTGTATGTCACCAGTCACCATACCCTCCTGTATGTTGGTACTCTTTATCCGTGTTCTACTGCATGTCACCAGTCATCACACCCTCTTGTATGTTGGCACTCCTTATCCGTGTTATACTGTATGTCACCAGTCATCAAACTCTTCTGCATGTGGGTACTCTTTATCCGTGTTCTACTGTATGTCACCAGTCACGAAACCCTCCTGCATGTGGGTACTCTATATCCGTGTTCTACTGTATGTCAACAGTCATCATACCCTCCTGTATGTTGGCAGTCATTATCCGTGTTCTACTGTATGTCACCAGTCATAATACCCTCCTGTATGTTGGCACTCCTTATCCGTGTTCTATTGTATGTCAACAGTCATCATACCCTCCTGTATGTGGGTACTCTTTATCCGCGTTATACTGTATGTCACCAGTCATAATACCCTCCTGTATGTTGGCACTCCTTATCCGTGTTCTACTGCATGTCACCAGTCATCATACCCTCCTGTATGTGGGTACTCTTTATCCGCGTTATACTGTATGTCACCAGTCACCATACCCTCCTGTATGTGGGCAATCTTAATCCGTGTTCTACTGTGTGTCACCAGTCATCATACTCTCCTGTATGTGGGCACTTTTAATCCGTGTTCTACTGTATGTCACCAGTCAGTATACCCTCCTGTATGTTGGCACTCCTTATCCGTGTTCTACTGTATGCCACCAGTCATCACCCTCCTGTATGTTAGCACTCTTTATCCGTGTTCTACTGTATGTCACCAGTCACCATACCCTCCTGTATGTTGGCACTCCTTATCCGTGTTATACTGTATGTCACCAGTCATCATACCCTCCTGTATGTTGGCATTCCTTATCCGTGTTCTACTGTATGTCACCAGTCATCACCCTCCTGTATGTGGGCACTCCTTATCCGTGTTCTACTGTATGTCACCAGTCATCACCCTCCTGTATGTTAGCACTCTTTATCCGTGTTCTACTGTATGTCACCAGTCACCATACCCTCCTTATGTTGGCACTCATTATCCGTGTTCTACTGTATGTCACCAGTCACCATACCCTCCTGTATGTTGGCACTCATTATCCGTGTTCTACTGTATGTCACCAGTCAGTATACCCTCCTGTATGTTGGCACTCCTTATCCGTGTTCTACTGTATGTCACCAGTCACCATACCCTCCTGTATGTTAGCACTCTTTATCCGTGTTCTACTGTATGTCACCAGTCACCATACCCTCCTGTATGTTGGCACTCCTTATCCGTGTTCTACTGTATGCCACCAGTCATCACCCTCCTGTATGTTAGCACTCTTTATCCGTGTTCTACTGTATGTCACCAGTCACCATACCCTCCTGTATGTTGGCACTCCTTATCCGTGTTATACTGTATGTCACCAGTCATAATACCCTCCTGTATGTTGGCACTCCTTATCCGTGTTCTACTGCATGTCACCAGTCATCATACCCTCCTGTATGTGGGTACTCTTTATCCGCGTTATACTGTATGTCACCAGTCACCATACCCTCCTGTATGTGGGCAATCTTAATCCGTGTTCTACTGTGTGTCACCAGTCATCATACTCTCCTGTATGTGGGCACTTTTAATCCGTGTTCTACTGTATGTCACCAGTCAGTATACCCTCCTGTATGTTGGCACTCCTTATCCGTGTTCTACTGTATGCCACCAGTCATCACCCTCCTGTATGTTAGCACTCTTTATCCGTGTTCTACTGTATGTCACCAGTCACCATACCCTCCTGTATGTTGGCACTCCTTATCCGTGTTATACTGTATGTCACCAGTCATCATACCCTCCTGTATGTTGGCATTCCTTATCCGTGTTCTACTGTATGTCACCAGTCATCACCCTCCTGTATGTGGGCACTCCTTATCCGTGTTCTACTGTATGTCACCAGTCATCACCCTCCTGTATGTTAGCACTCTTTATCCGTGTTCTACTGTATGTCACCAGTCACCATACCCTCCTTATGTTGGCACTCATTATCCGTGTTCTACTGTATGTCACCAGTCACCATACCCTCCTGTATGTTGGCACTCATTATCCGTGTTCTACTGTATGTCACCAGTCAGTATACCCTCCTGTATGTTGGCACTCCTTATCCGTGTTCTACTGTATGTCACCAGTCACCATACCCTCCTGTATGTTAGCACTCTTTATCCGTGTTCTACTGTATGTCACCAGTCACCATACCCTCCTGTATGTTGGCACTCCTTATCCGTGTTCTACTGTATGCCACCAGTCATCACCCTCCTGTATGTTAGCACTCTTTATCCGTGTTCTACTGTATGTCACCAGTCACCATACCCTCCTGTATGTTGGCACTCCTTATCCGTGTTATACTGTATGTCACCAGTCATCATACCCTCCTGTATGTTGGCATTCCTTATCCGTGTTCTACTGTATGTCACCAGTCATCACCCTCCTGTATGTGGGCACTCCTTATCCGTGTTCTACTGTATGTCACCAGTCATCACCCTCCTGTATGTTAGCACTCTTTATCCGTGTTCTACTGTATGTCACCAGTCACCATACCCTCCTTATGTTGGCACTCATTATCCGTGTTCTACTGTATGTCACCAGTCACCATACCCTCCTGTATGTTGGCACTCATTATCCGTGTTCTACTGTATGTCACCAGTCAGTATACCCTCCTGTATGTTGGCATTCCTTATCCGTGTTCTACTGTATGTCACCAGTCACCATACCCTCCTGTATGTTAGCACTCTTTATCCGTGTTCTACTGTATGTCACCAGTCACCATACCCTCCTGTATGTTGGCACTCCTTATCCGTGTTCTACTGTATGTCACCAGTCACCATACCCTCCTGTATGTTAGCACTCTTTATCCGTGTTCTACTGCATGTCACCAGTCACCATACCCTCCTGTATGTTGGTACTCTTTATCCGTGTTCTACTGCATGTCACCAGTCATAATACCCTCCTGTATGTTGGCACTCCTTATCCGTGTTCTACTGTATGTCAACAGTCATCATACCTTCCTGTATGTGGGTACTCCTTATCCGTGTTCTACTGAATGTCACTAGTCATAATACCCTCCTGTATGTTGGCACTCCTTATCCGTGTTCTACTGAATGTCACCAGTCATAATACCCTCCTGCATGTTGGCACTCCTTATCCGTGTTCTACTGAATGTCACCAGTCATCATACCCTCCTGTATGTTGGCACTCCTTATCCGTGTTCTACTCTATGTCAACAGTCATCATACCCTCCTGTATGTTTGCACTCCTTGTCCGTGTTCTACTGAATGTCACCAGTCATAATACCCTCCTGTATGTGGGTACTCTTTATCCGTGTTCTACTGTATGTCACCAGTCATCATACCCTCCTGTATGTTGGTACTCTTTATCCGTGTTCTACTGTATGTCACCAGTCATCAAACCCTCCTGTATGTGGGCACTCCTTATCCGTGTTCTACTGTATGTCACCAGTCACGAAACCCTCCTGTATGTTGGCACTCTTTATACGTGTTCTACTGTATGTCACCAGTCACCATACCCTCCTGTATGTGGGTACTCTTTATCCGTGTTCTACTGTATGTCACCAGTCATCACCCTCCTGTATGTGGGCACTCTTCATCCGTGTTCTACTGTATGTCACCAGTCATAATACACTCCTGTATGTTGGCACTCCTTATCCGTGTTCTACTGTATGTCACCAGTCAGTATACCCTCCTGTATGGTGGCACTCCTTATCCGTGTTCTACTGTATGTCACCAGTCATCAAACCCTCCTGTATGTTGGCACTCTTCATCCGTGTTCTACTGTATGTCACCAGTCAGTATACCCTCCTGTATGTTGGCACTCCTTATCCGTGTTCTACTGTATGTCACCAGTCATCATATCCTCTTTATGTTGGTACTCTTTATCCGTGTTCTACTGTATGTCACCAGTCATCACCCTCCTGTATGTTGGCACTCCTTATCCGTGTTCTACTGTATGTCACCAGTCATCAAACCCTCCTGTATGTGGGCACTCCTTATCCGTGTTCTACTGTATGTCACCAGTCAGTATACCCTCCTGTATTTTGGCACTCCTTATCCGTGGTCTTCTGTATGTCACCAGTCATCATACCCTCCTGTATGTTGGTACTCTTTATTAGTGTTCTACTGTATGTCACCAGTCAGTATACCCTCCTGTATGTTGGCACTCCTTATCCGTGTTCTACTGTATGTCACCAGTCATCATACCCTCCTGTATGTTGGTACTCTTTATCCGTGTTCTACTGTATGTCACCAGTCAGCATACCCTCCTGTATATTGGCACTCCTTATCCGTGTTCTACTGTATGTCACCAGTCACCATACCCTCCTGTATGTGGGCACTCCTTATCCGTGTTCTACTGTATGTCACCAGTCATCACCCTCCTGTATGTGGGCACTCCTTATCCGTGTTCTACTGTATGTCACCAGTCAGTATACCCTCCTGTATGTTGGCACTCCTTATCCGTGTTCTACTGTATGTCACCAGTCACCATACCCTCCTGTATGTGGGTACTCTTTATCCGTGTTCTACTGTATGTCACCAGTCATCACCCTCCTGTATGTGGGCACTCTTCATCCGTGTTCTACTGTATGTCACCAGTCATAATACCCTCCTGTATGTTGGCACTCCTTATCCGTGTTCTACTGTATGTCACCAGTCAGTATACCCTCCTGTATGTTGGCACTCCTTATCCGTGTTCTACTGTATGTCACCAGTCATCAAACCCTCCTGTATGTTGGCACTCTTCATCCGTGTTCTACTGTATGTCACCAGTCACCATACCCTCCTGTATGTGGGCACTCCTTATCCGTGTTCTACTGTATGTCACCAGTCATCAAACCCTCCTGTATGTGGGCACTCCTTATCCGTGTTCTACTGTATGTCACCAGTCAGTATACCCTCCTGTATGTTGGCACTCCTTATCCGTGGTCTTCTGTATGTCACCAGTCATCATACCCTCCTGTATGTTGGTACTCTTTATTAGTGTTCTACTGTATGTCACCAGTCAGTATACCCTCCTGTATGTTGGCACTCCTTATCCGTGTTCTACTGTATGTCACCAGTCATCATACCCTCCTGTATGTTGGTACTCTTTATCCGTGTTCTACTGTATGTCACCAGTCAGTATACCCTCCTGTATATTGGCACTCCTTATCCGTGTTCTACTGTATGTCACCAGTCACCATACCCTCCTGTATGTGGGCACTCCTTATCCGTGTTCTACTGTATGTCACCAGTCATCACCCTCCTGTATGTGGGCACTCCTTATCCGTGTTCTACTGTATGTCACCAGTCAGTATACCCTCCTGTATGTTGGCACTCCTTATCCGTGTTCTACTGTATGTCACCAGTCATCATACCCTCCTGTATGTTGGTACTCTTTATCCGTGTTCTACTGTATGTCACCAGTCAGTATACCCTCCTGTATATTGGCACTCCTTATCCGTGTTCTACTGTATGTCACCAGTCACCATACCCTCCTGTATGTGGGCACTCCTTATCCGTGTTCTACTGTATGTCACCAGTCATCACCCTCCTGTATGTGGGCACTCCTTATCCGTGTTCTACTCTATGTCACCAGTCAGTATACCCTCCTGTATGTTGGCACTCCTTATCCGTGTTCTACTGTATGTCACCAGTCACCATACCCTCCTGTATGTGGGTACTCTTTATCCGTGTTCTACTGTATGTCACCAGTCATCACCCTCCTGTATGTGGGCACTCTTCATCCGTGTTCTACTGTATGTCACCAGTCATAATACCCTCCTGTATGTTGGCACTCCTTATCCGTGTTCTACTGTATGTCACCAGTCAGTATACCCTCCTGTATGTTGGCACTCCTTATCCGTGTTCTACTGTATGTCACCAGTCATCAAACCCTCCTGTATGTTGGCACTCTTCATCCGTGTTCTACTGTATGTCACCAGTCAGTATACCCTCCTGTATGTTGGCACTCCTTATCTGTGGTCTTCTGTATGTCACCAGTCATCATACCCTCCTGTATGTTGGTACTCTTTATTAGTGTTCTACGGTATGTCACCAGTCAGTATACCCTCCTGTATGTTGGCACTCCTTATCCGTGTTCTACTGAATGTCACCAGTCATCAAACCCTCCTGTATGTGGGCACTCCTTATCCGTGTTCTACTGTATGTCACCAGTCAGTATACCCTCCTGTATGTTGGCACTCCTTATCCGTGGTCTTCTGTATGTCACCAGTCATCATACCCTCCTGTATGTTGGTACTCTTTATTAGTGTTCTACTGTATGTCACCAGTCAGTATACCCTCCTGTATGTTGGCACTCCTTATCCGTGTTCTACTGTATGTCACCAGTCATCATACCCTCCTGTATGTTGGTACTCTTTATCCGTGTTCTACTGTATGTCACCAGTCAGTATACCCTTCTGTATATTGGCACTCCTTATCCGTGTTCTACTGTATGTCACCAGTCACCATACCCTCCTGTATGTGGGCACTCCTTATCCGTGTTCTACTGTATGTCACCAGTCATCACCCTCCTGTATGTGGGCACTCCTTATCCGTGTTCTACTGTATGTCACCAGTCAGTATACCCTCCTGTATGTTGGCACTCCTTATCCGTGTTCTACTGTATGTCACCAGTCACCATACCCTCCTGTATGTGGGTACTCTTTATCCGTGTTCTACTGTATGTCACCAGTCATCACCCTCCTGTATGTGGGCACTCTTCATCCGTGTTCTACTGTATGTCACCAGTCATAATACCCTCCTGTATGTTGGCACTCCTTATCCGTGTTCTACTGTATGTCACCAGTCAGTATACCCTCCTGTATGTTGGCACTCCTTATCCGTGTTCTACTGTATGTCACCAGTCATCAAACCCTCCTGTATGTTGGCACTCTTCATCCGTGTTCTACTGTATGTCACCAGTCAGTATACCCTCCTGTATGTTGGCACTCCTTATCCGTGGTCTTATGTATGTCACCAGTCATCATACCCTCCAGTATGTTGGTACTCTTTATTAGTGTTCTACTGTATGTCACCAGTCAGTATACCCTCCTGTATGTTGGCACTCCTTATCCGTGTTCTACTGAATGTCAACAGTCACCATACCCTCCTGTATGTTGGCACTCATTATCCGTGTTCTACTGAATGTCACCAGTCAGTATACCCTCCTGTATGTTGGTACTCTTTATCCGTGTTCTACTGTATGTCACCAGTCACCATACCCTCCTGTATGTTGGCACTTCTTATCCGTGTTCTACTGAATGTCACCAGTCAGTATACCCTCCTGTATGTTGGTACTCTTCATCCGTGTTCTACTGTATGTCAACAGTCATCACCCTCCTGTATGTTGGCACTCCTTATCCGTGTTCTACTGAATGTCAACAGTCACCATACCCTCCTGTATGTTGGCACTCATTATCCGTGTTCTACTGAATGTCACCAGTCAGTATACCCTCCTGTATGTTGGTACTCTTTATCCGTGTTCTACTGTATGTCACCAGTCACCATACCCTCCTGTATGTTGGCACTGCTTATCCGTGTTCTACTGTATGTCACCAGTCAGTATACCCTCCTGTATGTTGGCACTCTTCATCCGTGTTCTACTGAATGTCACCAGTCAGTATACCCTCCTGTATGTTGGTACTCTTCATCCGTGTTCTACTGTATGTCAACAGTCATCACCCTCCTGTATGTAAGCACTCTTTATCCGTGTTCTACTGTATGTCAACAGTCACCATACCCTCTTGTATGTGGGCAATCTTAATCCGTGTTCTACTGTATGCCACCAGTCATCAAACCCTCCTGTATGTTGGCGCTCCTTATCCGTGTTCTACTGTATGTCACCAGTCAGTATACCCTCCTGTATGTGGGTACTCTTTATCCGTGTTCTACTGCATGTCACCAGTCAGTATACCCTCCTGTATGTGGGAACTCTTTAGTAGTGTTCTACTGAATGTCACCAGTCACCATACCCTCCTGTATGTTGGCGCTCCTTATCCGTGTTCTACTGTATGTCACCAGTCAGTATACCCTCCTGTATGTTAGCACTCTTTATCCGTGTTCTACTGTATGTCACCAGCCACCATACCCTCCTGTATGTGGGTACTCTTTATCCGTGTTCTACTGTATGTCACCAGCCACCATACCCTCCTGTATGTGGGTACTCTTTATCCGTGTTCTACTGTATGTCACCAGTCACCATACCCTCTTGTATGTGGGCAATCTTAATCCGTGTTCTACTGTATGCCACCAGTCATCAAACCCTCCTGTATGTTGGCGCTCCTTATCCGTGTTCTACTGTATGTCACCAGTCAGTATACCCTCCTGTATGTTAGCACTCTTTATCCGTGTTCTACTGTATGTCACCAGCCACCATACCCTCCTGTATGTTGGCACTCCTTATCCGTGTTCTACTGTATGTCACCAGTCATCAGCCTCCTTATGTTGGCACTCTTTATCAGTGTTCTACTTTATGTCACCAGTCACCATACCCACCTGTATGTGGGAACTCTTTATTAGTGTTCTACTGAATGTCACCAGTCACAATACCCTCCTTAGGTTGGCACTCTTTATGCGTGTTCTACTGTATGTCAACAGTCATAATACCCTCCTGTATGTTGGCACTCTTTATCCGTGTTCTACTGAATGTCACCAGTCATAATACCCTCCTGTATGTTGGCACTCCTTATCCGTGTTCTACTGCATGTCACCAGTCATCATACCCTCCTGTATGTTGGCACTCCTTATCCGTGTTCTACTCTATGTCAACAGTCATCATACCCTCCTGTATGTTTGCACTCCTTGTCCGTGTTCTACTGAATGTCACCAGTCACCATACCCTCCTGTATGTTGGCACTCCTTATCCGTGTTCTACTGAATGTCACCAGTCATAATACCCTCCTGTATGTGGGTACTCTTTATCCGTGTTCTACTGTATGTCACCAGTCATCATACCCTCCTGTATGTTGGTACTCTTTATCCGTGTTCTACTGTATGTCACCAGTCATCAAACCCTCCTGTATGTGGGCACTCCTTATCCGTGTTCTACTGTATGTCACCAGTCACGAAACCCTCCTGTATGTTGGCACTCTTTATCCGTGTTCTACTGTATGTCAACTGTATGTCACCAGTCATCAAACCCTCCTGTATGTTGGCACTCCTTATCCGTGTTCTACTGAATGTCACCAGTCATAATACCCTCCTGTATGTGGGTACTCTTTATCCGTGGTCTTCTGTATGTCACCAGTCATCAAACCCTCCTGTATGTCGGCACTCATTATCAGTGTTCTACTGTATGTCACCAGTCATCAAACCCTCCTGTATGTTGGCACTCCTTATCCGTGTTCTACTGTATGTCACCAGTCATAATACCCTCCTGTATGTGGGCACTCCTTATCCGTGTTCTACTGTATGTCACCAGTCAGTATACCCTCCTGTATGTTGGCACTCCTTATCCGTGTTCTACTGTATGTCACCAGTCACCATACCCTCCTGTATGTGGGTACTCTTTATCCGTGTTCTACTGTATGTCACCAGTCATCACCCTCCTGTATGTGGGCACTCTTCATCCGTGTTCTACTGTATGTCACCAGTCATAATACCCTCCTGTATGTTGGCACTCCTTATCCGTGTTCTACTGTATGTCACCAGTCAGTATACCCTCCTGTATGTTGGCACTCCTTATCCGTGTTCTACTGTATGTCACAAGTCATCAAACCCTCCTGTATGTTGGCACTCTTCATCCGTGTTCTACTGTATGTCACCAGTCAGTATACCCTCCTGTATGTTGGCACTCCTTATCCGTGTTCTACTGTATGTCACCAGTCATCAAACCCTCCTGTATGTGGGCACTCCTTATCCGTATTCTACTGTATGTCACCAGTCAGTATACCCTCCTGTATGTTGGCACTCCTTATCCGTGTTCTACTGTATGTCACCAGTCACCATACCCTCCTGTATGTGGGTACTCTTTATCCGTGTTCTACTGTATGTCACCAGTCATCACCCTCCTGTATGTGGGCACTCTTCATCCGTGTTCTACTGTATGTCACCAGTCATAATACCCTCCTGTATGTTGGCACTCCTTATCCGTGTTCTACTGTATGTCACCAGTCAGTATACCCTCCTGTATGTTGGCACTCCTTATCCGTGTTCTACTGTATGTCACCAGTCATCAAACCCTCCTGTATGTTGGCACTCTTCATCCGTGTTCTACTGTATGTCACCAGTCAGTATACCCTCCTGTATGTTGGTACTCTTTATCCGTGTTCTACTGTATGTCACCCGTCAGTATACCCTCCTGTATGTTGGCACTCTTTATCCGTGTTCTACTGTATGTCACCAGTCAGTATACCCTCCTGTATGTTGGCACTCTTCATCCGTGTTCTACTGAATGTCACCAGTCAGTATACCCTCCTGTATGTTGGTACTCTTCATCCGTGTTCTACTGTATGTCACCAGTCATACCCTCCTGTATGTTGTCAATCTTTATCCGTGTTCTACTGTATGTCACCAGTCAGTATACCCTCCTGTATGTTAGCACTCTTTATCCGTGTTCTACTGTATGTCACCAGTCATCAAACCCTCCTGTATGTGGGCACTCCTTATCCGTGTTCTACTGTATGTCACCAGTCAGTATACCCTCCTGTATGTTGGCACTCCTTATCCGTGGTCTTCTGTATGTCACCAGTCATCATACCCTCCTGTATGTTGGTACTCTTTATTAGTGTTCTACTGTATGTCACCAGTCAGTATACCCTCCTGTATGTTGGCACTCCTTATCCGTGTTCTACTGTATGTCACCAGTCATCATACCCTCCTGTATGTTGGTACTCTTTATCCGTGTTCTACTGTATGTCACCAGTCAGTATACCCTCCTGTATGTTGGCACTCCTTATCCGTGTTCTACTGTATGTCACCAGTCACCATACCCTCCTGTATGTGGGCACTCCTTATCCGTGTTCTACTGTATGTCACCAGTCATCACCCTCCTGTATGTTGGCACTCTTTATCCGTGTTCTACTGAATGTCACCAGTCACCATACCCTCCTGTATGTTGGCACTCATTATCCGTGTTCTACTGTATGTCACCAGTCAGTATACCCTCCTGTATGTTGGCACTCCTTATCCGTGTTCTACTGTATGTCACCAGTCATCATACCCTCCTGTATGTGGGCACTCCTTATCCGTGGTCTTCTGTATGTCACCAGTCATCATACCCTCCTGTATGTTGGTACTCTTTATTAGTGTTCTACTGTATGTCACCAGTCACAATACCCTCCTTATGTTGGCACTCTTCATCCGTGTTCTACTGTATGTCACCAGTCATCAAACCCTGCTGTATGTCTGCACTCCTTATCCGTGTTCTACTGCATGTCACCAGCCACCATATCCTCCTGTATGTGGGCACTCCTTATCCGTGTTCTACTGTATGTCACCAGTCATCATACCCTCCTGTATGTGGGCACTCCTTATCCGTGGTCTTCTGTATGTCACCAGTCATCATACCCTCCTGTATGTTGGTACTCTTTATTAGTGTTCTACTGTATGTCACCAGTCACAATACCCTCCTTATGTTGGCACTCTTCATCCGTGTTCTACTGTATGTCACCAGTCATCAAACCCTGCTGTATGTCTGCACTCCTTATCCGTGTTCTACTGCATGTCACCAGCCACCATATCCTCCTGTATGTGGGCACTCCTTATCCGTGTTCTACTGTATGTCACCAGTCAGTATACCCTCCTGTATGTTGGCACTCTTCATCCGTGTTCTACTGTATGTCAACAGTCATCACCCTCCTGTATGTTGGCACTCCTTATCCGTGTTCTACTGAATGTCAACAGTCACCATACCCTCCTGTATGTTGGCACTCATTATCCGTGTTCTACTGTATGTCACCAGTCAGTATACCCTCCTGTATGTTGGCACTCTTCATCCGTGTTCTACTGTATGTCAACAGTCATCACCCTCCTGTATGTTGGCACTCCTTATCCGTGTTCTACTGAATGTCAACAGTCACCATACCCTCCTGTATGTTGGCACTCATTATCCGTGTTCTACTGAATGTCACCAGTCAGTATACCCTCCTGTATGTTGGTACTCTTTATCCGTGTTCTACTGTATGTCACCAGTCACCATACCCTCCTGTATGTTGGCACTGCTTATCCGTGTTCTACTGAATGTCACCAGTCAGTATACCCTCCTGTATGTTGGTACTCTTCATCCGTGTTCTACTGTATGTCAACAGTCATCACCCTCCTGTATGTTGGCACTCCTTATCCGTGTTCTACTGCATGTCACCAGCCACCATATCCTCCTGTATGTGGGCACTCCTTTTCCGTGTTCTACTGTATGTCACCAGTCAGTATACCCTCCTGTATGTTGGCACTCTTCATCCGTGTTCTACTGTATGTCAACAGTCATCACCCTCCTGTATGTTGGCACTCCTTATCCGTGTTCTACTGAATGTCAATAGTCACCATACCCTCCTGTATGTTGGCACTCATTATCCGTGTTCTACTGAATGTCACCAGTCAGTATACCCTCCTGTATGTTGGTACTCTTTATCCGTGTTCTACTGTATGTCACCAGTCACCATACCCTCCTGTATGTTGGCACTGCTTATCCGTGTTCTACTGAATGTCACCAGTCAGTATACCCTCCTGTATGTTGGTACTCTTCATCCGTGTTCTACTGTATGTCAACAGTCATCACCCTCCTGTATGTTGGCACTCCTTATCCGTGTTCTACTGCATGTCACCAGCCACCATATCCTCCTGTATGTGGGCACTCCTTATCCGTGTTCTACTGTATGTCACCAGTCAGTATACCCTCCTGTATGTTGGCACTCTTCATCCGTGTTCTACTGTATGTCAACAGTCATCACCCTCCTGTATGTTGGCACTCCTTATCCGTGTTCTACTGAATGTCAACAGTCACCATACCCTCCTGTATGTTGGCACTCATTATCCGTGTTCTACTGAATGTCACCAGTCAGTATACCCTCCTGTATGTTGGTACTCTTTATCCGTGTTCTACTGTATGTCACCAGTCACCATACCCTCCTGTATGTTGGCACTGCTTATCCGTGTTCTACTGTATGTCACCAGTCAGTATACCCTCCTGTATGTTGGCACTCTTCATCCGTGTTCTACTGAATGTCACCAGTCAGTATACCCTCCTGTATGTTGGTACTCTTCATCCGTGTTCTACTGTATGTCAACAGTCATCACCCTCCTGTATGTAAGCACTCTTTATCCGTGTTCTACTGCATGTCACCAGTCAGTATACCCTCCTGTATGTTAGCACTCTTTATCCGTGTTCTACTGTATGTCACCAGTCATCAAACCCTCCTGTATGTGGGCACTCCTTATCCGTGTTCTACTGTATGTCACCAGTCAGTATACCCTCCTGTATGTTGGCACTCCTTATCCGTGGTCTTCTGTATGTCACCAGTCATCATACCCTCCTGTATGTTGGTACTCTTTATTAGTGTTCTACTGTATGTCACCAGTCAGTATACCCTCCTGTATGTTGGCACTCCTTATCCGTGTTCTACTGTATGTCACCAGTCATCATACCCTCCTGTATGTTGGTACTCTTTATCCGTGTTCTACTGTATGTCACCAGTCAGTATACCCTCCTGTATATTGGCACTCCTTATCCGTGTTCTACTGTATGTCACCAGTCACCATACCCTCCTGTATGTGGGCACTCCTTATCCGTGTTCTACTGTATGTCACCAGTCATCACCCTCCTGTATGTTGGCACTCTTTATCCGTGTTCTACTGAATGTCACCAGTCACCATACCCTCCTGTATGTTGGCACTCATTATCCGTGTTCTACTGTATGTCACCAGTCAGTATACCCTCCTGTATGTTGGCACTCCTTATCCGTGTTCTACTGTATGTCACCAGTCATCATACCCTCCTGTATGTGGGCACTCCTTATCCGTGGTCTTCTGTATGTCACCAGTCATCATACCCTCCTGTATGTTGGTACTCTTTATTAGTGTTCTACTGTATGTCACCAGTCACAATACCCTCCTTATGTTGGCACTCTTCATCCGTGTTCTACTGTATGTCACCAGTCATCAAACCCTGCTGTATGTCTGCACTCCTTATCCGTGTTCTACTGCATGTCACCAGCCACCATATCCTCCTGTATGTGGGCACTCCTTATCCGTGTTCTACTGTATGTCACCAGTCATCATACCCTCCTGTATGTGGGCACTCCTTATCCGTGGTCTTCTGTATGTCACCAGTCATCATACCCTCCTGTATGTTGGTACTCTTTATTAGTGTTCTACTGTATGTCACCAGTCACAATACCCTCCTTATGTTGGCACTCTTCATCCGTGTTCTACTGTATGTCACCAGTCATCAAACCCTGCTGTATGTCTGCACTCCTTATCCGTGTTCTACTGCATGTCACCAGCCACCATATCCTCCTGTATGTGGGCACTCCTTATCCGTGTTCTACTGTATGTCACCAGTCAGTATACCCTCCTGTATGTTGGCACTCTTCATCCGTGTTCTACTGTATGTCAACAGTCATCACCCTCCTGTATGTTGGCACTCCTTATCCGTGTTCTACTGAATGTCAACAGTCACCATACCCTCCTGTATGTTGGCACTCATTATCCGTGTTCTACTGTATGTCACCAGTCAGTATACCCTCCTGTATGTTGGCACTCTTCATCCGTGTTCTACTGTATGTCAACAGTCATCACTCTCCTGTATGTTGGCACTCCTTATCCGTGTTCTACTGAATGTCAACAGTCACCATACCCTCCTGTATGTTGGCACTCATTATCCGTGTTCTACTGAATGTCACCAGTCAGTATACCCTCCTGTATTTTGGTACTCTTTATCCGTGTTCTACTGTATGTCACCAGTCACCATACCCTCCTGTATGTTGGCACTGCTTATCCGTGTTCTACTGAATGTCACCAGTCAGTATACCCTCCTGTATGTTGGTACTCTTCATCCGTGTTCTACTGTATGTCAACAGTCATCACCCTCCTGTATGTTGGCACTCCTTATCCGTGTTCTACTGCATGTCACCAGCCACCATATCCTCCTGTATGTGGGCACTCCTTTTCCGTGTTCTACTGTATGTCACCAGTCAGTATACCCTCCTGTATGTTGGCACTCTTCATCCGTGTTCTACTGTATGTCAACAGTCATCACCCTCCTGTATGTTGGCACTCCTTATCCGTGTTCTACTGAATGTCAACAGTCACCATACCCTCCTGTATGTTGGCACTCATTATCCGTGTTCTACTGAATGTCACCAGTCAGTATACCCTCCTGTATGTTGGTACTCTTTATCCGTGTTCTACTGTATGTCAACAGTCACCATACCCTCCTGTATGTTGGCACTGCTTATCCGTGTTCTACTGAATGTCACCAGTCAGTATACCCTCCTGTATGTTGGTACTCTTCATCCGTGTTCTACTGTATGTCAACAGTCATCACCCTCCTGTATGTTGGCACTCCTTATCCGTGTTCTACTGCATGTCACCAGCCACCATATCCTCCTGTATGTGGGCACTCCTTATCCGTGTTCTACTGTATGTCACCAGTCAGTATACCCTCCTGTATGTTGGCACTCTTCATCCGTGTTCTACTGTATGTCAACAGTCATCACCCTCCTGTATGTTGGCACTCCTTATCCGTGTTCTACTGAATGTCAACAGTCACCATACCCTCCTGTATGTTGGCACTCATTATCCGTGTTCTACTGAATGTCACCAGTCAGTATACCCTCCTGTATGTTGGTACTCTTTATCCGTGTTCTACTGTATGTCACCAGTCACCATACCCTCCTGTATGTTGGCACTGCTTATCCGTGTTCTACTGTATGTCACCAGTCAGTATACCCTCCTGTATGTTGGTACTCTTCATCCGTGTTCTACTGTATGTCAACAGTCATCACCCTCCTGTATGTAAGCACTCTTTATCCGTGTTCTACTGTATGTCACCAGTCACCATACCCTCTTGTATAGGGGATTCTTAATATTACCTCATGAATATTCATGAGGCATAAGAAACTCAGCTCTCGAAATCGAAAACGAGGCTAAGGCCGCTTCGAAACCCGGAAGTACCATTCACATAGCATTGACAAGTCAGTAGCTCTTTCAAAAATCACTTATTTTCATTGAATATTATGATAAAATCACTTGACAAACGTTCAAGATCGATGTATCTGTCGATTATCTTGAATTATCACAGCTTAGGATACTATTTTACATGCAAGGCGAGATTTTTCGAATAGTTTACGGCGGCACTTCCTTGTTGTGTTTACCGTCATTTTGCGCTGTAAATCTGACAAACTCGTTTGGTTTCAGTGTTCTAATGTAAACAAATACGAATGAAATTTACACACTATCCATTTAAGCAATGAAATCATTATACTTGGTCACTGGATGGGAAGAAACTTTGCAAATCATAGCCATCACTCGGCTAAACCGTCGCATCTTGTGACATACCCACGAGTTACAAAAGGGTCATTCAGTGCAGACTACACTGTAAACAAACCCAATTCTTTGGCCTAGTTCATTTGAATATGTTTTCTAAAGCTCACTAAGTCAATGTCATTCTTCTTTCTATTGTTAAAGCAGTAAAGTAGATTATTATAATTTAATCAAATAAACATATATAATAGTTTTGAATAACATATTTCTAGTCAGCCATTAATTGTAAGTCTGGGGTAGAGAAATATTATAAAACAAGGATCATAGCATTCAAATTAAATGTAAGAAATACATAAACCTCTTTACCAATAAAATATTGTGGCTTTAATTGCCTAAATAGTGTGAGGAAAGTTTATAAGTCAGAAAACAATGTTATCATTGTGGTGATTATTTTAATGTATGAGCACATGCAGATATGTGAACAAGCTTAAATGTTAAAAAAACAATATTCACAAGAAAAGGGATTCTACCTAAGAACATAGTATTTATTTTATTATTTAAGATAACTGTACACAAATTCAAATAAATGAATGGTAGAATTCTTTACAAAATAGGGGAAATAAATAAATGAAAAACAGTTGCAGCAAATGATCTTTGGGCAAA
Source organism: Gibbula magus (assembly GCA_936450465.1). Taxonomy (NCBI): domain Eukaryota; kingdom Metazoa; phylum Mollusca; class Gastropoda; order Trochida; family Trochidae; genus Gibbula; species Gibbula magus. Next base: position 4,243,712 of record OW388295.1, on the reverse strand, counting down.
AGCTTATTCAAAATTGATATCAAAGTTATTTCAGCACTTTAATTGGAACTAAAAATAAACATTAACGAAAAAGGAGTGAGACTTTAATCCAAAATTAGGAGACATGATGTGATTTATTCCTTGTACTTCAAAAGTTGAAAATTAATTTTTGAAATACTGATCACTTTTTATTTTATGAATTGAATTTCTTTTCTGAGTTCTATTCATCTCAAAGTAAAGAAATAATCTCCATGTGCTAACACTTGAATACCCTGTGTACCCACCCACCTGCTTGAATTCATTCAGTGTCCTAATTTTGCTTTATGAATTATTTCAGATTGACCTCTTGGTCAGAATAGAAAGCACTTGGTGGTATTTGGCATCTTACAAAAGCTTAAATAATGTGCATTTCTAATTCTAATTATGTCTATGTATTGTTCCATTTTTAAAAAAATACAAATATATTTCTCAAACCTAACCACCACCTCCTCTAGCACAATCTATCATATATGATTGTGTATTGAAACATGCATGTATACTTCACATTATATTTCAATCATTATCCAGTATGACATGTACTTGGTTATTTAGCAATTAATTATTTTCAATATTTAATTTTTGGCCTGCTTTAAATTTTGCTTCCAAAGTCCTGCATGAATACATCAAATAGTACCTATGAATTATAAAGATAAATTTATGTTTATTTGTAGATTAACTTTTTAGTTTAATGTTTTGTTTAAGATATTATGGTCATAAAAATACTGATTGTTATGATTTAATGTGTCCTGCAGTACATGTCTAAATAATCTCAGTTATACAGTATAGACTCTTCTTTTATGCCATGCATTGAAATGACAGACAGTATTACAGTTGTACTTGAACAATATTAATCAATATATTTTTGTGTTCATTTGAGGGATGGAAGTGGTGCAGCACCTTCAAGAGTTTTAGTAGTGCTGCCGCCCTGCAGTAGAACTTAGGGATTATTATCATTTTAATAGAGATATATTTTGCTTAATGATTACGAAAAAGGACATTATTAGCCAAAAAAGAAATACAAATCATCCCGTTTACGGGCCGATGACAAAACCAAAACTCTTGAATTTACCACAAATAAAACTATCCAAAACAAACGTTGTTTGCCGTTAAACCTGAATGAAATACCCTTAGTTTTGTCGATTTTATTGTCAAAAACACTTTTTTAAAATCTTGCATTGCTGGAATTCAATAGAAACAAACCTATTCATTCAGTTCCAGTCGATAGAAACCGAAACACACAGCACGCACTGCCGATATGCAGCCATTACTAAACGAACCAGGACATCAGAAGCGGCCTTAGCCTCGTTTTCGTTTCGAAAGGTCATGGGTCGTATGCATGCATAAATATTGAGAATCCCCTATGTGGGCAATCTTAATCCGTGTTCTACTGTATGCCACCAGTCATCAAACCCTCCTGTATGTTAGCACTCCTTATCCGTGTTCTACTGTATGTCACCAGTCACCATACCCTCCTGTATGTGGGCACTCCTTATCCGTGTTCTACTGTATGTCACCAGCCACCATACCCTCCTGTATGTGGGTACTCTTTATCCGTGTTCTACTGTATGTCACCAGCCACCATACCCTCCTGCATGTGGGTACTCTTTATCCGTGTTCTACTGTATGTCACCAGTCACCATACCCTCTTGTATGTGGGCAATCTTAATACGTGTTCTACTGTATGCCACCAGTCATCAAACCCTCCTGTATGTTGGCGCTCCTTATCCGTGTTCTACTGTATGTCACCAGTCAGTATACCCTCCTGTATGTTAGCACTCTTTATCCGTGTTCTACTGTATGTCACCAGCCACCATACCCTCCTGTATGTGGGTACTCTTTATCCGTGTTCTACTGTATGTCACCAGCCACCATACCCTCCTGTATGTTGGTACTCTTTATCCGTGTTCTACTGTATGTCACCAGTCACCATACCCTCCTGTATGTTGGTACTCTTTATCCGTGTTCTACTGCATGTCACCAGTCAGTATACCCTCCTGTATGTTGGTACTCTTTATCCGTGTTCTACTGTATGTCACCAGTCAGTATACCCTCCTGTATGTGGGAACTCTTTATTAGTGTTCTACTGAATGTCACCAGTCACCATACCCTCCTGTATGTGGGTACTCTTTATCCGTGTTCTACTGCATGTCACCAGTCAGTATACCCTCCTGTATGTGGGAACTCTTTAGTAGTGTTCTACTGAATGTCACCAGTCACCATACCCTCCTGTATGTTGGCACTCCTTATCCGTGTTCTACTGTATGTCACCAGTCATCAGCCTCCTTATGTTGGCACTCTTTATCAGTGTTCTACTGTATGTCACCAGTCACAATACCCTCCTTAGGTTGGCACTCTTTATCCGTGTTCTACTGTATGTCAACAGTCATCATACCCTCCTGTATGTTGGCACTCTTTATCCGTGTTCTACTGTATGTCACCAGTCACTATACCCTCCTCTATGTGGGCACTCTTTATCCGTGTTCTACTGTATGTCACCAGCCACCATACCCTCCTGTATGTGGGCACTCTTTATCCGTGTTCTACTGCATGTCACCAGTCAGTATACCCTCCTGTATGTGGGAACTCTTTATTAGTGTTCTACTGAATGTCACCAGTCACCATACCCTCCTGTATGTTGGCACTCCTTATCCGTGTTCTACTGTATGTCACCAGTCATCACCCTCCTTATGTTGGCACTCTTTATCCGTGTTCTACTGTATGTCACCAGTCACCATACCCTCCTGTATGTGGGAACTCTTTATTAGTGTTCTACTGAATGTCACCAGTCACAATACCCTCCTTATGTTGGCACTCTTTATCCGTGTTCTACTGTATGTCACCAGTCACTATACCCTCCTCTATGTTGGCACTCTTTATCCGTGTTCTACTGTATGTCACCAGTCACCATACCCTCCTGTATGTGGGTACTCTTTATCCGTGTTCTACTGCATATCACCAGTCAGTATACCCTCCTGTATGTGGGAACTCTTTATTAGTGTTCTACTGAATGTCACCAGTCACCATACCCTCCTGTATGTTGGCACTCCTTATCCGTGTTCTACTGTATGTCACCAGTCACCATACCCTCCTGTATGTTGGCACTCTTTATCCGTGTTCTACTGCATATCACCAGTCAGTATACCCTCCTGTATGTGGGAACTCTTTATTAGTGTTCTACTGAATGTCACCAGTCACCATACCCTCCTGTATGTTGGCACTCTTTATCCGTGTTCTACTGTATGTCACCAGTCACCATACTCTCCTGTATGTGGGGACTCTTTATTAGTGTTCTACTGTACGTCACCAGTCACCATACCCTCCTGTATGTTGGCACTCTTTATCCGTGTTCTACTGCATATCACCAGTCAGTATACCCTCCTGTATGTGGGAACTCTTTATTAGTGTTCTACTGAATGTCACCAGTCACCATACCCTCCTGTATGTTGGCACTCTTTATCCGTGTTCTACTGTATGTCACCAGTCACCATACCCTCCTGTATGTGGGGACTCTTTATTAGTGTTCTACTGTACGTCACCAGTCATCATACCCTCCTGTATGTTGGCACTCCTTATCCGTGGTCTTCTGAATGTCACCAGTCACCATACCCTCCTGTATGTGGGAAGTCTTTATTAGTGTTCTACTGTACGTCACCAGTCACCATACCCTCCTGTATGTTGGCACTCCTTATCCGTGTTCTTCTGAATGTCACCAGTCATAATACCCTCCTGTATGTTGGCACTCCTTATCCGCGTTATACTGTATGTCACCAGTCACCATACCCTTCTGTATGTTGGCACTCCTTATCCGTGTTCTACTGTATGTCACCAGTCATCACCCTCCTGTATGTTGGCACTCTTTATCCGTGTTCTACTGTATGTCACCAGCCACCATACCCTCCTGTATGTGGGTACTCTTTATCCGTGTTCTACTGCATATCACAAGTCAGTATACCCTCCTGTATGTGGGAACTCTTTATTAGTGTTCTACTGAATGTCACCAGTCACCATACCCTCCTGTATGTTGGCGCTCCTTATCCGTGTTCTACTGTATGTAACCAGTCATCACCCTCCTTATGTTGGCACTCTTTATCCGTGTTCTACTGTATGTCACCAGTCACCATACCCACCTGTATGTGGGAAGTCTTTATTAGTGTGCTACTGAATGTCACCAGTCACAATACCCTCCTTATGTTGACACTCTTTATCCGTGTTCTACTGTATGTCAACAGTCATCATACCCTCCTGTATGTTGGCACTCTTTATCCGTGTTCTACTGTATGTCACCAGTCACTATACCCTCCTCTATGTGGGCACTCTTTATCCGTGTTCTACTGTATGTCACCAGTCACTATACCCTCCTCTATGTGGGCACTTTTAATCCGTGTTCTACTGTATGTCAACAGTCACCATACCCTCCTGTATGTTGGCACTCTTCATCCGTGTTCTACTGTATGTCACCAGTCACCATACCCTCCTGTATGTGGGAACTCTTTATTAGTGTTCTACTGTATGTCACCAGTCACAATACCCTCCTTATGTTGGCACTCTTCATCCGTGTTCTACTGTATGTCACCAGTCATCAAACCCTCCTATATGTTGGCACTCTTTATCCGTGTTCTACTGTATGTCACCAGTCATCAAACCCTCCAGTATGTCGGCACTCATTATCCGTGTTCTACTGTATGTCACCAGTCACCATACCCTCCTGTATGTTGGCACTCTTTATCCGTGTTCTACTGTATGTCACCAGTCACTATACCCTCCTCTATGTGGGCACTCTTTATCCGTGTTCTACTGTATGTCACCAGTCACTATACCCTCCTCTATGTGGGCACTTTTAATCCGTGGTCTACTGTATGTCACCAGTCACCATACCCACCTGTATGTGGAAAGTCTTTATTAGTGTGCTACTGAATGTCACCAGTCACAATACCCTCCTTATGTTGGCACTCTTTATCCGTGTTCTACTGTATGTCAACAGTCATCATACCCTCCTGTATGTTGGCACTCTTTATCCGTGTTCTACTGTATGTCACCAGTCACTATACCCTCCTCTATGTGGGCACTCTTTATCCGTGTTCTACTGTATGTCACCAGTCACTATACCCTCCTCTATGTGGGCACTTTTAATCCGTGTTCTACTGTATGTCAACAGTCACCATACCCTCCTGTATGTTGGCACTCTTCATCCGTGTTCTACTGTATGTCACCAGTCACCATACCCTCCTGTATGTGGGAACTCTTTATTAGTGTTCTACTGTATGTCACCAGTCACAATACCCTCCTTATGTTGGCACTCTTCATCCGTGTTCTACTGTATGTCACCAGTCATCAAACCCTCCTGTATGTTGGCACTCTTTATCCGTGTTCTACTGTATGTCACCAGTCATCAAACCCTCCTGTATGTCGGCACTCATTATCCGTGTTCTACTGTATGTCACCAGTCACCATACCCTCCTGTATGTTGGCACTCTTTATCCGTGGTCTTCTGTATGTCACCAGTCATCAAACCCTCCTGTATGTCGGCACTCATTATCAGTGTTCTACTGTATGTCACCAGTCATCAAACCCTCCTGTATGTTGGCACTCCTTATCCGTGTTCTACTGTATGTCACCAGTCACCATACCCTCCTGTATGTTGGCACTCCTTATCCGTGGTCTTCTGTATGTCACCAGTCAGTATACCCTCCTGTATGTTGGTACTCTTTATCCGTGTTCTACTGTATGTCACCAGTCACCATACCCTCCTGTATGTTGGTACTCTTTATCCGTGTTCTACTGAATGTCACCAGTCAGTATACCCTCCTGTATGTTGGCACTCCTTATCCGTGTTCTACTGTATGCCACCAGTCATCACCCTCCTGTATGTTGGTACTCTTTATCCGTGTTCTACTGAATGTCACCAGTCAGTATACCCTCCTGTATGTTGGCACTCCTTATCCGTGTTCTACTGTATGCCACCAGTCATCACCCTCCTGTATGTTGGCACTCTTTATCCGTGTTCTACTGTATGTCACCAGTCACCATACCCTCCTGTATGTTGGCGCTCCTTATCCGTGTTCTACTGTATGTCACCAGTCAGTATGCCATCCTGTATGTGGGCACTTTTAATCCGTGTTCTACTGTATGTCACCAGTCATCACCCTCCTGTATGTTGGCACTCTTTATCCGTGTTCTACTGTATGTCACCAGCCACCTAACCCTCCTGTGTGTTGGCACTCCTTATCCGTGTTCTACTGTATGTCACCAGTCATCACCCTCCTTTATGTTGGCACTCATTATCCGTGTTCTACTGTATGTCACCAGTCACCATACCCTCCTGTATGTTGGCACTGTTTATCCGTGTTCTACTGTACGTCAACGGTCAGTATACCCTCCTTATGTTGGCACTCATTATCCGTGTTCTACTGTATGTCACCAGTCACCATACCCTCCTGTATGTTGGCACTCTTTATCCGTGTTCTACTGTATGTCAACGGTCAGTATACCCTCCTGTATGTTGGCACTCTTAATCCGTGTTCTACTGTATGTCACCAGTCATCAAACCCTCCTGTATGTTGGTACTCCTTATCCGTGTTCTACTGTATGTCACCAGTCATCAAACCCTCCTGTATGTTGGCACTCCTTATCCGTGTTCTAGTGTATGTAACCAGTCACCATACCCTCCTGTATGTGGGAACTCTTTATTAGTGTTCTACTGTATGTCACCAGCCACCATACCCTCCTGTATGTTGGTACTCTTTATCCGTGTTCTAGTGTATGTAACCAGTCACCATACCCTCCTGTATGTTGGCACTCTTTATCCGTGTTCTACTGTATGTCACCAGTCATCACCCTCCTGTATGTTGACACTCTTTATCCGTGTTCTACTGTATGTCACCAGTCATCACCCTCCTGTATGTTGGCACTCTTTATCCGTGTTCTACTGTATGTCACCAGTCATCAAACCCTCCTGTATGTTGGCACTCTTTATCCGTGTTCTACTGTATGTCACCAGTCACCATACCCTCCTGTATGTTGGCACTCTTTATCCGTGTTCTACTGTATGTCACCAGTCATCAAACCCTCCTGTATGTTGGCACTCTTTATCCGTGTTCTACTGTACGTCAACGGTCAGTATACCCTCCTTATGTTGGCACTCATTATCCGTGTTCTACTGTATGTCACCAGTCACCATACCCTCCTGTATGTTGGCACTCTTTATCCGTGTTCTACTGTATGTCAACGGTCAGTATACCCTCCTGTATGTTGGCACTCTTAATCCGTGTTCTACTGTATGTCACCAGTCATCATATCCTCTTTATGTTGGCACTCATTATCCGTGTTCTACTGTATGTCACCAGTCAGCAAACCCTCCTGTATGTTGGTACTCTTAATCCGTGTTCTACTGTATGTCACCAGTCATCACCCTCCTGTATGTTGGTACTCTTTATCCGTGTTCTAGTGTATGTAACCAGTCACCATACCCTCCTGTATGTTGGCACTCTTTATCCGTGTTCTACTGTATGTCACCAGTCATCACCCTCCTGTATGTTGGCACTCTTTATCCGTGTTCTACTGTATGTCACCAGTCATCACCCTCCTGTCTGTTGGTACTCTTTATCCGTGTTCTACTGTATGTCACCAGTCACCATACCCTCCTGTATGTTGGTACTCCTTATCCGTGTTCTACTGTATGTCACCAGTCATCAAACCCTCCTGTATGTTGGCACTCCTTATCCGTGTTCTACTGTATGTCACCAGTCATCAAACCCTCCTGTATGTTGGTACTCTTTATCCGTGTTCTACTGTATGTCACCAGTCATCAAACCCTCCTGTATGTTGGTACTCCTTATCCGTGTTCTACTGTATGTCACCAGTCATCAAACCCTCCTGTATGTTGGCACTCCTTATCCGTGTTCTACTGTATGTCACCAGTCATCACCCTCCTGTCTGTTGGTACTCTTTATCCGTGTTCTAGTGTATGTCACCAGTCACCATACCCTCCTGTATGTTGGCACTCCTTATCCGTGTTCTACTGTATGTCACCAGTCATCAAACCCTCCTGTATGTTGGTACTCTTTATCCGTGTTCTACTGTATGTCACCAGTCATCAAACCCTCCTGTATGTTGGTACTCCTTATCCGTGTTCTACTGTATGTCACCAGTCATCAAACCCTCCTGTATGTTGGCACTCCTTATCCGTGTTCTACTGTATGTCACCAGTCATCAAACCCTCTTGTATGTTGGTACTCTTTATCCGTGTTCTACTGTATGTCACCAGTCATCACCCTCCTGTATGTTGGCACTCTTTATCCGTGTTCTACTGTATGTCACCAGTCATCACCCTCCTGTATGTTGGTACTCTTTATCCGTGTTCTAGTGTATGTCACCAGTCACCATATCCTCCTGTATGTTGGCACTCTTTATCCGTGTTCTACTGTATGTCACCAGTCACCATACCCTCCTGTATGTTGGCACTCTTTATCCGTGTTCTACTGTATGTCACCAGTCATCAAACCCTCCTGTATGTTGGCACTCTTTATCCGTGTTCTACTGTATGTCACCAGTCATCATACCCTCCTGTATGTTGGCCCTCCTTATCCGTGTTCTACTGTATGTCACCAGTCATCAAACCCTCCTGTATGTCGGCACTCTTTATCCGTGTTCTACTGTATGTCACCAGTCATCATTATATTCATACATATATACATACATATATACCTACATATATACATACATATATACATACATAGATACATACTCATACATACATACATACGTACGTACATATATACATACATATATATACATAGATACATACTCATACATACATACATACATACATACATACATACATACATACACATACATACATACATACATACATACATACATACATACATACACATATATATATGTGTATACAAACACACACACACACGCACATATAAATACTTTCTAAATTCCATTGAAAGAAGTAAAGTTTCCTTACCTTCATGAGTAAGTTCCTCTGGTAATGTAATAAACAGATCTTACGACACATCCAGAACCATCCATGAAGCTGAGAAATCCAACGTTACGATAGAGTTCAATGTGAATCAATCACTCATTAATTGAAATGTAAGGAAATGTAAATAAATTAAATCAAGAAGGCACAGTTTAACAATGTATCCCTCTATCAAATAGATCCGCGAATGAGAGACTTCAAGCTACTCTGTCATCTCGCACTCGTACGAGTAGAAGTCAACGGACATCCCCAGCAAGTCATAGGTTATATTTAGTGGGTTGAGAGAGACAGTGTTGTTTCATGTATCATTATTATAAACTGTATCTCTTGTACCACCGAGAGTGGTTTCCGAGAATAACGAGTTTGAGTTTGAGTATAGACAGTTCGCTTATGATATGTAAAATGTAGATAGGAGCTGTGGTTTTTTTTTTTATTGAAGGTCATGTTTAAAGGCATCTACATATTTTCATACTTGTCATGTAATTATAGAATTAATGTCATCGTCAAAAAGGTTGCCCCAATGGGGAAATTGTCATAAAAGTCTCAAATATATGTTAAACCGAAAACCATGTTTCAACAGTTATGTTTACCTGTTTTTGACTATTGCAGTCAGATAATATCAGATGTATTTGGTCCTAGTCCTCTTGATGATACAAAACTTCAAACCATAAAATATAAACTGTAAATCATGCGAGATCCTGATCCTGATACTGTTGAATTGTGGAACTATTTACCAAATGAGCACATAGAACCACACACAGCATGGGTTGTATTTGACTTTCAAATAGTGTACACGAATATTGGTTGTATTTGCTTATCAAATGATGTAAATGAGTATTGATTGTATCTTGCTATCATATATTGAACATGAGTATTGATTGTATTTGGCTATCAAATAGTGTACATGAGTATTGGTTGTATTTGGCTATCGAATAGTGTACATGAATATTGGTTGTATTTGGCTATCGAATAGTGTACATATATATTGGTTGTATATGCCCAGCGAATATTGCACATGAATATTGGTTATATATGGCTATCGAATATTGAACATAAGTATTTGTTGTAAATGGCTATCAACTATTGTACATGAATATTGGTTGTATTTGGTTATCAAATATTGTACATGAATATTGGTTGTAATTTTCTATCAAATATTGAACATAAGTATTTGTTGTGTATGGCTATCAAATAGTGTACATGAGTATTGGTTGTATTTGGCTATCAAATATTGTACATGAGTATTAGTTGTATTTGGCTATCAAATATTGAACATAAGTATTTGTTGTATTTGGCTATCAAATAGTGTACATGAGTATTGGTTGTATTTGGCTATCGAATATTGTACATGAGTATTGGTTGTATTTGGCTATCAAATATTGTACATGAGTATTTGTTGTATTTGGCTATCAAATATTGCACATGAGTACTGGTTGTATTAAGCTATCAAATATTGAACATGAGTATTGGTTGTATATTGTTATCGAATATTGAACATAAGTATTGGTTGTATTTGGTTATCAAATATTGTACGTGAGTATTGGTTGTATTTGGCTATCAAATGTTGTACATGAGTATTGGTTGTATTTGGCTATCAAATATTGTACATGAGTATTGGTTGTATATGGCTATCAAATATTGTACATGAGTATTTGTTGTATTTGGCTATCGAATATTGTATATGAGTATTGGTTGCATTTGGCTATCAAATATTGTACATGAGTATTGGTTGTATATGGCTATCAAATACTGCACGTGGGTATTGGTTGTATTTGGCTATCGAATATTTTACATGAGAATTGGTTGTATTTGGTTATCAAATACTGCACGTGGGTATTGGTTGTATATGGCAAAAAAAGAAAATAGAGTTGGTCCTTATACCAGGGTAATAATGTGTTTGTGCTATTTATGATTATTATCATTATTTATAACTGTTTTGTGAATATACACGGTTTTTCAGTATATATCATCAGATGGACTAAGGGGTATATCAGTGTGGGATACATGTATACAGAATATTAACAAATTTTGGGAAACTGAGACGAGGAAATAATAACTGAGGAAATTAAACAATGAGGGGAAAATCAACATGAGTAGGTTGTACAATACTTATCTATCTGCAATACAGACCAGATACAGATGTTTCCTGTTTCCTGTTTCATGTACGCTGGTCACGTGTTCGACTGTCATAGTAAAGACTCTATCTAGACTGACGCATTGTCTCCGAAACACACACATATAGATATATATTAATAATTATATATATAATATGTGTGCGCATGTGTGTATGTGTTTGTGTGTTCTTACAATAGATTGATAAGAACATTACTGATGGATGAATTTCATAATTATCTTCAAGAATTTAAATTCTGCTGAAAAAGTTGACAATACTTTAACTTTGATATTGTCATGGTCCCCGGTGATGATGTGTTGAACAGGGAAGAAGTATAGAATAAAGTATTTGATATTGTCATGGTCCCCGGTGATGAAGTCTTTGACATTGTCCTGTATGGTCTCGGTGATGATGTGATGAAAAGGGAAGAATTATAAAATAAAATCTTTGATATTGTCATGGTCGCCGGTGATTTTGAGGTGAACAGGGAAGAATTATAAAATAAAATCTTTGATATTGTCATGGTCCCTGGTGATGATGTGGTGAACAGGGAAGAAATATAGAATAAAGTATTTGATATTGTCATGGTCCCCGGTGATGAAGTCTTTGATATTGTCCTGTATGGTCCCGGTGATGATGTGATGAACATGGAAGAAGTATAAAATAAAGTCTTTGATATTGTCATGGTACCGGTGATTATGAGGTGAACAGGGAAGAAGTATAAAATAAAGTCTTTGATATCTTCATGGTCCCTGGTGATGATGTGGTGAACAGGTAAGAAGTATAGAATAAAGTATTTGATATTGTCATGGTCCCCGGTGATGAAGTCTTTGATATTGTCCTGTATGGTCCCGGTGATGATGTGATGAACATGGAAGAAGTATAAAATAAAGTCTTTGATATTGTCATGGTACCGGTGATTATGAGGTGAACAGGGAAGAGGTATAAAATAAAATCTTTGATATCTTCATAGTCCCTGGTGATGATGTGGTGAACAGGTAAGAAGTATAGAATAAAGTATTTGATATTGTCATGGTCCCTGGTAATGAAGTCTTTGATATTGTCCTGTATGTTCCCCCCTGATGATGTGATGAACAGGTAAGAAGTATAGAATAAAATATTTGATATCGTCATGGTCCCCGGTGATGAAGTCTTTGATATTGTCGGGTGAAAATGTCAAAAGATTTTAAAGTCTACAATGATATATCTATGATAAGGAATCATGATTAATTTCAAATCGAAATGAAAAGGCTTTTTTTTTTGGTACACATTTTCTTTCAGATTCTGTTCTATCAATATCATGTTACTTGGGTAAAATCGATGAAATGTTAATGTAGAATGCTGAAAATCTGAGAAGTTAGTCATGAAATCAACACTCACTAATTACGCTTAATGCATTAACACCTTTGCTTTGATGCCAGATATCAGTGACTGGGCCGGTTCAATTATATAAGACGTGGTGCGTCAGGATATTGTCAACGTCTTGTCATATGACGTAACTGGTGATACTACACTGGTCGTTAGTAAATTAAAAATACACACGTAGGCCACATTCAGTCTGGACATAGTGAGCCAATGAAAGTTAGGAATTTAAGAAAAGGTGTTCTGGTGTTTCGTTGGTGCTAGCAGCAGGTCATTCACTATTATGTATGATGTACACCCGTGTACATGGATTAGCAATCACATAGTGACAACAGGTTCGTTATTAAATCAATAAGGACATCGTAAAGTGTTATTTACATGCGAACTAGTTATAAAATCATCACAATGTAGTCCAACAGTTGTTGATATGTATTTCTTTCAATTTGTAAAATGATATAGATACAGGTCGCATAAGTCTCGTTTTTCATCTGAGTAGGATTAGTATGAATTCACCACATGTCCTAAGAATATTTTTTGTGCCAGTGTCTCAAGAAGTTATGAGTACAGCACCCAGCAATCATCTATAAGCAGTGAGATCATATCAACTATGCACAAATATGGACTGGCAAATTATTTATATAAATACATAGAATGCGGACTATTTCAAATATGAATGGGAAAAGATTGTTAAGAAGGCTGTATTTCTGTATGAACTTTCACTTTGGAGGAACAGACTTTCTGTGGATCTAGGGTTGTCACGCTATTTAACTGTACACACTGAGCTCTCCCTACACTATTACTGGCGCCTTGCATCACTGTTCCCAAACCTGAGAACCAAATTTCAGCTTTGTGTAAAAGTGGGGTCAAGGTAAAAAATGTCTACAGAATGCATGACATGTAGAAAACATGCCTTTGACATCGACAAGCACATAATCCTTCACTGTGAAGAACTAACTCATCAAAGAAATATGTTTTATTCTTTTCTACTAGATCTTCCTGAAATTGAAACATATATAAGATTCGAAACACAAGACGAGGATGAACAGCTATCCTTCCTGCTTGGAGGAGACTGCAACTTCACAAGGTCCATTGACATACACGATAGAAACACTATTTATCTACAATTTACCAACTTCCTCTCCAACCTCAGAACACATCTTAGCTACAGCTATAATAGCATATATACTAAGGTAATTGTATAATAAGAATTGTAAATACCTCTCTCTCTCTCTCTCTCTCTCTCTCTCTCTCTCTCTCTCTCTCTCTCTCTCTCTCTCTCTCTCTCTCTCTCTCTCTCTCTCTCTCTCTCTCTCTCTCTCTCTCTCTCTCTCGCGCTCTTGGCCTGTTTGCCGATCCAATTCTTCATTCAAATCTTTGAAAGCATTGATATCATAAGCAGACCCATTGCTTCTGCTATCTTTATAGCAACTTATTCTTCAACCTACATTGCTCATGCAGCAGTTCATATATTCTTCATAGCATTGGTGATATGCAGTGCAAAGATATGATTTCCAGGCCGGATTTGGCCACGCATACGCATAGTGCTCGTCGATTGCAGAGAAGGGAAAGACAAGTTTCCTTGCCTGTTTTCTATATCTCTATTTCAAATAGTGTACACCTCATTTAAACAACGTAAACGGATTGATACTGTATGAATCGTATGAATGTATACATTAATATTTAGGCTTAGGTATGAATAGTATGAATGTATACATTAATATTTAGGCTCAGGTATGAATCGTATGAATGTATACATTAATATTTAGGCTCAGGTATGAATCGTATATGAATGTATACATTAATATTTAGTCTGAGGTATGAATCGTATGAATGTATACATTAATATTTAGGCTTAGGTATGAATCGTATGAATGTATACATTAATATTTAAGCTTAGGTATGAATCGTATGAATGTATACATTATTATTTAGGTTTTACACGGCACACATTTTGTTTCAGGGACAAATCAGATCACTTTCCCTGCACTGTGTATCTCTATTTTAAATAGAGTACACCCCATCTTCGAAACGTTGGCGGGTCGATATGATATTGAACTAAAGTATGTATACATATATGTTTATTTCGCTCTACCAGAGCTTTTAATATGAGAGGTGATGCCACAATTATACACAATTATTCGGATTTTGGCAAGGAATGTAGTTATGATACCCTCACATTATGTATGAACATACTGTTGTCTGAACATGTATTCTTCGTGTATTTGTATGTATTGACAACGTACAAATTCAAACAAGACATCATTGACAATGTTATATCCCTGGTATTGACGAACGTGCAGTTGAAACAGTGTGAAGTTTGCCAACTCAACACATTAAAATCGATATGAATATTCATATTTGTTTGCATTTACTAGTTTCATTTCCATACGAATAGCATAAATTTATCAGGCATAATAATTTGGTTATTAAACCATCAAAGCTGTAAAATAACATAAGTATGGCTGTCACAGGGTATATCCTCCTCCCCTTTTTTCTTGACCAAGAACAGATAAACCCTTTCTCTCCCTAACCCAAAACTAGAAAATACTTACTCGGGCAACAATAAATAAACTATCCTCTCCTCAATTCCTAACTAGAAAATACTTACTCGGTTAACCATAAATAAACTCTCCTCTCCTCAATTCTTAACTAGAAAATACTTACTCGGGTAACCATAAATAAACTATCCTCACCTCAATTCTTAACTAGAAAATACTTACTCGGGCAACCATAAATAAACTATCCTCTCTTCAATTCTTAACTAGAAAATACTTACTCGGGCAACCATAAATAAAATATCCTCTCCTCAATTCTTAACTAGAAAATACTTACTCGGGCAACCATAAATAAACTTATTCTCTCCTCAATTTTTAACTAGAAAATACTTACTCTGGTAACCATAAATAAACTATCCTCTCCTCAATTCTTAACTAGAAAGTACTTACTCGGGCAACCATAAATAAACTATCCTCTCCTCAATTCTTAACTAGAAAATACTTACTCGGGCAACCATAAATAAACTATCCTCTCCTCAATTCTTAACTAGAAAATACTTACTCGGTTAACCATAAATAAACTCTCCTCTCCTCAATTCTTAACTAGAAAATACTTACTCGGGTAACCATAAATAAACTATCCTCACCTCAATTCTTAACTAGAAAATACTTACTCGGGCAACCATAAATAAACTATCCACTCCTCAATTCTTAACAAGAAAATACTTACTCGGGCAACCATAAATAAACTATCCTCTCCTCAATTCTTAACTAGAAAATACTTACTCGGGTAACCATAAATAAACTATCCTCTCCTCAACTCTTAACTAGAAAATACTTAATCTGGTAAACATAAATAAACTATCCTCTCCTCAATTCTTAACTAGAAAATACTTACTCGGGCAACAATAAATAAACTATCCTCTCCTCAATTCTTAACTAGAAAATACTTACTCGGGCAACCATAAATAAACTATCCTCTCCTCAATTCTTAACTAGAAAATACTTACTCGGGCAACCATAAATAAACTATCCTCTCCTCAATTCTTAACTAGAAAATACTTACTCGGGCAACCATAAATAAACTATCCTCTCCTCAATTTTTAACTAGAAAATACTTACTCTGGTAACCATAAATAAACTATCCTCTCCTCAATTCTTAACTAGAAAGTACTTACTCGGGCAACCATAAATAAACTATCCTCTCCTCAATTCTTAACTAGAAAATACTTACTCGGGTAACCATAAATAAACTATCCTCTCCTCAACTCTTAACTAGAAAATACTTAATCTGGTAAACATAAATAAACTATCCTCTCCTCAATTCTTAACTAGAAAATACTTACTAGGGCAACCATAAATAAACTATCCTCTCCTCAATTCTTAACTAGAAAATACTTACTCGGGCAACCATAAATAAACTATCCTCTCCTCAATTCTTAACTAGAAAATACTTACTCGGGCAACCATAAATAAACTATCCTCTCCTCAATTTTTAACTAGAAAATACTTACTCTGGTAACCATAAATAAACTATCCTCTCCTCAATTCTTAACTAGAAAGTACTTACTCGGGCAACCATAAATAAACTATCCTCTCCTCAATTCTTAACTAGAAAATACTTACTCGGGCAACCATAAATAAACTATCCTCTCCTCAATTCTTAACTAGAAAGTACTTACTCGGGCAACCATAAATAAACTATCCTCTCCTCAATGCTTAACTAGAAATACTTACTCGGGCAACCATAAATGAACTATCCTCTAAACAATTCTTAACTAGAAAATGCTTACTCGGGTAACCATAGATAACCTATCCTCTCCTCAATTCTTAACTAGAAATACTTACTCGGGCAACTATAAATGAACTATCCTCTCCTCAATGCTTAACTAGAAATACTTACTCGGGCAACCATAAATGAACTATCCTCTCCTCAATTCTTAACTAGAAAATACTTACTCGGGCAACCATAGATAAACTATCCTCTCCTCAATTCTTACATGTAACTATACACAACTTACTCTGGTAACCATAAATAAACTATCCTCTCCTCAATTCTTAACTAGAAAGTACTTACTCGGGCAACCATAAATAAACTATCATCTCCTCAATTCTTAACTAGAAAATACTTACTCGGGCAACCATAAATAAACTATCCTCTCCTCAATTCTTAACTAGAAAATACTTACTCGGGCAACCATAAATAAACTATCCTCTCCTCAATTCTTAACTAGAAATACTTACTCGGGCAACTATAAATGAACTATCCTCTAAACAATTCTTAACTAGAAAATGCTTACTCGGGTAACCATAGAGAAACTATCCTCTCCTCAATTCTTAACTAGAAATACTTACTCGGGCAACTATAAATGAACTATCCTCTCCTCAATGCTTAACTAGAAATACTTACTCGGGCAACCATAAATGAACTATCCTCACCTCAATTCTTAACTAGAAAATACTTACTCGGGCAACCATAGATAAACTATCCTCTCCTCAATTCTTACATGTAACTATACACAACTTACTAGGGTAACCATGAATAAACTATCTTCTCCTCAATTCTTAACTAGAAAATACTTACTCGGGCAACAATAAATAAACTATCCTCTCCTCAATTCTTAACTAGAAAATACTTACTCGGGCAACCATAAATAAACTATCCTCTCCTCAATTCTTAACTACAAAATACTTGCTCGGGTAACCATCAATGAACTATCCTCTCCTCAATTCTTAACTAGAAAATACTTACTCGGGCAACCATAAATAAAGTATCCTCTCCTCAATTATTAACTAGAAAATACTTACTAGGGTAACCATAAATAAACTATCCTCTCCTCAATTCTTAAATAGAAAATACTTACTCGGGTAACCATAACTAAACTATCCTCTCCTCAATTCTTAACTAGAAATATTTACTCGGGTAACAATAAATAAACTATCCTCTCCTCAATTCTTAACTAGAAAATACTTACTCGGGCAACCATAAATAAACTATCCTCTCCTCAATTCTTAACTAGAAAATACTTACTCTGGTAACCATAAATTAACTATCCTCTCCTCAATTCTTAACTAGAAAATACTTATTCGGGTAACCATAAATTAACTATCCTCTCCTCAATTCTTAACTAGAAAGTACTTACTCGGGCAACCATAAATAAACTATCCTCTCCTCAATTCTTAACTAGAAAATACTTACTCGGGCAACCATAAATAAACTATCCTCTCCTCAATTCGTAACAAGAAAATACTTGCTCGGGTAACCATCAATGAACTATCCTCTCCTCAATTCTTAACTAGAAAATACTTACTCGGGCAACCATAAATAAAGTATCCTCTGCTCAATTCTTAACTAGAAAATACTTACTCGGGTAACCACAAATAAACTATGCTCTCCTCAATTCTTATATTAACTAGAAAATACTTACTAGGGTAACCATAAATAAACTATCCTCTCCTAAATTCTTAACTAGAAATACTTACTCGGGTAACCATCAATGAACTATCCTCTCCTCAATTCTTAACTAGAAAATACTTACTCGGGCAACCATAAATAAACTTATTCTCTCCCTAACCACAAACTATAATACACTTACTCGGCTAACCATAGATAAAAACATTTTCTCCCTAACCCTAACATAGAATTCAATTCAATTCTCATATGTCGGTCTGTAAGCCATGTACAATGCATATAAACATTATAATTTCATAGAGCAATCAATAAAAACATTACAAATGGATTAATTACATGGCTGATGAATTAACATATTTCCTTTGAGCAAGCGCTTCGAATGTTATTATAACAGTTTACAAAGGTGTATTTACAATTACTTGTTTATACATTATGGTATATAACAACCAAATGTACCATACACAGGAATATATTACATTATAAGCATAACATGATGCATAGCATTTTCGGTCACACATTTTACAAGTCATATCTAAATTCACACCTCTTTTATTACAACGCAATGGAAGCGAATTTAACAGCAGTAGACACATACTCCTTCTAACATTAATTTGGCTGACAAAATTAACATAAAATTCAACATTCATAATTTAATGATAAGACAACCCGGTCAGCAGACTGTAAGACTTCAAAGATCACAACAGGACATTTATCAGTAAGTAGAAAGTCGACTATGGGTCACCTGAACTTTGATTCACAGATGTCATAATTAAATCGGGCGACATAGGTAATTAAACTTGATTAACAGATGTCATAATGAAATGACATGAGGAGTAATTAAAAACTGATAAATCACTCATCAAAAGTATACATTAGCTGTCAAAAGCGTATAATGAGGCTCATATACAACACACGCTGGTATGTGTACAGTGTTACCAGAACACACGAGATAAAGCGGGAGGGCCACCAACGTCGACGCACGCTTCTCTCGGCCAACCACCTATATACAGCAGTGAACATAAGCGAGGGTCTCCACGTCAGCTAAGGAACTGATAGTACAAATAAATAAACTCACAACAGGGCCATGTTCAAGAGAGGTTTTAACATGAGTTACTTTGAAACCTCTCTTGAACGCGATTGCTCAATGTAGCGCTACGTCTCAAAGCGAGCAAACCTCGAGGAATCGCACCGTGTCGTTCAGGAGAAAATGAGCGCTTAATTAAGCGCTACATTGAGCGCTCAATGATCGATTATAAGCGCTCACTGTTATGGAATGGAGCCCTGATCCGCCCATTCTCTTCCCACAGAGGTTACTCCCTTCAGATTTCCGATCCTACCCTCCGTTGTTTTACGCTCGAAATCGGGAGCGGAAAGGGAGTGTCCTGATTGGTTGCAATTGAATCTAGTTGTGCAATCAGCGACGCCGTTGTAAAAGTGACATTTGCCAATGACACGTCATAATGATAAAATAAACGTAAGGCCAACGTTTTCTCGTTTCCCTGTGTTTTCTGTGTTTTCCTCGAAATATGCTATTTGATTTTGTGAAAACTATTGATCATAAACATACTTATAAATAAAGAAGACCAAATCAGACACAAATACCAAAAACAGTTCATTTGCGTTATTTACATCAGACATATTCGAATGACATATGCTAATGAGCAAGACCCTTCAGAGTAAAATGCCAAGATCTTTGAAGTCACCCGGTCCACATGGCCAATTGAAGATGAGATTTCATTGGTTAAAAAGCAGGGACACCGTATGAGATTTCTCTTTCCATCGCTAGGGGATTTTGGTTCTGCTCAAGCGAAAACAACAGAGGGTAGGATCGGAAATCTGAAGGGAGTAAACTCTGTGGGATGAGAATGTGATCCGCCATCAACATATTTAATCCCTTAAAGTCAAAGTCTTCATTCAGTATTGCATGCCTCGTGGCCCAGAGTACAACAGTGTTGAATACTATTTTTGTTTGTGGATTTCTTACATATAATATATTCTTAATAGCTTGCTCTAAACACATACTTTGAATTATTACCCGGAAATAATTTACTTTCGGTGCCGCTACTAAGGACTTCGCACCACTGTTTAGGTCCGTACTTCCATGTTCATGTAACCATCTAAACAGCTGCGTGGACTGAGCATAATGTAGATGAAGTTCCTTGCCAAGGAGCACAACACAGTATTCGACCCAGGTCAGACAATGTTGGAGTCTCAACCGGGATTCGAACCCGGGACTATGGCGTGACAGGCCAGCACGCTAACCACTACACCACGTTATACTGGTATACCAAATCTGCAACATCACTCTGGATATGATCAGATGGATGGTGGTAGCTTGTGGCCCTGAACATATAATTGAAGTCCAATAACGATATGCGCGGCTCTTCGTATAGGTTAGTGAGGTGCAATCCTTGTCCAACACGAACACATGAGTTGAGAGACTTGTTGTGTCACATTACGCAAGAGACTTTGTTCAAATTGTGTCTCTGTTCGCGAAGCAGTACACTTTGGAACCTGGTAAATGTTGGGTTGGAGGTGACCCTCAAGCCCTTAATTGGCTGCTTAGACCAGGGTCATAATACTGGGAGCGTCTTGACCATGTATTCGGTGTGGATATGTTCGGTATATAAATACCCCGTTATAATGTGTTCAGCAACCAGACACATGTCCGAATTCAGGTTACGACATCCTCAGCCCATACAGTGTACCTTCTATCTTAGATTGGACCCGTATGTTGAAGTTGGGTTTCTACGCCTGCTTAACTAGCTGAACAAATTCAAATCGATATGAACTAGTCCTTGATGTTGTGAGTTAATTGGTTTAATTCCCATACAAATAGCATACATGTTTTGTATGTAAGCAAATAACATAACCAACTGAAATAAAATGCAAATGCAACTAAAGTTGAAAAAACCTATTAACTCTGATGGTTTCTATTAACATACATGTATAACAGTCAATGAATACATTTTTTTTCGGAGCTTTAGTCAAATGGCATATAGTTCCTTCCACTACAGCAGCGTGCGTCAAGTTGTTCACCTACCTGTGTATTTTAACGCAAATCTAATGTAATTTGCAGCATCGTATCAACGCGAAAACTATTCCGATCATTGTTTTGCATTATAAGAAGACAGTTGAGTGTTCCAGAACATAATCTGATTAAATGCCTCAAATATACGGTTACAGTTTGGCAGATCTGTGAAGTGACCAGGGGTAAATTTTCTAAGTAAGTTTTTATTTTCTTCGGTGAAATATTCAGTAAGTGATCACTGGGTCAAACATACATCATATATTTCCTTTTAAACTCACTCAATATATTTGTGATTAAATTGTTCTCATTTAGTCGATATGAAACCTGACACATCTTTTAGACCTTAAAATTTGCTTAATGCTGCAGAGAACAAGATGTGTTTGTTAAACACGGATGCCCCCGGATGTTGCAAAGTTATGGCCAAGGTTAAAGTTTTTTGTATATTGTTCACTGCGGCAAGGTCAAGGTCACAAGTCCAAATATGATGACCTCATCACAAGGTATACACATGCCAAGTATGAAAGCCGTACCTCTTAACAATCAAAAGTTATGGACAAGGTTAAAGTTTTCTGAAAATGTTCATTGCGGCAAGGTCAAAGTCACAAGGTCAAATATGATGACCTCATCTGAAAGGTCTCTTCACAAGGTATGCACATGCCAAGTATGAAAGCCGTAGCTCTGACCAATCCAAAGTTATGGCCAAGGTTAAAGTTTTCTGAAGATGTTCACAGCGGCAAGGTAAATGTCAAGGTCACAAGGTCATATATGATGACCTCATCTGAAAGGGCTCATCAAAAGGTATGCACATGCCAAGTATGAAAGCCCTAGCTCTTAGCAATCCAAAGTTATGGCCAAGGTTAAAGTTTTTGTGGACAAACACACAGACAGACGGACAGACAGACAGACGGACAGGTGAAAAACAATATACCCCCGGAATCTCCGATTCGGTGGCATAAAAATATCACTAACATGTTGTTCTTGCCTACTGGGGCCTGTACTGTCGAAATTATGCGACTAGAAGGCACATGAAGTCGACGATCAAGCCCCTTATACTACAAAAAAAGTAAAGGGATTTAACAAGGTCAACACCCCATTGTCCGTTTGTAATAATTTCAGAATGTTGTCATCATATTATCCATCAATATCATATACCAAGTCACAGCCAATACATTTTCTTTTAAAATAAGCCATGAAACATAAACATCCAACGCGTATTTACAAATAAATGTATTTCAAAGCTTTAAATATTAACATATTGCTGAAGTGCCTTTAAATTGATAAAACAATCCCTTGATCAAGCAAGAATGTAAGTGCATATTTTTCTCTCATAAAGTGATGTGAAAGAGGGGCTGTATATTATTACATAGAGTTTAACGTGTACATCCAACTCCAAAAGTCTTAATTAATAAGCCCACATTTGGCTATGAGGTGAAAAATACAGGATTTCATAGAGTGTAATAAATCTATATACACTTTCCTTTTTGAAAAACACTGAATAAGAATAACGTTTTGACTCAGAATTAATGTTTTCAATGGTGAGGTCGAACAGCGTTTTTCTTTTAAGTAGTGAAATCGTATCTTTTATTATATGGCGAGCGATGAAATACTGAGATTTATCAGTGAAATAAACTGTCTATCAAGCTACAGTGAAAATAACTTATATTTTCACTGCGAACGGTGACTGATATCATTTGACGTCATAAAACAATGGTCTCACGCGGCGAATTGGCTTATGACGTCACAGTGTTACTGTGGTGACGGGCTGTTCCTAGCGGCCGCTCGGCGTAAAAATGACCCTTTTCGGACTTAATTACATGGATTATATCATATAATAAATAGAATATCCGTCAATTCTTGACAAATACCATGTTTATCTCATCTCGTGAGGTAGAAAAGTTATATATTTTCACGAGTGGCGCACCTTTCTACCTCACTCGATGAGATAAACATGGTATTAGTCAAGAAAAGACAGATATCCTCTATATCACATAATGAGCTTCAATAAACTCAAGCCAGCATGTGATAAAAACATTTATTCCCAACTACTTTCTGACATTTGTTTGCGAAATTGTAATTGTGAATGAATTGAATGACATTTTTGGCATACACACTCATCAAACTGTTTTGCTAGGGCTGCATATAATCATACAATTTTGTATGATGACGTTTCTTTTGCGCTTGAGTGTATATGGCGGAAAGGTTTTTTTCTTAGGACGGTCTCAGCATGCTACAGAACAGCTTTTGTCGTCACGATAGGATGGGCTGTGTCACAATCAAAGCTATACAACTGACTAATTGAGAAAGTTCACAGATTTCGTATTGTACATGGAAAAGTGTTTCCAAATAACGAGTAAGGAGTGATTTCAACGTTTTTGTGTAAATAAGCTGACACATCTTAATATTTTCCTAATGCTTCAGTTGCAGCGATGACGGCGTTGTATGGTTTTTTTGAATTCAACAAATCCTTCACAATGACAGACTGACAGTGCTTATTGAAGCTCTCGTAATATCACAGAAATAGCCCGACTGAGACAGACTCCTGTTTTGCCCATGACAATATTCCATGATGTGTATAAGAGTTGGCGTAGTAATGAGAAACTCTCCATCAAGGACTTACGTATGAACGTTGTATGTTTATTTTATGTAGGTCTGTGTGTCAGGCATCTTCCGATGTTGCCATGGAAGAAACTGGCTCTCATTGAGGTTTAGCAGCACAGGTGACGCTCAGCACAGATCATGTGGAGAAATATCAGTTACTTTCATACAAATGGTAATAGTAATAATAATAGAGCAATTCTAATGCGCACAATCCAGACAGAGATGCCTGCTCAAGGCGTAACAACATATAAACGTATATAAAAACAATCAAAGGGTTCAGTGGGCCTAGATGGTAGTGTCGGGCTGGGAGAACACATAGGTCTTCAGACTTGATTTGAAGGAGTCAAAGGTCTGGCACATTTTCAGCTAATGGAAATGAATTCCAAAGGACAGGGGCGTTACTGGAGAAGGATTTGGATCCAAATGTTTTTAATCGGTATTTTTTGACCTGGAGGTGACTGCCATCACTTGATCGGAGATTACGTGCCGGAGTGTACGGGGTCAAAAGTTCATTTAGATAGTCAGGGCTGGTATTATGGAGGCATCTATAGGTCAAAACTTTTCTATAACTGCCAGAAATATAACGGTAAGTTTTTCATGGGAATCAATTTGAACATATGATTTAAAAAAATATTTCTAGTAATTATCTTTAATAACAGAAAATCCTTCCAAAGATTAGTTTAAAAGATTTCCAAATTCAAGCTTAGTTTATCTGTATAATCATTTTCTTCCCTATTTTTAATGCCAAATAATTCAGATAAAGACATATCAAATCACTACATCTTAATTTGTCTAAAATGGTCAATGCAAATGGTTTAATTAATGTTTAACCTTCAAAAGTCAGCAGAAACCAAATTTGGAAGCCTTGTACAATCTAGAAATAATCCCCGATATCCCGTAGATTACCCCACCTCACAAACATATTCCTAAATTATGAGCATTACCAGACTGCCAATTCAAAAATATTCCTTTAAAGGCTCTGTTTACAAAGGAACATACTTGCCAATTCAGATCTATTCGTCTGAAGGCTCTGTTGACCAAAGGAACATAACTGCCCTTTCAGATCTATTCCTCTGAAGGCTCTGTTGACCAAAGGAACATAAGTGCCATTTTATATCTATTCCTCAGAATGTTCTGTTGACCAAAGGAACATAACTGCCCTTTCAGATCTATTCCCCAGAAGGCACTGCTGACCAAAGGAACACAACTGCCATTTCAGATCTATTTCTCAGAAGGTTATGTTGACCAAAGGAACATAACTGCCCTTTCAGATCTATTCGTTCCTGCATCCGATTGCCTAGATCCTCTACTTTCAGTATTAGGGCTGCAATATCTGATGCATGCGATGAAAGGTAGTTGGAAATATAAGTGCATACTGTTCTTGTTACATTCCCGTGATGTTATGCCCAATCTACATTCTTTCCCTAACTTTTGTTTCTCTTTTGTGTTTTCTCAAAAGTTAATAATGAATAACGAAGCTGTATGTCCATGACTATTTCCTTGACACACAAAAAATAACATAGTCTCTCAGACAAAACTATTTTCACTATTTTACGTTTCCACGAAAAAGGATGAAACATTTTGCTACATCTTCCCAGAAACTATAAAGGATAATTAAAAAATTAACAGCTATGTTGAAGTTGTGATAATTTTTATTCAATATAATGGAGGTACATATTTCTTTATTCAAACATAAAACCGTATCCCTAACATTATTGACTTCATCAACTTCTTTTGGCGGAGAAATGTAAAGGTGATAATTACGTGCGTTCATTTGTAAATGTCACCAATTATAAGCGTAAATTATGATCTAATGTTGAATGGACCCTTATATTGGCAATATGGCTGCCTTTACTCTATGTATTATAGGATGTATTTCTTATGTACGGGGAGGGGGGGGGGGGGGGGACGGAGTGGTTAGCTCGTTCGGCTTCGGATCAAGAGGTCCGGGGTTCGAATCCCGCCAGGGGCGCGGCAACTTTATCTGCAGTAGAGAACTGTTCTACACGCAGAAAGGTTCGCTAGTTCCAGCCGTCGCTCGCAGGTTTCACCGCAGTGCATAGCCACATGGCCTTGCGGGCTTTCTCCCTGCCATAATACTAGCAGCTGCGATATAAGTGAAATATACTAATGAAAGCAGCGTTAAACCCCATCTCACTCACTCTTATCTATGTTTTATTTACGTTTTAATTACGATATCAAGTTCCTGTGGAAATATCACAGACCTAATTACATTCTAAATATGAAAAAAAAAATCTGCTATCCAAAATAGTGTGTAGGTGAGCCGCTTTGTTACAATTATATCAAAATTTAGCAGAAATGGATATCATTATTACTATAGATATAACCTGAACCGCTGCATGAGCAATGTAGACTGCTCCTGGAAAGATGATGTAGGTTGCAGAATAAGTTGCTATAAATATAGAAGAAGCAATCGGTCTGCTTATGATATCAATGCTTTCAACAAAGGAAAATATCTTCCCTACCTCATCAACATCTACCAGCTTTTTTAACAGTAATCTTAGAAAGGGTGTTGTTAACCCACTCATGACGGCCATTAACACAGAAATCCACATCATCCACGATGTTACACAAAAAGCATTCCAAACTGATCGCAATATTCCAGAGAGGAGGCACATCTGAACCACTGCAGTGTCTGATATTAGTAGAGTTCTTGACATAAGAGGCTGGACAATAAACAACCCAAATACCCTGACAGCTTGTTCAGCCGCAATGAAATATCCATACCAAGACTGTGGCCAAAGGAGAGGCTTCCCTTGCACATAGAGAAGTGGTATGTCCGAGTATCCGACGATGATCATTCCTTGGAGAAAGACGCATATACACAAAAGATGAATGATGCATCTGGTACGACCAGCTCTTGGCTTTGCGAGGCATGCGATAGTCGCATACAACCCTGAAAGACAGACCCTGAATGATGACTCTTGTGCTTCTTTCGAACCCTTATCTTTAATCATTAGCAATACCAGGAAAAGGGTACATGTGTGGAAAAAAGATGTCAAGGTTAAAGCGATTTGAGCATTCGTCATATCAAGCAGGATGCCTGCTAGGAGAAAGCCGGCCAACTGACCCAGGTTGTTCATGCCGATGATGACCGAGAGACGCTGACTGAGGTCGTCATGGGGCGTGTTCATCGTCACATTCACTGAAACAGCCATTTTCATAATATTAGAGGAACACAATAAACCTTGGAATGCCGTTCCTCCCAGGAAAAGCAATAATGTGTATTCGGGGTAGAACAAAATCAATAGATAGGGCAGTATCCCCATTACACAGCCAACATTTGGAAGTATCATAGGCAGCTTGCAACCCTCCTTGTCGCACCAAGCACCCCACATGACTCCAAGGACACAGGATGGGACATACAACAGGACTCTGTAGTAGGTTAGATAGGCAGCTGTTCTTTGTTGAATGGCATCTTCATCACCATGGAGGAACGGATCAGAACACTGCTCCGGTTCATCAGGAAACAGTTCTCTACAAACTGCTGTACTGACGAATGGTCTGATTGTAGCGTCCAGAAGACTGTTGCCTGTCTTAAACAAGAAGTAGATGACAAGGAAATGTGACGACTCCATCTGAAACAGCCCAGCATGAATTTCTTTTAGAATGTCATTGAAATTATATTCATATCATGACGTTGATAATACTATAACTGCAGCTATTGTTGTCGAAAATAACAAGAGTTAAAAGCATATGCAGCAAATAATAACTCATGAATATTTTAAATATAAAAATAAATTGACATATAGAGTTCAATGTATCATGCTGAGCTGAGTACATCTCCAAACTGAGTAATGAAACCTTTTCGAAAACATTGAAACAATGAAACCTTCATACATGTAAAGTTCACAGAGAGTTTTAAAAATATTGAGTTGCAACAACCATTTCTTACAATGAATTTAATGACCTTTACTTTGATTTTCTTTCATTTTGAAATCGTTATTTACTGTGGGAGATCATGATCAATTACTTTAATTCATATACATGATATTACTGATATGGAAACACACAAGGTTAAAATATTCTTCATCATATAATGTCATCATTAAATAAGCGTTTTATGAGCTAAAAGTGATTTAATAGATCCAGTTTAAGCAGAGTAATTTCATTTGTAGGTCACTATATCGGTGATATGAGGTTCTGAAGTGCCTTGAAATAGTCCTTAATTAACTATGTTAAAACACGATTCTCAAAAATTTTCCACAATTGATCGCTGATTTCTTGTTCATTGAGATATTTTTAATCAGTTCTAAACAATCTATTAATTACAAAACACTCATAAATTAAACATTTGAAAAGCTGCGTTGCAGGGCTGATTCAGATTGCTGGATAATGGTAATTATTTGTGAGATGGGGTTATTTCCTTTTTTCCTATTTTCCTGTTGACAATAAATTCCTATTAATGTACCTAATAACGTGTACGTATGTTGAGTCCTCGAGAACTACCAACATTAGTTAGTTAGTTAGTTAGTTAGTTCAATCAACTAGGCGCATCACTAGGCCACACACTGGCACATCAAGATTCATTATGTTCACAGGAATCTGAAGTAAATTGCTAATGCTGTTGGTCAATAGTGCACTGAAGTTTTGTATTCATGGTAAACAAATCTTGACCTTGTTAAAATATGTACCATATAAGTGTACCATATAAGATGATTTTTTGAAAATATTCATTAAAGCGAAACTACTCGGGGAAATTCCTGTTTTAAAAAAAAAGATTGGTAAACAGTTTAAGGGTGGCATGAAATGTGTGGAAAATGTTGCGATAGTAGTTGGGAATTTGAACTTTGACTTGTTTTGCATATTTATCAGATTTGAAAACAAAAGTTTATTAGATTGTTTTATTACATCGATAACACCTGCCATTACCTGCTAATCACAAAATGCTCAAACCAGAAAAAACGAACCCTGATTGTATGCATGTGAATGCTGGGAAAACGATATTGAATCCTCTGCCGTTTTAGATGAAGCATTCCTCAATTTTGCTTCAGCCATGTATTGTTGCGTGTAACAAGCTGCTGCTGCCGTGATAATTGATAAATATTTGTAATTTTTTATTGAAAAGCTTGTTGACTTTGTAATTATAAGGATTGTTTACATGTTTTGTGCCTCTATCGAAGTATAACAGCTACGTGATGTTATACAAATTGTTGCTGTTATACTTCGATAGAGGCACAAAACATGTAAAACAATCCTTAACAAGTAGTTGTCACTAAGGTGACATGATCCCCCGCCGCAAATTAATACTTCAAAATTTAAAAATAATGTCAAGATCAGCAAAATTGACCGTCAAACATGTTAAAAAAGTCAAAGTTCCACTGTGACCTTGAGAAAAATGGCAAGGTCATCAAAATCTAATCTACCCTTTGTGTAAGATATGATGAAATTCCAGTGAATGGTTCTTGAGATATCCCGCTGACAAGTATTACACACATGTACATCAACATGTCGAAAATTTTTAAATTCCACTGTGACCTTGAGAATAATGTCAAGGTCACCAAAATCTTATCAGTCCTTTTGCTTTTTGTAAGATATAATGAAATTTCGGTGAATGGTTCTTGAGTTATTCTGCTGACAACCTTAACATGTACATTAACATGTCGAAAAATTCAAAGTTCTGCTGTGACCTTGAAAATAATGTCAAGGTCACCAAAATCTATTCAGCCGGTCGTCTTCCCTAGAAGGTGCTTTGAGTAAGAAATGATGGAATTCCAGTGAATGGTTCTTGAGATATTCCGCTGACAAGCTTTACATGTACATTAACATGTTGAAAACTTCAAAGTGCTGCTGTGACCTTGAAAATAATGTCAATTTCACCAAAATCTAATCAGCCCATCATCATCCCTAGAAGGTGCTTTGTGCAAGAAATGATGGAATTCCGGTGAATGGTTCTAGAGATATCCCGCTGACAAGCTTTACATGTACATTAACATGTTGAAAACTTCAAAGTTCCGCTGTGACCTTGAAAATAATGTCAAGGTCACCAAAATCTAATCAACCCGTCGTCTTGCCTTGGAGAAGCTATGTATAAAATATGAAGAGAATCCAGCAAATGGTTATTGAGATATCCCGCTGACAAGGGTAAAATGACAAAGTCTCGTTGTGACCTTGAAATGAAGGTCAAGGTCTCAAACTACTGTAGGAACATTACTCTTCCTATGATGAACCCATATGCAAAATATGAAAAGAATCCAGTGAATGGTATTTGAGTTATTCCATTTCGTACGGACGGACGGACGTACGGACGTACGGACGGACGCAGCCGAATACTATATCCCCCGCTTCGCGCTAAACGCGCGGCGGGGGATAACAAGCCTCACATATGGCGCTAATCTTCACCAAAGACGACAAGCATAGCAAATGGCGATAATATCCACCAACGACGACAAGCCTCACAGATGACAGTAATCTTCACCAGCGACGACAAGCCTCGCAGGTGGCGGTAATCTTCACCAACGACGTCAAGTCTGGCAGATGTCGGTAATCTCCACCAATGCTGACAAGCCTCACAGATGGTGGTAATATCCACCAACGACAACAAGCCTCGCAG
This sequence comes from Gibbula magus, assembly GCA_936450465.1. Classification (NCBI taxonomy): domain Eukaryota; kingdom Metazoa; phylum Mollusca; class Gastropoda; order Trochida; family Trochidae; genus Gibbula; species Gibbula magus. The sequence goes on along the minus strand of OW388295.1, from coordinate 4,213,120 downwards.
GTGGCGGTAATATCCACAAACGACGACAAGCCTCACAAATTGCGGTAATCTTCACCAATGACGACAAGCCTCACAGATGACTGTAATCTTCACCAATGCTGACAAGCCTCGCAGATGGCGGTAATCTCCAACGACGACAAGCCTCACAGATGGCAGTAAGCTTCACCAACGACGACAAGCCTCACAGATGGCAGTGAGCTTCACCAACGACCACAAGCCTCACAGATGGCAGTAAGCTTCACCAACGACAACAAGCCTCACAGACAGTGGTAATCTTCACCAACGACGACAAGCCTCACAGATAGCGGTAATCTTCACCAATGCTGACAAGCCTCGCAGATGGCGGTAATCTTCACCAACGACGACAAGCCTTACAGATGGCGGTAATCTTCACCAACAACAACAAGTCTCACAGATGGCGGTAATCTTCACCAACGATGACAAGCCTCACAGATGGCGGTAATCTTCACCAACGACAACAAGCCTCACAGATGGCGGTAATCTTCACCAACGATGACAAGCCTCACAGATGACAGTAAGCTCACCAACGACGACGAGCCTCACAGATGGCGGTAATCTTCACCAACGATGACAAGCCTCACAGATGGCGGTAATCTTCACCAACGACGACGAGCCTCACAGATGGCGGTAATCTTCACCAACAACAACAAGTCTCACAGATGGCGGTAATCTTCACGAACGACGACGAGCCTCACAGATGGCAGTAATCTTCACGAACGACGACGAGCCTCACAGATGGCAGTAATCTTCACCAACGACAACAAGCCTCACAGATGGCAGTAATCTTCACGAACGACGACGAGCCTCACAGATGGCGGTAATCTTCACCAACGACGACGAGCCTCACAGATGGCGGTAATCTTCACCAACAACAACAAGCCTCACAGATGGCAGTAATCTTCACGAACGACGACGAGCCTCACAGATGGCGGTAATCTTCACCAACGACAACAAGCCTCACATACAGTGGTAAGCTTCACAAACAAGCACAAGCCTCAAAGACTGCAGTACTCTTCACTAAAGACATCCCTCACAGACGGCGTTAATCTTCACCAACAACGACAACTCGACAAGTCTCGCAGACAGCTACAATCCATACAGTCATCAACCAGCCCCTTTATTGGCATCAATAAGCACGATTCCAGTGACAAGCCCTCAAACGACATGACTAACATTTTCCTCTCCTTGCATAATTAACATCCGCGTACATAATGACATGCCCACTGTAGGTGGCAGTATACTAATACTTTCAATCACCATGGACATTCTAGATAACTTATAAATATTAATATAGTAGTTAACGATACATCTATAACACGATTAATTTTACCATCGAATTACTCTGGCGACAGTGAATCTAACATATTCATTTGTTCACTTAAGCACATGTTTAAATACATTGTCCATATCGTAATTACAATACATTTATTTATCTCATCTTCTCCTTTTCGTCTTAATTTATTAATTATTAATTTCCTTTTTGGGGCAATAAAGCGTTAATCTAATTAATCTAATTAAAAAAACGACATCAATACGAAGTATCAGAGGTTCATAGCGCTAAACACGTCCGTCCGTCCGTCCGTCCAACTGATTATTCTAACTAACTGACCTAGCAACTCCTGTCAGAAATTCTTGATTTTCTAAATATACATTGATTGAATGGTGGTGTTGTACCTTTAATAAGTTTAATTTTATTTACATCCAATATGTTCTCCAAAACTGTGTCTGTATTAAATTTTGAATTTAAATGTACGCCTTAAGAACTTATTTGAGAGGCATTTTAGAAGTTTTAGAGATGAAGAGAAACCACACACTATCCATATATCTTGGTTTTGCTTCGCCTTAAGGACTGTTTTACTTGTGACATAATTTACATAATTAATGCAAAGTTTCCGACTCTTACTTTTTTGGGCTAAAGATTAATCATATATATATATTAACACATGCATTCATCAGATGGTATCGGATAGACATCACACAACTAGTGTGACTGAACACCATGCTTTATGCAATATTTTAGAATTTGCATTGCTTATCTCTATTGCCCATTTGTCAGAGACCTCCGATGTTCATAGATGATATTAATTAGAAAGTCAAGTTATGCCTTTTGGATAAATTACTATTTGGTGAAGTATACATTTTTATTTCAGTGGCCTTGTGCATTCCGTGTCTTAAACTTACTTTTGACACTATGGTGATATCGTATTTGATTTTGAAAGCAAAATTCGTCTTGTTGTAGATTCTAGGTTTTCAATGAAAAGCCATTTGCTTCTGCAACCTGTCTTGAAGGGAGGGTTCTATCTGGATAACTAACTCATCTATCATGTTCTTTCACTTTTGAATAGATTCCGCTATTCTTTGTGAAAATCTAATCCACTATAATTTCCTCAGTAATATGTTTCAAATGAAGTGTTTGACAATCATGTATCAATAACATATCATTTTAAACATAACCCTACCTTTAACAAGTATTAATATAAAACGTAATAATGGCCCTATGATTGGCGGGTCATGTTTAATCCAATCAATACCAAATCTAATGAATTCTCGCATTATGCTAAATTCGTGACAAATGAAGTTCAAAGTCATACTTATTTAAGAATGATTCCGCATAGATAAAACACATTGATGGTATTGTACAGAAAGTTATTCCTATGATGACCTTTTTAATGGTCAACTAATTTCGTCCAGGAAACTATAAGCTAAAAGACACAGCACTGAATGTAGGGGATTCTACTTTGTACCCTAGTGTTGTGGTCAAGGGCATGTTTTCCTCTAAATGGCCAAAGTTTGTTTTGTAAATGTTTTCATATCTGCCCCCTGAAAGTATAGCGGCAATACGATATTCCGCTAATATGATATTAGAAGCACAGAAAAATATTTTTGGGCCAAACTCTTTCAACACATTTTTTTTCATAGTGTGTGAGCTATGTCATTTTGTCACACAATGAAAGAAATGGGATGTCATTTAATCGTTAAATGATTTTTTCCATACTTTGTTTACATGTAAAAAGTGTATGTCAAAAATGGGACGTTATGCAAGAAAGGGTACAGGATTTATTTTTACAGATTTTAATAGGTGCACCCTCTGCAAGGCATACTATGGCCACAGCAACACCTGGAAAGTTTTGTTTTAGTAAATGAATGCAATTGGGTCAGTTTTACTTAGGATTTTCTCAGTTAATATCGTGTGCTAGAATGTTACAAAGTATTTAGTTTATTTGAATAAAAAGATATTTTTGTTAAGTATGCATCAAAACTTATCCTTAACAGTTATCAAAATTGACTGCTGATATCAGTTGTCCAGTGTTTTCAAATATAAAAAAATAATATTTAAAAACGTTATCCAGGATCTCGTTTTAGAGCTTTTTTTTCATGGAAGCAGGTTTGAAGTTCTGAATCATGTTGCTTGCAAATCCTTATTTATTCTTAGTGTTTCCAGTAATTGCAAGGATTTAACGAAATTATCAAATTACGTATTGAAAATCTTCTGTGGTAGCTCACTCACCAGGTCCAGTACAGCAGTCTCCCTATCACCATCACAGTTCCAGCACGCTTGTAAGGTGCAAAATGTGCTCCAAAGGTACTCGTAGGGTGCAAAAAATGCCTTGATAAAAATTAAAGACTCCACATCTTGACTCTGACCCTTGGATAAACTGTATGGTGGTAAGATGACCGAAATATGAAACCGTATTCTAATTAAGTTTACAGCTTTTTTTTCTATTCCATGTCTATGTTGGTACTTTCCACATCATCCAAAAGAAGCAGGTCCAGTGCTTCATTTACTGTTATTAATGTGACTGAAATTGAAAAGCATGCAAATGCAAGTGTCCATATCGCATATCCAAAACATCACCCCAATCCTTGTCAATTACCAAATAATGGTTAACTTTATTGCAATTGTGTCATTATTATTATTCTATCTTTAGAATGAAATATCTAATTACAATAAATTTAACTTTTAAAATCCAAATGTTGATTGAGAAAAATGCTACCCTACATCAAACAGCGACAAATTGGCATGCGAATTGCCAGGTCACCGGAAGTGGCCATGGATTATAAAAATAAATTCTAAAAATAAAGTGAATACCTCAACCACTGGTTATTTTATCCAGCTTCATTCACCTCCATATTTGCATTCTCTAACTTGAATAATAAGACAATAGTGAAACGTTGAAGTACCCGTCACGATATGCATAAATGAGTTAAGGGAGGCTAGTGAAGGCGTTTCCGTTTTCCAGTCTTTTTGGTTTGGCTTAAGACATACACAACAGTAAAGAGTTCCAGTAGTCTCAGTGACAAGTTGGACTAGAGCTCGTGATGATTTCACGTCAATATATCGGCGGATTACACCAATGTTGCACAGATGGAAATACGACTGTCTGCATACAAGTGGCGCTTCATGATGAGGACAGAATCGAAAACAACACCAATATTGCAAAGCTGTTGTCGAGAAGGTATTTCACGTTCCTTCTTCTGGAGTTGAGGAGATCGAATTAATCACAAGTTTGGGTATTAACTTGGTGACAGCCAACTCTTTATGTAGTTGACACATTCTTCTCTTGAAAAAGAGAAACTGGTGGATGAAGCAACCAGTGCAGATCGATTAAAGTAGACTTACGTGGAATCAGCATATAGATGCATACTCAAAATGTAGGACCTCACGATATCACCAAGGGGAGATGTGTAGCAAGAGAAAAGGAGAGGAACTAAAACTGAACCCTGACGCACTCAAAACTCCAAGCATGTGTTGGACATTGAACCAGTTTTAAAGGAAAAGTGAGCAATATCAAAAGAGACTTTACAACTTTATTGCAACTTTATAGTAACTACAAGCAAATCTTCGAGCGACCTTCGCCATATTGGAGGAGGATCCGGATCAGTTCGTACCAAAACCGGTTCGTCCCAGGGTCGGTTCTCCCCGTTTTAATATCTAATATGATGACGATGATGAGTGGAACAGGTTTTGGTACGAACTGACCCGGAACCTTGGAGGAAGTGACCTATATGTGCCTGTAGTTATTATAAAGTTGCAATAAAGTTGTTACGTTAAGATACCCCAACTATTCAAGTATGACAGATGTATCAGGGATGTAAAGTGATAGTAGAAAACTCTTTTCGAGATTGATTGCTTTTGCTAGGAATGTAATATCGACTTTTTCCTAGATTTTTATCGATGTATTTCTGAAACACCATTTTGGCCCACTCAAGTTTAACAGGTAAAAAATCGTGTTTCAAGTGTCATAACTTGAGAAATAATGCACCTATTTTGTTGATGTTTAGCTTAATTGAACGAGAATTCACTGTGCTATAATTCTGTAGTATGTGGTACTTGTTTGGGCAGGGGGTAAAATTGGCGTTGCATCCCTTTCTTTCTTTATTAGTAGCTCCGACTAAGTCGGAGTTGCTATCAGTTTTTGCGCAGTTTCCATCGCCGCCGCCGCCGCCCGCGCGTTTTGTATTGGCTATAACTTTTTTCCTTGAAGGTTTTAAGAACTCATATACATAACTTCTTACTTATACCCCTGGGGAATTTTTTTGACATGTTCACATTCAAGGTCAAAGGTCAAGGTCACGAGTTCTGAAATCTCTAAAAAAATCCTTGTAAACACGATAACTTGAAAAATATTTGTGCAATCAGGCATCCTCTTCGGTGTATATCAACTATGGAGAAAGGCCAAGATTTGAAAAGGTTTTCGCTAACATCCGTCAAAGGTCAAGGTCATAGCGAGGTCACAACTTAAGCATGCTTTTGCGAAAATGTCTTATTTCAACTATTAACACTTTGAATGATTACATGATTGTGATGCACAATGAAAAGTGATCACTGATTTTGTGACCTTGAATTTTAAAGGTCAAGGTCACGAGATAGGGTCATGGTCACCAGTTCTGAAATCACTAAATAACTTCTTTCCAATGAGGTATCACCACCTCATATACATAACTTCTTACTTATGCCCCTGGGGAATTATTTTGACATGTTCATATTCAAGGTCAAAGGTCAAGGTCACAAATTCTGAAATTTCTAAAAAAATCCTTGTAAACACGATAACATGAACAATATTTATGCTATCAGGCTCTTATTTGGTGTATATCAACTATGGAGAAAGGCCAAGATTTGAAATGTTTTCGCTAACATCCGTCAAAGGTCAAGGTCATAGCGAGGTCACAACTTAAGCATGCTTTTGCGAAAATGTCTTATTTCAACTATTAACACTTTGAATCATTAAGTGATTGTGATACACAATGAAAAGTGATCACTGATTGTGTGATCTTGAATTTTAAAGGTCAAGGTCACGAGATATGGTCATGCTGACCACTTCTGAAATCACTAAGTAACTTTTTTCCATGAAATATTAACTCCTCATAAAGATAGCTTAATTTCTTTCTTATACACCTGGTGAATGATTTTGACATGTTCACATTTAAGGTCAAAGGTCAAGGTCATGAGTTCTGAAATCACAACAATCCTTGTAAACATGATAACTTCAAACTTTGTTTTGTGCTATTAGGCTCTTATTTGGTATTTATGAACTATGGAGAAAGACCAAGATTTGAAAACGTTTTCGCTAAAATCTGTCAAAGGTCAAGGTCACAGTGAGGTCAAAATATGCCGTATTTTAACTATGAACACTTTGAGTCATGGCATGTTTGTTATACGCTATGAAAAGTGTTTATTGAAGGTTGTGACCTTCAAGGTCAAAGGTCAAGGTCATGAGATATTGGTTAAGGCCACGTTAATCATTTGATCAAATTTTGAAAGAAGAAATAGGTTTTAAGGACAAACTTGTGAAAAGTGACCCCAGTGATGATTAGTAATAACTCGAATAATGAAAAAAAAAATTGTTAAAAAGAATTCCCATTTTATTGATGCTGACGAGAAGGCGGTACAGGGAAAGGCGAGACCCTAAGTTTCGGAGCTGCTCTGCTTTTGCGGTGTCCCGCAAACGCTAATCTAGTTAGTTTAGAGTATATATCGCATCGTAGTATTGGACCAAGGAACTGTTTGTTTTCAGCAATGAAAGCCCCTGTGCGTCAAATCAGCTTTGAGATTTAAGTCAGATAAGTCTCTAAATGTTATAATAGGTTTTGGCTTGACAAAAAATAAAATCTTCACATGGAAAAATATGGGCATGTTGCTGGAAAAACTGGTAAATTTGGCCACTTTACTATACACCGATGTTAGATATCCTTTGGTAGATTAAAAAATACATAATCTTACTTAAACATTCACATTATAAATACTATTTATGATTATGGAAATACATTTGAACATGATCCTCAAATACAATTACATTGCAAAAACATAATGTGATCAATGAATGTTTTACCATATTAGTTGGCTGCATTGAATAATCGCATTTATCCTACCTCATGTAAGAATGTCGATCTATGATTGGTCCACGTGACCCTGAACAAATAACCATATTCAACCTCACCCAGGTGGATAAATGTCACCGAGGGTGATAAATGCCTTATACCCCGCTACCGAAAGCGTGCGTCCACGTCAGTCAGTCCATGTCACGTGATACATGTCAAAGGTCATATGTCAATCGATCAGCTGTTTTCTGTCAAATAATGAGCTTTTCAGGCCACAAAAGCGTAAATTCGCTTACCGTTTACCAGCGTGTATCAAAACCAGGAGAAGATATCCATGAGCGCAGCTATATCAAAAGGATTTGTGTCAAACGTGCCCAGTGCTCAGTCGGATGCAGGCCCTGCACGCGCGACCTTGACCCATGTCAACAACACGCGCACGAGGGAGGTATCAGTGGCAAATAATGATGCATTGGATAATAATGCTGTGTCTTCCGAGTTAAAGGGAATAAATTTGGATGCACTTTTCGATGACTCTCCCCTGCCAGACAACACTAATTCAGCATCGATGTTTCCATCAGTTTTTCAAAATTGCAGCATTCAGAACATAAACATTGTTTAAAAAAATGATTACTCATGACCCATGACCCTTGGAATTGACACATGAACTGTCACCCCTGAACCAGTTTGTTTTGACTCTGACCCAGATATGTTGCTTCTTTGAATAAACGATGTTCGAGCATTTCTGTTTGTTTTTAATGATATTTTGAGACATTCGGTAGGATAAAATCGTTATAACATTCAGTGGAGGTTTACATCGTGAATTATAAGACCCTTATTATTTTTTATTCTACTCGCCTCCGGCTCGTAGAATAAAAAATAATGCGGGTCTTATAATTCACGATGTAAACCTCCACTGAATGTTATAACTTATAATGCAATCACTTATTAGCTCATTTCGCTTGGTAAGCAATGGGCAATGGTTTGTAAACTGAAGCAGTAATTGACGAAATATGCACAGGTTTATTTCTTACCATTGCGTGCCAACCTTACTCAACTTAAAGGTGCATCCATTTTGTTCCATAAAATGTTATTTGACTTTAATACGTTCCAACTCACCACATGTGATGTCTACAATACAAATGAATTCACTCAGCTTGCATATTTATCTCAAATCGCCAAATGTATCATAATTACTAGTTTCCAATTCAAATGGAGTAAGATCATTATGCGAAACTGTATATCCCAGTTACATGCACAGTAGCTATGTGACCTATAAACATTATCAACTCAAATTTGTATTTTTGTCTGGTATAAATAAGATTCCAAAATTACGTTTGACACGTTGACGCGCGCCACACGCAGTGCATTGTCCGGTTTTCGATCATAAATCACTACTTTTACCTTCATATCGTCAATATACTAAGTTGATTATCATTAAAAATGGTAGTTTTCGGTAACATTCGGTACTTCTCGATAAAGTAACACTATATATAACGTTTGCAGTATGTGACCCCTAACAATGGGTGTACCTTTAACTCAAACTCTTTATTATCTCGGTGGCACAAGAGGTACAGGTTCGGACAATGAAAATAATACATTAGACGTAAAGGCAAGATGGCAGGGTACAATTATAAATATACAAAAAATAGATTGTCATTTCAGAGTAGAGCACAATTGCAGTTTACACATTATCATTTGATATTTGTTTTCACACTTTTTCAATAATACACTGTCAGCCAAAAGAAACGCCTACCAGATATCTTATCATATTTCGTTAAAACTACAATGAACAGTTTAGCAATATTATAGCATTATGACGTTGCACCATTTCTGCACAATATATTTAAATTTCAGAAGTTGTCATGTCACAAAAGCATGGCGATTGTTGAAATGAGACAACAGAACTTGTTCAGTTTTCGATCAGTGCATGATCAGAATAACATTTGAAACAGATTTCCATACAACCACGAGCAACAATACAGGCACGCATTCGCATTAAAGTTGTGATGACACTGCGTGGTTACGCTGTGCAAGTTATTCAACCAAAAAGAGCGGTTTTCATTGGGTGTGTTTTTCATGAATGCTGTTGACTCGAATCACAGTTTTATCACGATTTCAATTGACTTTCATATGAACTATTGTTATAACATAACGTTGAGACCTCTATTAAATATTTTTCAGAAATTATTTTATCTTTCATTTTAAGGAAAGTCAAGTAAATGATCATTATTTATTGGGAATATAATACGTCTGTCTTTGCTCTAATAAAACCTTGGCATTTGAATATTCAATGGAATTCATCTGGAATTACCTTTACATATCTATCCCAAATTTCATATTCATTTACTCTCCAGATATACACACCTACATTAAATTAGCATACCATAATTATTGGGCGAAGCGAAATTAATGTTTTGTTTCTTTTATCCACTTTTTAATTAACATACAGATGCAATTTGTATGGAAATGGGCGATGGGCTATTATGAGTCTAAATAAATTTAGATCAACAGTCCTATATTATGCTATCACTGTTAGAGCTGTTGCTTTAATTTATTTAGACCGATGATGAGGCAACCCTGAAACTTAAAACATTATTCGATCACATTTTGCCACAATCTCACTAAATGTTTCAATAATACAACAAGGTCAAAACGCAGCAAACTAACCAGTTTGTGTCACAGCGATATAGAAACATAAAATACATACATTGTACATTTCATTCCCTTTTCAATATGGGAATCGACGTAAAAGAGTAAAAGTGAAAGTGTACAGCTGCATACCGAAAGTTTGTTACCTAATGTATATCTTAGTGAAAATATCATGTAAATTTACGTCCATGCTGATGTCAATAACATTGCACCACATGCAATGACAATGAATCATCATATATCCATGAGTAAATAATCATTATCCAACGTATCCTGTGATCGCCACGTCAGTGGTGCATGTTTATGAAATTTGGCATAATGAAATTGACAGAAGGGGTCAATTTAAAAAAATTCAAATTTCAATAACTTCAGAATGAAAGTTTTTATATCGACTTAATATGATTAATTCCATCACAAATATGTTGAATGAGTATAAAAAAAGATATATGAGTAGTATAGAAGGGGGGAGCCGATACTCCTCAATGAGGAACCAAATGAGGAACCGTTAATGTATGCAGCGTAGCTCATTAATAGGCTAATGTATGCATGACGTCACGGGTCAGAAAGGTCGAGGAATCATTAGGCTATCCAATGCAAGGATGCTTTTGAACCTATCCATGATCATTAGCGAGAACAATGGTCTTTTATAACACTACCCATCAAGTAATGAAGACCAGTCGAACGAGTTTGTAGTTTGGAGCCAAAAAAACTATTTGTAGGTATGACGTGTGATTAAGATGAAGGTTATCTCGTTGTGTTATAATAGTCCTAGTGAAGACTGATATTATTTAAATACGAGAGACAGTGGTAGTTATCATTTAATCGTGATGTAAGTCATATTCTTATGTTTCCAGTTATTAAAATAGATCGGTTTTATGAAACAATATTCGTGAAATAGATATGCTATACAGTGTTAGTATTTCATTTCTACAGGGCTTCTGTTTTTTTTTTTCCATTTCTAGTACATTCAGCTGTCCACAATGTGGGAAAAAGTTCTCACGTCCCGCGAATGTGAACAAACACATGCGTTCGGCTCACCAAGGAGTGAAGTACGTCTGCGACAAATGTAGCCATTCTTTCGCTTCAAATTATAATTTGAAGCGACATAAATGCGCTGCCTTGGCACGTCAGTTGATGGAATACCAATGTAGTGTGAGTATATATTCTGCATAAGTTTATGAAACAGAACATTCTCATTTGAATGTTTTCTTGATATGTTAGGCTAGCCTCTGGTTTATAGCGAGATAATTCCATAAAACAAGCATGTTATGAGATGCTATAGCAGTTTTCCACTGTATGATGTCTATACGAACACAAATCAAAGAGTAAAACAGCGTATATGATATACTAACGCTATGATAAGCAAGCTCATTCAACCCTTTAAGAAGGCTATGCCTTATGAGTCTAATACCCAACTCTAAACTGGTTTTCTGTCCACAGAAATGCCCCGAGATATTCTCCTCCCCTCGTGAGTTGGCTATACATTTTCGGCGTGTCCATCCATCCGGTGAGTTTTAGAATGTTTAATATCACAACAAAGTTCTTGTGTTGTAGTCATTGAATTTTATATAGGTGTTGATATGCGTTACAGCTTTAACAGTGAGAGGCTAACATTTGAATGAATTTTATATAGGTGTTGATATGCGTTACAGCTTTAACAGTGAGAGGCTAACATTTGAATTTAAAGTATATGGAAACATGTTTTTTCTATGTATCTCTATAGAGTCTTGAGCAGTTAAAGTATGTGATGTCTACGCTGTGGTATTCATGTCCGATATTGAAACTGTCTGTATGTATATTGTATCAAATATACGCACGCCACCACACGGGGGAAAAAGGTCTATATCGAGCTTTATCTTGGAGGGATGTTCACATGACGTGTTGTTAGTGTCTGTTAATATCAGACTGTTATGCTTTATGCTTTATGCTTTATGTATAAGCTATAAACATGTGTGTTACAGCCTCCAGCACGCCACAGCCAAGTACATCGAGGCCTGACATCTCCTCTCCTCTTCAACAAACAGGTAAATAGACATTTCAAAGGGGGAGCCACTATTTACTCAGGGCGTTTTAGCGTTGGGTATAGTAGGGCTACAGATATAACGCTTAACAATATAATGATGATTAAATCATGTGAAGGTTAAATAGAACGATATAGCGAATATACTTATGTATCTACATATGTATGTATTTAGATAGATAGGTAGGTATAATGTTAAAACACCTTACTGTTTTTTTCATTAATGTCATACACATAGCATAATGTTATTAATGCCATATTCCTTTCTTCACACAGCTCCCTCTCCTCCCCCGTCTCGGACTTATACCTGCCGGACCTGTCACCAACATTTCGAAGGCAGGAGCTCTCTCTATCGCCACCAACACACCGGCAGCGGGAAAGAGCGCCAGCCCACCCCGTGGAGTGAAGAGAGAGCCGAGGGAACTGAGGGAGACGAGGAGGGAGTTACTGCACCCTGGGTGGAGAGGAACACTGGCGAGGTGACAGAGCCCGATCTCCGGGATGCCTATGAGATGAACGCTGATGCCATCCTCGCTCATAACCATCCCGGAGAGGTCGCCTCGATGTTTAATGTTCCTCTCCACCCCAACTTTTCGATAGGTGAATTGATGGAGCACGCTAGAGACATCTATCAATCTTTGGATTATAGTTTTAGACTCAATTTAGCGTTCGGTGTCATCCTCCGTAACGTGGAGACGGGGCAGTATCGCTATTTTCACCCTTACAGCGCAAACCCACTCTTTACTTCTCCCCTCTATATCACCGAGTATAAGGATCTCGATCAGTTGCGCCAGAGATTGGCAAGTTTAGATATATCTTCATTTCTCATGAAACAACGCGAGGATACGAAACGGAAACCCGTTTTGATCACCAATGTACAGTTTTATACCTACAGATCGAATTTTCCTTTAGGCCATACCCCTGTGACACTCCCTGACTATATAAAAAATCATAATGCCATCATCTCGTTAGATCGTAATTATCATAGTAAATATTATGAAGACCGCCTATGCGCTTTCCGCTGTCTGGCGTTACATCGAGATCCCTCTGCTCGGGCTAGTTTAGAAACACCCACGAAAATCCTCTATCAAAAGTGGGTGGACTACTCTTGTCAAAACCATCTTCCTAACATCTTTCGAGTCGCCCCCGAAGACTACGAGGGGCTTTCTCCTTCCCTTCTATCTGATTTCGAAGCTTGTTTCGGTGTGAATGTTAGCGTCTTTCAACTCGACGAGGACAGGATAGCTCAACCCGTCTATAAAACACGTGGCGTGTTTCAAGAACACATGTATTTAAACCTCTATGAAGAACACTTGTCCCTCATCACCCATATCAATATGTACTGTAAACGCTATCGCTGTCCCATCTGTTCCATGCTCTTCAAACGTAAAGATAAATGCATGCGTCACCAGCGCGGTTGCGTTGCTCAAACCAAGCTTCGGTTTCCCGGTGGTTTCCACCGCACACCCAAGACGGTGTTTGACGAGCTGTCAGAGAACAATTTGAAGGTGGATGAAAGTGAGAGATTTTTCCCGTGGTTCATCGTCTATGACTTTGAATGTTCACTCAGTCCCATCGATAGCGGGACCGATAAACTGAGGTGGATGCAAGAACACCACCCCATTTCCGTCAGCATCTGCTCCAACGTGGAAGGGTTTACTTCCCCTCGCTGCATCGTTGATGCCGATGTGGATCAACTGATTGCCGCTATGTTGGAGTACATGACAGAAATTGCCGATAAAGTAAGCGAGTTGGCTTGCGAAAAATGGTCCTTGAATTTAGGCATTTTATGTGCTTACGCATCCGATAAGGATAAGAATAAGGATAAGAAGGATAGAATCGGCATTCCGTCTGCTAAACAGTCCGTCACCCAATGCGACGTCATATCTGATGTTGCCGACTCTGTTGTCACCGACTTTATTGATGTGTGTGATGACAACGAGTCTGTCGACATGTGTGACGATGACGTCTCTGTTGACATGTGTGACGATGACGACAGTTCTGACGAGAGTTCTGACGAAGAATCCGGTGCAAAACGGGTGGGTAAAGATGATAAGACTAAAACGCCTGAACAATTACGTTTAAAACGTATGTCCTATCTTTACGAGAAGCTCTCGGGGTACTGTTCACAAGTCCCCGTCCTTGGTTTCAATTCGGCTCGCTACGATTTGAATATCATCAAGGAGAAACTTCCCAAACATCTCTCACTTGACAGCAAAGAATCTCATGCTTTCACCGTCAAGAAAAATAACTCCTACCTCTGTCAGAGTAATGACACGTTCAAATTTCTTGACGTCACGCAATATCTCTCTCCCGGAACGAGTTATGCACAGTTTCTGAAAGCCTTTGGGGTGACAGAGAAAAAAGGTTTCTTCCCTTATGAGTATCTGGACACACCTAACAAACTGGATGAGACTCGCCTTCCACCTCTGGGTGAGGCTTGGTATTCCAGTCTCAAACAGAAGTCTGTCTTGGACGACGGCTTAAAATCCATTGAAGAGAATTATGCCGAGCTCGAGGCCGTGTGGGAACGGGAAGGCATGACCACGTTCCGTGATTTCCTTGTCTGGTATAATAATCTGGACGTGGGACCCTTTGTGCAAGCCGCAGAAGCCATGCAACGGTTTTATAACGAGGACGGTATCGACCTCTTTAAAACCACCATGTCTGTCCCCGGTGTGGCTAGACAGAAACTGTTCCGAGAGAGTCAGAAAGAGGGGGTCACTTTTGCATTGTTCGATAAAAGCAATGTAGATCTCTATGACACGCTAAAGGCTAACGTGGTCGGCGGTCCTTCCATCATTTTCACGAGGTACCACAAAGCCCATCAGACGTTTATTAGAGATAACCCCCAGAAGCCGTGTAAAAGGGTGGTCGGGTACGACGCGAATGCGTTATACCTGTGGGCTATAGATCAAGATATGCCCACCGGCCCTTTCGTGCGTAGGAAAGCAGAGACGGGCTTCACACCCGAACGCAGGGACAGGTACATGTCCATGTACTATTGGATGGACTGGTTGAGGTTCAAGACCGGGAGGGACATTAAGCATAAACTGAATTGGGGTCGTGAAAAACGGGTGGGACCTTACCTGGTAGATGGGTTCGTTCCCAAGTCGAATGTCTTTGACAAAGACGTCGTGCTGGAGTATTATGGTTGCTATTACCACGGCCATGAATGCTACCTCACGCAAAAGGCTCGGGGAAAGGAAAAGCAACGAGCAAAATTAGCTCAGCGCTTAGAACGAACCCATGCCCGTGCCGCCTTTATTCGTAAAGAAGGCTACGATATCGTAGAAAAGTGGGAATGCGACTTTTTGAAGGATCGCAAGGCAGATCGGGAGCTCTCTTCGTTTATTGAAAAACGTCAGCCGCCTTTTTATCAACACAATAAAAGGAACCTGACGGAGGATGAGATTCTGAGGGCTGTGGTTAAAGGGGATCTGTTCGGCATGGTCGAGGTAGACATTCGAGTCCCCGAGCGGTGGCAAACCGGACGGAACCCTCACGGCACTCGTCTCTCCCCCGAAGAGTACTTTCGAGAGATGGCTCCCCTTTTTTGTAATGCGGAGGTTCCACACGAGGCTCTCGGCGAACACATGCAGCAGTATATCGCAGAGAACGAGTTGAGTAAAAAACCGCGCCAGATGTTAGTCGGCGGTCTCAAGGCACGACAGATGTTGATAGCCACCCCGCTGTTGCAATGGTATCTACAACACGGGATGGTCATCACTCGTGTGTACCAAGTCGTCGAGTACACCCCAAACGCTTGCTTTCACTCGTTTGTCGAAGACGTGTGTTCTGCCAGACGACAAGCCGACAGCGATCCCTCTGCCTCCATACGCGGGGATACGGCAAAGTTGGTTGGGAATTCAGCATACGGCAGTGTCTTAATCAATAAGGAAAAACATCAGACCGTGTCGTATGTCTCTACCCCCACAGAGGCCAGTAGACAAGTCAATCTCCCACAATTTCGTAAACTGACGGAACTGGGCGGGGAATATTTCGAGGTCGAGAAGGGTAAAAAGCTCTTAAACCTCGACACCCCCATGCAGCTGGGTTATTTCATTTTGCAGTATGCCAAACTGCGCATGCTTCAATTTTACTACGATTTCATGGACGTCTACGTGGATCGTAGTGATTGGGAATACATGGAGATGGACACTGACTCCGCCTACATGGCCTTGAGCGCAAAGTGTCTCTCAAACGTGATCCAACCCAGCAAACAGACAGCGTACCAAACACAGTTGACGGGATTGTGTAGAGCCAACCCTGAAGATGACAACTGTACGCGTTGGTTTCCACGCACGTGCTGTTCTGTGCACGCCCTCCACGACAAACGTACTCCGGGTTTGTTCAAACTCGAGTACGAAGGGGACGAAATGATTGGACTGTGTAGTAAAACATACTTGGTGACACAGTCTATTCTCAAACGCAAACCGAAGCCCGCCTCGAGTTTGAGTGTGCGTTGTGCTCAACGTCTTTCACAACGTGCCCGACGCGTGCTGAGTAAGCGTATCCCCGTCGTGAAGACAGCCCGACTTCGTTCATCCATCCCTGTCGTCGGTTACTTCGACCGCCGGGTCAAATTCTCTTGCAAAGGCATATCCAAACGCACGTTGAAAACACCACTCCAAGCGTTTAGAAATGTCTTGCGAACGCGGGTACCCGGCGAGGGAATGAACAGAGGGTTCCGTCTCAAGGGGAATACCATGTGTACTTATCAACAAACGCGCCGTGGGTTGAGCTATCTCTACTGCAAACGTCGAGTGCTAGACGACGGCATTCACACGGCTCCTCTCGACATAGAGCTCTGTCCCTATCCGTCCCCACGTGACGAGAAACTAGATGACACCGACACTTTTCTTGTCGAAATTTTAAATGAACTACTAGAAAATTAATATAAATCCTATCTCAATCAAATCAAAATCAAAATGTCTCCAGCGCGTTCCCTCAACTCTCCTACTATTCTAGTCATGTACAAAGCGGAGTTAAATTAATTAAATATTATTTATTAATTATTATTCCTATATCCATCATCAGTATTTTTGTATCCCTCCATCCATCATCAGTATTTGTGATATGTGATATGTTGAACCTATGTGATATAGACTATGTGATATACACTATGTGATATACACTATGTGATAGTATCTTAATTTATGTGTGAATAAAACTGTGTGTGAATTAAACCATGCTATTATCTTAAAAGGTCTTTGTCGTTATCTTTCCTGATATGAAAATGGAAACACATCACGTCAAGTAGCATTAAAATGCAATAACCAGATATAAACGGCTGATTGTAAGCAAAACGAGAATAATCAGTAACGTGGCCTAGCTGTTTTTAAAATACAACTCAACAGTCGTGTCACGTGACCTGATGTGTTTGCCATAGGCGACATGAGGTATAGGCGACATGAGGTATAGGCGACATGAGGTATAGGCGACGTGAGAAAACTCACTTTGACAATCATCTCTAAGTTTGTCTATATCTTTCCCAATATAAAGACGCATCACGTCATATAACATGTATCCAGTAATTGAAATACATTTTAACCGTAAGGTAAACTAGAATAACCAGAAACGTAGTGTTGCTTTAAAATACGAGTACATATTTATGAAATACGAGTACATATTTATGAAATACGAGTCTAATGCAATCGTGATGTGTTTGTCCTAGGCGACATGAGGTGTAGGCGATATGATAACATCTTATCATTCCCTTCAAAGGTGAAAGGGATGATACTATTCTTTTGTAACAACACGACTTAAGCATGAACAACACAAGACTAGTTTTCTTTTAATTTTATTCGTAGTGAAAATAACTTGATATAGATTGGCGAAGATTCAATATCATACAGAAGCAATACCTCATTTCTAGAGTTATGATACAGACGAGTAACATAAAGATAGTTTCTTTCAAATGAACACAAACATTCACATTTAAAACTTATCATAAAATATAGTCCTATTTTAATAAATACACGTTTCATAGACAAGTTTCTAGAGTCTTGTTATAAATACAAGTTTCATAGTCAAGAACATTAAAAAGTTTCCAAGGTTTTAAACTTCTTGTTACCGGGAACGCCGTCCTTTACTTTACCCTGCACATACATGGCCTGAAAGAGTTTTCTCTTGCCTTTTCCCACTTGAGGGAAAAAGGTGTGTGAACGTGGTAGAGATTTTACTACACGAATAAACGTGTCATATCCAACAACGGGTTTCTTACTATCTTGTAACACAAACTGACGAATCAAGTGAATCACATTAGACTGTTTGATGCTATGTCCGTGTTTATCCAACAATTCAAAGCGATCGTTCCATGACACGTGTCCGAGAGATTTCTGACCTACGAGATATCGCCATAGAGATATCAATCGTCCCTTTTGCTCGTCCGAGCGAACGTGCGCTAAAAGTTGAGCTAACACTACATGCACGGACGAGGAGGACGGGTGCTCTACCGATGTTGTGACTATGCGTGGATAATGGCTTTCTGTCGATTGCTGCAGCTGATCGCGTGATCGCGTGTTAGCGTGAAACGTGTTCCGCTTAACCGTGGGCTCTTCTTCTTCGTTTTCTTCAGCACATGTCGTCTCCCTCGCTACCGCTCGTGGTGCTGGTGTCTCGTTCGTCATTGACTGCAGTTGGGGAGCATGGTGATTCTGTGGTTCTGTCGTCACGTGCGTTTCCCCCATCCCTTCCATCTTCCGATGAGATGGGCGAGCTTGGGACAGAAGTTGATGGTAGCTGTCTCGACTCACCACCACCATTGCTCGCATGTTGCTCTCTTTTTTCATGGCTTTCTACGACTCGTAGATATCGGTCTAGAGCTTTCACGCAAGTCGGAATGATAAAATGATGAGAAACGAGTAGACTCAACAAGCTCTTGTGTTTGAATCCCGCTTCTTTCAAGAGTAAACTCGGTCTAGGTCCTCCTCGCTTGATGGTCAATTGACGAATGGCTTTCCTGTATCGAAACAGTTTGGTTTTCTCTTGCTCTGTCAAGGGAATGATTCCCATGTTAATATTGAACAGCATCGTCACAATCGTGCGATACTGTTTCGAAGATAGGTTGGGTAAGAGGGCCTTGCGTTTCACCGGCTTGGCTTTTTCCAACACGCGAAGCATGTCTACATTTTCGCGCAGAAGCTCCAAGGCAGTCATAGTCTCGTGAAATGCGTCTTCGAAATGATATAACAGTAAGGTCCGCCGTATGCGTTGGGTAGATCCACACCTGTTCTCCACGCGCGTCGGAGGGACTGTATGCACTCTTCCTTCGTTTCGAACCAATGCGGACTCGACTTTAACGAAATGTCTTCGCACTGGGAAGAGGTAGGCAGACTTCTCAGCGACAGGATGTGAACGGAGGCGAACACACGATATCCCAGCGATACACCTTGTTGTTGCTCATAGCGCGTCCGACCAGGGAATGAGTCGATTTTCTCGTGTCTGTCTCTTTTTATTTATTTATTTATTTCGGTATATAATAAGTGAGCAGCTGATCGGGAAAGATACCCGTCCGTAAGCGCCCGTAGGTCGTGTCGCTATGGGGCGAGAGATCGACGATCAAATAGCCATACTTGCTCCCTTCGATGGCGTCTTTGTAAGATTCGGCAAAATACTTGCTCTCTCCCGGAAAGATCTGCGAAGCTAGTATCCGGTACTCCGATAATGATCTGGGATTGCTTTTCAGGACAAATATATGTGTATTGATACTGATGGTGCGAGTATAGGGTCCCTTAGCGAACAGGCTTTGCTGTAGATTGATCACCGTCAGTCCGAGATGATGCGATAACGTTGTGTAAACTTGTAACATAAGTTTGCTGTGAGCTATGTCGTCCATCAAATCTTCTAAGACGATGAACGCCTGTTTACCGGATTGTTCGGACCACGTCCGTAGATCGCTGTCTGTAGGCAAGCCTTCGTGAAACTGTATGTGTTCGATAGTTCGCTCCATCTCCGCGTAGATATCCTGCCATGCCCCGTAACAATACACGATGAGATTAGGCGGTTTATCGAAAACGCACGCCGTATTCTCTAACAAACGTTTTGCGAAAAATGTCTTTCCAGAACCGGAAGCACCGAGAACCGATATAGTGGTCGGAGTGGTCCATTTCAAAATACAGTGATCGGACATCTTGTCTCGGTCGCGGTTCGAATCTCAATGAAGATACTCGCGTGATAACCTAATATATATGTATATTGTTTTTTAAGCAGCGTGTGGGGCCAATATTCTCTGTCGCTGTCGTCTGGCTTGACGCATGATGTTGTTCCTCGCTTCATCCCGCACGTGTCTCACGTGTTCTGCGTTGAAGATGAACGCGATTAATCTCGTATGTCGAATCAGTATACGTTTGATGTAGGCCTCGCCAGTATTCGGGTTCACGATGCGTCGCAAAATCCTATAATAATTATTGTCGGGGTTTCGTTGTAAATACACCCGTTCCTGTGTACGCGTGACGGGTATACGTCCCTGAAGCAGACGCATGACGATGGCAATGACGGCCTTCACCTGACCGCTGTTCATACCACGTATATCGTTCAACGTTTCCTGGTAATCGTGTTGAGACAGAACGTGAATCATAAATTCATAATGTCTCAGAACGTATCTCGCCATGACTTGACCGACCGGTGGTACACCTCAGAATGAGACATACTCGTGTCTACTCGGATAGTTTATAGTATCTATCGCTCGCTCTCTCTCTATCAATCATACGTGCACGCACTCGCTTTCATAGCAATAGAAAACTCTATACTGATATTTTTATCAAATTTTATTACGACTAATATGACACAGGTTATACAGTCAGCAAGACAAACTCACTACACTACATTACATATTAACTGATAATGAATAGGTTTTATAGTTCTCTCTATACTGAAGAAAGAAAGAAAGAAAGAAAGAAAATAAAATAAAATAAAAAATAGATGTACAATCGTGACATGACTTGCCTAACCGATGGTAATTGTATCGTGTCTACCTTAATAAAAACGAATAGTATATGGACACAGCAATGGGGAAAACGATTTCGTACACTATATGTTAACAATGGAAAATAAAGCAATAGCAATATCATCACACAGAAAATGTACTAACGATATACATCATGCAACACACGTCAAACAGTATTTAAAATAATTGCATATAAACTGAGTGACAAAGTGATCGTTGCAACGTTTGTCTGTATCTAATAGGTTTGTGATGTCTCTTAAACTAGCTCTGTTTTTACATTTCTCTAACAGATAAAATAGACAGTAGAACCCACAAGCACTCGACGTAGATTGCTGTAAAACTTTTGTGTTGTATCGATAACTGCGAGAGTGTCTCTTTAAAAAGTGTTCAAATTCTTTAGTGTAATAACCGGGTTTCCTTCCAAAGCTGTCGAAAAATTCGCCGCTACCTATCCCGTCGAAATAGAATGCAACCCAATGTTTCCCTCGACCTCGTGCTATGTCCGTGTTGACAACACATCCCCACGGCTTTCCCCTACTACTGGGTGTCGAGGTCGCGCTAGTCAAGTTGTCTCTCGCATAGACTCCTTTCACGTATGTATGGAGACTAGGCTCGCTACGTATGGCGCACAGTAACTGTTGAGTGTTCATTATTATTATTACTTCAGAAACACGTTGCGGCTTTTGTCGATCTCGATCAGAGCTGGGAACTTGGCCAGAGCGATCACGTTAAAGGTCTGTGTCAGGGCTTTGCTGAATGTGATTTCCAGACGCAGGTTGCCGGACTTGGCGAGGTTCAGATAGTCACCGCCGTCGTTTCCTAGCATCGCTTGCAGGTTAAAGACGTACAGCGCGTGACCAATCTTAAATTCTGTGCGGTCCAGGTTCAAACCCTTGTCTTTACCCCATTCGTTGTTCCACTCGTATAGGGAGTTGTAAGCCTCCACGTCGTCCGTCTCCAAGGGACGTCCCGGTACTGTGTTGCCGTTCAGGTACAGACCCATGCTTTTAATCATATCTCCTTGGAAACAGAACGGATTGGCCGTGTAAGACCCGTTCACTCCGTTCGATTGTACCATGGCCACGATCAGACGACTGGGAACTTCGTCTTGAAACATGGCGTCCCAGTTAAAATCCATGCTGGAGGAAGCGACCGTAGACATCTTCACTATACTTCTCTCGTACGGGTAAAGAGCGTTCCCCGTCTCAAACTGTTTGTCCTGCGCGACGATCAGGGCGTTGTTGATTTTCAGTTTGCAAACCTTCAGATAGACGTCTTGCAGTTCGATTTGATATTCTTTGCCCGTCTCGGCCGACATCAACGCAAACTTGGCGTCTGAGCGAAACAGTTTGACATCGAGATCCACGCCGTTCACCAGGTGGCGTTTGAAGGAAAATACGTCCTCACTGAGAGGTCCGGAAAGAGTCAGCGATTTGTTCCCGGCCACGAAGCTGCCTCGGTTGATGAGCCCGTCGTTCCCACCCGCGTAGGGATCGCCAGAGTTGAATTCTGCCACCGTGTCGCCCGTATCTTTATAATACAGCTGACTCGTGAGCTGGCTTGACTTGGCGTCGCTTCCGTAGTCGAGGATGGTTTCCATCAGTGCTTTGTATGGGTACCCGGCATTGCTGGAGCTGACCTGTTGTTTTTGCATGTGAACTGTCACCTGATTCCACAGGCTTTGCAATGTTAGATTGACGGGTCCGACTTTCTCTTTATCGGCCAAGTCCGTGTTATCCGCGTGTTTCACTTTCAGTTTGACGTGGAGACGAGACTTGCTCAGGTCTATGTAATCTTTCCCTCCGTTCGGAACGTGAAACTCGACGGGGCTGGAGTCTGTGATGACCGATAGAGGACGTATGTTTTCGTAGTAATGTTGAAGTATGCTGGTCTGATACGCGGGCATAGAAAATAGATCCATGGAAACGGGGAGAGCCTCGGAAAATTCTTTCTCTGTGAGTACGGACATGATGCAGTTTTTTAGTTTTTACTTCTTCCAAATATCTCTCGGGTCGATAGCAGGGGTATTCTTAAACTCGATGAAAGATCGTTTGGAGGAGCTCTGTCCCTCACGACGTACTTTCTTAGAAGTGACGATCTTATCTCCCGCTTTCCGTTTTATAGCCTTGGTTCGCTTCTGAGCGGCTTCGGCTCTCTGCACCACGTTCTGATTGGGAGACGTCAGGGTGATGTTCGGTTTCGAACCCCGACTGTTATGCGAGGGGGTCGTCGATGATGTAGATGGAATGATAATGAATCGTGACCCGCTGGGACGTCCTTTGATCACTTTTTGTCCTGGACTTTTTCGACGTTAAAAAAATTCCATAAATTTCTTGGTATCGGGAATATACACTTTACGTTCCATGATCGGGAAGATGCAACAGTATATATATATATATCTCTCTAACTCAGGAATGGAAATCGTCGCAACACGAGTGACACGTTCACCGTCTCTTTCAGAAATGAATGCGGTGTACCCTCTGCACACTTTATATAGATTTCGATTTCGGACGTGTCTTTTAACACGACTGGGATATACCAGGGCTGGTGAAAATAGTAGTTGGGTCCGTCTCTCAGATCGACTCGTCTCAGTAAGGGCAGATACTGCTGTCCCACGTGCGAACTGTCGCATAGGTCGCACAACACGTCAATCGATGTATCGTTGAGCTTTTTAGTATCCACTGTACCGAATTTTAATTCTAACAGAGCTACCATCCACACTCCTTCCAGTTTTAATCGCTGAGATAGTTTCACGCGAAAACGATAGTGCGTGTTGCTCGTGTAGTAATCCTTCTTGGAGTCTAGGTCGTTAAACACGATGTACTTATCCATGATGATAATGTTACTTGTTTTTCACCTGGCTCTCGTCAACCCACGAATCGAAGCTAGAAGGCCAGCCCGCCCACCTCACCAAGTATAGCGTTTTACCCCGTTCATGTTTTTTACGTATCACCTTCTCTATATCCCACGCGGCGTCCAGATCCTTGTCGACACCCTGTAATTCCTGTTCGTAAAAGCGTCCCTTTAAGAGCTCGTCGTGAAAATCTTTTAAGGTGTACAAGGGGAGACGTTGATCTCTAATGCGCTTGGCTACCTTGAATAACTCTTCCGTCCAACGCAAGTGGTGTTCTTTGGCGAATGGTTTTCTCAAATAACTGATTCTGACTATATCACCGACTTTATAGCGAAACGGACGCACCTTACTCGTTTTGGGTGGCTTCTCCATGTACAAATGTCTCCACACTTTCACCTCGTTTCGTTCGCTCACTTCTGCAGGAGCCCATTGTCCTAAACTTCGATGTAAGGTATGGTTATAATTGTTCACTAAATCCGGTAGAACGTCTATGTAGCGCTCTGTGTTCTTATGCGTCAAGTATCTAGCTATGAGAGTCCTCAACGTTCGAATGACTCTCTCCGCATAATTTGCTTTGATATCTTCGTTCTGCGTTGTAAAGAGTTTGATAGACCGACGCTCGGTAAAGTCGTGAAAAGCCCCTTTAAATTCTGTCCCTTTATCCACCCTGATCTTTTGAGGTTTGCGTCCATCCTGTGACAGTATAGCGTTCAGTCCCTCGACGACGGACTCGGGTTTCTTGTTTCTTAAAGGGGCGACCCAAAGATAGCGAGACAAGATGTCTATGGCAATGAGGATATAACGTACAGCGTCGTTGGCTTTGGCATAACGACTCATATCCATTAAATCCATATCCCATTGCTGATCTATACCATTGACTATCACTTTAAGTCTTTGAAACCTACGTTTGACCGGTTTGTGTAAGGTGTAGGCGTCGTGCTTGCTCAACTCGGCTTTCACCTTAGAGATCGTGGGTACGTCTTGACTACGCGTTTTAAACTCTGTCTAAATTTACTAACCCCGTAGTAACTACCCGGTGACTTGGGATCGAAATAAACACTCTCTAACGTTTTCGGAGAGGACATGTTTCAAATGTCGTTAACAGCAACACTATGAAAACGTTGTGGATTGACACTACCTTATATAGATATACATACATACATACATACATACATATACATACAATCTCATGAATAACAGACACGAGTAATCTGAGATATAACATTCTTTATTACGAATAGTAACTGTACAAACTACAACATGAATATTGAAAGCTATATATCTATACATATACATCAATATACATCAATATACATTAATATTGAAACGGGTGGGTAATATACATCAACATAGCATGGAGCATGTGAACTATGTCTTAACGAAATGATCTTTCCAAATATAACATTTTTAACACACGATCTTTGATGGTGTCTAACCATTCGCTCGTCTTATAGTGCGTGTTCAGATAGTCCTTGCATCTATAACGACACAGAGCTAGGGAAGACACGTTGCTCAAGTCGGGATCATCACGCATCAGCTGAACCCATTGGTCAATGACATGATTATCGTTCACTTCCTCCAAAGCCGTGTTTATAAACTGCTGTAGTTTCTCATTCTCGAACACGTCACGACAGGTATGATATTGTCTCTCGGTTTGTTCAAACATACACGCTATACAGACCTCATTTCCGAGACGATGGACCATATGACAGAGTTCCATGGTGTAACATAGCGTGAGTAAGGATATCATGTAGTCGTTCACTTCGAGGGATGGCTGTTGTTGTTGTACACAGATTGTCTTGGTCTTCTTAGTGATAACACGTTTTAAACCTTGGTCCTCGTTGGGAACTTTCTTCTCTGCATCTCGTACACACTGATCACGGTCTTGAAACCATTGGCTTGACTGTAGATAGACTGGTTCGTGAATGTGATCGGCTTTCGGGTAGACATACTTCCAACTGTAGAATGTTATTTTATCACTAGCCATGTTGAGCGTCCGTTTGAGAGAGAGGAGTGCGGGACCGTAGACTTCGTGAAACCAATGCTCTGTATGACTCACTCGCTTCAGTGTAGCTTCTTTATATCTGGATGCTATTTTAGGATATGATGACACAAACACGTCTTGTCATGTCCTCTATAGCTCTACCCCCTTCACTTGGGTTATGTATACACAGATAATATAGTCCATATACGTCTAGATGAATATACATACTATTGCATGGTTTCTTCCAACAGTGCCCTCACTCTGATAAGTTGTCGCCATTCCTCCGGTTTTAAGGCTATCCCTTTACGAGTAGGTTTCAATTCCTGTTCACCCTCGGGTAGCCACCACTGTCGAACATCCACGACTTGTTTCGGGGGCTCCACGGATACAAAAACGTTCTCGCCCAACTGCAGGGAGTGAGCTGACTGTGACAAAGGTAAACTTTGTTGAAAGTAGTCGGCCACCATCTTTTCCACACTCTTGATATGCCCCCATTGCTCGAGAGACAGTCGAATCCCCTTCTTGGTAGGATAGAGCACGCCTTCGGAACTCCATTCGTATTGACGAATGTCTATCTTCCAGTCTCCACTCCAAAAGGTAGTCTTGACGTAGCGAGTGCTACCTATATGAAACAGACTCTCTCGCTGATCTGTCTGCCGTTCGTCGTCCATGATGGATCCACTATACTGAGTCTTCGTGAAGTCCTGAGATGTGTCTTGACTGTTCGTTGCCATGCTTCTAGAAAGTTTGTATGATCTTGTAAGTAATAAGCAATAACGCTGAGAAAAGTGAGTAGCATCTAACTCCGCGGGCTTTACAGACTATAACTGAGGTATAGGTTCGAGACATGAGCTGTCTTATAACACTTCCAGTCACGTGATACATCATAGTCACGTGATACATCATAGTCACGTGATATTCAAGTCAGGACACGTTACGTGTTAGACAGCAGGTCAGAACATGCTTGAGTTCTATGATAAAATGTGTTAGAATGTTTGACGAGACAGCCTTCATTTCACCTTATATCAGTACTAACTACCATATCTTTTAAAGTTGACAACCTATCAAGGCAAAAACTCATATACCCAATATATATTTTAAATGACGTTAAGTATATTCCTATTTCGCTTTTAACTCGTTATGGAATGGTTTTTTTTATGTATAACTATCAGTCAACTCAAAATCACTTCATATGAAGTTTGCATACCCGATCTTAAATATTACGCTAAGAAACGTACACTAATATCAAACTTAAAGGACTCGAACATTGTTATACTTCTGTAAGATTCGTGTAAATGAAATCACCCACTCACTCACTGTATGAAACATATTTTCGAGAATATTTCATCCGTCAATTTCGTGTACTATTTCACTGGTTCACTGAGAGATATAATAATACTAGAAAAGTAGAAAATAACATTTGACCTATATAATATATGGATATTTAAGAGACGTTTCTTGGCCGACGCTGTAGCGATATAAATAAAGACCTTTTGTTCAAGCAGTAGGTCAGGACTTCTTATGGCCAGCTCAAAAGCCTAGGTGTATATTCAGAAAACCATACGGTATTGTATAGCCAGGTCAAATCCTCACGCTTCGCTAGGTATACATAATGTATTCATATGTGTATTTTAATCAGAGAGGGGACGGGTGACACGTCATACCTACAAATAGTTTTTTTGGCTCCAAACTACAAACTCGTTCGACTGGTCTTCATTACTTGATGGGTAGTGTTATAAAAGACCATTGTTCTCGCTAATGATCATGGATAGGTTCAAAAGCATCCTTGCATTGGATAGCCTAATGATTCCTCGACCTTTCTGACCCGTGACGTCATGCATACATTAGCCTATTAATGAGCTACGCTGCATACATTAACGGTTCCTCATTTGGTTCCTCATTGAGGAGTATCGGCTCCCCCCTTCTATACTACTTATATGATGTATGTTTCACCCAGTTGATCACTTACTGAATATTTCACAGAAGAAAATAAAAACTGTAGTTTTGAATAGATTGATCCCTGGTCACCTCTAAGATCTGCCAGAACTATAACTGTGAACAACAATGTATCAAATAAGATTATGCTATGGAACGCTCAACTGCAATAATGCCAAAATGCAAAGGCTTGTTCCTTATCAAACAAGACCTATAGAAATTGACCATCTTCACGATTATCTAAATATGTATATACCTTCCCTGTGAAGATATGGTACGGATATCCAACTTCAATGTTTCAAATCGTTGCTTGCATGATAATCACGATTACTAAAAACACATTTATCAAACTTGAAAATCCACTTTGGCACACCTGGTACTCCTTCTAACAAGAGGATTAGTGAGCACAGCTCACTCATGATACCCCCGCTTTTAACATTGGTCAAAGAGAAATGTTTGAAAATAGCAAAAGGGCATCACTGTTTAAACTTTTGTATGAACAGACCATTATATATAATATACACTTGTTAGCATGTTTTAGAAGTAAAAGTCGAAAAATTTGAAAAATGGCATTAACTATGCAAATGAGGGTATGAAACATACAAAAGGCAGATGTACACATCGTGATGATTACATGTATGAAGTTACAAGACATTTGAACAATTAGTATTTGAGTTATGAGTGGAACAAAAACTGTGAATGGCAAAGTCGGAAAACAGAGAAATTTGTTAAATTATGCAAACGAGGGTATGAAACATACAAAAGGCAGATGTACACATCATGGTGATTGTACATATCAAGTTTCGTAACATTTGAACAACTGGTTTCAGAGTTATGAGTGGAACAAAAACTGTGAATGGCTAAGTCGAAAACGGAGAAAATTTGCATAAATTATGCAAATGAGGGTATGAAACATACAAAAGGCAGATGTACACATCGTGATGATTATATGTATAAAGGTTACAAGACATTTGAACAATTAATATTTGAGTTATGAGCGGAACAAACACTGTGAATGGCAAAGTCGGAAAACAGAGAAAATTTGCATAAATTACGCAAATGAGGGTATGAAACATACAAAAGGCAGATGTACACATCATGGTGATTGTACATATCAAGTTTCGTAAAATTTGAGCAACTGGTTTCAGAATTATGAGCGGAACAAAAACCGGACGGACGGACGGACGGACGGACGTGCTGACCGCTATATACCCCCGACTACTTCGTAGCGGGGGTATAATTAATCATACCTATCGATATTTAACTATATCGATGAACATGAGTAAATGATGAAATCTAATTTGTGAAATGTTTGATAATATAAACGTAATAGAACTTAGTATCATTAAGCAATAGATAGAGGACGAGTAGCAGTCCATTATCGGGAAAAAAATGTACGGTTTTGAGATGGTGGGGAACTATCACAGTCAGGTGTTGTTTCCCTCCTGAGCTGATCTTTTAGGCTGTTGTGGCTGTCACTCAATACTCGGCTCCATGTCCATGGCCGCTTGTTCACACACGCGATACGTCCGAGTCGGGATCTCCTAGCGTACAAGATGATTCCCATTAATTACGTCATTTTCCAGGGGAGATAATTCAGGGTCCGTTTTCCTCAAAGACAGAACATTTTATACCGCTCTGTTTGTAATTTGTTCTTATGGTCCATTATTTCTTCATGAGATATTTTAATAACCTATATATATTGTAAACGGGTTGACACCCCACCTCAACTGCTTAAACACGGTTTTAACACGCTTAAACACGCGTAACGTAATATCTTGCAAAAATTTGGGTTTGATCCTGAACTTCTTGTATGTGGTATACTTGAAACATAGTTATCCATATTATATATATTTTCTTGCGGTCTTATCATGAGAAACTAAAACATAGTTACCCATGTCGTAAATCTTTTCTGGGATACACTTACTTTACTGTTTGCAATGGTGAAGCAGAAGTTATGAGTCTGGGTAGTTGTTTTGTCTGTGAATAACCGGCTCTTGATTATATAAGCCCTGTGACATATGTTCTCAACGTAAAACTAATATTATTTACATACTCTAGTTGATAACTCACCGTAGCCAATTGAGTTCCTCTCAATTAATAACTCTACAAGTTATAACACTGAAGAATAAAGAGAGTTACCTCCCCCAACCTCGCTCCCCACTAGGTGGCTACCCATTGACGTCATTCCTTCCTCTATCGCGAATTAGCATGGACGCGTTTCATGCAGCTCTCAGAGTTTGTTTTTTGTGTGATAATTATTAAATTTCCCTCGACTGGGGTTTATATATTCTCGTTTTGAGTGTATTACATCTAGATAGGCTCTTTCTACCCTAGTTTGGGTTTGGAGAGAGGTTTAAAAAGTGGCGTTTTATATGGAAACGACAAAAATGTAAATCCCAGAAAAGCGAAAATGGGTCATGCATGATGGGAAGGACATGGTTAACAATTGTGCAAACTTGATGTACAGCTGACGGTCTTTGAGGAAATTTACCACACGAAAGGATGGCGAGTTCGCTAAATACCCCCACTTACATCGTAGCGGGCGTATAATTGTCACTATTTGAGCCCAGTTAACTAGAATCTGATGAGTAAAATACTCTGCTTAACTAATCGCATTCTCACATTCTCTGGAAGAAAAATACTTAACAAAAGAGATCGGATAACTAAATTAAATATCACAGCATGATCCGACATGAAGGACACGTGGAGCGATAGTAATATAAGCTAATAGCTTGTTTACCAATCCAGTTCTTCATGAAATGAATATAGTTAAACCATGAAGGACACGTGACCGTCACTATAATATATATTGGTAAATATTAATAAATCCTATTTCGGTTGAGATTCCGACCTTTATATAAAATTCATGCATTTGTAGCAGAAGTGATTGTGAGATCACCTCAAGTGGGAATCGACAGTCCTGCGCTCTACCAGTTGAGCTAAAGGGATATCCCACTAGCCGAAGCCAGAAGGAACACTTTCATCTCACCCTACCACATACCCCTCAACAAAGTGACTCGTCCTTGAGTAAAGCTTTTGCGAGTTAGCAAGCACCTCAGTTCGACGTACTCAAGGTGTTGTGAGCACTAGTGAGTTGCCCCGGCCCCACGTTGGGCGCCAAAATGTATCAGAAGTGATTATGAGATCACCTCCAGTGGGAATCAAACCCGGGACTTCCGGGTGACAGTCTTGCGCTCTACCAGATGAGCTAAAGGGATATCCCACTAGCCGAAGCCAGAAGGAACACTTCATCTCACCCTGTCACACATTCTTCAGAATAGATTGTCTGGCTATCTTTTAGTAACAACCGACAGAGATTGTCTGAATAACACTGGATAAAATGGATCAGCATAATTCATCTTGGATTAATATTTCATCCAGACTACATATATATGCAAAAAACCGTCGCCAGTTAAAAACATTCTACTTACAGCTCGCTGGTTTCAAGCAGTTGGCAATACAATGACACGATTCTCTAGAATTCAGTGTTTTACACAGTCTGGAAGTGGTGTGAGTAAACTAATTAACGATGTCAGTCAGTGAGTTTATCCTATTTAGAACTGTAATATTTGACTGCTATAAGCAATAAATGCAATTCAATAAATGACAGAATGAAATACATCGCATAACAACCTATAATTGAGCGTATTAAATCATATATTAGTGTAAGCAGCTGTTGTCAATATTATCAGTGAACTAGTAAAAATTCATCTATACGGTCACTGATGCAATTTTCGTTTCTTGTACATTTTGAATTAAATATATTTTATTTCGGAAAAGACAAGTGATAGACAAAGAAGCTCAATGCTCTTCTATAACTGTCTCTCCCGAACACAGGGGCTTGAATTGTCGAAACTAGCGATTACAAAGAATATGAAGTCGACGATCCAGCCCCATATACTATAAAAAAAGTAAAGGGATGTAACGGGGTCAACACCCCATGTCCGTTTGAATTATATTTCAGAATGTTATCATATTATCATTCAATGTTATATACCACGTCAAAGCCAATACATTTGTCTTTAAAACAAACGATCAAACCTAAAAATCGATCGGATAATAACAAGGATATAATTTTAAAATATTAGCACATTGCTCATGTGAGACATTTGGGTAGCCCACCAAAATGATAAAAAATTCGCTTGAAAAAAATATTATAAACTACTTTATAATATCCTGTCAGCTAATAGTGACCCATTTACAAAGCCCAGTATTTGGTGCAACAGATCGCGCAAGAATTATGACATGAGGGACACTGTAATTGACGTACCAGGGATTTTAGATAACCTCAAGTGTGTTTCGAAACATCGTTTGTCTAGTAGTCATCCATATTGAATGACCTTGGCATTGGCCTATTTTTGGAAACGAAATGATGTCATAGGGTCATTCAATATGGACGTTTCACTACGAAGTACCATGTGGGTAATAAAATAAATATAGAACATCATACTTGTGCATTTGGATCGTTTGTATTGAACTCGAAGCTGTCATGGAAGTGGAGGAACAACTCGCTCTTCGAACTCGTTGTTCCTCCGCTTCCATGACATCTTCTCATTCAATACAAACGATCCAAATGCACAAGTAGGATGTTTTATATCTTTATCCAATATAGTGTTACGTTAGAGTGTAAAACATCTCAGTATAAGCCTTATTCATGGTCATTTTTATGGAACTCTTCAGTGTGGGCGGTAGATTTATAGGTCTCGTGCGATTTTGAGAGCTCAGATGGTTGACTAAACTTCCATCTTTGTACCATATTTAAAACTCGGAGCATACATCATCGCTACATCAGTCAGATAACTTGAACTTCAGCCATTTTAATAAAGAGGGTTCTATCGGGGTATTTTTTGTGGAAACGAAATTCGGGAGGATATTCATGTTTACATATATATGTTATTAACACATGATTAAAACACAGTGAAACTGAAAGGTACTAATGAAGGTAACATTTTGATGAGTTTATATTCCACAACTTGATAAATACAAGCGCACATTTGTTGAAAATTAAAACAATGAAAATTGAAGCCATCCATCAGCACTGCCAGTGGGGATCGGAAGACTTCGCTACAGCAAATTGTTACTTAGTTTAATGACATGTTATGTATTACAATGTGAATACTCTATCAGTGTATGTCTTAAGTAATTAAAAAGTTGCAAAATTAGGAACAATGTAGCGTGTTTTCATTTCACATATTGCCAAAAAATCCAATATGGCGACATCTTAAAATGGCGGCTTAGCTAAACCGAAACACATAATTCGTTTCAGAATTCTTTTAAATGATTCAGGAGTACTATTGAGCCATTGGACAGTAAGAACGCCGTGCTACAGCGCCTTAAAGCGAAATAATTAATGTTTTGTTGGTGCCACACATTTGCTCATTGTGTGGTTTATGGCATTTGCTTGATTTACGTAATGAATGAATTGTAATGAATGAATTGTTATGTGTAGAAACGTTTCCAGCTCTTATCAGCTCTATGAAAGCATCATTTAAGTAATGCATTGTTGTTGCTGTTTAACTGAATCCAGATGACCTCAAGCCGGAGATGGGAGAGATCGTCTACGACTTTAGGAAATAAACAGTATCTTACATAGATAGCAAATAAACAGTCTCTAACACAGATAGCAACCCCACGTCCTCGTGAGAGTGTGTTTTGGGATGGCCAATATCCTGCATTAGGAATAAATTAAACATTGTATTTTGCGAGCCTTGGTAAGCGAAATAAACCCAATACCAAAAGAAACTTTGCACCCATCTTCTTGTCTTAATAAATCACATAATAGGCAACGATTGGATTTAAGTTTTTAAGTATTGTAATACTTATTCAATTTTACATTCGATGTATGAAAATATTCATTTCAAAAGTTTATTTAAATAAAAAGTTTGGACGCATCAACATACGAGGGGTATCAAAATGTGTTTGATCAATTCGTCTGTGATTCGGTGGTGGGCTCGTACTCGGTGGTCTTTGCTAATGGGTAATATCAACGGACTTTTAACATCAGAAACTGTTTCAGTCGTGCGTTAGTCGCTTAACATGTGTGTCTTGTCAAAATTAAAAGTTTAATTTTTTAATTTGTTAAAAATTTCATTTTTTGTAAAAACACACAAGCATGATAACTTCTTTTTCTTCATTCATTTTGCGCAAAACAGCTTGACAACATTAATTTCAAAGTTGAACTTTTCTTTAACTACACGTATTGATATATGCAAATTAACAGCGTGCTATTCTCACGGTAAAATGACACAAAAAATGCCTCCTAAATTATGCTTCAGTTAAAATAATTATTGTTGTGGCATGATCTTAATCTTCACTGTTTTAATACCTTTCAACATGTGTTTTTCAAATGAAGAATATTAAACGACGGCGAATTCGAACTCGTATCCTGTCGCGTTCGTGAAATCATGACTGTGGGCGAGTCCATCATGCGTCCCTTCCGCTGGGTTGCAAATGGCGACTCACATATCCCACGGAGAGCTAAACTGAATACCAAGCAGCTAATTCTAAAGTCCCCTTTACACTGGTCACATTATGGAACAGTGAAGATTGATGTCGGTAAATGCATATGTGACTCAAACTGCCTTTGTTACCTGTTAGTATTTAGGTCTATACATATTTTGCTTGGTAGATTTCAACTCGCGATGAACATGTTTTGGCACTGTTTGATCACAATAAATTTTACCGCACTATGCATTGCACAATAATTGTTTTGTCATTTCTCAAAATAATGTATATGAAATGAAGCATGTTTATTTACATGAAGCTGTTACGCCGTTACAATTACAAGTGTTACGGTAATTTACAGGCGTTCGAAATGTTAACGTGTGTGACGTCATTTTCAAAGCTTATTGTAGAGTCTTGAGATAAGAGTTAAGAAATTGTTTGAGTTCCGTAGATTATAATTTGATTTGAAGCAACATTATTGGGTAGCAGTTCGGTCAGATATACACAAAGAAAAAAGTTAAGCACCCCCTGATATTTTCATATAGCTGAATGTCAGAAACAAGTTAGCCTTGGTATGACCTTAAATTATTCGAGATTTTTTTTTCCGATAGAACAGCCATCTGGCAAGACAGAAACGCAACATTATGTAGCTGTTATCATTATTTAATAGCGATGATGTCATGTTTACACAGGTACTGTTTTTACCATGAAACAATGTTCACAAAAGTATGGAGCTGCAAGTGAAACAAAACACATTCGCATTGGTATTGTCATTTCTGAATGTTCTGTGTAGATCTTAGTGTACATGTTCAATAAGTATGATCAGTATCCGGCAGCACCGCCATGTACCCGGATGACAAACTGCACCCTACGTCTCATGCCTCCAGTCAGACATCGGATCTGTTCTTGTGTCAATAACGTCCACTAAGCGTGCAGAGCTGCCTCCAACTCATGTAAATTTTGTACTGGAGGGTTCCCAGCCTGGAGTCGCCGCCCTAGAGTATCCCACACATGCTCCAGAGGGTTCAGATCTGGGCTTACTGCTGGTCAGGGTAAAGTTGTCACTGCGTTGGCTCGCATGTAATCAACAACGGCACGTGATCGGTGAGGCCTTGCGTTGTCCTCCATGTACTGTGGTCGTGAAGCAAGTGCATGGTTATCAAAATGAGGAACAAAGACCGGCTGTAGCACGTCCCGGATGTATTGAGCTCCCGTTAAAGAGGTTCCTAACAATAGTCAAAATAAATGAAAATTTGCTGTGACTTGGGATGATGCAAGCTGAATATGTGTTATTCGAGATTTAAAAAGAAAAAGTGCATGTCTAGGACCTTTTTTCTGCAAAATGATGTGGGTTTTTTTAATGTCTCAAAATATGGCAAACTTGTTTTATTTTGTTAAAGTCACTTTTTAAAAATAAAATGATTATCAATCAGAGCAATATTGTTATTTTCTTTCATAAATGAAATGCTATTAGAATAGAAAAGTGATTTCTGCAATTTTTATATGATGAATTACAATGTCAACAATGGATCCGGCTGAAATAACTTCAAAAGTCTTGTTCAAACATTATAAAACTTGTGGAAAACCTACCGCTGAAGAATAATAGAAAATAATAAAAATATGTCACAGACCTATTTTCTGAGTAATTTGATGCTGAAGTTGAACATTTATGAAATATATTGGCAAAGGGAGATAACTCTTCACTGGAAAATTGAAATTTATATAACATAATTCATTTTATAAGGCAGTAGAGCAGATACTATTTTTACCATAAAATATAAACTATTACACAACCCAAGTACCACACAGTACCCAAGGTCCGCACTGTGTCCTATGGCCAGAGATCCTTCGCCTACTCTGCTGCCACTTCTTGGAACAATCTCCCACAGCATCTTAGAGATTGCAATGAGTTCCCTTTGTTTCGACAAAAACTGAAAACTCACCTTTTCAGACTTGCCTACGACCAATAATCTAGTCACCACTATGTGGACTTTCAGTTTTATCTCAAAATGTCTTCCACTATCTCTGTAAGCGCTTTGAGCATGGACTCTTCGCATGGATATATGCGCTATACAAATGTTCTATTATTATTATAACCATAATACCATTACCTTTCTTTATTAGTATTCAAAGGTAATTTGATTTTGTAATGTTTCTCACAAAACATGAAAAGTATTGGCAAAGGGAGATAACTCTTCACTGGGAAATTGAATTTGTTTATTACATTATTTATTTATATAAGGCTGTAGAGCAGAATTTTTTGTTTTACCATAAAACATAAGTTATTTAACACAACCATAATACCACTAACTTTCTTTATTACTATCCAAAGGTTATTTGATTTTAAATGTTTTCACAACAAACACCGTTGATGAAAACTGGACCTGAGCTATTAACTTCTGAGAGCGAAAATCTGACAATTGGAGATGTGCGTGGGCAATTAAGTTGCCCCTGATGGTTACCAAATCCAGCTTGCAGTAATGAGACATGCATCCTCAGCCCTAAACAGAGCCACCTCCATACACAACAGTTGGCTGTATTCTTCTGTCTCCAAACACGTGCACGCCCATCAATAACATGGAGCAAGAATCGACTCTCACCAGACCAATGGATTTTCCGCCAGGTCCTCAGATTCCATTGTTGTCTGTCCAAACACCATGCCACACGTGCACGTTTATGATGGTCTCTCAACAAGGGACGTTTTATTACTCTTCTTGCCTTTAGTCCTTTAGCCTGTTCTGGTGCTGATTTATTTGAGTTGTTCCATTTCGTACTGACGTACAGACGGACGGACAGACGCAGCCGAATACTATATCCCCTGCTTCGCGCTAAACACGCGGCGGGGGATTAAAAACCCCATTTAAAAGTCCTTGAAGGTACTGTCACACAGCAGAAGAGAGAAGCTGTTGTGATACTGGAGGCACTGAATCAGCTTTCAAAGTCTACAGCAAAACTTGCAAGTCTGAGCTGGAACAAGCTTGCAATGAAAGAAAAGAAGATTTGTCAAGAATGCGGCAACTGGTTCCTTGAAGATGATTCGCAGTTAGAAACTTTTGATAACCAAGAAACTTTTGATAACCAGAACAACTGTTTCAATCCTGAAATTGTTGAATGTGTGATGAACCTGGCGTACTGCAAACAAAGCATGTATGTGATTTATGTGGTAAAAAACCTGAGAAACTGCCTTCCGAGTGGATAGTGAACCGGATCAATCTTAGAAAAGCAATCATAGCCAGGAAACAGCTGCAAACCATCACTGAAGAGGAAAACTTGACATTGTCTTCGGACGAAACAAGTAAATATGGTCACCGACATAAACAACAGTTGTCAGGAGACCATCACCGAGTCAGGATTCAAGACTTTGGGGAACATGAAGAGCACCATGAGTGATCGGAATTTCATGAATTGTTGGAGGACTACCGGAAATATAACCTACCACAAGTGATAAAGGACTGGGACAAGATGTCAGAGGAAGAGCAAACCAGTGCTCGACCCTAAATAACTTCTTTTGTGGTTTGCATTTTTTTCTTTTCTAGCTGATGTGTGCCCTGCTGCAATTAAACAGTTTGAAGCATTGAAAAGCTGAAACCACACCCAATGTTGTTGAAGAGCATGTAGATCAAACAAAGGGGAAACGTGAAAGTGGAACATTGAAACTCGTCAGATGTTGTAGTAAAGCTTGTGCGCGAGGCGCAGATGAGAAAAGTGAAATCCATGGGTCATGGAAAAGGCATGTTGAGAGTCATGGGGAAATGTTCTTTTTCAGCCTTTTAAACACAATAGGTTTATGTGTTTCTCGTGGGGGAATTACATATTTCCACAAAGAGACATTACAACTCTAGAAAATGTTCATGTGTTACAAATGGACTGCATCAACAATTAGTAGATGATATAAAGTCTGATGTATTTGTAGCAGGAACAAGGGTCTTTGGATTGATATAAAAACAAATATCATATCCCCTTTGGATCGAGGGGAAAAGCCACATTTTCGAAATGAACAAGATTTACCTGGACTTCTGCAACTTTCTTGAGAGAATGAAAGACCCATCAGAAGTACTTGACTCCATTTGACATAACTGTCAAGGCTGATGATGACATCCACAAGCAACTCACAACGCCTACACCTTGTGATGATTTGGCAGCTGAAGTTTTTCAGGTTTTGTCCGAGACTATGGTGACGCTTCTCAAACACAAGTTTAAGACCAACTTCCAGGTGGCAACTGAAAGAAGAATCAACTTGAAGTATGAAGCACACTAAGTTGCCAGAATGATTTTTGGGACAGGTAGACTTCTTATTGAGTTAAAGGCCAAATGCTTCACTCCTATCGCCTATCGTATGTTTTCACACAACAAAACTGGAGCTTGACTCAAATCACTCCCAGAGACGAGAAAGGAAGATTTGATTAATGAATCAGGGAAAGAAAGCAAAGAATTCCAAAAGTAATTAAACAGAGGCTTGCACAAATACAGGGAGACCACCAGGAAGCCCCATGAAAGAGAGCGTAAGCAATCAAGGAGAAGAAGGATGGACCTTAAAGGGAAAAGTGGATCTAACAGTTGACATACCCATCCCACCGAGATTTTAAAATTGTGTATTCTTCATGACGTGGACATTAATATGTAGATTCAGAGCATCAAATCTATCCACAGCATCAATGTTCATGTGTGTGCAAACTAAGTTTGATTATATACCCCGAGAAAGCTGTTAATTCGTATTAAATAGTCGCGGAGCGATCTTGCCTTCCGCCATGGTGGGATGTTGGTAACGTACGTTACCAGCATAACCTTCGGTACAGTGAGTATGTGAGAGGTGTTGACTGAGATACCCTGTAGCCTGTGAGCGAGAGACCAGCGTACTGGACTACGTTCGACAGATGTAATGAATGGTTCCATGTTGGGTACATTCCAGTGTCCGAGAGTCGCAGTTTGTGTGTTACGTACATGCTTCAGCGTGGAGAAATGATTAACACATCGTCCCTTTGAATGGATTGTAGACTCGTTGCAATCATCTGGAAATTTTAAAATGGAGATCGGATGTGAATGTGAATTTTAACCAATAAAGTTTCATGTGAGTAGGTGTATGTTCTGACATTATTAATCACAACCTAAAGAGGATATTATATAGGGATATTAGGGATTTACCATATCAGCTGTCACCATTATGTTGTTGTAAAGAATTGTGAATAAATCAGAATTTAAAGTATACATTGTTCTTATTTCATTCTGCATTCACTTCTGTTTGGGGACGTGATATTGCTTCAGTTCGTTTTGCTTTCACTTCTGTAACTAACGAATGTGATTTTTTTTATAGTGATAATGACAACAAAGGTCAAGTCTTACGAACAGTTATCTTCGAATCCATCGTCAACGTCAGAAATGGGTCTTGTCTATGGAAACACCTCATGGCACACATGTACACATCCATTCTTTGATGACATCATGTCATGAATAATTAAATACTGATCAGCCTTTTCTGCGATATGCTTTTCTCGTATGAGGACTTACACATGTATGCAAAGCAACACATAATATAAACAATATGTTTCAGGTAATCCATTCAGTATGATTTGAATATGGGAAGAACAATTAAGGTAAAAAAGCGTCCATCAAATCGGCATATAACGGCATTCGTCAACACTCACAATAGCCGTTAGCTCTGGTTTAATGTCATTTTTTAAATAATAGATCAGATAGTATAGTAGTAGCAACAGTGGATACAAATACACTGATCGAGCAGGATGCGCGCACATGTTTAAAACCGGGAGGTGAAGGGGATGAATGAATAAGGGGATTAAAATGAGTAATCGACCGTGTTACAATTGCCCCGTGTTACAGTTCAATCCTACAATTTACGTAAATTTGTATTACAATTTGTGTTTTAAATTTGTTATTACCATTTACGTCTTACTAATGTGGTACTATTTTGGGTGGATCAATAGCATCTTTTAATACTCATGTTTTGACATGTATTTCAAGTCTATATTTAAATTTAGGGATTCATAAAACGCTTAGATTGCAAAATTTGAACCTAAATGAATAGATTTCATTATGTGTTTGTTCACTAGCTTATAAACGGTTTGAAAGTTGAAGTTAAACTCTCAACTCAGGAACAGAAATATCATTAAATCATGTTCTTAATTGTACCCAAGCTGACACATGGCAATGTAAGTTTATATGTGTATAACTTGTTAATTACCAGTTAACCAAAATTTAATGCAGGAGTAAATAACATGACAATATTTCAATTATATTTTCAATATGGTTCAACAGGCTTGATGTTGTTGAACAAGTATCAATAAATATTATTTTATCACAAAACTTATGAGCACATTTAAAGCACGTGTTATAATCGTTGAAATGTTCAAATTCCTTGACAGGGTCACGGAAAAACATTGGTATGGGTGATCTTAACTTAAAATGATTTGTTAATATTGTAATTCCGCTTGAACTTCTTTAGACATGGAAATTAACAAGATTAGCGTTTGCGGCCACCACATTAGCAGAGCAGTCCCGAAACTTAGGGTTTCGCCTATAAATGGGAACAATTTGTTTATCATAGGAGTTATCATCACTGGGGTCACTTTACACACGTTGGTTCTTTACCTTGACCTTTGACCTTGAATACGAACATGACCAATTAATTCAGCAGATGTTTTAGAAAGAACCTATGTATCTGAGGTATTAATACCTTCTTGGAAAAACGTAAGTGATTTCAGAACTGGTGACCCAAACCATATCTCGTGACCTTGACCTTCAATCCAATTGGTCCAATCAGAAATAGGTTTAAAGAATAAGACCTCAGTAATGATTCAACTTGATAGTAATCATAGTAACTCCAATGATGAACAACTTTTTGTTAAGAAATTTTCCCATTTTATTGTTGCTGTGAAGAAGGCGGAACAGGGAAAGGCGAGACCCAACGTTTCGGGGCTGCTCTGTTTTTGCGGTGTCCAGCAAACGCTAATCTAGTTCTCAAAGAAACTGCACAGTCCAAG
Source organism: Gibbula magus (assembly GCA_936450465.1). Lineage (NCBI taxonomy): Eukaryota > Metazoa > Mollusca > Gastropoda > Trochida > Trochidae > Gibbula > Gibbula magus. The sequence goes on along the minus strand of OW388295.1, from coordinate 4,171,945 downwards.
AAAAGTGATTATTTTCCTAAAATACAAAAACTACCAAAACTATGATGAAACAGTTTTTAATTTTTCAGCACTCTGTTAATAATATTAGATTTGCAGGCCTAGTTTGAAGTGAAGTACCCAGGTAACACAACCCCAAAAACCTATTTTCATCTTCTTCTCCAGTTCCAAAAGGTCTAGAGACCTGAAAAGTTGAATTAGTCAATGTATATAAAGGCTTATGAGCTACAGAGCCCATGGCTCTATTTTTTTTAGCTCACATAACACCTATTCAAAATTCAAAAGTGGTGGAACAATCCATACCACATTTACATGGTATCAAAACTTCATTCACAAAATTTGAAAATAAATCGTTTTCTTCCAATAAAATGCGATTGAATAACTCAAAACTTACCGTTCTTCAGCTTGATGTAAATTACCGATTCCCAACAACCTAATCCCTTTAATCAAACAATATTAACAAACAGTTTTTAATAAACTCGTTGCCATACAAAATAAAAGATATTTCAACCAACGAGCGATACATATGACATAAACATCTTGTCTTCAGAAGCCAACTAAACTTGAATTTTCAAAACAATACCTGTTCATATTTATGAGAAACACACTTTTTAAGAAATTGTGGAATCTCCTTAACTAGATGAGATAGAAGTGACCAAAATGGCTTAACACAACCATAATACCACTATCTTTCTTTATTACTATCCATTACAGTGATAATGATGCGTCAATAAATTTAAGTCGATGAAGATTACTACATTATGCGGGCAATATCTTGTACTAACATAATCTCCTGTCAATTAAGCAGCTTTTGTATAAAATCAGTATCGTAGGAACATTTGTCACACTCAATGTATCATTTAAAATGTAATTAAGTTGTTTTATTCCGTGTCCTTTAACATTTTAATATTGCGAAAAAAAATTTCTAAAATCTGTCACTCTGTCATTTACTCACTTTCAAAAATGGTACTGGCAAGTTCAAAATACGTAACATTAAAAACGAGGGTACTTTTGTTTGAATGGAAATGTTGAAATAATGCGTGAATTAATGACGATGAAGCTTTTGAACACTATTTGAATAAATATTATTTATTAGTGAATATTATGTCTTGCGAGTAAACAAATATAATTGTTACAATAAACTAACTTCTTCTATGTTCATATACGATGACCAATGTTAATGAAATCCTACCAACGTATTAACAGTTACACATATTATCGTAGAAGATATGTCTCTTTAAGTCACGTGTTTTTCTATTGTAGGGGTACCTCTCCGAGTGAAGCAGCGTAACAAATACCCGTTAAAAAATTATTTCTGCCGACATCCCTGACGTCAAATTCCACTGACGTTGGGCCAAAACCAATCCGAACTGGCTCATTTCGTTTCCGAAGCATAACTCGAAAACCGTTCATGATGTCTTTCTGAAACTTTGCATGTGTATTACCCACTAACTGAAGTGGTGCCTTATGATAGTTTACGATTTCTGCCGTTTCCACAGAAGCATGTTGAATTTGGAACTTGTTCAAAGAGATCTGATTCCGGAGCAAAACTCTAAAACTCTTTATCATACCTGAAACTCAGCATGAGTATTACCCACTAAATGAAATGGTAGATATGCAATTATCTGTCAAAGATGTGTTTTACAAATTATGAGGTGGGATATGTCATCTTCTAATGACTCTTGTCTTCCATTCTTGTAGTCTTCAGTATCGGCCGAGTCTTGGATGACCCGTCACAGGGTTGGTGACCATAGATTTGATCTCAAGTCTGCTCACCAAAACTGCTCAACAAATGACACTCCTGTGTCAATAAAAAAAGTCTTGGCTCTGAATGTACGTGGTTCGGTTAAGTCATGCGAGTCCAATTACCTTTGAGCGGCCATTTTAATGTGTTCAAGTATTCTGACAGATGTACTAATGCCTTAATACTCAGAGTAGTGTATCGATTGTGGCACGATGATGGAATGGTCGACAATATTGCTGTCTGACCTCTCAAAATCAGATAAGACATACAAATCTACATGTCCATATTCTTCTAATACAGAAAAAGTTTTTTTATGGATACGGCTTGTCGAGTAAGAGATGTTTCACCCTATAACATATATATTATTAAATGGCAAATTTGACAAAACATATTGTGCAAAAAACGTGCTACAGCGCCTTTAATATACACTTGTGACAATAAATTTGAATAGTTTGTACAAATGAAATAACGAATTCTTGACTCGGCAAGAACGCCCATAAGTTATCCCTACCACAGGATTTATTATGAACTAGAAAAAAAGCAAACACTTTTCCAGTGTTATATCTGAATGAACAGAACACAAAGCATAACACCATCACATTAGAACTGGAAAGTCTCTCTAGGTTAACACGATAGTGATATTCATATTGAGTAATCACGGAAAGAACGGTCAATCATGTTTTGAAACACATACACATTGTCAAGGTCACAAAAAGTCCATATGCTCCACCAAGAACAAAGAAGACGATTCCATGGAAAAACTGAAAGGTTGATGAATATATTGCTATATAGGCAGGCGATGCAGCAGCTCGAGAAATATTGTTCAGAATATCCACAACAGCAAACACTTTTCCCAGTTCGTGAACTTCGACCTCCTTGCTGAGAAGTGATCGTAAAATTGTCGGTGAGATAGCGTTGAAACAGCTCAACACAGCAGCCAACCACATCATCCATGTGTGGGTGCTAAATGCTACCAATATCGACTGCAGGAGTCCAAAACATAAGTTTATAAGCAATGAATTAACGTCACATAACCCAAAGACCATTGTAAAAAAAGGTTGAATGCAAAGCAATCCAAATGCCCGAGAACTTTGTTCAACAAAAATAAAATAACCATACCATGACTGTGGCCAATATAGAGGATACCCTTGAATGTAGAGAACTGTTACATCGGAAATGGCAGTAAGGCAGATACTGCTGAAAGAGGCTTCAAATAGAAGGATGAGGAGCCGACATCTGGATTTCCCTGGTCTCTCTCGCAGGACGATCTGAAGCATCTGCTTGACATCTTCCATAAAGGATATCAATGATACGCTTTTGTCACCTCCTGCTGGCTGTTGGTCATTGATGCAGATGATGATGAGGACAAACGTACACACATTGACCACTGAGACGACACACAATGTATACTGTACGTCAATCATGTCATTAAGGACTCCTGACAGCAGAGATCCAATCATTTGACCCGTTAAACCAATGGCAGAAAGAATCGATAGATACTTTGTCAGTTTGTCATGGGATGTATTTTCAACGATGTAAGCATTTAGTGTTACCTTGATCACCGTAGACGTACATGATATTCCTTGGATAAGTGTGCCAATAACAAACAATACTAATGTGTATTGTGGAAATTTCCATATACATGTATACACAGTTACGCTAAACACAATTCCAATAATTGGAATAGTCATTGGTAGTTTCCTGCCTATTTTGTCACTCAAAGCACCAAATACAAAGCCAAATACAATACAGGGGATGTTGAGAGCAACTCTATAGTACGTCAGATAGAGAGCAGCCCTATCTCGTATAATGACATCTTCCTCTGCATCAAAGGATCCCGAGGAGCAACGTGTGGTTTCAGGATAGGACACCTCTCTGCACACAGCAGTCGTCACATAGGGTCTGATGGTAGTGTCCAGCATCATACTTCCGGTTTTGTACAGGAACAGGATAATGCAGGGACTCAACAGGGGATGGCTGAATGAGGATTTCTCCATCAGAACCTGAAATACACAGTATTAAAATAGTTAGATGATGTGATCAAATGTTTCCCGGGAATCTGTACGTCCTTAGATGTTAACACTTCAGTAAATTACAGGACATACGTCTTTTGCATATTATTTGTTCCTCCAATTTGCCATTTATAGTGAGTGTGTGAGATGGTGTTTAACGCCGCTTTCAAGAGTATTTCATTTATATCGCGGCTGCTCGTATTATGGCAGGGAGAAAGCCTGCATCGCCATGTGACTATGCTTTGCGGTGAAACTTGCGAGCATCGGCTGGAACTAGCGAAACCATGGGTGGTACGATGCTGAAATTCAGTGTAGCATTGCACCCAAACCTTACTGCGTGTAGAACAGTTCTCTACTGCAGACAAAGTTGCCGTACCCCTGGCGGGATTCGAACCCCATACCTCTTGATCCGAAGCCTAACGCGCTAACCACTGCGCTCTCCCGCCCCTGCCATTTATAAATGAAGTATATACAATATATTGTTATGTTGGAGGGTAAAACATCTCATTACACAACCTGATAAGCCGTATCGATAGAAAACGGCTAACTCTATTGGGAGAAACTGGTGCGACAATTTTGTGGAACTCTTCAGTGTGAGAGGTAGATGTATAACCTCATGTGATTTTGAGCGTTCAGACAGCAATATGGTTGACAAATCAATCACTGTACCATGTTTAAAATTTGTTAGTTTTTAGGTATCGCTACATCAGTCAGATCACTTCAACTACTTTCGAGCGGCCATTTTAATGTGAACACCTTAAAATCCCCTTTTAATGCGAAATGGACTCACATAGTTTAACCGAACCATGTAATTATTTTTAGAACTCCTTTGACTGAGTTTTATCTAGCCATTGCCAACACTTATTAAACGTTTTGTCAGAGCACTTTATTTCAGTAGGAACACCTTGCCACAGCGTCTTTTGAATAAATGATAACCGTGTCTTTAAATATTGATGAACCCGATCAATGTGTATGGAAGAAACCTTTCTATATAAACTAGTTTGGTTCTGTTTTACCGCCGTTTGAATACTTCAAAGTTGCATTTCCGATAAATTTCTTTAGTACCTTCTTCATCATCCCTCTGTCACTATAGTCTTTCTTTCTCGTCCATTTTGCAAAATTTGCCAGGGAAACATTTATTAAATTTAACAACCTAAGTAATGGTTGTTTTACAAGTCATATGTCTGAAAGCGATTTCAGTGTGCAAAAAGGGTCAGTTGTATTCAGAGGGGATTTTTCCCGACTGTACATGAAAACCGGATGCTGCACATCTGCAACAAACCATCTTCTACACTAAGGATAAATCATGATACCGAGGATATGGTAAGGTTGTGGACCCTGATAGGAAGAAAAAACCCGAGGTAGACTGGTTAATATATATTATCAACCGTTTTTAAGTTAAAACGATGATTTGTCGCTCGTACAAAACCTAGTTACGCTATCTGTTTTAGTGGCTTCACGACGAAATCGGCTAAAGCGTTAGTTCTAGAACCACAGTTCTTACTGGTTGTGGGTTCGAGACGCACTATCGTCAAAACATATGCGGTTCATATTGCACTATATATTTGAGAAATTTTGTAAAATCAGTCTGAGATAGTTTATTCAGATCTATACTTTCACATCATCCTGTTAGGAAACATACCAAGGTTTACAATTGTCTATCAACCCTCCTTGAGGCACGTACAACCTTGCAAGTCGCCCGTACCGTGTGTTACAGAAATGTAACCAATGCTAACCATATGATACGATCCTGAAAAGACTGTCTGAAATAAACGATTATACGGGGGTAGGTTGTAATGTGTAATATTCAATAGAGAAGCCTTGCTCCACTTTCATAGTATTTGTATAGGGGCATTGAAGTATACGTGTCGACAGATTAAGCTTCCTTGTACAAGAAACCACCATATTTATTATGTGACAATAGTTCAGATTATTTATCGTTATGATTTTACTGTTGCCTTTCAAATCATGGTGGCGCCAGGGGCACGGCACCTTTGTCTGCAGTAGAGAACTGTTCTACACGCAGTAAAGTTTGGGTGCAATGCTGCACTGAATTTCAACGTAGGTTTCACCGCAAGGCGTTGCGGGATTTCTCCCTGCCATAGTACTAGCAGCCGCGATATAAGTGAAATACTCTTGAAAGCGGCGTTAAACACCAACTCACCACATCTCACCTCAAATCATGGTCATACGTCTTACGAAAATATACATTATTTATTGAGACAGAATGCAGATATTATAATTGCTACATGTATTGATATTAAAGGGGCAGTAGCACGTTTTTTTCGCTCAAATAAGTCGATGAAATGTATTTGAAAAAATAATGTCACCTATAGTAAAACACCCTTCTCTCATCATTTTAAAAATGAGTGTACATGGTTCGGTAAAGTCATGGTAATCGTTTTTGTAATTCGAAATAATAAATTGTGTTCACAATAAAATGGCCACCATGCAAATTAAAGTGACTTTAACTGACATAAACTATCATTATAAATGTGAAATATGAAAATATTAATTTTGCAAACACGTGCTACAGCCCCTGTAATAGCAAAGTAAGGTAACTGCCAAAATGACAAAGGATTGTTGATTTTAACCGTCCTGTATATTTGTATATTGCCAAATATAGATTTTAAGAACAATTTGTTTTTCAATAAAAATTATCTGCCAAAATGTAAATTAATTTACTGATCTACAAATTCCACCATTGAAGTTATCATACTATCAACAAACCACATGTAAGAAGACATAATAGCTAGGTACTCGCGAGGCTGGTGGTATGACACTTGCTCGCCTTTCATGTTCATCATGCTGTTTAATGTTAATGTTTGTTGTATATATGTTTAAATGTAATGGAGCGGTATAAACATACGCCATTGTGGCTTATTTAGCAATCCACATTCAATTTATTGAATAAAATATGTTTACACTACACTAGAGAGCATATTTCAATGAATATTTTGCAAATTAAATACATAAATTAATGTAATTGTTTCAGGGTTATTAGCATGCATCATCGCAGTTGATCACTTGCATTTACACAGTCGCTTATCAGAAAGAATAACTGATAACGAATTGTTAAACAGAGGTTTTCGTTAAATATAGTCAAGTAATATCAAATTGATAATGAGTTTTAAGATGAATCATGTTGTGTTACATATTCAAATAACAAAAGTTATGTTATAACATATTAACTCTTAAGAAAACAATAACATCAATTGCAGAGAATTTTGTAAAGAGCCTCTTATCATACTGTTTTAGATGTGAACATCAACTAAAAAACTCTGGTTTAGTTTGAACTGGTTAAAACTGTTAAATAATAACGCCAGTTTGATAACATGGTCCCTTTATCGTTAAGGAATGATGATTCCTAATATGAATTTATCTTACAATTCCTTTATATTCAATTTTAATTTCAGTTTACCTTATGACCAGACGTCCTATCAACTTCCTCCATGTGGAGAGCAGTCACCTAAAGACATGGGACATAAATGCTGTACATGATAAACAGATAAATATACTAAATACAGTTTAAATAAGGTAAATGTGATTCAGTCTATGGTTAAGTTCGCTGTTAATGTACGAATAATAGGCTTGTAATTCGATATGGATGTAAATAATGAAACTGATTATGGTATGGTATATAAACATAGCATCAATATACAACACTAATGAAGGACTGATTAATTCACATTTTTATAATTTACAGTTTGTTCTCTCGCTTCATAATTTACGAGCATTGACGAGATATACATGATCGCTTTCACTTATAATTGTTTTAACTGAAATGTAGATAACTTGCAAGCTCAGCAAAAAGTTCTAGTTGTAAAAGCGATTAAAGATTGTTTTCGGTAATTTAGCCAAAAACTGAAACGTAAGAAATTGCAGTTAAGAGTTAAATCAACCACTATAACGAATAGGACCACAAGCAAATCCATTGTATGTCGGTGATGCATTTCAAGGTCCTTGGCACCGGTGAGTATTTTTTTAATACATTGTTGGTCTACAGTCACTTCCATTCATTTTGTGACCAACTTTGTAACGCCAAGCTATAGTTATTTCTACTTCATACTTAAATTGCCATCAAAGGGACAAACTTTAGGCGTTGGTGACCAATGGTAAGAAAACAATAAGAATCTGTGTTTCATGTTGTAAAGAGCACTGATTTTCATATTGAAATTTTGAATATCCACCGGGAAAACTCATTTGAAAAAAGAATCTAATCTTGATTTTTTGAACGATGAACAAACTTATAATTTCCAAAAAAGCTCGATCATCGGTAGAGTGAGGAGCGTCAACACTGACGTGAATCGCATCAAACATATCATTAACAAGAAGACAAAGTCATCAGCATCCCCGCCAGCCCCAAGATGTTGGAACAAGGGCATTACTTCGAGAAGAAATACTTGTGCACTTTACATTTCATTTTCAAGGTATCGATACCCTCAAGCTACACAAATGAATTGAACTTAAACAGTTTCAATGAACAGTTAAAAGATACCTGAACCACACTATTCTAACCCTCAAGCCACAGACCAAATTTGTTAATCCTATCTTAAACAGTCTCGTTCGCTTTGGAGATACCATGAACAAAGTCCAAAAATACGATACAAGGGCAATAACTCCTGAAAAAAATAAATGTACGTTTCTCATTTTCGAACTCCATCAAGGTATTTATGTCCTCAAACCACCCATCAAATTTGGTAATCCTATCTTAAACAGTTTCTGAGAAAAGCTGTCCCCTTTGGAGATGCCATGAACAAAGTCCAAAAATACGGAACAAGGGCAATAACTGCGGGAAAAATAATTGCACACGTCTAATTTTCAAACTCCATCAAGGTATCATGTTCTCAAGCCACCCATCAAATTCGGTAATCTTATCTTAAACGGTTCTGAGAAAAGCTGCCCCTTTTATCTCGGACGGAGCCCAAACCTATATCCCCCTTCCACTTCGTAGCGGAGGATAAAAAGTAGAGGGTTTATAACTCTTCCTTGTGGTATTCTATTTTCAATAACATGTGCTCCAGATAAATCTGGCCGATACCAAGTCTACTGATCCAGCTTAAAGATACATCCATTGTGTTGTAGGGGGTCAAATATGCCAAACGTTAAAATGATGTTATTTTATCGAGAAGTACCGACTGTTCCCGAAAACTGCCATTTTGATGATAGTAGACTTAGCATATTGACGATATGAAGGTAAAAGTAGTAATTTATGATCGAAAACCGGACAATGCACAGCGTGTGGCGCGCGTCAATGAGTCAAATGAAATTTTGGAATCTTATTTATAACAGACAAAAAGATAAATTTGTGTTGATAATGGTTAATAGGTCCCATAACTACCGTGCATGTAAATGGGACGTGCAGTTTCGGTTTCTGCACGTGCATAATTGTGTTACTCAATTTTAATTGGTAACTAGTACTTATGATATATTTGGCGATTGGGGATAAATATGCAAGCTGAGTGAATTTATTTGTATTGTACACAACACATGTGGTGAGATTTAACGTATTAAAGCCAAATAAAATGTTATGAAACACAATGGATGTACCTTTAACAGTTGCCCCTAACTCCCAAAACGTTGGAACCATTGTCTCCATATCATATCGTCTGCTTTCTAGAGATCTTAAAATACACACATCATGCATACCTGATTACCTGTACCCTTCTGTGCCTCTGTACAAGTCGAATGTGTTCATCTGTGCATGATCGAGTTTTTCCTTAAACCAGATTGAAGCTTGGATAGCAGTTGATCAGATTCTGTGTGGAAACCTCCCCGGTTATTGTACACACATTAGTGTTATTTCTATAGATCTATACAAGGACGGTGCTGATGAATCATCCCCTGGTAAGGCTGCTGTCCAAACCTGGGGAATGTATACAGAAAGCCAACTTTGATTGATGACGTATTTTACTATTTCTATTGAACTGTAAGGATATTTTGAATTGTTTGTAGCATAGACTGTCAACACCTGGCGAAGTTTTTTTTCTTTTGTAATAGCTATCTTTACTTCTTGTGAGGAGAAGGACATATCCAGGGGAAAGCGTGATCCTAATTAAGCCGTTTCAATGACGCTCTCAAAGTCTTTGGTTACAGTAGCTACAGTTTTTTCTTGAAAGTCAAGATGGAAGATCTCTTGGGTGATGAAGTTCTGTTTTTTTACACTTTCTCTATTGGCTCCAAGAACTGGAATGGTACTTGTATTGCTTCCACTTGTTCGTTTGACTTTAGACCGCTAGGATGAGAGATGTGTGTTTCTATTTAATGTGGAAACATTATGTGTTCAGCGTGACCTCTAATTGGGGTCTAAATCATTAGACGGGGCCCCCTTTCTATGATCAAATTGTTAATTATATAATGAAACATATGGCAGTACTTGAACTTTACTTCTTTAAATATTTTGAATAAAGTAAAGTAATTTAGTTAAATACTATTATTAAGTAATTAAGAAAGATAAACGAACGGTACAGAGTTTAATCTCAAAATCAGTAGTGGAGGCCGAAACTTGAACGATCAACGAGCCAGTCATATATCTGATTCACCAACGAATACGTCAGCCTATACTTCTTTTAAAGTAACCGGCTATTTCACTAGACAGTATGAGAAAATGGTAAAAGGGAGACAACTTTTGGAGGAATCACGGAAACATCCCCAACTATTCACAAACGCAGAGTTAGACAGTAAATGCAGTTGTTCTTTTTTCTAATAAACGGCGCAACTTATAACTACCCGACCCTAAGATATTTTAGATTTTTCAAGACGCTTTTAAATTTTGATGTTCAATTGAAAATACAAATTTGAAAATGAAATTCCGACTGTCATACTCATTTTGTGATAATAGATATGGGAAACAAAAATATTGTTTGTGGCCCTAATAACAAAATGATATAAAACGTAACTCCGGCAACATATGAAGAAGAGTTAGATAAGTAAAGCGTTTGGATACTGTACATGTAATGGAGGTTTATAAACGGGAAGCAGAACAGTTCAAACACAGCGACTAGCATGGGGAGATTACATAAAATGGTCACTGCTTATCGACAATAGCTGGTCAATGTTTTAACAACCTCTTGGGTTATACAAATGCTAAATAGTAATGTATTTTGACAACTGCACAAAGATAATAAGGGATGTATATATATTTAAAATATTCATTCATTTACCGATACTGATACTGATACTGATACTGATACAATATCAATCATATAAATTCAAATATCCCTCCAACTTATTTGGTCCAGTATACATTATTTACATACATATTATACAGATGAATAATTTACACACTATTTAATCTTAATAAACACAATCTGTTTAGTGATAACCTAATCTAATATCAAGTGAAACCCTGTCCTATATTCTAGCAACACCAGATGTCCCTGGGAATGTCTTTAAGGGAAACAAGCTCTAACTTCTTCTTTTTCTGGGGACGCTCAAATTGTCCAGCACCATACTGAACCCATTTTTAGTTCAGTCAACTTCTGTTCCTGTAGCAAAATCTTAACCACTTCCAAAACATTGGGATCATCTGGAATGTCATCCTTCCAAATTGGTGTTGGTTCTGTGTCCACCAGAGGCTTGGTGGTTCGCTTATAGAGCTTGACGAGGTCAACAAGATGCCACTGTGTCCACCAGAGGCTTAATGGTTCACTTATAGAGCTAGACGAGGTCAACAAGATGCCAGTGTGTCCACCAGAGGCTTGGTGGTTCGCTTATAGAGCTTGACGAGGTCTACATGATGCCATTATGTCCACCAGAGGCTTGGTGGTTCGCTTATAGAGCTTGACGAGGTCAACAAGATGCCACTGTGTCCACCAGAGGCTTGGTGGTTCGCTTATAGAGCTTGACGAGGTCTACATGATGCCATTATGTCCACCAGAGGCTTGGTGGTTCGCTTATAGAGCTTGACGAGGTCAACAAGATGCCACTGTGTCCACCAGAGGCTTGGTGGTTCACTTATAGAGCTTGACGAGGTCAACAAGATGCCACTGTGTCCACCAGAGGCTTGGTGGTTCGCTTATAGAGCTTGACGAGGTCAACAAGATGCCACTGTGTCCACCAGAGGCTTGGTGGTTCACTTATAGAGCTTGACGAGGTCAACAAGATGCCACTGTGTCCACCAGAGGCTTGGTGGTTCGCTTATAGAGCTTGACGAGGTCAACAAGATGCCACTGTGTCCACCAGAGGCTTGGTGGTTCGCTTATAGAGCTAGACGAGGTCAACAAGATGCCACTGTGTCCACCAGAGGCTTGATGGTTCGCTTATAGAGCTAGACGAGGTCAACAAGATGCCACTGTGTCCACCAGAGGCTTGGTGGTTCACTTATAGAGCTTGACGAGGTCAACAAGATGTCACTGTGTCCACCAGAGGCTTGGTGGTTCACTTATAGAGATAGACGAGGTCAACAAGATGCCAGTGTGTCCACCAGAGGCTTGGTGGTTCGCTTATAGAGCTTGACGAGGTCTACATGATGCCATTATGTCCACCAGAGGCTTGGTGGTTCGCTTATAGAGCTTGACGAGGTCAACAAGATGCCACTGTGTCCACCAGAGGCTTGGTGGTTCACTTATAGAGCTTGACGAGGTCAACAAGATGCCACTGTGTCCACCAGAGGCTTGGTGGTTCGCTTATAGAGCTTGACGAGGTCAACAAGATGCCACTGTGTCCACCAGAGGCTTGGTGGTTCACTTATAGAGCTTAACGAGGTCAACAAGATGCCACTGTGTCCACCAGAGGCTTGGTGGTTCGCTTATAGAGCTTGACGAGGTCAACAAGATGCCACTGTGTCCACCAGAGGCTTGGTGGTTCACTTATAGAGCTTGACGAGGTCAACAAGATGCCACTGTGTCCACCAGAGGCTTGGTGGTTCACTTATAGAGCTTGACGAGGTCAACAAGATGCCACTGTGTCCACCAGAGGCTTGGTGGTTCACTTATAGAGCTTGACGAGGTCAACAAGATGCCACTGTGTCCACCAGAGGCTTGGTGGTTCGCTTATAGAGCTTGACGAGGTCAACAAGATGCCACTGTGTCCACCAGAGGCTTGGTGGTTCACTTATAGAGCTTGACGAGGTCAACAAGATGCCACTGTGTCCACCAGAGGCTTGGTGGTTCGCTTATAGAGCTTGACGAGGTCAACAAGATGCCACTGTGTCCACCAGAGGCTTGGTGGTTCGCTTATAGAGCTAGACGAGGTCAACAAGATGTCACTGTGTCCACCAGAGGCTTGGTGGTTCACTTATACAGCTAGACGAGGTCAACAAGATGCCACTGTGTCCACCAGAGGCTTGGTGGTTCGCTTATAGAGCTTGACGAGGTCAACAAGATGCCACTGTGTCCACCAGAGGCTTGGTGGTTCACTTTTACAGCTAGACGAGGTCAACAAGATGTCACTGTGTCCACCAGAGGCTTGGTGGTTCGCTTATAGAGCTTGACGAGGTCAACAAGATGTCACTGTGTCCACCAGAGGCTTGGTGGTTCACTTATACAGCTAGACGAGGTCAACAAGATGCCACTGTGTCCACCAGAGGCTTGGTGGCTCGCTTATAGAGCTTGACGAGGTCAACAAGATGCCACTGTGTCCACCAGAGGCTTGGTGGTTCGCTTATAGAGCTTGACGAGGTCAACAAGATGTCACTGTGTCCACCAGAGGCTTGGTGGTTCGCTTATAGAGCTTGACGAGGTCAACAAGATGTCACTGTGTCCACCAGAGGCTTGGTGGTTCACTTATACAGCTTGACGAGGTCAACAAGATGCTGTGGCAGAGTGTAATATATGGCATTTATGTGTGTTTTAATTGTAAATATCCATGTACTAATATATTATTTTATTTCAGGTGTTTTAAGTGTAGCAGCCCTGTAAAATACCTGAGAGCTTGTTAATTGCAAGCCTTTAACCATGTACCTTGCTATCCCTCTCTTTTGTTCTGTGCTGTGACTACATAGCCAGTCCAGCTTCTATCTATTGTTCTCTATTGTTAGGTAAGCGCACAGCACACTTTGCATGCTCTCAAAATCTATAAAGGTTACCTCAACATTAGTTCCTGTGCACTGCAATAATTCACATCTTATGAAGAGCACGATTTGACAACTGGGACATTTGACCAAACGACTGTTCTTCTCTTTCATCAAGTCTTTCAAACACAGGTTAGTTAAATAATAACCATTTCATATTTACTTTATCATATATCCATTAATTAATAATATGCATAGGAAATAGGGCTAGGCTATTATATGTGTGTATGTTTGTATGAATGTATTTTAATGATAGTTTATGCGTTGGTAAGCGCTTAGGCTAATCTTCTTCATAATCATATTATTTAGCACATGTAACTATTGTGTCTGTAAATATAGTATGCAGATCAGGTAATTGTGATCTGGTGGTTTTTATTAGGGAACATAACACAAAGGTGTTATGTTAGCCATATTTTATATTTTAACTATGTACATATATCATTCAGTATTGCACACGTGTGTACAGGTATGTGTAATTATGTGATAATGTAGTTGCTATATTATTAATAATAATTACAGGTTTAGTATTTTATCATATATTTGTAAGGTAGTGTAAATGCTATCTTATGTTCATCGTATGCTAGTATGTTATCCTAAGTTACATTTCTATAAGCAGAAATGTAGTTATCATTTATCTCAATCAGTATAGTTTATTCATTTGTATATTTACATATATCGGCATGGCACGTGTAATGATGTGCTATGGAAATCATTTATAACTATTCTATTGCATAAGTATTTAGGTTTGTAACACTGATATTAAGTATCAGTTGGTTTTAGTTATCAATGTACTTTTATCGTGCATAAATTATGTACGGTAATGTAAGTAATATTATTATCAATTATCTTAGGTATTTTATTTGTATTTCATTAGTTAATTTACTATTCTAGGTTGATAAGAATGGCCTGAGTGTACTCGTACGTAGAAGAAACACCTCACCCAAATTCCACATATTTGGTAGGTTATTGTACCTTTAATTAGTATTTAATATTTGTATTATTTGTGTGTATTATATAATTATCATCATGTGTATTCATGTTGATGTTTCTCAATTATAATGTATGTACATGTCTATCATATCATGCTTACATAGCATAGTATATTATGTTGTAATGTGTATGATGTGTTATATTTATAAATGTGTTAATTGTATATTATCACATTGTAGTATCATACATATGGCTTGGTTCAAATGTGTATTTCATACTGTACATGTATTGCAATATAATTAAGTAACATATCTATTAATTTATGGGTAATCCTGCAATTATGTTTTATGCCTTATGTACCAATTGTTTTATTATTATTCACATTACTTATTGTTTGTATATATATTGTTGCAGGGTGTCTTCTTCTTCTTCTACTTTTCTACATTTCTTTGTGGAATAAAACGTCACTGAACTTGCACCCAGCGCGTTGGTTTTTCCTTCGACCAAGTCGCCCTGCTACAAAATGGAGCCCCCAGTGAGGAGTGACTGAACGATAGGAGTGACACCAGAAGGCCATCAACTACACCTGAACTGACCATCTACGTTGTGAGAGACTCTGATCCTGATTCAGTGAATATCATGTGACCGTGAAAAGACTGTGTTGAGTACCACCCATAGTTCACTGACATTCATATTTTTTTTCTGAGCTCAGTTAAAGATACCATGGTTTAGTAATATTTAGTTAGTTGCCGGCTTTAGTTTAGTTTAGGTTAGTATTTAGTTAATTCGTTTATTAATGTAATCCATGTAATTCATCTTTAGTTAAGTGTAAGTTTCTAACATTAGTTAAGATTAGTTAATATTAGTATCACTACATCAGCATTTTGTTAATTCATAACATGTATTAGTTAAGTTATTTGCATATCTTAGTTAGCATATTCATATCATATTTACCTATCTATCCTAAGTATAAGTATGTAGCAATTGGTGTTGAATGCGTGAGTGTGAAGTGTGAATGATTGCTAAATAGGTAATACCATAAACTTTACATAATATGTAGGGCTAGGTATAACCTGTGTTTTCTATCATCTGTTCTGTTGACGAACTGACGGCGACCGATTGACATATATACTGCATTGCACCATGTCACCATAATTGCTAACATTCTTTAATTTCCAGGTTACTATTTCTAGCACTTACATTACTTCATTGCTATATTCTATAATCCTTGATTTCTTTCTTCACTTCATTCTAAAAATCTCCATTTGTAATATTTAATGCTTATATATATAGCTTAATCATGTATGACTAATTTTGTTTTTCATTTCAGGATTTGTATTGTTGTATAACTTTGCCATACATATCATATACCTTGTTTGCATATATGTTTTTGGTATGTTTAATCATTACATGTAGCTAATCAATTTCTTGATTTCAGGATAGTTAATATCATTTTGGTGTATCATTCATGTGTATATATCAAACTAATCATGTATCTGTTTCAGGTTATCTAATCATGTAACTTTATTTCAGCTTGTGCATAAATTCACTTTAGCGAGACGCTGTTCCCTCTCTGGATTGAATTATATCTGTGCTTTGTGAATATGTGAATTGTGTGAACCAGTGTTTGAATTATCAGTGCTTGTGTGTGCTCATTCGTATATGAATCTATACCTGTGTATTCTGTGATTGTGATTTGTACGTGACATCATGGAGTTCACGGATGAGGAAGTGAGGAACATGCTCGCAGTGTTCAGGAGACAGAGAGAGAAACCCAAGGCCAACACCCCTGAGGATTTCGAGGCATGGCTACACCATTACTCGTTTGATGAGACTCAGCCTAGAGATACCAAGGTTCGGATTGTGCACAGAGACTCAGTGAGACATGAGGACACTAAGCCCAGCGCAGTTGTCTACCAGCACTCGCCGAGGATCCCTCCCTTCAGTGGCAACAGACAAGGCAAGGATACTCCGTATGATGTCTGGAAGTACCATGTTGATGCCTTACTGGACTCATCTTCCTATAGCCAAGACATCAAGGAACAAGCTATCAGGGATTCACTCAAAGGAGAGGCTGCCAAGATTGCCGTCAACATGAGACCTGGGAGTGATGTCATTGCCTTGTTGAGGAAGATGAGGATTGTGTTTGGAATTGCTGAAAGGAGAGA
The DNA here is from genome assembly GCA_936450465.1 of Gibbula magus. Taxonomy (NCBI): domain Eukaryota; kingdom Metazoa; phylum Mollusca; class Gastropoda; order Trochida; family Trochidae; genus Gibbula; species Gibbula magus. Next base: position 4,155,082 of record OW388295.1, on the reverse strand, counting down.
ATCAAGGATGGCACAGTTTTACAGCGCCAAGCAGCGAGATGATGAGGATGTGTCACAGTGGGGATGTCGACTGGAAGAGTTGCTAGCTCACGCAGTGCAGGATAGTCCACAGGCATGCCGTGACACAGAAGAGATGCTACGGAGTATGCTCTGGACAGGACTCAAGCCAGCACTCAAGAACATCTCCGGCCACAAGTACGACTCCATACAGGATTTTGACGGACTTATGGAAGCGCTACGGGAGATTGAGAATGACCAGCTCGGCCAAGCAACAGCGAGAGCAAAGACCCAAGCTACAGCTAAGATGACGACCACTCAGGAACCAGAATGGAGGAAGGAAATGTCCGAGGTCAAGGCTATGCTGAACAAGCTGACTACAGAGGTCTCCAACATGAAGGTGTCAGGATCAAGTCAGAGTCTTCCTCAACCTCCAAGACAACCTTATCAGGGAGCTTCACATTGGAGAAGTGGTCAAGGACATCAAGGTCAAGGACACCAAGGTCAAGGACATCAAGGTCAAGGATATCAAGGACAGGATCAACGTCAAGGATATCAGGATCAAGGACAAGCTACATACCCTCAGTGGAATAGCCAAGCTCGTTATGGACCTTATGGAGAGGATGATGGAGCATATGGCATGGGACCTACCTGCTGGAGGTGTGGACAAGTTGGACACATGAGATACTCCTGTACAGTGCGTCTGGATCATTCACGGAGAGGACAAGCTTTAAACTCCAGGAGACCTATGGGAAGGGGCCGGCCATAGGTAATCATCAGCGTCCCCAAGGCAAGAGACAAATCCCAGATGGATTAGTCGGGTCGTCAAACGAAGTCAAAGTCAACATTGAAGGAGTACAAACATCAGCGTTACTGGATACAGGAGCAACAGTATCAGTTTTATCCAAGTCCTTCTACGAACAGCATCTATCCCACATTACCATCGAACCACTGGATGATATGCTCAACATAGAATGCGCTGGAGGAGAGTCGCTACCCTACTCAGGATACATTGTCGCTAGTTTGGAAACTCATGGGATTGCCAAGGCTTCAAGTATACCTTGTATTTTTCTTGTCTCACCGGATACTCACTACAACTCTAAAGTGCCTGTTCTTATTGGAACCAATATTCTGGAACATCTACTGGACGGATGCAAGAGGAACTATGGAACCAGGTTTTTACAGAAGGCAAACCTCTTCACACCTTGGTACCTTTCCTTCAGGACGATGGTAATCAGAGAAAAGGAGCTTCAACGGAACAAGGGAAAGATTGGACTAGTGAAATGTTGCGAGACTAACAACGTCATCATACCTGCCAACAGTCAAGTCATCATCAAAGGTCAAGTTATTCAACCAATTAACTATCCAAGAGCTTGTGCATACCTGCAATCCACAGACCAGTCTACCATACATCAGGACCTTGACATAGCACCAACTATCATGGAGTTTGATTGGGAGAAACCAGGAATAGTTGACGTTCACCTCTCCAACGTAACTACACAGACCATAGTCGTAAAGCCCAAGGCACTTGTATGTGAGCTACAACCTGTTCTATTCCAAGGAATGTCTCCACAACCAACTGAGGATGAACAGAAACTCTTGGAGCAAGTTGACATTCACCAGGAGAATCTGACACAGGAGGAATTCGAACTTGGAGTCAAGGTCATTCTGAAGTTCAAGGATATCTTCTCCAAGGGTGATGAGGACTTAGGCCACAGCACTGCAGTACGCCATAGGATAGACTTACTCAGTGATATCCCCTTCAAGCAGCGCCATCGCCGAATACCTCCATCCATGTTTGATGAAGTTCACAGTCATCTCCGTCAACTACTGTCAGCTGGGATCATCAGACCGTCACACAGTCCTTGGTCTTCAAACGTTGTCCTTGTACGCAAGAAAGATGGGAAATTGCGCATGTGCGTGGATTATCGCCAGATTAACAACCAGAGTTTGAAGGACAATTATGCACTGCCCAGGATAGATGAAATGCTCGATTGTCTCAGCGGAATGAAATATTTCTCGGTCCTCGACATGAAGTCCGGCTATCACCAGGTAGAACTCTTAGAGGAACATAAAGAACGAACAGCCTTCACCGTTGGTCCGCTAGGATTCTATGAATTCAACCGCATGCCTTTTGGACTTTGTAATGCTCCTGCCACCTATCAACGCCTCATGGAACAATGTCTAGCTGGATTACATCTGAAGATCTGTCTGATCTATTTGGACGATGTCATCATTTTCTCGAGAACGTACGAGGAACATCTGGAAAGATTAGAGCTAGTACTCCAACGTCTCAAGGAATCAGGACTAAAGTTAGCGCCCAAAAAGTGCAAGTTTTTCAAGAAACGTGTGAGATACGTTGGGCACATAGTTTCTGAGGACGGCATTGAAGCGGATCCAGACAAAGTTGACAAGATCTCTGACTGGCCAACTCCAAAGACACCTGAGGAAGTACGAAAATTCTTAGGATTCGCGGGATACTATCGTAAATTTGTCAAGGATTTCTCGAAGATAGCTCGACCACTCAGTGACCTAATGCCCAAGAGTAACAAGAGATCCAAGAACAAGCAGAAAGTAGAGTGGATATGGGGACCGACACAGGAAGCAGCATTTCAGAGCATCAAGGAGCACTTAACATCACCGCCTGTATTAGGATATGTGGACTACACCCAGCCTTTTGAGCTCCACACGGATGCAAGCACGCATGGACTAGGTGCTGTACTCTACCAGTACCAGGAGGGACAACCACAGGTCATAGCATACGCCAGTCGTGGACTTAACAAATCGGAGAGGAATTATTCAGCACACAAATTGGAATTCCTGTGTCTGAAATGGGCTGTGACAGAAAAATTTCACGATTATCTCTATGGCAACCGCTTCACTGTTCTTACAGACAATAACCCACTCACCTATGTTCTTACAAGCGCTAAACTGGATGCAACAGGACACAGATGGCTAGCTGCCTTATCAGCTTATGATTTCACCATATCATACAGGCCTGGAAAATCCAACGTGGATGCGGAAACACTATCACGTCTGCCAGAGACAAATGAAGAGTCAAGTCATCTGTCATCAGAGTCCATCACAGCCATCTGCAATATGGTATCTGTTCTCAGCTTATTGGAAACCGTCTCAGCAACGACCGATGTGGTGGAGGATGAAGAGCTTGAAATAACTGAGGACAAGTGCGATATCAACGCTCGTGATTGGAGGAAAGCTCAAGCCAAGGACACAGCGTTGGAATCAATCATGTCACATCTAAGGAATGGGACAAGACCACACTTGTTCAATTACAGCACAGATCCAGAGATGACAAGCTTGGTCAAGAACTTTTCATCATTGAAGCTTCAAAGAGGAGTCCTATACCGTATGACAACAGTGGATGGAGAGAAAGTTGAACAACTAGTCCTACCAACCAGATGTCGACAATCAGTGTTACGATGCCTCCATGATCATGTTGGTCACCCAGGACGTGACAGGACTCACTCTCTGATCAAAGACAGATTCTTCTGGCCAGGGATGGCAAGAGACATAGAAGCCCATGTCAAGATATGTGAGAGATGCATCAAGAGGAAGACATCGACATCATCAAGAGCACCGCTAGTAAGCATCAAAACCACTCAACCACTCGAACTGGTATGCATGGATTTCCTTACACTCGAACCATCAAAGGGAGGACAACAGCATATTCTTGTAGTGACTGACCACTTTACTCGATATGCACAGGCTTACCCTACAAAGAATATGACTGTAAAGACCACAGCAGATGTGTTTTTCAGGAACTTTGTAGTGCATTATGGACTTCCAAAAAGAATACATTCTGATCAAGGAGCAAACTTTGAAGGGAATCTGATGCGTGAAATCTGCAATCTCACAGGAATGACCAAGTCGAGAACCACTCCTTATCATCCTATGGGAAATGGAATCACCGAAAGATTTAACCGTACTCTCCTAGACATGCTTGGAACTCTAGAACCGGATAAGAAGAAGGATTGGAAGGCACATGTCGGTCCATTAGTACATGCCTATAACTCCACTAAGCATGAAACAACAGGATATTCACCATTCTTTCTAATGTACGGCAGGCACCCAAGACTTCCAGTGGACTTAGCCTTTGGATTGGACATAGAACCAACCAAGTCAAGAACAATATTGGAATACACTAAGTCTCTGAAGGAACGCCTCAAGCATGCCTATGACCTTGCATCAGAAAATGCCAAGAAATCCCAAGCAAGACAGAAGCAAAACTATGACATCAGAGCCAGAGCTGCCACACTGGAACCTGGGGATAGAGTTCTCGTCAAGATAGTCGCCTTCGACGGTAAACACAAGATCGCCAACAAGTGGGAAGAGAACATCTACGTTGTTCTGCGCCAGCCCAACCCAGTTATTCCAGTGTATGTCGTTGGTAAAGAATGTGGAGATGGAAAAGCTAGGACACTACATAGGAACCTGCTCCTTCCTATTGGATTTCTCCCTGCTGTTGAACCTCCAGTTCCTAAACCACGCCCCAGGAAAACCAGAGCTTCAGTGCCGCAAACTCCCCTTGGAACATCAACTGAGGAATTGATTGAGGATACTGCAAGCCAGGACCCTGAAGAAGTAAGATGGATTCCTGTCATGGACCCAGGGCCTCCAGTTTCAGATGTCGACTCATCTGATAGGCCAACTGGAGAGGATGAGGCTGAAGTTGCGACGGATGCTGACCTGGAGGAAGTGTCAGAAGCTGCCGGAGATGAGGATGGTCAAGAAGATGGAGATGATGTTCCTGCTCAAGAGCTTGAGCTAGAAGATGAGATCTCTGTTGAGGAGGAGGGTGCTGTTGGAGGGCAGGATGCGCCGATTCCATCACCCACAGGGGTGTTGGACAGACGGGAACCCTTGCCACCGCCAAGGAGATCGGCACGAGAAAGGACCAGACCTAGTTGGCAGACCACCGGTGATTTTGTAATGACAGCTCATGGAGAACCGGACTGGAAGATGCGAGCAGAGTATCTCAGCTCTTTACTAGCAACAGGAGTTGTTGCAGGCATCAGCAACAAAGCCACAGAAGCACTTGTGGATCTCGTCACCGGCAAGCATTCATGACGAGGACGTCATTTTGTCGGAGGGGGGAAGTGTGTGGCAGAGTGTAATATATGGCATTTATGTGTGTTTTAATTGTAAATATCCATGTACTAATATATTATTTTATTTCAGGTGTTTTAAGTGTAGCAGCCCTGTAAAATACCTGAGAGCTTGTTAATTGCAAGCCTTTAACCATGTACCTTGCTATCCCTCTCTTTTGTTCTGTGCTGTGACTACATAGCCAGTCCAGCTTCTATCTATTGTTCTCTATTGTTAGGTAAGCGCACAGCACACTTTGCATGCTCTCAAAATCTATAAAGGTTACCTCAACATTAGTTCCTGTGCACTGCAATAATTCACATCTTATGAAGAGCACGATTTGACAACTGGGACATTTGACCAAACGACTGTTCTTCTCTTTCATCAAGTCTTTCAAACACAGGTTAGTTAAATAATAACCATTTCATATTTACTTTATCATATATCCATTAATTAATAATATGCATAGGAAATAGGGCTAGGCTATTATATGTGTGTATGTTTGTATGAATGTATTTTAATGATAGTTTATGCGTTGGTAAGCGCTTAGGCTAATCTTCTTCATAATCATATTATTTAGCACATGTAACTATTGTGTCTGTAAATATAGTATGCAGATCAGGTAATTGTGATCTGGTGGTTTTTATTAGGGAACATAACACAAAGGTGTTATGTTAGCCATATTTTATATTTTAACTATGTACATATATCATTCAGTATTGCACACGTGTGTACAGGTATGTGTAATTATGTGATAATGTAGTTGCTATATTATTAATAATAATTACAGGTTTAGTATTTTATCATATATTTGTAAGGTAGTGTAAATGCTATCTTATGTTCATCGTATGCTAGTATGTTATCCTAAGTTACATTTCTATAAGCAGAAATGTAGTTATCATTTATCTCAATCAGTATAGTTTTTTCATTTGTATATTTACATATATCGGCATGGCACGTGTAATGATGTGCTATGGAAATCATTTATAACTATTCTATTGCATAAGTATTTAGGTTTGTAACACTGATATTAAGTATCAGTTGGTTTTAGTTATCAATGTACTTTTATCGTGCATAAATTATGTACGGTAATGTAAGTAATATTATTATCAATTATCTTAGGTATTTTATTTGTATTTCATTAGTTAATTTACTATTCTAGGTTGATAAGGATGGCCTGAGTGTACTCGTACGTAGAAGAAACACCTCACCCAAATTCCACATATTTGGTAGGTTATTGTACCTTTAATTAGTATTTAATATTTGTATTATTTGTGTGTATTATATAATTATCATCATGTGTATTCATGTTGATGTTTCTCAATTATAATGTATGTACATGTCTATCATATCATGCTTACATAGCATAGTATATTATGTTGTAATGTGTATGATGTGTTATATTTATAAATGTGTTAATTGTATATTATCACATTGTAGTATCATACATATGGCTTGGTTCAAATGTGTATTTCATACTGTATTGCAATATAATTAAGTAACATATCTATTAATTTATGGGTAATCCTGCAATTATGTTTTATGCCTTATGTACCAATTGTTTTATTATTATTCACATTACTTATTGTTTGTATATATATTGTTGCAGGGTGTCTTCTTCTTCTTCTACTTTTCTACATTTCTTTGTGGAATAAAACGTCACTGAACTTGCACCCAGCGCGTTGGTTTTTCCTTCGACCAAGTCGCCCTGCTACAAAATGGAGCCCCCAGTGAGGAGTGACTGAACGATAGGAGTGACACCAGAAGGCCATCAACTACACCTGAACTGACCATCTACGTTGTGAGAGACTCTGATCCTGATTCAGTGAACATCATGTGACCGTGAAAAGACTGTGTTGAGTACCACCCATAGTTCACTGACATTCATATTTTTTTTCTGAGCTCAGTTAAAGATACCATGGTTTAGTAATATTTAGTTAGTTGCCGGCTTTAGTTTAGTTTAGGTTAGTATTTAGTTAATTCGTTTATTAATGTAATCCATGTAATTCATCTTTAGTTAAGTGTAAGTTTCTAACATTAGTTAAGATTAGTTAATATTAGTATCACTACATCAGCATTTTGTTAATTCATAACATGTATTAGTTAAGTTATTTGCATATCTTAGTTAGCATATTCATATCATAATTACCTATCTATCCTAAGTATAAGTATGTAGCAATTGGTGTTGAATGCGTGAGTGTGAAGTGTGAATGATTGCTAAATAGGTAATACCATAAACTTTACATAATATGTAGGGCTAGGTATAACCTGTGTTTTCTATCATCTGTTCTGTTGACGAACTGACGGCGACCGATTGACATATATACTGCATTGCACCATGTCACCATAATTGCTAACATTCTTTAATTTCCAGGTTACTATTTCTAGCACTTACATTACTTCATTGCTATATTCTATAATCCTTGATTTCTTTCTTCACTTCATTCTAAAAATCTCCATTTGTAATAGTTAATGCTTATATATATAGCTTAATCATGTATGACTAATTTTGTTTTTCATTTCAGGATTTGTATTGTTGTATAACTTTGCCATACATATCATATACCTTGTTTGCATATATGTTTTTGGTATGTTTAATCATTACATGTAGCTAATTAATTTCTTGATTTCAGGATAGTTAATATCATTTTGGTGTATCATTCATGTGTATATATCAAACTAATCATGTATCTGTTTCAGGTTATCTAATCAGACGAGGTCAACAAGATGCCACTGTGTCCACCAGAGGCTTGGTGGTTCACTTATAGAGCTTGACGAGGTCAACAAGATGCCACTGTGTCCACCAGAGGCTTGGTGGTTCGCTTATAGAGCTTGACGAGGACAACAAGATGCCACTGTGTCCACCAGAGGCTTGGTGGTTCACTTATAGAGCTAGACGAGGTCAACAAGATGCCACTGTGTCCACCAGAGGCTTGGTGGTTCGCTTATAGAGCTTGACGAGGTCAACAAGATGCCACTGTGTCCACCAGAGGCTTGGTGGTTCACTTATAGAGCTAGACGAGGTCAACAAGATGCCAGTGTGTCCACCAGAGGCTTGGTGGTTCACTTATAGAGCTAGACGAGGTCAACAAGATGCCAGTGTGTCCACCAGAGGCTTGGTGGTTCACTTATAGAGCTAGACGAGGTCAACAAGATGCCACTGTGTCCACCAGAGGCTTGGTGGTTCGCTTATAGAGCTTGACGAGGTCAACAAGATGCCACTGTGTCCACCAGAGGCTTGGTTGTTCGCTTATAGAGCTTGACGAGGTCAACAAGATGCCACTGTGTCCACCAGAGGCTTGGTGGTTCACTTATAGAGCTAGACGAGGTCAACAAGATGCCACTGTGTCCACCAGAGGCTTGGTGGTTCACTTATACAGCTAGACGAGGTCAACAAGATAACACTGTGTCCACCAGAGGCTTGGTGGTTCGCTTATAGAGCTTGACGAGGTCAACAAGATAACACTGTGTCCACCAGAGGCTTGGTGGTTCACTTATAGAGCTTGACGAGGTCAACAAGATAACACTGTGTCAACCAGAGGCTTGGTGGTTCGCTTATAGAGCTTGACGAGGTCAACAAGATGCCACTGTGTCCACCAGAGGCTTGGTGGTTCGCTTATAGAGCTAGACGAGGTCAACAAGATGCCACTGTGTCCACCAGAGGCTTGGTGGTTCACTTATAGAGCTTGACGAGGTCAACAAGATAACACTGTGTCCACCAGAGGCTTGGTGGTTCACTTATACAGCTAGACGAGGTCAACAAGATAACACTGTGTCCACCAGAGGCTTGGTGGTTCACTTATAGAGCTTGACGAGGTAAACAAGATGCCACTGTGTCCACCAGAGGCTTGGTGGTTCACTTATACAGCTAGACGAGGTCAACAAGATAACACTGTGTCCACCAGAGGCTTGGTGGTTCACTTATAGAGCTTGACGAGGTAAACAAGATGCCACTGTGTCCACCAGAGGCTTGGTGGTTCGCTTATAGAGCTAGACGAGGTCAACAAGATGCCACTGTGTCCACCAGAGGCTTAGTGGTTCACTTATAGAGCTAGACGAGGTCAACAAGATGCCACTGTGTCCACCAGAGGCTTGGTGGTTCGCTTATAGAGCTAGACGAGGTCAACAAGATGCCACTGTGTCCACCAGAGGCTTGGTGGTTCGCTTATAGAGCTAGACGAGGTCAACAAGATGCCACTGTGTCCACCAGAGGCTTGGTGGTTCGCTTATAGAGCTAGACGAGGTCAACAAGATGCCACTGTGTCCACCAGAGGCTTGGTGGTTCACTTATACAGCTAGACGAGATCAACAAGATAACACTGTGTCCACCAGAGGCTTGGTGGTTCACTTATAGAGCTAGACGAGGTCAACAAGATGCCACTGTGTCCACCAGAGGCTTGGTGGTTCACTTATAGAGCTTGACGAGGTCAACAAGATAACACTGTGTCCACCAGAGGCTTGGTGGTTCACTTATAGAGCTAGACGAGGTCAACAAGATGCCACTGTGTCCACCAGAGGCTTGGTGGTTCACTTATACAGCTAGACGAGGTCAACAAGATGCCACTGTGTCCACCAGAGGCTTGGTGGTTCACTTATACAGCTAGACGAGATCAACAAGATAACACTGTGTCCACCAGAGGCTTGGTGGTTCACTTATAGAGCTAGACGAGGTCAACAAGATGCCACTGTGTCCACCAGAGGCTTGGTGGTTCACTTATAGAGCTAGACGAGGTCAACAAGATGCCACTGTGTCCACCAGAGGCTTGGTGGTTCACTTATACAGCTAGACGAGGTCAACAAGATGCCACTGAGTCAACCAGAGGCTTGGCTGTTCACTTATAGAGCTAGACGAGGTCAACAAGATGCCACTGTGTCCACCAGAGGCTTGGTGGTTCACTTATAGAGCTAGACGAGGTCAACAAGATGCCACTGTGTCCACCAGAGGCTTGGTGGTTCACTTATACAGCTAGACGAGGTCAACAAGATGCCACTGTGTCCACCAGAGGCTTAATGGTTCACTTATAGAGTTAGACGAGGTCAACAAGATGCCACTGTGTCCACCAGAGGCTTGGTGGTTCACTTATACAGCTAGACGAGGTCAACAAGATAACACTGTGTCCACCAGAGGCTTGGTGGTTCACTTATAGAGCTAGACGAGGTCAACACGATGCCACTGTGTCCACCAGAGGCTTGGTGGTTCACTTATACAGCTAGACGAGGTCAACAAGATAACACTGTGTCCACCAGAGGCTTGGTGGTTCACTTATACAGCTAGACGAGGTCAACAAGATAACACTGTGTCCACCAGAGGCTTGGTGGTTCACTTATACAGCTAGACGAGGTCAACAAGATGCCACTGTGTCCACCAGAGGCTTGGTGGTTCACTTATAGAGCTAGACGAGGTCAACAAGATGCCACTGTGTCCACCAGAGGCTTGGTGGTTCACTTATACAGCTAGACGAGGTCAACAAGATGCCACTGTGTCCACCAGAGGCTTAATGGTTCACTTATAGAGCTAGACGAGGTCAACAAGATGCCACTGTGTCCACCAGAGGCTTGGTGGTTCACTTATAGAGCTAGACGAGGTCAACAAGATAACACTGTATCCACCAGAGGCTTGGTGGTTCACTTATAGAGCTAGACGAGGTCAACAAGATGCCACTGTGTCCACCAGAGGCTTGGTGGTTCACTTATACAGCTAGACGAGGTCAACAAGATGCCACTGTGTCCACCAGAGGCTTGGTGGTTCACTTATAGAGCTAGACGAGGTCAACAAGATAACACTGTGTCCACCAGAGGCTTGGTGGTTCGCTTATAGAGCTAGACGAGGTCAACAAGATAACACTGTGTCCACCAGAGGCTTGGTGGTTCACTTATAGAGCTAGACGAGGTCAACAAGATGCCACTGTGTCCATCAGAGGCTTGGTGGTTCACTTATAGAGCTAGACGAAGTCAACAAGATGCCACTGTGTCCACCAGAGGCTTGGTGGTTCACTTATAGAGCTTGACGAGGTCAACAAGATGCCACTGTGTCCACCAGAGGCTTGGTGGTTCACTTATAGAGCTAGACGAGATCAACAAGATAACACTGTGTCCACCAGAGGCTTAATGGTTCACTTATAGAGCTAGACGAGGTCAACAAGATGCCAGTGTGTCCACCAGAGGCTTGGTGGTTCGCTTATAAAGCTAGACGAGGTCAACAAGATAACACTGTGTCCACCAGAGGCTTGGTGGTTCACTTATAGAGCTAGACGAGATCAACAAGATGACACTGTGTCCACCAGAGGCTTGGTGGTTCACTTATAGAGCTAGACGAAGTCAACAAGATAACACTGTGTCCACCAGAGGCTTGGTGGTTCACTTATAGAGCTTGACGAGGTCAACAAGATAACACTGTGTCCATCAGAGGCTTGGTGGTTCACTTATAGAGCTAGACGAGATCAACAAGATAACACTGTGTCCACCAGAGGCTTGGTGGTTCACTTATACAGCTAGACGAGCTCAACAAGATGCCACTATGTCCACCAGAGGCTTAATGGTTCACTTATAGAGCTAGACGAGGTCAACAAGATACCACTGTGTCCACCAGAGGCTTGGTGGTTCACTTATAGAGCTTGACGAGCTCAACAAGATACCACTGTGCCCACCAGATGCTTGGTGGTTCACTTATAGAGCTAGACGAGCTCAACAAGATGCCACTGTGCCCACCAGATGCTTGGTGGTTCGCTTATAGAGCTTGACGAGCTCAACAAGATACCACTGTGTCCACCAGAGGCTTGGTGGTTCACTTATAGAGCTTGACGAGGTCAACAAGATACCACTGTGTCCACCAGAGGCTTGGTGGTTCACTTATAGAGCTAGACGAGCTCAACAAGATGCCACTGTGCCCACCAGATGCTTGGTGGTTCACTTATAGAGCTTGACGAGGTCAACAAGATACCACTGTGCCCACCAGATGCTTGGTGGTTCACTTATAGAGCTTGACGAGGTCAACAAGATACCACTGTGTCCACCAGAGGCTTGGTGGTTCACTTATAGAGCTAGACGAGATCAACAAGATGCCACTGTGCCCACCAGATGCTTTGTGGTTCACTTATAGAGCTTGACGAGCTCAACAAGATACCACTGTGCCCACCAGATGCTTGGTGGTTCACTTATAGAGCTTGACGAGGTCAACAAGATACCACTGTGTCCACCAGAGGCTTGGTGGTTCACTTATAGAGCTTGACGAGCTCAACAAGATACCACTGTGCCCACCAGATGCTTGGTGGTTCACTTATAGAGCTTGACGAGGTCAACAAGATACCACTGTGTCCACCAGAGGCTTGGTGGTTCACTTATAGAGCTAGACGAGCTCAACAAGATGCCACTGTGCCCACCAGAGGCTTGGTGGTTCACTTATAGAGCTTGACGAGCTCAACAAGATAACACTGTGTCCACCAGAGGCTTGGTGGTTCGCTTATAAAGCTAGACGAGGTCAACAAGATACCACTGTGCCCACCAGAGGCTTGGTGGTTCACTTATAGAGCTTGACGAGATCAACAAGATAACACTGTGTCCACCAGAGGCTTGGTGGTTCACTTATACAGCTAGACGAGCTCAACAAGATGCCACTATGTCCACCAGATGCTTTGTGGTTCACTTATAGAGCTTGACGAGCTCAACAAGATAACACTGTGTCCACCAGAGGCTTGGTGGTTCACTTATAGAGCTAGACGAGGTCAACAAGATACCACTGTGCCCACCAGATGCTTGGTGGTTCACTTATAGAGCTAGACGAGGTCAACAAGATACCACTGTGTCCACCAGAGGCTTGGTGGTTCACTTATAGAGCTTGACGAGCTCAACAAGATACCACTGTGCCCACCAGATGCTTGGTGGTTCACTTATAGAGCTAGACGAGCTCAACAAGATACCACTGTGCCCACCAGATGCTTGGTGGTTCGCTTATAGAGCTTGACGAGCTCAACAAGATACCACTGTGTCCACCAGAGGCTTGGTGGTTCACTTATAGAGCTAGACGAGGTCAACAAGATACCACTGTGCCCACCAGAGGCTTGGTGGTTCACTTATAGAGCTTGACGAGGTCAACAAGATAACACTGTGTCCACCAGAGGCTTGGTGGTTCACTTTTAGAGCTAGACGAAGTCAACAAGATGCCACTGTGTCCACCAGAGGCTTGGTGGTTCACTTATAGAGCTTGACGAGGTCAACAAGATAACACTGTGTCCACCAGAGGCTTGGTGGTTCACTTATAGAGCTTGACGAGGTCAACAAGATAACACTGTGTCCACCAGAGGCTTGGTGGTTCACTTATAGAGCTAGACGAAGTCAACAAGATGCCACTGTGTCCACCAGAGGCTTGGTGGTTCACTTATAGAGCTAGACGAGGTCAACAGGATGCCACTGTGTCTCTGGTGAACTCCTGGTTGACAGACAGATTCCATTTAAGAGTAGACCAATCAGTAACCACTCAAAATCAATTAACAAAGATCATTGATTGATGAGTAATAATGTACAAAGATCATTGATTGGTGAGTTATAATTCAAGCCATGATTGAAGTACAATGTAGTTCAATCAGTTTACACCATATCCAGAACTCATCTCATCTAACATTCTAGTAATAATATACGAATAATATACTCTATAATTCAATCAATTGACGTAGTTAAATCAATGTTCATCATGACCTCACCTCATCCCATCCAACATATTACTCATATTTATTACCTATCATTCAATTTTAAAATTACTTAAAACTTTTACAACGCATTGTTCAAAGATATTACTGATACTATACCTATAGCTATTACTCGACCCATCCAAATATTTAATTAAAACAAAAAATCTGAAACCTTTGTTCACTTCGAATTCCAACTTTTCACATTACCCACTATTTTAATCCATTTGATCACATTTACAGACATCAAAGGGATTATACTTATAATATTACCCATACGGCTGAGAAGACACAGGTGATTATTTTTGTGATATTTGCACATGTGCTTTCAAGTGATTCTCAACGTTGATTGGTCGGTTACCCGGAGAAAGAATGACTATGACGTCATGAAACAATGGTCTGACGCGACGAATTATCTTATGACGTCACAATGTTACTGTGGCGACGGGTCCTTCACAGCGGCCGCCCAACATGAAAATGTAATAAGCAAGCGTAATTTGGTCAATTTAATTGCATAATGGGTAATATATAGAATAACCAACTCGGTACGAGTGATTACGGGAAATATCCACTCGTCTAAATAATGTTCAGAGCCACTCGTTAAAGCTCGTGGCTGAACATTATTTAGACTCATGGATATTTCCCGTAATCACTCGTACCTCGTTGGTTATTCTCTAACTATTCATTCTGCTTCCCGTGCATATACCGTAATGGGCCCTTTAGACCAACTATGTATAAAATACCATGACGTCTCCTTTCTTCTTTCAATTTCAGGACTACCTTGATAAACAGAAACATTTACTCCTGTCCATTTCATACTGATTTTACGACACTCGTCTCTAAATAAAAATACATCCCCTGCTCTGATTCGGGAAATACCGTACTTTATCATTACAATAGAGTTAATACGTTAGGGCATTCATGAAAGATTTACAAAGGATGAGAATTTTTTTTTACATTTGTTGCTGAAACACGTATAAGATCAGTCTAGTAATTACCAATGTGAACTCGGTATGCGTTCCTTATGACTCATACACTAGCTAAATGGGAACAATATTGTGTTATTCAATGAACCTAATAATGATTTTATGTGACTATATAATAATAATATACATTTTAACGCCTAATATCCAGTGCAAGCACTGCTCAATGGCGGTACAATTATTACCCTGAAGGAATTGTACTTTCGGTGCCGCTACTAAGCGCTCCGCGCGACCATATAGGTCCGTACCTCCCGTGTTCAGGTACCCATTTACACAGCTGGGTGGACTGAGTGTTATGTGGATGAAGTGCCTTTCCCAGGGGCACCACACAGTATAAGACCCAGGTCACAAATGTTTGGTGTCTCCACCGGGATTCGGACCCGGGCCATTGGCGTGAGAGGCAAGCATGCTAACCACTACACCACTGAAACCATGTCAAAGTTTGAATTCCAACTGAACGTGTTTCAGTATACAGCTGCATCCCGACAGTCTGTTCACCTACTTGTGTTTCTTAGTGCAAATATCGCGTAATATGGGATATCTTTAAAGCATTGTATCACGGCAAAAACGGATTCGACCATTTTGCATTTTCACTTCGGAAAAATTAATTGGAATGTTCCACAACATACTATAATGTTATATCTCATAGTAAACCGTCACAGTTTTGGTAGTGGCCAGGGGTCAAACTTTCCGAAACAGTTTATATTTTCTTCTGTAAAATATCCAGTAATTAGTTGATAAACTGTGTCAAACCTTGATCATACAATTCTCCTCGTAATTTCTTTTAATGGAAAATCTCATTTAAAAATTACGGAAATTTTCTTCTACAATTTTTAACTACAAATTTTCAAATTATTACACCTTTCAAATCATCGTAATTGTTGCAGTTTAATTGAAGTCACAATGAAAACCAATTTACGTGATATTTGCCCTAAGCTAAGGTGAACAAACTTTCAGGATGCAGCTGTAATTACTTGTAGTATGAAACTACGTTACTTTCCTAATCTCTACACACTACACGATCTGAAGGAGTAATGACCTTGACTTGTCAAGTTGTTGTCAGGTTGTCAACCTACTTGTCCGCATTTTGCGAACAATCGATGAGTCAAATAGATCAAAGATATTGGTAATATCTGTTACCATGGAAACAAAATGAGCAAGTACACTTCACCGATAAACTAGAAGCTTTCCTAATACTGTCGAAATCCATTTCTTAACGCCATAGTGGGTACATTGAAAACCAATATAATTCCTTAATTTAGGTGATTTCGGTAATTAATGAACTGATTGATATTACGAGAGCTATTTTCTATCAATCAATTTATAGGATCGATGAGGTGGAAGCAAGGCCAGCAATTCCATTATCGGTTGAAGTGGGGATGTTGGTTATAAACAGCAGTGACATACCCTACATTGGAATTACAGTGGAGCAAAACAGTATTTGAAAACTATATTTGAAACTTTTCATTCATTTGATGTTATCATCATTGAGAAAGTCTTCAAATCAAAGTGATAATTTTAAAAGGTTATTCTTTTTAAACTTCTGATAATAAATATAGTTATTTGACAAGTATTAGCTCATCAGCCCATCCCTCCACCCGCTTGTCAAGTGTTCACTTATTCGTCTTCTGCTCAAGAGGAATTTGAGCTGGAAAGCTGAAATAGTATGTTAAGTTTAAAAACCGACTCTGAGGTTTCGTTTGAGAAAGAAAGCCCTCGGCGGAATGAAGTTGGGGAGGACCAAAGGGTTCATAATGACAAATAATGTCGTGAAACTTCGTAGCTCAGTTGGTAAGATTCTTGATTTGGCCATCGAAGGGTCCAGAGATCGAAACCATGCATGATATTTGTGATATTTTAAAATTTTATACATTCGGAGGAAGATTCGGAGGAAGATCATGTTTAAAAGAATCATTCGAATGTTCCTATGTCATTCTAACATGACATAGGTTCAGAATTAAAATAGCAAAATACCTCGTTTGGTTTGGAACAATTGACATTGATAGACTACTGAATCATATAATAATATCTGCACAAAAAAATATATTCATATACATATGTGGTATCAGACAAGTAGTTTCAAAACTAGAAAGATATTTGGTTATTTAGACAGAAATGTTCAATGTGGAAAAGGTTATTGCAACTAAAAGCAGTAAACTTCATAACCACGATAACAAATGGTCTTCTATATTCCCTATGCACTAATACATGAAACCCACTGTGAAAAACTATTTACAAAGGAGATAGACAGCACTTGGTGATGTATGAACTGATGTATGATCATGTACTCATATATTGTTACATAATAAAGTTCATATCATTACACGACCCGATAAGCCGCATAAATATAATACAGTTATTGGTATTGGTAAGAAATGCTGCGACGTATAAAGATGAAATGTTGTGGAACTCGTAAGTGTGAGAGGTAGAGTTTTGGTCATACACGATTTGTAGAGTTCAGACAATAAGATGGTGGACCATTCCATCATTGTACCATATTCAAAATTTGATTTTTAGTGTTTAGGTATCGCTACACCAGTTAGATCACTTGAACATTTGAACATTTTAACACAATTAAATGGCCACTCAATGGGAAATGGACTCGCATGACTTAATCGAACCATGTACATTTCTTTTAAAACTCTTTTTATTGATTCAGGAGATTTATTTAGTCATTGGTAACGGTTATTTGCCTGTTTGTGAGAGCACTTTGTTTCAGTAATCAGAACGTGCTCCAAAACGTGCTTTAAAACTGTATGAAAACATAAGACTCTAACCCTTACCTGCTGATTAATTAGTTGCTACCCGTGTTACCCCATTCTCTCCCCACAGAGGTAACTCAGATCAAAAAATTACTTTAGTCTAAGAGAGGGAATAGTATAACCCTGAAAGAAGTTGGCCGACATTACCTCCGCAGGGAGATAATGGTATAACTCTGATAGAAATTGAGAATGATCACCTATATCAAAGTGTATTTCCTCAGTTCGCAGTCAATATATAAACATACTTTCACGTGTATATGCTGGTTGATTATGTATTACCTGTGCAACATCTATTACCTTGGTGTGCTCGCACCTGCCAGTCATTACCTATATAGACAGACAGATCCTGACCACCTGTCTCACCTTCGCCTGCTGATTAATTAACATCAGATACACTCATACGCGCGAAATAAGTCTCGTTCGTGATCACGTAAATCGAGATTACGTTTATTTGAGGTTAGCGGGTTGAGATCTTAATGAATTATATATTGACATGGTTAGATAAGCAGTATTTACAGGATGTGAACTGGTATTATGGTATAGCACGTGAACAACAGACTCCTGAGACATTGTAATGACAACACTCAACATCCCATCACTGTTATAAGCAATGGTTGTATTTAAAATAATAAGTTGATATATTTACAGCCTCGCTGTTTGACGTCAAATGTTAAGAAACGTATCCGACATTTTGTTAGAATTTCAAGTGAAAAACAAAAACAGAACTGGCGGATTTTGTTGATTTCAGTGAATTGTGTGAATACAAAAATGGTATATATAACATGTAAGTCTGTTCGTTCAGTTTTTCTACTTCGCATCGATTATGCACTTTAATCATGGCAACCTAATGAACCTATTCATGCGTCTTAAAACTGCCGTGTTAGTTGAGTAGATACTATTTTGAATCATTCAGCAACCCATAATGATTCAAATCAATGATTCAACCTTTAGTTGAAACCTTCATTGTTGAAGAACTTGCTTTCAAATCAGTTTAAACAACAATTAACATTTCTTGTCAGCAAAATGCTTTATTATTTGAGGCCATGAAAACAAATTGATTGTTATAAGGATTGCTGATTAAATTCAGTCTTTTTGTTTTCTTTGACATGCACCGAGGATAAACAAGTCAAGTGGATAGTCCGTCAACTTATTAATTGCAATAGATGCATATTAACTGTGACTGCCACCGCTAATGGCTGTGATACTGCCGAAGCGGCGTTAAACAATAACTCACTCACTCACTCCTTGTGACTGTAAACAGACACACATGGGTATGTTTTGTAATCAAGTTCAAAAAGTATATCGGGGTGGAGCAGCGCAGTGATTCGCTTAGTTCCAGTCAATGCTCGCAGGTTTTACAGCAATGCAATTACACCATGGCTTTCCGGGCTTTCTCCCTGTAATACTTCTAGCAACTATCATATATGTTTATATACGTGAGGCACTCTTGAAAGCGGCATTAAAGCCCAACACACCTCATCTCCCACAGCATCAAGGTTATTAGTGTCAGACTGTACCTGCTGTTTGATTAACGATCTACCACAATGTGCGTGATGTTCCTCTGGAGTCGTAACCTCGTACTGAATTATTTGTTTCATAAGGTCAGGAAGTGAAAGTGTCATCATGAATTCATTGTGGATCAAAGATTATAGAGATAAAGCTTAATAACAATTAACTGCAATGTGCGTGATGTTTATCTAGGTGATATAACCTAATATTAAGTTATTCATTACATCAGGTCAGAAGGTAAAATATTTTCATTAAATCGATTGACATCAAAGATTGAAATATAAACAAGACATGGATAAGCAATGCAGAGTTCGGTAAAAACACACCATTCCAACTTTCTGAAGAGTGATGAAGAGAGTAAACGTCTTCTGATCTTGTCGTTGTAATCCATTGAAGGAAATGTTTTTGGAATCGTATGTCTCCGATTTGACTTCAGAGTTCAGTTATTTGTAATTGTAAAGTTACATCCCCGTAGACTAATATGTACAAATCAAAGAACAAGGTGTTCTTACCATTTAAAGAACATCTAGAGCCAACTCTCTTAGGCTGTGATTCATATCCATGTGGTTTTCCCGATACTTTTACCTTAGATACATGTATAACATGATTGCAGATGTTTGAAATCTAGATACACCATTTATAGTCAAGAAAATTGAAGCCTATTCTCTTGAATTCCCTTTAATTTATACACGGACCAAGAGTTTAGGGAGTAAAATGGACGTAGCAGATTTCAGATACGTGCCTATACTTTCCTCCGAATAATGTTTATATACTATTGACCAATGCTTATTGGCTCTGGTGAATGATGACTACTTTTTGATGAAAACTGACATCATAACATAAATAATGCAGCAGGGAACATCCATTATATCACGGATAGGTTGATTCCATCATATTGACAATCGATCAACTAAATGAACGTTAAGCACTTGGAATTGGTGATACATCATTGATATGTACCGTACTAGAGTGCAAATGCAACATGGAAACGGGGACCACGTGGTGATAAATAGTAGTCAGGTCCAGTACGTGCAGCTCATTATTGATATATTTTCATCGTGATTTACAGAAACAAGTGTTACAAGTTTAGGTCATGATGGTAAGGCAGTAGTTGAATGTATTGACAGGTACCAGATTTATTTAATCGAGAGTCATGAATGAAATAAATAAACCAATAATGGCTAACTGGAAACCACATTTGTATGAGGTATTACTATTTAACTTTAGTGTGTAGGAGCCTTTCAACCATAAACCACGCATTTTTGTCTGATATCCATTTTAAAAAAATCATTCGGATTTCTTTTATATTGATTTAGTTTTATAAAATCTTCATGGCAGATACGCTTCCAAATCTATTGGAGAAGCCATCACATGTAATTATAAGGAAAGTACATTTATCCTTGACAGTCTTTCACTAGAGTAATATAATAATTCTCTATGGCTTTAGATTGATGCTTCTGTGGACGTTATAATTAGTCTTAACAGCTCTGGGCCAATCTTTGAAGCAAATCCTATTTGAAGTAGTAGATGTAAGGTTTCTTTAGATGGTGAGGGATTTGAAATATGTGCCAGAGATTACCAATATGTTGCTTTTGATGAAAAAATATAATCTGATAGCAAATGTTGGTCTCACTATGCAAATAGAGTTAAATGTCAATAATTATACGTTTTGGAAAAGCCTTGATAAAAAGATACATTTAAGTACGAGTATTGTTATTGTAATTGACATATCTTTATCATGATACAAAACTAAAATTGTCCAACATCCTTCCAAAGGTTTAACATGAAAAGTTTTCCTTCATCAAATTTGATATTTTGTCCAGGATAGGAACTTTCCTGTCAGCTAAATCCATGTTAAACCCATACGGATACTTTCTCCTCTTCTACAGACAAGTCTGGATAGTTGGATATTCGATTCCCGATTTACATGGGAAGAGGAACAAGATCAAATTATATATGCCTGACTGTATAGTTACTATCTATCACTATCACAGTTCTATACAATATTCATTTTACATGATGTTATGACTCCAGAAATTCAGCATATACACAAGCGTTACTTGTTACAAATATACGTTTTGTACTTGACATGACAATGAACTGAAAAACAGTCTGATTAAAATCGACCCTGGAATTAAATCTGCAAGATAATTCATTACAGATACGAACTGGTTCTATAGATTACTCGCCACAATGTCCGAAGACTACCCGTATAGGCGCATGTTCTGTACCAGTTTAGCGCAGACAATGCCCAGTCAAATAGCTTACCAATCACATAATAGTTTTTAAACGGTCGTTTTGAAAGTATTCGGAACAGATGAAAGGATAGCTGTTTGGAGTTATCTGTCCCATTTCTTTTGCAGCGAAAAGCTTTTGTTGGTGGTCTTGTGATTTGTTAACTGAATTGTGAATGAGCGGTTATCAGACGGTTTTGCGAGGAAATCTCCGAATGATATGAGTTCGTATCCTGATAGATGTACTATTTTGCAACTTTTATTACTCGTTTTTCGTTTTGTTAGTAGTCTGTCACTATTTGACCATCTGTTTTGACAATTCAGCTGTACGTTTCAAGTCTTTTTCTATTATTAGTTTATGTTACAAATGGCAAACAAAAGGCAGCTGACAATGTCGTCAGGGAATCTAAAGTTTCTAATTGATAGGAGGTTTTACCCATGTGGTTAACGAAAGAGATAACTTATTTAATACCTTCTAAATGTAAAGGACGTTTCATTCTCAGTGGAAAATAACATTCAATTGACTTCATAGTAATAAGCTGATTTCTTGACGGATCGTTTTTTATCTTTCACAGTAAGTATGGTTACTTTTAATCAGATATAGTTATATACTCTCGAATCTCTATACAATTTAGGATTCAAACATCGGTGTCCTCAACGGTATCAATTTGAGAAATCTAGTTGTAGTAACGTTGTTGATACAGGTGACTGGTTATATGTCATTGTGTATGGTAGTATGGGGGGTATTTTACATGTTGTTAGTTTGGAAGACTGGTGAATGAAAACTTGTTAGAATTGGTTAATTGGGGATACATTTCAATGCCTACAATACCAACATTTCAAGAATACTACATTTGGAATTGCTGGGGTTAAAAGTGTTCTTGATTTAATTCAAATCATAGAAATAGCAAGTCGCCATGACCCACCAGGAGTTTAAAGCATTGTACCAATGAAAGCTTCTTTCTCAAGTAAAATGTTTCCTATTGTTAGTGTCTTCGATGTATCAGTTATATGTAGTAATTCACAACAATCTCATATCGATTATGGTATATCGGTCATTTATAAACTTAATTTATTTTAAAATACATTTTATAATCAATTTATACGGACCTAAAGGGGCAGTAGCACGTTTTTTGCAAATTTTAATTTTTCAAATTTCCCATTTATAATGATAGTTTTTGTCATTTATATTTACTTTAGAGGATAAATAGAGAATCTCACCCAAGTGTCTTCTGATATCAAATATATCAACACGAGTTGATAAAAGTTACAAATATCCGAGGCTTGCCGAGGATATTTTGACTTTTATCAACGAGTGTTGATATATTTGATATCAGAAGACACGAGGGTGAGATTCTATTTATCATCCAAAATCATTCTTATTACGTTTAAATGAAAATAGTGAGGACATCTCTGCCATTTTACTTCCAGTGCGGCGACGTCATAGCATTGTGACGTTATCGTGATTATGACGTCATAGCATTGTGATGTCATTACTTGATGATGTAAAAGCATTGTGATGTCATGTAGTTGACGGTGACAGGGCATTGTGCAAAATCTACTGCCAAAAAGATATCTCCTAGGAGATATAGCTTGATCTCACACAAGCGATATCTCCTGTGGAACACAGTTTTGGGTGATAAAACATCTTATTACACGAACCAATTATCCGTAGTGGTAATAACCGTGTTGCGTATAAAGCTAAAAATGCATGGCGGCCATTTTATTGTGAACACCATTTATTATTTCAAATGACATAAACGATTCAAAATTCTTTACGGAACCATGTACACTCATTTTTAACTTTATTTTCTAAAGAGAGAAGGGTCTTTTACTATTGGTGACATTATTTTTCAAATAAATTTCATCGACTTATTTCAGCGAAAAAACGTGCTACTGCCCCTTTAAAATTTAAAGAGAATGATACCAAATGATAGCCCAGATGTTTAAATAAAAACAGTATCCTTCATCTTCACCTTCATAAAAGTAAGCAAAATGCATTACGAATCGTAAATGTGTCGAGATATGAACAATAAAAACTTCAAAGCTTAATCTGCAACCTCACTGGTGATCCATTGTGAGATAAGGGATCTCGAACTTACAGTCGTGTCAATTCTGAGTTTTATAAGGATCTAACAATAATAAATCAGATCATTACGTGGGCTGAGTGTATTTTTATAGAACAATGACACGCTAATTACCAATATATTGTGATTTCTTATTTAAAAAATGGTATATTATGCTGTTTTGGAGTCTATTTTTAATTCAAATAGATACAAACTCTTAAATCCCCTTTAAGATGAGATAATAAATACCTTGATCACACAATCATGTCATCGATCAAACGTTATTTCTGTAATAAAAATATATTATACAGATAGTCTTTGAACAGGGTTTAGCTTTGTGTTTGATTTATTACTTTCAGGAAACATGAATTATCGCATACAAAAAATAAAATTGCTAACTAATGTTCTATCCTCACAGCCACTGGTCATACATAACGGGATCAAGCCTAATTATTCATTTCAATCTTACATGTATAAATTAATCATTTACGAATACTATTTCTTTGGATCTTTAAGCATATTGTAGGACGCCGTTTTGGCTTTATCATGTGGGTTTGAATTTTATTTCATTTTACTGTTAATAGTACACCCATGTGCACCTTATTTTAAAAATGCTGTGATACGTAATTAGTCCGGGGTGCTCAGAAAGTAATCACTAATGAGGGCTCAACACAATACAAGATCCCCTCAAGATAAGAACTATCTGAACAAATCTCCTACCCATACACTTCTATACAGAGATACACCAGCTCTTATTATCCCTCTTTATAAATATGATTAGTACCCATGGCAACTGTGATGTTAAATTACATTTAGCACAGCATTAAAATAACATACTGACGATGTTTAGGTCGTCACACCTTAATGAGATAAAAATGGGAAACAGTATGAGATCGTCAGGAACTGAGAAATGAACACACGGTAGATATGAAGGTGCAATGAACACATGGTAGATATGAAGGTGAAATGAACACATGGTAGATATGAAGGTGCAATGATCACATGGTAGATATGAAGGTGCAATGATCACATGGTAGATATGAAGGTGAAATGAACACATGGTAGATATGAAGGTGAAATGAACACATGGTAGATATGAAGGCGCAATGAACACATGGTAGATATGAAGGTGAAATGAACACACGGTAGATATGAAGGTGAAATGAACACATGGTAGATATGAAGGCGCAATGAACACATGGTAGATATGAAGGTGAAATGAACACATGGTAGATATGAAGGTGAAATGAACACATGGTAGATATGAAGGCGCAATGAACACATGGTAGATATGAAGGTGAAATGAACACATGGTAGATATGAAGGTGAAATGAACACATGGTAGATATGAAGGTGAAATGAACACATGGTAGATATGAAGGTGAAATGAACACATGGTAGATATGAAGGTGAAATGAACACATGGTAGATATGAAGGTGAAATGAACACTGATACGACAAGGAAAGTATGTGTCCGTACATAGAGAATATCACCTAAATATCTTTTGATAAAAATATAATTTAAAACGATCATCGCAAATATTTTACTTTTATAAAACGAGTTTTGATATATTTGATATCGTAAGACACGAAGTTGATATTCTATACATCAGTCTTGTTTAACTTCAAATGACAATGTATATATGTGGGTACACTAAGTTACAAGACATGTGGAGCAGGGATGACATAGTATTGTGAATTCTTCAGGTGTATGATGTCACGGGACTGTTAGTTATATACCTAATGATCTCACAGTGGGTTGATATAGCTGAACATGGCAGCATGATGTGCAATATCCAAAACGTTAAGATAGGTATATGTATTTGATGACAAATGCGTGTTAATCCCTGACTATGGCTGGTTTTATATTTGATGACAAATGCGTGGTAATCCCTGTCTATGGCTGGTTTTATATTTGATAACAAATGCGTGATAATCCCCGACTAAGGCTGGTTTTATATTTGATGACAAATGCGTGTTAATCCCTGTCTATTGTTTGTTTTATATTTGATGACAAATGCGTGTTAATCCCTGACATCGGCTTGTTTTATATTTGATGACAAATGCGTGATAATCCCTGACATTGGCTGATTTTATATTTGATGACAAATGCCTGTTAATCTCCGATTTTGCTAGTTTTATATTTGATGACGAATGCGTGTTCATCCCCGTCTTTGCTGGTTTTACATTTGATGACAAATGCGCGCTGACTATTGCAGGTTTTAGAAGAAGGAGACAAGTTATTTATTGTGAAGGTAGATGGTTATTTTCTCAAAAGCCAGTACATCGAGCAATTCATCGTTGGAGTTTTTTAAACTCTAACCTTTCCATTAATAACACACCAAATAGCTATCCCTCTTTCCATTCACTGGATTGAAAGCGCAAGTTTGGCTTCACTCGCACTCACAAAGGACTGACGCACAGAGAAGATTTAAACGAGGGTAGTGCTTCCATCAAAGCATTTTCTCCATGAAGCAAGCTAGTTTTGTGAAAATCAAAGGATATCATATACTCTTTTTTTATAAAGAAGATTTCGAATGTTTATTCTTTCTTGGCCAGAGTATGAAATTAATCTTTAAAACTTTCCTGAATGTCAGCATTCAGAATGTTCACACATGCAGACAAATGTTTAACAAATTTAAAACGTTGAAATTTTGTGACGCACAGCATTCTAATAAAAGTCACTGAGATCATTGTATCTTAAAAATCTATTATATTGATTGAAAATGCGCAGAATACTGACTCGTTTGCTGTTTACATAGATTAGTTTTCTGTCCAAGTAATATTTGTTTCAATATTGGCATCAACAACAACTTTTTCTTACCAAATACTGTTTTAGCACCTATAGAAATGGGATCAAATTATCTCAGAACAACTATTATACCAAATATAAGAAATATTTTCTGGAAAGATGTTTTCAAAGCCTGGGCCACATTGCAAAGTAAAAACACTGTAAAAGATATCCAAACTGAATACCTTTGGGCTAATGATAATATTCTGATTGACAAAAAAACGGTTCTGCTCAAACACTATGTGAAAGCAAACATAACATTCATTAATGACCTCCTTAAAATGGACGGTACATTTCTAAATTTTTCTGAATTTCAAAATATTTATCAGCTGAAAACTAACTTTTTGGAATATACAGGTTTGATACATTGTATAAAGAAATACATTCAAACCAATTCATGAACCATTGATAAGAAACTGGATATGCCTTTTATTCCCGATAATCTGAGAATACTTTTCATGGCTACCAAAGGATGTAAACATTTTTACCTTAACCTTATCAGATCAGTATTACCAATGAATCAAGCAAATAGTGAAAGAAAATGGGAAATCGACATAGGATCAAAGATTCACAGAGAAGAATGGAAAATATACAACTATATTCCATTCCGAAGCACAGTCAGCTATAAATTAAGATGGTTTCAATATCGCATTATTCATAGAATACTTACAACGAACAGAAGTGCTTTCATTAATAAGTTACAAAACTCCCAACTGTGTACATTTTGTAAATCTTCAATTGAAACAATAAAACATATTTTGCTTGATTGTGTACATGTAAAAAATGTGTGGCGTCACCTGTTGGACTGGGTCAAATGTAAAACTGACATAAGCCTTCAACCAAAAATAACACACATCATGTTTGGCTACAAAGAAAAAAGAAATGATGTAATACATTTGATCTTTATCATTACCAAACATTTTATATACACCTGCATATGTCAAAATAGAAAACCGCATATAAATGGCCTTAAACCAATCCTCCAAGACACGTATAACGTCAGTAAGCAGATTCTCTACACTGAATGTAGATATGAAAAATTTATGTCCTTTAAATTTATGGTCTTCATGCCACAGTCTTTTTACATAATTATTCACTGTATTGTTATGTTTTAATGGAAATGTATACCATAAAAACCAACCATGCCAACCTGAATGTACAATGTATTACATGTTGAAAATATATGCTCTATGACTATGTATGGTACCCACAAAAAAGAAATAAAGTGATAAAAAGAAAACAATTCTTGAAAAGCGGAACCACTCGCATGATGATGGCAAGAACAAATGTTATGCTATTTAAAGTGACAAAGTATACCAAGTAAAATCACATGTCAAACGTTAATTCATTGTTTTATCGTATCAACAAGTACTGACTGTGGCAGAAAATTAACATTTAGTACTAATGGGTACAGTATACTGACAACGTAAAGATATAAAGATTTTTTTTATTTTGAAAATCTGACAATGTTACTTTGCTGCCCGTTAGTCAGACATAAAACCAATTCATAGCAGATAAGCCAACATATTTCTGTTGGTAGTGTTTAATAGGCCATATAGATAGCATAAATATCAATATCCTCCCGGCTTCTACACATGGTTAAGACCGTTGCTAGAGCTTCATTCAAAGGTGAAGTGAAAGTATTTGAACTTGAATCAGCACATATGGTATTGCGGCACGTTTGGAAGCCTCCATGGTATCTTGAAAATATGCAATACACCTTTAACACTTGTTAACAATTGAATTATTTTGTATTATATCTGTATGCTTTTGTATTTACTCCTTGTGATTATATTGTGCACAATAGCTGATGTAAACATGCAACAGGTATTTACAGGTATTTGAAATGTTGAATAGATTAATTCAGGAACATTTTTATTAATGAACACAACTCACAATATTGCCTCTATCAGCGTTTACCTCGTTTGAGTCAACTGATCCACATATGGATCACACCGAACCTTTCTCAGTTGGTAAAGTGCCTGTTCATTATCTAGAAGGCCAGGGTTTAAATCTCTACCGCTTCACAGATTACCGAAGTCAATTATGCACCCATCGGTTTAGTATACAGTTCGGAGGTTCATTTGAAAGCATGTCCTGCACCAGTGAACAATCAATTATTGACGTAGACCAAGCAGAGGAGGGCTCCTCGTCCTGAATTTTTAATTGACATCAGTCTGGCTGGAGATGAGTCACACACTTGACAACGGGAGCAATTTGATTAATAGCATGTCTCTGAGAGCATTGTCTCCTAGCTTATAGTATGTATACTTGCTCAACTTTTTACAGATTTCCTAGTTTATAATTGCGTGCTGTGTATATAGACCTTTTAGGTAGTGAGCAAATATAGCATGGTTACATCTGGGATAATACTACCTTCAACAGTAGAATTTTTTGTACTTTTGCGGGATTCTCTCATATGTCATATATAGGCCTGGTTATATCGTTTTTATTTGTATCTGCATCAATGTTTTTAAAAATGTGTTTTAACTCTTGAATTTTCAGACTTATTTATAATTTACTAAATATTAAGTTAAAGATTATTGATATTGTATTAAAAGGATCAAAAGATGATCTTTGAGAACTAAAACAACTGCACACACAGGAGACGCCAGGTGGATAAGAATTGACAAGAAACTCGTTTACCTTGTATCGAGAATATCGTACCTAAACCATATATATGAAACGGAACAATCTCTATAATATGTTTAATATTTCTGGAACAACAATCGATAATGAATCTGTATTAGAATCATATGAAATGAAATTACCGTTACATAATTCTGAAGATAGAAGTTACGCTTTTTGTTTTATACGGGCACCATTAAGGCATCATGATGTATAATGATATGGTTAAAACATTTAAAAAAATTGAAATCTGGTTTCGAGAACAAGCCACAAGGCATATTTGAAAACCACTTAAGTACAATAAAAGAACAAACTGGAGACAGGATGAAAACAATAATGAAATGAAATAGGAACTAAAATCATGAAAAACACCTAGAAATCATCAGAACAATACATATGTTATGGACATTGACATCTTATGTATGCCAAGTAATGAACCACGCTGCAGCTCTTATTCGAATTATATTTAATACATTTATAATTCGTTTTTGTTGTTGTTGTAACAATCGAAGGAAACGGTTTGTTTTAGTATGTAACAAAGCTGAATTATATATGAGGATTTCCATAGGTATAATATAATGAGCCAGAGGGTCAAAGAACTAAACTACCAGGCAAAAGCAAGTAAACACTTCTGTTTGTTTTATCCTACGTTTTCAACTGCACATATCTCAAGGTGTTGGTATCTCACTCTAAAACTGAATAGTGTAGGCCTTAAGTCAGCAGTTGAATAATGCTTCTTGTTGTTTTTATTTTACGTTTTTTTTAAAAATTAAATATTCTTCAAAATTTCTTTTGGATGAAACACAACTATTCGTCGACATATAAGACATATTCTATGTGAAAATTAATAAATGTGCCTGATTCTGCACACATTTAAAACATTTTAAAAAATGGTAGGGGGAAGTTCAGTTTCTGTCTTCCTTAATCAAAGATATTTCAACTTAAATCTAACGACAGTAACCGATCAATTCATTCAAACTACTAAAGATAAGTATTACTGTATCGTGCCATAGTCAAATGCAATTTGAATCTTTTAAAATATTGAATTATTTGAAACCAACTGAGGTGTGTACTTTCTTTGCCTTGTCGTGTACAGGTCACCAATCATACAATTACAATTTCACCTTTCTAGAGATTTACATTCTTGAGATAAATATGAAAATAGGTTTTTGGGTCATGACCCATAACCTAGATTGGGGTCACGCGGTCACAAAATCTACAATTTAGAATCCCCATTGGCCAAGGAGTCTGCACGCAACTTTTCAGCTCTCTAGACCTTTCGGAACTGGAGAAGAAGATGAAAATAGGTTTTAAGGTTGTGACCCCTGTGACCCCATTTGAGGTCAAGGGGTCACGAAATCTACAATTTAGAATCCCCATTACCCAAGGAGTCTGCACACAAGTTTTCAGCTCTCTATACCTTTTGGAACTGGAGAAGAAGATGAAAATGGGTTTTTAGGGTTGTGACCCCTGTGACCCCATTTGAGGTCGAGGGGTCACGAAATCTACAATATAAAATCCCCATTGGCCAAGGAGTCAGCACACAACTTTTCAGTTCTCTATACCTTTTGGAACTGGAGAAGAAGATGAAAATAGGTTTTTAAGGATGTGACCCCTGTGACCCCATTTGGGGTCATGGGGTCACAAAATCTACAATTTAGAATCCCCATTGGTCAAGGAGTCTGCACATAAAATTTCAGCTCCCTGGAGTCATTGGTTCTGGAGAAGAAGTCGAAAAAGCGAAAAGTTTACGGACGGATGGACGGATGGACGGACGCCGGACATCATGCCATGCCATAAGCCCATCGGGCTTTTCAGGTCTGATGAGCTAAAAATGGTAAAAGACGAATTAAAAGTTTATCGGCCATCATATATCATATGTCATATGCCTGTGACATCTTATACATTGTTGACAAACTGTAATATGAGTATTGACATTTCATGAAATTAATATCATCTATTATGTCACAAACAATGCAAGTATGATGTTTACGTTGATTCCCTGAAAGCCAGCAATGGATGTTCTAGTTCTATTAGGTATCTTCAAATGTCAAATGACTGATATATCCAAACATCAATAAACCAAGGATGGATCCATGTTCATGTTGGGTTTTACAAATAAGGTCACCATACGTTAATGGCAGATTCTTGTATTTACAACAGAATCTAATTGCAAACTACGTCAAATAGGCAAACAACATCGTCTAAACTTACATAATCGACTTTGTATGGACTTTAACAGCTACCCTTAACAGAGATATTCTTTTAGGTCTGTGAGAGGTAATTGTAGAAGTTGCTAGTTGAAGATGACAGCTACTTAAACACTTGGGGATACTTCTATGGATTAACATCACCACTTGCTTTATATAGGTGTCCGTATCTACACCGACACGTATCTACACCGACACGTATCTACACCGACACGTCGCATCTCAATACAAGAGAGCAGTTTCCAATCCAGTGAAGTGTCCATAAGTGTTTAGATTTTGTTTTGGATGTCTGTGTCCATTACACTCAACTTAACTGATACAAGCAACAACCATACCGGCATGACAAGTGTGATATCGTTTCCTGACGTCTGGAAAAATGTATTGTAGTTAACGGATTGTAAATATTTTAGATTTTATATGAGATTACTCTCCTTAACCAAGAAGAAACCAAGCAAGAACTGTTCACATTTCAATCTATTATATGAGTTGACGTATAATTACAACAACTCACATGTTTTACCAAACTATTATGATATTGTGTGATCGCATTCTGTGTTTATACACATGTGGGGTAACTAAATAAAAAAATAAAAAAGTAGTTTAAGAAACCCCAATTGTATTGCTGGAGTGTAAACTATAAATTATATTTACAATAACAAAGCTTCATTTATAATAATAACTTAATAAAGTGAATATTAACACGTTTATGAAAACCTTATGTGTGTGCCTTCTCAGCAAAATAAAGTCAAGTCACAAGAGGTCGCTGAATTAGGTGCATGGCATGACAACCAAGTGCTGCTAAAATTCCGCGATTTTTGCGATCAGTAGCATAAAGTCATGGCATCTCGTTCGGCCCATTAGTTGTCAAACGTTCAATGAAAGGTGAAGAGTCATCCATGCCTTTCAATGTCATTGCTTATGGCGCGCACGTATACTCTATACTTTTGGATTGTCTCATTTGTGAATATCATGCAATTTCCAACGTTTCTCGCTTATGTATGTAAATGTCATGTTTTTTTGTGGATTTGTCAGTATATTCATTTGTCAAAGCAGCGGTAAGATTATTTAACTGGAACGTTATCATTATTACGTCATTATAACATGCTTCACGGAAATAGCAAACACAGTTCAGGAAATATTGTTGCGTTTCCTTTTCTTAAAGGTGTAGAACCTGTTGACATCACTACGATAAAGCCTCTGCTCGTAAGCGGTTTAAGACTACGTGAAGTCTAACAATCAATTCCTAAATCCTCATGTGTATTCAAGGCAGTTTTGAATTCTCATGTATCATTACAATGGACAGATTTGTAATTCCGATGTAATTTTAAAAAAGCAATATAATATCACTTGACAACTTTTCCATGAAACAGCATTTTCATTAGTTTCAATATAGCCGTTAGACATTTGCTATCATTTACAGATTCTTGTCACACTAATGAACTTGTCATTTCAAAAAGCCATGGCGATATCCAATGCCATAATCAATTGTCCTTTTGACATTTGGAATTGACACATCAACATATTTCGTGAATATCGTTATCTGTATCTTGTTGCAGTGTTTAAAAATAAATAAATAATTTCATACATGTATCTGCAAAAAATATTCCACATCAACTTACAATGGACAAATGGTGTTTTCCCTATAACCCTCGACTTACAAATGCTCATGATGAATCTTGTGTTACAATTGTTTAGAAACAATATATGTTTAAACAAAAATAAAATTTCACATACAATAACATATACCATATATATTTGCAATGAATCGGGTTAGGAGTTAAGAAAGTAACCACAAGAGACTATGGAACTATGGGGTTGTAAGAACCAACAAGCTGACCGTTTGCACAAATGATCCAGTCATAAAAGTCAAAAAAGGTTCTGCATCTTTGAGAGAAGTCGGGAAACATGAAATAACTATAAATCTAAATTGTTAATTAAAAGTTAGATATTGTGCTTGATGAATCGAAGAATATAAGGTGACTTAATACAGATTTGAAGTCTGAAGTATATGAGTATTTTGAATACTTTATCAGACTAAATATGTTTTACATTGAAAAAACACATATTAGTAGCCTCGTTCTTAAAACAATACATATACACAGATTTGTTGATTTTATATAGTGAAAGCAACTTTGCTTTTCACAATAACATCGACACGAACACCGGACATATATCATGTCAGTAAACCCTTGTGATAGAAAAAAATAAATTCCTTGTGATCTTTTATCACTGATTTAATACACTTCATCAGCTTATCTTCACTAGTACACTTTTTCAAGAACTCTCTCAAGACGCTGCCTTAAAAAGGACACAACTATAACTCCTTTGATGACGATTATAGTTACATTTTTAATGTTTCTTGTAAGTTTATCTCATTTGTGGTGGTATTGGCAGACACTCTAGCAAGATGTTTCAATACTACACGGATACGTTCAACAACAGAACTGTGATAATCACTTTGATCATTTGTGATGTTGCTTAGGATAAAGAAGACACCTATTGCAAGGCTATTGGTGTGTTTCATTATATAGCTTGTTTAGCATCATCTTAATCTTCTTGAGCTGACAAAGTATTTTTCACTTTTTTAAATCCTTAACTCCAGAGCAAGAGTAATTTATATAACATATTCGATTGATTAGTATGACAAACTTTGCAATAAATGTTCATAAACTGTAAGCGTTAAAGTTACATTTATCGATACTTATCTGATCAAATTGTATGAATTTCATTACACAAAGGTGTCAAAAAGTATAATTTAACAGTCAAATTTCAAATAATTTCAAACTGTTAAAAAGAATAAAAATAAATGAAATTTTTTAAAGTCTTCTTCACAGGAAAGTAATGTGGCTGGGAAGTTCAAACTTGATTCAGTCATGTCACCATTCCCTAAATGATTTGATGATCGACATTTCTTATGATTGCTTTCTCTCAATTTTGAAACCAATAAGAACGTTTGAAATGAAAGACATTTATTAAAAAAAAACCTCATCATTTTTAGAATTTGAGCTTGACATTTGAAAATCAGATGATATTTGACAATTGAACATCTGCTAAATCTGGATGTTCTCATTCTTAATTAATGAAAATTTAAATGATTTTGCTTCATGGAAAAGCCTTACCTGAGAACAATTGCCATCACAAAAACAATTACTGACGTCTATGAGAACCGAATCTGTCTCCAGAGATTTCGATCTAAAATAGAAAGGCTTTATTTTCTAAAATCATTTTAAAAAAGTACTTAATTGAACATTCAAAACGGAACACGACGGTTTGATGACACACTATTAAAATATAACTGTAATAGTATAACTTTAAGAATACTTGACTTAATCACCGATCATTTCTGAAATAAACGGATATTGTAAAATGACTTTGGTGTAGTCTTGGATCTGATTGGTTGATTAAAAAATGAGAAGGGGCGTTTCAATGCTAAATGATACATCATGTTCATTTAGACTGGGCCTGACTCAAACTTTTATTTTTCAATTTCCTGTGAGATCCATTACACAAATATGACAGGTATGCAATGGATATGGATAATCTTCATAGCTTGAACTTTTCAAATATGTCATACAGCGGTAAAACTTATGATATTATCCGGTTGTTGTTGACAGCTGGGACTCTAGAGTAGCTCATATCTCATATTAGGATTGGATGTTCAAAATACAAGCATGTGTACCTTGTCCGGCAGTATGTAACCACGGGTGTTTATACTGTACATGTATATTGTACACATTAATGAGGGCTAATGGGTGTCATGTAGAACTTACGTGAGTTACAGGCACAAAACGAACATTAAGCAAAAATCTCAAACAGTTACCAACCAGGACCAACGGTAACTCCAATATGTTTTGGTTTCTACCCCTGCATGCAAACCCTCCGACTGACGCCAAAAGTTAAAAATTAATGTACAATGGCTGAATAAATATAGAGGAAGACACAGATGCGTTTTCTCTACAAGACATGGAAACCTATTGTGCAGTCTTCGTTCAATGGTTGCCACAACTGTTAGTATCAGTGTGAAAGACATCAACTGGTCATTTGTTAACCTCACACCAAATTTTGATCTCATTTACTCTTACTTACTTACTAATTCTTACTCTCACTTCCAGAACGTGTTGTTAAGATCACCAGAACAGACACTATCAAGTGGTTAAGACGGAAACGAAAAACCGTAAAGTATCCTATGCACTGATTCATTGCTTCATTCTATCTTCCACAAAGTATACTGAGTAATTGATCAAAGGAGCTGCTTTATTTTTAATAGTATAATTCATATTAAAAACTCTAAGGTATGGCAGATTTAAACCTTAACAATATCAACTTATGAAGAAGATGATAACATAAAAAAAATAGCTTTAAAAAAAATAACGAAATGGTTTAAAGCAAACACAAATATTCTTGATTTTCGGAACCCAGTTCAAATGCAACTTCTGATGGTAATATGGCATTAGTGTTTATGGCCAATTGAACTGAGACGTAATTACTCGATATGGTTTTACAAGTCAAGAGTTAATGGTGGTTTACGTATCATTAATTCCAAATATGATTAAGTAGGGTATATGATGGTTTTCAAAGAACAAACTCCTAGTCTGAAGTAACATGAAAGCAATAAATTTGCTACTGGAATATCGTAATTCATACATCAGTTTACAAATATTTCTGAATTGAGCACTTTTATGATGGTAATGAGGCAATCTGCAGTTAGCTGCAGGCTTCATTTGTCACGTGGCTTAACATGCTTGATTCAGCTGATGGTTCTGGATATATATGTCCAATTACATCTTTGAAGAACTTTCCTACGTATACAAATCAATTCTCTGTTAAAGATTGGCGGACACTTTTCATCGAGCAAAAACAGTTTGTAATATACTATTTCAATTTATTAAAAAAAAATTTTGATAAAATGCGTTTAGTTAAAGACGCTGGTTGTATTGATTTAAGAACCTGTCCGCCCATTGTTGCATATTGTTGTGAGAAGAATCATGTACTTATCTGGAGAGGGCTTTTCGAAGTTGGATAACTTGTGCCCAATCCATTTCTTGAATGAATAAAATATGTTTCAATCAAACAGGAACAGTTTCTACTTAATGAGAAAATATATGATGTTTAATAAGTTTATACTGCGAAATGGCATGCATTCTGTTCACATTAGATATATTAATAGTTCAAATAGTCAATAAATAAATAGTCACTTCTAAATGCCAATCTAAAACATATATTGATTTAAAACTAAAAACCTTACAATTTTTACATGTTTATGTTTTTAATTCACTGCTATATTTTAGAAATACCAATTTGCTCTATCTGATGTAAATGCTATTATCAAATGCAAAGGCATAGTGTCAGTGAATCGTCTGTTAAGTACCCCAGATTGAGATGTTTCTTCTAATGCTGACTAAACCTCTGATAAGGGACGTGGAATGGATAGGGAGTTCTATTAGCGAGCCAAAACGGGTTTCACAATCAGCTGAAATAACTTACAATCCGACGTGATGGCTGAATCTGATTAATGTGCTCATTAATGATTAATGTCCCACCCTCGCAATTCTCCATCTTTCTTTAAAATAGCCTCACAAAAAACAAAAGGCCATAGAATATAAGTAAATGAGAAACACAATGCTATTTTAGAAAAAGAAGGGAATCTTTACTATTGCAGATAGTGTGATCCAACAAAAAAAGAACGTTACATTTTTTCAGCAATTAACAATTAACAAACAACCAATTAAAACGTTTCAGACTTTTCTTGATACTTCGATTCGCATTGCCATCATGTCATATTTAGTGATCCCCTTTTAAATACTAGGAACAATGACCAATAATTCCATTTATTAACTGCTTGAATTAAGTTTTGCAGTAGGTGACGAATTTTGCGTCCTGCATTATAATCTCTGTATCCATGGCCGTTTCCAGGATGTTCGTCAGGAGGTTGACCCCGTCTTTCATAAATGATACACAAAAAGGCATAATTGGGCGTTTCTTGTTCCGCCATCGATAGCCTTTCTGAAACAAAATATTTCCAAGAGTTTAGTTTGCTTCCCTACCTACGGGAGAGTTATTTCAATGGAAACGAATGAATCATATCACTTGATTTTCAGTGATAACGAACAATACTTGTCTTTGTCATTTTGTTTTTACAAATTCATTGTTGTATGACCAATATACGACATATGGCAATGATACTTTTCATATTAGGTTAATGGCTTCAACATTCATTTTAGGAATATATAGATTCAGTGAACTTTTAAGAAAACCAAATTGTATTGGTCAATACATTCCTGGATGAGTTTTGGACATTAGAAATGAGGTTTCAGTTCATAAACAGACTAATTACATAGACATAGGCACTTTTGACGCCTGTGTACTAGTACATTATATCATACCAATATATATCTCTATATAATACATTCAGATTCAGCAAATACTTTTACCAAAATAATATAACTGTACGTATCATTCTAAGCGGTGACGAATTTTTCTCACATAGTGAAAAAAATTGTTCAAAAATGATACCAACCATTTTTCATAAAGTTCGGTACTATATGCCTTTTATGTTTAACTACTGCGAGTTTACTAAACATGTGTATGAACTTTTATGTATTTCCACAAATGTATTTACAAACTGATTTGTTTTAAGTTCGTTTTAAGGAGAAGCATGTATATAGGATAGTGTAGCCTGTTTACAAATCCTTTTTTCCAATTTAACTTCTCATATTTCTTGTACTTAACTGTTATTTGGAAATAAAATATGTTTAAATCATATTTGGTATCTTAGACAGTTATTGGTGCCAAGAGGGTATTCACAAATGAGGATTCACCACAAACTCATCTTAAAAGATTGGCCTGGTCAAACTTCCTAGCCAAACAGTTCTATATAAAGGTTTGTCATCTCTCATTGTTCCTCTATGTGTGTCCATAATTAGCATTCGTGAAAGAATATCTTTGATCTTTAATTACATCTCAGCACAAACAGACATGAGATCGGTGAGTGGAAAAAGTACTGACCCAGTAATGTAAACGAAAATGAGAGACAACATGACGTCTTAAAAGCTAAGGAATGAAAACATTCCTGATAACAAGATGAAAGGCACTCTGAAGTTGCAATGAAAGTGTTTGTACAAAACGAATAATTCAAACTTTATACGTCTCGGTACATGTTTCGTCTCTGACATTTAATTCTGACCAAGGTGAACCTGCATTTACAGTAGTAATACATTTGCCAAATGTTAAACCATCCATTATATGTGGACCAATGGTAGACCTTTGATATGGCACTGCTCAAATGTTCACCAAACAATAAAAAAAAAGTGTACTACGACGAATGTACATGGTTTGGTTTAGCCATGCAAGTCGGTTTCTCTTCGCTAAAGGGGGTTCAAAAGTGATCTGACCGAGGTAGCTGTACTCTTATAGTCAGAGTAGAGTATTAAATATAGCACCATGATGCAATGGTCAACCATCTCGCTTTCTGAACTCTCAAACTTGCATGAGACCTACATTCCAACTTCTCACACTGAAGAGTTCAACTAGATGTTCAACTTTATACGCGAACCGTTTTCTACGAATACGGGTACGTGTTCTATGGATATGGCTTATCAGGTTGGGTAATGATATACAACACATTGTATAAACATTAATAATAAATGACACATTTGAAAACAAAATATGCACAAAATAAGCTACTTGGCCTTTAAATATAGGTATTGTTTGAAAAGACGCTAATATATTAGTCGACCAGCATCCCCAAATTGACAAATTAAGCAACTGGTTGGTTTGGAAACAATTCGATGATTCGAACAAATTGATCTCTTTCAGAATCAAGCATCTTAACGCAATGGTTGTCCTTACATAAACTATTTTCATTGAGCATGCTTTTAAGCACTCTAACTACGCAAATAGAGTTTTGTTTTTGTTGAATCATTTCTACAAAGACCTCTGACTTGATATCAAGCACCTGTAAGCCACAGGATTAACAAACATGTATCTAATCGCTTGCTGTTTATCAACCAACCATTTTTTGTCAGGTACAAGTTTCATTAATAAGTTATACAAAAGTCCTGTTGTTCCATGCTGAAATAGTTGTCATTTACAGTGCTGCGCTAATACGAAATATACTTAATGCCTAATTAACTAAATGAATAACTGAATAAAGATTATTGATATATTGAAATTATATCTTCATCGACTAAACACTTGTATTTCAACCTAGTGAATTATTTTCCATATAAGTAAACGAATCTATAAATATATGTGTAAGAGTGTTGTAGTAGAATATATTTCTTTTCCCTGTATATAATTAAGTTGACCAGATACGTCCAATCGAATGGACGAACATGCAGATAAGTAGGATGTGCTGAAATTGAAAACGCTTAGTAAAGCATGTCCTACTAAGGTAAATCATTAATTATTTACATAAATCTATCAACCAGTATAGGTGATGTATTCGCCATGATGAGATAATTAACACTTGCCAAGATTAATGTGAGATTGGACCCGAGTGACGATAATTAGCTTCATGACAAGGTGCAAAGAGCGTATCCATTTTATCACTGTCCTCATAAACAGATTGTTCGCTTAACTACGTATATATATAATTATTGCTGTGAATACTTTCAGTAAATAATTCCTCCTCATCACGAAAACCTTGCCATAAAATATAGTGATAACTTTGTGTGTTTAATTTACGTTTGGCATTTGTGATTATTGATCACTCCCCACTAAAAAAAATAAATAAAAAAATAAAATAATAAAAAATCAATGAAAGAGCGGAAGTAAGGTTTTGTCGCCAGCTGTATTAGAGAGATCATTCAGAATTCAAAGCGAGTAATAGCTGCTTGTGTCGATCACATTATTAAATTGCAATTGACGTCAACCTGTCCCATTATGTGTTTCTTGCAAGTATTAATTACTTGCTCGTCCTAGTTTACTGAAATACTCTACTTTTGAATTTCTGAAAAAACACATCGATGAACATTCTCCAGAAGGTGTAACATTTTTATATGGGTAATAAAGCACTAATATGTGAATGTTACAAATATAATATACATTACATTAAATACATTGTTATCATGATGTTTGGAAAGATTTTGTTGAAATATCACACTGAAAACCTTAAGGCAACAAAGCATGCTAAATTGTAAACGACACAGTTTATTGTATGAAAAACCTTTCTGGATATCTTATATTCTGCTACTAATATTATCTAAATTATTATTATAATCTTAACGCTTACTACACTAAAACTAGACTGTAAATTGTGCCATAGATTACTTTCATATACAGCATTCTGTGATTATAAAATTATCGGTGCATTTCTAAGTAGATTACATGAATCCTATATAAAAGGCCTATTACACATAAATGGTAAGAAGGCCTAAATCAGAGTGAGCTTTTGTTAAAGTTAGTACAATGAAAAACGATTTGACCAGAGGTCGCGTAAGCCAATAACATGCTTCATTGACCCTTTATTCCATATTTAGAATTTATGGGTTTACACATGACTATGGTAAGACAGCCAAGGCTATTAACTCTGTGACGAACTTTTGATTCAGATGATGAAATTACTTAGAATTCAGAGATGCATGTTAACATTTAGAGTGACAAAACCAATCATGAAGTATAATTCGAAAAAATATGTTGCTTATAAACTGAAGTACAAAAGAAAGAACATACCTCAGTTGGTTTTATCATATGTATGATTTTCAATTACAAATAACTTACGTTTTCGACGTCATACTCTAAAACTGAAAAGTGCAGGCATTTAGTCATCATCATTCATCATCAATACTTCTACATGTTTTTTTAAAACTTTCTTATCTATATTTTGAATTTATATTTCTGTTCAAACACAACTGTTCATCGACATATAAAGCGTTTTCTTTCAATTAGTAAATGTGGCTCGTTCTGCACACGTTTACAACAATTTAAACATGGTAGGAGTCATATTGGTGTTGATTTAATTTCTTGCCTCTTGTCTACATTAAACAAAGATATTCTATAAAGATATTCAACTAAAAATTAACCTGTCACAAATGTCATTGATTCAATCTACTGCAGATATGTGTTATTGTATCATGCCATAATGAAATGCATCTAAAAAAATAAAATTGAATTAAAGGTGCATCCATTGTGTTTCATAAAATTTTATATGGCTTTAATACGTTCCAACTCACCATATGTGTTGTTTACCGTACACATAAATTCACTCAGCTTGCATATTCATCCCCAATTGCCAACTCTATCATAATTACTAGTTTCCAATTAAAATCGAGTAACACCATTATGCATGTGTAGAAGCCGAAACTGTACGATCCATTTACATGCACAGTAGTTATATGACCTAGTAAACAATATCAACCCATATTTGTCATTTTGTCTGTTATACATAAGATCCAAAAATTACGTCTGACCCATCAGAAATCACCACTTTAAAGGGGCAGTAGCACGTTTTTTCGCTCAAATAAGTTGATGAAATGTATTTGAAAAATAATTTTACCAATGGTAAAGCTTCCTTCTCTCTTCGGAAAATAAAGTTAAAATTAAGTGTACATGTTTCGGTAAAGCCATAGGAAATGTTTTTGTAATACGAAATAATAAATTGTGTTCACAATAAAATGGCCGCCATGCAATTTTTGCTTTATACGCAACATAGTTTTTACCACAACAGATAATTGGTTTGTGTAATAAGATGTTTTACCCTCTAAAGTTAGTTTAAATGACATAAACTATCATTATAAATGGAAAATTTGAAAAAATAAATTTTGCCAAAAACGTGCTACTGCCCCTATAACCTTCATATCGTTAATATACTAAGTTGAATATCGTCAAAATTGCAGTTTTCGGTAACAGTCGGTACTTCTCAATAAAGAAACACCGTTTATAACGTTTGGAATATGTAACCCCCAACATCACAATGGATGTAACTTTAATCGAAACCAACTGAGGTGTATACTTTCTTTTGTAGTTCAGTTTATGTTGACACATTTTGATTATTTACAAAGCCGCATCATGACAACATCTCATTATCTAGTCTGATAAATGCCTGAATGTAAAAGGACAAAATGTTACTGCGGTAAGTTGATTATCGTGACTCAAACAGTGTTTGTTAGCATGTGGTATACATCAAATAAAGATCTGAAACCATCAGGCATCTGCGTTGAAAGGTCAAAACACTGATATTGTCACATCTAACAGTCTACCCTTAATATTTATGCAAGTAGATTGCTGCAATAATAGGAAGTACCACGCCGGTGTTGTTTCTGAATCAAATAAAGATCTTAAACAAAGCCGTCACTATCTGACATCAGCGTTGAAAGGTCAACTACTAACATTGTCAAATCTTATTAATAGCCAGTATAACAAGCATTGGTATATGTTACTGTTACACGATGTGACCCATGCTTTGAATTAAACAATTATTTTCCTGACGGGGTCGAGAAACTTTGGTTTCAATGATTTTACAATTCTATTCACCATATACATATATGAGTTACAAACAGACGTAAATAATAGTTAATTAATTGTATTGAGTTACGTTTATTTAAATAAACTATATTTTATAACATTAAATTTCATTTATGTTTATCACACTGTCAGGATCAAAATCACACGATTCTATCAATCAATATTGTTCCAGGACAACACTATTTACAAGTACCAATTATAACTTCATTCCCACTTTTAATCAAAAGTGACAGAGTTGTAATTGCAAAAACATAGCAAGCATTGCATAAGACTCATATAGAACAATACTTTGATTAAGATTGATCATGAAAATGTTACTTGCTGATAGATGAAG
This sequence comes from Gibbula magus, assembly GCA_936450465.1. Classification (NCBI taxonomy): domain Eukaryota; kingdom Metazoa; phylum Mollusca; class Gastropoda; order Trochida; family Trochidae; genus Gibbula; species Gibbula magus. Next base: position 4,112,318 of record OW388295.1, on the reverse strand, counting down.
AACGGCTGATGTGATGTGATGTGTTTTGACATTTGACAAGTTATTCGCACAAGATGTTTTATGATATCACAGATACTAATCGTGTGATACAGAAGCAAACTCTTATAAACAGATACTAATAATTTAGTGATAAAACAATTGGCAGATTTAACACATGTTACGACTGCAATTGTGATAAACAGCTGTCACAAATTGGTCAGAAACGAAATACTGCTTTCAGATAAGGACGATTTTGAATGTCATTTGTTTTATCTTTTGCAAAGAAATAACAATTAATCTCGAATTGAATTGTTTTCAAACTATTATATCGAAATAAAAACATATAGATAAAGCGCGATGAATTCAAATGAAATAACAATACATCAAGAACATATAAAGCAGTAAAGAAAAATTCAACGCCATGATGATATTAATTACCTATAGACAATGATGTGACCGATGTATATTATGAAGTATTTCATGGACAAACTACAATGTTCAAGGTTATGAAACTATGAGGTCATGTTGATATTTGATGATTAAACACAATCTTCTTGAGAAAATTGGCTTGATACCGATAGTATTTGAATTAGAATTCTACCATGGTTGATTAGTCCAAGGAAATCTAAGATGAAAAGGGAAGTTGCTCAAAATAACATCTTTTTGGAATATTCGTCTTTAAAAGAACTTTATATCAATCAAGTTCAATATAAAAATTTGTTTTAACGAATGTTATTTTCGTCTTTAGGCATGGTCCTTGGTACATCAATGAATGCAATTTCATATTGCATAAAGTCAAATGAAGCGTAAAGGGGAATAATTAAAGAGATAGAAGTTTTGTTACAAAATAACAAACTGTTTTGAAAGAATCAGCTTACAGCCTTATGCACATCGTTAAACAAGACAGTGATAAGATAGTGTTTCAATCAGATTTGAAGATGTGTGCTGAACAGAACCATGCATGGACTCATCTTGGTGTAATGCAATAGCGTGATTATTGTTAAATCAATCTCCTAGATAATTCCATATAAAGTTGCGCGAAATAAATATTTTGATATGTGGCATTAAGAAATCAGAAATATTTCTTTCTAACATGTAGAAGAACACATCATTTACAAAGGAACAGAGAAATAAAAATATGTAGTCACTGGGGCTCTGGAATTGTTAGTTATAGTATTTTAAGGGTATAGTCTAGGCACACATAATCGCTTCTGCGCATGTCTGAATTGACGGCATTCAAACTGACAAGAAATTCACGTCATCAACACTAAACAACTATAAATAAACAATATGCAACGAAATTTATGTTTACAGATGATCTATGTATGTATTCATGTCAATGAAGCACTAAATTTTAGCAAATAAGCACATTTAACATGATATTAACGACAACCGAACGAATTGTGGCATTGTTTGTCAACACCGGTGCGAGTTTCATAGGGCCCGTAAGTAACTCTCGTTGGACCGGCGAGATGTACCCACTTCCGGTGACAAACACACGTTTCTCAATGGCGTTCACCGTGTTAAATGAGTGACTGAATGGGTCTGTAACCGGGTCCAAATTCACTTAGAAATCATATAAATAGAGTTGTAGGGACAGCGAGATGCTATTTCCATTGACTGCGAGTATCGAAACCATTATGAAGGTTAAATTTTACCCGTTAGATCATTTTGTCGTCCATGCAGTGTGCCCACGTTTATTTGTAAACAAATAAATTAATTATAAAAATTAGTGTTTTAGACCTTGTAAAGGAATGGAAAATATTAAATTTTAATTACCAATTTATCGTCAGTTATATTTTTCAAGAATATATATTTATTATAGCGCTTGTAAGGTACCTGATTTTATTCTAAATACATGTTATTTAAGTGCAGTTTTCACAAAAATTTCTAAGAAGTGCTGGTTGCTTTGTACCACTTGAAAATACTCAGAATTGAAGAGAAATGAGTATTTCGAGTATTATGCTCAATATAAATGTACATAATTTTTTAGAATATGGAAAAAATATATTCGGCACCATATTGTTCATATTTCATGTTGTAGTACCATTTATATCAATGTCTGTACTTGTGTAGGATAGTTTTAATCTGTTTAAAATCAAACCTGAAAGGTATAATCTGGTGGAATGGATATTTGTTTGAGAATAAATAAAACTGACAACAGGTAAGTATGCTAATTGAAAGTGATAATTTACAAAGTCTTAATTTTCAGTGTTGCTGAATGTTCATAACCAGTTTTTCATGTTTATTTTTAGCAAAATATTGTTTTCAAGAAATTAAGAGGGGAGGAAATTAAGAGTCCATTGGAATTTTTGTAAATCTAATCTGTAAATTGAAACTTATAAACTTATAAAATTAAATTCTCTAAACTGCGAACACTTAAATTAGAATGATTGGTGTGTCCATTTTGTGAAAGAATATTAGAATTCTACAATTTTCATCCGCAATTTATAAACTAAATTGTTACCTGTGTTCTCATATTATTTATAAAAATAAATTAAAAAAGTATCAGACACCAACATACAATTTATCAAATTTAAAAATCACAATACACACAGGCAAATAGTTATTTAAATATGGTGACAATGGTTTTGATTTATTGACAACATAAACATATTTTTGTTTACGAAATAATGCTAATAAAATCTTGAAGTATGTTTGGTACACGTTCTAATATACAATTATAACATATTGTCAACAAAACAAGATTAATGATAACATTATATGACATGGTGACAGGGTAAGAATGATATTTTTTATATTCATATTCTGTCAAAAGTTTTGAAGCGATAATTAATTATTAGTTGGTATTATACTCTAATTGCCTTGCTTTCGAATTGGATCGGAATTTAATTCTAATAAACAGTCATATCATTAATCAATACACTTAATATAACGATGTTTTATCGTTGAGCTTATGGGACGAATTTCCCGCAATAAACTCGACTGGGTTACGTCCACGCGTCACGACGTGATGGCTGTGTATTTGCGTTGCGCATCTGATTCCTGTAACCAGTTCATGGGTGTCACCGGAAGCGTGTCACCGGAAATTAACGTAAACGAGACTTACGGGCCCTATTCAACACCGGTCACTCGCTCCGTTTCGCGATCAGCTGCTCATCAGACAAAATCATCAAAAGACAAGTGTCAACGGAAGACATGTTATTACGAAATAAGACATAAAAGAAGAAGATATCAGCGTTCACCGTTGCGGAACACGCAGTCATAAAACCCGGCTTCTCAAACTTCATATTTCGATGACACCGACCCGAGCCTCCATGCCCGGCGTGAGAAGCAATGTAGTGACTTGTTACTGTCACTCAATCATCCTACGACTTTGACTGATCCATTTGAGAATTTCGGTAAGTTAAACAAATAAGTAGTATTTACAGTGCATTAATAACATTGCTTTTGAAAATATGTTGACCACCGTAAATCCTTGAAAAGTTGAATAATCAGATCACACTTACAGTCGGCTTTTTAGAAGTCTACTAATTTCAAAGCAAATCGAACCAATTAATTATTATATTGGAACGCAAAAATTCAAACTAAAAAAAACCACCTTCAATATCGGATATATTTGTTTACATTGATAAAGTTAGCCCAGCAATTACTCAAGGCCTGTGAAGGCAGGCAATTGTTTAAAGCATTTACGGTAATTTGATACTGTTGTTCATGATAAAATTGCTTTCCTATCATTGTGCAATTAATTCTAAATAAGGTTCTGTTAGATAAATCAGTATATTTCTTAAAATATGCACAAATCTATTCTCCAATCAGATGTCTTTGGAGTGTAGGTGGAGCCTACATGGAGGTTGTTTTTCTGTACTTTGAGTTTGTACATTTCTTTTGAAATACACAAAAACAAAAATATGTGTGTGAAAAGGTACTGATTAAATTAATCTGTATTTTCAGGTTCATATTGCTGGTGAGACACTGAGACACCAAACTGATGCCAAAAGATGTCAAACTGAGGTAGGATGACACACATACTCATTACTGAAACTGGAACATGCAGAACACACAAGCTGGTAGGTTAATGTGCATGTGTATTTGTGCAATACACATATTTTCCCTCTCGAATGACAGCCAGTCTTTGATAAACATAAAGTTTGTGTAATATCATTTTCAATCCCAATTCTACATGCCACCATTGCCAGTCAGATATAGAAGCAGGTTAAAAATAATAATTTGAATTAAAAAAAAAAGAGTCAAATTTACAATATTTAAAAGTATCAATGAAGTTGTCATGATTTGATAACATACAATGATATTAATATTATGTTTTCTCATCACATTTTCCAAATTAATGGGATTGTTGGACATATATCATGTTACTGCCTATCATACTTCATGCCAAAAGGTTCTCTGAAACATGAAAGTTTTTTTTGTGGGTTGTAACTGATAAAATCAGATTACAGGATAGCACAATAGTTTGAGCATTAATATGTTGTATCAAAAGGTAGTTACTTGCAGTAGAAAACTGTTTTACCTGTATTGATGTAGGTTCAATGAGTAAAATGATGCATTGTACTTCACACATGGTTCCTCCAATGATCACAGGTTTCATTGCAATATACATGTACATATATACTCTAACACTTAGAATCTGAAAAAATATGTGTTTATATCTGAAAAAAATATTGACAGAAATATAGAGAAAAGGAGACATTTGAAAATTCCATTTCTTATATTTTACTTTCCAATTTTTAATAAAATAGTACTATTTTCAGAATAAATACTTTTGAGTCTGAGTGTAAGACTAATGTGTAAGACTATGATGCTGAGAGCTTTGTCCAAGCAATAATACTATAGGCATGAATTGATATAGGTGAATTATTTTTGAAAGCAAGTTCAAAACATAAATTATCCTTACCTTAACCCACCAGATATACGCTGGTAATAATTTATTCATTGATATAAATATAGACTGTAGATTTCCCCTATATGCTCTGTATTGTTTTGTTTACATTTCAGATTTTGGACAATTGTTATGCTGGAATCAATTTCGCTTCTTTCTTCTACCTGGACAGGATTACATCATGAACTGCATTGTATACAACCAACAGTGTCTTTAGAGTGAAGGGTCACCCAGTACATTGAAGCTCAGTTGATTGCAGAAAGAAGTCAGAAATACACAATTACTCTGATCATGTGGCTAACACTGTGTCCATGAAAACATTGGAATTCAAATATAATTGTTATGTAAACTGTGCATACTAAATATGAACTTTAATTTGTTGATTTGCTAAGGTTCCTTACTATTTCACTGTCAAATGATTAAATTATTCATTATTGTTAATATATTTGCCGGATTAATAAATAAAATGTATGTTTTAAAGAAATTGTTTGTTATTATTTGTCAAGATTGTCACGTATTACTGCAGTTGAACTACATGTAAGTTTATTATGACAATCAGCTATTTGCAACTCTATTGCAAACGGTTAACAAGTTAAATATCCACCACTGACACAACACGCTCTCAGTCGTGTGGATTGGAAATTTTCTACAATACCTTTGCCGATAGTAGTTTAGTCATCTTAATGATTACATTCCATAACTGGAGCTTACATATTTGCATGGGGAAAAGTGTTTGTGTGGTGGCCCCTTCAAGATTTCACGAACGGTACTCAACCCGGAAGTGCATGTCGTAAGTTACTCGTACGGAACGGGTTTACGCAAAGTTATATTTTTGATGATTATTAAACGTTCACCTAGTTCTAATAAACTTCCTCTAGGAATTCTATATATTTATTTCAAAGGGGGCTTTTATTCACATCGAAATTTACATGCTGCTTGCCGTCATGCTAGAAACAGTGTGCCGTGGCCCGAAATCTGAATAACAGAAATTCCGACACACGGGTTTGGACAACAATGTTTTGAGGCATATTTATAACTTAAGCGTTTCTTTCACGATCAATCATTTTATTTAAAATACAATAGTGTTAGATTTATACATTGATGCACACTTTAAGCAATGCGTGGATCACTACACTGCAGATACACCAGGCCGCCTCGGATTTCCCGGTAAGGCCCGCGCCATGGATGATAAAGGCGAAAATCGGACCAAATAATTTGCCGTTATCAATTTTCAAAACCTTATGGCGGATTAATTCATTCGCTGACCCCAACATATTTTTATTTAATTATGATCGATATAAAGTAAAGTTTCATTTCCGAGATTTTTATAAAATCGTTGAATTTATAAAGTTGTTTTATTCAGCATAATATGAAAAAAAGTGTCATAAAAATCGACAAATTGAAATTGAATCTCCCAAAATATAATTAATTTAATGTTTTTTAAACATATTTTTGCAATAAATACAAAGGCTATCATTAATATATTTGATAAAAACAACAATAGTTGAAATCCGGTGCCAAATAATAAAAATATGATTAAAACGAGTAATATATGTATTTTCCCGTTTTTTTCACTGGGGCCATATTTTAAATTGCTTATAACTCTTTAATTAGGTCCGTGACCCCCAAATGTTATTTCAAATTTGAATTCAGCACATTGAAAAGTACTTACAAACGAAAAATCAGATAAATCTTGAAACTTTTGTTTCTGGGTAGACTATACCCTTAAGTTGGCTTTCGTTATTACCGATTTTGTCTGAATTTGTAAAACGGTTATGAAACTTTGATTTACATTTTAAAGCGTTATGTGATACACCCAACATATCAAAACTGAATAAAAGTGAACCCCGTCTAGAATCTAAGTGCATTTTCTTGAATTCATACTTGAGACAACAAATGGTATCTAGTCAATCTGACCTCCGTTAGTTATAATGATATGACACATTTGCTGTTGTTGGCGAATACTGTCATGAATGAAAGGACAAAAAGTGATGGAATCCAATTGCCGGATTCTTCCAGATTCTTCAGGATCCGCCAATTTAAGGGAGAATCCGGAAGTATCCGGTAAGCGGATTCCACCACTTTTTGCCCTGTGAATATGACCAACTTTTCAGGATCATGACAATTTCATTGTACCGCTTTCTTCTGGTAAGCCAAGAAACTATTTACAAGACAACATGTCATTAGTTGTGCTGAAGAGGGTTTACACGGATATTGTGTTCTCAACGAGCAAGGACCTTTCACTTGTAATGGACAAATGTTGTGTTCCCTATAACCCCCGCCTTATAATTGCTCATGATGAATCTTGCGTTACAATTGATTAGAAACAATATCTGTTTAAACAAAAATAAAATTACACATACAATAACATATACTATATATATTTGTAAAGAAGTTAGGAATTATGAAAAAGGCCATAAGAGACTATGGAACTATGGGGTTGTAAGAACCAATAAGCCGACACTTTTCAAAAATAATCCACACATAAAAGTCCTTACATTTCTGCATCTTTGAGAGAAGTCTGGAAAGATAAAATAACTATGAATATAAATTCTTAATTAAAAGTGAGATATTGTGGTTGATGAATCGAAGAATATAAGGTGACTTACAGATTTGAAGTCTGAAGTATATGAGTATTTTGAATACTTTATCAGAATAAATATGTTTTACATTGAAAAAGCACATATTAGTAGCCTTTGTTCTTAAAACAATACATACACACAGATTTGTTAAATTTATAAAAAGAAAACAACTTTGCTTTCCACAATAACATCGACACGATCACTGAACATATATCATGTCAGTTAACCCTTGTGATAGAAAAACCGAAATCCCTTGTGATCTTTTATCACTGATTTAATACACTTCATCAGCTAAGTACACTTTTTCAATAACTATCTCAAGACGCTGCCTTAAAGGGGCAGTAGCACGTTTTTTCGCTAAAAAAAGGGTTGATGAAATGTATTTGAAAAATAATATCACCAATAGTAAAACATCCTTCTCTCTTCGGAAAATAAAGTTTAAAATGAGTGTACATGTTTTGGTAAAGCCATGGGAATCGTTTTTGTAATACAAAATAATAAATTGTGTTCACAATAAAATGGCCGCCATGCAATTTTTGCTTTATACGCAACATAGTTTTTACAACTACAGATAATTGGTTTGTGAAATAAGATGTTTTACTCTCTAAAGTTAATTTAAATGACACAAACTATCATTATAAACGGGAAATTTGAAAAAATAAATTTTGCAAAAAACGTGCTTCTGCCCCTTTAAAAAGGATACAACCATAACCTGAGTCTCCTTTGATGACGATTATAGTTACATTTTAAATGTTTCTTGTAAGTTTAGCTCATGTGTGGTGGTATTGGCAGACACTCTGGCAAGATGTTTTAATACTACACGGATACGTTCAACAACAGAACTGTGATAATCACTTTGATCATTTGTGATGTAGCTTAGGATAAGGAAGACACCTCTTATAGGATATTGGTGTGTCTCATGATCATCTTCTTGAGCTGACACAGTATTTTTCACATTTTTAAATCCTTAACTCCAGAGCAAGAGTAATTTATATAACATATTCGATTGATCAATATGACAAACATTGCAATAAATGAAAGCGATAAAGGTAATTGTCGATACTTATCTGATTAAATTGTATGAATTTCATCACACACAAGATGTCAAAAAGTATAATTTAACATCCAAAATTCAAATAATATCTAACTATTTAAAGAATAAAAAGAAATGAAGAATGTTAATTTAAAAAAATCTTCTTCATAGCAAAGTCATGTGGTTGGGAAGTTCAAACTTGATTCAGTCATGTAACCATTCGCTAAATGATTTGATGATCGTCGTATGATTGCTTTCTCTCAATTTTGAAACCAATAAGAACGTTTGAAATGAGAGACAATTTTTAAAAAACAACTCATCATTTTTAGAATTTGAGATTCCTGTAAGCAAAAACATCTTGACATTTGAACATCAGACGATATTTGACAATTGAACATTTGCTAAATCTGGATGTTCTCTTTCTTAATTAATGAAAAATTAAATTAGTTTGCTGCATGGAAAAGACTCACCTGAGAACAATTGCCATCACAAAAACCATTACTGACGTCAATGAGAACCGAATCTGTCTCCAGAGATTTCGATCTAAAATAGAAAGGCTTTATTTTCTAAAATCATTTAAAAAAGTACTAAATTGAACATTCAAAACGGAACACAACGGTTTGATGAGACACTATTAAAATATAACTGATATAGTATAAATATAAGAATACTTGACCTTATCACCGATCATTTCTGAAATAAACGGATATTGTAAAATTACTTTGGTGTAGTCTTGGTCTGATTGGTTGATTAACAAATGAGAAGGGGCGTTACAATGCTAAATGATACATCATGTACATTTAGACTGGGCCTGACTCAAACTTTTATTTTTAATTTCCTTTGAGATCCATTAAACAAATATGACATGTATGCAATGGATATGGATAATCTTCATACCTTGAACTTTTCAAATATGCCATACAGCGGTAAAACTTATGATATTATCCAGTTGTTGTTGACAGCTGGGACTCTAGAGTAGCTCATATCTCATATTAGGATTGGATGTTCAAAATACAAGCATGTGTATCTTGTCCGGCAGTATGTAACCACGGGTATTTATACTGTATATTGTACAAATTAATGAGGGCTAATGGGTGTCATGTAGAACTTACGTGAGTTACAGGCACAAAACGAACATTAAGCAAATATCTCAAACAGTTACCAACCAGGACCAACAGTAACTCCTACATGTTTTGGTTTCTACCCCTGCAATGAAACCCTCCGACTGACGCCAAAAGTTAAAAATTAATGTACAGTGGCTGAATAAATATAGAGGAAGACACAGATGCGTTCTCTCTCTATTAATAAATATACTCAAAGTACAAGCTTTAAGCTAATAAAATTAATTCAATCAACACTTAGAGACCTGGCGACAGTTCCATAACATATTTACAAGACATGGAAACCTATTGTGCAGTCTTCGTTCAATGGTTGCCACAACTGTTAGTATCAGTGTGAAAGACATCAACTGGTCATTTATTAACCTCACACCATATTTTGATCTCATATACTCTGACTTACTTACTAATTCTTACTCTCACGTCCACAACGTGTTGTTAAGATCACCATAACAGACACTATCAAGTGATTAAGACAGAAACGAAAAACTGTAAAGTATCCTATGCACTGATTCATTGATTCATTCTATCTTCCACAAAGTATACTGAGTAATTGATCAAAGGAGCTGCTTTATTTTTAATAGTATAATTCATATTAAAAACTCTTAGGTATGGCAGATTTAAACCTTAACAATATAAACTTATGAAGAAGATGATAACAGAAAAAACATAGCTTTAAAAAAATTAATGAAATGGTTTAAAGCAAACTCAAATATTCTTGATTTTCGGAACCCAGTTCAGATGCAACTCCTGATGGTAATATGACATTAATGTTTATGGCCAATTGAACTGAGACGTAATTACTCGAGATGGTTTTACAAGTCAAGAGTTAATGGTGGTTTACGTAACATTAATTCCAAATATGATTAAATAGGGTATATGATGGTTTTCAAAGAACAAACTCCTAGTCTGAAGAAACATGAAAGCGATAAATTTGCTATTGGAATATCGTAATTTATACATCAGTCTACAAATATTTCTGAATAGAGCACGTTCATGATGGTAATGAGGCAATTTGCAGTTTGCTGCAGGCGTCATTTGTCACGTGGCTTAACATGCTTGATTCAACTGATGGTTCTGGATATATATGTCCAATTACATGTTTGAAGAACTTTCCTACGTAGACAAATCAATTCTCTATTAAAGATTGGCGGACAATTTACTATACTATACTAAAATTTACTAAAACAATATACTATTAAAATTTATATAAAACGAATTTTGATAAAATGTTTGTTTGTTTGTTAAATACGCTGGTTGTATTGATTTAAGAACAGGAACAGTTTCTACTTAATGATCAAATATATGGTGTTTAATAAGTTTATACTGCGAAATGTCATGCATTCTGTTCACATTAAATATAGAAATAGTTCTGTTTTACGTATGTCACTTCTAAATGCCATTCTAAAACATATATTGATTTAAAACTAAAAACCTTACATTTTTTTACATGTTTATGTTTTTAATTCCCTGCTTTATTTTAGAAATACCAATCTGATCTATCTGATGTAAATGCTATTATCAAATGCAAAGGCACAGTGTCAATGAATCGTCTGTTAAGTACCCCATATTGAGTTGTTCCTTCTGATGCTGACTAAACCTCTGGTAATGGACGTGGAATGGATAGGGAGTTCTATTAGCGAGCCAAAACGGGTTGCACAATCAGCTGAAATAACTTACAATCCGACGTGATGGCTGAATCTGATTAATGTGCTCATAAATGATTAATGTCCCACCCTCGCAATTCTCCATCTTTCTTTAAAATAGCCTCACACAAAACAAAAGGCCATAGAATATAAGTAAATGAGAAACACAATGCTATTTTAGAAGAAGAAGGGAATCTTTACTACTGCAGATAGTGTGATCCAACAAAAGAAGAACGTTACATTTTTTCAGCAATTAACAATTAACAAACAACCAATTAAAACGTTTTAGACTTTTCTTGATACTTCGATTCGCATTGCCATCATGTCATATTTAGTGATCCCCTTTTCAATACTAGGAACAATGACCACGAATTCCATTTATTAACTGCTTGAATTAAGTTTTGCAGTAGGTGACGAATTTTGCGTCGTGCATTAAAATCTCTGTAGCCATGGCCGTTTCCAGGATGTTCGTCAGGAGGTAGACCCCGTCTTTCATAACTGACGCCCAAAAAGGCATAATTGGGCGTGTCTTGTTCCGTCATTGATAGCCTTCCTGAAACAAAATATTTCCAAGAATTTATTTTGCTTCATCACTACCATGGGGAGAGCTATTGCAATGGAATACGAATGAATCACATCACTTGATTTTCAGTGATAACGAACAATACTTGTCTTTGTCATTTTGATTTTACAAATTCATTGTTGTATGACCAATATATTCATGTCAATGACACTTTTCATCTTAGGTTAATGGCTTCAACATTCATTTTAGGAATTTTTAAAAGATAGATTCAGTGAATTTCTAAGAAAACCAAACGAGGACTGTCGTGCCAGTCCAGCGATCTTCAAAATATTCCCTTTGATCTTCGGCTTATCCTTCAATCTCGCTCAGTAATTAGACAAACTCTCACGCTTACTCATTGCGTTATACACAGCAACTTCAACGACATATTCAGATTTAAACACAATACTCACAATGATAAACACAATTTGAAACTTCTAAATTTATTTGAGACCGTTGTATACACGGATACCCTGCCATATACAAATATTAGCATTAGTTATCCTATTTGGTGTAATCTAAATCAATTGCATAAACCGGAGTATATATAAATAACTGATGACCCTTAAAGAGGTCAAAATTGTATCGGTCAATACATTCCTGGATGAGTTTTGGGCATTATAAATGAGGTTTCAGTTCAAAAACAGACTATTTACATAGACATAGGCACTTTTGACGCCTGTGTACTAGTACATTATATCATACCAATATATATCTCTTTATAATACATTCAGATACAGCAAATACTTTTACCAAAATAATATAACTGTACGTACTATTTATTCTAAGCGGTGACGAATCTTTGTCACATAGTGAAAACAAATTGTTCAAAAATGATACCAACCATTTTTCATAAAGTTCGGTAATATATGCTTTTTATCTTTACTGCGAGTTTACAAAACATGTGTATGAACTTTTATGTATTTCCACAAATGTATTTACAAACTGATTTGTTTTAAGTTTGTTTTAGGAGAAGCATTTATATAGGCTAGTGTAGCCTGTTTGCAAATCTTTTTTTCCAATTTAACTTCTCTTATTTCTTGTACTTATATGTTATTTGGAAAATAAATTCTGTTTAAATCATATCTAGTATCTTCGACAGTTATTGGTGCCAGGAGGATATTCACAAATGAGGACTCACCACAAACTCATCTTAAAATATTGGCCTGGTCAAACTTCCTAGCCAAACAGTTCTATATAAAGGTTTGTCATCTCTCATTGTTCCTCTATGTGTGTCCATAATTAGCATTCGTGAAAGAATATCTTTGATCTTTAATTACATCTCAGCACAAACAGACATGGGATCGGTGAGTGGAAAAAGTACTGACCCGGTAATGTAAACGAAAATGAGAGACAACATGACGTCTTAAAAGCTAAGGAATGAAAACATTCCTGATAACAAGATGAAAGGCACTCTGAAGTTGCAATGAGAGTGTTTGTACAAACTGAATAATTCAAACTAAATACGTCTCGGTACATGTTTCGTCTCTGACATTTAATTCTGACCAAGGTGTACCTGCATTTACAGTAGTAATACACTTGCCAAATGTTAAACCATCCATTATATGTGGACCAATGGTAGACCTTTGATATGGCACTGCTCAAATTTTCACCAAACAATAAAAAAAAAAGTGTACTACGACGAATGTACATGGTTTGGTTTAGCCATGCAAGTCGATTTCTCTTCGCTAAAGGGAGTTCAAAAGTGATCTGAGCGAGGTAGCTGTACTCTTTTAGTCAGAGAAGAGTTTTAAATATAGCACCATGATGGAATGGTCAACCATCTCGCTTTCTGAACTCTAAAACTTGCATGAGACCTACATTCCAACTTCTCACACTGAAGAGTTCAACAAGACGTTGCTTTATACGCGAATCATTTTTCTACGAATACGTGTACGTGTTCTGTGGATATGGCTTATCAGGTTGGGTAATGATATACAACACATTGTATAAACATTAATTAATAATAATGACAAATTTGAAGAAAAACATGCAAAAAATATGCTACTGGGCCTTTAAATATAGGCATTGTTTGAAAAGACGCTAATATATTAGCCGACCAGCATCCCCAAATTGACAAATTAAGCATCTGGTTGGTTTGGAAACAATTCGATGATTCGAACAAATTGATCTCTTTCAGTTTTCTCTTTCAGAATCAAGCATCCTAACGCAATGGTTGTCCTTACATAAACTAGTTTCATTGAGCATGCTTTTAAGCACTCTAACTACGCAAATAGATTTTTGTTTTTGTTGAATCATTTCTACATAGACCTCTGACTTGATATCAAGCACCTGTAAGCCACAAGACTAACAAACATGTATCTAATCGCGTGCTGTTTATCAACCAACCATTTTTTGTCAGGTAAATGTTTCATTAATAAGTTATACAAAAGTCCTGTTGTTCCATGCTGAAATAGTTGTCATTTACAGTGCTGCACTAATACGAAATATACTTAATGCCTAATTAACTAAATGAATATCTGAATAATGATTATTGATATATTTAAATTATATCTACATCGACTAAACACTTGTATGTCAACCTAGTGAATTCTTTCCCATATAAGTAAACAAATCTGTAAATATATGTGTAAGAGTGTTGTAATTGAAATATTTCTTTTTCCTGTATATAAAGTTGACCAGATACGTCCAATCGAATGGACGAACATGCAGATAAGTAGGATGTGCTGAAATTGAAAACGCTTAGTAAAGCATGTCCTACTAAGGTATATCATTAATTATTTACATACATTTATCAACGAGTATAGGTGATTTATTCGCCATGATGAGATAATTAACACTTGCCAAGATTAATGTGAGATTGGAACCGAGGGACGATAATTAGCTTCATGACAAGGTGCAAAGAGCGTATCCATTTTATCACTGTCTTTATAAACAGATTGTTCGCTTAACTACTTATTGCTGTGAATACTTTCAGTAAATAATTCCTCCTCATCACGAAAACCTTGCCATAAAATATAGTGATAACTTTGTGTGTTTAATTTACGTTTGGCATTTGTGATTATTGATCAACCACCACTAAAAAAAACAAAAGAAAAAAATATTAAATAAATCAATGAATGAGCGGAAATAAGTTTTTGTCGCCAGCTGTTTTAGGAACCTTAAGAAAGATCATTCAGAATTAATTGAGCGAGTGATAACTGCTTGTGTCAATCACATTATTAAATTGAAGTCAACCTGTCCCAGTGTGTGTTTCTTGCAAGTATTACTTGCTCGTCCTGGTTTATTGAAAACCCTAGAAAGACAAGGAATTATGGATGTTCAACTTCTTTATTTCACAATGGCGACGTTTCCGTATAGATCTTTATACCGTTATCAAGCATATGGAAGAGATGGCGAAACAGCAGGTATATACAGGATACATGTATTACTATTTCTATTACACCAATTTCTAGAATGCCTCTCAAACAGTTTGAAATACTCTACTTTTGAATTTCTGAAAAAAACACATCGATGGACATTCACCAGAAGCTGTAACATTTTTATATGGGTAATAAAGCCCTAACATGCGAATGTTACAAATATAATATACATTACAGTAAATACATTGTTATCATGATGTTTGGAAAGAAATTGTTTAAATATCACACTGAAAACCTTAAGGCAACAAACAATGCTAAATTGGAAACGGCAAAGTATATTGTATGAAAACCCTTTCTGGATATCTTATATTCTGCTACTAATATTATCTAACTTATTTTGGATGAAACTGTTCATCGACATATAAAGCGTTTTCTTTCAAGTAGTAAATGTGGTTCGTTCTGCACACATTCAAAACATTTTAAACATGGTAGAAGTCATATTGGTGTTGATTTAATTTCTTGCCTCTTGTCTACATTACACAAATATATTCTATAAAGATATTCAACTCAAAATTAACCTGTCACACATGTAATTGATTCAAACTCTGCAGATATGTGTTATTGTATCATGCCATAATGAAATGCATCTAAAAAAATAAAATTGAATTAAAGGTGCATCCATTGTGTTTCATAAAATTTTATATGGCTTTAATACGTTCCAACTCACCATATGTGTTGTTTACCGTACACATAAATTCACTCAGCTTGCATATTCATCCCCAATTGCCAACTCTATCATAAATACTAGTTTCCAATTAAAATCGAGTAACACCATTATGCATGTGTAGAAGCCGAAACTGTACGTTCCATTTACATGCACAGTAGTTATATGACCTAGTAAACAATATCAACCCAAATTTGTCATTTTGTCTGTTATACATAAGATCCCAAAATTACGTCTGACCCATCAGAAATCACCACTTTAAAGGGGCAGTAGCACGTTTTTTCGCTCAAATAAGTTGATGAAATGTATTTGAAAAATAATTTCACCAATGGTAAAGCTTCCTTTTCTCTTCGGAAAATAAACTTTAAATTAAGTGTACATGTTTCGGTAAAGCCATGGGAAATGTTTTTGTAATACGAAATAATAAATTGTGTTCACAATAAAATGGCCGCCATGCAATTTTTGCTTTATACGCAACATAGTTTTTACCACAACAGATAATTGGTTTGTGTAATAAGATGTTTTACCCTCTAAAGTTAGTTTAAATGACATAAACTATCATTATAAATGGGAAATTTGAAAAAATAAATTTTGCCAAAAACGTGCTACTGCCCCTTTAACCTTCATATCGTTAATATACTAAGTCGAATATCATCAAAATTGCAGTTTTCGGTAACAGTCGGTACTTCTCAATAAAGAAACACCGTTTATAACGTTTGGAATATGTAACCCCCAACAGCACAATGGATGTAACTTTAATCGAAACCAACTGAGGTGTATACTTTCTTTTGTAGTTCAGTTTATGTTGACACATTTTGATTATTTACAAAGCCGCATCATGACAACATCTCATTATCTAGTCTGATATATGCCTGAATGTAAAAGGACAAAATGTAACTGCGGTAAGTTGATTATCGAGACTCAAACAGTGTTTGTTAGCATGTGGTATACATCAAATAAAGATCTGAAACCATCAGGCATCTGCGTTGAAAGGTCAAAACACTGATATTGTCACATCTAACAGTCTACCCTTAATATTTATGCAAGTAGATTGCTGCAATAATGTACCACGCCGGTGTTGTTTCTAAATCAAATAAAGATCTTAAACAAAGCCGTCACTTTCAGACATCAGCGTTGAAAGGTCAACTACTAACATTGTCAAATCTTATTAATAGCCAGTATAACAAGCATTGGTATATATTACTGTTACACGATGTGACCCATGCTTTGAATTAAACAATTATTTTCCTGACGGGGTCGAGAAACTTTGGTTTCAATGATTTTACAATTCTATTCACCATATACATATATGAGTTACAAAAAGACTGAAATTATAGTTAATTAATTGTATTGATTTACGTTTATTTAAATAAACTATATTTTATAACATTAACTTTCAATTATGTTTATCACACTGTCAGGATCAAAATCACACGATTCTATCAATCAATATTGTTCAAGGACATCAATATTTACAAGTACCAATTATAACTCCATTCCACTTTTAATCAAAAGTGACAGAGTTGTAACTGCAGAAACATAGCAAGCATTGCATAAGACTCATATAGAACATTACTTTGATTAAGATTGATTTATCATGAAAATGTTACTTGCTGATAGATGAAGAACAGCTAATGTGATGTGATGTGTTTTGACATTTGACAAGTTATTCGCGCAAAATGTTTATATGATATCAGAGATACTAATAGTGTGATACAGAAGCAAACTATTATAAACATATACTAATGATTCAGTGATAAAACATTTGGCAGATATTAACACATGTTATGACTGCAATTGTGATAAACAGCTGTCACCAATTAATCAGACACGAAATACTGCTTTCAGATAAGGACGATTTTGAATGTCATTTGTTTTATCTTTTGCAAAGAAAGAACAATTAATCTCGAATTGGATTGTTTTCAAATGTTTATATCGAAATAAAAAATATAGATAAAGCGCGATGAATTCAAATGAAATAACAATACATCAAGAACATATAAAGCAGTAAAGAAAAATTCAACGCCATGATGATATTAATTAGACAATGTTGTGACCGATGTAAATGATGAAGTATTTCATGGACAAACTACAATGTTGAAGGTTATGAAACTATGAGGTCATGTTGATATTTGATGATTAAACACAATCTTCTTGAGAAAATTGGCTTGATACCGATAGTACTTGAGTTAGAATTCTACCATGGTTGATTAGTCCAAGGAAATCTAAGATGAAGAAGGAAGTTGCTCAAAATAACATCTTTTTGGAATATTCGTCTTTAAAAGAACTTTATATCAATCAAGTTCAATATAAAAAAATTTTAACGAATGTTATTTTCGTCTTTAGTCATGGTCCTTGGTACATCAATGAATGCAATTTCATATTGCATAAAGTCAAATGAAGCGTAAAGGGGAATACTTAAAGAGATAGAAGTTTCGTTGCAAAATAACAAATTTATTTTGAAAGAATCAGCTTACAGCCTTATGCACATGGTTAAACAAGACAGTGATGAGATTGTGTTTAAAACACATTTGAAGGTGTGTGCTGAACAGGACCATACATGGACTCATTTTGGTGTAATGCAATAGCGTGATTAATGTTAAATCAGTCTCCGAGATAAGTCCATATAAAGTTGCGTGAAATAAATATAACTTTGATATGTGGCATTAAGAAATCAGAAATATTTCTTTCTAACATTTAGAAGAACACATCATTTACAAAGGAACAGAGAAAGAAAAATGTATAGCTATTAGGCTCTGGAATGGTTACTTATATTATTATAAGTTGGCTTTCGTTATTACCGATTTGGTCTGATTTTGTAAACCGGTTATGAAAACTGGCACAATGTATTTCGCTATCAATGGGACCGTCCTGGAAATATAAATGTTTTTTATTTACATGTTAAAGCATTATGTGATGCACCCAACATGTCAAAACGGAATGAAGGTGAACCCCGTCTAGAATCAAAAGCCAAACTGCATTTTCAAATGATATCTGGCCAATCTGACCTCAGCTAGTTATAAGGATACGACACATTTACTGTTGTTGGCGAATACTGTCATGAATATGACCGACTTTCCATGATCATGACAATATCCTTGAATCGCTTTCTTCTGGTAAGCCAATAAACTATTTGCAGGACAACATGTCATTAGTTGTGTTGAAGAGGGTTTACACGGATATTGTGTTCTCAACAAGCGACGATATAATCCTTATCATCCTTAAGATTTTAAGTGCTTCTAACCTTGACCTTTCATTTGTAGCTAGGGTGATAGCAATATGAAGGTGAACACTATAACGAAACTAACAATGCACTTTGCAATACTTTATGGCATGGCATGGCATACGTTTGATATTGTAATCTCCCATTAAGTAGTTGCAGTAGAAGGAATATCATTAGCAAAACAGAACGTTTAAAACGTTTAATCAACAATCGGGTCTTATGAACCTCGTGGTCGAACATGCAAGAAATCCGTTAGATCAAGTCACGTTAGAAACACATTACCCAACACAATAATACCAGGGTCATATATGAACACATTTCAAAGAATTATTCTGCTACTTGTTCGACGTCATCTGATGTCATTGTGTAATGATGACGGCTATTTAAGCCTCACCAAACGTTTCGATAATAGTTTCTGTAAATAATGAAACCAGATTCATGGTGGCTAAGTTGTTAAGATCTTGGGGTTTAGTGCTGGTGATAGGTGTATGACTCGGAGGGGGTGGATTCCAATGATGTAATTGACTCTTTTTAAAAAAAAGTACTGTACATTTTGGGCATTTTACCACAGCTCTAGAACTTATATCTATGCCTGAAAAAAGAATAAATATATCCACTTCCAAAGTCCAACTCAAAACCCAATTTTACAGTGACGCATTCAATCTGTAAATGTTGCTTGGTATGTTCTCCTGATTTGAAAATCAGATCTGTAGATTAGATGTACATGTATGTATGCATCTATAAACGTTGTCGATGTTCACGGTCTACTGCCTATGAGAGGCCATCTGCCCTATATCTGTCATTAAATAGTCAACAACACCAGGTGGTTCACGAACAGCTGTAAATCTAGAACAGGGCAGCGACAGATTAGATTGACCTAGCAGTCATTCTATTAAATAACTCTACAAATATATATACATGTATACAATGTACATACCATTAATACACTGATCATTTAGATGCATAATCATATACGTATATTAAACCCCTTTTATGAATAATGAATAATAGTGAATATTTTCTTTACTGATATCAACAATAATCATCAAAATGTACATCTGACCTCTAGGTCACGCACATCTAGCGCCATTTGTTGTGCCCTGAATTGTAATAAAAATCGCAAATTGTAATACCTGCCGTGAATTGTAATAAAATTTGCCCTGAATTGTAATAAAGTTTTCAGAAATCACTTTTATACCAACAATTCCAACAGAAAGTGATTTCTATTACAAAATCATTCTTAAAAAACTATTTAACCATCGAACATTTTCATTTACAAAGGGTTATTTCAGTCTGAGACGAGTTTATTACAATTTGAGGCAAGCGATAGCTTTTTGGCACCCTTGCCCTGAATTGTAATAAAGTTTTCAGAAATCACTTTTATACCAACAATTCCAACAGAACGTGATTTCTATTACAAAATCATCCTTAAAAACCTATTTAACCATCGAACATTTTCATTTACAAAGGGTTATTTCAGTCTGAGACGAGTTTATTACAATTTGAGGCAAGCGATAGCTTTTTGGCACCCTTGCCCTGAATTGTAATAAAGTTTTCAGAAATCACTTTTATACCAACAATTCCAACAGAAAGTGATTTCTATTACAAAATCATCTTTAAAAAACTATTTAACCATCGAACATTTTCATTTACAAAGGGTTATTACAGTCTGAGACGAGTTTATTACAATTTGAGGCAAGCGATAGCTTTTAGGCTCCCTTGCCCTGAATTGTAATAAAGTTTTCAGAAATCACTTTTATACCAACAATTCCAACAGAAAGTGATTTCTATTACACAATCATCCTTAAAAACCTATTTAACCATCGAACATTTTCATTTACAAAGGGTTATTTCAGTCTGAGACGAGTTTATTACAATTTGAGGCAAGCGATAGCTTTTTGGCACCCTTGCCCTGAATTGTAATAAAGTTTTCAGAAATCACTTTTATACCAACAATTCCAACAGAACGTGATTTCTATTACAAAATCATCCTTAAAAACCTATTTAACCATCGAACATTTTCATTTACAAAGGGTTATTTCAGTCTGAGACGAGTTTATTACAATTTGAGGCAAGCGATAGCTTTTTGGCACCCTTGCCCTGAATTGTAATAAAGTTTTCAGAAATCACTTTTATACCAACAATTCCAACAGAAAGTGATTTCTATTACAAAATCATCTTTAAAAAACTATTTAACCATCGAACATTTTCATTTACAAAGGGTTATATCAGTCTGAGACGAGTTTATTACAATTTGAGGCAAGCGATAGATTTTTGCCACCCTTGCCCTGAATTGTAATAAATTTTCAGAAATCACTTTTATACCAACAATTCCAACAGAAAGTGATTTCTATTACACAATCATCCTTAAAAAACTATTTAACCATCAAACATTTTCATTTACAAAGAGTTTTTTCAGTCTGAGACGAGTTTATTACAATTTGAGGCAAGCAATAGCTTTTTGGCACACTTGCCCTGAATTGTAATAAAGTTTTCAGAAATCACTTTTATACCAACAATTCCAACAGAAAGTGATTTCTATTACAAAATCATCTTTAAAAAACTATTTAACCATCGAACATTTTCATTTACAATGGGTTATTTCAGTCTGAGACGAGTTTATTACAATTTGAGGCAAGCGGTAGATTCTTGGCACCCTTGCCCTGAATTGTAATAAAGTTTTCAGAAATCACTTTTATACCAACAATTCCAACAAAAAGTGATTTCTATTACACAATCATCTTAAAAAAACTATTTAACCATCGAACATTTTAATTTAGTAAGGGTTATTTCAGTCTGAGACGAGTTTATTTCAATTTGAGGCAAGCGATAGCTTTTTGGCACCCTTGTCCTGAATTGTAATAAAGTTTCCAGAAATCACTTTTATACCAACAATTCCAACAGAAAGTGATTTCTATTACAAAATCATCTTTAAAAATCTATTTAACCATCGAACATTTTCATTTACAAAGAGTTATTTCAGTCTGAGATGAGTTTATTACAATTTGAGGCAAGCGATAGCTTTTTGGCACCCTTGCCCTGAATTGTAATAAAGTTTTCAGAAATCACTTTTATACCAACAATTCCAACAGAAAGTGATTTCTATTACAAAATCATCCTTAAAAACCTATTTTACCATCGAACATTTTCATTTACAAAGGGTTATTTCAGCCTGAGACGAGTTTATTACAATTTGAGGCAAGCGAAAGCTTTTTGGTACCCTTGCCTCAATTGTAATAGAAATCACTTTTATACCAACAATTCCAACAGAAAGTGATTTCTATTACAAAATCATCCTTAAAAAACTATTTAACCATCGAACATTTTCATTTACAAAGGGTTATTTCAGTCTGAGACGAGTTTATTACAATTTGAGGCAAGCGATAGCTTTTTGGCACCCTTGCCCTGAAATGTAATAAAGTTTTCAGAAATCACTTTTATACCTACAATTCCAACAGAAAGTCATTTCTATTACAAAATCATCTTTAAAAAACTATTTAACCATCGAACATTTTCATTTACAAAGGGTTATTTCAGTCTGAGACGAGTTTATTACAATTTGAGGCAAGCGATAGATTTTTGGCACCCTTGCCCTGAATTGTAATAAATTTTCAGAAATCACTTTTATACCAACAATTCCAACAAAAAGTGATTTCTATTACACAATCATCTTAAAAAAACTATTTAACCATCGAACATTTTAATTTAGTAAGGGTTATTTCAGTCTGAGACGAGTTTATTTCAATCTGAGGCAAGCGATAGCTTTTTGGCACCCTTGTCCTGAATTGTAATAAAGTTTCCAGAAATCACTTTTATACCAACAATTCCAACAGAAAGTGATTTCTATTACAAAATCATCTTTAAAAATCTATTTAACCATCGAACATTTTCATTTACAAAGAGTTATTTCAGTCTGAGATGAGTTTATTACAATTTGAGGCAAGCGATAGCTTTTTGGCACCCTTGCCCTGAATTGTAATAAAGTTTTCAGAAATCACTTTTATACCAACAATTCCAACAGAAAGTGATTTCTATTACAAAATCATCCTTAAAAACCTATTTTACCATCGAACATTTTCATTTACAAAGGGTTATTTCAGCCTGAGACGAGTTTATTACAATTTGAGGCAAGCGAAAGCTTTTTGGTACCCTTGCCCTGAATTGTAATAAAGTTTTCAGAAATCACTTTTATACCAACAATTCCAACAGAAAGTGATTTCTATTACAAAATCATCCTTAAAAAACTATTTAACCATCGAACATTTTCATTTACAAAGGGTTATTTCAGTCTGAGACGAGTTTATTACAATTTGAGGCAAGCGATAGCTTTTTGGCACCCTTGCCCTGAAATGTAATAAAGTTTTCAGAAATCACTTTTATACCTACAATTCCAACAGAAAGTCATTTCTATTACAAAATCATCTTTAAAAAACTATTTAACCATCGAACATTTTCATTTACAAAGGGTTATTTCAGTCTGAGACGAGTTTATTACAATTTGAGGCAAGCGATAGATTTTTGGCACCCTTGCCCTGAATTGTAATAAATTTTCAGAAATCACTTTTATACCAACAATTCCAACAGAAAGTGATTTCTATTACAAAATCATCCTTAAAAAACTATTTAACCGTTAAACATTTTCATTTACAAAGAGTTTTTTCAGTCTGAGACGAGTTTATTACAATTTGAGGCAAGCGAAAGCTTTTTGGTACCCTTGCCCTGAATTGTAATAAAGTTTTCAGAAATCACTTTTATACCAACAATTCCAACAGAAAGTGATTTCTATTACATAATCATCTTTAAAAATCTATTTAACCATCAAACATTTTCATTTAAAAAGGGTTATTTCAGTCTGAGACGAGTTTATTACAATTTGAGGCAAGCGGTAGATTTTTGGCACCCTTGGCCCTGAATTGTAATAAAGTTTTCAGAAATCACTTTTATACCAACAATTCCAACAGAAAGTGATTTCTATTACAAAATCATCTTTAAAAAACTATTTAACCATCGAACATTTTCATTTACAAAGGGTTATTTCAGTCTGAGACGAGTTTATTACAATTTGAGGCAAGCGATAGCTTTTTGGCACCCTTGCCCTGAATTGTAATAAAGTTTTCAGAAATCACTTTTATACCAACAATTCCAACAGAAAGTGATTTCTAGTACAAAATCATCTTTAAAAAACTATTTAACCATCGATTATTTTCATTTACAAAGGGTTATTTCAGTCTGAGACGAGTTTATTACAATTTGAGGCAAACGATAGCTTTTTGGCACCCTTGCCCTGAATTGTAATACAGTTTTCAGAAATCACTTTTATACCAACAATTCCAACAGAAAGTGTTTTCTATTACAAAATCATCTTTAAAAATCTATTTAACCATCGAACATTTTCATTTACAAAGGGTTATTTCAGTCTGAGACGAGTTTATTACAATTTGAGGCAAGCGGTAGAGTTTTTGCACCCTTGCCCTGAATTGTAATAAAGTTTTCAGAAATCACTTTTATACCAACAATTCCAACAGAAAGTTATTTCTATTACAAAATCATCTTTAAATGTGCATCCATTGTGTTTCATAAAATTGTATTTGAGTTAAAGACGTCCCAACACGCCATATGTGCCGTTTATAATGCAAACAAATTCACTCAGCTTGCATTTTCATTCCAAATCGCCAAACATATCATAATTACTAGTTTCCGATTAGTATCAAGTAACATCATTATGCATGTGCAGAAACCGAAAGTGCATGTCCTATATACATGCACAGTGGTTATATGACCTTATTAACCTTATCAACCCAAAATTGTTATTTTCTCTGGTTTAAATAAGATTGAAAAATTACGTTTGACTCATTGGCGCGCGCCACACGCGTTGCATTTTCCGGTTTTCGATCAGAAATCGATACTTTTACCTTCATATCGTCAATATACTAAGTCAAGTATCATCAAACTGGTAGTTTTCGGTAACAGTTGGAACCTCTCAATAAAATAAGACCATTTATAATGTTTGGCATATTTGACCCCCAACAACACAATGGATGTACCTTTAAAAAAACTATTTAACCATCGATTATTTTCATTTACAAAGGGTTATTTCAGTCTGAGACGAGTTTATTACAATTTGAGGCAAGTGGTAGATTGTTGGCACCCTTGCCCTGAATTGTAATAAAGTTTTCAGAAATCACTTTTATACCAACAATTCCAACAGAAAGTGATTTCTATTACAAACATATCTTTAAAAAACTATTTAACCATCAAACATTTTCATTTACAATGGGTTATTTCAGTCTGAGACGAGTTTATTACAATTTGAGGCAAGCGATAGCTTTTTGGCACTCTTGTCCTTAATTGTAATAAAGTTTTCAGAAATCACTTTTATACCAACAATTCCAACAGAAAGTGATTTCTATTACAATTTTTTTTTTTTTAAACCTATTTAAAGATCATACTTTATAATATAGAAAGTAATGTTTCAACTTGCAACAAGTTTATTACAATTTGAGGCAAGATACACATTTTTGGCACCCTTGCCCTGAATTGTAATAAAGTTTTCAGAAATCACTTTAATACCAGCAATTCCAACAGAAACTGTTTTCAATTTCAAAAACATTTGTAAAAAACTATTTAAACATCAAACATTATCATTAACAAAGGGTTGTTTCAGTCTGAGACAAGTTTTTTACAATTTGAGGCAAGCGATAGATTTTTGGCACCCTTGCCCTGAATTGTAATAAAGTTTTCAGAATATATTTTTAAGCAAAAACTATTTGAACATCATTCAATATATTTTTTAAATAATAATTAGAACTTCATACGAATTATTTGTGATACATTTTGGGCAACTTTGCACTGAATTTTTCTTAAATCATTTTTAATCCAACTGTTCCAAACGAAATTGTTTTCCATTACGAAAACATTCCCAAATAAGTATTCAAACATTATAACATTATATTTTCAAAATAGTCCTTTCAACTTTCCTGTTGTTCATTTATTAATTCCTCAATTTTTCAACTTATGTAGAAATGGGACCCTCTCCTTAAAGTATGCCCATGGTATGTGTAGATATTCTGTCTCAACTATTCACTCTATGTTGTGGTCCTTAAAAACTTCACATGCAGAGACTACTTCATTATAATGATGTTTTATTCAAACTTATAATAGTTTACAGAGATCATTTGTCAGTTTAGTTTTCACGCTTTGCGTGGCAGCGTGTGATCTCTGGCGGTAGAGGACGCTCATTGTATGTTTCATCTCTGTTTGGAACTGTCTAACCTTTTCACACCATTTAATGATATACAGATGTTTACAAGCTATTTAAGGATTCAATCCTTTTATAGATCAAAACAGATATATAAACTGTCTTATTGGAACTCGCACCTTTTAAAGTCGAAATTCATTCTTCATAAGATGCAACATTAAAACTCAGTTATTCAGCTTCAACAAGAACTATCAAACATAGCTGTATGTATTGCTGTTATTAAAAAAGGATGCGACCCTCAAAACAGCGAAAGTACACACAAGTTTCTTTTCCTTTGTTTGAATTCACAAACAAAAATAATAATGACCGAAAACCACTATCAGTGTAATCGACAGACTTTGTTTTGGTAAAGGTTTTATGACATTATCGAGATTAGTTTGCGATATATGAGGTTTGAAGTTTTTCCGTCTAGGGTAGATAACTCACGAAAATAAAAAAAATCGGACTCGACACCAAATCAATTTGAGTCACGAGATAAGCTCCCTGAAAACTTCATTTTAAATCGGGCCAGTCGTTGAGCGGGAATGCTCTGCACAGAAAAGTTCAAATATTGAATAATGCTAGACAAAACAAAAAACAACACGATAGAAATAATAGGTATTCATGACTTTCGCCTAAAAACAACACAATAATAACAATATGTTATCCAGACTTCCTAATTTGGTTAATATATATCTTTTAATGACCGAACAAGGCCGGGCAGTTTTACCAAATGTGTTTTATTTGTATCCTGGTGCTTTATTGTAAACTGCGTGACACTCGAATAAACTAAAACTATATATTTCCCTCTCCCCTTATAATAATAAACATGCCAATAACAAATGACTTCAGCAATTTCCCGAATACTTAATTTAGGTTTCCTAATAATATCCACACTGTATTGTACTGATCCATTTATATCAAAAATTGACTAACTGATTGAACTCAAAATAATCTAAATTAATTTTTTAAATCGTATGATATAGCATTTGGAATATTATTATTGAAAAAAGGATGAAATGTTAACACTCGGTTAGTAACTTATTATTGATGATAAATATTCGTGAAACTAAAAAAGATGACAATATTGTTTTCTTTAAATTTGGAATATTATGTTATGGCTTCGTCTCGGCACATGTGCGATATTAATTTTGTAACCTTCAACATGTCAGTAAGAATTTTTTTAAATGTATAAAATAAATAACTGACAAAACATACTATTTAAATGTGATGAGTGCTAAATTCAGTCGATTTATCTTAACATTTTCACAGAATCACTTTTACGTTTCAATTGTAGGGATGACTAATTTTGTTCTCTATTCATTTATCACTGCCTAAAGTAATGCTGTATAAATTGGTTGAAATGAAATGTCCAGTGATACAATAAAACTAAAAAACCCATGTAAGATATGGCTAAAATGGGAAATCTGTAAAATTTCATTGAAAAGTTTGACGTCGTTTCATGTATTTCAGTTTGTGTAACTCATTATTTATGATTTTAACAGATAAATGGTTAATAGTTAATAGCATTAGATATGCTTCATTAACCTTCGAATGCTATTAACAAAGTAACAAAAGAGTACAAATGTCCTTACTTTCTTGAAAAAATATTAAAACGATCCGTGCATAAATTCCTTTAACAACACACTTAGAAAAGATTTGAATAGGTGCTTCTCATATGAAGTAAGGTTATACATACGGAAAGGTTAAAAATCAAATGGATTTGACTGGAATAATCGATGTCTAATCAATGGGCTCATATCGACCAGCGTATCGGTATTTTGAAGTATGTATTTCTACAACATACCTGATCACACTGATACACTGGTCGTCATGAGATCATCGTATTTAATTACGTTAAAGCATTTAATAGCATTCAGCCTAGTTTCGTATTTCTTCATGAAATATTTCTTTTTTTTAAATATTCCTTTGATTTTGTCTAACCTGTGTTGTCTTTCCTTTCGCCCAAACGTACAAATGTTTCCTGATAGGGATACAGCGTACCTCTGTTGTTAGTGGACACAAAGTCGGGCTGGCAGATTTTCTGTTTGTCTGATATACTGTTTAATTCAGCCTTTGCACGTTATTACATATAAAATGTTTGGAGTTGTACATTCAAAATTATGCTTTATATGAAAATCTCATTTCCCCTTAAATTTCGCTGATTTTCTCTTTAAATAGATACGAACATGTTCCGAAATTGTTTTCTTTGAAATTCATTGAAATCTTTTGTACTTTGTTACAGGAAAATCACTTTTTTGTTCATTTGAAACAAATTTAGCTGTTGTCTGAAAGTTTTTTTTACCTTTTTACTTCGCATTTTACTGTTCACAATTCTTCTCGACTACACAATTGATTTAATTTTCACATATTGGTCAAGGATAGATATGTTAGATTTGAGGTGAGGTGAGGTGAGTTGGGTTTTAACGCCGCTTTCAAGAGTATTTCACTTATATCGCGGCTGCTAGTATCAGGCAGGGAGAAAGCCCGCAATGCCATGTGGCTATGCATTGCGGTGAAACCTGCGAGCATCGGCTGGAACTAGCGAACCATTGGTGGTACTGCACTGAAATTCAGTGTAGCATTGCACCCAAACCTTACTGCGTGTAGAACAGTTCTCTACTGCAGACAAAGTTGCCGTGCACCTGGCGGGATTCAAACCCCGGACCTCTTGATCCGAAGCCGAACACGCTAACCACTGCGCCATCCCGCCCCCAGTTAGATTTGATATTTTGATATTCCGGATATTAAAATTTTCATAATGATCATTGGAATTATTTTATCTGAATATAATGCGTTTTGATTGGTTATTAACTTAAGTTGTATAATCCATATAATAGTTAAATGAATGCAAAACATGTTGTCCCATAACAACTTTTGAAATAGCTACTAAAGCACTCAAATGTTTAATACAACTTAACAAACAGAAGCTTATCAAAGACATTCAAAACCGACTCTGTCCTGGGGCAGTATTTTGTTTTTGACTCTGTTGAAAACCTGCCAACGTTTCTTTCATATTCATTAAAAAATTATGGATATTACTGTGAGCGTAAACATATCTTTACTTCAGAAACTATTTTATTAAGCGTGCATTAATTGAATTCAATCGTACAAATCCTCATTTCTAAAGTGTATGGCAGACTTCTTTTTGAGTGGCACGGTCTAAAGTTTAAGTATTATTTTGTGTCCATGGGCTTGTAATAAATAACCGTTTCCCATTTTGTGCCTGATTTGATTACCATTTACCACTTAATCAGTTTCATATACATCAAGCTCATTTCTTGAATAAACATTCACTTCACCTTTCAATCACTTTCAATCTCGTATTCGTTTATGTAAATAACGTGTCCTATTAAAAAGGGTTTTCTCTATCTTTTTTTGTGAAAACGAAATACGAGAGGATATAACCATTTACAAATATTTGCTATTAATACATGATTAAAACACAGTCAAATTGAAATATATTAATGATATTAAAGCGCACATTTCTTGAAAAATAAGAAAACAATGAAATTGAAGACATTCATCGGCGCTACGAATGGGGAAAACTTTGCTACGGTCGAACAGCATATTGTTATTAGTTTTATGATACGTTATGTGTTACTATGTCAATACTATATCAGTGTATGTTTTTTATTATTACAAAAATAGAGCCATTGAACCTCATCAGAAATTGTGTTATTCACTATCTCTAGGGACAAGATTAAGATATCACATAATAAGGCATTGCCCATCAAATTTTAAATTTATTATCATGGTTACACATTAATCCACATTCATATTATTTTAGTTTCTAATTTATATTTTGGAAATATCAACATTTATTACATTATTAAAAGGTCCTGATATTTGTTTCTGAAAATCCTGTTTCTCATATGCTCCTTTTCAATATTTAATAAAATGTTGATGTTTTATGAATAAATTCTGTTGAGCATCTGAGTGTAAGACATAACCAGTCTCACACACAGACTGTAACAAAGCAGAGAGGTTTGAAGTAACCTGAAAGTGTTATTAACAGTGACTGCCCAAGTCAACACAATGCATTTACACAATATGCAGACCCTGGACTCACAGCCAGTGTATTATATATTTTCAATTGTTGTTTTCCCCACACTTAAATAGTGTTTCTGTCTTGGAGAAGAAGATGTGGTGTCGCGATCTACTTTTAAAAGTCATATCTTATCACATTATTATATTATTATACATTTTTGTCATATTCAGTTCACATATCTCGTGTAAAATAACTACATTTCAATTTAATCCTTTGCGGACTATCATATTTCAATTCATAGGCTATTCAATAGTTCTCATTTTACACTGATTACATCAAACATATCCATAATGTAGATTTCAATCTAAAGTCGACATATATTTCAGATTTCTGTTGAATAAGATTAAGTGCAAAGTGACTTTCTTTTCTCAATATCTGTATTTCTCAAACCACATGTTAGGACTCTCACATGAAAAAGATGAGATGACTCTCCCTTAGGTCTTTTATAAGGGAGTACTACTATTCAATGAAACACATAAAATCTCAAATTTCTAAACTGTTAACAACTAGTTTGTTAAGCTGTGGCCAATATTTTGGGTCACAGGTTCACCAAATCTACAATTTAGAATCACAACTGGCCAATGAGTCTGTATATATCATTTCAGCTTTGAAGAGCTTTTGGGACTGAAGAGGAAGATGTGATGTCATGATTTCATGTCGCTACTTCTAATAGTCTTCTCTTATCATTTCATCACCAGTCACATTCACTTCACATATCTCATGTAAAATAAAAAATAGAGCCATGGGCTCTGTAGCTCATCAGGATTTTATGATTTACTATCTAAAGTTGAATATTTAAGTTATTTGAGTTATTGTTTACAAGCAAAAGATAGGTTCTTAGATCATAACCACTGTGACCCCATTTGGGGTCACGGGTCACAAAATCTACAATTTAAAATCCCCATTGGCCAAGGAGTCTGCACACAACTTTTCAGCTCTCTAGACCTTTTGGAACTGGAGAAGAAGATGAAAATAGGTTTTTAAGGATGTGACCCCGGTGACCACATTTGGGGTCACGGGGGTCACATAATCTACAATTTAGAATCCCCATTGGCCAAGGAGTCTGCAAACATCTTTTCAGCTCTCTAGACCTTTTGGAACTGGAGAAGAAGATGAAAATAAGTTTTTAAGGATGTGACCCTGGTGACCCCATTTGGGGTCACGGGGTCACATAATCTACAATTTAGAATCCCCATTGGCTAAGGAGTCTGCAAACAACTTTTCAGCTCTTTAGACCTTTTGGAACTGGAGAAGAAGATGAAAATAAGTTTTTAAGGATGTGACCCTGGTGACCCCATTTGGGGTCACGGGGGTCACATAATCTACAATTTAGAATCCCCATTGGCTAAGGAGTCTGCACACAACTTTTCAGCTCTCTAGACCTTATGGAACTGGAGAAGAAGATGAAAATAGGTTTTTAAGGATGTGACCCTGGTGACCCTATTTGGGGTCACGTGGTCACGAAATCTACAATTTAGAATGCCCATTGGCTAAGGAGTCTGCACACAACTTTTCAGCTCTCTAGACCTTTTGGAACTGGAGAAGAAGATGAAAATAGGTTTTTAGGGATGTGACCCCGGTGACCCCATTTGGGGTCACGGGGTCACGAAATTTACAATTTAGAATCCCCATTGGCCAAGGAGTCTGCACACAACTTTTCAGCTCTCTAGACCTTTTGGAACTGGAGAAGAAAATGAAAATAGGTTTTTAAGGATATGACCCCGGTGACCCCATTTGGGGTCACGGGGGTCACATAATCTACAATTTAGAATCCCCATTGGCTAAGGAGTCTGCACACAACTTTTCAGCTCTCTAGATCTTATGGAACTGGAGAAGAAGATGAAAATAGGTTTTTAAGGATGTGACCCTGGTGACCCCATTTGGGGTCTCGGAGTCACGAAATCTACAATTTAGAATCCCCATTGGCCAAGGAGTCTGCAAACAACTTTTCAGCTCTCTAGACCTTTTGGAACTGGAGAAGAAGATGAAAATAGGTTTTTAAGGATGTGACCCTGGTGACCCCAAATGGGGTCACGTGGTCACATAATCTACAATTTAGAACCCCTATTGGCCAAGGAGTCTGCACACAACTTTTCAGCTCTCTAGACCTTTTGGAACTGGAGAAGAAGATGAAAATAGGTTTTTAGGGATGTGACCCCGGTGACCCCATTTGGGGTCACGGGGTCACGAAATTTACAATTTAGAATCCCCATTGGCCAAGGAGTCTGCACACAACTTTTCAGCTCTCTAGACCTTTTGGAACTGGAGAAGAAGATGAAAATAGGTTTTTAAGGATATGACCCCGGTGACCCCATTTGGGGTCACGGGGGTCACATAATCTACAATTTAGAATCCCCATTGGCTAAGGAGTCTGCACACAACTTTTCAGCTCTCAAGACCTTATGGAACTGGAGAAGAAGATGAAAATAGGTTTTTAAGGATGTGACCCTGGTGACCCCATTTGGGGTCTCGGAGTCACGAAATCTACAATTTAGAATCCCCATTGGCCAAGGAGTCTGCAAACAACTTTTCAGCTCTCTAGACCTTTTGGAACTGGAGAAGAAGATGAAAATAGGTTTTTAAGGATATGACCCCGGTGACCCCATTTGGGGTCACGGGGGTCACATAATCTACAATTTAGAATCCCCATTGGCTAAGGAGTCTGCACACAACTTTTCAGCTCTCAAGACCTTATGGAACTGGAGAAGAAGATGAAAATAGGTTTTTAAGGATGTGACCCTGGTGACCCCATTTGGGGTCTCGGAGTCACGAAATCTACAATTTAGAATCCCCATTGGCCAAGGAGTCTGCAAACAACTTTTCAGCTCTCAAGACCTTTTGGAACTGGAGAAGAAGATGAAAATAGGTTTTTAAGGATGTGACCCTGGTGACCCCATTTGGGGTCACGTGGTCACATAATCTACAATTTAGAACCCCTATTGGCCAAGGAGTCTGCACACAACTTTTCAGCTCTCTAGACCTTTTGGAACTGGAGAAGAAGATGAAAATAGGTTTTTAGGGATGTGACCCCGGTGACCCCATTTGGGGTCACGGGGTCACGAAATTTACAATTTAGAATCCCCATTGGCCAAGGAGTCTGCACACAACTTTTCAGCTCTCTAGACCTTTTGGAACTGAAGAAGAAGATGAAAATAGGTTTTTAAGGATGTGACCCATGTGACCCCATTTGGGGTCTCGGGGTCACAAAATCTACAATTTAAAATCCCCATTGGCCAAGGAGTCTGCACACAACTTTTCAGCTCTCTAGACCTTTCGAACTGAAGAAGAAGATGAAAATAGGTTTTTAAGGATGTGACCCCTTTGACCCCATTTGGGGTCATGGGGTCACGAAATCTACAATTTAGAATCCCAATTGGCCAAGGAGTCTGCACATAAAATTTCAGCTCTGTGGAGTCATTGGTTCTGGAGAAGAAGTCGAAAAAGCAAAAAGTTTACGGATGGACGGATGGACGGAAGGACGGATGGACGGATGGACGGATGGACGGACGCCGGACACCATGCCATGCCATAAGCCCATCGGGCCTTTCAGACCTGATGAGCTAATAAAAAAACAAACAATTATTAACTCTTCTTCAATTTATTCCTTAGCGGCCTGTCACAATATTCAGTTCATAGGCTATTCAATAGTTCCCATTTCATATTGATTACATCAAACATATCCATAATGTAAATATAAATCTTAAGTCGACATATATTTCACATTCCTATTGAATAACATTAACTGCAAAGTTACTTTATTTTCTCAATTCCTGCAATTCCCAAAGCACATTCTCAGAGTTCAAAACTCTTACAGCAAGAATTTTAGACTGTGACCGATATTTGGGGTCACAGGGTCACCACATTAACAATTTAGAATCCCCTTCAGCTAAGGAGTCTGTACATCAAATTCATGGGTTCTGGAGAGGAAAATGAACATATCTTTTAGGTCATGACCCCTGTGACCCTTATTTGGAGTCACAGGGTCACCAGATTTACAATTTAGAATCTTCTTCAGCTAAGAAGTCTGTGCATAGAATTTAAACTCTCTAGAATTATTGCTTCTGGAGAAGAAGATGAAAATAGCTTTTTAGGTCATGACTCCTGTGACCCATATTTGGGGCCACATGATCACCAAATCTACAATTTAGAATCTTCTTCAGCCAAGAAGTCTGTGCATAGAATTTCAACTCTCTAGAATTATTGGTTGTGGAGAAGAAGATGAAAATAGCTTTTTAGGTTATGACTCCTGTGACCCACATTTGGGGTCACATGATCACCAAATCTACAATTTAGAATACTCTTCAAACAAGGAGTATGTATGGGGGGGGGGGGGAGTTGAAAAAGCAAAAAGTGGACGGACACCATGCCAAGTCATTAGCCAATCATGATAAAGCAATAAACATATTTCATTATTATGGTCTTTACTTAAAGGGTTATGGTTACACGTTAATGCTATTTCTATGAAAAATAACCCCGTACATAAATCATATTTACTGTATATAAACAATGCATCTCCAATGTTTTTGTAAAATAACTCATGCATATTTTATTCCGTACTAGGTAACGCGTATGAAAGAGTTCGGCAAAGCTTTCACATTTGGAGATGTATTTGAAGTTGTGTATATTTTGTGAAATTAGTATGGTATGGAACATGTTGTTTATGTATGATACAGGCTTTTGGTACAGTTAGCTTGCCTCATATTTTAATAAAATCTTCTCAAGTTGAAATAACTGTTTTAAAAGTATAATGTGTGATGTTTAAATAGTTTGTTTGAAAGAAAGGTTTATAAAGGAAACTTACAAAAAAAATTCCATAATGATTACTTAAAATTTTCTTACAATTTAAGGCAAGTGTGACAAAATGTACAACTTTACTCAAATCGTAATAAAATCATCTCAAGTTGAGGTAACTATTTACAAAATAAAATGTTTAAATAGTTTTTTAAAGATGTTTTTGTAATAGAAATCATTTTCTGTTGGAATTGTTGGTATAAAAGTGATTTCTGAAAACTTTATTACATTTCAGGGCAAGGGTGCAAAAAATCTATCGCTTGCCTCAAATTGTAATAAACTCGTCTCAGACTGAAATAACCCTTTGTAAATGAAAATATTTTATGGTTAAATAGTTTTTTAAATATATTTTTGTATTAGAAATCACTTTCTGTTGAAATTGTTGGTATAAAAGTGATTTCTGAAAACTTTATTACAATTCAGGGCAAGGGTGCCAAAAATCAATCGCTTGCCTCAAATTGTAATAAACTTGTCTCAGACTGAAATAACCCTTTGTAAATGAAAATATTTGATGGTTAAAAAGTTGTTTAAAGATATTTTGTAATAGAAATCACTTTCTGTTGGAATTGTTGGTATAAAAGTGATTTCTGAAAACTTTATTACAATTCAGCTCAAGGGTGCCAAAAATCAACCGCTTGCCTCAAATTGAAATAAACTCGTCTCAGACTGAAATAACCCTTTTTAAATAAAAATATTTGATGGTTAAATAGTTTTTTTAAGTTATTTTTGTAATAGAAATCACTTTCTGTTGGAATTGTTGGTATATAAGGGATTTCTGAAAACTTTATTACAATTCAGGGCAAGTGTGCAAAAAATCTATCACTTGCCTCAATTTGTAATAAACTCGTCTCAGACTGAAATAACCCTTTGTAAATGAAAATGTTTGATGGTTAAATAGTTTTTTAAAGATGATTTTGTAATAAAAATGACTTTCTGTTGGAATTGTTAGTATAAAAGTGATTTCTGAAAACTTTATTACAATTCAGGGCAAGGGTGCAACAAATCTAATGCTTGCCTCAAATTGTAATAAACTCGTCTCAGACTGAAATAACCCTTTGTAAATGAAAATATTTGATGGTTAAATAGTTTTTTTAAATATATTATTGTAATAGAAAGCACTTTCTGTTGGAATTGTTAGTATAAAAGTGATTTCTGAAAACTTTATTACAATTCAGGGCAAGGGTGCCAAACATCAATCGCTTGGCTCAAATTGTAATAAACTCGTCTCAGACTCAAATAACCCTTTGTATATGAAAATGTTCGATGGTTAAATAGTTTTTTAAAGATGATTTTGTAATAGAAATCACTTTCTGTTGGAATTGTTGGTATAAAAGTGATTTCTGAAAACTTTATTACAATTCAGGGCAAGGGTGCCAAAAATCAATCGCTTGCCTCAAATTGTAATATACTTGTCTCAGACTGAAATAACCCTTTGTAAATGAAAATGTTCGATGGTTAAATAGTTTTTTAAAGATATTTTTGTAATAGAAATCACTTTCTGTTGGAATTGTTGGTATAAAAGTGATTTCTGAAAACTTTATTACAATTCAGGGCAAGTGTGCAAAAAATCTATCACTTGCCTCAATTTGTAATAAACTCGTCTCAGACTGAAATAACCCTTTGTAAATGAAAATGTTTGATGGTTAAATAGTTTTTTAAAGATGATTTTGTAATAGAAATGACTTTCTGTTGGAATTGTTAGTATAAAAGTGATTTCTGAAAACTTTATTACAATTCAGGGCAAGGGTGCAAAAAATCTAATGCTTGCCTCAAATTGTAATAAACTCGTCTCAGACTGAAATAACTGTTTGTAAATGAACATGTTAGATGGTAAAATAGTTTTTTAAATATATTTTTGTAATAGAAATCACTTTCTGTTGGAATTGTTGGTATATAAGGGATTTCTGAAAACTTTATTACAATTCAGGGCAAGTGTGCCAAAAATCAATCGCTTGCCTCAATT
Organism: Gibbula magus; assembly: GCA_936450465.1. Taxonomy (NCBI): domain Eukaryota; kingdom Metazoa; phylum Mollusca; class Gastropoda; order Trochida; family Trochidae; genus Gibbula; species Gibbula magus. The sequence goes on along the minus strand of OW388295.1, from coordinate 4,075,225 downwards.
TGTAATAAACTCGTCTCAGACTGAAATAACCCTTTGTAAATGAAAATTTTTGATGGTTAAATAGTTTTTTAAAGATGATTTTGTAATAAAAATGACTTTCTGTTGGAATTGTTAGTATAAAAGTGATTTCTGAAAACTTTATTACAATTCAGGGCAAGGGTGCAACAAATCTAATGCTTGCCTCAAATTGTAATAAACTCGTCTCAGACTGAAATATCCCTTTGTAAATGAAAATATTTGATGGTTAAATAGTTTTTTAAATATATTATTGTAATAGAAAGCACTTTCTGTTGGAATTGTTAGTATAAAAGTGATTTCTGAAAACTTTATTACAATTCAGGGCAAGGGTGCCAAAAATCAATCGCTTGCCTCAAATTGTAATAAACTTGTCTTTGACTGAAAAAACCCTTTTTAAATGAAAATGTTCGATGGTTAAATAGTTTTTTAAAGATGATTTTGTAATAGAAATGACTTTCTGTTAGAATTGTTGGTATAAAAGTGATTTCTGAAAACTTTATTACAATTCAGGGCAAGGGTGCCAAAAATCAATCGCTTGGCTCAAATTGTAATAAACTCGTCTCAGACTCAAATAACCCTTTGTATATGAAAATGTTCGATGGTTAAATAGTTTTTTAAAGATGATTTTGTAATAGAAATGACTTTCTGTTGGAATTGTTGGTATAAAAGTGATTTCTGAAAACTTTATTACAATTCAGGGCAAGGGTGCCAAAAATCAATCGCTTGCCTCAAATTGTAATATACTTGTCTCAGACTGAAATAACCCTTTGTAAATGAAAATGTTCGATGGTTAAATAGTTTTTTAAAGATATTTTTGTAATAGAAATCACTTTCTGTTGGAATTGTTGGTATAAAAGTGATTTCTGAAAACTTTATTACAATTCAGGGCAAGTGTGCAAAAAATCTATCACTTGCCTCAATTTGTAATAAACTCGTCTCAGACTGAAATAACCCTTTGTAAATGAAAATGTTTGATGGTTAAATAGTTTTTTAAAGATGATTTTGTAATAGAAATGACTTTCTGTTGGAATTGTTAGTATAAAAGTGATTTCTGAAAACTTTATTACAATTCAGGGCAAGGGTGCAAAAAATCTAATGCTTGCCTCAAATTGTAATAAACTCGTCTCAGACTGAACTAACTGTTTGTAAATGAACATGTTAGATGGTAAAATAGTTTTTTAAATATATTTTTGTAATAGAAATCACTTTCTGTTGGAATTGTTGGTATATAAGGGATTTCTGAAAACTTTATTACAATTCAGGGCAAGTGTGCCAAAAATCTAATGCTTGCCTCAATTTGTAATAAACTCGTCTCAGACTGAAATAACCCTTTGTAAATGAAAATGTTTGATGGTTAAATAGTTTTTTAAAGATGATTTTGTAATAAAAATGACTTTCTGTTGGAATTGTTAGTATAAAAGTGATTTCTGAAAACTTTATTACAATTCAGGGCAAGGGTGCAAAAAATCTAATGCTTGCCTCAAATTGTAATAAACTCGTCTCAGACTGAAATAACCCTTTGTAAATGAAAATATTTGATGGTTAAATAGTTTTTTTAATATATTTTTGTAATAGAAAGCACTTTCTGTTGGAATTGTTAGTATAAAAGTGATTTCTGAAAACTTTATTACAATTCAGGGCAAGGGTGCCAAAAATCAATCGCTTGCCTCAAATTGTAATAAACTTGTCTCAGACTGATATCACCCTTTGTAAATGACAATGTTCGATGGTTAAATAGTTTTTTAAAGATGATTTTGTAATAGAAATGACTTTCTGTTGGAATTGTTGGTATAAAAGTGATTTCTGAAAACTTTATTACAATTCAGGGCAAGTGTGCCAAAAAGCTATCGCTTGCCTCAAATTGTAATAAACTCGTCTCAGACTCAAATAACCCTTTGTATATGAAAATGTTCGATGGTTAAATAGTTTTTTAAAGATGATTTTGTAATAGAAATGACTTTCTGTTTGAATTGTTGGTATAAAAGTGATTTCTGAAAACTTTATTACAATTCAGGGCAAGGGTGCCAAAAATCAATCGCTTGCCTCAAATTGTAATATACTTGTCTCAGACTGAAATAACCCTTTGTAAATGAAAATGTTCGATGGTTAAATAGTTTTTTAAAGATGATTTTGTAATAGAAATGACTTCCTGTTGGAATTGTTGGTATAAAAGTGATTTCTGAAAACTTTATTACAATTCAGGGCAAGGGTGCCAACAAACTACCGCTTGCCTCAAATTGTAATAAACTCGTCTCAGACTGAAATAACCCTTTGTACATGAACATGTTCGATGGTTAAATAGTTTTTTAAAGATGATTTTGTAATAGAAATGACTTTCTGTTGGAATTGTTAGTATAAAAGTCATTTCTGAAAACTTTATTACAATTCAGGGCAAATTTTATTACAATTCACGGCAGGTATTACAATTTGCGATTTTTATTACAATTCAGGGCACAACACCATTCTCCATTACTGGCTAGTTTAAGCCTTGATCGAGCACCTGTTCAATGCACGCGCAATGAAGTTCGGGTGCATCGTGCTGCTACCTTTAAATAAGTCACTGATGGAGACTGACTTGAGTAATGACTTGCGGGTGAAGTTGATCAAACGAATTGCAACGATATCTGCATTGCCAGTATAACATAAAGATACAAGGTAACTTAATCCACTAGTGCATGGCAGCTGCACGGCATCACAATGCTTTTACAGTATCGAGTAATGACGTCCCAATTCTATATAAACCGCACTGAAAGTCAAATGGCAGTGGTGTTCACATTTCGTTTCATTGTGATGCCATGTAGTTCATGTCACAAACCCTCTACATTACATCAGGGACGAGTTCACCTGTAGTCCATGTTATGTTTGGTTCATCACTTCGTCACATCCTTTGCTTAACATAACAGTAGTACGTTTTAAAAAGTAGGAACAGCATATCTCCTTCATCTTTCCAATTATATCACGACCCTACTGATACTGACATACCTATACTAGTGCAAGTTTTCAAAACCAAAATACGTCGGAAATAACGAAAGCAAAGTTCGAACATAACTTACCATTATTAAGTCCCAATGGGTATTTTTCTCTTTTCTTGATATTTTAGAAAAATATATTTCAGTAATTATAATGCCACATCTAAAGGTTTATATTAATTCACGCAATTTGTAATGGAACATAATTATCTCTGATGCTAATTTAACATTAAACACACATTTACAGTAATTTATATCAACATGCGTTCAATCTAAGTCTAATCACTGTAGTGTATAACGGTGTGCATTAGATTGTAAACTAATTCATTCAAAATCAGTTTAATACTTTGTAAAGAAACTTCTAGCTCCTAAATTTGTTTCCCATTTACACTTCATTAAGTTTCCCTGATGCAATATGAAATTGCACTCATTGAAGTCATGATAGACATAAACATGAAAATAACAAAATCTCTTTTGATTTTCAACTCCATTGATTGAAACTTTTTTCAAGACGAATATTCCTAAAAGAAATATAAAATTAGAAATCAGTTCATCAGTTCTTGATGCTATTATAAGCACGCTCTCTTTCATCTTAGATACTATCATCCATGGTAAAATTCGAAATCAAATAATATTCGAATTCGGTAAAATTTCTCAATACATTTACTCTAAATCTAATTAAATATCAACATGGTCTTATTAATCTGAATATTGAAATTCTTCCAAGACATACTTCACCATATACATCAGTCACAGCATCGTATAGATAATAAATATAATCATTGCGTTTATTTTTTCTTTGCTGTTTTTTGGTACAATGTATGTTGTTTATGAACTGTTTCATTCAAAGAATATTATCTGAGGTTGATTCAAGGTTAATTATTGACACTACCATTAGGGTGATCACGTAGTAAATTGTTATAATTTGTATGATATGGTATGATATGATTTGGGTATGTATAATTGCCAAACACACTTTTGAAACGTGTATGGTAAAAATATCTTCGACTTAGAAAGAGTGCACCTATTTATTTTTTAAAAAGATATATAGCTCATGAATAGTAATTTAGTATGAGGCACAAAGCACAAAGGTTTAATCATTTGGACTATTTTGTCAGAGGAACCAAAATACATTCACTAAAACCTTGTTTAACTCGTTTTTGTATTGTGAAGTTTTATTATCAACCCACATGCAAACGATTTTGATACAATTCGATCATATCGCTGAATTATACATTCATCTTAACAGCATGCAGGTTCCAGTGACCAATCCATTGGACTTGATTCATATGATGAACATAGCACCCCTTTGTTTGTTTGATGAAAAACATCTGTTGTCAGCATGATATCCAGATGTTTATTTTAGGTATGATAACTTGTGATCACGAAACATAAAAAACATTACATTATTTTCTTTCTTTTTTTAAATGCGATTATGGCTGAAGGTCATATACCTTTCTACAAGAAGGATTTCAACATATAATTAGACTTCTTTTCTTTACCTTGCAGATCTCAAAGGTTATAAAAGCAAAAGCATTTCATAAGTTTAACCACAAAGTTTATGTCAAAGTTAAAAGGTAATAGGATGAACTATATAAATTGTCGTTTATGTGCGTTTTTCTGTTTCACATGTGTTACTAAAGTAGTGCAAGTTATCAGAATATATTGTACAATACATCGAGCGACAAATGGAACGTTTTACAACAGTATCTTCTAAGGCATTTTCAAGTCTCTTACTAAAGAGTAGAACAGACAGTACTTTTAATTTCATATCACAAAGAACTGTAACCTGCTCCACTGATAGTTACGATCATTGGATCTGCATAGTCTTTACAACAAACTGCCACCCTTTACATTAATTGCATATTACAAGCTGGAATTCTATGTACTTTACGTCATTAATTTTGCGACATGTTGGAAGAAGGTTATGTTATATGAGGCCCTTCAATGATGCAATGATGTGTCAATTAGTTCAAGTCAAAATAGGGACATTATTTCAAGGTCTATATTTATCAACTTACATATCATTTCAATATTTTATAATGTTACCTTTTAACGGCAAATATTATGTCACACAATCATTTCCATTTTGTTCGAGCACACGATATAGAATTTAAAAGTATCTTCCTCTGTGAATGAAATTGTCTATATTTCTTTGCAAAACATATAACAAAAGACAGTCAAAATAGTCCTCTTTCGAAAGATTTTTGATTCTGTTGACAAGTTGGTCGCAGTTTTTTTTTCTGGTGATGATAGTTTTTCAAAAATGAATTGGTCAATTAGGAGTTAAGCCTTCTGTATTTTAAAACTTTTTGTGAATATAACCTAGATTCAATACCTCGCCTTCGTCTCAAAATGATATAAATTGGGATCCAATCTACCTTAGAATCACAAAAAGGTAAAAGCACAGTAGGTTTATCTCCTTATTCAAGAATACAATAAACCAATCGAAACATCAAAAACAAGGATTTAAAGGATGTTACAGTCGAATAAGTGTTAATATGTGCCAAACTTTTCATAAGTATCTTATTTTAATAGTTTGCTTTTGCTTTGTTGGTATCACATAACCATCTTGTACAAATACTCTTGTCAAATGACAAAACATAAATTTACAATAAAAATGGGTTTCTAACCCAAAAGAGTCCAATTGGAATCAATTAAATCATATCAGCTGTTCTACATCCATCATCACGTAGCATTTTCATATAAAAAACGAAATTGAATCAATCTAAATCAAAGTAGTATGTGATCCAAATCTAATGCAATACTTGTTTTGTATATTTTTGAAATTACAAATCCCTCATGTTTGAAGAAAAGTGGGAATGAAGTTATAATTGGTACAAGTTCATATTTGGAACAATGCAGATTTGTCATTGGGCAAATTTGTTTTATTTACGTGTGATTTTGAAACACATTCGAGCCTCATGATGGCATTTTAGAATGATAAACATAAACAATGGGTTTCTAACCCCATAGAGTCCAATTTGAATCAATTAAATCATATCAGCTGTTCTTCATCCATCATCACGTAGCACTTTCATATAAAAAAAAACGAGAATCGATCAATCTTAATCAAACTATTATGTGATCCAAATCTAATGCAATACTTGTTTTGTTTGTTTTCAAATTAACAAATCCCTCATGTTTGATGAAAAGTTGGAATGGAGTTATAATTGGTAGTTGTAAATATTTGGAACAATACAGAGCAGACTTTGTCAATGAGCAAATTTGATCGATACATTTTGTGTGAATTTGAAACGCATTCGAGCCTAATAATAGGATTTTATATTGATTAACATAATTGAGACTTAATGTTTAAAGGAAAAGTTTATTTAAATAAAGGTAACTCAATAGCAATTATTAACTATTATTCTCAGATCAGGGAAAACTATCAAAAATGACAAACCAGAAGGGCTGACAAAATCAAAAGAATATTTGTAGTTTTAACGAGAAGGATCTTATTTTTACACAAACTGCAAATAGAACGTCTCATTTGAACGTTTTAGCGTTTCATACAAACTGTAGCAGTGTAATAAGGCCACAGTAATAAAGTAGTCCTGGAAGTCATTCTTTATAGAAAATTCATCGATCTCATCTCATTTGACAAGAATTGTTTGAAAATGACATCACATATCAAACAACGAGAAATTATCATTCAGTGTTATAAAGATATACTCATATTGAACTTTAACATGATCATCTCTTTCTTGAATATTGTCAGAATATCTATCTATCTATCTATCTATCTATCTATCTATCTATCTTATCTATCTATCTATCTATCTATCTATCTATCTATCTATCTATCTAGCTATCAATCTATCTATCTATCTTTCTATCTATCTATCTATCTATCTATGTGTTAAAATTGTCTAACATTTTCATGATTAGCTCTATTTGACAAAATCAAGGATTAAAATAATTTATTTCAATACATAGACAACCTCAATACTATGGTAAGTTGTTAAAGGAAAACAAAAACCAAATATGTGAAAATTGTTGATTGATTTATCTTACTAGTTTGTTCAATGATGATTTCAGCGACAAGATTTTGAAGAAGACATACTATAACCACAATAAGATTTCACATTAGAACAACCTCTGAAAGCATGGATCACATCATGTAACATTAACACATACATCGAATGTTTAAAAACGCTTGTCATATCAACGGTAATTAAATTTGACAATATTGATCAGTATTTGGCTGTTGCAAGATAGTAACGGCTAGCTGATATTTTTTATTTGATGTTGAAACAACACCGGCATGACAATTCACATAATTGTCACTCAAACTCACTAGCATGAATATCAAGGGTAGGCTATCAAATTTGCCAATATCTTTGTTTTGACCTTTCAACACAGATGCTGAATGGTTTCAGGTCGTTATTTGATTTAGATATACCACATGCTAACAAACATTGTCATTGGGTCGTGATAATCAACTTGTGGCAGTTACAACTTGTTGTGCTAACATTGAGTCTACAAAATGAGATGATGTCACAAAGAGACACAAAACATGTCTACTATGCAACATATTTTTCGAATTATACTTCATGATACGTTTGGTCACTCTGAATTTTAACATGCATCTCTGTTGTCTACGCCACTACAACAGCAGAATCAAATGTTCACTAAACAACCTTGGCTCAGTAAAATACGCCTTCTAGGGGACTTGAGTAATTGTCTATGTTTCTGTTTCTCCAATCATCACCATATGTACGTTCTGGTTCCTTTCTAAATTGAAAAAATACCTTCGTCAAAATATTATATTTCGTTTTTAATGCACAAACAAACCATCAATAAAGCGTGGCAATCGCTAATGCGACCTCTGATCAAACTTATTTACATTGTACTAAATTTAACATATACATCTGATCTCATTGATTACCATCTACATGTATAGATAATAACCTTTTTATGTAGGAATAGGAATCATGTAAATGCCGTATACCGGGACATTTACGTTTTTCAGGACCCGACGACCTATGGTTGATTTTAATTTTCGTGGTTTAGGATATTTATTTATTTTTGCGGTTGCAGGTATCCAAAATATTTATAAAACAAAATGTCTCAATTATTTGTCAACTCTAACAAGTCATTATCTGACACGGACAGTCGAACTTGATTGGCTTATGACCAGTGGTAAGTTCTACTCACTATTGTCGACACGTGTTCCATTAAGAAAATCAGATTAACACTGTCAAAAAAAAGGCTGATGGACTCTTAAATTACTGGTGAAATGTTTTCTCCCTGAAATTTGTTAAAATTTTGCGTTTTTTGGAAATTGTCGAGGTTCAAGATTTACCCACGAAAACCACAAACATTTCCAGGCACGAACATTTCCCGGTATGCTGTAGTACAACCCACTGTGTAGTGCACTGATTATCACTGATATATGAAGGTACTCTATTCCTCAATCTACAGTTTAACTATTCTGAGCAACAGGATCAATATAATATTGACTGTATGCATAGTTTCCCTATAATTAAGAGATTACAAGATGGCCAAAAGGGTTTTCATACACTAAACTGACCCGCTTATAATTTAGCCTATTTGATTGTTTTCAGGTTTGTATGTAAATCATATACATGTTTATCATATCATACACTGACACTTGATCGAAATAACTTTTAAATAAATATTATGAACTTGAACAGTTCTTGAATAGGTGTTATAGTGCATTCATTACAGAAGTTTACTCCAACTTCTTATCAGAAAAACATTATGCCTTCTTGTAAATGTCATCAAATGGAATAAGAGTATATTTTATAAACATCCTTTCTTCATAACAAAGTGTACTTACAAAGTTCACATATTAAGGCTTTTTACCCATATCAATAGGTTACACATTTTGGAGAATCTACTCTGTTTTTCATAAATGCAAAATATATTAATATTTCAATAAACCAATACAATCAAGAAACAATGGCAAGTAACAGACATTTGGACATGATTGTTTTGAATTTAATTATGTGATCGGCACAACCATTTTGTACTTTCTACTATTAATTCTCAATTATCTTGTCAACGGTTCGTACTGCAGCTGAGACAAACTATCATTCCCAGTCACTCCTGAATGTATTTGATATTTTTCTTTTTTGTTTCTTTTTCAATGGTGAAAGATCAATAGTTAAAAATGCCAAAGGCAAATTATACACACAAAGTAAGTACTTTTTTTTAGGGAAATGTTTTCGTGAGTGAGGAGGGGTTATTTATTAAAAGTATTCACGGCCATTATCAACAATAAGTGAGCAACCGACTTAAACGACAATTGAAAACTGGATAAGCTCTGTGCAGATTGTCATTAAGCTTATCATCCAAATAATTGCCCTTTTCCTGGGTCCAGCCTCAATTTATTCTTGGTAGGTGCTAATTATCTCATAATGGCGATTAACTGAACTGTACTCGTCAACAGATAAACGTAAATAATTACTGATTTACCCGGGTACGACATCCTTCACTTAGCGTATTGAATTTCAACAAATCTTTAATATCTGCATCTTGTCATCATCTTTATATTAACGAAAAAGCGATACATTCCATTACAGTACAGTGACACATGCATTATAGAGATTTATTGACTTAAAAGAATTTATATGGGAAAGAATGCCACTAGGTGGATATACAAATCTATAGTCGATGTAGTTATAACTTCAATATATCAATGATCATTATTCAGTTATTCATTTGATTATTTAGGCATTAATTAGAGCTCGTGCAGCACTGTCAATAAAAACTATTTCAGAATGGAACAAGAGGATTTTTTTAATGAATTATTAATGAAACAATTACCTGATAAAAAGTTGTTGGTTGATAAACAGCACGCAATGAGACATCCTAGTCTAGTCTAGTGGCAAACAGTTACAGTCCAAATCCATTGTTAAAATATCAACAAAAACTCTCGAAAAGAAATGATTGTAATCGCATACATGCATTATAACCTTAAATATTTTCAGACACCCATGTCGTTAGGAGGCTTGCCCCAGAGAGAGAACAAAAGGGCTAAAGATGATATGGTATTGTCGGTATTTAAGCACAAAGACCTACCCTTGGTCCACATATTATGGATGATTTAAGATGATTGGGAAATATACCAGCATTTGCTACTGTAATGTTGGTATACCTTCGTTAGAATGAAACGTCAATAATCCTCATTAAAGAACCGTGTGCCATGATGGTTCAGTTTGAATAACAAAAGTTCTCATTGCAGCTCGAGAGTACCTATCATCTTGTTATCAGGGATGTTTTTATTTCTCAGCTCTTAAGACGTCATGTTGTCTCTCATTTTCGCTTACATTAACGTGTTCCTACATGCAAAGATGGGTCATTACTTTTACCTCTCACCAATCCCCTGTCTGTTTGTGCTGAGATGTAATCAAAGATCAAAGATGTTTTGTGTTGTCACGGATGCTAATTATGTTCACAGAGAGAGGGACAACGAAAGAAGACAAACCTTTTGTAGAACCGTGTTGCTGGGAAATCTGACCTGATCAATCTTTGAAGATGGGTTCATGTTGAGTCCTCATTTGTGATTACCTCTATGTACCAATGGTTTAAGATACGACCTATATGTTGGTATGATATTATTTTCCTAAGTAAAGATTCGTAGATGTGTGTCTACCTCTATATTAATTCATCCACTGTATATTTAATTTTAATTTTCGGCGTCAGTCGGAGGGTTTGCGAAAAACAAACAAATTCGGGGGGTACTTTTGGTCAGGATTGGTAACACTTTGATATCTGTTTTATTTTTCCACGAACATTGAAAAGATCCTTGTTTTGTTCTGGTAACTCACATAACTTCTACATGAAATTCATCAACCCTCATTAACAGTGTGCAATCTACATTATTTTATCGTTATATTATTTACAAACAGTGGCTACATAGAGGATATGCGCCACTTGTGAAAATATCTGCTATACGCCGTCACTCGATGAGAGATAAGTGATATCGCACTGAAAACACGACATATTCTGTTTATTATATGCCTCTGTGGTCGAAATATTTTATTATATAACTAGCACTGAAATATGTGATTATACGATGAAAATATTATCCATATTTGCACATAAGCAGTAGAAAGTCATATTTTCACTGCAATCTGTTGATTGTAAACGTGACGTCATACCACTGTATATATACATGACGTCATCCCCTCTGATATTTCACTGTGTTGAGCAAGTGCACTGCAGTGATAAGTGATAAGTGATAAGTTTAATTTTGTTTTTAAATTATTGTTGTTCATCAACATAAAAGACATATCCTATGTGAAAATAAATAAATGTGCCTGATTCTGCACACATTTAAAACATTTTAAACAGGGCAGGGGTCATGTTGGTGAAAATTTCATTTTTAACCCTGTCTTCATTACAAAAATATATTTGAACTAAAATTTAACCTCAGTCACCAACAAAGTCATTCAAACTACTGCAGATAAGTATTATTGTATCGTGTCATAGTCAAATACATCTGATTTCTTTTAAATATTGAATTAATCGAAATAAACTTAGGTGAAAACTTTCCTTGCCCGGTAGTTTATATTCAATAAAGAAATTTGATGCAAATTACAGAGGTCAAGTGGCCAAATTTCTTTTGAAAATTAAAATGATTAAAATGATGTTTTGATCAAGCAGTGTCAGAACATGTTCATCGCAACTTGAAATTTACCGAGATAACCCTTTACTCACAGGTAACAAAGGCAGTCTGAGTCACATAATCAATTTCTTACCGAAGTTCCATCTTCACTCTTCCATACATATGACACATGATATAAAGGAGATTTGAGAAACAACAACTTAATATTTAGTTTATCTCTGTGTGTGATGTGTACGTCGCATTATGCAGCCGAGCGGAAGGTAAGGAACTCCCGTCCCTGAGCTAGGCTCACTCACATGATTACACGAAAGCAACAAGACGGAAAACCGAATTCACCGTCCAAAAGTTAAATACTTTTCATTTGAAAAACATTGCATTCTGAAAGACAACACACTCTCGTGATACTCTCATCTACATATCAAATGCATCTTTTCCTACCAATTTCAATTATTTTAAAATGTTTAGCAATTCTAGTTGATCACATGAAGACTGGATCCTATTCGCTCGATCAAACGTCACTGGTCTGGAGAGGATGAACTTCCTGACCGTGAGGATATATGATGTGAACACCAGCACAGTCACGTTTGTTCTCCTAGATATGTGCTGCACAGTCAAGTTTGATCTCCTAGATATGTGCTGCACAGTCAAGTTTGATCTCCTAGATATGTGCTGCACAGTCAAGTTTGTTCTCCTAGATATGTGCTGCACAGTCAAGTTTGTTCTCCTAGATATGTGCTGCACAGTCAAGTTTGATCTCCTAGATATGTGCTGCACAGTCAAGTTTATTCTCCTAGATATGTGCTGCACAGTCAAGTTTGATCTCCTAGATATGTGCTGCACAGTCAAGTTTATTCTCCTAGATATGTGCTGCACAGTCAAGTTTGATCTCCTAGATATGTGCTGCACAGTCAAGTTTGATCTCCTGGATATGTGCTGCACAGTCACGTTTGTTCTCCTAGATATGTGCTGCACAGTCACGTTTGTTCTCCTGGATATGTGCTGCACAGTCAAGTTTGTTCTCCTGGATATGTGCTGCACAGTCAAGTTTGATCTCCTAGATATGTGCTGCACAGTCAAGTTTGATCTCCTGGATATGTGCTGCACAGTCAAGTTTGTTCTCCTAGATATGTGCTGCACAGTCAAGTTTGTTCTCCTGGATATGTGCTGCACAGTCAAGTTTGTTCTCCTGGATATGTGCTGCACAGTCACGTTTGTTCTCCTAGATATGTGCTGCACAGTCAAATTTGATCTCCTGGATATGTGCTGCACAGTCAAGTTTGTTCTCCTAGATATGTGCTGCACAGTCAAGTTTGTTCTCCTAGATATGTGCTGCACAGTCAAGTTTGTTCTCCTAGATATGTGCTGCACAGTCAAGTTTGTTCTCCTAGATATGTGCTGCACAGTCAAGTTTGATCTCCTAGATATGTGCTGCACAGTCAAGTTTGATCTCCTAGATATGTGCTGCACAGTCAAGTTTATTCTCCTAGATATGTGCTGCACAGTCAAGTTTGATCTCCTGGATATGTGCTGCACAGTCAAGTTTGTTCTCCTAGATATGTGCTGCACAGTCAAGTTTGTTCTCCTGGATATGTGCTGCACAGTCAAGTTTGTTCTCCTGGATATGTGCTGCACAGTCACGTTTGTTCTCCTAGATATGTGCTGCACAGTCAAGTTTGATCTCCTAGATATGTGCTGCACAGTCAAGTTTGATCTCCTAGATATGTGCTGCACAGTCAAGTTTATTCTCCTAGATATGTGCTGCACAGTCAAGTTTGTTCTCCTAGATATGTGCTGCACAGTCAAGTTTATTCTCCTGGATATGTGCTGCACAGTCAAGTTTGATCTCCTGGATATGTGCTGCACAGTCAAGTTTATTCTCCTAGATATGTGCTGCACAGTCAAGTTTGTTCCCCTGGATATGTGCTGCACAGTCAAGTTTGTTCTCCTGGATATGTGCTGCACAGTCACGTTTGTTCTCCTAGATATGTGCTGCACAGTCAAGTTTGTTCTCCTAGATATGTGCTGCACAGTCAAGTTTGTTCTCCTAGATATGTGCTGCACAGTCAAGTTTGTTCTCCTAGATATGTGCTGCACAGTCAAGTTTGATCTCCTAGATATGTGCTGCACAGTCAAGTTTGATCTCCTAGATATGTGCTGCACAGTCAAGTTTGTTCTCCTAGATATGTGCTGCACAGTCAAGTTTGATCTCCTAGATATGTGCTGCACAGTCAAGTTTATTCTCCTAGATATGTGCTGCACAGTCAAGTGTGTTCTCCTAGATATGTGCTGCACAGTCAAGTTTATTCTCCTGGATATGTGCTGCACAGTCAAGTTTGATCTCCTGGATATGTGCTGCACAGTCAAGTTTATTCTCCTAGATAGGTGCTGCACAGTCAAGTTTGTTCTCCTGGATATGTGCTGCACAGTCAAGTTTGTTCTCCTGGATATGTGCTGCACAGTCACGTTTGTTCTCCTAGATATGTGCTGCACAGTCAAGTTTTTTCTCCTAGATATGTGCTGCACAGTCAAGTTTGTTCTCCTGGATATGTGCTGCACAGTCAAGTTTGTTCTCCTAGATATGTGCTGCACAGTCAAGTTTGATCTCCTAGATATGTGCTGCACAGTCAAGTTTGATCTCCTAGATATGTGCTGCACAGTCAAGTTTATTCTCCTAGATATGTGCTGCACAGTCACGTTTGTTCTCCTAGATATGTGCTGCACAGTCAAGTTTGTTCGCCTAGATATGTGCTGCACAGTCAAGTTTGATCTCCTAGATATGTGCTGCACAGTCAAGTTTGATCTCCTAGATATGTGCTGCACAGTCTAGTTTGTTCTCCTAGATATGTGCTGCACAGTCAAGTTTGATCTCCTAGATATGTGCTGCACAGTCAAGTTTGTTCTCCTAGATATGTGCTGCACAGTCAAGTTTATTCTCCTAGATATGTGCTGCACAGTCAAGTTTGATCTCCTGGATATGTGCTGCACAGTCAAGTTTGATCTCCTAGATATGTGCTGCACAGTCAAGTTTGTTCTCCTAGATATGTGCTGCACAGTCAAGTTTATTCTCCTAGATATGTGCTGCACAGTCACGTTTGATCTCCTAGATATGTGCTGCACAGTCAAGTTTGATCTCCTAGATATGTGCTGCACAGTCAAGTTTGTTCTCCTAGATATGTGCTGCACAGTCAAGTTTATTCTCCTAGATATGTGCTGCACAGTCACGTTTGATCTCCTGGATATGTGCTGCACAGTCAAGTTTGTTCTCCTAGATATGTGCTGCACAGTCAAGTTTGATCTCCTAGATATGTGCTGCACAGTCAAGTTTGTTCTCCTAGATATGTGCTGCACAGTCAAGTTTATTCTCCTAGATATGTGCTGCACAGTCACGTATGATCTCCTAGATATGTGCTGCACAGTCACGTTTATTCTCCTAGATATGTGCTGCACAGTCAAGTTTGATCTCCTAGATATGTGCTGCACAGTCAAGTTTGTTCTCCTAGATATGTGCTGCACAGTCAAGTTTATTCTCCTAGATATGTGCTGCACAGTCAAGTTTGATCTCCTGGATATGTGCTGCACAGTCAAGTTTGATCTCCTAGATATGTGCTGCACAGTCAAGTTTATTCTCCTAGATATGTGCTGCACAGTCACGTTTGTTCTCCTAGATATGTGCTGCACAGTCAAGTTTGTTCTCCTAGATATGTGCTGCACAGTCAAGTTTGTTCTCCTAGATATGTGCTGCACAGTCAAGTTTATTCTCCTAGATATGTGCTGCACAGTCACGTTTGTTCTCCTAGATATGTGCTGCACAGTCACGTTTGTTCTCCTAGATATGTGCTGCACAGTCAAGTTTGATCTCCTGGATATGTGCTGCACAGTCAAGTTTATTCTCCTAGATATGTGCTGCGCAGTCAAGTTTGTTCTCCTAGATATGTGCTGCACAGTCAAGTTTGATCTCCTAGATATGTGCTGCACAGTCAAGTTTGATCTCCTGGATATGTGCTGCACAGTCAAGTTTATTCTCCTAGATATGTGCTGCACAGTCAAGTTTGTTCTCCTAGATATGTGCTGCACAGTCAAGTTTGATCTCCTAGATATGTGCTGCACAGTCAAGTTTGATCTCCTGGATATGTGCTGCACAGTCAAGTTTATTCTCCTAGATATGTGCTGCACAGTCAAGTTTGTTCTCCTGGATATGTGCTGCACAGTCAAGTTTATTCTCCTAGATATGTGCTACACAGTTAAGTTTGTTCTCCTAGATATGTGCTGCACAGTCAAGTTTGTTCTCCTAGATATGTGCTGCACAGTCACGTTTGTTCTCCTAGATATGTGCTGCACAGTCAAGTTTGATCTCCTGGATATGTGCTGCACAGTCAAGTTTGTTCTCCTAGATATGTGCTGCACAGTCAAGTTTGTTCTCCTAGATATGTGCTGCACAGTCAAGTTTATTCTCCTAGATATGTGCTGCACAGTCAAGTTTATTCTCCTAGATATGTGCTGCACAGTCAAGTTTGTTCTCCTGGATATGTGCTGCACAGTCAAGTTTGTTCTCCTGGATATGTGCTGCACAGTCAAGTTTATTATCCTAGATATGTGCTGCACAGTCAAGTTTGTTCTCCTAGATATCGGGTCGAGGATCAGCCACAGCTGAGGGAATCTTTAACAACATACAGGAGAAGATAACTCTATACAACATTCCTTGGGAGAACTGTGTAGCATTTGGGATGGATAACACAAGTGTCAACCTAGGGAAGAGAAACAGTATTAAGACTAGAGTCACAAGTCAGGTAGAGTCATGTTACTTTGTGGGGTGTCCGTGTCATCTGGTACAAAACATTGCTTGTAGGGCATCAGATGCCTTTCAGTCAGTTGTCGGCTTTGATGTTTAAGACTTTTGTGTTGACATATTTTACTGATCCTTAGTGAATTCTGTGAATTTTGTGATACTGATTACAAACAGGTTGTGAAGCATGTAAACACAAGATGGCCAAGTCTTGAGAGAGCTGTGACTAGAAACTTGGGAGTTGTACAAGGGGGCTAGAAGCTACTTCATTTACAATAAAGAAATTCATCCAAGATTCAAGAGGCTTAGGTCACGATATGAAGATCCCTTGACAGAAGTTTACTTCATCTTCTATGAGTATGTTTTGCCTGTATTTACCAAAACAATCAGTTCCTTCAAAGAGAAGACCCTTGCATCTATGCAGTGTATCAACAAATGGTAAGTTTGTGAGGATTAACATAATCAGAAACCGTACATCCCTATTAACGGATGTTGACATCACCCCTGCTGAAAACCAATTGACAGATGATGCAGTCTTCATTGGCATCAACAGAGGAAAACCTTTTCAAGAGAGTTCGGTCTTTCTACAAGAAATCAGAAGCAGTTCAGAAGCTGCCATGGCGTGATGATGATGACATTCTCAAACATGCTTGTTTTCTCAATTTTTAAGAACGAGCTTCGAGAGTCTGCAACATTTGACGATGTGTCTTTCTTTCAGAAGCGCTTCAAACATCTCCTGCCAATCAAAACCCTTGCTGCATTGCAAGAGGAATTCACTGAGTACCAGCTTCTGGAAAGAGATGACATTCCAGGAAATGTTTGGAGTGCATCTCTCATCAAGGATGATGACAGTACTTGTTACAGAATAGACAAAATCTGGGGATGTATTGGAAGCAAGACATATGCTGGTGGAGGTTACAAATTTCCTCAACTGTCAGCAGTGGCTAAACTTGTCTTGGTTATACCTCACTCGAATGCTGGAGAAGAGAAAGAGTGTTTAGCATGGTTAGACAAAATAAGACAGACTTCAGGAACAGTTTGGCTCTCGATGGCACTCTGACTTCCTTGATTACAATTAAACTGGCTAATCCGGAGTCATCTGCCTCTTGTGTAAAGTGGGAGCCACCTAAGGATCTACTTAAAAAAGTTAGGAGCTTCACATAGGACTACAACAGGATCCATTCTAATAAGTGAAATTGTGTTCAATATGGAAGTAACAATGACATTTAATGTTTAAGTCTAGGAGCCCCATGTCATGCCTGAGACAATATCAAATTTGTTTGGCGTCATTTATTTTCCGTTAAGCCATCATCAGTTCTTGCAATCAACTATGCATTTTGTTTTCATATTTGTTGATTTTTTTCACAAAAGTTATTGATGAGGTGCTTCTAAGTCAGATTTATGATCTGAAGTTCAGTCATTGAAAGAATCCATTTTGAACAGTCACTCTTATGTAGTGGAAAGTTTATATTGCCTCCCTCTAGTTGAACTATATTATTGATCTGTGCTTTTGGATTTTTTTGTTTCTCTTTATTTTAAGCCAATTTTAACTACAAAATGCCAAAAGAGCGTTTTCGCCCCCTAGACCCCCTACCATGACTTCGTCCTGGACCAGACCGGGTCCTGTGGCCCCTTGATCCCGGCTAATTTCAATCTCACTCATTTTATTCATTAAGGGTTGGCAGCTATGATTGTATAATGTGCATGGCGATAACCAATGCATAAGTAACATATTCATAATTAATTAAACACAGTCTGTACTGGCAAATGCTATATGCCCCTGACCTACTCTACATGTACGGCTGTTTCTGAACCACCTGGTGTTATTGGTAGGGTCATTTCTCTATAGATATAGAGCAGATATATAGACTAACAGCCTTATTAGGGCATAGAGCAGATATATAGACTAACAGCCTTATTAGGGCAGTGTATAATGATATATAATCAATACCACCTTTAAATCACGTATAGAGAACATATGGTTTTTAAAAATAATGTTAAATGTTTCACATATACCAAATATAAGGTCTATTTACGTACATTTAGTAGTATGTTAATGTTTTCAATTTCGTTTAATAAAGGAAGCTTTTCAGTTCGTTTATACCCCAGTTTAGCCGAACTATAAAACAATTAAATGTTAAATGTGATTAATAAATATACATACCGTTGCTAGAATCACACTGTAATGAAAAAAACCAAAACAAATGTAAATATACATTATATTTGCAATCAATTAAAATGGTTTATTTACTTCGCACGTCGTCCATTTATTATAACATGTGATGAAACACGTTCCCTGTTCTATTTATGACAACAAAATACATTAGTGAATGAATTAGATTGTTTAACTCGACTTTGTGCTGATGACTCATCGTTAGGTTATTCTTCACTAGATTATAAACTCTTAGAAGGAAAACTAAACTCTAACTTATGTAAATTGAATATGTGGGGTAAAAAATGGCTTATTAAGTACAACCCAGACAAGACTGACGCTATTGTGTTTTCTCTAAAAAACAATATTAATAAGCCACAGCTATCCTTTGATGTTGTTGAAATAAACATGGTTGAGACACATAAACATTTAGGAGTAACGTTAGCGAGTAATGGGAAATGGGCAGATCATATTGATGTTATTATAAAACGTGTATCAAAAATGGTATGCTCCTTGAGACTGTTAAAATATTTACTATGCAAAGAAACCCTAAATAAAATATATGTAATGTTTATTAGACCACATCTTGAATACGCATGCGAAGTCTGGGACGGATGTACTCTTGAATTAACAAACAAGTTAGAACAAATTCAACTACAAGCAGCAAGAATAGTTACTGGATTACCAAAGTATACATCACACAAATTTCTGTATTTTGATACTGGTTGGGAAACGTTACAAGAACGTCGGAGAAAAAGAAAGCTAAGTTTGATGTATAACATTAATAATGGATTAGCTCCTCAATACCTTGCTGATCTCCTTCCTCAGAGTGCAGGTTTAAAATCCAATTATAACTTACGTAACTCCGAAAATGTATCTACTCCTTATTCAAGACTGAAACATTCAAATAATTCCTTCTTCCCATCAACAATATGTTCTTGGAACGTTCTACCAACCACCCATCGTCAGTCTAGAACAGTTTCAAGATTTAAATCAAGTATAACTCATCAGCAAGCGTCTGCACCACAGTACTATTCATGTGGAAAAAGAAAATTGAATATAATTCATACTAAGTTGCGATATACTGTAAGCTCGTTGAATTATGATTTATACAAGGTTGGAATAAGACTAAATGCAAACTGTACATGTGGTTACCACGTTGAGAATGCTTACCATTTTATGTTTCAATGTACATTATATAACAAACAGAAAGAAGTGCATGTATCCGCACTAAAGCGTATTACTGTACCAGCATATGTTTCAATTGACCTTAAACTTTTGCTCGAGGGAAGTGCAGACCTATCATTAAATCAAAATACACGTTTATTTAATTTAGTCAACAATTATATCTGTGACACAAAACGATTTGTTTAGATTTATAATGTTATCCTATTTCTCTTCATCTATTTTACTCTTCTCTTGTTCACTATCTGTCATTTTGCATGTATATATGTAAATCAATTTTGTACATGCTAAGGAGAGGGTATTTTAAGTTGGATAACTTGTTCCCAATCCTTTTCTTAATGAATAAAATATGTTTAAACCAACAAAATACATTGCGTAAGTGTCAATGTTCATCCGAACACAACATGAATGGTGTGTGTCTCCTTTAGGTTTGTTCACGCTTTCGATTTACTACAACCCTTGTAAGACATATAGTCATCACAATTCATCTTACATAAATTTAGTTTAAAACCAACTGTGCATATGTTGATTACTATGAATCACATAGACTTTACAAGTATGTAAAGATTAATTACTAATTAGAAGTCTTATTAGGAGGGCTACTGCAAACTGTCTTCTTGTGTACCGTTTCTGGGTGGTAATTCCTGGCGCAATATACAGTTGGTTCTCATAACATTACTTACTATATTTCTTGTATCCAATTACGGAGTTACAGATTCATCTACCGCATTGACAACATCGCAAAGCCCCAAAAAACTAAAACCTTGCCCTAGACCATTGTGACAGCGACTATAGCAATGCGGTGTCAAAGCAGTCAAAACAGCAAATGGTGCTTACACCTGCCATATATTGAGTAACTGGTCTCAAAAGAAATTGAAAAATAAAGTTTTGAGTCGAGGCCAGACATATTGAACAAGATGTGTCATTAACCATTTAACCATTGTGGGATGTCAATCGACATAGGGTAATTTTTCAAATCAACCGATCAGAATCAAGAATACATCATAGTCATACTTGAGTGTACATTCCAAAATAAAACAGTAATTAAACCAGTTGTATATTCCTTATACTGTGATCTATCTTCATCATACTTTTTTGTCCAATACAGGACGTTATTTTCGAAAATAAAGTTGTCCTAATTTGCATGAAGTCAAATACTTGGTCCCTGGATACATATTCGGTTTTAATGGTAGGCGGTAATGGTATTCGTGATGGCAATTATGTTCATGTTAGTATTTTCCTGGTGTAATATCAGGCAAAATGAAGCAAATGTATTTACATTTTACTAATTACTAATGAGAACATCAACATTAAGCAAATACTAGAAAAAGGAAATGCTATTTTGTCAAAATCATCTGATTTTCAAATTTCTTTTAGAAATGTTTTTTTCTAAAAGGAATCTCGAATTCTAAAATGGATAGTTTTCAATAAATGACTTTCACTTCAAACATTCTTATCGGATACAAATCTAAAAGAAAGCCATCATAGGAAATTTCTTTTGAATCATATAGCGAATGTGATATGTGATATGAGTTAATAAAGTTTGAAATTCACTAGCTGCATGTCACCATTTATAACATATTATTGTGCTTTGAATTCTGTCCACTATATTATGTTTTATTTTCTTCTTTGCACGGACATGACTCGCAGTGATACATGGTATGCATGTTTGTCATGGCTGGTTTTATAGCTTTTGTTTCTTACAGTTGCATGTTTAGTCAAACTACTTTGACATATCGTTTGTTCAAGTTAATAATAAATTGAATAACATATTACTGCTGTTACATTTTATGAATATTTAGTGCAATACCTACAATAAAATTTAAGGAATTACAAAAAGAAAAGGAAGTTACTTCGTTAGCCCAAGAAGGTTAAAATGCTGCTAAACATGAGATACACCAAGAGTCTCGCAAATCGCATCTTCCTTATCTTAAGCAATAATTGATCAAACTGACTATCAAGGTTTCCTTTGTGGGACAAGGTTTCCATTTACTATTAAGACATATGTTCAGACCCTGGCAATAAATCACCAACGAGATTTGAATCTTTCAATGTAACTATAAACGTCATCAAAAGATACTCATATATTGATAATTGTTACAAGATCTTACAAGACTGAAAAAGACTTTTTAAGACAGCGTCTCGGGAGTTTCTTTGGAAAGTTTACTTGTGATAATGACCTGATGAAGCGTATTAAATCAGTGATCAGGAAGATCATAAGAAATTTAGTTGGGGTTCTTATTAACACACAATGGCTTACTGACATAATATGTTTCCATTGTTCCTTTCATTGTTAATGTGGAAAGCAATGTTGTTTTCACTGTATAAATTCAACAATTCATTTATAAAGTAATTATGTATTAAGAATAACGCAAATATTATGTGATTTTCAATGCAACAAAATTTTTATTTTTGGATAAATTATTTAAATTACTGATGAATCGCAGCCTGCAAAGCTATGAGTCATTTTCTATTCTACAATTCATCAGGCACAATATATAACTTTATACGTAGCAATTTAGAAGACGTACAGTTATCAATAACAGAATTCATTTCTCCAATGCCTGCCGTTGTCTTTCTCTGATCTGAGAAACAAGAAAAAAAAATTAATCAAAATTGGCCAATGTCAAACAAGAAACCCCAAATTCCTTATTTGGAATCCAACAAAAATAACATTTTATTCACATCTATTCAATTAAGATCCTACACAGAAGATTTCATAGCTGGCTAAGATTTGTCAAGTTGAGAAGAAATTAACTTTTCTTTCCTTTCAATATGGGTAACGCTTAACAATGCAATATCTTTAAATGACTTGAGGATTGATTGTTGTCATTTCACTGCAAGCTTGTCACTCATATCCGCCAGCTAGTTGCATTTTAGAACGCCATAGTTCAAGATAGAAGGTGATAGCACTGCTAAAAACTACGCCGTCGAGTGTACAACACATTCATAACCCTTAACCTGATTCAAAAAAAGATATCTGGCATGTCTTATTATAAGTTTCTTTTCCTTTTCATTTATAATGAAATTGTATTCTAAACATTTGTTACCTAAGATTCACCACGAACAACAATGAAACTGATTGTCTAGTAGGATATGAGGGTATGGGGAACGAACCAGTTGTCGATTGAAAGTTGATGTGAAATTTTCTTGCAAATATATAATTGTTTATGTATGGTTTGTCACTGAAACATGCTGATAAAGGTGTTCACGAAATAATTTTATTCCAAATGTCAAAAGGATAATTGATTATGTCAATCAGATAATGCCATAGCGTTCAAAATGACAAGTCCAGTAGTGTGACATGACTTTGTAAATGATAGAAACTATCTGGCAGCTATGTGAAACTAATGAAATGCTGTTTTATCGAAAAGTTTTCAAGTAACATTATACAGCTTTTTTTCCAAAATTACATCGGAATTGCAAATCTGTCAATTTTAATGATACATGAGAATCCGAAACTACCTTGAATATTCATGAGGAATTAAGAATTGATTGTTAGATTTCACGTAGTATTAACGTCTCACAAATGCTACACTCTTCAAGGACGGAAACGCAACAACATTTTCTGAATTTTTTGTTACATTCGCGCAACTTGCTATAATAACGACGCCTTTTTTTGTTTTATAATGTAAGGTATGCATTGATAACAATTGACCAAACTTAGCAAAACCGTTACATTTGCAAATTTCAGCCAGAAAAGTTTGAATTTGCATGATATTCAAGCATTGTACAGTCCAAAATATAATTTATATTTTTCCAAAATAATAGATAAACCAGAAAAGTAAAAAATAAAACACATTTTAAAGGGGCAGTAGCACGTTTTTTCCAAAAAAAAAGGTTTTCAAAATTTCCCATTTGTAATGATAGTTTATATAATTTATATTTACTTTAGAGGGTAAAACATCTTATTACACAAACCAATTATCCGTATTGGTAATAATGGTGTTGCGTATAAAGCAAAAAATTGCATGGCGGCCAGTTTAATGTGAACAAATTTTATTATTTCAAATGACCAAAACGATTCCCATGGCTTTACTGAGCCATGTACACTTATTTTTAACTTGATTCTTTGAAGAGAGAAGGGTGTTTTACTATTGGTGACATTATTTTTCAAATACATTTCATCGACTCATTTGAGCAAAAAAACGTGCTACTGCCCCTTTAAAAACCTTGATGCGTAATAAAAAAAAAAGATAGGACCAGTTCAAAATTAACAGCACTCAATTAGAAACTAGGAAATCTTTAAAACATAAGTTTGAGCAATTCTGTAGAAAGTATACATAAACTATGAGACAATGCTCCCAAGGACATGCTGTTAGTCAACGTACAAATACTCCCATCTTAAATGTCTAACTTGTCTGCAGACAGACTGATGCCAATTAAAAACTCACAACAAGATACACTCCTTGCTGACAGGCCTCCGCAAGTAATTGATTGTGCTAGACATGCTTACACATTAACCTACGAACTGTATAGTAAACCAATATGTGCATAACTGACTTCAGTAGTCCTGATGGGGTAGAGATTGAACCCCGACCTTCTATACAATATACAATGAGCAGGCCCTCTATCAATATAGAGCAGGCCCTCTATCAATATAGAGCAGGCCCTCTATCAATATAGAGCAGGCCCTCTATCAATATAGAGCAGGCCCTCTATCAATATAGACCAGACCCTCTATCAATATAGAGCAGGCCCTCTATCAATATAGAGCAGGCCCTCTATCAATATAGAGCAGGCCCTCTATCAATATAGAGCAGGCCCTCTATCAATATAGAGCAGGCCCTCTATCAATATAGAGCAGGCCCTCTATCAATATAGAGTAGGCCCTCTATCAATAAAGAGCAGGCCCTCTATCAATATAGAGCAGGCCCTCTATCAATATAGAGTAGGCCCTCTATCAATATAGAGCAGACCCTCTATCAATATAGAGCAGGCCCTCTATCAATATAGAGCAGACCCTCTATCAATATAGAGCAGGCCCTCTATCAATATAGAGCAGGCCCTCTATCAATATAGAGCAGGCCCTGTATCAATATAGAGCAGGCCCTCTATCAATATAGAGCAGGCCCTCTATCAATATAGAGCAGGCCCTCTATCAATATAGAGCAGGCCCTGTATCAATATAGAGCAGACCCTCTATCAATATAGAGCAGGCCCTCTATCAATAAAGAGCAGGCCCGCTATCAATATAGAGCAGACCCTCTATCAATATAGAGTAGGCCCTCTATCAATATAGAGCAGGCCCTGTATCAATATAGAGCAGACCCTCTATCAATATAGAGCAGGCCCTCTATCAATATAGAGCAGACCCTCTATCAATATAGAGCAGGCCCTCTATCAATATAGAGCAGGCCCTCTATCAATATAGAGCAGACCCTCTATCAATATAGAGCAGAACCTCTATCAATATAGAGCAGACCCTCTATCAATATAGAGCAGACCCTCTATCAATATAGAGCAGGCCCTCTATCAATATAGAGCAGGCCCTCTATCAATATAGAGCAGGCCCTCTATCAATATAGAGCAGACCCTCTATCAATATAGAGCAGGCCCTCTATCAATATAGAGCAGGCCCTGTATCAATATAGAGCAGGCCCTCTATCAATATAGAGCAGGCCCTGTATCAATATAGAGCAGGCCCTCTATCAATATAGAGCAGACCCTCTATCAATATAGAGCAGGCACTCTATCAATATAGAGCAGGCCCTCTATCAATATAGAGCAGGCCCTCTATCAATATAGAGCAGGCCCTCTATCAATATAGAGCAGAACCTCTATCAATATAGAGCAGACCCTCTATCAATATAGAGCAGACCCTCTATCAATATAGAGCAGGCCCTCTATCAATATAGAGCAGGCCCTCTATCAATATAGAGCAGACCCTCTATCAATATAGAGCAGAACCTCTATCAATATAGAGCAGGCCCTCTATCAATATAGAGCAGGCCCTCTATCAATATAGAGCAGGCCCTCTATCAATATAGAGCAGACCCTCTATCAATATAGAGCAGGCCCTCTATCAATATAGAGCAGACCCTCTATCAATATAGAGCAGACCCTCTATCAATATAGAGCAGACCCTCTATCAATATAGAGCAGACCCTCTATCAATATAGAGTAGGCCCTCTATCAATAAAGAGCAGGCCCTCTATCAATATAGAGCAGGCCCTCTATCAATATAGAGTAGGCCCTCTATCAATATAGAGCAGGCCCTCTATCAATATAGAGCAGGCCCTGTATCAATATAGAGCAGACCCCTTATCAATATAGAGCAGGCCCTCTATCAATAAAGAGCAGGCCCGCTATCAATATAGAGCAGACCCTCTATCAATATAGAGCAGGCCCTCTATCAATATAGAGCAGACCCTCTATCAATATAGAGCAGGCACTCTATCAATATAGAGCAGGCCCTCTATCAATATAGAGCAGGCCCTCTATCAATATAGAGCAGGCCCTCTATCAATAAAGAGCAGGCCCGCTATCAATATAGAGCAGACCCTCTATCAATATAGAGTAGGCCCTCTATCAATATAGAGCAGGCCCTGTATCAATATAGAGCAGACCCTCTATCAATATAGAGCAGGCCCTCTATCAATATAGAGCAGACCCTCTATCAATATAGAGCAGGCCCTCTATCAATATAGAGCAGGCCCTCTATCAATATAGAGCAGACCCTCTATCAATATAGAGCAGGCCCTCTATCAATATAGAGCAGGCCCTCTATCAATATAGAGCAGGCCCTCTATCAATATAGAGCAGACCCTCTATCAATATAGAGCAGGCCCTCTATCAATATAGAGCAGGCCCTGTATCAATATAGAGCAGGCCCTCTATCAATATAGAGCAGGCCCTGTATCAATATAGAGCAGGCCCTCTATCAATATAGAGCAGGCCCTGTATCAATATAGAGCAGACCCTCTATCAATATAGAGCAGGCCCTCTATCAATATAGAGCAGGTCCTCTATCAATATAGAGCAGGCCCTCTATCAATATAGAGCAGGCCCTCTATCAATATAGAGCAGAACCTCTATCAATATAGAGCAGACCCTCTATCAATATAGAGCAGACCCTCTATCAATATAGAGCAGGCCCTCTATCAATATAGAGCAGGCCCTCTATCAATATAGAGCAGGTCCTCTATCAATATAGAGCAGGCCCTCTATCAATATAGAGCAGGCCCTCTATCAATATAGAGCAGGCCCTCTATCAATATAGAGCAGGCCCTCTATCAATATAGAGCAGGCCCTCTATCAATATAGAGCAGACCCTCTATCAATATAGAGCAGGCCCTCTATCAATATAGAGCAGGCCCTCTATCAATATAGAGCAGGCCCTCTATCAATATAGAGCAGGCCCTCTATCAATATAGAGCAGGCCCTCTATCAATATAGAGCAGACCCTCTATCAATATAGAGCAGGCCCTCTATCAATATAGAGCAGGCCCTCTATCAATATAGAGCAGGCCCTCTATCAATATAGAGCAGACCCTCTATCAATATAGAGCAGACCCTCTATCAATATAGAGCATGCCCTCTATCAATATAGAGCAGGCCCTCTATCAATATAGAGCAGGCCCTCTATCAATATAGAGCAGGCCCTCTATCAATATAGAGCAGGCCCTCTATCAATATAGAGCAGAACCTCTATCAATATAGAGCAGACCCTCTATCAATATAGAGCAGACCCTCTATCAATATAGAGCAGGCCCTCTATCAATATAGAGCAGGCCCTCTATCAATATAGAGCAGACCCTCTATCAATATAGAGCAGAACCTCTATCAATATAGAGCAGGCCCTCTATCAATATAGAGCAGGCCCTCTATCAATATAGAGCAGGCCCTCTATCAATATAGAGCAGACCCTCTATCAATATAGAGCAGGCCCTCTATCAATATAGAGCAGACCCTCTATCAATATAGAGCAGACCCTCTATCAATATAGAGCAGACCCTCTATCAATATAGAGCAGGCCCTCTATCAATATAGAGCAGACCCTCTATCAATATAGAGCAGGCCCTCTATCAATATAGAGCAGGCCCTCTATCAATATAGAGCAGACCCTCTATCAATATAGAGCAGACCCTCTATCAATATAGAGCAGACCCTCTATCAATATAGAGCAGGCCCTCTATCAATATAGAGCAGACCCTCTATCAATATAGAGCAGGCCCTCTATCAATATAGAGCAGACCCTCTATCAATATAGAGCAGACCCTCTATCAATATAGAGCAGGCCCTCTAACAATATAGAGCAGGCCCTCTATCAATATAGAGCAGACCCTCTATCAATATAGAGCAGACCCTCTATCAATATAGAGCAGGCCCTCTATCAATATAGAGCTGGCCCTCTATCAATATAGAGCAGGCCCTCTATCAATATAGAGCAGGCCCTCTATCAATATAGAGCAGACCCTCTATCAATATAGAGCAGACCCTCTATCAATATAGAGCAGACCCTCTATCAATATAGAGCAGACCCTCTATCAATATAGAGCAGACCCTCTATCAATATAGAGCAGGCCCTCTATCAATATAGAGCAGGCCCTCTATCAATATAGAGCAGACCCTCTATCAATATAGAGCAGGCCCTCTATCAATATAGAGCAGGCCCTCTATCAATATAGAGCAGACCCTCTATCAATATAGAGCAGGCCCTCTATCAATATAGAGCAGACCCTCTATCAATATAGAGCAGACCCTCTATCAATATAGAGCAGACCCTCTATCAATATAGAGCAGACCCTCTATCAATATAGAGCAGACCCTCTATCAATATAGAGCAGACCCTCTATCAATATAGAGCAGACCCTCTATCCATATAGAGCAGGTCCTCTATCAATATAGAGCAGACCCTCTATCAATATAGAGCAGGTCCTCTATCAATATAGAGCAGGTCCTCTATCAATATAGAGCAGGTCCTCTATCAATATAGAGCTGGTCCTCTATCAATATAGAGCAGACCCTCTATCAATATAGAGCAGGCCCTCTATCAATATAGAGCAGGTCCTCTATCAATATAGAGCAGACCCTCTATCAATATAGAGCAGGCCCTCTATCAATATAGAGCAGGTCCTCTATCAATATAGAGCAGACCCTCTATCAATATAGAGCAGGCCCTCTATCAATATAGAGCAGGTCCTCTATCAATATAGAGCAGACCCTCTATCAATATAGAGCAAGCCCTCTATCAATATAGAGCAGACCCTCTATCAATATAGAGCAGACCCTCTATCAATATAGAGCAGACCCTCTATCAATATAGAGCAGGTCCTCTATCAATATAGAGCAGACCCTCTATCAATATAGAGCAGGCCCTCTATCAATATAGAGCAGGCCCTCTATCAATATAGAGCAGACCCTCTATCAATATAGAGCAGGCCCTCTATCAATATAGAGCAGGCCCTCTATCAATATAGAGCAGACCCTCTATCAATATAGAGCAGACCCTCTATCAATATAGAGCAGGCCCTCTATCAATATAGAGCAGGTCCTCTATCAATATAGAGCAGGCCCTCTATCAATATAGAGCAGGCCCTCTATCAATATAGAGCAGGCCCTCTATCAATATAGAGCAGACCCTCTATCAATATAGAGCAGGCCCTCTATCAATATAGAGCAGGTCCTCTATCAATATAGAGCAGACCCTCTGTCAATATAGAGCAGGCCCTCTATCAATATAGAGCAGGCCCTCTATCAATATAGAGCAGGCCCTCTATCAATATAGAGCAGGCCCTCTATCAATATAGAGCAGGCCCTCTATCAATATAGAGCAGGCCCTCTATCAATATAGAGCAGGCCCTCTATCAATATAGAGCAGACCCTCTATCAATATAGAGCAGGTTCTCTATCAATATAGAGCAGGCCCTCTATCAATATAGAGCAGACCCTCTATCAATATAGAGCAGGCCCTCTATCAATATAGAGCAGGCCCTCTATCAATATAGAGCAGACCCTCTATCAATATAGAGCAGGCCCTCTATCAATATAGAGCAGGCCCTCTATCAATATAGAGCAGACCCTCTATCAATATAGAGCAGGCCCTCTATCAATATAGAGCAGGCCCTCTATCAATATAGAGCAGGCCCTCTATCATTATAGAGCAGACCCTCTATCAATATAGAGCAGACCCTCTATCAATATAGAGCAGACCCTCTATCAATATAGAGCAGGCCCTCTATCAATATAGAGCAGGCCCTCTATCAATATAGAGCAGGCCCTCTATCAATATAGAGCAGGCCCTCTATCAATATAGAGCAGACCCTCTATCAATATAGAGCAGACCCTCTATCAATATAGAGCAGGCCCTCTATCAATATAGAGCAGGTCCTCTATCAATATAGAGCAGGTCCTCTATCAATATAGAGCAGACCCTCTATCAATATAGAGCAGACCCTCTATCAATATAGAGCAGACCCTCTATCAATATAGAGCAGACCCTCTATCAACGGAGGTTGGTTCTACAATCTTATAAAAGTTCAGCCGGAACTATATGTTAATCCATGTACTTAAACGAGTTAAACGTTAATAGAGGCAATGATGTGACTTGTGTTCATTATTTATATGTTCCTGGATTAATTTATCCAGTATATCAGTTACCTGCCAATATGTCCATCATCGCAAGTTTCGGAAATATATTAAATATTTTGCATAACAGAATCACAAGAAGCATATACCCCTAATATATAAAAGTTTAAAGGCATGAATATCACTGTTGTTAACTTGTGTAAGAGAGACACTGAATATGTTCTAAAACAGTTGGAATACATTTAATCAAAACCTTTATCTTAGAACCATGGAATTGTGTTTGGAAGAGAAACATTATAAATCTCAGTATTTTTCTCATTGTTTTAAGAAAATATCGAATAAATCTTATCCAAAACATGACTGATTTCATTGTTTATAATTTGAATGCATTATCAAAGTAGACACTAACATTTTGGCTCACTTTCTTACCATTTTTTAAATAATTCTCCCTTCCATTTTCCTATGTTCGGAAATAGGAAAATTTACTCCTACCATGAACCTAAAGCAATAACATAATTATCTGAAAATGTTCAAGTCTGTTATTTTAGCACAGCATACTAAACGTATGGGGTGATAAAATACACCAAAGCAAATTCACATTCGAATTTAAAGAAATGTAAAATTTCTTTGGCGTTCAGTTTCTGTTGTTTTCTTTGGAAATCGAGCAACGGACTGAGCCATGTGAAGAAACACTACAAACCTAAATCCGCTTGTTTGTTAGACATGGCATGCTACAACATATGTTCACTGTCAGGTTACATAAATACATTTACAGTGTGCTGAACCCATTAACATTAAATGTTAATTTTCAGCAACAGTCAGTACTTCTGGATACAATTACCATAACGTTTGACATGTGACGTAACGTAATACTTTGTTACCTTGAATATGCATGTGTTCTGGCTATCATCAAACTGGTTGTTCCTCTTTTGAATAAATTACAATGATCTGGGTGACTTATATTCGAAGTTTATGCATGAAAAATATCGATGTTTTCAAACCTTTATCAGCCTATTTAGAAACTCCGAATGCGGCCTTTCAAAATCAATTTGAAAAATTAATATCATACTATAGCCTAGGAGGTATAAACATCTCCAACTGTTCTTTATAAAAAAACCCCGTATTTATACGATATTCTTTGATTGTAAAAAAAAATAGCTCGATATCCTTTGATTGTAATTTTTTTTTAGCTCGCTTTACAAGAACATTCTTTGATGGAAGCACTTCCCTCGTTTGAATATTCTTTGTGCGTCAGTCCTTTGAGAGAGCAAATGAAGCCAAACTTGCACAAATCCAGTGAATAGAGGGAGAAACAGCTTTTTGGTGTCTTATTCATGGGAGGCTATAGCTAGAGTTAAATACACTCCAACGATAACGAGATCGATGTATTGGTTGTTGAGAAAATAATCACCTCCCTTCACCATTCTCTCCCTGCAGAGGTAACTCAAGTCAGTTTTTCCACGTAACCATGTTTATGTTTTTCCAAATTCAAATATATTTACAACGGCATCACTGATCGCACATGCAACTTCCAATGCAGTCAATCAGTAATTTCCGTTTGATACCCAACAAGTAGCTAGATGCAACAGAGGTTACGACAGAAACCCTGAACCGAATGTCCTTCATAAGCGATACGTTGTCTTCTTCTTCTACCAAAGTCAAACCAGCATACCAGGGGTTGTCGCGTGTTCGCCATCAAATATATATACCTAGTCTAACTTGCATCTGAATCCCATATCGTTGTTCTCCTACATTCAAATAATTATAAAACAGATATTTAGGATTTTATTTGTACTCATATTCTATTGCAACATTTCAAACTGATAAAGGATAGTTTTACATCGTATATGTCATCATATTGTATTCTTCGAAATGTCATGTCATAGTAACTTCCTTTAAGTACTCTGTCATGACGAAGTCAACATGGTTAAATTGTTAACCACTTACCGTTGACTGTAACATGCGTAATTGTGACAAAATGTGCACTTCAGTTGCTAAATCATTGGTGTTAAAAGTTCTGATATTGCTATTTCGATCCCCAATGTTGATTTTTAAAACGACTTTTATTAAATCAGTTATATTATTATCAGTCCTGATATAGTTCAGAGTTCAAGGCAAAAAAGTGTCATCGAACTCACCCTGCTTCAGCCATAGAAAATACATGCGAAGATAATTTGTAAGAATGTGGTCTTAGGATTTTGTTTCACCACAACGCAAGGTTTCGTAAAAACCTACAAGAATCGACATTTTTTTAAATTCCGGATTTAGTTCGATTTACCTCATTGGCGCAGATTAAACATAGCTAGTACAAAACGCATGAAGATAAGTTACAAGGAGATCATCATAACTCAGGATTTGTTGGAGAAACGTAAGAAGCTGCGGAGAGAGAGAGCATCCTCGATATCTCCAGGATACACCTCTCTACTCATACCCTGGATTCATCTGCAGCTCTACCTGAGGATTTTATGGACTATTTTCTCCTGGTCTTTTATCCAATCAGGTGTCTACTCTTGGTAGTTGAGCAGACTAATGAAGTGGCTTCTATCACAACTCACATCCGCTTTTTTCATAAAGCTTCATTCTTACATTCGTTAATAAAAAATACAATATTTGTGAAATGCTTTGGATTTATTATATATTTCAACTCGTCTTGATGTATTTCATATTAAAAGAAAATGAGGTGTTATCCTTATGTAGCACAAAAACATTATACATTCACTACTTGGTGTGTCAGTGTCCCTTTCACTTTGATACCAGGCATGTGTTTATTTCTCAGTTTCTGACCACCTCATGCTTTTCCCCATTTCTACTTTTATTAATGTGTGGCACTTCAAACATCATCAGTATGTCATTTCCATGTTTTCACTTATCCCCGTCTGCTGTGCTGAAAGTAATTTAACATCAAAGACGTGCCAGTTGTCATGGATACTAATCATGTTTATAAAGAGGGGATAATAAAGGCTTGAGTGTCTCTGTTAGAAGTGTGTGGGTAGAAGATCTGTCCAGACAGTTCTGAGAGGATCTTGTATTGTGTTGAGCCCTCATCAGGGAACTCTTTGTGGACATCCTTGGCTACGTAAGTTTCATAGCATCTTTATGATAACGAGCACATTGTGTAATATCAACAATGAGACGAATATATAATCCTTACCCACAATATAAAACCTAAACGGTGTTTTCCAATATCCTTTGACATCTTAAGCGATATTATTATGCAATGATAAATATATAAATACATTTATGATTGAATTAAATAATTATGATGAGTTGCGGTGAAGATAAAACATTGGTTACCAATCAAGTAACAGGTACAGAGTTTAGTACAAGTGACAACTTTATCCTCATTATTTTTGTGTAATGCTTCTTGGTTTATAACATGTTACTATGTCGCTGCTTCTTGATAGAAACAAGCCCCTTTATCTAATATACGTTAACGATCATTCATGTTTTCCTTAAAGATATATATCAAACACGAGGCTAAATACTGTTCAAAGACTTGTGCATGCATATTGTATTATCTTACGCAAAACAATGTGGCACATTTCAGAAAGTATCGGGGAGATTTTGATTGATGACATGTTGGTGTGATTGAAATATCCCTTATCTAATGTCATCGGGAATTCGAGGGCTCTTATCCATTTTAATTGAAAATGTGTTGCCCCTTAGCACTCCAAAACGCAATAATTAACCATTGAAATTAAAAAGTGATCACAATATATTGGCAATTAGCGTGTCGATTTTTTGTGAGAGTATATTCAACTAACGTAATAATCATACTAATTGATGTGAGATCTATTAAAACTCAGAATTAACACGATTTAAAGTTGAGAAGTCCTTATTCACAATTGATCACCAATAGGATTGCAGATTGAACTTCAAGAATTTGATACACATAACATGATCAAGACAGCAATACATCATACAAATCATTCTTTATCTTTAAACGTTAGAATATAATCATACTGTGTTTTAAAATCAGATACATGTAGCGGAATTATATTAGCTGTAAATTTGATTTAAAGTCAAACAAGCAAAAAATAAAGCAACATTCACGAGGTCATTTTTCCATTCCAAGATTAGGTCTCACCGTTGACAGTAACTAAAAAACTATTTACATGCAATAAATCAGCTTATTCCTATAAAGTCAATCTTACGAAGTAAATGTTCTTTTCCACGAAAACATAATTGAATTAAATGTTCTTTATTTCAACTTTAAAAAGGAATTAAATAAGTTATCTCTTTTGCTAACCACGTGGGTAAAAAATTAGAAACTTTAAATTTCCCTTAAAACATCATTGTCAGTTCTCTTAGTTCGTCATTTGTAATATAAACTAATAATTGATATATACATAGGACCTACAACTAACTAAATGATAGAATCAAATAATGAGACAACTTAAATGCTTACATTTCCGAAAACTTTTATGTATTAAAATGCATATCTGTATGTTTAAATTTTTTAATTACAGTATCATGTTGTAGGAGGAGGTATTAAAGTAGTTTACTGGATTGTAACATGGCATCCGTGTGGATTTGATATGGATTTAACTGACAGGAAACTGCCTATCCTGGACAAAATATCAAATTCGATGAAGGAACACTTCTCACATTTATTTTTTGGAAGGATGTTTGACAAGTTCGTTCTTGCAACATGTGACTTCTAAGAGCTTTATCAATTATACAATACTCACATGTAAGTGTATTTATTAGGCCTTCCCTGACCATACATTGTACACTCATTGACATTCAACTTTGTTTAAGCAGTGAGAACAAATTGCGCTATCATATGATATATTTTCATCAGAAGCAACATATTTGAAATATCTTGCACATATTTCAAATCCCTCATCGTCCCAAAAGTAACCTCACATCTGATACTTCAAATAAGATTTGATTCAAAGATTCGCCCAGAGCGGTTAAGAGTAATTATAGCGAACATAGAAGCATCAAACTAAAGCCATAGAGAATGATTATATTTCTCTAGTGAAAAACGTTCATGGATAGATGTTGTTTCCTTTTAATTACATTATGTGATGGCCTCTCCAAATACATTTTTTATTAGATTCTGAGAAAAGCTTATCTGCAACGAGGATGTTATTACAGCTAATAAAAAAGGATATTCAAATGAGTTAGAAAGGGATTTCAGAAGAAAATACTAGTGAAAGGTTAACAAGCGCCTATACTCTAAAGGGGCAGTAGCACGATTTTTTCGCTCAAATTAATCGATGAAATGTATTTGACAAATTGTCACCAATAGTAAAACACCCTTCTTTTTAAAAAAAGAGGGAATAGTTTTTGTAATTCGAAATGATAAAATATGTTCACATTAAAATGGCCACCATGCCATTAGTGCTTTATACGCAACACAATTATTATCACTACGGATAATTGGTTTGTGTAATAAAATGTTTTACACTCTAAAGTAATTATAAATGACTAATATTATAAATGGGGAATTTGACGAAATAAAATTTTCCAAAAAATGTGCTACAGCCCCTTTAAAAGATTATTGCCCATAAGATTATTACTGAATCTACCTGAATTTTTACCCTTTTTTATGAATGGATGACTGTGTTTCTCCTTTCTTCGGCTCAAGGAATGCTCACACTGCAAACAGTTTATATGAAATTCTTTGAGTAGGGTCAACTAAATATGTCTATTAATTGTGTTGCCATTAGGCTGTAGGTCTTCATGCTTACAAGATACGATTTGAAGTCAGGTTTTCCCAAAAGGTTTGAAATCTTGATAATGATCTGACAACGTAAATGTACGCCTCATATAGATAAAAGCCTTACATTGATAACTGCAGCTGTCGAGAAGACAAGAGTTCCTTCATATGGTCGATGAGAATATACTTCTTACAAGATAGAAGTAGGCAAAAACAAAAATAGGCAAACTATTACAGCAAGGGAATTTTGAGAGAAATATGACCTGCTTGTAACAGAGATTATGTTTGTAGAAATAACTTGAGTAATTTATGTACACGTGGTTAGAGAATATATTGTTGAAATGGCTATGTATATTCCCATAAATGCCATCAGTAATTTAATATGTAATCAGTTATATTTAACTTACAAAAATAATGTTTTATAATTTGTTGTTATATTTTCATTAATTCGTACTCAAACTTCATTACCAACCAACATGTGTCGCCAACTCAGGTGTGTACTTTCTTTTGTACTTCAGTTTATTAGTACATGTGAGTATGTAATATAACTGAGATTTCACAATTTCAATTGAATTCTGGAGTCAATATGGAGACATACGATTCCGAAAACATGTTCCCTTTGAATCAGTACAAGGACAAGATCCGAACACGTTTACTCTCTTCATTAATCTTCAGAAAGTTTGAATGGTGTTTTTACCAAACTCTCCATTGCTTATACAAAGTCGTGCTTATCTTTCATCTTTGATGTCAAACGATTAAATTGAAATAGATTACTTTCATACCTGATGCAATAAATAATTCAGTATTAAACGCTGATAAAACATCATGATAATTATAATAAAGCTTTATCTTATTAATCTTTGATGCACATGGAATCCGTATTATACCACTTTCACCGTCTGACCTGATTAAACAAATAATTCAGTATTAGGTAAATACATTATGAGTGAATGAGTGAGTTGGGGTTTAACGCCGCTTTCAAGAGTGTTTCACTTATATCGTGGCTGCTAGTGTTATGGCACTGTGAAAGCCCGCAGCGCCATGTAGCTATGCACTGCGGTGAAACCTGCGAGCAGCGGCTGGAACTAGCGAACCATTGGTGGTACTACTCTATATTTCAGTGTAGCATTGCACCAAAACCTTACTGCGTGTAGAACAGTTCTCTACTACAGACAACGTTACCTCTTGATCCGAACGCGCCAACCACGCCGCTATCCCGCCCCCTAAATACATTATGGCTAATCGTTTAAGCAATCAGAAGGTACACTGGTAACCTTGATACTTTGATCAGTTTTGCGTATTTTTCATAGTTCGAGACATGTAAAAATCATCGAATTTATTCAGCTTCCCCGAGAAAGTACGTAGCAGAGTGGTCTGATTTTGTTCAAACACAACGCAAGATTTCGTTTTGTATAAAAGCCTACACGATTTTTAAAAATTCGACTATTTTTTTTTAGTCCGAATTTGTCTCAGTTTATCACCTTGGCGAAGAAAGCATAGACATAACTAGTACAAAGTTAGTGAAGGTAAGTCTTTGTGAGAAAGTGGTCTTTGGATTTTGTTAAAACGCAGCGCAAGGTTTGGTGCAAGGTTAGTGCAGGTAGGTTGGAATGAGATGATCATAACCCAGGATTTGACGGAGAAAACTAGGTAGTTGCTGAGAGAACATCCTGGATATCTCCAGGTATATATATACGTCTCTACACGAACCCTGGATTCACTCTACCTGAGGATATTATTAACTATTACTCCTGGTCTGTTATCCAATCAGGTGTCTACTCTTGGAAGTTGAGTGGACCAATGAAGAGGCTTCTATCATAACTCATTTCTACTTTTTCAGTACAGCTTGATTTTCACATTCATTGATAAAAACAAACTACTTGTGATACGTGTATGATAGTCTTGATGTATTTCATAGTTACGGTGTTATTCTTTATGTAGAGCACAAACATTATACATTCTTTCCTTGCCGTGTCAATGTGTTCATTTCCAAGTTTCTGACGACTTATAATTAGCTCATGCTGTTTCCTATTTTTACTTTCATGATGTGTGGCACTCCAACAATCATCAGTATGTCATCTAAGTATTTTCACTTATCCCTGTCTGCTTGAGCTAAAGGTAATTAAACATCGAAGACGTTATGAGATGTCATGGATACTAATCATGTTTATATAAAGAGGAGATAATGAGAGCTGGTGTACCTTTGTGTAGAAGTGTGTGGGTAGAAGATCGGTCCAGACAGTTCTTAGACAGAGGATTTTGAATTGTGTTGATCCCTCATCAGGGATTACTTTCTGGACAACCCCCGGCTATTTAAGTACCATAGCATCTTTATAGTAACGAGCACATCCAGATAGGATATAACCTGAAATATGTTCTAAAATATGGTTACACATCTCAAGAGATTTTATTCTTAAATGATAAATAAATATATAAATGTACGTGTGAATTAAATAATTAGACTTGACAACGTTCTCATGGTTTTGAAATGTTTGTCGATATTTATTTTTGTTATATTACTATGTTGCTGATTCGTGAGAAAAACAAGCCATTGTACGTCCCTTATCTAATACATTATGCAATGATTTATGATTTCCTGAAAGTAATATATAAAAAAACAAAGCCAAATCCTGTTCAAGGCCTTACATATGCATGATGTATAATTTTACATTTATTAAATACCAATGTTATTGCGCGTATATATGGTATTTCAGCCTAGACCATATGATCCGACAACTGGGCCAATATGAGTCTGAGCATGCGCAGTTGCATATTTGGTGAAAGCTTGAAGCTCTACTTCACAACTTTGACCCATGATATCTTTTCACCAATCTTGCTTAAAATCATTATTTTAATATAAAAGAGATGTTTAGTGTTGTGCAAATAGAATGAAAATAGGTTAATTAATAAAAAAAATTCCAGTTCCTCGGTATGTTGTTTTAGCCATCGATTTGCTTGGGCTAATACAACAGATCTCGTTGTAACCAATACAGAAATACTTAATTTATGACAATTTAACCTATTTTAATTCTATTTGCATCATAAGAACAGTGCGGCACATTCAAGAAAGTATCAGGAAGAATGTGATCGATGACACATGGTGTACTTTAGTTATCAATTATCTAATGTCATCGGGGACTGTTGCCTTCTGATCCATTTGAATTTAAAATAAACCACAAATGAGCAGTCCAATACACAATGATTTGTTTAAAATATTTAAATGTGATTACATTATATTGGCAATTTGCGTATCATTTGAGTACACTCAGCAAAAATAATAAGCAGATTAATGGATGTTAAATCCTATCAAAACTCAAAATTAAAAAGACAATTTCAGTATTCCTTATTTCACGACAGATCACCAATTGAGTTTCAGATTTGATCTTCAAAAATAAGTTACACATACAGTGATCAAGATAGCAATGCATCATACAAATCAATGCAAAACTCATTATTTTCACCTGTTAAGAGATAAACATAACGTGTTTTTAAACTAGCTGCATATCATGGAATTGTAAAGGTTTAATTTAAGGTCGAACGTGTAGAAAAGAAAGCAACATTCATGATGTCATTTGTTTCATTCCAAAAATCAAGTCTCATCGATGACATTAACTACATGTACATATATAAAACTATTTTCACGAAAATAATCAGCTCATTCCAATAAAGCCAATCTTACAACATGAATGTTCTTTTCCATTGAGAAAAAAATAATTGACTTAAATGCCTTCTTTTTCAACATTAGGAGAGAATTAAATCAGCTACCTCGTTTGTTAAACACATTTACATGGGTACAAACTCCTGACAATTATAAACTTTAAATTTGACTCACCTCATTGTCATATTCTCTTAGTTCGTCATTCATGATATAACCTAAAAAATTACAAACATATAGGATGTACAACTAGCATTTTAAATGGTCAATAGTGAAACACTAATTACCAAACGTAATCAGTGCCATGGATGAATATCGTGAAATAGTATTGGATGACAGCTTTCAAGCACCCATTGCATGTCCAGTACAAAACTAAAGGGACATAATAACAAGATTATCTTTTTGTTAAAACATAATTCTAATCGATATTACAGTTATTCTAAGACGCCCTGAAGTTTAAATTGCCGATTCTTCAAAACCCCAAAATCTTACAAAACTGACTTTTCTTTCAAGAAATTAATGAGAACGTTAGGAAACAGCAATTTGGTAGAAAGAAGCAGTATTTTTTTCAGCTACAAAATCAGACATGTATGATTAAATCTCATTTCTCTTTTCATGGAAAGGTCAGACTGATAAGGAGACAGAGCTCCTCCACCGTCACACTAAGAACTGGGATGTAGAAGAGGAGGAGGTATTACGGGAGTTTACTGGATTGTAGCATGGTATCGGTATGAATGTACCATGGATTTAGCTGACAGGATACTTCCCATCCTGGACAAGATATCAAATTTAACGAAGTGAAACTTTTCATTTTACCCTTTGGAAGGATGTTCGACAATTAAATTCATGAAACCTGATACAGATATATCAATTACGATAACAGCACTCGTATTTAAGTGTATGTTCTTTATCAATGCA
Source organism: Gibbula magus (assembly GCA_936450465.1). Lineage (NCBI taxonomy): Eukaryota > Metazoa > Mollusca > Gastropoda > Trochida > Trochidae > Gibbula > Gibbula magus. The sequence goes on along the minus strand of OW388295.1, from coordinate 4,034,748 downwards.
TTACCTGACCTACAATTAATAACTATTTGCATAGTGAGACCAACATTTGCTATGTTATGATATTTACCTTTTATCAAAAGCAACATATTGGTAATCTCTGGCACATATTTCTAATCCCTCACCCTTCCAAAATAAACCCTACATCTAATACTTAAAAAACAATTTGCTTAACAAATTGGCCCCGAACTGTTAGGACTAATTGTAACGTACACAGAAGAATCAAGATAAAGCCATTGAGAAGTATTATACTACTCTATTGAATAACTGTCCAATCTGGTCTCCTTTTAATTTCATCACGTGATGGTTCCTCCAAGTACATGTAAGATTTGGGAAAAAACGTTTCAACCAAGAGGATTTTATTAAAACTAAATCAATGTAAATCACCGGTTAGCCCTTTCCAATATGTCAATTTCATCCACGACTCTTGATGAAATTAACCCGGTATTTGAGAAAAGTTATTTACAATTCTCCATATATTGCCTTGGCTCATTCTCAAACTTCATTGCAATCATGACATAAACTTGTAACCTTGACTTATCTGTAAATCACGAAGGCAAAATATAAATAGTAAGCTGCACGCACTGGACCTGACTACTACATCAGCATGTTCTGTTCGTTTCCCTGTTGCACTTTCATTCGATTTTTCATATCAATGATGTATCACCAAGTCCCAGTTCTTAATTGTTATTTTGTTGATTGATTTGTCAATACATGTATAATTCAAGTAGAGTATCAAATCTGTCATAGGCAAGGTTATTGAATAGACAAAATATCCATGTAGAATTCGTCCTAAAAATATCTTTAAAGTTTTCCTGGCTTCTGTTGACATTAAAAGGATGCGTTGCTTCATTTGGTTAATACGTTCTTAGTTCCAACAAATCTGAAAAGATTCATCAAATCAATCGACATGGAGTTATGAAGGATGTGTTGGAAAACAATTACCAATTGACAGTTACTTAGTTAAACTTGTCCTGCCCAGGTAAGTCATCAATTATTAACATACATGTAGATCTACAGATGGGCTTCAAGCAATGATAAGCAGAGATAATATGCACCTGTCCGGAGAAATTGGTTGAAGCCAATGACAAAATGACTATTCGAACGGGCAACCTATTGACATGTTGTTAAGAGCATGGTTAACTTGCACATTGTCTTTTTAGACAGGATGTTCACTTACTGTCATTTTCGTCTGAGAGAATTACCGCACCTAAAACGTGTGAGCGACGTTGTATCTACTTTTCGCATTTCCCAGTGTTCAGAGTAAAATAGAGTAGATGGACTTTTAAAGAAAATAATTAGCTCATTTTAAAGCAGAGAGACTGATTAATCAAAGGAGGTTGAATCGAACATGCAGTTCAAGGTCAAGTAGAAGTCTTGAATATCTAAGAATTGTCGCGGCAGTCCTAGTTAATAATATAACTGTTGAGCCTTTGACGAGATGATAATGATGATGATAATGATAAAGAGGGAGTTGATACTTAATATGTGAGCAATCTGTGATGGCAAAAATATCATATCATGATATATTATTAAAACTCACAAGAACATTAATGTCGGTCGATACAAGTCCTATTTCGACCGTCCCAAATTCATCCCTTTCGAACAAAATCTGGTTCCATCAAATGTTGATGAATACTTGAAAACTATATATCATGCAACCCTATTTATAAAAAAAGGCAAAAATGCCACAACAAACATTCATGCTGCAGGATAATGCCTTGGTAAATCTTATTAGAATGCTGGAGGTAGTTTGATAAATATGAAATGAGTTGCAACACTTTTCAAAGAAATATTTCCATTAGAATTGTTTAAATGAAAATGTTTATGACTTCCACGGATCAGATTAGGAATGTAATTATAATACAATCATGGCTTAGTTTCAAATTCTACTTTGTTTGGAATTAAGGTTTAATGAATCTTGATCTTGGAAATATTTAATGCCTTTATTGAAGTTAACTTTAATGAAATGTTGAGTTAGGTAACATGTTAACGTTGAAAGAGCAACAGTCTTTAATGAAATGTTGACTTTGGAAATATTTATTGACTCAAATTAAATGATATATTGACATGAAAGAATATATTTAGTTTGGGGAAATGTTAGCATTGAACAACATATTTAAAAGAAAACTTTTGATGACATGTTAATTTTCATAAATATATGACTTTGTTGAAATGTTGACTGAACAAAATATGATTTTTTGTTGACTTCGGAACATATTTAATAAAATTAGTCATAGTATAACTTGAATTACATATATGTCGGATTGCATTATTGATATGCTTCCCTTTTAAAGTATCTATCTATTACAGACAATTAGTTGTTATCACAGTTGATTGCATGTTCATTACTGTTCATGAGGATCCAAATGAAATTAGCGAGAGTAAATGTAAATATAAACAATTTTGGTTGGTTACATTGGTCATTGATATCCTTGTCTGTCAGTTTGTAGAATTATGTGTCAAATTAATACAGTATTTGACAGGTAGTTATGAGTTTTTATTACTCAACCGTGGTGAGATCACTCATTAGATAACAGTGAGTTGGTTACACACATGTGTGATACCACTGCGTGCTGCCGTAACGTCATGATCGGCGTGTGACGTCATAGTCGTTTTTGGTTGACGTCACAATGTTAGCCGCGCGACTGCAATAGCGGGTGACCTATTTCCAAGTAAGCGTCACTAAAAACGATTTTCTTGCAATTCAGCGCTATTTACATCATTGACTAATAAATAAAATACTAAACTCAGTCCCGTTTGATAACATGTTTATAAAACTCGTGAATGGCGTCGGTATTTAACTAGATTTCGCTTGTAAAATACCAAACCATCCACTTGTTTCATAAACATGTTATCAAACGGGACATCGTTTAGTATTCTATATTTAAAACCCAAAATGAAAGACCCTAGTTAAAGCGTGAGTCGGCAGTTCATGGGTTGTATAAGTGTACTGTTAGAGAGCACGAAAGTACACTCAATTATTGAAGGTATTGCGTGCAGTGAAATGATTCATTTCAAGTAGACAAGATTCTACATTCTTGAATCAAGAAATGTTTCGAGCATTTCAGTGATATATATTAAAGAGATGAAGTCTTCTGACGGTCGGGATGAAAGGAACATAAATGATATCAATCATTATAAATGATTTCTTTTCGAAACATGTTCATGTTTGCTACCTTTGACAGATGAGCATTATGTCACTTTTTGGTGTAGACTCGGCAAACCACCATCGTATAAAATGGTAAGTTGCGAATCGTTTAGAAGTTAGAATATAGACAAATGTTATGGATGAAAACTGTTCTTTATTGTAAGTTGAGCTGTTTCTTCGTTTGTCTTTCCTCGAGAGAATTGTGACTAGTAAGATACATCCGTAAATATATGGGCATGATAGCGCAGTAGTTAGGGTGTTGGCTTCGGATCAAATGTTCTGCGGTTCGAAGCCCGTCAACGGCACGTAAACATTGTCTTCTTTATAGAACTGTTATATACACTAACTTTCAACGCAGTAACATCAATTATGGTTCGCAAGTTGCGGTCGATGTTCCTGACCGCAATGCATACCAATAGATATGTTGATTGCGTTCCCCTTGCAATACGACTAGCAGCCATGATGTAAGTGAAATACTTTTGAAACCCCAAATCACTTTACCTCACCTTCATGATGTATATAGAATTTGAGGAAAGGAGTGATATGTATATACCGTATATTTGGTAGACTTGCACTTAGTCGAACTAAAACTTTACTGTCATTATTTAAAGTAAACGTTCATGTTATTTTTTTCTAAACGCAAACCATATCGGTAACAGTTTGAGTTTCGTTACCAATTTTGTTGTGTTGAATAGAATCAATGTTACTGGTTATATGCATCGCATGTCTCACCTGGCCCTAACAATTCTTTAATTTAAACATATCGATATGAAATAAATGGTCACATTTGGGAATTATGTTTCTTAGAGAATATAGGAAAAGGAACCATGGACATTTTTGTCAGACAACTGATTGAAAATTAATTGAGGAAGATATGACTTTACAGCAGATGTGTAAGTATATCCGAAATAATCACACTATTCACATTTAAATCCCCAGTCTTTGATAATTACAGGACTTGTTATGTACAGAAAAATTAAATGAGGAAGATATTTCTTTACAGTCATTAAGTATATCCGAAATAATCAGATTGTTTCACATTTAAATCTCCCAGTATTTCAGAGTTACAAGACTAATTCTGAACTGAATTTGAAAAATGACGTGGGTATTAAATCCGACTCGCATTAGAGTCTGGTAAGTTGGATGCATTTTCATATTTCTTGATCTGAGTTAAGGTCATGTCATGAGAAATAATCAACCTTTTAGTATTTCGATGTTTCATCATTACATTTCATGATTACGATTTGTTCAACAATATATTGTCAGTAATTGCATAACAGGTCCGAATTGCATGTCCGAAAAAGGCGTTCTACTCCATTATGTATCTGAATGTTGTAAGCTTTAAAATGATTACCGATTTTGTCTGGCAGGCCAAGAAACTATTTACAAGACAGCATGTTATTGGTTGTGTTGAAGAGGGTTTACACGGATATTGCGTTCTCAACAAGCGAGGATACCTTTTTTTATTAGGAGTTCAAGTGCTTCCAACCCTGACCTTTCAGTTGTAGCTAGGGTGATGACATGATGAAGCTGAATATTATACCGAAAGTAATCACACAAAATGCGACTTATAATATGATAAATAGAGTGATTTTTCGTCTAGCTTTGAAATCCTAGGTGCAAGGAAAATAACACTCATTAGGCAAACCGCGAGAGAACACTTAACTATCTATGCCTTGTGATATTGCGTGATTTTGTAACATGATAAAATTACGAAATCCTAGATGATAATGCACGAAATCATATGAATCCATCCCTCCTTCCCCAAAGCCAAGCAGCAAAATTATTAGCATAAAAGCAATAGCTTGCTATTTGAAAACAAATGTTTTACATATTCTTTGATGCCATATGCTAATGTTTTCCCAGAGGTATGATGGCTAAATTGTCACAACATGTGCTGGTACAATTGTATCTGGTGATAGGTGCCTGATGATTAGAATCCCGACAGTATCTCTTTCTGACATATACATACAATCTAACAATTAATTGACTCTGATATAACATAAATCTAAAGGTTTTGTCGAAATGTGAATTTGTTTTGAATTGGTGAAACAAATTAAAATGGACTGTATGATATGATAGGAGAAAACATATGAAATAGTTTCTCTATTTCATCAGCTCGATGTGATAAGTACACATAAACAAAGGAACTTGTTCTTTATGAAAGAATGTAGTGCCATTTTTTTCTTTGTGTTTTCATGGATTTACATCAACGCAGAAATTGTATTGTCTCCTTGGAAATTTATTTTAAAACCGTGTCATTAGTTGGCAATGAGTTTGTACTTTCAGGGGGATAACAATGGATTACATAACACATTTCTGATTTCACAATGATAGAGTCAATGTATGGTAATAACAGGTTGCTTAGCAACCAATCCCCGAATGCTCTTACAAATATGTGGCCATGACGTATACATGTGTGTCATTTTGGTCGACCACAGCTTGTGTGTAATTGGCTAAATTGGAAACACGTTCATGGCCTAGATCATAATAGATGTCATAATATTTGATAAAATACTGTCAATATAGAATTTGTCAAGTATTTTATCAGAAAAATTTGTGTTGAAATAGTTTTCTTTTAATTTAGTTCAGTTACTTCAAGACGAAATAATCATAGTTAAACAATCAATCGATGATAATTGAAAGTGATCACTTCCTCAATTCTTTGAAACTTTATCAAACTAACACAGGCTGCAATGCAACTCAAAGTGGTGTTTAATACCGAAATGTACTTGTTGGCATAAACATATAGTCAATTCATATATGTTTGAGAAATAATAAGTATGCAGTGTTTGTACACTTAACTTGCAACCGATCGTCTACATTGTGCCTTATAAAACAATATTCAATCTTAGGGAAACATTTACATCAATTGATATGTTATCTCGAAGATTTTCGACGATCTTTGATTGAGTACTGTGCTTTACAATCAGATACATGTAGCGGAATTATAATAGCTCTAACTTTGATTTAAAGTCAAACAAGAAGAAAATAAAGCAACATTCATGAGGTCATATTTCCATTCCAAAGATTAAGTCTAACCATTGACAGTAACTATAAAACTATTTTCAAGCAATAAATCAGCCTATTCCTATAAAGCCAATCTTACCAAGTGAATGTTCTTTTCCACAAAAACATAATTGAATTAAATGTTCTTTACTTCAACATTAAAAAGGAATTAAATAAGTTATCTCTTTGTTAACCACGTGGGTAAAATCTCCTAACAAGTAGAAACTTTAATGTGTTTAAATGTATATCTGTATTTTAAAAAGATGTATTACACTATCATGTTGTAGGAGGAGGTATTAAAGTAGCATTGGCTTGTAACATTGTGTCGCTATCGATTCAATATGGATTTATCTGACAGGAAACTGCCTATCCTGGACAAAATATCAAATTCGATGAGGGAACATTTTTCACATTTACCCTTTGGAAGGATGTTTGACAAGTTCGTTCTTGTAACATGTTCATCTAAGAGCTTTATCAATTATAAAATACTCGTATGTAAGTGTATTTTATAGGCTTTCCCTGACCATACATTGTACACTCATTGAAATTCAATTATGTTTCCATAGTGAGAACAACATCATATGATATATTTTCATCAAAAGCAACATATTTGAAATATCTGGCACATATTTGGAATCCCTCACCGTCCCAAAAGAAACCTCACATCTGATACTTCAAATAAGATTTGATTCAAAGATTGCCCGAGAGCTGTTAAGACGTATTATAGCGAACACAGAAGCATCAAACTAAAGCCATAGAGAATGATTATATAACTCTAGAGAAAAACGTTCATGGATAGATGTGGTTTCCTTTTAATTACATTATGTGATGGCTTCTCCAAATACATATATATTATATTTTGCGAAAACTTATCTACCACGAGGATTTTGTTACAACTATTAAAAGAATATTCAACTGAGGTTTAAAGGGATTTCAGAAGAAAATACTGGTGAAAGGTTTATAAGCGCCTATACTTTAAAGGGGCAGTAGCACGATTTTTTCGCTCAAATGAATTGATGAAATGTATTTGAAAAATTATGTCACTAATAATAAAACACCCTTCTCTCTTCGGAAAATCAAGTTTTAAAAAAAAGTGTTCATGGTTAGGTAAAGCCATGGGAATAGTTTTTGTAATTCGAAATAATAAAATGTGTTCACATAAAAATGGGCACCATGAACGTTTTATATGCAACACCACTATTATCACTACGGATAATTGGTTTGTGTAATAAAATGTTTTACCCTCTAAAGCAAATGTAAATGACATAAACTATTATTATAAATGGGAAATTTGACGAAATGAAATTTGCAAAAAAACGTGCTACAGCCCCTTTAAAAGATTATTGCCCTGATGATCATTACTGAATCTGCCATAATGTTTACCGTTTTTTAGGAATGGATGACTATGTTTCTTCTAGCTTCGGCTCAAGGAAGTTATTATTTGAGTAGGGTCAACTAAATATATTAATTGTGTTGCCATAAGGCTGTAGGTCTTCATACTTACAAGATCGATTTCAAGTCAGGGTTTGAAGGTTTGAAATCTTGATAATGATCTGACAACGTACAGGTACGCCTCATATAGATAAAAGCCTTACATTGATAACTGCAGATGTCGAGAAGACAAGAGCTCATTTATATGGTCGATAGGAATATACTTCTTATAAGATAGAAGTCAGTCGGAGATGGAAGAAGAATGTTGATTTGATAGAAAAAGAATAGGCAAACTATTACGGCTAGGGAATTTTGAGAGAAAAATTACCTGCTTGTAACAGAGATTATGTAGAAATAACTTGAGTAATCTATGTGCACGTGGTAAGAGAATATATTGTTGAAAGGGCTTTACATATTCCCATAAATTCCATCATTAATTTAATATGTATTCAGTTGCCCTTAAGATTATTATTGAATCTGCTATAATTTTAACCGTTTTTATGAAATAAATGTCATCATTAATTTAATAGGTATTCAGTTATATTTAACTTACAAAAATCATTTATTATTATTTCTTGTTATATTTTTTCGTACTGTAACTTCATTACCAATAAAAACTTCTAGCCAACTCAGGTGTGTACTTTCTTTTGTACTTCAGTTTATTACTACATATGAGGATGTAACTGAGTTTTTACAATTTCAAATAATTGAATTCTGGAGTCAATATGGAGACATACGATTCCGAAAACATTTCCCCTTTGATTCAGTACAGCGACAAGATCCGAACACGTTTACTGTCTTCATTACTCCTCAGAAAGTTTGAATGGTGTTTTACCGAACTCTCCATTGCTTATCCAAAGTCATGTTTATTTAAATTAAATTTAAATTGATTACTTTCTGACCTGATGCAATAAATAATTCAGTATTAAACGCTGAAAAAACATCATGTTAATTATCATTAAGCTTTATCTTATTAATATTTGATGCACATGGAATCCATATTACAACTTTCACTGTCTGAACTGATTAAACAAATAATTCAGTATTATGGTTAATCGTTTAATCAATCATCAGGTACATTGGTAACCTTGATACTTTGATAATTTTTGCGTATTTTTCAGAGTTCAAGGCATGTAAAAGTCATCGAATTTATTCAACTTCCCCGAGAAATTAAAGTACTTAAGAGAGTGGTCTGGTTTTGTTTGAACACCACGCACGATTTCGTTTTGTATAAAAGCCTACACGATTTTTAAGAATTTGGCTATGTTTTTAATTCCGATTTTATCTCGGTTTATCTCATTGGCGAGGATAACACATAACTAGTACAAAGCTAGTGAAGGTAAGTCTTTGTGAGAAAGTGGTCTTAGGATTTTGATCAAACACAATGTTAGTGCAGGTAGGTTGCAAGGAGATGATCATAACCAAGGATTTGACGGAGAAAACCAGGTAGTATACGTCTCTACTCATACCCTGGATTCACTCTACCTTAGGATATTATGAACAATTTCTCTTGGTATTTTATCCAATCAGGTGTCTACTCTTGGAAGTTGAGGTGACCAATGAAGAGGCTTCTATCATAACTCATTTCTACTTTTTCAGTACAGCTTGAATTGATTCTCAGGTTCATTGATTAAAACAAACTACTTGTGATATGTGTATGATAGTCTTGATGTATTTCATATAAAACGTGTTACGGTGTTATTCTTTATGTGGAGCACAAACATAATACACTCTTTCCTTGCCGTGTCAACGTGTTCATTTCCCAGTTTCTGACGACTTATAATTAGCTCATGCTGTTTCCCATTTTTACGTTCATTAATCTCATCTCAGTATTTTCACTAATTCCTGTCTGCTTGAGCTAAAGCTAATTAAACATCGAAGACGTTATGAGTTGTCATGGATACTAATCATGTTTATATAAAGAGGAGATAATGAGAGCTGGTGTACCTTTGTGTAGAAGTGTGTGGGTAGAAGATCGGTCCAGACAGTTCTTAGACAGAGGATTTTGAATTGTGTTGATCCCTCATCAGGGATTACTTTCTGGACAACCCCCGGCTATTTAAGTACCATAGCATCTTTATAGTAACGAGCACATAGTGTTATTTCAACAGAAAGATGAACATATAATCCTTACCCACCTGATTAATTATAACCTGAAATATGTTCTACAATATGCTTACACATCTCAAGAGATTTTATTCTTAAATGATAAATAAATATATAAATGTACGTATGAATTAAATAATTAGACTTGACAACGTTCTCATTGTTTTGAAATGTTTGTCGATATTTATTTTTGTAATATTACTATGTTGCTGATTCGTGAGAAAAACAAGCCATTGTACGTCCCTTATCTAATACATTATGCAATGATTTTTGATTTCCTGAAAGTAATATATAAAAAACAAAGCCAAATCCTGTTCAAGGCCTTACATATGCATGATGTATTATTTTACATTTATTAACCACCAATGTTATTGCGCGTATATACGGTATTTCAGCCAAGACCATATGATCCGACAACTGGGCCAATACGGGAAAACTGGGCCTATACAGGGAAAACAGGGCCAATACGAGACAAACTGGGCCAATATGAGACAAACTGGGCCAATACGAGACAACCTGGGCCAATATGAGACAAACAGGGCCAATATGAGTCTGAGCATGCGCAGTTGCACATTTGGTGAAAGCTTGAAGCTCTACTTCACAACTTTGACCCATGATATCTTTTCACCAATCTTGCTTAAAATCATTATTTTAATATAAAAGAGATGTTTAGTGTTGTGCAAATAGAATGAAAATAGGTTAGTTAATAAAATTGTTCCAGTTCCTCGGTCTGTTGTATTAGCCATCGATTTGCTTGGGCTAATACAACAGATCTCGTTGTAACCAATACAGAAATACTTAATTTATGACAATTTAACCTATTTTAATTCTATTTGCATCATAAGAACAGTGCGGCACATTCAAGAAAGTAACAGGAAGAATGTGATCGATGACACATGGTGTACTTTTGTCATCAATTATCTAATGTCATCGGGGACTGTTGCCTTCTGATCCATTTGAATTTAAAATAAATCGTAAATGAGCAGTCCAATACACAATGATTTGTTTAAAATATTTAAATGTCATTACATTATATTGGCAATTTGCGTGTCATTTGAGTACACTCAGCACAAATAATTAGCAGATTAATGGATGTTAAATCCTATCAAAACTCAAAATTAAAAAGACAATTTCAGTATTCCTTATTTCACACGAGATCACCAATGGAGTTTCAGATTTGATCTTCAAAAATAAGTTACACATACAGTGATCAATATAGCAATGCATCATACAAATCAATGCAAAATCTTTATTTTCACAAGTTAATAAATAAAAACAACATGTGTTAAAAACTGCTAAATAGAACGGAATTATAATGGTTTAATCTAATGTCGAACATGTCGAAAAGAAAGCAACATTCATGATGTCATTTGTTTCATTCCAAAGATCAAGTCTCATCGATGACATTAACTACATGTACATATATAAAACTATTTTCACGAAAAAAATCAGCACATTCCAATAAAGCCAATCTTACAAGATGAATGTTCTTTTCCATTGAGACACTTTTTTTTTTACTTAAATGCCTTCTTTTTCAACATTAGGAGAGAATTAAATCAGCTACCTCGTTTGTTAAACACATTTACATGGGTACAAACTCCTGACAATTATAAACTTTAAATTTGACTCACCTCATTGTCATATTCTCTTAGTTCGTCATTCATGATATAACCTAAAAATTTACAAACATATAGGATGTACAACTAGCATTTTAAATGGTCAATAGTGAAACACTAATTACCAAACGCAATCAGTGCCATGGATGAATATCGTGAAATAGTATTGGATCACAGCTTTCAAGCACCCATTGCATGTCCAGTACAAAACTAAAGGGACATAATAACAAGATTATCTTTTTGTTAAAACATAATTCTAATCGATATTACAGTTATTCTAAGACGCCCTGAAGTTTAAATTGCCGATTCTTCAAAACCCCAAAATCTTACAAAACTGACTTTTCTTTCAAGAAATTAATGAGAACGTTAGGAAACAGCAATTTGGTAGAAAGAAGCAGTAATTTGTTCAGCTACAAAATCAGACATGTATGATTAAATCTCATTTCTCTTTTCATGGAAAGGTCAGACTGATAAGGAGACAGAGCTCCTCCAGCGTCACACTAAGAACTGGGATGTAGAAAAGGAGGAGGTATTACGGGAGTTTACTGGATTGTAGCATGGTATCGGTATGAATTTACCATGGATTTAGCTGACAGGAAACTTCCCATCCTGGACAAGATATCAAATTTGATGAAGGGTAACTTTTCATTTACCCTTTGGAAGGATGTTCGACAATTATATTCTTGAAACCTGATACAGATATGTCAATTACGATAACAGCACTCGTATTTAAGTGTATGTTCTTTATCAATGCATTACCTGACCTACAATTACTAACTATTTGCATAGTGAGACCAACATTTGCTATGATATGATATTAATCTTTTATCAAAAGCAACATATTGGTAATCTCTGGCACATATTTCTAATCCCTCACCCTTCCAAAATAAACCCTACATCTAATACTTCAAATAAAATTTGCTTAACAAATTGGCCCCGAACTGTTAAGACTAATTGTAACGTACACAGAAGAATCAAGATAAAGCCATTGAGAATTATTATACTACTCTATTGAATAAGTGTCAAATCTGGTCTCCTTTTAATGTCTTCACGTGATGGCTCCTCCAAGTACAAATTAGATTTGGGAAAAAACGTTTCTACCAAGAGGATTTTATTAAAACTAAATCAATGTAAATCACCGGTTAGCCCTTTCCAATATGTCAATTTCATCCACGACTCTCGATGAAATTAACCCGGTATTTAAGAAATGTTTTTTTTTACAATTCTCCATTTATTCAACTGTGCCTTGGCTCATTCTCAAACTTCATTGCAATCATGACATAAACTTGTAACCTTGACTTATCGGTAAATCACGAAGGCAAAATATAAATAGTAAGCTGCACGCAATGGACGTGACTACTACATCAGCATGTTCTTTTCGTTTCTTTTTCACTTTCATTCGATTTTTCATATCAATGATGTAACACCAAGTCCAATTTCTTAATGCTTATTTTGTTGATTGATTTGTCAATACATGTATATTGCAAGTAGAGTATCAAATCTGTCATAGGCAAGGTTATTGAATAGACAAAATATCCATGTAGAAGTCGTCCTAAAAATATCTATAAAGTTTTCCTGGCTTCTGTTGACATTAAAGGTGCATCCATTGTGTTTCATAAATTTTTTATTAGGCTTTAATACGTTCCGACTCACCATATATGCTGTTCACAGTGCAAATAAATTCACTCGGCTTGCATATTCATCCCGAATCAACAAATATATCATAATTACTAGTTTCCAATTAAAATCGAGCAGCATCATTATAGATGTGCAGAAACCGGAACAACACGCCCTATTTACATGCACAGTAGTTATGTGACCTATTAAACATGATAAACCCAAATTTATCAGTTTGTCTGTTATAAATAAGATTCCAAAATTACGTTTGACTCATTGGCGCGCGCCACACGCGGTACATTCACTACTATCAAAATGGCAATTTTCGGCAACAGTCAGTACTTCCCGAAATTTCCATTAGAATTTTTCCAATGGAAATCTTTATGACTTCCACGGGTAAGATTAGGAATGTAATTATAATACAATCATGGCTTAGTTTCAAATGTCTACTTTGATTGGAATTTGGGTTTAATGAAATCTTGATCTCGGAAATATTTATTGACTTTGGTGAAGTTTTTACTTCAATGAAATATAGACCTTGGAAAAATATGAGTTTGGTAACATGTTAACGTTGAAAGAGCAACAGTCTTTAATGAGATGTTGACTTTGGAAATATTTATTGACTCGACTTAAATGATATATTGATATATTTAGTTTGGGGAAATGTTAGCATTGAAAAAACATATTTAAAAGAAAATTGAAAAACAAAATTGATGACATGTTAATTTTGATAAATATATGACTTTGTTGAAATGTTGACTGAACAAAATATGATTTTTTGTTGACTTCGGAACATATCTAATAAAATGAGTGATAGTATAACTTGAATTACATATATTTCGGATTGCATTATTGATATGCTTCCCTTTTAAAGTATCTATCTATTACAGACAATTAGTGGAAGTTATCACAGTTGATTGCATGTTTATAACTGTGCATGATGATCCTATTGAAATTAGCGAGATTAAGTGTAAATATAAACAATTTTGGTTGGTTACATTGGTCATTGCTATCCTTGTCTGTCAGTTTGTAGAATTATGTGTCAAATTAATACAGTATTTGACAGGTAGTTATGAATTTTTAAAACTCAAAATGAAAGACCCTAGTTAAAGCGTGAGTCGGCAGCTCATGGGTTGTGTAAGTGTACTGTTAGAGAGCACGAAAGTACACTCAATTATTGAAGGTGTTGCGTGCAGTGAAATGCTTCATTTCCTGAATGGTGGTGTAAGAAGTAGACAAGATTTTTCATTCTGGAATCAAGAGATGTTTCGAGCATTTCAGCGATATATATATATATATATATATATATATATATATATATATATATATATATATATATATATATATATATATATATATATATATATTACAGAGATGAAGTTTTCTGATGGTCGGGATGAAAGGAACATACATGATATCAATCATTATAAATGATTTCTTTCAAAACATGTTAATGTTTGCTACCTTTTACAGATGAGCAATAGGTCACTTTTTGGTGTAGAATCGACAAACCACCATCGTATAAAATTATAAGGTGCGAATCGTTTAGAAGTCGGTGTATAGACAAATGTTATGCATACAAACGTTTTTTATTGTAAGTTGAGCTGTTCCTTGGTTTGTCCTTCCTCGAGAGAATTGTGACTAGTAAGATACATCCGTAAATATATGGGCATGATAGCGCAGTGGTTAGGGTGTTGGCTTCGGATCAAAAGGTCTGCGGTTCGAATCCCGTCAAGGGCACGTAAACGTTGTCTTCTTTATAGAACTGTTATATACACTAACTTTCAGCGCAGTACCATGGTTCGCCAGCTCAAGTCGATACTCATAGTCCTGACCGCAATGCATACCCATAGATATGTTGATTGCGTTCCCCTTGCAATACGACTAGCAGTCATGATGTAAGTGAAATACTTTTGGAAACCCCAAATCACTTTATCTCACCTTCATGAATATATTCTGAATGTTGAGGAAAGGAGTTATATGTATATACCGTATATTTGGTAGACTTGAACTTAGTCGAACTAAAACTTTACTGTCATTATTTAAAGTAAACGTTCATGTTATTTTTTTCTAAACGCAAACCATATCGGTAACAGATTGAGTTTCGTTACCAATTTTTTGGTGTTTAATAGAATCAATGTTACTGGTGATATGCATCGCATGTCTCACCTGGCCATAACAATTCTTTAATTTAAACATATCGATATGAAATAAATGGTCACATTTGGGAATTATGTTTCATAGAGAATATAGGAAAAGGAACCATGGACACTTTTGTCAGACAACTGATTGAATATTAATTGAGGAAGATATGAATTTACAGCAGATCTGTAAGTATATCCGAAATAATCATACTATTCACATGTAAATCCCCATGTCTTTGAAAATTACAGGACTAATTCTGTACAATTAAATGAGGAAGATATGACTTTACAGTCATTAAGTTTATCCGAAATAATCATCATTTTTCACATTTAAATCTCCCAGTATTTCAGAGTTACAGGACTAATCCTGAACTGAATTTGAAAAATGACGTTGGGATTAAATCCGACTCGCATTAGAGTCTGGTAAGGTGGATGCATTTTCATATTACTTGATCTGATTTAAGGCCATGTCATGAGGAATAATCAACCTTTAAGTATTTCGATGTTTCATCATTACATTTCATGATTACGATTTTTTCAACAATACATTGTCAGTAATTGCATGACAGGTCCGAATTGCATGTCCGAAAAAGTCGTTCTACTCAATTGTGTATCGGAATGTTGTAAACTTTAAAATGATTACCGATTTTGTCTGGCAGGCCAAGAAACTATTTACCAGACAACGTGTCATTAGTTGTGTTGAAGAGGGTTTACACGGACATTGTGTTCTCAACAAGGGAGGCTATCAGTGTTATTATGAGTTCAAGTGCTTCCAACCCCGACCTTTCAGTTGTAGCTAGGGTGCTGACATGATGAAGCTGATTATTATACCGAAAGTAATCACACAAAATGCGACTTATAATAAGATAGATCATGGAGTGATTTTTCGTCTAGCTTTGAAACTCCAGTTGCACGGAAAATAACACTCATTAGGCAAACCGCTAGAGAACACTTATCAAATTTAACCATCTATGCCTTGTGGTATTGCGTGATTTAGCTTTGTAACACGATAACATTACGAAATCCTAGGTATCCATATGAATCCACCCCCTTCTCCAAATCACGCAGCAAATAGCATAAAAGCAACAGCATGCTATTTGAAAACACAAAAAGGTGGACATATTTGATTGAACAAGAGAATTTGTAGATTCGTGAAAAAACACTGGTCATGTCTTCTAAATAAACTCACGTGCACAAGAAACGTCCCCATACAAAATATTGATACAAACTATTTCGATATGGCGATAAATACCACTGAAACGGCGTTACATCATGTCTTCATAACCCAACAATACTAACTATGAATTTTCAAAACATTATGTTATGTTAATATTTCTGAGAAAACATTATGGCCAAAAAAACACCATTTATTGTTCATTTACTGCAATTAAACAGCTGTTAGTTGACGTGTACAAGCACTCAAAAATGGCTTCGGTGATATCTGTATATCCTTATATGCTCGTGCAAATAAGGCGTTTACCATAGTGCCTATTGATCGTGTTTTACATTTGTTGTAAGTCATGTGTGCACTGATATCATAAGAATTACAACATTTAATTTCGGTTTTTATGGAATCACGTTGTTAAATATCTATACGTTACAAATATTTACACTAAGGTTTCCCTAGAGAACATACATTTCTATTATAAGATACAATGCAAAATTTAACATTGTTCGTAAGCGAATTTCTAAGCACGTGAACTTCAATGTTTAGTTTGTCAATAGGATATTTGGCTGATTAGACATTATTAACATTATTTTAAACATCACAGAAAGTCAATGGATTTTTCAGCACGGAAACCTGCATGTTAAGTTGTCAGCCTTTTAAATTTCAGCAATAGCACTAAAACATATCAACTGTATCACGTTTCTATTGACATCTAATTTCCTTTCATAAACCACGTGGGTTGTTTTCTTTTGTAATGTTGATATGCTAATGTGCAGCGGTGGATAATGTCTCCTTAGTTGAACTTGCTTGTTGTTAATATTTTATAATTTATAAATACTAATTCTGCCTTACAGGTATGTATTTATTTCAAACATCTGTACATGCTGTTATCAATATTTTCCCTAAGACTTAGATTGGTAAACAGTGCGGTTGGGTTTGATTTGAAAATCAGCCGAAACCAATCTGAGTAATGATCTCGTCAATAATTAACATTCATATTCGTAACTTCTGGTTGCTTGTGATGCATTTTCAGGCGTCGGTAGCTATTCCATCTTTATGAACAGGACGAAACCAACACTGTACTCCATTTATTTCATCTAAATGTAACAGTTAAACACATTCAACGGCAACAGTTGCTGTTACTTAACAGGTGATTGTAACCACAACATATTCTATAATCATAGCCATCAGGTGCTATTCCAAGAGTTGATTATCTGAAAAAAAAGCCTTATTTTTTAAAATTGAAATCATTCATTCAAACAAAGCGATTACCTTTATTCAATCAATGATTGATAAATACTCGAATATCTCAAATATATCTTTGTCCTTATTGCATGTAAAGCATTATGTTTTCACGCAGTGAATAATCTAACCATCATTCGTTGATAATACTGCTAAGTAAAGCACATTTGTAATGACAAGTGGCAACATTCAGTTTCATTAAATATCCATACTATTCTCTTCAAAGGTTTTTGTGTTAGTCAATAAAAAAATTAGCCCAGAAATATTCTGTGAAAAAAACGCAGGCATACATCACCAGACGGGTACTGAGTGTAAACTCATATTTACTACTAACATATTTGATCCACACGACCACTATATTGTTTAGTGATCATTAAATCAACACTAACACTGAACACATAGTTCGAATCCCATATCACAGCTGGAGGAAGCAAACACATGTGATTCACGTGACCATCACGTTCAATACATTGCTGTTCGATGATGTTTGTCTTGATGTCAACTTTGAATAAACATTTAAAACGCCATAGCATATTTTAAAGAAGCAAACACATTGATTCATACATCGATCATTTCTCTTTAGAGATCCCTTTGCAGTATTAACACCAAACAATCAGAATCCCATGTCGTTCTCAACTGGACATATTGGAGCCCGGCTTGGACTTGACCCAACAGAAGGAAGTGGAGACACAGCAGCGACCCCTATGTCACGTGACGCTACGTTGTATCTCGTTATATTCAGTTTGAATTGTTTCGAAGGTTTAGCAGTAGTTTTCGAATTTGGCTTTCGTCTTGGCACATAGTCGCTTCCTCTTGTGTCCATAAACTCATCAACAGTTGACACCTTCGCTTCAGAAAAATTCTCTCTTTTCTTAGAGAGTTCACTTTCTTCTGAAACCTCGTTTGGAAGAGTTTTATCACAACCGCTCTTCAGGTCAGGCAGGCATTTTGAATGGGTGAATGTCGCCGACCTTGGAGTAACAACTTTAGCATCAGATTTACCTATGTTACTACTCAGAGATTTAGCTCTATGTATTGGGGACGGTAGACGTGCAGGGGTGGAGTCCAGCTTAGGAAGAGGAATGCAAGCAGAGGGGACGTCGGGTTTGTCGTTTGTTCTCTTGTCCGAGGGAGCAGGTTGTGATATTTTCTTCGCTTCAGAAGCTTCTGGGCGGGTCTCTTTAGCTGCTTCTGCAGGCGCAGCTGTCCGTCGTGTTCTCCTGTTCCTCACCAGTCTGAAGAAAGCGAGTATTGACCCGAGACCGAAGCTTCTACTGGGGGCAGGTTCCTCCTCAAGGGAGTCCTGGGTTCCCATGTATTTGGCGTGGAACGGTTGAATCCTCACCATCATGTTGATACGTTCTTGCTTCTCTCTGCATGCCTGTTTACGTTTCCGGAACCGGTAGAAATCAAATGGAATACAGAACGCGAACAACGTCACAGTTACTCCCACTATTAGCAGAACCAGCAGTTGCTTCGGGAGGACACCTGTAACAAACGTCTTAATATGGACAAGTTGTACAAATAGCTCCAGGTCAATTGAGCAATATAAAGTATATAAAAGAAACAACATAATTTGGAAATATGCATATATATATATATATATATATATATATATATAGTAAACATTTGATGGGTTTGGATCAATCTTCTTTAATACGATGAGCTCATTTCGACGAGAATATCGGTCTTTCAAATATGTTTAGAATACAGCAGAATACATTTTTAAAACATATATACAAGCGTCAGTCATATATTCAATGAATATATGCGAAGTTTTATATCAGATATAACATGTACACTGTATAATAGTTATACCAAAGCTGATAAGTGTGAGCTTACTATAATTCTGAATGACTTAACAACAACTGTGATTACTTACTATCAACCAAGCACGTGGGTTCTTTGCCTGTCCATGTGCCATTACTACACACACGCACTAGGTCGCCGGAAGCGAGATAGAAGTCTTGTTTGCAACGATAAACTACGAGAGTTGAGTTCCTGGAGAGTTGGACGGCATTCTTGGTCATAATCTCCGTAACGCAATCTGAAACAAACATATCAATGACATTAGTTAATTATAATAAGCTGTAATGAGAACATTACTGTTAACGGGCATACTCTTCATAGTTCAGTCTGGATTTGGGCTGCAATCAGGTTGTCTATTTTTTCTTTTTTTTTCGTGTCACAATTATGAGTCATAAATACGATTCGGCAACCACCCATTTGAACTTTGAGTATTTCTGAGGCACACGTGGACGTAGAGTTAAGGCAAGGGATTCCCCCGTTCAGAACCTTCTGGAAACTGTATGATTTGAGTGTCACCATGTTTAAAATTTGGACACACGCGCTGTCAATACGGATATATAAGTAACAATCAATTATATTTTCTATGGTCTATGACAGATTACAAATACATAATACATACATAATTATGTAAACAATTAAAGAACATATTATTTGAAAAACACCATGTAAATTGATAAGCCAGTTAGAATAAATAGATGTGCCTGTGATATAATAGAGAAGTGACGTCAGAATTAGTGTTCATGTACAACAATGTGTCAATGTACACAGAACCATTGATCAATTCAATAAAAACTAAAACGATCAATAAATGTTTTCCATAAAAAATGTCATTTTCATTGGCATGCATCATGAGAACTGAAAGTAAACTGAGAGAAAGAACATAAAATCTTGAGAGCTGAGAAATAAACACATGCCTGATAATATGATGAAAAAGCGCTGAAGCGACAAATCAAGATTGATTTTTGAACATTAATAAACTCATGGCACGATGCTATCTGAGGTCAGGTTTCTTCAATGACCTTTCATTCTTACCAAGAGACTGCATTGAGCTAAACTGCATATATGGAAGGTGAAGTGAGGCTGTTCCTTATTATGCTGTAACATTATTCACATCATTTATATAACACTAGTGCCCAATTATTGGCCTGTACCGATTAGACTTTCGAGATATAAACCTCCGTCTTGCAAATTAAGTCTCAATTGTCACTCAGTGATAAGATTAATAAACATGACCTGTTGACATCAAAATGACATCGTGTTGACCTTCCCAATTAGATGAAAATCTCTCTGTGTTTAGTTTTATAAATATAAAACTACTTTAGTTCTTTAACGCCGCCTTGAAATATCGCACGTGGAGACATTAAAGACAAATGCTTTAGCTATAACATGATTGTAACCCAAAAAGCAAAAAGATACTTAAAGTCCTCAAATGCCCCCAAATCGCATTATTTCATTTGGATAAATGACTGGAGTATCGTCTGCATTGTATGTGAGGTAAATGTTAGTTTAACATAACATTTAAAGCAATACACAATATCTCGAACACGATTGTGAAAGTGTTTACAATTTATAAAAATACAAATGCACACCACGCTCACAAACTTTAGCTGAAGTTGTCCCTGGGAGTATTCGACTGCAATGTATATGAGGAATAACATGAGCAGGATTATCCATCAGTTAGTGACTCATCAATGTTAGAAGTATCCTAGTCAATCATTAGCTGAATCTTTAGGGAGCGGATATAATGGCTTAGTCGATAAGCAATAAATCAACACATACCAATTTATAACTATGTTGTATTTGTCTTCCATTTACTAAACGCTAAAAGCCCTAAAAAATGTTGCACATTCAAAATTCTCTATTTATTTCATTTCTAAATCCCATGCATAATGTATATAAGATGCAACCATTATTGGTTATTTGCATTGAATTATTTACTTCGATCATCATTTGACAATTGACATGCAACTTAAAAGTAAAATGGAGTCATGCGAAGCGATTTTCGTTTGAAGACTGAGACCTAATACGTGCGTATGTCACCATCACAAATTATAGCTCATTTCTTAGTCATTCGTGCCCTGAGAGTAATCACTTGCACAATCTCCTCTAGGATAAATCAGAATCTCTACCCACACGGTTCTACACTTACACAATCTCCTCTAGGATGAATCAGAAGCTCTACCCACACGGTTCTTCACTTACACAACCTCCTCTAGGATGAATCAGAATCTCTACCCACACAGTTCTACACATGCACAATCTCCTCTAGGATAAATCAGAATCTCTACCCACGCGGTTCTTCACTTACACAATCTCCTCTAGGATAAATCAGAATCTCTACCCACACGGTTCTTCACTTACCCAATCTCCTCTAGGATAAATCAGAATCTCTACCCACACGGTTCTTCACTTACACAATCTCCTCTAGGATAAATCAGAATCTCTACCCACACGGTTCTTCACTTACACAATCTCCTCTAGGATAAATCAGAATCTCTACCCACACGGTTCTTCACTTACCCAATCCCCCCTAGGATAAATCAGAATCTCTACCCACACGGTTCTTCACTTACACAATCTCCTCTAGGATAAATCAGAATCTCTACCCACACGGTTCTTCACTTACACAACCTCCTCTAGGATAAATCAGAATCTCTACCCACACGGTTCTACACTTACACAATCTCCTCTAGGATAAATCAGAATCTCTACCCACACGGTTCTTCACTTACACAATCTCCTCTAGGATAAATCAGAATATCTACCCAAGCGGTTCTACACTTACACAATCTCCTCTAGGATAAATCAGAATCTCTACCCACACGGTTCTACACTTACACAACCTCCTCTAGGATAAATCAGAATCTCTACCCACACGGTTCTTCACTTACACAATCTCCTCTAGGATAAATCAGAATCTCTACCCACACGGTTCTACACTTACACAATCTCCTCTAGGATAAATCAGAATCTCTACCCATACGGTTCTTCACTTACACAATCTCCTCTAGGATAAATCAGAATCTCTACCCGCACGGTTCTACACTTACACAATCTCCTCTAGGATGAATCAGAAGCTCTACCCACACGGTTCTTCACTTACACAACCTCCTCTAGGATGAATCAGAATCTCTACCCACACAGTTCTACACTTGCACAATCTCCTCTAGGATAAATCAGAATCTCTACAAAAACGGTTCTACACTTACACAATCTCCTCTAGGATAAATCAGAATCTCTACCCACACGGTTCTTCACTTACACACTCTCCTCTAGGATAAATCAGAATCTCTACCCACACAGTTCTACACATGCACAATCTCCTCTAGGATAAATCAGAATCTCTACCCACGCGGTTCTTCACTTACACAATCTCCTCTAGGATAAATCAGAATCTCTACCCACACGGTTCTTCACTTACCCAATCTCCTCTAGGATAAATCAGAATCTCTACCCACACGGTTCTTCACTTACACAATCTCCTCTAGGATAAATCAGAATCTCTACCCACACGGTTCTTCACTTACACAATCTCCTCTAGGATAAATCAGAATCTCTACCCACACGGTTCTTCACTTACCCAATCCCCCCTAGGATAAATCAGAATCTCTACCCACACGGTTCTTCACTTACACAATCTCCTCTAGGATAAATCAGAATCTCTACCCACACGGTTCTTCACTTACACAACCTCCTCTAGGATAAATCAGAATCTCTACCCACACGGTTCTACACTTACACAATCTCCTCTAGGATAAATCAGAATCTCTACCCACACGGTTCTTCACTTACACAATCTCCTCTAGGATAAATCAGAATATCTACCCAAGCGGTTCTACACTTACACAATCTCCTCTAGGATAAATCAGAATCTCTACCCACACGGTTCTACACTTACACAACCTCCTCTAGGATAAATCAGAATCTCTACCCACACGGTTCTACACTTACACAATCTCCTCTAGGATAAATCAGAATCTCTACCCATACGGTTCTTCACTTACACAATCTCCTCTAGGATAAATCAGAATCTCTACCCACACGGTTCTACACTTACACAATCTCCTCTAGGATGAATCAGAAGCTCTACCCACACGGTTCTTCACTTACACAACCTCCTCTAGGATGAATCAGAATCTCTACCCACACAGTTCTACACTTGCACAATCTCCTCTAGGATAAATCAGAATCTCTACAAAAACGGTTCTACACTTACACAATCTCCTCTAGGATAAATCAGAATCTCTACCCACACGGTTCTTCACTTACACACTCTCCTCTAGGATAAATCAGAATCTCTACCCACACGGTTCTTCACTTGCACAACCTCCTCTAGGATAAATCAGAATCTCTACCCACACGGTTCTTCACTTACACAACCTCCTCTAGGATAAATCAGAATCTCTACCCACACGGTTCTTCACTTACACAATCTCCTCTAGGATAAATCAGAATCTCTACCCACACGGTTCTTCACTTACACAATCTCCTCTAGGATAAATCAGAATCTCTACCCACACGGTTCTTCACTTACACAACCTCCTCTAGGATAAATCAGAATCTCTACCCACACGGTTCTACACTTACACAATCTCCTCTAGGATAAATCAGAATCTCTACCCACACGGTTCTTCACTTACACAATCTCCTCTAGGATAAATCAGAATATCTACCCAAGCGGTTCTACACTTACACAATCTCCTCTAGGATAAATCAGAATCTCTACCCACACGGTTCTTCACTTACACAATCTCCTCTAGGATGAATCAGAATCTCTACCCACACGGTTCTTCACTTACACAATCTCCTCTAGGATAAATCAGAATCTCTACCCACACGGTTCTACACTTACACAATCTCCTCTAGGATAAATCAGAATCTCTACCCACACGGTTCTTCACTTACACAATCTCCTCTAGGATAAATCAGAATCTCTACCCACACGGTTCTACACTTACACAACCTCCTCTAGGATAAATCAGAATCTCTACCCACACGGTTCTTCACTTACACAACCTCCTCCAGGATAAATCAGAATCTCTACCCACACGGTTCTTCACTTACAGAACCTCCTCTAGGATAAATCAGAATCTCTACCCACACGGTTCTTCACTTACACAACCTCCTCTTGGATAAATCAGAATCTCTACCCACACGGTTCTTCAGTTACAGAACCTCCTCTAGGATAAATCAGAATCTCTACCCACACGGTTCTTCACTTACAGAACCTCCTCTAGGATAAATCAGAATCTCTACCCACACGGTTCTTCACTTACACAATCTCCTCTAGGATAAATCAGAATCTCTACCCACACGGTTCTTCACTTACACAATCTCCTCTAGGATGAATCAGAATCTCTACCCACACGGTTCTTCACTTACACAATCTCCTCTAGGATGAATCAGAATCTCTACAAAAACGGTTCTACACTTACACAATCTCCTCTAGGATGAATCAGAATCTCTTCCCACACGGTTCTACACTTACACAATCTCCTCTAGGATAAATCAGAATCTCTACCCACACGGTTCTTCACTTACACAATGTCCTCTAGGATAAATCAGAATCTCTACCCACACGGTTCTTCACTTACACTATCTCCTCTAGGATAAATCAGAATCTCTACCCACACGGTTCTTCACTTACCCAATCTCCTCTAGGATAAATCAGAATCTCTACCCACACGGTTCTTCACTTACACAATCTCCTCTAGGATAAATCAGAATCTCTACCCACACGGTTCTACACTTACACAATCTCCTCTAGGATAAATCAGAATCTCTACCCACACGGTTCTTCACTTACACAATCTCCTCTAGGATAAATCAGAATCTCTACCCACACGGTTCTTCACTTACACAATCTCCTCTAGGATAAATCAGAATCTCTACCCACACGGTTCTACACTTACAGAACCTCCGTTAGGATGAATCAGAATCTCTACCCACACGGTTCTTCACTTACACAACCTCCTCTAGGATGAATCAGAATCTCTACAAAAACGGTTCTACACTTACACAATCTCCTCTAGGATAAATCAGAATCTCTACCCACACGGTTCTTCACTTACACACTCTCCTCTAGGATAAATCAGAATCTCTACCCACACGGTTCTTCACTTGCACAACCTCCTCTAGGATAAATCAGAATCTCTACCCACACGGTTCTTCACTTACACAACCTCCTCTAGGATAAATCAGAATCTCTACCCACACGGTTCTACACTTACACAATCTCCTCTAGGATAAATCAGAATCTCTACCCACACGGTTCTTCACTTACACAATCTCCTCTAGGATAAATCAGAATCTCTACCCACACGGTTCTTCACTTACACAACCTCCTCTAGGATAAATCAGAATCTCTACCCACACGGTTCTACACTTACACAATCTCCTCTAGGATAAATCAGAATCTCTACCCACACGGTTCTTCACTTACACAACCTCCTCTAGGATAAATCAGAATATCTACCCAAGCGGTTCTACACTTACACAATCTCCTCTAGGATAAATCAGAATCTCTACCCACACGGTTCTACACTTACACAACCTCCTCTAGGATAAATCAGAATCTCTACCCACACGGTTCTTCACTTACACAATCTCCTCTAGGATAAATCAGAATCTCTACCCACACGGTTCTACACTTACACAATCTCCTCTAGGATAAATCAGAATCTCTACCCACACGGTTCTTCACTTACACAATCTCCTCTAGGATAAATCAGAATCTCTACCCACACGGTTCTACACTTACACAATCTCCTCTAGGATAAATCAGAATCTCTACCCACACGGTTCTTCACTTACACAACCTCCTCCAGGATAAATCAGAATCTCTACCCACACGGTTCTTCACTTACAGAACCTCCTCTAGGATAAATCAGAATCTCTACCCACACGGTTCTTCACTTACACAACCTCCTCTTGGATAAATCAGAATCTCTACCCACACGGTTCTTCACTTACAGAACCTCCTCTAGGATAAATCAGAATCTCTACCCACACGGTTCTTCACTTACAGAACCTCCTCTAGGATAAATCAGAATATCTACCCAAGCGGTTCTACACTTACACAATCTCCTCTAGGATAAATCAGAATCTCTACCCACACGGTTCTTCACTTACACAATCTCCTCTAGGATGAATCAGAATCTCTACCCACACGGTTCTTCACTTACACAATCTCCTCTAGGATAAATCAGAATCTCTACCCACACGGTTCTACACTTACACAATCTCCTCTAGGATAAATCAGAATCTCTACCCACACGGTTCTTCACTTACACAATCTCCTCTAGGATAAATCAGAATCTCTACCCACACGGTTCTACACTTACACAACCTCCTCTAGGATAAATCAGAATCTCTACCCACACGGTTCTTCACTTACACAACCTCCTCCAGGATAAATCAGAATCTCTACCCACACGGTTCTTCACTTACAGAACCTCCTCTAGGATAAATCAGAATCTCTACCCACACGGTTCTTCACTTACACAACCTCCTCTTGGATAAATCAGAATCTCTACCCACACGGTTCTTCAGTTACAGAACCTCCTCTAGGATAAATCAGAATCTCTACCCACACGGTTCTTCACTTACAGAACCTCCTCTAGGATAAATCAGAATCTCTACCCACACGGTTCTTCACTTACACAATCTCCTCTAGGATAAATCAGAATCTCTACCCACACGGTTCTTCACTTACACAATCTCCTCTAGGATGAATCAGAATCTCTACCCACACGGTTCTTCACTTACACAATCTCCTCTAGGATGAATCAGAATCTCTACAAAAACGGTTCTACACTTACACAATCTCCTCTAGGATGAATCAGAATCTCTTCCCACACGGTTCTACACTTACACAATCTCCTCTAGGATAAATCAGAATCTCTACCCACACGGTTCTTCACTTACACAATCTCCTCTAGGATAAATCAGAATCTCTACCCACACGGTTCTTCACTTACACTATCTCCTCTAGGATAAATCAGAATCTCTACCCACACGGTTCTTCACTTACCCAATCTCCTCTAGGATAAATCAGAATCTCTACCCACACGGTTCTTCACTTACACAATCTCCTCTAGGATAAATCAGAATCTCTACCCACACGGTTCTACACTTACACAATCTCCTCTAGGATAAATCAGAATCTCTACCCACACGGTTCTTCACTTACACAATCTCCTCTAGGATAAATCAGAATCTCTACCCACACGGTTCTTCACTTACCCAATCTCCTCTAGGATAAATCAGAATCTCTACCCACACGGTTCTACACTTACAGAACCTCCGTTAGGATGAATCAGAATCTCTACCCACACGGTTCTTCACTTACACAACCTCCTCTAGGATGAATCAGAATCTCTACAAAAACGGTTCTACACTTACACAATCTCCTCTAGGATAAATCAGAATCTCTACCCACACGGTTCTTCACTTACACACTCTCCTCTAGGATAAATCAGAATCTCTACCCACACGGTTCTTCACTTGCACAACCTCCTCTAGGATAAATCAGAATCTCTACCCACACGGTTCTTCACTTACACAACCTCCTCTAGGATAAATCAGAATCTCTACCCACACGGTTCTACACTTACACAATCTCCTCTAGGATAAATCAGAATCTCTACCCACACGGTTCTTCACTTACACAATCTCCTCTAGGATAAATCAGAATCTCTACCCACACGGTTCTTCACTTACACAACCTCCTCTAGGATAAATCAGAATCTCTACCCACACGGTTCTACACTTACACAATCTCCTCTAGGATAAATCAGAATCTCTACCCACACGGTTCTTCACTTACACAATCTCCTCTAGGATAAATCAGAATATCTACCCAAGCGGTTCTACACTTACACAATCTCCTCTAGGATAAATCAGAATCTCTACCCACACGGTTCTACACTTACACAACCTCCTCTAGGATAAATCAGAATCTCTACCCACACGGTTCTTCACTTACACAATCTCCTCTAGGATAAATCAGAATCTCTACCCACACGGTTCTACACTTACACAATCTCCTCTAGGATAAATCAGAATCTCTACCCACACGGTTCTTCACTTACACAATCTCCTCTAGGATAAATCAGAATCTCTACCCACACGGTTCTACACTTACACAATCTCCTCTAGGATAAATCAGAATCTCTACCCACACGGTTCTTCACTTACACAACCTCCTCCAGGATAAATCAGAATCTCTACCCACACGGTTCTTCACTTACAGAACCTCCTCTAGGATAAATCAGAATCTCTACCCACACGGTTCTTCACTTACACAACCTCCTCTTGGATAAATCAGAATCTCTACCCACACGGTTCTTCACTTACAGAACCTCCTCTAGGATAAATCAGAATCTCTACCCACACGGTTCTTCACTTACAGAACCTCCTCTAGGATAAATCAGAATCTCTACCCACACGGTTCTTCACTTACACAATCTCCTCTAGGATGAATCAGAATCTCTACCCACACGGTTCTTCACTTACACAATCTCCTCTAGGATGAATCAGAATCTCTACCCACACGGTTCTTCACTTACACAATCTCCTCTAGGATGAATCAGAATCTCTACAAAAACGGTTCTACACTTACACAATCTCCTCTAGGATGAATCAGAATCTCTACCCACACGGTTCTACACTTACACAATCTCCTCTAGGATAAATCAGAATCTCTACCCACACGGTTCTTCACTTACACAATGTCCTCTAGGATAAATCAGAATCTCTACCCACACGATTCTTCACTTACACTATCTCCTCTAGGATGAATCAGAATCTCTACCCACACGGTTCTACACTTACACAATCTCCTCCAGGATAAATCAGAATCTCTACCCACACGGTTCTTCACTTACACTATCTCCTCTAGGATGAATCAGAATCTCTACCCACACGGTTCTTCACTTACACAACCTCCTCTAGGATGAATCAGAATCTCTACCCACACGGTTCTTCACTTACACAATCTCCTCCAGGATGAATCAGAATCTCTACCCACACGGTTCTGCACTTACACAATCTCCTCTAGGATGTATCAGAATCTCTACCCACACGGTTCTGCACTTACACAATCTCCTCCAGGATAAATCAGAATCTCTACCCACACGGTTCTTCACTTACACAATCTCCTCTAGGATAAATCAGAATCTCTACCCACACGGTTCTACACTTACACAATCTCCTCTAGGATAAATCAGAATCTCTACCCACACGGTTCTTCACTTACACAACCTCCTCTAGGATGAATCAGAATCTCTACCCACACGGTTCTTCACTTACACTATCTCCTTTAGGATAAATCAGAATCTCTACCAACACAGTTCTTCACTTACACAATCTCCTCTAGGGTAAATCATAATCTCTACCCACACGGTTCTACAATTACACAATCTCCTCTAGGATATATGAATATCTACCCAAGCGGTTCTACACTTACACAATCTCCTCTAGGATAAATCAGAATATCTACCAACACGGTTCTTCACTTACACAATCTCCTCTAGGATAAATCAGAATCTCTACCCACACGGTTCTTCACTTACACAATCTCCTCTAGGATAAATCAGAATCTCTACCCACGCGGTTCTTCACTTACACAATCTCCTCTAGGATAAATCAGAATCTCTACCAACACGGTTCTTCACTTACACTATCTCCTGTAGAATAAATCAGAATCTCTACCCACACGGTTCTTCACTTACACAATCTCCTCTAGGATAAATCAGAATCTCTACCCACACGGTTCTTCACTTACACAATCTCCTCTAGGATAAATCAGAATCTCTACCCACACGGTTCTTCACTTACACAATCTCCTCTAGGATAAATCAAAATCTCTACCCACACGGTTCTTCACTTACACAATCTCCTCTAGGATAAATCAGAATATCTACCCAAGCGGTTCTACACTTACACAATCTCCTCTAGGATAAATCAGAATATCTACCAACACGGTTCTTCACTTACACAATCTCCTCTAGGATAAATCAGAATCTCTACCCACGCGGTTCTTCACTTACACAATCTCCTCTAGGATAAATCAGAATCTCTACCAACACGGTTCTTCACTTACACTATCTCCTCTAGAATAAATCAGAATCTCTACCCACACGGTTCTTCACTTACACAATCTCCTCTAGGATAAATCAGAATCTCTACCAACACGGTTCTACACTTACACAATCTCCTCTAGGATAAATCAGAATCTCTACCAACACGGTTCTTCACTTACACAATCTCCTCTAGGATAAACAGAATCTCTACCCACACGGTTGTACACAAAGCTGCGCCATCTCGTATGTCCCGTCTCTTTGTGTACATGATTAGCCCCTGTGGCACCTGCGATCTTACAGCTTATATCTAAGCAGGACATACATCTAGCGCTAGAACACGTTTGAAGATTGCACATAGAACACTGAGTATAATAGTGTTCCTAGTACAAATGTACAATCTACAAATGACCTATTAGAAATAGTTTTTTCAACGACAATCTAATGTAATTCAGACACCTAATCGTGGATAAGTGCGTGTCACTGAACGTGGTGTCATCAGTCTGATTTCCCTTTATTGTATTCTACGTAATGTATGATGACGAACCACGATGAAAAGAGTTTTGGAGAATTCCAGCTTGTCAAGTGTCCATTCGCCCTGAAAACTGCACGTGGAAATCCACTTCCCGAATATCTTCATCCTGCAGATTATTCTTGACAATCATTGCTGATTGTGACGATTGCGATATTAACATGTTTCGAAATGTCTTTAAAAAAAACAAATCATTGGCATTTTACCTGTTAAAATGCATTTCTTTATTGTTGTTATACCAGGAACCTAGAACACATGCATATGTATGTATGTATGTATGTATTCTCCATGCTTTTACGAATCAAGCAAAATACCTAATCAGGATACATAGTTTAGCATTTCACCAAAACCTTGTGTAACCACCAGCGGGACCTCTGGTTTTCTGTCAAGACTCACATTAAGCATTGTTTCATTCGGTCAACAGGTTCTTCGTCAAACTTAAACAAAACAAAGTTAAAATAACTGTTCTCATTGTCATGATCCCCTTCCTAATAATCAATTAATCATGACAATGATATCCTGTTATTTGGCAAAAGTTGTTTATTTGAATAACAAATAGATTGACAACTGCTGCAGTACATTGAGTGTTACATTATTGAAACGTTTAGTTATAATTGAGTCTGTAATAGACAAGCATTGGTGTTCTGTTACATTACCGCATGCTTGTGGAATACCCTGGTCTAACCTTGTCAGAGTCTGCAGTCCATGAACACGGTTGTATATGTGAAGTAATATAAACATAGAAAATGGCTGTGACCTAAGTAACTCTTATTCTTTATTCTGGAATTAAATACATGTTTCAAATAGGTAGTGTTAGTACATCAGACTAGTTTATAATTAAGAAAGGGGTTTGATGTAATATAATGTATTAGTAAGTATGGAGTTTACAAACAACCCCGTGACATCTTCATAGTATCTAGAATTGTAGTGACAAGATGTAATTACCGTAATTTGATAACCGCTGATCTGATGAAACAGAAAGTTAGAATGTCACGCATATTTGCAATATGGTTTTGTTTCTAAATCAAATAAAGCTCTGAAACCCAGGCGTCGCTATCTGGCATCAGCGTTGAAAGGTCAAATTACTGATACTGTCAAATCTAATTACTGGTCGATATAACAAGCGTTGGTAAATATCAATGATCTATGATATGAGCAATAATTCAATTTACAACATTGATATAATATCAGCAGTGTGTTATGTGCTTGAAATCGCCCTATGTACGTCAGCAAACGTCAGTTTCAGTATTACGAGATGCTTTTGAAACACGATGCTCATGTTTTCCTTAGTTCGGTTCGGTTTATACGAAATCTGTAACATTACAAGCACAAAAGGGAATTGAATAACATATCCAACTTGTATTGAAGGTGAAGATTCAGAATGCAATTAGAACTTCATTTTTACTGACAATATAAAATAAATCAAAGTTTAAATCCGGCAGTTTGATACTTTGATAAAATCAACTTACAAGACAGGACACAGGCTGATTAAACCCTTGTTTTATAGCTAGCATTTCTTTTATTATCGTATACTTCAATATTCTGTCCTTAACAGGCCACAGAATTTCCTGTAAAATATGTTCATATACAATGTTACTGGTGATTTGTCAACATGGTCACCTGTTAATGATCATCATTTACTTCTCAATAGCAAATAAAAGATCACATAATGTTCTTTTACTATGACAGGGGTATTTTCCTGATTGGAAATAAGAGAACATTTGCCAGCAAGTAAGTTCTTTTTATCTGTTTGATAATAACAGGACTAATATGTACTGAATTAACAAATGCATGCACGGTAGATAGTTTGAATGGGCTCATCACATTGAAGGCGCTGTAGCAAGTTTTTTGTATATTATGTTTTCTCAAATTTGCCATTTATTATCAAAGTTTATAAATGTATTGCTACGTTAATGGGTAAAACAAATTATTATACGACCTGATAAGCCGTATCCTTAGAAAACGGTTATCCATATTAAAAGAAATGGTGCGACGTATAAAGCGACAGCGGTGTGGAACACATCAGTGTAAGAGGTAAATTTGTAGCTCTCATGAGAATGTGTGAGTTCTGACAGCAAGATCTATGACCATTCCATCACTTAACCATATCTAAAACTCTACTCTGCGTGTTTAGGTGTCGCTACATCAGTTAGACCACATGAAAACATTAAAATGTCCGTTCGATGGGAAATGGACTCGCATTGCTTAACCGAACCATGTACATTCGTTTTAGAACTCTTTCTATTGATTCAGAAGTATTATGGAGCCATTAGTAGCACTTACTCATATTTGTGTGAGAATCGTGCTACAGCGCCTTTTACTGTATCGTATCGGAAATGAATGGAAGCCATAGATCTGTCACATTTAAGTCATAAAACTCTTCTTTCAATTCAATTTCACGTTTTACATTAACATATGGCACATACATGCACTAATCATGACCCTTTCATGACGATGTGTATTTAACATTGATTTGAATATATGATATTCATAGATTCAGTTTAGTTGCATTTTACATCACATCATCGCATTAACGTAGCCTTTTTGAATACGTGCATCCTGTTCACAGTTCAATAACAAGTGATGTGTTTTACTGAGCTTTTACAATTGGAATTAATGGGATTTGTTCATTATCAATTCATGTGTTTAACATTGATAAAATCAAATTATCTAGGAAACATGATAACATTCCAAAGGAAAAACAAAATACGTTTTTGGTGTTTGGATATTTCGTAACTGCATTCAACAACATTGTGTAATTAATTGAAATAAACGAAATAAAAATGAATTCTACTCCATTATATATGGACATTTTGTTTTCACCGCTTGCTTCTGGTAAGTCGAGAAACTATTTGCAAGACAACATGTCATTAGTTGTGTTGAAGAGGGTTTACACGGATATTGTGTTCTCAACAAGCGAGGATATCTGTGTTATTAGGAGTTCAAGTGCTTCCAACGCTGACCTTTCAGTTGTAGCTAGGTGATATCCATTTATATTACACGATGACGGTGATCATTTAAAAATTAACCACACAGAATTCGACGCATACTATGATAGATAATGGGGTGACCTTTTGTTTAGTTTGGTTATCTCAGTTATTGCAGTGAAAGGAACTGTCGTAAAGCAATCATTATATTACATAATCTAGCATTATAAGGAATCGATTCCATAATGGAAAATAAATATTTTCAATGAACATGCAAGGAATCGTTTCAATTCTTAACTCTAACAAGTTTCATTTATATAATTAAAACAACATTGTAATAAAGTGAGCACATAATTGTAAAGAAAACATCACAGATTTCTGTTTCATTGATGAGATATGCCAACGTATAGTGAGGCATTTCTAATAAGGTGTCCTTAGTTTAACCATTGTAATGATGGCTGAGTTGTCACCATTGTAACATTGTCGTTTCCGGGGCAATCAGTGCTTGGGCAATCAGTGCTTGGACAATCAGTGCTTGGACAATCAGTACTGGTGACAGGCGCCAGACTCTTAGGGTGTGGGTTCGCATTCCGAAATAAATTGTACTCAAGATGTATAAGAATTGATGTTATTGTACATACAATGTGCACACTTACATCTTTGTGTATACAGTTCTTGCTACACTGTTGGATGTAATTAGAAAATAATAAATAATGGACATTTAAGTTTTGGAAGGTGTGCTTTGAAAACGCCTCTAACAAAGCACTTAGGTGATCGTACGTCACTAAGCTAACCTCAGTGAAATGTCAACTTAAGTTAACCTTAGTTAAGGTTGCTTTGTGAAAGGAGCCCCTGGATAACAATAGGTTTCTAACTAAGGATTGCATAGCACAATCAGGTATTTACATTGTTCCTGGTATCGTTTTATATGTTATCAAGGGTACAACAAAATCTGAAATGGATATAGATAATCTTCTTCGTCTGAACTTTTCAAAATATGTAAGCAGTTGTCAAAAGTAACATCATTTAGTGCCAGTGGGAAAGGATATAAAAAATCGAAAGGATGTTACGTCAATGGTAATAACAGGTTGCTATGCAACATGTCCCCTTATGCTGCTCACAAATGTTTGACCATAATAAATACAATGTCACTTCAGTAGACCAAAGCACAACTTGTTCTTTTGTTCAATCCCGCCTCTGCTTCATATATGTATGTCATGACATACCACTCATATAAAAAGTTTGGCTTGAAAACAGAAAATTACACAACAACCCCTATCCCAGTCCTCTGGGATCCTCCTAAGTTGTGAACATAGACGTTATGCTTTAGACACAGCCGCTAATTAAAGCATTGATCTTGATCAAAACAGATCTATGATTATGAGATGAAGCTGAACTGAACTGAATGAGTAAATATCACTTGACCGGAAGTAGTGATCTGCTACCGGAAGTAAGTTGTTAATGAGATAGTTAAAAGTTTTACATTAACTATTTAGTCTTGATAAGAATAATGAACTACAGTTGCATACCGAGTTTTTGCGCACGTACTTGTGTATATCAGTGCAATTGTCATGTAATTTGGCGTGTCTTTGAAGCATCGTATGAACACGAAACCAACCCGACCACATTTTTGCATTATAAGAATTGTTCCATAACATAATCGTATTTGATGCCTCACAGAAAACAGTTACAGTTTTGGCAGCTCTACAGTTTTTTTATTTTCTTCTGTGAAATATTAAGTAAGTGATAAGCTTGGTCAAACATGCATCATAGATTTCCTCTTGTTGTCTGTCACTGTATTTATGATAAAATTGTTCTTACATAGTCGATTTGAAAACTTTTATTTGAAATTTCATTATGCTAATTTTCAAAAACATACACCACTGACGTGACGATCACAGTATAGGTATCCGAATGATTATTTTACGCATGACTGTATTATGATTCATTGTCATTGTATGTGTTGTAATTGTATGTTACAATGAACGTCTATTTACATGATATTTGCACTAAGCTCCAGATGTAGATGAACAAAGTTTTGGTACGCAGCTGAATATTTCCACCAATCCACGAACTATCAGGTTCAACCAGTACTATCTGTGATCTCCCAAATGTTGTTCAAATAGATTTTAGACGTCTCTAGAATATATAGTTGTTTTAACAGAACTTATTATATATACGTGGAGGTAACTAGTTATTGTCAACGCTAGGAAATTGGAGAAAAGGTAAAAAATGGACATATGTAATAGGGAAATATGTATATTTACGAGAGGCAAAACGTAATGAATATTCAGGACAGCTTGAACTCCCCATCTGGTGCTCTTGCTATGGATTTATTGCCTTTTTACAGCTGTTTAACAGCTGCATATTGTATGTTTACAGTCACCTCCGAATACAAATGTCCACCTTATTGTGTATTGATTAATACTTCAGCCACATGCTAGTAGGCCCATTTGATAAATAGACAATTGATCATGTCTATATTTATTATGTTTGCTGTGAGCATGTATTACAGCATATTAAACAACGCCATTATTTGATTTATAGCTGAATGAGACATATTGACATTAGTTCATCTAATATCCACGGTAATAACGTCTATTTCAAATACTCTGAAACCTGACAATGGTTGCCAGAACCGTCCCTTTCATATGTCATAGGGGATATTATAAAGGTGTTCTCCGGATATCATAGTGGAAATATTAAAAGGGTCCCTACAATCCATCGAGATAATTATTGAAAGTATTTTTCAAACGTTATGAACTTAAGATTGGAAAAACTTATTTATTTGAATATGTTACTATGCTGAAAGCAACGTTAATAGTAGCTGGAGTGTGTAACGTATGTAAGTATGTAAGAGTGGGTTTTTATCATATCTATCTGCAGGTCATTGGAGCAGAACAGTACCATCGTCGTTATTTATGAAGCTATGTATACACTAAATGAGATAAATCATTATATTTAGACTAATTAGATAGAATTTTTTTTTTTAGATTATTAGAAAATCTAAAACCTTTACATTAAAATGTCATAAATATGTGTATTAATATCAAGTTAACGAAGGATGCAAGTAATGATTAGATTAACCTCACAAAATTATATTTACAGATGATGAAAGAAACCGCAATAAAGTCTTTTGAGACAATCTAAGACTTCCAGTAATGGAACAGGAATTTCAAAGGATTTATATTTTGGAGCCAAATGGGTTTCAGATCAGCTGAAATCAACTCAAATCTGACGTGATGACAAAATCTGATTAATGTTCTCATCAATGATTAATGTTCGCCCTCGTAACTCTTAATCATGCATCTAAATAACATTACACAAAAAAATAACATTACAACACAAAAATAACATTACACAAAACAAAAGACAATTACAGACGTGAAGAGAAACTAATGGCTTTTTTGGCTTCACAACATCCAATAAAACAGTATTTTATTTTTGTTAAATCAAGTTTCGAGGTAAATGCTCGAACAACAAAGTTTGATGCCAATGCCATTAGCTCCGTAAAGGAGAATCAAATAGTTACATTTATTCTCAGAATCCAGAGAAACAATGAATCATTATATTCTCCAGGTTGAAAATCGACATTTTACTAATTTTATAAATCTGTATTTTCAGTGAGTGAAATGACATCCTTCATTATATACTTCGCAATGAAATATATTGTTTTGTGATACAAATATAATTAATATTCAAACAAAAGGAGTAGAACATTATATTTTAACTGCCTGACAAGAGTGTGACAAAAGTATGTAAAACATTGTTACATATTGAGTTTGTCTCGTATTTGCCCCAGCCTGTTTCCCCGTATTGGTCCAATTTTGTATAAGTGTTTTATATATACTTACAATATTGGATCAATTTAAAGACCTCTATGGATATGAAAATAGTTTCATCTCTATCACTCTATTTTGAATGGGTAGGCTATGTTTGCTGAAATACATTTTACTCATTATACTCTCTTTACCTACTTTAATTTTTGCAAATTCCTAACAATACATATTTGCCTATAAGATCTGGAACTTTAAGGAAGAATTTGGATTTAAATAAATAAAATGTTTTATTTGTAGAAACATTTCTTGTAGTTTATTTGGTTCATTTGATCCAATGCGGAATATATTCCTAAAAGTTTGAAATAGGCCTGCGACCAATCAGACAAGATCTATTTTGTTCTATATCACCCTTCAAACCGGAACATATTGCGAAAAGGGTTAGGGTTAAAGACTATAGTCTGCGGACTGTGACAATGTGACAATCCAATCAATAATGAATTTAGAATACTACAAGATATTGTCCATCAATAGAATCAAATGAGTTTTCAAAAAACATTTATAGATAATAAAAAACTTCTGTGTTGTTCGATGTTGATTCGTTTATTCATATAGACAATACTTTCAAGTAAACGAAACAGAAAAGATTATTTCGAAGCGTCACCAAATTATCGAGATATCGCGGATCAAAGTGAGTAAAATTGGCCTGCTTATTATCTCATTCTTGAAACAGTTTTTCGCGGCCCCTCATGTTGTAGCACAACCTTCGTCAGCGTTGTGACGTCATACTCAGGAGTTGCCTTCATTGACATCCTTAGGTGATTTGACGATTTCGTCGATAATTCGTTTAAAACATAGTCACAACGTTTGACAATGCACGTTTCCTATAGAATTGTTGGAGTAATTTCTAAGTTTTTTGAGCATTTTTCTATTCAATCGTTGATTTAAGATTTGTTCTTTTCCCAATCGACCATGATATAAAAAAAGGCATGAATTATTTATAACATTTACATTAGTTGAAAATATCAAATTTAGAAAACTGTATTGTGATATGGGATATTTCAAATATTTACCAACAAATTTACTTAGTATAAGTAGACTTTACAGTAAAAGGAGAACGTGTATTCATCTTCAATCAGATTAAGATTTGGTAATTAACAAAAATGAAAAATCGTAAAACATTGTCTTACAGTTTCTAAAGTAAGTTTAAATTTACCACGAAACTTAGAATTTTAGGAAGAGAACGCATCACTTCATTATATGTAACAATGTTTTTAGGAGAATCTGCTCATCCATTTTCCTTACAGTTATATTGCAAGTAAGTTTTTTGGGGAAAATAATGTTTAAATCACATCGATAAATATATGGAATATGCATCTTTCCTATTTTCAAATGAATGAATTGGACTATAGAAATTTGATCAACACACCATGGCCGTGTGTTCGTGTTAACATAGTTACATTTCCGAATGTGAAAGAGGGAGCGTGCTGACAGGATGTGTGTGATAAAGGATGTTACATAACAGTCAGACGGGGCCTAAGGTTTAACAAGGATGACAAGCCTTTGATGTCATTAGAACGGTGACACGAGTGATGTTGTAACTAATAGTAAATTAGTAGTTTTTTGCTTGCTATGTGTCAAACATGAGCTCAGTATGTATTGGTCAAAGCAAACAGCCAATGATATTTCCAGAAATAAAGAAAAAGTGCAGAAAATCCATAGAAATAAGAAACAGATATGTACATAATGATTAATGACAACGGATTACCATGGAATGAGAAAGTAACCCAACACAGTATATTTTTTTTTGTATTAAAATTGTTAAGTTATTTTCATTATGTATATTATTATCCAGTACTTGATGAGAGTTAAACAATTTCCATAGTTATACATCGTAAGTTCCACTTTCTAGAATCAAAATACTTTGAGATAGTATCATACATATATGCATTCATTTCATTTCAAATGTTAAATAATGGAATAGAAAAACGTGAGACATAGAAACGAGATGTGTTGGTGCTAGCAAGACGATCCCGAATGTACATCCACTAGTTCTTCAATGTAAATCTTATCACTAGACTTAACTTGTTTAAAGCGAGATCTTATTGCTAGAATCATAGTCTGACATAGCGGAAAATGGTCAGTGATAGACAAACACTCGATGTAACGCTAAAGAATTGACACCTCAGGGTGAAACAAAAAAAGACAATGGCCGTAGATTTACGCTGGGATCCACTTTGCATTATCTAAGATCTAAACACATGTGTACAACAACCAAAGTTAATTAATGACTGAACAGAATATGCCGCCATTGTTTCTAATAGCTTTGATCACTTTCAGGCTGTTTTGACAAGTGAAATCAGCGAAAAATACGTAACGGCTATACGGATGTATAACGTAAACAATAACATAAGCCATCATCGTTATGGGGCACGACTCCTGAGTAGCACGTCACACCTCCGCTAGCAGCTGATTGATTAATGAAACGTTTGGCGGCTGTGTTAATGAAGTATTTTTTAAAAACGTTTTTTTCTACTATTTTGAGGTGGATTTGAAATCCAATACTTTTGTGTCGTTATTCTTTACTGTTGTCAGAATCATTTCCGCGAAACCTACCCCTTTGAGGTTAGAATATCTTTAAAGTTGTAATCCATGAATTTGGAATTTGCAATATGTTCCATTCGATAAAATAAAAACGATATTTTCCAAAATCATGCAACATTTTCTATGTATTTACTCCCAGAATCATCATGTAACTTTAGGATGACGCGATGAAAAGTTCCATTCATGACAGGGCGTGACATGAGTTACATATTATATATTCGTTGTTTCTGTTAGTTTAAATATGAGTTTCTAATTATATATGCATAGTATTCGATTAGAAACATAAACAATACTTTTTTAAAATTTTAACTTTTTCGAACAAATACATATATATTTTAAGGAATTCCAATACAAATGACAAAATATTCATGGAATCCAAAGAAACAATGCTATGCATTTCCACCAATAATGAAACTACACAAGAAAAATGTTAACATTTGAAGCCCAAACGACCTTACCAATGCAATTACCGCGGTAAATGAGAATCCAAACAACAACAGAGCTTAATGGTTTCTTCTTGTCCTTCCCATCAGAAACAGTGATTCGATTTCATTTTTATCATATCAGGAATTACTGTCTAACGAGTTAACAATTTGAAAACAAGATACAGTACAGAGCAAAATAAGTTGCTTTTTATAAAATATATTTGTTTCCCAATAATTACTAAATACAAAGCACTTCATTTTTGTTTCATCTTTTGAACAGTGATTTAGGTTAGGTTTGGGGTAAATGTATGTGTGCGTGTGTGTGCGTGTGCGTGTGCATGCGTGGGTGTACGCGTGTGTGCGTGTATGTGCGTGCTCTGAGAATGCCCAATCGTGGTGTGGAATTAAGCGCGGAGTACACTCATTACTACTCATATACAGTGAGACCTCGTTTAACCGAACCCTGTATATCCAGAAACA
Organism: Gibbula magus; assembly: GCA_936450465.1. NCBI lineage: Eukaryota > Metazoa > Mollusca > Gastropoda > Trochida > Trochidae > Gibbula > Gibbula magus. Next base: position 3,993,633 of record OW388295.1, on the reverse strand, counting down.
CCGCTATCCGCACCGTAGTATTTCAAATGTTCCTCGATGCATTTCTATGCAAACGGTTATTCGCTTAACCGCCCGTCTTGCTATCTGGACGATTTTCAACTGTAACCAAATTATGCGGATAAACGGGGACTGACTTGAGTCATATTTGAATACCTCAATGCGTCATCAATATCTTATAAGGTGATTCTAGATACATGTACATAAGACATACGAGTTGGAAGCACTAATTTGAGTTAACAAATTAAGTGTGTTTGTTGTTTTTTCCAAAGATAAACGTCTCAACAGAAACTTATATTACAATGTAAGTACTTAACTATAATATTCATAATATTGGTATAGAATAGACGGAACTCTCAGTACAGACCTGTCAGTAGGACTAGTGGTAGTCCAAGTACAAGCAAAATACTAATTCCAACTCTTGATGTTCGACTGTCAAAGATTACTTATAAAATAACAAATAACATATAGAAACAACTCTTCACAGAACAAACCTGTCCCCACATTAACAAAATACACTCAACCACAAAAGAAACGTTACCATACAAAATACAAGATATATACTCATATTTCAATCCACATGCACTATATACTCCATGTGTACAGAGGCCTACTAAAGTAACTTGGATTTTTAAAATAGTATCTGTTCATGTTTCTGAAACACACGTCGTTTAAAATGTTAAGAACTCGTTGTTTTGGAAATTCATTATATGGAAAGGAGAGTCAAAAGGGCGTTTTGCTTTATTTTATAACGCCCTACAGTAAAGCTACGTCAATAGATTTAAATGCAAGAAGGCCTTTTATGCCAGCATCTTTTACTAATTATAGTTCTACATTTCATATTTTGTTAACTTAAATGTCCAGGTTTCTGGCCAAAAGGCAATGTACCCTGATGTAGGAAATTGAGAGAACGTCTTTACACAACATGTACCCATCACAGTCATTCAAAATAATATTTCTGCGATAGAATTATATCGCGTTTTGCTCGGTTGCGGTTGCGTGTAGAGACATGAATCTGTGCCAAATCAGACTTATACGATTATGATTTAATGTACAATGATTTAATATGTTGCTTTTATTATGTTTGACAAAAAATGAATTTCTTCACTTTTTTTACTTTGACTACATGATTTCTGCAAAAGATGTAAGCAAATACAAATTAGCATAGAAGTATTATGACTAAACAGTGCTTTGACTGTTTTGTTGTGCAGTGCGTTCATCCAAAGTAGTCAAGAAAATTAAAGAGCGATTGAGTATTTGTCATAATAATACATTTGGCTTTGATACGGTACCATATGTGCTGATTTAAGTTAAAATAATTTCCCTTGACTTGCACATACTTATCTATCGCAGGGTATTATGATAATTACTTGTTTCCATTGAAAATCGATCAAGAGCCTTTTAGATTACAGAAACCGAAGTACATGTGTCATATATATGCGCTGACCTTTTAAACATTACCAACCCACATTTGTCATTTTGTCTGTTCTAAGTAAGTTTCCAAAATTACGTTTGACCAATTGGCGAGCGCCATTATCCATAATCTCCACTTATACTTTTATAGTGTCACTATACTAAATGAACTAGCATTAAATTGATAGTTTTCAGCAACAGCCAGTACTTCTCGATAAAATAACACCATGTATATCGTTTTTTGATTATGTGACCCAAACAACATACGTAATGTTCCTTTAAATACTCCAATACCACTTAATATTTAACATGTAATAGTTCAATAAAGAAGGAGAAGTTGTTCTACTTGACGTTAAATAAAACCACGATAATACCACGAGAAGTTATCTGTTTGACGTTTAATAAAAACACGATAATATTTTGTTTACCTTTTCTGACAATTCACATGTTTACTAAGAACATCCGTATAGTACTAAATGTCCTCCAACAAGCACCAAAACCATATTAATTTAAAAGTGATGATAGTAATTACAATAATTAGTTGTATCCAATATAACGAGGGTATATTATGTAAAAATTGTTACACCACTGATATAGTAAACTGCACTGTAATCATATGGTAAGGTCCCTGGTTAACCCTGAAATGGTAATAGCGCACAAGGCAAATGACTTCCAAATATTATGGAGTAGTCTCCAGGCTATTAGATAACACCCGCCAGTGACAGATATGCTATTGACAGCCTGACACCTCTGACCATGTAACCAATGAAATGATCTTAAATGGTTCGTGCATAGTGCATCGCTCTATTAACACGCGGTCCTGTGAATAATTCTGTGAAGTTCAGCAACAATGAACGCGCCTTTTGCACGGATGGTTCCATTGTTGGATAATTTGAGTTTGAAGGGTTGCCCTGTATACCACACTGAGACACGAATGGAGAGACCCGTAGTGTCACCTCGGGAAAGATGTCTCTGTTTTCTCAGCCGTACAAGTGGGTACCTGGTGAAATTTGCGTTTGTGTTCACTTTCAAGCGTTGTTATATTATTGGCAGCATGGTCGGAAAAAGATGACAAATAGGGCAGCACCTTGAGAATGTTTTCCTTGTGGATAAGTATTTGTGGTGCTGTTATTAAACTAAACTTTTATATTATAACGTGTATATATATATTTCATTTAGAATGGAGTAGTATGTGTTAACGGTATCGTTCATGTGATTGTTGTTGTTCGTCTGCCCCAACTACCCCCGTGTCTGCGTTCCTGTGCATAACTTTATACTTTTCAATCCTCTGAAGCCGCATTTCTTCAGATTACTGATTTTCAACTCAAAATTATCTCTCTCTATTTGTCTATCTCTATTTTGCGATTTGAGCGTTTATGACATGGGCATGTACATTTTATAGGGATGTCAGTATTTTCTTGAATAATACCATGTTAATCTCATCGAGTGAGGTAGAAGGGTTGTATTTTCACGAGCGGGGCAGCCACGAGTGAAAATTTATAGCTTTTCTATCTCACGAGATGAGATAAACATGTTTTTTTCTCAAGAATTGACATATATTATTATTTATTTAATGATGTTATCCTTGTAAATACGCCAGAAAGGTTCGTTTTCATGTTGAGAGGAACACCGCGTCACCATAGTAACAATTCGACGTCATAAGCCAACTCGATACGTCAGACCATTGTTTTACGACGTCAAATAATATCAGTCACTGATCACAGTGAAAATATAAGTTATTTAAATAAATCCCATTGCTCGTCATAATACAATCATATTAGTATATATGGCTTGGAATGTCGTTATCTCACCTCTGCATTATGCACTGATTTGTGTATGACAGTATCGAACGCTTTGCATAGTTCTATTCATAGCTATAAATATGTATGTTTGACATTAAACCACATAGTGATCTACATCAAATATTAATGCACTTGCTTTTCCTCTAAATACACATGAACACTGGCTTTTATGTCAATAAATAATTTGTACTGCACTTAGCATATGTTTGTAATAAAGTGAAAGTGAACTCATCTATGTTTAGCGTTTCACAAATTGTAACATACATCTAAAACTATATCTGACATTAATTATTTTGCTGATAACAATTAACTGGATCCTTGTATCAGCTGGGATACTATTTACAGGATATACACCGACTGTAAATGTTAACCACGAGCAATTATTGCTTTTGGACAGACACATACAATTGAAAACTTTAAATGAATAACAATATTTATTTTATTTGATTTACTGTTACACCTTTCTTATATTTCTCTGTATAACGTTTATGTCAGTTTATAACGTGTAGTCATGTTATGCGTATATCACTTTCTGCCGTATATTTCGCTTATATTTTGTAACTTTTCAAACAATACGTCACGCATACCAACCTTTGATATTTTTTTCACAAAACATAATCTAGGGTTATATTCGCAGTATCAAACGCAATGTTTACAATATGAAAAAATAACACTTAACGTTAATGCACTGCAAATCAAAACAGAAACAAATAGAATCACACCTGAACACCTGGGTAAAACAGTTATATTTACTATTCAAATATACACACTTACCTGCCATGCCAGAAAAAAAGACAATCTAGTTATCCTTTTAGCTGTTAGTGCCTTTCACGGCCATGATTAAAGGTGGACATCGATTAAAACTCCACAGGTAAACTCCATGTTGTGACACTGACGTCCAAAGCTACGAATGCTTGCATGGTACGGCGATGAAATGAGCTCTGCTAGCAGACGACATCGCGTCTGCGCATGTCACTTTCACTTCGATTTTTCCTGATAAAGAGCCGAGCGCTGAAAACCGATCGGTTCTGATTGCTGTGGCCCGTTATAACCACGCGGACCATGGCCTTTGTCCATCGTGGCTAATATGTGGCTGTCCGCCTAATAGATGTGCCGTTATATCATGATGATATATCATTTCCATTATAGCTGCAAGAGGAATCGTCATTCCCACCTGAATTCAAGTCGTACAGATGGAACTATTATCTTTGCGATAGCAACTATTCCATTGTAATAATGGACAATTTATGCCGATAGGATCGTAGTTTATTATCAGCCATATATATTGCATTTATAAGTAGTTCAACTGTTCTTTTTACACGAAAATAAATCATAAATTGTATTTCAGGCTGAATGACCTTTTCTGATATTTGGAAATGTTATACATCAATATTTTATGCTCACAATCAATTAAGGTGTAAGTTCCTTGTTGTGACCTTTTACTTTAGTCTCGTTTTACATTTAATGGCCACTAGATATAGAAACTCTTGTTTTGAATGAATATCGACGTTGATGAACTGAACTAGTTCATTAAGCTAATTATTTAGTTAAAAAATAAAGTGATATTGCTTGTTCATATATAGATGCTTTCGAGTTTTCATGATTTTAATTTGTCGTTGCATATTAAAAGATCATTGTTTGACACTGTCGAAATACTTAGTAAGCACTAAACCGTTCATTAAATAATTTTTAAAACCGAAAATTTATACATTTTCTAGAACTTTGATACATTGCAATCTTTGATTTTTAACGATATATACCTCTATTTGAACAACTGCGTCCGTAATAATTTCATGTTGTTACGTCTTACACCGTTTTGTAGGCATAAACAAAATTTCATGTATTTCCTCAATGTGTCTCTTTGGCTAAGTTAATGCACTTTGTCAACACATATTTTTACATTCATGAAGTGAAATGAAAATTTTTAATTTGTGCAGATCGATTTCCTGACTCTTGAGGTAGATTAATTTGAGGCGGTCCAGAGGAGAGATAAACAGACACAATCATTAATAGCCGAAGTGTAATTAATTTACATTTACATTAGAAAATGTCCCCAATCAGCAGGGTAAGGTTTACTTAATGATTTCGAAGGATTAAAGTTTTGAATCTGAAACTGAATACACGTACATGTACAATACAACCCGAGTACCTCATTAGCTGGGGATTGCAAAATCAATATCCAATCTGGATATAACGAGATGTCGGGCAATTTAACTTTCTTTAAATTATTTTGAAATCGATGAAATATTTTATATTTTCGAACGATGGGGCATCGTTATATATATATATATATATATATATATATATATATATATATATATATATATATATATATTCCAGAAACCAATGCTACATTGACTGTTAGCGAGGGAAGAAGGGGTCCAATTAACTTAAATATGTTGCACATAATCAAAGCTTTCTGAGTTAGTCAAAGCGTGCACACTCATACATTCACACATGAACAGAACAGAACGAGAAGATACATGCTTTGGGTACAAGAAATTTAAAACTATATATATTTAATATTCTAAAACGATTAATAATATGGCAACACACTTTTAAAAAGACTCGACTGACTGTTTTCTAAATATATATTCTTGACATTTGGATACCTTTTATTTTGAAATGACCAAACCTGATATTTTAATAATATTTATTCGCATTTGTAGCTTTCTATTTGGAAAGAAACATGCATTACAATACTTAATTGACACAGTAGAAATGACCGAGTATCCTGGAATCTGGAAACCAACTGTAAACTGGGTAATAGGTTATCCACTTGGTATCTATCCGCTGAAATAAGGCAAACTGGTTTCCAACTAGAACCCATATTGGATTCTATAATATTTAGTATTTCCGTTATTGAAACCAACAGGAAACTGATTATGAGTTTCCTGTTGGTTTTCATTCCTGTAAATTGCAATCATTGTTTCCATGAAATCGATAATGAAACTATAATTTGAAGTTTCATGTTTAGTTTCCATTTCTTGTAAATTGCAATTAGCGATTCCAGAAAATGGAAACCAACATGAAACTATCAAGTCAAGTTTCATGTTGGCTTTCATTCCTGGAAATCTGCTTTGAAACACTCCATTAAATAGAAACCAACAAGAAACTATACCTATAAGCATCATTGCATCAGTACTTCAAGGCCAACAGAACATCAATACAACTGTGAATCTTGTATTTAAATCATACAGTCAGTTTTGACATTGATCCTAAAATTGAAAGAAATATCGTAGAAAATGCAAGATGGTACTTTGTATAACGTATCATGGTAATAGACATGAATTAAAATTCCAAAGGTGAAGCCAGTCATCAGCGGTCATATTGCATACATAAATACGTATATGGGGTCGGATAGGAGGTACTCCTATTGAACTGGCGTTTGTATATATCTATCCTGCACTACAGCGTCGATGTTTTCCGCTGATGCGATTGCAAAAAATACAGTATTCAGTGTACATCAATGTCAGATTGAAACTATTCCTTTAGTAGTACATGTACTTACGTTATTAAAAAAAAGCAGCAATGTCTCAGTCATATGTTATTTCTAGGGTTAGAGCTTTCCTGCATTATAAGTGTATATATATGTATGAGAAATGAATATATAGTACTAAATAATATCATTTTACAAAGCTTGTGTGTATAAAGCACCTGTTAGAGATGAACATATTTGATAACAGTTGTTTTAGCTTTTGTGTACCAACGCTACACTGATATATTGATCGACTCTGTCACGACGTACCCTTGCTACCTAGTTGGATATATAGTAGCAATTAAACTGATGAGTGATGTTGGTTTTTAATTCGCTATCGCTCGTTAGATTCAAACTCATTTGTTGCCTTCATAATTATGTTATTTATAATGGACATCGTTCATTTCTTTCTAAAGTTCTTTACATATTTACGAACAATTAAAACTGTATCAGTTGAATATTGTATCGGAATCAGCGGAATCAGTTGATAATTTGATGCGAGTATGACAATGCAACTGGACCTGAGTACTTCACGTTGTGAGTTACTAGCTGGTAGCTGTTATTCGTACCGCTTCAGAAAGTAAATGAAGTCCTACTTAATACATTGAAATAAGGATCTGATTGCTGTTGTACGTTTAAGGTACATATAGCTTCAAATGTGACCCTGATGAGTCAAGAGTATCATAAGAACTAACTTCCTATGCTGAAAATCCCTTAAACTCTTATTTTTTAAACTAAAATCATTATGGTAAATGCACAAGTGTTACTTTAAACTAATTAGTTTTTGTCAATTACGATTATATACTTCAACTGTCAAATTTCTTGAAACCTGTAAATATTTCTGAAATATCATGCCGCGTTGAGGATTTTTTCCTATTGAAAGGGATGAGAAATCGATAATTCACTAGCTTTCAGAATCGATAAGTTCCATTTCTAAAATCAGGTTGAGCCAAAGAATTTGGAATATGTGACATTTTACAAGGTGCAAACAGGGTCGTTTTTCTAACTGTCTTGGATGTCACAAACATATGGGGATATACAGCATTCTTATAGATTGCAGTTTGAACATATATTGTACAAAAGTGTTTCAATATATTAGATCAGGCAAAACAGGTGTTATATTGAACAGGAGACAGATAAGTGAGACAGATTGTTAGAGAAACTGAGACGAAATGCCCGTTTAAAGCCATGTACAAACATTATTCAGTGTAAAAGAAATACCTCCGAAACAATTAGAACATGAATTCATCATATTTTAAAATGGAAATTCATTTGGAAATACACACTTGTATTTCGTATATAGATGTTTCTAATGTTCTTTGTTATCACCTTTTCATTGGTCGAATGTTGCTGTGTAACACTAGTTATTCACATCTTTGGTTATATTCCCGTTAAGTGTTCACTATGTTAACATAATTATGTTAAAGGAAACACTTGTACTGGCATGACGTACTTTAATAGTTTTTGTTGAAATTACTTTAAGGTATAAAACCATGACGAAAGAAAATGTTTCGAATATAATGCATAATTTACTCAACTATAGAAGTATAAATGACATTTCTTTACGATTTTTAGGTTAAAGGGGCAGTAGCACGTTTTTTGACATAAATAAGTCGATGTAATGTATTTGAGTTTTTGTTTAACCCTCTGAAATTAATATAAATGACATAAACTATCATTATAAATGGGACATTTGAAATATAAAATTGGCAAAAAAATGTGCTACTGTCCCTTTAAAGAGGGATGTAGAACATATCAAACATCACCTGTATTTATATTACGGCTTGTGTCCAGTACCAATGATCCTAGCACGTGTATCATATATGCACCTCGTAAAGGATTCTGTGAGGAGATATTTGATATATCAACATACCAGCAACACGATACAAAAACCAAGGTTTATATCTTCATATCCGTGACATAATGTAAATGGACAAAGGCCATATATCAGTATTAAGATTACACCAAAGTCGAGATATATTACAGTACAAGTCGTCTGACATTCTCGAGATCTCCCTAGCGTCATGTTACACAATGTAATTGATCCTCTCCACAACGGTTCCTGTCAGTTCAGTTAAACTAATCTCTGTCTGAAAGTAGCTATACATGTACATTCCATTAATGAAATTCACAATTTCTAAATGTTATTCATATTACATCAATTAAACCAGATCAGTGGCAATGTCACTAGGGCCTGTAATGTTAAACAACCACAGCATCACCGTTCGGCATCATAAAAGCTACACAGGTATTATTATGTAGGTACAAAGACTGACGTAATAGTTTCTTCTTTGTCATTTTTTCAAACATTTTTATAACACATACCTCAATATTAAAGAATTGAGCTCAATCTACGCTTCTATATTCTACTTCTTTGTGAGACAAACCTTAGTTGTAAATGATAGAGCTCTCTCTTTGATTTTTTAAAAACTCAGGCAATGCTAGTCTGACGCACTTAACTTAATTGTATGTGTATATCTTACATGATAATATCATGAAATTATTTTCTTGGCAGGAAAGTATTTAACCTTTTCCTTGACAGGATATTATTTAATTTCAGGTTTTCTTCTTGTATTGTGCATTCACCAACCTTACAAGATAGATTCATACCTTACCTGCGATACGATGATCAAACATAACATCAAAAGTAATATATTCAGGTTTTTTGACAACCTGAAAGTATTGCTGTACATTGTATTGTACCTTCGAATTCCTGGGTGTCCTTTCTGAGAGGTTAGAGGCAGGAAAGCAAACTGTGTGAATACATCACTGTCTAACCAGATGTCTGAATCTGCTAACCTATTTTACCTATCACTGTAGTCGTGCAGTCAGTATATATTCTCTCAAAGGCATGTTCACTGACATTGATCCCGTTTCTTCCATTATCAGGATGCTTATTAATTCACCGAGCAATTCGGTCAGAATTTTACAAAAGATACCAGACATTAGTTGACACTGACCTTTCCACACAAAGTGATAGTTTGAAGTTATTCTAGATCAAAGACAATCGAAGTAGGCAAGGTGTTTTTAACGAGGCCAAGGTTATTTAGTCCCTACTCAATACAAGAACAATGTTGTAAAAGAACATTCGTACTCATAATGATTACTGAGGTTAATTAAATCAAGTAAATAAAATGAGATTGGTGAGTTATGAGCAACACGAATTACTGAACAAACACGTATTGCTGAACAACATATGATACTTACTGTCCTTCTGTAGTTAACTTCTCAAAACTTTATCCTGTAAGGTTATATTTAATAAAGCCCATTGATATCATTACTCTAAATCATTCAAGTCAGTAATGTGAGGTTTGATTAAAGATGATCATGTCCAGTTGATGAACGACTTACATACACCAAAAAGTATGATCCTTTATACAAAACAATTTTGATCTTGAAATGTTGCTCAAACTATTCACGTATCCTTTACAATTGCACAGAGTTTGATCTGGTGACGTAATTAACATTTTCTGCTAAGCTTACAGTGAAGGAAACCACATAGAAAGAGTAACTAATTTGTTATTTCTCTCATACTGACCATTATCAGACTGGTTATTAATCTATCCAGCTGTTCAGTTGGACATTTGCACATTGTTCTAGACACTGCCTGACACCGACGTTTCAACCAATTGATTATTGGATTTCGCTTGGCGTTATGACGATAGATGCCATTGTGTTCTATCGCAGGAAACACTGCAGAACTACAGAGATCAGGGTTAATAATCACCGAGTTTTGTTAAACATTCAAGTTCATTTGAGTTATTATTTCACTTATAATTGTACTGGCCATATCTTAGATGTGTTAGATGACAAAATAGACACAAATGTATATTATGCAAATTTTGTAGGATTACTAAAGTTATCTGTCGCTTTTATATCCACTGAATATACTTTATATCTTTTTGATGCATATTTAATCGAAAGGAGTGCAAAATACGAGAGCAGTGCTTTCGCTCGGGTAATACGTTTAATTTCCCCTTTTTCATGAAAGACATAGTACACTCTTCTTCGTGTAATTATCTATTTATATTTTTACTCAAGTACATTTCATTAACACATTTGTCAAGATGAAATGTGAAATAAAGAGTTACTATGCCATATTGATAATATACATTGATGTAGGGTATGATTCATGTTAATCGATTGAAATCCATTTATCATTACAGTGCATCAATATCTCAAGGGTTTCTAGTATTTCACTTTCACCTTGAACAACCTTGAATCCTACTTGACTTATGAGTGTATTCACAATCTCGATCAATCCAAAATTCGGACTGATGATGCTAATCGATGTTACAAATACGTTTCAAGTGAACATGAAAGAGGGCAATATATCGATAAAATGATAGATGGAAAATTATCTTGTAAAGATGTGATTACTCCCAAAATGCAATATGATTTTGTCAATTGAGTGAGTGAATGAGTAATTGCTTAACGCCGCTTCGGCAATATCGCAGCCATTAGCGGCGAGAAATTTAAGTTAATTGATTAATTTAAAATAATTGCAAAAAAAAAAATGACACAAAGGCCGTAAAAAACACCAGCAAATTATCACAATTTGGTTAGAAACTGATTTAAAATAGTTAAAAGTTACAATCTGTCGAAAATATTTACAGCTTTTAAAAAGTCTAAAACACGATGTTCGCCAAATTGGCTAAAAACTTATATAGCAATATCTGGATAAAAGGTTTCTCTTATTTGCGCAGTGTCCCAACACTCACACAAGATGTGTCTAATTGTGAGGGGGCACTGGCAGGGAATACATACTGGGGGGTCTTCCCCCTTTAAAAGGTATAAATGGGTAAGATGACTGTGTCCAATACGACATCGTCGTAGGACACAGGCTTCCTGTCGGGTAAAAGAAGAAAGAGATTTAAAGCCTAAATGAGGTTGTAAATTATGAAGTTTGTTGTGTTGTTGTTGGTCCCATTGGGACCTCCACCGTTGCTTAATGTAAGATTTAAAAGCAGGTTTAGAATCCGTATATGGAACTTTAGTAGTGGAAATATGTTTGAGGTTTAATGCTGATTTAGCTGCTGAATCAGCTTTGTTATTGCCTCTTATACCCATATGACTAGGAAGCCAGCAGAAGACGATGTCGCATTGGAGACATGAATTATAAAGTTCTAAAATATCTCTAATAATTGGGTGATCACTTTTACAATTTTTAATAGCCTGCAAGCAGGAAAGAGAGTCTGAAAAAATAATATAATTATTGGGAGTTGAGTTTTTAATGTGCCGAAGGGCTTTTTGGACGGCCTTAGCTTCTGCAGTGAAGATGCTACTGCCATTATGCAGTCTTGAAGCATATGTTTTAGATGCCATCCTTAGACCGTCTGTATATATTTGTTTATAATCTGTGAAAAAATCACAGAGCTCATAGAAAGCCTGTTGAAATACCAATTGATCAGTGTCAGATGTTTTATATTTGATTAAAGAGAGATTAACACGGGGCTTGACCAGCTGCCATGGTGGAGTGGAAAGCAAACCGTGCTCTGCTATTGTTGTTAGGTCGATTACCGAGTCTTCAACATGTTGATGAAGCCCGATACCGATCGCGAGAGGAGGAATTGCTTTAGGTTTTGAGCTATACAACTGCTGGTATTCTGGATTGAATACGCAGTTGTGGGCAGGGTTTGAAGGGTTAGATTTTAGTTTAGTGATATATTGAAGTGCTAGCTTGATGCGCCGATCTTCAAGAGATGGCTCATGAGCTTCAACATAGAGACTTTCAACAGGTTAAGTTCTGAAGGCCCCAAAACAAAGCCTGAGACCCTGGTGGATTGTATCTAGCATTAGGATATAAGAGGGGCGGGCAGATCCATAGATTATGGATCCATAATCCACTTTGGAGCGGATGAGTGATCGTTAGAGATGAAGAGTTTCTTCATCTCCACCCCATTTATTGTTTGATACGACCTTTAAAAGGTCTAATAATAAAGGCCTTTAAGCATTTAGCTTTTAAGTTTATATGTGGGATAAATGATAATTTGCTGTCAAAGGTGAGACCAAGAAACTTGGCCTCAGGAACGACTTTGATTGGAGTTTTATCCAGGAATAGTTCTGGATCTTGGTGCATTTTGCGCATATTGCAAAAATGCACTTAGCATTTAGCTTTTAGGTTAATATGTGGGATAAATGATAATTTGCTGTCAAAAGTGAGACCAAGAAACTTGGCCTCAGGAACGACTTTGATTGGAGTTTTATCCAGGAATAGTTCTGGATCTTGGTGCATTTTGCGCATATTGCAAAAATGCACTTAGCATTTAGCTTTTAGGTTAATATGTGGGATAAATGATAATTTGCTGTCAAAAGTGAGACCAAGAAACTTGGCCTCAGGAACGACTTTGATTGGAGTTTTATCCAGGAATAGTTCTGGATCTTGGTGCATTTTGCGCATATTGCAAAAATGCACACAAGATGTTTTAGGTTTGGAAAATTTGAAGCCGTTTTCCAAAGACCATTTATAAATTTTATTGAGGCAGAGCTGCAACTGGCGCTCGATTGATGGCATATTTTTGCCTCTGCAAGAAACTCCAAAATCGTCCAAAAAAGTGAACCATCTGTATGGTCATTTAAGACTTTAGCTAAGCTGCTGATTTTAATACTAAATAATGTGACATATAAAATGCTACCTTGTGGGACACCCATTACTTGATCAAAGAAACCAGAAAGGGTGGAGCCCACGCGCACTTTAAATTAGCGGTCATGTTAACAATTGGATATAAAATGTGGCATACGACCTCGCAAGCCAAATTCAAATAAATCTTTTAGGATGCTATGCTTCCATGTAGTGTCGTAAGCTTTTTCTGAGTCGAAAAAGATAGACACAGCATGTTGTTTGTTAATAAATGCATCACGAATAATGATTCTAAACGAACAAGATGATCAGTGGTACTACGTTGTTTGCTGAAACCACATTGAATATCAGTTAGTAATTTATAAGTTTCCAAGTACCAAACTAGACGATCATTGATCATCCGTTCCATAGTTTTACATACACAATTTGTTAAGGCGATAGGACGATAGTTGGAAGGATCTGTATGATCCTTCCCAGGTTTTGGGATTGGCACAATAGTAGCGTTGTGCCAACAAGATGGAAATTCACTTTGTCAATTGATGTTAAGAAACAAATTAAAGAATTAAAATAAGCTATATTATATCTTGATTTTGATTTCTGTTCATCTAAGCTCATAAGAAAAGTTGAGTGAATATGTTATCGATAAATGGTAAATAAATATGATTAACATGTTCTGATACCAGTGGTATCTTAATTCAGTCTAAGACATGGGCACATATCTTGTGTAATAGATGGTGAAAACACTTTTATTGATGAAAATGTCACCCATTTCTACTCTGTACAACCCCAAAGAAAACGGCTATATTGCGCCATCTTGACAACTTCTAACCATTTATAGATGATGAGTTCAGAGTTCAGAAATTTTTATAGTAAACACTTGCGACAATGACTTAAAAAACAACTGGTTGAAATGTAATGATGTCAATGATTAAGTAATTTAGTTTTAAACAAAATCTTTTCAATACACACTTTATATATTTCAGAATAAACTGTCATCTACGCTTTGGCATCAGAATTCTATTTACATTGTCCTTTGGGATCCTTTATCAACAGGAAAACAAAGAAAAATGCTGATTAATTTGAATGTTGTGACAGTAAGTGGAAATTAAAACAAACTTCTGACCTTTTTTCTTTACATTTTACGAGAAAGATCTATAAGATGTGAAAGCTACGAAGTCTGAATAAGGTTCGCATCAAAGTCAAGTGACGTTTCCAAAATGTTACACGATACACATGGTATTTATGGTATTTACACATGGTTTATTATCATATTTTGTTGATTCCCAAGTTTGAAATTGTACGATTTACAAGGAGAGTAAAGTTGAATATCAAGCCGAAAACAATATGTCCATTTATATAACATTTTTATTTAATATACTCATTTGTCATGGAAACATTATATGATAAAAGACATCTACAATCTACAACCAGCATCGTCACTATGGTATGTTCTGTTATGGATTTATAAAAAACAACAGAAGTACTACCGGTAGGGGGTGACATGTTAACCTTTGGAACACCTGGTATCATCATTGATTAATTTGTGACGTAATATTCAACCCCTTCACAATATAGGAATCGACCTCTACAGTCGGTAGATAATATAGAGACGAGTTAAAGTGCTGTACAATCTGAAATAGGCACCATATTATCGTTAGATTGGATAGAAACAGGAGATGAAAACCCTTCACAACGCAACGCATTCATTCCATTGAAACTGCCGTAAATGAGGTGAAACCGTTCACAATCTACCACCAGTAACTGCAAGGAAATACAATCTTAGTTTACGTCCCACTTAGACCTCGTTGCCCGTGCCAACCATTCATAAAAGTGTCCTGTTCAGTATCGATATCAGGACTCTTATGGATGAAGGTGTCATGATTTCTGATACACGGACACTTTTTTAAATAAGGTTAAATAACAAATTTCAACGACAAAGACATCAATACAGTGAGCTAAATGTTTAACTGAAAACATGACACAAGAACACACATTTTAGTGCTTCATTTGCCAATAATATCTTAACAGAAACACTTTTAATCAAATATTGAATTTAGCATATATTAGATATAAAAGAATCCACTTTCGAAATTTCACTGGCGCTGTGCAACACAGATATACGTCCTATTCCTTCTTCTTCTCGCCTCGAAAAGTACATGTCTTGAAAATTGCAATGGATTGCTTTGCTTGCACGATTTCCGAACATTATGGTCGTGCATTCAATTTGACAAGCGAGAAACACCACTGAAGCTGAACATCAATAGTACAACGCACTTGATTCATAACCTGGTGAAGGGGCCACAAAAAGGTTGTGGAAAGTTTCACACTTTTAAAACTTTTGTTGAAACATTCCTAGATTGTTTGAACAATCTGCATATTGTGAGCTCACAATCTGCAGCTTGTGATAATTCCTAGATTGAAAAAAATATCTACATTATAACATATCTCTCCTTCAAGTTGTTGCAAGTTCTGATTCTGCTAATGTCTAACTCAACCATATTTCTTAAACTACACAAAAAACATCTTGATGAGCTCTAACCTTTCATTAGTTAAATATGCCCTAACATTTATAATGTGAAACAAGTCAATCAGTCTTAAACATCCCTGATCGTTAAGTATCAATGTCGATTTAAATCCCGCAAACTGAAATCCAATCTCAAGTCTAATGTCAGTTCCAATAGTCTCGAGGAACCATTACCTTTCAACATATGCGTATTTACAGTTTCTTATTCTGAATTGTTTTACACAAAGGACACTTCAGTATGAGTGAACAAAGAGTTGATGACACATGCAGAATGTAGTTTCAGCTTTCAAGAATAACAATTTCCGTTTATGTCTAGACATGTTTGTATATTATATTTCTGATGTCAAAACAACGTAATTGAATGTAAATGTATACATTGTAGCTGGAGTCACTAATGATATGTTACCATAGACAAAAGTAGGTAATTTTGTAAATAAGTTTAGTAATACTTTAAGTAAATTAGAATAAATCATTATCCTCATTTCCGTCCATGACAAGATTAATAGCCACAGATTCTATACAAATATACAACAACCACACATACACTGAATACATATATACATACATACATACATACATGTAGACTTGAATTTATCATCCAAAAATGTGATATCGTTTTGACAGTGTTTTGCACAATGCCCAAATGCACAAATATCAACTTTTGGGGATACAGCAACATCACATCAAATGTCAACAAAATATGAATCAAGTCTCTACATCTTGACTTTTCTTGACAATAATGATAAGTATAGTTTAACAAAATAGGTAAAACTATGACATAGTCATACAATTTGGTAAGTTGCTTTCAGTCAAATTAATGATGACAATCAGACCGGAATCCAACAACGTTTGTGTAGTTGCAATACTTGTTGATATATTCGATATCAGAAGATACCAAGGTGATATTCTCTATAACACATGCTGCCATACTTTACTGCAATCAACACGTCAG
This sequence comes from Gibbula magus, assembly GCA_936450465.1. Classification (NCBI taxonomy): domain Eukaryota; kingdom Metazoa; phylum Mollusca; class Gastropoda; order Trochida; family Trochidae; genus Gibbula; species Gibbula magus. The sequence goes on along the minus strand of OW388295.1, from coordinate 3,976,887 downwards.
TTTTCCACAATAAATTCTGTTCTAAACATCGTTTTGTACAACATCTGAGAAGAAAGTGATTGTCATATCCAGAGCTATAAAACACCCAAAATGTAAGCAGACGAATTTAATTATTCATGAACACTCCATCAAAAGGCCCTTCTGAGATTAGGAAATGACAATATTTTGAGAATTAAGTTGGTATGGCTTGTTTGATGTTTTATCTCAACTAATTTAGCACATGTTAGAATCGAATGTATTAATAACATGCTGATTTCGATCCTTTGATAAATAGGTTTAAACTGTCATTTGCTCGAAAATGTGAAAGTCGACAATCCATTGTGCTTGTTCTTCTTCATCACACTTCTAAAATGTCTTTCAAAGTTTTATGGATTTGAGAAGAACTTAACTAAATATAAGCCAATATTGATTATTTACTTCAAATCGAGAATGAAATAACTATTTCACAGTATCTGATCTACTAAAGATGAAGGGAGATTCCTAATATGATACAAAGAATAAAGACACATTCAGTGTACGTATGAGCAGTAAATGTGTGTATGATGAATTCAGTCAAAAGCTTCCTGTCTTTAATTACTTGCTGAAGTCATAACCGCATGAACATGATCATGAACAATTACGTTTTGTTACGTACTTTGAGCCACCAGAAACACAAAAAACCTTTTAAATGTGCTATCGTGAATAGAAGACATTTTTATGTGAATTGAAATGAAAGGAAGTTTTAAACAAATAATATACATGACAGTTTAATAATGTTTTCTTGTCCATTTTTAACCATAACACTTAACTAAAAGAAACAAACAGTCACTAATGTGTATGGCAAACCTTATGCAGTTTTTTTAATTTAAGTATCGTATTTTAAAGTGTAGTTTCATATTGAATATTTTACAACTACCTTAACGGTAAATGAGCAAATAACATCATTGACGACATGATAAACACACAGAATGTAGCACAGTCTGTAGCCATGACAATTCTCCTGTTTGGAGAAAACAGGCTCTAATTAACTCACGCAAACCACAAACCTCCTGTGTTTAAGAGTTTACCTATGTACTTATTCAATTAGTCGAATGAAAGATAAATGCGTTTACTGGTAAGGACATACTTTTGGAAAGCACATTTGAATGAGATATACACATTCTCTTTCCCAAAGAATAGAAATAATATGAGTTTGATAGTTCAGTATACAGTTAGCATATACATATACATATACCTTTGTCCATTTCTACTTTACTATTTACTTTACATGAGAAATTTAGGAATGGATTGCAAAGTTAATATCGTCAAAAAAGTCAAACAAATTAATTGAATTTTGTAACTTAGACCACATCTATTGTAGAATTAGGGGAACTTATTGGTAGTTTTGGACACAAGAAGTCACTATTTTGACTCGTTGACAATAGTTTAAATGATAACAGAGATTTTGTAGTAAATGCTAAGGCCTATGGCACATACAATATAAATTTATTCTGTTCTGTTATTTTATGCGACTGCTTAGAGATACTGTCATCACAAAAAGCAAGATGGTCATAAATCACATTGGTCTCTACAGCAGTAACAGATTCAAAAGATAGAATTCTAGTTTGATACCTCCAACGGAAACAGTTTCAACATACGTCTATCAAGATTATAACAATAAAAAACGCTATTCTTTTTTTCTGAGAAGTAATATCACAGAAATATCTTGAAAATAAATTTTAAGCATGTAAGATTTGCAGCTGAGAAGTAAGATCATGAAGTGAAAATTGACACGTGACTTTTAAGCATGAAATATGTAACTTTAACATGTTACACAAGGGGGGCTTATCAAGCAAGACATACCGATCTACGCCTTTGGAGATATTGTGTAATTGTCATTATTCATATAGCATGCAATGATCAGCTTTAAAAGATAGCCATATGAGTAACTCAATTTGTTAAGGAGAGATTAAATTAAAGGTGACATTAAGCAATCCTCATGGTAATACTCTAAGCACCACAAATGTTTACAATGTACATTTGCTAGCCATACATGCTGCGGTGCTCTTGAAACGGTAATAACTGGTTGGTTATCATGGACTTGCTTAGGATTACATGTGGTAATGGCAATAAACAGATCTTGCTGGGGCAAAGTAACATAGTTCCTATAACAAGTTGTCATGCGATGTTGCTTTGGATGAAGGTGTCTGCAGTAATCCACCTGACCCATGTATGCAGAGGTGATTGGGTGCATTGCGGCGTTGGAAATCAGTGTGTACATGTTTAACTAGTCCCAGCCGACGCTCGTAGGATTCACCGTAATGCATATAGCAGTATAATTAAATTATTAAGGTGACGTTAAATCCTTATTCGTTCCTGTTCATCTCGTTCAAGGATCTTACCAGTCTTGACAGTGATCTCTTACACTTGAACATCTTTGTCAGAAGATGCTTTATTCAATTATCTTTGGGAACACTGCTATTTTACTTATTCTAAGTGATCAACTCAATCTCCAGAAATACATACTTGCTTAATGAACTATCCAAATCAATACTCAATAATACTAAATGAGCCATGTTATTGTCAAAGAATATTGCACAATTTCTTTGTTGGAAACATTATTGGAAGCAAGACTACAACAGAGCAATAACGCACAATAAACCTTCCTGTAAAGGGTTTGTGTATTCCATGTCACAGAAATGTGAGCAAATGTCAATATTGATCGTAGACTTCAAGTACAAAACTGATTTGTATGAATATAAACTGGTTTTGTTGTAAAGCATATTCACAATTTGATCCTGACTGCAGCTTTCGTTTTCTTCCTTCTGAAATCCATCCAGTTGAATCTTTATTGTGTGTATGTGATACGCAATAGCATTATAATATTAATCATTTCAATCAATAAAATTAATTTCAGCAATAAAAATAATAGAAATAATAATAATATAGCATTTCATGTGCAATAAAGTCACTGTGAAAGTCATAGAATTATATAAATGATAATTTTCAGAAACTATTTTCATATTGCATATTTAATTTCCAAAATAATAATCTCTGATATTAGTATATATTGACCAATCAGCACCTTTTTCTACTACCAGGTGTTCACAGTCATTACAGTTGTATGTATGGAAATCAAATCACCTGGATTATGTAACACATATGTAGGTATTTGCAGACACCATTTCTGGATTATAAGGGAATGGGACGATGGATTACAGCAACACTAACAAAAATACCAATGGACCTCAAGTGTGATTATTTAGAATATATAGGATGTGTCAAAGTATCTGATTGGTTTGTCAGCTGAGAGAGCCAGTCAGTTGTCTTTTTCTGAAATAGCTGACTTTCGGTTTGTTCTTTAATCTAAGTTGCGTCAAGGAAAATCCTAGTCTCAAAAACATAATTTCAAGGAGTAAAAGTCATTGTCAATTTATCCGCTGTGTATTTGTAACTAAATTTATACTTATGCAATGACAGTACTTGGTAAACATGCTATCTGATAAGATATATTTACACTGGTTCGAAAGGAAGTAACAACGGTAGCCTTGCACACGCGAGATTTGACTACATCATATACAGTATCGATATCAAAGTGCTGAATGAAGATCTTGAAGCACTAGCAGAATTCGTAATGAGCACACAGTATATTACATTACCCAACAATGTCTCCAGTTTATGACCATGTTATTCCCATAGTCCCATTTTCACTCTATCAGTCTATTCACATATATCATACTCTCTTAAGGGTTGCTTATCACGAATATATCAGGCAATTATATCAGTAAACCTAATTGAATGCATGAAGCGACTACTGATAACAAAAATGGTATTATAATTTATCAAACTGTTATCTTATACCAATCATTGCGCCGACATCAAATATCATGTAAGAAACAATTTTGATTTTCATCATAAATGACATTCAATTGGGCTTCACAATAATATTTTATTATCTAATGGACATGACTGTTTTCAACTTTAAAACAGTACCAAATGCTTCCTTGTAAAATGAGGTGATTTAGATCTTTCAAGAGGATAAACCGGGCTGCTAGCACTGGTATTATCGCAGGGAGAAAGGCAGCGACACCAGTGTGCTTATGATTTGAGATGAAACCTGCGAGTATCGGCTTGCTTCATTAAAAAAAGTTACTTTTTCGTCAGACATGTTTCGCGATAAAGCTCCGGGTATTCGTTTTTATGAAATTTGCTCTTTCGTATCCCTTCCATAATCAAAAGCCACAGACAAACGATACACCTGTTACCAATGCACACATGTACAATTAAACATGTTTATAGATATCTCCCCTTCATGCCATGACAAATCCAGATGGATTGAGACATCTATAACCTAATGAAAGCGACAGGCTTTCAAAAGGATCTGAAGAATACAGCCAGCATTGGCCATTTTGCTGCTGTAAAACATCCACAAGTATGTTTATATTTTATATAACAAAAGCCTACATTGTGCAGAAACTAACATTTACGCCAGTTATGTACCATTGTGATGACGGTATGGCCATTGTGACGTCACAAATACTCACTATTGTGACGTATTACTTGCAGCGGTATTACATTAGTTTGATATTGCAGAATAGATACATTTTCTACAGTGAGTAATTGTTGAGTTGTCAGCTTATTTCTTACTAAATAGCCGTAACCTTCAACTTCAAGGACAACAGACACAGTCATGCTTGCCATGCTGTATTCACCATGTGACTGGATGTACAGGGCCGGGTCTGTGTAAAAACTGACTTGTAGGCAAAAATAGGATTCATATGCGGTTTGAGATTTAGGATGCGGAATCGGATTCTTACAATTTACAACAGTAATGAATACACGTTAATCATTAGATCATGAATTTGATTCAAGAGTATTTTATGAATATTAAAAGACTTTTTGAAAATATGATGAAATGTTAAAATCGCCTTAAACTAAGGATTATGGTGTTACATTGTGTCTATCAATCATCATTTACGGATTCTTAGAACTACAATACAAACAGGCTAGATTGTTTTCAGGTGATAAAAGAACACGCAAACAGGATATTGCGTCCCAGATTATGAACACTTTACATTCTCCATTTCCTCTATCGGTTTGACATGTTCCCATAGACTGCATGAAGTTGTCAGATTTCACACTTAATTGCTTTGGTAATGTGTTATGTTACACTGTTATAATGACGAATACGTTGAAACTAATTGTGAAGTTATATCTAGGTATGGATTGGTTACATATTAATGTTGCACAGAATTTATCTGGCACAAATTTTACAATGTTATCAAGTTGATCCACAACGTGCCAATCATTGATATGAACATATATTTTGTTGCATTGCACATGAGTTGATTAAAGACAGGAATGTTCCCATATCGAGAAATGTTGAGTGTATTTGAAATGAATACTGGGATCCTTGAAGGGCGATCTGTGAAGTAATTTAGTTCATTTTGTGTTATGAATACAGGGTTTCAAAGTGATCACAACACATATTCAGTATTGACTGTTTACTGTTGTGTCATTGTAACACGTTATCCCTTCATTGATCATATGTCAGAAGCTAACACAACTAATGTGTTTACATAATGTCTCAGTGGACATATTTTAGCACCAATGAATTATTGACATTGCTATAATATTCATATTGCTTCATTCCCTGTGGAGTCATAAATCAATAAGTAATATTGTATTGTACAGTATTTGCTTCAAATATGTTATCTTAATCGGATTTGATTCACTGTATTTTATATACAACATAGCTGATAAACTGATAAACTGACGATGAGCTCATTTCTAATAATAATTAGGAACATTTTTGACTTGAAATCAAGGTACCTAACAAATAAATGCCAATTAGCAATTATATTGTTTAATTGGCAATATTTTTGTCATGCGGTCTGGGTTTGAGTAAAACATTCCGGAGATTGAATTTGGAAAACATTGAAAATTACGGAAAATCTTAGAAGTTCACCTTTCTAAATTTACCCGACTAGTAACTTGAGAAACTGTCTTTTGCATTTAAACATGTTTTATTTGTTCCCCGTAGATGAAATTAGCATTGCCGACGCATCAAATGTTGGAGGAAGCAGTTAAATTGTCTACTGGCGATTACTGCTTGGCTATATAACCACGGAAATCTTCAAGAGCGACAGTGATGGTTCGAACGCAATGACATCATAGGCGCGAGCAGTTATGACGCCACTGTGTCGATTGTAACGTCACAGCTTATCGGTTTGAGCCATCTTACTTTTGAGCTTCGCAGATCTCTAAATATCTCTCGCAGATATAAATGTTGCAATAACATATATTGTTTAATCATGGATTGAAAGTTAACGGGTGAAATACAAAACTTTCAACTAAAACCAAATCTTTCTTTTATTGGGAAACACTACAGAATACTGGATACCTTACGGCCATCTTGGAAATCACGCGAGTTATTTTTAGAACTGCGCATAATCTGTGCGTACCTGATTTCCCTAGCAACAGTTTATCGTTTACACTGCAGATGCATCGTGTACTTACATTTTTGGTTCAGACTGTCTGTAGACATAAAATAGACATTATGTTGACGATCATTCCAATCATTCTTACCTTTATAGAACGAAATCGTCCGCACTGTCGTTAGCATCAGTTTGTCTGGCTGCATGGGGCGTCTCAAATAGACAATTTCGATATCTCTGTCGTGAGGATTATAAATCCTCACAATCAGTTCCACGAATGCAAGGAACTTGTCCTCCCTGTCACATAGATATTTTCAACGGGCACAAAATTCCTCAAAATACGACGAATATAGCACCTTCGTTGTTCCCGATCGAGGAAGTTGACCTTTTCAAAGCACCCAAGACGACTCGATCGTATTTTATGGGCTGCAGTTTCAGGGTCCTTGAAGTTAATGGAATGGTTAACTTTCAAATTCACAAAATCTTCTTTGTTAAGACAGTCATAAGCTTTCCAGCAATCGCTAATGATTGTGGTGCCTGGTTTTATGTGGTTTTGTTTGTGTGATTGGAATCAGCATGGCGGAATCACGCTTGCCAACACAAGCAAAGCAACACTCCTTTGAATCACGGTCGATTTCACCGAAAACCCACTGACCCTCAACCCGTTCCCCCGATTAAACTTCCTTTTCCCAAACTTTGATTCATCAATTTCCACCACCCTTCCCACCCCTCCGATCTTAGCACTGTCACTGTCCACGATATAAACACACACACCTCTCTACAGAAATTGAACCAGTCCACAGATGTGTTACATGATGTTATATTAAGTTCACGGCGAACACAATCTTGGGAAAGATTCCACACCCAACAATAGGTAAGTAACGGTATCTTACCACAATCAAGTTTGCTGTTTTCAAACAACGAATTGTGGCGAATAAAATTGTTTTTGCTGCATGATTTCTTATTGCATTTCCAACACCACCCGTCCTTACTGTAGCTTCTGTCCTTGCACAAATAACATTTTCCAATGCAACATTTACCACATATTTTCCTTCCCAGTTTCTGAATAGTCCCTTGTTTCTTAAAAATAAAAAAAGTTCCTCTTTATCTTCTGATATTCTAAATATTCTGAATGCTTAGAAAACATACATTTGTACTACACTTCCAAATATGGTTGTTACTAGGGCGTGACGTAAGATGAAAATTGACCAATCACTGAGCACTTACCTGTCGAACTTTTCAAAGCTCATTCATTCCAATTTCAAAAATTCCATAGCTCCGTTTCAAAGACGTATAATTTCTTTATTTGTGATAACTTATCTTTTGCTTTAAAATTCGGTGGTTAGTTTTAGTAACTCGAAGTAACAACAACGAATCTGATTTAATGGTTTATTTTTTCATTTTAATGACGGCTTCTTTTTTCGAATTTAACTGCTCGCGCTTCCCTATTATAGGAAGTGCACGTGACATTAAACAAAATGGCTGTAAGGTATCCAATGTTATGTAGTTGTAACGAACTCGGGAAATATAATTTGTCATTCCCTGTCACTCATTAGTTATTGTCTAAATAATAAATATACGGAAGACTCCTGAAACCCAGACCTATGTTTTCTATTTTAGATAGACCCATGTTTTCCACTTTCTATACACATAAGAGATTACGTCTTTATCTTCTTAGAGGGACAATCCCTCTGTAGGTGACAAATGCATACAGAGGACAGGTGGTGTGGATACGGTTTCACTATATTACTAATGTTCCTGCCTTCATATCGATCTATTTGTGTCAATGTATGTGTATAGTGCAATTACTATAAGAAAATGAGATGTTGTCTCTTTCTTCTGGCATATCGATAAAACCAATAACTGAGCACAATGTTATATATGAGGGATATATGAGTGGCATATTTTGTAAATATTTGTGGTATTCAAATTCCATCTCCCTAAACTGAACATTTCAGATCTTCCCCTTACTTTTGCACGTATCTCCCTTGTGAATATCTTATTAATTATTAAAGTATACATGTATCATGGTTTTCAGATGGAAAATCTGGAGGAACTACATGATTAATTCATTCATTCTTACACGGAGGCTACATAGGTCTTTATCATCTTGATAAGAGTGATCTCACAGCAGAAGTTTCTGGTGGGCGTCAGACAGTGATTTTATATGGTTAATTGGTCACCTTTTAAATCCAAATTGTGAAACAGAATGATGAATGATGGATTAAGTTCCAAGGAATACGATGCTATTTTTCTGCCATGAAAAAAGGCACAAATACTGGAAAAGTCAACATTAGACTTAGGAACAAAGAAAAGTTGCCCTCTTGATCAGTGTTTCGTTTCACTTCACTGCTCAAACGATCAATTATTACACATATAATGTACATTTTCTGAGTTGCAAACGAGAAGATTTTGGTGTTATATGACGTTGTGTTTCAATATAGCTCACATTCACAAAGACAATGTTTCTTAAAGATTCACTGCTTTTTAGAAATAAACAGTATGACGTGTTTGACATTGGTATAGGGCCTTCTTGAACCTGGTAAGCTGAAACTCTATAATGATAATAATACATTGATCATCCATCCTGTTGGCAACTTCATAAATTGAATATTGTAATCGATGTTAGTGTATAAGAAAGAGATGAAAATAGTTGTCTGCTTATATTTATAAGACAAACCTAGTTAATCCTAGTTTGTTAGTCTGATAAATGATGTTTCATTGTCTAAATGTTGATATCTAAGACCATTAATGTCATGTTATATTATTGTAAGTCATGATCTTTGGCGAGGGACTAATTAATTTAACTAACCTAAGTACATTTATTATCTGTGGTATTTGAACTGTGCATAGCTCGGTTGACAGCTATCAGTGAACTAGCGTGTCTCGCTGTATGGGTAATCTGCTTAATGGCTGGACAACCTGAGCGTTGAAAGGGTCGATTCCTAGAGACATGATTTGTAAAACTTGTGTTGTTACCTGGGGTAAGTGACTTTATTCAGAGTGTGTCAACTGGGTACCTAGTTTTGAAGTGAAGGTACCTGGGTTGCATATTTTCAGGGTATTAATGTCTGTGTGCTTTCAGCATGCTGTTTTGTGGTGTGGAGTTCAACGCGGTAAAAGAATCCTCAGTATTAGGTCTTCAATACGAAAGTCATGAAAACATATCATCAGGAGTTTTCTTATTATTTGTACACATGGTTTGACGTAACGGCTGGCCTGATGTGAAGGGAATTTTAGGTATGATAGACTGTGAACTCTTTTTAAAAAAAGCAAAAAAGAAAAAAAAAATGAGAGGGATTTTAGATTTTCGACAAGTTGACTTCTTTCGAGAGTTATCTCCCCTTGAAGTCACAACTTCAAATCTTAAAAGCTAAACAAGATAAAAAAAAAATCCAAAACTATCATGCACGACAACATTTCCATTGTTAAGGGCTATTTTTGAAAATCTTCTTTGCAATAACGACAATACCTACGACTATGCGTGATAGGTCGTTTTAAAGCTAAATGAATGGCAACACATTAATAAGCCAAGGTTTGAACTTCATCTTGCCCTTCAATATGATCCTTATATAAATTCGTGTTTTTTGGTCCACGCATTGACGCGTCACTACAAGTTTTGACTTGTTCTCAATCCTTTATTAGCTGCTAGATTGCCTCCAAAAGAATTGTATCATCAACTGTCAGTTTTATCACAATGACAGAGCTGAAATTAGAAACGTTTTAAAAGATTCTGAATCTGAATCGCCCAACACTGAGGTGTCCAGATGAAGCCACGAAGAACAGGATTACTGCCTGAACTCAAACAAATTGGAGCTTGTTATCTTTAGAAAGTTCACTAACAAGGAGCCATACCCTTAGACAGAATCAACCCTTTGAAACCAGTGACATTCAAACTGAAATCTGACTTAATCAAGACTTAATTGAGGGAACTTTAAATTGGTCTTGTCCATGCTGAAACAAATTGAAAGGGTCAACTTTAATGATTTGAGTGGCAATTGAATTCCGAGATATTTAAACGGATATCTGACTTTATAATGAATGTTTATAATTGGTATGATTTTTGATAATATTGCAATACCGTGTTTTGTTTCAGATGATGTTCAGAAGATTTCACAATTGTGTCACAGTGAATGAAATATATTGTAGCAGTAAATGAGGAAACACATGGGTAAACACATGTAAACGCAGGGTCTGGAATCCACACTAATATATAGAAAATCTCAACAGAGTGTCTTATGTCGGCTTTTCAAGGTTTTTCTGCACACGGGGCTAGTTGTGTTTGGTAGGCCTGCGTCTTCTAATATCAAATATATCAACACGAGTTGATAAAGTCACAAATATCCGAGGCTTGCTTGATATCAGAAGACACGAGGGTGATATTCTATTTATCATCCAAATTCATTCTTATTACGTTTCAGTGAAAATAGTGTACATCTCTGAGCACAGCTTTGCAATTTGACTTCCAAAGTATTGATGTCATAGGATTGTGATATCGTCATGTTTGTCATCACAGCATTGTGATATCATTACTCGATTATGTAAAAGCATTGTGATGTCATGTATTTGACGATGACAGGGCATTGTGCAAAATCTTCTGCCAATACAAAATCTCCTAGGATATGCACTTTATCTCACACAAGCGATATCTGGACGGTAAACTATACTCTCACCTATTGTTGGGTAGTGATAGCAAAGAGGGCCTTTAGATTGTTACTGTGTCTAACCTTATCAAGTTTAAAACGTTCTATTTCAACAGCAAGTGAAAGTGGTAATATATACATAAAAAACAAGAATTCGTTGTTTTGAATTGAGTTTAAAACCGGACCCCCCCCCCCCCCCCCCCCCCCTTTTCAAATCCATGTATAAGATTTGGGTCCTGATCCCCACACCCCCCCCCCCCCCCCCCCCCCCCCCCCCCCCCCCCTTTCAAAAATCCTGGATCCGCCCTTGTGATACCATCTTTACATTAAGGTTACAATTCCCGATACCATATATTAAAATACATGTTTATCCATCTGTTTCACATATTTGTTACCAGAAGATTTATCATACATTGTAGCAGTGTGGTTTTCAGTAAAGAAAATACTAAATTCAAGACATGCGACCTCCAGGATTTATATTGTAGTTGAGTCTTTTGTCATATAAGTTTCAACTTATATCAGAACATCTTTTTGCATCCATAATACGCTCGGTTCGATATTAAAGAGACCTTGCGTCAAGGATAAATATGAGACTCATCTTTATCTCACTAAGCTGATTAGAGTGTCTGCTAACGAGTTACGCTTCACTTCACTTCACTGTCTACATGCAGTAGTTTGTATAACCAATGACGTCATTTGTCTGAAATTCGGTGTCTGTGACTTGTTAGCAGACATGTTAATCAGCATACGTAGATACACATGTATCTGATTTTTATTCTCGATGCGGTGTCCCTTTAAGACTTACACTCCAAGTCAAGGTTAACATTCGACTGATATTGAATGTAATTAACAGAACAATTCTCAAACAAAGATCCAGTAAGCCAGGTGGATAGCCTTTGAGACGTGTGCCAGTACAACGTCCCACCTTTGCAAAAGCATGATTATACCAATTTGTGATGATATCTGCAATGGAACAAATTCTTGTCCCTATTTTCGGGTCGAGTATTTTGTGGGATTCGAACTTACACAGAGTCAGGCAACAAACACCAACACTGAATGTCCCCTACTCAACCGCCGAGAACTCGACAAAAACGGGTCCAAATATAACATGCTATGTTTCTTTACTATCTAAATACATGTATTTTTAATATAAAAAATAGGTTGCTCACGCGATATGACCATTATTTATTCTAGTTGATTTCAGATATTCAGTATGATTATATACATATCCCATGCAGATATTTCATTGAAAGTCGACTGGCCACTTTCATTCATTACAAGGATTCATTAAACATTCTAATTTGACTTTTGTTGAAATATAAAATACAAAATAAAGTAAGTACAATATTAAGTTATAAAATACAAAATAAAGTAATAAAATCAATCACAAAAATTTCCATTATTCTTACTTATTTTATCCACTAAACTGCAGATCAGTTAAATATAATATTTTCATTCTTTCTTTCGATGTTTTTCAAAATATGTGAAACAATATCACTACAATTAAATCTTTTGTATTACAATACACTATTCATCCTGAAAACAATATTGGGTATGAATTCGGCGAAACGTGTGGATGTTCATAGGAGTTCACTGCATCCCGAGAAAACATCACGAGACCAGGACGGTAAAGGTATTTCACCAATATATTATAGTCACCATATTACAAGATGTTAACATACATGGATACAATGTTAATGATTTATGTAAAATACGTAAGTTTGCCAGATATGTCATCACTGAGACACGCATGATTCAGCTGTTCGATTTAATGTTTTGTTAATTTACTTCCGGATTAAGTAAGAACCCTTTTAAAATCTTTATCACTGATATTGAGTAGATTCCTCTTCAGTTTCTCTTCAAGTTGTCATATGGAAATATCTTGCAAGTTTTTACATGACATTATGGTTCCTATTGCCCGCGCAGGCAACTAGTCTGACAGTGTTTTTGATACTGCGGCCACCATTTGTGAGGCTTTGTTTTCTCACTTTCTGATGATTATAAAGCACTGCCGACACCACTGACACTTGGAAAATGAGCAAACATAAAATCAAAAGAAATATATTCAGGCTTATTGACAACCAGAAGGTATTGCTGCAAATTATATTGTTCGTGGAATTTCTGGGCGTCCTTTGTGATCTTTCATCATGGTGAGATGCAAGTAATCTATTACCTTATCACTCGACTCGTGCAGTTAATATATATTCTCTCAAAGACGTGTTCACTGACATTGATCCCTTTTTTCCATCATCAGGATGGTTATTTTTCCAACGAACAATTCAGTCCGACTTTTATAAAGGATTCCAGACATTATTTGACACTGACCTTTCCACACAAAGTGATCTTTTGCAGTTATTCTAGATCAAAGGTAACTTAAGTGAGCATTTATAACGAGGCCAAGGTTATTTAGTCACCTACTCACTACAAGAACAACATTCAGAAAGATTCCTACTCAAACGTAAACAAATAAGTGATATTATTAATGAATTTATTTATAGATGATCAGACCACCATTTTGAGTAATGAGCAAAAGAATGTTACAGTACAGTATATAAGTTGATATCCATATATTTATCATCTGATAATTGATATTTGCTGTTCGCATGTATTTCTCTTCTCAAAGCTCCTCAAAGTCTTTACTTATTCTGTAACGTTACAATTTACTAAGTCTTTATACACAGTTTGATATCTGTGACCTTTCCTCGTCATTAGCCAATTCTGCTAACCTGTCAGTGAACGATATCACAAAGAAAGCTTAACTAATTTGTTATTTCTCTAATACTGACCTGTTTCTTCCATTATCAGACTGGTTATTAATCTACCCAGCTGTTCAGTTGGACATTTACACATTGTTCCAGACACTGCCTGACACTGACGTTTCCACATCAATTGATTATTCAATTTCACTTTATGCAGATAGATGCCATCGCCTCTGGGACCGAGGTTTGAACTGCATGTTTATCAGTCAAGTTCATATCTTCGATGTGTTCGTGACCTGGCTGAATTACGTAATTGTATGAGGTGCAAATTTAGTTTCTGTTGCTTACATCTTCACAAATGATTTTTTAATATATTTTCGAGTGAGAAAGTAGAAAAGAGTGCAAATCTTGAGACCAGTGCACATATGTGTATATCCCTCGTTTAATACAATAATCCACATTTGTTTCATGAAACTCATATGACACACTTCCTCTTGTTATAATCTATATTTTTGTATACTAATTTTCTTTTCTAAACGTTATTTGTCAAACTTAAATGTAATTAAGTGCAAAACATGTTAAGGACAATAATTGCAGACTGATAATATACATTGTTATCATGGGAACGTGGTGGATATGGTTAATGTTAATCGATAGAGTTGATTAATCATGATACTGTCTCAACGTCTCAAGGGTGTGTAGTATTTCACCGCCACCTTGAACAACCTCGAGTTCTACTTGAGTTATGATCGAGCAAACTCACACTTAACAATCTGTCAAAGAGTTTATGTTAAGGATTGTTTAACGTGTTTTAAAATAGAGTGCCAAAGATGTTTAAAATAACTCTAAATGGGTGTTTTTTCAAAGGCATCATACCAGGTGGATACTATACATTGTTATCAGTGGAACATGAAGGATTATTCAATAGAGATAAACTGTCTTAACATGTCAAGGGCGTGTAGTATTTTACCCCCATCTTGTACAACCTTTAATTCTGCGTTAGTTATGGGTGAGAAAACTAACACTTAACAAGACGTCAGTGAGAGCTTATGTTATATTTGAATGAATTTGAATGTTACTAAACCCTATTGAAAAGTGCATTTCGAGGATAGAGACCGGGCTTTCATCACAGTGCTTCGTGAATACATACGATATTATCTCTTGATCTTGAATTCGATGGTGAAACTAGTCATTAAAGCTCAAGGACGTTAATTGAACATGTAAAAGTAACCAAATACGATAAAAACTCAATGTATGAAATGGAAACATGCCAGTAATTACTTAATTCAGAATAAACTTTAAGTACACGGCACGTGCAATAGATGATACAAACGCTACTATGCGGTTTGAGATTTAGGATGCGGAATCGGTTTCTTACAATTTACAACAGTAATGAATACACGTTAATCATTAGATCATGAAATTGATTCAAGAGTATTTTATGAATATTAAAAGACCTTTTGAAAATATGATGAAATGTCAAAATCGCCTTAAACTAAGGATTATGGTGTTACATTGTGTCTATCAATCATCATTTACGGATTCTTAGAACTACAATATAAAACGACTAGATTGTTTTCAGGTGATAAAAGAACCCGCAAACGGGATATTGCGTCCCAGATTATGAACAATTTACATTCTCCATTTCCTCTATCGGTTTGACATGTTCCCATAGACTGCATAAAGTTGTCAGATTTCACACTTAATTCCTTTGGTAATGTGTTATGTTACACTGTTATAATGACGAATACGTTGAAACTAATTGTGAAGTTATATCTAGGTGTGGATTGGTTACATATTAATGTTGCACAGAATTTATCTAGCACACATTTTACAATGTTTGTTATCAAGTTGATCCACAACCTGCCATTCATTGATATGAACATATATTTTGTTGCATTGCACATGAGTTGATTAAAGACAGGAATGTTCCCATATCGAGAAATGTTGAGTGTATTTGAAAAGAATACTGGGATCCTTGAAGGGCGATCTGTGAAGCAATTTGGTTCATTTTGTGTTATGAATACAGGGTTTCAAAGTGATCTCAACACATATTCAGTATTGACTGTTTACTGTTGTCTCATTGTAACACGTTATCCCTTCATTGATCCAATGCCAGAGGCTAACACAACTAATGTGTTTACATAATGTCTCAGTGCACATATTTTAGCACCAATGAATTATTGACATTGTTATAATATTCATATTGCTTCATTCCCTGCGGAGTGAGGAAATCAATAAATAATACTGTATTGTACAGTATTTGCTTCAGATATGTTATATCAGGATTTGATTCACTGAATTTTATATAAAAACATAGCTGATAAACTGATAAACCGACGAAGAGCTCATTTCTAATAATAATTATCACAGGAACATTTTAGATTTGAAATCAAGGTACCTAACAAATAAAAGCCAATTAGCAATTATATCGTTTAATGGCTAATAATGTCATTGGCAATATTTTTGTCATGCGGTCTGGGTTTGAGTAAATCCGGAGATTGAATTGGGAAAACATTGAAAATTACGGAAAATCTGAGAAGTTCACCTTTCTAAATTTACCCGACTAATAACTTGAGAAACTGTCTTCTGCATTTAAACATGTTTTATTTGTTCCCCGTAGATGAAATTAGCATTGCCGACGCATCAAATGTTGGAGGAAGCAGTTAAATTGTCTACTGGCGATTACTGCTTGGCTATATGACCACGGAAATCTTCAAGAGCGACAGTGATCGTTCGCAATGACATCATAGGCACGAGCAGTTATGACGCCACTGTGTCGATTGTAACGTCACAGCTTATCGGTTTGAGCCATCTTACTTTTGAGCTTCGCAGATCTCTTGATATAAATGTTGCAATAACATATATTGTTTAATCATGGATTGAAAGTTATAGGGTGAATTACAAAACTTTCAACTAAAACCACATCTTTCTTTTATTGGGAAACACTACAGAATACTTACGGCCATCTTGGAAATCACGCGAGTTATTTCTAGAACTGCGCATAATCTGTGCGTACCTGATTTCCCTAGCTAAGGTTTATCGTTTACATAGACATCGTATACATTATGTTGACGATCATTCCAATCAGTCTTGCCTTTATAGAACGAAATCGTCCACACTGTCGTTAGCATCAGTTTGTCTGGCTGCAAGGGGCGTCTCAAATAGACAATTTCGATATCTCTGTCGTGATGATTATAAATCCTCACAATCAGTTCAATGAATGCAAGGAACTTGTCCTCCCTGTCTCATAGATATTTTCAACGGGCAAAAAATTCCTCAAAATACGACGAATACAGCACCTTCGTGGTTCCAGATCGAGGAAGTTGACCTTTTCCTTTGAATCACGATCGATTCCACCGAAAACCCACTGACCCTCAACCCGTTTCCCCCGATTAAACTTCCTTTTCCCAAACTTTGATTCATCAATTTCCACCACCCTTCCCACCCCTCCGATCTTAACACTGTCACTGTCCACGATATAAACACACACACCTCTCTACAGAAATGGAACCAGTCCACAGGTGTGTTACATGATGTTATATCAAGTTCACGGCGAACACAATCTTGGGGAAGATTCCACACCCAACAGTAGGTAAGTAACAGTATCTTACCACAATCAAGTTTGCTGTTTTCAAACAACGAATTGTGGCAAATGAAATTGTTTTTGCTGCATGATTTCTTATTGCATTTCCAACACCACCCGTCCTTACTGTAGCTTCTGTCCTTGCACAAATAACATTTTCCAATGCAACATTTACCACATATTTTCCTTCCCAGGTTCTGAATAGTCCCTTGTTTCTTAAAAATCAAAAAAGTTCCTCTTTGTCTTCTGATATTCTAAATATTCTGAATGCTTAGAAAACATACATTTGTACTACACTTCCAAATATGGTTGTTACTAGGGCGTGACGTAAGATGAAAATTGACCAATCATTGAGCACTTACCTGTCAAACTTTTCAAAGCTCATTCATTCCAACTCCCAGAATTCCATAGCTCCGTTTTTTCAAAGACGTATGATTTCTTTATTTGTGATAACTTACCTTTTGCTTTAAAATTCGGTGGTTAGTTTTATTAACTCGAAGTAACAACAACGAATCCGATTTAATGGTTTATTTTTTCATTTTAATGACGGCTTCTTTTTTCGAATTTAACTGCTAGCGCTTCCCTATTATAGGAAGTGCACGTGACATTAAACAAAATGGCTGTAAGGTATCCAGTATTCTGTAGGTGTACCGAACTCGGGAAAGATAATTTGTCATTCCCTGTCACTCATTAGTTATTGTCTAAATAATAAATATACAGAAGACTCCGGAAAACCAGACCTATGTTTTCTATTTTACATAGACCCATGTTTTCCACTTTCTATACATATAAGAGATTACGTCTTTATCTTCTCAGACGGCCAATCCCTCTGTAGGTGACAAATGCATACAGAGGACAGGTGGTGTGGATACGGTTTCAGTTATATTACTAATGTTCCTGCCTTCATATCGATCTATTTGTGTCAATGTATGTGTATAGTGCAATTACTATCATACAATGAGATGTTGTCTCTTTCTTCTGGCATATCGATAGAACCAATGTGACAAATGCATACAGAGGACAGGTGGTGTGGATACGGTTTCATTAAGTGAAATTTCTGGCACTTGCACAATTAAAACAAAGTCGATTTTATGGCATAAATGGGCGTAGCTTTATTCAGATACAGAGGCGGAAATGGAGACAAGCTTTGAACGCCTACCCTTAAGGTAATGGCAGTTCAGATCTCTTATGACAGGGTTTGGTCACATATCATTAGAGAAACAGCAATGATTGACAGATTGAGGCACCCGAGGGGTACTGCACCAAGTGATGCCCCAAATCAAACAGCAATAGCACTAGTGACAACCTAGGGTACTGCACTTAGTGTTGCCACAAACAAATAATGTCCTTAGCCTACTCACAGTTCATTTCACCTCTGCGGGTTTGGTCACACCGAGATGCTGCTGTAAGACGGCGACCGGACTTGATCAGCAGACCCAAAAGGTCGAAAAACAGCAATATTTCAAGGAAATGTTGTTAGCCTGCCTCTAAATCCGCCATCTGAATCCAAAGCTGCACCGGTCTCAAAGGAGCCAACATCTGTCATGGATGCTGAAATTAGAATTAATACAGCAGAATTGTGCCTACCAACAACTGTAACATAACATATTGTTAAGTACCAAAACAAACTTTTAAAATGTTCTAGAAATTGCACATTAAAATAACTGAAATATCAATGTTCATAAGGGTGGGAGAGGTGGGGTTGCAAACACACGTCTTTTCGCTCTGCTAGTCCGCTTCGAAAAGAACGATACACACTACACACTATCACGTGATTAGATTCAAGCGATTCAATTGGTCAAAGCCCGAACAGTCAAACTTAAAGTCATTGAGCAGTCAAAGGGAGACAACTCGTGCCATATTATCGTCACCACCACGCCCATTCCTTCACTTAAATGAATTTATTGATTACAAGATTAAATAAATTGTATTATATTACTAATGTTCCTGCCTTCATATCGATATATTTGTGTCAATGTATGTGTATAGTGCAATTACTATAATAAAATGAGATGGTGCCCTCCGTCTTCTGGCATATCAATAAAACCAATAACTGAGCACAATGTTAGGGGATATATGAGTGTCCTATTTTGTAAATATCTGTGGTATTCAAATTCCATCTCGGTAAACTGAACATTTCAGATCTTCCCCTTACTTTTGCACGTATCTCCCTTGTGAACATCTTGTTAATAATTAATGTATACATGTATCATGATTTTCAGATGGAAAATCTGGATGAACTACATGATTAATTCATTCATTCGTATACAGAGGCTATATAGGTCTTTATCATCTTGAGAAGACTGATCTCACAGCAGAAGTTTCTGGTGGGCGTCAGACAGTGTTTTTATATGATTAATTGGTCACCTTTTAAATCCAAATTGTGAAACAGAATGATGAATGATGGATTAAGTTCCAAGGAATACGATGCTATTTATCTGCCATGAAAACAGGCACAAATACTGGAAAAGTCAACTTTAGACTTAGGAACAAAGAAAAGTTGCCCTCTTGATCAGTGTTTCGTATCACTTCACTGCTCAAACGATCAATTATTACACATATGAATGTGCATTTTCTGAGTTGCAATCGAGAAGCTGTTGGTGTTATAGGACGTTCTGTTTCAATATAGCTCACATTCACAAACACAATGCTTCTTAAAGATTCACTTCTTTTTAGAAATAAACAGTATGACGTGTTTGACATTGGTATAGGACCTTCTTGAACCCGGTAAGCTGAAACTCTATGATGATAATAATACATTGATCATCCATACACTGTTGGCAACTTCATAAATTGAATATTGTAATCGATGTTAGTGTATTGGCACTGATTCTAAAGAGCAAATAAAGATATGAAAATAGTTGTTTGCTTATATTCATAAGACAAACCTAGTTAATCCTGATTGATGATTTTGATGTCATTAGTCGATGTAAAAGCATTGTGCTGTCATGTATTTGACGATGACAGGGCATTGTGTAAAATCTTCTGCCAATACAAAATCTCCTAGGATATACACTTTATCGCACACAAGCGATATCTGGACGGTAAACTATACTCTCACCTATTGTTGGGTAGTGATAGCAAAGAGGGCCTTTAGATTGTTACTGTGTCTAACCTTATCATGTTTAAAACGTTCTATTTCAAAAGCAAGTGAAAGTTGTAATATATACATACAAAAAGAATTCGTTGGTTTGAATTGAGTTTAAAAGCTTCAAAAACATGCAGCTCTTGTCTTTTTATTCCATACTAATGATGGTACGCCTTGCTACTTCATCTTAAGTTCTAATTCTTAAATTGTGGTGAAGGGAATTGCAACAAACATATAAACAAGAGTAGATACTCGCTCCTTCATCAGGTTGAATGTGAATATAAATTTCGAAACGACGTGCATTTTCACATTAAAGAAGTTGTTATCCAGAAAATATTCCTGTTCTTATGTATACCACTTAAATATGCCCTTCAAAGACCTGCGTATATAAACATATTTATTGGATCTCATACTACAGCATGTTTGATATGTCACCAGTTAATGCCTGAAATAAGATACATTTCACAAATTCTAAAGAGGAAGTGTCTAACAATAAAATGGCCCTCAAGGACAGGAACACAGGAACCAGCCTGAAAGCAAAGGCAAACAAATGTGAGCTTGTTGTGTTTTATCATCCCACTTATAACGAGACTCAAAATTTCAATGAAATGGAGACATTTGAATAAATATCTGCCTTTATCAAAAGGTGTTCTGATACCATCTTTACATAAAGGTTACAATTCCCGATACCATATGTTAAAATACATGTTTATCCATCTGTTTCACATATTTGTTACCAGAAGATTTATCATAGAGGTGTGGTTTTCAGTAAAGAAAATACTAAATTCAAGACATGCGACCTCCAGGATTTAAATGGTAGTTGAGTCTTTTGTCATATAAGTTTCAACTTATATCAGAACATCTTTTTGCATCCATAATACGCTCGGTTCGATCTTAAAGAGACCTTGCGACAAGGATAATTATGAGTCTCATCTTTATCTCACTAAGATGATTAGAATGTCTGCTAACGAGTTACGCTTCACTTCACTGTCGACATGCAGTAGTTTTTATAACCAATGACGTCATTTGTCTGAAACTCGGTGTCTGTGACTTGTTAGCACATGTTAATCAGCATACGTAGATACACATGTATCTGATTTTTATTCTCGACGCGGTGTCCCTTTAAGACTTACACTCCAAGTCTAGGTTAACATTCGACTGATATTGAATGTAACAGAACAATTCTCAAACCAAGATCCAGTAAGCCAGGTGGATAGCCATTGAGACGTGTGCCAGTACAACGTCCCACCTTTGTAAAAGCGTGATTATACCAAGTTGTGATGATATCTGCAATGGAACAAATTCTTGTCCCTTTTTACGGGTCAAGTACTTTGTGGGATTCGAACTTACACAGAGTCAGGCAACAAACACCAACACTGAATGTCCCCTACTCAACCGCCGAAACTCGACAAAAACGGGTCCAAATATAACATGCTATGTTTCTTTACTATCTAAATACATGTATTTTTTATATCAAAAATAGGTTGCTCACGCGATATGACCATTACTTATTCTAGTTGATTTCAGATATTCAGTATGATTATATACATATCCCATGCAGATATTTCAATGAAAGTCGACTGGCCACTTTCATTCATTTCAAGGATTCAATAAACAGATTCTTATTTGACATTCAACTTTTGTTGAAATATAAAATACAAAATAAAGTAAGTACAATATTAAGTTATAAAATACAAAATAGAGTAAAAAAATCAATCACAAAAATTTCCATTATTCTTACTTATTTTATCCACTGAACTACAGATCAGTTAAAGGCGCTGTAGCACGTTTTTTGCAAAATTTATTTTTTCAAATTTCCCATTTATAATGATAGTTTATGTCATTTAAATTAACTTTAGAGGGTAAAACGTCTTATTACACAAACAAATTATCTGTAGTGGTAAAAACTATGTTGCGTATAAAGCAAAAATTGCATGGCGGCCATTTTATTGTGAACACAATTTATTATTTTGTATTACAAAAACGATTCCCATGGCTTAACCAAAACATGTACACTCGTTTTAAACTTTATTTTCCGAGGAGAAAAGGATGTTTTACTATTGGTGAAATTATTTTTCAAATACATTTCATCAACTTATTTGAGCGAAAAAACGTGCTACAGCGCCTTTAAATATAATATTTTCATTCTTTCTTTCGATGTTTTTCTAAAATATGTGAAACAATATCACTACAATTAAATCTTTTGTATTACAATACACTATTCATCCTGAAAACAATATTGGGTCACTGCATCCCGAGAAAACATCACGAGACCAGGACGGTAAAGATATTTCACCAAAAATTTAATAACCTATATATTATAGTCACCATATTACAAAATATTAACATACATGGATACAATGTTAATGATTTATGCAAAATACGTAAGTTTGCCAGATATGTCATCACTGAAACACGCATGATTCAGCTGTTCGATTTAATGTTTTGTTAATTTACTTCCGGATTAAGTAAAAACCATTTTAAAAACTTTATCACTGATATTGAGTAGATTCCTCTTCAGTTTCTCTTCAAGTTGTCATATGGAAATATCTTGCAAGTTTTTACATGACATTATGGTTCCTATTGCCCGCGCAGGCAACTAGTCTGACAGTGTTTTTGATACTGCGGCCACCATTTGTGAGGCTTTGTTTTCTCCAGCTGAGGTCATACATGCATTCGGGGAAAATCAAGATTTCAAGACAGTTTTCTGACTTTTTTTTTACGATTGGCTAAAGTCACACATAGTTTCAGTGGTAATGGGACGCGAGATTATGATGTTTATTAACTGACTGACGTAATTTTCATGTCTTTGCAATGTACATGTAAACCATAGGCAGTCACTTGAAATAAACTTGAGCAAAGGCACCCGGGAGTTGCGCTTCAACTGCTTCCTTGACAAGAGAGTATTACTTTCAGGTGTTCTCCCTGTATTGTGCAGTCGTCATAACAAGATACATGACAGCACTTAGATTCATAACTTACTGATGATTATAAAGCACCGCCGACACCACTGACACTTGGAAAATGAACAAACATAAAATCAAAAGAAATATATTAAGGCTTATTGACAACCAGGAGGTATTGCTGCAAATTATATTGTTCGTGGAATTTCTGGGCGTCCTTTGTGTTCTTTCATCATGGTGAGAGGCAAGTAATCTATTACCTAATCACTCGACTCGTGCAGTTAATATCTATTCTCTCAAAGACGTGTTCACTGACATTGATCTCTTTTTTTTCCATCATCAGGATGGTTATTATTCCACCGAACAATTCAGTCCGACTTTTATAAAGGATTCCAGACATTATTTGACACTGACCTTTCCACACAAAGTGATCTTTTGCAGTTATTCTAGATCAAAGGTAACTGAATTGAGCATTTATAACGAGGCCAAGGTTATTTAGTCACCTACTCACTACAAGAACAACATTCAGAAAGATTCCTACTCAAACGTAAACAAATAAGTGATATTATTAATTAATTCATTTATAGATGATCAGACCACCATTTTGAGTAAGGAGCAAAAGAATGTTACTGTACATTAGATAAGTTGAGATCCATTTATTTATCATCTGATAATTGATATTTGCTGTTCGCATGTATTTCTCTTCTCAAAGCTCCTCAAAGTCTCTACTTATTCTGTAACGTTACAATTTACTAAGTCTTTATACACAGTTTGATATCTGTGACCTTTCCTTGTCATTAGCCAATTCTGCTAACCTTTCAGTGAACGATATCACAAAGAAAGCTTAACTAATTTGTTATTTCTCTAATACTGACCTGTTTCTTCCATTATCAGACTGGTTATTAATCTACCCAGCTGTTCAGTTGGACATTTACACATTGTTCCAGACACTGCCTGACACTGACGTTTCCACATCAATTGATTATTCAATTTCACTTAATGCAGATAGATGCCATCGCCTCTGGGACCGAGGTTAAAACTGCATGTCAATCAGTCAAGTTCATATCTTCGATGTGTTCGTGACCTGGCTGAATTACGTAATTGTATGAGGTGCAAATTTAGTAGGAAGACTTAATCTGTTGCTTACATCTTCACAAATGATATTTAATATATTTTCGAGTGAGAAAGTAAAAAAGATCGCACATTTCGAGACCAGTGCACATATGTGTATATCCCTCGTTTAATACAATAATTCACATTTGTTTCATGAAACTCATATGACACACTTCCTCTTGTTATAATCTATATTTTTGTATACTAATTTTCATTTCTAAACGTTATTTGTCAAACTTAAATGTAATTAAGTGCAAAACATGGGAGACTATTCGCACGAGTCTCATCCCAAATAGACCGCCGCTAACGAGCCCGTTACATAAATGATTTTATGGGTAACACGGTCACGTGAATCAAACTGGGCTTCTGCCGAGGCAGGGGATTTTCCCTTTTGACACGCGATCGCTGATTGGCTGTTTCATCTCACCGCTCTCCGATATGTACACCTTGTCCCGAGTTGTTCACTCTTCAGATTTCGTATTTGAAGAGTAATTTTTTATATATTCTATTAAAATTATTATTACTGACAATAAAACATCTTGAAACATAATTAAAAGAAATAGTTTCAACTCGAAATTATTTGACAGGTTGTTGATGCAATCTTTCGGAGTCTACTTCTACATTAAAACTTCACATACGGGATTAAATGTAAACGTAATTACACGTATATATGTATTTCAAGATGATACATGGAAAGGGGGGATTAACAAACAGGGTTACAGGTATATATATATATATATATATATATATATATATATATATATATATATAAGTAATTTATCATTGCTATACTGCATGTAATGTTCGTCCAGGATTGTGATTTCAACAAGTTTGTTACAATATTTCATAGAGAAAGTCGTAGTTTACTAGACTTCTAAATGCCAATAATATAATTTAAATGCTACTAAATGGTTTAATAGAATGCATGAGAGAGGTAATATTGTGACATGGATTTCCTGGAAAGATGTGTGCGTGTTTGGTGAAAATATCATGGTTACGAATCGCATTTCATTCAACGTTTCTTTGTTGCTGTCACGTTTGATATCAGTGACAAAGTATATCCAAAAGTGTAAGTAACACTGTGTATCAAACATAAAAGGTTACTATAGTTCAAGTTTGTCGATCAAAATATTGAATAGGCCCCTATATGATATAATGTAATGCAAACCATTTTCACTTGTTATATGAGTTTCAAAATTTATTTCATGTATACACACATGAACTGGATTGGTCAACAACTGAACAAGCTCAGTGAAATTTACATGAAGATTGTTGCACACATACATTATGATTATTTTAAACATCATGTATAAATGTGAACCATACATGCTTTGTTGAGTGGCATTTACATTAGTCATCTAGACTTTTTTTGCCAATTCATTTCTTCGTATTGAATAAAATACATTTAAACCACATTGTGATTATACACATTTATAGACAACGAACAAGATCGAATGAAATACATTTTTTACCAAACGCAACTTACTGTACATCTGTACTGTACTGTAAAGGAAAACGACACGGATTGGTAACTACACTGATAGAATTTACTTGCCGCTTCAATTCCAATGATCAGTTTAGCGTACCATTATACATGTAGATGTTTCTTCAAGATCAAAGGAGAGAGAAGTGTTGTTACAGCAAATTAGTTTACGTAATTAAGCTGAACAAAGTCAAATAAGCTGAGTAGGTGAGAAGAAAGGAGGAGCCTCGAGTGTAATTATTATGTTGTTACAGATAACAAGTTTACTGGACCGGTTCGATTACACAACAAATGGCATTTCGGTGACCGGCATGTCAATTGACATGTTAATTGTCAAATGTTCGGTCTTGGTGACACACTTCTGATCATGACAACAAATACACATCAATGCGACATTCAGCTGTCTAGATATATTCAGCCAATCAAAGTTAGGAACATATATTCGACCAATGGAATTTAGGAATAGGATGATAGTTTTGTATTTTGTTTGTTTGACACTCATGAATAAAACCATATCATTGGACGATTACTTACGGTCACTATCTCTAGAAGCAGACGTTAACCTCTAACCAACAACAATTAGGCAACTTAGGGTGTTATACGACGATGTGCATGGATTACCAAGCTCATGGTGAAGACAGGTTCGTTATTCTAATCACACATTGTAGATTGCTATTCGCATGCCAAATATTTGCAAAATCATCACAATTGTACTTTGGTTATTTACAACAATGATAAATTAATTGGCCTATACGTCGCGTGTATGTTTTCTTACATACATAAGCCTATGGCTGGTATACCGATCCATTTCTTTTTTTTTTGTCATTTAAAACAAAACAGACTGTTACAGTATTTGTTTCGATAAAAAGGCATTCATATACCGAGCGTGTACGTCAAGTACCGGCGAGTATAAGCCGGTGCGCAAAGTAAGCATTGCTGAGTAGGACTAACGCTGATTGAGATTTCCGACTCGCTGTGAGCTAATTAATTAATGCCTTCGACAGCTATATTCGCCGAAGTGTCCCCCTTTAAGGACAATTATTGCAGACTAATAATATACATTGTTATCATGGGAACGTGGTGGATATGGTTAATGTTAATCGATAGAGTTGATTAATCATGATACTGTCTCAACGTCTCAAGGGTGTGTAGTATTTTACCGCCACCTTGAACAACCTCGAGTTCTACTTGAGTTATGAACGAGCAAACTCACACTTAACAATCTGTCAAAGAGTTTATGTTAAGGATTGTTTAACGTGTTTTAAAATAGAGTGCCAAAGATGTTTAACATAACTCTAAATGGGTGTTTTTCAAAGGCATTATACCAGGTGGATGATACACATTGTCATCAGTGGAACGTGGAGGGTTAATCAATAGAGATAAACTGTCTTAACATGTCAAGGGCGTGTAGTATTTTACCCCCATCTTGTACAACCTTTAATTCTGCTTTAGTTACGAGTGAGACAACTAACACTTAACAGGATGTCAGTGAGAGTTTCTATTATATTTGAATGAATTTTAATGTAACTAAACCCTATTGACAAGTGCATTTCGAGGATATAGACCGGGCTTTCATCACAGTGTTTCGTGAAAACATACGATATTATCTCTTTATCTTGAATTCGATGGTGAAACTAGTCATTTAAGCTCAAGGACGTTAATTGAACATGTAAAAGTAACCAAATACGATACAAAAATCTATGTATGAAATGGAAACATGCCAGTAATTACTTAATTCAGAATAAACTTTAAGTACATGGCACGTGTAATAGATGATACAAACACTACTATTGCAGATTGAAATGTCAGCCAGTGATATACTATTTTAATCATCCTTTGATACCCTTTATAAACAAGGAAACAAAGGATGAAATGTCATGATTCTGTATAAAACATTTTGAATTCATGATGAAAACACCTACATTTCAGAGGGAAATGACAGTCAGTAACCTTTGGCATCATATTCCTATTTATATTGCCCTCTGGTATCCTTTATCAACAGGAAAACAAAAATATGCTGATTAATTTCAATTCCGTGACAGTCCTTGGAAATGAAACACATTTCTGGCCTTTTCCTATTACCTTTTATGAGACAAAGGTTGAAAGTCTGAATGATT
Organism: Gibbula magus; assembly: GCA_936450465.1. NCBI lineage: Eukaryota > Metazoa > Mollusca > Gastropoda > Trochida > Trochidae > Gibbula > Gibbula magus. Next base: position 3,948,860 of record OW388295.1, on the reverse strand, counting down.
AAAGCTTCCCGTTGAAGGCATATCTTCCAAACAAACTCCAATTTGATAGTGGCAATTCCAAAATGCTACATAATAAAGATGTTTTTTTATTAAAGTAAAAAGGCCTTATCAAATATTTTGTAGTTTCGCAATTTTGAACTTGTCATATTTAGAAATATTCACAGCATAAACACAGAGAATAAAGAAAGTCATATGAAGATATATTGGTATGTTTATGATTGGCCAAGGCCTCAGTTGCTTAAACCAGCACCATCACTATGTTTAATTTAGCTCGTTGTGGATCTATAACAACACGGGTGCTATCGGTAGATGAGGACATGAATGTTGTTCTAACACCTGGATAACTTGTTTACAATATATAAATCTAAAGAACCCTTTCCTTAAAACAGCTGCAAGTGCTGAGTCTGCTGACATCTAAGTGAATGATCAACTACCCAACTTTAAGTGTAATTTACATGAAAACGTCTCGATGAGCTCCTTTTCAATAGTTGCCGATTTACAAGCTACAACTCTGATCTGTTTCACTCAGAAGAACACTGTTCTCTAATTCATAATGTCAAACAAGTCAATCAGTCTTTAAGATCTCTTACGTTTAAGCATCAATTTAAATTTAAATTCTGTCTTTCCAACTCTTGCCTTTCAACGGTGACAATTTAATCCTGAAATGTCCTACACAAAGGACAATCAAGTGAAGGGAACAAAGAGTTGATGGCAAATGTAGAAAGTAGTTTCGGCTCTTAGAAGGATCAGTTTCCGATTATGTCTAGACATGTGTGTCTTTCACATTTCTTATGACAAAAACAACCACACTGGTTTTAAATGCATACCCTTGTAGCTGTGGAATCACTAATGATATGAGACCATGTCACTATAGACAAACGTAAGTAATTTTGGTTATGTTATTGTCAGTTGATTCGTATATCTTATTCGAATGAAATGCACAACGACAAAGTAAATTAAAATATTTCACAATCCTCATTCCTCATTCATATCATCTCTGACATGCTCATACACAATTGATTCTATACAAAAATACCCCCAATTTAGATGAACTCAGTACACAGTTAACTCTTGTTAATGCAATCAACACGTCAAGTTACCGTCAAGTATGTTCACAATCGTTAATATGACACAAACTAATTATATACAATAACAACCACGTTCTATTTAACACAACACAATTATACAGAAAAAAAATCAACTTCTTTTAAAATTAACATATCTAACTGCAACCATCATGTTGTTTAAGATTCCAACCATAGGTATTTGTTGAAACTTTATACGGCTCTTCAACTTTTTACAAGTTACATTACTGTCATAACATGTACATACTCAACCCTGTTTTTGAATGAAATTCTGTTTCTAAAAGTGTTTGCTACACCGGTACTCATCAAGAGACTAAATACGAAGATGTTGGAGTCACCCTGACCTCAGCCTGACCTTATGGGAACTTTTCTAAAACAATAACTGCTTTAATTATTCATGAACACTCCAATTAAAGCCACTTGAGAGATTAGGAATGATAGTATTACGAGTGTTAAGTTTTGAGTCATTGGTGTTTTATCTGAAGTATATTCAGCACATGTTGAATAGAATACATTATTGATATATGCCAAAATATTGCTCTTAACCGCAACATGAAAATACAACTGTTCAATCTAGATCGTTTTATGTACTTGAAATGGGAATTGAAACATTTGGTTTGCATAACCTGGCCTGCATAAGGTTTAAATCAAAATATCTTCCTAATGCAAATGATGTTAATTCATTCAATGTTCTTGTGCACAGTTAATGTGTTTGTGACGGAATACATTAATTAATGTGATAATAATTACGTTTTGTTGTTTATTTGATCAACCAAACGAAGAAATATATGTCATAAAACTAGATAACTGATTGTTAAATCTAGTGCAAGTTTGAATAGAAGAAGTGTTGATAATATAAAAAGAAGGTGAAACCCTATGTTCGTAATAACGAAAAGTTGTCATGGAAGGGTTTTTTTTCTCCAATGTTAGTGTCTTGAATTTCGTAAAAAGCATTCATTTACAGTCTTAAACTTCCTATCTAACAATCAATAAAATGAAATAGACACTAAGGTACAGGACAAATCATGCAAAATCTTTATCTAATTATTAAAATATGTTTTTCCTTTTCAAAATTCAAATACATTGGAAAGGAAATTTCCATATGTGCTCGTATTTGTTTTTATTACTCGTCCTGGAAGATACTGCAGTGTAACATTTATACCGCAATATTAAACTCGGAGCTGAAATACACAATAAGATGTGATGTCGAGATTAACATTAAAGATCGTGGGAAAGCAAATCTTCTCTAAGCATATGAGAATGTTATTGGCACCATACCAATATAGAAAATTCATATCATATATCCCGATCACTCCACACTCCTAGAGGCACTGCTCCTTGTAGATATATTGTTTCATGATTATATGTCCGCACCGTGGACAGTAGAGGCAGTGAGTAATAAGCTGTACTCAATCTTTGCATTTGAATAAATATGTATACAAAATCAAAATACTCTTAAATATATTACCACTAATTTCTATCTAACATCTGTAAAGGCGGTATCATATATAATAGTAAAAGGGATGAAAGTTAGCACCAGATATCCCAAATTAGTTTTTCAAGAATATGACGAACTATTTTTCTATACTGAAAATACTTTAAACTCTTAAATTAAAACTGAACGTCATAATGAACGAATGTGACATCTAAAATATATCGTTTTTATCATCAATATCGATTATATATTCCAGCTTTTATATACTTTGAAAGCTTATGAGAGACAAAAATGTAAATAATTCTGCAGATCATGCCGAGTTGATATGGATTCAATTAGGAAAAATCAATAATGCAAAAACTTTCTGAATCAATAATTTCCGTTTCTTAGATCCGGGTGAGCCACAGAATTAGGAAAATGTGACATTTAAAACAAATGAGAAACTGAAATGGTGATTATATTATATGTTGTGGTTATATAAGTAATCAGTAGAGAAGTGAACATACATCAAACTATCAAACGATAGTTAATGTGCTCATAGTACTTTGTCAATAATTATATTTTTTTTAAAAATCAATACTATCGATAGCACAGCTTACTATCAATAGTTTTGATAGTGAAGTTGATTAAGTTGGTTACTTGTATTTCAACGCAAAAAAAATCGCACAAAAAAGAGACTTTTAAATTTGAAAAAAATGCTGGAATACTCCAAACAGAAAACTCAGTACTTCTATCATTGATAACTAAGCAGTTTTGTCATTTTGGAAGAAGTCACATCAAATTAATTAAATGTGTTTTAGGATGTTTGTGCACGTGCCTATGAACAGGCTTATTAGAATATACTTTAAAATGTTCCTTAAATTGAAACTATACCGTTATATTGCAAGTGTCATTGTAAATTAATAGTAAGTTCTACTCTATAACACTAATTCACATCTTTGGTAATAATCGCGTTTAGAGAATAGTATCTCAACACAGGTTTTCAGCAAAATTTTGTATTGGCATGACATAATTTATGTGTCTTTAGATTTAATAGATTTTATGTTGAACCTAGTTAAAAGGGGAACAGGGAATTTTAATTTGTATGCATAATTTACCATAACTATAGAAGTATTAATGCTATTTCTTTATACTTTATTAGTTAAACAGTTGTGCATAACATTCCGAATTTAACCTTTATTTATGATACGCCTTGTATCCAATATCAATAGTCCTAGCATGTGTCTCATCTATTCACCTCGTAAAGGATTCTGTGAGGAGATATTTGATATATAAACATTAAACATACCAGGCACACAATACAAAAGCCAAGGTTTATATCCCTGACATATTGTAAATGGACAAAGACACTATATCAGTATTAAGATTTCACAAAACCCAATATATAATACAGTTCAAGCCGTCTGACATTCTCGAGATCTCCCTGTTGTCATGTTATACAATGTAATGGATCCTCTCCCAAATGCTGCCTGTCAGTTCAGTCAAACTAATCCCTGTCTATACAGGTAGCTACATTCATACCAGTTCAACACTATAAGCAGCATGTACATTTGTGGACGTGTACTATCAGTACAATTGGATCAATCTCATTATAATAAAGATATATTGAGGAATAGAAAACGTTCCTTTGATTTTCGCGAAATTGTTCATGTTGATATAAATGTTCAACTTGTTCATTGGGCATTTTCAGTTCTAGAATAAAATAGTATAATTCTTTGGTCAATACTCAGCGCTAATGTACCTTCAGTAATAATATTCTGTTTGAGGTGCGTTCATTTTGGTTTGTAGATACTTCAACTATAATGCTTTCATATACGTTGGTACAACGACTGCTTAAGATTCAAGGTTATCGGTCAAAATTACCAATAACACTAGGGTATCTAAGGTTAAACACACCGATTGTTTTCCAGAACAAACAACCACAAGATATATCTGTATGCATCATAAAAGCCGCACAGGTATTCTCATGTTGGTAAAAAGGATGAAATAATCTATCTTCTACATGTGTAGTATTATATTTAGTCAAACAATTTATTACACAAACAATAACAGTAAATGATTGAGCTCAATCTTTGAAAACGATCTTTTATCAGACAATACTAGCCTGATGCAGGTAACTTAAGTGTGTGCTAATATCTTATATGTTGATATTAATAAGTTGTTATCTTGGAAGGAGAGTATTTATTTTCAAGTTTTCTCATTCTCTATTGTGTGTTCACAAGCAGTCGTCGTTACAATGTAAGTGCTGCCATTGTAACGACGACAATACTAGCCTGATGCAGGTAACTTAATTGTGTGATAATATCTTATATGTTGATGTTAATAAGTTATTATCTTGGAAGGAGATTATTTATTTTCAAGTTTTCTCATTCTCTATTGTGTGTTCACAAGCAGTCGTCGGTACAAGATATATGGCAGCACTTACATTTTAACTTGTTCATATTGAGACTTATTCGCACATAGAACGCATTGATGCTAATTCTACTGTAAGTGAAAAAGCTGAGTGTTCGTTCTGTCTTTTCTTCACGGTTAAAGGCAAGAAAGCAAAATGTGTGAATACAACAAGATGTCTAAAACTTATCATCTATTACCAAATCACTCTACTTGTGCAGTCGGAACCACTCTATGCAGTATCATCGCCCACTTTATATAAATAATCGTAGAGAGTCAAAAACGAAGTATTTTCATATTTAGGATTATTACATCTAGAACGTAGGGTTCCTCCTTTTTTTACGTGAACATTTGGGTGTCCATTCTCTTTTTTCCTCAAGGTAAGAGCTAAATAAGCCAAACGTGTGACTACATGATTGTCTGACACTTCTCATCTATTACCTAAACACTATTGTCTGCAGTCAATATTTATCCAATCAAAGACGTGTTCACTGACATTGAAAGATTCCTACTCAAATGAGTACTTACAATGATTAGATACACGTCATGAAATAAGTGATATTATTAATTAATTTATTTATAGATGATCAGACCACCATTTTTAGTTCGGAGCAAACAAATGTTACTTTACAGATCAATTTTCTTTAATACAATACGATGAGCTCATTTCGACCAGTATATCGGTCTTTTCAAGTATCGTTAACGTGTGGAAGATTGTATATTTATGTATGAACAAAAACAATACCATGTTGTAATGCTCAACATCTTAACAAGATAGTGTATTGACAACAAAATCAGTCATTGTCTTTTAATCACGTACGTGAATTGCCTCGAGGTCTTCAATTGGGTGTCACTCCAGGTCGAAATGAGCTCATCGTATTGTATTAAAGAAGATTGATCCAGTTAAAACCATCTGATGTTTACTCTTTATATATATTATATATATAAAAATCAATTATTTGATAATATATATATATGCATATATATATATATATATATATATATCCTGTAACGTTACAATTCACTAAGTCTTTATACACAGTTTGATATCTGTGACCTTTACCTCATTAGACAATTCTGTGAAGGGTAACACAAAGAACACGTAACTAATTTTTTTTTTCTCTCTAAAACTGACATGTTTCGTACATTACCAGACTGGTTATTAATCTACCCATTTGTTCAGTTGGACATTTACACATAGTTCAAGACACAGCCTAACACTGACGCTTCCATATCAATTGATTATTGGATTTCACTTCATGACGATAAATGCCATTGCGTTCTATCAATGAAAATCACAGGAAACAGTGAGGCCAAGCTTAATAAACATTTAGTATGGTTATCATTCAAGTTAATTGGTACTATTATGTCATTTAACTTTACAGGTGATCGTATGTTGTGCAAATTAAGCACGATCATTAAAGGTATCTGGAGCTGACGCTCATAATTTCACTGCATATATATTTCATATTTCTTCGTGGCTGAAAAAAGGAACGCGTACAAACTTAAAAGACCGTGTCTGTATAACCCTCGTTATTGCTTGGGTAAAACAAAAATTCACACTTATTTCATGATGCCAATAATTAAAACACTCAGAGAGGAAGATCTTTAAGATGTGAAAGGTACAAAGTCTGAATGAATAACGGTTCCCGTTCAAGTCAGTTCCTACCCCAAACAAACGTAAATGTTAGAGTGACAATTCCAAAATGTTACATTTCAAATGGTATTTGAGTTTATTGAACTATATTGTTGATAAGCAAGTTAAAAATTAAACGATTTACAAGGATTCACAACATAAGGTCCTGGAATAAGGAAAAAGGTCCCGTGAAGTTATTGACTTGGGTCGATACTAGAAAAGGGAAAAGAACAAATGTTCCAGGCTTTAAAGAGTAAATTACAGGAAACATATTTCTAACCTTTCATTAGCTAAAAATGTGTTTTAATTTATAATTTCAAAGAAGTCGGTCAGTCTGAAGGAAACTCCTAACTTTAAGGGTTGTCAATAGAAACCTCGTCTTTGAAAGGCTAACTGGAATCCAATCTTGAGATTAATGTCATTTACAAGAGACTTTCAAGAGTATGTATTGACAATTTCTAATTCTGAAATGCTTTACACACAGGAAGCTTCATTTGGTTGGTGACAAATGCAGAATGTAGATCCGGTTCTCAAGGAGAAGAATTTCCGCTTGGGTCTAGACATATTTCTGATGACAACAAATTGAATGTAAATGCATACATTGTAGCTCGGTGTAAAACAAACTGTGAAATATTTACCGGAATCACTAATGCTATGTGATCATGTTACAATAGACAAATGTTGGTAATTTTGATTACTGCGTTTAAATCATATTTTAATGAAAATTTACACAACAAAGTAAATCAAAATAAATCACAACCCTTATTCCCCATTTATTTCCGTCCCTGATGGGCTTAATCATCACATATTCAATACAAATATACAGCAACTACCCATGCGCAATGCACATATGCATAGACTTGAATTTATCATTGTGAGATATCCCAGGAGATATCGTTGTGACAGTAGAATTTACACAATGCCCTGTCACCGTAACACACATTTTACCACAATGCTTTAACATCATCAAGTTACGAAACACAATGCTATGAATCGAACATTTGATGACGTCACACTGCTATGACTTCACCAGTGTGGTGGTCGAGTGGCAGTGATGAATATTTTTCATTGAAAGTTGAAGAATGATTTTGTAATATAAATAGAACCTCACCTTGGTAGCTTTAGATATCAAACATGTCAATACTAAATTTGAAATCAGGTGATACTTTGTGATATTGGTGACACATGCTGCCATACGTTAATACAATCAACACCTCCGTTTGCCACTATAAATTCTGAAAAGAAAGTGATTGTCAGTTAGTTGTTATGAAACACATTGTAAGGAGACCAATTAAATTATTCATGAACACTCCTTTAAAAAGCCCTTCAGGGATTAGGAAATGTCATTAGTGAGAGGGGGAGTTGATATGGAGTGTTGGACGTTTTATCTCGACTAATTTAGCACATGTTAGAATCGAATGCATTAATAACTATCATTTGCGAGATGATTAATGTGAACGTTAATAATCAATAACTCTTCTTCTTCATCACATTAGCTTCTAAAATGACTTTCAAAGAAGTACAGATCATTAGAGGTTGATAGTTCAGTACACAGTTAACGTCTATACGTATACCTTTGTCCATTTCTACTTTACTATTTACTTTACAAGAAAAAATTACGAATGGATTGCAAATTTATATCGTCAAAAGAGTCAACGTTATTAATTAACTTTTAAGACTTGCATTTCATCTATGGTAGAGTTAGGGGGAGTTATTGATAGTTTTGGACTCAATTAGTCAATATTTTGACTTGTTGACAATATTTCAAATAATAATGACATGGCAATGCATAACATATAATGTTTGCAACATAGATTTTGCAGTAAATGGTGATGGCAGAGCGAAGATGAATGAATTTCTGTTCTTTTATAAATTTCGCCTGCTTAGAGATATTATGTCATCGCAAAACAAATAATGGTCATAAATCACATAGGTCTCTACAGCATTAACATTAAAGATTCAAAATATAGAATTCTACTCAGTCTTATGCCCAGATTGAAAATACTTTCAATGTACGTCTATCTGAATTATAACAATAATGAGAAGCAATATCATAAAGATAAAATTAAATTAAAAAAATACAAAAGGCGATTTTGCACAATATATAAATATACGTCCGTCTTAAATGTTCACAGTAAAGAGAGAACCTTTGCAGCGGAGAAGTAAGATGATAGCTGCATTGAAAAATGTGGCTTATCAACTTTGGCCCATGAAAGATGTAACTTTAGCATGTTACACAAGGATGTTTTCAAGCACAGGATGCTGCTCACACACTGGTCTATGCCTTTGTCAAACATGTTGATTCTGGAGATATTGTGTCATTGTCTTTCATCACATAGCATACAATAATCAGCTGTAACAGATAGCCACATGCTTAACCCAAATTAGCTGAAGAGAGATTAAATGAAAGGTGACATCAAACACTCCCCATGGTAGCACTCTAAAAGAGGGTAATAAATTCAAAGTACATTTGTTAGCCATACATGTCACACGCTGTGGTGTTCTTGCAATAACTGGTGGGTTGTCGTAGACTTTAATGTTGTAATTGCAACAAACAAAGCTTACTGGGGCACAGTAACACAGTTCCTATAATAGTCATTTGCCTTGTTTTCTTTTATCGTGTTTTTACAATATATGCAAGTTTCCATGGAAACTGTGAAACTTTTGGCATTTAAATTTCTGTTTATCGACTTGTACTTGATCAGTATACATAGTTATAAACGCTTAATACTTAACAGCAAGGAACACGTACTTAATCATTTAATCAATCGTTGGCATCATTACATTTCATTCACATTATCAATATGTTTTTAGTATTACATATTTAGTGAACTTTTCTTGTATGAGCTTATATCAAGATGTTTACCATCGAATTAAAAAAAAAAAAAAATATAACATAGTATAGTTTGATGCTTTAACTTGTTTTGTAACATCAACTGACCGACATAATTTATGAAGATCTATTATTTTATATATCGCCCTCATATATGTTTACTTGGAATGGATTTGCAACATCGAATAGCATCATCATTTGATCGATGAAGAGTGTGAATTCACTCATAGCTCGAGTAGAATTCAAGCTTGTTCAAGGTGAAAGTGAAATACTACACACCCTTGAGATGTTGAAACAGTGTAGTTATTGATGCATCTCTATCGATTAACATAAACCACATCCTTCACCTTCCTGTCATAACAATTATCAATCTGTTACAGTTGTGTTTTTATTTACCTTTTATCTTGACAAATATGTTAAAGAAATGTACATGAATAAACGTAAATACATGTACATGTATACACATGTCATATATCTTCCATGAACAGGTAATATAAGTTGTGTGCTTCTCACGAGGATAATACGGTCTCATGTACCATCTTTGTACCAGTGTTGCCCGAGCCTTCAGGCTAGGGTGGACACTGGTACAAAAATGGTACATGAGACCGTATTGCCCGAGGGAGAAGTATACAACGTAGTTAACTTTCCGTCAAGTCAAGTCATAATTAGGCCTATTGTGTTTTGACTGCGAGTTACTGATCAGCTGATATCGCTTGAATGACCTTGACCCTAAACGTAAACAAAATGGCGTCATCCGTCTCGACTGAGATGTTAAAAGTCGTATTACGCACTCTACAAGCTTTTAAATGCCTTAAAAATAGTTAATATTAGTTAAATGGAGTGTGCAAGCAATGTCAACTAAGATTTGTTTCCAAACCAAGCAGCAAATAAGACGAAAATAAGTTTGTAATTAATAGACTCGTAAACAGCTGATCGAACTGTTCAAAACTCTGTACACCGTGTGCGTCATTTATAACGTCATCTGACCATAATGCAACACCTACTCTAAGCTAGGAGCTGTTACTATGACAGCGGGGTACATGAAATTTGTACACCGTGAGACTGAAAAGGTACTTAAGAAAAATCCTAACGACCGTTAGCCAATCAGAAACGAGTACTTTACTGTAGGGAAAGATAAGAATGATTGTATTACCCAAGTGAGAACACGTTAATAATAATAATAATAATTAGTCCACTTGTATTGCGCTGACTCCACACCGATAGCATGCTCATAGCGCAGACAAAAGTTGAATTTCAGCATAAGATACAGAGAACAGGTATGTCTTCAGGTTAGCTTTAAAAAGTGTGATTGTTGGGCTTGATCGAAGGTGAACTGGTAAGTCACCCAGTAGTTTGCACTCGTTTCGATTATCAATGCATTAAAACATATAAGCAACATATAACATAAGTAATCCTACTAAATTAGCATCATTTGTGGCTATTTTCTCAGATATGAACACATATAAGTGAAATCATAACTCAAATGAACATGAATGATTAATATAACTGGGTCATTATTAACCCTGATCTCAGTAATGCTGCAGTGTTTCCTGTGATTGTCGTTGATATAAGGAAATGGCACCTATCGTGATAACGACAAGTGAAATCGAACAATCAATTGATGTGAAAACGTCAGTGTCAGGCTGTGTCTGGAACCATTTGTAAATGTCCAATTGAGCAGCTTGGTAGATTAATAACCTGATAATAGACGAAACAGGTCAGTATGAGAGAACTAACAAATTAGTTACTCTTTCTCTGTGGTTTCCTTCACTGAAAGGTTAGCAGAATATGTTAATGACGTAAACGCTACCAGATCAAACTCAATTGTGCATTGTAAAGGATAAGTAACTATTTTGAGCAACATTTCCAGATAAATAAATATATAATATAAAGGATCACACGTTTTGGGGTGTGTAAGTCTTTCATCAACTCGACTTGATCATCTATAATTAAACCTCACATTATTGACTTAAATAATTTACAGTAATGATATCAATGGGCTTTATTAAATATATAGTTACAGGATAACGTTTTGAGAAGTTAACTACTGAAGGACAGTAAGTATCATATGTTGTTCGGTAATACGTGTTTGTTCAGTAATACGTGTTTGCTCATAACTCACCATGTGGGGTCGATCGTCTGTAGATAAATCAATTACCAATCTCATTTTATTTACTTGATTTAATTAACCTCAGTAATCATTATGAGTACGAATGTTCTTTTACAACATTGTTCTTGTATTGAGAAGGTGACTAAATAACCTTGCAAAACACATTGCCTACTTCGATTGTCTTTGATCTCGAATAACTTCAAACTGTCATTTTGTGTGGAAAGGTCAGTGTCAAATAATGTCTGGACTCCTTTGTAAAGTCGGACTGAATTGCTCGCTTGATTAATAAGCCTCATGATAGTGGAAGAAAGGGATCATTACAGTGAACATGTCTCTGAGAGAATATATATTGACTGCATAAGTAGAGTGATTAGGTAAAAGATGAGAAGATTCAGACATCTGGTTAGACAGTGATGTATTCACACAGTTGGCTTTCCTGCCTCTCACCTTGAAGAAAAAACCCAGAAAGGACACCCAGGAATTCCACGAACAATACAATGTGCAGCAATGCCGTCATACCTGAATATATTACTTTGATGTTATGTTTGATCATCGTCGTAACACCAGTAAGTTATGAATCTAAGTGCTGTGATATATCTTGTAAGGTTGGTGAATGCACAATACAGGAATCTGAAACTAACTACTCTCCTATCAAGGAATAGGTTAAATACTTTCCTGCCAAGACAATAATTTAATAATATTAACATGTAAAATATACACATACAATTAAGGTACGTGCGTCGGGCTAGTATTGTCTGATTTAAAAAAAATGAAAGATAGAGCTCAATCATTTACAACTAACGTTTGTGTGACAAAAAAAGTAGAATATAGAAGCGTAGATTGAGCTCAATTCTTTAATGCTGATATGTATGTTATACATTTTTTGAAAAAATAACAAAAAGAAGAAACTATATTGTCAGCCTTTTTACCTACATAAGAATACCTGTGCAGCTTTTATGATGCTGAACAGTGATGCTGTGGTTGTTTGTTTAACATTACAGGCCCTCGTGACATTGTCACTGATAAGGTTTAATATATGTACTATGAATGAAATTAATAAATTGTGAATTTCATTATTAGACTGTTCATGTATAACTTCTTTCATAGAACCATTATGGAGAGGATCTATTACATTGTGTAACATGACACCAGGAAGTTATCGAGAATGTCAGACGTCTTGTCCTTTATTGTATCTTGGCTTTGGTTAAATCTTTAATACTGATATATTTCCTTTTTCCATTTATATCAACATATGTCATGGATTTGAAAACGAGAAAAACGTGGGTTATGTATTGTGTTCCTTGTGTTCGCCTACATAATCCTTTACGGGGTGCATAGATGAGACATGTATACGTAGTATGATTATCGATACCGGAGACAAGGCGTTTGACTATGTTTGAAATGTTGTACACCACTGTTTAACGTATTAATCATAAAAATGTCATTTATGCTTCTATAGTTATTAGTAAATTATCCATTGAACATCAAACCATTTCTGGTTTCATACCTTAAAGTTAATTCAACTTGGAAACGATTAATCTAAATACGTCATGCCAATATAATTGTTTCCTTAAAACCTGTGTTAAAATAGTAAAAACGTGAATATCACCAAAGATGTCAATAATTTGTGTTACACAGCAGCATTCGACCAATGAAAAGGAGATAACAAAATGTGTAAATGCTGTAGAATTGTGGATTTCCAAAGCAGTTTACATTTGAAAATAGGTGTGAGGTGAGGTGAGTTGGAGTTTTACGCCGCTTTCAAGAGTATTTCACTTATATCGCGGCTGCTAGTATTACGGCAGGGAGAAAGCCCGCAACGCCATGTGGCTATGCATTGCGGTGAAACCTGCGAGCAACGGCTGGAACTAGCGAACCATGAGTGGTACTACTCTGAAATTCAGTGTAGCATTGCACCCAAACCTTACTGCGTGTAGAACAATTCTCTACTGCAGACAAAGTTACCGTGCCCCTGGCGGGATTCGAACCCCGGACCTCCTGATCCGAAGCCGAACGAACGAATTCATGTTGTTTTTGCTTCGGAAGTATTTGTTTGAGATTGAATAATGTGTGCACATGACTGTAAAGGGGAATTTTACCTCACAACAATGTTCCTCATGTTATCTGAGAGGGATTCAGTGGCTCCATGTTATTTTATTTCCTGTGTCAGCGTCTCTTGTTTAGTTTAACACCTATGCCTGCTTGAGAGGGGCAGTAGCACGTTTTTTCGCTAAAAATTAGTTGATAAAATGTATTTGAAAAATAATTTCACCAATAGTAAAAAATCCTTCTCTCTTCGGAATATAAATTTAAAAAATGATTGTACATGATTCGGTAAAGCTATGGGAATCGTTTTTGCAATACAAAATAATAAATTGTGTACACAATAAAATGGCCGCCATGCAATTTTTGCTTTATACAAAACATAGTGTGTACTACTACAGAAATTTGGTTTGTGTAATAAGATGTTTTACCCTCTAAAGTTCATTTAAATGACATAAACTATCATTATAAAAGGGAAATTTGAAAGAAAAAAAATGGTGCAAAACCTGCTACTGCCCATTTAAGTCATTGAAACAGCTCTGTACAAACTAATTACGAACTACAATTTATAACAATGTTGTATATCCCATATGGCGATGCGGGCTTTCTCCCTGCCATAATACTAGCATCCGTGATATAAGTGAAATACTCTTGAAAGCGGCCTTAAACACCAACTCACTCACTCACTATATCCCATATGGTTATGACATCCAAGACAGTTAGAAGAAAGGCGACTCTTTTATAATGACAATTTCCGTTTGCACTTTTTAAAATGTCACATTTTCCTAATCCTTTGGCTTAACCGGATCTAAGCAAAGGAACTTATTGATTCAGAAGGCCAGTGCATTATCGATTTTTTGTAGTTAAATCCATTTCAAAAGGACAAAATCCTCAACATAGCATCATATTTAAAACATATTTACAGTTTGCTCTCTCATTAGGTTTAAGGGTATTGGGCATTTGAAGCATATAATCGATATTGGTGATAAAAACTAAACATCTTAATGTCATGATGTTCATTCACAATTATGATACCCCTTTTCGAGTAAGTGTGTGTGATATTCTTGCAAAAATGAAGAAAATACATATTTTTTAAATTTTCAATCGTTTTAACTTGATTGATAGCTTATTCACAACTGATAGATACTCTTTAACTCTTGCAACTCTTATATTAAAGTATTGCTGCCACTATACGCAACAAGTTTATATTACTTAGATTTTATAATGATAATGATAATTAATACATTTGACAAACCTAGAAGTACCTTAAGCTTAAATGTGGTAATGAGTACATCATCAGTCATATCCTGTATTGCAATATATCAAGTAGGAGTGCATTACAATAATTTATTCCGTATAAATAGAGTGCAATACCTCTCTGAAGCGTATTACAATAACTAGTAACTTATTCGTTGTGTTATACAAGTGCAGTCAACTATCCTAGTCGTGCAAAATTATTTACATGTAGTTCTAATTTGTTGTAGATAACTAATGCTGCACCTTTTCAAAACAGAGACAAAAGAACTTGTAATGAGCAATGTCTCCTTATTAATTAGATATAAAATCAGTAAATGAGTTGGTATGGAACGAGCGAAAAATATTAAATACCAACATCACTCACGAGTTTAATTGCCACTATAAATCAAACTAGATAGCAAATACATCACCCTGACAGAGTTGATCAATGACCATTGTGGCGTTGGTACTGACATCGTGATCACAAAAGCTAAAACAACTGTTATTAAATCTTGGTTTATCCCTATCAAGTGGTGAAGAAATGAAAATAGAAATATGTTTGTTTTACAAGGTGATCGTTTACAATTTTTTATGTAGACTGAATATTATAAACAGCATCAACATTGTTTTGACCAAATTGAGAGAGAATTTGTAAACGTGAGTGGAAATGCAAACAAAGCTCATTTTTGCAGTCCCAGCAACGAAATACATCGACCTTGTAGTGAAATGTAGATAGGAATATGCAAAAGCCAGTGCAGTCAGATTACCTCGCAGCCGACCTTATGTATCCACATTATAAGCATGGTGATAACTGCTGTCTGGACTTCACCTTTGGGATTTAAATTCATGTCAGTCACCATGGTAAGTTATACAAAGTACCATATTGTATTTTCTGCGCTATTTCTGTCACTATTAGGATCAATGTCAACACTTATCATGTATAAATAATTAATTTAAGGTAATCGAACGATGGCAATTCTGCAAAAGGGTGATTTGCCATATGTAGAAAGTGCAGCTGAATATCTACCATAGAATATCTTATACAAACAATCGCACGTTTACAATGACAACCAAAACAGCCATGTAGATATACCCCATTCAATAAAGTAAACAAATTGTGTGCTCTGTCATAATAGCAAATGATAAATGTCAAATCATATTATGTCAAAATTCGATTGGCTTTGGTAGTCGTTATGACCACCAACATGTTGAACTGAGGACTAGTGCCATAACAACATCTATTACTGCAAATTCGTTTGTATAAAACTACATTTTCGAGAATAAGCGACAAGCACTTCATTCAATATCATAGTTAAATGAAGCGCATTGTGAAGACACAAATGTGAGCGTCAGATCAGAGATTCTAGTGTAAAACACTGATTTGACGGAAGAATAATGAATTATAAAAACAAAATAAAGTACCATATTCATGAACCTCTTACATGGTGTTACTATCTAACTGTCGCTTGATACCACTCACTGGTTTCATAGATATAACATGAAACAGAAGCTCGTTTAGTATTCTCTTCATGGTAATTTCAGACATCAATTATGATTTGTTTTAAAAATTACGTGAAAATCATATTTATTTATTTTCTAGCTGTGTAATGTCATAAAGTGCCCTATTGCAGTCTGTATAAATATATATTTTTTAATTTCAAGACAATTGAATGACCCAGGAATTCACCTACATCCCCCATTGGGGTCTATTCACAAGAGTCTAATAAAGTTGTCATTGTGTCTCATTAGGTTAGGAATGATGTTAAACTGAATTATTGCCAAAGTGCAGAGTGAACGGAGGAAAGTTTTTGAAATAAACATACAAATTTCTGAAACTTTCAAACGTTCATTCAACAAGGCAATACCACAGAATGGATTCAGGGGAATTACATTCTGGAATTCAGAACAACGGAAAACAATTGCCATGACTTTGTGCTTCTCTTTGCTCTACCAGAAGTTGTCCCATCTATTTCCGGTTGACTAGACAAATGTATTTTGTGACATTTCATTCACTAATTTTTTGCCGATCAAATCAGTGCGTTGAAAGTAGTGAAATGATTCAACATTCAAGATTCAAGGGAAAGTCCATTGATTTTCGACATGACCTTTTTAAATCCGTTGTAAGTAGTATGAAGAAACAAAGCTTTTGATTTGTTTCAGATCGATATCGTTATAAAGGTAGTTGATGTACATAGCATCGTCTCAAAGTCACGTCTAGTTTACTGAATCGAACATTAATGTCGAAATAAATCTGGAAAGAGAACTAAAACTTTGCTCTACAATCCAAATCGCCATTCCCCAAACAACTAGTGTGTGATTAATAAAACTTCTAGAATGTTTCAATAACATCAACATCGGAGGAAATATCAATTACTTGATCTATAAATAAGGAAACATGTTAAGCACCCCTTATATTTAAAACTGAAATATTATGCTGTGGATATTTACGATTTGATTAATCTCTCTCGACGCAAGGTATTCGCCCGGAAGATAGTCAAAAGAATTTGTACTATTGCAGATATCATCCAAAATATAACATTGTTATAATCATGATCTTTCAAAGGTAGCTACTTGCACTCGTCTCACAGGCTAACCAACTTGGTTTGTTACATGTTTTGTTACATTTAATATCAGCCAAGCCAATGTTTACCTTGACTTGTCGTGTAAGTCTAAAGATTGAACCGAGCTTATTGTTGATACAAAAGGTTGTTCCGATAGAATATTCGAACCTTACTTGACACATATTCAACTGACATCTAACTCCTTGAGGTCGCATGTCTTGAATCTTGTATTTGCTTTACTGAAAACCACACCGCTATGAGAAGTCTTCTGGTAACAATTATGTTATTGGTGGATAAACATGCATTTTAACAAATGGTATCGGGAATTGTGCGCCTCATGTAAAGATGGTATCAAAACATATTTTGATAAAGGCAGATATTTATTCAAATGTCTCCATTTCACTGAAATGTTGAATCTCGTTATAAGTGGGATGATAAAACATAACAAGCTCACATTTGTTTGCCTTTGCTTCCAGGCTGGTTCCTGTGTTCCTGTCCTTGAGGGCCAATTCAGTGTTACATATTTCCTCTTTGGAATCTGTGAAATGTAACTTATTTCAGCAATAACCTCTCATGAAACCAACTGTTAACATAGCAAAACATGCTGTAGTATTTGATCCAATAGATATGTTTATATGTTTGTTGCAATTTCCTTCACCGCAATATAAGGATAAGAACTTCAGATGAAGTAGCAAGGCAAACCATCATTAGTATGGAATAAAAATACAACAGCTGCATGTGCCTGAAGCTTTTATACTCACTTCAAATACACAGATTATTTATTTTTTTTTTATTATTTATTTCTTTTTTGTGGTACATGCACATAACAATTTACAAGTGACATTCTGAGTACAACATATTACAATAAACACACATAAATTCTAAGCAATCAAACCCTCCGTTTTGTGTTACAATTTCTGAGGGTTTTCAGTTTAAGAAGGAACAAAGGTAAAGATAGAGTGATGTATTTAATTAGTCAAATAGTAAATGACAAGTTGACCAAAATTTCATAAATTTGGAGTAGTTGCATGTAGAATAAGCGTTATATTTGTCGATATTGTAAGTTTTCTTAATGTCATTTTTAATGTAGGTTAAATTTGGTTTCAAGCCGTTTTGTTTTGTTTTGAAAATGGTGTACTTAATGGTTGTGATTATCGTGTTAAGTATTCTGTTCCTATATTCAGGATATTCAAGACAGATGTTTCTTTTTGATAGATTTATGTTTGCTTGCGTACGTGTCTCTATCCATTCTTTTACTTTACTCCAGATATCTTTAACAATTGGACATTCGAAAAAGAGATGACTTATTGTTTCTATCTCTCTTCCTCACAGAAGCTGCATATATTTTCATCTTTATATTTCATCTTATGCAAAAGATCATTTGTCGGGAGAATTCTATGTATTATGGAATATTGAAACCATTTTGTTTTCGAAGACAGATTACACACAAAAGGCATTTTGTTTATTGTGTTCCATTCACTTTTGTTTATTTGGCATTTGAGATCTCTTTCCCACTTTTTTCGGTTTTTGTACCAACTCGGTGTTTTTACTGAATATTGTAATATATCGTAAAATATCCGGCATCCTTTTTTCTAACTAGCAATGTTTTCAATAAAATATGGGAATAACGGCATTTCTAGTTTTCTCTCTATTTTAATGTTGAGTTTGACTAAATACACTTTGATTGCATTGATGATACCAGCGTATTCGAGAAAGTTCGTTTTGCATTGGTACATTTGAATTAATTCTATGCAATTATGAAATTTTCCGTTTATATTGATTACGTCGTTTATGAAATGAATGCCCGAGTTTGACATGTGCTTATAATGTATTGTCTTGTTATTTATTCTTACGTTGTCGTTATTCCATATTGGCTGCGAGAGTAATTCAGATTGGGTTTTTGCAAATAACCCCTTTTGCGTAATAAAGCATCCCCATGCTTTTAAGACGTCTTTCCAAAAATCGTTTGTTCATGGTGTACACACCTTTTCGATCAGGGTTGTTGCACTATATTGATAAAAGTCCCTGTATGTTGGAGATACGTTAATATAAAAAAGTTTCTTTAATTTTGAGTTGCTATCAGAGTTAAAAAGTCTTTTAACCCAACTTATTTTTTGTGAAAAGATTGTATTTCTTATATCGGGAGCTCTAAGGCCACCGTCTTTATAATCACTAGTTATTATTTTCCGTTTTATTTTATCTGGTTTACCTTTCCAAATGAAATTATAACAGAGTTTTTCAAGATCCTTTAAGATGCCTTCACTAGGATTTGGAAGTATAGAGAAAATGTTATTTAGTTTAGGTAGGATAAGACTTTTTAAAATTGTTATCCTTCCAAGTGGCGATATATCTCTTCCAAGCCATTGGTTCATAATGATCTTAATCTGTTTTAGCTTGTCTTTATAATTTCTCTCTACCATTTCTGCCAAGT
This sequence comes from Gibbula magus, assembly GCA_936450465.1. Classification (NCBI taxonomy): domain Eukaryota; kingdom Metazoa; phylum Mollusca; class Gastropoda; order Trochida; family Trochidae; genus Gibbula; species Gibbula magus. The sequence goes on along the minus strand of OW388295.1, from coordinate 3,929,099 downwards.
TGTGTGTGAAAGTTATGCCAAGAATTGTAAATTCTGTTTTCGACCAGTCGAGTTTGTAATCTTTGCACAATATCGTCTTAGAGTGTTTTAATGAACCAAACCAAATAACTTGTGTTTTACTTGTATTGATTTTAAGACCTGAGAATGAAGCGTATTGTGTCAGCGTCTGTAGTGTCGCTTGGAGGCATGCTTCAGACCCATCTAAAGTTAAAGAGCTATCGTCCGCAAACTGAGTAATGAGGTATTCACTGTCTCCTATTTTAATTCCTCTTATTTTTTTATTATTACGTATCATGATACTCAAAATTTCGGCACATATAATAAATAAATATGGCGATAGTGGGTCGCCTTGTCTACATCCACGGGTTATTTAAAAAAAATCTGATGAGAAACCATTCACAAGAACACTTGATTTTATATTTTTGTAAAACGTGTATATCCAGTTTTTAATATCTGGACCAAAGTTGAAATAGTCGAGAACATTTTGTATAAAGGTCCAATCTACTGAATCAAAAGCTTTTTCGAAGTCTATCAATAAAAGCAGACCAGGTATTTCCATACACTCTGCATAGTCCATGATGTCATAAATTTGCCTTGTACATTCTCCTATATATCTATTTGACATGAAACCTCGTTGGTCTTCATTTATTATTTTTGGAAGTACTCTCTTTATCCGATTTGCAATTGTAGCTGATGCTATCTTGTATGATACATTTAATAGGGATATAGGCCTCCAATTACTTAAGAATTGTTTTGGTTTATTCTTTTTTGGGATGCATGTTATAAGACCTTGTTTTTGACCGATAGACAATTCCCCTGTTTTGTGAGACAGGTTTAAAGATCGAATCAAGTAGGGATGGATGTCCAACCAAAAGAATTTGAAAAATTCAACTGTGAAACCTGATGGACCAGGACTTTTTTCATTTTTCATATTTTTTAGGGATTCTAAAACTTCGTCATATTGTAATTCGCCTTCCAGCATGTTTTTGTCTAAATTATTGAGTTTTGGGACTTCACAGTCTTGGAAGAGTTCATCCAAGTTAACTGATGTACATGCATGTTTTGTGTAAATGTTCTTATAATAATATTTTGCTTCATTGATTATTTCTTTTGTGTTAGTTACGATTTTGTTATCTTGTGTTTGTAGTTTTGAGATAGACTTATTAATGAAGTTTCTTTTCTCTAATGATAAAACATATTTTGTTGGTTTTTCTCCCTTTTCTTTCCATTCACATTTTGATCTCATCATTATACCTTCGACTCTTACACTATTTATATTCTCCAATTTCAGATTTACTTCATTAATATCTTTTAGAATAACTTCCTTATCAATGGTGTCATTGGTCTCGTCTAGGTTCTTATTTAGGCTCTCAAGGGTTTTGTTTAATTCATTTTCATTCTTTTCCCTCTCTCGTTTACGTTCCGACGAGTATTTAATAGTGAAGCCTCTTATCATGATAAGTAAAGTTTCAAAGAAAAGTTGATCGTTAATTTCAAATAGTGCGTTTCCTTTATTATCAGAACCTATTTGGTATTGCTGCTTAGTTGTGTTGACAATATTCTTAACTTTTTCAACATATGTTTTATCATAAAGCAGTGAATTGTTAAATTTCCAAAAACCTTTTCCTCTTTCGACTTCCTTTAATTTCAAATTGACCCAAGTTATTGAATGATCCGATTTATAAGCAGGTTCAATATCTGCATTTTCAATGGATGGTTCTAGATCTCTTGACAATAGAAAGAAATCCAATCTAGATTGTTTTATCGGTTTAGTTTGTCTCCATGTGTATAGCTTACTATCTGGATTTAAATGACGCCATGGATCAATAATACTGTGTTCTTCAATAAATGAGAGCATAACTTCTCTTGCTTTTTGATTATTTATATTTTTATAGTTAAATAATCCATGTCTGAGTTCTGGACTAGGTTCCAATCTCCACAGATCGCATAATGGTCTGAGTCGAATTCTGCAACAATTTTGAATACATGTTCATAGAAGGAAGGAGTGTCCGTATTTGGCCCATATAAAGTTATCAGAGTAAGTGTTTTCTCGTATATTTCAAATTTTATAGCGAGATAGTTTCCATTGTTTTCATCTTGTTTTTTGTCTAACAATTTACTAGCAATTTCTTCACTAAATATGATTGCTACGCCACGCGCATGGCTCTTATAAGAACTAAAATAGCATTGTGTTGAGCCCCATTCAATTTGTATATGTTTTTCAAGGTCTGGCGTGAAATGGGTGTCTTGGAGACAGTATATTTCTGCCTTCTTTCGTTTAAGATTTGAAAATACCTCCAAGCGTTTTTTCTTGTTATTTAGTCCTTGGCAATTTGAGGTGACAATTTTCAAACTACCGTTCATTTACAGTGAAGCGATGTATTCTAATCGAGTAAATGTATGTACATGTACCATTGTAAGCGAAAAAGGAACAGAGTAACAAAAACAGAAAGAGATAGAGGGAAGAAAAACTATATACATAGAATGGAAGAAAAACATTGGTTTACACAGATTATTGCTGTATGTATATATTGCCACTTTCACTTGCTGTTGAAATAGAACATTTTAAACTTGATAAGGTTAGACACAGTAGCAATTTACAGGCTCTCTTTGCTATCACTACCCAAGAATAGCTGACTGTATAGTTTATCATCCAAAACTGTCTTCCAAAAGAGATATCGTTTGTGTGAGATCAAGTGATATATCGTAGGAGATATCGTTTTGGCAGTAGATTTTGCACAATGCCCTGTCACCGTCAACTACATGACATCACAATGCTGTGATGACAAACATGACGATAGCACAATCCTATGACATCAATACTTTGGAAGTCAAATGGCAAAGCTGTGCTCAGAGATGTTCACTATTTTCATTGAAATGTAATAAGAATGAATTTGGATAATAAATAGAATATCACCCTCGTGTCTTCGGATATCAAGCAAGTCTCACATATTTGTGACTTTTATCAACTCGTGTTGATATATTTGATATCAGAAGACACTTGGTTGAGATTTTCTATATATAAATGTGGATTTCAGACCCTGCGTTTACATGTGTTTACCTATGTGTTTCCTCATTTACTGCTAAAATATATTTCATTCACTGTGACAACATTGTGAAATCTTCTGAACATCATCTGAAACAAAACACGGTATTGCAATATAAAAAAAAAAATACTACCAATTAAAACTCATCATTATACACTCAGATATCACTTTAAATATCTCGGAATTAAATGGCCGTTCACGTCATGAAAATGTAATCTTCCAGTTTGAATCTGCATTTAGATGACCAATTTAAAGTTGCCTTCATTAAGTCTCGATTAAGTCAGATTTCAGTTTGAATGTCACTGATTTCAATGGATTGACTCTACCTAAGGGTATGGCTCCTTGTTAGTGGACTTTCTAGAGATAACAAGCTCCAATTTGTTTGAGTTGGCTTCCAGGCAGTAAACCTCTTCTTCCTGTCTTCATCCGGGCACTTCAGTGTGTGAGCATTCAGATTCAGAATCTTGTAAAATGTTTCTATTTTAGCTCTCACTCTCTGATAGAATATAAGGGCGAACATACATATTTTTGAAAGGCAATTTAGAAGACAGTAGAGCAATGAGAACAAGTTAAACTATATTGTTATTGACGCGTCAATGCTTTGGTTTAAAAAAACGAATTCATAAAAGGATCATATTGAAGGGCACATAACTGCATTTCTAAGATGAAATTCAAACCTTTGGCTCATTACTTTGTTGCCATTCATTTAGATTTAACATGACCTATCACGCATAGTTGTACATATTGACGTTATTTCAAAGACGATTTTCAAAGATAGCTCTTAACAATAGAAATGTTGTCGTCCACATGATGTGATTTATTGGTAAATTATCTTGTTTAGATTTTTAGATTTACAGTTTTGACTTCAAGAGGAGATAACTCTCAAAAGAACTCGAAAATCTAAAATCTCTAGGAATCGACCCTTTCAACGCTCAGGTTGTCCAGCCATTAAGCAGATTACCCATTCAGCGAGACACGCTAGTTCACTGATAGTGGTCAACCAAGCTATGCACAGTTGAAATACGACAGACAATAAGTGTACTTAGGTTAGTTAAATTAATTAGTTCTTCGCCAAAGATCATTACTTACAATAATATAACATGACATTAATAGTGTTAGATATCAATATTGAGACAATGAAACTTCATTAATCAGACTAACAAACTAGGATTAACTAGGTTTGTCTTATAAATATAAGCAGACAACTATTTTCATCTCTTACTTGCTCTTTATTACTTGATTGCCATTTTCAACTTATGTATTTGCCAACATTGTATGATGATCAATGTATTATTATAATCATAGAGTTTCAGCTTACATTCCTCTACCGGGTTCAAGAAGGCCCTATACCAATGTCAAACACGTCATACTGTTTATTTCTAAAAAGTAGTGAATCTTTAAGAAACAATGTTTTTTTTGTGAATGTGAGCACTATTGAAAAACAACGTCTTATAACACCAACAGCTTCTCGATTGCAAAATAGTCGATCCTTTGAGCATGTCACAAAACAATGAGTGAATCTTTTCTTACTGCTTAGGTCTAATGTTGACTTTTCCAGTATTTATGCCTTTACTTTTCATGACAGATAAATAGCATCGTTATCCTTGGAACCCAATCCATCATTCATCATTCTGTTTCACCAGATGGATTTAAAAGGTGACCAATTAACCATATAAAAACACTGTCTGACACCCACTGGAAACTTCTGCTGTGAGATCAGTCTTCTCAAGATGATAAAGACCTATGTAGCCTCCGTGTACGAACGAATGAATTAATCATGTAGTTCCACCAGATTTTCCATCTGAAAACCATGATACATGTATACATTAATTATTAACAAGATATTCACAAGGGAAATACGTACAGAAGTAAGGGGAAGATTTTACATATTCAGTTTAGGGAGAAGGACGTTGAATACCACATATATTTACAAAATAGGCACTGATATATCCCTTATCATTGTGCTCAGTTATTGGTTTTATCGGTATGCCAGAAGAAACAGACAACATATCATTTTATGATAGTCATTACACTGTACACATTCATTGACATCAATAGATCGATACGAAGGCAGGAACATTAGTACTTGTACTGAAACCGTATCCACACCACCTGTCCTCTGTATGCATTAGTCACGTACAGAGGGATTGGCCGTCTAAGAAGATAAAGACGTAATCTCAGTATATGTGTATAGAAAGTGGAAAACATGAGTTTATGTAAAATAGAAGACAGAGGTTTGGGTTTCAGGAGTCTGTAGGCTATATTAATTATATACCCATGTAAACTTATGAAAGTGACATGAAAAAGAGAATGATAAAGTCAACAAATCACAACACAGAAGTAGCTTCATTCATTCTAGCTCCGAATATGAATAACAAAAATAAAAAATTCGCCAAAAATTAAAAAATTCCCCAAATCTTGTTACATTTCACACTGCACCTCTCCTAGTGGTGAAGAAGACGTGTACCAAATTGGAAAAGGATAAGATGAATAGTTTTTCTGTAATCGATCAGACAAAAATTGTCTTCGGACGGAAGGACGGACGGACAGAATCGTCGGTATGATATACCCCCAACCATCTGTATTCAATCAGACAAAAAAATGTTTCTGACGGAAGGACGGACGGAAGGAAGGACGGAAGTACGGACGGACAGAATCGTCGGTACTACAATATACTCCCGACACAAAACTTGTTTTCTGACGGAAGGACGGACGGAAGGAAGGACGGAAGGACGGACGGACAGAATCGTCGGTATTACTATATACCCCCGTCCATCTGTAATCGATCAGACAAAAACAAATTTCGGACGGAAGGAAGGACGGAAGGATGGACGGACAGAATCGTCGGTATTACTATATACTCCCGACCATCTGTAATCGATCAGACAAAAATTGTTTTCGGACGGAAGGACGGACGGAAGGAAAGACGGAAGGACGGACGGTAGGACGGACGGACAGAATCGTTGGTATTACTATATACCCCCGACCTTTTAGGTCGAGTTACAATAACGTGGGACATTGGTGCCTTGGTCTAACAACGATCATTCTAAATCTCCTATCGGGTCTTGCTTCCAACTTTCTGCCGAAATCATGTCTGTTGCCCCTAGGAAGAGGTAAACTAGATACACTGCCAGATTATGTATAAAGCTACTGGAAATGCATGTTTTCTACTAGATGTACTCAAAACAAAAATATTGTCAATGACATTCTTGGGCCATTATCAGACATAATTGCTGAGGGCATACATTTCCTAAGTACCTTGATTTCAAATGTCCATGCGATTAATATTAGAAATAAGCTAATCTGTTTTATAAATGTATCAGCTATGCTTTTATACATTTTAACTTCAGTGAAATCAAATCCTGCTAAGATAGTTTATCTTAAACAAATACTGTACAATACAATATTATTTATCGACTCCACGGGGAATGAAGCAATATGAATATTACAACATTATCAATAATTCATTGGTGCTAAAATATGTCCACTGAGACATTATGTAAACACATTAGTTGTGTTAGCTTCTGACATTGGATCAATGAAGGGATAACGTGTTACAATGACACAACAGCAAACAGTCAATACTGAATATGTGGTGTGATCACTTTGAAACACTGTATACAATATACAAATATTCAAGAAACGCAAATTGAACAAAATTGCTTCACAGATCCCCTTTCAAGGATTCCAGTATTCATATCAAATACAAACTCATCATTTCACGATACTGAAACATTCATGTGGGCCATTATATTTTTGGAATTTGTGCACAACTCATGAGAATAGCAACAAAATGGGGTTTTTTTAACATCAATTATTAGCAGGTTGTGGATCAACTTGATAACAGACATTGTAGATTTTGTGCAAGATAATTTCTATGCAACATTAAAATGTAACCAATCCATAACTAGATATAATTAAACACTTAGTTTCACCATATTCGTCACAATAGCAGTGTAACATAACGTATCGTACCAGAACATTTTAGTCTGAAATCTTACGACTTCATGCTTTGTATCTGAACATGTCACGCCAACAGAGGAAATGGGATTTGTAAATTGTTCATGATTTGAGACGCAATATCCTGTCTGTTTGTTCTTTTGTTGCCTGAAAACAATCTACTAAGTTTGTATTTTACTTTTAAGGATCCGTAAATGATGATCAATAGACATAATGTAACGCCATTTTCCTTTGTTCAATGCAATTTTGACATTTCAGCATTATAAAAATAATCATTTAATATTCATGAAATACTAGTAAGACCAATTCATGATCAAACGGTTTAAGTGAATTTATTGCTCGCCCATAGAAGATACAGCATATTTATATGGCAATATCAAAATAGTGAAATACCGTTGCAAGCGGTTATTTTCGTATATTAAATAATAGCATGCTTGTAAATATTTTACATACATTAAAAAGTTTGATATTAAAAAAATAAAAGAAAAGAAATAAAGAAAAATAAAACATAAAAATGATAAATTTTTCTCTAGCTACTCACTGGTGCATATGAAGTAGTCAATTACAACATACAATGTACATTTACGAGTGATACTTTCAAAACTAGGGATGGATAATGTAACATGCAGATTTTCACATCTGAATTTAAAAGCTTGATGTGTCTTCAATCTCATGTAGTCATGGTTTAAGATGAAGCATCCAATCACAGGTCATACTGACTGTATTCTTCAGGTTCTTGTCAAACCATCTCTTCCTTTGTATGAGAGCTTCCTGGTAGACGTACTGACACTTGAGAAAAAGTGCTGCAGCTTAGATACATCAGAGATGACATGGCAGAAAATGAAAGACAGACGTGAGTACATTATCTAGCAATATAAGATACCTACGGCAATAAAACACAGGCGGTCAATGGGACCGACAGCGTGCTTTATGAGACAATAAAACATGCTCGTGATTTTAGACGACAGTTAAAGCGTCGCTTAGCATACATGTATGACGTCATATTTTACGTTACTTTGATTGTCCAATACTAGAGAATGAGTTCTACGACGGGAGGCATAAATATTTTCAAAATGCAAACAACATTATATCTCCGCGGTTTTTATAGAAAAGCGAGTATTTACTTAAGGGCATCTCATATAAGAAATATAAGACTCTTTGTTGTTCTTTCGTGTTTTTTGCTCCCTGCTTTTTTTTATTCAACGATAAAGCACGTCAACTCGTCTTCTATTTCTTAAATAGAGCCATTTTGAAAGCATGACGTCCTGGTGAGATTAAAGGTGTCCCAAACCGTCTGACCTTTTCATTGGTTAAGGGGGGATCTCAATGAGCATGCAATACTGTATATTTGTGCACCGTAAAATGTTTTATCGCTTGTCTTTGGCTTTTGATTATGAAAGGGATACGAAGTAGCACATTTTGCAAAATCAATACACGTAGCTTTATCACAAAACAAGTTTTACGAAATACGAGACTGTATAGGAATAGGAAGCAGCCAATGCTCGCAGGTTTCACTGCAAATTATAGTCACACGGGTGTTACGAACTTTCTCCCTTCAATAATACTAGCAGTCGGGAAATAGTCTAAAACACCTCACGTTACTAGGAAACCTCTGGAAGCATTTTAAAGTTGAATAAATTTGAAGTATGTGCAGTGCAAGATTGATATAAAATAATAATTGATCAATAAACACACAATAGCTTTATGCATTCAATTAGGTTTACTGATTTAATTGCCTGGTATATGCGTGATAAACTACCCTTAAGAGAGGATGATATATAGAATATATGGTAGAATGAAATGAGACTATGGGAATAACATGATCTTCAACTGAAAACACTTTTGGGTAATGTAATGCAATTTACTGTTCGTGTACTCATTACGAATTCTGCTGGTGCTTCAGGATGTTCATTCAGCATTTTGCCGTGACATTGTATGTAATGTAGTCAAGCCTGGAGTGTGAAAGGCTACCGCTGTTACTTCCTGTGGAACCTCTGTGACTATACCTTATCAGATATTATCATATACTTTATCAATACGAAGATTTTGCATGTATGATAGAGCCTCTTCAAACACCCTGTATCAGCCCCACGGGCAGGTAACCTGTATCAGCCCGTCGTCAAGGGCAAAATTATGTATCAGCCTGTCGTCAAGGGACTTGAACCTCGAACCCTAGGTAACGTACATGTACGAAACAAATAGATCAAAGTCATGAGGCATTTAGAGTTGTCCCCCTTTGCACAGTATACGTTCAGCTAAACTCCTCATAGTGACATATCGTCTCTCATAGATAAAAATTTGACACAGGACAGACGTAATAGCACTGTGAGGAGTTTGCCCTGGGGACCAGGTTGACGTTTAACATGACGGACATCGCTAACAAAATGCCGCAGTTATTTGCAGACTGTAGATTTGTGAGCTTGACACCATCATTGAATCAGCAGTTGCCATAGAAAATGAGGTACACTTTGAAAAAAACGAAATGGGTACAGAACAAATGTGAAACCCAAACACCAAAAGGTTAAAACACATGTGACATGAGAACATTTTCTGAGTGATTATAATAGATTCAGGAATTAAAGTTTATGATATTCAATTTTGTTTCGTTTTTTCGTAAGTGTATATGATAAACATAGTATGATATGGGTGGTTTCATACATGTGTATATATCACATCCTGTATCAGCCCTCAAACATTATCAGCCCTTGAGCTAAAGCTCTCGGGCTGATATTGGGATCTCGGGCTGATACAGAATGTGATATGAAAACACCCATACCATACTATCTATGTAATAATACCAAGTTCTATTACCATGACATTGTATGTAATGTAGTCAAACCCGGCGTGTGCAAGGCTTCCATTGTTACTTCCTGTGGAACCACTGTAAGTATACCTTACCAGATCGTAATAATACCAAATTCTTTCTGATGTTTTCAGTGTATGTTTAGTTACAAATGCTATAAAACAAGTGTTGTGTAACCATTTGAAAGTTATTCAACGAGTGATGTCTACCCAAAACAAGTTTTTTAGTTCATCATATCTTTTTTCTGTACGTTTTTTTGGCTATTATTAAACTTGCATCTCAGCAAAAATAGATGTGAAAAATTAAAAATAGATAATTCGGGTTCCGTTCTCGAATATATGTTATAATTAGAAGACAATAATATTTTGCTTCAATTTAGTCCAGGAAGAGTTTTCTCCCTTTTGTTTACAACGGCTGTTTTTGTCAACATGAATTCCGTGTTTTAGTAGTAAAATCAAATAGTTTATAATTGATTGCGTTTAGAATCGACATGTATAATCAGGTTTTGATGTGATAAACGTCCAGATATACATGGATGAAGTTCAAAATAAGAAGCTTGCATGTATAAATGGTTGTATGAAAACATCCGGTCAAGGAATGACGACCTCCGTTGACGTCAATAGCGTCAATGTTTGCTGTTAAAGTGTCTCTTGATATCTAGATTAAGTACATTGATGACGACAAATGTTGTGATAATGATTGTGTAAATATGATATTTATGTAGATGCGAGCGAAAGCGTAGCGGAAAACGGGACTACATATGCATTTTCACTGTATTAAAGTTTGACTCCACCCAGATTGATTACCCAGTATTAGTATTATTACGCGGTAATGTCGCGCATAGTGTGATGCTTGTCCCAAATGAAAATAAAGTTCCATATGTTATAAACAGATTACATAACTCGTGAGTGTTGAATATCGAAAATATTCTAACTCAATATGTTTAAATGTTGTGATTTATTCACGAGCGAGTGAATAAATCACAACATTTAAAAATATTGAGTTGGAATAATTTCGATATTAACACTCACTCGTTATGTCATCTGTATATCTCGGCTAGCTAACCAATCGGATACCTTTAGCCGACCACATCCTTTATATTCTAAATATTCACAATTTAGGTACATTGGTACTTTCTTTAGTGTTGCTGGAATCCGTTGTATCATTTCCCAGGAACTGTGTCTGCAAACCTGTCGATGGTAATTACCTACATATGTGTTACATAATCCAGGTGATTTGATATTCATACATACACCTGTATTGATTGTGAGTGAGTGAGTGAGTTATTGTTTAACGCCGCTTCGGCAGTATTGCAGCCATTAGCGGCGAGATATTTAATTTATTTGCCTAATTTAAAAATGAAAATTGCAATTGAAAAACAGAACACGACACGAAGGCCGTAAAAACATCAGCGTATTATCACAAGTTGAATAAAAGCTGATAATGAAAAGTTAAAATTTACAATTTGTCAATAAGGTGTATAGCCTTCAAAAAATCTAAAACACGATGCTCACCGAAATGAGTAAAAACTTGATTGATTGAAATAGAAGGATAAAAAGTTTCCCTGATATGTGCAGTGTCCCAACACTCACATAGAATGTGTTTGATTGTGAGAGGACACTGACAGGGTATACATACCGGGGGATCTTCCCCCTTTAAAAGATATGAGTGTGTAAGATGAGAGTGTCCAATACGACATCGTCGTAGGACACAAGCTTCCTGCCGGGTAAAAGAGGATAGAGATTTGTAACCTAAATGAGGTTGAATAGTGTGAAGTTTGTTATGATGTTGTTGGTCCCATTGGGACTTCCAACGTTGTTGAATGTAAGATTTAATAGCAGGTTTAGAATTCGTATATGGAACTTTAGTGGGAGAAATATGTTTGAGGTTTAATGCTGATTTAGCAGCTGAGTCAGCTTTGTTATTACCTCTTATACCCATATGGCTAGGAAGCCAGCAGAAGACGATGTCCCATTGGAGACAAGAATTATGAAGTAATAAAATATCCCTGATAATTGGGTGATCACATTTACAGTTTTTAATTGCTTGTAGGCAAGAAAGTGAATCCGAAAAAATAATGTAGTTATTAGGGGTTGAGTTTTTAATGTGATGGACAGCCTTAAGAATGGCCTTAGCTTCTGCAGTAAAGATGCTGCTGCCATCATGCAGCCTTGAAGCATATGTTGTTGGAGTCACAGTTGCTGCTGCAACTGTGGATCCATCCTTAGAACCGTCAGTGTAAATTGGTTTATAGTCTGCGAAAAAATCACGTAAAAATGCCTGTTGAAATATTAATTGGTCTGTATTAAATTTTTTATGAGTAGATAAAGAGAGGTTGACACGGGGCCTGACCACCTGCCATGGCGGAGTGGCAAGCAAACCGTGCTCTGCTATTGTTGAGAGGTCGATATCAGACTCTTCAACATGTTGTTGAAGTCTGATACCGAGTGGTGGAATTGCTTTGCGTTTTGAGTTATACAACTGCTGGTATTCAGGATTGAATACGCAGTTGTATGCAGGATTTGAAGGGTTTGATTTTAATTTGGTTATATATTGAAGTGCTAGCTTGATGCGCCGATCTTCAAGAGATGGCTCATCAGCTTCAACGTAAAGGCTTTCAACAGGTGAAGTTCTGAAGGCCCCAAGACAAAGCCTGAGACCCTGGTGATGGATTGTATTATTTTGATATATGAGGGGCGGGCAGATCCATATATTATGGATCCATAATCAAGTTTGGAGCGGATGAGTGATCGATAGAGATGAAGAAGAGTTTCTTCATCTCCACCCCATTTATTATTTGAAACGACCTTTAAAAGGTCTAATGCCTTGAAGCATTTAGCTTTAAGGTTTTTAATGTGTGGGATAAATGATAATTTACTATCAAATGTGAGACCAAGAAATTTGGCCTCAGGAACGACTTTGATTGGAGTTTTGTCTAGAAATAGCTCTGGATCTTGGTGCATTTTGCGCATATTGCAAAAATGCACACAAGATGTTTTAGCTTTGGAAAATTTGAAGCCGTTTTCCAACGACCATTTATGGATTTTATTGAGGCAGAGTTGCAATTGGCGCTCGATTGATCGCATATTTTTACCTCTGCAGGAAACTCCAAAATCATCCACAAAAAGTGAACCATCTGTATGATCATTTAAAACTTTAGCCAAGCTGTTGATTTTAATGCTAAATAATGTGACAGATAACATGCTACCTTGTGGGACCCCCATTTCTTGATCAAAGAAATCAGAAAGGGTGGAGCCCACGCGCACTTTAAATTGGCGATCATGTAAAAAATTGGAAATAAAATGAGGCATACGACCTCGCAAGCCAAATTCAAATAAATCTTTTAGGATGCCATGCTTCCATGTAGTGTCGTAAGCTTTTTCTAAATCGAAAAAGATAGACACAGCATGTTGTTTGTTAATAAATGCACCACGAATAAATGATTCCAAATGAACAAGATGATCAGTGGTACTGCGTTGTTTGCGGAAACCACATTGAATATCAGTTAGTAATTTATTAGTTTCCAAGTACCAAACTAGACGATCATTGATCATCCGTTCCATAGTTTTACATACGCAACATGTTAAGGCTATAGGACGGTAGTTGGAAGGGTCTGTATGATCCTTCCCAGGTTTTGGGATTGGCACAATAGTAGCATTGTGCCAACAAGATGGAAAATCACCATTCCCATATATGATTAAATACCTGAAGTAGAACCTCAAGGCAAGGTTCCGGTAAATGTTTAAGAAGCTGATAATGGATTTCATCAGGGCCGGTTGCTGTATCATGAGCTTTAGAAAGTGCAGTTTTAAGCTCTGACAAGGAGAAGTGTTCATTATAATCTTCTCCATTGTCAGATTTGAAATTAAGTGGTCGTTTTTCCTGTACCTTTTGGTACTTTTGGAAAGCAGGGACATAATTTGCTGATCAAGAATTTTTAGAGATTGTTTCAGCCAACTTATTGGCAATGTCAGATTTTGATGTGAGAAGGTCATCATTGACCTTAAGATGTTTTATTGTAGATTTGGAACCTTTGCCTCTAATTCTACTAATCATATTCCAGACTTTGCTGATAGGTGTCCTGGAATTGATCTTAGAGACATAGCCTCTCCAAGATTCGCGTTTTTGTTGGTTGACTGTGCGTCGAGCTTTAGCTCGAGCCTTGCGACAGTTATCTAAGTTAATTCTTGTAGGTCGTTTATGGTTTCATTAAACCATGGCTTGTGAATGCGTGGATTTGCCGAGGTTTTAGGGATAGTTTCAGTTGCTATATCAATGAGACCTTTAGAAAAGGCCTCAACAGGATCAGTTGCATTGATTATTTCATCATATATAATATGTTCTCTGCAGAGGGTAGAAAATGTACCCCAATCAGCCTTGGAAAATTTCCAACGAGGATTGTGCTCCTCGGGAATAGGTGATGAGGGTTCTAATACAATGGGGAAGTGGTCACTTCCACATGTATCCTCATGGACTGACCATGAAAAGTCATGTAAAAGGGATGCATCAGTTACTGATAAATCTATAGCTGTATATGATCCTGTAGCAGGATGTAGATATGTGTTTGAACCATCATTGAATAGACATAAATCATTTTGGGTAAGGAAACTTTCGAGTATTTTACCCCTAGAGTCTAGGGTATTACTACCCCAGAGGGGATTGTGACCGTTGAAGTCACCCATGATAATAAAAGGTTTAGGTAATTGGGTAACAAGTTGATCAAGATCTTTTATAGTAAGATCTTGAGATGGTGGAATATATAAAGAACAAAGAGTTAAAGTTTTAAATAATGATAAGCTGACAGCTACAGCTTGTAATTGTCTTTTTAATGGAATTACTCTGTGGATAATTCCATCACGTACTAAAATTGATGCACCGCCCTTTGCCCTATCAGCAGAAGGGGAGAAAGAATTATAAAAAGTGAATGGTCTCATAGCAACTTTATCAGATTCTTTAAGATGAGTTTCTTGAAGGCAAATAGCTTGGGGATTGTATTGTTGGGCCAATAACCCCCATTCATTAAAATTGACCTTAAAGCCTCGACAATTCCATTGAAGAATCGCCATAGATGCGAGGATAAAATATAATATCAAAAGCCTCATGATGGATGTTTTACTGGAGAAAGGCGACGGTCCAGGGACCGAATCCTCTGCCCCTTTTTGGCCGAGTTGTTAAGTGACGCTGTGTCTGATGCATCCATAGGGACGTCATCAGATCCAAGGTCAAGAGATCCAAATTTGTTGTAGACCTCGACCGCATTCCTGTGGCCTTTGGAAGTGCGGTTTGATGATTTGGCTTTTGAATTGTGCGCAGTTTTTGAGTTTGCTTTTTCATTTGAGTTTTGATTTGGTTTTGGGTTTTCATTGGCTGTTGAAGTTTTTGGAGTACCTGTCGGTTTGACAGGCTCTTTAAGGGACAGAAGAGGGAATGTCATTGTACCTATTGTAGATGATGTGCTACTGCGGAATGTTTTTTGTGTTGGCGGATCTGTCACCCACTCAATGTCCGTCTGAGTTGATACGGAGCGTTTTGGGGCACTTGCAGAAGACACAATGGATGAGTATGATGGTTTAGGACCCTCAGTCACCAGGCGTTTAGCTTCGGGGAAAGATATATTTTGCGTGAATTTGAGTTTTAGAATTTTTGACTCCTGTTGCCACCGTGGACACTCCTTGGAGGAAGCCACGTGTTCGCCAGCACAGTTGGCGCATTTCGGCAACTCTTTGCAAATGTCTGGATGGCCATCATCATCGGGCTTGCCACAGCGATGGCAAACACGATCATCAGCCCTGCAAGAGTTGCTCCCATGGCCAAACTTCTGGCAGCGGTAGCAACGGAGGGGGTTTGGGATGTAAAGTTGAGTGGATAGTTTGTAATAACCAGCATTTATAGTTTTTGGAGCTTGTGGAAGTGAAAACGTCAGAAGGTAGGTGTGGGTTTTGATGACGTTGCCCTCCTTCTTGATGGTGAAACGTTTCACAGCTGTAACGTCCTGGCTCCTGAGGTTGTCAAGGAGCTCTTCTTCTGTGGAGTCTTCGAGACATCGATCCTTGTCTCGGATGATGGCTTTGCTGCTGTTGAGAGAAGTATGTGGCGAAACCTTGACAGGTTTGTCAACTATGCATTTTAAAGTGAGCAGAGATTTTGCCTGTTGTTGGGATTTACATTCTACCAATAGGTACCCATTCCTAATTTTTTTAACCTCCTTCACATCACCAGCAAGCCCTTGAATGGTCTTGGCGGTGGCGAAGGGATTGAGGCGTAGTGGCTGGTCATCTGTTGATGAAATGACAAGAAATCTTGGCCAGTTGCTGGAGTTTGGATTTGAAGATGAAGTTGAATTTGAAGTTAGGCTATTTGATTTTGATTTTGATGAAGTTTTGTTTGATTTTGATGCAGTTGCCTCTTCATCAGAAGAGGGACTGTCATCTGTTGATAAAGTTCGCTTTTTTTTACCTTGGGGTTTCATGTTGGGTGGTAAAATTCATCAGCCTTGATCCCCACCCACCACGGAGCACCAACAAGAGCAATGCTGTATGTCAGCGGATGTCCTGCTGACAGCACCGGGGATACCAGGATGATATACTCCATTAAAGAGTTGCCAATTCTTCACTGGATTGGCCCATGGGCCACCGCTATCTTGGAAGCCGAGTAAAGTTGATGAATGTGTGCAAGAGTGCACTAAGAAAGAGTGCAGAGAGTAGGGATAGTACATCAGGAAGGAAAGCATTGGGGAAAGGTGGTGAAGGTATGCAAGAAAGCACCAAGAAAGTAAAGAAAATAATTGTAAAGAGAGGTAGCAGCGTAAGAAGAAGGATAGCAAAGATGTGCGCAACCAAGTGCTTGGCATGACCAGCCGATTGACCAGACCGTACCAATCTGGCCACCTGTCTAGATGAAGTCGGGGCCGAAGCAGTGTATTGGTCAGTGGTAGCATTCAGCTACACACATCCCTCAACCACCAGGCAGCCTTCCTCCACCCGTACAGGCCGCAGTCCACGGCAAACAGACTGCCCCCTTTTAGTCACCTCTTACGACAAGCAGGAGGAACTGAGGGGCTATTCTTACCCGGGCACCCCACGGGGTTATTGATTGTGAACTCATCTTGTATTCGACCTCTAGCTTATCATAATCATCACCTTTGTCCCGTTCATTACACAACTGTTTGTAGAATAAGGATTCATTTATATAATTATATGTCTTTTGCGTTGAATCTTTATGCATGAAAAAGACTTATTACAAGCAACCTATATTATAATTATTTTATAGTTAACAATTACTTTTATTGATTGAAATGATTAACAATATAATGCTATTGCTTATCATGTCCACACAATAGAGATTCAACTGGATGTGTTTTACAAGGAAGAAAACAAAATCAATCGGGGTCAAATTGTGCATACGCTTTACAGGGAAACCAGTTTATATTCATACAAATCAGTTTTTGTAACTGAAGGCTACGATCAATATTGACGTTGCCTCATATATTTCTGGCATGAAATGCACAAATCAATTTACAGGAAGGTTTATTGGGCGTTATTGCTCTGTTGTAATCTTGCTTCCAATCATGTTTCCAACAATAAACAAATTGTGCAATATTCGTTGGCAATACTATGGCTCGTTTAGTATTATTGAGTATTGATTTGGATAGTTTATTAAGCAAGTATCTATATCTGGAGATTGAGTTGCTCACTTAGAATCAGTAAAATAGTAGTATTCCCAAAGGTAATATATAAAGAAACGACCTTGAATAAAGCATCTTCTGACAACCACCATCAAGACTGGTAAGATCCTTGAATGAGATGAACAGGAACGAATAAGGATTTAACGTCACTTTTTAAACGAATTTAATTATATTGCTATATGCATTACGGTGAATCCTACGAGCGTCGGCTGGTACTAGTTTAACATGTACACACTGATTTCAAACGCTGCAATGCCCCCAATCATCGCTATATGCATGATCACGAGTCGAATGGATCACGGCATGTTCCTCTAAAGAAACATCGCATGACAGCATGTTATAGGAACTGTGTTACTGTGCCCTAGCAATCTCTGTTTATTGCCACTACCACATGTAATCCTAAACAAGTCAATGAACCTACCAGTTATGACTGTTTCAAGAACACTGCAGCATGTAACGTGTATGGCTAACACATGTACATTGTATACATCAGTGGTGTTTAGAGTATTACCATGGGGACTACTTTGGGTTGTGCATGTGGCTATCTCTTAAAGCTTATCATTGCATGCTATATGATGAAAGACAATGACACAAAATCTCCAGAATCAACATACTTACAAAAGGCATAGACCAGTGTCTTACTTGAGCAGCATCCTTTACAGTGCCATCCAAAGTTGATAAGTCACATGTCACAATTTTCACTTCAAGTATACACGTATCCAAAATCTTATTTCTTAGATGTAAAGGTTCGTTCATTACTGTAAACATTTTAGGCAGACGTATATTTATACTTTTTGCAAGATCATTTTATCTTTGTGATATTACTTCTGAGAAGAAAATATTAGCCCTCATCATTGTTATAATTCAGATAGATGTACATTGAAACTGTTTTCCATCGGGGTATGAGACTGAGAGAATTCTATGTTATGAATCTGTAATGTTACTGCTGTTTGATTTATGACCATTGTGGTTTTTGCGATGACATCCACTGTAAGCAGGTAAATAAAATATCAGAACAGAATCGATGTGCCTTTAGCATTAACTTTAGCATTAACTTCAAAATATCTGTTGCAAACATTATATGTTATGCATTGTCATGTTGTAATCATTTAAAATATTGTCAACATGTCAAAATGTTGACTAATTGTGACTAAAAATTCCAATAACAATAAAACGAGCTGCAAGTCACAAAAGTTCATTAATTTTGTTGATTCTTTTGACAATATACAATTTGCAATCCATTCCTAAATTTCTCATGAAAAGTAAATAGTAAAGTAGAAATGGACAAGGTATATGTACTGAACTATCAACCTCATATGATTTCTACTCTTACGGAAAGCGAATGTTTATCCCATTCAAATGTACTTTGCTAAACTATTTCCTTGCCAGTGAACACATTTATCTTTCATTCGACTGACTGGATAAGAACATAGGTAAACTGTTATGTGTCGTGCTAAACACAGGAGGTTTGTGGTTTGCGTGAGTTAATTAGAGTCTGTCTACTCTAAACATGATAGTTGCCATGGCTACAGACTGTGATACATCCTGTGTGTCCATCTGTCGTCAAGGATGTTATTTGCTCAGTTACCGTTAATGTAATTGGAATATATTCTTTATATAACTTTATAGGTTTTCATGTAAACGTGACTGTTTAGTTTCTGTTGAAATTTAAATGTTATGATTTAAACAGTAAATGAACATGAAATGTTGTTGCCAAGACCTTAATTTCTAAACTGTCTTTGGTAGTATTCGTTACGCAGATGTTTTATAAACTTTCTTTCATTTTAGTTTCCATCATAAATGTTTTATTAATGATTGCACATTTAAAATGTTGGTTTCCGGTAGGTCAATATATAATAACACAATTATAACGCAATTGTTCGTTTCAGATAAAGCTGTTATGAATTCAGCAAGTAAATAAAGACAGGAACATTTTGACTGAATTCATTAAATACAAACACGTACATCGAATGTGTCTATATTCTTTGTCTCTTATTAGAATTCTCTCTGAATCTTTAGTAAATCAGGTAATGCGAAATGCAAAAACTATTTCTTTTGATTTGATTGTTTTTGTGTATATTTTTATGTAATTTGAATGTTGAAAACAGTCTTTATTGTTGTAACTTGTATGGTAGAATATAAAAATTTATGTTCGGTGAGTTTTGTATATAATCTGTGATGTTTGGGCAATAAGGGATAAAGGTTAATGAGGAAGCAGGATTTGTCATGGCGCTGTTCAGTAAAACAAGATGTAAACTCAACTGAAAATAACATAATCAAAATTACTTACATTTGTCTGGAGAGACATTGCCCGATATCAATAGTGATTCCAGTAAATATTTTAAAATTATTTTACGTTCACCTACACTGTAAGCATTTCTGTTAGGTTTGGTTGTGGTTGTCATCAGAAATGTATAGGACAAATACTCGTATGTTTCGCAACAAGCGAAAATTGTTCTTCTTGAGAGGCGATACTGCATTTGTCAGAACTCTTTTTTCACTCATATTGAAGTTTCCTTTGTGTAAAACATTTCAGAATTAGAAACTGTAAACACGCATTTGTTGAAAGATAAGGGCCCCTCGACACTCTTGTAAATGATATCATTGGTGCTTAAAGGTAATCCTGAGGTTCTTTAGACTGATTGACCTGATTGGCATTCAAAATTAAAGAACAGTTGTCTCTTGAGTGAAACAGATAGGATTTGGAGCTTGTAGACCCACAGCTATTGAAAGATACCAGTTCACCGAGCTGTTTTCCTGTTCATTGTATTAAGGAGGTTCCACACACTAAAATCTATTAATAATTGGTCATGAGATAAATTAAATACTGACTCTTACAAAGACAATGAAAAAGGGTTCCATTCCATTGAAATTATACCACTACGTTGCGCCGCATACTTTTTATCTCAATTTGCAATATTTGCTTCATATTTTGATCTGAATTTAAAGAATCAAATATGACAGTATCATTGAATAACCTATGTTGATGAACAACATTGCAGAATAAGGGTGCCTGTATGACGAAATTGATATTACACTGTAACTTCATATGTTGTAATTTTACCATTGTATTATGTTTTTTACAGAATGTAATTAAATGATTGAAATCAGACTGTAAGTACATTGTACTATTTAAATTCAGACTGTAAGTACATTGCACTTCATGTATGTTACACATTACACGTAATGCCCCTAAATTAATGTCTGATTTTAATTAGACTGCTCTGAAAACGTAATTCAAGTAAATATAAACTTCACAAAATATTCACTTGCCATAGTTCCTTATCATGATATGTGTCCATGCAAAATGATTATTAGAAATACCTGCCATTTAGATAGTGAAGAAATATAACATGGTTATATTTGGGATAACACTACCTTCAATAGTACAAATTCTTGTACTTTTTTCGGGCCGAGTCCCATGTACCAATTTCACTGCTCCAACGATCAACTATTACACATATAAATGTAAATTGTCTGAGAGGCATTCTAAAAGATGTCATTTTTCAATATTACTCACCTTTACAAAAAGGTGTTGCTTACAGATTAACTCCATTTTACAAAATCATGTGTAGTGTATGACGTGCTTGAATCAAATGGAAAGTTGCAATCGATGTTAGTACATTGGCAATTGATTCTAAAGAACACAGATAGATATAATAACAGAACTCCTCTTTTATCATACGATGGATGGTGTTCTCGGTAGGATAAAGGCAACGGATCTTTTCGATATCTGTTGGCGTCATATACGGATAAAGATGCAAATTACAGAGGTCAAGTGACGAAACTTCTTTTGTAAAATGACGTCACTGAGAGTGAAATGCTGCAGTAAAGGCTGATTCGATTTGTCACTCTTTCGTTAGCTGTCCCTAATATCTTAAAACCAATCAAGATAATTTCACAAAAAAACACAAACATTTCCCATTGAATAGGCGATGTCTTTAAAAACATTCTTTACACTAACGGCAATACTACAGCCACTGACTACAGATTTTGAAACATGCTATATCTTACACGAATGATAATGGAAACTTGAAGCATTGTTTAGACGTGAATCCACACATGCACGTACCATAGCGACTTATCAATTGACACTTAGAAGTTATGAATGAAAAACTATTATTAGGTATAAAAATCATGATTTGCTCCCGTTTTTCTTTCATGACTTACACTAACCTTCGGAAACGAAAGTTGTGAACATCGATACCGATTTGATATTCAGTAATTAATCTTTCGCTCGTTTCGTCTGTATTAATTGAACAATCACTAAAAAAGCCTTCCACTTAAACACCATATATATGTGTATATTTCATAAAATTTTGCAAATATTTTAAAACTTATGGAAAACTCTACTTGCACGTGCGTGTTCATATGATGCATAAAATCCCCAAATCATTCTACAAAATTCATAGAATATAGTTTAAGTTTCATACCTGGTTTATATACGGCACGTGCTCCAACTTCCCACGGTCCATGAGGCCCGCCCATACCCGAGATATCTACTGCATGTGAGATATCTACAGCTGAGTGTCTGAAAGGGATCAACAGGTCTCAGTGAACACTCAGGCAATTCAATATACATACTAGAAACAGACCATAGGCGACATACCCTAAATATATATATATATATATATATATATATATGTATATATATATAATAAACATACCTATCTACATTGTTCATTATATATAAATATGGCCAGTCATTTTTGAACACTTGGGTCCATCTTCGTTGTTTTCAATTAGCACAACTGAGCAGGAACTTTTCGTTTGCAAAACAAAGACATAAGTTACAACCTTTTCAGCCATGTGGGCGATTTGCAATTAAGGATGTACAACGTGTTTTAAGACTACAATTTGTAATTTAATCAACAAACAAAAACAACATGCATGCTTACCCGAGACGTTGTTTTCGGCCACGATGTCCAGCAAAGCATCAAGACCACTGTCGGAATCAGTTACTGGCTCTGGTAATAGAAATAGTGAGTGAGTGAGGTATTGCTTTACGCCGCTTGCGCAATATTGCAGCCATTAGCGGCGAGATAATGAAAATAGTGAGTGAGTGAGTTGGTGTTTAACGCCGCTTTCAAGAGTATTTCACTTATATTGCGGCTGCTAGTATTATGGCAGGGAGGAAGCCCGCAACGCCATGTGGCTATTATACAGTAGGTTGAAAAATTGAGTTTCATCTTACCTGTTTCAACTATGTTATTTTGCTGTGTTAGTTGAGATTTCTCCAAGTCATCTTCAAGTTGAATTTCAGCCTATTGTTACGCTTGGCTGAGAATGTCATCTCCTTCGTCCATCGTGACAGTCAATGAAGTGAGCGTGTAAGTAATGTTACTGCTGTTTGATTTATGACCATTATGGTTTTTGCGATGACATCCACTGTAAGCAGGTGAATAAAATATCAGAACAGAATCTCTGTGCCTTAAGCATTAGCTTTAGCAATTACTGCAAAATGTCTGTTGCAAACATTATATGTTATGCATTGTCATGTCGTATTCATTTCAAATATTGTCAACAAGTCAAAATGTTGACTAATTGTGACTAAAAAATCCAATAACAATATAACGAGTTGCAAGTCACAAAAGTTCATTACTTTTGTTAATTCTTTAGACAATATACACTTTGCAATCCATTCCTTAATTTATCATGACAAGTAAATAGTAAAGTAGAAATGGACAAGGTATAGTATATACGTTAACTGTGTACTGAACTATCAACCTCTAATGATTTCTATTCTTACGGAAAGCGAATGTGTATCTCATTCAAATGTACTTTCCTAAACTATTTCCTTGCCAGTGAACACATTTATCTTTCATTCGACTGACTGGATAAGAAATAGGTAAACTGTTATGTGTCGTGCTAAACACAGGAGGTTTGTGGTTTGCGTGAGTTAATTAGAGTCTGTCTACTCTAAACATGATAGTTGCCATGGCTACAGACTGTGATACATCCTGTGTGTCCATCTGTCGTCAAGGATGTTATTTGCTGTTAATGTAATTGGAATATATTCTTTATATAACTTTATAGGTTTTCATGTAAACGTGACTGTTTAGTTTCTGTTGAAATTTAAATGTTATGATTTTAAACAGTAAATGAACATGAGCTGTTGTTGCCAAGACCTTAATTTCTAAACTGTCTTTGGTAGTATTCGTTAAGCAGATGTTTTATAAACTTTCTTTCATTTTAGTTTCCACCAAAAATGTTTTATTAATGATTGCACATTTATAATGTTGGTTTCCGGTAGGTCAATATATAATAACACAATTATAACGCAATTGTTCGTTTCAGATAATGCTGTTATGACTTCAGCAAGTAAATAAAGACAGGAACATGTTGACTGAATTCATTAAATACAAACACGTACATCGAATGTGTCTATATTCTTTGTCTCTTATTAGAATTCTCTCTGAATCTTTAGTAGATCAGGTAATGCGAAATGCAAAAACTATTTCTTTTGATTTGATTGTTTTTGTGTATATTTTTATGTAATTTGAATGTTGAAAACAGTCTTTATTGTTGTAACTTGTATGGTAGCATATACAAATTTATGTTTGGTGTGTTTTGTATATAATCTGTGATGTTTGGGCAATAAGGGATAAAGGTGAATGAGGAAGCAGGATTTGTCATGGCGCTGTTCAGTAAAACAAGATGTAAACTCAACTGAAAATAACATAATCAAAATTACTTACATTTGTCTGGAGAGACATTGCCCGATATCAATAGTGATTCCAGTAAATATTTTAAAATTATTTTACGTTCACCTACACTGTAAGCATTTATGTTAGGTTTGATTGTGGTTGTCATCAGAAATGTATAGGACAAATAGTCGTATGTCTCGCAACAAGCGAAAATTGTTCTTCTTGAGAGGCGATACTGCATTTGTCAGAACTCTTTTTTCACTCATATTGAAGTTTCCTTTGTGTAAAACATTTCAGAATTAGAAACTGTAAACACGCATTTGTTGAAAGATAAGGGCCCCTCGACACTCTTGTAAATGATATCATTGGTGCTTAAAGGTAATCCTGAGGTTCTTAAGACTAATTGACCTGTTTGGCATTCAAAATTAAAGAACAGTTGTCTCTTGAGTGAAACAGATAGGATTTGGAGCTTGTAGACCCACAGCTATTGAAAGATACCAGTTCACCGAGCTGTTTTCCTGTTAATTGTATTAAGGAGGTTCCACACACTAAAATCTATTAATAATTGGTCATGAGATAAATTAAATACTGACTCTTACAAAGACAATGAAAAAGGGTTCCATACCATTGAAATTATACCACTACGTTGCGCCGCATACTTTTCATCTCAATTTGCAATATTTGCTTCATATTTTGATCTGAATTTAAAGAATCAAATATGACAGTATCATTGAATAACCTATGTTGATGAGCAACATTGAAGAATAAGGGTGCCTGTATGACGAAATTGATATTACACTGTAACTTCATATGTTGTAATTTTACCATTGTATTATGTTTTTTACAGAATGTAATTAAATGATTGAAATCAGACTGTAAGTACATTGTACTATTTAAATTCAGACTGTAAGTACATTGCACTACATGTATGCTACACATTACACGTAATGCCCCTAAATTAATGTCTGATTTTAATTAGACTGCTCTGAAAACGTAATTCAAGTAAATATAAACTTCACAAAATATTCACTTGCCATAGTTCCTTATCATGATATGTGTCCATGCAAAATGATTATTAGAAATACCTACCATTTAGATAGTGAAGAAATATAACATGGTTATATTTGGGATAACACTACCTTCAATAGTAGAATTTTCTTGTACTTTTTTCCGGCCGAGTCCCATGCGGGATTCGAACCCACGCCCTCAGAGTAAGGCAACTATCGCCAGCATTGACGAGGCGAAATGGTCGTGTGGTAAGCTGTTGGTACATGGGACTCGGCCCGAAAAAAGTACAAGAATGTGTACTATTGAAAGTAGTGTTATCCCAAATATAACCATGTTACAAAATGAGTATGTTAATCAACAATGTTGTATATCAAAATACGTGTACCAATGGGTGAGGTAAAAAAAAACCTGGATACCATATCCTATCACCCAAAACTGTGTTCCACAGGAGATATCGCACGTGTTAGATATCGTTTTGGCAGTAGATTGTGCACAATGCCCTGTAACCATCAACTACATGACATCAAAATGCTTTTATATCATCGAGTAATGACATCACAATGCTATGACGTCATAAACATAATGACGTCACAATGCTATGACATCACCGCACTGGGAGTCTAATGGCAGAGATGTGCTCAAATATGTTCACTTCTTTCATTGAAACGTAATAAGAATGACTTTGGATGATAAATAAAATCTCACCCTCGTGTCTTCTGATATCAAGTAAGCCGCGGATATTTGTAACTTTTATCAACTCGTGTTGATATATTTGGGTGAGATTCTCTATTTATTTGATCCCTTTAATCTAGCCTTTAATCATTTAAACTTTTAACATCTTACTGACCTTCCTCTCATAAAAGGTAATCCAAAAAAGCAGGAAGTTTGTTTCATTTCAAGTTACCTTCACAATAATCCAATTAATCAGCATGTTTCTTTGTTTTCCTGTTGATACAGGAAGTCAAAGGTCAATATGATCTAATGCCATAAGGTCCTAACCGACATTTTCGTCTGAAATAAAGTGGGCTTCTTTTCATATATTGAAAATGTTTGTTTTATCAAAACTGAATGAATCAATCATTGACATCATCTTATTTCATCCAGTTGTTTTTGTCATTAATGGAAGTGTTTACTTTATTCTATGACCTTAGATAAGCATCATCATCTATGAAAGAGAGAAAGGCCAGAACATTATCAATGTCACGAAATTTAAAATGGCACAATATATGCTGTCACCTGGTTAGAAATGTCAGCGCAAAATACATAATGGTTTTAAATCATATAGATCTCTACAGCAGTATGATTGCAGAGTGAAGATATACAGTTCTTCTCAGTCTCATACCCCATTGAAAACTGTTTCTATATACGTTTATCTCAATAATAACAATAACGATAGCTTTTATTTTCTTCTGAGAAATGTAGGGTTTCAGCATGACAAGCTACGAATTTACAAGTGAAATTGGTGTTCACAAATGTTGCCTAAAGTTTACGAATTTATACAATCATCTATTCGTGGGTATGCGTGATAATTCGGCTCGTAGTGAAATGGGGGCATAAAGTCTACTTACAGTGGTTCCACAGGAAGCAACAACAGTAGCCTTGCACACCTCAGGCTTAACTTCTTTTTACCTCATTTGGCCTGAAAGGACCGATGGGCTTATGGCATGGCATGGTGTCCGGCGTCCTTCCGTCTGTAAACTTTTCGCATTTTCGTCTTCTCCTCAAGAACCACTTGGTCTAGGGAGCTGAAATTTTGTGTGCAGACTCCTTGGCTAATGGGGATTCTAAATTGTAGATTTGGTGACCCCGTCACCTCAAATGGGGTCACAGGGGTCACAGCCCCAAATACCTATTTTCATCTTCTTCTCCAGTTCCAAAAGATCTAGAGACCTGAAAAGTTGTGTGCAGACTCCTTAGCTAATGGGGATTCTAAATTATAGATATAGTGACCCATTGACCCCAAATGGGGTCATAGGGGTCACAGCCTTAAAAACCTATTTTCATCTTCTCATCCAGTGCCAGAAGGTCTAGAGAGAGACTCAAACATGGATCACTGGGTCACAACCTATAAAAAATACCAATGTAGCAAGCTTTGAACACTTGAGATTTTATGTGCTCTTCACTTCAGACTAAGGGAGGTAATCCCAAATGTGTGAGCTCTAACTTTGAGAAATGGTTTTTGAGAACGAACTTGAGACTTGAAATTAAGAATAGAGGATCTAACAAAAATTGTGTGTAATATTTATTTTGTAAGCCCATAACTATTATCATATTTCATATGTAAATTTTAATATTTTATCATTATTGAATACCTGATGAGCTACACAGCCAATGGCTCTATTTTGTTGCCTTTCAAAGCAAATTGCTGAATGAACGTGTTGAAGCACTAGAAGAATTCGTAATGAGTACACAAACAGGATATTGCATTATATTACCCAACATTGTTTTCAGTTATGACCATGTTATTCCCACAGTCCCATTTTCATTCTAGCAGTCTATACACATATATCATCCTCTCTTAAGGGTTGCTTATCACGCATATACAGGCAACAGGATTTGTTAACCTAATTGAATGCATAAAGTGACTACTGATAAGAGAATGGTACGTTTATTAATCAAAGTGTTATTTTATATCAATCTGCACTGCCCAGATATCATATGCCACTTAAGGTGCAAATTTGGTTCGTCGATAAAAACTAAAGGCACGCGATAAACCATGTTTTAAGCTACAAACGTATAATTAAGCAATATAATTGACATTTCCCATTTATGCCATGAAAAGGTCAGAATAATTGGGACATCTATAATCTGATCAGGACTACAGGCTTTCAGAAAGGCTCTATTGATAGATGGTTGAATCCGGTCAACCTTATATTTTCTATTACATTGTGTCTGATGTAGCTTATCTTCAGAACTGTTTCTCAAGTATCAGTAAGTCTAGCAGTAAGTTCACTTACAACGTAAACATAAGATCATGAATTTGATTCACAAGTATTTTATGAATATGTAATGATTATTGCGATTATGATGAAATGTTAAAAAAAGATTGTTTTCAGATGACAAAAGAATACACAGACAGGATATTGCGTCTCATATTATGAACAATTTACAAATCCCATTTTCTCTGTTGGCGTGACATGTTCAGATACACAGCACGAAGTTGTAAGATTTCTGATAAAATTGCTTTTGAAATATGTTATGTTAAACTGTTAAGTTGACGAATATGATGAAAGTAATTGTGAAATTATATTTATTTGGGGATTGGCATCATATTAATGATGCATTGATTGTAACTATCACACAATTGACAATGTTTGTTAACAAGTTGATCCACAATCTGCCAATCATTGATGTTTAAAACAAAAATGTGTTGCATTTCTCATTTCACAAATATAATGACCACATGAATGTTCCTGGATCATGAAACGTTGAGTTTGTATTTTAAATAAGTATTAAGATCCTTGAAATTGTGAAGCAATTTAGTTCATGTTGTGTTTCTTTAATATTTTCTATAAATTCCTAATACAGTGTTCCACAGTAATAACACAACATATTCAGTATTGACTGTTTACTGTTGTGTCATTGTAACACGTTATCCCTTCATTGAGCAAATGTCAGAAGCTAACACAACTAATGTGTTTACACAATGTCTCAGTGGACATATTTTAGCACCAATGAATTATTGACATTGTTATAATATTCATATTGCTTCATTCCCTGTGGAGGTAATTGGTAATTTTGCTCTTAGCAATTATATCTGATAAACCCATGATGAGCTCATTTCTAATAATAATCACAGGAACATTTTAGATTTGATTTTATATCTGTTAATGGCCAAGAATGTCATTGACAAAATTTGTGCCATGTGATCTGGGTTTGGGTACATCTATTTGATAACATGCTTTATATATAACCTGGCAGTCTATCCCTGTTAACACTTCATAGGGGCATCAAATATCCGTTTATACTTTCAGCAGAAGGAAGTAAGATTTACTTTTGAAATTTGTTAGACCAAGGAACCAATGTCATATTTGACTATTGAGATGGGCGGGATTCTTACTTGAACCAACCACTGTACCACAAGACTATGCAGTCAGCACAAAGTGTAGGCCTTAATAACTCTAGACTCTCTCTAGTTACTCTGGAGCTCACTCTCTGCCTTGATATGGATAAGGAATACGGGCTTTACCTTTCATATCGCAGGAACTGTATATAAATATTGTACGCCACCTGACCAGGAACGACGGACAAGCTGAATAAAATGTAATGTGATTTTATTTCAATCAGAAAAAGCATGTATTTCAACAATTAATAAAAAAAAAAATAACAATCATTAGTTCATGTCTGGCTTGGATGTATTTGGCTTAAAAGTGACAAAGGTAAATATTACTATGTAGCAGTGTAATGCATAACATTCCAGAAATAATAATTATCAAATTATTTCTTTACCAAATAATTACTTTCCAAAAAGAACCAAAGTATTTAACAACTTTACAATCGATCGAAGAGGGATATTACAAATTTGGAATAGCTCCCTTATGAAGCTCTTTGGCTCGCAGTCAAAAGCAGAGTGACAAACTTCGAGTCCGTCGCTGCTTATATAGGGTTCCGTAGGGGGTCACGTGATGCAATTCAGCCAATCACGCAACTTATTACAAGTCAAGCAAACCATGAGACGTCAAGAAAATGGTAAATATCAATGACATGAACATATGTGACAAACCTGCCCGAGCGGATCCTAATGCATCATAAGATTATCTATCAGATGCAATTTACAAAACAACAATACACGAAGAATTTATTGAGAAATGTACAAATCAATGATCGTCAATGGGAAATAACATGGGGAGGAAGGTTCTGAATTCACCTCCGTCGAACTGTGAAGATTGCTCTTTAATTACAAAGGGGCATGCCCTGCCCCGAGCGGAATGAAAGGGGCAGCAACCAGAACTAACGTAAATTGAAAGGGGCAAGGTTCTCTGTATTACTGCCCCAAGGAATTTAGCAATTATTCAACTTCTCCGAGGGAATCGCCCTCGCACATGAATACAAAAACATAGCTCTTGCAGTCAGAAACAAATATTAATTGCAATGTTTAAAATGCTTCACAAACATGATAAATACGATCTTTGATTTGCAAAGAAACATTTACAGCGGTAAGATAATTATCTGATGTGAATGAACATGACATGACATACGGTCCCGCACGGTAGCAAAAATGGCCGCTGCCAATAACTTTTACAGATCAGCGAGAGAGACAATGTCACACTATAAACCTTCTAAATCCTTAAATATGTTGAACAGATGTAGTAACAAACAAGTTAAACTTATACTTTCACTTGAGATTACTGATAATGTTTACATGCTGATAGACAGTGTTTACCAAGCTGAAAGGCAGCTGTATGTAAATTAACCATGTGTTTACATTTCTAAAAATAGCACGTCAAACGGACATCGGCTAGTGGCCATTACATTATACTAAAAATAGAAGGCTTGACTGTTTATAAATCTAAGAAATCATTACTCAACAGTCTTCTGTGTATAAGAAAAACCTCAAGGTCGGGAAAATTCTTCATGTTGAAATCCTTTCCTTTAGTTTTATTTTAAGACCTAAGGATTTTACTTTACATAGACCCATGTTTTCAACTTTTATTATTATTAATGTATACATGTATCATTGTTATCATATGGAAACTGGAGGAACTGGATCAATTTACTCATTTGTACACATACATGTATGTCTTTATCTTCTTCGGTGGGCGATAGACGGTGTTTTTATATGGTTAATTGGTCACATTATACATCCTTCTGGTAAAACAGAATGATGAATGATGGCTTAAGTTCTAATGATAACGATGCTATTTATCTGCCATGAGAAGAAAAGGCACAAATGCTGGAGAAGTCGACTCTAAATGTAAACACAAAGATCAGATGCACTCAGTGTTTTGTACAATTTCACTGCTCAAAGGATCAACTATTACACATATAAATGTAAATTGTCTGAGAGGCATTCGAGAAGATGTCATTTTTCAATATTACTCACCTTTACAAAAAGATGTTTCTTACAGATTAACTACTTTAAAAAAATTCATGTGTAGTGTATGACGTGCTTGAATCAAATGGAAAGTTGCAATCGATGTTAGTACATTGGCAATTGATTCTAAAGAACACAGATAGATATAATAACAGAACTCTTCTTTTATCATACGAAGGATGGTGTTCTCGGTAGGATAAAGGCAACGGATCTTTTCGATAACTGTTGGCGTCATATACTGATAAAGATGCAAAATTACAGAGGTCAAGTGACGAAACTTCTTTTGTAAAATGACGTCACTGAGAGTGAAATGCTGCAGTAAAGGCTGATTCGATTTGTCACTCTTTCGTTAGTTGTCCCCCTCAAAGTCAAAACTTCAAACCATAATATCTTAAATGTGAATGGCAGAACTGAAGTGATGCTTTGTGTTATATGATTTTCTTTTTGGATTTAAGTATTGACGTGTCAATCCAAGTTTAACTTGTTCACATTTCTCTACTTGCTACTAACTTGCCTTTGTAAGAAATTTATCATTGACTGTCAGTTCAATTAAAGAGTGTGATACCTGAAATTAGAAACATTTTACAAGATTCTGAATCTGAATCTTCACATACTGAAGTGCCCGGATGAAGACAGGAAGAAAAGTATTACTGCCTGGAAGCCAACTCAACAAATTAGAGCTTGTTATCTCTAGAAAATCCACTAAGAGGGAGCCATACCCTTAGGCAGATTAACCCATTGAAATCATTGGCATTCAAACTCAAATCTGACTTGATCGAGACTTTTAATGAGGGCAATGTGGCAAATTGGTCTTCTAAATGCTGACACAATATTAAATGAACACCATTTGAAATCCGAGATATTTAAACATATACCTTACTTTAATTAATGAAGAGCTTTAATCATTACGATTTAATAGCATTTAATTGCCTTTTTCAAATGATACTCAGAAAAACATTGCGTACAGAAGATTTTACCACAGTGAATGAATATATTGTATCAGTTAAAGGAGAAACACGTTGATACTTCACATAGGTCAACGCATGAATACTGCAGGGTTTTTGTAAGTAACACTAGGTCGTAGACCATTTATAATACTTTAGCTACTAAACTATACTCAAAGCTAGTAAGTGTTGGATACTAATGGTAAATACGGTCTCTAAATTGTTACTGTGTAGTTTTACAATCCTTGTTCCTTCTTCTGTTTCACAAAATTGTTGCTGAAAGATTTCTCATTGCGGTGTGGTTTTTATTAAATCAAGGAATGCGATCTCAAGTAGTTACATGGCAAATATAGGAACAGTCTTTTGTATTGACACTAAGCTCGTTTTAGTCTTCGGACTGACAACCAAGTCAAGATTAAAACTTGACTGATATTAAATGCAACATCACAGTTATCAAACCAACATCCAATACGCCAGATAAATAAGTGTGAGACGTTTGCAAGTAGAACGCCCAACCGTGGTAAAAACATAAATATAACAATGCTATATTTGGGATCCCATATGCAATATTACAAATTGTTGTGCCTTTTTTGGGATCGAGTCTCTTTTTGGATTCGAGCACACACCCTCATAGGCAGGTACCAATCGACAGCACTGACTGAACCAATAGCGAACCAATTCAGCCACCACGACCTCGACTAAAAAAAAAGTCCAAATATTACATTTTACATTTGTCCACACTCTAAATGACATTCATTTCTATAAAACAAAAATATGACCATTATTGATTCTAGTTATTTCAATATGAATATACACTATCACATAATCAAAAAAATCACTGCGCCTTTAACCAACCAACCTTAGTTATCTCATGGGTACGCAGCGCACTGATTGTGTCTGTAGTGTTATAATCAATAACATCTTTCAAAAGATGTTTGGTTTTATATTTCAACAGGAAATATATGAGAAATGATTTAGCCTAGTTATAACACAGTAAAGAGAAGCAGAATGTTAAAATGTCTCTTGTTCTGGACTCCCAAGAATCTATTCTAATCTATTGCCTACTTTAACGAAAGTTTCGGAAATATAGAATGAACACGTTTATTTCTGCAATATCCTTCCCATTCACTATGTGCACTGACGATGATTCAGTTTAACGTCATTCCCATTTCTTGAGAGGCACTGCACAGACTCTTGTGAATAGAACTCCTGGTTCACTCACCCGACTTGGGTTGAAGTCAAACGCTGCTTTCAAAATTATTTCATTTATATACACACAAAGAAAAATGTTGAGCACCCCATGCTATTTTCATATAACAGAATGTCAGAAACAAGTAAGCTCTGTTATGACCCTAAATTAGTCTGAGATTATTATTTTTCAGATAGACCAGCCATCTTGCAAAACAGAAACGCAACAATATGTAGCTGTTATCATTATTTAATAGTGATGACGTCATGTTTACACAGGTACTGATTTTACCATGAAACAATGTCCACAAAAGTATGGAGCTGCAAGTGAAACAAAACACATTCGCATTGGAATTGTCACTTCTAAAATTTCTTTGTAGACCCTAGTGTACATGTTCTATAAGAATTGTCAGTATCTGGTTGGACCGCCACGTACCTGGATGACACACTGCACACTACGTCTTATGCCTCCAGTCAGACGTCGGATCTGTTCTTGTGTCAATAACATCCACTCAGCGTGCAGAGCTGCCTCCAACTAATGTAAATTCTGTACTGGAGGGTTCCAAGCCTGGAGTCGCCGCCCTAGAATACCCCACACATGCTCCATAGGGTTCTGATCTGGGCTTACTGCTGGCCAGGGTAAAGTTGTCCCTGCGTTGGCTCGCATGAATCGACAACGGCATGTAATCGGTGAGGCCGGGTGTTGTTTGTCCATGTACTGTGATCGTGTAGTAAGTGCATGGTTAACGAAATGAGGAACAACAACCGGCTGTAGCACGTCCCGGATGTATTGAGCTCCCGTTTAGTTGCCCCTGATGGTGACCAAATCCAGCTATCAAGACATGAGAAGGCATCCTCATACCATTACAGAGCCACCTCTATACACAACAGTTGGGTTGGATGTTCATGGGGTATAGTCTGTATTAGTCTGTCTCCAAACACGTGCACGCCCATCATTAACATTGAGCAAGAATCGAATCTCGTCAGACCAATGGATTTTCCGCCAGGTCCTCATATTCCAGTGTTGTCTGTCCAAACACCATGTCATGCGTACACGTTTATGATGGTCTCAACAAGGGACTTTTAATTACCTTTTTACCTTTAGTCCTGCCGATTTGAGACGATTTCTTACTGTTCTGGTGCTGCTCTTTCGATTTGGTAACCACAGACGTTTCAGCTGAGGAATTGTCAGGAAGGGTTCTCGGCATACATGTCGAAGGTGCCGGTCCTAGTGACAGTAGGTCTTCCAGACCTTGGACGATCCATTGGACTTCCTGTCTGCGCATGCTTCCGGAGTAAACGAAGAACAACAGTGTAATGGTAGCACATATTTCGTCCTATCGCCTTAAAGGACATTCCTGATGAGTGCATACCAATCATCTGTTTTCTTAGATCCATTGACAATCGTCTTCGTGCCATGTTCAATAGATATTCTTGAATGGCTATGGAAAGCAACGTTACATACCACCAATTGCTTTTTGTGATCCTCGAGCGTAGCATGTAGCATGTCACGCATCACTGGTTGGAACGTATCGCACAAAAACTACTCTTCTCATAAATGAACCATGTTTAACTATTAAAAATATTGTCGAAAATATATCATTATAAAATTCAGAGGAAGCTTAACTTTTTTCTTTGTGTATATCACGATTGCTAGTATTATTACAGGGAGAAAACCCGCAATGCATTGCGACGCAGCGAGCATCGGCTGGTACTAGCGAACCATGGATGTTACTGCACTGACATTCAATGTAGCACTGCACCCAAACCTTACTGCATGGAGTTCAGTTCTCTAGAGCAGACAAAGTGGCCGAGCCCCTGGATGGATTCGAACTCCGGACCTCTTGATCCAACCCGACTTGTCTTGAACGTAAACGTTATGTAAATCTACATTGTCCATGCACAATGTGCATGCTGAATGTGGTGACTGCTTGGCATAGCTTGAAAGTGAATCGGTCCCAGTTACCATCAGAACGCACACATGCGTATACATATAATTATTATATTACAAAACTTTCTGTTTCAACAGCAAGTGGTAATATGTACAGGAAAAAGGAATTTGTTTGTTTCCAGAACATGCAGCTCTTTGTAGGTACTTTGATTCCAAACTGGTGATGTTAATGCTACTTTACCTTAAGTCCTTATATTGCGGTGAAGGGAATCCACCAAACATTCAAATACATTTATTGGATTTCATTCTACAGCATTGTTTGATATATCAACAGTTAGTTCCATGAGAGGTTAACGGCTGAAATAAGAAACTTTACACAGATTGTAAAGAGAAAGTGCCTAACAATGAGCCCAGGAACCAAGCCTCAAAACAAAGGCAAACAAATGTGAGCTTGTTATGTGTTATCGTTCCCCTTATAATGAGACTCAGTCTAATGGAGAGGCAATTCAGTGAAATGGAGACATTTGAATAAATATCTGCCCCCATGCCATCAAGAGATTTGATGACAGCTTTACATTAATAAGAACCACTTGCTTGATAACGGTGCTAGTATCTGCATCGAAACGTCGCACTCATATCAATAAAGAAGTTGACTATCCATAGAACTTGTTCTTATTCATCATGCCAGCCTTCTAAAATGCCTCTCAAAGAAGCTTTACATTAGGCATGCAACTCTGATATCAATTGTTAAAATGCTTGTTAGTTCCAATAGTTCTCTCATCTGTTTCACATAATGGTGACAGAAGATTTCTCATGGCAGCACTATTTTTAATAAAGCAGATCATGCTAGACCTCCACACACAGACATGCGATCTATGTGGCAGTTCTGTGATATGGGTAGCAAATATAGGAGCAACGTTTTATAGCGACAATAAGCTCGATTCTGACACTCGAAGTCAATGTTAAAAGTCGACTGATATTACTTGCAACAAAACACTTGCCAAACCATTATCATATCAGCAAGATGGATAGATTGTGTAACGTTTGCAAGTAGAAAGTCCTAACTTATATAGATATGACGCATATAATAATAGTAGGTTTGGATTACATGCAATTGTAAAAAAAGTTGTGACTTTTTTCAGATCAAGTAACTTTGCAATTCGAACCCACATACTCAGGGTCAGGCATCAACCAACGCAACAGACTTGAACATTATTGAAAATGTTTGGCATCGGATTAAGATATCACTTGAAATTCAAACTATTCACGTCAATACGTCCGCCATCTTGTTTTTCAGCGATTATTTTTGTCATGGCGCTGTACCAAAGTCATAGATTTTGGAAAAATGCTAATTTAGTAAAAGTTACCTAAGGATGAAATAAGGTTTGGATTAAATATAATGGCCACTTTAAAACATAGAACAGTGTTTATATACCGGATTTAAGTCAAAGAATCCAAAAATATATACCAAAATCGTTTGATTATAGCCTTTTTCAATTACTGCTGGAATTGTTTTTAAAAAAGGATGCAATTTTAACAACCTGTTCCTTCCCTAATTTGCATGATTATAGATAGTTGATATGGTAAAGTTAACCTGGCAAAAACATTATTGTTTTTGTCATCTGAAACCTAAGGTTCATCACGTGCTTTCGTCACAGAGACAATAGTTACTTCAGTTGTCATTTCTTAAAAAGTCATCATGAATAATTTGTCTTTGAGATCTACAGATTAATCCAGTCAAATAAACGTAATATATCCACACCATCACATTTTAGTTTTATATATAGGGGGTGCTTGACTATTTTATTTATGTATAGTTCAAGTAATTACTATTTCCTCCGATATTGATGTAATTGTTCAAACATGCTAGAAGTATCATTAATCACACGTTGGTTGTTTGGGGAAATGCTGAATTGGGATTGTAGAGCTAAGGTTTATTGGTCTCTCTGTTTCTCTCTCGATTCATTAAACTAGACGTGACTTTGAGACAAGGATAGGTACATCAATTACCTTGATATAACTATATCCATTGGAATAACATTAAAAGCTTAGTTTTTCATATTAGTTACAGCGGCTTCTTTCAAAATGGCATGTCGTAAAGCAATGAACTTTCCCTTGAATCTACCAATAACTTCACTACTTTCAACGTGCAGATTGGTTCGATAATAAATGAAATGTCACAAAAGAACCGGAAATAGATGAGACAACTTTTTGTGGTTATAACACAGGAAAGGGACCCCTGAGACATCCGAAATTCAGTTCCCAAAAATCCATTCTATGCTACTGTCTAGTTCAATGAACCTTTGGATCTTTAGCTCCTAAATGTATCAGAAATGTACAAAAATCCTAATGGTAGATTTTCAACAGCGCTTTCTACGTATAGTTAATCACAGTTAATGTAATCCTACTTAATATATTACGATACAAGAGCTGATTGCTGTCGTATTTATCACCCTTGAGTTAAAAGTATTTTTACTGAAATAAAGTGATCTCACGATCTAAAACGAATGTACATGTTTCGGTTATGCAATGCGAGTCCATTTCACTTCGAGTGGCCATTTGAATGTGTTCTGACTGATGTAGCGATACCTAAACACCCAGAATAGAGTTTCAAATTTTGCAGAACAACTAAATGGTCAAACATCTTGCTGTCTGAAATCTCAAAATTGCATGAGACCTTATAACCTACCTCTCACACTGAAGCATTACACACCACTGTCTCTTTATACGTTGCACTATTTTCTTCGAATACGGAAAGCTGTGTTCTATGAATATGGTTTTCTGGTTATCTGATGAGATGTTTTACCCATTAACGTACCACCATAGTGTCTAAACTTTAATAATACATGGCAAATGTGAGAAAATAGAATATGCAAAAACGTGCTACAGCGCCTTTAAAATGTTTTATGATTAACTTCTATCTAACAGTTGTGAAGGAGCTTCTTTTCAAGGTAAATTTATTGAACATTTACAAAACATATATTTTATTCATTTTGTCCAGAATATGATGATAACTAATTTTCTGTGCTGAACTATTTCAAACTCTTATTTTCAAAACGGAAATAATACTGGTGAATGAACAAATGTGACATTAAAAATATCGAGTTTTTATTACCAATATTGATTATATGCTGCAACTGTCTAATACCTTTAAACCTTTTGAAGGAGAAAAATGTAAATATCATGCAGAGTTGAGGATTTTGTCCTTTTGAAATGGATTTAATTATGAAAAAATCTATAATTCACAGGTCTTCTGAATCAATAAGTTCCGTTTCTAAAATCCGGTTATGACAAAAAATTATAAAAATGTGACATTTTAAATGTGCAAACGGAAATTGTCATTGTAACAGTGTCGTTTTTCTAACTGTCACAAGCAGATGGGGATATACAGCATGGCATACTTAGATTTAATTGTTTTTATGTTGAAATTACTCTAAGGTATGAAACCATGAACAAACAAAATGGTTTGATTTTCAATACATAATTTATTCAACTATAGAACTATAAATCACATTTCTTTACGATTTTTAAGTTAAACAGCGGTGAACAACATTTCAAACATAACCTGTATTTACAATACACCTTGCCTCCAGTGTCAACAATCATCTAGTCACCACTTACAGGATTATGTAAGGGGATATTTTATATATAAACAGACCAGGAACACAATACATAAACCCAGATGTATGTCTTCATATCCTTGACATACAGTAAATCGATAGAGGAAATATACCAGGATTAAGGATTGCACCAGAGAAAGATATAATACAGTTCAATCCGTCTGATATTCTCGAGATCTCCCTGGTGTCATGTTACACAATGTAATGGATCCTCTCCCAAATGCTGCCTGTCAGTTCAGTCATACTAGTCTCTGTCTATACAAGTAGCTATGTTCATACCGCTTCAACACATGTATTTGTGGACGAATACTATCAGTAATGTACAATCTATCTTGAGAAATAGAAAACATTTACTTTATTTTTGATCATTTTTGCATTTCCATTTCTTGAACATAGTAGTGAATTTCGATAGCCCAATACACAGGACTACACAGATACTACACAAAAATGCTTTCATATATGTTGTCACAACCCGCTTGATTAACACATGGTAAAGAGAAAAATACATTCCAATAATGAAATTCACATTTTCCCAAATCCATTCACAATACATCAATTAAATGTGATCAAGTAACAAACTATCAATGCAATGATGGCATGTAATGTTAAACAAACAACCACAGTATCACCATTCATCTATACAAGTTGCTATGTTCGTGACGGTTCAACAATTATTTAGCAGCCTGTACATCTGTGGACAGAAAGGTAGGTTCAATTTGTTTTGTTTTAAACATATTTATTCAAGAGAAAGGATTGGGTACACGTTATTCAACTTAATGAACCCTCTCTTATGTACAATGTTGACATATAATATTGGGATGTAACATACATTTAATTAATTTACATTAATTTGTTTTGAGAAATATAAATATAAATTTGTGCATGTTCATGTTCATGTTCCACAATACACAGGACAAATCTATTACCATTTCAAATATGTTGTTTCAGATATATTCGTGTTCATCTGCAGATACTTCAATTATAATGCTTTTAAATACTTTGACACATCGACTGCTTATTTTACACGCAGTATAAATATGGAAATTCCCATTTTGTAAACTTCATTATTTTTCGCTCATAATACATCAATTGAACATACTAAATAATTTCCTTGGTAAGAGAATTACAAGATGTATGGCAGCACGTAGATTTGACGATAAGAAAGTACCGGTATCACCGTCCAATTTCTGTTAATGATCCTTGGATAATGAGTAAATATGAAATCAACAGCAATATTTTCAAAAACAGAATTATTACCAAATAAAAAACAATGTTGATAACTCTAATGTATGTGGAATTTCTTAGTATCCTTTCTGTTTTTCTTCAAAGTGAAAGGAAAGTAAGGAAATTTTTTGAATACATCAGTGTCTAATCAGATGTCTGAAACTTAACATCTATTACCTAATCACTCTGGTCGTGCAGTAAATATATATTCCCTCAAAGACGTGTTCACTGCCATTGATTCCTTTCTTCCATTATCAGACTGCTTATTAATCCACCGAGCGATTCAGTCAGACGTTCCCGAGTCCAGACATTATTTGACACCAACCTTTCCACACAAAGTGATCTTTTGCAGTTTTTCCTGATCAAAGGTAATCGAAATAGGCAAGGTGTTTTTAACGAGGCCAAGGTTATTTAGTCACCTACTCAATACAAGTGCAATGTTCGGAAGCATTCCTACTCATTATGATTACTTACAATGATTAGATACACCTAATAAAAAAGTCAGATTATTAATTGATTTATCTGATGATAGCACTACGAAAACGTATGTTACTTTACAATATATAAATTGATATCAAGAATACGTATTGTCCTTATGTAAGTCACGGCTCATCTCCCGTCCAAGTATTTATTTATCTTGTTGTACAAAGTGCTCGTTATCTGTGCCTTTACGTCTTTAATTAATTCTGCTAACCTTTCAGTGAAGGGAACCCCAAGAAAAGCGTAACAAACAAACAAATTTGTTATTTCTCTTATTCTGACCTGTTTCATCCATTATCAGACTGGTTATTAATCTATCCAGGTGTTCAGTTGGACATTCACACATGGTTCCAGACACAGCCTGACACTGACGTTTCCAACAATTGATTATTCCATTTCACTTGGCTTTATGACGATAGATAGCATAGCGTTATATCAATGACAATCGAAGGAAACAGTGAGGCGTTACAGGAGACCAGGTTTTAACTAGATGAGCGTTTGCGGGACACCGCAAATGCAGAGCAGCTCCGAAACTTTGGGTCTCGCCTTTCCCTGTTCCGCCTTCTCCTCAGCATAAATAAAATGGGAATTTTTCTGGACAATTTTTCATTATTCTAGTTAATCTAACAAGTTGAATTATCACTGGGGTCACTTTTCACAAGTTTGTTCTTAAAACCTTTTTCTGATTTCAAATTTGGATCAAAGGATTAACATGGCCTTAACCAATATCTCATGACCTTGACCTTTGACCTTCAAGGTCACACCATCAATGATTACTTTTCATTGTGTATAACCATCATGCAATGACTCAAAGTGTTCTTTGTTAACATTAGGCATTCACAATAGCATGCTTAAGTTGTGACCTTGACCTTTGACAGATTTTAGCGAAAACTTTTTCAAATCTTGGTCTTTCTCCATAGCTGATACATATCAAATAAGAGCCTGACAGCACACATTTTTTTTAAGTTATCATGTTTACAAGGATTATTGTAGTGATTTAAGAACTCATGACCTTGACCTTTGACCTTGAATGTGATCATGTCAAAATCATTCACCAGGTGTACAAGAAAGAAGCTCTATATATGAGGTGTTGATACCTTCATGGAAAAAAGTTATTTAATGTTTTCAGAACTGGTGACCTTGACCCTATCTCGTGACCTTGACCTTTAAAATTCAAGGTCCCACATTCAGTGATCACTGTTCATTGTGTATCAAAATCATGTAATGATTCAAAGTGTTAATAGTTGAAATAAGACATTTTCGCAAAAGCATGCTTAAGGTGTGACCTCGCTTTGACCTTGACCTTTGACGGATGTTAGCGAAAACCTTTTCAAATCTTGGCCTTTCTCCATAGTTGATATACACCAAATAAGAGCCTGATAGCACAAATATTTTTTCAAGTTATCGTGTTTACAAGGATTTTTTTTAGCGATTTCCGAACTCGTGACCTTGACCTTTGACCTTGAATGTGAACAGGTCAAAAAAATTCCCCAGGGGCATAAGTAAGAAGTTATGTATATGAGTTCTCAAAACCTTCTAGGAAAAAAGTTATAGCGAATACAAAACGCGGCGGCGGCGACGGGAACTGCACAAAAACTGATAAGTCGGAGCTGCTAATAATCACCAGTTATGTTAACCATTCAAGTCAAGTTTAGGTATTGCGTCACTTATATTTCTACTGACCATATGTGTTTGCAACTGGGTGAATAGCCAGAAATGTATATGATGCAAATTTAGCAGGAATACTAAAGTTATCTTTCGCCTATATATCCACTGAATCTATATTCATATGTTGTTAATGCATTGAATATAGGAACGAGTGCAAATCTGTATAACCTTCGCTCTTCGCTCATATGACACACTGCCTCGTGTGACACTCTTTATAACGTTTACTCGTGTACATTTCTTTAACATTTTAGTCAAGATAAAACGTGAAGTAAAGAACATCTATAACATATGGATAATATTCATTGTTAGGGTATGGTTCAAGTTAATTGCTAGAGATGAATTAATGATGACACTTTATTATATACCCATGTAAACTTAAGATAGTAATACAGGGGTGCAATACGGTTCCCGTGGTCGATTTCCGTATTGCACGGTGAATTCCGTATTGCACGGC
Source organism: Gibbula magus (assembly GCA_936450465.1). Taxonomy (NCBI): domain Eukaryota; kingdom Metazoa; phylum Mollusca; class Gastropoda; order Trochida; family Trochidae; genus Gibbula; species Gibbula magus. The sequence goes on along the minus strand of OW388295.1, from coordinate 3,886,447 downwards.
TGACGGTTCTACTTTCTCTAAACTTCGGCACTTCTCGGAATTTTCCGTAATTTTCAATTTTTATCCAATTAAATCTCCGGAATTTATGTTTTGATAATACTGCTAGTATTTGATCAGTTGATTAAAGTATCAGCATGGATTTGGCCTAATATTTACAGCACAATCTGGGAAAATGTTGCTCAAATTATCATTAACAAGGCAGAAAAGCGCAAAGTAGAAGGGGAATCGAAAGCATTGCCGAAAGATTCGCTAGCGATGCTGCGTCACTGTGACGTCACAACCGTTTACTATTGTGACGTCATAACCATGGTTACGTCATTCGAAAGAAGCACGACGCACGGAAGCCTGAATGTTGTTTCTTATTTTCAGTTCTTTATAATTAAATGATAATAAAGCAAATTTAATGGTTTAATTATGTTACCACACTGAAGAAAATTTCACTTACAGCTCTTTTGGGCTGACAAATGAGAAAATAAAGATATTATTAAGATATCAAATCGTGAGTCGTGCTAGTCAAGCAACCGCCCGTGTATCAATACGCAGCACGTCGTCCCAGTAAATTTTTGCAACTTTATTTGTTTACCAATTTGCTAATAAAAAGGGGTATATAATAAATATAGAACATCATACTTGTGCATTTGGATCGTTTGTATTGAACTCGAATCTGTCATGGAAGCGGAGGAACAACTCGTTCTTCGAACTCGTTGTTCCTCCGCTTCCATGACATCTTCTCGTTCAATACAAACGATCCAAATGCACAAGTATGATGTTCTATATATGTATCAACCTGTCTAGGGTGTGTAGTATTTCACTTCCACTTTGAACAAGCTTGAATTCTACTTGAGTTATGAGTGAATTCACAATCTTGATCAATGCAATGATGAAGCTATTCGATGTTGCAAATGCATTTCAGGTGAACATATAAGAGGGAAATTTATGTTAGAATAAAACAATAGATGGCAAATTATCGAATAAAGATGTGATTGCTCCCAAAACGAAAATGTATGTCAGTTGATGTTAAGATACAAGTTAAAGAATGAAAATGAGCTATATTTGATCTCGGTAATAAAAAAAAGGTGAACATGTTCAAATAAGCTCGTATAAGTTAACTTAATATGTAATAGTGACAAAAATATCGACATATGATAAATGAAATATGAATGAAATGTAATGATGGAAATAGTAACCTATTTTCCTATGAAACATAAGTACATGTCTTGTAAAATAGATGGTGAAAACACTATTACAGATGAAAATGTCAGTCAATGAAATACCCCAGAAAACGGCTATACTGCGCCATTTTAAATGTTGTGACAGTAATCATTGATAAACATCAAACATGGTGATGATCTTAATTACAGTTCAGAGTAATTAACAGAATTAGTTAACACTTGCATCAAAGACTACATAAACAACTTGATGAAATGTAACGATGTCAATGATTAATTAATTCAGTTCAAAAAAATGTCAATATTTGAAAAATTACTATATTTCAGAAGAAAATGTCAGTGCCGTTTTGCATAGATATAATGTTCTTTGGTATCCTTTATCAACGGGAAAACAATTTAAAATTCAATTGTATGACAGTCAGTGGAAATGGAAATTCTGGCCGGTTTCTCAACCTTTTATGAGAGAAGGTTAGTAAGATGTGAAAATGAAATGAAAATGAAAAGTCAGAATGATTTATGATTTAACTAATGCAAAGGTGCTGAATACGGAAAGTAGGATACCAAGCCGAAAAAAGTATTTCGATATCCAAAATTGTTTTCATTAATATACTCATTTGCATTAAAACATTGTATGATAAGGGAATTATTGAAAGTGAATAAAACATTACGTTCTGTTTTTGTAGGTGAATCCCAGTTTCATATTGTCCAATGAAAATATTGCGAATTGCTGGAATTTTACTTGAATTAAGTAGTTAAAGCAGTCTCATTAAAATCAGAGAGTAATAAGAGGTATTCCATTACACAATATGTACGCGTAATGTGTAACATTGAGCAACTAATGACTGTCTGGTTCTAATGAGATTGGTAATCAGAGTTTTCAGATTGTATTCACATTATAAGCACCTGGGTTAAAGGAAATATAGACGTTGATGAAGGCATTAACCTACAATCAGAACTGTAACTATGGTTTATTTAGGCTGCTATATGGATCTATAACAACAGAAGTGCTACCGGTCAGGGAGAACATGTATATCATTCTAACAACTGGTATCATCCCTATTTAACTTGTGTACACTATACCATCTCTCTCCTTCACGCTGTTGCAAGTTCTGATTCTGCTGACGTCTAAGTCGATGGTCAACCACTTTACTTTAAATGTAATGTACATGAAATAACGTCTCGAGGGGCTCCAATCTTTGTTAGTTGCGGGTCTATAAGCTGCCAGAATCCGTTTCTGTAATTTGTAATGTCAAACAAGTAAATTAGCCTTAAAGAAACTCTTACATCTAAGGACTGTCAACTTAAGAGCCCGTCTTCGAAAGGCTAACTGGAATCAAACTCTGAGTCTAATGTCATTTATTGGAGTTTTTCAAGAATATGTATTGACAGTTCTGATTCTGAAATGTTTACACACAGGACGATTCAGTGTGGGTCAACAAAGAGTTGATGACAAATGTAGAATGTAGTTCCGGTTCTCAAGAAGGAAAATTTCCGCTTGTGTCTAGACATATTTGTCTAATACATTTCTGATGACAAAACAACCAAATTGAATGTAAATGCATACAGTGTAGATAAATGTAAAATAACTGGGACATATTTACTGGAATCACTAATGTTATGTTACCATTGACGAATGTAGGTAATTATAGTAATTGACATTTGAGTTTAAATCATATTCAATTAAAATACACACCTACAAAATAAATTAAATTAAATTACAATCCTCATTCCCCATTCCCTTCCGTCCCTGAAAGCTTTATCGCCACAGATTCTATACAAATATACAGCAACCACACATGCACTCAGTACACATATACATAGATTTGAATTTACCATCCAAAACTGTGAGTTATCCTAGAAGGTATGGTTCTAACAGTAGATTTTACACAATGCCCTGTCACCGTACGGCAGAATTAATCAGAATGCTTGAACATCATCAAGTAACGACTCATAATGACTTGAAAAGCGGATGAAATAACAATGTTATGACGTCATGACACAATGATCTCACACTGCTATAACTCCAGGAAGTGCAGAGATGTAAATTTTTCATTGAAAGTTGAAGAATGGTGTCCTAAGATATTAAATATATCAATACTCGTTGTTATATTTGATATCAGAAGACACTGGTGATATTCTCAATGACACATGCTGCCATACGTTAAGCAATCAACATGTCAGTAAATTCTGTCCTAAACAACATTTTGTACAAAATCTGAGAAGAAAGTGATCGTCGTGCAGAGCTACGAACATCCACAATGTAAGGGGACCAATTAAATTAATCATGAAGACTCCATTAAAAGGCCCTTCAGAGATGGATATTGACAATATGACAATATTTAGAGCATCGAGCTTGTATAGAGTGTTGAATTGTTTACCTTAAATAATTTAGCACATGTTAGAATCAAATGCTTTAATATTGGATGCTTTGATAATTAGGTTTGTTCGATAATGTGTAAGTTGACTTTCAATAATACTTGTTCTTACTCATCACATTACCTTCTAAAATGCCTTTTAAAGAAGTACAGGTTATATAGATTTGTGAAGGAACTAAATATAATATAAATATACAATATAAGTATGAAATTGATTACTTACTTTAAATCTTGAATGAAACAATTATGTCACAGTGCCTGACCTACCATAATATAACATACATAATATCTGCTTTCAAATGGAATATTTTATAATAACATTAACGGTAAATGAGCAAATCATTTTCTTGACGGCGTGATAGACACACAGGATGCATCACAGTCTGTAGCCATGACAACTCTCCTGTTTAGAGAACACATACTCTAATTAACTCACGCAAACCACAAAACTCCTGTGTTTAGCACGACACATAACAGTTTACCTATATTAGTATCCAATCAGTCGAATGAAATATAAATGTGTTTACTGGAAAGGAAATAGTTTAGGAAAGCACATTTGAATGTTCTGTAAGAATATAAATCATATGAGGTTGATATTTCAGATTAGATTTAACGTATATACAAATGCATGTATCATATCTCCTTTTCTACTTGCGAAGTTCGTATGCTTTTATGTGAATGGCTTTTACTTGATAGTTTAGTTTCTTTATCAAGTTTCCATCTTTTTCAAGTGTTAGGGGGAATTATTGGTAGTTTTGGACATAGTATGTCAACATTTTGTCTGTTTGACAATTTAATAAATTACGATATGAACATACAGACAGACAGACATATTTATTCAGTAGTTTATGCATTTGGCCCATAATACATACATATAACAAACTAATTTATAAATACACATGCTGAGATAAGTTTACTGTTTTCTCTGAATGTTTCTAATGCGGGGAACTTGTGTGAGGTATTTACTCAGCGATTTTAATATTTAGATATCGTCCGATGACATCAATCGAAGGAAAGTTTCAGTTGTCGGTGGTTGAGTCAGATAATTTGGAAAACAGTCATTTCTTTGGATATGGACATGCATAACATATACTGTTAGGAAGAGAGCTTTAACAGTTAATGCTAGAGAGTAAGACACAGAGGACGAATGGATTCGGTACTGTCATTTTATATACCCGCTTAGAGATGCTGTAATCACGAAATCCAAAAAGGTTAAAAATCATATAGGTATCTACATTAGTAACGTAATAGTTTCAAAATATGGTATTCTACTCCAAATGATACCCCAAATTAAATAAGTTTCTGTCGAGATTATAACAATAACGAAAGCTATTTTTTCTTCTGAGAAGGAATATCACAGAGATATCATAAAAAGAAAATTTTGACACATACATTTTTCTGAAGGCGATCTTGCGAAAAGTATAAATATACATCTATCTAAATTGTTTACAATAATGAGGGACCCTTTGTATCTGAGAAGTTTGATCATAAATATATACTTGAAATGAACAATGTGACATGTGAAGTTTGATCATAAATATATACTTGAAATGAACAATGTGACATGAGAAGATTGATCATAAAGATATACTTGAAATGAACAATGTGACATGTGAAGTTTGATCAAGATATACTTGAAATGAACAATATGATATGTGAAGATTGATCAAAAAGATATACTTGAAATGAACAATGTGACATGTGATTGATCAACATTGGAACATGAACGATGTAACTGTAACATGTAACTCAAGGATGCTCAATAAGCAAGACTCACTGAGCTAAGCTTTTGTCAAATATCTTGCTTCTGGAGATATTGTGTCATTGTCATTCACATCATAGCACGCAATGACCATCTTTAAAAGATATCAACATGCGTCACCCACATACGTTAAAGAGAGATCAAATGCAAGGTGACAGCAAAAACTTCCCCGTGTAATAAATGTTATACAATGTACATTCGCTAGCTACACATGTCGCATACTGTGGTATGCTTGTAACAGTAAAAACGTTTGGGTTATCGTGAACTTGCTTGGGACTTCATATAGGAATGGCAATATTCAGAGTTTACTTGGAGAACAGTAACACAGTTCCTAGGATATGTTGTCATGAGCTGTTGCTCTGAATAAAGATGTCGGAAGTAAGCCACCCGATCCATGCATGCAGTGACAAATTGCTACATTTATACATTGGAAATCAGTTTGCTTATGGTTTGCTAGTCCAAGCCGACGCTTGTACGATTCACATAATACATTAAACTATATACGTTGATTTAGTGATGTTTAATCCCTCGCTCCTGTTCATCTAGTTTATGCATTTGGCCCATAATACATACATATTACGAACATCAAGGTTTCATCAGAGCCTTGAAGTGTTTGTCAGAAGATGCTTCATTCAATTTCACTCATTTATATTTCAGTTACCTATGTGTATACTACTATGACACTAATTCTAAGCGTTGAACTCAATCTCCTGATTTAAATATTTGGTTAATAACTTAATAATAAAACTACCAAAATCAATGCTCAATGATCCTTAAACAGCCATTATATTGCCAAAGAAAATAGCACAATTGCTTTATTGTTGGAAACTTGATTGGAAGCAAGAGTACAACAGATCAATAACACATAATGATCGATCTTCCTGTACAGGGATTTGTGCATACCATGCCAGAGATATGTGAGGATTTGTCAATATTGATATTATTGATTGTTGCCTTCAATTACAAAACCAGATATGTATGAACGTAAACTGGTTTCATTGTAAACCTTATTCACAATTTGAATCCGATCGCTTTTTGTTTTGCCTGTTTTTGTTGTGTTGATGTGATAAGCAAAAGCAAAATGCTTATCAATTCTTGCTATCAATCAAAATAAAAATCACTGCAAAAGACATATAATTATTTAGATATAATAACGAGTAGTTTCATAAAGTAACTTCATAGTTCAAGTCGTTTTAAATGTTAATCATAAATATTAATCGAATTTCGCTTGATAAAAGTAAATTATTGTTGTACTTTCCATATTAAATTAGATATAAGTATTGACCAATCATCACCTTGTTCTACTAACAGGTGTGTAGTCAACAGGTGACAAGTCAAGGTGATGCTCATGTTAAGATCGATTAGATAGAGTTCGCAATCAATACAGGTGTATGTTTAGTTATCAAGTCACCTGGATTATGGAACACATTTGAAGGTATTTACCATCGACAGGTTTGCAGACAAAGTTCTTTCGAAATGATACAATGGATCAAAGCACCTGTTAGGTAAAACAAGTACCAACACACCTAAATTATGAATATTTCGAATATATACATGTTTTGACAAGATGTGTTCGGATAAAGGTATCTCATTGGTTGGTTGGTTGGTTGGTAGATAAGTCATTTGTCTTATCTTAAATTGCTTACTCATATTTTGAATTTTGCTTTGTTTTCCAATATAAAGAAATACCTTTGAAAATCGCATTCCTGTAAAGTATTTCATTCCTGTCATTATATACTATGTCATGTCAAAGTTCTGAATGAACACTTTGAAGCACCGGGAACATTCATATTGAACTCATGAACAGTATATTGTATTTCATTAGTCAAAAGTGTCTCCATTTTACGATCATGTTATTCCATAGCCTCATGTTCATTATATCTCTTAAGGGTGTTTATCACGCTTATACTAGGCAATTGAATCAGTAAACCTAATTGAATGCATAAAGTTACTATTGATAAGAGAAATTGTGTGTTAATTGATCAATTTATTATTTTATATCAATCTTGCACTGCCAAGACATCAAATGTCATGTTGGGAACAAATCTGTAGTTTGTAGGTAATTAGAGATGGCATCGATATCCTTTATTCGTGTACTCGTGTGTTTTCTTTCGCTGCAACTATTATAGCAGGGGAAAAGTCCGCAACACCAGTGTGGTAATGATTTGCGGTGATTTGCAGTGATTTGCGGTGATTTGCGGTGCTTCCTATTAACTCTTGTCACAAAGTTACTACTCCGTCAAACATGTTTTGTGATAGAAGTAGGTGTGTTCGTTTTGCAAAATGTGGTACTTCATATCAAATCCATTTCATAATGAATAGATTCACGGGTATTTTATGAATATCAAATGATTGCGTGGATTATGATGATCAAAATCACCTTGAAACAAGGAGAATGGTGTCACATGATGTTTATCGATCGTTATTTGCGGATCCTTATAACTACAAAATACAAACACACTAAGTTGTTTTCAGGCGACAAAAGAACACAGGGACAGGATATTGCGTCTCAAATTATGAACAATTTACAAATCCCATTTCCTCTGTTGGCGTGACAAGTTCAGATACACAGCATGAAGTTGTAAGACTTCAGACTAAATTGCTTGGTAATATGTTATCCTACACTGTTATGCTAACGAATATGATGAAACTAATTGTTAAATTGTATCTAGTAATGGATTGGTTACATATTAATGTTGCACAGAATTTAGCTAGCACACATTGAACATTATTTGTTTTCAAGTTGATCCACAGTCGATGCCGATCTCATTGACGTTAAAATGATAAGTGTGTTGCATTGCATGTTTGTATTAAAAATAAATATTGGGATGCTTGAAAGGGGATCTGTGAAGCAATGTATTTCGGTCAGTTTGTGTTTCCTTAATATTTTCTTTAAAATTCCTAATACAGTGTTCCACAATGATAACACCACCTATTCAGTATTGACTGTTTACTGTTGCCTCATTGTAACACGTCTGTTATCTGTTTATTGATCCCAGTGCCATAAGCTAACTAATGTGTTTACATAATGTCTCAGTGGACATAATTTAGCATCAATGAATTATTGATAATGTTGTAATATTCATATTGCTTCATTCCCTCTTGAGTGATTGAATCAATAAATAATATTGTATTGTATAGTATTTGTTGATCAATCTGTTTGTAGTAGGATTAGAGTTCATTGAAGTTCAAATTTCTGATAGAATAGCTGGTAATTTGTTAAACCAATGATGAGCTCATTTCATTTATATATATATAGACAACATTAAAAAAATAGTTTGACAAGTATACAGTCACAAATATTCAAAAGTAAAAAAAACACAGAGCCAACATGTTTACCAATGAAACATGTTGTAGTAAAAATGGCTCTGTGTTTTTTTACTTTTGAATATATACATATAGCGTTCAGTGTGGCAATCCTCAGACAAAACACGAAACCACAAGTGTTCAGTGTGGCAATCATCAGGCAAAACACGAAACCACCAGTGTTCAGTGTGGCAATCATCAGACAAAACACAAAACCACAAGTGTTGAGTGTGGCAATCATCAGACAAAACACAAAACCACAAGTGTTGAGTGTGGCAATCATCAGACAAAACACTAAACTACATGTGTTCAGTGTGGCAATCATCAGACAAGCTGAATTGGAGTTGCTTGGGACTACTTTTTTCTCACTCGGTTTGTGTGCTTCCTGTGGCGACAGGTTGGTAAGAGTCAACTCCTTTTGTTGATTTTGTCTTCTTTGTTGCTGAGAATTTCCAGCTTCTCCTCAATGCAGAGATTACACAATCCTGAGTCTCGTTTGTTTGTGTCTGACTGTTTCACAGTGCCCTATAGTATATTCATAGTTTTGGTGTTTCCGTTTTAGTTGCCAAACGTGTTTGATTAATTCAGTTTAATTTTCATAACGTTCATTTCTGAATGATTTTGATCGCTAACGAGGGAATAATTAACTTAACTAACCTAGCTTTACTTACTGTATGGTATGTGACATATAAACTGGGCATAGCTCGGCTGACTTCATTTCATCAATACTGTGCGGTTCACGTATGGGTAACCACCGTATGGCTGGATAACATGAGCGTTGAAAGCGTTGCTGCCTGGAGACATGGTGTGTACAACTTGGGTAAGGACCAAAAGTGTGTTCCACATGATATATTGCTTGTGTGAGATCCTAGGAGATATCGTTTTGGCAGTAGATTTTGAACAATGCCCTGTCACTGTCAACTACATGACATCACAATGCTTTTACATCATCCAGCAATGACGTGACAATGCTTTGACATCACCGCATTGGAAGTCAAATGGCAGAACTGTGCTCAGAGATGTACACTACATTCAATTATAGGTAATATAAGGTATAAAAAGAATCTCCCCTTCGTGTCTTCTGATATCAAGACTAGGATATGTGTAACTTTTATCAACTCGTGTTGATATCTTTAATATCTTAATATTTAATATATAAACATATATCTATTTATTCAAAGTGTGCACAAATGGATACTTGGTATTGAAGTGACGGTAGCTAGTGTTCATAGTTAAATGAATAAGAAACAATGTTTGTAGAGTTCAGTACGGTAAAGATAGTCATTAAGACATATTGCTATTGCTATTTTTATTAATTATTATGATTATTATTATTTGTACATGTAAGTGAAATGCTGACGAAAAGTTTGGACCGATTTGCCACTATTTCGTGAGTTATCTCCCTTAAAGTCAAAACTTCAAACTATAATATCTCTAAAACCAATCAAGAAAATCTCCCAAAAGATTCACCAACATACCCAATCGATATATGCATACAACTAGGTCTTTTGCTCGTGTAAAGATTAAATGAATGGTAACCAAAATAAAGTAACGAGCCAAAATTTTGAATTTCATCCTAGAACTGAATGTATATGCCCTTCATAATGGTCCTTTTTTAAATTCGTGTTTTTTGGTCCTTAGTATTGAAATGTCAATCCTATTTCATCGTGTTCTCCTAGCTTCAAAAGTGCCTCTCAAAGAAAAGTATGGTCGTCCGTAAGTTCTATTAGAGTGTGTGAGAGCTGAAGTTAGTGACATTTTATAAGATTCTGAATCGTCACATACTGAAGTGCCTGGATGAAGCCAGGAAGAAGGGAATTACTCCTGGAAACCAACTCAAACAAATTGGAGCTTGTTATCTCTAGAAATTCCACTAACAAGGAGCCATACCCTAAGGCAGAAACAACCCTTTGAAACCAGTGACATTCAAACTGTTATCTGACTTGATCGAGACTTTCAATAAAGGTGACTTAAATTGGTCTTCTTTATGCTGAAGAAACTTCTGAAAGGTTCAATTTCTATATCTTGAGCGGCAATTGAAATAAGAGATATGTCTACAGATATCCGACTCTAACATGATTAGGTTTAATTAGTGCGATTTGTAATAATATTACTTATTACAATACCGTGTTTTGTTTCAAATGATTTTCGGAAGATTTTACATTGGTGTCACAGAGAATGAATTGTATCTCTAAAAGCATAGATACACTGATACAGAGCACAGGTCAACACGTGAACATTGATAAGTAGCCCAGAGGCCATATAAAATAACTAGTAAACTATACTCTAGTGTTGGATAGTGATACAAAATAGAACCTTTAAATTGTTACTGCGTGTAACCACATCAAGTTTAAAACTTTCTATTTCAACAGCATGTGGAAGTGGTAATATATACAGAAAAAGGGAATTGGTTGGTTTCAAGTGAGATTAATATCTTCAAGAACATACAGCTCTTTGCCAGTCTTTTGATTCCAAACTGATGATGCTACACCTTGCTACTTCATCTAATCCTTATATTATATATATATTATATTATAAACATATATATACATATAAACATATACAGATATTTATATATATTGTAAATGGACAAAGGCAATATATCAGTATTAAGGATTGCACAAAAGCCAAGATAAAATACAGAACAAGTCGTCTGACATTCTGGAGAACTCCCTAGTGTCATTTTACAAAATGTAATGGATCCTCTCCTAAATGGTGCCCATCAGTTGAACCAAACTCAAACCAAAGGCACTTCGATTCAACACTGATAAAAGCATAATGTTTCTTTGTTTGCTCATAATGCAATAATTAAATGTTATTGGTAACAAAATTGTAAATACCAATACCAATGGGGGACGTAGGAATTATTAATGTATCAATCTGTCAATGAATTTATTACAGATGCACATGTACATTTGAGAGGAAGAGCCTTATTCAATAAAGTTTAAACAAACCCATTCTTCATCACATGTATTAAACACACGATAACAAGATCACTGTTCAGCACAATTTAAAATGCACTGGTATTCATATCAAAGGTACAGAGGCTAAACGGATTTGTTTAAGTTGACACTGACCTTTCCACACAAAGTGATTTTTTTCAATTGTTCTTGATCAAAGGCAATCAAAGTAGTAGGCAGTGTGTTTTCAACGAGGCCAAGGTTATTTAGTCACCTTCTCAATACAAGTACAATGTTCGGAAGGATTCCTGCTCATAATAATTACTTACAATGATTAGATCGACCAGGCAGACGTTCCCGAGTCCAGACATTATTTGACACTGACCTTTCCACACAAAGTGATCTGTTGCAGTTATTCCTGATCAAAGATATTCGAAGTAGACAATGTGTTTTAACGAAGCCAAGGTTATTTAGTCACCTACTCAGCACAAGAACAATATTGTAAAAGGACATTCCTCTTCTTAATGTTTACTTATGATGATTAAGTGAGATTATTAGTTTTTGTTATTTCTAGATGAACAGATCACATGGTAAGTAAGCACCAGCATATGATACCTACACTGTAGGAGTTGTTATACAGAACACTTGCCCTTCTTATGTTGTTAACTTTTCAAAGCCCTTCAAAGTCTTTACTTTACTTTAAATCTTTTTGCATTTCTTTTATCTGTGGCCTTTACGTAATTGACTTATTCTGCTAACTCTTCAAGTGAAGGAAACCGCAGAGAAAGCGTAACTGATTTGTTGTTTCTGTTAATCTGACCTGTTTCGTCCATTATCAAACTGGTTATCAATCTATCCAGCTGTTCAGTTGGACATTTTCACATGGTTAGAGACACTGTCACTGACGTTTCCACATCAATTGATTATTCAATTTCACTTGGCGTTATGACGATATGTGCCATTGCATACTATCACTGACAATCGAAGAAAACAGTGCAGCATTACAGAGATCAGGGCTTATAATCATCCAGTTATGTTTATCATACAAGTTCATTAGAGGTATTATGTCACTCATAATTATACTTACCAAATGTCTTATGTGTTCGTAGATGAGAAAATAGCCACAATGTATATCATGGAAGTTTACTAGGATTACTAAAGTTATCTACCGCTTATATATCCATTGAATATTTGTTTTGAATGCGTACATAATAGAAACGAGTGCTCTTTCTCGGGTAATACAATAATTTTCACATTTTTCATGAAAGTCATATAACACACTTCCTCGTGTAATAATCTATATGTACGTTTACTGGTGTATTTCACCTCCAAATTGAACAACATTGAATTCTACTTGGCTAATGAGTGTTTTCACAATCTCGATCAATCCAAAATAAGGAGTGATGATGCTATTCACGTTCCAAATACATTTCAAGTGAACATGTAAGATGGCATAGTATCTTAGACTAAAACAATATATGAAAAATATATTTGATTACTCCAAAAATGACAATTGATGTTCAGAAACAAATTTAAGCATCAAAATATGCTATGTCATATCTTGATTTTGAAGTTGATCGTGAAAATGTTCATATTAGCTCATGAAAGAAAACTTAACTGTGATAACCGAATACGTAGTATAAGTAAATATGTATATATCAACAAATGACAAACAAAATATTAATTGCATGTAGTGATGCTAATGGTAACTTAATTCAGTTTAAAATATTAGTACATGTCTAATGAGATTGGTAATCAGGGTTTATTCAAACATTTTGGAGAAACGTAATACAATTGTACAATTTACAACATATTCGCAGTATTAACACCCGGGTTAAAGGAATGATAGCCTTTGGTTATGTTACTTGCGCGTTTAGCATGACACCTGGTGTCATCCCTATTTAACTTGTGTACACTATACCAGCTCTCTCTGATTCTGCTGACGTCTCACTCAATGGTCTACCACTTTACTTCAAATGTAATTTACATGGAAAACGTCTCAATGAGATCCAACCATTCATTACTTGCCTGCACAAAATGTTCTTTAATTCATAATATCAAACAAGTAAATCAGACTTGTTAACATAGAGTCCGTCTTTGTATGGCTAACTGGAATCCAATCTTGAGTCTACATAGTCATTTACAAGAGGTTTTCAAGAATATGTATTGTCAATTTACACAGGGGACGCTTCAATGTTGGTCAGCAAGGAGTTGGTGACAAATGCAGAATGTAGTTCCCGCTCTCAAGAAGGAAAATTTCCGCTTGTGTCTAGACATATTTGTCTATTACATTTCTGATGACAAAGCAACCGAATTGAATGTACATGCATTCGTTGTAGATAAATGTAAAATAACTGCGAAATATTTACTAGAATCATTAATGATATGTGATCATGTTACCATAGACAAGTGCAGGTAATTGTGGTTATTGTCAGTTGAGTTTAAATCATGTTTTAATTAAAATAAACACCAATAAAGTAAATGAAAAAAAATCACAATTCTCATTCCTGATTGACTTCCATCCCTGACACGTTTAATCGCCACAGAGTCTATACAAATATACAACAACCACAACAATACACATGCAATACACATGCAATACACAATACACATGCTGTGTCAGTTTGCCACAATAAATTTTGTTACAAACATTGTTTTGTACAAAAACAGAGAAGAACGTGATTTGCATACAGAGTTATAAAACACCCACATTGTAAGGAGATCAAATTTATTATTCATGAACAGTCTATCGAAAGGCCCTTAAGACATTAGGAAATGACATTAGTTTGAGATTCAAGTTGATATGGAATGTTGGACGTTTTATCTCAACTAATTTAGCACATGTTAGACTCGAATACATTAATAACATGCTGAATAACATGATGAATTGGGTTCAAACGAGTATTTGTTGATGAATGTGAAAGCTGACAATCATTTATAATTGTTCTTCTTCATTACATTAACTTCTAAAATGCCTTTCACAGAAGTACAGGTTATATAGATTTGAGAAGGAGATAAGTCTAAACCAAATACAAGCCAATATTGATTATTTACTTAAATCGAGAATGAAACAAATATTTCACAGTACCTGACCAACTAAAGATTCAGTATTTGTGAGTAGCAAATATGATGACTTCATCCAAAAGGTTCCTGCCATACATGCACAATTACGTATGTTCTTGTCCATTTTTAACCGTAGCATGTAATTTAATTAAAAAAACAGAAACCTTACAAGGATTTCATTTAAGTATTTTACCCTAATGTCTGGTTTTAAATGGGACATTTTACAATTACATTACCGATAAATGAGCGAATACCATGCTTGATGACCGACAGACACACAGGGTGTGTCACAGTCTGTAGCCATGACAACTCTCCTGAAGACAGAGTCTTATTATCTCACGCAAACCACAAAACTCGTGTTAAGCACGACACATAACATTTTACCTATGTTCTTCAATTGTCAAATGAAAGATAGATATGCTTATTGTTTAGGAAATATGAGTAGTTCAAGAGAGCTCATTTGAATATGATATACACGTTCTCTTTCCCTAAGAATATAAACCACGTGAGGTTAATATTTCAGTATAGAGTTACGTTACGTATATACATAAACATTTATCATATCTCCTTTGTCCATTTCATCTTACGAAGTTCTGATATTTTTATGTGACCTATTTTAACTTGATTGTTTTGTTGCTTTAACAGCGATGACAGCTTGATGCCTTTCTGACGTTTTGCACTCTTCGTTTTGTTATGTTTTTGAAAAATTACTTTACAGGAGAAATTAAGGAAATGGATTGCAGTTTTTTAATCGTCAAAAGAATCACCAAAACTAACTAACATTTGTAACTTGCACCACATCTGCTGTACTGTTAGGGGGAATTATTGGTAGTTTTGGACATAATTAGTCAATATTTTGACTTGCTAACAATTTTATAAATGATTACGACATGGCAATGTATAGCATAGAATGTTTGCAACAGACATTGTGCAGTCAATGCTAGAGACTAAGGAACAGCGAACACGAATGGATTCTGTTCTGTTATTTTATTCGCCTGCTCAGAGATGATGTCATCGCAAAAACATAATGTCATAAATCACATACATGTAGGTCTGATATATACCACAAATGAAAACAGTTTCAATATACGTCGATCCAGACCATAACAAAAATGAGGGCTATACATTTCTTCTGAGAAGTAAAATCATATAAATATCTTGAAAAGTAAATTTCAATATGAAGGTGATCTTGCAAAAAGTAAGAAAGATCATAGATATACTTGACGTGAAAATTGAGACATTATCCCCATTGGAGCATGAAAGATGTAAATTTCACATGATACTCAGGGATGCCCATTAAGCAAGACACACCGATCTAAGCTTTTGTGAAATATATTGATTCTGGAGATATTGTGTCATTGACTTTCACACACTGCACGCAATGGTCAGCTTTAAGAGATAGCCACATGCACAACCCAAAGCAGTCCCCATGGTAATACTCTAAACACCACTAATGTATACAATGTACATGTGTTAGCCATACACGTTACATGCTGCAGTGTTCTTGAAACAGTCATAACTGGTAGGTTATCATTGACTTGTTTAGGATTACATGTGGTAGTGGCAATAAACAGAGATTGCTAGGGCACAGTAACACAGTTCCTATAACATGCTGTCATGCGATGTTTCTTTAGAGGAGCATGTCGTGATCCATTCGACCCATGCGTAACCCAAATTAGTTACAGAGTGATCAAAGGAAAGATGACACCAAACACTTCGCATGGTTATATTCTTAACACCACTTTTATATGCAATGTACATTTGTTACCCATAAATGTCAAATGCTGTTGTGTGGTTCTAAGGGTAATAGCTGATGGGTTATCGTGGACTTGCTTGGGACTATATGTGGAAATGATAATAAAATTGGCATGCTGGGGCACAGTCACACAGTTCTCGTAGTATGCTGTCATGCGATGTTGCTTTGGATGAAGATGTCTGCAGTAATCCACCTGACCCATGTAAGCAGTGACGATTGGAAATCAGTGTCAACATTGTTCGCTAGTACCAGCCGACGGTTGTAGGATTCATGGTAATGCATGTAGCTGTATAATTAAATTCTTTTCAAAGGTGACGTTAAATCCTTATTCATTCCTGATCATCTCCGTCAAGGGTATTACCACAGTCTTGACGGTGATCTTTTATACTTAAGCATAATTTTCAGAAGATGCGTTTATTTGATTTCGCTCCTATAGATTTCAGTTATCTTTGGGTATATTACTATTTTACTGATTCTAAGTGATCGACTAAATCAACTGTACATAAAACTACCCAAATAAATACTCAATAATACCAATATTATAATATATTTTGAAGCACAAAAACTGATTTGTATGAATAGAAACTGGTTTCACTATCAAGTATTTTCACAAGTTGACCCCGATTGCTTTGTTTTCTTCCTTGTTAAAAACATCCATTTGAATCTGTATTGTGTGGGTGTGATAAGCAATAGCATTATATCATTAATCATGGCAATCAATAAAAATATGTTTTAAATTTAACATAATAATAAACTAGTCGTGCTTTTTTCATGTGAAAGACATACCATTATATAAACGAATAATTATTAAATATGTTTATTTTGCAATCAATCGACTGTTGTTTAAAATGAGATATAACTATTGACCAATCAGCACCTTGTTCTACCAACAGGTGTGTAGTCAACAGGTGACAAGTCAAAGGTGATGATCGTGGTAAGATCGATTAGATAGAGGTCGCAGTCATTACAGGTGTAGGCATGGTTATCAAGTCACCTGGATTGTTGAATACATTTGTATGCATTTACCTTTGACGGGTTTGCAGACACAGTTCTTGGAAATGATACAATGGATTACAGCAAAACTACAGAAGGTACCAATTTACCTTAAATGTGAATATATAGAATATAGACTTTGATTGGTTGGTTAGATGAGATAGCAAGTCAAAGGCCCTTATCTGAAATCACTAATCAAAGTTACGTCATAGAAATTCCAAGCCAGAAAAACATAATTTCAAGAAGTAAAACTTTCTTGTTCATTTATTTGCATTTGTAACGAAATATATACTAATGCAATGACAGTGCTTGGTGATAATGCGATCTCATAACATGTGACTACATCATATGCAGTGTCATGTCAAAGTGCTGAATGTACATCTTGAAGCACAGACATAATTTGTATTTTGTACTGAATACATGAACAGTATAATGTATTACAATACCTATCAATCTCTCCAGTTTATGATCATGTTATTCACACCGTCTCATTTTCATTCTGCCAGTCTCTTCGCATATATTTTCCTCTCTTACGGTTTGCCTATCACGCATTCACCAGGCAATGAAATCGGTAAACCTCAATGAATGCATAAATCTACTGATAAGAGAAATGATTTGACTATTTATCAAACTGTTCAACCGTGCGCAGACATCACATATCAGGTAAAAAGCAAATGTGTTTTTCATCACAGATGACATCGATGTATTTTATTTCAATTGAGTTTTACAATAACAGTTTAATATCAATATCAATATAACTTAAAAACGATTCCAGAGGCCTCGTTGGGTGAGATGATTTCGAACTTTCAAGTGTAATCGCAGGGCTGCTGGTATTATTGCAGGGAGAAAGCCCGCAACACCAGTGTGGTTATGATTTGAGATGAAACCTGCGAGCATCTGCTGCTTCCTATTAACTCAAGTCATAAAGTTACTATTTCGTCAAACTTGTTTTGTGATATAGCTACCTGTGTTTGTTTTGCAAATTGTGCAACTTCGTGTCCCCTTCATAATAAGGCAAGAGATAAACCATTTTACAATTATCAGGGTATCAATAGTCTGATAAGGACGACTGGCGTTCCTAAAGGCTCTATTGCTAAATTAGGTCAGTCTTTCTGATATAGCTTATCTCCAGCACTGTATCGTAAGTGTCAGTAGGTCTCCTAGAAAGCTCACCTACGAAGGAAGTGATGGTTTGACAAGGACCTGAAGAATGAAGTCAGATATGGCCTGGGATTGGATGATTCATCCTATCCCTGACTATGAGACGTCAAGCTTTCAAATCCAGGTGTGAGAATCTGCATGTTACAGAATCAAAGATTGCAGAAATGTTTTCAAAATTCCATCTATAATGTTTTAATTATTTAAGCTGCCCTCGTTAGTGTATGTTATAATTGACCTCTTCATATGCAACAGTGAGTAGCTAGATAGATACAAACGAATCATTACCATTACTGTTTTCTTCATGTTTTTACATACCAAACACAGGACAAAAAGTGGTGGAATCCGCTTCCCGGATCCTTCCGGATTCATCAGGATCCGCCAATATTTGACTGAATCCGGAAGGATCCGGCAATTGGATTCGACCACTTTTTATCCTGTGAAAAGCCTACATTTCCACAATTCATGTACGTAACATTGTGATGACGGTAAGACCATTGTAATCTCCCTGCTGCTCACAATTGAGACGTCATTTCTGCAGCGGTATTACACTAGTTGTGTATTGTCATACAAATATGCTGTATCTTCTCAATCATGAATTTTATTCACGCGTCTTTCATGAATATCAAATGATTATTATGGTTATGATGAATTGTCAAAATTGCCTTGAACCGAAGATAATGGCATTATATTATGTCCACTGATCATCATCGAAGAATCCTTAAAACTAAAATACAAATATACTAGATTGTTTTCAGGTGACAAAATAACACACGGACAGGATTTTGCGTCTCAAATTATGAACAATTTACAAATCCCATTTCCTCTGTTAGCGTGACATGTTCAGATACACAGCATGAAGTTGTTAGAATTAAGACGTGATATGTTTTGTTACACTATTGTAACCGTTCTTGTGATGGGAGAAAGAAATAACCAACACTGGTCACGGGTTTTGAGGGTTTATTCTCAGTGCGATGGAAGCACGTAGAACCGATATATACACCCTGCAAAACACAATGTAATACAATATAAAATACATCAACATCAAACATAAATATTCATGAAATATATAACACATTCCTTGCATCATTACTGCATAAAATATAATATTATGGTAAATACATAGAGACAAAGATACATTATCAATACTCATTGTTTCAAAAGTGAACTACCAATACATGATAGAGCAATACATCAATGACTATCACACATAGCATACACTCACAAAGGGAGATAATTAAAAGATTTACCCATTCACTATATTCAAATGACACATAGTGAAGCAATACAAAAGATACATTCTTACACTTAGTTACCACAATCTGGCAATTAACGTTATGATTACAAACATCACATTATGCATTCAATGCATAATAGCAGAAATATATATAGCATACATGAAACATTAAAATATACAAATAGGCATACCCTGAATATGGTTCCGGGGTGATCAGTCTTTAACCACGAGGATAACTTCTTGCCATCATCATGTCCTGAATACAATATATACAATAAGTAAATGGTTCCTTATTGCAGACATGATGAACTATTACACAATCATATATTAGAATATTAACTATCATGAATGATTAATTAACACAGCATTTACTCTAATATTCCTTCACTCACTCAATTACGCATTCACTGCAGAAACATTCATACAAAGAAGAGAAAGAAATAAAAGCTTACTTTAGAATAAAATAGTAAATTATCTACCTTATCAGATTATACAAAATGGCGACAATCACCATTAAACTTACAAATTAAGTTATACAAAGTTTATGAAATATATAATTTATATAATTAGATATGAATACTTTATCTACAAACTCTTTACTCTACAAACTACATTTATAATAATGATTATACTAATTACTAACCTTTGATTATATACAAATTGTCCCTTTTTCGTCTGTCTTACTGTCATCAGTGCAGTGATCGATGTGCAATATGGAAGTCAGTGAACTGATTCAAAATCAGCCAATAGGAGAACAGCTTGGGGTTAATTTGACAGAAATAGACATGATAAAATGGATTAACCCAACCTCCCTATTATTCCCAATAGACTAACCCAATGCACATGAAATCTTAAGCTAAAGCTACTACTTGCACTACAACTGAAAACTATTAACCCACAACTAAAAGCATATCAAAATAAAAACAGAAAGACATGACATGAACAACAAGTTTATTATTAAAATGTATTTACAAACGGCTGCCACACTATTATGTTGCCGAATAAGTTGAAAGTATTTATGAATACTTAGTTCTAGATCGGTTGCGTCAGGTTACACATGAGGTTTCTAGTGTAAAATCTGCAATATTTTTCATCAAGTTGATCTAACATCTACCACTCATTGATGTGAAAGAAATATATATATTCAGACAGATTCTCAAATATAATAATTGACATGACCGTTCACATATCGTGAAATGTTGAGTTTGTAGTTGAAATGAATTGTTGAATCCTTGAATGGAGATCTGTGAAGCAATTTAGTTCAGTGTTTCTTGAATATGTTCTATAAAATGTCTACTACAGGGTTCCACAGTGATCACACCAAATATACAGTATTGACTGTTTACTGTTGTCTCATTGTAACGCGTCTGTTATCCGCTTATTGATCCCGATGCCAGAAGCTAACTTATGTGTTTACATAATGTCTCAGTGGACGTAATTTAGCATCGATGAATTATTGATAATGTTATAATATTCATATTGTTTCATTCCCTGTTGAGTGATCGAATCAATAAATGATAAATATTCTACACTGTTTGTTTAAGAGAAATTATCTTAGCAGGATTGCATTGCGCCTAATTTTAAATGTTTAAGAACATAGCTGATAAATTGATAAAACTGATGAGCTCTTTTCTAATATTAATCGCATGAACATTTGAAATCAAGGTCCTTAAGAAATATTTGCCCTAAGCAGTGTATCTTATTTGAAGTGGTAAATAAAATACACTGCCAGGTTGTATAAAGCTAATGGAAATGCATGTTTTTAAATAGACTCATAACAATAATTCAACAATAGGATGTACTCACACCCAGATCACATGACAACAATATTGTCAATGACATTTTTGGCCATTATCAGATATAATTGCTTAGGGCAAATATTTCCTAAGAACTATGAAACAAACATCCGTTTACAGTTTCGGCAGAAGATAGAAACATTTACTTTTAAAAGTAAGACCCGATCAGAGATTTAGAATGATCGTTGTTAGACCAAGGAACCAATGTCTGAAAACAAAGTTATTTTAATTTATTTTATTTTATAGTTTTACTATTAAGATGGCGGTATTCTAACTTGAAACGATTCGTTCTTACAGCCAAACACTGTACAGCACGATCCCACAGTCCGCATAGTGTAGGCTTAATAACTCTAGACTCTTTCCAGTAACTCTGATTCTGACTCCCTGCCTCATTATTGAGCCAGTGATGTGGATATAGTTTTTGTTTGTTCATATCGCAGGAAATGTTTAACAATAAAGTGAATATATAGAAGATTTGACTGTTTATAAATCGAGGAAATCAATACTCCTTGGTCTTCTGTGTAATAAAAATCTCAAGTCGGGAAAATTCTTTATGGTGAAACCCCTCCCTTTAGTTATGTTTATATACAAGACTCAAGATCTCCAGACCCATGTTTTCACCTTATATTCTACATATATATTGAGATTAAGTCCTTATCTTCTTAGGCGGATGATCCCTCTACAGTGGCTAATGCATACACAGCTGGGTGGATATGGTTTCAGTACTAGTGACTGAAGCGTACACAGCTGGGTGGATATGGTTTCAGTACTAGTGACTGAAGCGTACACAGCTGGGTGGATATGGTTTCAGTACTAGTGACTGAAGCGTACACAGCTGGGTGGATATGGTTTCAGTACTAGTGACTGAAGCGTACACAGCTGGGTGGATATGGTTTCAGTACTAGTGACTGAAGCGTACACAGCTGGGTGGATATGGTTTCAGTACTAGTGGCCTTGCCTGTGTATCGATCTGTTTATGTCAATAGATGTGTACAGTGTAATTACTATCAGAAAATGAGATGTTGTCTTTTTCTTCTGACAAACTGATAATACCGATAATACCGATAACTGAGCACAATGATAAGGGATATATGAGTGTCCTATTTTATAAATATAAATGAAATTACATAAAGTGTTGGTTTATACCTATATCATGTCCAGAAACTTATTAACACCAGGATTTAGAGCTACAATGACTTGCTGCGCACACTGTTCATTCCATGCTATATGCCTGTATTATGGGCCTAAGGCCTCCATACTGAATAAAATCTGTCCGTCCGTCTGTCTGTTTATTTTGAAAATATATGTGGAATTCAACGTCTTTCTCCCTAGACTGAATATTCCAAATCTACCCCTGACTTCTGTACGTATCCCTCTTGTGAATATATTGTTAATAATTAATGTATACATGTATCATGATTGTCAGATGGAAAATCTGGTGGAACTACATGATTAATTCATTCATTCGTAGACAGAGGCTACATGTCTCTTAAACATCTTGAGAAGACTGATCTCCCAGCAGAAGTTTCTGGTGGGTGTCAGACAGTGTTTTTATATGGTTAATTGGTCACCTTTTAAATCCATCTGGTAAAACATAATGATTAATGATGGATTAGGTTCAAAGGATAACGATGCTATTTTTATAAAGGAAAAGGCACAACTGCGTGAAAAGTCAACTTTAGACTTAAGCACAAAGAAAAGATGCACTAAGCGCTTTGTATATTTAAACAGATAACGCGGTGTCAGAAATTCACACTTATAAACTATACTTTCAGTTGGTGTTAGGGATAGCAAAGACAGCCTCTAAATTGTTACTGTGTGTAACCAAATCAAGTTTAAAAGTTCTATTTCAACAGCAAGGTCTTTTTTTGCTGGTCTTTTGATGTCAAACTAATGATGGTACGCCTTGCTACTTCATCTTCAGTTCTAATCTAATTTATATTGTGGTTAAGAGAATTGCGACAAACATTCAAATATATCTATTGGATCTTATGGTACAGCATGTCTTGCTATGTCAATAATTAGTTCCGTAAGAGGTTAATGGGTGAAATAAGATACATTTCACAGATTCCAAAGAGGAAGCGTCTAACAATGAATTGGCCCTCAAGGACAGGAACACAGGAACACAGCCTGAAGATAAAGGCAAACAGATGTGATCATGTTAAGTTTTATCATCCCATTTGTAACGAGCCTAAGCCTTGAGCAGAGGCAGTTCAGTGAAATGGAGACATTTGAACAAATATCTGTATTTATCAAGAGGTGTAATGATACCTTATTTACATTAGCTTATAATTCCCGATATGAATTGTTTAATGCTTGTTTCTTCCTCTCGTTCACATAATTGTTGCAAGAATATTCTCAAAGTGGTGATGTTTTCACTCAAGCTAATACTAGATTCCAGGCATGCGATCTCAAGTAGTTACATGACAAATATAGGAACAACCTTTTCTATTGACAATAAGCTCAGTTCAGTTTTTAGACTGACAACCAACTCAAGATTAAAACTCGACTGATATTAAATGCAACATACAAGATCTCAAACCAAGATGCGTTAATCCTGTGAGACGTCTCCAAGTAGAACGTCCTATCTTTGCAAAACAATAGATATATAAACCATATATTGTTGATGACATATGCAATAGTACATGATCTTAGACCTATTTTCGGGCCGAGTCCCTTGTGGGATTCGAACCCACACAATAAGACTCAGGCAACAAACGGCAGCACTGAATGTCTATCAGTACTATCGGAGATTGAGAGCTGAAAATAGAAATAGTTAACATGAGTGTGAATCTGAATCCTCACGTACTGAAGTGTCCAGATGAAAAGTGTCAGGAAGAAAATTATTACTGCGTAGATGCCAACACAAACAAATTGGAGCTTGTTATCTCTAGAAATTCCATTAACAAGGAGCCATACCCTTAGGCAGAGTCAACCCATTGAAATCAGTAACATTCAAACTAAAATCTGACTTGGTCGAGACTTAATATAGGTAACTTTAATTTCGTCTTCTTCAGGCTGATACAGACTGTTCAGCTTATATTAGATGAACAGTAATTGAAACCGATATTTAAGCAGATACCTTACTAATTAATGAAGAGCTTGTTGCAATGCATTTTTTTTCAAATGATACTCAGAAATACATTGCGTTCAGAAGATTTGTCCACAGTGAAGGAATCTATTGTATCAGTTAACTGAGAAACACGTTGATACTTAGCATACTAGGTCAACGCATGTATACTGCATGGTTATTGTAAGTAACACTAGATCGTAGACCATTTATAATAGCTACTAAACTACACTCTAAGCTAGTAAGTGTTGAATACTAATGATAAAGACAGCCTCTACATTGTAACTGTGTATAACTAAATCAGTATTAGAATTTTTTATTTCAAAAGCAACTGTTAATTTATACAGAAAAGGGAATTTGCTGTTTGAATCTACTTTAAAATCTTCTATAACATGCTCTTTGCTAATGTTTGCACATAAGTGATGGAATTCCTAATCCTTATATTACGTCGAAGGGAATTACAACATACTTTCAAATATATATATATTGGGCGTTATGCTACAGCATGTTTTGCTATAGCAACAGTTAGTTCAATGAGTGGTTAAAGACTGAAATAAGATACATGTCAAAGATTCTAAAGAGGAAGTGTCTAACAATGAACTGGCCCTCAAGGACAGGAACACAGGAACACAGCCTGAAGATAAAGGCAAACGAACGTGAGACTGCTATGTTTTATCACCCCACTTGTAACGAGTCTAGGCCTTGAGCAGAGTCAGTTCAGTGAAATGGAGACATCCGAACAAATTCGTCTTTATCAAGAGGTGGAATGATACCATCTTTACATTAGGCGTATAATTCCCGGTACCAATTGTTAAAATGCTTGTTTCTTGCTCTGTGTCACATACTTGTTGCAAGAATATTTCTCATAGCGATGTTGTTTTCAGTAAAGCAAATACCAGATTTCAGACATGCGATCTCAAGTGGTGAGGTGCCTTCTTGGACCTTCTGGCATGGTTGTTTCAAATATAGAGGAAACCACTTGTGTGGACAATATACTCCAGGTCAAGGATAATATTCGACTGATATTAAATGCAACATAAACATTCTCAAACCAAGATCCATTAAGCCACATTAAATGTGGTGAGACGGTTGCAAGTAGAACGTCCTACCTTGGAAATACCATAATTATAACAATGTTATATTTTGGATCACACATGCAATAGTACACATTTTTGTGCCTATGTTCGGTTCGAGTCTATTTATGGATTCGAACACACAACCTCAGAGGCAGGCCCAAATCGACAGCATTGACTGCTCCAATAGCTTACCTATTCAACCACCAAGACCTCGACAAAAACGAGGTCCAAATATAACTTTTTACATTTGTCAACACTCTAGTAATAATAATAATAATAATAATAATAATAATAATAATAATGATTATAATAATAATAATAATGATAATAATGATAATAATAATAATAATGAATATTTCTATAGCGTCTTACCACATAAAATAATTTAAGAGTTAAGAGGAGAAATTCATAACATAAATAGTTGGCTCACTAGATATTACCATTATCGATTCTAATTGATTCCAGATATTCAATATGAATATACATTTCATATACGCATACCTTATAAACACTAGTTTTGTTTGTATAAGTAAGGTTAAACCTCAGCAAAATAGTTCTAGTTATCAAACGTTGCTCTGGTATCCATGCTATTCCACAAACGCGGCTAGAATCAAGCACTTTGGGAATGACTGGTAAATAAAAGTTTTATTTGTCTCTCAGAACTTATTTCAATATTGATTTTCTATTCAGTCAACGAGACGTGACTTAGAGACAATGAGGTATACCAATTACTTTGAAACGATATGGATCTGATTAAAATCAGGAACGTAGCTGTATACACTACTTACGAAGATTTGACAGTGGCCTTTAAGGGGTAATGTCGAGAAACAACGAAGTTTCTCCTGATTCTGCAAATCACCGCTCAGCTAAACAACTCATTTACGTTACCTCATGAATATGCAACGTTCTGATTGCAACGCCAGAGTAGCTATGCATTGCAGTGAAACCTGCGAATGCCAGCTAGTAAACCATGGGTGGTACTGCAATGAAATTAAATGTAGCATTGCAACCAAACCCTATTGCATGTAAACCAGTTCTCTACAGCAGACAAGGTTGCCGAGCTCCTGGCGGGATTCGAACCCTTTTCCTCTTGATCAGAAGCCGAACGCACTAACCACTGCACTATCCCGCTCCAAACTTGTCTTGAACTTTATCATGATGTACAAGTACAATGTACATGCACTATGTAGATACTTCGGTGATTGCATGGTTTGGCATAGCTGGAGATTAAGTTAACTTGTGAAAACCTGAAGATGATAACCATAATCGATGTATAACTCGTTGATAAAACCATATACATGTATGTGTATAGATCAGAGTATGAGATAGCAGTTTTATTTAATGAGATGATTTTTGCATAATATTTTATATTTTCTTTTGTACATTTATGAAGTAATATATATTATTACATCATGTCAATTATTATATAGCATGTCCCAGTCAAACACAAATGTATCACAGTTCTATAATAGCTACCATGAGAGATTGTCTCCTAGCAAACATATCTTAGTGTCCTTCTCTAACATTGCTACTGTATCCACTGTGACATAGCTACTTCGACTGATCATAAACACTCCCTGGCTACTTAAAACAATGAGCCTGTTGTCAGTGTATTGTCAATAGTTTAAAAGAGCGAGCTGCAATTAAGATCTTTACTTAACAAGTGACACGTTAACAGGACTCAAATAGTGATAATTACTGCAGGAATTTGCCGGGACCTAAGAAAAGTGTTTACTTATCAGTATTTTTAGTTAATCGGTTTTTACCTAGGCGGTTTCCACTGTATATTCAATTCCTCATTCTCTTATATTGGGAATTTATTGAGACATCGTTTTACTCATTCAATGCAGTAACTACAGTTTGATTTTATATTTGTTATCAAGATTGCAGTACTCGTTTGAAGGTATGTATCGAATCTACCATATTAACTAATAGGTCGATAGTCCTTGACCTTCTTCCAGGACACAAGTTGACAAGTTCATTAGAAGCCAGGCTGATCAGATTGTCCTGACCTGACAGTCCAGGTGACAGCTTCCACACATTGCGATGAGTGATGTCTGGTTCTGTGGGACTTATCGTTGTATTTTCATTAAATTGACTTATCTGTATAACGTTCATGTGAATGTCTGGATCTACAAAAACGATATCCAATATTTTACCTGTGAAAGTTGTCCGATGAACATAAAGGTAAGTTGTCAGAAAATTAATTTTTGACAAATGTGGTAAAATAGTTTAATTATGACAATTTCATCTAAATGATGTAACAGTTTTATTGTATATCTTCTTTGTTATAGTCCTTGTAGTTTGCAGAATATTTAGCTGTGTGTGTATTTAGTTATGTCTTTAATCATGAAGAGACAACATTTACTGTTAGCAAAAATCGTTGGTTAAAGCAATGTGAACATTCAAACGATATTCTCAAAATGAGTCAAAACAAGTTATCAAATAAAATTATTAAGTCAATAAATGCTTCTCTGAAAGAGGAACGTCAAGTTAACGCGACCTATCTCTGATACATTCCAATATTGTATATCTGCAAGTTTTATGTCACTATATCTTTCGAAAAGGGGATGAAAATTCAACGTTCAGGCTATTTCTTTTAAGCATCAGAAAATATTTTCTGAGATGTGGAAGGCAACACAATTGATGTGTTCGGTACTTTAAACATGCGTTTATATAATTTCGGCAACGAGACAAGAAATTGTACTTTGTGTATGATATTTCAATGGATACGAATCATAGTACTTCCCTTGCATTGCCCATTTAGCGCCAGTCTCCATTCAATGACTAATTTAAACCTTACCGCATTTGACAACGTGTACAGAGACGCACTTGAACTTCCCAGGGCCACTTACAGGCAAGCATAGAAATGATAACAAAATGCAGCGAAGCTAAGTTATCCAGTTGATAAATCATTTACCCACTATGAGTTCAGTTGACCTTCTCGGAGAAGAGAAGCTGACAACTTCATTAGAAGCCTTCCCGATACGAGTATCTTGACATAAGAGAGCAAGTGATGTGTTGGAGCCAGATGTAGGATGTTCAACTGCAAGGTACCGATTGGATATTTAGAGGAAGTTTCAAATGCAGTTATTAATCTTTAACTTGTTGCATTGTTTTTAGGTATTTCCATAGATCATGAGATTTGTAAAAATTGCAACATTTACATCACAAAGTGTTTTTCAAATAAAACATCTTTCTTCTAAGTGGTAAACTTTGAAAAAAAAGATTTTTTACAGGCTTGGATTCTAAATTTTTATTTTCAAATAACACAATACTTTGATTAACACCATAAATGGGTTTTTAATTAATAGCATTGGCAAAAATGACATTGGACTGTTGTGCAAGATTTTACCATATTCTATTGTATGAATTTGGAATGAAAGAGAATGGACATCATTAATTAGAGTAAAGTTCGGTGGATACTATGACAATTTGATAGACTTAGAGAATCAAACAAAAAACTTTAGCATTACAGTGTGTCAATCCAAGGTGAGACTTACTGATCCGATTGTATTGAACAACTCATGTTATTACAACGATACTGGTTATAATGTTTAAACAAACATGATCCATTATATCCTCCCACCTAGTTACAGACTGTCTGATTATCTGATCCTTGTTGACATATATTGATAAAATCAACAATCCAATTTTAAAATATCAAATCATTTTTACTCGAACTGAACAATTTAATATGTATTGTGAATGATACAATATTAGACTTGCAAATACTTCACAATCAACACAGAGTTGCATACAGATAATTGCCTCTGGATCTAATTTGAAGCTTCTAATAATGACTTTAAGCACAAAGCCGATACGGGGTAGCATGTTATGTTTCTGTTTCTCACGACGTGATTATTTGATACTTATTAAATCAATAACATTGATAAATATAATGAGCTGACGCACTTGTTCAAACATAACTCAGTTTTAATCACTTCTGAAGGTTCCATCATGTGGTACAGACGTAGTATACACGCTCTTGTTGCGACAGTCTGGATACTTCAGAGACATGGAATCTTGGCGCAAATGTGTTCTTCAATAAAGAACTTTCAGCATGTTCATGAGGATACAGCCATAACTGGTTCCAAATTTCTCACACTCACAGGTTTTGGACTTGTTGGCTGTTCCAAACAGTGTCTCCTCAGATCAGCGTGTCAATCGTTCAACTACCAGCCCAGTACACAGGAGTGTCAGCTCAACAAGAACAGCAGCTCGACCACTGAATCTGGGAATGTGAAGAATGTTGTGGGAACGACGTCAAGTGACATATCAAACTGGACCTCTAAACGGTTGGCTGGATCTTGTAGCTCAAGGGGTTGTCCGGAAAATGCTGTATGTGTGGAAGAACTTCAAGACACGACTTGTGAGATTGAATGTCCTGATCCGACTCTGCAGAATGGATCCTTCACATCACCAATTTCTCACAATGTTGGAACCATACTTACATTTGAATGTGATGCTACCTTCAAGGCGACAGGAACCGCGCGATGTCAAGATGACGGAACATGGAGTGTCTTCAGCTGTATTCAAGGATGTATCAATCCACCAAATATCATGAATGCTGAACTCGCCACTCCTGGCAGTGAATGGCCTACAGGATCCACTCTGGAATATGAATGCAAGGGTTCCTTAGATACAGTTGGGAGTGTGAGTTGTCTGTCTGATGGGACCTGGACTGAGATGAAATGTGTCGCTCGTACTTGTTCCTCACTGTTGCAGTGCAACATCAGCTCTGGAGATGGAGAATATTGGTTGTATCCTGAAGTGTTGCATGATAAACCTGTGAAGATTTACTGCCATAACATGAACACTGGGAACCCTGTGGAATATCTGACTCTCCCTGAAGACAACTATAACGACTACTCTTATGCATGTGATACATATGGATGGTTTACTGACTGTGAACCCACACGGTTCTATAAAGTGAGAATCACTAAAATAGCTCAGTTATCAACAGATGGCAACGGACTGAGAGACCTATCCTTTATTAACACAACAAGTACATGCAGACGTGTATATTTTGCAGTTAGTACCGACTGTCATGATCGGTGTCAGGAACGTAAGACAACAAACTTCGTAATCAACACCAAGGGAACAGGACTTATTGTGGACGCAGATCAACAATGGACACCTGCCGTTCCTGACACTGACCTACTGCAACCGGTGGAGATTGAGAAAACTGATTCGGGAAGGCACATTGTGATCAAATGTCATCAACCTTGTTCCAACTGTTATCCTGCTAATTTAACCCTTACTTTTGTGCTGGATGAAGACCAGTCTATTGATATAACAAGCGCCGTTTTACCATCGTGCTTTTAAAAACAATTCAATAACATCAAGACTGGTTAAAATTTTAAAGTTCGACTACGTTAATGGAATTATTAATTTTGAATACAAATGTCAGTGTATTAAATTAGCCTGGAAAGTAACAAGCCCAAAAGTGGGTTTTTTTGTAAATCCAAAATCAAAGTTTTCCTGACCGGGCTGGCGGGCTGGTCTTATTTCATAAAGTGTAAATGTCCTTTCAAAATGTTACAGTTTCTGTTCAGCTGTAATCTTGAATTCTGAGCTCAATTAACCCAAGCATCTATGAACTATATATGCTAGGGGTGCGTGATTTTGACAGTTGTGAGAGAATTATTGCTATCGGCAGTTGTTACAGTATTCGAAAGTCAGTGTATTCAAAATTCATTGTATTCAAAATTCATTGTATTCAAAATTCACTGTATTTGGAAAGCCATTGTTTTAGAAGTAATTGAATTCAAAAGTCGTTGCATGATAAACCTGTGAAGATTTACTGCCAGGATATGAAAATTGGAACACCTTTGGAATATGTGATCCTCCCTGAAGAAAATAGTTTTGATTATTCTAATACACCATGTGATTATGTTAAAGTCATACATGGTTATGAATCCACAAGGTTTTACAAACTTAGAATCGAAGAACTGACTCAGTTAAAGACACATTAGGAGGGGTTGTCTGATCTGTCCTTTATTAACACATCAACATCTTGTGAATCTGTAACCTTTGCTGCAGTAATAGACTGTCATGCTTTCAATGAAGCCAAGACGACAAACTTTGTAATCAATACCAAGGGAACAGGACTTAAAGTTTACCCAGATCAGCAAGGGGAGTCTACGTCAACTTACATCGCCTACTTGATCCACTCACAAGTTACGAGAACAGATTACGGAAGTAACATTACAATAAAATGTCATCAACCTTGTGACTGTTGTTACCCTACCCTCTTGGTGTTTATACACTTGCCTTTGTGCTTGATGATGACTGTGTAGTTAATGCATCAATCGCCATCTCACCATCGTGTTGAGTTATAGTATAAAATCAGATTCTAAAAACTATTCCAAGCGCGAGAGATCTAGTATTCGAAAGAGTACGTTCCTACGTGTGTAATGGAATAAATCTCCTCTTCAGTGTAATAACTGAAGGATTGTCCATATTTTATGCAAGCTTCCCCAAGGGGAAAAGCCAGTCGTATTACTTCTTTAAGATGCATTTAGAAGTTGGTGATATGACGAATAAACAATTATATGGAATAACAACTTCTTTATTGCAAAGATATGCGACGTTTCGGTGTAGATACTAACACCGTTATCAAGCAAATGATACTGAACATTGTGGTATGGAATATATATATATTAGACTATAAGACTACTGCTATGCTTCAAAGAATTATTCCCTGATGAAGCTTCGAAACAAGAAGCAGAAATATGCATATCGGAATATAAAGTATTGATTGGTATATAAAGTATTGATTATGAAAGTTGATATACGTCTTCAGTGTATTATTTAAATTTACTTATACACTTCTCCACGTTTGATACCACATACATATTTCAATATATATATATACTAAAAGAAGATATCCCACATATATATATATATATATATATATATATATATATATATATATGTGGGATATCTTCTTTTAGTTCTATGGATCTACAACTCACTGTTATCTTCAAGTTATTGATATGTCAGTATGTGTATGCTTCTTGTAGGAGCACGTTACAAGAACATGTATGGTACTTGTAGATGTATGGTAGATTGTAAATATACCCGCCATCTATACAGTTAAAGACCTATTTTGGGAAAACATACATTTAGTAATTCCAATATATGTAAGAACATAACTCGTCAGTTGATGAATGGAGACACACCTTAATCATTTCTAATTCTGTGAGTATTATCAACATGTTTTGTTCTGCAACAAGTTTGCTTACAATGTACGAAACAACCACAACGCTTTGTCAATACACTCACTTTATATTTAGACTGTGAACTCATTACCAATTAACGCAACTGCTCTGATTACTTGTAATGGAAATAATCTGCGTAAAACGATATGTTTTTCCTTCAACAAGAAAGAATTTTCGCAATTTCCGTATACAATTATGTTTAATCATTACACCCCGTGTCCCTTTGAGAGATGTTCTCCGCAAAGACAAATGGCCATTTTTCTTTAACGAAGGCGCTAAGCAGTATGACATGATGGATGAGGAGTTTTAATTGACTCTGATTCTGTAAGTTCTATGGGTCTACAACTCACTGTTATCTTCAAGTTATTGAAATGTCAGTATGTGTATGCTTCTAGTAGGAGCACGTTACAAGAACATGTCTGGTACTTGCGGCTATCTAAGCATTTAGAGAGATTCAGTTGAAAACGGGGGCGGGATAGCGCAGTGGTTAGCGCATTCGCCTTCGGATCAAGAGGTCCGGGGTTCGAATCCCGCACGGCAACTTTGTCTGCAGTAGAGAACTGTTCTACACGCAGTAAGGTTTGGGTGCAATTCTACACTGAATTTAAGCGTAGTACCGCCTATGGTTCGCTTGTTCCAGCCGATGCTCGCAGATTTCACTGCATAGCCACATGGCGTTGCGGGCTTTCTCCCTGCCATAATACTAGCAGCCGCGATATAAGTGAAATACTCTTGAAAGCGGCGTTAAACCCCAACTCACTCAATCACTCACTCAGTTGAAAACCTAGGACTAACTTGAAATCTTCACAGAACAGCATCATGCACTTCCCTTCTATTTCTTAATGTCACTATCTTGAAACTTGACTCTCGAATATCCAACCATTTAATGTATTCAATTGGTTTTATATATCTGTGCTGGATGAAGACGTTCAGCAAGTCCGTGTTTAAATACATTGTTATACATTGTTGTCAGTGTTGCTTTCCACCATTCATAGAACAGGTTGTTTTCACAGTTATTGTAATTGTTGATTTCAAATGTTTTCTAATTATTTGAAAAGCAGTAATTTGTGGTGTTTGTTGTGTTTGCGTTACTGGATAAATGGTAGTTCAAATAGTTGGTATTTGATGTTTTAGTTAGTACAGAAACGGTTATTGTTTTTTGTATATAAATTATTTATTGTTATAAAATTAATTTTAAAATCGTGAAATAATTAATGCAAATTAATCTATATTAGTTAATTTGAGAGTAAATAAACGTAAGTGCAATTGTGCCCTTTAATAGAGACATGTTTATGGTTTTCTCAGATTATGACGAAATGTGTCATTGTAATTAGTGTTGTTGATATTTTGGTGTTTTAGAGAAAAGCTAATTGTAATTGTTGTTTTGATATTTGATTTGTTTAGATTATTAGGGAAACGGTAATTGTAATTTGTGTTGATATTTGATGTTTTTAGATTAATAGGGACACGGAATTTGTACTTGTTGATATTTTAATGCTGTCGGAATATTAGGGAAACGATGTTTGTAATTGTTGTTGATATTTTAATGCTGTCGGAATATTAGGGAAACGGTGTTTGTAATTGTTGTTGATATTTTAATGCTGTCGGGATATTAGGGAAACGGTGTTTGTAAATGTTGTTGATATTTTAATGCTGTCGGAATATTAGGGAAACGATATTTGTAATTGTTGTTGATATTATAATGCTGTCGGAATATTAGGGAAACGGTGTTTGTAATTGTTGTTGATATTCTGTGAGAACCTTGTGATTTTTTTAATGACACAATGTTTTTTTAACTTTCAAGTTAGTGATTGGTTAAATCTAATAAAACTGCTATTTAATTCAAAGTTTGTGATTGCTCATAACCATATAAAACAGTAACTTTTTTAAAAATTTCCTTATGTATTGATGTTTCAGGAGTTTATTTTTACAGGATATTGAACACTCTATTGATCGTTTCGTAATGACCAATATCAGCTAGAATAAGAAGTCGTCAATATCAGCTAGAATAAGAAGTCGTCAAACTTGTCGACGTATCCTTGTACACTTGATGTATATATTGATGTTCTGTAATGACCAATATCAGCTAGAATAAGAAGTCGTCAAACTTGTCGACGTATCCTTGCACACTTGATGTATATATTGATGTTCTGTAAAACTAGCTTAATTACTTGTGTTTATAGTGACTTTTATTGGGTGTTTTGGTTTTAGTTGAATATAAATGTGAATAAATCTTTGCGTCTAAAATGTATTTGTTTCTGTTAATACGTGTACGTAGTCTACTGTTCTGTTTTAATTAGCTCTTGCTACAATACTAACTCGGACATTTGATCCATTATTCAATTCTTTTATTTTAAAGAACGTTAAACTTTCGATTTCACCAGAAAGCTCACACACGAAATGGTTTGATTCATTGACTCCTACACTCATAAGTTACTAGGTAATGAACACCAAAGTCAGGTGAACCATCCAAAAGGGTAAATATGATCACACTTCTATCAATATAGTTAATAGCATTCAGTACATAAGGTTACGTTTCATGGTATCTAAGACACAATAATAAGGGAAGGTTTGGTATGACGCGTGTTTCAATGTTATGGAACATACGAGTATGTTTACCACTTTGTGATGACTTTCTTTGATAGGAAGTCTAGACAACCATGTGAATAAAGTAAGTGTGTTATCCATATATATATATATAATTATCTTGTCTTTAATATCGATACGTTCCAAGCTGAAAAGAATGAAGAGCTGTCAGTGGTATCAAACTGTAGACACTACATCTGACCAAACCAAGCCGTATGCTATCCAGATTATCACCAATTCTTTCAGGCAGCTGCTTCACAGTTCCGGTTTTGAAAAATGTGTCATTTTTTTCTGAATACAGTTCAGATAGTCTCTGCAATAAATAAATAATAAATTAAGTATTCATTTAAACTGTTG
The DNA here is from genome assembly GCA_936450465.1 of Gibbula magus. Taxonomy (NCBI): domain Eukaryota; kingdom Metazoa; phylum Mollusca; class Gastropoda; order Trochida; family Trochidae; genus Gibbula; species Gibbula magus. The sequence continues at coordinate 3,850,617 of OW388295.1, read as the reverse complement.
CATTAATATATAAATATGGCATTTCCTGAAAAAAATTGTGTTTCCTAAAACGGTTTTAACTGACTCGAGAAAAGATTATTGACCAAAACAAGGTAAATATTACTAAATACTATCACACATATCAACCTTCATTACTAATATGTCAAGTTAAGTAAGTTTAATTTCATCACACCCGTTCAATAACGTCCTTGTCTGCTGTATAATTCGAGGTCAGTGGAGCGTTTACAGGTTTATCTTTATCTCAAATTTGAAATAGGCATACCAGAAATATTGATAATTTTTCCAAGGAAGACAGGAGCGGTTCCAGGCAGTTCGTTTGTGGGAGGGGGTTGGAGGAAGGGGAGGAGGAGGAAGGGGGGGGGGGGGGGGGGGTGTTGGGGAGAGAGGTGGACCCCTTCTTAAAATCTTATTTTTCTAAAGCATGTTGACAACCATTCTTATCGACCAGTAAGGGATATCTAGTTGTTGGTAAACAACGTCTGACTTTCTGATCATTAAGCTTAGTTAATAGCTTCTTGAGAAGGATCAATTATTAAATTACAGCATAAATCAATTTAGTTCATTTATAACATTCGTAAGGTCGTTAGTACATCTACTCGCACAACTAGTCAGTAACTTGTAACTATGTAAAACAATTTTTAATTAGCCTCACATACACCATCAAATGAATTTCATATTTCTGCACTAAATGATATAAATTTCCATCATTAGATAGAAAAACTCCCACGTTAATATAAAATTATGTATCTATATATACATGAAAATAAGCATGTCACATTTCAAATGAAAATGAAATGAAATCATTTTGTTGTTTCCATCTTTGCCGTTATAATAAAAACTATAGACATACATATTTCTTACGAATCATAGATAAATTAATTCATAGATTAAATCTTTAATGCTTTCCCATTCTTAAATGTGTTAATATCACTGAACTAACATCATCATTCATTTATAAGCTGGGTGATACATGCAATAGACCTTACATACATGAATAATGAAATTATATTACAGAATTGCTGCAATAAAGATCCTATCACAAATAATAATTCCATAATCATAATAATCATAATGGTAACCAGTTAGTTGAAAGGCTGGCATGGTGCACCATCAAGAAGAACAACCGTTAAAAACAGCCTCTAGACCTTTGATGCTTATATGTGACCATGGTTAACACTTGAATGTTCTAAATAATATTGGCAAAATATGTTCATTGAGTTTTAGCCTATTTATGATACCAACAGAATCATGCATGAGCACGATGGGAAAGTTTGGGTAATAAAGACATTATTACACTCGAAAGTGTGCAATATGACTTTTGCGAAACTCATGCAATTTTATGTATAACCCTCGCTCTCGCTCGGGCAATACACAAATTCACACTTGTTTCGTAAAAATCATATGACACACTTCTTCGGGTAATAATCGCTATATAGATGTAGATGAGGCCATACAAGATACACAATTTACTTAATTTCGAAAGTAGAAATAATATAATAAATAATGGATACTACATTTTAACATTGATCCTCAGAGGCTGTATGTAAATATCAATAATGCTAACAAATTCTGATATCTGATATTGTGTTAAACACCACATGTGTATTGATAGGGTGACAGTGAAAGTAAACATTGAGTTAGAATAATCAGGTTAATCTTAAATATAAGCAGGTGGCATACTCAGTTAGTCAGTGAAATACTATGGAAAGAGACCCAGTGTGTGAAATACATTTGTATCTTATTATCAAGATCACCTGGTCTCTAAGTTCAAATAAAGTTTTCTGTAGTTAACTATTCCCCACGTCAGATAGTACGTAACTTCACGAGTCATTGATTGCGTTGATTGAAACATATAATTAATTCAAGATACGGACGGGGTGAATAGATATGATTCAATCAATAAAGTAAATGTTGATTAGTGTCTCGTAGCTGACTAGTAAACATTAGGAGGCTTTAACATAACAAACATATAAATACTTATTATAGGCGTTAAAGATGTATTTATGAACAAAATACAATAATCACAGTGTGATTTAGTGTTAAAGTTTGAAAGATCGTCAACATTGGTAAATGGAGTAAATGTAAGGCAAAAGTAGTGTCTACAGGTTCGTGGTCTACAGCTCTGTTTCATATTTGTCAGCTTGTGGTAATAAAGTTCAGTGCTGGATCCAGACTGAGAGTGGTAATTTCCCTCACCCTTTATACAATGTGACACCAACCACCTCTTATAAAATGTGACACCAACCACCCTTTACAGAATGTGACACTCATCACCATTTGAAACTCCTGGATACCTATGAAATGTATCGATGTTCTAATCTCTAACTGACAGTGGTTGTCTTCTTATTGACGCCACTGGTACCTTCTGTTTCAGTCAAGATTGGGTCATGTTAGTTCGACAGATGTTCATTTTTTTAAGCTAGAAGGTTTTTGTGAACTTACCCAAAATGGATGTATTCATTTATAGTATTTAATCAATCGACCAATGTGTATTTTGTCGATTAAGTTCACATAATAATATTTCTTCACACCTTTTTTATGTATGTGTGCGATCATTCATGTTGTCTATTGGCTGTATGATGTTATATGTAGGTGTTATATATGTGATTAGTTTTGAAAGATTTCATGGTCTCTAAAATTTCTCGGATTTATCTTACATAGAACAAGATAAGATGAACTATGTCGAAAAAGTCCCATGTGAATCTGAAAATTTAAGTTTACGTTCAATTGAAGCAGTTGTTTCCTTCTAAATTATACATATTCTAAAAAATTTCAGACTGTAAGAACTGTCAGATAAAACAGAATTTATGAGAATGTTGACAAAAGATTGTTTATGGATCATACAGGAAGTATATGTAGGTTGTCTACAGTTTCAACTCAAAGGTAAAAAGGAAACACGAGTAACTTGTAACTTGTATTGATTTGTAAACTATTTATCTAATTTATAAATTTTACACTAAATGTATACAGACATAACCAGTATACTAAATAATGATTTGAATAGACTATTAATTCCATTAGATCAAGAAGAACGTACAGCAGACTGATAGGTAACACTCCACTTAACATACTAATTGAGTTTCCGTCACAGACTATATCACCATTTATGATGCTCGGCTGAACCATTAGTAATCAGTGAAATTGATTCAGTTACTGACCTGTCTTTCAACTTAATACAAATCCCTGATGCAATTTCCTGAATCCTGAATCCCTGAAAATTGTGGCAATTTTTGTGTGACATATCTTTGCTTCTTACAATGATCTTCAATGGATCCGAGATTTTTCAACTAAAACTTGAAGGTAAAATGAAGGAAATGAGTTATTGGTTCAATGTATCGTTTATTGAAATAATAAATAACGCATACACTATAGTTTCTTAACTCAGGAATTTTTTTTTTATCTCTTTGTAATGTAAATATTGGCAAAATTGGAATTTAGTTTACATCATTAGTTCTCTATATTATAGTATCGAACAAATATCTATACATTTAATTAACTTTGATAGAATGTGTATCGCGTTGTCTCAGGGCCGATACAGTTAACTAATGACTTGAATGTATATGACTGCAAAAGAAACAAAATAGATTGAAGAAACTAGGACATGCTATTTCAGGAATTTTATCAACGTATAAAAGAAATGCCTTACTTATTATGTCATGTACTTTAAACAAATTTATTTAACTTAAACTGTCACATTTCATATCCGAAAAGGATTTCCAGATTTTATGTCTTGAAACAAGATGAGTGATTTTTAGCACTTCGAGGTACCTGTATATAACCTTTAGTTCTGGCGCTCATGTGAAACAATAATAGTTTGTTAAAATGTTACATTTAAAACTGTAATTCTAATTGAGAACCCAAAAAAATTGGCATGTCAGAGATGTCCATAACACTACAATGACATTGGCAAACTCCTACTTTTTAAAATGTCATTTATTGCTAACTCATTCACATTCCAACTTCATTGGGTGTCACAATAGAGAAGTTTTTTTATGCGAAAAACTTGTTTCTGTGGAAAAGACAACTTCCACTGATTTTATCAGATAATGTTTGAAAATTGTTAGCACAACTCGCTATTGGGTGGATTTAATCAATTATACATGACAGCACAACATTGGAATCGATCCATCAGTGAGGGAGTGCTTGTAACTCACTTGACTTGTCACTTGACACTATCCTGCAAATGGATGAGGCTGTGAAATTAAACTGACGTATCATTATTAACATCTTCGTAATTGAACTTGCAGAACAAGAAATTAAATTCAACAATTGTTTTGTTTTTTGGTTGTTTTTTTTAAAAAACAATCTTCAATCCATACAATTTATAAACGTAAATATGATTTCGTTAGACAGAGTTCTGCGTCTTTAAACCATGTTACTTTTCTGTTTAAATTTCGAATGAATTGTTGTTTTACAAGTGTTGTTCGATCAAGGTGCGACCCAAGAGTACCCTGAGTAAGCCGTTGTAAATCGCTTTCATCTTGAAGAACCGCTGTGACAGCTGATTTGCAACTCCACTGGACAGTGATGATAGCTTGAAATAAACATTATTTCTTTCCTAGAAATACTTTGAAGTTCTTGTTTATATTTTACAGACATGAACCGAATTCGATTATGTTGTACCAAGTCAGTAGTATTTCCTTTTGTGATATTTTAGAACTTTCGCTTATCTGCGTGAAAAAATGTTAAACTAAGCCGACAAAAGCTAATCAGTGTAAATTATAAATGTCTAAAACGTCATAGCGAAAAATAAAATCAATGGATTATTTTATTTATTTGGTTCATAATCATAACTCATATAGAAATTATATATATCATTATTGTCGTTATCAAGCTTAATCAACATAAGACAGGGATATGTGAGAATAAAGTTACATGATAGATATAAGCTCAGTGAAATCGAAGGTGCTTTATCCAACATTCAGCCGACCATCGCGATCACATTCAGACAGTGAAATCATTATCAAATGGGAGGATGATTTATATTTTGTCTTCTAAGAAAACAATGATTATATATCAATGATGATTCGAATATATCACTTGCCTGAACCTTCAGAATGGGTGACGTACAGTTAATCCATGCTGATGACGTCAAACTGTTGTGTTAACAGTGATTATTCTTGAGAATCTACTTGTCATTGGCTATCCCAGTCAGGAGGGTTGTGAGGTTGTGGCATTTTAATTTCAATGGCTAACCCAGATTGATGTATTTTTCTTCGTGTTCCTGAATAGGATCTTTCAATATCTCAATTTATGACAAATAAATTTTTTTAATGCATGAACCTGGATTCGACCATCCAACCCTTCCTTTTGTAGTCAACGCTATTAACCATTATGCTGCGAGACGTGGGATAATAGGATTGTTTGGTCGGTGGCATACGTCCCTTTTTGACGTAATGTTAAGAGATTATTCAGCCTCTTGAACGGTATTTGATGTTATCAATCGGATAAAATAGATACAAGTAGTATATTACACAACAACAGGCTAACGTACACAACTTACTGTATAAACTTGATGTATAATCATAACGCTATTACAAGGTGAACTTTAATTACAACACGTGTGATAATGAAACTCATCATTCCTGCAAACTAATGGAGCGAGAGACCAATAGAATGAAGTCAATAGGGGACGTCAAATGTGTACTGTGATGTTTCTCCAGATAATCAGACTGTCAACTCGTGAAGTGTGATTAGATTCACGTCAGTGATTAGCACTTAAGATAACTTGTGTCAACAGGTGGGTATTCCAGGTGTGTTGTTGTCGTCTGTTCTATAGTTACGTAGACAGCGTTTGCCTCAGTGTATTTGTGGATAGCAACCTACGTGACGTAATGTGGCTGATCGTTGGTGCAATATAAGTTGTATGCTTCTCTCGAGGGTAATACGGCCTCATGTACCATCTTTGTACCAGTGTCTCCCGAGCCTTGAGGCGAGGGACAACCCTGATACAAAGATTTACATGAGACCGTATTACCTGAGGAAGAAGTATACAACTTTTTTTCTTTCCGTCATGTTAATAAAATTAGTATTATTATATTTATTGCGTTTTGACTGCCTATGACTGATCAGCTGATATCGCTTGAATGACCTTGACCCTAAACGTAAACAAAATGGCGGCATCCGTCTCGACTGAAATGTTAAAATTCGTATAACATATTACTTGAAACTTTTAAGTGCGTTAAAAACAAATTAATCTTAGCTAATTTGAGTGTGCAAGCAATGCAAAAATATATTTGTTTCTAACACCAAGCAGCAAAAACGGCGAAATAAGTTTGAAATTAATAGACCCGAAATCAGTGGATTGAACTGTTTAAAACTCTGTACATTGCGTGCATCATTATATAACGTCATCTGACCATTATGCGACACCTACTCGTGGTTAAGAGCTGTTACTATGGCAGCAGGGTACATGAAATTTATACACTGTGAGATGCGCTGGGTACATAAGAAAATGTAATGACCGTTAGCCAATCAAAAACGAGTGTTTAATATATATATAAACTCTATAGACTCGTCTGATACTAAGTATAATGAGAACACGAAATAGTGAAGCTAGTACATAGCTGAGATTGTAGTATTATTCACAGAGAAGCATTTTTCAACAATATGATTTTATTATGATAGGGCAAGATCAGAATATTTAAAAAAACATTTGAGGGCCTCCTATACAGTTTGTACACTGCTGTAGTTGCTGTCTCAAAGAATACGCCATGGGGCACCTGTGTGATTGCTTGTTAGTGGAAACGATAACAAGGTTGTTATCCTTAATAATTGCCTCAGGATCACATTGGTGAGTTCTTGTTGACCACTTGTAGGTACTTAGATTCCTAATGAATTTAGGGAATGATGCACAGATGGAGAGTACATTTTAGCATTCTAAAATCAAATGATACGAAATGTTGTGATGTCGGTTTGATCAGGTTTGTGTATATCTTAAACTGCATCTCTTTGTTGAAAAACCGGTGCTAACAATTTAAATTATAGTTCAAATTATTTCAATCAAATGAAATGATCTGAGTTTTATGCATGTCATTTTGGTTGTGAGGAAATCATAGGTTGTATCCAAGTTCATTATAAAGGGTGTAACGTACGTGATTGAAGGGTGACCATAATTCATTTGAATGATACGAAACGACTGGGGTCATGTGTTTGTATTCAGTTGTTGCAACTCTTGAATCAACTATTCTGGAAAGACTTAATTAATATTTTCCGTACTTTTTCTTTTACTTTTACTTTTACAGAATTATATGTAACACAAGATCAGGAGCCATTGATTGAATTGATTGAAATTTATTTCATTAATGCAATTTAAAGGAATGGGTGAATGAAATATTTTTTTTTATAAATCCAAGCAATTTCGAAACCTGGGGAATAATAAAAATCAATAACATAAATACCGAAAATGACAGTTAAATGTTCTTGTGTGTGTTCGCTTGATGGATAAATAGTTACTTAACGTAGGGAAGGAGGATTCCTGACTAAGTCACACATACGACATGATGTTGGTGTCACAAGAGTCACACATAGATAAATGTATCACATAGGCCTCAAATGGATCCCTTAATAATATGGTCATGTTCATCTAGACTAGATACAGCCTCGTCGGCAGAACATCAACAGAACCATCAGTGGTGAGACGTCAGTGGTACATGTACCATCTCACTTGTCTAAGGAACTAGTGGTGAGTTGTCAGTGGTACCATCTTATTTGTCTAAGGAACTAGTGGTGAGTTGTCAGTGGTACCATCTCACTTGTCTAAGGAACTAGTGGTGAGTTGTCAGTGGTACCATCTCACTTTGCTAAGGAACTAGTGGTGAGTTGTCAGTGGTACCATCTCACTTGTCTAAGGAACTAGTGGTGAGTTGTCAGTGGTACCATCTCATTTGTCTAAGGAACTAGTGGTGAGTTGTCAGTGGTACCATCTCACTTCTCAAAGGAACAAGTGGTGAGTTGTCAGTGGTACCATCTCACTTTGCTAAGGAACTAATGGTGAGTTGTCAGTGGTACCATCTCACTTGTCTAAGGAACTAGTGATGAGTTGTCAGTGGTACCATCTCACTTTGCTAAGGAACTAATGGTGAGTTGTCAGTGGTACCATCTCACTTCTATAAGGAACTAGTGGTGAGTTGTCAGTGGTACCATCTCACTTGTCTAAGGAACTAGTGGTGAGTTGTCAGTGGTACCATCTCACTTTGCTAAGGAACTAGTTGTGAGATGTCAGTGGTACCATCTCACTTGTCTAAGGAACTAGTGGTGAGTTTTCAGTGGTACCATCTCACTTGTCTAAGGAACTAGTGGTGAGTTGTCAGTGGTACCATCTCACCTGTCTAAGGAACTAGTGGTGAGTTGTCAGTGATACCATCTTACTTGTCTAAGGAACTAATGGTGAGTTGTCAGTGGTACCATCTCACTTGTCTAAGGAACTAGTGGTGAGTTGTCAGTGGTACCATCTCACTTGTCTAAGGAACTAGTGGTGAGTTTCTGTGGTACCATCTCACTTCTCTAAGGAACGAGTGGTGAGTTGTCAGTGGTACAATCTCACTTGTCTAAGGAACTAGTTGTAAGTTGTCAGTGGTACCATCTCACTTGTCTAAGGATTTGGTTGTAAGTTTTCAGTGGTACCATCTCACTTGTCTAAGGAACGAGTGGTGAGTTGTCAGTGGTACAATCTCACTTGTCTAAGGAACTAGTTGTAAGTTTTCAGTGGTACCATCTCACTTGTCTAAGGAACTAGTTGTAAGTTGTCAGTGGTACCATCTCACTTGTCTAAGGAATTAGTTGCGAGTTGTCAGTGGTACCATCTCACTTGTCTAAGGAACTAGTGGTGAGTTGTCAGTGGTACCATCTCACTTGTCTAAGGAATTAGTTGCGAGTTGTCAGTGGTACCATCTCACTTCTCTAAGGAACGAGTGGTGAGTTGTCAGTTGTACAATCTCACTTGTCTAAGGAATTAGTTGCGAGTTGTCAGTGGTACCATCTCACTTGTCTAAGGAATTAGTTGCGAGTTGTCAGTGGTACCATATCACTTGTCTAAGGAACTAGTAGTGAGTTGTCAGTGGTACCATCTGGTTTAAACATATTTTTATTCAATAAGAATGTGGTTTGGCAAACAAGCAAAACTCTGCTTATGTGAATGCATCACCACTAATAGTGAGATGTCAGTGGTACCATCTCACTTGTCTAAGGAACTAGTGGTGAGTTGTCTGTGGTACCATCTCACTTCTCTAAGGAACTAGTGGTGAGTTGTCAGTGGTAACATCTCACTTCTCTAAGGAACGAGTAGTGAGTTGTCAGTGGTACCATCTCACTTGTCTAAGGAACTAGTTGTGAGTTGTCAGTGATACCATCTCACTTGTCTGAGGAACTATTAGTGAGTTGTCAGTGGTACCATCTCATTTGTCTAAGGAACTAGTGGTGAGTTGTCAGTGGTACCATCTCACTTGTCTAGGGAACTAGTTGTGAGTTGTCCGTGGTACCATCTCATTTGTCTAAGGAACTAGTTGTGAGTTGTCCGTGGTACCACCTCACTTGTCTAAGGAACTAGTGGTGAGTTTCTGTGGTACCATCTCACTTCTCTAAGGAACTAGTGGTGAGTTGTCAGTGGTAACATCTCACTTCTCTAAGGAACGAGTAGTGAGTTGTCAGTGGTACCATCTCACTTGTCTAAGGAACTAGTTGTGAGTTGTCAGTGATACCATCTCACTTGTCTGAGGAACTATTAGTGAGTTGTCAGTGGTACCATCTCATTTGTCTAAGGAACTAGTGGTGAGTTGTCAGTGGTACCATCTCACTTGTCTAGGGAACTAGTTGTGAGTTGTCCGTGGTACCACCTCACTTGTCTAAGGAACTAGTGGTGAGTTGTCAGTGGTACCATCTCACTTGTCTAAGGAAGGAACTCCCATGAGGGTGGACTTGTCTTGTTATGGACATGGAGTTCTTATTAACGCTGCTGCTGTTACAGTTTCCTTTTAGTCTAGACTTTATTGAACACTAGCACTAATTTGAAATAGAAAGAATTGTATGCCACTCACTCAAACCGAGCAACTGTTACTAAGAAGATTAAACCATTCCACAGCGTCCTTGTCAATCACTTTGTCTACTGGACTTACTGTGAGTCTAATCTGCATTCAGAGATAGGACCGAGATGTCTGGTTCAGATATGACGGATATAGCACAAGATTACCTTGTGATTTGGTGATTAAAATGAGAACAAAATAATGTTGAACCAAGATCGATCTGAAGAATGGAGTGAAAGATGTCAAACCCTAATGACAGTCATTCCACATAGCTTCACGTTTAATGAGCACCTCCGTAGTTTTTGCGCTGTGACGTTATGAATTATCTAGCAATGACCGAGGTACATGCTTTGTGTCAGCGGATGCTACAGTGCATTAAATGGATACGCTAACGGTTTGTTCCTGTATTCCTCTCATCAACACACTGTTCCAGTCTTCCTACATAAAGGTTACACAGGTCTCCATCCGTGTCACTATAACTACATCCATACCAACTGCTTTAGTTTACATTACCGCTTTTATTATTCACCCGTTGAGGTTAACGTTAAATAAATCCACAATGGAATTACACAGTGGTAATAACATCTCGGCCTTTCGATTGATGTGACGTCATAATGTTTAAATATGTCAGATTTTGGTCTAAATGTCTGTCTAATGTGTTCGCTACTTGAAGGAATAAACTGTCAATAATCTGGATTATTATAAGCTAACTTCAAAACTTTATTTGTTTATTGTATTTGCAATTAGCGTGATGTAAATACATTACTAGTATGCTTTCATTCCACCAATGAAGTCGACTAACACAGTATAAGTTTCCTGTCGGAAATTAGTTATCTGATAATGTGACAAAGGATTGACGTGTCTGCCAAAAGTTGATTTATATATATACCTATTTGTGGACTTAATAACTTTACCATCCATTTATGGCTAGACAAGACTTCTTCGACCGTGATCTACCTTAACTGAACCAGTGCTGATTTGGCAGTGACATGAGGACAAGATGTGTACGTAACCCTAGGGAGGAAAGACTTGTCTTATGATTGACAGAGATCTGATAAGAAAGATTATCCTTATATACATAAATCAATATAAGACTTGCACCTACATAATCGGGGATTACAAAAGGATTTTGGATTGTGGAGAATATGGGTTATTTCTAATAAGGTATTAGAAATACTGAAACTATCTAGGCGTAAATTGTGTGTTTGTTGATTTTACTAAAGCCTTTGACACCGTATGACGCACAGGGCTGTGGTATAAAATGTTACGATACGGTATTTACTGCAAATTCTTGTTCGAGATATATGTATCAAAACATAAAATCACCGTTTATTGTAAATTATTGATTTTAAACATAGAAAGGAATGTATATATTGAATATCAATAGAGTCGTAATTAACGAATGTATGGTCAAAATACTATATACTTTGGGGTATGGACCGACACTGTAAATTTCATGTACATTAACTGATACGAAAGAAGTCGATTCCTTCTACACAGTACTGTACATGTTGGTAGGCGAGTCAGAGTATATAGGGGTACACACATACGTTACACGTCCAAGGACAGTATGACAACCGTGCCATATGGTGAGGATCAGTTATCGGAAGTGGTTGTTTCGGCGTTCCACGTTTGCGCGGATCTGTATATCATTTGCGCGGAAAAAGATGACGTTTGCGCGGAATGTTTTACTTCATTTGCGCGGATTAGTTTAACCTCTTTCTATCATTACTCTAAGCTGGATTTGGTTACACTATGAGCTAGGGACACTGACAGGTGCTCACTTTATTCAGGTGCTGGATCCAGTCATTTGATGACCGCACACTTGCCATTAGTCCACTCCTCATGGATCCTTCACGAGCTGCGATCCAACATCTGGAGAACAATGGTGTTACACACATCATCCCATCGCCAATAATGTCCCCTGATTTAAACCCCATTGAGCATTGAGATGCCACTACAGCTGACATGAGGTAACTTGTGCTACCCTTGCATGTGAAGTGGCAGCAACTCCCCGTGGTAGAATCCAGGATGTTTGAGGGGTGGATGCCAAGAAGAGTGGATGCAGTCATATAGACACGAGACACGTTATTGACATTCTGTTGTTCCAAAGAAACTGACTAAATCTACTCGGTGTGGTTTTCTATAATGCCTCATTCTCAGAACCTGTCCCTACCACACACACATGGATATTGGATTTTGTTTAAATTGCACCCTTGTTGTCTTGTTTGCCTTTTCGCCTTCGTGCTTATCTTAAATAAATATCATGTATGCAACAAACAAAACCTGTGAACAGTATTTCCTTTTACAGTTGTTTTGTAGATGCTCTGTGTTATAATTCTCAGTTATGTGTCCCATGAAAACAATCGTCGATGTGCTCTACGTGTTTTGCAATGTATATTTCGAAACAAATAATAATTCGAAAGAAAATTTAAAAAGTGGTCCAAAATAGCATGATATATCGACATTAAAAGGACTTCCCCTCAAACATCTCTTATAGACTCTAATAGCTGGAAGGCTGGAAGGCTGCGGTCTCGTATTCTATCAGTGAATGTCTAAATCCGTCTGGTCTTCCCTTAGCTGCAGGGGTAAATCACCAGAAGCACGCTTAACTTCCAATTGTTCACTCGAGATAGTTATCTTAATTACAGAATGCCTTAAGTGTTGCCTAAGGAAACAATTGAAAGCCCTAAGCATCTCTGTATAGAACGGTGATACAGGTTGGTGATGAGAGTAGAATTTGTTTGCTTAAACTATATAGGTTTTGATTATTTGAAATAATGTCAATACATGTATGTTCATAAACATAATTCAATACAATGATAAAAATAGTGCCAGTCTGTTCATCTGGTCCTTGCAAACACAAAGCACTAACATTAACCCTGGTCAGTGAACACTTATTAATCCCTTAGAAGGTTACAACCAATCGACTGCCAGGCGCCCAGGGTTAATATTCAGATCACCATGGTAGCATAGCGAGATTCCAGTTCAATTTATTTCTGATTAAAGAAACATGTCGAAGTCAACAAGGTAGCACCAAACTTATGTTTCAGTGTTTGGTAGAGTTTAAGAATAATTTAATTTGTATCTGAGTACGGTTAAGCATCCCTGATGAAATGTCAGTTACTGAGTATATATAGCTAACAGATTAGTAGTGATTGTAGTGGTGATTATTCTAGGAGCCTGACAGTCAGACAGATAGATTGATTAACAGTTTCCCAATTGTACGAATCCCTTAATCTGACCATTTCAGCGGTAACTGACACCATGGACATTTCGGTTAACTTTCACACTGTTGATAATATAATTTAAATCCTTTCTAGTGTTACAAACTAGTTTTATAAGTGTCCAAATTAAATGTGTTAAATTTACCAAACGTTTGCAAGGACATAAACTGAAAAAGATACAAAAAGATCAAAATGGCATATGTCATTTGCAAGTCATCAACCTGTTACAATCATATGAAATGAAAACACATTTAAATTCTAAAATGAACTATTTTTTAAAGCATAAATAGTATTGTGATTTTGTATTAAAAAAATAAATAAGTTTGTAAATTTAAAGAGTGTTACATCATAAAGATAAAGGACATATACTGGAAAGGAAATAATCATTCATATGGAAAACATTTACGTTATTTCAAGAATGTTGTACTTGACATTTAGTTTGTAAGCGAGAGTCTGGTCTGCACTCTATTTCAACTAATCAGACCATTTTAACTCTTGGACTGTATTAATATCCCTATCTAATGTGTCTGGCTGAAGGTATGCACTCTGTTTCAACTAATCAGACCATTTTAACTCTTGGACTGTATTAATATCCCTATCTAATGTGTCTGGCTGAAGCATTAGTCAACTACATATAGTCACGAACATCAGTGAAATGAATTCGCTGTTAATTTATCCTTCATCAATAACAAATGTCTGACTTTCTGTATATTCAGAAACTATGACGCACTGTCTGTCTGTTGGAAGATATTTGAAAATCTCTTTGAAAATATTAGTTTTATTCAACAAAGAGAAACTTCTTAGAATTGGATTTAAAACAGACCTTGATAAACATACACGTAAAAATATATTTTAAATATTAAAAATATGTTTTATCACATTTAGAAAGCTAGTGCGGGTTATGTACTGTAGATGTTCGGGAGTCATACGTGTATTATCCAATTCATTATAGACTTCTTTATTCATTATAGAAATCTTTGAAATAACCACTTGATCAGTAAGAGGTGGGATTCGAAGCACATTATTAGTCACCCGCACACCACCAGCACTGACTGCACTGACAACAGCTTACCCATTCGGCCACCGTTACCTCGACCTCGTTTCGAAAACAGTATACAAGAATTAGAATCATAACAATCCCAAATATAACAATTTTACATCGTGGTTCGTTAAGAAGGTGACATTGAAAAATGAGAAATTATCTGGTTACTTAGCACAGCGCCTTGTCGACTATCCATTCAATTTCATTTCAATCGCATACATAGAACAGTCATTACAGATTATCCAAGTGTGAAAGAATATTATTTGATGATTCTTGCCGAAATGGAAAATATCCTCAAGTGGCATGTACTTCCAAGCACCTATTGATAAACCAAGGTCATGTCATGGTGACACATAGTTCGCAACTATAACGGTTGTCAGTTCCTGAATCCTCTATCTGAAAACGAATTGTACGTCAACTGTGTACAATGTTCCTAGAATTGTTTCCATCCTAAAGACGCATGTGTCTATCCATTGGGTTTGAGATGCCCATTAAAGCTGGAGGGTCAACTGATTGAGTTAGAAATCCATATTCGTCGTTAATCCCAGTTAGTGATTTTATAGATTAGGACTGCAGTATACTATGCCTTCAAGTATTTCTTCTTTGAGAGGCATTTTAGAAGCTGTAGAGATAAATAAAACCAAAATGTATTGATAGTCAACTTCCTCATGACATCAAATGCATTCATTGCAAAAATGGAGTTGTCCGTCCGTACACCTCAACTTGATTTTCATTCAAGTATTTCTAAACAAAATACTTGTCTGTTAAAAACAAGCCTCTGATATAAACACTATATGTTAAACATTTAAAAGTTAAAGTAGTTTTCTTTGTCATTGATTCAGCTAATAATGATTCACTTTGAGGTATAAGCACGCGTGGAAGAAGCTTTAATTCTCGTATAAATGTTGTTTCATGTTGAGTTAACGTCTGGAGAATATATATATCGTTAGTTTGACTACGTGTCGATTGGAAAGGACACAAGCTCGTCAATGAAACATCTGGAATTAACTTCAAACATACGTTCTTAACTGAAAATAGTATAAACAGATTTATATAAATAGGATTTTGAATTATGATGTGACAATAGATTACTCAAAATCATCGACGAGAAATACAGTAAGCGAATTGTTAATGCTAACATTATTCCATATTTCAATTTTCTTTGATTCACTCAAATTGTGTTATTTTATTTTCCCGGTACCAAAAAAAAATATTCTGATTAAGATATGCTTGAATGTTCAAATCTAATTTCCTTTGCCTGATTGCTGAATGAAACGATTATCCTTTAACTATAACATGGCTCACACAAATGTTTGAAATACATATAAGAAGACTGACCATATCTGAAGGACAGGAGTACACTGTATAAACTGACACAATAGATCAATAGGAACATCAAATATGAGACGTCATAAGCGATTTCATGACGTCAGACTATTGTTTCATGACGTCAAGTTATATCTGTCACTGGTCACAGTGAACATATAAATTATTTTCATTGTAGCTTGATAGCTTCACTGATAAATCCCAGTATTTCACTGTTCGTCATATAATAAATGCTAATCATTGTTCTCCAATGTTCGCCACAGGTCACAGTAACCTAAACTGTTGGTACCGACAGATACGTTAATGTTTTATAAGTTTACTGGCAAGTCCCTGTTGCGTTCTAGCTCGTATCTGATCAATAAACCATGATAGAACAACACTGGGATCGATCCGTCAGTGATTGAGTGCTTCTCACACTTATAGTCCATCTCATTACGTAAAACCTGATATTTGCAATCAACAATTTCCCGGAAATTGATGAATCTGTTAAATGAAATTGACATATCATTTACACCATCTTCGAAATTTAGCTTTGCCAAAATCGAATATTCAAACACATCTATTTGCACGTTTTTAAAAAATTAATAGAATTCCTTTGCTTTTTGTTTAAAACAAATATTCAATCCCATTGGTGCCTTAACTTTGTAATTGGTAATTTTCGAATGTAAATATGTTTTCGTTCGACAGAGTTTTGCATCTTAAGCCCCGTTTACATGCAGAAATATACATATGTAAGTTCATATACACCTGGAGTATATATTTGCATATGGGAGTAAAGTATAAATACGATGCGTTTACATTAGGAAATAGAGAGGGTAAGTATTACATATTTTGAAGCACTTGTCATTCATATTCAACACGTGGAACAATACATATGTATCAGCTGTATAGCGAAGAGGACCTGTCCTGAATCCTGAAAAGCCCGGAAGGCTAATGTCATGGAGTTCGGAGTCCGTCCGTCCGTCCATCCGTCACGTTTTTATCTTCTTTTCAAGAACCACTGGCTCTAGAGAGCACTCATCCTGTGTACACACTACTTTGCCAATTGCGATAATAAAATGTAGATTGGGTGACTGTTGCCACTATTTCATCTTTCCAAAAGCCATAGAAAGCTGAAATGTTGTGAACAGACACCTTAACCATACTCATAGGTCTGTGCAGACATACATATATGCAAATATACTTTTACATGACCTCCAGAGGTAGTGTAAATATACTCCTAGTGTATATTAACGCATGTATGTAATTGCGTTTATATGCACAAAATACATACCAGGAGCAGATATACACACATGAGTATTAATACATACGTGTGTATACGGTTGCATGTAAACGGGGTATAATACCAAGTAGCGGATGTCAATATCTTCCAGTATTAGTATCAGTATGATACGCATACATGCTTTGAAGATAGTTTTTACATTTCACCACGCATAGTTAACATTAACTATTTAACTACACAGAAAATATTATTAAGCAACACTGAAATCTCCCTATAATCAATTAATCTCATTGTAATTATCCCTCAACGATGTTATTCTATATAAACTATATATCTGTGAACTCTGCATGACCAAAATCCCCTTTCAAAAGAATAATTCACTAAAACATCGGTTTTGTGTATTAAAATAGAAAACACGTTTTTAACTAAATTCTTATTCAATTTTGAATTCAGCCTGACGTCATTCAGAAACAAGCTAGTAAAACGTAAACTTTGCCTTTGTCTTGTATAGGCGTTGTTGGTTTGAACAGTATTATCCAATTTCACAGTTCTATTTCCTGACGTAATCGTTGCCTCACTCACTCCAACCCATTGAAATACAAAATGCTTCAGAGGAGCCGTGGATTCGTTAAAAATAATCAACGAGCCCCGAAGGGGCGAGCTGATTATTTTTAACGAATCCACGGCTCCGAATGCATTCTCCATCTTAATCCATGTATGACGTCACGAAACATACATATGTGATTATCTAGCATTATAGACAATACATTTCAATTATGTAACCTAAAAAAATATTATTTTGCAAATTTCGGTGCCCATTCATCGGATATGGTACACGTAGCTTCGACCCTTATGAAATGGATTCTTCCGTGCACGTGCATGGCACAAATCTTCCACGCAAAGCGATTTGACTGACAGCCGAACTCCTGCATTTCATGTGTTTCAGCACGATCCCCACGCTTTTCACACTTTACCAGTCTTGTTTAGAATGCAGGGATCTTACTGACAAACAATCAAATGATTACCAGCAGGCCTGGTAGTCGAATAGGTTAGGGCGCTGCGTAACAGACGAAGGGTTACATGTTCGATTCCCGGGTCAGACATTTAAAAAATAATCAGATATTTTAAGATTCTAATCAGATATAGTAAGACAAAATACATCATTCTTGAACAACTTACTTTGTGAGCCATTACGAAAATGTCAAAACCTGACACCCCTCCTGACTGGATTAGTCAATGACCAGTAGATTCTTAAAAACAATCCACTGTTAACACAATAGAGTGACGTCATCACCATGGATTAACTTTAATTAGAGTTTACCATTTATATTGAAACACCAATTTATCAACACTGATGGACGGTACATTGTGCGTCACCAATTAGCAGGACAACTAGATAACTATAAACTGTATCGTTGTTAAAGGCGCAGTAGCACGTGTTTTCGCTGTAATAAGTCGATAAAATGTATTTGAAAAATAATGTCACCAACAGTTAAAGACCCTTCTCTCTTTGTTAAATGAGTGAGTGAGTGAGTTATTGTTTAACGCCGCTTCGGCAGTATTGCAGCCATTAGCGGCGAGATATTTAATTTATTAGCCTAATTTAAAAAAGAAAATTTCTATTGAAAAACAGAACACGGCACGAAGGCCGAAAAAACATCAGCGTATTATCACAAGTTGAATAAAAGCTGATAATGAAGAGTTAAAATTTACAATTTGTCAATAAGGTGTATAGCCTTCAAAAAATCTAAAACACGATGCTCACCGAAATGAGCAAAAACTTGATTGATTGAAATAGAAGGATAAATTTGTTAAATGAAGTTTAAAATGAGTGTAAATGGTTCCGTAAAGCCATGGGAATCGTTTTTGTCATTCGAAATAATAAAATGTGTTCACAATAAAATGGCCGCCATGCATTTTTTGCTTTATATGCAACACCGTTATTACCACTACGGATAATTGGTTTGTGTAATAAGATGTTTTACCCTCTAAAGTAAATATAAATGACATAAACTATCATTTTAGTAAAAAGTAAATTTGCAAAAAAAAACGCCCTACTGCCCCTTTAAATTGTTTTATTTTACACGTGGAATCGTTTTGATCAACTTATATAATATGTACAATGATATGTGATGAGAAACGATAATTTGCGTCTGAGTCTCATCGCGACAAATGGTTCAACTACTGGGAGAAAGCATGCAACATATTGGTGTTTAAGTATTGAAATGAAACCTGTGAAATTGGTTGGGTTGATCAATCCAGGAGATGACTGACTAGCATTGCATACAGACCCAACATCATGTAGAATCAAAGTTATCTACATGAGATAAATGTGACGATATTGTCCATATCAAGATTCACATGCACATACTCTCGCGTTTATATAAGTTTAAAACAAAATGTACCTTTCACCACACCCTACTGATTCAGCATCTTCCATGGAGTCGCTGTTTGGTTAATGAAATGATCTCTTATAAATCATGGACGAAGCACCAATTGTTTGGGTTAACCAACTAATGTCCGTCACGCAACTGACGTAAATGATGTTGTAAATGATGGAACCGTGGCAGGTTCATACACAGGTTATATACAGCCTCTACAGGGCTCCGTGTCCATAACAGTGAGCGCTCATTGATCAATGAAGCGCTCAAGTAGCGCTCATTCTCTCCTGAACGACACGGTGCAAAACCTCAAATTTCGCTCGCTTTGCTACGTAGTGCTACATTGAGCAATCGCGTTCAAGAGAGGTTTAAAAGTAATCGCTAATTGAGCGATTACTTTGAAACCTCTCTTGAACACGGCTCTGGTGTAACATAAACAAAGGTGACCAGTTTATACATTGATCATATCAAGCCCTAGTAATTAAATAAGCAATAAACAGGTGTTTTAATTAGAGGATTCGGATAAACAAATGTTACTGTCAAAATATTCCTTTAAAAAAAATTTGACCGTTTCATATTTGTATTTATTTGGTTTGAAAGTTCATATGAATTAAAAAAGTTATAACTTGCTTAAGTCGGGTTTAGGACAGAAAAAGCGATCTGTCTGTCTGTTATGACGATGAAATTCGCCCAAAACTCCTTTTGAAGACTAGCGCCTGAGTTAAGTAAAGTACATTTTATAGATTCATTTGTGATATTTGGTTTCAAAATGTGAACCAACACTGCTTGGATAAATTCATAGTCGTGCAACGAAAGAGACAATGATGATGGTTATCAAAAAGTCTCAGTGAAAATAGCTGTTCTCCTTACTGTGGACTGGTAACGGGTTTATTGCACTGAAAGTCGTATAAGCACAGATAACCATATAATAAAACTCATCACGGCTTACCATATAATGAACAGTTTATATATATGTTTCCAAAGCCCTTAGTATATCAGTAGAAACGTTACATTTTACTGTGACAGTACCACCTTCCAAAACCTGGACTGCAGAGTATATTTTTTTCAAAAGCTTAATCATGATAAATTTGTTTCGCATGGTAACATTCTTCCTACAGTGCAAGACTGGCGATTTTAGGGGTGCTTCAATGTATGTTTCAATGGCAAAGAAGATTATTTTGTAAGGATTTAAAACTTGTTTGCTTGTCTTGAATGTTTAGTTGTGTATCGACCAGATTGTGTTCAGCAGCAAACATCGCTTTCATTGGAGGTCACACGGTAGCTCATAGTGGATATCGTTATTCAGCAGTTAATCCTCGGTGATGACGTCACTCTAATGTGTAAACAGCGGATTATTCTCAGGAATCTACTGGTCATTGACTCTCCCAGTCAGAAGGGGTGTCAGCTTTTGACATTTTCTGTAATGGCAAACACAGAACACTTTTCAAGAACGGTATATTTTGACTTTGCTGATCTGATTAAAATTTGATAAAGACGCAAATGTGACAAATTAACGAACCTGGAATCGATGGTACAATCATTCCCTTGTTAAATCAGTGCTTTTATCAGTTTGGCTACGAAGCGCTGTAAGAGTGGATACGATTGTTTGTCAGTTAGAACTTTGAATCCTGCGTTCTCCACAAGACGGGTAAAGCATAAAACGCAGGGAAACAGTGTGGGGATCGTACGTGAAAGGACTGCCGTCAGTTCCATAACAGGGAGCGATTAATTCGCTCAAAAGAGCGCTCATTCCCTCCTGAACGACATGGAGCGATACCTCGAAGATTGCTCCATTTGCTACGTAGCCCTACATTGAGCAATCGCGTTCAAGAGAGGTTTAAAAGTAATCGCTGAGCGATTGGATCGCGTTGGATCCCTTTCTATATTTACTAGTATAGGGTGTATCGTATCGAAGTATTGGAACTAGGAACTGTTTGTTTTCAGCAATATAAGCCCCTGTGTAGGGTGCACGTATCGAAGTATTGGAACTAGGAACTGTTTATTTTCAGCAATATAAGCCCCTGTGTAGGGTGTATCGTATCGAAGTATTGGAACTAGGAACTGTTTGTTTTCAGCAATATAAGCCCCTGTGTAGGATTATCATATCGAAGTATTGCAACTAGGAACTGTTTGTTTTCAGCAATATAAGCCCCTGTGTAGGGTGTTTCGTATCGAAGTATTGCAACTAGGAACTGTTTGTTTTCAGCAATATAAGCCCCAGTGTAGGGTGTATTGTATCGAAGTATTGCAACTAGGAACTGTTTATTTTCAGCAAAATAAGCCCCAGTGTAGGGTGTATTGTATCGAAGTATTGCAACTAGGAACTGTTTGTTTACAGCAATATAAGCCCCTGTGTAGGGTGTTTCGTATCGAAGTATTGCAACTAGGAACTGTTTGTTTTCAGCAATATAAGCCCCAGTATAGGGTGTATTGTATCGAAGTATTGCAACTAGGAACTGTTTATTTTCAGCAAAATAAGCCCCAGTATAGGGTGTATCGTATCGAAGTATTGCAACTAGGAACTGTTTATTTTCAGCAAAATAAGCCCCAGTGTAGGGTGTATTGTATCGAAGTATTGCAACTAGGAACTGTTTGTTTACAGCAATATAAGCCCCTGTGTAGGGTGTTTCGTATCGAAGTATTGCAACTAGGAACTGTTTGTTTTCAGCAATATAAGCCCCAGTATAGGGTGTATTGTATCGAAGTATTGCAACTAGGAACTGTTTGTTTTCAGCAATATAAGCCCCTGTGTAGGATTATCATATCGAAGTATTGCAACTAGGAACTGTTTGTTTTCAGCAATATAAGCCCCAGTATAGGGTGTATCGTATCGAAGTATTGGAATTAGGAACTGTTTGTTTTCAGCAATATAAGCCCCTGTGTAGGATTATCGTATCGAAGTATTGGAACTAGGAACTGTTTGTTTTCAGCAATATAAGCCCCAGTGTAGGATTATCGTATCGAAGTATTGAAACTAGGAACTGTTTGTTTTCAGCAATATAAGCCCCAGTGTAGGATTATCGTATCGAAGTATTGGAACTAGGAACTGTTTGTTTTCAGCAATATAAGCCCCTGTGTAGGGTGTTTCGTATCGAAGTATTGCAACTAGGAACTGTTTGTTTTCAGCAATATAAGCCCCTGTGTAGGATTATCGTATCGAAGTATTGGAACTAGGAACTGTTTGTTTTCAGCAAAATAAGCCCCAGTGTAGGGTGTATTGTATCGAAGTATTGCAACTAGGAACTGTTTGTTTTCAGCAATATAAGCCCCTGTGTAGGATTATCATATCGAAGTATTGGAACTAGGAACTGTTTGTTTTCAGCAATATAAGCCCCTGTGTAGGGTGTTTCGTATCGAAGTATTGCAACTAGGAACTGTTTGTTTTCAGCAATATAAGCCCCTGTGTAGGATTATCGTATCGAAGTATTGGAACTAGGAACTGTTTGTTTTCAGCAATATAAGCCCCTGTGTAGGGTGTATCGTATCGAAGTATTGCAACTAGGAACTGTTTGTTTTCAGCAATATAAGCCCCTGTGTAGGGTGTTTCGTATCTAAGTATTGGAACTAGGAACTGTTTGTTTTCAGCAATATAAGCCCCTGTGTAGGATTATCATATCGAAGTATTGCAACTAGGAACTGTTTGTTTTCAGCAATATAAGCCCCTGTGTAGGGTGTTTCGTATCGAAGTATTGGAACTAGGAACTGTTTGTTTTCAGCAATATAAGCCCCGGTATAGGGTGTATCGTATCAAAGTATTGCAACTAGGAACTGTTTGTTTTCAGCAATATAAGCCCCTGTGTAGGATTATCATATCGAAGTATTGCAACTAGGAACTATTTGTTTTCAGTAATATAAGCCCCAGTATAGGGTGTTTCGTATCGAAGTATTGCAACTAGGAACTGTTTGTTTTCAGCAATATAAGCCCCTGTGTAGGATTATCATATCGAAGTATTGCAACTAGGAACTGTTTGTTTTCAGCAATATAAGCCCCTGTGTAGGGTGTTTCGTATCGAAGTATTGGAACTAGGAACTGTTTGTTTTCAGCAATATAAGCCCCTGTGTAGGATTATCATATCGAAGTATTGCAACTAGGAACTGTTTGTTTTCAGCAATATAAGCCCCAGTATAGGGTGTATCATATCGAAGTATTGCAACTAGGAACTGTTTGTTTTCAGCAATATAAGCCCCTGTGTAGGATTATCATATCGAAGTATTGCAACTAGGAACTGTTTGTTTTCAGTAATATAAGCCCCAGTATAGGGTGTTTCGTATCGAAGTATTGCAACTAGGAACTGTTTGTTTTCAGCAATAAAAGCCCCTGTGTAGGATTATCATATCGAAGTATTGCAACTAGGAACTGTTTGTTTTCAGCAATATAAGCCCCTGTGTAGGATTATCATATCGAAGTATTGGAACTAGGAACTGTTTGTTTTCAGCAATATAAGCCCCAGTATAGGGTGTATCGTATCGAAGTATTGGTACTAGGAACTGTTTGTTTTCAGCAATATAAGCCCCTGTGTAGGATTATCATATCGAAGTATTGCAACTAGGAACTGTTTGTTTTCAGCAATATAAGCCCCTGTGTAGGATTATCATATCGAAGTATCGCAACTAGGAACTGTTTGTTTTCAGCAATATAAGCCCCTGTGTAGGATTATCATATCGAAGTATTGCAACTAGGAACTGTTTGTTTTCAGCAATATAAGCCCCAGTATAGGGTGTTTTGTATCGAAGTATTGCAACTAGGAACTGTTTGTTTTCAGCAATATAAGCCCCTGTGTAGGATTATCATATCGAAGTATTGCAACTAGGAACTGTTTGTTTTCAGCAATATAAGCCCCTGTGTAGGGTGTTTCGTATCGAAGTATTGCAACTAGGAACTGTTTGTTTTCAGCAATATAAGCCCCTGTGTAGGGTGTTTCGTATCGAAGTATTGCAACTAGGAACTGTTTGTTTTCAGCAATATAAGCCCCAGTATAGGGTGTATTGTATCGAAGTATTGCAACTAGGAACTGTTTGTTTTCAGCAATATAAGCCCCAGTATAGGGTGTTTCGTATCGAAGTATTGCAACTAGGAACTGTTTGTTTTCAGCAATATAAGCCCCTGTGTAGGATTATCATATCGAAGTATTGCAACTAGGAACTGTTTGTTTTCAGCAATATAAGCCCCTGTGTAGGGTGTTTCGTATCGAAGTATTGCAACTAGGAACTGTTTGTTTTCAGCAATATAAGCTCCAGTGTAGGGTGTATCGTATCGAAGTATTGGAACTAGGAACTGTTTGTTTTCAGCAATATAAGCCCCAGTATAGGGTGTATTGTATCGAAGTATTGCAACTAGGAACTGTTTGTTTTCAGCAATATAAGCCCCAGTATAGGGTGTTTCGTATCGAAGTATTGCAACTAGGAACTGTTTGTTTTCAGCAATATAAGCCCCTGTGTAGGATTATCATATCGAAGTATTGCAACTAGGAACTGTTTGTTTTCAGCAATATAAGCCCCGGTATAGGGTGTATCGTATCGAAGTATTGCAACTAGGAACTGTTTGTTTTCAGCAATATAAGCCCCTGTGTAGGATTATCATATCGAAGTATTGGAACTAGGAACTGTTTGTTTTCAGCAATATAAGCCCCAGTATAGGGTGTATCGTATCGAAGTATTGCAACTAGGAACTGTTTGTTTTCAGCAATATAAGCCCCAGTATAAGGTGTATTGTATCGAAGTATTGCAACTAGGAACTGTTTGTTTTCAGTAATATAAGCCCCAGTATAGGGTGTTTCGTATCGAAGTATTGCAACTAGGAACTGTTTGTTTTCAGCAATATAAGCCTCTGTGTAGGGTGTTTCGTATCGAAGTATTGGAACTAGGAACTGTTTGTTTTCAGCAATATAAGCCCCGGTATAGGGTGTATCGTATCGAAGTATTGGTACTAGGAACTGTTTATTTTCAGCAATATAAGCCCCTGTGTAGGGTGTTTCGTATCGAAGTATTGGAACTAGGAACTGTTTATTTTCAGCAATATAAGCTCCTGTGTAGGATTATCGTATCGAAGTATTGCAACTAGGAACTGTTTGTTTTCAGCAATATAATCCCCGGTATAGGGTGTATCGTATCGAAGTATTGCAACTAGGAACTGTTTATTTTCAGCAATATAAGCCCCTGTGTAGGGTGTTTCGTATCGAAGTATTGGAACTAGGAACTGTTTATTTTCAGCAATATAAGCCCCTGTGTAGGATTATCGTATCGAAGTATTGCAACTAGGAACTGTTTGTTTTCAGCAATATAAGCCCCTGTGTAGGGTGTTTCGTATCGAAGTATTGGAACTAGGAACTGTTTGTTTTCAGCAATATAAGCCCCTGTGTAGGATTATCGTATCGAAGTATTGCAACTAGGAACTGTTTGTTTTCAGCAATATAAGCCCCGGTATAGGGTGTATCGTATCGAAGTATTGGAACTAGGAACTGTTTATTTTCAGCAATATAAGCCCCTGTGTAGGGTGTTTTGTATCGAAGTATTGGAACTAGGAACTGTTTATTTTCAGCAATATAAGCCCCTGTGTAGGATTATCGTATCGAAGTATTGCAACTAAGAACTGTTTGTTTTCAGCAATATAAGCCCCTGTGTAGGGTGTTTCGTATCGAAGTATTGGAACTAGGAACTGTTTGTTTTCAGCAATATAAGCCCCTGTGTAGGGTGTTTCGTATCGAAGTATTGGAACTAGGAACTGTTTGTTTTCAGCAATATAAGCCCCTGTGTAGGGTGTATCGTATCGAAGTATTAGAACTAGGAACTGTTTGTTTTCAGCAATATAAGCCTCTGTGTAGGGTGTTTCGTATCGAAGTATTGGAACTAGGAACTGTTTGTTTTCAGCAATATAAGCCCCTGTGTAGGGTTTTTCGTATCGAAGTATTGCAACTAGGAACTGTTTGTTTTCAGCAATATAAGCCCCTGTGTAGGGTGTATCGTATCGAAGTATTGGAACTAGGAGCTGTTTGTTTTCAGCAATATAAGCCCCTGGGTAGGGTGTTTCGTATCGAAGTATTGGGACTAGGAACTGTTTGTTTTCAGCAATATAAGCCCCTGTGTAGGGTGTTTCGTATCGAAGTATTGGAAAAGGAACTGTTTGTTTTCAGCAATATAAGCCCCTGTGTAGGGTTATCGTATCGGGGTATTGCAACTAGGAACTGTTTGTTTTCAGCAATATAAGCCCTTGTGGTCATTTCCTCTTGTCTTGTCAATTCGTAAAGTAACAATCGATCCAATCATAACCTCCGACCCTCATGAAATGGATTCGTCCACTCACGTACAGCACAAATCAACCACGTGAAGCGATTTGATTGACAGTCATACAAGCCACTGTGGAAATGACGGATGCTATCTGATATTCAATAACGTGTAGCTGTACACATCACTAACTTGTGCTATACACTGTATATACACTTATCATCATGTTTATTATCCACAGAGGATATGCGGAGAATAGTTGATAATCATAAGATGCAACTTCATATTCAACTTATTAACGAGTTTCCAATCTTCAACTGCATTCAACCGTCTCTGTGGCCGTATTTTATGAACGCTTCATTGCTCTATGATGTTCCTAAAATGAATATTTTGGCTCGAGGTTGAAACTTTTGTAATTATAATACACAACTGTCTGGTAAATTTACAGAATGTTTAATAGTATTGGTTATACGAGGAATAGTATTTATTATAAGGAGTTACAGTTTGATGTGTCGGCGTATAATGCTGATACAAGTTTATTCCGATATAGTTTAGTCTGTCTAAAGAGTTATAAAATCACTAGTAGGGAAACACTAGTCTTGGCTGCATATTTTAAAATCTATTTAAATACATGCATAGCAGACTTTTTACCTGTGAGATCATGAATCATTTGACCAAATTTACATAATGGTTGACACTATGAGCATTTCGTTTTTGTAAAACGTTACAATTATTTATTATCATATTTTCTTACACATTCATAATCTTTGTTTAACGATCAAATTCTAAACACTTATATTTTGTGATTCTAAGTATCCCTAAAAATCACCATCGAAAGGGTGAATGTACAATCTATATTAATTTTTATCAATAGATTATGAAATTAAAATGACCGATGTCATGTTTATGTTTCATTCACTTTAATAAACAAATGATATCACGTCAATTTACTTTGATCAACCTAATTTAAACATCAGTTAATGTTACAAATGTAATTAGGTGACTTACATTAAACCGCCAGCAAAAAGAAAGTACTCACCTCAGTTTAGTTTATCATATGTATGAGTTTCAATTGCAAACTTTCAATGTCAATGAAAAGTACAGGTGTTTAGTTAGCAGTCAAAGAATACTTCTACATGTTTTTTTAAATTTAAAAACAATATTAAATTGTTCATCGACATATAAGACATATTTTATGTGAAAATTAATAAATGTGCCTGATTCTGCACACATTTTCATCATTATATACATGGTAGGGATCATGTTGATGTAACTTTCATTTCTTACCTCTGTCTTCATTAGGCCTAAACAACGATATTTTAACTAAAAATTAATCATAGTCACCTATTAATTCATTCAAACTATTGCAGATAAGTATTGTATCGTTCCATGGGAAAATGCATCTGATTTCTTTTTAAATATTGATTTAATCGAAACCAACTGGGCCGAGTATCAGGCTGATTAAAATCGACGATTTTCCCACGAAAAGAAATGAAAAGAAAAGAAAAAAAGTGCATCTACCGGGATACGAACTCATATCGTTCAGAGGTCAAAACGAGGAATCTACAGAACCTGTTCGTATCCCGGTAGATGCATAATTTTGCAAATTGTATTCATCGGAACAAGGTCGATTTTAATCA
Source organism: Gibbula magus (assembly GCA_936450465.1). Classification (NCBI taxonomy): domain Eukaryota; kingdom Metazoa; phylum Mollusca; class Gastropoda; order Trochida; family Trochidae; genus Gibbula; species Gibbula magus. The sequence continues at coordinate 3,822,539 of OW388295.1, read as the reverse complement.
GACTTGGTGAGTACTTTTTTACCTGACAGTTGAGTATTTAAGCGAAGATCAGCGACATTGGGCGAGGTTCGTGGGATAGATGACCCGTTCCAAACTTCCGAACTCAAGGCATAACTCTTGCCAGTCTGTATTACTGGCTGATTTAAGCCTTGCGGTATTTCCCTCGCTTTGTTGTGCCTAGATATTGAATCGCTGCACCAGAAATGCATAGCGGGCCTGGATTTCTAAGCACAGATTTATTAAGGAAATACTGCAAGGTCTCCAGTAATGGAGACTGGCAAGAGTTATTCCTTGCATTGGGAAGTTGACCAGTTCCATCTCTGAAGAGTCGGAGAGTGTGAACCCACGCTGATACATGACTTATTATGATGTTATGTGTTACTTTGGGTAAGAAATTCCTTGTCAAAATGTGCCTCTGTTCAGCCAGCCGTGAAAGTGGGCGCCTTGGTGTGGCCTCCGAGCATTGTCAACCTGCTTAGATGATACCTTGGTAATTATACAGAACAAGCCATGAACATTCGGCGCGGAGAAGAGCTGTTTAAACATGTCCTTGCTAAAAGATCAAGTGTTCATGTTCATTTCAGGAGATGAAGCAACATTTTGAGAGAAAAAAATACATGTTTTAATAAATTAAAAAAGAAAATACATATATATATACATAACCATTAATATCGTATTGAATAATAATTGAATAATAAATGTATATGATTATTAAATCAACATTGATCATTTGGTAAAACCATACATTTAGATTTTTATAAGCATTATATAGCAAGATATGTCAAATGACATAACCTAATCAAAATCAAATTTTAATTTCAAAATAATTTCATATCAAAAGCCGTCCTGCTCTACTACTAGTATGTATATAAATATTATATACTACATTTACAGGCTTTTAATAAGTCTACATTCACATTCATCAATTCACATTCATCAATTCCATGAACAATAAAATGAAATTAACAAATTAGTACAGTTTTTGAGTTCTTTAAATGCACAAGATACATGTAACAATGTCATGAACTGAATTTCACAAATCTTTGAACACTGCAGGGAATTAGAATCCAAAGCTGATATTGCGACTGAAATTCCAAATGACTAATAAGTTCCCCATTCATATATCTCCATGTTTGGAAAAAAATTATAAGTGTCATATACCAAACTCACGGGGGAAAGAAAGTATATCTTCTTTTCAACAGAGTCAAACACAAAATATTTCTGCCGGATAAACTCGGTTTTGAATGTTTGTGATGAGGTTATATCTCGTTAAGAGATATACACAATTTCATTCATGGGGGTATGATACTTAATATTTTATACCTGTTCAAGCACACATAGGGGGCTGAAATAGCTATTTCAAAAGGTATTTTGGGAAACAATTCTGGGTATTTAAGGAAAAAAATTATGAAACATGGAAATTATGTTAGTACAATATTGTATCGATATAATGTACTTCCTTTGACTTTAAATCTATGACGCATCGTTGCTGTAGGACGTCATAAAACAAGTCAGAAAGCCATATTTCACTCCCCTATCTCGCCTGGTTAATGAGATTCTATAACGACGATTTTTTTTCTTTCAGAATTATGAACAGATAATGTTTCAAAATTTACAGACAAAATTAGTTTGCTTTTAGAGACATGGTGTAACTATCTTTCAAGCTTGTTCATCACTTGTTGATTAAAATATCTTGCGTTGTTGTACCTATACTTTCTTTTGCCCGTGAGTTTATATGTACAAGCCGTTACATTCACATTCAGCAAATCTAGGTATTTGAGTAAACATCAATCTCATTCCAAAGAAAATTAAAATAACAAATTAGTACAGTTTTTGAGTTCTTTAAAATTCATAAGAAAACTATTTCATGAACTTTACAAACTTTGAACACTGCAGGAAACCAGAATTCAACGCTTGTATTGCTATTGAAATTCCAAATGACTAATATAAGTTCTTCATTCAGATATCTCCATGTTTGGAGACCCAAATGCCAGAGATATTTGTCTGGTCCTGCGACAAGCCTTCATGAGCCCTCCTACTCAGAGTCCTACACACAGTAACCCTACACTGTGAGAGATAAACGGTCCAGTCTAAGAAGAACTCGTTATCCCGGCCCGGCGTGACATAACGGGAACGGTTTAATGATGCTACTGATGCATCGAAGTGATAAGCGCCGAGCAGGCGAGGTATCCACCGGTAGATAACAGTGCGAACCCCCGACCCATCTCCGAACCATCCACCCCCGGGAAAGTTGTGAACATCTCTGTAAGGAGACGAACACTCGCTTCCTTTAGATCGTGTTTCATGTAACTTTCGCTGTCACGTGATGCGCTGAGTGCGTGTAGCTATTCTTAGACATTTCGACCTATGAGGAGACGGCAATATCGGCGTATTGATAATAGCCAGGTGTTTGTCCGTGAGAGGTCAAATAGTTTAAGCTGGACAAACCCCGTCAACTTTAAACCAGGTCACTGGAGCGACCGGTGGGTGGCGAGAGAGGGAGGCTGAAAGGGAAACGCGATGTTGCAGAGTATACACTTTTATTACTAGGAAGTCAGGGTGTTAGAACTCCTGGCACCGAGGTAGCAGTCGACACAGCTGGAGTGTGAGCCGCTTCAACCACCGGCCTGCGTTGGCAGTACACCGAGTCGACACTTCACAAGGAAGCGTTCTGGGAAACATGGATGGAAGCTACCTGATAGGATGTGATACCTGTCTGGTGATTAAGGTGGTTTGATTGCAGGTGAATCAGAGGGACAGGTGAGCGAGCGTTCAGGAGATAGCACTGTCTTCAAGCGTGTCCCGTTAACACAGCACAGGGGATAGTGCGAGCTCGTCCCGTTTACGAAGCAATGTATTGAACGGTTGACTCTGTCTCGTACGCGGAGTTGTAGCAACATCGTAGGGTCACCTCGAACAGTTCAGGGTTACGACGTCGCAAAGGATTACGTATATGTACGAAGAGGTAGCGTATTGAACAGTCGACTGCAATGGTTCGTTTTTCGGAGTTGTGAAACATCGTGAGATACCTGAGACAGTTCTGTGATACGAGTCGTGCCGTACAGTGACGATGAAGGTGACGTACGGTTACGGAGAGGTCCCGCCACGATGCTGGTGTGGGCAGGATTGGATACTTCCTCGCAAAGTGGTCGTCGCCGTTCTAGCCGTGTCGCTCATCCTCCTTCTCATCGGCGTCGTCCTCCTCGCAGTGTACGTATCCCTTGTTGTTGTTTTTGTTGTTGTTGTTGTCGTTGCTGTTGTTGTTCGTAGTATCGATACATGTAGTATTTTTACCACAATATCTACATGTATTTAAGACGTGCATTCAGCGGTACTATTTTGTAGTCTAGTACATGGATAAAAAGACTACATGAGTTCACAAGTTGAATACATCACAATGCTATGACACAATAAATGTCATGACGTCACAATGCTATGACACAATAAATGACATGACGTTACAATGCTCTCATCATTGCAGTTTCAATGCTGTATTCATTTATTACGGTTATTGACCTTTGTCATTTCGTGTTGATTTTTTTTTATCAGAAACCACTTGTGCGAGATTACTTTTAAATGTTATATAACATGCATTGACGCCTTCTACGGTGACCATTGATACTGAATGTACTATTCCCGTCTTTCAGCTTGTGTCGTGTGTACTGCCATCTGTATTGACCATTGTACTTCATACAGAATGGGGTTACATTGACATAACTTCGACTTAAGATCAGCAATGTACTGATTATTGCATTTCCTTACATCACATTGTCATTCATAATGTTCGATGAAACCTTGCAATGCATAAACCAATGATAGAGCTCTATCAATATCCTTGCATATACCCACATACTGTACGTACACAACTTGAGATGTATGTGTTATGGTTGATGGTATTGATAAGTTACAGGTAAGGCTTCTCTTGCATTCAGGACTACAACAGTAGCTTGTGTACACATCGATTTACTGCTCACTAGGTCACGTATACGATGTGTTAAAAATATCAATGAATTCACAATGCATACAGCATTGATTATATAACAGCAACTTGGTTCTATCGCCTTTCAAGTCGTATCATGTCTACATGTACAGGGAAATATATCTGCACGAGTTTATCTCGAGACGTGCTAATGCATGTCAATGATCTTGGCATAAATAGTTCCACAATTATCCATATATACAATTTTGCAATTTGAACTCACATCAAAATGAAGACATGTTCAACCCCTTTCGAAATATATATTTTAAATTGATAGCTCTTTTAAACAGCGCTAATTCACATTTAAGTCAGAGGCACTTATTTCTGAACTCTTAAAGTTATATACGTATTCCATGCCTACAGCACCACCCATTGGCCTTTATGGCCTTGATTTATATGTGCTATCCTGCCAGTCCAACTCACAGTTTATACACAATGCTAAATCCAGATGCGTGTATCAGCTGTTCTCCCTAGTATTACCCCCAGCAAGACATGTTGCACTGTGGTCGCTGCAGGGAGGCTGTACACTATTTCTAGACTCGTATGTTCTTCACCTTGGCAACCGACAACACACTTCCTTGTTTTCTTCTGGTATTTTGACAAATATCCAAATCTTGTATTTTCTGTTTCGAGGCAAGATGACTGAGACATACTCCAGTAGGGTTGTTATTACTTGCGATTCATTGGTCTGTAGGACATTGCGATTTTAGACATTACTCTAGCTATTGTTGAATGTTGAAACGCGAAACTTGAAATTGGTGTTAGTTCACTTATGTGATCTGGCGATGACATAATTAAGTTAATGAACTAAACAGGCACTGAAGTTTTCAATGTGCTAATTTGAAGTTAAAATGCTATATATTTTACTTATATATGTTTATGTCTGAAAATAAATTGCGCCTGGCGCGTATGCTGCACATAATCATGTTTTCAAGGTTATCAAGAACACAGCCATTGAAAGTATTACGAAACGCAACTTAATGTTAAGTTATGAAAAACATATCTACATTCAAATTCTTCAATTGTTTACATATGATTTGAAATAACAGCGTTACAATACAACAATACAAAGCGATTGATGGATTTATATTTTTAGTCAAAAACAGTAAACGCAGGTTTTAATACATATCATCAATGATTCTTGCAAACTATGTCCAACACTACCACGAGATAAGTAACTGAAGATTTCCAAAACATTTTGAAATGTAACCCTAGAATCTTGTCCACATAAAAATGGTGAAACCAACAGACGAGGCTACTAATAATTCACCACCTTTAAGTAAATGAGGTTAAAGACATAGATGAACGTGCACGTCTACACAATCATGTAATTAAACATGCACTTGGTCTCTGAAAAGAAAAAAATTTATTTAATCTTAAATATAACCATTTTATTAACTATTGAAAAGGAGCCTCTTAACAATGAGAGACCCACATCTATTTGCTTGAGTGGAATTAGGGTGGAGTTAAGGTTAAGATATCATGAAGTACCGCCCTTTGTGTGAGATTATTCTGTTGAGGGCGAAGGTGGGTACAATAGTTGACCTTTCTCAAGCACCGAGGCAAGTCAACCAGGGTCAGACAGTGTATTGTCCTAGGTGTGTTGATCTGCACTAGGAATGCATCTACATAGAGAGTAGCTCTACGCGTGTCGATGACTCTGTCACGTGGTCCTACACTTGTCTGGTATAACCAATCTTGTACTCTGTCGTCCAGACTCTTACATCGTCATTGAAGTCGAGTACGAGTGTTCACTATGATACGAAATAGCTATATCAGATAAACTCACATTTCCCATCATTTAAGAATAAAGAAATTGTATAACATGGTTATATTTGGGATAACACTACCTTCAATAGTACATATTCTTGTACTTCATGCGGGATTCGAACCTACGCCCTCAGAGTAAGGCAACTATCGCCATCATTGACTGTATCAACAGCTTACCACGCGAAATTGTACATCTATCAAAATTACCTCATTTCTAAAGATCACATTTGTTTTCGTAATATTTTACAGACACTATAGTATAGGCTTATTCTATAAGGATATATAGAACGTTAACAGGACCAATGCAATAAAACGTTAGTTATGTCTGTTTCTTGGTAGTCCTTCTCCCAAACACAGTATAAACATTTAATATACTATTTCATCAATAAAAGGTATTAAATTATTTGTTCCGAATATTCTCAGATTACTCTAAATGTAACAATTTAGCTTTTGTCAGCATTTCATAGCCGGAGAGTCTTAGAGACTGTACCTTCATACATACGACACACTGCATGTGGTGAAGTGTTTGAAATGATACCCTTTACATCTCGTTATTCAACCCGTCCATTCACTGTTAGTTCCTCACCAAATCTCTCTGACATACTTGTTAAGAAACGGGGTACACATCCGCTCTGTGTAAATTTCAACCTGTTCATTTACCTGCGGGGGTCCATTCAGATCCCGCAATAGGATGATTGGAGCACTGACCACAAAGCCTCTTGCTCCGCTCTATTTAATATCCATTGGACGAGTTGTTCTATTGGTCGTCAAACGTGGCCTGCCGTTCGTAAAGCTTGCAAACACTTCATAAATACCTCATTGTCAATCGGACCCCGCTCTGTGTTATCTGTACCTCGGTAAAATTACATTCACGAACTTGTTTGCTTGTTTGGTAGTTCTTTATGATAAGATAAAATGACGGGCGGTTCCTTTCTTCGAGTTCGGACAATAGCGTTTTGTCCATGAGTTCTGATGTAGTTCTGTGAAACGTGATTAAGATTGTCAGCATAATAGTGCTTTCTTGAAGAGGTTATCTATAGAGTATATATATATATAAGATTATGATAGAGTGTTCTCGAGTATGCACACAGAAGGTGTAGTTATGCCTGCAGTGGTTTGTATCATTAGACCAGCAGACACGGAACACGTGATTGCGAATTGTTGGTATAGTTTTGGGCTTGTAATTAGTTTGTAATTGCCAAAAATGCATTTTGATGTCAATTCGATGTCATTCTCGATATATTCCTGATCTGTGCAAAATTGAACATTTGGAATATATTTAAGTTTGTTTACATTCCTAAAACAGTAAAACTCTTTATTTAACACTATGGTTTAATTTGTGTAAAATGAAAACTTATAACGTGGAATATGCACTATAACACTGCAGCATACAGTGGAACCCGGACAATAACTTGAAATAGACTAACATTTAGTCCCTGAAAAAAAAACCAGATTTTTTTTTACTGATATTTTACTTTTCAATATTTGATAGGAAATAACAAAAACTTAATTTCAGGCAGAGCTGAGGCAACTAGAGGCCAACATTGTTTAGACTTAAAGATGCTCCATTTAAATTGTGTACTCTATAGGATCTGGATGACAGACTAAACCGGAACCGGAATCTGCTGCGAATCATAAACAGACACATGATTCGTGTGAATGTGATTCGATTTTTCAAAATCAGATTGACTCGTTTTATAAAATTTAATAACATTTGCAACTTGCATTAGGTGTATTCATTGATGGTTGTTTTGTTGACGTTTCACACGATGGGTTCTAAGTAGTTTTATTATTTAGCTTGGGTAATTTCAATTAAAAGGTAATTTTGAATTTCCTATATCTATCTCATCATCCTTCATTAAGACAACTATTGATAATTGTGAGTAAACATTTCCTGGATACATAACTTCTTCATTATGTCGATCGTTGTCATCTTCAATTGTCATCTTCAATTCAACTTCTAGAACGCTAGTCAAAGTCGTCAAATATATGGTTTATACATGTGCCGTTTGTTGATTTTAGACAATAGCAATTTGAACATGAGAAGCATTGCTGAAATATACACAACCTTCACTAGGTGAGACAAACGTGGTTCAGATTGGTAGCAACACGATATAATGGCATGTTATGCAGTTGATAAAGGGCTTTATTGGTTTCACAATAGCCGTTTGTGAATCCATGCAGAGCAGTCCAGATAGAATCCACAGAATGTATGTAAACGTGATGTTCCCTATTTGGGTATCAACGGCTCCTTTCATAAAGCATCCTGAAGCGATAATGTGTGTATTTACGGCATGTTACAGTTAAAATATTGTCAGAAATCGAATCCATCTGTGTGATTGCAGTTATGTGGTGAATTGTACAATCTGCCTTTGATAAAGTATGATTCGGTAGTAGTGTTTATTTTTTAGGATTAGACGTTCAACGTGATCTCTTATACATATGTTATGTTCCGTACATCAGACAGCACGTTATGAGTGGCTGGTGTTCACGGTGGTTGTTACTATAGGAAACATCTCTTCTTAACTCTCAATTGAATTTCGGACAGTCACACTGAAGTGTATTCTCATATGTATCAGCTGATCACTATATATTCCACTTGAAGAAGTCATGCAACTTCGTTTCTACAAAATGTGTTATATTGTCCAAAGTGAACCGTGAAATCCATATATTTGTTAACGCTTCATATCACCACCTTCTAAATGCCTCGTAAAGAATTTAACCGTGAAGTGTGATTCCGAGGGATTTTAATGAATATATATTATTACACAGTCCGTTTCAGGCACAAGCTACAAGCATTACGTGGTTTGTTCACAAAATGCAACATGGAGTGTTCACCATCACTCTATATATATATATATATATAAAGAGACGATGCAACAGAGCTATTTTATATGGAAACGACATTCGAGGTGACACTATCGCTTATATTTAAACTATACATTTGTATACATCGTACACACATTGCTTTGTATGTTGCTTCATGAACACATAAACGGAAGTTTCCCCCCATAGTTAATGTTTCCATAAAAATAAGCAGTTGTTTTTTGTCCCTTCGATGACAGAGCAAATGAGTCAGAACAGATAACGATTAACCCATTAATTACCTTATTAATGCTTCAGTATTACAAGCGGCATGTTCAATATAAGGGACACATTGAGAATGGTATCACATGGGTTGAATGTTCGGCAACTTCTCCTTTGAAAACGGAGTGATTCATAAACTGTCATGGTTATCTCTTTGAACTGATAACCCAGTATCCTATTCCTATATTGGGTAGATGTAAGTATATTTACAATAATTACACGTATGATGTAGATACCTAACAGGTGCGACGATAAGGTGAGTTCTACGGAGACTACCTGGCGATATCATAGACTTGTTGAAGAATTCTAGTTTAGTGTTCCGTGTTGCTATACATTTCAAGACTTGCAAAGACCGTTTTACTCAGTCAAAGAAATAGAATACATATTAATCTCACATATAAACACACAGACACGTACTTCACACACTCGCATGCATTTGCACATTTCGTGTTTACGAAATTTCACGAACACAAACTTGCAGGAATCAAATGTAAATGTTTGTATATCCACCACACGTCTTTTTACTGAAAACTGATACATTCTGTGTGAGTTAAAACGCCAACCATCAACTTTTTTGCTTTGGTGCGGCCTCCAGATTGGTATCAGCGGCACATGTCGTTTTTATCTTTCGGCTTCTTTGATTACTGCGTTTTGACCGGCAAACAGTTGTTAAGTGTTGATGGCGGTGTTTGATTTGTCAGTTTGTATCTTCCTTTCTTGGATGCGAAATAGTAAATAGAACAGACCTCTCGCAGCAATAGACTTCACAACGTCTGTATCCTAGCATGGAATTGAGAAATAACCCGATTTTGCACAGGATTGCAGTACACTGGGAGGCATGAACCACGGTTACGAGTTATTCCACGCCGCCATGCGGCGTGGGTTATTTGTAATGGGTCTGTGAAAGTGTTCATGGGAATTGTGGGTAATTTAGATTAAAAAGTTGTATTTTTAATCTTGATATTGGAGACAAATTTCATTAAATTTTATATGTATGTTATTCGCAACACACAACAATAATTAAGTTTTAATTTTAAATCAAGTTACTATGTATTTAATATTGTTAATTTGTATATTCTGTCAAAGTAGAATTCTATACAATGAGGCGAGGGAGACAGTTTGAGTCTCTACATGGGACACAGAGATGACCTAGATATATTTATGGGAATGGTGTAACCCGCTCGGGCTTTTTGGGGTCGCGAGTTTAGAGCCTCCAACATAACAGCATTGCAGGAAGCGTGAATAGTGTACTGCTTAACGATGTTTTGCTCTGAGGGTGTGTTTTATGGAGAATGGGGAAGTAACTGCAGTCGGTCATTACTTCCCGCCTCAAGAGCTGTTGGATGCGAAGAGATACAACGACAAAGCAGTTACTTTCACTGGAAAAATAGATAAGGAAAAATTCTACAACATCACAATATTAGACTGATGGACAGAGTCCACTCTGTTTTGTATATTCGATACCTTTAAAATCTGATGTTCATAAGAATTTGATTTTGCATCGTACAATGTCCCTGCATATTTTTATATGACTGTATACTGTGAGGTATACAAAATATAAAATAAAATAAATTATTGTCATTGGCTCTGTAGCTCATCAGGAAATGCATTATTGCATATAGATTTAAAATCGAAGATCTTAACAAATCCTTTTGCATGCTTTATAGTCTAAGGTAGTTAATCATATAAACCAAAGGTCACACAAATTTATGACTATTAGTTAGACAATCAGGCCTTGACAGGTACTATTTGTCAATTCAGATATCACCAACTGCATGATAGGAGGTTAATTAAATTAAATGAACAGTTAAAAGGCAATTTGTGCATAATTACTTGCATGTGCATATTATCTAACTACCTAGTCTCAACTCAACGGTATTATTTTATAAGCATTACTATCATATAAGTGTCAGTTTCATATTATTGTAATAACCACTCATTTAGTAGGATAACAGATTAAACTTACATCTCTATGCGTATAAATTTACACACGTTTGCAAAAAAAAATATTGTTGAGTGAGGTACAAACTATTAAAAAATATATCAAGCAATAACATGTTATTTCTCCAAACAAGTTTGGAGCCCTATGGTCATATTTGACCCAATTTGTTGTACAAGGGTTAGAAGTGCCTGCATAATCCATTTTGTTTTGTATGTTGTATAACTGTACAATTTCATATTTGTTTACAGTTATTTCATAAGGAATTAGTTATACCCAGCTACGAAATAGTCGGGGTATATAGTAGTCAGTCAAAGTCCTTCTGATCTTTGTTCCACTCATAACTTTAATACTATTTGTTGGAATGTATCGAAATTTAAGACATGTTAATCTTTATGATGTGGAGGTGTGCCTTGGGGATGTAGCTCAGTTGTAGAGTGTCCGCTCATCACCCGGAAGACTGGGGTTCGATTCCCGGAAGTTTAATATATACCAAAAGACGTTAAAAGATGGGAGTTGTTGCTACCTTGCTTGACACTCAGCACAGAGGACAGAACAACGCTTGAACTGGCGCTGCACAGTGGCTGCCGGGTGCGTAAAGCACAAAATGAATTTCCTATGTACTTTGTATTGAGGACAGTAAAGAGTTATTATTATTATGTTATTATCACTGGCATAATTAAGCAAATATTAGTTTTCCTATCGCTCAAAACTCTCATTCCTCTTTTTCATTTGAGTATGTATAGAAAACGGTGGGTATATGAGTGAACTTTACTCACTAAGTCTATTCTTTTGCGTTGTACAATGTGCCTGCATATTTTTCTATGACTATATCACCTTATGGACAAAGACCACTTTTTTACATGTTGATTTAAGTGTTTGACATTGATTTTAAAAACAAATACATATATTTTTCACATTCTCCACTGGAAGTGGACTTATAAACTCAACAATGAACAGCATTATCTAACTTACTAACCTCAACACAACAGTATAATTATATAACGATTACTATTGCATGAAGATATTAAACAGTTCCAGTGAAATCTCATATATATATATATATATATACAAATGTATATATATGGATGTATCCTACTTTAACTAATCTGATGACAAAGGCTTATTATTCCTTGCTGGCAGAAAATTATTACATTTGATTTTAAATAAAATTATCAATATATTTTCTTTACGTAATGTGTTCTTTTCAACCAACATATATTGTTTATCCTTATAGTCAAAGTTGTCATACTTAAAGTCTGCTTTGAGAAAGTTCTAAATTTACAAGTTTGCGGCGTGTTTTGATCCTTTGGATCAATGTTTTCTTGTATTTGCATGAAGTACATTAGGCTAACATTTAGTCTCAGAAATATGTTTCTTCTTACCAACAACATTTTACAAACAATTCAAATACGAGTAGTACTACAAATGGAGCCTAAAGATGCCTTAATTTCTGACTAGAGCTGAGTAATCTAGACTAGGCTTGCCGCCAATTGAATATTTTGCTCTATGGTCTGGATGACAGACTAGTAGTACATTAACGTTGACAAATACAACCCTAATCATTAAAAAGACTAATTAAACAGGAGGGCTGAAATAGTATGTTGGCTTGCCATTGAAACTAACTTCACTCAGTTCTTCCATCCTAACGATCAGGATCCTCTATGAAAGTAGAGAGAAATGAAAGTAGAGAAATGAAAGTAGAGAAATGAAAGTAGAGAAATGAAAGTAGAGAAATGAAAGTGTTCCACGTGCAACTGTGAGAAGAGAATTGTCGTGTTGTTATACTACGGGTTTGTTCAGTACACTTCACAATTTGAATAGTTTCAAACAACTTCTTTCAATGGTAAGTTTCAAACAACGTGGTGTAAAACGAGTATCAGCTAAACTAAATCCGTTCCCCAAATAATGATGTTTTGTGTAGAATCAAGCCGTCCATAATGGATCTCTGATATACTGGCATATCGCCTCGTTGTTCCTGTTTAGTCTGATATCAACGCCCATTGAATTATCAATAACATGCGCATTGGGTAATTTGAGACTTATTCGACAGTTTCGACATTTTGATTTTGTGGATTTTGACTGAAAAGTGCCCTCTGATTTACTGCATAAATTTCATAAACTTCGCCTTTATCTGTCTATATTTGTAGGGTGCAGATATCACGGGTATCGTCACATTGTCAAAGGCTTAGTACATTCATCACGAACAGCAGTCTTGAAATTAGCCTAGTGATTGCACATGTAATTTGACAACAACGAAATTCCTCATTCCACATTCCATTTGATATATTTACATTTCATGTGTGTGCTATTCGTTATGAATATTTAATCTACAATGATCAGACAAGGTTGAGTTTCATCGCTTGGTGTATTCTAACATGATCAGACAAGGTTGAGTTTCATCTCTTGGTGTATTCTAACATGATCAGACAAGGTTGTGTTTCATCTCTTGGTTTATTCTAGCATGATCAGACAAGGTTGAGTTTAATCATTTGGTTTATTCTAACATTAACAGACAAGGTTGAGTTTCATCGCTTGGTTTATTCTAACATTAACAGACAAGGTTGAGTTTCATCTCTTGGTTTATTCTAGCATGATCAGACAAGGTTGTGTTTCATCTCTTGGTGTATTCTAACATGATCAGACAAGGTTGTGTTTCATCTCTTGGTGTATTCTAACATGATCAGACAAGGTTGTGTTTCATCTCTTGGTTTATTCTAACATGATCAGACAAGGTTGAGTTTCATCTCTTGGTGTATTCTAACATGATCAGACAAGGTTGTGTTTCATCTCTTTGTGTATTCTAACATGACCAGACAAGGTTGTGTTTCATCTCTTGGTTTATTCTAACATTAACAGACAAGGTTGTGTTTCATCTCTTGGTTTATTCTAACATTAACAGACAAGGTTGAGTTTCATCGCTTGGTTTATTCTAACATTAACAGACAAGGTTGAGTTTCATCGCTTGGTGTATTCTAACATGATCAGACAAGGTTGTGTTTCATCTCTTGGTGTATTCTAACATGACCAGACAAGGTTGTGTTTAATCTTTTGGTTTATTCTAACATTAACAGACAAGGTTGTGTTTCATCTCTTGGTGTATTCTAACATGATCAGACAAGGTTGTGTTTCATCTCTTGGTTTATTTTAACATGATCAGACAAGGTTGAGTTTCATCTCTTGGTGTATTCTAACATGATCAGACAAGGTTGAGTTTCATCGCTTGGTGTATTCTAACATGATCAGACAAGGTTGTGTTTCATCTCTTGGAGTATTCTAACATGATCAGACAAGGTTGTGTTTCATCTCTTGGTGTATTCTAACATGATCAGACAAGGTTGTGTTTCATCTCTTGGTTTATTCTAACATGATCAGACAAGGTTGTGTTTCATCTCTTGGTATTTCTAACATGATCAGACAAGGTTGAGTTTCATCTCTTGGTGTATTCTAACATGATCAGACAAGGTTGTGTTTCATCTCTTTGTGTATTCTAACATGACCAGACAAGGTTGTGTTTAATCTCTTGGTTTATTCTAACATTAACAGACAAGGTTGTGTTTCATCTGTTGGTGTATTCTAACATTAACAGACAAGGTTGAGTTTCATCGCTTGGTGTATTCTAACATGATCAGACAAGGTTATGTTTCATCTCTTGGTGTATTCTAACATGACCAGACAAGGTTGTGTTTAATCTCTTGGTTTATTCTAACATTAACAGACAAGGTTGAGTTTCATCGCTTGGTGTATTCTAACATGATCAGACAAGGTTGTGTTTCATCTATTTGTGTATTCTAACATGATCAGACAAGGTTATGTTTCATCTCTTGGTGTATTCTAACATGACCAGACAAGGTTGTGTTTAATCTCTTGGTTTATTCTAACATTAACAGACAAGGTTGAGTTTCATCGCTTGGTGTATTCTAACATGATCAGACAAGGTTATGTTTCATCTCTTGGTGTATTCTAACATGACCAGACAAGGTTGTGTTTCATCTGTTGGTGTATTCTAACATTAACAGACAAGGTTGTGTTTCATCTCTTGGAGTATTCTAACATGATCAGACAAGGTTGTGTTTAATCTCTTGGTGTATTCTAACATGATCAGACAAGGTTGAGTTTCATCTCTTGGTGTATTCTAACATGATCAGACAAGGTTGAGTTTCATCTCTTGGTGTATTCTAACATGATCAGACAAGGTTGAGTTTCATCTCTTGGTGTATTCTAACATGATCAGACAAGGTTGAGTTTCATCTCTTGGTGTATACTATGGTAATGGGAATGGTGCGTTGGTGCTCTATTATTAGTCAATGTGCACGGAATGACAAGCTGACATACCAATGCTTAATATATACATCCCAGTAAAAACTATGTGTATGTTGGCAAGAGTGGAGACTCGCTTCAGTACCAGGAGTAATTCACAGATACATAAGTGTATCGCCCTCTTGCTTTGTCAGCGGTCCTAGATTACAGGAATTGTTGGCGTATACATTGTTATTAGAGCAACATGAATGACCGGAATACAGATAACGATTTTCATCTGACCCAAAATTAATATGAGTATTGAATTATTGTGACGTAGCATTTATAGAAAGAAGTAAATTGGCTTCTTTAAATAATTTAAATAATGAAAACTGATACTCCGAAAATATGTTTATTAATTCAGTCCCGATTTCAAGCTATTATACATGTATACAAGCCATTGAAAAAGACTGAAAACTGGGTTAGCTGATATTGTATTAGTTCTGAGAGGGGTTATCGGACAGTGTTTCTAGAAAATCTACGTTGATAACAGAAACTTCAATCTTTGGATAAAGGATTCTTAATTTGTTTATGCTTTTCTAATTTTGAAAAATCCATTGTGTTTAGACTAATATTCTTAAAACAAATAACACATACGTTTTATAAAACAAATATGGAAAGGTTTTTCTTGGACTGCATATTTTAAACACGAGAAGTTTGACAGTTTGTCAACCTCTGACATCTCATTCATTCAAGACGTTGTTCATCCATAAAACTCGTCCTTCTTCGACTTCGAGGTACTTACACCAGTAACATTGTTAATTTCATATAGACTCTGATGGTTTAAAAGACACATGGTTTCACATTCACATTTCATGTTTTGATATTTAGATTACTCGTTAATGAAGGTCGACTCCTTTAATATTAGAAACCAAACTTAATCGTTTATGCTAATGATATAACTGACTTTATTAATCATATATGCCATACTACCTCTATGGTACCAGGTTGTAGTAATGGATAAGCTTGCTGTTTGGTAGCATATCAGGTATTGAGTGCCTGCAAGATATCCCAAACAATCGGTCCCGCAACTCTTTGATAGCGCTTGTCCAAACAACTTAACATATCTCCCTCACTGGTCGGCACATCCAGCAGCACGATAAGGGGCAGTACTGACCCTGGAATGTTAATGATCCCTCTGATATAAATGTGAACTGTCTGGACTATACCTGTGTACCATGCTAGGAATTCATATTTACGTGGTTTTGACCACTGGCGAGTGGGTTCAAATGTGTTGCGGTCAGTGGTAAAGAGGTACTAATTGCCATCAGATATGCAACGTATTTTAAAGACCTCTTTATGACTCCGTAAATGTTCAACGTGTATTTGATGATTTTGAAAGCTAGATTTAATCGAAGGAACTACATTTAGAAACTTAATTGTAGCAATCGGTTTCAGAATGCTTATATACATATATTCATAAAGACATATAATGTTGAAATTCAATCTGAACATATGGAAGGATATCTAAGGAAGCTATATTACATCAAACATCTGAATTATCCTTATGTATCCAAGTTTAATCGTAGAATCTAGCTATAGTGTATAAATATATCTAAAACGTCAACTAAATGACGTACTGTGAGCACGTTCTTGTTTCACGTCTTCTATGGAACAAACCTACTCAGTGAGAGATTACCTTCAATTTGACTAATCGACTAGAATGTTTTGAACACGGGATGTGAAGAAGTTCAACCTCTAATGAAACAGCTCTGCCTTTTGCCTGTAATATCGACCCCGAGCAAGTCTCAAACTCTCCCCTTACCTTCTTCCATCTAAACCGCCGTCTCCACTACCTTGTCTTTATTACTCATTCTGGAGATAAGCAGGACGGGGTATCAGTCCCGTCTCTCTACAGGTCAAGGTTCAGGCCAAGGATGATCCATAACGAGGAAATGTGTAGCATCCAACAGAATGTCAAGGAATTGATTTACTCTTTGTAGTTTTGTTTGGTAGAACTGGCCTACCTTAGGTTAGATATAATAAAGCGATTTCCCGTCTCTCGTTAGTAGCTAATGATTTGCTGTTCCATTTTATACCTAAATTCAGCAGGGTCCCGAGTACTGATGCATCCTCTGTTACTTCGGATACAGATTTTCAACATGTAATTTAGTCACTTGATGTTAGTTAGATATCAAGAGAGTTATAGAGTTAGATATCAAATGTTGCTAAAGATTGATTAGGAGATATATAATTGTAACGTAGTTCACAGTCTCGTTATGAAGGCAATATGTAAATGCTTAATATCCACTCCCGTCTTATTAATCAAATGTTATTTAAACATATTTAATAGCCTGAACATGAATTGTTTCGAACATGAAAAGAATGATGATATTGATTCATATAACAAATAATTGCCAATAAAATTATCGTTCTTTAAATACTGTTTGGCAAATAGCAATATCACATTGACATGTGATTGTATTCTGGCGTTATGGTTTGCATATTTCTTATTTCTTTTGTGGTTGATAGATTAATTAAATAAATTGATCCATATCAAAACAAGTTAATTATTACGTTGTTATGTTCATTCGACAACTAGTAATACACATCGTAATTTCTCAAATTAATAAAAAAAATTATAACGCAGTCTATATCGTAGTATGCAAGTAATATGACAATTAATCGATGAAAAAGCAACAAGGAAAATTAAATAAAAATTCATATATCTTGTACTGGTGTGTTTTTTTTAATATAGCAGAAATAATTCATTAAGTTTTCGTCGAGTTTAAACTGCCAATCTGTATTTTTTAATTATTTACTATTCATGTTATACTCGCTCTTGTCTGAGTATCTATGGCTTTGATGTCAACTCTCTCAACTGTTCTCGTCCTTTCTACACCTACATACGGTATCCCTCCAAAGTAAGTATACTACAGTAAGTAAGAAACATGGACACCGTTCACCCCTGTCTGCTTAAACGAGGGTGAACACATATTATAAAGGCAAGTCCTGATGAACCGTGTATAAGGGTAGTATCCCGCTGTTTAATGTGTTTCTGTAGCAGTATAGTGCTTGATGAGTTATCCTTGCCTTTAGGTGCAAAACTAGTAGACCAGAAACATCACCTTTTAACTTCAACAAGTGTTTTGAAAAGGTCACAAAGGTGTCGAGAGAAAATGTTATTGACCTAGTTTAAATTGCGTCAAAGTTCGTCAAGTGGAGTTCGTCTTTAGTAACCTTATATTACATCGAAAATCGTATAATTCCTACAAACCATCCATTTCATATTGCACGTTTTATAAGGTCTTGAACGTTTGAGAAAGGTCATGCATGATCGGGATTTGATTATAAGTATTTGAAACTTTAAGGGTAGGGAATCGAATGCGAATATCTATGAAACTGTTGCTCAAATATTTACTTCTTGTTATGATACACTGTTGAGATGATTGCATTTCGCTGCACCCTCAACTATGTGATTGTTTTCAACCATTTCCCTCCCGTATCTAGCTGAGTATCTCTGATTAGGGATGTGCATGTACAATTGGCTTCAATATTTAAAAGAAACCAGATACAATGGCTATGGCAAGATACAATACTTATACTTATCTGCAGTAGTTTGAATGAATTTTAGTTAAAATACCTTTGTTTAATGAAGATAGGGGTAAGAAATGAAATTTCCCCTACTCTATTTAAAATGTTGTAAATGTGTGCAGAATCAGGCACATTTATTAATGTATATAATATGTTAATATTTCTCATATGTCGATGAACTATTCTTTTGAAGGAATTGAAAGTTGAAAAATCGAATAACAATTAATAAACATATACATGTAGAAGTATTCTTTGACTGCTGACTAAACACCTGTGCTGACATCGAAAATCTGAGACATTTGCAATTGAAAATGATACATATGATAAAATCACCTGAGGTGAGTACTTTCTTTTGCCTGGTAGTGTATGTGATGCCTAGTACATGTATTGAGGAGGACAACATCTAAAAAAAAGTAACATATATAACATACTGAATATTCTTCTATTATTTCCTTCAACATCGATACAGAAGAAAGTGAAAGATTTGACTGGAGAGTTGTCAAGGTCACGTGACGTCAGGTTTTTTTAAGAACACCTTCCTCATTGTTCCTTGTTATAAGTGTACCACATTGGTTCACTTCTTTTACGATAGTGGTTTTTAATTCGATCAAATATATCTTTAGGATTTGTGGCATACTAGATGTAGAGTACATATATTGTGTATTCCCTGTTCCTATTTCTATCCCTATGTAGTATCGTATTGGTTACTGCCATTGAAGAAAGGATTTGGTATTGCAATATTACCCTCCTCCCCAGGGTCAGAGTGTCGTGGCAGGTCATTGTTAATGTATGGTACCTATCAATGCGCGAGGAGGGCTTCTCTAATCCACTGAGAAAGACCTCTACCCTGAACCTATTGTCAATGTATGATAACTATATTAGGGCTAAGAGAGGTTCAGGAATCCAGTGACAAAACCTCTACCCTGAACCTATTGTTAGTGTATGTTACCTTTCTTAGGGAGAGTTTCGGGAATCCAGTGACAAAAACCTCCACCCTGCACCTTATCCTGTACTATGAACCGATTCCCGTGAAGCAGAGTCCGTTCAAGACAGAGCTACTACATCATAGAGAAACTGTTTATAGAAGACCTTCACCATTTGGTCCAGTAACTGAACCGTATTCTCCCCTGCTGTTGTGATAGACATCTTGTATATGTACAAACAGTTTCTCGGGTTTGCTGGAAAGTTAGATGGCTGAAGAAGGTTTAGTAGCCTACTTGCCGGTGATCGGCTGTTCAGCTTGTTGAAAAACACGGAGTATATATAGAAATGCCAAAATATATTCATCTAACTGATTTCTTTGGATTGTGTGTGTGTCTCTGTGTGCTCTATTGAAAGTCTGTTTGGTCTCTAATGAGTAAAAGTATATCACCTCTCCTGGCCACGCTCTAGTCCCTATCTGCTACAGCATCTAGCAGGTCACTGTTACTGTCGGTCTTTTATGTTCTTTCATGTACTAAATTAAACAGAACCGGGCCTTTAAAAAGGTGAATATGTGAACAGGAGGTATTGAGCCACTACTAGTACAATACAAACATTTAGAACATATGTTAGTGGATAACACATTCGGGTATATAACAAGTAACTGTAACGTATAAACACGTTGATCATGTGGTGAAAAATGATTACATTTTGATAGAGTGGACAGTGTAAATATAGGAGATAGATATAGTATGTCTATGCAACTGGTTGCAGTCTCAATGCAATATCAACAAGGAGTATGCGGGACACAGTGAATATTTCAGCACCGAGCAGACTTCTGGTCTGATCTGGTCTGGTGTGGGAAGTTCTTAACGACCAGAGATTCCAATACTGGCACATGGCCCCATCATTCTGTGTCGGGGCGATATAACGCCCAATCAAATCACTTGGAAACGACTTTGTTATTAGTCATGATGAGTCTTTCATGGGTACATTTAGTTCTATTAAATTATCATTTTACTCGTTTTGAATAGTACTAGAATAAGTTATGTAGAATCTAGAATGTATTGTCTCTATGTATATGGCCATGTATATGTTTTCTGTCAATTGGTATCTTTCTTATGAACAAATATAACGTGGTTGCGTTCATTAATTGTTTGGTAATCGGTGCTTGACTCTGAAGGGAAGTACGAGCCAGTCCAGACGTCCACACCTAACGATATAAGCCACGTTTGTCAGGTCGCTCATTGGACGAACACGGAGCCTTCGTGAGTCTAGATCAGGAATCATATCTAGATTGCCTCGCTCCTGAAATTAAAGATCTTCAAAATCTTAGGAATGGCCATGTCACTTTTTCTCAAAAAATATGTCGGTGAACAATCCTCGCTTGGTAAATAGTACAGTCACAAGTATTATAACAGCGATGAAACAGTTACGAATACATTTTGGTTTTAAAATCAATTCATTAATGTGCTCCAGGTTAACGCGTCCTGCCGCAAATAATCACGAAAGGCTGTTTAGATATTTTCGGAAATTAATTCGATGAATTATGTTGATGAATATTATGTTTAGAAATATTGATGAGATTTTAATCAATACATTAAGTTTGAAATTTGTACCTGCTCAAAGTGGTGTTAAATGAATGCAGCGTGAATGCACTTCCCTCTTTAGATCCTGTAATCAATGTTTGAGCTTTTTTCAGACGCCATGTGTAAAAATATACCTGCAATGTCATGATGACTTTGATATTATAGCAGTATGTATCAAGACATATTAATACGTTAAATAAAATATAATTAGATTAGGTAAGAGTGTTGAAGATGACGATGATGAATGATTCGTTTACTACGATCCAAACCAAAATTCTCGATTATCACAGAAAGGATTAATACAGTCAACAGCGTAATCAGCTAACGATAACTGAAATAAAACGGGTCAACACAAAGAACATGAACATTTACTAAACTATTATCAAATGAAGCATCGACAGTTATAACATAATCAAATGATACTCATATGAAAATGAGTTCAAGTGACTCTAAGTCAGAAGACAGAAACACTGCATAACTCAGTAGTACACACAAGGCATAATATAGTTGCATGGCTGTTCAAGGCTTATTGCAATACGGTATTTATTGGATGATTCACTTCTCGCTACGTCGTTTGATGTGGCTATGATTTAGTGAAGTGCCTCTTAATCAAGTACGAACATTAATGTGCCATAAAATAGATCACTACAGATAAACTGGGAGTAAATCAGGTCGCGTTGACCTCATCAGTTTATTTGAATACGGAGACGTTGTATATCATATTCTTAAAAGGTAACTTTATCTATATATATATATATATATATATATATATAAAGTTACCTTTCAGTTCAAACTTGTCCAATCATCAGGTCTCATATATATATATAAATACAATTGTCGAAGAAATCACGATGATTTATTCATATGAGCTATAAATATATAAATATATGAATAAATCATCGTGATTTCTTCGACAATTTCATGTTTCCATATGACACCTGATGATTGGACAAGTTTGAACTGAAAGGTAACTTTATATATATATATATATATATATATATATATATATATATATATATATATATATATATATATATATATATATATATATATATATATATATTTATAGAAAAGAGTAAACACCAGATGGTTTTGACTGGATCAATTTTCTTTAATTTCGACCGGTGTATTGGTCTCTTCAAGTATCTAAGATTTCATATTTATGAATGAACAAAAACAATTGTTTGTTGTAATGCTCAAAATCTTAACACGTCAATGTATTGACACCAAAATCAGTCATTGTCTTCAAGCTAGGGTACGTGTACTGGTATCTTCATAAACAAAACAAGACATGTTGTTCGTTGAAAGCAGTGAATATGAAACTATATGATTTCTTATATTTTCCTGAATGATATCAGAGTTTTTGAAAGAGAAGAATTGAAAGTAAAGTAAATTTCAACAAATTACATCTTTTTTTTTATAAAACCTGAATAACAGTTCTAAGTACGCGATACGTTAAGAAAAATATTCATTCATTGAAAGAGCAACAGACTGCAAACGTTCATCCGCTGCATAATGTATGATCTATCTTCAATGGTATCTATATGAAGAAATAAGCACACTTATTGAAGCCAAGAACAGTAGATCTACTGTAAGCACCTCGGTATGTATATAAGTGGGTGGTCCAGCTTGTACCGGGTTATCATCGGCTCAACCCCCCTCAGTCTGTAAACAGACTGGCTACGTTTAGAAACACTGGTGATTAAGACAAGTCATTCACATGTTCAACAGAATATGAGGTACCGAATGGGACTTCAATCGCTATTGAGTAAGGTGACCAATTGATTTAGTAAGCTTATACTAAATGGAAACGATTAAGTAGGCTTACTGAATGATTTCTGGTTTCTGTACATTTTGCATTGTAAGCACGTACAGCCGCAGGTTATGTACATATTATGATAAAATGTCGAAGGTAAAATTATATTACTAAGAAATAAGTGAAATTAATGCAGGAAAGTATTGTTCATCAAATTATGTTATGAATAGAATATACAAGCTTCAGTTCAAGTCTATCTGTTGCTACAACAGCTTCTCCTGTCGATTAGTTTCCGGGACTGCATCTCTTTAGAAAACAAATTTGCAACGGTTTCCCTGTGTTATCGTTAGGAAATGTTGTGTCCATTTCGACCTAGATAGTACATCAAACACATCAAGTCAAACACATCAAGTCAAACACACAGTATTATTGTCGGATAATGTCGTTTTTGTATGTCTGTGATGAGGTTTTTGATTTATCGGACCACCCAATATATTATCATGATTGAAGAAACTATAAACTAAAACAGGCATCGTTCACTGGGACACGTGGATTCTGAAACTTAATTATCAACATTAAAGTTGATAGAAGATATGAACGCTTTAACTCTCACGCTATTTTTTATTTGTACAAATTCAGACTAAAAGTTATTCGGTTACTAACGCTGAAGGTATGGTGCTACAATGTTAAGTATGTCTTACAAAAGGTCAATCGGTTTACTTCAAACATGTTTAAAATGGCTTCAGGAAATATATAAATATAGTTATATAAAACGTATATCTCTAATCTGTTTTCCCTCAAAATCGGAAACAAGCGTATCAGACCTCAGTCTTTCTCTCGCGTTAATCGCGAATATTTCCACCCTCAGAAATTCACTTTTAAACAGATGTTTATTTGTTATATACACGGCACATTTCATGTATATATTCACATGGATGCAGCAGTTGGTGTTTCCTTTGAATCGAGTTATCAATGCTATCTGGAAATGTTGTATAAATAAGCAGAGAACACCTCAGTTAATGATAAGGGCAATTCCGTTAACACATGCTACCATCACTTATGGAACATTTATTCCCTGGGAACAATTTGGTATGACACCGGAAGACAGTGTGCTGCAACCTTTGGCATAATGCCATTAGCAGTATGCAGTCTGACAGTGAAGGAATTACGAATATGCACGTGTGTTCAGATGCTGACTGTTGTTCCTCACAATGCATCGTTGAAGACGAAAACAATGTTGGTCTTTCTGCAGTTGCCAAAGTCCTCCTTTCAAAAATCAATGTTGAGCATTTTTGTACCAAGTCTTCACCTTTATATAAGATAAATCAAATGGAGACGGAAAACCGCCTGGATGTCAAGATTGTCTCCATTCAGTCGTTCAAGTCAAACACATAGAGTTTATTGATGATAGTTTACAGTCTGTTCTGTGTAGCAATATGATTAAATTAATTTAATTATACTGCTGGATCATCGACGCAAAGTAAACTAAACCTTAGTTTGACACTTAGACAGCCGTCCTTTAAGATCAACATTTTATTACGCCTCTAAGAAATCGGAAGTAGTTTAGCCCCAACACTAGGCTTGCTTCTCAAGGGTGGGTCATGGATGTTTCTTTCCGTCTTGGGTAAACTTATAGAATATTAGGCGCGTTAGATAACCAATGTAAAGATTGCTTGCATGGTTCTAGAGACAGATTACAGCTGAAGTTTCATCTTACATTAGTTCTAATTGGTCTGATGTACATGCAAATCATATTTTACTTATATCTGATATATACATAAGCACCAGTCCTCTCGGCGGTTGACATGCATCATATATATATATATATATATATATATATATATATAAGTGCAATGCATAACTTCTAGAGTTTACTTGTATTGTGTGCCTCATCACAACGTAGCTTCCTGTTATCTCCCTTTGAAGTAGATTGGACAAAGTATCAACCAACAAATTTTAGATATGGAGCATCTCAACGATAATCCCAAACAAGTGGTCCCCCCAACTCATTGATAGCTCCTGTACAAACAACTTAACATTTTTCCCTCACCAGTCGCCCCTACAAACAGCACGATAAGGGTCAAAACAGACCCAGGAATGTTAACGATCCGTCTGCGATACCTGGAGTTCATACTGACCATACCAGCGTTGCGTTGGTCAGTAAGATACTGATGATAATGAGCCTCAACTATTTGATAAATGTTTTTATTACACTCTCGTTGAAGATATTACTGTTGTGAAACATCGAAATGTTATTCAACACTGTTGTGAAACATTGCACGTGAAAGCGATCGCAGTCGGAACTACTTTTCAGCAGTCACATGGCCTTTGGGATCGCACTGGATTTCTTGGGACATGTTTTTTCACGCAACGTCGTTATGATTAATATTGTACGGACGCTTCTATCACAATTTACCGTCAATGAGTATCCCTTAGTTGATTCAGAGTTAGTTCCCTTGGCACATATGTTATCTCGTTACGGCTTTCGGGATTTGACCGCCATTTTGCTTCGTCATGCAACATGACGTAGCCTCAGTTAATGTAAATTCACAAGGAATAAACGTCACGTTGAACCCACGTATCCTGTGACAGTCGTCAGTTGAGTATTATTGCAACTACATTGTAATCCTTAAAGGTACATTTTGATATTTTCTTCTCCTTTTGAGGAATGGTTTTGATTGTATAGAATGTACAAAATTTGCTTCGTGTCGACATGTAAGTTTTCAAGGTTGTGGAGGCATTGTTCATGTCTGTCTGTTGTTACAGAAGATAACATACCAAGATAAATGAATAAAAATGCTTCAAGGTAAGTATGCTGATATAAAATTGTAACGTTTGCTATACGTCAGAACTCCATTTTCGGCGGTGCTGTCAGCAATTTGTGCCGTCAATGTTAACTTCATCGGCAACAAGGACAATGATCCCCACAATTTCGCTAGATAAAACTAGCTGCAGAACTGTGTGTAGTTTTACTCCCCAGTATCATTGTCATCAGGGTGTCAGGGTGTTACAGAGCCTATTTTGGCAAAGCAACTGCAGCTACATCTACAACTGTAACTAGCCTAACTGAATCGCGCTTGAAAACAGTCGCATTCCGTCACAATCACCTGACATCATTCATAAGATCTAGTGAGATTAATACGATGTTTTTGTTTACTCGCCAATTTGCGCTTCTTATAGTTCAACATAAAGACAATGTAATGAGTGTTTTGAAATTGTATTGTTCAAAATTGAAACTGTTATTAACGGATATTTGCTTGGTCTACTTTTGGTGTTTAGTGAGATGGCGTTATGCGTCCATGGTAAGAGATGTATCCCTACGCACATCTGCATGAATGAATAGTAAACTTTAATTACATATTTCATTAATTTAGAGCGTGTAATAAATAAAATGCTAAACTCCGTCCCGTTTAAAAACATATTTATGAAACTCGTGGATGGTATTGGTATCTAACTCGCTTTCGCTCGTTAAATACCAAAACCATCCACTCGTTTCATAAATATGTTATTAAACGGGACGTCGTTTAGTATTCTCTATTTATTACTCACCCGTTGAAGATATCAGGGTTTAATAAATCTCCCGTGTTATAACACTTAGCGTTCTTTCGATTGACATGACGTCATAATGGTTTCGCCCGTTAAATACCAAACCACTCACTAAATATGTTATTGAACGGGACGTCGTTTAGTATTCTCTATAACTCATGTGTTATGTAGCATCAAGAATCACACATGTTCAGCAATTCGTAGCAGTGATTAAGTTACAATGATAACAGAAACATTGTAGTATATTTAAATATGGACTTCATGTTAATACATTTCAAGATATGATATAATAAAGTTTATTTTTAAATGGGAATAAATCACTAATCATACGTAATAAGCGGGCATGTCCACCCACTCCCTCCAATGATGTATGTAGAATTCCGGCTTTTTTCACGTCTATTTCACATAGTGTACCTTGTCCTCTAGTACAATTTATATCCTATTAATTGTGCTTCATCAACTCGA
Organism: Gibbula magus; assembly: GCA_936450465.1. NCBI lineage: Eukaryota > Metazoa > Mollusca > Gastropoda > Trochida > Trochidae > Gibbula > Gibbula magus. Next base: position 3,795,654 of record OW388295.1, on the reverse strand, counting down.
GAAGGACTATGAATCATGTAATCACATGTACAGTATAGTTTCAATCGTTAGCGATACGGGGATACTTAAGTAAGCTACGTCATCACATGTAAAACTCGTTGCATGGAGATCACTGAAGCGATATTTCAGAGAGACACGTTCAAGTAGTGCAGTTAAACTGATAAGTTGGTGTGATGAGGCGGAAGTGGAGGGCGCGTAGTGATATAATTACTTAAACGAAGCATCAAATGGGATAATTAAAGCATCGAGCAGCGTGTATGTCAGGTTTCACAGGGGAAAGTCAAACAGATAGTTGCAATTGAAGGGATGTATTCAAGAAGGGCACATGTTCCTTGTATATAACATAGCACATGACCCCTTCATGTATGCATCCCTTCAATTGTATCGAATTACATATGCATAATATCGAATGGTTTCCGTTTATTATGCTTCTAGCTATTTATTCGTTGATTGTTTTGCAAGGTGAGGTACGCATACTGCTTGACCCAAATGCAGAAAAAATTTAATTCAAAATTTGGTTAATTATGTAAATCATCTATCATTATATACATGTTCATTTGTTGAACGTGAGTAAATCATATTCCATTGCTCTTTAACAAGAACCTATGGTACGTTTAACAATGCAGCAAAGTGGTAATGAGACAGTCACTGATATTCTGTCGTTTACGGATTGGATTGGTAGAATTGCGTATGTTCCGATATGAGATTAATTCCACGATTTCAACTTCCTGAAACCCTTCACTCCAAGCTTCGATTTTACTTGACACATATTTTTAAAAATGACAAATAGCTTGTTATGTAAAGTGTAGGTAATCTGGTTTGTGCCTTTGTGAAATGGCTGACTTAACAGAAATTGACTTAAGTTAACTGCAGGTTCTAGTCTAAGAGGCAGGTTGTATGCGATGTGACTGCAGGAATCTGGTTGCTAGGTAACCTAATCCAGGTACAGGTAGGTGATGTAACCAACAGGTGGGAAACGTTGACGTTAACAGATTTGATATGAGTGCTAGACTTGTGAATCCATTGTGAGCTCACAGAGCACCTTGTGTGAAGTTCTGCGCTATATAAATGAATGTATTGTTATTCGAAGTTTAAGGAAAGTTGTAACTGTGTATTCCGGGCAATATAAGAATGATGCGTATAAACTTCCGTTTATTAAAATCACAGATGGTTGTTTAAAATATTATCATATATTAATTCAGAAAGTTCCGCCACTGAAATAATTGTGTCCAAATTGGGCCATTGAGACGTTTGATTCTAAAATATAAATACATTTTCATCTCGACAGCTTGTATTAATGATGAGACGGAATGTTTTGAGTTGAGATCATATCTGTATCTGGACAAATCTGGAGTGTCTGCAAGTCATGTAAAGTGTATCGTATTAATTATAACATGAAACACAGGTACAGTATGCGTCATGGGATATGTTCGGTAGTGCTGAGTATTTCAGGACAGTGCTGATAGTTCGCTTTAGAAATACAACAGGTGTCTGAGAGTACTTTTGCTAGGATGAAACTTAGCCTGTAGTACCTGATATAGTTTAAAGCAGATTGCAGCAGGCCGACAAGTCACAATAATTAAACTGCAATGGTGTCCTCCTGCGGTCGACGCTGCATGCATCTAAAGAACAATCCTTTCTACCACTGATCAACCAAAGCTTGGCAATTGGATGGGTCATGGTAGGTCCAACATCTGTTGGTCACACTTAGCGAAACGATCCTGCTGGCGATTTGTTTTGGTATAATGACCAGTGACCATGAGGTCACATTTTGATTAAGTTGTAAGTGTTTGAATACTTGTCAGCATTGAAGACTGTGTAAGTTGGAGATAGCTTCACTGTCACGATGTAGTCACTGGCTTCTCCTACTAACTGATGCAGGATGGGCACAAACAGAGCTGCCTTACAACATAGACATCAACTAGACATCAACTAGACATCAACTAGACATCAACTAGACATCAACTAGACATCAACTTGACATCAAACGTAACCTGCATGTGATTTACTTCCACAATTACTATTTCGTCTTAATTTTGAGTACGATAATAATGTCCTCTGAGTTTACCTCTAATTGACAACAAGAGTGAAACAGCTTTACTTTCAACATGTACCTCTTCAGATAATTAGCAAAATCAGCTATTGTATATAAGATTCCCCCAGATAGGAAGCCCAGTGTTTGTTATCACTGAATAGTGTACACCTGGCGGTATCTTGCTTATCGTCACTACAGAGCTTTGGTTTATCAGTGGTCTTGTTATTTTAAGATTTCGCCAAAGTTAGATTTCGAGCTCAAAGAAATAAAACGTCCTTTGCATTCTGTAATTGCCTAAAATGTTATCTTAACGTTTCAGTATTAAATCTCTTCTGATGTGTGAATGAAAGTGTACCATGATTAATGATATAATGTACCGTGATTATTGATATAATGTACCATGATTATTGATATAATGTACCATGATTATTGATATAATGTACCGTGATTATTGATATAATGTACCATTATTATTGATATAATGTACCATGATTATTGATATAATGTACCGTGATTATTGATATAATGTACCTTGTTTATTGATATAATGTACCATGAAACAACAATAAATGAATAATGAACATGTTGACTAAAAGACGTACAACCTTTTTCCACATCTTTTATACATTAAAGAATTATTTTCGATGTTCATAAAATGTACATCAAAACGTTGAACGTTACATCACATGGGTACGATCCGAATCATGTTTAACCAAGTAAAACATTGAAATGTATCATAGAATCCTTGTTTGCCATGCAGAAAGCATAGATGAAACCCCGGGCTCCCAGTTCAAAACAGGTTTTACTTATTCTTGTGTTTATTTGTCATGATAGCGTGCATATTTCATGTTTCATTAGAAAGACGCCGTAGGCCTGATTTTCGTTGAAACCAGATACCAATGGCATCGTCAGTTTATGTAGGAACAGTACGCAACAATAACTCGTAACATATAAAGGTCATCACAGTGTACATGGGTCTAATGCTCTCACACGAACATCACATCACTCCAGGGTGATGCTATATGACACAGTCTTACCGTGTTGTGTGTCCATTGGCACTGTGCCACTTGCACTGATGTGCTCTGGGGCACATGGCGATATTATAGAGGAAATATTGACAGCGTATGTAAAACGGTGTAATATACTTTGTATGAGTTGTACAAGGTATGATAAGAGAATTGTATTTTAAGAGGGGTATTAATGTTTTAAATAAATTCTTTTTTATTCAGTATGTATACAGGACCTGCTGAAATGTGTTCTTCAAAACGTGTGGTTGTTTTGGGTAAACCATCAAGGTTAGTGATTATGTATGATTGAAGAACTTAGTTTTCAAAAAATACATTTGTCACAGACATTGAAGGTTATGATAACGGTTATTCTACTTCGAAGTTATATTGCTGCCTTGCTCCTGGATCAGCTGTATGAGTGGAATATAGAACGAACCACGAAGTCAGTTCATTTCTTCTGGTACTTACAAGAACGTACAGGGCCTCTAAATGTATCGGGTGGACATGCTGGAATTGTGCGTGAAAGAGGTGTGATATATCTGCTGAACAATTGTTTAAAAACAAGATTACCATTTCTATATCCAGATAACCATTTCTTTATCCAGATAACCATTTCTTTATCCAGATTTCCATTTCTTTATCCAGATTATCACTTCTTTATCCAGATTACCGTTTCTTTATCCAGATTACCATTTCTTTATCCAGATTATTTTTTCTATATCAAGATGCCCTTGTCTACGTATAAATTATTATTTATGTATCCAGATTTCCCTCTTCTCTTTACCGAATACAATTCCTGTAGATACAATTTCCAGATTGTCATTTCTGTATCTGGAATTTTCAAAATCCAATCTCGGTCTACATTTTCATTTTTGAATCCAGATTCGAATTTCTGCCGACAGATTCTCTCTCAATTCACTCACTTCATCAACGCATTAACCGCCTACTCAACGCATGGAATTACTCATCACGACTCGCTCCCCAACCATATAACTTGATTAGAAGCACGGCGTGCTTGCAGTGCTGGTACGGCTTCCGTGTTTATGTTCATCATACAAGGTACATCCCTGGAGTTTACGAGGCGTCATCATGTGTTCATGTAATCACCTCCGGGATACTAGTCCATTTCACGGTTGTCGGTGATTACATTAAATTAAGGTTTTTTTTACGTTTGGTGTAAATATAAAAATTATTTTCTGTGGGAATGAATTGATTTTGTTCATTCCATGATTCCATGGATGACTCATTCTACGACTGGAACGTTATTATTGATGTATTTATTCTTTGTCATGCAGCATATATGATTGTTAGCTCAAATACCTCATTCTTCACGGACAGTACCCAGTGATATCTCTCTGTAGGATCGACCAGTTGTAATGCACCGGAAGACGAACACCACACATCTGTACCAACCACAAGACGCCAACTTGCACGATCTATCATGATTCTGGGTCACTGTAATCTTTTAGTTATGCACGTGCCACAGACGCTAGTCACCCCCGCCACAAACATCAGCCCCTATAAATATATAGACTAATATACACCACGAGGTCCACCGAGAGGCGTCTGCAAGCTGGAACATTTAGCCTCCAATGTTTATCGCACGTGCTGAGTAATTTGGTGAGGGCAGACGACATCGTTTATCCGCATACCGCTAAGAAATAATCAAAGTGATACGTGCGGTCGTTCATCAGATTGGTATTAATCTGACGCTATGGCCTAATTGCCTGCTTCGTTATGATATTATGATGTTATGATATTATGATATTATGATATTATGATGCTATGATATTATGATATTATGATGTTATGATATTATGATATTATGATATTATGATGTTATGATGCTATGATATTATGATATTATGATGTTATGATATTATGATATTATGATATTATGATGTTATGATATTACGATGTTATGATATTATGATGTTATGATATTATGATGCTATGATATTATATTGTTATGATATTATGATATTATGATATTATGATGCTATGATATTATATTGTTATGATATTATGATATTATGATATTATGATATTATGATGCTATGATGTTATGATATTATGATATTATGATTTAATGATGTTATGATATTATGATATTATGATGTTATGATATTATGATATTATGATATTATGGTGTTATGATATTATGATATTATGATATTATGATGTTATGATATTATAATATTATGATATTATGATGTTATGATATTATGATATTATGATGCTATGATGTTATGATATTATGATGTTATGATATTAGGATATTATGATATTATGATGTTATGATATTATGATATTATGATATTATGATGTTATGATATTATGATGTTATGATATTATGATATTATGATGTTATGCAAATTACTACTAGCCTGTATTAGCCCTGTTAGTAATGAATAATATATCATATGTTTGGCTACGTGATATATCGATGAGGTATATCCAAAGCGTATTTATAATTACAAGACATAATACAGAGATTAATTAGTATTAATTTTTCGCACAAGCGAGAGCGAGGGTTATGTATATAAATTTGAACGAGTTCGTAAAAAGTCGTACACCAAATCGTTGAGTATAATAATTTCTCTGTTATCCCTTTTATTTGGGTATTTTTAAGAAATAGAGAAATGTAGCTTCTCTCGCGTGTGTTGGATTGTAGCTTACCGTGTCTTTATTGTCGATTCAAGTATTTTGAGGCCAGAGTCACTGTTTATGAGTACAAATAGAAATGTTGATGAGTATAGTGCCTCTCTCTGAGGTTTTAGGTTCTAATCCCACAATTAATTGTTATTAGTGTAGAATTGAAAATGAGTTGTACTACTGCAGATGGCCTGATTCCAAATATATCACTATTTCAATATTTCACGATACAATAACAATTTACATCAGTAGTGTGAATGAACTAAATTGGTGACCCAGTCTGATTAAAATCGACCTTGTTCCGAGGAATAAAATTTGCAAAATAATGCATCTACCGGGATACGAACAGGTTCTGTAGATTCCTCGCCAACCCCTGAACGATATGAGTTCGTATCCCGGTAGATTTCCTATTTTGCACATTGTATTCCTAGGAAAACCGTTGATTTTAATCAGACTGATTGGTGACCGGTTAAATTTTAGTTAAAATTTTAGTTAAAATATATTTGTTTAATGTAGACGGGGAAAGAAATTTACACCTACCTGACCCCTTGGCATGTTTATAATGAGTTTATAAGTTTAGAATGAGGCACATTTATTGATTTTCACATAGAAGATATCTTATGACATATTGAAACTCAATAAATGTACGGTTGTGTTTTATCCGAATTAGTTTTGGAAGAATTAATAAATTTACTATTTCATTTTATCCAAAAAGTTAAAAACAACATAGAAGTATTCCTGGCTGATGACTAAACGCCTGCACTACGACGTCAAAAACATACGATTTTTTAGATGTGAAATTAACCTTATGATAAAACCAACTGAGGTGTAACTTTGAACTTCACTTAATAAGCCAGCGGTCATCAGCAATTGAAAATATTGTGCTCAGTGTATCATTTATTCAAGAATTACTGAAACTATATTGATGTTATGGGCCATAATCTGTATATACTCCTCGACCCCCACTTTCTGACCTAACATCACAACACGGTTCCGTTCCATAACAGCGAGCGCTTATAATCGCTCATTGATTGCTCAACGTAGCGCTCAAGTAGCGCTTAAGTAGCGCTCATTCTCTCCTGAACGACACGGTGCAAAAACCTTAAAGTTCGCTCGCTTTGCTACGTAGCGCTACATTGAGCAATCGCGTTCAAGAGAGGTTTAGAAGTAATCGCTAATTGAGCGATTACTTTGAAACCTCTCTTGAACACGGCCCAGATGTAGCGGAATATTTGCACTTACCGATCTAACGACATACCCACACTAAAAGGTCACTTCTTGTGGGTTCTTGTACCAAGTAGGTCAGTCCAAGTGTTCATGTTTTTCTCCCAATTGACACACAAGTGATAGCTTAGGGTGGAAATAAATGGAGTGTTTATTTGAGCAGGAATTCACAGGTGAAATAGACATTGAACTGTGACCCATTCATCAATCCTTATCATGCTTAGTTTACACATATTTGAATATAGTCATATATGAAAATAGTCAATTATTTCACTGCAGTCTAAATTCAAAACAATGTTTACCGGAATTCAGAACACCGAAACAAGACAACCTTAAACGAATTACTAAAATATGCATTGTTAAAAACAACGACAGCGTATGATACCAAATGAAGGTCCAAATGATATTACATGATTTGTGTTATTTGACAACTAAGTATTGCCAAGTAATCCGTGTCATTAATATTGAACAAGAGAACATATGTCAATAGTATAGCATACACAAACAGTCATATATCTAGTCGTTATGTCAATAGTATAGCATACACAAACAGTCATATATCTAGTCGTTATACCAATAGTATAGCATACACAAACAGTCATATATCTAGTCGTTATACCAATAGTATAGCATACACAAACAGTCATATATCTAGTCGTTATGTCAATAGTATAGCATACACAAACAGTCATATATCTAGTCGTTATACCAATAGTATAGCATACACAAACAGTCATATATCTAGTCGTTATGTCAATAGTATAGCATACACAAACAATCATATATCTAGTCGTTATGTCAATAGTATAGCATACAAAAGCAGTCATATATCTAGTCGTTATGTCAATAGTATAGCATACACAAACAGTCATATATCTAGTCGTTATGTCAATAGTATAGCATACACAAACAGTCATATATCTAGTCGTTATGTCAATAGTATAGCATACACAAACAGTCATATATCTAGTCGTTATGTCAATAGTATAGCATACACAAACAGTCATATATCTAGTCGTTATGTCAATAGTATAGCATACAAAAGCAGTCATATATCTAGTCGTTATGTCAATAGTATAGCATACAAAAGCAGTCATATATCTAGTCGTTATGTCAATAGTATAGCATACAAAGGCAGTCATATATCTAGTCGTTATGCCAAAAGCATAGCATACACAAACAGTCATATATCTAGTCGTTATGCCAATAGTATAGCATACAAAGGCAGTCATATATCTAGTCGTTATGCCAAAAGCATAGCATACACAAACAGTCATATATCTAGTCGTTATACCAATGGGATGTTAGTACGCTTGAGTTTGGATAGTTTTAAACTCAGACTCTGAACATTTGTAAAATATTTTATTTGAAAAGGGGCCAATGAGAAATGGGATTTTTCTGATATCAGAGCTTCTTTTCAATATTTTCTCGTAGTATAAGTTTTCGACTAGTATGTTGAAGTGCATGGAGTTTTGTTGATTTTAGGCCGTATCGTTACATCTATCTATAATCAATAGTATTATATAATTGAGAGTGAGATACGTAATTCTATCAGTGAAATAAACCCTTTATCAGGATACCTGTTATCGTTATTCCAATGAGTAATGGTAAACTTGCTTGACGTCAATAGGACGATTATGACGTCATGGTTGCAACTTGCTAGGGCCTAAGTTGAGCGTTAAAATCAGTTCATTTTGAAAAAAAAACCTTTTAAATATTGATGATAAGTTATATGATAGTTAGAATATACATTTTCCTTTGAAAATGATTATTCTATCTAGTTTAAAGTTGATATCTTTAATACATACGTTTTTACTTCACTCGATGAAGAAACACATAATTGGTATTTCCTGAAAATTAATGTGTTATCATGTATCTTTCACCAGTGTTTTATCTCAAACATTGAAAACGTTAATTTTTCATTATTGTTCTAGACCGATGAAAAGCAGCTATCAATGTTTGATAATACATTCAGAATTTAGAATTATTTCTCTTTCTTACAGAGGAATGTCGGGCGGGGTCTTGGTTGGTCTGGGTGGGTGTGGCCTAATAGTGCTCCTCCTCCTGGGAAGCCACGCCTTCTGCTGCAGATACACCAAGGATGTGTACACACAGACCGGAGGACAGACCGGAGGAGTTCAGGTGAGATCACGCTGTCATCCAGACACTTGGACAAACGCTTAAAGGAGATTGCCTAAGTCTAGACACTGTTGGCAAGTCTACATTGCTGAAACCATTTACATTAATGATTTTTTTAGATTTCCTTTCAATATTGTTAATATAATTGTATATATATAATGTTTTCAGCGAGTATGTGTATGGGTTACCATGGAGTTCCATCACTGTCACACTGTACGTAGCCCGTCCGTCCGATCTGTCCGTCCATCCGTCCGTCCATCCGTCCGTCCATCCGTCCGTCCATCCGTCCGTCCATCCGTCTGTCCATCCGTTACTTCTTCTCCAGAACTCTAGAGAGCTGAAATGTTGTGTGCAGACTCCTTGGCTAATGGGATTCTAAATATTAGATTTGGTGACCCCATGGCCCCAAATGGGGTCATAGGGGTCACAACCTTAAAAACCTATTTTCATCTTCTTTTCCAGTTCCAAAAGGTCTCGATAGGAGCTGAACAGTTGTTTGCAGACTCCTTGGCTAATGGGGATTCTAAATTGTAGATTTGGTGACCCCCCATGACCCCAAATGGGGTCACAGGGGTCACAACCTTAAAAACCTATTTTCATCTTCTTCTCCAGTGCCAAAATTCTAGAGAGGGGAAAGGTGTGTGCAAACTCCTTGGCCAATGGGGATTCTAATTTGAAGATTTGGTGACCATGTGACCCCAATCTAGGTCACAGGGGTCATGATTTGCTTGTAAACAATGTATTACTTGACTTACTTAAATATTTAACCTTAGATAATAAATCAATGAAATCCTGATGAGCTACAGAGCCCATGGCTCTATGTTTTTTTATTGAAGAGACATTGTTTAATAACTGTAGTAATATACACACAGCTCGTCTGATGTAATCAGAAAAAAATGTATAAATGACACACTTAAAGAGAGCTGCAGTTCTCCTTCTAGAAGTTATTCACTCTACGGACCGCCGGAATCTACTCAATTTGCCTTTGCCGCAGCAATCTGTAAAAGCAATTCCTCTCTTCATATACCATCCATACACATTGACAGCTATTCAGCACTCACGACTGTTCTACAGCTCTGTACTGACGGTATGGGAATAGACAGCGGAGTATTTCTGTACCAGGGTGAACGTTCTTGGAACATATGCAGCATTAACGCTTCATTGAGATATCAAACTCTCTAGAATATTTAGAAAATATTGTTACTACCTTTTGGCTACATCTGTTAATCCGTTATTAAGTGATGTAAGAGGACGATTTCATGTATTCTGCAATAATGAACATAGAGTATTTAAAAACTATATGTTTGAACATTTGACAAATAGCCCGGTACACATGCCTCGGTTCATACTGAAGTCACATTACAGTGTATATCTTCCATATACCTCTACCAGGCCCCTGTAACAAGTAAACTACATTTATTTGACATTTACGGTTTTACGCTTTTCAAAGGATGGCGTCCTTGTACATTAATTGACAAAATTAATTAAACAGGAATTCGATCATGAGACATGTGCGGTTTAAATAAACGCATCTTATCCTTATTGTTAAAGTATTAACAATGGCAATGCAAGAACAAAATCAGTTAACAATTTAATTGTTTCAATATGCTCCTCTTCAAATGGTAATCTAAATTGACAAACATAATTTAACAACTGACGGAATCAGTTTAAACAGTGAATGTTCTCAATTAGTACAATTACTGCCTTATTCTAATGCTGACATTAATTTTAAAAAATCAAGGAAATGAGAAGAGCAATGTAATTTACTAATTGTTGATATTACGCAGTCGTACCCGCAAGATAATTGTACTTTAATGATAACATTAATTGATGGCATCAATCCCTACTCATTAGGCAAGGCAATTTAATTACGTTCTGTTGCTTGGTGGCAATTTATTGAATGTAAATGCACGTTCAAATAAACCCCAAAACCCAATAAACCCAAAATTGAATTCAACAGACGTGTCTGTAAGGAATGACGTCAATACACACCCATTGACATAAACAATTAAACAAGAAACTTATAACCACAAGGCAATTGCACTTTTCAATAAACCCAGCTTTAGTTGAAGCAAACAGCCCTCTTGATAAGATAAACCATCAGCATGTTTTAACCGCCTCGCTTGCAGAATTACCTTCTTGGTACTGTGCCAGTACTGCACTTGACAACTATTTCTGTGCTCGAAGACTTTCAGGAACCACTAACGACCAAACCACATGCCTCATATATACACAGTCACTCTACAATACGGTGTATATACACAGCATGTGGTCGGAATCAGAGGCAATTGTACACTCGTTATGCTAGCCAGGAATAATACGCTCCTTTGCCACTTCCAGATTTGTTCTTTCTCCCTCTCTCTCTCTATCGCCGCTAATGGCTGCAATATTGCCCAAGTGGCGTTAAACAATAACTCACTCGCTCTCTCTTTCTATCTGTGTCTATTTGTCTCTCTGTCTCTCCGTATATATGTCTCTTCTCTCTATCTCTCTGCGTATCGTCCTCCCTCTCTCTCTCTGCCTCTCTATGAATCTTTCTATCTCTCTCTGCGTATCGTCCTCCCTCTCTTCACCATTCCTTCTAACTCTCCATAACACTTTGCATAAGCTCTGCATGTGGTTAGAATCGAGCTATTGTACACTCAGTATTGTGGCCCAGAACAACAACCCGCCTCCCCAGACCCAGACACAATTCTGCAGCAGACTCGGGGTTGTTCACCATAGCTCGCCTTGTGTGAAACGGGCACCTGTTAGCTATAAACATACCAGGTAAACTTCAAACGGACCGAAACATAATAGTTACGTGTACTAATGACTTTCAACTCAGTTTGTATGATTTTCAGGATGGCGACCTTGGAAACATTGTTTAGGCACTTACAATACCGTCGAACCAAAGTAACTCAAAATAATTTAAAGATTTAAATTTAAATAATTTTAAGTTAAAGACACTCGTTCTGTGACTTTTCAATACAAGATAAGTCTACCTGTTTATTTCATATTTTGAACCATAACACACCAATGGCAACCATTCGGTATAGGATAATTGAATCGAGAGAGTAAGACATTGTCTAGATTTAATGGTATTCTTAAAGGTGCATCCATTGTGTTTCATAAAATTTGATTTGGCTTTAATACGTTCCAACAAACCAAATGTGCTGTTTACAATACAAACAAATTCACTTACCTTGCATATTCATCCCGAATCGCCAAACATATCATAACTAGAATAGCGTTTGCGGGACACCGCAAAAGCAGAGCAGCTCCGAAACTTTGGGTCTCGCCTTTCCCTGTTCCGCCTTCTCCTCAACATAAATAAAAAGGGAATTTCTTTTGACAATTTTTTTTTCATTATTCAAGTTATTCTAAGAAGTTGAATCATCACTGGGGTCACTTTTTACAACTTTGTTCTTAAAACCTATTTCTGATTTCAAAATTGGATCAACAGATTAACACGGCCTTAACCAATATCTCATGACCTTGAACTTTGACCTTCAAGGTCACACCATCAATGAATTCTTTTCATTGTGTATAACAATCAGCCAATGACTCAAAGTGTTCATTGTTAGCATAAGGCATATTCACAATAGCACGCTTAATTTGTGAACTTGCTGTGACCTTGACCTTTGAAAGATTTTAGCAAAAACGTTTTCAAATCTTGGTCTTTCTCCAAAGTTGATATATACCAAGTAAGGGTCTGATAGCACAGAAGTTGTTGAAGTTATCGTGTTTACAAGGATTTTTGTAGTGATTTCAGAACTCATGACCTTGACCTTTGACCTTGAATGTGAACATGTCAAAATCATTCCTGAGATTTATAAGAAAGAAGCTACATATATGAGATGTTGATACCTTAATGGAAAAAAGTTATTTAGTGATTTCAGAACTGGTGACCTTGACCCTATCTCGTGACCTTGACCTTTAAAATTCAAGGTCACACAATCAGTGATCACTTTTCATTGTGTATAACAATCATGTAATGATTCAAAGTGATAATAGTTGAAATAAGACATTTCGCAAAAGCATGTTTAAGTCTTGCCCTCGCTGTGACCTTGACCTTTGATGGATGTTAACGAAAACCTTATCAAATCTTGGCCTTAATCCATAGTTGATATACACAAAATAAGAGCCTGATAGCACAAATATTTTTCAAGTTATCATGTTTACAAGGAATTTTTTAGCGATTTCAAAACTCGTGACCTTGACCTTTGACCTTAAAAATAAACATGTCAAAAAAATTCCCCAGGGGCATAAGTAAGAAGTTATGTGTATGAGTTCTCAAAACCTTTTAGGAAAAAAATTATAGCGAATACAAAACGCGCGTGCGGCGGCGACGGAAACTGCAAAAAAACTGATAGCAGCTCCGACTAAGTCGGAGCTGCTAATTACTAGTTTCCAATTAAAATCTAGTAACATCATTATGCATGTGCAGAAACCGAAAGTGCACGTTCTATTTACATGCACAGTAGTAATATGACCTATAGAACATTTGCAACCCAGATTTGTTATTTTGTCTGGCGTAAATAAGATTCCAAAATTACGTTTGATTCATTTGCGCGCGCCACACGCGGTGCATTGTCCGGTTTTCGATCAGAAATCAATACTTTTACCTTCATATCGTCAATATACTAAGTCGAGTATGATGAAAATAATTGTTTTCGGTAACAGTTGGTACTTCTCGATAAAATAAGACCATTCATAACGTTTGTCATATTTGATCCCCATCAACACAATGGATGTACCTTTAAAACAATTACTATTCCCAGTACTCCAGCACATTTTATCACTCTATATTTTCGGATCAAATGTTATTTGTTTTTACATTTAAATAATACATTTTTAAATTCAATATGTATGTGAAAACTTGAATTAGTTTAGCCCATAAGCCTATTAATGAAAAAATGCAATTATATGGATTTAAATTGACAAAAACCCGGCTCTTTATCGAAATGTTTCCATACATTTTTCTGAAGCATTGGCAAATATGAAAGAGCATAGATATAAAGTGTGATAATACTCATGTGCCTTTACTGTTTTGCACACTCATCCCATCTACATTATTAACACCATCCTATTTATTTCAGGTGCAGATGACATCAGATGACATCCCAAACTACGCAGTTATACAAAAACCGTCATCTCTGAAAAGATCTGACTCAGGTTCAAAACGGAATGGTCGGACATTGGAGAAGCACGTAACCCTTGCCCCGGATATAGAAGCTCGGGAGAGGTCAGGTCAGGTCACTGTGGCTCCGTCTAGCGGCACAATTCAAATGGATGGAGTCCATCAGATCCCAATTCAGCACTCCAACCAGTCTCAGTCGTACAGCCAGCAGAACAGTTTCGCTCAACAGACGCCCGTCTTCAAACCTTCAGGGCAGATGTATGTTCCCCCGGCTCCTATGACTCGCCAGGTCAGTCCGACCTTCCAGACGGCGCCACCAGCCAACCAATACCCAATGCAGGTGTACCCGATGAAGACGACGACGTCATCAACATCTTCCTCAATCAGGTACGGGTATGACGATGATTACGACAACCCTGCAGAGACAACTCCTATGTTGAAATCTCACTTCTCCTCTGGAATGTCTGGCACGTCTGGAATGAGTACTGGGATGTCCTCTGGAATGGGTACTGGCATGTCCTCTGGAATGTCCTCTGGAATGTCTGGTACTTCTGGAATGTCTGGGACGTCTGGAATGGGTACTGGTATGTCCTCTGGAATGGGTACTGGCATGTCTTCTGGAATGGGTACTGGGATGTCCTCTGGAATGGGTACTGGCATGTCTTCTGGAATGGGTACTGGGATGTCCTCTGGAATGGGTACTGGCATGTCCTCTGGAATGGGTACTGGCACATCTGGAATGTCCTCTGGAATGTCTGGCACATCTGGAATGGAATCAGGCATGTCGTCTGGTTCTTACAATTCCCAGTTCCGGTCTTCCAGTTCCCAGCAGCAGACGACAGTAATCAGCTGCAAGGGAGGAGGACAACGTTCTGAGGAGTTCGATCTTCCTGAACCTCAACCTCTGCAATATCCTTCCGCCAAGCGACCTATGACCTTTGAGCAGACGTCATCATCGAAAATGAGCGTGTATGACAATGTAGGAGCGGGAGGATTATCTGAAGGGGTGGCTTAGTCGTGTAGTGAACTAGATGGTTCTCTGTCGATCTCACAGCAGTGATGGCTAGGTCCATCTGAAAAGGGCGAACTTGTGGAACTAGTCGAAGAAGGAGAGTTAGACGTCATCCAATTGATGACGTCACATGCATGGTGTCGTACATGTATGGTGATTCAACACGAGGAAAATACAGAGATTATTACATTGCAAACGCATCTTAACCTTCAATGGTTAGGCAAGGTGAATTGAATATTTGATACAACGAGAAAAGGTATACACTTGGAGAGATATACGCTTCACGTGATAAATATTCCAAGAAAGATTGAGAAATGCCAGCTTATGGTTGCTACAAGTTTATTTGCTTATTTTCGGACATAAACGCATTATCGGTTTGGATAAATACAACTGAAGGGTAAAGCAATGTCCTGTTTTGCAAACGTGTATATACTGTGTATATATGAACAAACTGAAAGTGAACTACTGTACTGTATAGACTGAAATAACTATGCATCAAGGAGACCTGGAAGAATTAGAAACGTTCTTCTGCGCAGTTCAGGAAGTTATATCATACCTCCCATATACCCCGGCCGCCATCTTGCCAAAGCGATACCTGAATGAATGTGTTATTTCCAATGCCATCGTTACTACAAGCTTCAGAATGTCTTATTTGGTTACTTTATGTTGATTTTAACGTCCAGTTTCCCATATATATTGTAACTTAGTTATTTGTTTTAACGTTTAAGTATTGTCTGCTTAAATCTGAACATTTAACGTTATGTCTGCCATTTGCTACACTATTTCAATATGTACCAGATACTGTCAAAGTTCAATAATTATAAAACATGCTGTAAATATTGTATCTGTTAGTGTTTTAGTGACTGTATTATTACTTAAAGTTTCTAAACAATACATGTACACGTGTTTGAGTTGTTTTGTCATGGGACACTAAGGTACACAAGCGAGTTAAATGCCGATGCCATTCACGAGTTTCACAAACATGTTATCAAACGGGACCGAGTTTAGTATTTTTATTTATTTCTCAATGATGTAAATAGCGCTGAATTACAAGAAAATCGTTGTTAGTGATGCTCACTAACAAATAGGTCACCCGCGATTGCAGTCGCGCGGCTAACATTGTGACATCAACCAGAAACGACTATGACGTCACGCGCCGATTATGACCTTACGGCAGCATGCGGTATCACACATGTGTGTAACCAACTCATTGTTATCTAATGAGTGATCTCACCACGGTTGAGTAATAAATACTTTTATTTGCTTATGTTTTACAGACGTTAACGATCGTGAAAATGTTTATTTGAAGACATCATCGGTCACCAATGAAAGGGTAACTTTCCAGAACATTGATCTTCATTATACCCCGGGACCAATGTGCCTGTTTCTGTGTGTTTGAATTATCTACCCTTGAATATTCATTTTAGTTTTTTAAAGTCTTTAAGAAAAATGACAACGTTTAAAACATAGGTGCCAGACTCTCAGTATACCTAACAACCTATATAACATATAAAGAAGGTGGGACAGTACCAGAGTGTCAATCAGCTCAGCTGGAAAGCGCTCGTAAAATCTCCAAGAAGACAAAACAATAGGCAATACGGGACACTGTGGTTCCTGCCACAGGACCGGAACTGGACCGTTGGATCAGTCTACGAGGTGTACCATGCGTATTTGAGCCACCAAACCAGCTTAAAAATTCTTTTAAAAAGTCCTATTGCAAGATCCAAGATCCATGATGCAAGATCCAAGAAGACAGTGTACATGTCCAATCTTCTTTATAATGTTATACAGGTAGGTAGTTGTACTGCTGTTAGCTTCCTCAGCACTGTATTGAAATTAGTCCAACGGATCAATCAGCTTAGTCTGTCACCAAGACCCTTTAATTGCCTAAAGCGCCTAGGCAAGTCTACAACAAGTCTACAGAGCTCAGATTAAGGCTGAAATGAACACATCTCAGAGGCTCTTTTTGATTTTCGTTTTTTCAAATTTTGAGTCTAAATGTTTGCCCTAATCAAAGTTCAACAATCACTTGTTGTACAAGGTACTACCCATTGTACGTAAAATTGTGATTATGTTTCAGAAGAAAAAGTTGTCCAAAGCTCTTGTGATTTGATTTGGTTTATCGAATTTTTAAGGGTAAGCTATTAAAACACGCAAAATATGTAGTTTTGGTTCTAGAGATACTGCATTCACTAACGTTATCCTACACGGGGTCGATCTATTGAGGTCGAGACTCTGTCCAAGTTGGATATTATCAGTTTGAGCACTCTCTAATGTATAGTGGCCTCATTCATAGGAAGATTCAATAAGGATCAATCTAGTTAACATTACCTGAACTGTCTATGAGGACGGAGAATCTTTCATTTAGTTGGTATTTTATGTATTTTCAACAATACAAATGGGACTATTCTGAAAGAATATGCCAGTAATATGAGTAAATGACTCACATTACAAACATTTTTGCAATGTTCAAAAGATATTTACAGAAAAAAATATGTTATTTTGTTGACAGGCATAATTGTTATGCATTTTTTAAAAAGTCGCGGGTAAATGGATGTTTCCTTGAAGCGAGCACACATCTCATTCTACGAAAAGTTCTTCCACTCCTAAAGCGTCCTTCACAGACTAATAATACACCAGCCTTAATTAACGGTTTGAAGATTCTTCTTTTAAACATTCCTGACTTCTTCAACAGTATACACGTGTTTGGCAACCACTTCCCTCACGTAGACCAGCGCTGCTTCTGTTGGCCATGTGCCACCCTCGTTACATGTGGACTTAGTAAAACACTTTAATTTTAACTGGAAAGCTAAAACAACCTTGCAATGGTTATTAGAAAGAGATTGATTTTTAATTGTGATAAAGACATTTAGAAGATTGACACTTGACAGTATTAGTTTGTACAATATACCCGCACAATAACACAAAGTACTGTCACACGTAGAACGACATCTATTTCGAAAGAATATCACAAATGTTTTTAGATTTGCTGGTCGGAAGTGTGGATTTTATGTGCGCTTCTACATATTTCCACTGATTTTATTGAATTGATGAAGCTGTATTGTTTACTAAACGTATCAAGTCAGTTGCATCAATGTGGAGATCCACGTATCTTTGCAATGATTTAACAAAAACAATTTGTGATGACCCCTGATCGAAATGCCTCTTCGAAGTTACAACAAGTTTCAAACATCTTTTAAAAAACAAAATTTTATCGTCGCAAAGAGATGAGATTATGTTTGAACTTCATTCAGCAAGTCAGATTGATTCCCCGCCCAGTGGAAAATTTAGAAATGTTTGAAAAAGAATTGTGAGACTTTATTCTTAAACCAATCCACAACGATAACGTATGTTGAATATGGGTATATTCCAATCATTGGTAATACATTAAACGTGATGATTGTTCCATGTATTTTACCAAGTGTACAATGTACTTATAACTATTTGCACAGACAAAAATAAAACACAACAAGAAATGCCAAACCTCAAAATATACATCAACACTACTATTTCATGGATGAACAGTTTTGAGATGTGATACGGACACAAAAAACACGCGAACCTAGGACCTTATTATATTCCAACTAACTTCGTTGTTTCGGTTGATATTAAAAGTTTGGAACTTGGAGGCAGTGCTAAATGTGTAGCTACCGATTCTATAACTCTGTCGTTGAGAAATGATAGAACATGATGGATTAACTGTTTGAAGCGTACATAAAATGACTTTCTTGGAAGGCATAATGTTGAAAGAGTACAATTTATGAAAAGTACTTTTGGTTTTATTTAAATGAGACATTCAATTCTTGTTTTTTATTTAAATAACTCGTCTTAAGCATAGGTAATGTTGTTGCTATCTGAATTCGTATCCAAGCTGTTGTTCAAAATTTGAATTCACAAGTTTACATTTTTATAGTACTAGTATCGATTCCGCATTAATAATAGAATGATACATGACGTGAAAACACCTTCTCTTTTTTTTTCTCTATGAATATTTCATAAATTCAAATACAAACATGATGACTAAGAATATCTCTGAAGTGTCATGTTTCCAAAACAAACACCTTTAAATTATTTTCAGACATCTTCTCTTCTTGAATACGATTTAGTCGCTACATTGACAAACTTGGCCCTGAATTCACATACCTTAATTCACAAGATAAAACTAATAACTGATAACTTAAACCACAGCCTGTTCATTGAGCCTTCCTTTCCTTTCTTTCGTGATCTAAATTTAGTAACATGAGAAACCCACACTTGCGTATGATGGTAAATATGTGAAGGTCAGTGTAATTTTTTCTTTTCTGACAACGCATTCTCTCCCTATGTTACACTTGGGCGATATTGCTCTACTTTCGCAAAATCCCACATCGTTCTTATGCTACTTCGTTCATTCGCGCATAGGGAAAACTGGCCGTTCATCTCTGTCGCGCAACATATTTGGGCTAAGCTTCACCTCTGCCCTGACGGGGAACAGACTGAACAACGTCACTGATTGCACAACTAACTTTGATTGCAACCAATTAGAAGTGTATATTTCTGGCAGAAGTAAACGTTTGAATTAGAACAGAGGTTAGGTAGGACAAAATGAATCGATTAACATATATTGGTATAGCAGGTACATTAAGCAATCGCGTTCAAGAGAGGTTTAAAAGTAATAGCTTATATTGTTGAACATGGCCCAGACATCCACTCACACGTCCTCTCCGCCAACAACTAGATACAAGTTGAACTGAGCAGAAACCAAAACCCCAAAAAGACACATAGTCGCTCACTCAACACCACCACAAGCCCTGATTGGAAGGTGAATGGATAAGTTCGTCACATGCACAGATTATGGTAGGTAAGCCCTATTCCATACTCCTTCGAACTACATTTATGCGGTAATTAAAATATCTTTTATTCATTGGATGGAGAGGAAATTCCGTTTGGTTACGACCAGCGCTATGTAGCAAAGGGAGCAAGCCTCGAGGCATCGCTCCGTGTCGTTCAGGAGGGAATGAGCGCCCACTTGAGCGCTCAATTCGCTCAATTGCGCGATTGTAATCGCTCACTGTTATGGAACAGACGGCTGTGTGTGTTGTTTGTTGTCTTATTGTTGTGTGTTGCCTTGGGGTTGTTTTTTGTGTGTTTGTTTTGTTCTTTTTTCGGGGTGTTAAGGCAAAGTTGGTTATGTTTTGTGGACATGAATATGATATAATGTAAGAAGTTGAATAACGCTAAGCATAGAAATATGTGAGGGAAGTTTACCTGATCGATCATAGGCCTATATACTCAACCATAACACTGAGAGAGTCGTGCCATCGTACCAGTCTAGGCCTACTGCCCGTTGATGGGTTGGGTTTTTTTAACAAGCAACCAGAATCTCTCAATGTTTCTAATTATCAAAAGAGGGCGGATTTATTGTCTTCAAACCCTTAAATTAGCCAGCATTTGTATCGGGTCACCCATCCTATTTAAACTGCTTCCATTGTTGCTTGACTTAGTTTAAGAATGATCCCCTGTGTTTGGAAAAGTCCGGACGACAACAACTATACATGTAGATAACTGTCTTCTGTTACAACGCAGTAAAGGAAAGTGCATTAAAACCAGATAAAGTGATTAACATCATCATAAATTAATTCACAAATAAGCGCATATATAAATAACTTGTCAGGAATACATATATGATGTGATATATCCATAAACCACATTTACATACACAGTAGGTAACATTTGGCTTAATTTGACTTCCATAATGTCATTAATTTCTCTAAATACGCACATGTTTCAACTTGGCCTAGGATCCATTTGAAAACCAGGTCAAGGATGAAAATACATGGACGTAATGTGTCACGACTTCAGACAGATGACAGTTGAAACTGACAACAACGAGCCAGTTCCAACTGGTTTAACCAGCTGGTTTTGTGTTTACATGGCTCGCACACAACTCGTTACTTCAACAATTCACATTGGAACTTCCTCTTTTAGAATACATCATTCTGGAGAAACAGAGAAACAAAATAAAATAGTCCGGCTTTAATGCGTTTAAAATTTATATACCTATATCTATATATATATATATATGTATTAAAATATTCCTTTATATATTATTTCTTAAATGTTATTCTGTTGTTGTCGTTCGGCTCTATACGAGAATAAACATTTTCAATAATTAGAAGTTCGATTACGATTTTCTTGTTCCAAAATTAACACTATTGCAGGCGATCTAGATGGGACAGGAGTCTGTGAACAGGTGAGTTTAATTAAAAGTACATCCATTGTGTTGTTGGGGGTCAAATATTCCGAACGTTAGAAATGTAGTTAATTTATCGAGAAGTGCCGACTGTTACCGGAAATTACCATTTTGATGATAGTCGAGTTATTATATTGACGATATGAAGGTAAAAGTAGTGATTTCGGATCGAAAACCGGACAATGCATCGCGTGTGACGGGCGCCAATGAGTCAAACGTGATTTTGGAATCATATTTACAACAGATAAAATGACAAATTTGGTGTGATAATGTTTAATAGGTCATATAACCACTGTGCATGTAAATGGGACGTGCACTTTCGGTTTCTGCACATGCATAATGATGTTACTCGATTTTAATTGGAAACTAGTAATTATGATATATTTGGCGATTGGGAATGAATATGCAAGCTACGTTAATTTATTTGCACTGCAAACAGCACATATGGTGAGACGGGACGTATTAAAGTCTAATGAACTTTTATCAAACACAATGGATGCACCTTTAGGAGCCTTAAATCCATTTTACGTCCAATAACGAGACTGAATGCAGTATAAAATGACACAAAATGCATTAATATAAGAAATTCTCTGACATGGATAAAGACATAGAACAGACATTTAATTCACAAACAAATATTAAGATTTTAAAAAAAGCACACCTAACTACGCATAATATAACTTTAACCCCTTTGACCCAATATCAAACACAGTATTTTTATATAGCTGCCATATTTCCAACAGCCGTTACCTATTGGTTATTCAGTCTAAGCATTGAGTCGAGCTGTACAGAGCTCATACACTGCGACGGCCAGCAAAGCTCAGTCCGCCCGAATCAAAACAATAATATCACGTGACCATCTAGCAACCGCCAAGCACTAACCCAGATATGGCTCATGAACTTTGCCTCTTGGCCCAGTTACCTATATTCGCAACCACGTGCTAGCATGTCAACAAAGAGACTTATTTTGTGGTCGTCAGTTTGCAATAAGCCTTTTCCACAGCAAGCAACGATCTACATGTAGTCCTTATTAGGGAGAAGAATTGGTGAAATCTCATATTTATTATACCCCATTCCTCTTGCAGTGACCGATTTTATTTCCTTTGTTCCCAAAATAGAATGGCACGGGTCAGCTGTACGAGTCCAGTATTGAATCTATTTAATTGGCATGGAAAGATTTCGGAAGCTATTTTCAGTGTTGAGACCGAATTTCCTGTCCAACAATCTCGTTGTGTGTGTGTACCACATATCGAATTTCCTATTAACGAAGAGAACGTACGTACTTCTTTCTATTTGACCAATATGCTGTAAGCATTGAATTTGGTAAATTGGAATAATTGGAATAATGATTTCGAAAGATGGCGCACTAAGGGCATGATAGCAATGTCCGTGCGTCATGAGAATATACCAAACGTATATAAACCAATGTTGAAATTCATGATACATGTACTGATATATATATATATATATATATATATATATATATATATATATATATATATATATATATATATATGAAACATGGTTGCTGTATCAGGTCTTTGAAGGGCATTTAGAAGTGGCATACATAAGAACAGGAAGATTTAATGGATAACTTTTTTTAATGTGAAAATACAGCTGGAATGATGAAGGAGTGAGTATAGTCTTACACTCAGACTATGAAAAAAGTATTTATTCTGAAAATATCACCATTTCATTAAATATTGAAAAGGAGACTGTAAGAAATGGAATTTTCATGTATAAAAAAGGCTCCTTTTTTTTACAGTCTAAGTGTTAGATTAGAGTGAATACCGTATTCCTTTATACTCCGAAACTTCGTTTATTTTCTCATTAAAGAAGTTGTTATTCAGAAAGGCTCCCTGTTCTTATGGTTACTGTATATTCATGTAAAGGTCATACTATAATCAATTTCAAGATCTTAGCTTGCACATCCACTCATGCTATATACGACATGTAAGGCTGAAGTAACGAGAGCATCTTGATATTAACCGGAACAGATAGGTCAATTATTCCACTTCTAAATGCTACATTGATTATGACGGGACGTATAACATTACATCTAGTTTTAATTAGATTGCCTGCTCAACTATCTATATCGCATGTCTACCTGCGCAAAACTATATTTGTATCTACACTTAACAACTCTGATGTTATTTTACTTTCGTGATTGTGAGAGAGGCCAGTTTTTACATTTCAGTAATTATTGGTTGCCAATTGGTACTAGAATTACATTTTCAAATGCAGTTTTTCGTTAGCGGTTTCAGCGCAACTTGAAAAATAGTATGATTCAATTCTATTCCATACCATAAGCAATATAGTCGTTTGTTTCGCAGGTATATATACAACTAGTGTCTGAAGGAAACGTTGCCAACAACAATGTAATATAATTAACCCACGACTGATAAATACGACTAAAACATAGTCACGTGATGTGTCCGGAAGTCAACTAACTTGATTCGTCCAGAATTTTACCTTGTCATCTTTCTGAGACACACTTTTTTTTTTAAATCTTCATTTTGGAATCTTCTTAACTAGGCGCAATATAAAATTAAATATGAAATAATCTGTATCACAAATATACTATTTCCTTGGCAGAACGTGTCATAAATACAACATGTATTCTATTTCGGTACGTTTTGAAAGTTACAACAATACCTATCCTATAATTAAATCATGTCACATTCTATGGGAGTTACCCGAGGCATGTGTAAACGTAAAACGTGATCCGAATGTAACGATGAGAGCTGCGTCCAAAGAGTTTGTTGTCCACCCTCCGTTGTGCTTTGTTGTATATCACCATACCACAGTACGCAATATGGGTGACTGGATATAATGTACTAACAACTATGCTGTTGGTTTATAAAAATATAGAATGACGAATCAGATTTACAATATTTATAATAGTCTTCTAATAAATGTTCATATGTGGGCACAAACCTTTGGGATGCATATCATTATTAACTGTGTGTACTGGTATATTACTATAAATATGATCACTTTACATAAATGGCATTACATTTAGATTGTTCACGAGTGATGAATGTATGTCTCATGTATGAGACGTGTTATCTCTCATCATTCTACACTGTAAATATCTGCTAATACAGATAGTCATACGACTTATTTTACCGCTTGAATATAGCTTGACAGCAATATGTCTGAATTAGTGGATCAAGTAGGTCTGAAACTATTGTTGTTGTTTTGAAAACATTGACAATACATTCAATGTAAAGAGTAAATGCCATATTGAGACGTATTTTTGTTGTTGTAAATATCCAATAATGTTGTAAAATGTATTAAATGTTTAAAAATGTGCTTCATATATGTACTTAATATTTTGCTTCGATTTTAGATAAAATGAAACGATAATAAAATCAGCATCATTATTAAGTAATGTTTCACTGTCTGGAACATGCCCGTATGGTATGGATCTCCAAGAGATCGTATTAAATATTATTAAATCCATCACTAAATAAACAAATCTAAAACATAAAAGCTTAAGCATAGGTATAATACACAATTATTCATCTTGACAAGTTGAATCAAATCAAAATAAGAAATATCTATATATGTATAACTAAACATTGTTACTAAACATTGTTACATCGTGGATAGCACTACCTTCAGTAGTACAGATACTTGCACTCATTCGAGCCGAGTTCCTTGTAGGGTCCAAGCCTGGTGGCCGTGTGGTAAGCTGATGGTACAGTCAGTGCTGCCGATAGTTGGCTGACTCCGAGGGTGTGACGAGTTCGAATCCCGCAAGGTACTCGGCAAGGTACAGGAATGTGTACTATTGAAGGTAGTCTCTAAATGGCATGTATTTTCTATCTGTATCTGTGATCACAACAATTTTAATGAAATTGTTTGCAATAAACAACTTCCATGTATACAGAATACAGTAGATGTTAAGCAAAAGAACAGCTTAAAATCTAGTAAACTGTCCTTTACTGCACATCAATACAGCTTGTCAAATCAAATTTTGGTATGAAGTGAAACAAAAAAGGTGTTAAAAAACATCAATTAAATCTCAGCATCTTCAACGTCTGTTGTTTTCGTCGTACCTTCTTTCATATTCTAAACAGGTAAAAACACCTAAATAAACACACCTATAGCGTTGTGAAAACAATCATGTATACCTGCTGTCACAAACAAGCATTAGACTAGTTCTACTGAAGTTGGTTTATGATGATGGAGTAGCGGATATGACAGCAGTATATCAAACATTGTAAACAAGATTTGATTATTTCTAGACACGACACAAATAATTTAAAACTTCTCATCATTAGATTCTAAACTGAAATTCAGTCATACTTCTTCTGATGATGATTGTAAAACTATTGCCCATTCCCTTTATTTATTTTCGATTCTAGAAACTATATTAGAACCATGGAAGTGGTAAGTTAATATGTATGTAGTCTTACTCTTAAAATATTAGATACCACGTTTTATTAAATATTGAAATTTGGGATTTACTGAGGCCATTTTTCAATACATGTATTAATAAAATGGCGATATTTTCAGAATAAATATTTTTTTCTATAGTCTATGTGTTAGGTTGTACGGTTGAGCATGCTTTCGAGCGTGGATATGTGCGCTTTATAAATATGCACTGTTATTATTATTATCATTATTTACACCTATCTTAAAACGTTAATTTTAAGTAGCTTCGGAAATGGAATTGATTTGTAAGTCCTTGTGCATCTGTACAGACCATTGGCTGTATGCAGGGTCTTAACGTGGAATTAAAGACAAGGAATATGACTAGCAATATTTCACTTCTGCCATGCGACCCAATAAACCTTTCCCAAAAACCCTCATAGTGAAACATTTTGAAATAAATCTCGATTATTTAGACACATAGTTTGTGTATGATATCTCTTTTTGCGCAGGTTAAATAAAAAAAATAATTAGGAAACGAATCCGTATGGTAAACCCCATGTTAAAATCTATAATTTATATAATATAAACAATGTACGAGATGCAGTTTAACTGAACCATAACCATTTGTTTTAGAACTCTATTCATTGATTGAGGAGGATTGTTTTGCAATTATTCACGTTTCTTTTTCATTTGTGAGATCCCTTTATTTTCACGTGCTACAGTCCCTTTAAAATCAAAATATACACTTTCAGTTGTACCTCTTCCTCCGAGATACAGTATGTTCTAGGAGACTTTCAGAGAGGCTGTACAGAATACTGTATGAAATATGACAGATCATTTAACGGGATATGTCCAGATGTTGATTAATATCTATATAACGTATTATAAGTCAGAGTTTCCTCCGGGGAATGGTGTATTCTAATAATGTTTATAAATCAACTTTTCCCCCCAAGGAATTGTGTATATAGTAAGTCCAGGGTCTGTTGGAACGGTTGCTTCAGAATGGTCCAACGATAAAAGTGACAGATCAGTTAATATGAAATGTAACCGAGATAGTAGGAATGGTGTTGGTATAGATTTAGGGTCAGTGTGATGAGTGATGGGTGATATCTACATGTAGGCCAGCTTGGTAACATCAGGTCATATCTCCACACATTGCATCGGTCACTCAGCGGTCACTCAGCGGTCACCTGCAGTCAGATGGTCAGATCGGATCGGTACAAACTCGACCACTGACCTCAAACTGCCAAGATTTGCTCGTGGTTGTCGATATACAGTGGCGAGTGGGTGCACGTGATTACGTTGTTAATCAAGAGGTCAAGGGTCAAGTTCCTCAAAACACTTACACTTGATGGTAGCACTTCAACCTGGTATTATAACGATTATCTTACTTTAGAAATACTTGCCATTTAGAAAGTGAAGAAATATAACATGGTTATATTTGGGATAACACTACCTTCAATAGTACAAATTCTTGTACTTTTTCGGGCCGAGTCCCATGCGGGATCATCTTACTGTCTAAATGATCATCTGATCTAATTTGAAAAAAACTGTAAAGCTTTCTAAATGAGAAATCAAGGCAATTTTGACCTTTAAAATTTCAACGCAAAGCCATGTTGGGAGACGATTGAAAGAGTGATTCGCGAAACGTTGCAGTAAAAAAAAGCCCGTTACAGTCACATTTCTGACTGAGCGTGACGACTGCTCATATGGTGAGCCAGCTATATCCCGCTCTTTATGTAAATGCTTAGGTATCTTTAATATTTCAACACAAACTCGGGTTACAAGACCTTTAAAATCTATTAGGGAAATATTTGCCATACCGTTGTATTTGACAAAACCCATCACAGTCTAATTGATTTTGCCTAAGCGTGAATAATGTCAGTATGTTGCCATTTGCTGAGGCAAGTCTACACGGCATATGTCAATCTATCTGGCTCGTTCTATATAAGGGGCACAGCCTATAATATAGCCATCACTAACATACTGAACTTCAGAGCAACGTCATTCTGATGGCATAGTTTCAGAGATATTAATTTAATCATATCGTAGGAATAATTTAAGATGTACGATCGTTTATAAATGTGAACTCTGCTGTGCAAGCAATAGCGTGAAACGTTTACATACACTAAGTTACCAGCGTAAACATTGCTTCAGAGATCTTTAAGTCACTGCCATTGCCCCCTCAGATCGAGAGCTTCTACATGCAACCCCATTGGATAGCACGTGCATTTTCATACTATTTGTTCTTACATTTTTATCAATATGGCGGTCCGCAGGAGCAAACAGTTACTCCTTACAGGCAAATATTCTTAAACACTACAGGCTCAAGGTTCTGACTTAAAGTAGTTGCACCTACATCGTAATTCATAGACTAAGCCAACGTCTCGTTGCTTCACACAAGCGTTGGCATTACGTTTGCTTGGTGAATTAGTCCAGCCACAGTCTCCATCTGACGTCAGCTGCAGGGAGAACTCATTGGCTGTCACCAGAGGAAGGGGAACTTTTCAACATCCTGTCTGCTCCGTCACACTACTTGATACTCTGGGTGTGTTATACGGAAAATGCTTGTAACGACTAAAAATAACCAGCCAATGAAATTAGTTAAAATCGAGCAATACTGCAAGTCTCCGGATGAGCAGGCCGGCAGCGGACATCAACTTTCAAACATCATTTCATTGGCTGACAATATACATGCTACAAACAACGGTTGCGTAACAGGCTGGCAAGCTTTACGAACATTACACAATCAGGGTATTAAGTAGTGTAACGGGTTGAAATACACAGAAGGTGCAGGATGCACTACCAAATCCGATAATCAGTGGTCAGCTGTAACAATTAATTGGCGATAACATTTTACGTAGGACCAGCGTTACAGCATGAGACAAAGGTGTTGTTTCACAAGGGTGGTGTTTCATGTGTACGCGTTCTGTGTCATCAATGGTAGCTCTCCTATGTGTATCAATGGCTTCATACAATTCGGAGAACGAGCTTGACGTTGAGATTGAATGACTCGATCCTGATGATGTACATATAAGCATTAACGTGGGTGATGACATTCCCTGCTGCCCGACCATCAGCCACCATCTTCCATGGTTGGAGCTACATCTCCAAACACGTTTGGCTCGCCTACCGTGTCACACTGTGGTGAATGGGATGTACGTATTCGAGTGGAGTTTCATGTCAAGGTCATCAAGACATGAACATGCACTTTGATGATCATGAATGAATGCCTCCTAAAACGGTGTACCATGACTTTTTCAGTTGAATTTTGTTTTTAAAATTTGGCATCATTCTTCAGCTTCTTATTGTTGCACAAAATTATGTTAACACATTGTAATATTACAACATATTCCCTATTTCAGCTTCTTATTGTTGCATAAGGTGATGTTAATGCATTGTAATATTACAACATATTCCCTATGTCAGCTTCTTAATGTTCCACACAATTATGTTAACGCATTGTAATATTACAATATATTCCCTATTTCAACTTCTTATTGTTGCACAAAATGATGTTAACACACCCTAATATTACGACATTTTCCCGATGTCAGCTTCTTATTGTTGCACAAAATGATGTTAACACATTGTACTATTACAACATATTCCCTATATCAGATTCAAGTCGACCTGAACATATCATAAGTTACCAGTGAACAGTTCTTTGCGGTTCAGTATAGTTTAGAGGCCCTGCGTACAATCTACAGATCGTATTGGTTTTAAGTACGTTTGACACAAGGTCATGTTTTACTCGTCTAGTGTTAAAGGGGCAGTAGCACGTTTTTTGCAAATTTTCTTTTTTCAAATTTCCCATTTAAAATGATGTCTTATGACATTTATATTTAGTTTAGAGGTTAAACCATTTTATTACCCACGGGGGCAATCATATCGGGGTTCATATTTTTCATACGATGCCCTAGGGCAACATATCACTTTGTCATGGTGACGTCATAAACAATGCTATGACGTCACGTTTCGTCTATGACGTTGCGTTCTAAATGCGCGACGGCGGGTCGCCAGCCTATGGTTGAAAGTGGATTTTAGCGTGTTTTCATTAATTTTACGACTTCGGTAATAAACAGAATATTATATTCGTGTCTATGCCATATTATGTTTACGACTCTCGTGCCTGAATATCGGTATATCCCTCGCTCTCGCTCGGGAAATACTAATATTCAGGCACTCGTGTTGTAAACATAGTATGACATAGACACTCACATAATATCCTCTATTTATTACACAAACCAATTATCAATAGTGGTAATAACAGTGTTGCGTATAAAGCAAAATTTGCATGGCGGCCATTTTATTGTGAACACATTTTATTATTTCAAATGACAAAAACGATTCCCATGGCTTTACAAAACCATGTAAACTCTTTTTTTAACTTGATTTTCTGAAGAGGGAAGGATATTATACTGCTGATGACATTATTTCTCAAATTCATTTTATCGACTTATTTCAACTTATTTCGACTTATTAAAACGTGCTAGTGCCCGTTTAAAACATGAACATCATTTGATCTCTGATAAATTTTACATTTATTCATGGTATACGTCCACAACTACTGTTTGTTTTAATAATAACGTTAATTATGTTCGTTTATTGATATTTTTCAATGCTGATGCGTATACAGTTTGCGAATAGATTTATTTTTATGTTCTTCGTGACATATTAAAATGTCTGTGTTGGATATTATGGAGAATTATTTAAGAAATAGAAGACGAGTTGGCGTGCTTTATCGTTGAATAAAACACAGCAGGGAGCATAAAACACGAAGGGCGCAGCCCTGAGTGTTTTATGCTCTCTGCTATGTTTTATTCTACGATAAAGCACAACAACGAGTCTTCTATTTCTTATATTAGATGTCCTTAAACAGTTACTCACTTTTATATAAAAGCTGTGCAGATATTATGTTGTTTTTATATATTATTTTTATGAAAATATTAATGCCTCCCGTCGTAGAACACGTTCACTAGCATTGAACAATCAAAGTGACGTAACATGTCACGTCATTTGCTAAGCGACGCTCTAACTGACGTCTAAAATCACGAGCATGTTTTATTGTCTCATAAAGCACGCTGTCGATCCCATTGACCGCCTGTGTTTTATTGTCGTGGGTATCTTATATTAGCTATTAACGCATGGGACATAAAAACATCACGATAAATGGTGCAAGGTTAGCCTTTGGATTCCAGTGAGTGCCAAAGTGGAGCAGACCCAGGTCGCGTCATGTCTTGTAGGTTCGCGGACTCCCATCATTGAATATTTTCATTCGTACATTGCATGTAACAGTACTATAGTTGAAATATGAAACGATGTGAATGAGGGGTTTTGATATCATTCAGTTTAAGAACATATACGATTTCAGTTAAACTAAACTTAGACGACAATGTTAAAACGTTAAATAACGTCGCCCCATATTTCCTACATATTGTTTGCTTTTAAAATTAAAAAAATTACAAAGTATAAAAACCAAATCTACACAGCCTCTCGATTGTTTACTTTCAATTTTCACTTCGCTGAAATATTTTTACCCAAAGTCCACACGTAACAAATCCAACCTATCACGTTGGGCGATGTCGATAGCATGTGAGCGACAGCGGTTGATTGATTGAAGCCGGGCTAATCAATGTCGGCTAAGGTCACCATCTGTAACCCGGCTTGAAAGGATCTGAAACCTACATTGTCGACAGTACGTCAAACAAAGCCGTGACGCAATGCGTTCCACGTGCTGCACGCTTTAGACGCACATGCCAGAAAGTGGGTTGTTTGTCCAGTGAGCAGACCACACGTTTCAAACTGTGAATTGCGAAGAACAGTTAACTCAGTTTTTTTTATTCTGGACGCAAAAGCAGAATTTTAAAGAATCTTACATAGGCTCAAGATATTGGCAAAATTTGGAATCTGACTTAAAAAATAAAAGCATTTTAATACCTTGTCAAGTTCTATTTCATAATTATTTAATTTCAAATCTGTATAGTTGCCGGGTAAATACATAGACGTGTATTCGTTGCTGGACCTTCCAAAATAATGTGGTAGACATTGAGAGTTATCTACTAAATATGTCAAATCATTCATTAACATGACGTATAATCAATATTCTCCATTTATTAGAACATAATAATACAATAATAATCAACTTCTATAGCGCCGAGTTTCAGCTAGGCTGTTCACATTTTCCTATGATTGGTATAATTTGATATTCCACATCTACACATTCATTGTGTAAATGCTGCATAAAACCTGAATGTACATCGATATCAGATTACAGCTTATGTTAAACACCAAGAGCTGCACGTTTGACATTTTGATGAAAGCCTAATGCTACCGGGGAAGCAAGACATGTTTGACATTTTGATGAAAGCCTAATGCTACCGGGGAAGCAAGACATGTTTGACATTTTGATGAAAGCCTAATGCTACAGGGGAAGCAAGACATGTTTGACATTTTGATGAAAGCCTAATGCTACAGGGGAAGCAAGACATGTTTAGAGAGCGATTAAAAGTTACGATTTGCTTAATATTTACTTCTTTAAAATTATCATTCTTCAAGTGAAAAAGGTATGATATTCTTTTTATGGATGCATAATATTTACTGAGGCATTATTTCGTGTCATGTACGATTGTGCGAAATGTAATACTGTGATATATGCTGCATCATAACGCATTGCAGTAACATAAGTGTTGGATAGTTCAATTCAAAAATTGTATATTTTATTGCAATGCATAACTAAAATAGTTCTGACAGCCTTCCTTCCGCAACAACACTACAACACTAACTCAAATGTTTGTTTTGGTCTCTTCACTTCGGCTTACTTACTTGTGTATATTGTGTATATTCCCTCCTTTGTTTCAAATTAAAACTGTACAATGCCCTGTCCCAGTTATCTTTGACACCTCTGTCACGAAATGATATAACATAAAGGGATATGATAACAGGCATTGTTAATTCATAACCCCAAACAACAATTCACG
The DNA here is from genome assembly GCA_936450465.1 of Gibbula magus. Lineage (NCBI taxonomy): Eukaryota > Metazoa > Mollusca > Gastropoda > Trochida > Trochidae > Gibbula > Gibbula magus. The sequence continues at coordinate 3,762,865 of OW388295.1, read as the reverse complement.
GAAAACGGAAATCATAAAACAATGACTTTTTTTTATATCCTGAACAATGGACGACAACAAAGCTAAACCAACTCGACATTAACCCTCTCCATATGAAGCAACCATTGTTTTAAGGACAAGTAGTATATGACCGGCCGGGTCACGACACGAACGTGGGAGAAAACGCATTGAATACTATCAACCGAGTCTATCCTCCCGACCCTGGAGCAAAATATTCAACTGACGACTAACCCAGTCCATTAGTTAATGTTCCTCGGCTGTAGGAAGAAATCAAAGCATGTTAGGGTTCCATTATGTAGAACCGTTTGATTTGCAAAGGGACATAAGTTATTTCTAAAACCATTTTTTATTTGATGGTCTCTGCTACATGTTAGTCTACTGGGAAGTATGTATAATCGTGTCATAGCATGTACACTGTGAGTTGTCAGTATCTATATTCAACATAAACTGTCATTATATAACAACGAACACATGAGAATATGCATGCAATATAATCGTTGTCAACCCTAATGGTACTATTTACACTGTGAGTTGTTTATCGTTTCAAAACAACATCATTAGTTAGTTTCAGTTGCGTGTGACACGAGACAATACAGTGATATTAAGTATCTAGGTACCCTATACGGAACAAACAGAAAAAAGTAACAGTTTTCAAGTGTTTTTATTTAAAAAGTTTAACAAAGTGTCATATAATATACAAGCACATTGTGACATTAACACAATATCATATTTGAAGGTGTTGATCATTTATTAGTGATTATACGTGATTTTATTAATTTTTAAGACATTTTGGGAGTATATATGCAACAGTACAGTAAGAGTTTATCATAACCTAAAACATGCTCCTAATAGTAGTATACATGTTGTTTTCATAATCGTCTTCATTGACAAGAGTATCAACATTGATTCAAGACAATGCCGTACTCTTATTGTTTCTTTTTATAAAAACTGTTACTTTTTTTCCTATTACTTTTTTTCCTGTTACTTTTTTCCTGTTACTTTTTTCTCTACGTTCACCCTAGAAAGACCCTATAAAGTGTCTATGTACCCTATGGTATTGACACTATATTTTAAGTTTCCTCTGTATTTTTCATTTTTCATCCAGGTAAATGTTGACAGTTTAGTTAATGTTGTATTTGACCTTTGTAAATATCAAGACAATAAAACTGGATACAAGTCTACTGACATCATGATATACCGTTGGTCCGGATGTCGAGCTCTATCTATAGAATGACAATGGAGATATAAATTACTAATGTACATCGATAAACAGTCAGAGGAAACGTGAATCGTGATAAATATGTCTGGACGGATACATTTAACTCTGGACTCAAAGTATTTGTATTGAAATAGAAAACATATTTAAAAATGAATTAATGTTGGACTAAAATTATAGATAAGACTATGAGTATAGTTGGTTTACATTTAACGTTTAAGGGAAAGGAAATGTCTTTCTCGATAGTAGACTTCATAAATGAGAACCTAAATCAACAGAATTTAAGAGAATCTAAACATTTGACTAAGAGACAAGATACATAGATAGATAGAACCATAATAGTCGGCTACTACACATGCATGAGACCGTTCTTTTGGTTTTATAGAACCATATATATATATATTTGATTTATTAAGCATTTTGGGCTGAATATGAAAGTCGGGTAAGAAGATATAACCTAAACCAGCACCTATTGTAATTTGATACATTTTAGAACCAAATAAAATATCATGCAAAATTTATCATGCATCTTTAGCATGGTAGTGTGCTAACATTTATAGATAAATATGTTGAAACAATATCGAAAAGGAGTCTCTGTTTTCTGAAAATCCCATTTGTCATAGCCTCCTTTTCAATATTTAATGAAATTGTAATATTTTACGAATAACTACTTTTTTAGTGTCTGAATGTAAGACTACAGTTAGTTGTTGAAGGAGTATTATTTGGAGACCATTCCCATGGTGACGGCTAAGACATTGCCAACGTCGGTCTGGCGTGACATCAAAGCTTTAAGCCATAGGGTATATAAGCTCTGTTATCATCTCTATGAATAAGACCTTGGTGACGAGATGCAGCGATGAAGATAATGATGAGGACAACAAAATCATCAACGTTCGAAAATTATCAAATTCATTTTCACGGGTGCTATTTTGTTCATTTGCTCATAAGTTTATCACACTGCTATTAATTATATGTTTTATAGAGAAGACAAGAATATGTATGGATGATAGAATACTTACAATTCATTAAGTTACTGTCGGGCAGAGTGACCCAGCTGAATCAAAGGTATGTTGCGAGGGAGCATGCATATCTAAAGAACAAAGGGCTAATGACAAGTAGAGAGGCCAGTAACCGCTAATCAAAGAGCACTGGTGTGAAAATGCATCGCATCTTGATTAGTGATTACAAAGGTTCAGCGTATGGGAGCACTAACTGCTTTTCATAAGAGTACCAACTCGTTGCCAGAAGGGTCAACAACTCGTTGTCGAAAGGTTTAAAGGTACATTGTACATCCATTGTGTTGTTGGTCAAATATGCCAAACGTTACAAGTGGTCTTACTTTATCGAGAAGTACCAACTGTTACCGAAAACCACCATTTTGATGATACTCGACTTAACATATTGACGATATGAAGGTAAAAGTATCGATTTCTGATCGAAAACCGGACATTGCACCACCTGTGGCGCGCGCCAATGAGTCAAACGTAATTTTTGAATCTTATTTACACCAGACAAAATAACAAATTTGGGTTGAAAATGTTTAATAGGTCATATAACTACTGTACATGTAAATAGGACGTGTACTTTCGGTTTCTGCACATGCATAATGATGTTAGTCGATTTTAATTGGAAACCAGTAATTATGATATATTTGGCGATTGGGGATGAATATGCAAACTGAGTGAATTTGTTTGTATTGTAAACAGCACATATGGTGTGTTGGAATGTATTTAAGCCAACTACAATTTTATGAAACACAATGGATGCACCTTTAACAAACCGAGTGGGCCAAAAACTCAAAAACACCACAATATATCAACACCCAGGAAAATGATATTAGGCCTACAAAGGTCAAAAGTACTGCAAATCCTCAGCAAGAATCCCGTTTACATTTAAATCACAAGATCGTTCAAGAATCTCCAATAGGTATGGTAAACACATCATATATATTTTCAATTCTAATTTCACAAACAAACTCAGAAAGAGTACATGCATTTTGACCTTGTTATATTGTTTAATCGTACAATTTGATGTATTATTTATTGTTCATATTCTGGCACATTGTAGGAAAGTAAAATATTATAATCCGACAGTAGCATTCCAAAATTAACAATGTTACATTGCATCACTATCTAAATTGTATTTAACTGAAGTACACATATATACAATGTAAATAATTTACCGAGACACCTTTGAACATTTCCCTTGCTTGTGTGTAGAGAAAAATTGCTGAGTTGGCAGTAAACATTAACAGGCGGTCCTTTGACTTGTTCACCCTATACCTACGAACAAACAAGGTATATGCAGGTAGCTGTCCTTTGCGTGACCCCTTCACATTTACCGACACCGACCTGCCAATTGGATCCCCGACAGGTGTAGTCAATATGTGCACGTGGTAATTACAGGTGTTATATCGCAGGTAGCGTTCATTAGCTCAGAGTTAATTGCAGGTGAAAAGTGTAGATTCAATTCGTAATCTTTCTCACAGTCGTCTATATAATGAATGAATAATAAATGCCTATCCATAGGTCATTATGCTCAAAGCTCTGAACAAGTCGATTGAAACATTATACAGATTTTTTACTGAAACTAAATGGTTTAAACAATATTTATTTCAAAAGAAAGGGATTTGTATCTTAAAACCTCCCCCAAACTAATTACCTGTACCTTTCAAATATGTTTTTAATATTGTACATGATATTACGTGCAAAGATGTCGTAAGCATATACATATATTAAAACAAAAACGTCAAGAATATTTGTTTTAATGCAACAGTATTTTCATTCTCTAAATCAAAGACAAACCTCTCTGACTATGGAGATATTATACCGCCTAATATGTAGTCCTTCTTACTTCGGATACCAGCCAAAGTCGATCTTAAAGGCGATGTTGCACGTTTTTTGCATATTTTGTTTATACAATAATATGTGTTACATCAGAGGGTAAAACGTCTCATTACACGACCCGATAAGCCGTTTCCATTGTAAACGGTTATCGGCATTGGAAGAAAATGGTGTGACGTATAAAGCGAATTCTATCATGGTACCATATTAAAAACTCTACTTTGAGTGTTTAGGTATCGCTACAGCGGTCAAATCACACGAACTACCTTCGACCGGTCATTTTAATGTGAAGCCCGATATGTTACTGCTTTTTTTCGGTTTACAAATGTTAATTTTTTTCCGAAATTTTCATTTCAGAGTTAGTTTAGCGAAAAACGGGACAATAAAAAATGTTGGCGTGTATTGAGAGTAAAACATTTAAGTGCATGTAGTGGGGAATCAAGTATACGTTTTAATAATGTTACTTGTGTCAAATCCTCATTTTATAGCAGTAAATGTATTTGAATTTATCAAGGCATTTAAATGTCAACACATGTTGCAAATGGAAGTATCAATTTCATCTGCGTCAATGAGATGCGTTGTTGTTGTTCTTTTTGCAATGTCACATTTCACTTAATGATGCAAACATATACTTTTACACTCCAAGGCATTAGTTTTCTGAACAGTTAAACCAATATATTCTTATTTCATCTAGTTAATGACAGCATGCACTCATTCACTCATCAAACCTACGATGTATGCCGTTTGTGACTGAATGAATACACAAATAGTGCCATTATAGTTGATGAAATGTATATTTCAAGAAAGACAAATCATATGTTTTTCGAAAATAAACCACGTTAGCGGCAACGTGACTTATTGCCAGCATAAAGCGTGGCTGCGAGTGTTGGCGAGCTGAACGATTATTTCTGCTCGTAATACATTGTTTCATGCAGCGTGCCTATAACAATCAATCAATGAAACTTACAGCAGTTGGCAGCACGTGCGTCACTCAATTATTGTGCATGGAACTTATGACGTCATCGTTTGATTGTTGACGTACCGAACGACTCTTGAAGGAAGAAGACATTTCTAGATACACGTGCTCACCTTTCTTTTACTCTGTGTTGGTGACGTGTCCACATTGATTCTTGCGTCGTTGTCAAGCAAAGATCACCTTTAAAATCTTAAGGGAAGCTATTTAGTTTTATTGCAGTGGCCATGTGAAAGAAAAGTTCCAAATATAGTTCTTACTGTTGCTAAATGCATAACTCCACCGTTTGGAAGGGAGTACTCTAGGACACAGTGAAGTTGGATGCCAACTTAACATTCCTAGTACCATAAGTATGTTTAAATGACGTCATAAAAGTAATAATAACAGTTTTATTCACTGATAGAACCGAGTATCTAACACTCAGTTGTATAAAATGTTAATAGTGTATTGAATCGAATTTATGGAAAGTGATTATATATATATATATACCCTATGGGTGTTTACTTTCTAATATCATGTATTCTTCATTGAGCCCGCATCTAAACTGTAGTTCAAAAAAGAAAATGTTCATTAGTCTAACACTGAAGTCTAAAAACTTATTTTACAAATATAGAAAAGGAAATAGGCTTTAAGAAAATCCGATTTCTCGAAATATTATGCTCCTTTTCAATATCTAATACCAAATATGGTGATCTATTACGAATACTATTACTTTCAGATTCTAACTGAGGTTCGTTGTATTGGCCCCTGTAACTCGACCAATACATATATACTTAATTAATGACAATTTTATTAATTGATCTCTTTTCATTCTATTTGCACAATACTAAACATCTAATTTATATTGAAATAATAATTATAAACAAGATTGGTGAACAGATACCATGGGTCAAAGTTGTGAAGCGACAGATTCGGGCTTTCACCAAATGTGCGACCGCGCATGCTCAGACTCATATTGTCCCAGTTTGTCTCGTATTGGCCCTGTTTTTCCCGTATTGGCCCAGTTTCCCCGTATTGACCAAGTTGTCGAATCATATGGTCTTGGCCATATATGCTGTATAAGTACCATAACATTGATAGTTAATTGATAAAACAGGTATTGACCGAATTACCAGTCCATAATTGTTTTATTAGGTATTTAATACAGAACGAACGGAAAACAATTAAATACAGTCACACATGTAATTTGGTTTGGAAAGCTTGGACTACGGTCAAATGACGCTATGATAACAATAGCACGAGGTCATGCAACAATAGTTTGACGTCATGCAACAACCGTTTGATGTCACTCTAGTCGGACTGGAGTCAATATGCTTTAATGTCGACGGTCACGTGATAGCCTCTCGCCCAATCAGATCGCTGAAAAAAATATATGCTTTCATAAAAAGACCCATCAGTCTGATTAAAATCGACGGTTTTCCGTGGAATAAAAATTGCAAAATAGTGCATCTACCGGGATACGAACTCGTATCAGTTGTAGGTTCCACGCCAAACCGTCTGATTGCAGCCCGTAGACTCGCGTGTTCGAGCGCAATTCAGGTAGCCAATCAAAAGATGCCCACTCACTCACGTTCGGTGCGAGAAGCTAGGGGCAGATAACTCCAAACAGCTATCCTTTTGTCTGTTCCGAATGCTTTCAAAACAGCGACCGTTTAAATACTATGATGTGATTGGTCAGCTATTTGACAGGGCTTTGGCTGCGCTAAGCTGGTTCGGAACACACGCCTATACGGGGTGTTCTCAGACCTTGTCGCGAGGAATCTACAGAACCTGTTCGTATCCCGGTAGATATATTATTTTGCAAATTTTATTCCTCGGAACAAGGTCGATTTTAATCAGACTGAAAGACACATTATGGTCAACTTTCCCATAAAGTCATGATTCGCCCAAGTATCCATAACTTGCTAATCTAAGCCTTACGTTTCCTGTTCTAGTGTAGTAGCGTCCTGCGCTTGAACTTCAATGTGTGTCCCAATACGCTAGCACAGAAACGATAACGGAATGCAGGAAGGCTTAGATTAGCCAGTGATGGAAACTGGTGAGAGTTATGACGTGCGGGGTATGTTAATTGCACTATGGTTAAACTCTTGTTGTATGTCGAAAAAGACTTCAACCCTAGATCAACTCTTCTGAATTATACCCCTGCCTCAAGTGAGAGATAGTTTCTGGACAATCAAAACAGAAATGACCCTGGCCCTGACCTCGGTGTAAATTTACATAGTGCATATGACAATGACATTGTCAAGATAAAATACGACGTAGATGATCGAGGTGTTTATGTGTATCACATTCTAGGTTATTCGAGTAATAAAACCATAATAGAAATAGCTTGTGAAATACTAACAAAGACTTAGTAAAAATGTACTGAAGATGAATTATTTTAAATATTATTTTAATAGTTTACACTAACATATCCTAGCGTGTTCTGCTAAATAGACTGACATATATTCTGTTTAATCAAATATTTGAAATTGTATTGGAGACTCGTGTTATTTTCCCAAATAGATTATGCTGAACTTTAGAACAAAATATAGACTTTCTTTTTCAATATATTTAAGTGGGGGTATTATAAAGTACAGTATCTGAGATCATAACCTTAACTTCACCTTTGTACCCAAAGACCCGAGCAACCGTTTAAAAGCAAGTCTAGAGATGGCTTTAAACTGAAATGTCTCCTTCGCAATATTTAACAGAATTGTCATTTTCTCACCATCACAACCCTTTCTGTGTTATCAAAGGGGCCAAGATTGTATTCGGGGAAATATGGTATTTAATAATCTAGTGTGTCATACGTCGATATAAAAGGTTAAATTTTAAAATTTTATGACATTTCAGTTACCATATTCCAGATTCACAGAACTTATAAAACTGGTGAAATATGAAACGTTCAACATTTATTTTGTTAAGAAATGTTGCAAGTGCAGAGAGGTGTGCAGTTAAATGTCATTTAGATGATATGTAGCCTGCTTCATTGGTGTAATATTTGTTGAAATGAAAATAGAGATATTACAAGTACATCAAAGAGAACATCAAGGGTGTAATTTTGATAAATAAGTTACGTTGAATGTAATGTTTTTCAATAACAGCCATAGTCACTTTGCTGATTGAACGTTAGTTTCTCGTAACAGTCAAAAGATAACATCGATTTCGTTATAAAACATGAACAGATGGAATTTGTTATGAAGGAAATGTCTTATCTTAGAACAGAATAGATTTTTGTCAGGTTTTAAAGCGTCACTGTATACATGTATGTTTAGATATCTCAATATTAGATATATCAGAACGACACTCATATCTGAGAAAAAGTTATATGTATGAGATAGCGAAAATGATGAATGAGATTAAACACATTGGAGTATATTCACTTTGGTATGCTGTATTGTGAAAACAGAATATACAGAACGCCACTACGTGTAAAGTGTCTTATAACACGAATATCTGTGTTCGTGCAAGATGCATAATTACAATATTAGCATGGGCGTGAAATCGTGAGATTCTCACTGTTAATGTATATGTATACACTGTCATGCTTTAGCACGTTTCAACTTGGCAGACAATGCGCCTGCTTAATTGGTTCACGGACATAGAGCACATCTTTGCCACAGAAACTGTTATAAACACGTTTATTCAGAAAGAAAGCACCCACGAATTAAAAAGGGTTCATTTGTCCGAAAACAGGTAACTCCTTATTGCCTTATGTCATCCAGATTGACTCCATTGAATGAAAACAGGTTTGACATAAATAGATGTTAAGTATGTCATTGGTGTTTGTAAACACGCCTGGTCCAATACCACACCTGGTACAGTACAGTCAGGTAAAACTGCGCCGTCGAGTCGACATGTGGGTAATGCAAGGAAATGTCATTTGTCCGTGCTTCTTTGATATACCTAATTGGAAGCCTCTGTTGTCAAAGATCACAGTCATGGCGACGCAAAACATGAACTGCTTTGACTTCTTTTATTTCCCGAGTATAGATTAAGATGCATGTTATGTTATTAACAATGTATTTCTGGCACGTGGGGAAAACGAACTTAATACAATACGGTTTTAAAAGTAGAATATATGGGACGTTTTTGACGTCAAGTATGTCAACGAATGAAAAATAAAGTTGTATTTTTTGTGATATCGAAATGTAATTTGTCGTAGTGAAAATTCAATGGTACCTTATAAAATTAAGATTAGATGTGTTTTGAACACTTTTAAGTGACATTGTGTCTATTCACACATAATCTGCTTGTGATATGATATATGTATTATATGGAAATTTTTCAGACTGGAGAACTGTATTAGATGTAATGCAAATTTTCTTCGGGATTATAAAGAATCATCTTATCTTATCTTATATCGTATTGATAATTTGTAACATTTTGATAGGTCCTAGATGGAAATATTGGACGATTTGCATGACATACCTAGTTTACTGTTCATATGACGTTAACAGTTTATGTTCACGCCTAAACATATATACTTAAATCTTTTACATATGACAAAACATACACACGAGAGTCTTTCGTATTCTTAATTTACTTTGCGTTATAAAAAATAACATTTAGGAATAGGGTTTGTGTCAAAATGAACTCTGGACATCGCCAATATACAGCTGAGGTGTAGGAAATTCTCGTAAGTCAAATGTGTGTTTAACTGTTTATATAAGTTTAATTTATGGCATTGATGTTTGAATACATAATTTAATTTACATGAACGAGTAATATATATGAAATTAGGTAATTTGCACTGTCTGTCTGTCTCGCTCTCTGTCCTTTCTCTGTAATCTCACGCAAGTCGCTCTGTCTGACTATCTGTCTGTCTCTCCGCCTTCTCTCTCTCTCTCTCTCAGTAAAATCAGGCATTTCGCTCTTAAAAGTTGTGTGCGACGACCTTGGCTAAACTGCATTCGGCGTTTTTCCGACTGTAAGTCAGAAGTTTATGACAAAAATGACAGAAACGCTGTTTCTGAATAAACAACAAGATTGCTTTATAGTTTTCTGGCAGCTGAAACGTGTCTTGCTATTCTTGTTTGGAATGTCTCTCCACTGCGTGCATCTCTATAGCATGCCCTGTCAGTCTCTCAGTTCTAGTGTTGTGAGGTGGCGCTTTATTTTTAACGGTGTTTAACATGTTTCATTGTTATCTACGCTAGTGGGTTACATGTTTTAAATCTGATACGTGAAATCCAAGATGTAACAATAGAAGGGAATATTTTTACTTGAACCTTTATGGTCTTCCTGTCAAAGATGAAGGGGCGCTACAATTGGATTCATACTAATGGCAATGTGTGCTTGTGTGTGTACCATGATGTCATCCTATCAGAATTTATACATCTCAGTTTTAATATTTAGTATCCCCCTTTTAACCAAAGAATATGTGTGTTTACAGTATATAATCATTCCCTCAGAATTCAAGTTGGCAGTTGGAAGAATTCTCTTTTTTTCTACAGATATGTTAGAGGTTGTGTGTATTGTGCAACCTTGGAATGCATTCAGTGAATAAGAAGAAAGCCAATAACATTAACATATAACAGACCTACAGCATATATATAAACCTATAGCATTGGCAATCAGCCCTCAGAGATTCTGGAATCGTGTGTGAGGACCCCATTTTAGCATCGGTCAAAAAACATTTTGTATATACCTCACTTTGTCACCCATACTCCCACTGTATAAGACTGACCTCGAGAAATACCCTACACCAACATTGATATAGGCACATGTCTGCTATGTTAGCATTTATGAATACGTCATGTAACTCACTCAGTAATTCCGACTTCCACTTTACAAGACTGAATGAGAAATAGGCATAAAAGTGTTATTTATTTGTTCATAACGAAAATGGTTATTTTATTAAACAATTGAAAGAAGAAATTTTTTCGCCAAAATCTAAACTTGTTTTTCAATGAGATACCAATGATCATGTAAGAAGCAGTTGTGAGCTGTTGCAAATACTGAGTTTCAAATATTTCATTGTTGGCATTAAAGAAATATAGAACGTTATGTAATAATACGTCCTTGATAAAACCAGTAGCGAGAAGAAAATCATTATATCCAGACATATAGAACGAGCCTGATGTATTCCATGGGTTTAATTTCTTCCACGCTTCTTTGTGTTCAAACAAACATGTTATCGCCATGAGTTCTGTTTAGCTGCAAAGACATTGTCCAGAGAACAATGGCATCGTATACATATTCCAGATATATCGATATACCTGAAGCGGGCTGCATGTTCTACCTGTATCTAGACCTAATCAACGAGCGTCGTATGTACTTGACTGCCTGTGTTTATTATCCCTAACTACACGCCGAGGAGATTGAACTTCCGCTTGTATCTATCACGGGTATTGTGATGTGTTGTGACACGTCTTCCAGACAGGTAGAAAGAAGAATCCATCGTGTTAAGGTATTCTGGTAAAATTCATCGAGGTTAAACCCCTTATGTTTATTCACGAATGTCAACTATCAAATTCTGACACTTTTGTAATACCAGAGTATGCTTTGTCTTGTTCACCGAAACACTTCATATTAAACTGAAACACACTATCTTCCTGAAAAATTAAACAAATCCCCTTTTCAATATTTTTAAAAAAAAATTGTTTTTTTTTTAATTTAAAAAAATACAAATGTTTTCAGAGACAAAGTGTCAATCCAGTGATATATAAGTATATATACACTGCAACAGCTTTCATTGTGACAAATGATTGCTGTAGCTCATGATTAGTCACTGACAATGGTTACAATCAATCAGCAGGTATCAGGTGAACAATCAAACTGACAACACCTGGCATTGTGACACTAGAATGCCACTGACATAATTTTATCGGATATATTCTCCTTGTCAAAGGCTCGCATAATTCAATTTTTATTCCAAAAATAGTATATTAATGATACCGAAACACACTTGGTTAATAATCTTTATATCTGTCAAAGATGTGTTTTACAAATTATGTGGGACCGGTGGGATATGTCATCTTCTGATGACTCTTGTTTATAAACATGCAAGCCTTTCTATTATTCTGTATTGGTGACGTTTCGCCACTTATTCTACGTCATTGTCAAGCAAAGATCACATTTTATATTAGGGAAAGATATTTAGACTTATTGTAGTAGCTGATGTGAAAGAACAGTCCCAAACATAGTCCTCACTGTTACTTAAACCTTTGAAAGTCAAATTTGATATATTGAGGTTGGTTGTAGGTCGACATATATTCTTACTGCCATAACGTTTTTTCTAATGACGTCACAAAAGTATAGTGATCTCAATGATATTATTTTATATTTATGGAAACTGATAATGTTTACAGTATGGGTGTATAGATACGACTACTTCCATTCCATGACTAATATCACTGATTTTTCAGCACGTCCGCCCAATCTAGTTCAAACAGCAAAATGTTAGTGAAAAATGTGTTACGTCAGTTGGTTTTTTTTTAAACCACTAAAGGAAGAAAGGCTAGTTTTAATAAAGGGTTTCTGGTATTAGTTTTACTTTTAAAAATATATTGATAAAATATTATAACTCGACATTTACATTTTAAGAGAATGTTTGGATGGAATGCTAGTACAGAATACAGTACATGTTTTCTCCTCTGACTATCCGAGGTAATATTGTTTACTGTCCTCCTACAATAATACTGACACATTGAGGTCAACTTTCCTCTCATGTTAATATATAGATAATAAAAGTATAACTCGCGTCAGTATAAATCACTTGCTGATATAAGCCTTGCTTCATTTCTTTAATTTTCCTGTGCTAGTGTAGCAGCGTGCTGCAACTGAATTGTATAGTGCGCGCTGATACGCCAGCACGGACAAGGTAATGAAATACAGCAAGGACTAGATTAGCTAGTGATGGAGACTGGCTTGAAAGGGAAGTTGACAATATTGTTAAAGTTTTGTTGTATTTCGAAAAAGACATTAACCCTAGATCAACTCTTCTGAATTATACCACTGCCTCAAGTGAGAGATATTTTCTGGACAATCAAAACAGAAATGACCCTGGCCCTAACCTCGGTGTAAATTTAGACATCATAGTGCATATGACCATGTTAGATAAAATACGACGTAGATGAGGTGTTTATGTGTATCACATACTAGGTCATTCAAGTAATAAAACCATTTAAGTAATGGAAATAGCTTGTGATAACCTACAAAGACTAAGCAAAACTGCACATAATGTGATTATTTTAAATATTTGAATGAAAAGTTAACATATATCTTACAATATTTTAAATAGACTGACAGATAGTCTCTGTTTTATTAAATACAAGAAAGAAGCCTCAGAATAATGTGAATTTCAGATTTTCATTAAAAAATCCAATTTTATTATACTGTACATCAAAACGATCTTTCTTTTTATGTATTTATTTGAGTAGAGGTATTATAAAGTACAGTATATGAGTTCGTTTCACTCAAAGAGGCAGTTCATACTGTGTTAACCTAAACTTCAAATACATTTCTCTAAACATTATGCATCTTGAAAAGCAAGTCTAAAGTAGGGTTTAAACTACTGAAAACTCAATTTCTGAGAGGCTCCTTGGCAATATTTAATAGAAAAGTCGTTCCTAACCATCAACATTTTTAGTGACTTAAGATACCCTCCCCCCTTTCCGGTGGTATAAAGAGGGCCAAGATTGTATTCGGGAAAATATGGTATTTAACAATCTATTGTGTCATACGTGGATATAAAAGGTTAAATTGTTTATTTTCATGACATTTCCGTTATCACATTCCAGATCACGGAACTAATATAACTGGAGGAATTTGAAACTTGCAACATTTATTTAGTTAAGAAATGTTACAGGTGCAAATAGGAGTCAGTTCAATGTCGGCTAAATGATCTCTAGCAAGTTTCATTAGTGTAAAATTCAAGTTGTTTAAATAAAATAGAGGCATTACAAGTACATATATAGGTGATCATTAAGGATATATGTTGATAAATAAGTAACGCTGAATGTTAAAGTTTTTCAATGACATTCATAGTCACTTCGTTTAGAAAACTTTTGCAATTTTGTCAGGTTTATGCTGTCACTGTATACTTGTGTGTTGAGATAATACTTGTGTGTTGAGATATCTATCAAAACGAAACTCATATCCGAGGAAATGTGATAGTTATGAGATAGCGAAAATGATGTGATTGTGAGATTTATAGCTGTCATGCTTACGCAAGTTTCAACTTGGCGGACAATGCGCCTGCTTAATTGGTTCACGGACGTAGTGCACATCTTTGTCACAGAAACTGTTATAAACACGTTTATTCAGAAAGAAAGCACCCATGAATTAAAAAGGGTTCATTTGTCCGAAAACAGGTAACTCTTTATTGCCTTATGTCATCCAGATTGACTCCATTGAATGAAAACAGGTTTGACATAAATAGATGTTAAGTATGTCATTGGTGTTTGTAAACACGCCTGGTCCAATACCACACCTGGTACAGTACAGTCAGGTAAAACTGCGCCGTCTAGTCGAGATGTGGGTCCTGCAAGGAAATGTCATTTGTCCGTGCTTCTTTGATATACCTAATTGGAAGCCTCTGTTGTCAAAGATCACAGTCATGGCGACGCAAAACATGAACTGCTTTGACTTCTTATAGATTGAAATGCATGTAATTATGTTATTATCTCTCCATGTTAGTGAGTTTTGATAATTTTATATATAGGCTACACGTATTCATATGAATTAGGTCAATTACGCAATGAATGTAACATGGAAATATGATAAAACCAATGCTGCTTTATCAAATGATGAATTAAATTAAGGGACAGGGTGTCGACGTCTATCCATACATAATGTACCTGAATTGTGATACATGTATTATAGATATATAACTACCTGTCTGCTATTTTTAGCAAACTTAACACTTCCCACAATTTACACGAGTAAATGACTTGTTTGGAAAACGAAACAATCATTCCATCGGTAAGTCTATACAAGTAAATTAAAAGACATACAATAAAAATAAAACATACATGTCATGATCAACTCCCACATATCGTATTCATAATTAATAACATTTTGATAGGTCCTAGATGGAAATATTGGACGGTTCCCACGGCATACCTAGTTTACTGTTCATATGACGTTAACAGTTTATGTTCACGCCTTAACATATATACTTAAATCTTTTACATATGACAAAACATACACACAAGAGTCTTTAGTATTCTAAATTTAGTTGCGTTATAAAAAAAATAACATTTAAGAGTTATTGTAGGAATAGGGTTTGTGTCAAAATGAACTCTGGACAACGCCCATATACAGCTGTACATCTATGGTGTACTAAATTCTCGTAAGTCAAATGTGTGTTTAACTGTTTATATAAGTTTGAATTATGGCATTGATGTTTGAATACATAATTAAATTTATATAACCGAGTAACATATATGTAATTAGGAAATTTGCACTTTCGCTTTCGTAAAATATATACGTTGAAGGCGTCTGTCAAGCCGTATCCTTGTGTATTCGATGTATATATTATATACTCATGGTAATAATGGTTGACACCCTCTAATATTTATAGGAATGAAATGTTATATAAACAACGTAAAGTGTCATGTTCGATTGTTTTTTTGATAAAAGATGTTACTACTGTCTTTTTGTGAATACACAAAATCGTTCATGGAGTCTCATTCGCACACAATACATACATGGAGAGTATCATATAGTTTACATCATGTGTTTGTGCCATTTAATTTCGAAAATAACATAATATCGAACAATATTAATTATCCATGCATTTAATTTGCCAAAATCCATTTTTCTATTTAGGTGTCAACCATTTTTACCATGATAATATAATACAATCGGCTGCACTTGGGTGTGCATATATTATAACTATTACAATATTACAACTTTCTTTACTTTACATCCTCCTACATGTTCATGTATTATATTGTTCACACATCCATGCCATCTATTGGTATATTTCTCTGTGTCTGTGTGTCCCAGTCCCTCCCAATCTGTCTCCATGTGTGTCGATATGTCCCTCTCCTTCTGTTTTATACTGACTGACCATCTCTCTGTCTGACCATCTCTCTGACTGACCATCTCTCTGTCTGACCATCTCTCTGTCTGACCATCTCTCTGTCTGACCATCTCTCTGTCGGACTATCTCTCTGTATGACCATCTCTGTCGGACTATATCTCTGTCTGACTATCTCTCTGTCTGACTATCTCTCTGTCTGACCATCTCCCTGTCTGACAACCTCTCTGTCTGACCAGCTCTCTGTCTGACCATCTCTCTGTCTGACCATCTCCCTGTCTGACCATCTCTCTGTCGGACTATCTCTCTGTCTGACCATCTCTGTCGGACTATCTCTCTGTCTGACTATCTCTCTGTCTGACTATCTCTCTGTCTGACTATCTCCCTGTCTGACCAGCTCTCTGTCTGACCATCTCTCCGTCTGACCATCTCTCTGTCTGACCATCTCTCTGTCTGACTTTCTCTCTGTCTGACCATCTCTGTCGGACTATCTCTCTGTCTGACCATCTCCCTGTCTGACCATTTCTCTGTCTGACCATCTCTCCGTCTGACCATCTATCTGTCTGACCATCTCTCTGTCTGACCATCTCTCTGTCTGATTTTCTCTCTGTCTGACCATCTCTGTCGGACTATCTCTCTGTCTGACTATCTCTCTGTCTGACTATCTCCCTGTCTGACCATTTCTCTGTCTGACTAGCTCTCTGTCTGACCATCTCTCTGTCTGACCATCTCTCTGTCGGACCATCTCTCTGTTTGACCATCTCTCTGTCGGACCATCTCTCTGTCTGACCATCTCTCTGTCTGACCATTTCTCTGTCTGACCATCTCTCTGTCGGACTATCTCTCTGTCTGACCATCTCCCTGTCTGACCATTTCTCTGTCTGACCAGCTCTCTGTCTGACCAGCTCTCTGTCTGACTTTCTATCTGTCTGACCATCTCTCCCTCTGACCATCTCTCCCTCTGACCATCTCTCTGTCTGACAACCTCTCTGTCTGACAACCTCTCTGTCTGACCATCTCTCTGTCTGACCATCTCTCCGTCTGACCATCTCCCTGTCTGACCATCTCTCTGTATGACTTTCTCTCTGTCTGACCATCTCTGTCGGACTATCTCTCTGTCTGACTATCTCTCTGTCTGACTATCTCTCTGTCTGACTATCTCTCTGTCTGACCATCTCTCCGTCTGACCATCTCTCTGTCTGACTATCTCTCTGTCCGACTATATCTCTGTCTGACTATCTCCCTGTCTGACCAGCTCTCTGTCTGACCAGCTCTCTGTCTGACCATCTCTCTGTCTGACCATCTCTCTGTCGGACCATCTCTCTGTCTGACCATCTCTCTGTCGGACCATCTCTCTGTCTGACCATCTCCCTGTCTGACCATTTCTCTGTCTGACCAGCTCTCTGTCTGGCCATCTCTCTGTCTGACCATCTCTCTGTCTGACCATCTCTCTTTCTGACCATCTCTCTGTCTGACTATCTGTCTGTCTCTCCGCCTTCTCTCTCTCTCTCTTTCTCTCTCTCTCTCTCTCTCTCTCTCTCTCTCTCTCTCTCTCTCTCTCTCTCTCTCTCTTTCTCTCTCCCTCTCTCGGAAATATTAGGCATTTCGCTCTTAAAAGTTGTGTGCGACGACCTTGGCTAAACTGCATTCAACGTTCTTCCGACTGCAAGTCAGAAGTTTATGACAAAAATGACAGAAACGTTGTTTCTGAATAAACAACAAGATTGCTTTATAGTTTTCTGGCAGCTGAAACGTGTCTTGCTATTCTTGTTTGGAATGTCTCGTCACTGCGTGCATCTCCAAAGCATGTTCTGTCAGTCTCTCAGTTCTAGCGTTGTAAGGTGGCGCTTTGTTTTTAACGGTGTTTAACATGTTTCATTGTTATCTACGCTAGTGGGTTACATGTCTTAAATATGATGTGTAAATGTCAAAATGTAGTCATAGGAAGGGGATATTTTACTCGTGTCTTCCTGACAAATATTAAAGGGGAACCATAATGATAACAGTTGGATTAGTTCTAATGGCATATTTGTGTTTGTGTGTGTAGCATGATGTCATCCTATCAGAATTTATACATTTTAGTTTTGATATTTAATATCCCCGTATTTAACCAAAACATAAAGTAATATGTGTGTTTGCGGTATATAGTCATTCCCTCAAGATTCAGGTTGTCAGTTGGAAGAATTCTCTTCAGTTACATTAAAGGTTGAGTGTATTGTGCAACCTTGGAATGTCTTTGAACAGTGAATAGGAAGAGAGACAATGACGTGTACATATAACAGATTTACATCAACTATAACATTAGCAATCAAACACATGCCTGTTACTTTAGCATCTGTCAATAAACATTTCGTATATACTGTAACTCATTCTATCAACCACACTCCCACTTTAAAAATCTGACCCAGAAAAATACCCTAACAAGTTATATTTATTTGTACACAGTAAAAACAGGGCTTACACCAACTATGATATTAGCAAGTATTAAGAATCACATGTCTGCTATGTTAGCATATATGAATATATACATCTTCCTCACCCAGTCATCCACAATCCCACTTTACAAGATTAATTTGAGAAATAGCCATAAAATGAAAATGGTATTCTATCAAACATTTGAAATAAGAACATTTTTCGCCAAAAACTAAACCTCCTTTTCATTGAGATACCAATCATCATGTGAGAAACTGCTGAGACATGTTGCAATTTGAATTAGAATGGTTTTATTGTTGGCATTCAATAAATCTAGAACTGTATGTTATAATACCTCCTTGATAAAAACAGCAGCGAGCAGACATGTATGTTATTGAAATCATTCAACTAGACATATACAACGAGCCTGATATATTCCATGGGGTTAATTTCTTCCACGCCTCTTTTGTGTTCAAACACACGTGTTATCGTTAGCGTTTCTGTTTAGCTGCACAGACATTGTCCAGAGAACAATGGCATCGAAAAAATATTCCAGATATATTGATATACATGAAGCGGGCTGCATGTTCTACCTGTATCTAGACCTAATCAACGAGCGTCGTATGTACTTGACTACCTGTGTATATTATCCCTATCTACACGCCGATCAGATTGTACTTCCGCTTGTATCTATCACGGGTATTGTGATGTGTTGTGACACGTCTTCCAGACAGGTAGAACGAAGAATCCATCGGGATACGGTATTCTGGTAAAATTCATCGAGGTTAAACACTGATGTTTATTCACGAATGTCATATATCAAATTACTACCCATATTGTAAGCAATGTGCTTGTGAAACGTTGAAAGTGTAATTATTTGGATGGTTTTTGACAATGTTTTAATAGAAATTGTAATATTTTGTAATACCAGAGTATGCTTTGTCTTGTTCACCGAAACACTTTATATTAAACTGAAACACACTATCTTCCTGAAAAACACATTTCCTTTTCAATATTTAATAACATTGTATATTTATTTTTTTATAAAAAAAATACAAATGTTATCAGAGACAAAGTGTCAGTCCAGTGATATAAAAAAAAAGGTATATATAACTGCAACAGCTCATAATTAGTCACTGACAATGGTAACACCTGTACAATCAATCAGCAGGTATCAGGTGAACAATCAAACTGACAACACTGGCATTGCGACACTAGAATGCCACTGACATAACTTTATCCGATATTTTATTCTTGTCATGTTAGGAACCGTACCATGAGGTCCATGACACATTTTAGGCTTACTTGTACACTCGCGGAGGCCAACAATGAAACTGACAACACCTGTCAGCGAGACACTAGATGTCACTGACATAGTTTTATCCGATAGTTTCTTCTTGTCATGTTGGGAACCTTACCATATCATATATACGAAAAGGCCAATCTCTTTATCAGGGTGAATCTGGAGTCAAAACTATGGAACAGAGACTAATATTAAAACAGTGTATTGTTCACCCAAGAAAAGTTTGGGTTTGAAATATGGAGAAAATATAATCTGGAGTCAAACCACGCAGCTTACGATGTTAAATTGTTGACATAGCATGTTGAAATACAGAAATGCGTCGGTCAATCGAAACCAGACACTTCTGAAATGGAAGTTCCTTTACATTTAACTTTCTTTTCATCATCTTTCATCTATTATTATGTTGGATGTTTGGTCTATCCTACAAGCTAAACGTTCCCTGTTTCACGAACACCGGTATCCAAACACTAATTAGACTCTGAAAAAGGTATTATTACATCGAAAAGGAGCCTACGAGAAACATGACCTGAAAATTCCATTTCTCATAGGCTCCTTTTCAATATAAAATATTTTACGAATAAGTACTTTTGTTCAGAGTCTGAGTGTAAGACCAGACCATGTATAGTGTCATCTCTGATCTTCTGGAAAAGACCTTCTCTTGCTCTACATATACAAGCGCGCATTAAAAAATAATACCTCATCAGAGGTTATCCTGTCAAAAAATAGTTACGAGCTCGGCCCATTCGGGTATATGTATATACATACTGGACAAAAGTAGTTTGGGATATATGTAAATTATACAAAAAATGGTTTATTTATTTATTTATGGACACAATGATAAAATACCCATCTATAAAAATTCCATAATCCCAAACTTATTTTGTTCGGTATATTTTACAGATACAAATGGTCGCCGACGTACGTAGACATATTGGGATCATTAATTGGGTGTTACGTGTCCAGGATGTCAGTGTTGTTTTATGGTTTTGTTTGTTGTATGTTGTCATGACGGAGATAGCGATATGTGTGTTTAAATGTAAAGGAGTTTTGTGTTTCATTGAACAGTTAAAGGCAGGCCCGTAGCAACAACCTGAAAGACATTGCAAATAACTTCGTGAGAGAAGTGAAAAAAATAATTTTCACTTATAGAAAATTCTGATGATGTACGTAACGTTTCCGTGTAAGTTACAAGTATCGTATCTGACGTATATAAATTGACAATGACAATAAACACAACTGGCTCTATATACTTGGTAAGAAGTGAAGAAAATTCTGATAGTGCAAGTGGATGTTTGAGTATAACGCATACTGCGTGGAGAAGTACGTTTACCCAGCGTACCTTTTGAGTATGAGTATAAGTTTAGGTACGAAGCTGTACTGTATTCAGTATTAAGACAAGGTGACATCGCGTTTTTAAGTATCTGAATAACAAATAATACAATGAAGTTGCCCCCCAGTTTTAGGTCCTCTCATATCTCAATCTCAAATTGACAATAATTAAAGGGGCAGTAGCACGTGTTTTCGCTCAAATAAATTGACGAAATATATTTGAAAAATTATGTCACCAATAGTAAAACACTTTTCTCTCTGCAGAGAATCGAGTTAATAAATGAGTTTACATGGGTCGGTACAGCCGTAGGAGTCGTTTTTGTAAATCGAAATAAAAGAAAATGTGTTCACTATAAAATGGCCGCCATATGCATGCAATATATGATTGCTTTATACGCAACATCATATTACCCTCTAAAGTAAATTTAAATGACATAAACTATCATTATAAATAAGAAGTTTGAAAAAATAAATTTGGCAAAAAACGTGTTCATCCCCTTTAAATCAATAACATTTTACAAAGATTGTGAATCATAACGACTAAATTTCTATGAAGTATACAAGGATTCAATAACTAGGTCAGTCAGATGTGTTACAACCTATTTACTTACACACAAACAAAAGCACTAAAAACTACATATCGTAATGCATAAAAGCGCGACATCTGTCATGCATGCACTCAATGTTTTGACGGGGATTTACCTTGTCACGTGATCTCTGTTTGTGTTGCTGAGAGATTTTCCAGTCACGTGATGTGACGTCACCTTATTTCCGCCATCAGGAAAAAGATAAACATTAGCGAGTTGAAGACAAGAGAGAACGACATATTCTGTTGTCCCTGCACTTACCGCAGACAGAAGACAGTGTCAGACTGAGTGTTTATACACGTGCATACCACAGCAAGACTCGGCGAGAGCTGACAAAGCATTGAGGTAAGTAATAAAAGCATATTTCTTATGCTAAACGGGCACATGTTCGGACAATCCTCCATGGCGCTTCATTCGTTGCAAGTCAAAATATAGGTTATTTTACTGCACTTGGTAAAAATAGCTACATTTGATGTCATTTCTTGGTGGCAATCCGTCGACTACGTAAATAATCTTCCCTCTATGTGGATATGTATGTAATATTTGTGGTAATTAGAGCACAAAACCATTTTTTCTAAACAATGACCTTTGTTTTGGAAAATGATGTCAAACCTATTTCAAAACAAAGAGCGGGATGGTTTTGTAATCTAAGACATGATTTCATCTGTATAAACGGAATGGTTATCTTCCTGTTTACTCTACGTGCCATATCTACATCATGCAATGTACTCAGCTAGATTCAGTGCTTCTGGACAAAGTGGCCATAAAATCAAGACCCAGTGTGCAATCAATGAACCGACAGCTAAGTTTGCCTGCAGCAATCATCACTCAACTCTCTCTTGTAATAGTAACTCCTGTCACGTCTCCTCCGCCATTGAGACCTTTCGCCTTCTTAGGAACAAGATTTAAAACTAGACAAGTTTATTTACCTGGTGTGATGAAATTGGGTGAGCGCATCGAGTCTCAGATACATTATAACATTGCTATTTATAGCTACAACCACTGCAGAAGAATGCATAAGCAACGTCTTGCATTTATTTAGACGATACTCGGCTGTTTTACTTAGCCATTCATGTTTTTTGGTATATGAAAAGACGGATGGCATAAAGTATCGTAAGGTTTGTCATTCGGATCAATAATGGCTCTAGTCAGCATGGCTCACGATTGTGAGTCATATCTACGTAAAATATCAGTATGTTAACTAAAGAGCAGGCCGAACAATGACAAATGTCACTATTTATTAAATTATCATTTTCATATTTGTGTACAGAACAATAGTATTCGGTCACCCTCGTAAAGATAAGAAGTGTTGACGCAGAAGGATGTGTCTTTCGTTGCCGGAAATCTTCATGTAATCATTGTTGTCATGGAGGATAATAAAATTGTATTGAGGATGGGATTTCTCACCTAATGGTGTACTCTGCTGCAGGGATCGGCCAGGTGGTCACTAGGGACATGTACTTGTATTACAGGATTGTTTTCTTATACCAAGAAGTAAAATATACATACCGGTAGTTTAACTCTCCAGCTGCTGAAGGAGACAAATTGTGCATATTCAAGCTCGCTGTCACAGGGAAAAGTTGATGAGGGGTGGTTAAGTCTTTTCAACGTGAATACGTCACAGTCTGTTATTTGTATTAATAATTAAGTCATTCAGTTCAGCTTGAAAGATAAGTCAATTGTTTTTGTAAGTTGTTCTCAAAAGAGATCTTTTTGTGCTATTATATTTTGGGCAAGTCAATGGCCAAATTTGGCATCATAGTTTAAGTTACCGATTTCTTAACCCTTATTCTTTGTGATACTTCTAGCATTGAGTTAGTTGAACAAGATTGGTGTATTTTAACCCTTATCCTACTGTCTCACCGTTTCACTTTGATGTTTTTTTGACATGATACTATGTGCCATTCAACCCCTCATAAGACTTGCTCTACTACATCTTGTATGAAGGTGGTAAAACAAGATTGGTTTCCTTGAACCTTTGATTTGCTATTTGACTTCTTTCGCAGTTTCAAATGGAGGAATTAAATGTTCCCTTATTTAACCCCTCACTAGCCTCTCTGAAATAGTCCTTGCGTTTGGTCTCCTTTAACCCTAAACTTATTTATGGAAACATTGCTCAATGTTCTTAGGAAGAACAATTTACCCAACCTTTACAGTTTACATTTGTTATTTAAATCTATGAATTTTTATACCTTTATCATTGCAAAGGGTTCTGTGTGTTTAGACTATATTTGGAAATAAACTTCATTCATAAACTCATTTCTAGTCTTAGAGCCAAGATTGCCGCATGTAATATTAGTTTATAAATTTTTACACAAGGAAAATGCATAAATCTAAAGCATTGTCATAATTCATCTTGAAATGCACGGAGACAGAGAACCTCGAAGCCACATAAACCACGATTTCTTAACACAGACAGTAAAGTGGTATTAACCCAGTGTAGTTTTAGTATGTATCATAACTGGGGCAACAATTTTCATGATTTATTGTTTGTAGACACATAAATGTATTCTTATAGATTATTTTCCCTGTGGCTTAGCTGTTTATTACTTCATGAAAGTTTCAGGGAAAATGTTATGACATGTCATATTATTTATATATATACAAGATATATTTCAAGATGGCTTATGTGTTAGCCATTGTCTCCTTCTCATTGGAATTGTAAAATGTTTGTATAACCTTGTCTTATTGCAAAATATTTATATTATATGGTTGAATTTAAACAGTTTTATAGCAAATTTGACTTTTTCTATCAGATTGACGATTTTGAAAGTATTACTGAAATTCCTCATTTCCTAATGTTAGTCACTCGTTTTCAATGTATTCCTTGTAAGCAGTTTGATCAGCCTAGTCGAGCTGACCCGGTATATGGACATGATTATTGTTTGTGCTACTGTATTGGACTCAACCTACAAAACAAAAACAAACATGGCCGCTCTTTGAATCAATAGACACTGTTGTTTACAGATCATTTAGCTACAGTCGACCCCTGCAACCCCTGGTATTGATGAACCAGTTGCTATCTTGTTATTTTGTTGGGGTTGTTTATGAGTTCAGTTGATCTGTAGAGTGACTTAAAGCCCTGAGCTTAAAGGTAACATATTTTAACCCTTCCCCTGCTATATTCAAGTATAATCAGTGACCAATTCCAGAATATTTCCTTCATTTAGGGGTTATTTTCCCTGTAAGCTGGCCTCCCCATTGAACATTTTCCCTGTAAATTGGCCTCCCCATTGAACATTTCTGCATGTAAATTTAATGGACCCCTAAGGTGCCCACATCTGAAATATATGCCTTCAGAAAGTAACATTTCATTTGTAAATAGAATATTGTAAATAGTTTTTGTTCCCAGTAGCCAGTTTTCTTGTGTCAGGAATTAAGGCCTCAACTAAATGACGCAAGTTAAAAACTTTTCTTCAGAGAAGAGCTCATTCTTTGTTGCCACGGTTTGTCTCCGCGAGACGAGAGAGCTGATCATGCCACCAACCTGCGATAGCAACACCAAGCCAGACCACAGCTCAGCTGCTCTTTGTTTACAAATAGTCGATCCACTGTGTCATGTGACCTCATGAGCTGACCCAGAAAATGTGCTATATTTAGCATCAAATCAGCGAGTTGACACAAGCAAAGAGCATCCTGTTTGAAGGGCCGAGGGACATGCAGACAGACAGACAGACAGACTAAAGTGCTTGAAATTGCCCGATCTTTCATTGTTTGGAATTAAATAATTACTGGCCAGGACTTGTTGCATGTGTTGTAGATTCTCTGAAGAGACATTGTATTGACTGAACGCTGAGATGAAACACTGACGGATTATCTCCGTGTTTAGAGGCAACAGTGCTTGAAACTTGCCAATTTTCCCTTGTTTGGCAATCGTTTATAGGTTAGTACTTTTAGAGTACTCTCAGGAGAAACAGTACAAGGCTTTCCGGGAGGTCCAGTTACCTCAGTGTTGAAGTCTATTTAAATGGCAACATTAGGGTGTCCAATTTCCTCTCTGGTCTTTGAACGTAAATAGACTGGTATCTGTTTATTTGTGCATTTGATTTGACCATTTTTGTAACAGGTACCTTTGATTGGTATTCCAGAAGTTGAGGTAATTAAGAATAGAGACAATTTTATGGATATACAACTTCTTTATTCTTTTAAAGTGTCGTTTTGACATAGATTCATCACATGCTTGACAGCGACATTAGAAGTTATGTTGAAATACGCCTTCAAAGAATAAAGAAGTTGTATATCTATAAAATTGTCTCTATTCTTCATAGAGGCTTGTGTTTATATTCAAAACATTAATTCTATTCATACTTTCATAGGATAGGTTTGTAATATGAGGCGAGTAGTTCCCGATTGAATTGCTGAAGGCGTTTAGTGCAGCTAGAATAATTACATAAATCAGTAATCAATATTCTACTGGCTTCACAGTTGATACTCCGATATTAACAGCATAACCTGTTGTCAGTGGTAAATGATATGATTTTGACAATATTGGTTTAAATGTTGGCATTATCAATGTAGTGAATTCATTTTATACTGTTTTATCTATTTCTCATTTATAAACAGCATAACTGCTCAACTCTCTTGAAATAAGATTGTCTGATGGTCTTGAATTCCACATGGATAGTGATAACTTCTCGTCAAGATATATTTGCTCCCAGTGGTGCTTAAGTAAAATGAACTGATAACAAAATCAGTAAATATAGTTTATGCAGAATAAATCAGTTGCTTGATAACGGTGTTAGTATCTACACCGAAACGTCGCATATCTTTGCAATGAAGAAGTTATAAATCCATATATTTGTTTATTCTTCATATTACCAACTTCTAAATGCCTCTTAAAGAAGTCATACTAGTTCCTGCAAACATGCTTTTTTACACAACAAACAATATGCCAGAGTCCAATATTACAGAGTTAATTATGTTTGTGACCTCAAATCACCTGTTCGTGATCACTATGATCGACCTTAAATCACCTGTTCGTGATCACTATGATCGACCTTAAATCACCTGTTTGTGACCACTTTGGTTGACCTTAAATCATCTGCTGACCATGACCTCAAGGTCAGAACCTGAAAGGAGGCAGTTGGTCGTTAATAATATAATTACAGATAGTCACGCATTGGCAATCATTACAGTTGTTTACTCTTGTGTATAGTTTAAGGTTACGACCCCAGGATCATCCATGCTTGACTAAATGAATAACGCATGTCTGGGTAGACTGGACTCACGGGAGAGAGGTAGCTCAGTCAGGCAGCTAATGAAACGTACTCAGACGATTTTGATATGAACACGAGTGAACTGTCCCAGACATTGTATACTTTGGCTACCATAGTTTCACAGACATAATATTTAGCCTTGAAGATTTATGGTTACCAAACATGGTTACCTTGAAGCGGACTTTATTGATAGCTAGTTGATCTTGGAGGATCACGGGTTGAATCGGGACATTTTGGAGTATAGTGAACTTCATCCTGTCATTCTTCCATGTACTTTGGATGTGTCAACACTCACCCTGAATTGTTTTATATTTTAAATTTTACAATTGTCTAAACTCTGTTTAGAAAAATTTCAGCGCTTTGTGCTTATTACAATGTTTGGTTTGAAAGTGTGTGGAAAAGTGTGATGTGTGAATATTCTAATTATTATCATCAAAACAGACATAATATGTCTAATTTACATATAGTCATTATACTTTTATAAGATGGGCGGAAAATATACAAGTCACTCCAGCAGACTTTCTCAGGACAAAAGCAAATGTACATAAAATGATAACTGTTAGATCATTGTTTCTTGGACATTTTGCAAGTAGAATGATTTCTCATCATGATCGAATGGTTTCGCAATACTCCTATGTCGTTAAAAGATGTTGCTCGTTATACCCTGATAATCAAACAGCAAGCAGTGCTATATATATCTTTGGAACAAACTGTTTCCATTTCATGTCACAACCACCTGCATGTTGATTATATTGGAACTTTGTCTGTAAAGCAGATCATAAAGAGAAGTATTACAGCACAATCGTTATTATCGTTAAGTCTAACAAATACAGTGTAGCTAACTAACCAGCGCTAACTGCAAACATGTGTTCTCTTATCACATGTACGACCAAGACCTTGGTAAATTTGACCTAGTCACTATCTGTAGATCTGGGTGAACTACGTGTTCCGCAATGTTAGGAATACCTCTGTGCCATTCAATAAGGTAGATTCATTGAATATTTCTGGGTGAACTACGTGTTCCGCAATGTTAGGAATACCTCTGTGCCATTCAATAAGGTAAGATTCATTGAATATTTCTTACATCTGATGTCTTGTTTCGATTAGACCTGTTTTTTAGCGATTCAGAAATTTCAATCAGTTTTATATATCTGTTGTAACTCTATGGTATCAACATAAGCATTTAAAGTATCAATCAAATATCAACGTAAGCATTTAAAGTATCAATTAAATAACAACATTAGCATTTAAAGTATCAATTAAATAACAACAAAACACAAGCTAAAGTAAGCATCAGTAAATGCATCATCATCATCATCATAATTATCAGCAGCAGCATCATAATCATCTTCTTCATCATCATAATCATCATCATAATCATCTTCTTCATCATCATCATCATCATCATCATCAGCTGTTTTATATATATGTCGTAAATCTATGGTATCACCATAAGCATTTAAAGTATCAATTAAATAATAACATAAGCATTTAAAGTATTCATTAAATAACAACATAAGCATTTAAAATATCAATTAAATATCAACATAAGCATTTAAAGGTTCAAATAAATATCAACATAAGCATTTAAAGTATCAATTAAATAACAACATAAGCATTTAAAGTATCAATTAAATATCAACAAAACACAAGCTAAAATAAGCATCAGTAAATGCATCATCATCATCATCATAATTATCATAATTATCATAATTATCTTCTTCATCATCATAATCATCATCATAATCATCTTCTTCATCATCATCATCATCATCATCAGCTGTTTTATATATCTGTCGTAAATCTATGGTATCACCATAAGCATTTAAAGTATCAATTAAATAATAACATAAGCATTTAAAGTATTCATTAAATAACAACATAAGCATTTAAAATATCAATTAAATATCAACATAAGCATTTAAAGGTTCAAATAAATATCAACATAAGCATTTAAAGTATCAATTAAATAACAACATAAGTATTTAAAGTATCAATTAAATATCAACATAAGTATTTAAAGTATCAATTAAATATCAACATAAGCATTTAAAGTATCAATTAAATATCAACAAGAGCATTTAAAGTATCAATTAAATAACAACATTTGCATTTAAAGTATCAATTAAATATCAACAAAATGCAAGCTAAAGTAAGCATCAGTAAATGCATCATCATCATCATCATCATAATTATCATAATTATCAGCAGCAGCATCATAATCATCATCATAATCATCTTCTTCATCATCATCATCATCAGCTGTTTTATATATCTGTCGTAAATCTATGGTATCACCATAAGAATTTAAAGTATCAATTAAATAATAACATAAGCATTTAAAGTATTCATTAAATAACAACATAAGCATTTAAAATATCAATTAAATATCAACATAAGCATTTAAAGGTTCAAATAAATATCAACATAAGCATTTAAAGTATCAATTAAATAACAACATAAGCATTTAAAGTATCAATTAAATATCAACAAAACACAAGCTAAAATAAGCATCAGTAAATGCATCATCATCATTATCATAATTATCATAATTATCATCATCAGCATCATCATCTTCATCAGCAGCATCTTCTTCCTTCATCTTTTCTGCATCATCAATACACCTCAGCATAAGCATCACCAAATTACAATGGTGGAAAGGTCAAGTCCAAGTGCAGGTTTGGCCCAGTTCCTGGTTCCGCAGGGCAATATGCAAATCAGATAGCTAAATTAATTGTTCTGTCACTTCCCTCGAGTATCTCAACTAAAGCGTTGAAGGAGAAACTAAGGAGCTCTGTTGCAGCTTAATATCTCTTATTCATAAGTGTCCACTCAATATATGCAAATAATATATTGAGGAATGTTGCAGCTAAATATCTCTTATTCATAAGTGTCAACTCAACATATGCGAATAATATATTGAGCAATGTAGAATTGAATACTTGAAGACTTGCTTTCGGTTACTTTTACTGATAAATAATGATAATTATATTGAGGATATCTGTAAAGCACATGTTAAAGTTTGCAAATTCTTAAGGCACAAGTCACACTATAACCAAACCAAACTGACAAAGATGCCATATATTATTACGTCACATGAAGGTTATCTCTACAATCTTTGTCAGGTACCCATTTGTACTGCTGGACAAACAGAGGAATATTTTCAATAAAACCCAAGGTCACTCATTAATTTCCCAAAGACATGTCTCACTGTGGAACAGACCATCATTCCTTCAAACACTTTGATTATCCACTCAATGGATGATTTCAGTTGCTTGTTCATGACCTGACAATTTGAGGTGTTGAACAGTCAAGGCAGGTGTGTTTGATGTTGATATACACCTGTAGGGGTTGAGTATACAGGTGGTTTACGTTTCAGCCCGGTCAGAAGGTGATGAGTTGGCTGTTAACACCTGTCAATGGACTTGGTGAGAATGTGTTGAAGTCAGAAGGTGTTGAAGTCCCACACACAAGTTTGCTGTCAGTACAGAAGACAGTGCCATCAGTTCACTCAGCTGCACCTGTCTTGTTTCATCTTACTGATATGTCCTGCTGAAAAGCAAATCTAGATTTAAAGTTAACAGACGCTCTGAAATTATTTGAAGCTCCTTTACAATATTTTATATATATAGGCAGACCCAAGATTTAGTTACAGTTGAAAATCATCCTGAAAACTAGTTGTGTAGTTAAGCAAATCTGGGTCTGGGTAAACGAGGTAACGGGTAAACGAGGTGTGACTGTATAGCCCTTTCTCTTATGAATTAACAAAAAGTTTCTTGTTTTTCTGGGACTTGTTCTAGTCTATGCCATCATTGGTTTGTTTGTCGACAGTCATAGGTTGTCACTGCAGTTTATGGACAAGTGTAAGTGTTGCAGGCTCTCTGCTGGGAATGTTACCAGCTGCCACTAATATATGGTGTATTTTAAAATGTTACAAATTACCTCATCAGAACTTCCAGAATGTTGAAAGTTTTTATGTTAGTTATAATACTATCAGGTGTTATGCCTCGAGTGATGGGTTGCTCAACAAGGAAGAAAGTTTAAATCCTTGAAACCAAGACTTATTTTATTTCCTTAGTCTCTCCCTATTATCTTTCCTTTCCTTCAGATTGTACAAGTTCAGCAAGTGATTTCCTTGACAAGATAGTGAATTAATACTAAGTTTGAAGATAGAAAAATAAAAACTTGAGAAATAGAGAGATTTCAACTGTTTGCTTTCAAGGAAGTTCCTATGAAATAAATATCAGATAATGACTTATCTAGAAACTTAAAGATTTAAACGTTTAAAGATCACACTGAAGATCTCAAATCCTTTTTCTTTATCAGGATGAGACCCTGTGGTCCCTTCACTATCGAAATGGCCAGACTGAGCAGCACTGAGAGACTCGATGCTAATTGGAGATCCAGTGATTATAGTTGCACAAACAATACTCATTTCTAAAAAAAATACCCTGATATAACCCTCTCTTTAAACAATTTAGCTGTTGAGTTGTTTGTTTGAAAGAATCACAACTAGTTAACAGAGAGTCAGGCCTGGGCCACTGGTTAGAGATAGACTACTCCAGGATCCGCTGATTAAGGGTTAATACATATTGGGGTAACGCGTACAATGAAGCTCTCTTTTGTTTACATTGCATTTTACCATTTCACGTTTTAATACAAGCCAGATCATGAAACATTATTTTCAAACTGATTTGTGAGACGTACAACATTCTACAAGTATTTCCTATTGACAAAGTGAGATCATGCATGGAATGATTGCTTTCCGCAAGGCGATTGATTGATTTTCTCTAGGTGGGTCGGTGCTCCAGCAGTTGAGTACAAGGAATTGAGTACAAGGAATGTTTTAAGTGCTTGAACTGCAGACTCTGAAGGTTACTGGTGTTGTCTTGTTCCTTTACTTGTCTGTCAGCTGGAGCTGTGGTCCTCAGAACATGGAATATCAGCTTGTTTTAATATCCTCCTTCAAATAGGGACATGCTTCCCTGCTAGATTCAGAGAGAGGGTTCGAGGTGTTCAAGAGGTCTTGGGTTCGAATCCTGCTGGGAGCTCAGCAACTTTGTCTGCTGTAGAGAACTGTTCTACACGCAGTAAGGTTTGGGTGCAATGCTATACTGAATTTCAGTGCAGTATCACCCATGGTTCTCTAGTTCCAGCCGTTGCTCGCAGGTTTCACTGCAATGCATAGCCACACGGTGTTTCAAGATTTCTCCCTGCAATAGTACTAGCTGCTGTGATATAAGTGAAATGCTCTTGAAAGTGTCGTTAATCTCCCTATCATCTCACCTCACCCAACATTCCCCGGACCCACAAGTGAAGATTGAAATATAATGTTGTAGGCTTTACTGCATCATGGCATATCAACATTGTTGCTGCCTCTCCTCAAGCTGTTTATATCTCAAACATTTGATATAATATCAATATAATCTATTCAAAACAACTGTTAAACATTTCGCTGCTGAAGTCCACACGTGTTGCATAGCAACTTGTCCTATGAAATGAACGAGCAGACAGGGTTGAAGAAAGCATTTGTTATTTACACCACCTATTGATTCGAGCAAACACGTTCTAGTTTAATGATTGTAGAATGCTCTTTGGAACTTCATCACCTTTATCATGAAATCATTCACCTTCAGTTATGTAAATTGAAGTTAAAAGTGAAAAAGAGGCCAAAATCAATATTTAACCGATTTATAGTTTGAAACTGTTTTAATAGATTAAAGCACATTAGCTCAAGGATAGTGTAGGTCACAGAGGATATATATTCCCTTCAACTCAATCAATCAGTATGCGAGAGAGAAGCTCAAACTCAGTTAGAAATTCTAAACAGGCGTTCAATTTAGTGTTCGTAACGGTCGGAAAGCCCAAGTGTCATGAATAACTTGTACCCGGCTTCCCCGTATATATCTAAGAGAATGTGAAATTTCTGATGTGTCAGCAGAATTTAAAATTCAATGTAAGTAGTGGATATTTAATTTGAAAAAGTATATATATATTTGGAGAAACCTTTTTTCTATGAAGCTACATGAAAAGTCAGTTTGAATCTGTTAAATCTTTGATTCGACAGAAAAGTATTTATAACAGTAAAATATGTTCATCATCTGCCAAAATTGACAGTAATGTATTGAATGTTATTTTGAAAGTAAAAGGATGTACACTCTTATTCAAGATGTTTTGCAGCAGTAAGATCTAAGCTTAGTTACAGCTTCATACAGCAAAACCTGCTGTCCAAATTTGAATGGAAGAATTTCAGACTGAAAGTAAAGCTTAAAAACTGATCAATGTATATCTCGTATATATGATCAAACTAGATTTATTGAATTTTACGGTTGAACTAATGAAATCTCAAAATTTATCAAATGTGGTTTGAAGTATTGATTTTCATTTGAATATGTACGAAGTTCTCACTGAATGATGAATAGGGCTGTTGCTAAGTGCAGTAAGGTTTGGGTGCAATGCTACACTGAATCTCAATGCAGTACCACCAATTGTTCGCTAGTTCCAGCTTTTGTTTGCAGGTTTTACTGCAATACAAAGCCACATGGTGTTACAAGCTTTCTCCGTGAAATAATACAATCAGCTGTTATATAAGTGTAATATTCTTGAAAGCAGTGTAAACCTCACCACACCACACCTCACCTCACCTCACCTCACCTCACCTCACCTCACCTCACCTCACCTCACCTCACCTCACCTCACCTCACCTCACCTCACCTCACCTCACCTCTCCTCACTTCACCTCAATTCAAGCTACCTCACCTCACCTCACTTCACCTCACCTCACCTCACCTCACTTCACCTCACCTCACCTCACCTCACCTCACCTCACTTCAACCTACCCCACCTCACCTCACCATACCTGTTTGTGAGTGAAGTGGTACTTGCTGTTTCTGAGAGGACGGTTCAATGAGCTTAATGGGAACAATAAGCAGGAAGAAGTACAACAAACCAACACTATTCTGTGGAATGTCTATAGGCTATTACTCAGCTCCTCAAACTGATAGCTATGTCTCAAGAATGGTCTGTTGTATGAATATGAGCAGTGTCAATAGTTTGATGATGTTAAACTGCCACTCCTCATCTGGGTATACTTACAACTAACAAGAAGCTCATTGTTCATGGTTCAGTGGCACACGGTTAGTTCAGATTATCTGAAGGTCCTGTTCCACAATCTGATCAGTACTTCTGTCACAAGTATCTTTCATTTCTTGCTGCCACATTGATCACTAGAGCACAGTTGTGCAGCGCTGAACGGGTTAGCCTCTCACGCCAGTGGCCCAGGTTCGATTCCAGGTGGAGAAAATTTGGGACCTGGATTTCATATTGTTTTGTATCCCTGGGCAGGGCACTTCATCCACATTGCACTCAGTCCACCCAGCTGTATAAATGGGTACCTGAACACAGGAAGTATGGACCTATACGGTTGCACGGATTTCTTAGTAGCGGCACCGAAAGTGCAATTTCTTCATTGTAATAATTTTGGACCTTGATCATGCTCATGCATGGAAATAGCGCTATACAAATGGACATTTATTAATTATTTTTATTGATATTTCTAATTGACAATGTCAACACCAATTATTTGTATGACCAACACTTTTACTATAAGTGTTCAACGTTAACATCTGAGCTAAGATTTAAAGTATGTTTATCAATATTGAGGATTTATTATGTAGGTTTAACTTTTGAAATATGACTTTTGAAGTGTAGACACTTGAACACTTGTGAATGGCACGGCTCCAAAGTGGAGAGAGATAGATGTTCTTATATTGTAACCCAGAGTTCAGCTAGGTGACTACCCTTGTTTGAAGGTGAAGGGTAGTGGGTCAAGAACCTGTTGAACCTCTGTCCTTACACAGTTCAAAGCCTATCATGTAGGAACTGGTGTGTTTACTCAGGGTTAAATCAGTATGTGAAATAAGTTTGAAAAGAAGTATTTTTAGTTTGAAGGGCAAAATTTAAGAAAAACTTCCAAACGTGCCAGGTTCTGGCCTGAAGGAATAAATGGACGTTATATCATATACTGGTGAAATGTGACAAGGTCAGAGACATCGCTATAGTTCTGAGGGCAGTGGTTAGCCAGCAAGTCAATCTAATTGGACACCAAATTTTTATTTACTTTGACAGGGTTAGAGACTTCAAAACAATTGTAGGGTCAATGTCAATGAACTTTTATGTTTCAATCTCTAGGTCAGCTAAACTAGACAGGATCTTCACTTTACTTGGCAATGAACCTTATGTTAGCCCTTAATCTGTAAGCTTGTACGGTGTCAGTGACTCTACTTTTAATGGCAATGAAATCTCTTCTCTTCAACTTACACTCAAGTAATGTCTGTGATTGAATTTCTCTTGAACAACTCTTTAAACTCCAAAATATTTCTGAGACTATATGTTAGTCTACAGTACCCCCTGCTTGAACTCCTGTAAGCAGTAGGTAACTGCTGTCCTGAATGGACCATTAGCTGAGTTATTCCCTGACCGAGAGTTTATTGCCATCCTTCCCATACAACCCCAGCTGATAGACAGTACCAGGTTAAGGGCCCAATAAATAACCTCTGTCCTCTCAGAGGTCACTGCTTTGTTCATGTGTTCTGCGAGGAATCCATGTCTACAACCTAGTTCTTAATGGTCAGGACAAAGGTGTTTATTGATGGTACTACTTCTTCCCTGCTTACTGCTTGGCATTAAGGGTTCATGATTGCTTCTTACAGTATTTACTGCTTTGATGTTGTGCTGAATGAGGATTCAAACGAGCAATGTCCACATCAGACTTTGTTCTTGATGGTCATGGACAAAGATGTTAATTGATGGTACTACTTTCTCTTGCTCACTGGTTGGCATTAAGGGTTCATGAATGCTTTTAACAGAATTTACGACATTGGTGTTGTGCTCATTGATGTGGTTTCTTTATCCAAACAGTGTTTATGGCCTTAGTGTAGATTTCCGTGGCAGCCGCTGAGAAATGAATGTTACAGACTTTGGTGTTGATGGATGGCACCTTTGACTGAGTTATGCTAAGTACAGTGCTCTATGGTAGCCAGTGATAATCTACAACAGACAGTCGTTAACAGAAGTTGCTGATATTATGTACAGGTCTCTTGTTCTCTGCATAGCGATTGGCATTGGCATTAATTTACTACCATAGTACAGTGTTAAATGATTAATGTGTACAATAGATTAATTTGTCAAAGTGTACTTTGATGGACCTGTTATTCCCTGCTGGGCAATAAGGGTTGAGGAGGTGAGGTTGACAGTTACCAATTGTGTTACTTTGTTCTGTGAGTATAGGTCTTCAGCAAGGGGCATGTTTCAGTCCTTCTTTATTCCACTGAAGGAACCTTTAGTATTATGAATGATTATAAAAAATATTCTGTTTTAGATTCATGTGAATTTTTATTGAGCACATTCTGTGGTTAGATCTGGGCATGGGGATTCTTTATAATCCTGAAATAATCACTCTTTTGATTTATAAATAGTTAAGGATATATCAACATTTGCTTCCAATTATTTTCTCTTTCTACAAGGCATAGTTCACTGCACTGATAACGGTGGTTATTTTTGTACAATGCAAGGTAAGCAGTAATTAATCTAATTCAATAACCAGTGAAGCATTGTGTAAATATACATTGCAATCTCGCCAGGTAGATTATCGGTACTTGTCCGTGTTGAGTTAATCTACAATGGAAGGTGAAGAGAAGGGCATACAGGGTAAGAAAGCCGTTTGATAAATTGGTAGATTTTACTCAAGGATCGTTATTCCATTAAATCAGATATATTGACTTGCCATTACTTGAAATTATCATCTTGGAAATCTTGATTTCAATCCACTTCCAATGCCCATGACGTTTTACCGATCTTCCATGAGGGAATAAGGCTTTTTCCCATTTCTAAACATACAGAAACACTTCTTAACTTTTCAGAAATTTTGTACCAAGTAAATAGTTTAAGGGAATTATTCTTTGTTCCTCAATAGTGCCCTTTGCAAATTTAGATAACATATAAGATTTATGAGTTAAAATTTCTGTTATTTATCCATTACATGTTAAATGCTTTAGTTTCAAAGTTTTGAAATTAAAGAAATTCCTTTTCTTTAGCCGACAGTACAATTCTTGATTCGTAAGGAGTTTATGAATCTGACTGCATCAGCTGATAGAGGGTTAATCAGAGGAAGTGTTAATTGATATATCTCCCGTCAATATCTCATCTGTCAGTCTACACAGTGTGTGATACGATACCTGTCCAATCAGACAAGATGAGATAATGTGCTAATCAGTGTTCTTCTTTGACTTTGTTTACCTTTCACCTGTATGTAGTGACTCAGGTATACTGTATCGTTGTTGTTGACTGAAGATAACACCTGACCAAACTGGATGAATAGGTCATCAATACTTCCTTGATAAGAATTAGCGACATATCAAAACTAACTTCATAAGAAATAGCAACATTTTGTACGTTTATGAGCCAAATTGATGAGTCGGCATCAATATTTATTTGATAAGAATTAGCGACATTTTGTATGTTTATGAGCCAAATTGATGAGTCGGCATCAATATTTACTTGATAAGCATTAGCGACATTTTGTATGTTTATGAGCCAAATTGATGAGTCGGCATCAATATTTACTTGATAAGAAGTAGCAACATATGTATGTTTATGATTGTATCATTTTGTTCTATCATGAGACAAGTAAAGCAGCTGTTTTATTAACACTTTACCCATTGAATCAATTATTGGCTAACTTCTGAGTGGACAATGTACAGGAAACAACTTGAACCAAGGGAATAACCTGGTGTAGGCTGATGACTGATGGTTAACTTTCCAGAATTGTTGCTGGCACTTGCCGCAGTGGCAGATTAAGGGTTAAGTGATTTGTCAAGTATCCTAAGTATCTGTGTTGATGGATATCGGTCAACTGAGATCCACCTGTTGGTCAGTGTTTACTGTGCCATGTCCTAATCTAATGAAACCATCATCTGGTGAGACCTCATTGTCAAATCTTTTAGTAAACAATAATTGAAATACATGTCTTCTGTGATTCATTTATAGGCTCTAGTCCTAATGTTGTTTACAGAACCACAAACAGATCTCTGATGTAAGCAATAATATCAGTTGTACTATATCATCATTATAGGGTTCAATCCCAATGTTCAAGAAAGTCGCCAACAACAGAAAATTCTTCTGTATTTCATCTACCGGACTCAAGTTCCAATGTTGTTGTTTACAGACACCACAAACAGTTTTCTGATTTTCAGCAAGTTTTTCAGTTCAACAATATCAGTTATACTACATCTATCATCAGTATAGGGTTCAATCCCAATGTTGCGAGAAATTATCAATAGAACTCTTAGTAGGTCCCAATGTTGTTTACAGACACCACAAACAGATTTCTG
This sequence comes from Gibbula magus, assembly GCA_936450465.1. Taxonomy (NCBI): domain Eukaryota; kingdom Metazoa; phylum Mollusca; class Gastropoda; order Trochida; family Trochidae; genus Gibbula; species Gibbula magus. The sequence continues at coordinate 3,724,624 of OW388295.1, read as the reverse complement.
ATGTAAGCAAGTTTTTCAGATGCAACAATATCAGTTATACTGAAAAATCGCAATTTGACAAGAGAATGTATTCTGTGTTTCATCTGTAGTACACGAGTCCCAATGTTGTTGTTTACGGCCACCAGAAGCAGGTGTGTACAGGAGGCGAGAGATAGATAGTGATAATTACAGGAGCTGTTCACTTGCCTGCTGCAGTTGGAGCCACCGATCCACCGACCGACCCAGTGGTTACAACATGTACAGATCAATGGTATATTTATATCTGCCTCCTGCTGCTCTCTCTAAACTGACGAGGGATGTTGGCTGGGGGAAGCTTCAGAGGCTTGCTTGAGAATACTCACCATTCTGGAGGGGCGGTTTGCTGGAGAGAATGAACTGCTAGTGGAGCATGTAGGTGGAGACTTTTACTTGGAGTGTTGCTAATTGATCGTTGTCTTTGATTGAAGTGCATTGTCATCAGTTTTAATTAACTTAGTTATTTTAGTGAAGATGATATTTTTATTTTATTTTTTTGTTTCAGTAAATGATTTTAGTGACATGGTATTTCATTCCCAAACTGATTATCATCGGTTGTCGGTTTTGATGTCTCATTATGGTAAGGATTTGAATATCAGTTGAAACTGGTTATCTTATTGATTTGTGTATTTATATCATCCCATCTTGCAATATTTTTAATATTTGATTATTCAATTTCTAGTTTGCAGCAGAATTCTCGTGTTATATTAACGCAATTTCTTTTGAGTGTTTTGTTATTGAGTTCACAATGGTACACAATGATCTTTTGAACTAATATGAACTAATCCAGTATATGTCATTGTTATTTTTGCTTTACCTTGTAATATGAATGTCATTCATATTTTATGAACCTGAACAATAATTCTTTGTCTTTACCTGTACTCGTTAACTCAGGTATCTTACCTTGTATACCTCTAAACTTTACCTGTACTCGTTAACTCAGGTATGTTACCTTACATACTTGTACACTTTACCTGTACTCGTTAACTCAGGTATCTTACCTTACATACTTGTACACTTTACCTGTACTCGTTAACTCAGGTATGTTACCTTACATAATTGTAAACTTTACCTGTACTCGTTAACTCAGGTATGTTACCGTACATGTATACTTGTACACTTTACCTGTACTTTACATACTTGTACACTTTACACGTCACAGAGTTCAAAGGTTCCTGAATCTCAGGAACATGTACTGAACTAAGATATAAACCTACGGAACCAATCTATTTGACAGGTGCTTTCATGCACATATAACCTTTTTACCTGTTGGCCCTGAAAATTCATGGTCTTACAATTATTGTCAGTGATCAATCCAACGTATATCCTCTCTTGTTCCTCTCGCTGCTAATGGCTGCAATACTGCCGAAGCGGCGTTAAACAATAACTCACTCACTCACTCACCTCTCTTGTTCCTGTAAATTGGCCTTTTAGAATGGATTTTCACTAAATGATTCATCAGTGTGTCAAAAATGATAACTTTTAAAAGGGAAAGTGGAAATATAATAAATTAAAATACCAAGTTAAAATTGAATACCATTATAATCATTCATTGAGCCAAGTCACGTTTTCACTGTATGCTGAATGATATGATCACTCAAGGAAGGAAAGTCCCTGCAGCTCTCCTTATGTACATATACATACATATATATATATATATATATCATACTGTATCATCAGCAGTATATATAGCCAGAGCATGTTGACCCTGTGAGGTTGCTCTCTGTCTAGTTAACACTGCTATCTCTTAGATTCAGGTCACTGTCTCTGGTTCAGGGGGACGGCATAGCGCAGTCGTTAGCGTGTTTGGTTTCGGATCAAGAGGTACGGGGTTCGAATCCCGCCTGGCACTCAGCAGCTTCGGTTTGCTCTAGAGAACTGTTGTACATGCAGTTAAGTTTGGATGCAATGCTTCACGGAATTTCAGCTCAGTACCACGTATGTTTGCTAGTTCCAGCCAGTGCTAGCAGATTTAGGGTAGCAGGGTAAAACATACACGACCCAATAAGCGATATCCATAGAAAACAGTTATCCTTATTGGAAGAAAATGGTGTGACGTTCAGACAGCAAGATGGTTGACAATTTTATTGCTAAGCGATGTGAGACTGATTAGTTTTCTCAGTTTGGGAAAATGTGTTCTCATCACTGCAGTTTGATATCACTTTCTTACCACAGTGAAATATCGGGGATGACGTCATGTGTACAGTGGTATGACGTCATGTTTACAATCAACGTGACGTCATCGCCGTTGCTAAGTAACAGAGCAACAAGGGTATGACGTCGCCAGAACTCGCTCAATTGACGGGGTTTTGGACGTAAAACACCATACTTCCGACCACAGAAGCACATAATAAACAGAATATTTTGTGTTTTCAGTGTAATATAACGTAACTCTCATCTCGTGACAGGGTAAAGACGATATTTTCACACGTGGCTGTGCCACTCGTTAAAATATCGGCTTTACCCCACCCCGTCACTTAATGATAGATAAGTCATATCACACTGAAAACACAAAATATCCTCTATCCATTATTAAACCATATTTAATCTCTACTCTAAGTGTTAAGGTATTGCTCTGTCTGGTTGAGGCTCTGAGAGCACCCAGTGAGGCAGGTAACTGGGTCAGGTGCATGTTTATCATAGCGCCAAGTGGAGCGTGACTGTGTTGATAAAGACGTATGACGTCTGACAACTGGTATCGCCAGTATGACAGGCAAGCATGTCGGTGTATATGTACAACCTTTGTGTGGCACATGATGGCATTTGTTTCCATTAATGTCAGCAGATCGAGTTGATTGATTTGCATCGCTGTCAGGGATTGATTTTGCCAACAGGCTGACTTGGAAGATCTGATACTGGTTGGTATTTAGAAACAGTAATTCATATTGACACAACAAGGATTAAAAATGTTTAAATGTTAATGTATTCAGATTCATTATTAGTTGTTGCAAAGACTGACTTCATCATCTATGTAGGAAACTAGGTATGGAGTCGTTGTATACGGTGTAAATTGTTGTACATTCGGGAGCTGTGGTGTTGTTTATTATTGACGGTGTTTTATTTTGTTGTTTGATGAATGATTGACATCGGTGGCAAATGAAATCATTCAGGAGATTTCAAACATTCTTCACTTCCTTAGATGATGATTAAGCTGTAACAAGCTGATATTACCTAAACAACATTTGAGGATATTACCTAAACAACATTCGGGGATATTACCTAAACAACATTCGGGGATATTACCTAAACAACATTCGGGGATATTACCTAAACAACATTCGGGGATATTACCTAAACAACATTCGGAGATATTACCTAAACAACATTCGGAGATATTACCTAAACAACATTCGGGGATATTACCTAAACAACATTCGGGGATATTACCTAAACAACATTCGGGGATATTACCTAAACAACATTCGGGGATATTACCTAAACAACATTCGGGGATGGGGGGTGGGTTGTGGGGGAGGGAGGTATTACTAAACAACAGTGAGACTGTGAGGGCTTTAACTTAAAAACAGTTGGGATAACCAAACATTTTCCTTAACGTTGTTATGTTCAATTTTATGTAGTAATGTTTTAAGAAATAGATCTCATTATGTGTTTCTTCACTGGCTTATTAACGGTTGGAATAGTGGATGTTTTGCCATCAATACTGAATAAAACTCTTTGGTTGTTTAGCTAACTGCAGCTTTATCATAGCCTTTCATACCTTGTCTTGAGATTCCGATATTATTTGATGAAGTTGAATCAAATCTAGAATCAGTGAACTTAATCTGTTATTTGTAATTAATTTCTCTACAGAATTCTGATTTATTTATGCCCTTCTGCTTTGTGTTTCAATTTACACATCAAAACAGCATATATTCTGCTGCGATAAACAAAAACAATCAACAAATCTGTCAAATATTTGTAAAAACGTATAAGATTTGTTTTCATGATTGGCCTGTATCTATTTGTAATGTCGGGAACCTGTCAGAGATTATGTAACCAATTTGATAAAATTGAGCCTCTGGTAGATAAATATATCTGCAGGTTGCAGTATCTCGGGAAGTAAACACTGCGTTAACCTCCCAGTGGGCCCTCACCAAGAGATACGTTCCATGCCAGAGTCTCTTCCTGAAATAACACAAGCAGTGTTCCCATACTTAGACTGTTCTACAGTCGACAGTCTCTTCCTGAAATAACACAAGCAGTTTTCCCATCCTTAGACTGTTCTACAGTCGACAGTCTCTTCCTGAAATAACACAAGCAGTTTTCCCATCCTTAGACTGTTCTACAGTCGACAGCCGCTTCCTGAAATAACACAAGTAGTGTTCTCATCCTTAGACTGTTCTACAGTCGACAGTCTCTTCCTGTGTTCCCATCCTTAGACTGTTCTACAGGCGACAGCCGCTTCCTGAAATAACACAAGTAGTGTTCCCATCCTTAGACTGTACTACTGTCGACAGTCTCTTCCTGAAATAACACAAGTAGTGTTCCCATCCTCAGACTGTTCTACAGTCGACAGTCTCTTCCTGAAATAACGCAAGTAGTGTTCCCATCCTTAGACTGTTCTACAGTCTACAGTCTCTTCCTGTGTTCCCATTCTTAGACTGTTTTACAGTCGACAGTCTCTTCCTGAAATAACGCAAGTAGTGTTCCCATCCTTAGACTGTTCTACAGTCTACAGTCTCTTCCTGTGTTCCCATTCTTAGACTGTTTTACAGTCGACAGTCTCTTCCTGAAATAACGCAAGTAGTGTTCCCATCCTTAGACTGTTCTACAGTCTACAGTCTCTTCCTGTGTTCCCATCCATAGACTGTTTTACAGTCGACAGTCTCTTCCTGAAATAACACAAGTAGTGTTCCCATCCTTAGACTGTTCTACAGTCGACAGTCTCTTCCTGTGTTCCCATCCATAGACTGTTCTACAGTCGACAGTCTCTTCCTAAAATAACACAAGTAGTGTTCCCATCCTTAGACTGTTCTACAGTCGACAGCCGCTTCCTGAAATAACACAAGTAGTGTTCCCATAATGACTACACTTGGTGCAAGGAAGAAGATGAATGATTCCTGTAACTCGACCACTGAAGAATAAGGTTTGAGGGGCTTGTTGCCAGTCTAGCCATCACCTGCTACTGGAGTTGTCAGCTGGCTACCTGTGTGTATTTATGGCTTGTATTCTGTGTACAGTGTGTATTTACAGTGAGTATTCTGTGTACAGTGTGTATTCTGTGTACAGTGTGTATTTACAGTGTGTATTCTGTGTACAGTGTGTATTTACAGTGTGTATTTACAGTGTGTATTCTGTGTACAGTGTGTATTTACAGTGTGTATTTACAGTATGTATTCTGTGTACAGTGTATTTACAGTGTGTATTCTGTGTACAGTGTGTATTTACAGTGTGTATTCTGTGTACAGTGTGTATTTACAGTGTGTATTCTGTGTACAGTGTGTATTTACAGTGTGTATTTACAGTGTGTATTCTGTGTACAGTGTGTATTTACAGTGTGTATTCTGTGTACAGTGTGTATTTACAGTGTGTATTCTGTGTACAGTGTGCCCTGCATCTGCACCACTCTGCCCTACACTGTTTGAGCATGCTGTCGATTGATGGGACGTACAGACTCTACTCGGCTTCTAGTATAAACAGTTTGGGAGTAAGAACCATGTTCCAGTGAGCCTGGGAACAAGGTCCTAGTGTATACCATATAGATCTGAAGGGTCATAACACTCACATCTGGCTACTTTAGTCTTGGTCATGTGTTGATAACATGGTCTTAAGAGGGAATGGTTATGTTGCATTTTCTCATAAAACTTTTACATTAAAGCAGGGAATGGTTAATTTGGAGCTTAGCATAAAATCTGAGTATATTTCAATTAAAGCAAGGAAAGTTTATTTTGAATGATGGATCTTCGTATGGAAACCTGTATGGTGTGGTATCTTAGTAGAAAACACTTATTCAGCGTATGTCTTAAAATGTACAGTGCAACTGAATTATTGTGTGAAGTTAATAGTCATTCTTTCATTCATTTCCTGAAATGACAAAAATCAAGACGTTGAATACTCAGCGATATCACAGTACAGGAACCCTATCTTTAAAGTTTGGAGAACGTGCTCTACTGAACATCTCTGTGACCTTGTTACGACTTGCTTACCGTCAGAGATGGTGGATGGATTGCACATTTTTTCATGGGACGAAATCCAAGACTGCATGAAGTTTTTAACAATGTCAAACTTTCTGCAAGTTGTAACGCTACTCTGTAAGAGGGTGTTCGTGTAAGGGATACTGTTGTGGATGGTGTTGTTGAGTTGAGGAATTTTAATGATGTACCTTTGCACACTGATACATTATGTGTAACATAGTCACTGTGAACCACCAGGTTTCCCCAACTGTTTACCTGCTACTTCAGTTCAGTTTATGGATAGATCTCTCGTCAGTTGCTAATTGCAGGTTAATTCCTTTGTGATCTGGTTGTGATTCATTGTGGGCTCTTTCAATGTGGGGTTTTAGATGGTTATTTCTATTATTTGTGTTATAGATTTGGTTACCGGTAACTGTAAAGGACTTATGGCTAGTACTGCAGGAATGTTTTTTAACTACTCCGATAGGAAAAGGTTGATTTAGACCCCTGATAAAAGTACTTCATTTCATTCATTCAGCGGACCATATACAAGAGACCCTATAATCAAATATACAAGAATGATATTTAAATCAATTTCAATTTTATTCATAGTGACAACCTGATCCAATTCTCAAATATAAGTTAAGTTTATTTACACTTCGATTTAATTCATATCTATATCCTAAGGAGCTTGATAGGTGTCAGATATACAAATATCTCTACCAGTATACAACTATACATATCAATGTAGACACTGAACGATTCAGACTAAGGTTGCTGTAAATGCCTACTGGCTCATAGTTTACTTTACAAATGTCAAACAACGGCTGCACAAGACGATTTATAATGGCACCAATTATGCATGTAAGATTGCAGATTGGACTGGTGTGACTGGATATCTTGTAGATGCAAAGCAGACCAGCTATGAATAAATAATACAAAAATCAGTTAATTACCGATGAGGCTGCAGTTTTAGCGAGTGAAGAGATGCCTGGCTGAAACATATGACTATCAGGGCCAAGATCTGATACCATTTAAATATGATGAAGACATGTATTGGTGTCGCTTCGATGGTTTGTAACTAGTCTACGTAACCTACCTACCTACCGACTGACCGACTTACCTACCTATATATGTATCTAACTAACTATCTCTGCCACTGGGTCGACCCTCCACTAGTCTGTCCCCCCTTTTTTTTTTTAAAATACCTAGATTTTCCCATGTCAGGTCTTCTATTTGATTTTCAGATCTACCAAGTAGATCTTTATCTATACAAGTGCAAGTAACTCTTTAGACTCATTGATCTCCATCCTGATCTGCTATCAGTCTACACCACACTCCAGTCTTCTAACCTGTCGGCAGATCGCTGGTCTTGTTCTACCAGACCATACCCATTCTCATCTGCTGCCTACCAATATTCCTCGATCCATGAGCCAGCAGTATTGCATCAACACATGCTGGGGCAGTAAACACTGACGGAACAAGGTCAAGGTCGCCCTTGTCTGATGCGCAAGATCTGTGTGCCAGTGAGACTGAGTCCATACTGACAGCTGGTACTGAGGCTTGTTTACATGCTGTACAGTGAGTCCATGTGCTTACTTCTGTCGTCCTATGTGATGCACAAACTGTCCTCCTCCCATCCTGATCATGGAGACTCTGGGAGACGGCTGTCCTGATTATACAGGTAGGTTGAGGAGAAGGATTTCTTGTACTCAAGATTGGAGACATATACGTATTGAATCAACATTTCCAGAGTTGTTGTTTACATGCTGAGCTGAGTTCAATTCTCTACACTGTGAGTGTGATGCACAACAAGACGTATTTACACCCTGATAATGGGGGTATTGGGATGGGATAATACTTATCCAATAGTTTGGTTGGAGGATTTGTTCTACTCTGACGGAGACTATTGAAGCAATATTTCCTGGTTAGTTGTCAGCATGCACCACTGCGTGGTTTCATGTCTACCTTTCTGCTCTCTCTCACAACAGGCTTTTATATGCCACCCTGGTAATGGAGGGTAATGTTCTGATAGTGACGTTTTTGGGTGATATGCTGAATTAAAGAACCATTATCAAAATGAAGTTCGGAGATTTTGTTGAATAAAGGTTTCTTAATGTGAAAGAAGGAAGAGTATTGAAGATTGATTATTCATATTTTCTGCGTTAATATGTGTGACAATCAGGATAATTCAGGGGTCCCATAAGGGGGACATTATTGATGATGTCAGAATGTTGATTGTGATGGTTAGAATGGTGTCTGGTTGAATAATCATGTTCCAAGCGTGTTGTTGACATCCTACCTTACTCGTGTGTTTACTTCCTCTTCAGTCTTATGTGTTGTACAACCGGGGCTGGATTGTTTGGTCTAGCAGGTTGTTTAAGAAGTCGGTTCCAAAACACTTTCATTGTCAAGTTGAATAAATGTCTTGAAGCTGTTATAGAGTCATTGGGCATATTGATAATAAAAAAAAAGAAAAATTGACAAAAATCTATCTTCTTACAGAAATACACATAATTTATTGCAGATTTGTTCAACTCAAAATAAGTGGAATAATTATGCTAATTAGTGGAAAATTGTTCCCATTTGCGAATTATTGTGGTCGACTCGCACACTGTAAACAAAGAAAGAAAATAACGTTTATAGGACTCATGGAAATGGAAATATAATGTTTTTTGGCATATATCTATATGTCACTTGACTTCATTCAGTAGTTCTTAAAGATATTGAAATAACTGTTTTCCAAACTAGGTATTTTGCCTGAACATAGACATATATATATATGGCATAGGTTGCTGGTATAATATCTATATTTCTCTTGTAGGTGAATGATATTTCTAGCAGTTGACATCATTTATATATGTTGAAACAATAACTATGTATTGGAAACATACAATACCTAATTTCTTTATAAACTATATATATGTTCTGAGACCAGAGATTTCTCTCTTCTTAAAGTTAATAAAGTCAGAAAGTAGTAGTCCACACCTGCAAGGCTGCAAATAAATAGATTATAGATTTCTGAAAATCCTTTAGTTCAGAAAGAGCCCACACCTCCCTGATAAGAAATAAATAGCTTATAGATCTACAGATATAGAAATACATGTCCCGAGAGTGGAGAAGGAAGTACCTAGTATGCTCCAGTTCGGCAGGCGGAAGTAGGTTAATTGAAGTCGATGTGACGTTGGCTGTCACCTACCTGATAGCCTAGCCACTTATCCCGATCTGCCAACTCCGAGAATAATCCGATCAATACATATCGTCTTCCAGGTACTGGAGCCGTTCAACATGCTCCGTAGGAGCCAGTGCTTGTGGGAGGGTTTGACAATAGGGTACAGGATGTTTTCACTGTCTCCCTGCCGTTCTCCGTAGGAGCCAGTGCTTGTGGGAGGGTTTGACAATAGGGTACAGGATGTTTTCACTGTCTCCCTGCCGTTCTCCATAGGAGCCAGTGCTTGTGGGAGGGTTTGACAATAGGGTACAGGATGTTTTCACTGTCTCCCTGCTGTTCTCCGTAGGAGTCAGTGCTTGTGGGAGGGTTTGACAATAGGGTACAGGATGTTTTCACTGTCTCCCTGCCGTTCTCCGTAGGAGCCAGTGCTTGTGGGAGGGTTTGACAATAGGGTACAGGATGTTTTCACTGTCTCCCTGCCGTTCTCCGTAGGAGTCAGTGCTTTATGGGAGGGTTTGACAATAGGGTATAGGATGTTTTCACTGTCTCCCTGCCGTTCTCCGTAGGAGCCAGTGGTTGTGGGAGGGTTTGACAATAGGGTACAGGATGTTTTCACTGTCTCCCTGCCGTTCTCCGTAGGAGTCAGTGCTTTATGGGAGGGTTTGACAATAGGGTATAGGATGTTTTCACTGTCTCCCTGCCGTTCTCCGTAGGAGCCAGTGGTTGTGGGAGGGTTTGACAATAGGGTACAGGATGTTTTCACTGTCTCCCTGCCGTTCTCCGTAGGAGTCAGTGCTTGTGGGAGGGTTTGACAATAGGGTATAGGATGTTTTCACTGTCTCCCTGCCGTTCTCCGTAGGAGCCAGTGCTTGTGGGAGGGTTTGACAATAGGGTACAGGATGTACTGCTGAATGTATTGGTACCAAACTGGGGCTTGACTCATCAGCTAGATACACGGGATTGTTTAGACTCACATTTCCACTGTGAAAAAAAGTATTTTTTAAATGTCGCCATTTTAATGAAATCGAACGTCTGACAATTTCTGAAAACCCAGAGGCTCAGAGAGTTGAGGGTTACTTGAGTCTAAACTTATACTGTCAGATGAAACATGAACTTGTAGAGGGACAAACATACCTAAATACTAGAAGTGAGTTGGGGTGTACCACCTTCAACAGACATCAGACTTGGGCATAATTTGACAAAGCTTGACATTGCCGTGTTCCCCCAAAATGTAACCATTAAATCTTTGTCAACTCTGTGTGAGTCCAGTATCCTGTGGAATGGTACAACCTCTTCTCCTATCACCCACCCCGACCCACCCCCGACCAACACTTTTACTAATGTTTTATCACTGGCGTCACTCACTCATCCTTTAGTGGCTCCTGATTGCTCTCAATATATATGAACCTTACTCTTAGGGATAGTTAGAAGTGGACTACATACTTCGTTGTGTGAAGTTCTACATTAATGTATCCTACCTTGGTATCCCCCCACATTCCACCTGATGAAGGAGTGAGTATGTACTCCAAAACGTTGTGTATCTACACAATAAAGAAGTTATCTTCCAGAAAATCTTGTTTTGCCAGCTCTAAATACTATGTAAATTAGAGTGCAATCAAAGAAGATTATCATGCATGTATCATATCGTATGTCTGTCTAGAGGTGTTGTTGGACTGAAAACTGATTCTGGAGTAGAGACGTACTCCGTAGCGATTGATTGATTTCCTCCGCATGGCGTCATCTCTTTATAGTCTGCCTGCTATTTCCGTAAGAGGACGTCAGAAAAGGTTTTATGGTCGGCCTTTTTTTCTGTCGTAATTATTCTGTTTGTTTTTCTTCAAAGTTGGTTTTCACTTTGATTTCAAAATACCTCGGAGAATTTTGTTTGATTAAGTCCTGGCTGATGATATAAAAACATCTGAGATAGAATAAGACGTTGATTATTTTCAGCATTTGAGTCCCTGTTGATTATTGATTTTGTTTTAGGAAATTGTTGATTTCAAATATTTCAAGATTTAGAGACAACATTTGTCAGCGTTTATGTGCTATTCATCAGGTCCCTTTATGGAGAAATCAAGAATAATCTTTATTAATGGGAATTGTGTAAGCAGACTAGGATACCAAGGATTCTTCTTCAGAAGGGATCCTCCTTAGGCCTTAGGGAGCTTATGGAATACAAATCCTATTGTTGGTAATATGACAGGTTGTAACTATTATTCCACGTAAAACAATAAACTTGACCATGGACCACCCGAAGTGAGCCTCACCCGTACGGATTGGTTCAAAGTTCTTCCAGCACAATTGAATTAAATGCACAAGTGAATCAAAGGATATGTTGATAATATTAATGAGATCCTAATACACCACGGAGATGATTGGGCCTGTCTGATGACAGATCGTCCTCTCTGGGCTGGGAGGTCTGGGTTTTATTCCGTCGACATGTAACCTGCATGTACCTGCATATCCAGCATACTCCAAGATAGCCAGGCTTTTGTCAGTAGCGAGATCAGTATTTAGAATTGAGATTCCTATAAATGGCAATCTCAGAATGTCTTGTTGCTATTTAAGTAGTCAGTTAAACTGGTAAGATTTCTTTGCTTGTGAGACGTCTACCATCAGGAGTTTCGGCAACTATGTCTGTCTTACAGAACTCTTCATCATGCAGTGAGGTTGGTGTGCTACATTCGGTACAGTGTCCTCATTGATTTCTCCAGTTCAAGCAGACACCGGCATGTTTTACTGCTGTACAAAGCATAAATGATATTGTGGGCTTTCTTCCTGCAATAAGTTCAGTCATCTTGATGAAAATAGAAGAATGTTGAAAGTCGCAATGAGATTTATGCTTAAGGTTAAACATAGTAATGGTTTCACCACAGATCCTTATGGATATTATTATCTCATTCATTTGTCATGCACTTTGTTAGAGACTAAGCAACAACTTTATCCCTCTACTTCCCCATGTTCCCTCTAGATCCCCCCCTCTCCCCTCCACATCCTCCCTCAACATCCCTCCCTCCCATCCCCCTCCAATCCCCCTCCAATCCTCCCATCCCTCCTCTCCCCCTCTCTGAACATCCCTCTGCTCCAGCTGGTTAACATTCTAGCTCCTATCCTGTCACTTGCATCCTGCATAAGTCTGACTCAATTGTTCTAACTTTGTCTTTGTCTCCTGCAGGTGCTGGGAGTACGAGCTGCAGACCCGCAGACTAGCTGGACCATCAGGGACGGGCAAGACCCAATAGAGGCTTCACATCCAGCCACTTGCTGTTTTACCAGTCTGGGGTGCTTACCGAGTCAGGACATACCGTTGACTCTTGGGACCTTTGATTGGAGAAGTGTACTGTAAAGACGTTTGAGACATCTATTTGATTGGATCATTTGATTCAGCGTAGAAGACTTGCGGAAGTCAACTGTAAAGACTTTTGAGACTTACATTTGATTGGATCATTTGAGTTAGTTTGGAGAAGCGAAAGTTATTTGATCTTTTAGATGCTGTCATCGCCTTAACAAGAACCAGACGACAGATTGGGAACAGAATATTTTGAAGTACGGAAACAAAGAGAAAAATTCGTTGACAACTTCTTCAGAATATGTGGTTACAAGTCTTTTAAGTCGGCTACCCTCGAAGGTTGTAGTCGTAACAACGTTGTCGCAGCCGCTGCCAGACTGGCCTTGTTCCTGAGTCCTGCTCTGCCCGGTCAGGTTTCATGTCTGTCTGCCGGCAGGATGGTGAAGACCTTTCAGGCGTACCTTCCTAGCAAGTGCCACCGGACCTACAGCTGTGTCCACTGCCGCGCACACCTCGCCAACCATGACGAACTCATATCAAAGGTGAGGGAAATTATTTTATGTGGTTGTGTCCCTGTTCTCTATCCCATACAGTTATCTCCCTTACAAAGGTGTCATCTAAACTCATTTCAATTGAGGGGCCCAGAAGAGATTGTTTTATTTTGTTAACAGATAAATACAGAATTTGAAATAGTTATGTTTTCACCACTGTAGTCTAAATCAGATCAGAGATATTTTCATCTCTCACCTTTTGAGCATGAAGAAAAACCATGAATAAAAACACAACTGCCCTGATCTCTTAGTTGGGTCGGTCCAAGTTACGGAAATGTTAATTGTGGCCAATTTCCTTAGTAACACGCCATTTGTGATAGATACGGTTTATCTCATAGCAGGTTGCATCCATTGCTTCAAAATGTATATGACAGCTACAGCGGAGAACACACTTTTCAAACTATTATTGTGAGATATCTAATAGGAGTCATATTTCTCTTCAAATGTGTGACAGTATATAATCTCATGGTCGCTGTATCATGTGAAGAAGCAGCCCCTGACCATATGATAAAAACTAGTTTTACTCGACTCATCTTCAGCAGCGGGGAACTTTACTCTGTCTGTAGCAAACACTTCTCTCACTCTCTGACTTCCCACAACATTCTCACCGTGGAAAACCACCACAACTTTAGTTCTTATCTCAGCTTGTAAGGACTTTGGTCCACTTCTTTTTGATAAATCTCAATGGCAAATCTTCAGGGGCTCTTAACACAAACCAGTCTTTATTGAGTTTAACCGTAACTCCCTTTCTTTAACTTTACACAATGGTTACCTTACTGACTAACCATCTCGTTTTTTGTTCTGTAAAACGAGTCCCTGATTTGACACTAATCCAGAAACTGTGGAAAACTTTTACCACTCCAGGAAAACTTTACACTGAATCTGATATAAAGATTTTACGAACCTCATTTTCATTAACAATACATGATGTAGTCGTCTCCATTTGAGATCTATTGCGTGGGATGTTTTCTTAAAGGAGATTAATGTCCGGGATTGTCCTCTCAAATTTCCCTCATTCACCAGATACCTGTTGTAATGTCACTTCAACTTATTTTCTCACAGTTCTAAAGCAGATCTTCAATCTGAAGATGTCTTGACTTCTACAATTCTCTTTATTCAGCAAAAATAAGAAGAAAACATTGTTTAAATGCCAGTTGTAATGTAGTATGTCTATAGTATTGTTATCTATATGCTATAAAACTTGTTTCAACTTTTAACATTCACAATAGACAGAAATTGATGATACTGCCTCTGGCTTTGTCCAACTCGTGTAGACAGATGAGTAAGAGAAGAATTGTCTATCTGACTGGGAAAGCATGCACACATAGTGGTATAACTGTAAACACAGGAATGCAAGAAGTGGCAGAAATACCTACATATGTAAGTAATATGTGCACTAAGGATGGATTTAGATCTCCTCGGTTTATATGGCTCAAGTGCGATCTATTTAAGAGCTGGTATCTTGTATAAATATTGCTGGGCAGTTTCAGGTTCACATTTCTCAAGAGATCATTAAAGGGGTTGTAGCACAGTTTCTAATGGATATGAAGAGAATTTAAAATTTAAAAGAAATGTTACCGATTGCAAAACAGTCCTCCTCAATCAATAAATACAGTTCTGAAACGAATGGCTATGGTTTGGTCAAACAATGTATCCATTTCCAGTACTCAAGTTATTAAAGGTCTTCCCACTGAGATGGCCACTAGCAGTTTTCTTTTTAAATGTGACTACGTTTTCTTCGACTAGGGTTTATTGGGTTGTGTAAATGGCTGTTTTACCCTCTAAAGTAATGATGTACTGCATAAACTTTTATTACAAATACGTAATATTATTTTTATTAAGGTAGTATTTGTATTGAACACATAAAATCATCATCCAGCAAAACACTTGCCTCAGTGTTTGTAACGTTGACCCTTCCCCTTCAGGTACCCAGATGGTAAAACAATCTATAGCCAGTAGCTAACCCCACATCATTCCCATGAGTTGGTATTCCTCTATATGGGCTCCCCAGAATAATTTGGTACTTGTTGATTAAAGGGACACTGCGTTGAGGATAAAAATGAGTCTCATCTTTATCTCACTAAACTGATTAGAGTGTCTGCTAACGAGTTACGCTTCACTTCACTGTCCACATGCAGTGGATTTATTACCAATTACGTCAATTGTCTGAATTCGGTGTCTGTAACTTGTTAGCAGACATGTTAATCAGCATAGGTAGACACACATGATCTGATTTTTTATTCTTGACACGGTGTCCCTTTAAGATGAAAGTGTCAATTTATTAAATTTGTTGAACAAAAGGCTGAAGTGTTTGGATGCTGCAGTGCAAAATTATTAACCCTTAATGTACTGGTCCAAAACTACTCCAGGAGAGCATTAACCCTTAATGTACTGGTCCAAAACTACTCCAGGAGAACATTAACCCTTAATGTACTGGTCCAAAACTACTCCAGGAGAGTATTAACCCTTAATGTACTGGTCCAAAACTACTCCAGGAGAGCATTAACCCTAAATGTACTGGTCCAAAACTACTCCAGGAGAGCATTAACCCTTAATGTATTGGGCCAAAACTACTCCAGGAGAACATTAATGATCAGCGGCTTATGTGGTAAGATTTAAGTGCACTATATGCTGTTTAGCGTTTAAGCTCATCAGCCGCTCAGAGGCCTGATTCAGCAGCTCATGTGTAACAGTTTAGAGCCTTGTCTACTGTTGATTCAGCAGCTCATGTGTTACAGTTTAGAGCCTTGTCTACTGTTGATTCAGCAGCTCCTGTGTAACAGTTTAGAGCCTTGTCTACTGTCGATTCAGCAGCTCTTGTGTAACAGTTTAGAGCCTTGTCTACTGTTGATTCAGCATCTCATGTGTAACAGTTTAGAGCCTTGTCTACTGTTGATTCAGCAGCTCTTGTGTAACAGTTTAGAGCCTTGTCTACTGTCGATTCAGCAGCTCATGTGTAACAGTTTAGAGCCTTGTCTACTGTCGATTCAGCTGCTCATGTGTAACAGTTTAGAACCTTGTCTACTGTTGATTCAGTAGCTCATGTGTAACAGTTAAGAGCCTTCTCTACTGTCGATCCAGCAGCTCATGTGTAACAGTTTAGAGCCTTGTCTACTGTCGATCCAGCAGCTCATGTGTAACAGTTTAGAGCCTTGTCTACTGTTGATTCAGCAGCTCTTGTGTAACAGTTTAGAGCCTTGTCTACTGTCGATTCAGCAGCTCTTGTGTAACAGTTTAGAGCCTTGTCTACTGTTGATTCAGCATCTCATGTGTAACAGTTTAGAGCCTTGTCTACTGTTGATTCAGCAGCTCTTGTGTAACAGTTTAGAGCCTTGTCTTCTGTCGATTCAGCAGCTCATGTGTAACAGTTTAGAGCCTTGTCTACTGTTGATTCAGCAGCTCATGTGTAACAGTTTAGAGCCTTGTCTACTGTCGATTCAGCTGCTCATGTGTAACAGTTTAGAGCCTTGTCTACTGTTGATTCAGCAGCTCATGTGTAACAGTTTAGGGCCTTGTCTACTGTTGATTCAGCAGCTGATGTGTAACAGTTTAGAGCCTTGTCTACTGTTGGTTCAGCAGCTCATGTGTAACAGTTTAGAGCCTTGTCTACTGTTGGTTCAGCAGCTCATGTGTAACAGTTTAGAGCCTTGTCTATTGTTGATTCAGCAGCTCATTAGCAGCTCCGACTAAGTTGGAGCTGCTATCAGTTTTTGTGCAGTTTCCATTGCCGCCGCCACGTTTTGTATTGGCTATAACTTTTTTCCTTATTAGGTTTTGAGAACTCATATACATAACTTCTTACTTATACCCCTGGGGAATTTTTTTGACATGTTCATATTCAAGGTCAAAGGTCAAGGTCACGAGTTCTAAAATCGCTAAAACAATCCTTGTAAACACGATAACTTGAAAAATATTTGTGCTATCAGGCTCTTCTTTGGTGTATATCAACTATGGAGAAAGGCCAAGATTTGAAAAGGTTTTCGCTAACATCCGTCAAAGGTCAAGGTCATAGCGAGGTCACAACCTAAGCAGGCTTTTGCGAAAATGTCTTATTTCAACTATTAACACTTTGATTCATTACATGATTGTGATACACAATGAAAAGTGATCACTGATTGTGTGACCTTGAATTTTAAAGGTCAAGGTCACGAGATATGGTCACGCTGACTGACTGACTGACTGACTGGTCACTAAGAAACTTTTTTCCATGAAGATATTAACACCTCAGCTTAAATTCTTTCTTATACACCTGGTGAATGATTTTGACATGTTCACATTCAAGGTCAAAGGTCAAGGTCATGAGTTCTGAAATCAATACAACAATACTTGTAAACATGATAACTTCAAACTTTTTTGGTGCTATTAGGGTCTTATTTGGTATATATGAACTATGGAGAAAGACCAAGATTTGAAAACGTTTCTGCTAAAATCTGTCAAAGGTCAAGGTCACAGCGAGGTCGAAACTTAAGCATGCTTTTGTTAATATGTCATATTTTAACTATGAACACTTTGAGTCATTGCATGATTATTATACGCGATGAAAAGTGATCATTGATGGTCAAGGTCATGAGATATTGGTTAAGGCCATGTTAATCCTTTGATCAAATTTTGAAAGAAGAAATAGGTTTTAAGAACAAACTTGTGAAAAGTGACCCCAGTGATGATTAGTAATAACTCGAATAATGAACAAACTTTTGTTAAAAAGAATTCCCATTTTATTGATGCTGACGAGAAGGCGGAACAGGGAAAGGCGAGACCCTAAGTTTCGGAGCTGCTCTGCTTTTGCGGTGTCCCGCAAACGCTAATCTAGTTTGTAACAGTTTAGGGCCTTGTCTACTGTTAAAAATTTTACCTGCTGATATCTGTACACAATGAAATGCCAAATGTAAAGCGAAAAGAAAGGTGAATAGTAATCATAAGTTTTGGTCAAGTTTTAAAAACTACAATTATTCGATTTGGAATAACGTTCATTAAAATATAAAGGGGTGTTTATTGTTAATTGGAAAATCAAAATGGAGGTCGAGAAGTAAGTCTACTAGCTCCTTGGATGGATACGTGCAGTACTGCACTTTCTACCACCTACCAGGTCTGCATAAGTCATGTGGAGCTGCATCCGAGGAGAACTGTTATTGATGTGCCTTCCTTCTCCGACCGACTCTATTGAATTTCAAATGGTCTCAAATTGAGACTGCTCGGAGTGTGGAGTTGAAAGAGAGGCTAGGATCGCAATTTCATCTGTCTAGTCTAGTCTTGTGAATGAAAACATTGCTCAAATGTTTTTTGTGCTTGTGCGAGCAAGTTTGGAGATAGTTATTGATCGGTATTCTACGTTGTTGTTGCTGTTTCGGCATCGATAAGTAATGAAGAAGTTATTGTAGAGTGTTCTGACCTGAAGTCTGTGTATCTACCACATGCAGGTTATCAAATTATGTAGTCGTAGATTTTGGTACAAGCTTGCTGTCAGTGTTGAACACTTCAGATGTTGAATTTGATAGAGTTAATGTATTCTGAGTGAGACATAGACTCGAATAACAACTTGTCAACTTGGAGGATGTTTTGTGTTTTCACTGTAATATCACTTTATATCTCTCGAGTGATGGGATAAAGACGGTTATTTCACGAGTGAAAACAGAGAATTTACCTGTCACGAGATGAGAGATAAGTGATATTATACTGAAAACACAACATATTCTGTTTATCATATGCTTCTGTGGTCTGAAATGTGGTGTCAAATTGACGAGTTCTGGCAATGTCATGTCATTGCTACACTGTCACTTAGCAACAATGATGTTGCTTCGATTGTAGACGTGGTGTCATATTGTAAACTTAATGTCATCCTCTTTGTGATATTTTCACTGTGTTGAGAAAGCGATATCAAACTACAATGAGGAGAGCATTTGACTCAAACTGAGAAAACTGAAGCTCTCACAGTTTAGCATATAATAAAAGGTAATGGCCACTGATTATAGACAGCCTATCATGTCCTATTCAAGGACCCACTGTTTAAGGATGAAATCAGCATTATCCATTCCAAAATATCAGGGAATTCTCACGTTTAACCAGGAAAATTGCAGTTAATATACCCTCAGTGATTTCATAATAAATCAACAAGAAGTGGATCGAGTCTCAATGGCCCCATAACATGAGAAGCGAAGTGACAACTTGTAAGGGTCAAAGTGTTAAACTTCTTTTGATGTGTTAGATTTATCCACAGGATTTCAGGGTAAAAAGTGCATATTGTCAGTTTCAATGAAGACGAACTGAAGCTATCATCACAAATCTCATCAAATTTGCAAGGGTTTGTCGTAGTCTCCACGCGCGGTGATCTATGAGGATAATGGAGAGAGGCGATAAGTGCAGAGTACATAGTACATATTGAATTATTTCTGCCATAACGTGATGATTCTGCTGCAGTAGAATGGGCTAACCAGATCACAGTGGCAGGTGACATTAGCACGAGCCAGGACTCACTCCCAGATGCAATCAAATATGTCATAATCACTTAGAGCCTCGGAGCAAGAGAATCGTACATAAGAAATATATTGGTACTTTAATACTATGATCTACATTTGTACATTTAAAACTATATCTACATTTGTCGGTGTAAAGGTTATCGCTGCATCATTCCCAAAGAGAACATAAAATCACAAAAACAGGAAATGAAACAGAGCAATTATTTTACGATTAGGACCTTTTGAGATTAGCCCTTCGACATTTTCCTATGATAACGAGTTATGAATTTCTATCAAAGCAGGTGAAAGGTTTGTTCTCGATGTAACTCACTCATTAGAAGGTGAAATGTGGGATATCTATTGCTACATATACAGAATTTGTTGATAAAGGTTAAATCTGTATATCTCCAATATATATTATTCTGCAGTACATACAGTTTAAAGGTTAAGTCTTCTTTGCAGCTCTAGCCTCCATGAGATGAGTAAGGTTTGTCGAGGGCAACTCAGCAAATACAACACTTTCAAAGTGTGTTTAGTTAAAGGGCAAGGTTTAATGGCTTTTGTCAATAATTAAGAGGTGTCCTTTTTCCTCTCGCTGAAGTATTTCTCCACTATATATACTTTTTAAAAAATGTTTTAAAATATTTAGTTTATGCTAAGTGTTTCATGTTTTCTGACATTTATCTTAGGTTCCTTTCCAATGTTTAATAGAATACATTAAAGGGGCTGTAGCATGATTTTTTTTTAATTTACTGTTTCAAAATAGCTATTTTTAATGATACTTTATGTCATTTATAGTTACTTTGGAGGGTGAAACATTGCATTTAACAAACCATTATTATCTGTAGTGGTAATAACAATGTCACGTAATAGGCTAAAAACTGCATGGTGGCCTTTTTAATGTGAACACCTTGTATTGTTTTGAAGGACAATTATGATTACCATTGCTTAACCAAACCATGGACTCTCGTTTTTAACCCAGTTTTCCGAAGAACGTAGGGTGTTTTTCTGTTGGTTATCATGAATTTTCAAATCTATTTCATCAAATTATTTGTTTTGCTACAAAACGAATCCGCGCTGTTGACAACCGGAAGTTACATTGAGAGTTCTTCCCCTTGATGACATCTTCAAAAAGTAGAAGCACACAAACAATGTGTAATGCCAAATAATTCAACAAAGTACATAGATACAGAACCACCCATTATTCAAGAATCTATAATAATTGACAATACTTTATTTTGAGACTGTAGAGCGCCTTAAGTCAGTTTGTGTATGAATAAATGGATTCAAATCTTAGGGACTAAATAGCAGTCTAGCAACTTTGTAGATGTTCTGCCAAGAGCTCTGACATTGTTCAGATTGGGGGAAACTAATTGGTTGGATTCTTGACTGGAATACATACACTGTGTTGTTTGTTGCTGCAGGATAAGAGTATGTCAGAGTGCAGATAACATGGAATAAATAACAATACCTCATGAGTCAGTGGGTGTTATTCCTGCCACTGTCTGCATATACATACATGGATGAGTGGTAAACAAAGGGTTAATTCACATTATCACTGACAGTTTACATTTGGTTTTGTTGTTGTCTGCTTACATTTGGTTTTGTTGTTGTCGGCTTACATTTGGTGAAGTTGTTGTCAGCTTACATTTGGTGAAGTTGTTGTCAGCTTACATTTGGTGAAGTTGTTGTCGGCTTGCATTTGGTGAAGTTGTTGTCGGCTTACATTTGGTGAAGTTGTTGTCGGCTTGTATTTGGTGAAGTTGTTGTCGGCTTGTATTTGGTGAAGTTGTTGTCGGCTTACATTTGGTGAAGTTGTTGTCGGCTTACATTTGGTGAAGTTGTTGTCGGCTTACATTTGGTGAAGTTGTTGTCGGCTTGTATTTGGTGAAGTTGTTGTTGGCTTGTATTTGGTGAAGTTGTTGTCGGCTTACATTTGGTGAAGTTGTTGTCAGCTTACATTTGGTGAAGTTGTTGTCGGCTTACATTTGGTGAAGTTGTTGTCGGCTTGTATTTGGTGAAGTTGTTGTTGGCTTACATTTGGTGAAGTTGTTGTCGGCTTGTATTTGGTGAAGTTGTTGTCGGCTTGTATTTGGTGAAGTTGTTGTCGGCTTGTATTTGGTGAAGTTTTTGTCGGCTTGTATTGGTGAAGTTGTTGTCGGCTTACATTTGATGAAGTTGTTGGCAAAGCATATCTCCATGTCTCAGATTATTTAAATTTGTATTTTCAACCCTCTATTTGGTAGCCTATTGTCCAGCCTTTGGAAGTTGAAGTTAATATTCATATCCACGGGGGAAAACTATGTCATAGTGCAAAGATACACTTTAAACATTTATGGAAGTTTCTGCTTGAGCTTCATGTAATACCACTTCACTTTGTCTCCACAGAACAGACTGTTAATTTGAAAGACCCCAAAGGTGACCCAACCAACCAACCAACCACCCCCCCCCCCCCCCCCCCCCCCCACCTCCTTTTAATGAGTGAATAAGCAAGCAACATAGATATGCCTTTTGGGTGGGAATTCTGTTTTGGCCCACTTACAATTTTGTTTCAGGACAAGATCTCCAAAACTGTGAGGCCTAGCTGAATGAAATGTCATGGAGATGTGTTTTGGGTTTTTTTAATTCCTTGCGATTTTTAGCATGAGGCAATATGGGCTTATGGCATGGGCCTTCACTCTGCCGTGTGTCATCCATGATTATAAATTGACTAAAGAATAAAGCTCCATAATATTGTTCAATATATTGCAAACCTTAAATTATTGGAAATACAATGAATCAATTCTATTATTTTGTTTCAGTCCTTTCAAGGAAGTCAGGGGAGGGCCTACCTGTTCAACTCTGTGTAAGTATATATAAATATAAACGTATTTATAACTGGTCTGAGTTTAAACCTGTTCAACTCTGTGTAAGTATATATAAATATAAACTTATTTATAACTGGTCTGAGTTTAAACCTGTTCAACTCTGTGTAAGTATATATAAATATAAACGTATTTATAACTGGTCTGAGTTTAAACCTGTTCAACTCTGTGTAAGTATATATAAATATAAACTTATATATAACTGGTCTGAGTTTAAACCTGTTCAACTCTGTGTAAGTATATATAAATATAAACGTATTTATAACTGGTCTGAGTTTAAACCTGTTCAACTCTGTGTAAGTATATATAAATATAAACTTATTTATAACTGGTCTGAGTTTAAACCTGTTTAACTCTGTGTAAGTATATATGAATATAAACTTATTTATAACTGGTCTGAGTTTAAACCTGTTCAACTCTGTGTAAGTATATATAAATATAAACTTATTTATAACTGGTCTGAGTTTAAACCTGTTCAACTCTGTGTAAGTATATATAAATATAAACTTATATAACTGGTCTGAGTTTAAACCTGTTCAACTCTGTGTAAGTATATATAAATATAAACTTATTTATAACTGGTCTGAGTTTAAACCTGTTCAACTCTGTGTAAGTATATATAAATATAAACTTATTTATAACTGGTCTGAGTTTAAACCTGTTCAACTCTGTGTAAGTATATATAAATATAAACTTATTTATAACTGGTCTGAGTTTAAACCTGTTTAACTCTGTGTAAGTATATATAAATATAAACTTATTTATAACTGGTCTGAGTTTAAACCTGTTCAACTCTGTGTAAGTATATATAAATATAAACTTATATATAACTGGTCTGAGTTTAAACCTGTTCAACTCTGTGTAAGTATATATAAATATAAACTTATATAACTGGTCTGAGTTTAAACCTGTTCAACTCTGTGTAAGTATATATAAATATAAACTTATATAACTGGTCTGAGTTTAAACCTGTTCAACTCTGTGTAAGTATATATAAATATAAACTTATATATAACTGGTCTGAGTTTAAACCTGTTCAACTCTGTGTAAGTATATATAAATATAAACTTATATATAACTGGTCTGAGTTTAAACCTGTTCAACTCTGTGTAAGTATATATAAATATAAACTTATATATAACTGGTCTGAGTTTAAACCTGTTCAACTCTGTGTAAGTATATATAAATATAAACTTATATAACTGGTCTGAGTTTAAACCTGTTCAACTCTGTGTAAGTATATATAAATATAAACTTATTTATAACTGGTCTGAGTTTAAACCTGTTCAACTCTGTGTAAGTATATATAAATATAAACTTATTTATAACTGGTCTGAGTTTAAACCTGTTCAACTCTGTGTAAGTATATATAAATATAAACTTATATAACTGGTCTGAGTTTAAACCTGTTCAACTCTGTGTAAGTATATATAAATATAAACTTATATAACTGGTCTGAGTTTAAACCTGTTCAACTCTGTGTAAGTATATATAAATATAAACTTATTTATAACTGGTCTGAGTTTAAACCTGTTCAACTCTGTGTAAGTATATATAAATATAAACTTATATATAACTGGTCTGAGTTTAAACCTGTTCAACTCTGTGTAAGTATATATAAATATAAACTTATATATAACTGGTCTGAGTTTAAACCTGTTCAACTCTGTGTAAGTATATATAAATATAAACTTATATAACTGGTCTGAGTTTAAACCTGTTCAACTCTGTGTAAGTATATATAAATATAAACTTATTTATAACTGGTCTGAGTTTAAACCTGTTCAACTCTGTGTAAGTATATATAAATATAAACTTATTTATAACTGGTCTGAGTTTAAACCTGTTCAACTCTGTGTAAGTATATATAAATATAAACTTATTTATAACTGGTCTGAGTTTAAACCTGTTCAACTCTGTGTAAGTATATATAAATATAAACTTATATATAACTGGTCTGAGTTTAAACCTGTTCAACTCTGTGTAAGTATATATAAATATAAACTTATTTATAACTGGTCTGAGTTTAAACCTGTTCAACTCTGTGTAAGTATATATAAATATAAACTTATTTATAACTGGTCTGAGTTTAAACCTGTTTAACTCTGTGTAAGTATATATAAATATAAACTTATATATAACTGGTCTGAGTTTAAACCTGTTCAACTCTGTGTAAGTATATATAAATATAAACTTATATATAACTGGTCTGAGTTTAAACCTGTTCAACTCTGTGTAAGTATATATAAATATAAACTTATATAACTGGTCTGAGTTTAAACCTGTTCAACTCTGTGTAAGTATATATAAATATAAACTTATTTATAACTGGTCTGAGTTTAAACCTGTTCAACTCTGTGTAAGTATATATAAATATAAACTTATTTATAACTGGTCTGAGTTTAAACCTGTTCAACTCTGTGTAAGTATATATAAATATAAACTTATTTATAACTGGTCTGAGTTTAAACCTGTTCAACTCTGTGTAAGTATATATAAATATAAACTTATATATAACTGGTCTGAGTTTAAACCTGTTCAACTCTGTGTAAGTATATATAAATATAAACTTATTTATAACTGGTCTGAGTTTAAACCTGTTCAACTCTGTGTAAGTATATATAAATATAAACTTATTTATAACTGGTCTGAGTTTAAACCTGTTCAACTCTGTGTAAGTATATATAAATATAAACTTATATATAACTGGTCTGAGTTTAAACCTGTTCAACTCTGTGTAAGTATATATAAATATAAACTTATATATAACTGGTCTGAGTTTAAACCTGTTCAACTCTGTGTAAGTATATATAAATATAAACTTATATAACTGGTCTGAGTTTAAACCTGTTCAACTCTGTGTAAGTATATATAAATATAAACTTATATAACTGGTCTGAGTTTAAACCTGTTCAACTCTGTGTAAGTATATATAAATATAAACTTATTTATAACTGGTCTGAGTTTAAACCTGTTCAACTCTGTGTAAGTATATATAAATATAAACTTATTTATAACTGGTCTGAGTTTAAACCTGTTTAACTCTGTGTAAGTATATATAAATATAAACTTATTTATAACTGGTCTGAGTTTAAACCTGTTCAACTCTGTGTAAGTATATATAAATATAAACTTATTTATAACTGGTCTGAGTTTAAACCTGTTCAACTCTGTGTAAGTATATATAAATATAAACTTATTTATAACTGGTCTGAGTTTAAACCTGTTCAACTCTGTGTAAGTATATATAAATATAAACTTATATATAACTGGTCTGAGTTTAAACCTGTTCAACTCTGTGTAAGTATATATAAATATAAACTTATATATAACTGGTCTGAGTTTAAACCTGTTCAACTCTGTGTAAGTATATATAAATATAAACTTATTTATAACTGGTCTGAGTTTAAACCTGTTCAACTCTGTGTAAGTATATATAAATATAAACTTATTTATAACTGGTCTGAGTTTAAACCTGTTTAACTCTGTGTAAGTATATATAAATATAAACTTATTTATAACTGGTCTGAGTTTAAACCTGTTTAACTCTGTGTAAGTATATATAAATATAAACTTATTTATAACTGGTCTGAGTTTAAACCTGTTCAACTCTGTGTAAGTATATATAAATATAAACTTATATATAACTGGTCTGAGTTTAAACCTGTTCAACTCTGTGTAAGTATATATAAATATAAACTTATATAACTGGTCTGAGTTTAAACCTGTTCAACTCTGTGTAAGTATATATAAATATAAACTTATATAACTGGTCTGAGTTTAAACCTGTTCAACTCTGTGTAAGTATATATAAATATAAACTTATATATAACTGGTCTGAGTTTAAACCTGTTCAACTCTGTGTAAGTATATATAAATATAAACTTATATATAACTGGTCTGAGTTTAAACCTGTTCAACTCTGTGTAAGTATATATAAATATAAACTTATATATAACTGGTCTGAGTTTAAACCTGTTCAACTCTGTGTAAGTATATATAAATATAAACTTATTTATAACTGGTCTGAGTTTAAACCTGTTTAACTCTGTGTAAGTATATATAAATATAAACTTATTTATAACTGGTCTGAGTTTAAACCTGTTCAACTCTGTGTAAGTATATATAAATATAAACTTATTTATAACTGGTCTGAGTTTAAACCTGTTTAACTCTGTGTAAGTATATATAAATATAAACTTATTTATAACTGGTCTGAGTTTAAACCTGTTCAACTCTGTGTAAGTATATATAAATATAAACTTATTTATAACTGGTCTGAGTTTAAACCTGTTTAACTCTGTGTAAGTATATATAAATATAAACTTATTTATAACTGGTCTGAGTTTAAACCTGTTCAACTCTGTGTAAGTATATATAAATATAAACTTATTTATAACTGGTCTGAGTTTAAACCTGTTCAACTCTGTGTAAGTATATATAAATATAAACTTATTTATAACTGGTCTGAGTTTAAACCTGTTCAACTCTGTGTAAGTATATATAAATATAAACTTATTTATAACTGGTCTGAGTTTAAACCTGTTTAACTCTGTGTAAGTATATATAAATATAAACTTATTTATAACTGGTCTGAGTTTAAACCTGTTCAACTCTGTGTAAGTATATATAAATATAAACTTATTTATAACTGGTCTGAGTTTAAACCTGTTCAACTCTGTGTAAGTATATATAAATATAAACTTATATAACTGGTCTGAGTTTAAACCTGTTTAACTCTGTGTAAGTATATATAGATATAAACTTATATAACTGGTCTGAGTTTAAACCTGTTTAACTCTGTGTAAGTATATATAAATATAAACTTATTTATAACTGGTCTGAGTTTAAACCTGTTTAACTCTGTGTAAGTATATATAGATATAAACTTATTTATAACTGGTCTGAGTTTAAACCTGTTCAACTCTGTGTAAGTATATATAAATATAAACTTATTTATAACTGGTCTGAGTTTAAACCTGTTTAACTCTGTGTAAGTATATATAAATATAAACTTATTTATAACTGGTCTGAGTTTAAACCTGTTCAACTCTGTGTAAGTATATATAAATATAAACTTATTTATAACTGGTCTGAGTTTAAACCTGTTTAACTCTGTGTAAGTATATATAAATATAAACTTATTTATAACTGGTCTGAGTTTAAACCTGTTCAACTCTGTGTAAGTATATATAAATATAAACTTATTTATAACTGGTCTGAGTTTAAACCTGTTTAACTCTGTGTAAGTATATATAAATATAAACTTATTTATAACTGGTCTGAGTTTAAACCTGTTCAACTCTGTGTAAGTATATATAAATATAAACTTATTTATAACTGGTCTGAGTTTAAACCTGTTTAACTCTGTGTAAGTATATATACATATAAACTTATTTATAACTGGTCTGAGTTTAAACCTGTTCAACTCTGTGTAAGTATATATAAATATAAACTTATTTATAACTGGTCTGAGTTTAAACCTGTTCAACTCTGTGTAAGTATATATAAATATAAACTTATTTATAACTGGTCTGAGTTTAAACCTGTTCAACTCTGTGTAAGTATATATAAATATAAACTTATTTATAACTGGTCTGAGTTTAAACCTGTTCAACTCTGTGTAAGTATATATAAATATAAACTTATTTATAACTGGTCTGAGTTTAAACCTGTTCAACTCTGTGTAAGTATATATAAATATAAACTTATTTATAACTGGTCTGAGTTTAAACCTGTTCAACTCTGTGTAAGTATATATAAATATAAACTTATTTATAACTGGTCTGAGTTTAAACCTGTTCAACTCTGTGTAAGTATATATAAATATAAACTTATTTATAACTGGTCTGAGTTTAAACCTGTTCAACTCTGTGTAAGTATATATAAATATAAACTTATTTATAACTGGTCTGAGTTTAAACCTGTTCAACTCTGTGTAAGTATATATAAATATAAACTTATTTATAACTGGTCTGAGTTTAAACCTGTTCAACTCTGTGTAAGTATATATAAATATAAACTTATTTATAACTGGTCTGAGTTTAAACCTGTTTAACTCTGTGTAAGTATATATAAATATAAACTTATTTATAACTGGTCTGAGTTTAAACCTGTTCAACTCTGTGTAAGTATATATAAATATAAACTTATTTATAACTGGTCTGAGTTTAAACCTGTTCAACTCTGTGTAAGTATATATAAATATAAACTTATTTATAACTGGTCTGAGTTTAAACCTGTTTAACTCTGTGTAAGTATATATAAATATAAACTTATTTATAACTGGTCTGAGTTTAAACCTGTTTAACTCTGTGTAAGTATATATAAATATAAACTTATTTATAACTGGTCTGAGTTTAAACCTGTTTAACTCTGTGTAAGTATATATAAATATAAACTTATTTATAACTGGTCTGAGTTTAAACCTGTTGAACTCTGTGTAAGTATATATAAATATAAACTTATTTATAACTGGTCTGAGTTTAAACCTGTTCAACTCTGTGTAAGTATATATAAATATAAACTTATTTATAACTGGTCTGAGTTTAAACCTGTTTAACTCTGTGTAAGTATATATAAATATAAACTTATTTATAACTGGTCTGAGTTTAAACCTGTTCAACTCTGTGTAAGTATATATAAATATAAACTTATTTATAACTGGTCTGAGTTTAAACCTGTTCAACTCTGTGTAAGTATATATAAATATAAACTTATTTATAACTGGTCTGAGTTTAAACCTGTTTAACTCTGTGTAAGTATATATAAATATAAACTTATTTATAACTGGTCTGAGTTTAAACCTGTTTAACTCTGTGTAAGTATATATAAATATAAACTTATTTATAACTGGTCTGAGTTTAAACCTGTTCAACTCTGTGTAAGTATATATAAATATAAACTTATTTATAACTGGTCTGAGTTTAAACCTGTTCAACTCTGTGTAAGTATATATAAATATAAACTTATTTATAACTGGTCTGAGTTTAAACCTGTTTAACTCTGTGTAAGTATATATAAATATAAACTTATTTATAACTGGTCTGAGTTTAAACCTGTTCAACTCTGTGTAAGTATATATAAATATAAACTTATTTATAACTGGTCTGAGTTTAAACCTGTTTAACTCTGTGTTTCTCAAATCTTTGAGGGTATTTACAAGTGGAATGAATAAAGAAATAAGATTTTCAGGATATCAAATTCTTAATTGTGAACATACACAGAATTTCAGAGTTTATTCTCTCCTTCATTACATTTCACCTGATCAAGGAGCGGGCATATATACTCCGAGACATTTCACCTGATCAAGGAGCGGGCATATATACTCCGAGACATTTTGTATCCACACAAAGAAGCTGTTATCAAGAAAATCTTGTTTTCTTGTATCGGCAAACTACAGGGATGTCACAAACTGTTGTTTTAAGACATCACAAACGAAATACGCAAAGTCGTGTTGAGAACAATGGTTGCCAGGCAAACTTGAGATGTGGACATGTGCTCGTATCAAAAATATTAACTCAGTTATTTTCAACCATATGAGTAATAATTCAGGCTTTGGGTTATGCATAGATAGAGGATCTGTCTTTTCTTGACTAATACCATGTTTATCTCATTAAGTGAGGTAGAAAGTTTATATTTTCACGAGTCGCGCAGTCACGAGTGAAAATATATAATATGTCTCACCTCACGAGATGATATAAACATGGTATTTGTCAAGAATTGACATATTTTCTATTTATTATATGATGTTATACTTGTAATTGTGCCACAACAGCCTCGTGTTGAGCGGCCGCATGGAACACCCCATCAACAGAGTAACCGTCTGACGTCATAATGTGTCAGACCATTGTTTTTTTACACCAAATTATATCAGTCACTGGTCACAGTGAAAATAAAGGTTAATGATTAATCCCTTTGCTACGTCAAGCTACAGTGACGTCATGAACAATCGTTTAATGACGTCACAGACGATAAAATACGGTAAGGCGCGGTGAAACAATGGTTGCTAAGCAAACGTGATATGTGCACATGTACTCATATGAATAATATGAACTCGGTTATTTTCAACAATATGGGTAATAAAAGTTGTTATTCCTACAAATTGAACATTCACAATGGTTAAGCAATAATTGCTTCAGCAGATCAAGTGTTAACGATCAGTTCCCCCAATAATTGAATGGTTGATTCTGATTCATGTAGAATATTGATAAATATCTTTCCTACGCCATATGGTATAAATATTCTATAAGCTATTATGCTGATTTAATGAAGAGAAAAACAGTGACAATAGCCACAGTACAGTGATAAAGATCTGTTATGGCGTTATTATACAGTGAGGATGGTGTAAGTAGTTGTAGGATAATAGTAGCTGCTAATTCTCAGTTATACAGCAACTATGATGTTATAAGTCTTGAGGAAAGTAGTTGTTTACGCTGAGTGAGTGCACTTGCACTGCAGGCGGTTTGAAGGGTATTGCTGTCTACGTGGCTGATGACAAATGAAATGTTTTAAATTATCATGAAATAACCAACTGCATGAAGATATGATATCAATTAGCCGACATATCACATATCATCGGTAAACCAGACTGCCTAAATAGTCCATGAAACTCTTGTACTAGTCTTGCGACACAAGCAACTGCCTTTGACATCAACAGCATTAATGAACTCTGGCATTTTGCAAATGGCCGTCCACATGGTAAACATGTTCTGAGAATAACGTGTCCAGAAAGGTTACTCGATGTCATAGCCAATTCTTACCTAGACCTTTACGCACTTCTATTAACACTGATTTCGTGATTTTCTACCAACTTTGATATTGATTTTTTACCTCTTAGGCAATAGGGCTCTGTTCAAACAAATATTTAAAGATGCATTCTCAGTTTTTCCTGGCATTTTATTCGTATTTGCTACGTGTGGGCTAATTTGAATTCAAAACGTTACACATATATTGCATATCCAATTCATATTGCATATACAGAATAAATCTTAGTTTGAGCACACTGTATGCAATATCACTTGATTAATTTTGGCATGTACTAAACATAATAATCAACTCCCTTCCATATAATACCATTTGATTAAAATCATGAATGATTTGGCATCAAACTTGCTTTTTATACCCCGCCACAATATATAGAAATAAGCTCCGTCCGGCTGTCCGTCCGTCTGTCCGTCTGTGCGTCCGGGCTTTTCCATTTGTACAGGTATCAACCAAGTAGTCTAGATGTGTCTTTTGCTATATAAAAATTTGAGAATATTTTTTTTTTTTTCACGAATGCAAACAGTCCGGACTTAGAACCAAGAAGAGGGAAAACTATATTCCGGCCTCAAACTTCAAAACTATTCAATATATTTTGCTGAAACTTTGTACAGGTATCAACCAAGTAGTCTAGATGTGCCTTTTGCTATATAGAAATTTGAGAATTTTAATTTTTTTTTACGAATGCAAACAGTCCGAACTTAGAACCAAGAAGAGGGAAAACTATATTCCGGCCTCAAACTTCAAAACTATTCAATATAATTTGCTGAAACTTTGTACAGGTATCAACCAAGAAGTCTAGAAGTGCCTTTTGCTATATAGAAATTTGAGAATTCTTTTTTTTTTTTTTTTTACGAATGCAAACAGTCTGGACTTAGAACAAAGGAGAGGGAAAACTATATTCCGGCCTCAAACTTCAAAACTATTCAATATATTTTGCTGAAACTTTGTACAGGTATCAACCAAGTAGTCTAGATGTGCCTTTTGCTATAAAGAAATTTGAGAATATTTTTTTTTTTTTACGAATGCAAACAGTCCGGACTTAGAACCAAGAAGAGGGAAAACTATATTCCGGCCTCAAACTTCAAAACTATTCAATATATTTTGCTGAAACTTTGTACAGGTATCAACCAAGTAGTCTAGATGTGCCTTTTGCTATAAAGAAATTTGAGAATATTTTTTTTTTTTTCACGAATGCAAACAGTCCGGACTTAGAACCAAGAAGAGGGAAAACTATATTCCGGCCTCAAACTTCAAAACTATTCAATATATTTTGCTGAAACTTTGTACAGGTATCAACCAAGTAGTCTAGATGTGCCTTTTGCTATATAGAAATTTGAGAATTTTTATTTTTTTTTACGAATGCAAACAGTCCGGACTTAGAACCAAGAAGAGGGAAAACTATATTCCGGCCTCAAACTTCAAAACTATTCAATATATTTTGCTGAAACTTTGTACAGGTATCAACCAAGTAGTCTAGATGTGCCTTTTGCTATATACAAATTTGAGAATATTTTTTTTTTTTTCACGAATGCAAACAGTCCGGACTTAGAACCAAGAAGAGGGAAAACTATATTCTGGCCTCAAACTTAAAAACTATTCAATATATTTTGCTGAAACTTTGTACAGGTATCAACCAAGTAGTCTAGATGTGCCTTTTGCTATATAGAAATTTGAGAATTTTTATTTTTTTTTACGAATGCAAACAGTCCGGACTTAGAACCAAGAAGAGGGAAAACTATA
Source organism: Gibbula magus (assembly GCA_936450465.1). NCBI lineage: Eukaryota > Metazoa > Mollusca > Gastropoda > Trochida > Trochidae > Gibbula > Gibbula magus. Next base: position 3,691,662 of record OW388295.1, on the reverse strand, counting down.
TTCCGGCCTCAAACTTCAAAACTATTCAATATATTTTGCTGAAACTTTGTACAGGTATCAACCGAGTAGTCTAGATGTGCCTTTTGCTATATAGAAATTTGATCACTTATGAGTTATGAGTTATAACAATTTTCAAGAAAGTAAATGCATTATATATTCAAAATACATAAATATATTCAAAATTCCTACATGGCAGGGGATATGGCCGACTCTGTCTGCTTGTGCATATTATAATGTAGTTGTCTCCCCTTGTTGCAGTGTGAACGTGGGCTGTGGTCCGGCGGAGGAACGGGTGTTGCTGACTGGTCTCCATGCAGTGGCGGACATCTACTGTGAATGCTGCAAAACTACTCTCGGCTGGAAATATGTAAGATATAGTTACAATATAATAACTCTTCTAGGAGATACAAATCTAGGAACAAGTGCATCACAGTGGTGGATCCCCCTCCCCCTTTGAATATTTTTACATGCAAATTTGAGACACAACCCCCCCCCCCCCCCCTCTCTTTCAGTGAGTGAAACCCCCAACCAATTTGACAGGAATAGCCCATATTCAATCCAATACACAAGCAAGGTGCAGCGAACCATTCATCAATGCTACAGTTGTAGAAAGCCTTGTTATTACAAGAAACTGTTGATAATGATGGATTGATTTATTTGTAAAGAAAACAATGTAATGATTCATTGTATTCTTGCGACATCTTTATCAATCACAACTTTTCTTTTGAGTTATTTCACATATAAAAAAAGCCTTTGATAATTCTTTATTCTTGGAAAATATTTTTCTCATCTGTCATTTTTCCTCGAGTCGATTTCAATCATTTTTATTTCTCTGTGACTTCACATTGATTTAGTTCATAGCTCATCGTTCTTGTAGTTATTATAGCTCTTTCATCCATCATGCTTTATCTCAGGTTTCACATCCAAGTATGAGTCGGTTAATTTTGATGTTTATTCCATGTTGGTTTCAGGAGCATGCGTTTGAGTCTAGTCAGAAGTACAAGGAGGGGAAGTTCATCATCGAGCTGGCTCACATGATCAAAGACAACGGATGGGACTGACTGATTCCGATACACAGATGGACGGACAAATAAGTGATCAATTACTGCGTTATTGTGTGTCATTAAGACGTGCCGACATGTCTGCAGTCTAGGTGACATGTCATATAGGCATGATGACATGTCGAAGTGGCATGGCATGTAGATATAACAACATGTGTTAGTGGCATGGACTTGTCATGACGACAGTCATGTGATACGTCATGTGAATGTGCCAACACGTTGACAGATCGTTGGCGGTGCCAACACGCACCCGTTGACAGACAGATCCTTGGCGGTGCCAACATGGATGTGACATGTCATGTGGATGTGTCGACAGTCTTAATGACATGTCTGGAGAATTTTGTTGAGTGACATGTCATGTGGATGTGTCATCAATCTGAATGACATGTCATGTACATGTCATGACGTATGAGTCTGTGTATGTGACAACCGTGGATGTGCCAACATGTCGACAGTCTGCAGATGATCTAGGTGCTGAGGGGGTGAATGACTCAACTAATGTTTGCTTCTTGTCTCTGTGATGAACTTTGAGACGCAAGGTGCGAAGCTGACGATGTCTGAGAAGTGGTATCAAACGAACCTCACTTATTCCTTTTTGGACAGACAGTTTTAAATCTGACATGGATTGGACGTTCTCCAGGCAAAGAAGTTTTTATATTCCTTTCATTCCCAGAGAACAAGAACACTGACAGTGCTCACCTATGAAGAGATTCAGAACAGTTCCATGATAGTGCATTCCTTAACCTTTCAACTCCATTTTTTATTCATTGACAATTTCGTTGAGAAATTTATTGACATGGTTGAGAAGCCAGAAAGGACAGGAAGCCAGTTGTGGAATTTATTGGATTCTGGGAACTATCTGAGGAATGTGGAGGTCAAATATGGAAAATATTGCAGAAACTGAATCTGAAACTAAGTTGGAGAATCCAAAGGAAAATGGATTGAAAAGCTGACTGGGAAAGCCAGCAGCCATTTGTGGAACCTAGATCCCGAGCTTAGAATCCGGAAGCCAATTTCGGAATCTGGAATCTGAGCTTAGGATTCGGAAGCCAATAAAAGCAGAAAAGTGCTGTTGGAGACAAACTGAACTTGCAAATGAGGCAAAGAGCTCCATTATTTATTCCTCGACCACATGGTCTAACCCTGGTGGTTTTCCATCGTGCTAAGCGTTTGATTTATCTGTGATTTCTTACTGGATGTTGTACATATCGCAGTGTCATAGTGCTCTCATGTCATGTCCTTACGTAGCGACTCTTGTCGTCATAGCGATAACCATGTTGTCATGACGACGGCTAGCGTGACGTAGATTACACGGTGTGGGGTAGGATGTAACCGTCTTGTGCTTCACCTTGGTCTTCATTTATTCTGTGATTTATTTATTTATTTTGATGATGCTTTTGAACAATGCAATTATCGTGGAAATATATTTTGCAAAAAGCAAGGATCATATGACACATTGTGCTAGGAAATAATTATTTCTAACATTTGTTGATAATATAACACAGTTATAACATTCACTAACATGTTGAGGCAAGAAATAACAAAATGGTAGTCATCTGCTTCACATTGCAAAGAGACTTTCCCTCATGTCTAGACTATAATGCATTTTAAATAACATTGACATGGTGTTTCCTGCAAATTCGACATTTGAAATTGGAATAAAGAGATCTGGATTTCATGAAAATAATTCTAATACTCATATTCATCAACACTGGCACATCAATCACTTACATCATTTTACATCTTGGCATTTGCTTGTCATTACAAATCAGGTTATAACAATAATCACTTGTGAAGATATCCTACACTAACCCTCTACGAGCTGAAGGTGTAGTCATGTGCTACACTCAACTTAAAGGGACGGTTTCACAAGGGTCCTTATTGAAAAGAAATTTGATGAGCTTTTCCTACGTTAGAGCTATTGTTACAAAATTCTATAGCAATAACAACTTTTTATTGTGAATATACAAGACATTTCATTTCCAGTAAGTTCACAATAAAGAATTTTATATAGAGAAATGTCTTTCATGTATTTCACTTCTAAATGCCCTTCTGGTCTGAACGTGCCAACGTTTCCAAAATCATAGCTGGCGTTTTCATTTTCCTACATCTAATCTGATGTGATATTCTGGTTCAACTGAAAGGAAAACACGAAGTGTGAAGCAACTTTCCGCCATCAATCTCAGGTGGAACAGTCCCTTTAAGTTTATCATTGAAGTCACAAGTTGCAGTATTGTAATATTGCGAAATCAAGAAAGTCAAGCTGGAAGTGGGTTAATGTAGAGTGTTTTCTCTTGTCAAATGGAGTAGATTGGTCTTCATCTTTGCCATTACCTTAACCCTTGACCTGCTAATTCAGTGATAGTCCAGTTATGCCTTTCTTTAACCCCTGACCAAAGAATGTATGTTAAATATATTGTTTAATCTTGTGTACTTTCCAGGCGTGACGAAACCATGAATTTTCACTTCATTTCCCTACTTCAAACCAATAAGGAACGAGAAATTCTCAACAGCGATTCACCTTACGGTCCATCAGATTAGGAGAAAATTTTCAGAAATCAGAAATTTTTCGAAAGGGGTTGGGGTTATGTCGCTGAATCCCCCTGAAACAACCATTTTTAATCTTATTTGGATGGTAAGTTGATTGTTATAAAGAAAGGAAGAAAGTGATGCTTATCCCTCCTGTGCTGTTATTGGTAATATTCTGTGTGAATCATGATCATGATAATAATCACTATTACTAGTCCGAGTACGTATTGTAGATGGAGTGGAGTTATTCTGTGGTGTATTCTGTAACGGTTGCATGTTGTTAATATCGAGGTTGTTGTTTGGAGGCTACTATGGGTTTGTTGGAAATATTGTCAAGTTAGTATTTGTAATATTTATAGTCCTTTTTTGTCTTGTAGAAAATTTATTTTGTGTTTTTACGAACCTTTTTTTTTAGTCTCAAAAAAAGATAATTTGATAAGATAATTTATTTTTAGAAGATAAGATTTTGAATAATTTATTTTACTTTAAAAGAAACTTTCTGTTTCAAGAAGTTTTATTTTGGAAAAGAGAGTTTCTTTTAAATATTTTTAAAATGTTCTTTTTAGAAATAATTCATTTGGAAGTTATGATTATGAAAATCTTATTCTTTCGCCTCTTTACTCTTCCACTCCTCCACTTTTAAAATCCTGAGTTATGAATGACCAATATTTCATTTAAAGTTACCGTAATCATCCCATAAATACATACTTAAAGGTGGAAACATTTTCAAGCTTAAGACAGAGACCATAAAATTAATTATTTATTTTATGGTCTCTAGTTAGACTGAAGTATCCCAACTTGAAAATCATAATTCATGAAAATCCTAAATTCAAATAATTTTTCAAGAGATCAATTTCATCATACCTCATGTCAAATCAGATACTGATCCGATGGAACCCACACAATGGAGAAGTAGTATCATTAGCACATGACACATCATTGACAATTTTATTATTATTTCATTTGCAAATCATTCATTACATCAGTTAAATCAACATAATCATTTGATTTAGTGGCACAAGACTGAAACTTCTGTCGCTTTGCAAAATATTCACTATCAGATTTAAATAAAGTAAATTTTATATAATGATATCACCTTATTTGAATATTTCTTGATCGCATTATTAGCAAATCATCACTGTATTCAATAACTTTTCACACAAGTGAAATAGTTTGACAAAGTCACTTAATCTAATGTTGCCTCATTGAAGTTTCTATCCCTTTATCATTTGCAAATCATCACTGTATCATAGATTACACAATAGTGAATTCAGTTGATAAAATCGCTTCTAATCTCACAGATTCACATTACATTAATAAAAGTTGTCATGTATCAGCATTTGTTCATAAGAAGATTCCCGACATAGTCTTTCACTGAAGGTACAACAAACACTAACATCCAACCACTGAGAGCAGCTCGTCCTCATCTCATTGTCAGCAAGTTGGAAACCTTTTGTAATATTTGTTATATTCTTTTGTTAAAATGGGTCACTCAGAAATTGACACTTCTATTTCTGGCTTTTGAAACTGGCAAAAGGTAGCTAAATTTTATTATTTTTTACTTGTGGCTCTTATGATAGAATATTCTAGGATATGGCCAACTGACTTGTTCCGGGCTGTTCCATTTGTTAACTTGTGGAGATTGCTTGAATGGTTGGATAAGGTACATTTATTTTGTTAAAAAAGCTTCATGAAAACTGTATTTATTTTTTATTTTTGTAGTATAAAATTTATATATATGTTTCTAATTTTATGCATATTTAGAAGAAGAAATGTAGAGTTATTTCTGAGTGGTCCCTTCAGATGTTTAACAAGTTTGTGACACGATTTGAAGGAATGGTTTGATAGCTTCAGGGATTGACCTCCAGCTGACCACTGCTGACCAATCGGTAATCAGCCTACAAGAACATGTAAGTGTCTCTTGACACCTACTTTTGACGTCAAAGTTCTGAAATTAATTAAGGGGCTCAGTAGTTCCCATTGTAAGTTTGTAAAGGTAAATCATGACATGTCACCAATATCAAACCATTGTGGTTGTGAAGTTACCACACAATAAAGAAACCTCTACAAGGTCAAGGACAGCAAGAGGTCAATCCCGCAAGATTTCATTTCCATCTGTTCAGATCTGACACACAAACTCTTTAAGATCTGAACTCTAATCTGACGCTAAAGCTGAGATGTACCCTATACCCTGTTTACCTGCTGAAGAGCAATCATCAATCATCCAAATCATTTCATGTGCATTGTCAGTGCTGAAGTTCTTCACTGGGAGAGCTGTTAGCTCCTCGCACGATGTTGTAAATGTTCGTCAACCCATAAGTCATTAATTTATATATAACAGTACGCTTCATTGCTGTACAATAAATATCAGTATAACAACATGTCGTCTTTGTTGTGTTTTGGAGATAGACTGTTAGTAGAAGTTATTTATGTTGTCTTTGACAAATATATTGCCTTACCAAGTTGGGCGTATGGTATGCGTCTTCTGTGCGCCGGGCGTAAACTGTAAAGCCCCTGTCACACTTCTGAATATCCTCATTTCTTATGAGTTGCGTTTTGATACTTCTTTCATACGCGGCTGTACGCAATATACGCCGCTCATTGGCATCTTATAAGTTTTAGGTCGTTCCTTGTACGTCGGTATACGCATAGACCATTTCTATACGCATGATAGTTTTGAGCATGCTCAAAACTATGCTGCGTACGATGATATGCAACTCATAAGTTATTCATACGCAATGCATCAATTTCCCATCGGTCGAGTGCGGTACACGTACGTAATGAATACGTAGTGGGTATGCACTCCATACGCAGTATTTGCTGCTCTCCCGAACCACATAGGAATAGCGTATGACAAACGTACACATACTTGGACCGAATATAGCACGCATGCTGAACGAACTCAAAACGAATTATACGCATGATAACCGTATTCCTTGCAATCGCAAACCGTATTGTCCTTATGTGGAACGTATGACAAGCATACACATCAGCACACATAACGTACATGCTAGATAACAGATCAACACAGACAAAATGTCATCGATGATGTTATTCAATATCAGTTGTGAGTCTAGATTTGATGTTCCTTAATCATTAATTTGTGTGCTATATATATATATCCGTGTAATATATTATTTTGAAAATAGAGCCATTGACTCTATAGGTTATCAGGCTTTGTAGGATTTATATCAGGCATTGCATGTGAAAAAATAGGTTCACAACATAAATGTAGCGACTCATCAAATTCCAGTGTTTTTAAAGGCGCTGTAGCACGTTTTTTCGCTCAAATAAGTCGATGAAATGTATTTTTAAAATAATGTCAACAATAGCAAAACACCCTTCTCTCTTCGGAAAATCAAGTTACAAATGAGTGTACATGGTTCCGTAAAGCCATGGGAATTGTTTTTGTCATTCGAAATAATAAAATGTGTTCACAATAAAATGGCCGCCATGCAATGTTTGCTTTATACGCATTACCGTTATTACCACTACGGATAATTGGTTTGTGTAATAAGATGTTTTACCCTCTAAAGTAAATATAAATGACATAAAGTATCATTATAAATGAGAAATTTGCAAAAATAAAATTTGCAAAAAACGTGCTACAGCGCCTTTAAGCTCATTAGAAGAAGTAGTTAAATAATTCTCTATAACTCCAACTTAGTATCACTAACTCTCGAGTCTCAACTCTTAAGTCATGTTAGAATGCATCTTATGGTTTATGAAAAAAACATTTGCACATATGCCTGATTTAGGAACTCTCTCTTCGACACAAATAATAACGAACTGCCTCTGCTGGCTAGGCTGGGCTTTTGCACCTAGGTTACCTGTAGGTCACAAAGATCATTATATATCATATATATAACATGAAGCTCTGATTACAAGGTACCACAACCAAGAACCATGGTGCTTAAAATTTAACTGGTTTTCTCCCCCAGACGCACACACCTAGTTATATATGTTAAAGGCTGTGATAATGAAAGATGATATAATTAATACCATTAGGGATGCTTTTGGATAGTTCATCTAAGTCATAAAAGGGAGTGCGTATATATCTCAAGATTTTCGGTATCAATTATTTCAATTGAAGGGATGTCAAGACCATATACAAACGTTTGTCGTGATATAACAAATAATTTTATCTGAAAATATTACCTCCCTAATTGGATAGTTTCAGAGAAGATGTCGTTTGAAGGTTTAATGAATAATACTTTCAATGTCCGTATTTCAGCTTTTGCGGGACTTTTAAACATTGATGGTCATTGCTGTGAGCCAGTTTTTCTTGTGTTTCTGTTGAGCCAAACATCCTTTTATTCATTATGGACATGTGGTCATTTGGTCACAACACATCAAACCATAGTGTGAAAAAGACTCTACAGACGAACAGTTTTCGTACGTGAGGCTTAAAACCATTGCGCCTAGGTTGTTATGTGTTAATGTATGTTTGTGAGATTTAATACCCTGTCTAAACATGACATGAAAAGTATTTAGGGAAAACATCTTTAATTTTCAAAATGACAACTTGACATAAGAGCTGTCTCTCTTTACGGAGTACAATATTTGACAGCAGCGAGTCCCCAGGGGTGAAATTCTCACTCAGTGTCATGCTAAGGCGAAAACAATTTATTAAAGCGGTTTACGCATCTTCCTGCCATCGTGTTGACACATTTGAAGAACTAACGTTCGTCAGAATCCATTCCAAACAGAAATAATGTTGAATGTTCCCTTCCAATTAAAACTGTTGACAGAATAAGTGAACAATTATGATTTTCTCATTTTCAAACCTGTGCCTATTTTGTTTGGTAGTTATAGTTTATACTCGAGACAAGTTGCTTGTATTGGTCCCCTGTCTAAAGACATTAACCAAGTAAGTAGTTTTGTCAGGCATAATGATCCATTGTAAAACAAGCAACCCGTAACTATAGTCACGCCTTCACCTTCATAGATAAAGTTGAGACTGGTTGATTCAGTTAAACTGAAATGTCCAAAGCCAATAGCCAGTAAGCTTCTGACTGAAATATAATTTCGTCTTCTTCTGCAAACATTAACTTATAGTTTGATAAAATCGTTCGAGGTCTTCTTGGTCAGTGGAGACAGACTATAAAACATAAATATTTCATTTCAAAAGCTCTAGAAAGATTTCACAACGTTCGTTGATTAATGGTGCAACGTCGTATGGTATACTATATTCCTCAGCGGATAATAATGGTGGATAAACATAAACATAATTAGCCAGGTTAATTAGTATTACTTTTTAGACTTAACAATTATGTTACAAAATATAGCTAACTAGCGCAATACACTTATGTTAACGTCCCATTGTTCTATCTCAACTTTTGTTGGAAACTGAGTTACTGAGTTCTGAGTACTTCTGTTGGTCTATTCTATCTCCACAGCAAGTTTCATGGCAGTATATATAGCTTACAAATTTGTTTTCCTGGTATTTTCTTGGTTCTAACTCCAGATATTTCATGCAATTGCTAACATCCAAAGTGTTCTATGTGACATCAACCAATCCAATAGCAGCTTTTGATCACGTGACATGGACATAAAACAGTTTGGAACTAATGATATAAAATTGACGGCTATTTTCCTCTTTTAAACGCTTATTTCAGGTTAAATATTGATAAACTGATATGAAATCTCTTGTTTTGGTATTTTTTTATAAACAGAAAAAGTTTATAAACTCCATTTATACAACAATACCAGTTAGAACAATCTGGAACTCAATGTTTTTTTTAGAAAGATGAGATAAATGTTCTATGTCCAAACAGAAATAAGAATTTTTACGCAAAAATATGTGTTTTTCCGAATATCCGTAAATAGGTTTACATTATTGACGCAGTTGTTCATATGCGTACATAATTTTATTGAATTCCAATGAGTATTACAGATATTATGAACATTATAACTTTAGAAGGGCTGAAGCTCCAAAACTACTTTACTCGAGTTGGAACAACGCGGTTCTCATGGGACGTGATGGCAATTATATAATGCAGTGGTTTTATGTACAGGTAGGTTTGATAATAGTCTGATATGTACATTTGTATATACTCATTAAATACTTTACAATTGAACAGGTAAGGTTTGTGTCACCAACGGCGTTAGAATCCCATACTTTACAACATCTATTTACATCTTCCACATTATGCCATCTTCCCACTTCAACTGGCAGTCTTTGTCAAACTACACTTAAAAAGAATAAAGGTAGATTTTCATTTCTTTTAAGTTAAATAGAACACATATAATACGGCGTGATGCCACTGGACATACCATATCTTCCGGAGTTATTCTTGAGAAGAATATTGTTTAAACCACTGCTTGGCCAGAGTTCTTTTGTGGAACTGAAGAGAAATATAGTTTACGGTGCGGCGTTCCACCATTAATCTAAGAACGTGTGAAATTATTTTTACTTTCAAGAGCTTTTGAAACAAAAAAGAATAATGTTTTACAGTATGTCCCCGGGCAAGTTAGGCACTAGGGCACGCTTGTAACAAATACAAGGCAAAATCAAACTAGATATCAAAGCTATTCAGTACACTATTTATGTCCATATCCGTGCTAAGATAAGCATTATATATTAATTTCTCAAAACAGATAGTTTTAGGAAAATCAAAATCATCAAAATTCTTTATCTTTGTTATCAAAGTTATCACGAAAATCGTCTGTATTATAAAAGTTCAGAAATGAAGAAGTGAGGCAAAATCAAATAAGATAGGAAAGCCAATAACATGTATAAACTTCGTATCCACGTTCGTCCTCAGGAAAGCATTTGACTTATAATCCATCAAAATTCGATCTAGACTTCATATTCACTACAAACGTTACTATAGAGTGTAAATCTGTACTTGGTGAATCAAATAAAGGACTCATTTAAGAAAAAGAAGACCGGTTGGCGTACTGTATCGTAGAATAAAACAGCAGGGAGCATAAAATACGAAGGGCGCAAATACCACTCCTGGGCGCTCCATGACGGCTTATTAAATTCATGACCTGGTTTTACCATCATCTACACCTCTGGACGAGGACTCAAGGCTCATCACAATCCTAACCCTAACATGGGTGTCAACAGGAGTGAGCTGTTGGAAATGTGTAACTAGTTAACTTCCTTTACAAACTGGTTTGCTTCTGGACAAAGTCAGCTATTCCCAACGTTATTCCCGTTATACGTCGGGATTAAAGCTCACACCTTATTTCTATGCCAGCATGCAGGCAACCCAATCCGTATCCCCATCCACTCAGTCTAATCTAAATAGTGTAGTGGGGTTGGGTAGATTTCAGCATTTAAATGTAACTCGTAACCTGCCTCCAGACACGAAGGATGATCTCATACACCAGCCTATCGAATCTGCTGTTCTCTTCAATGGTCGGTGTAAGCAGGTCATGCAGTCACAGGAAGCATTGATTACAACAAATCTTAACCTCAAGTTAGTTTCAGCCTTCCTTTACAAGTTCAGAGACAGGGTTTATCTCTCCACTAGAGGGCGCAGGGATAACCCCCTCAGTACTTTAAGTGCATTCACCAATCCCCATCATCGTCAGAACAGATTATAATCCTAACACCTATGCTTGCTGAGTCAGTAGTGGTGGCCACAGCCAAACTGAAGGACTCTCATGACCCTCCTCACAGCCAAGGAATGTGGATCAGGCGAAGAATTTTCGTGGAGCTGTGGGCTACTGGAGAGGAGATGCTTAATCTATGCCCCCCTCCTAACTACACGACATTGCCCAAGGACAAGGACGTTTCGATTTCGATTTCCCAAAGCACGTGCCATCGCAAGAAGAGGGATGACTGTATCTGTTGACGAACTACTGGAACCAGATCACAGATGATCCCTCGCTGAGGAGTGTCATTGTGCATGGATACTCTCTTCAATTGCAAAGTGTACCTCAACTAACTCAACACCCTGTAGGCCATTGGTTCTTTCTACAAGGTTCCAAGCTAGGATCAGCCATGTTGGCCATAGACCAGCAGTGTCTCTGGTGCTGAAGGACACCGGGGAGATGAGGATAATAATCGACCTAAAACAATAACCAAACAAGAACTACTTAAGGCATCCACCCAATTTCAGCATGGAATTGCTTGCCAGTTTACACAACTCATCCTTCCACATTTCAAGAGGAGATAACTCGTATCTGTCCCTCGGCTTAGAAGATCCCCCTCCTTACGCCTTACTTCCCTAAGCCGGTCCTGCCATCACAAGTAGGGGAACCAGATCACAGATGGATACTCTCTTCAATGGCAAAGTCTACCATGTAGACCATCGGTTCTTTCTACAAGGTCCCAAGCTAGAAGCAGCCATGTTGGCCATAGACCAGCTCCTCAGAACCAACCAACCCTCAGAACACATCTACAGGGTTAACTCTCTGAAGGACACCGGACAGATGAGGATAATAACCAAGGTAAAAAAAAAGTAATAAACAAGAAAGTACAAGTTAAGTACAATAAAGCAAGGTTCAGCATGGAATTGCTTGCCAGTTTACACAACTCATCTTTCCAAATTCCAAGTTTATCAGTATATATTTGAAGGATGCTTATCTCGATCATAATCAAGGATGTTTCCCTGATTTGCCGTAAATGGGAGGAGATTTCAATTCAGAGTCCTTCTGTTCTGAGTCTCCATAGCACTCTGGCTCTACAACAAGGTCCTCCACTTCCTCCATCTGAAACATATCGCCATCCACGATTACTTGGACGATTTTGTCACAAAACACCCGCTGATGTCAACTCGTATATACCAGACTCGCTTTGTGATTTAGGTTTTCAATTATCTCGGCTGGTTAGTTGTCCAGGTCAAGTCGGAGTTGAACCCAGTCATTCACATCAAATCTTTTGGGGCCCACTTTGAAGCCATCTCATGCATAATCAAACCCAAAGATTGTTGGCAGCAGTCAATTTGATCAAAAAGGTACTTCGTCACCACTTACCGCTGATTATAATTTAGTGCCTTCTGCTCCAACTCTGACAGTTTGCAGGAGTTTATATGGAGGATTTTGCGCGCCAGTGTGATGTTTGGGCTACCATAGTTTGCCACTTCCTCAAGTTACTGTGTACAAAGATGTGTCAACTCAGGATAGGGGAGCACACTGGCAGTACCGTTTCTTACAAGAAGACTGGACTCAATCAATATCAATAATCTGTATTTTCGTGCTATAGTCAAGACGCTGTCATTATCGATCACTCATCTTTCTGGGACAAGCATCATGATAGTGGCAGACAACTCAACAATCGTCGCATTCATCAACAATCAGGGTGGGACTTGATCACTCTAACTGATGGAAACAACTCGTCAGCTTTGCCCTGCATGGTGATTCAAGTGAGACAGATTTTGGGCAGGTTCAACATCTTGGCCATTCACTTTCCAGGAGGAAGCAGAGCATTTGAACCGAATGGCCGGCCCAGAGGCCTCCTTCAGGTTCATAACTCTAAGATGGCAAACGCCCTCCTTGGATTGTTCACCAGAACAATCAACTACCAGTATAGGTGAGCCCGGTTCCATATCCTCAAGCCCTGGAGTCGAATGAAGGAAAGCCTATGCATTTCCCCCTTCCAAGTTGATTACAGAATTCGTGCTGCTGTATCATGTAGCACCAGCATGGCTGACGAGAGCTTGGTTCCCGCTATTCATGGACGTCAGGTTAGAAGAGCCACTTCAGTTACCATCTCTTGAAGCAACCAACGTGGAAATCACAGACGGTGAACTTCAGGAGCTTTAATCTACAAGTTTGGAGACTATCAAGGACTCACTCGTACAACAAAGTTTCGCTAGAGAGTCCATCAGAGAGTCCATCCACAACTAAACTCAACAATTACAAGTGGGGCATATTCATCCAGTAGAGACCAGACAGACAGTTATACATATGACAGCTGACTTTCTGTACTTTCTCAGGAAGTCCAGGAACCCGAAGGCAGGTACGTTGGAAGGATACAGATCAGCTATTGCATCAGGCTTTCAGCTGGAGCTGAATATGCACAGTTGAAGTTTCTTTCAGGGAGGACGGCCTTCCTTTTGGCTTTTGCCTTATGCAGCCAGAATTTGGAACTGTCTGTCATTTCGGCGTTAGGACAGCGTTGCAAAAGAAATGTTATTTATCCAATAGATCTTTTTTGCTATGTCCTGTCAGAGCCTTAAGATGGTTCCATGACAGGTTTACCCTCTTAGAAAAGAGGACATACGTCGTTTATTTCTATTCGGCTATTCTCTTGATTATTCTCACCATGTTTCCCTAACTATTTCATTAGAAACGTCCAGGGTAAAATGTGATTTAAGTTGGTTACTGTTGACCCTGCAAAGCAAGGTAGCTGGGGAGGGAAACAACACATACCAATTAAAATGTATTATTTTCTCTTTTTAATTATGTTCATCTCTCCATCCATCGAGTAAAGGACAACACAATTCAGAGGTAAGTTTTCTTATAATCATAAACAATAATTGTGATAATTCATTATTATTTCGAGGACAAGTGCAAGCAAATTTGCAAAAAGTCCCCTCCCATAATGTATATAGAAAATATTCAACAAACAAATGCATTACCAATCATTACATTATCTGCTAAAAAGTGTAATTTACGACTACATCACAATACAATTTTAAGATGTAACAGTTGCATTTGTAAACCCCCGCAAATTTAATTTAAAACCATATAGTCAATACGACTGATCATTATGATGTCAGACCATAGCAACTGCATTCGGAAAACCTGTCCTCATGAAAGAAGGCAGCAAACATGAATAGCTTTAGTCAGTGGAAACATTTTAGTTACTTGAAACTAGTTCGTATTGAGAGTAATTTGTGATATCTACGGCTACACGTGTTACAAAATAATATTGACGCTTGTCAAATTTGAGAAAATGAAAATTAAATTTTGAGGTTCATAAGTTCTCGGTGACTCATGCATTCAGCTAAAGAAAATTAAAGAGTGTATAATCTAGAGATTATGATACGTCTGTATATAAAAAAATTAACCCCACACGAACAAAACCCTAAAAAATGTCCAAAAATTAATAACAAAACTACGAAATTGCTTTTGCGACATCATGAAAACTGCAAAAATATCGTAATTTATAGAATTTGAAGATAGTTTTATTCTGGAAAAGCCTACAGATTATTGAAAATGATAGCTGACAAGGTACGGGGAGTCATTAAGTTGATGTCAAACATATTGATAGTATCATTTGAGACAATAGTTTTCATTTTCAAAGCTTTTGGGGAAATAAAAATAACAATTTCGACATCTTAAACAAGTTTGCCCTTATATATAGTGACAATATTGAAACAAATATCATTAAAACGGTAATTTTCAGCAATAGTCAGCATTTCTCAATAAAATAACACCAATTATGACGTGTACCATATGTGGAACTCCAAACAACACACTTAAAGTCCCTTAAACTGATAAACTTGCGTTCATTGATTTTCAATTACACAATGGTTAAAGTTGCAATGACAAACACAGTGGTTACACTTGCACTGACAAACACGATGGTTAAAACTTGCACTGACAAACACGATGGTTAAACTTGCAATGACAAACACGATGGTTAAACTTGCAATGACAAACACAGTGGTAACACTTGCACTGACAAACACGATGGTTAAAACTTGCACTGACAAACACGATGGTTAAAACTTGTACTGACAAACACAGTGGTTAAAACTTGTACTGACAAACACAGTGGTTAAACTTGCAATTACAAACACAGTGGTAACACTTGCACTGACAAACACGATGGTTAAAACTTGCACTGACAAACACGATGGTTAAAACTTGTACTGACAAACACAGTGGTTAAAACTTGTACTGACAAACACAGTGGTTAAACTTGCAATTACAAACACAGTGGTTACACTTGTACTGACAAACACAGTGGTTAAAACTTGTAATGACAAACACAGTGGTTAAAACTTGTAATGACAAACACAGTGGTTAAACTTGCAATTACAAACACAGTGGTTACACTTGTACTGACAAACACAGTGGTTAAAACTTGTAATGACAAACACAGTGGTTAAAACTTGTAATGACAAACACAGTTGTTAAAACTTGTAATGACAAACACAGTGGTTAAACCTTGTAATGACAAACACAGTGGTTAAAACTTGTACTGACAAACACAGTGGTTAAACTTGCAATTACAAACACAGTGGTTACACTTGTACTGACAAACACAGTGGTTAAAACTTGTACTGACAAACACAGTGGTTAAAACTTGTAATGACAAACACAGTGGTTAAAACTTGTAATGACAAACACGGCTTCCCTAACTTTCAAACAAGACTTTAATGCTATTGGGTTAATTTAATACTGCCGCCATTCTCCTTGCTAAAATTCAATTCCTTTTCCTTAAGCTCCAGTAACCCTCTCAATTCATAAAGAGTAAGTTTTGTCTCACGAGGATGATGATGGACAAGTAAGTGCATCTTATACACAGAGACTGGCACACACGCACCTCGGTTCTCAAACAAATCCGTTGAATAACTCTTTTGCCAGTTGTATAGATGATACATATCATCATCACCATCATAACGGCAATAGAAGATAAATCCTTTTGTCATGGCCGGATTGGAAGAGCCAGCCTTTATCTGTACAACACAAGAATCGGGCTCGCAACTCCTGGACGGGAGGGAGACGATACAGCCGGTTTTATACAGCACGTTCATGTGTTCCCCTGCTCCACGAAAAAGGTGAGTGGCTGATCTTGTCGTTTTACAAAATACTTGTGTTTTTTTCTGTAATACCGAATAAATTCGGATTGTTCGAGGATTTTCATTGAAGCGAAAGTAAAATACATGTTGTCCGGCTGTTGTCACATCAAACATGATCCTGTGCTTCGTGTCGATAACCAGGACTGGACTTCCCTTCATCAAAGCTACACTGTAGATTCCACCCAACACTTCAAGGTATAAACTTTGTCGTTGTACGTTAAATCTCTGACTGAAAATTTTGCGTTCAAATTTCAAACCGATTACCACTTTGTTTCGTAGCTGCATTGATATGCCGATCACTTTTTGATAAAACCCCATCCTGTTTAAGAATTAAGACAACTGCAAGAATATCTGCTTTCGTCCTTCGTCGTTTAAATACCAGATTATTCTGTCTGTTTGGTTTTGGTTTACGGTGTGGTACTTTCTTCTCGATGGATCTATGTGGCTTGTTCTTCCTGGGCGTGTTTTCATGAACAATTCCGTTTGAAGAAGATAGCAGCATATTACTCCTTGATGGAGTCCTTCCTTGGGACACAGCTGCATCCATTCTTCGGCCTTGTCTTGATGACATTGCTCTGTATTCAAATAGATTATTAAAAAAATCACTCTTACCCTCGCTTGAAATTTGGACATATGTTTGAACCAATGGAATGAAGGTTGTCTCAGACACGTTCTTCTGATTGCACCAAAGTCTTGTTGTCGGTATTCGGCTTTTGTCGTAGTCATTCTCCTTCAAGTTTGAAAACATACAGATATGGAAATCTGTGGCCAATATGCAGGTGAAACACAGGGAGGTGGACACTGCCAGAAACAGATTCATCATGGCAGTGAGATGATCTTCAGTTGTAGAACCTCTACTCAACTTCTTTCTCCCACTATAATATTGTCCTCAATGGTGTTTCCTCTATAAAAAAAAAGACGTTCCCAGGCCTTTAGAACTGTTTATTAAGTATTGAAGGTCTTGTTCACGGTCGATGTCAATATGTGATTGTTTTAAAGAGAGCTGAAGATATCGTCTTATCTTTTGATTCCGAAACAAGAGACCATGATAATTTAACACTGCATGCAAAGGAAATGTTTGACATATATAATTTTTATCTCATATGTAGATCACTAATCTACTGTGTTGTTGCTAACATGTTGATATATCAGTGTTTATCTGTATATGATTTCAATCTTTAAATTCAACCGAATCTTATGATAATGGCGCAGTACGACTCATTCCGCACACTTCTCTGTATTTCATTGGGGGAAAATTATGTTAATGGATAGTATATGCAAGTTTTAACTTAAGTTTTGACTTTATGCCATGTTTTGATTTGTTCTTTATTTGTTCTTGTCATGCAAGTAAAATATACTGAGCGTAACTAGAAACCTGACACTGTTCAAATTTGACGTCACAAATTGAATACTGGGTTCATGGCTATAAACCTGGTATGTAAGGATAGGGAAAACATTTGAGAAGAAATACAGATTGACACGAGTAGATTTCTGGATCACTTTATTGCGTAATACCGCTTGATGTCACTTGACCCCACAAAACGAACACATCATCAGACCATGGCACATTCTGAAGTCAATAACGCGTGTGACCGCCTCGTACAGCCACCACAGCCACACAACGTCGTCTCATCGACAGCAGAACTCCCCTGAAGACCCGCACCGGAAGTCGCCGCCATTGGTTGACCAGTTCCTGTCCAAGGGCTTGCAGAGTTTGGGGTGGGCTGATTTGCTGCCTCAATCGTCTTCCCAATTCATCCCAGATGTGTTCTATGGGATTGAGGTCTGATGAACGAGATGGCCACTCCATGACGTCGATACCGGCGTTACGCAAGAAATTGCGCGTCAAAATCGCTGTGTACGGTGTGACATTATCATGTTGAAAACTCAGCCCTGGACCATGTTGTTGCATGAACGTTATCAGGACCTGTGTCAAAACTTGGTCCCTGTATTATGCGGCAGTAAGGTTGCCCTGAACGACAACCAATCGGGAACGACCATTGGAACAGAAAGATCCCCAAACCATGATGCTGCCGCCGCCAAATCTGTCCACCTCCCGAAAACAACACTGTGCATATCGTTCTCGTGTTCTACGCCACACTCGTACCCTGCCATCAGCAAACCTAAGTGTGTAACGTGACTCGTCACTAAAGACAACGTTATTCCAGCGATTCTGATTCCATCTTGCGTGTTGTCGGGTCCATATCAGACGTTGGTGACGGTGAAATGGCGTCAAAATGGGTCTTGTGTAGGGCTCGCAGACCAGCAGCCCGCAGTCGATTCCTGATAGTGGATGGTGACACCCGACCTCTGAACAAGTGTCTGGTCGTGGACGCAGCCGTCTCGAATCAATTACGGAGATGACGTAACCTGATTGGTCCATCCGCTCGGCGTGACGTCACACGCGGACGTCCTGGCCTCGGACGATCCGCAACCACCCCTGTCTGTTGCACACGGGTTCTGAGCTCATGAATTGTCTGTCAACTGCATCGAA
Organism: Gibbula magus; assembly: GCA_936450465.1. Taxonomy (NCBI): domain Eukaryota; kingdom Metazoa; phylum Mollusca; class Gastropoda; order Trochida; family Trochidae; genus Gibbula; species Gibbula magus. The sequence continues at coordinate 3,672,868 of OW388295.1, read as the reverse complement.
ATGCGCGCGCAACTTTCGCAACGGATTGTCCGGCGTGCAGCCTACCCATAGCACGTTCACGTTCTGTATTCGTGAGGCGTGGCATTCAGTCAATAAAGTTTTTCCGTTAATTTTAATGTGTTTTCCTGTTACACAGTACACGTGCGATTTGATTTGAGGGCAAACGCGTTACCTGTGTTGATCACGTGACCCTGTGCACGTGAATATCATGTTTTACGTCCTTGACGTGTAATAAGTTAATTTACGCGTTGCCACCCGCCCCGTCAGTGCAGCATCATCGGGTACACCTCTATCATAAATTATATAACACAAGATTCGAGTATGAGTGTTAGGTTTCTAGTTACGCTCAGTATATCTAATTTCATCAAATATCTTCAGCAGATAAAAAAACTTTAATTTATTCTGACAACGGTTATCTTGAATCTGGTGGCTACATTATTCATAAAGGTTTTATTCCGATGTTCGAGCTTTGTTTGAACGTATGTCTGCTTGTTTGCAGCCACCATAAGGGAGAGGGAGTGCTTTGTTGAACTGTTTCTCACATAATGGTCTGGTATATTATGGCATCTATGATATAGGTAATTGAGTTTGGAGATAATATCCTTCATTTTAAATTTACATTGATTTTGAAATAATAATGGCGTTGAAAAAAGTGTTGTACCACATACCTATCTAACAGCGAGTTCAAATCGTAAAGATAAAAACTTATATTACTTCAGTATACAAAGACAACATATCTAAGTGTATAAGTTCATGATTCAAACAAAAGTAATTAAACATAAAACATAGATAATAAAAATAAAATAAACATAACATGTGTCAACTCTCACTACACTGCAATATGGGTAACTGACGTTCATTGGCTGTCATTACAACATGACAAACTTTGAGGTTCAACTTTGACATTTCCGCAAATAGACATCGCGAGTAAACAGGTGATGACGTCATAAGCTAGTTAAAACCTATTCCAGGCTGGGTTACCAACACTAATAGTGCTTTGACGCTCATCTCGCGAGATGTCACGTGACACCTGTAATATGCATTGATTACTTCCAACACTGTGAAGGACGCCGTTTGTTTATCTGTATGGTTTCCATCAATAATGTATTGTGCTGTTGTGTAATGTTCAGATATATAAACAGTCAAACACGTGTTTTCAATAATGTAAATACATACATGTACTAACGTTTAATCTTTTACATTAAAATTTCGCCGGGGAAATTGTCATATTTTAAAAATGAAAATAAATACAGAGGAGCCTCTTGTATCTCCTGTTCAATTCTTTTAAAGTTTCTATTGAACTACCAGGTAAAAGGGAGTACTCACCTGTGTTGATTTTATCATATGTATGATTTTCAATTGCAAATATCTCAAGTTTTCGATGTCACGATCTAAAACTGAAAAGTACAGGTGTTTAGTCAGCAGTCAGAGAATACTTCTACATGTTTTTAATTATTTTTGTTTTAAATGCAATTTGGAGTGTTAATAATTATTATTGTATCGTGGCATAGTCAAATGCATCTGGTTTCTTTTAAATATTGAAGTAATCGAACCCAACTGAGGTGAGTCCTTTATTTTGCCGGGCGGTTTATTTGATACTATTTGATAAAATGGACTTGCTGACTGACTATTACCATAGCAACCCTGCTCAAGTGTTAAATGTGTCTTTAAAATCATGAATACTTGTACACATATAAACATTCATTGAAACGATACCAAACTGTTGAATTATAAATACCGTTTAATATTAATTGTACAAATCATATCATTCAAATATAGTATGTCATTTGGCAAGGCACACATTTATGCATGTGGTGCCAGAATGGTACACGACTATCAGTCATTTCCATTATCATTAACTAAAACTCATTCTTCCCACGCAACCTCTGTTCTTATAGACAAATGTATTGTGCGAGCCACGGCGAATCCTGATGGGTTGCAACCAAGGTTAGTTTCTTCAGAGTTGCTTTTTGCGACGTTGTTTAAAACTCAGCTTTCGACCTGTCTTCTCTTCTGTAGCAGTCGGGGAGACTGGAGTTATTTCACGTTTATTTCTTCTTTTAAAAAAATTTTGATTGACTAAATTACGATACGAATCCGTATTAGCTTTTTTTATTATTCAGGTACTTAGAAGGCCTCAGGCCTATAGTACATCATATAGGCCTACATTGCAAAACATTGCAAAAACATTTAAGATTTACAATGTGTTCTATGTACAAACGCATAAAATATAAACATGGCAAGATTTTTTTTAAGTTCTTGAGCGTTTGAACTATTCAGCAATAGTGCAAATTTAAATTGACTAGGATGTACATGATATTTGTTTTTATATATCTATTTCGGATGTTACTGTATATTGGACATACTAGAAGAAAATGGTATTCATCTTCAACTTCATCTTACTCACAAAATTTACAACTTCCGTCCTCCCTACTGTTTGTATATCTGCCTTTCTCAATGAACAGATCATGTGATGAACATCTAAAACAAGCTAAGCTAACCCTATACTTATGATAGATATAATTCGGTATTGATATTGTCTACATTAGTGGGTATAGTTTACATTTGCTTGAAATGTTAATCTTTTCTTGCCAATTTTGGCGATATATATCTTTAAGTCGTTGATCAAACAAATTTAAAAAGTCTTAAGTTTAACTATGCCCTTTATTTTGCCATATATATCCAAAACCAATTGTAAAAAGTAATTGTTTGAGGTCAGTAACCCAATTTTTATGACCGTTTCTATCATATAAAAGCATCATTTCATAACATTTTTTGGGTAAGTGGTTTGATGGCATATTTAATAACTTTAACCATTACTGAATTACTTTACAATATGAGTTGATGTATAAAGGAAACATGTCACATTCTCCATACACCATCATGTTCGATGTATTTTGTTTAACAGCAAGAACGTGGAACGTGTGAGGTTATTTTTTCTACCTTGAAGTAATTTAAAAAGATAATTAATTTCAAGCTGAGAAACAAAGTGACTAGCAACATCATGTTTGGGGTTAACCTGCCATCGTGTCTACTGTTATATGTACAAAACAAATAGGACAGGATGTGAGCGGATTTAAACAACTCATAAATGTTTCACTGAGAAAGTTTTAAGATGCATCAAACACGTTTTTGCTGTTTGATGACGTAATACAAATTTCCGGTTTCTGAAGTGAAATATTTATTATTTGAAATTTTCTAAATAAAGACAAAATATTAAAAGAATATGCTTCTCTAAAAGTGCAGTCTATTGTCGTTATAACTGTACAAGATGAAGAATTAATAATATTATGTCCAAAAACAAATTTGTAATCTGTAAAATCCCTACTGCTGAGGGTCTGACACAAGGTTTCTGCTTTCAACCACGAACACATTATTATAGGCGTGGCACTACTGGCAGGAGGGAAAACAAGCATCATTGTTCCAGTGTAAATGGAAATGTTCAGGTAAGAAAATAGGCACAGATTTGAATAGGAAAATCGTACTTTTCCCTTCGTTGGAGAATCTGGTCAAAAAACATTATTTGGGAGGGATTTTTATGAACATAACTTGTCAAAATCATAGTATGCAGCAGGATCTGTAAGTCGACTAAATAAATTATTTTCGCCTTTGCATAAAACTCGATACGAACTTCACCTTGAGGACTGCACATATCAACTTACTGTACTACACAGAGAGACAGCTATTAAGTGATGGTGTCATTTTTAAGTTGAAGATGTTTCCCTAAATACTTTTCATGTCATGTTTACACAGGGTATTAATGTCACAAACATACATTAACACATACCCACCTAGGTGCAATGGTTTTCAACTTCACTTTCGAAAACAATTCCACTGTAGAGTCCTTTCACACTATGGTTTGATGTGTTGTGACCGCGTGAAGAAACTGTTACAAGGTCCAAGTCTAACTTGTTTACAGCAGTCACCATCATCCATCCTTAAAAGTTTGACATTTTCAACCTCTCCAGTAGAACTACTGTCCCACAAAAGCTGAACTATTGACATGGAAGGTATTATTCATTAAACCTTCAAACGACATCTTCTCCGAGTGAGTGAGTGAGTGAGTTGGGGTTTAACGCCGCTTTCAAGAGTATTTTTCCTTATATCGCGGCTGCTAGTATTATGGCAGGGAGAAAGCCCGCAACGCCATGTGGCTATGCATTGCGGTGAAACCAGCGGCTGGAACTAGCGAACCATGGGTGGTACTACGCTCAAATTCAGTGTAGCATTGCACCCAAACCTTACTACGTGTAGAACAGTTGCCGTGCCCCTGGCGGGATTCGAACCCCGGACCTCTTGATCCGAAGCCGAACGCGCTAACCACTGCGGTATCCCGCCCCCCATCTTCTCCGAAACTATCGGCATAGGAAGGTAATATGTAATGGATAACACCTGAATACGAGGGCGTTCTAGCAAAGAGAGGCGTTTTCCAGAGGGTCTTCACGTAGGCATAGGCCTATTTTTGCTAGAAGGCCCGAGGATGAGGGTGTTATTTATTTTACATACCGAAAACAAAAACAAACAAACTAACTAACGTGAGTGCACTTGTCTAAAGGTATACTGCAGGTGGTCCAAGTAAAATAAAGCGCTCATAAAAAATCATGGACTGATAAACAATCAACCCTTGTCAGTCACCAATCCTTCGTGGTCTAGTGGTACAAAAGTGGTTACAAAGCGAGGGGTTGCGGTTTCGAATCCCGCATTGTCCGCTATGAAATTTTAAACTTGTCAATTTTGTGGATTGATTACCTTACTAAATGGGACTTAGCATTTCTTGGGTGCACAGAATTGTACTTGAAGGGCCTTATACTGGATAATACCCTGTTGGAAGGTTATTATTCTGTTGTAAGGTCCTAGTTCCATTCGTAGGGAAGTTCTCCCGGAAAAAACACTGCAATCAAAGAGTGTTTAATGGGCCTTGAGGTATATCATTTCAGATAAACATCTATAAAAAAATATGTAATATTTACATTAACATGTAATGTAATATTATGACAAACGTTTGTACTTTTGGTCTTGAAAGCTAATTATATATTATGACATTTTAGACTTTAAAGGGGCAGTAGCACGTTTTTCTGGTGAAATGAGTCGATGAAATGTAATTGAAAAATAATGTCACTAACAGTAAAACACCCTTCCCTCTTCAGAAAATAAAGCTAAAATATGAGTGTACATGGTTCCGTAAAGCCATGGGAAACGTTTTTTGTCATTAGAAATAATAAATTGTGTTCACAATAAAATGGCCGCCATGCAATTTTTGCTTCATACACAACATCGTTATTACCACTACGGATAATTGGTTTGTGTAATAAGATGTTTTACCCCCTAAAGTAAATATGAATGATATAAACTATCATTATAAATGGGAAATTTGAAAAAATAAAATTGGCAAAAAACGTGCTACTGCCCCTTTAACTCAAGATATATATCTTATTAACTAAATACCAAATGGTTCTAATCTCAGTAGATACAAAAATGTCAGGTAATCAACAGTAAATGTTTCTAGATCTTGCCGTAGTCGGTTGAAGACAGATAAAATTAATAGTCCTATTTACCACATTTGTATTTCTGACAAGGTAATTAATGATCCACCTTCAACTGGCATATATCTTACTTACACGTGTTTGTGCTGGTCTCAGTTTCAGATAATCTCAGTTTCACATCTCTAGGATAGAACTTAAACAGTAGTACAGACATTTAGTGACCAATTACATGTACAGTTTGGCGGGGATTGAACAGGTCAATCAGTAAAGGTTACTGTCCGAGTAACTATCCATTCCTTAATAACGTTAACGGACGAGGCCCATGGAGAGGTACGAGGTCATTAACCCTTGTATTACACTCAAAACATTGTTCTTTTATCTAAATTACTTTAAAAGTTTTAAAAAGTAAATTTCTACTTAAAACATGATTTGATGTGTAACTGTCCATTACTGAAAAATACTGGAGTGAAAGATCGGCATAGGAAGGAATATTTCCAGACAAATATCTTTCTCATACATGTATGATCTAAAAGGATAACCTTCATACTATCCCAGTCAGTTATGCAATGACAAAATAACTGCAAAACATTTGAACAAACCACCCCTTATTAATAATAATTACTGCGAACGATCAGTTGTAAGCTACATCGCCTAATGTGTATAATCATATTCTATTGAGATTTATATTGTTTCTTTCATCTACCACTAGCTCAATACATGATATTTTATGGTGCTTCAACTCTCTCTCCCTATTTTCTTCAGGCAAACTGAACAAATGCGTAATATATATGCAAACTATTTTATCAACATGTGTATGAACTTTTTTCTCTCTCTAACTTTACACTACGATAATAACAAATCTGCCTCTATATTAATATCCTGAACGAATGTGACCTCCTTTTGTACTCGGGTGTTCATTACAAAGAGTTCTAATTGTGAAAATGCCATGCTAGGCCCATTGTCTAATAAAGTAATAAGGGTTTTTGAGATTATTATCAAATTATAGAGGTTGCATTAAAATGCTATTGATATTGTCTTCTGTGGTAGTTTTAGTACAGTAGGATGTCCATGCTGTTAAGACATCTTTCCAAATAGGATTATCAATTTGGACTGTATTCTGAACAGTTGCTCTAGTTGTTAATATATCATATAAAGGCAAGTTACACGGAGTACCTAAATTTGTGTGGATAGTTTCATGGCATTAGCAAAAATTTTAATACCAATCATTCGTAACCCCCTTCTTGAAAGTCCCTTGTATTCTGTCATTTCTGTCATTTAAAAATGAAAAACACTCTCTCAAGGGAAGAAATAAAGTCATGAGATGGGTTCGGCAAAGAACTGAGATACTTTTTAAAATTGGTGTGATCAGTGTCGAGGGTCTTGTTTCCAATGTTTCTAGTCTTTAGTCCGTGTGTTGATTACCCACAAATCATTCAAACCAGGTGTAAATTGTGTATCCAAAACTCACTTCTTTGCCTTTCTATATATTGACATGGTGTACCAATGCTACTTGCTGTTGAGCCAATTGCCTCAGTCCCGAACCTGACATATTATAAACAATGATGAGCGTGTCAATAGAAAAAATAATTCAGTATCTTCAGCATATTGACCCAACTTGTATTTCACATCATCTATTACAATGCCCATTATCGTATCATTTTGTCTTCTCATACATCCAAGAATGTAAGCAACAAAAAGAGATAAATACGAAGATATGGTGTCCCCTTGCCTGCAACCCGGTCGATTTTGGAAGACATCAGAGATGCCAGTTTTGAAATACACATGAAGAAGTTTTAGAGATTAGTCCAGTGTATAATATTTGGATCAAACCACAATCTAAATAAATTGAGATCGACTGTCCTATATGTATCATGGAAATTCAAAGTTCAACGGGACAGCCCTATGCATTGGTGGATGTTAGATCAACACGGTATGACCTCATATATCTGATGATCTGAATTTATTTAGATTGATCAAACCACATTTTACTATAAATGAATTGATGAATCTGTGGGAATTGTGCCAAATACCATGCCAAAGTCAGTGTCAAAATATGTAAACCAGAGATATCTCTTTTTTTTAATTTCAAACATAATATCATATACCAACTTATGTTTTCATTTAATGTTCTGCCAGGTATAAATTCAGTTCTGTTATCATGTCTAAGAGAATCAAGTGCAACATTATGCCGGTTGGAAGTACATGAACTTATACTTATTTATATAAAGCATTCAAAAAGACCTCATCCCAAATTTATTTGGTTTCGGCATACATTTGATAACTTCTTTCTTCATGATAGGATACATTATATTTCCTCTAGAAACATCTCTTATAAATCTAAAAATCAAAAACGGTATTATATTCCAAAGTAAGTTTTTAAAAATAATTAATATCGATCAATCCAACTTCTAATGATATTTCGTCCATATCTAAATCGTTTTCCAGTACGTCTCTCAGATGGTGATTCAAGATTGGAGTTATCACATTTTCTAAATGAGCGTCATTCTCAAATCTTCCCCCCGCAAAACTTTATTTGTAAAAATCAGTTAGTTCATTTAAGATAGCAGAACCGCCAGTGAGTTCTTCCTACTTATCTATAATGGTCTTGTTCATTGGTTTGATGATACAATATCTATTTTCAAAATAAGAAAAACATGTTGTTGGTTTTCTCCTTCATTTTTATTCTGAAGGTATTTTGAGATGATGAATTTTACTTGAATGACAATGGCAATGCTTTTATCGAACAAATCGAAACATTGTATTTGCCATTCTCTTCCCACAGAGGGTACACCCTACAGATTTCCGATCCTAAACTCTGTTCTGTATCGCTTGAAATCGAGAGCAGAAGCAAATTCACCTTGCTTCTTAACAAATGAAAACTCATCTTACAGTGGCCAAGTCGACCAAGTGACTTCAAACATCTAGGCATTTGACTCTAAAGGGTCTTGCTCATTAACATATGACCTTCGAATATGTCTGATGTAAATAACACAAATGAAATATGTTTGATATTTGTCTCTGATTTGGTCTTCTTTATTCACAAGCAGGATCGGGAATGTGTAGGGAGTAACCTCTGTGGGAAGAGAATGGGTATTTGCAATACAGTAAAAACTTCAGTTAAATTACGTTAAAACTTGCTTTTCTTAGGCATTAAAGGGGCAGTAGCACGTTTTTTCGCTCAAATAAGTTGATGAAATGTTTTTAAAATATTGTCAATAATAATAAAAGATCCTTCTCTCTTCGGAAAATCAAGTTCCAAAAAGGAGCCATGGGCTCTGTAGCTCATCAGGATTTGTATTGTTATAATACATTTTTCTCAGCTTGTTCTAGAGCTTTTAATACTGGAGAATAAGATCAAAATAGTTTTGTGACCCCCGTGAACCTATTTTGGGGTCACGGGGTCACGAAATCTACAATTTAAAATCCACATTGGCCAAGGAGTCTGCATACAACTTTTCAGCTCTCTAGACATTTTGGAACTGGAGAAGAAGATGAAAATAGGTTTTTAAGGTTGTGACCCATGTTACCCTATAAATCTACAATTTAGAATCCCCATTGGTCAAGGAGTCTGCACATACAATTTCAGCTCTCTAAAGTTATTGATTCTGGAGAAGAAGACGAAAAGCGAAAAGTTTACATACGGATGGACGGACGGACGACGGACGCCATGCCATGCCATAAGCCCATCGGGCCTTTCAGGCCTGATGAGCTAAAAATGAGAGTACATGGTTCCGTAACGTCATGGGAATCGTTTTTGTCATTCGAAATATACAAATGTGTGCACAATAAAATGGCCGCCATGCAATTTTTGCTTTAAACGCAACACCGTTATTACCACTACTGATAATTGGTTTGTGTAATAAGATGTGTTACCCTCTAAAGTAAAATTTGCAAAAAACGTGCTACTGCCCCTTTCACATACTGTTTTGTGCCAGAAGAATACAAAGAAGTGTTCTGAATGAGTGGTACTGTAGTCGTATCGTTATATTCCCTTGAAGTTTAAGATTGAAATCACGTAGAGATAAGCACTCAACTATCAATGTGTAGCAATCAAATAGCAACACAGTAGATTAATGTTATAAATATAAGATAAATATATGACACATTTCCCTTACATGTCTCTTGTTTCAGTATTTAAAGATAAGACATATCTTTAGCTGTCTTTAAAACAATCACATATGGACATCACCAAGACACTTAATAAAACATTTCTCCTAAAGGCCTTGATATCCCATATTTATAAAGGAAGAGTCATTGAGTACAGTAGTATAGTGGGAGAAAGAAGTTGAGTAGAAGGTCTACAACTGAACATCATCTCACTGCCATGCTGAGTCTGTTTCTGGCCGTGTCCACCTCCGTGTGTTTCACCTGCATATTGGCCACAGATTTCCATATCTGTATGTTTTCAAACTATATTGAAATTTACCACGACAACAGTAGAATACCGACAACAAGACTTTGGTGCAATCAGAAGAACATGTGTGAGATAACCTTCATTCCATGGGTTCAAACATATGTCAAAGCGAGGATCAGAATCTACTTGAATACAGAGCAATGTCATCAAGACAAGGCCGACGAATGGATGCAGCTGTGTCCCAAGGAAGGACTCCATCAAGGAGTAATATGTTGCTATCTTCTTCAAACGGAATTGTTCATGAAAACACGCCCAGGAAGAACAAGCCGCAAAGATCCTTCGCGAAGAAAGTACCACTCCGTAAACCAAAACCAAACAGACAGAATAATCTGGTAAAGAAACGACGGACGAAAATAGATCTTCTGGCAGTTGTGTTGATTCTCAAACAGGACAGGGTTTTATCAAAAGTTATGGGCATATCAATACGGAGTCAAAACAAAATGGTAATCGATTTGAAATTTGAACGCAAAATCTTCAGTCAGAGATTTAACGAACAACGACAAACTTTATACCTGGAAGTGCTGGGTGGAATCTATAGTAAAAATGTGAGGCACGGTAGACCAGTCAAGATCAACGAAACAAAGGGTCATGTTCGATGTGACAGCAGCCGGACGACATTTATTTTACTTTCGCTTCAATGAAGATCCTCGAACAATCCGAATTTATTCAGTATTAAAGAAAAAAACGCGAGTGTTTTGTAAAACGACAAGATCAGCCACTCACATATTTCGCGGAGCAGGAGATCACATGAACGTGCTGTATAAAACCGGCTGTATCGTCTCCCTCAAGGACCGTCCGACCAGGAGATGCGAGGCCGATTCTTGTGTTGCACGGATAGCGTCAGGCTCTTCCAATCCGGTGATGGCAGAGGGATTTATCTTCTTTTGTCGTTACGATGGTGCTGGTGATATGTACCATCTGTACAGAAAGCCAAACTCCCATACAGCGGAAATGTTGAAGAACCCTGAAGCGTGTGTGTCATTTTCTGCAAACCAGTTGCACACGCTCACATATCGCCCTAGTGAGGCAAAAGGTATTCTTTATAACTTTAGCGGGTTCGAGATGCTTAAAGCAAAGGAATTTAATTTTATTAACGAGAATGGCGGCAGTATTAAATTAACCTTATAACAAACCTTGTTTGAACGTTTGGGAAGCCATGTTTGTCGTTGCAAGTTGTTGAGAATCATTACATTGCAAGAGATATAGCGGAATGATAAAGTGAAAAAGGAATAAAACGATACAGCAGCATGATAAAACGAAGGAGCAATAAAACGATACAGCAGCATGATAAAGTGAAAGAGCAATAAAACGATACAGCAACATGATAAAACGAAGGAGCAATAAAACGATACAGCAGCATGATAAAACGAAGGAGCAATAAAACGATACAGCAACGTGATAAAACGAAGGAGCAATAAAACGATACAGCAGCATGATAAAACGAAGGAGCAATAAAACGATACAGCAGCATGATAAAACGAAGGAGCAATAAAACGATACAGCAGCATGATAAAACGAAGGAGCAATAAAACGATACAGCAGCATGATAAAACGAAAGAGCAATAAAATGATACAGTTACATGATAAATTGAAAGAGCGGAAGAACAAAAGAGTGTTAAAAAGCGAAATTAAGGTAAAGTAAAGTTGGTTGAATCGCCGTTTTAAAGATAAGATTCTAGACAATTTCTTCAAATTTGTTACAGTTAAGACCTTCGTTGTGTAGAGGCTATCTGAAGTTCCGAAGGATTAATTGCTTATGGTGCAATAAGAACTGTATACAAAGTTCGAGGTACAGTCTTAGATCATAACAAGTCATTCCGTAAGTGGAAGCAATGCACTAATCAACAAGCTTAAGCTTGTATTGTCTGACTTGATTATCAGTTAGGCATTTAATGCATCTGACTTCCTTGAGGACTCGAGATATGTTTATGACCGTGTGAATACTGTGATAATTGTCCATAAGTATGTGACAAGTCGACATTTGAATTTATATTTTCTAAAAGGGAAAGACAAGTTTCTTCGGTACAAATGCTGAACAGAGAATGTTAATAATCACACTAAATGACGATAATTTAGCATTTTGTAACAAAGAAAACTTGTCTCATGTTTTTTTCTACAATATGATTATATATAAACAAATGCTGGTTTCAATACCTCAACAAATCTTGGTATAGCTACATCATTATAATAATGGTATTCTATTTTGCTTTCCTACTCAATTCAAGTCTTTGAACCCCTTAATAATATTGAGCAAAAGGCATATTCCTTAAAGGTCAAGCATTATCATTTGATTAGGACAGTAATCAATTCAGACAAGTGTATGCCATTGAAAAGTTTATTACTGTAAGAACAATAAATAAAAGCCTTACATTTGAAAAACATGTTCTCCACTGTCAAATAATCTGAACATTCTCCAATACCAAAGAGCTACAGTGGTGCCGGAAAAGCGAAAAAGCAATTAGGTTTAAAGGTGATGAAAGAAATGAAGCGATAAAGTGAAAGGTGATAAAAGAAATGAAGCGATAAAGTGAAAGGTGATGAAAGAAATAAAGCAATAAAGTGAAAGGTGATAACAGAAATGAAGCGATAAAGTGAAAGGTGATAAAAGAAATGAAGCGATAAAGTGAAAGGTGATGAAAGAAATGAAGCGATAAAGTGAAAGGTGATAAAAGAAATGAAGCGATAAAGTGAAAGGTGATGAAAGAAATAAAGCAATAAAGTGAAAGGTGATAACAGAAATGAAGCGATAAAGTGAAAGGTGATAAAAGAAATGAAGCGATAAAGTGAAAGGTGATGAAAGAAATGAAGCGATAAAGTGAAAGGCGATAAAAGAAATGAAGCGATAAAGTGAAAGGTGATGAAAGAAATGAAGCGATAAAGTGAAAGGTGATGAAAGAAATGAAGCGATAAAGTGAAAGGTGATGAAAGAAATGAAGCGATAAAGTGAAAGGTGATGAAAGAAATGAAGCGATAAAGTGAAAGGTGATGAAAGAAATGAAGCGATAAAGTGAAAGGTGATGAAAGAAATGAAGCGATAAAGTGAAAGGTGATGAAAGAAATGAAGTGATAAAGTGAAACGTGATGAAAGAAATGAAGCGATAAAGTGAAAGGTGATGAAAGAAATGAAGCGATAAAGTGAAAGGTGATGAAAGAAATGAAGCGATAACGTAAAAGGTGATGAAAGAAATGAAGCGATAAAGTGAAAGGTGATGAAAGAAATGAAGCGATAAAGTGAAAGGTGATAAAAGAATAAAGCAATAAAGTGAAAGGTGATAAAAGAATAAAGCAATAAAGTGAAAGGTGATAAAAGAATAAAGCAATAAAGTGAAAGGTGATAAAAGAATAGAGCAATAAAGTGAAAGGTGATAAAAGAATAAAGCAATAAAGTGAAAGGTGATAAAAGAAATGAAGCAATAAAGTGAAAGGTGATAAAAGAATAAAGCAATAAAGTGAAAGGTGATAAAAGAATAAAGCGATAAAGTGAAAGGTGATAAAAGAATAAAGCAATAAAGTGAAAGGTGATAAAAGAATAAAGCAATAAAGTGAAAGGTGATAAAAGAATAGAGCAATAAAGTGAAAGGTGATAAAAGAAGAAAGCAATAAAGTGAAAGGTGATAAAAGAATAAAGCAATAAAGTGAAAGGTGATAAAAGAATAAAGCGATAAAGTGAAAGGTGATAAAAGAATAAAGCAATAAAGTGAAAGGTGATAAAAGAAATGAAGCGATAAAGTGAAAGGTGATAAAAGAAATGAAGCGATAAAGTGAAAGGTGATAAAAGAATAAAGCGATAAAGTGAAAGGTGATAAAAGAATAAAGCAATAAAGTGAAAGGTGATAAAAGAATAAAGCAATAAAGTGAAAGGTGATAAAAGAATAAAGCGATAAAGTGAAAGGTGATAAAAGAATAAAGCAATAAAGTGAAAGGTGATAAAAGAATAAAGCGATAAAGTGAAAGGTGATACAAGAATAAAGCGATAAAGTGAAAGGTGATAAAAGAATAAACTAATAAAGTGAAAGGTGATAAAAGAATAAAGCAATAAAGTGAAAGGTGATAAAAGAATAAAGCGATAAAGTGAAAGGTGATAAAAGAATAAAGCAATAAAGTGAAAGGTGATAAAAGAATAAAGCGATAAAGTGAAAGGTGATAAAAGAATAAAGCAATAAAGTGAAAGGTGATAAAAGAATAAAGCAATAAAGTGAAAGGTGATAAAAGAATAAAGCAATAAAGTGAAAGGTGATAAAAGAATAAAGCAATAAAGTGAAAGGTGATAAAAGAATAAAGCGATAAAGTGAAAGGTGATAAAAGAAAGCGATACAGCTGTGCTACAAAGTGATATGGCATTTATATATTTGTCGTGTGATCATATCACTTTGGTGGGTTTCCATATCTCTGTGTCATGTTACTATATCGCTTTGTCGTGTGATCATGTCGCTTTGTCATACTTGTACATCGCTTTATCGCTGTTTCGCGTTATCACCAGAGGGCGAAAGTTTAGATTGATGGAATAAAAGTGATATGCGCACTTAACACGAAAATGGATACGAATAACTGTACTGAAAAGCTTTTTTATCTTATTTGATTTTTTTCGGCTTCAATTTTGTTTGTGCATTTGCATAATACAGATGATTTTGCTAGAAACTTCATACCATAGATAAAGAATTTAATGATTAAGATTTTCATAAAAGTATTTGTTACTCCGGAACGGACTTGAAAACTTCAGAAATAAATATATCAAACTAGAGCCTCTGATTCTGCAGCTCAACAGGTACCATTTTACAGGTAATATATTATCATCTCTCAAAGTAAAGATTAACTCATCAAATAAAAAGGCATTACAATGTCACCAAATTTTACAATTCATAAACCACATTGATCAAGGAATGTCAACACAAAAAAATATTTGTTATAGACCTTTGCATTTTAAGAAGAATAAATAGTAATTTTTTTTTTAATTCACCATTCAACTAGTGAAAACACACGGGGAACAGCCCAGAAACATTTTACATATATACAATACAGGAGAAATGTAGATCGATAACAACGTGTCTTATACATATAATCTAAAGGTGTGAGCACTGTTAATTCCTATGTCAACTGGTTTCAGAGAAGAAGTCAGTAGTATAGAAGGGGGGAGCAGATGCTCCTTAATGAGGAACCAAATGAGGAACCGATAATTTATGCAGCGTAGTTCATTAATAGGCTAATGTATGCATGACGTCACAGGTCAGAAAGGTCGAGGAATCATTAGGCTATCCAATGCAAGGATGCTTTTGAACCTATCCATGATCATTAGCGAGAACAATGGTCTTTTCTAATACTACCCATCAAGTAATGAAGACGAGTCGAACGAGTTTATAGTTTGGCGCCAAAAAAACTATTTTTAGGTACGACGTGTCATGAGCCCTCACAACGTTGCGCGCCCGTGTTTGCCATATCGCCGAACAAATACGGTTAAGCCTGTTCTGACCTACTGAACATGAATGGATTGTTTATTCTGTCAACAGAGGCGAGCTAAAAACCCGAGCTTGTTAATATATATTAGGTGGATACAGATCTGAACTAGTTTAACAGATAATCACGGAAAAAACGTATCTATGTTTTAATGTATGAAAAGTCTAGAAGGAGATTCGTCAACGTTTTAAATATAAACTTAGAATGTTTAATATTATAAGAACGGTAGTTTATAGTTATTCACAAAACAAAATGTATCTATGTAAACCAATTTTATCGGAGACGAATAGTTAACCATTTTATGTTAGCAAGCGCTTCTACGTTGTTTTATAAAACAAGTATATTTATATCAGTGAAAATGAATAGTTCTGTGCTTTCAGATATCGCGTGAATATACTAAACCTCATTAAAATAGTCAAGAAAATATATATCGGGTATATGAGGGGTTTTTTTTTACCTTGATAGGTTGTCAACTTTTTAAAGATATGGTAGTTATTACTGATATTAGGTGAAATGAAGGCTGTCTCGTCAAACATTCTAACACATTTTTATCGTACAGAACTCAAAAACGTATTCAGGCGGAGACGAATAGTTAACCATTTTACGTATATTTATTTAACACTGAAAATCTATATACCTCATTGAGACATCATAAATAGTACTGTGCTTACAGATATTGTGTGTTATGAGTTTATGAAACGGTTGAATCACTATTCACAAAACCCAATATGATCATATGAGTTTAAAACTCATTATCAAAAGATAGAATTCACATTTCAACTCATTGTCAAAACAATTAATATACGTTCCATCTTAATATTATCAAAACATAGAATTTACTTTTTAAAACCCAGATAGCTATATTCTAGAAACGTGTTCTTGCATCATGTCTAAAACTCCTAGTCAATAGAACATATAAAGCCTGACACTAGTTCAATGGAAACCCGCATACCTCGATTCTTTATATATATATATTCTGTCAATAGCATTGGGGTCACGTTCTTTTGAGTTAGTACACACGGTGAAGAAACCGTAAGTTAATTACGAAAAGCTTAAACATAATTTATAGCATGACTATCTATGTAAAATGATTGTCAAGTTTATATCTAAAACGTATTTGTTGAAGACTGAAAGTTTAGCACTTAGAAGAGAGGGGTTTATTAATTTAACCAAGTAACTACATCTCGGCTTGTCAATTTAATGTTTGCTTGACCAGTTTCATTCATTCATGGCTGTCTGTTTGCCACTCCGAGAGGTATTTCATTTATTCAGTGAAGGACTGTCGTCAGGTCGCTGTTCTGCTTTTTATTGACGTAGCTTACCTTGAAGCGAGACGGTATGAATTAATTGTAAAGCATTCATGAGTAAGTCTAGGCACTTCCATTTCGCCTTCAATATACCGCTTCGCTTTCATAGGATAGGTGTATTCGACCTAACCTTGATCTATGCACTATTTCGGGGTATATACTCCTCTCCATACATTATGACACCACGTCCTATACCACGTGACCAGAGGCGGGGGTGTACAAAGTCTCCTGTCGAGTTTGATACCAATACATTAAGGGTTTGATACCATGAGTCGAAAGAAGCTGAAAACTGACATCTATGTACAGACAACTATGTTTGTGTTTTATACAACCATAGGTTTGCTGTTGAAATGATTGTATACGAATCATAACAGGTAAGTCTATAAAGCACGGGTAGTATTTGCTTCACTAGGTTTTTACCTATGTTCTATAACTCCCTGTCTGTTTCGAGTTTGAATATCATCCACATTGAGAACAAACACATACATTCTTCTAACATATTTATTCAATCTAGGCACAAGTCATGATATAATATTAAGTCATTAAATAATTAAATCATGATACAATTAAATCATGATACAATTAAGTCCATACATGTCAGGAACGCGTTTGACTACACCTATTTCCGGATATAGAGTTTTACACAGATAGAGGAAATATGATATTGTCTCTTTTGGATGCATATCTATCCTTTGGTCTCTATTCTATCCAATGTCCGTCGCCCAGGCGGTCCTCGCTCGATCACCCCTTTGACATAGAGAGAAACAGGTTTTTTCTTATCGTTCTTGTGGTTCTGTCTTAGGAGTGGGTTTGGTGATTTCACCACATGAAGCAAGCTTCGTTAATACATCCTGTCTCAGCAGAGGTAAAGACTGAACTAACAGTGGATGAGTCTACACCTTCTGTAATAAATCAATCCTGATCACTCTCCTCATCACCAGCAGCACTGCCATCTGTAGCCACGTCTGATTCCGCGTCAGTGTCCTTTTCAGGCCTTTCCAGTCGAGTGAGAATGTCTTTCAATTTAGGATTGATAAAGCGTTTGATTTTCCCCTTCACCATGCTCTGTTCTGAGGACGGATCTATCTCATCCAGACTGGTGAGGATGGGTACAAACAGGGGAGCTTCTTTAAAATATTGAGTAAACTCGAGGACGCTGTTGAGACTGTCCATCAATTTAGTATCCCAAAGCTGTTTCAATTTTCTATCTATCCAGTCTACCGTCCGACCCAGCCGCTTATATTTCCTCCTGTTGACTGTCATGTCACCTTGATAAAGCTCATACACCCGCTTCCAGATACGCTGCAAGCCCACGTTTTGCCACTCCTCGGCTACCATGTCGTTGATGGGTTTCCAGTGACGAGGTATTGGTTTTGAATCTTCGCTACCACTCCCTTTCTGTACGGGAAGGTCCCCATCCGAATCTTCATCGCTAATGTAGCGTTTTCGTTTTCTAGATGTCAATGCTTTGTCATTAACAGCTGGACACCAGGACTTGATGTGACGTTGTAAATCGTGCATGTTGTCTATGAGTACACCACAATCGGCGCAAGCTGTAGCCATAGTGAAAGGCCCCAATTCTTCACTGCTCGTAGGGGAAGCTGTTTCGATGGGGTCGTCGAGAAACGTCTGTTCAGCAAGAAGGTCTCGACCTGACTGATCGTCTAAGCCTGGTGGGATCGCTTTTATCTCTCGTTGGTGGTGGTCTTGAACAAACGTCCCACCCTGCTGATGACCTGTTGTTGTTGTTGCGGTGGTGGCTGGATGAGATGCCGAGATATTCATGTGTAGCCTGTTCTTCTCGCTCGTACCAGGTTTAAGATCCACTGTTAAGTTTCCATAAGGTGTTTCCACCGCTGTTTCGTAAAGACTCATAAATTTAGATATATCCTCGGACAATATTCTTCTCGCAAATACCTTAATCTGCTGTCTGTCCACGGGTGAATTAAATAAAGTCACGTAATGAGAATTGAGAGCAATGTCACGAGATTCCTTACCCCTGGGGAACAGGTTTTGCAGGAGTAAAAAGATCAGTACATTTTTGTGATGTGAGGTTTGAGTGAACAGACGAGATGCTTGTCATTCTTGGCTTCAGCCAGGAAGTCGTCCAGGATCAACACGTTCTGCTTATGGGCATCGAAGTAATGTTCATCCTCGAGATTGTAAGGGAGTCCTTTCACAAACTGCACATAGGATAAGACTTGAAGAATACGATCGTAGAGAGGTTGCCATACATTATAACACCAGGTGATATGGTCGGGCTGGGGCTTGATCAGTCCCTGTTGTAGTACGTTGAACATGACGGTTGTCTTGCCTGAGCCACTCGGACCGACCAATAGGCCGTTGGAGGGTATCCCAAATCGGAAGGGTCGTTCTAGAGAAGGTGTGTGCGGATGCTGTAGTGATGAAGTCACCGGGGATGTCGTGAACTCCTCTGAGGGCGGCGGCGGCAGCGTAGTGTACTGCACTGAGGGTGGCGGCGGCGGCGGCGGCGGCGTAGTGAACTGCACTGAGGGTGGCAACGGCGGCGGCATAGCTGTGTTCGAGTGTATATTCCTCCTATGTCGATACATAACATCTTTTGTCGAAAAGGACTTCCCACAATCCGGACAGGTAGCCACCAACTCCATGGCGACCTAGAATGTATATGGAGTTAGTGTTTCTCAAGCTTCCTTTTTATACCCTTGCCGGATCCGCTGTCGTTTCAAGGCAGCTATAGCCCTGTTCACAACGCCTTGTGTGGTCGAGATGTGTTTTATGTGAAGTCCAGTCGGTTTGCTTTGCTTAGTCCTTACTTTAGAGGTAGCCTGTTTCGTTTTGATTTGTCTCTTCAAAGTACTCTTTGGTTTCCTGGGTTTTATGACCTTATCATGGGTACTGAAAATGTCCTTGGGTCTCACCACTGACGTTCTCTTCATTTTCATAGGTGTGATCTGTCTTCTGGTCAGAGAGAAATGAACGCCTAGAGCCTGTTGTGACCGCGTTTTATGCTGTCTTAGGGCTGTTACAAATACACGAGGGAATGTGACGTGATAGTTTTCTTTTCACGGTACATTTATCGCTGTGAACCAAGAAACGGTGGTATGTATATTTCAACTTTGTCCGGCAGTACACACAGGTAAAACATCCACTCACATCTTCCCCTTGAACATCAACGGGTAACAAGCCAAGACAGACAGTACATTGGAAGGACATCTTGAATCTCACACACACACACACACAGATTCTCTCCCCCTATGGCGGGATAGTTATAGTTTAAAATGAAGCGCATGCGTCATGTAGATATAGTTGGACGCATGCTCAGTTGAACACAGCCTTGTTTACTCTAGAAAGAAATCTCTGTGATGATTGGATCGTTTAGCCGAATTTTGCCCTTCTGGAGATGGTCTGTCTTCACCTTTGCGTTTTTTCATCATCTTGCTTCGCTTTGGAGATCTCTTAGTCTTTTGGCCTTCATGAGAGTTCTCGTCAACATTCGTTGGGGAAGTTATGGTGATGATACGGGAACCAGGTTGAGCTTTGCTTCCTTTCTGTTCCTCGCATCGACGCTCAAAAAACTTCATAAACTTTTGGGCATCTGCAATATACGGTTTCCTCTCCATGATAAGTTGAGAACTGCGAACACCTAGTGATAACTGATCCGTTGTTGAACTATGTTGGAAATGAACTCAAAGTAGATGTCACACACAATTTATATAGATCTCAGTTGACCTTGTCGTGCTTGTATAGATAATAGGGTTGGTATCTGCTCACCGTACGTCTCCCACTTGTATCACCACACTTTAAACACAGAAATATAGGTATTTTAGAAGGTTCTCGACCACATCCAAACCAATTTTCACAAGTGCTGCATTCACATGAACGTCTTTCAAACCTCTCAACCAGACAGTCTTCATTTCACCTTATATCAGTAATAACTACCTGTATTATTATTAAAACGCATCACAGTTCTTATTGCTACGTGACTGTTAGTAGACTACTAGACTATCTACACTTGTATATGATCTATGCTCCATCCAATCAAACGTTTCATAAACTCCTAATGTTAAACACGATATATATGAAAGCACAACACAATTCATGATGTCTCAATGACACCTTATGACAAGGATATTCACTGATAAAAATATATAGCCTGTATTATCCCCTTCATTTAAATCCGTTTCTCTATCTTGAGCAAGTCTACATGTACAGTGATAAAACCATAGCATAGGAGCTACTTTGTATTTTAACTAGTGGCTGAACAACAGTCTATAACCTGGCTACGAGAAGGGATACACTTTATTGACTTAAGTATATGTTCTATTGACTAGGAGTTTTAGACATGATGCAAGAACACGTTTCTAGAATATAGCTATCTGGGTTTTAAAAAGTAAATTCTATGTTTTTATAATATTAAGATGGAACGTATATTTATTGTTTTGATAATGAGTTGAAATGTGAATACTATCTTTTGATAATGAGTTTTAAACTTTTGATGATCATATTGGGTTTTGTGAATAGTGATTCAACCGTTTCATAAACTCCTAACACACAATATCTGAAAGCACAGTACTATTCATGATGTCTCAATGAGGTATATAGATTTTCACTGATAAAAAAAAATACGTAAAATGGTTAACTATTCGTCTCCGCCTGAATACGTTTTTGAGTTCTGTACGATAAAAATGTGTTAGAATGTTTTACGAGACAGCCTTCATTTCACCTTATATCAGTAATAACTACCATATTTTAAAAGTTGACAACCTATATCAAGGCAAAAACTCATATAAAATTGCTTTACATAGATACATTTTGTTTTGTGAATAACTATAAACTACAGTTCTTATAATATTAAACATTCTAAGTTTCTGTTTTAAACGTTGGCGAATCTCCTTCTAGACTTTTTATACATTAAAACATAGATACGTTTTTCCGAAAAACTCATATAAATTGCTTTACATAGATGCATTTTGTTTTGTGAATAACTATAAACTACAGTTCTTATAATATTAACCATTCTAAGTTTCTGTTTTAAACGTTGGCGAATCTCCTTCTAGACTTTTTATACATTAAAACATAGATACGTTTTTTCCGTGAATATCTGTTAAACTAGTTCAGATCTGTATCCAGCTCATATATATTAACAAGCTCGGTTTTTTTTAGCTCGCCTCTGTTGACAGAATAAACTGTCCATTCATATTCACTAGCCCAGAACGGGCTTAAGCGTATTTGTTTGGCGATATGGCAAACACGGGCGTTACGCGTTGTGTTGACTCATGACACGTCGTACCTAAAAATATTTTTTTGGCGCCAAACTATAAACTCGTTCGACTCGTCTTCTATACTGATGGGTAGTGTTAGAAAAGACCATTGTTCTCGCTAATGATCATGGATAGGTTCATGAGCATTGGCGCATTGACAAGTCTAATGATTCCTCGACCTTTCTGACCTGTGACGTCATGCATACATTAGCCTATTAATGAACTACGCTGCATAAATTATCGGTTCCTCATTTGGTTCCTCATTAAGGAGCATCTGCTCCCCCCTTCTATACTACTGAAGTCGTTTTAAGGTTTCACAAAATAATGCTTGTCACGCCCATATATGTAAGGACCAAATGAACAAGTTTTTATACCCTAAGTGCAAGGTACTTAAAGGTACAAGATGTGTAAAATCTTTAACCTGTGAAGACGAAAGTGATGATTTCTGATCGAAAACCGGACAATACACCGCAGATGGCGCGTCTAGACAAAAGTAATTTGGAGCACAACAGACAAACAGACAAGTTGGTAATGTAACATAGGTCATAAAACTACTGTGCAATTAAATGGGACTCGCAGTTTCGGTTTCTGTACAAAAGCATGCATCAGACTGCTGTTTGGTTTTCATTGTAATCAAGTAGTTATCATTTAATATTTGGCGATATGCATGTTGAGGGAAATTAACTGAAATCAGCTCATATGGTATTTTTTAACTTATCAAAGCCTAATACATTCTTGTTAAAATCACTGAACGAGCGTTTTTTTAAGGAAGCTGCTTTTGCCATTTCACGTTTAAGAGCGAATCTGGAGTTAAACCTGAGGCCAAACACAGAGAAGAAAATCAAAGATTCGATAGAGCAAAATGAAAAGTACATCCGAGTATATGTCAGACAGCGAGTGTTCAGGACTAAGGGTTATTCAGACTTTTTTTTACGTCAAGTTGGCCTCTGGAAGTTAAAACTTTGAAAAACTGAGATAGAAACCATAAGGGTCATCCGATAGGTCACTCTGTAACGTACATCCGAGAAATATGTAGGGTTTGAAATATCCAACATTTGGACCAAATTGACTATTTTTCCCTCTTGAAAGTGAGAGGAAAATCGAAATAAGCAAAACAGAGAGCAAAATATAATGCACAATTGAGAACAATTTGAGGTTAAAATATGTGTTTTGAAGAAAGTTCTATGGCCTGGTGTAAAATATTTGAATTGCGGGACTCATTATTTCCCACAGCTTTGGTACAAATTGGCTTTTTGGTTAGAGCTCTAGCCCTATATATCAGGCTAAAGTTGAAATTATGGGGCATAAACTGTCTGCGCATGCGTTAAAGGAATGATGGGACGTAGTTGTCATGGCAATTTATATACTTTCTAAATGTGGGTATCAAGCGTAAATTTAATGCAAGCCTAAGGGGAGGGTCTCTATTGCTTAATGTACAGACTATCAAATTTATTTAACCTATTCCGACATACAGTTCATTGCCTATTGTTTTACAAGATGAGACTAAGACTTAATAAGTGAATGTCAGTTATGAAGTCCAGCCGTGACCGGGAACATGTCAAAATCTGATATAGGATACAGCATAGAATCTCAATTTATGTACACAGCATGAAGTCTTGATCCGACCCCTTATCATTAAACAGACAGCAATGATGCTAGACAAGCAGAGTCGCTTGCCTTCACGTGACCGGAGTGCCGTGTAATAACGTGTATATTTACTTATACACATTTCATCTTGAACGCAATATTACATATGAGCCTCTAAGATGTATTTGAATCTACAGATGGTAAACATGTATTACCTTTATGTGCAGGCCATATATCTTTGTGGTGTTACAAAAAAATGTTGCTAAATGTGCTGCTTTTAAGTGACCATGCCTTTTTCTGTGTTTATGGGAAATATGTACAGCAAGGTTCTGCAATGAATAAGAACACGTTCTATGATGGTCAACTTCTTTATTGATAAGAGTGCGACGTTTCGATGCAGATACTAGCACCGTTATCAAGCAAGTGGTACATTATCATAACAACCAGGAGAATATATACAATTTTGGTAATTATGTTTTTACATGTGATTGGAATGATGTATATAGTTGTAACAACATTGTTAATGAAAGAATGGGTATACACAAGAAATTAGGTTGATCTGAAGATGGACATTAGATATACTGAGGAAGCCAGATGAGCAGATTGAGGATTACTGGTGATTGGATTTAATTAGATCATGATAGGCTAGGGGTACATAATAGCCTTGATCTCTATTCAAAACAGGATTAAAGTGCTTAATGCTTATGGCTTACAAAATCTTCCCTGTTTTAAAGTCACTGCAGTTTACTTTTAATGTGCTGATGTTGTTCCACAGGATTGAGTGGTCGGGATTGCCTTTGATGTGATCAGACAGGGCTAATTTGGAGTCACTGTTCTTGACAGAGGTTTGGTGATCCTTGATTCTCATCGGAAGTGGCCTTGAGGTTTCGCCGATATAGCTGTCACCACATTCACATGGAATGTGATAAACAACACCAGCAGGATCTTCTTGTTTTGTTGAGGCTGGTCGACCGTTGGCATGGAGATGGTTCTGGAGAGATCTTCCCTTCTGGAATACAACATCAATGTTGGCCTGTAGTTTTAGGAGGCGGCGGATGTGGTGGCTGATGGGTCTGATGTATGAGAGGCTGATGATGAAGGGGGCTGACTGCTGACGGGGTTGTTTCTCTCGAGGGTTTAGGGTTGCGTTGATGACTTCGTTGACTAATTTGGGAGGGTACTGGTTGTAGTTGATGAACACGTGGTGGAGATGGGTGAGTTCAACTTCTAGGGTTTGGGTGGTGGAACATATATTCTTAGTTCTTCGGGTGAGGGTTGATATGATACCTTTCTTGACTTGGAGGGGGTAGTTGGAGGTGAAATGGAGGTACTGGTCGGTGTGGGTCGGCTTCCTGTAGACGCTGGTGATGAGTTGGATGTTGTTCCTTTCAACAAAGACGTCGCGAAATGGTAGTTTGTTGTTGGATTCTTCTTCCATTGTGAATTTCATGCGGGGATGTATGGAATTCAGGTGGCTGAGGAGTTGCTTGGGGTCAACAGTTAGGTTAATCACGACAAAGGTGTCATCTACTTTCCGGTACCAGCATGTTGGTTTGATTGGGGCTGTCTGCAGGGCATTGTCTTCCAAGTGAGTTATGTAGATCTCAGTGACGATGGGCGAGAGGGGGGAACCCATGGGGAGTCCATGGGTTTGTTGGAGAATCTTGTCGGACCAGGTGAAGTATGTGGAGCTGATACAGGAGTTGATAAGGCGGATGATGATGTCTATAGTGAGGTGGGTGTCTAGGCTGGAATGGACATCTTGTAGTCTTTCTCTGATGACGGCGAGGGCTTCATCTCTGGGGACATTCGGGAATAGGTCAACTACGTCATAGCTGATTAGTCTGCCTGGCTTGGTGATGGCGCTGATCTTGGAGCAAAAGTCGGCTGAGTCTGAGACAAAGGAGTTGGCTGATTTTCCTATTGGGGCAAGGAGTCGGGCGAGGTGCTGGGCGGTGTTGTAGTGGACAGTGTTTCTGGAACAAACTAGGAGACGGGCTTTGACTGGATCTTTGTGAACTTTAATGGTGGCGCGGGCATATCGAGGTCGAGGATGGGGAACTGCTAGTTGTTTGTGGAGGGTTGGGCCTATCTTTTTAGTTCCTTCAGTAGTGCTTTATGTTCTCGCTGGAGACGGTTGGTGGGATCTTTCTTCAGCTGCTTGTAGGTGGATGGGTCGTTGAGGATGTTGTCAGTCAGGGTGGTGAAGTCGTCGGTGTCCATGATAACAGTAGCTCTCCCTTTGTCTGTTGGGGCGATGGTAATTGCCGGATCAGAGTGCAGTTTTTTGAGAGTTGCACTCTCTGCATTGGTCAGGTTTTCTTTAGCATTGTTGTTTTTCTTTTCTAATATGTGGACTATTTTGTGTCACAAATAGTCTACTTTACCACCAGGGGCAAGTTGCTGCAAGCAATTTTCAACATTCGTAATGAATGTGTCAGTGTTCGGACGGGTAGAGGGGGCGAAGTTTAAACCCTTGGAGAGGACCATTGTATCTTCCTGTGTGAGGTGTCTGCTACTGAGATTGACGACTGTTTTCTTTAGGTATTCTTCTCGCGGGTTGTTGGGGAAGAAGGTTGTTCTCAAATTGTTGTTTTTTGGGGTTTTTTCCAAACCAAACCAAACCAAACCAAACCAAACCAAACCAAACCAAACCAAACCAAACCAAACCAAACCAAACCAAACCAAACCAAACCAAACCAAACCAAACCAAACCAAACCAAACCAAACCAAACCAAACCAAACCAAACCAAACCAAACCAAACCAAACCAAACCAAACCAAACCAAACCAAACCAAACCAAACCAAACCAAACCAAACCAAACCAAACCAAACCAAACCAAACCAAACCAAACCAAACCAAACCAAACCAAACCAAACCAAACCAAACCAAACCAAACCAAACCAAACCAAACCAAACCAAACCAAACCAAACCAAACCAAACCAAACCAAACCAAACCAAACCAAACCAAACCAAACCAAACCAAACCAAACCAAACCAAACCAAACCAAACCAAACCAAACCAAACCAAACCAAACCAAACCAAACCAAACCAAACCAAACCAAACCAAACCAAACCAAACCAAACCAAACCAAACCAAACCAAACCAAACCAAACCAAACCAAACCAAACCAAACCAAA
The DNA here is from genome assembly GCA_936450465.1 of Gibbula magus. Classification (NCBI taxonomy): domain Eukaryota; kingdom Metazoa; phylum Mollusca; class Gastropoda; order Trochida; family Trochidae; genus Gibbula; species Gibbula magus. Next base: position 3,646,239 of record OW388295.1, on the reverse strand, counting down.
CCAAACCAAACCAAACCAAACCAAACCAAACCAAACCAAACCAAACCAAACCAAACCAAACCAAACCAAACCAAACCAAACCAAACCAAACCAAACCAAACCAAACCAAACCAAACCAAACCAAACCAAACCAAACCAAACCAAACCAAACCAAACCAAACCAAACCAAACCAAACCAAACCAAACCAAACCAAACCAAACCAAACCAAACCAAACCAAACCAAACCAAACCAAACCAAACCAAACCAAACCAAACCAAACCAAACCAAACCAAACCAAACCAAACCAAACCAAACCAAACCAAACCAAACCAAACCAAACCAAACCAAACCAAACCAAACCAAACCAAACCAAACCAAACCAAACCAAAGATGATACAACTAAGAACATCCATATCACCAAGTTCAACAACCTTCTTCCCCAAATTGTTGTTTTTGCTCAGCTGTGCTGGTGAGGGTGATGGCTGGTGAGGGTGATGGCTTTGGTCTTGCGGTGATGACGTAGTCTCTCATTGACTAGGAGTTACGAGGCTTTCTGGAGGATGTTTGCTGCGATGGAATGGACAGGACTTGTTAGTCTCAGGCCTTTCGGGATCAGATGCATTGTTAAGGAAAGAATGGGTATACTTTTTTCTTGTGTATACCCATTCTTTCCTTAACAATGTTGTTACAACTATGTACATCAATCCAATCACATGTAAAAACATAATTACCAAAATTGTATATATTCTCCTGGTTGTCATGATAATGTGTGTATGCTGAGTGGGAAATCAGCTCCGCTGGAAACCGCTCGTAAAATCTCCAAGAGAAGAAGAAGATGATAATGTACCACTCGCTTGATAACGGTGCTAGTATCTGCATCGACACGTCGCACTCACATCAATAAAGAAGTTGACTATCCATAGAACTTGTTCTTATTCATCATGCCAGCTTCTAAAATGCCTCTCAAAGAAGGTTCTGCAATGTTCTGCAATGTTCTGCGATTGCTTTTGGCACTATTTTATATGCAAGCATGTAGTGAACAACCAACGGGAATTCAGAAATGTTGAATTATTTCTATATTGATAGGATCGAATTATTTGACTTAGGTATTGTGGGGTTCAGATGGAAATGTATTTTGTAACAATTTGAAATCCGTTTTTTATAACTGCTAATAATAGATCCATGAATTTAACTGATTATCACCTAAATACCTTACAGAGAGGTCAGTCATTGTTGTTTCTTTAAGAATAAACTACATTAATCACTAAATTAACGACTAGTGATACAGGAAGACAGTATAACAAGAAAGAAATATCACAGCAATTCATCTGTAAATGAGTGGATCCCTCTCATCATCGTTTTTACATGTCACTAGTGTTGAAAAGGAAGTATATTCTTAAAATAGTGAATACTAGTAACAACGCTAATCTAGTATTTCTATTTCTTCACAGAAGCATTTCTATGCTTGGGAATGATAACTTGCATATTTCGTTGCTTTCATTGCTCTCTAACCATTTGTCTGCTTTTTTATAAAGCAGCGAACTTGTTTAGTCTGGATTCAAAACTAAGAATGTGAGAGGAAAATCAAAGAACAAGTGGCGTATCCAGGAATTTTGAGGGACGGGGGTCCACTTTTGAGGTCCCCATAGCCGCCCATGCAAAAAGGTTTTCATCTTCTTATCCAGTACAAAAGCTCTAGAAAGCTGAAATATTTATACAGAGAAAGGGGATTCTAAACTGTAGATTTTGTGAATCTAAGATCCCAAATATAGGTCACAGGGGTCATGACCTAGAAAACCTTTTTGCAGATAGCTTTGAACAATACTCTTGAAATTTTATGTGCTTTTCAGTCAATATAGAGACTAAGGGAAGTAATTCCAAAGAAAGGAACAGAGAGAAATAAATCTCTTCTTATTGACGTGAGTTAAAACATGTTTTTTAGAATGAGTGTTTAGAAAGAGAAGTTGAGACTTAAAGGTACATCCATTGTGTTGATTGGGGTCACATATTGCCAACTTTATAAATGGTGTTACTTTATCGAGAAGTACCGACTGTTACTGAAAAGTACTATTTTGATTATAGTAGACTTAGCATATTGATGATATGATGGTAAAAGAAGTGATTTCTGATCGAAAACCGGACAATGCACTGCGTGTGGCGCGCGTCAATGAGTCAAACGTAATTTTGGAATCTTATTTAAAAACAGACACAAAGATAAATTTGTGTTGATAATGTTTAATAAGTCACATAACTACTGTTTATTACCCATATGGTTGAACATAACCGAGTTAATATTATTGATATGAGCACATGTGCACATATCACGTTTGCCTAGCAACGATTGTTTCACCGCGGCTTCCCGTATGTTGTCGTCTGTGACGTCATATAACGATTGTTCGTGACGTCACTGTGGCTTGCCGTCGCAAGAGAAGTGGGCCGCTTTTTGACTATTTTTACGCGAATCACATGGAATAGGAAGGGTAATAAAGAAATTATTACACTCGAAAGTGTGTCATATGACTTTTACGAAACTCGTGCGAATTTGTGTATAACCCTCGCTCTCGCTCGGGCAATACAAAAATTCACACTCGTTTCGTAAAAGTCATATGGCACACTTCCTCGGGTGATAATCTCTATGTATGTAACTCAGACGTGCAGTTTTGGTTTCTGCACATGCATAATGATGTTAATAAATTTTAATTGGAAACTAGTAATTATGATATATTTGGCGATTGGGGATAAATATGCAAGCTGGGTGTATTTATTTGTATTGTAGACAGCGCGTGTGGTGAGGTGGAACGTATTAAAGCCAACTAAAATTTTATGAAACAAAAAGGATGCACCTTTAAAGAACTAAGAATTTAGGGTCTAACAAAAAGTGTATGTAATATTTATTTAGTAAAAAAATTTGTTAACTTATATCATATTTAATAGAAGTAATTATTAATATTCTATTATTTAAAACCTGATGAGCTACAGAGCAAATGCAGAAACCAGCCCAGTCTAGTTATTATAGCAAGTCTAGGTTACTCAACTCAGAAATACAGGCATCTTTAGGGCTCCTGTTGTTTGTAAAATAGTGTTGATAAGAAAAAACTTATTTCGGAGACTATATCGTAGTCAAGCTCGTTATTTTTATTCACGTTTATTCAAATCCCATACTATCTCACTGTGATTAGTGTAGCGCACGGTCAGAGGCTACATCAATACCCAGTGTTCATAACGAACACCTGCTTTGGCCATAAATATAATTAGTTATTTCTTCTTCCGAAAGAAATGTTTGTTGAAATTCGTGTTTTTCAAATCTGAGTGAAGATGCTTCATAAAGAAGAGAATCAACATTAAAGAAGTAGTACAAATTAAACAAAATACAACCTAAATATTAAATAATGATCACAAAAATAAATTGAGAAAATAAGCTCTCGATATCAATGTCATTAGTAAGTTCTCCTGCCACACAACAAACATCAGCAACACAAAATAAAGAAATTGTGTATCCAAAAATAGTTCTAAATTTTATCAACTTCTAAAATGCCAATCCAATATGTCATATAAATCTCCTGTATTGCAATATTATTGAATGTACTGAATGACGTTTATGAAAGTTTGCACATTATGCATTTTCTCAGTACCATAAACCTCCAATAAGATTAATATGCATAAAATTAAAATTGTTCTGTGCAATATATTGCTGAATGAAAAAACATATTGCAACCCTACATTGCACAATCTTTACCAATCCAGTAATATGCTCTTTATTTAAATGAAACATTGACAGCATACATGCAGAGATCAAAATACATCCTGCTGTGCCCAGCCTTTAACCCCGCTCACACGATATCAACTTCATGTTGTACAACTCGGTTGCAACATGACAACAGTCCAGTTTTGACAGCTCTCCAATATAAATGTATCAACTACAAACTACAACAAACAACACAAGTTGTTACTACAAGTTGAAATGTGAGAACAAGCCAGAGGCGGATCGGGGATGAGGAGGTGGGGTGTTCACATGTTGAAATGAACGCCCCCCTCCTCCCCCTTATTACCCAAGTCATGAAATTAATGAAAATATGCTAAAATCATTGTTAAACTTCTTGTGATAACAAGTGCTGTAGATTCTGTATCCTGTCTTACAGTAACAGTAACAACTGAGCCTCCAGTTGCGGGTACAGTAACAGTAACAACTGAGCCTCCAGTTGCGGGTACAGTAACAGTAACAACTGAGCCTCCAGTTGCGGGTACAGTAACAGTAACAACTGAGCCTCCAGTTGCGGGTACAGTAACAGTAACAACTGAGCCTCCAGTTGCGGGTACAGTAACAGTAACAACTGAGCCTCCAGTTGCGGGTACAGTAACAGTAACAACTGAGCCTCCAGTTGCGGGTACAGTAACAGTAACAACTGAGCCTCCAGTTGCGGGTACAGTAACAGTAACAACTGAGCCTCGCTCTCTCTCGTAGCAAGCATGGCTGTGGTCAGTGTGTACCTTATGTTACAATAGAAATATGTAAATGATTGAACCAACAAGCAGTGATGGTGAACACTATGTTCCAACTACCAACAAGCAGTGATGGTGAACACTATGTTCCAAGTACTAACAAGCAGTGATGGTGAACACTATGTTCCAAGTACCAACAGGCAGTGATGGTGAACACTATGTTCCAAGTACCAACAGGCAGTGATGGTGAACACTATGTTCCAAGTACCAACAAGCAGTGATGGTGAACACTATGTTCCAAGTACCAACAGGCAGTGATGGTGAACACTATGTTCCAAGTACCAACAGGCAGTGATGGTGAACACTATGTTCCAAGTACCAACAAGCAGTGATGGTGAACACTATGTTCCAAGTACCAACAAGCAGTGATGGTGAACACTATGTTCCAAGTACCAACAAGCAGTGATGGTGAACACTATGTTCCAAGTACCAACAAGCAGTGATGGTGAACACTATGTTCCAAGTACCAACAAGCAGTGATGGTGAACACTATGTTCCAAGTACCAACAAGCAGTGATGGTGAACACTATGTTCCAAGTACCAACAAGCAGTGATGGTGAACACTATGTTCCAAGTACCAACAAGCAGTGATGGTGAACACTATGTTCCAAGTACCAACAAGCAGTGATGGTGAACACTATGTTCCAAGTACCAACAGGCAGTGATCGTGAACACTATGTTCTAAGTACCAACAAGCAGTGATGGTGAACACTATGTTCCAAGTACCAACAAGCAGTGATGGTGAACACTATGTTCCAAGTACCAACAAGCAGTGATGGTGAACACTATGTTCCAAGTACCAACAAGCAGTGATGGTGAACACTATGTTCCAAGTACCAACAAGCAGTGATGGTGAACACTATGTTCCAAGTACCAACAAGCAGTGATGGTTAACACTATGTTCCAAGTACCAACAAGCAGTGATGGTGAACACTATGTTCCAAGTACCAACAAGCAGTGATGGTGAACACTATGTTCCAAGTACCAACAAGCAGTGATGGTGAACACTATGTTCCAAGTACCAACAAGCAGTGATGGTGAACACTATGTTCCAAGTACCAACAAGCAGTGATGGTGAACACTATGTTCCAAGTACCAACAGGCAGTGATCCAACAGGCAGTGATCGTGAACACTATGTTCTAAGTACCAACAAGCAGTGATGGTGAACACTATGTTCCAAGTACCAACAAGCAGTGATGGTTAACACTATGTTCCAAGTACCAACAAGCAGTGATGGTGAACACTATGTTCCAAGTACCAACAGGCAGTGATCGTGAACACTATGTTCTAAGTACCAACAAGCAGTGATGGTGAACACTATGTTCCAAGTACCAACAAGCAGTGATGGTTAACACTATGTTCCAAGTACCAACAAGCAGTGATGGTGAACACTATGTTCCAAGTACCAACAGGCAGTGATGGTGAACACTATGTTCCAAGTACCAACAAGCAGTGATGGTGAACACTATGTTCCAAGTACCAACAGGCAGTGATGGTGAACACTATGTTCCAAGTACCAACAAGCAGTGATGGTGAACACTATGTTCCAAGTACCAACAAGCAGTGATGGTGAACACTATGTTCCAAGTACCAACAAGCAGTGATGGTGAACACTATGTTCCAAGTACCAACAAGCAGTGATGGTGAACACTATGTTCCAAGTACCAACAAGCAGTGATGGTGAACACTATGTTCCAAGTACCAACAGGCAGTGATCGTGAACACTATGTTCTAAGTACCAACAAGCAGTGATGGTGAACACTATGTTCCAAGTACCAACAAGCAGTGATGGTTAACACTATGTTCCAAGTACCAACAAGCAGTGATGGTGAACACTATGTTCCAAGTACCAACAGGCAGTGATGGTGAACACTATGTTCCAAGTACCAACAAGCAGTGATGGTGAACACTATGTTCCAAGTACCAACATGCAGTGATGGTGAACACTATGTTCCAAGTACCTACAAGCAGTGATTGTGAACACTATGTTCCAAGTATCAACAAGCAGTGATGGTGAACACTATGTTCCAAGTACCAACAAGCACTGATGGTGAACACTATGTTCCAAGTACCAACAAGCAGTGATAGTGAACACTATGTTCCAAGTACCAACAAGCAGTGATGGTGAACACTATGTTCCAAGTACCAACAGGCAGTGATGGTGAACACTATGTTCCAAGTACCAACAAGCAGTGATGGTGAACACTTTGTTCCAAGTACCAACAGGCAGTGATGGTGAACACTATGTTCCAAGTACCAACAAGCAGTGATGGTGAACACTATGTTCCAAGTACCAACAAGCAGTGATGGTGAACACTATGTTCCAAGTACCAACAAGCAGTGATGGTGAACACTATGTTCCAAGTACCAACAAGCAGTGATGGTGAACACTATGTTCCAAGTACCAACAAGCAGTGATGGTGAACACTATGTTTCAAGTACCAACAAGCAGTGATGGTGAACACTATGTTCCAAGTACCAACAGGCAGTGATCGTGAACACTATGTTCTAAGTACCAACAAGCAGTGATGGTGAACACTATGTTCCAAGTACCAACAAGCAGTGATGGTTAACACTATGTTCCAAGTACCAACAAGCAGTGATGGTGAACACTATGTTCCAAGTACCAACAGGCAGTGATGGTGAACACTATGTTCCAAGTACCAACAAGCAGTGATGGTGAACACTATGTTCCAAGTACCAACATGCAGTGATGGTGAACACTATGTTCCAAGTACCAACAAGCAGTGATGGTGAACACTATGTTCCAAGTACCAACAAGCAGTGATGGTGAACACTATGTTCCAAGTACCAACAAGCAGTGATGGTGAACACTATGTTCCAAGTACCAACAAGCAGTGATGGTGAACACTATGTTCCAAGTACCAACAAGCAGTGATGGTGAACACTATGTTCCAAGTACCAACAGGCAGTGATCGTGAACACTATGTTCTAAGTACCAACAAGCAGTGATGGTGAACACTATGTTCCAAGTACCAACAAGCAGTGATGGTTAACACTATGTTCCAAGTACCAACAAGCAGTGATGGTGAACACTATGTTCCAAGTACCAACAGGCAGTGATGGTGAACACTATGTTCCAAGTACCAACAAGCAGTGATGGTGAACACTATGTTCCAAGTACCAACATGCAGTGATGGTGAACACTATGTTCCAAGTACCAACAAGCAGTGATTGTGAACACTATGTTCCAAGTACCAACAAGCAGTGATGGTGAACACTATGTTCCAAGTACCAACAAGCAGTGATGGTGAACACTATGTTCCAAGTACCAACAGGCAGTGATCGTGAACACTATGTTCCAAGTACCAACAAGCAGTGATGGTGAACACTATGTTCCAAGTACCAACAAGCAGTGATGGTGAACACTATGTTCCAAGTACCAACAAGCAGTGATGGTGAACACTATGTTCCAAGTACCAACAAGCAGTGATGGTTAACACTATGTTCCAAGTACCAACAAGCAGTGATGGTGAACACTTTGTTCCAAGTACCAACAAGCAGTGATGGTGAACACTATGTTCCAAGTACCAACAAGCAGTGATGGTGAACACTATGTTCCAAGTACCAACAAGCAGTGATGGTGAACACTTTGTTCCAAGTACCAACAAGCAGTGATGGTGAACACTATGTTCCAAGTACCAACAAGCAGTGATGGTGAACACTATGTTCCAAGTACCAACAAGCAGTGATGGTGAACACTATGTTCCAACTACCAACAAGCAGTGATGGTGAACACTATGTTCCAACTACCAACAAGCAGTGATGGTGAACACTATGTTCCAACTACCAACAAGCAGTGATGGTGAACACTATGTTCCAACTACCAACAAGCAGTGATGGTGAACACTATGTTCCAACTACCAACAAGCAGTGATGGTGAACACTATGTTCCAACTACCAACAAGCAGTGATGGTGAACACTATGTTCCAAGTACCAACAAGCAGTGATGGTGAACACTATGTTCCAACTACCAACAAGCAGTGATGGTGAACACTATGTTCCAACTACCAACAAGCAGTGATGGTGAACACTATGTTCCAACTACCAACAAGCAGTGATGGTGAACACTATGTTCCAACTACCAACAAGCAGTGATGGTGAACACTATGTTCCAAGTACCAACAAGCAGTGATGGTGAACACTATGTTCCAAGTACCTACAAGCAGTGATGGCGAACACAATGTTCCAAGTACCAACAAGCAGTGATGGTGACACTATGTTCCAAGTACCAACAAGCAGTGATGGTGAACACTATGTTCCAAGTACCAACAAGCAGTGATGGTGAACACTATGTTCCAAGTACCATCTCTGAGGATCTCTGGACACACGCCCATACCTTGAACATTGAGTGCTGTCATGCCAAGCGTTCTCTTCTTATCTGGTTGTACCAAGAAATGACAAGTATTTATGGATAAACAACCTCTTTATTCCAAGATTCTTGTTTACCCATAAATAATTGCCCGTCTGTGACTTCAAACTTCTAAAATGCCACTCAAAGATGGTTATTTCAACAAAAAGGACACATGGTTGAAAAGGTTTTGTTTAATTGATCAGTCTTTCCTGTGCATCCCTGAGATATTACCGACGAGAAAAGTAAACATTTCAGGTTGTCAAGAGCAATTATTTTTTTGTTATAAAAACAGTATGCATATACTCCAAAATAAATATTGTTTTCTTTATTCTCATTGACATAATGATATACAGAGATTATTACCCGAGGAAGTGTGTCATATGATTTTTACAAAACGAGTGTGAATTTTTTTATTGCCCGAGCGAGAGCGCGTTTCGTAAAAGTCATATGACACACTTTCGAGTGTAATAAGTTCTTTATTACCCATTCTTTTCCGTTTAAATCACGTAGAATTCACAAAAAATCGTTTTATGACGTCACAGACGACACAATACGGGAAGGCACAGTGAAATAATGGTTGCTTGGCAAACGTGATATGTGCACATGTGCTCATATCAATAAAATCAACTCGGTTAATTTCAACCATATGGATAATTAAATGAAGTACCAGCTGTGTAATAAAGGTTACCCGTTATGTGATGTGATGAACATACAACAAATTGTAAAAAACTTAAATATACACTAAAATGCAGTGTAAAATGAAATTCTAAAACAATTAAAAAATGAAAATACTATTGAGTTCTCTGTTTTGCTAACGTAGCGACCCGAACTTTATCCTTTAAAGATGGTGGCAGCCTTGGAGGTATCTGGTCGTGAATATAGCCCACGGAGTATTTGTCCGAGAGGTGCATCAGCACGATGTTGTCCACATCCTTGAATAGCTCAGCATTCTCACAAATCTCCGAGAAATGGGTGTGGCCTCTTTTACATGCTTGAGCTATGCTGTCCTTGTCCTCATCGATGTAGGTGGTTTCTGTGATAAGGACCTTGACCTTCAGCAGGTCAGGAGTCGGTGGCAACTCAAAAACTTCGAAAGTAGTGTCCCCTTCAAGAAATAATTAGTATAGATTGACATAAAATGTCATGTTTAAAATATGTTCATATTACAAATTACTTCATACTCACCAAACTTTTCTATTTTTCAGAATTCAGAAAAAGATGTTAGTGACTTTAAAAGAGTCATCAGAAGATGACTATATCTCACGGTATATTATACAATTCCATCACACTGAGAATTTGTAACTATAACTAAATCTATGAGATCATTAATATTGGAAGAATGCGATCCTTTTCAAATGATTATTTACCTAGGTAAGCTATCTCTGGTGTCGTGGACACCTCATGTATCTGGACACCTTGTTTGTGCAGAGCCGAGACTTCTTGTCCGGGTAAACCAGCGAATTCTTCTTTGAGTTTGCGGCTGTTCTTGTAGACTATGTAACCTTGGCTGGGGATGCGGTGAACTGTCGGGAAAGCTTGCACGAAGTACCCATGGGGCAGCTGAAATTAAGTTGGAGACATCAGTGAAATAGTGGGTCTCCTTTCACAAAGAACCCGTTACTAAGGTTACCATTCACTTCCATTCTTCAACATTGCACTAAGGTAACCTTAGTGACTTACCATCAACTTGAGAGTTATGTGAAAGGAGGCCCAGTAATGGTCTCATGGCCTTATCCATCTGATGTATTCACGTCTTCAAGTGTTGAAGGTTCTGTCCCTCATTGACATTCAGCACAAACACATAAATAAAATCAACTGAAAGCTTTAAAACAGGTTGGCTTGATGAGCTTCAGATCCATTCTTAAACTGACAACAAGAATCTTTTTTTTTTTGTTAGTATTTACATATCAATGAAAGAATTATGGCACAGTGCATTCAGACCTGAGAAAATCTGTATTGATCTTAGACTTCTTCCTCTGTCAATAATAATAATAATAATGATAATTTTAACGCCTAATATCCAACACAATGCTGTTCAGTGGCGGTACATTATTACCCTGAAGAAATTGCACTTTCGGTGCTGCTACTAAGCAATCTGTGCAACCGTATAGGTCCATACTTCCTGTGTTCAGGTACCTATTTAGACAGCTGAGTGGACTGAGTGCAATGTGGATGAAGTGTCTTGCCCAAGGACACAACACAGTATGAGACCCAGGTCACATATGTTTGGTATCTCCACCGGGATTCGAACCCGGGCCTTTGGGATGAGAGGCCAGCATGCTAACCACTACACCAATGTGCTCCAATATTGTTATCTCAGGTCAATAAAAAACAGGTATTGACTGCAATACACATGTTAATCTATAATTTTGTATTATTGCATAACCTCTTGTTCCAGCCATTCACATCAAGTAATGATGCAATCATCACTTAAAATGTTAAACTTTTTAAAAACATTGCATGTATGACCATCATTTTTTTTTTTAAATTTACATTTTCAAGTTTTCACATACCTCTGCCTTATGCCCTAAACTCAAAGGAAGAATGTTGAGGTTATCCAGCACTTCTGTCGTCTCATCGATTGTCCTGTAGCCCTGAGCAACTGATTTCAAAGTATCGACCAGATGATCTGGGACGTAATAATTTGCTTTGTTCATCCCGAAGAGATTGCGTTTGGCTGCATGTTGAGGAACTGAGGCTATGTGGTCCATATGGCCATGACTGTGAAGTGAATAGACATAGATTAGGGTTACTAAATCAATATGAAAAATATGTAAATAGTCCCCGGTGATGTGTCTTCTTCATTTGATGTAACTTCTTTTGACTTTGAAGGGCATTTAGAAATGGACTCCTTTAGAAACATTTTTGTTCTGGATATTAATTTCTTTATTGTGTAATGTGTAGATACACGTCGTTCATTGTTTTGAAAAAGAGGCAAGTCACTGACTTAATGGTGATTTATTTTACCAGGCTAAAGGTAAAATTTGGTAAGTCAGTGACCTGGGACTTACAGATTGTTTAACCCCTAATGAATGAAGGTGTTCTGTATTGTGAGAATTGGGAAACACATATCAACATCGATCCACCAACCTGATAAACACATTTTGACTCTTTATGCTTTCTTTAGACGAATATCCCATGTCAAAAGCAACTGTCAAACCGTCTGCTTTCACAACGACATTTGTTTCCATTCCTGCTATGGACCAAACATAAACGTTGTACGGTCCGCATTGCATCCACTTGCCGTCCATTTGTCTTCGCCTCGTGTAGTTCCGACTATGAAACACAGCTCGCGATAAACGTGATCCTTGGAATGACAGAATAAATGCACATCTATTGCACAACAACATTACAAGAGGTGACACCTTAGAGTAAGACCATGATGAAACGAAAAGCTTTCAACTGAAATAACAAAGGGGAGGCCACTCTAATCCGATGACTGTGATGAGAGTAACCTCCCTTTAGAGGGGCTGTCTCAAAAGCTTATATATGTTAAACATTTACCAATAATTTGTAAAAAAAAATATTATTCAATTATGAATTTCAAGTGAATGGTTTCTAAATTTGAGCAAATGTCATTTATTCAGTATTTATTTGAACGAAACAAATGATTGTTTTTCTAAAATACTTCTAGTGAGGAACATTGGGGTCAGATTGAAATTGATTGAAGCGGACCACAAATACTTCACAATGACGCAGTAAACTCAACTCTAACAATATATATATTTATTTTTTTTATCTAACAATATAATTAACGGTTTATCTTAAATATTTTGCCTATGTTAATGTTCTGTTCCAATTTTATGAGATTGCCAATAAATAAATGATTGTCTTGTTGACTACTATTACACAATCCCGCTACATAGACTTGACAAACCTATCGAGTTAAAATACCAGCTGTAATGTTACGTCTCATAAGTCTGCCATTATACTAATGGGATGTAAATATGTAAACTCATGTGCGAAAGAAACGTCCCCACATATTCAAAAGACTATAAAATGAAATATTGATGTCAGAGAAAGTAGATTTTTAATGTATTTGATAGATACATGCTTTGTAAAGATGTACTCACAATTTCATACACCAGGGTATGATACTTTTATGCCTGTTCAAATGCACACAGGGTGCAAAAATCGCCTTTTCAAGATGTTTGTTGCGGCCACAATGTTTGATTATTAAATCTAAAAACATTAAAAAGTAGAAATCTAATTAACAAAAGATGACTTCGACATAAATAACCTTCATGGATTTAAATTTGTTGACGCATCATTACTGCAGGACGTCACAAAACAAGCCAAAACTCGCTTTTTGACGCTTCTATCTCGTCGCGAGATTCCAAAACGACGATTTCTTAAAACGCGTGCATCCCAGAAATATGAACTGATAATGTTTAGAACATTAATATTAGTATTGTTGGATTCTGAAGACATGATGTAATTGGCGCTGTTTCAGTCGTATGTATCGCCTGTGGATTGAAATATCTTGTATTTTATATGAGGACGTTTCTTTTTGCACGAGGGTTTATTACAGCTATCTTTAACTAGACTGAGATTAAGTAAAATTATATTTCTAAATCAACCTGTGAAACACTTTATACCGCTTACATTATAACACAAAAGTAATTTTTAATGAACATTATTTGCAAAATAAGATTTAGATTGGTTATGATATTGCTAACACAATAAAGTGTTTCTTGAGATGAATAATTGAGAAAACTCGCGATCCTACATTTCTAATGACGTGTAAAGCCTGTAAGATCAGTGCCCTAGATTCTGGACTCGAGAGATCCATATAAGGAAGTGGATTGCCACAAGGAGGAAGGGGAGAGAACAGAAGTGGTCGACTCACGGGGTCAGGGAGTGGGGCCTTGTAGATTTTCTTTTGTCTTTAATTTGACTTCAGCCATTGCCTGAGTTTGATTCATATTCTTGTACTTCCATTCTCATTGTATTGTAGGTGTCCACCCTTACCGTTTAGCATGTATCTGTTAGGGGTATGTCGTTAGACACCTTATCGGTTTGTCACAGTTGGTTATTTAACAGCAATTAGGAGTAATTTGTTAGCAATTTTTAGAGTAAATATGGGGATGGGTGGCTGCAGAAAGTAAGAGAAGATGCAATTTCTCTATTGAATAAGCGTTAATGTTCCCATCATCATACTCGTTGTCCATGTTATATAACCATGTATATATTCCATGTATTTATTATAAATGAATCTGTATAATTTTGTATTTATGCTCACTCAGACGTGAAACAAATTCCCGAACGGACAATAAAGATGTTTAACATTTATCATTTATCATTTATCATAGGGAGTTTCTCAAAATGTTACTTGGTGTGAAGTAAAGTACAGGTAATATTCTACTCTATGGAGAACTAGGAAGATTCCAACTTCTCATCGATCGACGGATCGATAAATGTGATCAAATACTGGCTAAACTTGGTGGAAACTGAAATCTTTATCCTAATTGGCATCTATCAAAGACCTTGGATTACATTGGATTTGCTACAACATGTTAAACACTAACCATATTATGATATTTCCTTCTTTGAGAGGTATTTCTTCATATTATATGACATCTGAATTTATTTCTCTTTTTAAGACAATTATTTTCCAGGACATTATCATATATCACTATAACAGAGTCAATTAAGCGAATCAATATCACTCAATTGACAAGGAACATACATGTCCAAAAGGGAAGATAATCTTATCAAAGTTGGAAATATAAAACACAGAAGATCGCTATGCCAATTCCGCCTTTCATCGCACACAGCACATCGAGACTGGGAGACTGATCTGCCCATTCGGTCACCTTTAGAGGCTATTATCTGCCGGGTTGATAGGAAAGTCATAGTGCTATGAGGAAACATCCGCTTTTATCGAATAAACATTTTCTTACAGGTATTGGTACAAAAAAAAAGAAAACTTGCAATATGGAGGAAAATAAAACTGTATTCCATAACACGTGTTCTTCAATAATTGTTAAGAGGAAATTAAATGTTGTAATTACGTCAATAAGACTCGTGGCATATATTGTTTTCACTCTTTGTCCGACTGTCTGTTTCTTTGTTTGCAGCGGCAAAACAAAAACCTTGGCCATAACTATTAAATAATGGATTTGTTTTTATTGTCATTTGTTTTGTTAGATTACTTGATAGCTCATTTAATTATATGAAAATTACAAGTCAAACTCTTCTGTGTTTAGTTCTGAAGAATACGTAAAACATACTTAGCATTAGTTGTCAATGAAGAATACGTAAAACATACTTAGCATTAGTTGTCAATGAAGAATACTCAAAACATACTTAGCATTAATTGTCAATGAAGAATACGTAAAACATACTTAGCACTAGTTGTCAATGAAGAATACGTAAAACATACTTAGCATTAGTTGTCAATGAAGAATACGTAAAACATACTTAGCATTAGTTGTCAATGAAGATTACGCAAAACATACTTAGCACTAGTTGTCAATGAAGAATACGTAAAACATACTTAGCATTAGTTGTCAATGAAGAATACGTAAAACATACTTAGCATTAGTTGTCAATGAAGAATACGTAAAACATACTTAGCATTAGTTGTCAATGAAGAATACGTAAAACATACTTTGCATTAGTTGTCAATGAAGAATACGCAAAACATAATTAGCATTAGTTGTCAATGAAGAATACGTAAAACATACTTAGCATTAGTTGTCAATGAAGAATACGCAAAACATACTTAGCATTAGTTGTCAATGAAGAATACGCAAAACATACTTAGCATTAGTTGTCAATGAAGAATACGTAAAACATACTTAGCATTAGTTGTCAATGAAGAATACGCAAAACATACTTAGCATTAGTTGTCAATGAAGAATACGCAAAACATACTTAGCATTAGTTGTCAATGAAGAATACGCAAAACATACTTAGCATTAGTTGTCAATGAAGAATACGTAAAACATACTTAGCATTAGTTGTCAATGAAGAATACGTAAAACATACTTAGCATTAGTTGTCCATGAAGAATACGCAAAACATACTTAGCATTAGTTGTCAATGAAGAATACGCAAAACATACTTAGCATTAGTTGTCAATGAAGAATACGCAAAACATACTTAGCATTAGTTGTCAATGAAGAATACGTAAAACATACTTAGCATTAGTTGTCAATGAAGAATACGTAAAACATACTTAGCATTAGTTGTCAATGAAGAATACGTAAAACATACTTAGCATTAGTTGTCCATGAAGAATACGCAAAACATACTTAGCATTAGTTGTCAATGAAGAATATGCAAAACATACTTAGCATTAGTTGTCAATGAAGAATACGCAAAACATACTTAGCATTAGTTGTCAATGAAGAATACGTAAAACATACTTAGCATTAGTTGTCAATGAAGAATACGTAAAACATACTTAGCATTAGTTGTCAATGAAGAATACGTAAAACATACTTAGCATTAGTTGTCCATGAAGAATACGCAAAACATACTTAGCATTAGTTGTCAATGAAGAATACGCAAAACATACTTAGCATTAGTTGTCAATGAAGAATACGTAAAACATACTTAGCATTAGTTGTCAATCTTAAAAGAACAGGCTTGCTTCTCAGCTATCGTAATCTGGAATTTAATACCAACTACTAACTAAACATTTGCGGAAACGAGGCTTTTTATTCAACTCTCTCATTCATAAACAGACATTTTAACGATATCGACACACGATAGGAAAGGATCAAATTGGCAAGACCACGCATAACATGTATTCATATTATAAAACTGGACGCGTTGGCGAAACCCAGACACCTGTGGTAGTTCTTATCCATGGTTGGGGTTCTATATCTATCACAACCGTCCCTGTGCTCTGGATCATTTAATTATATCCGTCTTGATATGAGTTGACCGGTCCTTCATTACACAGTCATTGGAAGGTTGTAGGAATGTTGACGTGGGTGACAAGATAATATTGGTCCCTTCCAAGAAAATGGATTTTCATAAATGTAGGAAAGTCTTTTGTCTTGGAATGTCGACAACTTGTCGGTGGTTCTTGTTAGAACACGTCCTTGTTATAAAGTAGAAGCTCGTATTAATGTTTGTTTTACACGATTTGCTAACACCGATCCCTTCGTTTGACTTCCGTATGGAAAAAATGCCGAGTATGTTTATTGCATTTGTGCTGGTTATTTCTATTATTTATTCATTATATGCGAACATTTCGTATCTCTGCATTTTATTTATGGTTAATATTCAACACACTAACTAATACAATTTTCTTCACCTGGAGATGTTGAATATTTATTTCCTTATAAAGACAATTTAGAAAGGAACAGGAAGATTTTCTGGATAACAACTTCTTTAATGTGAAAATCAGGTGGAATGTGAAGGAGTGAGTATATACTCCGAAGCGTCGTTTATTTTCACTGTTTACCACTTCTAAATGCCATTCAAAGACCTGACAATTTAGACACTTTTTGTTTAGTTTATGGTAATGTATTTTTTTAATTTTTGAATATTACGTCTATTTAAGAGACACCACAAAAGAACAAAAATAAAATTGAATAATATCAAACTATCTTAATCACTCATTTACTTTCTGAATAGAATGAAAGAAGGTTGGGTAAACGCCTTCCTTGTTGAGGTAATTCTGTGGATCTAACCCAGGAGTTATCTCAGTTTATTTGATTGTAAATAATAAATATCGTGTAGAAATTGAATAAAATGGTCAACTTGATAACTTTAAATACCGGTAAGTTCATGACGAATTTGACTTCCGCAATAAAGTCAGTGCTGTATTTGTATCAGGTGAAGATGTATTTAGGGGTTTCTTGTGTTTGTTTTTGAACGATTGCTTATTTAGAAACTCATTCACTGAAATAAAAATCCACCATGAAAATGTGAGGGAAATGTTAAGGTACTGAATTTTTACCTAAATTACTATTGTCCTAGAAGAGAAACTACACTTCAAACTTTAGAATTGGTTTATTGTAAACAACAGTCATTATACCAAGTTGACATTCACACACTAAAACATCTTTTATCATGCATAATAAGAAGCTAAACAGACGTTACACTTCAAACCCTATTTAACGATAATTGTGAAAATGCCTACAACCATATGATCTGTGAATAAATTTTAGATTAATTGATTTCAATCTGTTCATTAACCACTTCTTCTCACTTTAGATAAGCCAATACCGTATGTAGTGACCGTATTTGTTCATTACAACAAGTTTATTGAAATTGACAGCTTTGTGATTGTGTGAGTTTAAAGGAACATACTGCTTTAACGAGTGCTTTTTGTTGAAAAGGTTAGTAAAGTGTAATCACCTCATTTGAAAGAATGACACAAATCACTTTACAGCAACAAATATTGACTTTCATAATGGAACATGAATTTTGACACCAAAATACAAAATTATTGTAACAGCCGTTATCTAAAAGACAGTGAACCCCTATTTGAGTGACCTTTCGTTTCAACACTGCTTAATGTTTGTTCTACCTAAAATCACTAATTGTTGTCCTGATATATTGTTTCCTTTCAAATCAGAACGATTTTGCTGTTAAACAAATTGGATGTTGTTTAATTAATTTCCAAGTGTATATTTGTATAATGTTTTACAATCTTAAACATATTTTTTTTTAAAAACTGTCCATTTCAACTTAAGAATAAATGACTGTCAATAACCATGGTAACATGACGTTATCTTATTGTATATTTGCTGGTTATTTTGATTTTGATGATTTTGTATGATTTTCTCATTCATTAAATACAAAATGTGTTCACAGTTCCTGTACCCTGAATATTCTATACATTTGTATTCGTCTTAAAGTCAATATTGTTTCTTTATTACCGTTTATGGCGAGTATCTTTTATTTCTTTACATTTGTCAAATAAAACAAAAACAATATAGAACTTGGTAGCTAGATTGAAATAATGCAAAGGTTCCTAGATAAAAGCCCTCTCGCGGTTCCGAATATAAACGAAAGAATATTACATTACATTATATTTCGTTAATTAAATTTTAAAATTTCACATATGTTTATTCCAGACTGCCTCTTGTTATATAATTATAAACTGAAACACTTTCCTACGTTTACAATGAAGTATCACGTGATCATTAATCTTGGTTTTATATCTGAACCTAAACAAACTTAACGTCAAGATAAACCTATTCGGATATGCTTGTAGTGTAAACCCTCGTACAGGAAGCTCCGGGCAAGTAAGACTTACCGCTAGCTCAGTTATCTGTACTACGGTTTTACATCCCAAGTGGTTAGTCACTGGGTTTGAATCCCGTTTTGTGAGAACTTACGATGTAAGCATGATCCGATGCAATACCATACTATTGTTCTCACGGTTCCGGTCGATACTATTAGGTTTCAATGTATTTCAGAGCCAGAATCACATTCAACTTAACCCTCCCTTGCCTTCACCTCCCTTCACCTCCCCTCCCCTCCCCTCCCCTCCCCTCACCTCACCTCAACTCAACTCAACTCAACTCAACTCAACTCAACACTTTTATTGACGTTATAATCGAAACTCTTGGAAGCAGCGTTAAACCCGACCTCACCTCACCTCACCTCACATTGATGTGTGCACCTCACCTCACCTCACCTCACCTTGATGTATGCACCTCACCTCACCTCACCTTGATGTGTGCACCTCACGTCACCTCACCTTGATGTGTGCACCTCACCTCACCTCACCTTGATGTGTGCACCTCACGTCACCTCACCTTGATGTGTGCACCTCACCTATCCTTGATGTGTGCACCTCACCTCACCTCACCTTGATGTGTGCACCTCACCTCACCTTGATGTGCGCACCTCACCTCACCTCACCTCACCCCAACTCAACACAACACAACTCAACTCACCTCTTTTGTTGCAGTTCAAAGAGGCATTGGAATGGCAAGCTGTGTTGTTGTTCTGTTTACCCGGTGTTATATTTAGTCCAGCTTATGTTTCCAACGAACACGTGACGTGTGGATACTAATTCGAACGATAGAAGAAGACGGTAACACCCACAATTGTCGGAAGAAGTGTTCACATCACGCCGATGTTTGGTTTAGTAATCTCAAAAAAGAATCTGAAGGTGACGTAAAACTTGGAGAGATGAACCATGTGTTTGGTAGTACTCTTAGCGCGTGTTTTACACTAGGGTATATTGTGGCGGGTATTCGAGTTAAAGGGAAAGAACTATCATCGATATATCGGCAGTGTCGGCCATCTTGTTTTCTTGTTTTTTGTTGTGTAACTTGTGACATGACCCTCTTGTTTTCTCGGTGCTTTATTCAGTAATGGACAGTTGCACACCACATCAGGTTTTTAGCTAGATATTATTTTTCATAAGGATTTTACCTTAATTTTTTTAAATATGCAATATATTGGGGGTAATTTAAGTAGGTTAATGTCCTTGGTCACGGCGAGTTACTTTGACATAAAATGCACGTTGCTTCTGCACTGGATTATATGATTATTGATATAGCTTTCACACAAGCGCTAGTATGAATGGCTAGTGGTTTGATAGGATGGTTTGATAGCAGGGTAAATTTCGACCTCTAATTTAAAAGATGTAATAATCTGGATAATATATTTCAGAATTAATGTGGATATGTTAGGTTGATATTTCATGTAACCTTCTATTTAGATTTGTTGCAAATGATGTAGTTATTGTGTAAGCATATGTATGTAATTAAATATATTTAAAATAAAGAGTATCAAAGATTATATGAATATAGTTTACACTATTTGACCTACAATAACGAATGCTTTGTTATTTTAAGCATTAGATTAAGTATGTATGACCTGATCGAAGCGGACACAAGTCACAAAACAATTTGAATATTTGTTTCATTATGCAAAGGTTAAGGAGACTGTCATTATGCTGCAATATGCACGGAGCGCCAGCTATGAACCAACACATAATCACTCACTCTACACATTGCTCTCAAAAACAAACATTCCACATAAATAAACAACCATATTTCACAAAGCAAACCCCAGCACATGAACTGATGAGGACAGACGAGCTGAACTTTAATCTCTGACCTTTGGCCCAAAGATAGCCGATGTTCATTCCGCGAATATGTCCACCGGATTTTCCCGGTAGCTCCAGATTCCTGGATACATCGCCATCCAGATTTTCCAGTTGTTCATCTGGCCCTTGCATCTCCGTACACCTATATAGTACAGCCTGGCCGCATCTTGCAGTAGCGTGACTAACTGTCGGAGAGGAGGGGACTTGTAGACTTGTGGATTGTAGTTATATACTGAACACATTACTTACTGCAGTTTCTTACATGTGGTTTTTACCTGGATTGCAACGGAATCTACTTAGTATGCGGTCCGTTTGCATTTAGATAAACTAAAACTAACTGTGATTCAGAATATCATTGGACGAAAATCGTCAACAAGAGGATGCTATGGACATACTTGTCAACGTGTATATCACTACTTGATTGACCAATTGTACATGTTTTCACCTGGATTGCAATACAGCGGAATACATGTAATACAGCTAGCATCAGGTAAGCAAAACAATTGTTACGATTGTCTCAACATTATTCGAGAGTTACTGGTCAAAATGTATTATAGTTGCTTAGATTTTACCAATGGCTTTTAGAAGGTTAAGAGATCAACAGGTAAGTGGCGTTGAGGCCGAAGTATAGATCAAAGGGTGACTTTATATATGGACACAGGTGTGTAAATACCTGCCTATGTAAATAAAGGCTATATCCTGACTTTCAGAGTGACAGGTGCGTGCTACCTGAGGATATCGTGTGTTGTTTTACCAGGTAGGCTTATGTACAGTGTTTGTTTAAATCAGATTTACCTTGGAGGGGATCTCATAAATTATATGACAGAGTGCTTACATTGTGTTTAACACTGCATAGTGTGCAGACCATGTCCTTACCCGTGAAGACGATTTAAACCAGTTCTACTCTCTGTGCAGACAACACATCCCCATGGTGCTCAGAACGATATTACAGTAAACTGTCTTGATTTCAAATCATGTTGATCACGACAATGTGATACCTGTTCAAAGTTTATCAGAATTAACTGTGTAACTATTATTCCGTTGTTCAATTTTCTTGTCACGTACACTTCATTATGGTGGAATAAAATATTCTATATTCTTGTAAACATAGGGAATCTCAAGGGAGTAACCTCTGCAGTGAGAGAATGTGTGAATACTTCAAAGAATAGAAGCAGAAATGTGAACGAAAATGTCTCAATTTCACAAATATAAAAAAGATCGCATGCACGTGTCTCTTCAGTAAGTGTGATAAATGATATTTGTTGAAGCCGTAGAGTAAACTTCAGTAAGTCTGATAAATGATATTTGTTGAAGCCGTAGACTAACGTACAATATGTCAAGTTTCTGCATTATGTATATCAATATTATCCAGTATATTCAGTATAACAGAGAACAATTAAATTCTGCATATTAACTCGCACTTTATTTCTAAATTTTAGTTGATGAACAATCATTAAGAATGTTTTTAAAGAAAAAAGACAAACTTCTTAGTTGATGCTACGAGAAACATATTTTTATAAATCATTATTTAAGAATGGCTTATATGTGACACCATACTTAATCGTAGTTGCGTAGATCACGACTTTTATAATGGGCGGGAAAGTATTAAAAACTTGAAGAAGACAACTATTTTATGGATGATCAACTTCTTTATTAACAATAGCGACGTTTCGGAATAGAAACTATACCGAAACGTCGTTATTGTTAATAAAGAAGTTGATCATCCATAAATATGTGTCTTCTTCATCACACCAACTTCTAGAATGCCTCTCAAACAGTATCAAAAACTTTATTTCTCCTCAAGTATAAAACAATCAAAATCAACACGTTTTATGACGTTGTATTCACAAATTTGGGAGTGAGTATTGCTTTAATTGTGTCTGAATCTATGATTGTTAGAGTGCTACTCTAGAGGGACCTATTAAAGCACGACCCAGAGGTTGATTTATGGAGGAATAAACGGGTGGTTATCAGAGCTGTCCGCACACGAGCTAATGAATTGGGCACGTTGATATACAGGTACCTGTGAAACATTATGGCATAGATATAGTGGCGTTCTTGTAACACTGACCTTTAACACGATGTGAATCGTGGAGGATTGCCAAACGGTGCCATTGTAAACACAAACGTGTTCTTGGATTCGAATTTGTTTTAAAAGTAAATACTGAAGAAAAGTTTGTATTGAAATTATTGAAAATAGGAGACAGTGAGTCTAGATCAGAAATGTGGAAGTACAAGTAACATGCAGCTCTCCACTATTAAAGCAACACACCAGGTATATCTAGGTATGTTCACAATCGCAAGAATAACCATGTTATATTTGGAAACTTTGTAAAATGACAGTGACACCAATCATCATATATGTTTGGTTTAAGTTTACTTTGCGATGAAACAATGCTTTCAGTAACTTCAAAACTTGAAATAGGTTTTGTCGGAATTCCATGACAGACAGAACAATCCGGATACTCCTAAGGGTGGTGATGATTACTATCATATAACAGTTCAAGAGAACAACAAGAACTAACGGATAGGCAGGACATAATAATAATAAAAATAATAATGAGGATACTTATATCGCGCTGAACTCCACAACACTAAGGGCCATGCTCAAAGCGCTACACACATTATTACCCTGGTGTAAGGACCAACTTCGTTCCTTTTTCATTCTCAACTCCCTTGTCATAATAGGTCCTTTATACAACTCAGTTTATAGATTCCACAATGTGTTGTCCCTTGAATGTATTCTTGGAATAAAAATGTGTTCGATATATTTCCTAAAAAAGTCAGTATGCCAAAGTTTAGGTGGAATATGATATTTAATATTCTGTATTATGTCAAGAAAATAAATTTTTATCGTTTCCTCCAAGTTACTATGGCCATTAACCATATGCATCACATACAAAATAAACATACGTTGACAGAGCACATGGATGCATTGTTTCCTCCAAAGTATAACATCTAACCATATGCATCACATGTAACATAACTATATATAGTGACAGAGCATGGATGCACAACATGTTGATAGTTTCAAGGCTGAACTAGGTCGTATCAATGCAGTTTAGTGTCAGTAAGTTAAATTCCGATGTCTCTAGATACAATAAAACGTGTTCCAGTTCTAAGTAACTCTTGTCAGAGTTTACTGTTTGAAACTTTCTAGCATATTTCAAAAGTCAAAGCGAAAGGAAATAAGCAAATGAATGTAAACATATAATGTATATATATGTAAATATGTTTATAGCTAATTTATATTTTTATTTGCCGTTTACATGCCTTTATTCCCTTTTACATATTCTTAGTGAGACAGAAATTAAATATTCTGTCTTGTGTTTGTCTATCTGTCTATAATGGAAATACAAACATACACAATATTAAGAAAAATGTGTATGCTTGGACATATAAATATTTGTATAGATAAACATTTAAACTGAAACAGGTTATCATATACATGTGAATATATGCATATAGAAATGATATATGCATCTCGAAATAATATATCAAAAGTAATGGATACATAATTGGATATAATCGTTATGATCACACAAGTAAACAAAAAGCTATGAAAATTAACATTTTGAATACTATGTAAACACATCATTAAAATACAATTATATGAAGAAACATCAAAATATATTCAAAATGTTCTTAATTGTTCAATGCCATATCACTAAACGTCACAACGTACGTTGTAAAGATAATTATATCATTTGTGATAAAGTCTTCAAATAAGAAGTACGATGCACGCCTGCATTATGCAGTGAATGATACATTCCTGTTTTATTACCATGCTGCAGTTTATCAGATTTGTCAGTGCATGGCATCTTTATGATATTTCTGAACCATTGCCTCGACGTAACTCAAAACACGAGGACGGATTTCGATAATTTATGGATTTGACAAGATCACGCCAAGATACTTTGAGTTAGATTGTTGTTGATTTAAGACTGATCCATATACATGTCGAATATCTGAGAAATAGATTCTAGTAATGTATAAAGTAGCGCATTCATTGAGTGAATTTGTGAAAGATTAGGATTGTTTTGAATTTTCCCTTAACACCACAAGCATGTCCTGCTCTACCGGTAGTGCCTATATTGAAAGTGTAAACGAGTAAGACTGTAGGGTGTTAAACAGAAGATGCATCAATTTAGTGATGAAATTACCATAATATGCAGATCCTTCAGGGCCACTTCTGCACAAACGTTGATGTAAAGACGGTTCTACAAATTAAAATAAGAGTTTATCTGAACTGTGAAGTTCTTTTCACATTTTATCCTTTTCTTACAAAAACTGTTATATTTTGTTTCAAATCCACGCGAAGGTATATGAAGCCCCTGTGTGACATCCATCTGCTAAAACAGAGTATAAATTAACTCTGCCCTGGATTAAACTGAACAAAACGTCTCTATTGTCAGCGTCTCTTGAATAAGCTAAATCCTCTTTTGATGTACTGGTTTCACAATATATACCTATATACCTATAAATCACCCCGTGACTCAGTCAGGTAGAACTCACCTTTGTCGTCTAGCTAACGCCGTGTTAACGTCACGGGCCAGTGAACTACCTATCTATTATGATGAAAAACTACTTTACTTTGCAGGGCGGTAGGAATTTTGTTCATGGTATATTATTAATGTGAAGATATGTACATGTTTATGTTCATCGGTTTCTATGTAATATTATAACTATATGATCTTACTTTTTATATTTTACCTGCATCTTTTAGCAAGGTAGTCTTCCACAGGACACCTGGCCGGATGCTGATGATATTTTATTTTACTCCTTTGAGAGGCAGTCAGAAGCTGAAAAATAACATATTCATTATTACATATGTTAGTTTTGGTCTATATTATCAGGAACTCTATCTACAGTTAGAGAGTCACTGGTATTATGTTCATATATAGGCTACTTAGGCTGTGATTTAGGGACATTTAGACACAATGGGCAGACAGAGAATGTGAAATTTATGTATTGAAATACGATTATGTCTCGCTCATATACATAGACGGCACAATGTGGTATATCTGACATAGACATTTTTCAAAATATTCACATGTAACATATTTGACGCTTTTAGTGATTTTTCTCGATGATTGTGCATTGTTTTATTCATTTATTAGTTCCTGATTACGACAGTAGGTCCAGACTATGATATCCGGATTACAAACCCTAATAATACACGTGGTGCATGAATTATCGACGTCAATAAACTGAAACATCCTGTGCTGTAGACAACAAAAGACAGTGAATACAATCAGCATATTGCTGTTCAATAGGCTACTTAAGGTTATATCTTAAAAGTACAATAGGCTACTTAAGGTTATATCTTAAAAGGCCAATGTTCTAGCATTCTATTGTGAACATTTATCATTGGTATCATCAGTGTTTAACATAACGAGCGCGTGCCGAATTGACGTCACAGCAATGGCGACAACGTTGCTTTACGTGATCTCGCGAGAATTAGAAGGCTGCTCACGACAGTGCTAATTTAGTTTCAGGGTCAGAGGTTAGAGGTCATCAGTACATTGAGACTTCAAAGTAAACATTCCATCTATTTTGAAACTATCGCCTGTCTAGTTTTATACATCATAAACATACAAACTTATCTTGAATGAACATGTTAAGATGTAGATATAAATGTAAAACGAGAGAGAGAGAGAGAGAGAGAGAGAGAGAGAGAGAGAGAGAGAGAGAGAGAGACAGAGAGACAGAGATACAGAGAGACACAGAGAAAGAAACAGAGAGACAGAGACAGACAGAGAGACAGAGAAAGAGAAAGAGAGACAGATAGACAGACAAACAGACAGAGAGGGTGAGAGTGACAGAGAGAGGGGGTCGAGAGAGACAGAGAAAGGAGGGGGGGGGGGGGGGGCACAGCCACAATAACTGACTTAAATATATACCAAAACACACTATCATTTTATACACTTCATGAGATGCATAACAGACACGGTGATTGACAGAAAAAAGACTAATGGGAAATATGTGCCTAATAAGTTAGTGGTTCATGGGACACTAAATCCCCTTATTATATGAGGGTAGGAGTATAGCTCTCGAATGTCATACCAGGAGATAATGTCAATATAATCGGTGATACTGTCATCTTCTTCCGCTTAAACAGGATGTCATATTCGATAACCAATCAGGCAGTGATCATATATGTAAATTCAAGTACTAGAACAGTTCAATGAAGTATTCCTTTTCGGTTTTAAATACTTCACAGGTTTTAGGTTTCAGGTAAAAGCCTTTGTCACCTCTTGCTAATCCAGAAATTACTCATAAGCGTATCAGTTACTCTTCCTTCCTCAATCCAGGTCCCACAATAGGTATCATACACTACCCAAATCGTGATTGTTTGTCAGTGAGGGTTGTGACCCTTCAAAGGTTTTTCTACTGATCTAAAGATGTTCCTGCTATCTTCCGATGGTCATTAGACTATCGTCTTGAAATAGATTACTTACACATATATACCTACATTTTATAGATTCCTGTATGTTTCAACTGAAACCTTCAGCTAATGCATTACCTTGTCTGTGGGGTGATGAAATTGATTATTGTTTAAAATGTTTGAAGCATACATCAGTGGCGGATCCTGGAATGTTTAAAGGGAGGGGGTCCACTTTCGGTGTCCCCATACCTGCCCACACATCCGCCACTGTACATGGGGAACGAAATGAATGAATTTGGATCGACTGTCCTATATTATGGCAACACGTACGGTATAATCTAATATTGTAAAAAAGAAAACTGTTGATCTAAATTTATTTAGATTGCGGGGAATATAAATACTCCTTCATCAGATCGAGTGCAGGAACACCAGCATGAGATACATATTTGTGTGACTGTTGGTTTGATGAGCATTTAATGTTTAGAAGAAGGGTTTATTTCGTATAGAGGCCGTGAGACCCATCGTACAAAATGGTACAAAGATTAATTTAATTTAAAGTTTATATCCTAATGGATTTCTTTTCGACGAAAATATCACGGTTGTATTGTCACTTTAATTCTCTTTTTCATGACCTTCAAAAACACAAAGTCTTCTTTTACAATCAAAAAGAAATGTAGTGATATTTAATAAGATCCCGTTTTTGGAGAAAACAAAGTCAGGGAAATGGTTTAAATCTGCCCGACGTCATTCACTGCGTCGATGGAGGTCTGTGGTTATCAAGGCTGTCGTTGTGGTAGAAACTTCCTCATTTCTCGTCTTTTCGTTCCTTTAAAATGAAACATTGTTTAACTAAATTGTTTGCAATTCGTTTACTTGATAGTTGCATATCTCTGTCATCACACTGATAAGGAAAAATGATAATCATATTTGTCCAATTCGGAAATCTGTCATATTTCATATTTGTGTAAACGTCATTAGTAAAATGCATTCTTTGTTTTAGTAAAATGCATTCTATGTATTAGTAAAATGCATTTATTGTATTAGTAAAATGCATTCTTTGTTTTAGTAAAATGCATTTATTGTATTAGTAAAAATTATACATTCTTTGTTTTAGTAAAATGCATTCTTTATTTGTATTAGTATAATGCATTCTTTGTAATAGTAAAATGCATTCTTTGTTTTAGTAAAATGCATTCTTTGTAATAGTAAAATGCATTCTTTGTATTAGTAAAATGCATTCTTTGTATTAGTAAAATGCATTCTTTGTGTTAGTAAAATGAACTCTTTGTATTAGTAAAATGCAATCTTTGTATTAGTAAAATGCATTCTTTATGTTAGGAAAATGCATTCTTTGTATTAGTAAAATGCATTCTTTGTATTAGTAAAATGCATTCTTCGTGTCATTTAATCATACATTGCTAAACTAAATTGTATATTAAATTATTTCGTATAACTACGTATTTCTGTATTCACAATAATGAAAAGTGATAATCATATTTGTCCAATTTGGACGAGTACCGGTATATCTTCCTGTTTTGGGTGTTTTCTTTTTGTGAATGTTGGCACAGTGTGATCCTAACACCAAACATTGTAACATAATCAACTACAGTGGTTGGAATGTGTTCAGTATAACTTCCTTACGCCCATTCATATTTTACTTTCAAGTCATTGATAATTATGTATTCATTATTCGTCTTATTGGGTTCATCCTAAAATTGAACTGTAGACATATAGTTTTAACAAGTAGTCCTATGATAACATGCATAGATGCATATCCTATTTCTCAACACAAAGGGTCAATGTTGATTTCATAGATTTATAAAGTTGTTCATCCGTTCGAATTGAATGTGAACATACTTTCTTTAGTCACATTTCAGGTGTGACTAACTAACCTTATAATTACACACACACTCCGACCTTCATATAAACCCATTGATAGTATACTTTCAATGAAATTTACAACTAACACGGAATTCATTATTTTTTCTTAATCATACTTAATTTGAATATCTCGAAACGATTTTATCAATGACTATATCGTTATAAATAAACGCTGAAATCAATTACATTGTCCAATAGTGTAAACAACGCGGAGTGTTGCGTTGATGAATTAGACCACATATTTATGTTGGTAATGTTATCGAATTATCGATCAGTCATTGTGGGGTTTCCTTAATATGAAGTTATACATACCAGATATAATGTCAACATGAATACGTTAAACACAGATACATACCATATACAGTTTGATACACACGTGCTATATAGATAATATCAACTCAACAAAAGGCGTTTAGGACCATCACGATTTTCAGTATTGAATATTTTATTTAACATTGTTACAGTGATAAATTTACAAATAAAATATACAGAGTCCAGGGACTCGCTATCACAAGCTATTGTGAGTCGTACCAGCAGAAAAAAGTGAGTCCCCCTACGCGTAAGCAAATACTAGAAAAAAATCTTTGAGTCCAGGGAACTCGCACTTTTAATTTTTATGAGTCCTTTCGAAATTTTATGAGTATTTGATGCAGGACTCGCAGGTAAATTTATCACTGTTGTTACATTTGGGATAACACTACCTTCAATCATACATATTCTTGTACTTCCACTCTTAGTCAGGCAGCTATCGCCAGCACTGAGCATACCAACATCTTACCACACGACCACGGGGCCTCGACTCGGCCCGAAAAAGTTCAAGAATCTGTACTACTGAAGGTAGTGTTATCCCAAATGTAACAATGTTAGAATGATTCATTATCTACATGACATGCATTTCAATTGAATAGTTTATATAATAACCATTTAATAATGGAATATCGAAAATTGCATTGGTCCACACCTTTTTGTTGTTGTTTATAGACACTTTGTTACATATAACCTGTAAACCCACTTGCAAGTGTATGCTTTTCTTATAGAAACGATATCATAATGTTGCAGACAATGTAGAATTCTCTACATTTAATTAAACAAACTCTGTAGCCTACCTTACTATCTACACTATTTACCGAGCAACGCTATTATAATGTTACAGGCATTGTATAGAGTCTAGCTAGACTAACAGTCTCAGAAATAAGTTTGTTTTCCTTATTAACAACAATATCTTACTAACAATTCAAATAAAGCCCTAAAGATGCATTGATCTCCTAGCTACAGCTAGGGCATCTAGACTTGCTATAATAACTAGACTGGAATGGTCGTCAATTGAATATCTGCTGTAGGGTCTGGAGAACAGACTATATTCTAACGTCCATTAACACAAGCTACAATACTTTGCGTGTCAGCTGATACATCCCGGACAAACCTCGACCAGTAAATCTGATTAGGCCTGCTTAGTGAAGAGTACACAGATAAATCTTAACAAAACATGTAACGTTCATCCGACCTGATGTCATCGCCTAGAAACACGTAACATGTTTAACATCGTCTAGAAACACGTACCATGTTTAACATCGTCTAGAAACACGTAACATGTTTAACATCGCCTAGAAACACGTAACATGTTTAACATCGCCTAGAAACACGTAACATGTTTAACATCGTCTAGAAACACGTACCATGTTTAACATCGTCTAGAAACACGTAACATGTTTAACATCGCCTAGAAACACGTAACATGTTTAACATTGCCTAGAAACACGTACCAGGTTTAACATCGCCTAGAAACACGTAACATGTTTAACATCGCCTAGAAACACATACCATGTTTAACATCGTCTAGAAACACGTACCATGTTTAACATCGCCTAGAAACACGTAACATGTTTAACATCGTCTAGAAACACGTAACATGTTTAACATCGCCTAGAAACACGTAACATGTTTAACATCGTCTAGAAACACGTAACATGTTTAACATTGTCTAGAAACACGTACCATGTTTAACATCGTCTAGAAACACGTAACATGTTTAACATCGTCTAGAAACACGTAACATGTTTAACATCGTCTAGAAACACGTAACATGTTTAACATCGTCTAGAAACACGTAACATGTTTAACATCACCTAGAAACACGTAACATTTTTAACATCGTCTAGAAACACGTAACATTTTTAACATCGTCTAGAAACACGTACCATGTTTAACATCGTCTAGAAACATGTAACATGTTTAACATCGTCTAGAAACACGTACCATGTTTAACATCGCCTAGAAACACGTAACATGTTTAACATCGTCTAGAAACACGTAACATGTTTAACATCGCCTAGAAACACGTACCATGTTTAACATCGCCTAGAAACACGTACCATGTTTAACATCGTCTAGAAACACGTCAAATGTTTAACCTCCTTACTGCTATGTTATTGTTCAATAAATGCAAAATATTTTGTTGGTAAAGTTTTTGTCTACATCAAAATTGCTGTTTGTAATGTATACGTACGTACATCATCATGTCAGATAAAAGATGAACATAAAATGTAAACTGTATCAGCTGTTATTACTGTTAAACGTATACCTTCTTATGATACATTTCTACTACGATAAATTCTCTATAACTTTAGAAACTGAAAGGCGTATGCTTATTTCTTTATATCTAATGAATAATTAATAATTAATTAATAAACTGGCATTATAGTTTAAACTGTTTGCAACATTTAACCCAGTTACGACACATTCCTCAACGTTCACAATCACAGAAATCGAACATGTCTCTGAAGTGTAAATACGACATCATATCTGATAAGATTAACGTAGTAGAAGGTTAAACTGTATCAGGCATAGTAATGTTAAACATAAAGGTCTTTAAACCAGACCCCTTTCTACCGTAAAACATCGTCTACAGAAAGCGAACATGTTTATAATGTACATACGTCATCATATCTGATAAAGGTAGGTAAAAGGTTAAACTGTATATCAGGCATGGCACTGTTAAACAACTAGAGGGCTGTAACCTAATTATGATTCATTTCTATTCTATATAATGTATCGCCTACAGCCATAAAAATCGTACATGTTTCTAAACTGTACATTCAGCAAGATATCTGATAAAGTTGAACATAGAATCAAGGTTAAAATTATCAGACATTGTCATTGTTAAACATTTAGAGGCCTCTAACCTAGTTATGATTAATTTCTACTATAATACATCGTCTACAGCCAGAGAAACCGAGCATGTTGCTAACGCACATCAACGTGTCTGATAAAGACGAACATAGGTAAACGGATAAACTATATCAGACATTGTCATTGTTAAAACAT
Organism: Gibbula magus; assembly: GCA_936450465.1. Lineage (NCBI taxonomy): Eukaryota > Metazoa > Mollusca > Gastropoda > Trochida > Trochidae > Gibbula > Gibbula magus. The sequence goes on along the minus strand of OW388295.1, from coordinate 3,613,754 downwards.
TTAAAGGCATTTAACCTAGTTATGATTCATTTCTACTATAATACATCGTCTACAGCCAGAGAAACCGAACATGTTTCTAACGCACATCAACGTGTCTGATAAAGACGAACATAGATAAAAGGATAAACTGCATCAGACGTTATCATTGTTAAACATGGTAATTAGCCCTGTTATGACAAATTTCTACTAAAATACTTTGTCCTAAATACATAACAATTACAGTTTATATCGCTAAGAAGCATCAGTTAAAGTCAACGTCTAGTCTCGCCTCGCCTTTATATGCTTCATTATGTCTGATAAAGGATATTTATGGATAAAAGATAATGCTCGTCAGTCATTCCGATTGTTATGGCTGATCATCTCATCTCGGATGACCTGGAGGGATGTCATGTGTAACTATGCGAATACATGCGGTGTGACCTGTTTATCTACATAAGACTCCACACTGTGATTTCCGTCCGTCTCGTCGCGAGGTCCTAACATTACACCATACACACTTGTCAACAAGGACGGATTTTTAAACAAATATTGCGATTTACGTTGTAGAGGTAAGTTTTAAAACTATATACTTGTAGATCTTGTATGCTTACTATTCAGAAATGTCAAAGGTCAAATGTCAACATCTGTAAACAACATATATGTAGATATATGCTTTGGTGGAGTTATTTTGACAAACCTTGAGTTGTATAAAGTAGAACTGGGCCATGAAACTACTAGTATGCTGTAAGATTATTGTTTGTAAGTAAGGCCATATTTGAGCATTGATAAAGTATCAACCTTGATGGTGTTTTCCTTGGTGGGTGTCACTTGAAGTGTGATTAGAGGTAGGTGATAAATATATAACAATAGAGGGGTATTTAAATATGTTTGAGGTTAAAGGTCAACATCTATAAACAACAAACTGATATATGTAAAGATGTTTTGATATCGTGGTGTGTTATGCATGTGCTGTGTAATGGTAAAGGTTAGAAGTTATGGCCCGGGTTAGCCTGCAGCCCATTTCCTGATTGTGTCTGGAGGGGACATTACGCCATTGTCTCCATCTTGTTGACTTCTGAGTGAGGGCATGTTGAGGTCAATAACTCCAGCTTCATCCTTTTGATCTATATTAGTACTTATTAAAGAAAATGGTGTTTCTTTTCATATATAAAGCAGTGTGTGCAATGTTGGCATATCATACTCGCAGATTAAAATGATTACATTTATGCTGTCAACGAGATCGTTTAGTTGCATCACTATTTAAACTTATTTAAGAAGTAAAACGTATACATGCACAACGTATTTTTATTACGAATAAACTCGTTCATCCCTTATACTATACTTGAATATGTAGTTATTTACTTTTAATAATAAACCATGATTATATGACCCCATAAACATAGCTGGTAACTTTTGGTAAAGTCTAACACTTAGAATATTGAAAAACAACTTGAAAAGGATCCTCGTTTTACTGAAAATCTCATTTCTTACAATCTCCTTTTCAATATTTAATAAAATTGGGATATTTTCAGAATAAATACTTTTTTTCAGAATCTGAGAGACTACTTTTGGTATAGAATTTCTGGAGATAAATTTAATCCATGAAATAGGTTGCTTCTTTCCGAGAGTTGTTTTACATGTAAATAACAACACTGGCCAAAGGAGACAATTTTGGTATATGGAGGCTGAAAATGATGGTGATGCTAGAATAGTTCTTAAAATGCTTACCTACAGTTAGGTTAAGTGAATGTATAATATTAAGGGACATTGGCAGTTGAACATAGCAAATATAATATTTAAAAAATAACATTAATTAAAAAAGACATTTCAAAACGTATACATGTTATTAGTGTGAGAAGTCACTCCAGCCTCTTTCGTCAAGAAACTGGCTCCTGGAGTTGAATATATAGGTCAATTATACCTCGGTATATTAACCATGCTTTTATCGTTATGTGTTTGCACTTATAAGTTGTTCGCCATGGTAGCTGTACGTTAGTCACATATTTCGTTTCATTGCTCATCTTGAAATGCGTTTGTGAAGTATCACGTGGACTTCAGATCGTGATTAAGGGAACGTCAAGTGAGTATTTTAATTGTGAAATAATGTCATTAAATGTTCTGCAAGAAGATGTTCATGTACATGCATGCAGTTATGCCTTAATCGACAGTCATTCGTGTTTTAGGGTGCCCATGCATCATTTTAGAAATCGGATATAGAGGGTTATGCATTAATTCACATTAATCGACGATCATGCATTTTGGGGGTCACGAACTTGTTTGAGCAATAATTGAGGATTTTCGCTTCTTTAAAGAGTCACACATTATTTGAAGTTTCATGCTTTATTTGGAGGTTCGAACATTAGGCTCTGCTTTAATTTAGGTTTTAAATTAGACTGTTATGCACTTATTCAGAATTCATACACTAGTTGCCATTAATTATCCACGTGCGCGTACGTATATTCTTATAACAAGTGACGTCACAGTGAGCATCCTTGTCTGGACCAGACTCCGTCCTGAACTTTACAGATAAACTTGTTGCTATATCTACACTTGCTAGGAGGTTCATGTGCCCATTTTGTTTACATTTTAACCTACCAACATCACAGTGAAGATATTATTCACCAATCACGTCACGGCCCCTGCACAATTATAAAGATGAGGGAGGTGGGGAGGTTCTTCACGTTACCCCTGGATACCCACAATGCACAGTATTCACTCGTCGCTGAATACACACATATCCCTTATGATTCAATGCATACTGTACCACATGATACATATACTTGTCTCAGACTGTCGGTAATAGATTGTCAGAGGAGAAACGAGTTCTATAGATTTACAACTTCTTCATGTACTTCACGTACTACCATGTTTCGGTCGGATGCTGACACCGTTTTCAAGCATGTGGGTTTAAATCCATAGAGCTCGTTTCTCCTTGATCTAAACAACAACTAAATGCCTCTTAAAGAAGAGTACACTGACGCATTAGTTTCATATTTATATAAGAAATATTACTTTTTCTAAAAAATAAAATGGAAATGGGCGTAACATAAATAGCAATATCAGCATTTTCCACATAGTAGAATATGTTATCTTAGGAGTTTTGATGTTAAATATCCGCGTTGGAAGCAGTTTTTAAAAGATTCTAATAATCAGACAAGCCGGAAATTGAAGCAGTTGCTATTGTTATATGGTGATTGGTGTGGCCAACGTGACGATTCGTGAAATGTTATCTTTTGCAAGATGTATGTGGATCTTCTAACCAAAAAGTTGTTTAAAATTTAATGTTTATTGTTGAAATATAAGAACCTTGTAGACGCATAATTATAGCGCATAACATGCACATATAACAAGTAAATACTCGAGAGCTTGGGCGACCCTTACTTGATCATGAACTTCCGCATTGAACCGAGTTTCCGCTTTTATGTCAGAATTTTCAGAGATCTTTGAATACGTTGATGTGATGATATTTCTAACTAGATTTATATTCGATGTTTAATGTATCATTAAAATCAGGCATCTTTTGTTTATTTTAGTATCATACATTTGTATTGTTAGAATTCTTTGAGGCAATTGTAGAAGTGTTATCATGTCATATAACTATTAAAGAGGTAAACCATTGATGTAGTCTATTGAAGTCTCTGTAGAGTCTTAAAGCTTTAGACTAAACTACACTCACCCTCTTATGTCAACGTCTACGAGCTTATCATCTGTATGAATAGTTAAGGTATATTTTATCAAGGAATGATGTGTTAGGAATATTACGTCAAATATCGATAGTGTTTAAATATGGAAAGAGTGTTGTCAAGATGTAAATAACTTTTGAATGGAGATTGCATGATTATTATACAAACGTTTTCAATCAGTCTTACAGCATCATTAAACTGCTTCTGTACACAGAGTGTAGACGTGAAGAAGTCAATAGGATCCTCATGTCACAGCCTTTTCCAAATAATTCTCTAGCTTCTGACATATTAAAACTGAAATGCATACTTAAAACTGAAATGTCTTTCAATTTCAATTTGGCCACTAGTGCCATGTATGTATATTGTATATGGTTTGGTGCCTTCAAGAAGGACTGACGTGATACAAACTAGCTCAGATATATCCTGTCCAGGAATGTTGTGGTGGCATTATAAACTAACTAATGATAGTGTTTATAAGATGGAAGGACTGTGCTGTAAATGTATGGATAGCTTCTTGACGTGCACTGACGGATAGCATACCAACGTATGTTTGTCTATACTCTGTCATGCAGAACAGTCGATAGGTACATTTGTACAGCCTCGTGTCTCGACAATTTGGAAAATGTACACAGTTACTGAATAGATAGATCATCTTTATTTCCTACATAAAATGAAGATACATATGCATGAAATAGTAGATATTACATTTAATAACGTACAGTTTGAGATTTGCATGTTATATTAATGAAACCTCACAGAATATATAGAATATATATTGATGCATGTGTATAATAGGTTGTTCTGGCAACATTACCAAATTACAACCTCGTTTCCATTCTCGAATGGTTAGACTCGTGAGTTTCATACATCGAATCCCTTGTTTAATATTTTAAAGAGAATACAAGCATCAATGTTTCATAGTCTATCTAGAGAGAATACAAGCATCAATGTTTCATAGTCTATCATGATTTCAAAGGAATGTTCTCGTTCTTTGGTCATGTGCACGTTTCAAACTGACAATATTACATAGAGATTGGATTACGTTAAAGTAAACAGATAAACACATCCCTCAATGGATTTCCTCATTTAGCAAAAGCAGTGGAGACAGTAGCTTTGTTTAACTATAAACTTAACATTTATTATTTTATTATTTATGTAACCTCTCCATGTGTTTCCGTTTCCATACAATGAACAATGAACTAGGTATATGATATATTCATATCCTTGACGGTAGGTTTAAAGATAACATTTCCTGTTGTGGTATTTTTGGGATAAAAAAAATAAATTTTGAAATGTCTCCTCAATTCAACATCTAGTTTTTCAGTATATCATTTGTTACAAAATGGATGTCAGTATATAAAGTATATATATTGTAAGGACTATTTCCGCAAATAAAATCACAATGAACGTGAAATGAATTAATTAAATCTACCAACTCACATGTTGTTTGATAAGAAAAACGCCATCCATTTACATTGGGTCATTTGGAGAACATTAAGAGAACATTTGCTTAATGCCCTTTTTATGTCGTTTTGGGGTCATTTTCTGTAACAGGGGGTTTCATTAGCTGTGTGTGTAGACACGTGGGACAGTCTCGTATTTATGGAGAGGGGTCTAGTGTAACAAGCAAACCGGTGATTCATCTCAATCTAATTATCAGAGGATATGGCTACTGTTTCTAGAGGATTGTGGTTCATTTCGCTTCCATAGACTTATGTGTTCGTGTGTCTTGGGCTGGCAGCTGAGTAAGTATGTGTGATGTAGAATTAGGTAGTTCATGAAGATTATGGAGGCGTGTGATGTTAACATCTAGACTTATTTTCAAGCAATTGTTTTCAAGTTGTTCATTTACATTTCATGGATTTTTTTTATGAATTATGTATGATGTACAATGTATCTACAGTTGACTAGATACGTTGATAACATAATGACTTGTTTGTTTATACATTTATAAAATAATAGGCTTAATGTTAGTTTTGCTTTCGACATAACTAATTGAATTAATGTTGACCGTAGCAATTTTTAAATAGTTACACGATATGCTACATAAGTACGTAGTCTTCATCTGTCATAACGTAACACTAGTTGAAGTTGATACTTTGTTAAAGTGTCATGATATGCTCATGGAATACATTTAGACCGGTCTTATATTTGAATGTTGAAGTTTGGTAACAATATAAGTACGATGTTTGCTAAGGAAGCTCCTTCAGAATTATGTATGGGTATAAATATGATTGGGCCTGTTTTCTCATTACAGGCCCTGATAATTATGTTTATTCTTTTGATAAAAAAAAAGTTGTATCATTTAACTCTTTTTTTTTATAGAAACATGATTAATGTGTCATTAACAAAGTTCAGTTTCATACAAATATCCAAATTAAATCATAAATACTCCATTAATTCCTGCTGACAATACGTAATCGGCTGAGGACTAGGTGGGCCATATACATAATGCTAATTGTATAACAGTAATATACCCATTCGTTATTTGCCAATCAATGTGTTCAGTTAAAATGACACATACTAATATATATTCTAATTACATATATTTACGTATCATTTTATTCAAATCTCATCAAAGTATTCGAGTACTTGAGTTGACATTCATTGTTGCTGTAATTTAAAGATTCAATACCTGCCTATATGCCAATACCTGAAATGTACATTAATAGTCAATTTGTTACCTAGTTAAGTGATTATGTCAAACTAACAATTAAATTGACAACTTTGTCCGCCCAGCTATTTAGTCAATTCAGACTAACACACAACCTCTGCAGCTTATGATTGAATAAAATTAGAAGTATCCTAAAATAGTTTCTCACATTTTAATCTGAGGCAATCATCACAAAATAATTAAAGGCTCGATTTATTTGTTAACCCAAGTTGTGAATGACGACTGTGTCATACCTCTAAATACACGTTTCATTACAGCATCACAGGTAAATACTAACATATACACTCATTGGTTGAAATGATTATTAAATGTACTGACACACACGTATATTTAACCATATATATATATATATATATCGCCAGACAAAATCTTACAATAAAGTGCGAAACTTAAACGATATACATATTTCCGATTGTGCAATAACCAAATCACTGCTGTTCTGAAAATAACATTCGTGAAGCTATTGTTCGTGATTAATATTTTCGATCCTAATTTATCTACAATATGTTAAACTTTTACATCTTGAGCTTAAGATATATGTAATTCAGATAAATACTGTCTACATCTGTGTTACATTCAAGGATTGGTGTTTGTGTATACCCGGCAATACACATTGTATATCTAGTTTTTGAACATGACATTTGGTGATAAATATTGTTTAATTAATCAAACACAGTTACCAGAATCTTTTAAAACTAATTTCACCCCTGGGGTTTATAGTATTGTGTAAGACTAATCACAAACAAATCTTGAAAATTTGTGAATGATAAAATTTTTTTAATCCAAACTTAGTATGATTTCATTGTTTTTATTCAAAGGTGATAATAAAAATGTCAGTTTCGTTTTAGTTTCATTATTTACTTCCGTGTGAAAGTTATGTATTTGTTATCTCTTCCGGACGGGCATTATATAAGCTGTACGCATTCAGTGAGAATATACGTGTGCATATAAGTTCAACGCCTTCATCATCATCATAATAATCGATCGGCGTCGGCGTCGGCGTCATCAACATTGATTGACAAGTTTATGTAACGTCTTTATTCTGCCCAGGCGGTCTTTCGACTGAGATTCTAATGTCGATATTTGACCAGTGCATCAAGATAATGACTTTGTCACTTGACTCTAAGGATTCCCTGTATCGCCACTATATACCATACAATGCTTAAGGATCTGGCAGTATTGATAGAAAAATAGTTTCGTTCAATCTTTTTGATAATAGATTCATAGTTTCTACAATAATTATATCTGTAAATTCCTGGGAAAGCTTAAGAAACTGAAAGACTTAACTTTTATTCTAGCAAAGATAGATACGAAGTAGAAACTCCCTGTTTACGATAAATGGTGACGATGCGGTCTTCTCTGTACTGCACTGATCCCCGTTGGCTGTATACACTACTCGAGGAGTAACTGAAACTGACAGGGATATTTTGCAGTTTATCTAACACATGATAAAAGTGACTTAAACAAAGCAATCATTTAAAAACTATCAACCTTGATTTACAGACTATCAATGTCTACGAAACGTTTACATCAAAACTATAACTGTTTTACAATCAATCAATTTACGTGACCCATGGTGTAATTTTTTAACAATATATAGACGAAGCATTTCTAAATTGACTTCATCAATACGTTCCAACTGAAATTCTGAAAGAATATTATTATTTGGAAATCTCTTAATCACATTTCAAATGTAAGTTGAAATGTTAAAATCCTGTTTATGACAAGTTATCCACCGAACGACTTATCTTTCATTACTCGAAAAAAAAACATGCATGCTATTGTAAAAATTCTTAAAAATGTAACACTATTTAGTGTCGTCTCGCTGTTAAGGCGGCTCTTAAAGGTGCAGTATTTTAAACATTTGCGGGGAAGCCTGAGTGGATAAAATAGATTTACATAAGACACAATTCGTGACTTTTAAAAAGTTCATCTTGTGTAACAAGTTTAAAACTTCAATCAACTTACTGAGAAAAAGATGGTGTCTCTTTTTTGTCAAAGGTGCAAACCACACGCGAACGATAAAACACCAGTGATAGAAAGAATAACTATGAACAAAGAGAAATAATGTTGGAGAGTTAGTGATAACTATTAATCAATAAATCAATATATTTTCAATATAAAATGATAAATGTTTAAAACTTAAGTTAATGTATATTTCCCCCGTATAGGGTTGTGAGGGAATGGTTTTGAAAGAATGTATTCCGTCTTTTATTATTAGTATGGACAACTGAAAATGAAATTAAAATTTCTGTTAAATATTTATATGTGGAGATGGTACATGTATATGAAAGACGCTGACGTTACTGTACCTTTTCCCTCGAACATGGCGATCAAAATGATTTTGAAATAATTCATTTCGGCTCGTATTATTAGTATACGGACAACTCGAAATGAAGTTTAAGTTCGGTTTGACGACCATAATGTCGCTGTTTAAAGGGGATCAGGTTCAATATTTTGATAAATTTGTCTCTGACCACTGCTACAGAATCTATAACGTATACAGGAATATTGTTTTATCACTTTATACAGTGAAATACAGGAAACATAACAACTTGAGAATCTTGATCTACAGAGAGCCTGAGTGGGTGCACAGCAAACATTGGGTAGTGATATGTACTCCTGTTTTAGGAAAACATGCGACTTCAATTGTTTTCAAACTCTTTACTAATAAGAAACATAATATGAATATAATACAAATTGATATAAACATTCCCCTACTTACACCCCTCGACCTCTCTGGTTCAACTTCCTCTATCTAAGTGGCGTGCCCAAGCATGATTGTTCTCTTGACTTGTTGTTTGGCTTCCTGAATACTTTTCATAGAACATAGCAGAATGTAACTCGAGAACCATACATGATGACATAGATGAAATATTGTATTATTCTGACAACTGGATAGATAAGGAGTGGAATATTGATGGTGTTTTATTACAGTTGGATAATTACAAAAATAGTGATTTGTTCATTGGTTATTGAAATTGAATATATTGTTCATCACAATTTAACACTAACATTATTCCATTTTGTATTTCAGCCTCAACTTTAGATTGAACAATAACAGGTGTTCTGCGCTATATTAGCTTGGTAAAGAAAAACTAGTTTAGACGATCAACTACGTTTCTCTTGTTTTCTGGGTCTAGGCGAAATGAAGGAACCAATCTTCATTTAAATTCGACTCCTTTTTAGATTTGATTTTTTGCCATTATGATTAATGTTCGTCAAATGATTTAGGCTAAACGAGATGAAATGAATACCAAAAACGAGCACCCTACAATGGAAGCATCTATTAACATGTTTTGATAATTAAATCCTTCGGAAGGATCTGAAAAATCTCTGACATTTAAATTGGATTACAATATTCATATGTTAAACTCTGATGTAGCCAGGATTCGGAAAATCTAACTTCTGAATATTTCACACGCTGATGACTGTCCTTAGAATCAAAGCAAATGTTGTTGTCGTTGTTTATTTTTTACACGTGAAACATGAATATTGAATGAAGAAACACTTAATGAAAAGGATAAATATACCTAAAAAGTTCATAATAATTAACCCTTAATATTCAATGAAGGTGGTTAATCCATTTAAAAAAAATAATATACAAATTCTGGTGTAATATTTTTAAACCAATATTAATTAAAACATTGAGAGACTTTATCTGTTATAAAAATCAATCAATAAACCCTTTGATTGAAACCATGTCGTGTCATAATGTAAACCATGATGTCATAAGGCTCCTGACCTGATAGAGGTTGATTGTCATGGTTTTTGTCACAGTATAGAATTTTTGACACTAAATGTAAGTATGACGAAACGCCCATACGTACGTGTATAAGATACATGTTTAATAATTAAAATAAACAAAAATAAAAACAAACATATTTCCTATATATATCAACTAGTATCGTAATTGTTGAATCATATTAAAAACACAAGTATATCCTTATCCTAACACAAATCCTCTGTTCAAACTTCCATCTCCAAATGATTTTCAGTAATCAAGGGATCTCTAACGAATGATTTACTCTTGCAAATGCATAATACATGTAAAATTAATGTATAAACAGTACAAAAATATCATGTAGCAAACATTAAATCTAAAACAATATAAGCTATATAAACCCTTGACCCTCCTTTAGCCTCTCCATCACGGTGTCTTGCATAACAGGGTGAGGCAGAGCTTGCTTTCCTCTCAAGCCGTATTTCCCCTACTCTTCATCTCTCTCCACAAACGTGCTTCTGACACATTCTACATCCTCGGTGGTAATACTGCTTAACAATCTCTTCTAGGTTTCTTGTGATAGAGATGTCTTTGTCTTTGTCAAAACAAGCATGCTTTCTTTACAGTAAATGGCCTCATAACCAAGAGACACCATCTAGCCGTGTTTCCATCTATATGTATACGTATTAAAATTTTCTCCCGACATATTCTACATCCTCGTGGAAAATATTGCTTAACAACATTTCCGGTTTCGTGTGATAGGGATGCCTTTGTCTTTGTTAAAACAAGTTCTTTCTTCACAACAAATTTAATGACTTTTGACTGAAATTATTATGACTTAATATAAAACAAATGTTTATATCAAATTGCATTTCCCCATATCAATCTCTCTCCCGCTCCCATCAAGGACGTATTGTCACCAACCACATCCTCAGTGTTAAACGGGTACAATCTACATCCTCAGTGTCAAACGGGTACAATCTACATCCTCGGTGTTAAACGGGTACAATCTACATCCTCGGTATTAAACGGGTATAATTTTCACCCTCGGTGTAAAACTGGTACAATTTACATCCTCAGTGTTAAACGGGTACAATCTACATCCCCAGTGTCAAACGGGTACAATCTACATCCTCGGTGTTAAACAGGTACAATCTACATCCTCGGTATTAAACGGGTACAATCTACATCCTCGGTGTTAAACTGGTACAATCTACATCCTCAGTGTTAACCGGGTACAATCTACATCCTCAGTGTCAAACGGGTACAATCTACATCCTCGGTGTTAAACGGGTACAATCTACATCCTCGGTATTAAACGGGTATAATTTACACCCTCGGTGTAAAACTGGTACAATTTACATCCTCAGTGTCAAACGGGTACAATCTACATCCTCGGTGTTAAACAGGTGCAATCTACATCCTCAGTGTTAAACGGGTATAATTTACACCATCGGTGTTAAACTGGTACAATCTACATCCTCAGTGTTAACCGGGTACAATCAACACCCTCAGTGTTAAACGGGTACAATCTACATCCTCAGTGTTAACCGGGTACAATCTACATCCTCAGTGTTAAACGGGTATAATTTACATCCTCGGTGTGTACCGGGTATAATTTACATCCTCGTTGTTAAACGGGTACAATCTACATCCTCGGTGTTAAACGGGTATAATTTACATCCTCGGTGTTAACCGGGTACAATCTACATCCTCAGTGTTAACCGGGTACAATCAACACCCTCAGTGTTAAACGGGTACAATCTACATCCTCAGTGTTAACCGGGTACAATCAACACCCTCAGTGTTAAACGGGTACAATCTACATCCTCAGTGTTAACCGGGTACAATCTACATCCTCAGTGTTAAACGGGTACAATCTACATCCTCGGTGTTAAACGGGTATAATTTACATCCACGGTGTTAACCGGGTACAATCTACATCCTCAGTGTTAACCGGGTACAATCAACACCCTTAGTGTTAAACTGGTACAATCTACATCCTCAGTGTTAACCGGGTACAATCTACATCCTCAGTGTTAAACGGGTATAATTTACATCCTCGGTGTGTACCGGGTATAATTTACATCCTCGTTGTTAAACAGGTACAATCTACATCCTCGGTGTTAAACGGGTATAATTTACATCCTCGGTGTTAACCGGGTACAATCTACATCCTCAGTGTTAACCGGGTACAATCAACATCCTCAGTGTTAACCGGGTACAATCAACACCCTCAGTGTTAAACGGGTACAATCTACATCCTCAGTGTTAACCGGGTACAATCTACATCCTCAGTGTTAAACGGGTACAATCTACATCCTCGGTGTTAAACGGGTACAATCTACATCCTCAGTGTTAACCGGGTACAATCTACATCCTCAGTGTTAAACCGGGTATAATTTACATCCTCGTTGTTAAACGGGTACAATCTACATCCTCGGTGTTAAACGGGTATAATTTACATCCTCGGTGTTAACCGGGTACAATCTACATCCTCAGTGTTAACCGGGTACAATCTACATCCTCAGTGTTAACCGGGTACAATCAACATCCTCAGTGTTAACCGGGTACAATCTACATCCTCAGTGTTAAACGGGTACAATCTACATCCTCAGTGTTAACCGGGTACAATCTACATCCTCAGTGTTAAACGGGTACAATCTACATCCTCGGTGTTAAACGGGTATAATTTACATCCTCGGTGTTAAACGGGTATAATTTACATCCTCAGTGTTAAACGGGTATAATTTACATCCTCGATGTTAAACGGGGATAATTTACATCCTCGGTGTTTAAACGGGTACAATCTACATCCTCGGTGTTAAACGGGTACAATCTACATCCTCGGTGTTAAACGGGTATAATTTTCATCCTCGGTGTTAAACGGGTACAATCTACATCCTCGGTGTTTGACGGGTACAGTCTACATCCTCGGTGTAAAACTGGTACAATCAACACCCTCAGTGTTAAACGGGTACAATCTACATCCTCAGTGTTAACCGTGTACAATCTACATCCTCAGTGTTAACCGGGTACAATCAACATCCTCAGTGTTAACCGGGTACAATCAACACCCTCAGTGTTAAACGGGTACAATCTACATCCTCAGTGTTAACCGGGTACAATCTACATCCTCAGTGTTAAACGGGTACAATCTACATCCTCGGTGTTAAACGGGTACAGTCTACATCCTCGGTGTTTGACGGGTACAGTCTACATCCTCAGTGTTAAACTGGTACAATTTACATCCACAGTGTTAAACGGGTACAGTCTACATCCTCAGTGTTAAACGGGTATAATTTACATCCTCAGTGTTAAACGGGTACAATCAACATCCTCAGTGTTAACCGGGTACAATCAACACCCTCAGTGTTAAACGGGTACAATCTACATCCTCAGTGTTAACCGGGTACAATCTACATCCTCAGTGTTAACCGGGTACAATCAACATCCTCAGTGTTAACCGGGTACAATCAACACCCTCAGTGTTAAACGGGTACAATCTACATCCTCAGTGTTAACCGGGTACAATCTACATCCTCAGTGTTAAACGGGTACAATCTACATCCTCGGTGTTAAACGGGTATAATTTACATCCTCGGTGTTAAACAGGTACAATCTACATCCTCAGTGTTAAACGGGTATAATTTACATCCTCGATGTTAAACGGGGATAATTTACATCCTCGGTGTTTAAACGGGTACAATCTACATCCTCGGTGTTAAACGGGTACAATCTACATCCTCGGTGTTAAACGGGTATAATTTTCATCCTCGGTGTTAAACGGGTATAATTTACATCCTCGGTGTTAAACGGGTACAATCTACATCCTCGCTGTTTGACGGGTACAATCAACATCCACAGTGTTAAACGGGTACAGTCTACATCCTCAGTGTTAAACGGGTACAATCTACATCCACAGTGTTTCTTTTACAATTAATTTGACGAGGGTTTTCTTTGTCCTTGTTATAAACAATCGTGCAATCTTTCATAATACTAAATACATACCAAGCATATGCTTATGTAAATACCGTCCCGATATATAACATAATCATTTACACGCTATGATTTTAGACAAGGTTACACAACTGATAATATGTTTGTTTTATTTTGCGAAAGCTTTTGACTCTCTGAAAAGGAATTAATTATGGAATACCCTAAGCATACGTGGTCTTAGCCCTAAAATGAGTAATCTATTACGACATATATATGAGGATGTGAAAGCCTGTGTCAGAAATAATACTGTATTAACAGAAATCTTTCAGATACAAGTAGATGTCAGACAAGGCTGTGTATTGAGTCCTTTCAGTCTTATTTTCCTTTTTCATAAATGAATTGGCCACTCAGATTGAACTAAATTGTGCTCACGGTATACAGTGACACCCACATATCTTCCAACTATTCCTTTTGCTTTTTGCTGATGATATTGTCTTGATATCAAGTACTATTATTGGTCTACAAAAGCAAATATACGAACTTGAAAACTTCTGTGAGAAAACAAAATTAACAGTTAATCTGAATAAAACAAAGGTAGTCGTATTCAAAAATGGTGGGAAACTAGCAAAAAATGAAAACTGGTATTATAAGGAATGCAACTTGAAACTACAAATTCCTACAAATACCTCGGTGTATATTTAACAAACCAATTATCCTGGCTATTACATGCAAATTATGCAGCAGTGCAGGCAAACAAAGTTTTGGTAGGAATCCTAAGGCACATTTTTGGTGATCTCAGTATGAATTCATTTTTCAAAATATTTGATGCAAAGATATATCCTATTCTTTTATATGAAATTTGGGGAATACATACATTTGCGAAATTAGAAACGGTACATGTGTATGCTTGTAAACAGTTTTGGGCGTTAAACAAAGTACGCCAAATGTCATGATATATGGAGAATGTGGCAGGTTTCCTTTATACATATACTCATATTGTAAAGTAATTCGGTATTGGATAAAGTTATTATACATGTCATCCTATCGCATACCAAAGAAATGCTTCAATAAGATGCTTTTATATGATACAAATGGACATAAAAACTGGGTAAAAGACATAAAACAACTTTTATTTACGATCGGATTTGGAAATATTTGGCACAACCATGAACATGGAGTACCGTATTTCCTCTAATAGGGGCCGGGCCTCAAATAGGAGCCGGGCCTCTAATAGCAGCCGGGGGGTAAAGGTACCTGAAGGCGAATAAGAGCCGGGCCTCCAATAAGGGCCGGGTCTCTAATAAGGGCCCATGTTTTTATCGCATCAATGGTCATCCCCTACTAGATATACTTCTCATATATGTTCCCAGGCACTATAATAAAGAGGGTTAAACTACCATGCTAAATTAAGTTTACGTCAAATGGCGAGGAGTTTGTGTTACTCTAAGACATTTTAGTGAGTTATCGAAAATTATCAGGTATATTGGTCAACGCTAAAAATTAAATAAGGGTCGGGCCTCAAATAAGAGCCGGGCCTCCAATAAGCGCCGGGAGGTAAGCGCCCTTACATGTTAATAAGGGCCCGGGCCCCTATTAGAGGAAATACGGTATATCCGGAATTCATGAAACCCTTTACTCAAAGACTATAAAAGATATCTTTTTGTAAAATTGGCATGCGAAATTATCTCTCTCAAGCAAACGCAACACGTACCTAATGTTCAAAAGCGATATCCATACCGAATTATATATATCTTGTTTAAATGTTAAAAAGTATAGAATAAGTCTAGCATTTTTTCGATGCTCATCCCACGAACTTTTAATTGAGACATGTAAATATACATAGAGAACAAAGAACGTGTAAAGTAGGCCTATGCCTTTCGAATGTGATTGAAGACGGGTATCATTTTCTTCTGGTTTGCCCTTTCTACAGCAACATTCGAAAGAAATATATAAAGGGTAAATAGTATGTCCATCCAAATAAGTATAAATTTTCGTTACTGTTAAACAGTTCATATATCCTAGAAATTGAAAACCTGTTCATGTATATTTTCTACGCATTTGTACATAGACACCATATTGTTTCATGAACGATTTTAAAGAAGCAAATATGTATATGCAATGTACTATAGGCCTGAGGCCTTTTGAGTACCGGAAATAAAGATTGAATGGGGGATTTGTATACGTTAGTTGGAAGTTAAGCAAATGCATGAAATAAGGATTTAATGTGTTTGTGGTGATAAATGCATATTATATATGGAATCGATGACTGAATTAATTAGTGAAATACTCACGTGTTAAAACATTAAAGAAAATGTTTAATACGTGTTTACTGTTCATAGGCTATAAATAATTCAAAGTTCTAATGAATGAATGTAAATAATATGTATGTTTGTTTAAATTGTTTCAAAACGTTGGTACTGGTATGACTAAGTATATGGACAGCTTCTGAGAGGGTTATAGAGCGCGCGGTCATTATGAAAGGACGGAGGATGTAATAAATGAAGAAAGTATAATAGCTTTACTTGAACCAATAGACAGAGTTCGTCCACTGGGAACGTGACATTCTCTTCCCACAGAGGTTATAGTCCCTACAGTTTTCCGGTTCTACGGGGAAACTGTAGGGACTAACCTCTGTGGGAAGAGAATGGGAACGTGATGGATGATGATGATTTTAAAAAAATAATAAATTTACCGACACATGTAATGAATAAATACATATCTAATATTCCATTCAATGAATGGAGGAATGGATAAGGAAGAACTGAATGTACACAATAAATAAATAATGATTGAAGGAACGTATAACTCAATAAGGAAGGAATGCATGAAATAATAAATAAATGAATGAATGAATGAATAACTTAAACAGAAAGGAATGTGTGAACGAATAAATAAATGAATGAATAATAAAGGAATACATTGGTATTATGAACGAATATTATTGACGACGAATTGAAAGTGGGTTGATAATGACATCTGAATAAGTAATTTAAATAAGGTCGTTGATGAAACCCATCTAAAAGAGTATCGATATCTGAATAAATGAATAAAAGGATTCAATATGTGCTTACTTATACCAATAGATGCATCTGAGTGTATGAACTTCATCATCCAATCATTTGGTATCAATAAGCGACGATCACAACATTATTGAAAGAATGGTTGTATCCAATCGTTTTGAAAATATCGACCTTTGAATGAATGAATGAATGAATGAATGATTGAATGAATCCAATACCTACGGTGTTTTACTTAGTATGTGTACATGTATACATGATTTCAAATGAGTGTGTACCTACCACCATCCGCATGGATGAATGATTTAAACAGGCCCACTGGTTATGAGATATCTACGTATATGGACATGCATCCATTCAATCGTTTTCTTCACACCAACATCTATACAAGGAACCGTTTCATTGAGGCATGTCCTTATGACACATAATTTGTGTTTTTCTGTTCATTATGGTAAACTATCGACGCTGTATAGCGTCACCATGGTTACCAAGAAAAGCTGAACTTTAGAAAACACACTGTTTCTCGCGGGTCGAGATCTGTTCTATACAACATCTGTAATCAGTTCACCACCATGCTATACACATACATGAAGTCGTGAGTTCTAGCATCCGAGTCTGGTAAAAGAGGTAGGTGAAGATAGCCATTCGGGCAGAGAAACGGCTATTAGTTCTGATCCGTTGGATGGTACCGTACACTGTATATTAGAACTTAGATATTGACGTGTGAAGTTGATCAACAGAGTCGCAAGTTGGGTACCCCATCAATTAAGTGCATTCAAAGACTAGCCAATATAGTCCGTGTTGCAATAAAACAGATTTGTCAAGTCAAATCTGTCGTCAAAAGCCTGGCTAAAGCAAAATACCATTGGAATGTTAAAGTATGTTGCGTGTATTTAGTCATCTAGCGTAAGTCTAGCAAATATGCACGCATGCAATGTCCAGTCAATTGCAAAGAGAGCGGCAAAACTAAGTGAAATAGAAGTTGTTCAGAAATTATTCGAACTGATGTAACAACTCACTTACCTAATATATTTATTTATAAAAATTAATAACCTATAAACATTGCGTTAATTAAAGTGACTTTAATGACTTATATTACATTGTAATTTTTATTTTGATTGACTGAAATTCTGAGTTATTCGTTCAATAAATTATCTGGGACCAAGTTTTCTTATAACCACACGATTCCTCTTACAACAATGTAAGACAATGATTTACATAGAGCTATATATGTACATCCTTGGTACAAGAGATATACAATGTAAGGGGTTAGGGTATGTAGAAGACAAGTAACCAAGATAACGTGTTGGACAAAGAAGGGTTAATAGTCTACATTTGAAATAAAAATGGTTTCAAAGACGTGTATTGCCATGTAAAATAAAGATTACTGTCAATAAGTGGTTCAATAATTTTTTAAAGAATTATCTCTATGTTGACCTCCACTCACTTTATGTTCAGGTTTCTATTACGTACGCCTAGGGGAAAACGTTAAATAGGTTTGTGCTGAGGGCACCATAAGTCGCCCACGATATAACCAAGAATATACAGAGAAGACATGAAATTTCTGTATGCCAAAATTGATGGTTCTATTGCAAAGTTCATGAAATATCGGGAAAATTAGACATTTAATCTGTGTATGTATCAATCTGTGTAGAAAGGGTATTGAATGCATATAGTAATCTATTTTCGTAGCTGTGTGTACGTGTTCCGTATTTATGTTGAATTCTATAAACACACGTTAAATGTTTATGTCTTTATGACAAATCGGTTCATGAGATGTGGTCACAGTTGCTATTACTAATCCCGTTGACACGAGGCGATAACCTCACGATAACACGTGATTTTGTTTCTATTTTTAGAGGGAAATTCTCATTGCACCAACAAGGAAACCCCTCCTCGTGACGTCATATTACTCGTGGGTCGCTGAGGTTCCTGATGTGTAATTATAGAAATAATTAATAACCTAGTGACGGCCAAGCTTTACCGTCGAGGAAACTGTTCGTTTTCTGATTGAATGGAAAACTCGAAATGCCTCAGGCTTAAATGGCGGGACAAATTTGGAGATGCGCCATTTCCCAGCGTGATCGCTGGCCGTGACGACCTCAGTTCACTGACAACAAACAGCTTGCGAGTGGCGCTACAAGTCACAGACCAACGACTCGATAAACTCAAACTTGAGCTTAGGCAACAGGAGTTTATCAAGGAGTGTTTACAAGAGACTATTAAAGAGAAAGAGGAGCAAGAAAAAAGCGAAAAGGACGACAGATTTATCAACGAATATGTTTACAGTTTCGTCGGTAAAGACAAAAGGTGCAGTCATCCTCCATTTTACACTGACCCGGAGTTTCTCGGAACAAGGTGTGACGCCGATCTAGTAACGTGCGACAACAAACAGGATTATTCTTCTCGGCTACTGAACGGGAGAGCGTTTCTAACTGGACAGTATTCACTTGATCGGAACTTGCAAGCAGCAAGAAACGTATCGACTTCTCAGTCAAGGGCAGATAACTCTGCGAGGACTAAAGCTCCTATCCCCGTCTCCACCCAAACAGTGAGTGTCGTTGATTATGACAGTGCTGATTCAGAGTACGGAAGGGTATGGATCGTTCCTGCAAAACAGAAGCCTGAATTCACAAAAAGATACTCAACAGGCATGATGTCATCCTCGCAAGTAAGTAAAAACATGAAGCAACCTCCCCCTGTTCCTAAAAAGCCTGCCAAGCCTCAACCAGCCCCCAGATTGAGTTTGGGACGAAGCAAATCGTCGGAGTTGTCACCCGCAGCCATCGTCCTGAGTGAGGCGAACTCAAAATGTAGCTCATTACCGCGTAACGCTCTACTCAACACTGAACCTGCCTCATCCAGTGACAGTTGTTCACCTGCAGAGATTTGTGAAAATGAAACAGGCAATTCAACTGTAGGTTGTGTCGAGAGCTTGCCGAGTAAACAGAGCACTGGACCTGAATACACAAACAGCAAGTCAGATAACACAGCGACACAGCGCAACAGCCATCCAGTATCGCTTGGCTCAGGTGAGGACTTTGAAACTGACAGAGTGAACACAGTCAACGTCAACCTCACAGGCAAGCAGGACGCATGCAAGGAACTGGAAAACTTGGATGACACAGAGATGAAAAAGTTGTATCGTACAAAGAGTGATCGGAAAAATATAGACATGGGCGATGGATTATTACAAGGGACATATAGAAAATTAAGTGATGATGATCATGTAGTTTCGATAAAAACAGACGATGATGACGTTGTTGATGTTGAGATGCGACATAAAGATGTTCGTCGTTCGGATATTTCTACAAGCAGCGGTGATAGTTCTGGGACTCTGACCGATGGAGAGTCGGGTCGAAGGTCACAGGATCGAGCTCCAAGTTATGAAAACTGGACGATTGACCGTTGTCTTACTCGTCATGACGATTCTAACGACAGTGATGAAAACGAAGCTGTTTATGACAATATCGAGTTTGGCGATGTTTCGCCGTCAAACACTTTAAAAAAGTATTCATATAAGGGTAGCAAAGATTCGGGACTTGCAGACGATTCTTCCACAAATGAATCGTCACCGTCAGTGTCAGACTGCGTCAGTGTGACGACAGAGGAAAGTGCTAATGACAGTGTCGTGTACGGCGTTAAGACTGTCATGACGTCAGATGATGACGACGATGACGGGGACCATGGGGATTGCGTGGATGTACTGGATTCCAGTGAGGGGGACGACCGGAATGACAATGCTTGTAAGTAAATTTTAACTTAAGTTTTTAAATTCACACTTTTACTTTATGAAAATCAGTTTCTTTTCAGAAATTATTTCTAATTAAATATTTATTCTTCACTGATAAATGACAACCAGTTGCGATTGATATAGAATTGTTTTTTTCAGCTATAAAAATATTTTGTAAAAGATAATGAACAAAACAAACCAATTGAAAATATCTATGAATATTTTATCTGCATCTTCTCATGCAAGAAATATTTGTTTTAAAGAATTGTCCTTATCCATTTCTCATGTTATCTGATATTCATAGAACATCTTAGCTATCTCCAAACTTCATTCAATATTCAACAACTAATTTGAATTTGACAGATGTTCAGATAAATTTGACAACATTCACACAATTGAACATGAACCTATATCTGCCAGTTGTCAAGAGAGCACTTTATGTGACCTCTCCCCAGATCCTCGTTACCTGAGTTTTCCAGGTATTCGATGTAGACTGACCTACTTTAGTTTACCTGTCACGTAGATGTTTC
Source organism: Gibbula magus (assembly GCA_936450465.1). NCBI lineage: Eukaryota > Metazoa > Mollusca > Gastropoda > Trochida > Trochidae > Gibbula > Gibbula magus. The sequence goes on along the minus strand of OW388295.1, from coordinate 3,592,475 downwards.
TTGTATACTTGCATCTGTTTATGTTTACTTCACAGTGTCAGTGTTTCTGTGGTTACGTTTGCTGAATATTTCAGAATATTTGTTTTTTTTAAAACAGAAAAAATTTGGTAACAGGAAGATTTTCTGGATAACATCTTCTTTAATGTGCAAATACGCAACGTTTCGGAGTATATACCCACTCCATTTTCATGTGGAATGGTGCAGATGTCAGAAAAATATTCCATTTTGTGAAAAAGATTTGGCAAGATTTTTTTTTTTTTGATAAAAAATGAGAAAATATTTTATGTCATGAATGATTTGGTTAGATAAGCAGTGACAGTGAAATGGTTCAAATGTCAAATTAATTATCCGATATGGAAACAAAGAAACAATTTTCATATAAAACATTTTCACATATATGTTGAGAATCTGTTGAGATATTTGACAAATGTATGGACCCTGAATTATTCAAGAACTTAATTCATACTTCTGACAAAACTAACTTTATCTTAACAAAATGTTTAATCCATTAACATAATAAACTAAACATGAATGATTTAAAAGGGACAAAGATGTATACAATCTATCCAGACAGAAGGTCAATATGAGGATAGAGCAGCTGTCTCCACGGTTGAGCGATATCGCTAACTTCCAACACCCATCAATCCACTTAGTTAAAAGTGCTATTCTCACAAGAGATTTATATCATCTTGTCTGGTGATTGTTAACCCCTGCGCTGCCAAACTACTTGAAATAAACAGGAAACAAATTGTCCAAGGACCCAAGTCAATGAGACTATGAAACAGAGTCTGTTATCTCTTCCTATGACAAGATGAGGAGGTCAGTTTTGTTCATATTCGTTGAGACAGCTATCGGGACATTTATTGTTTAGCTCTTGTTCTTCATCCTGTCTGCAAGAAAATATAATGTCATCTCCATAGAATATTTGAAAATAGAAAATCTACTAAAACACATTCCAAGCAGTGATAAAATCTTGTCAATTTCCCATAGAGGCCCAAATAGTGTTTTTTTGCCACTTATTGCCTAAATGACCAAAGGTCAAAGTGGTGGTCATTCAACTGGAAAAGTTGTCACTTCCAATGAACATCAAGCTGCATATTCAAGAAGAAATCTTTAATGAATTCATGAATATCAGAAATGACACCTGGTGTTTGCAAGTCTTGCCCTCCAGGTAGCACTCCGTATTTGTGAATTTAACTTTAGTCAGTGAATGAAATAACATGTAATAAATAGTGAGGTTGAAAGAATGATTTTGTGAATTTTAATTGCAAAATTAAACATGAACCTCATTTACCTTTCAAGACCAAAAGTAAAAAGGTTATGGGCTTTCAGATGGTCTAATTTTCTACATGGGAAATGTTCACTGCTCGATGATTGACTTGGCAGCTTACTTTGCCCTGAGCAGGGAAAGAGTTAACCTATTTACATGGATAGAATAAGGAAATTATGATTCATAACCAAACCCCTGATTTTGAATCAAAACCAACTTATTTCCTTGTTGGCAGTTTCCATAATGTAAAGTCAAGGAAATAATTCTGTTTAATAGTGTGGGAAATGAATTTGATTTTACTTTGTTTAAATTCTGTGAACTTTATAGTTGTGTCAAACTGATTCCCCCACTGACAGACAGCAAAGTGAAATGAGAAATTCATACGGTTTAGAACACATATTAGGGTTAATTAATTATGAAATTATTTTTCAATTTTATGGAAATGCCAAATTATATTACTTAAAAACTTTCACTGTTATGAGTTTCAGTATTTAAGAAATTTAGAATTAAAATTTTCACATATTTCGAAAAAGGTATTGAGTTACAGTTACGGTTATCTTTTGAGACGCTTCTGAAATATTTAAAAAGAAATGTAACACCTTGGTTCTTGCGGGAGAGTAATCTAACTTTGAACTTTCACAATCTTCCATGTACACATTAACCTGGTTTTAAAAAGGTCAAAAGAAAGCAAATTTGGCTTTTGGACCTCAGCTGAACGTTTTGTTAGAAAAACCTGTTACTGCAATTCTCTTTTTCTTGCTCTTCATTGTTAACTGAAAATGTGATATTTGTACCAAAATATTTATCATCCTTTTAACCGTGTTATTGTTCATTTCTGAGAAATGATTATTTGTATTACCGGTAAATTATATTTAACAATAGAACTATTACCCAGGAATTGGGAAAGACACCTTTGACAATGGGCCATTTTCAGTGCTTTTAGTCATTTCCTGAATTTAAAGGGGCCATTCCCCTTTGTAGGAATAGTAAAATTTAAAATTTTGATGGGCCATTTTTGATCAAATAATTATATGCAAAATGGCCCATGGCCCATACCTATCCCAATCACTGAAGTATTTGACCAATACGTAATTTGGAAATTAAAAATGATTTTACTATGATTTAAGATTAAATATATAAAAGAAATGTTATTAATATGAAAATTGGAAAATCGAACAAACAAAATATTTATTTCAATAATGATATCTTTTTTATCAAAACTAATGACAACTAAATGAAATACAAAAACAGGAACCAAAACATTTGAAACAATAACGTCATGGATGCAATCACTAATGTCATGTCAAGCAGAACAAAGTGTTGTGGAGAACAGTTACAGGTATTGTCTCGGTGTAATCACTTGTTATCTGATACCTTAGTCCGGAGCCCAATCGGTGTAATTACATGTCGACAGCCATACATGATCATGATTGACTGGGTCGCCATGTTGCATAAAGCAGGGTGACCTGAACATAGAACATAAAGAAATCTTTAACCCCGAACCTTCTGGAGTCAGAATTTGTTGCCGAATGTACTCAATGTGAGTTAACTCTTTAAATGCAGTGTCAAATTGTGTCAAACCACTAGTTGGACCGTCATGAAGTAACATTAACATTTGAGTTCAATTCAATACTCCTTTAAATGTCCCTCTTTAAAACCCAACCCTTGCAACTGCTGCACGGAACAATCTTAAAGGGGCATAAGCACGTTTTTTGCAAATTTTATTTTTTCAAATTTCCCATTTATAATGATAGTTTATGTCATTTATATTTACTTTAGAGGGTAAAACATCTTATTACACTAACCAATTATACATAGTGGTAATAACGGTGTTGCATTAAAAGCAAAAATTGCATGGCGGCATTTTTATTGTGAACACATTTTATTATTTCGAATGACAAAAACGATTCCAATGGCTTTACTGAACCAAGAACACGCATTTTTTAACTTAATTTTCCAAAGAGAGAAGGGTGTTTTTTACTTTTGGTGACATTATTATTCAAATACATTTTATCGATTTATTTCAGTGAAAAAACGTGCTACTGCCCCTTTAAGATTTAAGACTAAGGATAACAAATAACACCATATTTGAACATTGCACAAGTCACTTAAGGTCACCTTAGAGGTTCGTGCAACAGAACTACTTTGTTAACTCTTGCCTAGTTCTTGGCAAGATAAACTATTGATCACAAACAGTGAGGTTTTAGTGAGCTGATTAGCAGTCGTAGACTGATTGCCTTCTACGAAGCAATGGCAGAATTACAACCAATTGTATCCCATTATTTTAACATAGGTTACAATTGATTGTAATGCTGTCATCAATTATAAAGTGCCATGCTCTATTACTGTAAAATAAGAGCCTTTAATACTAAGGCTGGATATTGTGACAAAATTCATATTGCGATATATTGCGATATACAGCACACATATTGCAATAATACTGCGATATATTGAATGACTTCTACATTGAGCTTTTATACATCGTTATGCGATTTAAACATGAAATATTTGATAACATGCCTTTCAGATCTTACAAACTATATAGTTATTAAGTTATTAAGGTATATATGTAAGCAAATTCTAATGATATTTACATAAAAAATGTCTCCCATCATTTGTCCAACACATACTCCTGCACATGAAACATTTTTTTGAGAATTAAACCATGTGTCTGTGCCTAAAAGCAAGATTTTAAACTTAATTTTACTTGAAATGCATTGGTGCGATATATTGCGATATCAAAAATCATATTGCAATTATTGCAATACACACTTTGTACCGATATATACCGGTATATCGATAATATTGCACAGCCCTATTTAATACAGTCTAGCTTTTCCTTCAGCAAGTCTAGATAAACTGAATACTGCAATATCAAGGAATTAGGAGTTAGACATTGGCAGTCTCCAGACCACTGGTTCAGCTGAACATACAATTGAGTTTATAAAAAATATTTGAGATGTTTGAAAGATGGTTAAAAATATATTTCCTCGACTAAATTTGAGTGTAATAGCTATGGTAGGATTTAATGACTCCAGCAACACAAAAGGGTTAGCTAATTTGTGAACCTGTTAACATTGAACAAAGGAACATTGTGGAAGGTAGGTAATTTGTAAGCATTAGAATTTCACTTTGGGAAGCGATGGAGGTTTGGTTATGTAATAGTTTCAATTTGTAAGGCCTCTTTGTGGTCTGGAATTTTTGTTGAAATAATGAGCTTAAAAAATGTCGTTTTAAAAAGGCTGACATTAATTTTGCATTTTTAGCAAAATATGGTTGTTGGCATTGACAATAGTTGGTTTGTTCGTTTTCAATCCAGTTTTTTATGACCAAATTTTCTTTATCTAACTCTCTTGTCAGTTTTCAGTGATCATAAAAAAATCAAAAAGGAAAAAATCCAGTGAAATTAAAACTCGACATGAATTATATCAAGCAGAAGGGGAGAAGAAATACAAATCATATCAAAATGTCTGATATTTCTAACAAAATACTTCAAGTTTAAAATTACACAAGTCTTCTCCTTTTTAATGAAATTGATAAAACAGAATTTCATTTATAAACCTGTTCAAATATTTTCACAAAATTGAAATAACTCCAGAATGCAGAATATTATAGGATTCCAAGTTGACTGTTTCCGCCATTCCAGCAGCTTTGCGCCTAGGGCAATAAAGTTTTTATCACATACCCTGCATGATTGGAATAACTACTTTATGGAGAGAAATGAAAGGATACAATAAACCCTTCAGATATTTTCTTTTATTAATTGGATAAATCTGGACATGATTTGCTCATGAAATCATTGATTGGTTCCTGTTATGGTCGAGGCTTCTCATGTTGTCAAAATGATTTAGAAATTCTACTTTTTCAAAAACACTCCATCATAATTATCAATGGCCATTAGCTAGAATTGATTAAGTTTGCTTTCTGGTATTCTTTCATGAAGTCAACAGTGTCATAACTCATTTGAATATTTTCCTTTTCATTCAATTTGTTTAACGCCTGTGGAATTTCTGTTAAGGCATTCATTAATTGTATAATGAAATTTTTCTTGATTTTTCATGCATTGATATTTTTAAGATTTTAATGATGTAGAAAAATTAGTAGCTTTTAAAGAAATTTAAAAAAAAACCATTTTGTAGAATATAAACGAATTTAGAAAATTCAATTTCAGTTGATTGTATACAAATTTAAAATTCCCTGAGCTCTTGAAGTTCAGCCTTTTTAAGAATTAGGGATGGATACAGGGGGCTGCAGCAGCCCAAGGAGACAGTAAATTTTGCACCATCTTGCCACCATCAAGTACATGATATCACAAGGCTCTTACATCTTCGAGCTGTGACATCACAACTCAATGACGTCACAACATGATGATATTACAATGCTATGACATCACTGCATTGGAAGTCAAATGGCAATGCTCTGTTCAAATATTTACAATTTTCATTGAAGAATGATTTTTATGATGAATAGAATCTCACCCTCAGCCTTCTGATATCAAATATCAACACATGTTGATGTTTAGTTATTTATGTTTGTTCAGTTATTGATTTATATTTAGTTATGTATTCATGTTTAGTTACTGAATTATGTTTGCCAGTTGATGCATGTTTAAGTGCCTCTTAATCTAGGAATGCTGAGTTGGTATATGAATTTTGACTTTCGACAAAACTGCAAATGTGAGAAATATTTAGTTGAGACCTTGTTTTAAGTTACCCTAAACCACACATAATCCACGTGAAAAGACGTAGATTTAGAAAAGACGTAGAGGTAGGTTTGTTCTGTTCACTTCCTGTTGGTCATGTCAGGAAGTAACATGGTCATTTTATTTCAAAATTTAGTCTCTTTTTTTTAAAATTATAACTCTTATTAAACTTAGAATTTGCAAAAAATGTGCATGCATCAAGCATAAGAGGACGATATTGTTTGCTACCAGAATCGATGTGTTTTACATGTGAAGAAGGAATGTCCAGAAATCCAAATGTCCTTTTGTGATTTGTTCTGTGTTTACAAAGCTTCCTCATGTTGCTCGAATGTGTCTCCACGTTCAAGGTTGACGTCTTATTGAGTCAGAATGTTGCAAAAAATTATTATATTTGGCTATTTTCAGAAAACTGGAAAAACTTGTTTAAGCTGCAAAAATTTGCAAACATGGAAATTTGTTTGCGAGGATCCAAAGTTATTTCTAACTTGACATTCACAGCATATGATAAAGGTACAATGAATATTTTAAAGTTATTATGTTTCCATGGCAACCGATCACCTGAATTCCATCTAGGCTATTTCAAGGCTAATCATTGATTTTAGTTGAACAGGATTAATTATTCACTTTTCACAGTAATAATTTTAAAACAAAAATTGTGAATTCAATATTTATATCTTGAGTTGATATCATTGTCATCACTGAAAGACCTGAAAAATATTACATTTCATGAAGAAAATTTAAATGTTGATTAATTTGTGTTGAAACAAATATCCAGATGTTGCACGTTTTGCTTTTCTTGTCAAAATTGATTTTCTGTGAGATTGTGTGTTTATTACCTTGAATTCATAAGGCATGTTTGCAGTTTGATAACACCGTTGAAAACTTTCTCTCAAATATTTCTGACCATGGCAACGTGTAACTTTATGCCTATTCACACGTGAATATTGGAATTCATAAAGTATAAGATCTGCAGGATCATTAAGATTGTTGTGATTTAATAATCAGCTTTATTAGAATTGTAATTCATTAGGGCCGAAGTCTGCAGATATTTTTAGGAATGTTGTGATTTAATAATCGGTTAATTAGATTTGGGCTGTGGGTGCCATAGAGATCAAAGATTTTAATGATTTTGTTCAGAAATTCAGTTTCTCGTTAATGAAAGATTATAACCCTTTTTGATAAATTAGATCATAAAATATATTCTTAAACAAGTTATTAGCGAATTTAATTGTAAATTGGGATAGAACAGAAAACTGAACATTTTTGCAAATATAACCGGATTCCTCGGTTCGACAGTCTGCCTTCTATTTTTTACGGCTTATCAGTAAAATATTGTCTTGTTGTGCTAAACTCAATCAATCCATATTTTTTATGTGTCCAAATTTAAGCTGCTGAATTCCAAATGGAAGTGAAGTACTCTTACTGATTTTAGTTGCAGTGATTAAGCACAGCAATAATAGAACTCAGCCATTTTGTAATGCGTATTCATAGGCGTAGGAACGGTTTTTGGGGTTAGGGGGGCCCAATTATTTTTCTTGAGAGCGGGGGGTGGGTCGAGCTTGGGTCAGAATACCCCGTCTGTGTTGAGTGTGGGGGGGGGGGGGGGGGGTCAATTAGCTTCTCAGGATGACAGGGGGGGGAGGGGCACGAAAATCTTAGTCATTTTGGATGGGGTTTAAAGTGTGTTTATTACTGATTATTTAAATTTAAAATCACGTGACCTTGCTTTGGGGCCAAAAAAGGTCACGTGACCTTACTTTGGGGTAAAAAAAAGTCACGTGACCTTGCTTTGGAAGCCAAACAAAATCGATTTTATGTCAAGAAAATACACCAAATTGTACCTAGATCAAATCAGAAATGAACATTTGAAAATGTGTCTGAACTGAAACATGCACCTGAATAGAATAAGCACCGTTAATATATTTTTAAAGGCAGAAATTTAAAAAAAATTATAATAGAAATCATTCATTTTGAGAGAAAGGACAGTATGTCCTAGCTGTGAAAGGGACAGAGACCTATACTCGCGAGATAGTTGAAAGTTAGCATGTATCATATTCCTAGTGCTTTTGTTCTTAATATTTCGGATAATAATCATTACAAATGTTTAATCTACATATGCTGCGTTTACACTAGGCCACGATTGGTCCATAATGGCAACAATTTGGAATTTTTGAGTGCGTGTGTTAGGGTACTCAGGACCATATAGTTGTAATTGCAAGGGATCTGTATGAGCTTCAATATTTGCAGACAAGACAACGGAAGTCACGATAAAATGGAAATAAAATAGGATTGAAATAAAGTCGACAATTTGACTTGTTACAGAGCCTGAGAAAGAACATTCATATCTCAGTTCGATCAGAATTAATCCTGAAATAGCATCCAAAATGATGTCGAAAATCAGGTTTTAAATAAACACTAGACATATTGTTTGAAAAATTACAATTCATAATCCAAGAGACCAATACAAAGACTTTTCATTCTGTAGAAGATCATAAAACCATGACACCCAAAACTTACCAAATCTATAAATTATAATCCCCACTTGCCAAGGTGCCTGTACACAGAACTTAAACTCTCTAGAGTTACTGGTTCTTGAGAAAAAGACCAATATTGTTCTTGAGTTTGTGACCCCTGAGGACCTTATTAGGGATCAAAAGGTCACCAAATATATGAATCAGAATCTCCGCTTCCCAAGCTAAATGTACTAATGATTCCAGTTCTCTGGAATCAGTGATTCTGGAGAATAAGACGAAAAAAGGTTTTAATGCTGTGGTTCCTTGGGCCCTTATTACTCAAGATATCCATGATCTAAGGAGTGACAGTAGGAGTATGTACACGAGATGCCAACTGTCTGTAGTCACTACAGAGCTGGTTCTAGAGAAGAAAGACGAAATAGGTTTTTGAGGTCAGGTCTGATGAGCTAAAAACGTTTCAGGAGTGGCCAATGTTGCCCTTACTAGGAGTCACATGGTCACCAAATGTACCATTTCAATCCCAAATGTCTTAGGAGTCGATATTTCAACTTGCTAGCTCTTACTTCTGGAGAAAAAGCCTAAAATAGGTTTTTTGGGCCATGGCATATGAGGACCACCAGGGCCACAAACTCTGCAATTTAAGATCCCCATTTGCTAAGGAGTGTGTACACAAGATTTCGGCTTTCTTGGCCTTTTCGTTCTTGAGAAGATGAAAAGAGATTTTATTTTGGGGCACACTTTCCGAATTTTGAAACGTATTAAAAACGTATCAAAGCACCCTCCTCCCACCAAACACAGCTATAGGAACAACATTCTATGTCGTATTTTCACTAGAAGATGCTGTAGGATAAAAAATTTCATCCATATTAGTGTTAAAAATAGGGTGAGGACTCTTCATATTATCTGTTTCTGAAAAAATAGTATGAGAAAAGAAATTTTCTTCAAAATTGACGCGTACTATTTGCTCCTAGAAAGCGCTATTGAATTTTTTTTTCGTGGGTGAAAAGTGGGGGGGCTGTGCCCCCCCCAGTTTCAGAAGTGGGGGGGCCCGGCCCCCCGGGCCCCCCCTGTTCCTACGCCTATGGTATTATATGAAAACATCACTGTATCATTGATGGAAATTTTTAGATCATAAGAAATTATTAGATGCAGTTTATAATCTTTAGCAATAATCTATCAGCAATATTTTCATTGTTTTTACAACAAAAAGACCCGTTTCTTTCAGACTGTAAAATCTTCTTGAGAAATAGTTTCCTGTTTTCAATCTTGCGCCAAAAGGTATTTATCCATGCTAATGTGGCCAGGATTTGTCCAGAAACATCATTGTTGGGACAGGTAGAGAGCTTCCACATTAACTCTGTTTGAGCCGTGAGCCAGTCATCTCCCAACTTGCCAAGTATACAAAAAGTGAGCTGCATGTTTCCTTATCGGAATCTGAATCGACAGATAGTCGTGAAAAATCTGACACAAATGCTGGTCAGTTTTAACAAGAATCACGCCAACGTACCCACAATTCCTCAACTGTGTGCTTACACCGGAGCTGTTAGCGCCTTGTAAACAAGATTTCTTAGTGGTCTGCAACTTGTTTACAGATTCAGAGTGGGTGACGTACCCTGGCAATGATTGCTTATGTGTGCTTCCATTGTTTCTCTATTATATCGTTGTTTGTTATCACCGGGCGAACTTGAACTTGAAACTGTTGATTTTACCATGTAATTGATAAAGAAGATTAAATTTGAAACTGTTTGATCTTTTTTCATGTTCTTTGGTCTTTTCTCCCAACATTTTGTTTGTTTTCTGTTTATATTTGGTAACGATCGAATTAATTTGTCCTGTTTTCGGGGATTATAATTATCTCATCAATATTGGCTTTGCTCTTTTGTTTTGTTATCTCTCTCTTTGAAGGATTTTGTTTTGAGACTCCACACATGATGTAAACAAATCTACAAACGAAATTATCTTTCTTGGGGCAGTTTTCATCGTCTTCGCTCAATGTATCAAACTTCAACCAAAGAACAATTTTTAGTTACTTTAACAAACATACCGGTATGTTTTTATCCTAAAATTGTCCAAGACAAAAGGAAATATTTCTCTTTTTTAACATTTTTACAAGAAGACTTCCTTATACTTATACTCCAGGAATTAGATCAAATATATTTTGAGGTAACTGCAGGATGATTTGATATTTGATACATTACTGATAAGTGTTGCTCTTCATACGCTATTCAAAATAGAGAAAACTGGGCCACAAACTCAGTTTTAAAGACTCTGTTCTCAAAGGCATGTTCAGGTCTTCTGCTAAGTTTATGAAAATGGCCATTCTAACTGAGCATTATCGATTGTATCACTCTTCTCAAACATGAGGCCTTAGTTTTATCGGAGAGTGACCTTCATACATCATCGCCGCTAATGGCTGCAATACTGCCGAAGCGGCGTTAAACAATAACTCACTCACTCACTTCATACATCATATTCACTTTGGAGGAAGGAGTTTGTCAGATGTTCATGTTGTCACCGTCCTGTTTACCAGACAACTGAAATCTTGAGAGTTTTGGCAGATCCAAACCACAGACAAGTGTTGACCTTCTCACATTATGTCCAACATTTTTATCCTTTTTATCAAATCTTCTTCTTTTGTAAGAAAGCTGTAATCTAGGGAGTTTGTAGCTCCATACTAAGACAAACTTCAACCTTCTCCACAGTTCTTCTTAAAACTTCAATGTTTCTTCACTGTCAGTGCTGTGCTGGATTTGTTAAAACAGGTCCATACAAAGCCTTGTAAACCATCATACGTCATGTGAAAATGAGGAATTATAACTTTTGAAAAGTTTTCAACATTTTACTTCTGCAAGAGGATTCGTTTTCATCAATTTAACATAATCATTAAAATAATTCTTGTTTATTATATGTGACGAGCAATGTAATACTGGGATTTATCATGAGATAGAAAATATAACATTTCTACCTCACTCGATGAGATAAACATGGTATTAGTCAAGAAAAGACAGATATCCTGTATATCATTCATCGATAATGGGGTGCTGTTATTCCATTAGATAGCTCTTCTCACAAATAAACTGTCCTAAGGTTTTCATAGGTCATGTTCAAAATGAAAGACTGATGTCAGGTGACCTTGACCTTGCTTGCATCACCTGATTTTGTCAGTTCCTTGAAATCCTCTCTTTTGACTTTATTACGTTCATGCGTTTGAATGTTTCATTTCAAAATGGATTACAGATGGAACTGTCACCTAGCCTTTGCCTTCACAGCTTACCGGGTAGGTCCGATTTTGTCTGTTATCTGAAAAGTTCTCTTATGACGATGACTTTATCATATACTGACGTGGGTGAATGTTTCATATGCAAAGTGGGAACTGATACATATTTAATTATTTATATATATTAGTGAAATTTATCTTTAACAATTGTCTTGAATTTTATCATCCTTGAAAACTTCTTTTGACTTTATCAAATATTGATACATTTATGTTATATAGTCAAAATGCAGGACAGATATAAGGCAACCTTGCCCTGTCCCTCCAAATCTCTCTTAACATTTTCATTTTATTAAACGTTGATGCATAAATGTTAGATATTCAAAATGGAGGATAGGTATCTGATCTCAGCCTTTGTCTTGAATCTTCTCATGTTGTCTGTTGCCCTCAATCTGTTGTTGTGTCTCTGCTCGTCATGTTGATGGAGACAGGGATGAAGGAAGTGATGAGTATAACTTACCTGTGTAAGTGATTGCAGGTGTGAAGAAATAAAATCCTGTTTTCTTATCCTCACCACACAATGATTGACTTTTGGTTCTTCCTTATTTACACGTGTGGAGTTGATCTTTTCATGAAAATATTTCTGCCATGTACTGAATTGTATTTCTCTTTAATAGAAAACATATATTGTGTGAAGGTCATTTTTCAGGTATGACATTTCAGAATATTCATAAGAAATATCATGGTATCATATATCATGTCAGGTTATTTAGTTCAAATCATGTGTTGATTTAAGAAATATTAACCAAATCAGCTAAAATGTGTGCAGTATTGTCAAATTCAGTCTAGTCTGGCAGTCATGTGAATTCAAATCAAAGGGCTATTTCTTCTCTGTGAATTAGTCAGTAACCACCCTTTGTTCGCTACTTACAGCTCATTGTTGCAGGTTTCACAGCAATGCATAACCAGAATAATGTTGCAGGCTTTCTTCTTTCTCCAAAATATACGTAAATTATTCTTGTAAGTTTTACACTCCACTTCACCTGAAAATAAGTTTATCTGTCCATATCCATTACACACGTTACCAAATGTGATATATGTTCAAGATGTGGTGCACTCAGTCCAGACTTGTCTGTCGTGTCTGGGTGAGGTTCCGATATCACTGGTTACATGAAGCCAGCCGTGATAGAAACCAGCTTTCAGCTCCTGGGATTGTGTTGGATTGATTATCTGACATATACACGCTCACACACTGTGCATCATAGTTTTATGGATCAAAGTTTGATAAAAGCACATTCATCAAAATTTAATTATTGCATGTCTATTTATTATATAATGCTAAAAATTTGGCATGGTCGGAAGTTAATGCAGAAAAGAATTTGGATGGCTGTTAAAAACAATGAAGCATTTCACATGGTATGGAGTTGCATCTCCATATAAGTATCTGGTGTTAGCACCTCCACAGCTGATGTCTGTGAGATCGTTTTACATCCACAAGAGTTGATCACAACTAATACATGTGAGAAAAAGTCCTGTTTGAAATGTGTGCTCTTCATCATATCAAACACAGACATAACAGCAGACAAAAATGCCATTTAACTATACAGCATTTCCATTTACAGTGTACAATGTCTTTGAGCATATGACCTGTGGATAAAGCGCTATATAAATAGTCATTCATTCATTCATCCATTCATTCATTCATGCATTCTTGATATTCCATCCTGAATATTTTCTCAGTGTGTTATTCATCAACTTTAAAGGGGCAGTAGCATGTTTTTTTGCTCAAGTAAGTCGATGAAATGTATTGAATTGCAGGAACGCAAACTAGACAATGATATGTTTTGTTTATCAATTGTTCTGTTGTTTCACAATCAATGGTAACCTCACGATGTTGACTTTCATGAAGAGTACTACATGGCTAGCAGTGAACACCAGAGTTCTGACATATCTGACCGTTCTCTGGTCAATTAATAATAATAATAATAATAATAATAATAATATGTACATTTATAATGCGCTAAATTCCACGTTAATCACATGCTCATAGCGCTACACAAAAGTTCAATCAAGTCCAGTTCAATTGCTGGTTAGGCAAAACTGACCGTTCTCTGTCTTGTTTGTAAGATTATTACTGCTATATAAACTGAAGTACGGTCAAAGTTTGAGAAGGGCTGGCTGCTTTTTGAAAATATGAGTCCCTACTGGTGGTGAAGGCTTGTAAGAATTTGATAAATGGATTGACTTCACATTGGAATGCTCGTCAAATTTTGAGAAAGACAAGTAATTTATTCAAAGCACATGTGTTGAGCCTTGCTGCTAGTGATGAAGTCTAAAACATGTTTCATACACAGGGCCCCATTGCACAAAACATTAAGTCGCTAAGCATATGGGTATCCTGGAATTGGGATGAGTGGTGAGTTGTCTGGAATTGGGATGGGTGGTGAGTTGTCTGGATTTTCCACTGCTAAGGTAGCCTCCTTAGTGCAGCATCCTTAGTTAAATGATGGTCCTAAGGTTAACCTTAATGTTAAGGATGTTTTGAAATATATTATTTTGGTCTACGAATTGTTAAGTGTTGATTGTATCGAAAGAAAGCATTTCCCCAATAATCAATCAGTTACAATTTTGGATTGGATAAGCTTACCTAAAAGTTTAATTAAAGTTTTCCAAAAGTAATCAATGACCTATTGTTATATTTTAAGCCTCAATTTCAATTTTGAGTTAAAGACATTACCTGTAGCACTGTTCTATTAATTTTCTGCAACTTACCCTGACTGCAGCAGGGAGCGTGTTACACATATCATCTTTTGTCCCTGTCAAAATGATGCACATGCTAATCTATTGTAATTCCTTATAGCAAACATATTTTTTAAGCAAAACAAACTTTTGAACATCTGCCGAACAGATGAAATTCATATGGATAATACCAGTGTTTCTTTTTTACAATTGATGCATAAATAAAAGTCACGTGTGGTTTAGAAATTCTCTGTCTCATTTAGGTTCGGAATGTGAATATTTCCCCAGGCCTGGGTCTTCAAATTCTTAAAGCAACAGATCATAATCATATGAAGAGTCTGTCAATATTGTACCGCAAGAACACGTGCAACAGAAATAGACTCAAACTGGACAAAAACTTAGGAAAGTTGTGTTATGTCTTCAAGATCAGTTTTTATCACTGCAACCCAAAACAAGTTGAGATGTTTTTTAATCACAAAAACAAAAAAGTTGTTTTTTCACTCAATTTATATTGTTTAGAGGTGTAAACAATTATTTTTTCCCGCTTTGGACACAGACGGATTTCCTAATGGATTTAAAAGATTTAAAACAAGATTAATCGTGAAACGTGGAAACTTGATAATCCGGGGCTGTGTCTCTAACAAACAAGAGGTTGAAGCTTTGGCAGAACTTGGTTTCCTGTGAAGAGTTGTACAGGAAACAGTATCATTCCCCCGGTTGTAAGGGAAGCGGTATTAAGAGATTTAAACTAATGGCTTGGCAGACATTTGCTGGATAGTGTCAGCAGAAACTCAATTACCTAATTAACTTCAATTTTAATTACCTCTTTCACTTAAATATTTAACCTTGGAAAGCGTCAATGTATAATGATATGTCTATCCCGTGTATAGTAAATTAAAAAATATGTGAAAGACTTAAATAAAAATTGTGTCTAGGGTTAAGCTAGATTGTTTTATTTTAGAACTTTATCTTTTTACCAAATTCACTTTCAAGTCTTAGCAATAAAAAAAATTTGAAGATTTTTTTTCCCCTTAGATTGCAGTAGTTTGCAAAAGCATACACATGTACTGTGCCTGCTAAAAGGTCATCCTTTAGCCATACTTGTTGTTTATGGTAAGAACTGAAGGTATACACATTCTCAAACCTAGTCTACATGTGACCTTCTGCTGACCAAATTAAAAATATTATCAAACATTTTCATTCAAAATTCACCTTGAGGGTCTTGGAGTACATCTGGATTGTCTCCCCTTAGTCAGTGGGGCGGGATAGTGCAGTGGTTAGCGCTTTTTGTTTCGCATCAAGAGTTCCAAAATGCTCGCAGGTTTCACTGCAATGCAAAGCCACCATGGGGTTTGGGGCTTTCTCCTTGCACTAATACCAACTGACGTGATATAAACGACATTAAGACGATCAGCAATGGGACCCTGTGTACGAACAGAAAAAAGAATCCTACTTCTCAAACGTTTTAGGTACACCAAGCCAAAAGGCTAGGAAAGTTCCCCCTGGACCCCCTTTAGGAAGAACACCTCGCCGCACCTCACCTTTAAGCAGCCAGTGGTCTTTCCCTTGAATAATTCTTGTTGACAACGGTGATTCCTGTAGTGTAACCACACAGTAGGGTGGATACTGATAGACTTAAATTATTAACTAAAATTTAAACAATTATTAATATGTTGTTAATTATTTAGTTATTGAAACAATTTGCCAGACTCCGAAGGCTAAACTAAAACATTTTGTTCCACATTTCTGAGATAGAAACAATTTTAAGCGTCTGCTCAAAGGTGAAGATTATCTTGTTTAGTAATACATTCCTGAGATTGTCAGGGATTTAAGAGTTTAAAATGTCATTCCTGTTGTGTTCTCTCAACAAAAATAAAAAAACATTTTTTGCCATTGATTATATTTTGTTAAATTCATACATACATAACAAGAGAAGAGTGAAGCTTTCTGTTTAAAACAAGCAGGTGTTCTTAAAAATATTCAAAACAATTCCATTTAGCTCCTTCAACAAGAAACATTTGTCAGCATTATTCTAATCTAAAACATCAAAAACAGAACATAATTGTCATCTTTCTGGCGATATCTGTGCCAATATTCTAAATGAAAGGATAATATTATATTAAGGATAATATACATTTTGGAAGTTACTTTTCATTTTACTCCCATAACGTATCAAAGCACAACACAATATAGCCATATTTCGTCAGATACTTCTCGCTCCACAATGTTTGTCTATGACTTGAAGCTCAACATCTTACGCATGTCTTATTTGTCATGACTGTTTTGACAAACATTGTCCAACTCAAACTCTGTCTCATCCTTTGACCATCAAACGTAAGAAGGACATGTTGCTTCCGTTGACTTATATGTTGACTGACGACAGAAACATTACTGAGAAACTTGACTTCCATTGCAGTATCTCCTACGAGACAGGAAGACTAGTATTTACTTTCAACAATGGCTTTTTGTTAAAAGACAACGAAAACTGACGTCGCCTGTTAGCGAAACAATAGTCGCTAATTTCATGATTGGAAGAATGAACGAGATGTGTAGCAACACTGGCATGTGAGAAGGTTGTTGTTGTTTTGGTTTCTCCCCGCCCAGTTTGCAGTTGTTATTAATAAGGCGTCGTTCTTTTACTAATTAGTTTCTCTACTGTTTGATATTGAGAACAATTTGTTCAGGGTGGTTCAAGAAGCTTTATTTATTCTTTACCTTGGAAACAAATTTGATGTAAGTAAAAAAGTTAGCTTAACAAGCTGGATATATTGAAAAATAATGTTGTTTTTATATAGCGTATTCACCAAAATATACACAATTTTGAAACCAAATCATAAAAAATATTGTAACTGCCACATAAGAAGCAGAATATGAAACACATTTACACCTTTCTGATCCATGCTATAATCCTAACATAACTTAAAGAGAACAGTTGTTCTCAAGCAACAGAAGATAATGTGCTAAAAGGTTTCAACTTACCAACAATTGTAAATAAATAAAATAAATAATTCAACATACTAGAAATAGAAAGTTGATGTCACAATTACATTATGATTGTAATCACCATCTAAATATAGAACAATGGTCAGAAAGTGGCGCCACGCGGTATCCAAGTCTATGAGGAATCAGGAGATGATGACTGCTGGAGAATGAGTTCCAGTCAGGGTCTGTGACTCAGTGTATATATATATATATATACAACACGCGATATAAGCATTATATATCTATATATATACCTACGAACATGAGTGTATATTCATCAACGTGTTTCACATTTAAATACATTGCTGACTGAAGGTGTATTGTAAATCTGAATTCAATTCAGATATAGTCTACACCCGTTCAGACAGCAATTCAATTATTTTTGTTCTCACATTTGAAACAATTTGAATCTACTGGTCAGTTACTATCTTGCATATACTGGACAAGATAAGTTAGACATAATGGGATTTTTATGGTTGATATTTCCTCATTGGATAAATGAATAAATAAATCAGTATTTATAATTTCAAAATTTACAAATATCCCTAAGTATTTTTGTCCAGTATATTTTTGTTTATATTTAAAAAAAAGTTGAATTAATGATTTTGAATAACAACGAGGAAATTCAAATTAGAAGGGATGATATAGATATAATATAGATAAATGTACCGTGGTATATTTGTCATACATATCATTTCCTCATTTCAAATGTTCATATTTTAACGAAGTTATAGTGATGTTTAAATTACCATAATGCAATTAAATTATTTTTATTTTCCTCATGGTTAGATATTCAGATTTGGTTATATCATCTCTTTAGTCTTTATGGCGTTACAAATGGTGCTTGACAACCAGCCTTGATAAAAGAAAGATCCGTTTAGATATCGTAACAGATTGCAAATTCAAACAAACCACTCTCAATGGGTCAAAGATATATTATAGAGGGTCAGTCTATGTTAATAGTGGGTCAGTCTATGTTTAGTTCTAGGTGCAGGTGGGTGAATCAGAGAACCACATGTGCAGGTCACGTTAGTCTAACTCTGAGCTAAGCTCGTGTCGTGTAGACAGGTGACTTGGTGGAGGGGTTATCAGAGAGTAGACTGGAGATCGATGGGATTGTGATAAGACATGCACACTAGTGAATTAACCCTTTGAGGACTTGCCTAATTAACCCTTATACTGTTCTAATAGTAATATTGTAGTAATATTGGAGATGCTTGCCCCTTGCATGGACTAAAAATTAGTCTGTGAAATTTAATAATTTAATTATTACTCTATCTTCATCAATTTGATGTTTTTTCTTTAAGCTTTCAGTTCCATACAGATATTCAATTCCATACAGATATTCAGTTTTGCTGATAAGGGCCTAGACTGTATGAAAGCTATTATTTTATTCACAGTCTCTGGGCAGGATGACCCCTAGCCAATCATAGATCATTCCATTTGTTAGTGAGATCAGTTCCTGAATGTGAGCCACACAGAATGGTGTGACAGTGAATAATAATCCGTGCAGTGTCAAAACCAATCTTCCTTAGTCACAAACCAGGTAATAACTAACCAGGGGCTTACGGAATGTCAGTACCAATTATTCTTGAATGGCTACATTACACAACTGAGGGAATAACTAACCAGGGGCTTAGCTTGAATAGTCTGCATTGGCAGTCATAGCAGATAGAGGGTTAATCCTTGCAAAGTAATTCAGTGTCCAGTTTGCCAATAAAATTTAAAATATTGAAGGTTGTTTAAGCTGTTAAAGACATTCAAGACAACCCATAACAATTTCCTTTCCGCTGTTGACAAGAAATGCTTACAGTGTAAATAAAAACTTCAAAGACCAGCTGAACAGAGTCTTTACTTCATGAGGATTATAGTCTGATAACAGAGAAGGTAAAACTGTAGCAGGACATGCAATACCTTCTCCGTGGTACAGTGGATACAAGTCAGTCTGCATGTTGTTAGGTACTTCCAAGGTAGACAGAACAGAGGCGTGAAGAATGAACCCTTACAAGAATTAACTAGTGTGTATTCAACAATTATATTCATCTTTAAGAGCATTGCATTACCTTGAATGTCTTCTTTGTAACTTGGAGATTCTAGAAATAAAAAATGTCAATTAAAAAAAGGAATTAACTAGTGCCAAACATTTCTGGTTGGTTGGTTCCAGTAATGTTCCTGGAGGGGATCAAGAGACTGTCTGTCCATCCTGTCCAGGTTTGAATGTCTATTACCATTACACTTTCTTCCTAGAGAACTTTGTCCATGTTTTAGCCAAGTGCCTCTTAGAATGACACCATTCTGACTGATCAGTGTACAGGAATCCAAAATTGTTAATAAAGGCAATACTCAAGACGATGACTTACATTGGAGTATCCTTGATAATTTGAAGACCTTCAGGTGAAGGGCAAATGGAGTATTGTACAGATAGTATTTTAGAAAAATGTTTTACTACAACTAGGAGGCTAGAGGCAAGGCTAGACTCAATCACAACACTGTGCAGTTGTCTGGTTCCGACCTGCTTACATTCACTACCAACTTGGTGACTCACTTTCATCTAACGGAAATATTTTATTTTAAATGTCATCCAATCCTTTCAAAACTTTGCTGAGAAGGAAATAATTCCTCTTTTATGTATTTTGAAATTTTAAAAATTGAAATTAGAACATATGAGGTCCGTCCTTTTCTAAAAAGTTTGCTATTTTGATATGAGTTTTTCCGATGATATCAATAAGATCTGAGACTTAATATTACTTTAATTTTTTTTATTTTTACAAACTTGTGGTTGATTTTGTTGTAAATTGTTTAGTTTCTATTCAATAATATAAATGAAGGTCGGATGCTGGAGGACTAATCCTGTCTGGAATTCAGGTCACACGATTACTATTGTAGTCAGGTCCCTCTCGTGTACATACTGTCAACAGAATCACGTAAACTAAACAATTTCATTTTCATATCATATGTTGATCTGAATGCAAATCTTTTGTTTAATGTGGTTTCAGGCTTTTGCCAAGCTAACTAATTATAAGTTATAACATCAAATATTTCACTGAAATAATATAAGAAATATATTATCTTGCTTATTGGTATTCTTATATTGTTATTCAGGGGTATTCTTTAAAATACTTATATTTATATGTCAAGGATCGGTATACTACTTCAGTTACACATAATAATGTTTTGCAATGTTCTAAGTTGCACAAGTTCCTGAATGACAATCACTAGAGACGTATTTGTTGCGTGTTGATGGCAGTGTCTGATGTTGTTGCCTCTCACAGTGTGTTGTCCTTTCTGTCTGGCGTCAATTCTTGAAAACGTGGTTGTCGGGCTGATGAAACTAATCCTTCTAATACAAAAACAAATTTCTAAACACTGTTCATTTATTGAACAAGAATTAATGTAACACCAGTCTTTTATCTTATGAACAAAGCAAATTGTTCTTAAATCTTTTGGCAATGTGTCATCCAAATTTATGTTGTTTCAGATCAAAATATTTGTCTTCCATAAGATTTGCCGAACACGTTAGAAATTAGGTATGCTGTAGCCATCACACTGTCAAGGGATTATATGAGAGTGTATTCCTTTCAGTTGAGGACTTGGTTCACACTTTGCAGAGTTAAGTCAAATACTTTAGAAGTTGACACTTTGTCTACAGAAATTAGAGATTCCAGATTGGTTGAATTCTGAAATATTCAAAAGCAGGTGGATAGAGTTGACATGATCATCATAGGTTAACCTTTTACCTGCCATGGTTCGATTAAGCAACAAGAAGCCTTCTACACTGCCCTATCCCACCAGGGGCAATTTGTATGCAGTAGAGAACTGTTCTACACGCAGTAAAGTTTGGGTGCAATGCTACACTGAATTTCAGAGTAGTACCACCCATGGTTCGCTAGTTCCAGCCGATCCTCCCAGGTTTCACCGCAATACATAGTCACATGGGGTTGCAGGTTTTCCCCCTGCCATAACACTAGCAGCCGAGATATAAATGAAATACTCTTAGAGCGTGGTAAACCCCAACTTTCCTCACCTCACACATTTAGTTACATATGTAAACATGGTTTGATTTTGCAGCAAGAAGCCTTCTGGACTTTCTTGTTAGCTCCATTCAAGTTAACCCTTTATCTACTGATGCAGTTATGTTCCAAGTAGCCTATCATTTGATCCTGGCCGAACATTGTAAAGCTTTGGGATTCCAAGAACTCAGATATTCAAGAATGGTTTGTCATGTTTTTGTTCAGCAGGTCGAAGGTCAGGTTAGAGTAGATCTCTTTAACCCATTTACTGCCAGGGTGTACTTCAGTTGACATGAGGTATTATATGGCAGATGGAGGGTTTCACTCAAGCCAGTCATAAATTTGAGGAGTACCATTTTACTGAAATACACTATGAAAATCGACTTTACGCAATGGTAACAAAAACAGGGAGTAAATACCCAATAGGTCCAAAAATAATCTGGAGCACTGGAGGGTTTCACTCAAGCCAGTCATAAATTGGAGGAGTACCATTTTACTGAAATACACTATGAAAATCGACTTTACACAATGGTAACAAAAACAGGGAGTAAATACCCAATAGGTCCAAAAATTATCTGGAGCACTGGAGTGTTTCACTCAAGCCAGAGATTCCAGGATTGTTTACAATGTAATTATGCAGCTGATAGTGTTGACATACATACACCAATATTTGTGAAGTTGTCACGAGGTCGACCCAGGATCAACAGATTGTCGGCCAGGATCAACATTACCTGTATAAACAATCCTCAGTGACAATGATATTTGATTTTCTAGAAATTGTTTTTTCAAATAAAAATATTTGTATTTTTCGTTCAATTCTTTATTCAGCTTAAATTAGCACCTATCAGTGTGTTTTCATTTGTAACACATTGAGTGTAAATAAGAATTATATTAATTCCAAACATTTCTTAGAAAAAAGTAGACCATTTCTGTTTACAAAAACAATTCTCGAAATGAAAATATAAATTGTCCCAGTTTAGCTTCAACCTATTTTTAAAAACAATGAGAGTGAACTTGACTTATAATAACAATGTGGTATATACTGAAAATACACTTTGCACGTGGTGCACCGAACTGAACAAACCACTGTTCTACTCACTGTAATGTAGTTGTGAACCATTTCACTACTGTATCAATTCTCACCTACTCCACTACCGGGGTACTAGTAAATCTTTACGACCACCTCTAGCAGTAGTCAGTGAGAAGACCTTAATCCAGTTAAATGCTCTGGGACACCAACTGACCAAGTAAATATCATGGAAAGGTCATCTTTTGACCTCTGGTCAATCTCTGGAGTCAACACCATTTAGCCGGATTTTAATGATTTAGGAAGTTATAACATGCGTATGTTGTGATATGACATGAAGATTTTTATGCCCCCGAATCAGAGATTCCTGGGATATGTTGTTTTTCACCTAACTTGTCTGTCTGTCCGTCTTTCTGTCATTTTGTTTGTCCGAAAAACTTTGAGAGCCAGAATTTCGTTGTATAGAGAATACATATCATTACAATTATATCAAACCGGACCAAGTTTGAAATAGTCAATAAATAGAACCCACGCCATTGCTGCCAAACCACCGACATTGTAACGTCATATATGGACGATCATGACGTCACGTCATGTATGGCCGATCATGACGTCATGTATGGACGTTCATGACGTCACGTCATGTATGGCCGATCATGACGTCATGTATGGACGTTCATGACGTCACGTCATGTATGGACGCTCATGACGTCACGTCATGTATGGACGATCATGACGTCACGTCATGTATGGACGATCATGACGTCACGTCATGTATGGACGATCATGTCGTCATGTCAAATGGAAGCTTGCAATGGTATTACACTATTGTATTAAGTTTACTAAACAGAAATATCTTCAGCAGGCGAGTTACAGGAATGCATTTGAAGACCTATACACAGTCTATCATCCACCAGTTTAGGATGAAAAACTGAACGAGAGGCGTGTGCATTAGGCTTGAGCAATTAGTTGAGATAGTAAGTAATAGCTTTCCTGAATAATCAACGCCTTAACTAGTTATCAGGTAAATAGTTTCTCTCTCACGCTTCTCCAACTGGGAGGAATGATAACATTTATCAAGAGAACTAGACAGACATAGTGGGGTAGTCAGGAGGCATCTCCTGCTGAATTCTTCCGGAAGCTTGTTTAGATTTAACAGTTGCCTAGAATCCGTGTACAAAATATGTTTTAGACTCTTCTGGCATTGAGACTTGTGTTTTGTTGAGTCCTTCTCAAATTTTGACAGGCCCAGTAATGTTATATACTTTGTTTATCCAAATTCCCACAAGCCAGACGAACTTGCCGTCTACTGTAGAACTGGCCCATCTGAAATTAACCAGCAATTGCCTGGCAGGCAGGCAGCTATTTCGAATGCTGCCTTAAAATTAGGAAAAAAGTTTGTAGAATTTGGAGTGGAAGTTGTAACATTTTGTAAGAAATTGACAAAACAGCAATAGCGGTTTGAAATGTAAAGTTTTAAAACCCTTTATTGATGTGTATCTTCAAAGTGCTGACAACAACTTCTAGTGAACTAAAACAAGGTACCAAGATACCAAGGTACCAAGGTACCAAATGTAACGTACTGCTGGTTGAACATTGTAAGTATATTTACTTAGGTAGCAAGTTTAGAAGGACAAAGATGACTGTATTTCTTTAAAATTGTGTTTCAATCTATAAGCCTTTCCAACTTTGTGGTAACCAATCATGGAGCAGGTCACCTACACACGGCTGAACCGTGCTCATTGTTGCTTCACGAATCTGACAAATTCTATTTATGCACAGAACCATGAAGGAAAATTATGATAGTTATAGCATAATGTAATTATAATTTAGAAATTGCATTTTAAAAAATTACGCTTAATTGAAGTAATTATTTTGACAGTTATTTGTATTAAATCACGGAAGTAACGTAATTAGCATCAAAATCATTTATAGAGCTTTTAAAAGCTGTTGATAGCTATTTGCCAGAAGCAGCCTGACCTGATGCCATAAAGAACATTATTTTGATAACAAACATGTGTTTGCTTTTCCTGTTGATGGACGGGCAGGTAATTAACATCAGGCTGTTGACATGGACATGCATTAAGAGTGATAAATACACCGACAGTGGGTTCATAGCTTCATTATTAACTGACACCGCTTGAGAACTGAGATGGTATATGGTATACTTACTTTAGCTTGCTCAAATCTCCTTCTATTTCATTAGCTTATTATCTATACACTTACATCTTCTTTTAATTAATTAGAATGTCACTGTAATCAATTTTGACAATGCCTATCTTCAAAGTATCCCCTATGACCACTATTGACGCCTGACTCAGCAAGGGGGTTAATACAACGTTGTTGCCTGACACTACACAAAGCATGTAATTCAAGGTATTTCAACAGGACTCTGTAGTAACAACTCCAGATATTTCAACCAAAGCTTTGGTCAGAACATTTGATCACCTCGAGTCATCACTTCAAACGTTGTAGAAAGGTCAGGTGAGGTCGCACACCTGGGAAGATGACCAGCTCGTTAAGCTTCAGGTACGCATCGCTCTCTTGTTAATACTTGTGGCTATGTGGTCAAATCGGCCCCAGGTGAAACATGGTTCTATATATAGTGAACATTTACCTGTGATTGACATGTGAAGCCTGCAGGAATTATTTTGAGGTCAAACTTTATTTTTTTCTGAAATATATCAGTGTCAATTTCCTCTAGATAGTTATATAAAGTGTTACATCGAGAAAATGCATGTTGTAATGTAAAGAAAGGTAAAAATCTCAATGTTGTAGGTATAACACTAGTAATCGTCATGATACAAATATACTAGAGTCGATGTTAGAATTAATTATGAAATTAGAATGAACTATTCTTGTTAGTTTTGGGTAAAATGATACATTGTATTTTCAATGCTGTACCTTTCATGGTGTGCAAGTTCCCAAGATTATGTCAGGTTTCACTGTCATGCATAACCACAATGGTGTTGAGGCATTTCCCTGCAGTATCACCATAGCTCCCTAGTTGGCACTCGTAGGGTTCACAGCAATACATTGTTGCAATGATGTTCTCCCTGCAACAATACTACCCTTTGTAGTAAACTGAAAGATTTCAGAATGATAAACCCCAAATCATTACATACTTGCTAGTTTCAGCCAATGCTTACAAGTTTCACTGCAATGTGACACATTGTGTGCTGCAGGCTTTCTCCCTGCATAAACCCACATCACATCACATCCCATCCCATCCCATCCCATCACATCACATCACATCACATCACATCACATCACATCACATCACATCACATCACATCACATCACATCACATCACATCACATCACATCACATCACATCACATCATGTAGTCATTTAAGTGAGAAAAACCATACCTATCCAATCATTAAGATGGAGAAATGGCCCACTCAAAGATGTCCAGTACAAATTCTTTGTTCCAAGTGTAACCAGTGTGAAACGGCCAAGTGTCCACTTGAAACATGTGAGAGATGAAATTGAGAACATTATCTTCAAACATTTAACACTCAGGAGCTCTCAATCGATTTAGCTCATTCAATTTACAATTAATCACCATTTGGTCCGGCTGGTCAAGATGGACGTTTCTGTTAAATGTGTGTGTGCTGTAGGCAGGGTATCTTGCTGAGTCAATAACAGAGTTTGAGCTTAATCTTTAATTAAGATTTAATTCTACCAAAGTAAAATATTTTACTGAAATCTCCCACAGCTTTAAAAAGTTTGCATGATTTATAGGAATGGCTACATTAGTTCATTACTAAATCAAGCGTTTGGGGTTAATTTATTAGTTCATCTGTCGTTTGTGTATTCAACATTTTAAAGTTTCATCCTTTGAAATTGAGACCTTTGAAACTGTTTAGCATTAAAATTGTTCATTGGCTTTGAGTGCATGGGTCCAATTATTTTGTTTGAGTTTCGCCCTCCTCCAATCAAGCTTAGACAGAAGTAATACATTAAAACTTAATACAGTTGACCAAATGAAATAACTTGCATTGAGTTGTTTAATTGCAATTCGATCAACTATCGCCTTAACAGAAAGACTCAGTGAAACATTTTAAACCTAATATGGCTGAGGATGGACATAGTTTGTTTAATGACCACCAGTGGAGCTCTTCACTCGTTATCCCCTCACGTCCAAGCCTGCAGTGGTCAATAACTGACCACATGGTTGGGCTGGACAATCAATAACAGATCAGCTGGTTAAACCACTTAGTTGATTGTGTCCAGTGTGATGCTTCTACTGCTACTTTAAATGTGCTGAAGCATTTAGTGGATTGCCCTTGTGGTCACTGAAATGAGCAAATTGTAGAAAGTTCATACCCGGGATGTTACGGAGTATTTGTTTGGCTATATAAACTGAATAGAAATCTATAATTACTTACTAGATTGAGATTACATGGACTAAGTTAAGTAATTCAGCATTCTCTTTACTTCATATGTTACTATCGATTTATCACGATAGTTGCTTTCCAGATATCACTTTATCAATGGTAATTTTAAAAAACAGTCAATAGTATCGATGGCACAACTAACTATCGATAATTTCGATAGTATAGTTAATTCAGTTCTTGACTTGAATTTAAAAGTAAAATTTGCACAGAAATGCATCTTTTATATATGAAAAAATGGTTGAACACTCTCAACAGATCACATAGAGTAATAAAAGATCTCAAGCAAAGTTAGAGTGCGAGAATATTTTAAAGATTTATGGTAACAAGACACATTTGATGTGTGTTTAATTTCAGTTTGATTCTTATTCAAAGAGCTTTTGTAATATTGAAGGAGTTGGAGATTGATTGGAGTAGAAGACATGACAACAGTATAACTTGTGACCTTGGATTTGTTGTGTGTGGTTGGTCATATCCGGCTTTTGGACGCCTTTATCAGAGCGATTGAAACATATTGTTTCAGGCTGATTTATGAAGTTGATAAGAGGAAGTTACTTTTAAAGAGACAGGGTTTTTTATTTGGAAATACAGTTTATGGCAGTGTTCCTGTTCGTGACTCTAATACATTAAACTAAATAACCATGGCTCGATTGAAACAAAGCCCCAAATAATTGTGAGCGTTGGAATATTTGAGGACATAAAAAATATTATTGTTTAATTTACAAATGTCCTTATTGTAGACCCATTAATTCATGGAATTAAGGATTTAAAAAAAAAAATTTCAAGGAACATTTAACTTTTTTCTGCAAATATGTTTTTAATGAAATGCAAGAATCAGTTCTATAGAATGCAATTAATATGGTATAATGGAGCAAAAGGGGCACCTTTGAATTTGGGTTCCACAAAAATACTTGGATTGTGTCCCTCCTTTAAACCATCTTCTGATGAAATTCAGGGCAGAAGGTTAAGATTTTTTTTATATTAATTTTGGCATAATAAGAGTGAATAGTTTAAATCTTCAAAAGTAAACTTTATATTATCTGACATGAATTTCATTTGAAATGGTAAATTTCAGGATTTCATAAATATTAAAATTGATTGTCAAACCAGGATCTGAAATTGAATAAATTTATTTTACTGTGGCCGACGCCTTTTCCTAAAAATATATCATTTTGACGCAAGTTTGCAATCAGCAGGTCTGTGCATTAAAGATTACATACATATCTATTCTTACATACTAGATACGTTGCATTTCTCGTGTGTATGAAGCATCACATGCACCTGTATTATGTCAGTAGCACATAAAGGCGTTAATACTTGGGAGTCATTCAAGCATGCAGATTGTTATGCCTTAATGACGAGATTTTGTACCTGTGTATTCACATGGTAATGATTGTAGTGAGCATCAGCCCACTTAACCCTCTGTCTGCCACATTACTGCTCAGGGACAGGATAGCCAACTTAACCCTCTGTCTGCCATGTTACTGCTCAGGGACGGGATAGCCAAGTGACTTGCAAGTTCTGCTTCAGATCAAGAGGTCTGGGTTTCAAATCCACCCAGGGGCTTGGCAATTTAGTTTGCTATAGTAGGGATTGGGAAAGGTAGGGACCGGGCCATTTTTAACATTGGATTATAAAATGGCCCCATAAAATTTGGAATTTTACTTTTGAAACAAAGGGGAATGGCTCATTCAAACTTCTGAAATTGGCTACCCCGGTAAGTAAAAGACCTGAAAATGACCCATTGTCAAAGGTGGCTTTCCCAATCCCTGCTACAGAGAACTGTTACACACAGTAAGGTTTTGGTGCAATTGTACACTGAATTTCAGCCGATGTTCGCAGGTTTCAACACAATGCATTGCCCCAATGGTGTTGCAGGCTTTCTCCCTGCATTAATACTAGCAACTGTGATACAAGTGAAAATACTCTTGAAAACAGCTTTAAATCTCAAATCACCTCATTCAAGTCGACACCATGTGACAAAATATTGTCAGTCAATCTCAAATACCTCGTCACCTTATTGCCTCTGAGATTAACAGTTTGTCTGCTGCTCCTGAATTACCGGTATCTAATCAATAACTGTAAGAATAAACCATGTGCATGTTCTTCGTGTCTGTCTCACTCTGACTCCAAGCCAAAAATGATGTATGTTATAGCAAACCCGTCTTCTGTAAATGTAAGGCCTTATAACATCTCAAATAAATGTAAATAACTAAACAATTTTATACAGATAATTGAGCTGTTTGACACAAGTATATCGGGTTAGAAATTAGCATTAGTCCAGTAGCCTGTGAAAAAGTTGCTTGGCGAGTAAAACTGTAGTCCAAAAGGCTAGTTCGAATTCAAAGATGATACGGTTTTGTTACCGGGTAGTGAATTTGCGTAGCTGAAACGGCTTTGGGTTAGTTCTTTAGATAATTAGCTGGTACAAATGGCTAGTTCTTTGAGGTTAATTTCGACCCTTGTACCGGTATATGTAAAGACACTATTCCTTATAATCTCTGTAGGTAAGAAGACCCCTCTGCAGCTGTTATTTGTCCATGAAAATTGACAAAACCATGGTTTTGTACTGGTAACGTAAGCGTAGTTCATATACTGAAAAAATATAATATATATATATATATGATTTCATCAAATGTCGGTGTAGTTTGTTTCGTCAAATGGGATTGTGTTAATTTTTGCTGATGCTCCCATAACAATTGTTTCTTCAATAAAAGAGGGCTGAAGTCTGTCATAATACGACCCTCCTTTGAACAAATTAACAAAACCATAACCAAAATGGGCTTGTATTAAGTTCGCTGATTCTCATATTTTGATATCAATTGTGCAATTGTGGAAGTGTGTAAAACCACTAAGATTCTTTGTACATTTTTTCTGAACAAATTTGCAAAACCTCTATAAACACCATCCCTCACACCGACTAGGTAATACATCAAGATTTTCCTCCTATTCAGTGTCACATCCACCCTTGTTTACTTCCATGTACGATTATATCCTGATAATATCATTTAGATATTTGTTATTTACACCTTCATTTTATTACAAACCAAAACACACCCTGTAATTCAAGACTAGTGACGTTTTCATTTTGTGACGCCTTTCGTTGATTGAAAACTTGTGATGTCGTGGTCCGACCTACATTTGTACGTCAAAGCAAACAGCGCACCTTGCGCATACAGAACAGATAATGGAGAGGAAGGCTCTGCTTCCGTCTCTCATCAATGGCTTACCCCACAAAGGACGACTTAACTGAATTGAAAAATAGCACCAGTGTCTATTCATGGTTTATAAACCTTTCCTCCATATTAAAACAAATACGCGCGGAACAGAGTTCAGGTTATTGACAGGACAGACTTATATACGTAGTCTGTGATAAACACTGGTGATGCTTAAAGAAATATTGTATGAAATAGTCTGTTTATCTATAGCTTGTTTATTTAATTGGGGAAGGGAGTCTCAATTTTCAGAATCAGCAAATCAAAATTTTATTTATGAATAGCAATTGAGTTCTAACTTAGAAATGAAAAAGACATTCATCATACACTTGATAGTGTTCCCAGCAAAATACTAAGAGATATATTCATTATTTTTTTAGGTACAGGGTCACGGTCCTGAACTTCTTTTTCAAAACTTGATGACATCTGAATATAATTCCTAAGTAGTACACTGTTACTTCATAACATTTACATAACATTAACATAACATTTACATGCAGTAGGGTAGTGAACTTCAGTGTCGTGCCATAATATTAGCTCACTACAGTTCCAGCTGATGCTTGCAGGTTTTAACTCTATGAAGAGCCACATTGGTTGTGTGGGCTTTCCCCCCAAAGCACTCTCAGCTGTGTTGTCAGTGAAATACTCTCATACCTGACAAGTCAT
Organism: Gibbula magus; assembly: GCA_936450465.1. NCBI lineage: Eukaryota > Metazoa > Mollusca > Gastropoda > Trochida > Trochidae > Gibbula > Gibbula magus. The sequence continues at coordinate 3,561,776 of OW388295.1, read as the reverse complement.
GCTAAAGCTGTCATCATTGGTTTAATAATAAGTGTAAGACATTGTTTATTCAGATGATCTACCATCCCAGAACACATCACATGATAATAGTACGACATTCATATTGACGTACAGGCGATATAAACAAATGTATGGTTGACAAATACCACATTCATACAAGCCAGACAAGATCTGATTCATATTACGTAACGTATAACCATGAATAGAATTTCACTCTCCACCCTTCATTGAAAAAGTTAAATATAGATTTATGCCAGTGAACTTGAAACATGTTTGTCTGAATTAAGTCATGTGTGTCCATTCGCTCAAGGTGAATGTCAATCTTTGAAGGTGAAGGTCACTCAATGAGAATTGTAAGAAAATATTGTTTAATTCCTTTTAGATCTTTGAAGGGCATTTAGAAGTGGTATACATAAGAACAGGAAGATTTTCTGGATAACAACTTCTTTAATGTGAAAATCCACGACGTTTAGGAGTATACACTCACTCCTTCAACAGGTGGAATGTCAATTTCATTTAGTTTAACACTGCATTTTTCATTGAAACCAATAGACTGACAATAAATAGATAAACAGATTATGATAAATATTATTTGTCAGTTATGGTTATTTATGTGAAAGAACTGATTGTTGCAGTAATATTATTCACAACAGTCAAGAGTCTTATGACTAATACATCAAACAAACAACTCCACCCATCTGTCATACGACATGGAGTCAGTCTGTAGACTAAGCTTATCTTGTTATGAGTAAAGAGGATTGGTTATGGTTTAAGTTGATTATCAATATGTAGCAGCATATAAGTGTCATATTTGCCAAATATAGACAAGAAAAAGTATAGGAGAAATTCCTGCCCAAAGTGGTTTGAGATTTGATTTCTTCATTCAAATTGGATCATAACTCAATATGTCATTATTCGCTTTAGGGGTTAAGAAAAAGTTATTATGCTATAAAACATGGCAGTCTCATAACTCAAAAGGTATTGTGTTTTACCTTGTATACATGTAATAATTGATGAACAGGTGTTGAAACTTCATTAAATGAAGAAAATATAGATTTTACTTTCTCAATATATTTATCCATATCCGTAAGTTAACTGTGTATTCCTTATACACAAAAATGTTAGATTGGGGAAATGGGTCAAAGGTTAAAATATTTTCCTCCATGTTATGGTAATAAATGTTTCAAAATATTTTTCCTTGTAGAAAATTAAAGGCAGGTAAAAAGAATTCAACCCAACCGGTCCAAAGGTTCTGTATTTGATTTCTTAGTGCTGCCGTAATCTTATAGTTTCAGTGTTTTCCTTACGTAGAAATTTGCAAGGGAGAGACGAGGTAGTAGTAATGAATTTTGGTTTGATTTTATATTGTTACATTGATCAATTCCCCATAAATTGTTTTATTGTCCTTACTTGTTCACTCGAATTTAAGAGGTTTACTCAACTCCTTACGTACACCTTGAATATTGGGGATCACCTGTATATATTGGGGATCACCTGTATATATTAGGGATCACCTGTATATATTGGGGGTCACCTGTATATATTGGGGATCACCTGTATATATTGGGGATCACCTGTATATATTGGGGATCACCTGTATATATTGGGGATCACCTGTATATATTGGGGGTCACCTGTATATATTGGGATAATCTGTATATATTGGGGATCACCTGTATATATTGGGAATCACCTGTATATATTGGGGGTCACCTGTATATATTGGGGATCATCTGTATATATTGGTAGTCACCTGTATATGTTGGGGATCACCTGTATATATTGGGGATCACCTGTATATATTGGGGGTCACCTGTATATATTGGGGATCCCCCTGTATATATTGGGGGTCACCTGTATATATTGGGGATCATCTGTATATATTGGTAGTCACCTGTATATGTTGGGGATCACCTGTATATATTGGGGATCACCTGTATATATTGGGGGTCACCTGTATATATTGGGGATCCCCCTGTATATATTGGGGATCACCTGTATATATTGGGGATCACCTGTATATATTGGGGGTCACCTGTATATATTGGGATAATCTGTATATATTGGGGATCACCTGTATATATTGGGGATCACCTGTATATATTGGGGGTCACCTGTATATATTGGGGATCACCTGTATATATTGGGGATCACCTGTATATATTGGGAATCACCTGTATATATTGGGGGTCACCTGTATATATTGGGGATCATCTGTATATATTGGGGATCATCTGTATATATTGGGATCACCTGTAAATACAGTCAGGCCTCGATAATCCGAACGCTGACGTTTTTCATCAAAATCGCTCGGACAGTGAAATGTTCGGACTACTGAGTACTGAGGACTACTAAAGAGATTAGTTTGGTTACATCTTCCTACTGTTCGTAAAATGCGAGATTCTGATTATCGTAGGCCGGATTATCGCGGCTTGACTGTATTGGGGATCACCTGTATATATTTGGGATCACTGTATATATTGGGGATAACCTGTATATATTGGGGATAACCTGTATATATTTGGGATCACCTGTATATATTGGGGATCACCTGTATATATTGGGGATCACCTGTATATATTGGGGATCACCTGTTTATATTGGGGATCACCTGTATATATTGGGGATCACCTGTATATATTGGGGATCACCTGTTTATATTGGGGATCACCTGTTTATATTGGGGATCACCTGTATATATTGGGGATCACCTGTATATATTGGGGATCACCTGTATATATTGGGGATCCCTGTATATATTTGGGATCACCTGTATATATGTGGGATCACCTGTATATATTGGGGATCACCTGTATATATTGGGGATCACCTGTATATATTGGGGGTCACCTGTATATATTGGGGGTCACCTGTATATATTGGGGATCACCTGTATATATTGGGATAATCTGTATATATTGGGGATCACCTGTATATATTGGGGGTCACCTGTATATATTTGGGATAATCTGTATATATTGGGGATCATCTGTATATATTTGGGATAATCTGTATATATTGGGGATCACCTGTATATATTTGGGATAATCTGTATATATTGGGGGTCACCTGTATATATTGGGGATCACCTGTATATATTGGGATAATCTGTATATATTGGGGATCACCTGTTTATATTGGGGATCACCTGTATATATTGGGGATCACCTGTATATATTGGGGATCACCTGTATATATTGGGGATCCCTGTATATATGTGGGATCACCTGTATATATGTGGGATCACCTGTATATATTGGGGATCACCTGTATATATTGGGGATCACCTGTATATATTGGGGGTCACCTGTATATATTGGGGGTCACCTGTATATATTGGGGGTCACCTGTATATATTGGGATAATCTGTATATATTGGGGATCACCTGTATATATTGGGGGTCACCTGTATATATTTGGGATAATCTGTATATATTGGGGATCATCTGTATATATTTGGGATAATCTGTATATATTGGGGATCACCTGTATATATTTGGGATAATCTGTATATATTGGGGGTCACCTGTATATATTGGGGATCACCTGTATATATTGGGGATCACCTGTATATATTGGGAATCACCTGTATATATTGGGGGTCACCTGTATATATTGGGGGTCACCTGTATATATTGGGGATCACCTGTATATATTGGGAATCACCTGTATATATTGGGGGTCACCTGTATATATTGGGGGTCACCTGTATATATTGGGGATCACCTGTATATGTTGGGGATCACCTGTATATATTGGGGATCACCTGTATATATTGGGGTCACCTGTTTATATTGGGATAATCTGTATATATTGGGGATCACCTGTATATATTTGGGATAATCTGTATATATTGGGGGTCACCTGTATATATTGGGAATCACCTGTATATATTGGGGATCACCTGTATATATTGGGGATCACCTGTATATATTGGGGGTCACCTGTATATATTGGGGGTCACCTGTATATATTGGGGGTCACCTGTATATATTGGGGGTCACCTGTATATATTGGGGATCACCTGTATATATTGGGGATCACCTGTATATATTGGGGGTCACCTGTATATATTGGGGATCACCTGTATATATTGGGGATCACCTGTATATATTGGGGATCACCTGTATATATTGGGATAATCTGTATATATTGGGGATCACCTGTATATATTGGGGGTCACCTGTATATATTGGGGATCACCTGTATATATTGGGATAATCTGTATATATTGGGGATCACCTGTATATATTGGGGGTCACCTGTATATATTTGGGATAATCTGTATATATTGGGGATCATCTGTATATATTTGGGATAATCTGTATATATTGGGGATCACCTGTATATATTTGGGATAATCTGTATATATTGGGGGTCACCTGTATATATTGGGGATCACCTGTATATATTGGGATAATCTGTATATATTGGGGATCATCTGTATATATTGGGGGTCACCTGTATATATTTGGGATCACCTGTATATATTGGGGATCACCTGTATATATTGGGGATCACCTGTATATATTGGGGGTCACCTGTATATATTGGGGATCACCTGTATATATTGGGGATCACCTGTATATATTGGGGATCACCTGTATATATTGGGAATCACCTGTATATATTGGGGAACACCTGTATATATTGGGGATCACCTGTATATATTGGGGTCACCTGTATATATTGGGGATCACCTGTATATATTGGGGATCACCTGTATATATTGGGGATCACCTGTATATATTGGGGATCACCTGTATATATTGGGGTCACCTGTATATATTGGGGATCACCTGTATATATTGAGCCAGTATCAAAGCTCTATATTACTCTTATCAAGCTGTGGTTCCTGTAATTTGATCATTGAGAATGGTGAAGCTAATTAAGATTTATATTTTATTTCTGGTTTGACCAATTACTTGAAAAAGAATCACTTAGCTGTTATTGACAAAAAAAAGTTTTTTGGTTCTTTAAGAGTGAAAGGTGAGGCTATTTAGCTTTTGTTAATAATGTTTGGGATTTTAATATGCCAAGGTTTCCCAATTTTCTGTGGTAGAGAAATGTTCTATAATCAAGTGTGGGTGCAGTGATATATTGGAATTTAGTGTCCGTCCTGTGATTCGCTAGTAATAACAGATTGTTGCAGGTTTCATTGTTATACATATCCACACTGTCTGTCAGGCTTTCTTCCTACAGTGTCATCGTAATGTACATGTTCTTGATAGCAGCTTGCCGCTAATGGCTGCGATACTGCCGAAGCGGCGTTAAGCAATAACTCACTCACTTGATAGCAGTGTTATCAAACCCAGTTACAACTCTTATTAAATCGTTAACCATTGTATTCGTACAAGAAAATCTTGCAAGGTAGCAGAAAAAATTATCAGAAGTGACAGCTTGAACTCTTGATAAACAAGGGAGGGGATAGTTCAGTGGTTGCACTTTCGACTTTCTATCAGGAGGTCAGGGCTAGCAACCTGGGGCTTTGTCTGTTGTAGCAACTGGTCCTCAAGCAGTAATGTTTGGCTGCAATGTTTAATAGTGAAACACAGCAGTGTAGAGTATGGCTCACTACTGCTAGCCGGTGATTGCAGATTTCACCACAATCTATGGACTTTTCAATACTGGTAGACACGCATGAGTGAAATAACTCTTTTCCTTACGATATTGTTAGCGCCATGATTATGATATGTCATCTTCTCCCGCAAGCCATAATAGCTGATTGATTTAAATCATGAAGCAGTTCCTTTACTTTTCTGTGCCAGTGTAGCGGCGCGTTGCACCTGAACTTGCTCTACTAGCATGGGACGGGAAATTATCAAGGGTGAAATTATCCAGTGAAGGAGACTGGCGCAAGTTATAACTGGCATGGAGTTTGATTTAAGTAAATGATAAGCGTTATCAGAAGTAAATTTACACAGCAGATCTCTGTCAACATACCTTTGATAAGTAACGATTTATTGGAGAGATTATCATGTCCTTAATAAATAACTTACAGAGGAAACAGGTGATCAAATGATAAAAGACATAATAACAATTTCTTACCCAAGCGGGCACAGATATGCCGGGTATTAAAGTTTTCATAATGGTCATGGGAATTACAGTTTTTCTAAATATAACTTGCATTTTGATTGGTTGACGGAACTACTTTGCGCTCATTCATGAATTGCTAAGTTCTCCTGTTCAAGCTAAATCACATAATTGAACAATTTCGAGCATACCTAATTGAAGTCACACGTCAGTAAAACATATTAAATATAAAATCATGTTCAACCTATGTTTCCTAGACCGTGTTTACAGTACTAAACTTGCAAGGCGAAGCAGCATGCAAGAGTCGCCGACTGCACTGTCGTGACGTCATTGCTTTGTGACGTCATTAACCATGACGTCATGTGGTGACGTAATTACACTCCAGTCTGGCATTCAAACATTCCAATTCACGTTTTCAAAAATGTTCTCTCATTCTGCGACATTGTTCACGATATTAATGAGTTCTTTACTACGTCAGTAAACCATTTTGAGAATACAATTCAACAGTTACTTTAGAATCTTTCTGGAAAAAAGAGCGCAAGTTGTAAACTATTTATATGTGCGCATCTTGAAGGTGTGAGAGAGTTTATGAATGGCGTATGAGTAAAGCTCGGAGTTTATCACAATAATTAACTCGAGACAGATAATCCGTAATTCCTCGCAACTCGTTGATTATTCTTATAATAATTGTCATTGTCAAAGGTAATTATGATGAATATTATTATGTTTTTCTTGAACCTAATTGTTTTCATCACTTAAAGTAATAACAAATAATGGGTTTAAAGAAAGTATATATCTGTTATATGTTTAAAGATTTTATTTTTAAAATTATAAATGAATTAAACCAAACTGCTTATGTTCTAAGCTGTCATTAAGAAAAAACAATATTTAAAATTATATTCTTTCAAGAAAGTTTCAGACACCGGTAAGATAACTTAACCAACACTATCTGACGAACATAAATCATTGATTAGTTTCCTAGAAGTAGTCTGGGGTTAAAGTAGGTCAACACTTGCTGATAATACGACTTCCTTGTTCGATAACAATGGATGACAATGGCTAGCTAAGGCCGGCTTTTGTTTTATGTAGGTTTTGTTAAAGGATAGATGCAATGACATATGTCAAAATCGGATTCATGTAATACAATGGGATGTCAATTTGACAATTGCTCGATTTTAAATTTCTGAAATCGGTCCATAAATTACTTATATACAGCTTATTACAAAAACGCCAAATTTAGCCCCTGCGACCAGAATGAAAATCTGCTGGGGTGTGGTCCCTGAAGCGATGACTTCTGTGACGTCACTGAGTAATCTCATTATCAGCGATAGTCATAAATTCAACGTAATTTTGCAACATTTTGATTGTTAATTTCACTAACAAATCTTCAATCAAACAGCTTAAATTTTCCATATATCGAATGTTTAGATGTCCAACTAGGTAATTCCGCAGATGACAATTACATAATTATTACATAAACATGTGTTTTTGGCGATTTACCACACCTCATAGATTCATCTCGCGGCAGTGATAATCATTTTTGATAAAATTTTGAAGAAGTTTTGAAATAATAATTGCTACCAAAATTGAGTTTGAGAGATTGATAAAGAACACAAAACATGTTAAAATAATATCACTTTATTGTACAATACATTGTACATTGGAAATTTAGTTTGTACATTTTCATCCGCCAGCCACAGTCGACACTAGTTCAATCGTTGTTCTGTCTTTATAACACTGGGTGTCAAGCAAGGAAGCAACAACTCCTATCTTTTAACTTCTTTTGGTATGACGGAATCGAACCCCAGTATACCAGATGATGAGCGGACACTTTACCAACTGTGCTACATCAATATTAAAAACACATCGCAAAATAAACCTCAAAGCTAGATCAATAAACTTAAACTATAACTATATAACAAGTTCAAACTAGGACATCTTTGATGAATACATTGATCATTGTCTCCAACACACCTGTGACCTCGTAGTGGTGATATACATGCAATACACACCTCTCCTGATATTACGATAATAATCACTCTTCCACACCTGCTACAGCTCAATATATACCAGGTGTTGACAAGAACCTTATTTGTTATGTCAGCAGATACTGAAATCAAAATGAAAGGCAAATTTGAAAGTTGAACGATAGTAGATTTGAATGTTATTGACAAAGTATTTTCAATTCTGTAGACACACAAGAGGTAAATAAAAGATGAACGCTTAATATAAAAGAGAAGAAAACAACAATTTCAAACAACAGTCAGAAAGTTGAAATAAGAAAATTATAATCAAAATCATAATTCCTCAAAACATGAAATCATAATTATTCAAAATCCCAACTTTTTAGCACCAAAACAAATTAAACAATTAGCTTTTAAGAAAAGAAAGGTTATTGTGATTATTATTTTTTGATAAATGTTTATTTTTCTGTTATAGAGTTATCTAAGGTTATTTGTAAGAATGTTATTTTGTATTCAAAATATAAAAATGTCTTAATAGAATTTGTTATTACTTCATTAAAAGACAGTTTTCATGAGGATTTTCATTAGTTTGTTATGTTTTTGATTTAAAAATATCTCAATACATGAATTTTCTTCATTTAATCTAGTCTTGATCTTCCACATAAAGTTTTCGTCCATTGAAGCATTAGCACCGTTGGAAATCTCCTGATATCCATTCCTACGAGTACTTTACTCAAAGCAAGTTGATGTTGTATCAAAGCAAACTTATGATTCCTTCTTGTATTGCAGCTGTTGCATCTGACTTCGAGTACATGCGAGAACTGCCCTCAAAACAAGATGAAGAGACAAACAGCTCACATGATGTGTCACATGACCTGCAGACCGAGAACTCTCACCAGGTGGCGCCCCAGGTCAAAGAGGTGACAATCGAGACGACCAACAGCAGCGGGGAGGACGAACAGAACCACTCATTCGATGAGGTTAGTCATCAAGTTGTAAACTTTTCTTGTTATATTTCTGTTAAATTTGTAAGAATATCGTTGGCTAATTCACACCACAAAGATTATTTTTGTACACTGACCTCCTCTTCCAGTGATGAGGTCAGGTCAGTCTTGTGACGGATATTTCTGTCATTGCCTTGAGATATTTACTCGTCACGTGATTTTTTGTAGTTCATCATCATCATTCAATCTTACAAAATATGTATGCTGTTTACAAATGAATCGGGAGCAGTGGTAAGCCATTTGGCTTCGGATCAAGAGGTCCGGAGTTCGAATCCCGCCAGGGTTAACTTTGTTTGCAGTAGAGAACTGTGCTACATGCAGTAAGGTTTGGATGCAATGCTACACTGAATTGTAGTGTAGTACACCCATGGTTCGCTAGTTCCAGGCGATGCTCGCAGGTTTCACAGCAATACATACATGGCGTTGCTGTTTTTCTCCCTGCCATTATACTAGCAGCCGCGATATAAGTGAAATAGCCTTGAAAGCGGCGTTAGACCCCAACTCACCTCACCTCACCTCACCTCACCTACAAATGAATCAAATGCATCCTGCTCCATCAGTGTATTTGTATCCACAAGGCTACTACAATCCCCTGTTCCCATAAGCACCTTGTATATTGTTTCACTGCAGGCTGGTTACTCACTGCTATAACATGTATATAGTCCGCCAATGAATGTTGCTGATTGTTTGTTCTTCTGTTCCCCTTACTTTAATACAACCTCGCTTGCAGGATTCAGGAATCTCAGACCTAGCAGTATCCAACTTAGTCCAAAGTAATTTAGCTCATCAGGCCTTTACAGCAAACACTGATGAGGTACAGAGCCAAGGGTTCTCAGTCTCATTAAAATCAGACCATATTTATTTGCACTACGTTACACAATATATGTATGTGTAATGTAGTGGAGCTTAATTATGATCTAACTTTAATGAGATTGCAGGGGTTCTAATCCTACCAGCCTCTGGCCAAAGGACTCGTGTTAATTTCTAGTCCTGCTTTGTGTGATATTACACGAATATGGAGGTGCTTCGTCCAGAATTCCTGCCTGATGAAAGTAACTAACAATGTGTCCCGTGTTGCAGCTGGACGCCCCCCATGAGTTGTCTGCCCGGGACAAGCTGCTACAGATGAGGCAGCTGATCGTGAAGGGGATCCTGGAGAGCGAGAAGAGTTACCTCCACATTCTGGAGCTCCTCATCAACGTGAGTACCGTCCACGTATATGTGGCATAGTCTCTCTCTGTCTCTCTCTGTCGGAGTGTGTGTGTGTGTGTGTAAGTGTGTGTGTTCATCTTGGATGTCACTCTTGGACAGATCAAACGTAACCGTAACATTCATACCTCTTTCATCACCTTCAATAATTGCAACCAATCAGAGGCCTTACTAGATACGACACAGAATGTGGTGTTTCTTGTGTCTGTATTTCAACTCGAGTCAGTCCAAGCCTCGTCGTTGATTGGCTGGAGTGAAGGTGGGTTGTAGGTCCCATGACATGACCTGTATGGTTATGTTCAGATCAGAAATGCCACAAGGAACGAGCATATCTTTTGATCTGATTTAGATGAGATTGCTTCTCTGTGTCTCTGTTTCTCACTCTCTGTCTCTGTCTTTGTATGTTTCTGTTTCTGTCTCTCGATGTCAGTATCTATGTTTGTCTCTGTCTCTCGATGTCAGTATCTATGTATGTCTCTGTCTCTCTCCTTTTCTATATGTGAATAATATTCTCTCCCTGTCTCTCTGTAACTTTCTTCTAAATCCTTGATCATTTCATTGAAGTACTCTTCTGTCTTTGTGTCTTTATTCATATATTCTTAAATATGTCGTCCAGATCACAGTTCACCTCCTATAAAAATTTTCTTTGTATTTACTCGTCCCGCTCTTCATGTTCAGTACCGGAAGTCCCTGGAGGCGTCAAGTCGGAGCTCCCAGCCGGTCATCTCCCAGGAGGACACACAGACCATCTTCAGCAACATCGAGAAGCTCTACAAGATTCACGAGCAGTTTGTCCTTGACCTTGAACCCAAGGTCAACAAGAGTTCACCCGATCAGGAGATCGGCGAGTGCTTCAAGATGATGGTTTGTTCCTTAGATATATCACTATATATACTGAAGTTCACTAAAATTAGTGCAGAATAAGGTGAAATAAGTATGGGCGCCAGGCTCATTACAAAAGACAGTTCTTAACGACACACATCACCTCATGCTGTCAGATTTCTTCAACAATTAGTGGAGCAAGCGACAAAAGAGAATCAAATATATCTTACCCTCGGTAGAATTGCTTATGTCCCTGTAAAATGTCAGTAGTAACAATAACTAATTTGTGTAACACTTTCTCAATACTAAAATATCTACATATTAAGTAGGTCACCAATCTGAGGTTAAACCACATCCATTGTTGCTGAACTTTGCTACTGGCACCAAGCAATGCAAATGACCACATGTCAGCACATCCAAATTCCAACATGAAATTTTTGGATATTTGAGCCTGCTGTCAAATTACAAGTTTCTTTTTCAATAACATACTATTTCTCAAGACATTATTATTTTCTTTTAAAAAAATGTATGAAAGTAAAATTTGAACTTTTAAAATGTCATTCTGGTAATATTTTGAAAACATGGTTCCTTTTGAAATTGAGTGTTTGTTGTTAAACGGGACACGAAGGTGCTTAGTTTGAACAAATTAGTTGTGCTGTGTTTATGTGTCAGCCAATGAAAACAGCCGAAACAAACACGTAAACTGGTGCAATGTTCATGGCGCATGATTCACTGTTGCTGCTTGGTAATTACTGGAATATTTGTTTATTTGTTTCTTAATTTACAGGAACTTTCATCTCAAATTTAAAGCCCTTAATTCATTTAGTTTAAAACAATCACAATGAAAAAAATCAAATTTATGATTATTTACTTTTATTTGGAATTTATTGCTACACAAATTTGTGATTTTTTATTACTTTTTTACTAGATAATTCACACCTTTTTTTCTTCTAATTAACTCATCACGGATCATGGAATGTTCATGCTATCTTTAACTAGTGATCACACAGATTATTGACTTTGATTATTACGAGTTGTGGTTTCTGTAGATTGAGCCAAGACTAAATCTTAACGTTACTGGAACAAGAATTAATTATCTCCAATTGACAATAGACAACCGTAAATATTAAGAATATTCCTTAATAAGTTTGTTAGGGGTTAATTAATCAATGAAATTGAATTGTTTATGTCGGGTTATGTTACGTAAACAATTTCATGAACCTTTTTATGATCATTTTTCTTGAATGCAAATTTTTTATCTAATGTAACACCTGACAAGTTTGCATGTTATTATGTCATATTTTGTGTGAATTTAGTTTTTATCAGAATTTATATTTCTATCCAGGTGTTTAATTTCCCCGAGTTTGGCAAGTACATGGAGAACTACCAGAAGGCGGTCAGTACGATACACAGGTGTTCGCAGGAGAACCCGCGCTTCGAGGACATTGCAGAGGTGCGTTCTAAATCTAGATAACTGTTTATTGATTGAAATTGACAACGGTGATACATTTATCTTCTTGAATTTATTGACATTTACACATCATAACTTTCTTTAAAAAAATTAAAAAATGTTATGCCTAGAGTAGAAGATGTGATCATAGGCATATTCAGGGGGTGTGGTCAAACTTGTGATTGGTCAGTGACAGGCCTTTGATACTTGATGTTTGTGTCCCGTGTTATAAGTCTATTCTGTTAACGTCACGTTTATTTTACCTTCTGACTTAGACGCATGGTGTTGGAAGCGTTTTTCTTAAAAATTGAACCTTGGCCTTTACTTTTGATCTGTCAACATCTTCCCAGATTTAAAAGTATTTTAAAAAACTGCTTAGTTTAAAGTCCAAATAGCAGATCAGATAGATAGATAGAAGCACAGACACATTGTGCATGAAAATTAAGTTCATGCTCAAAGGTTTAACCTCTATGCTCACAGATTTTCTTCCTGTAAATGTTTTAGAGTACCGGTAAATGAAATTGACAACAGTGATACATTTTTCTTAATGAGTTGATATTTTCACATCATATTTACATCATATTTATTAGAATTCATGTTCCAACACTGAATAGTTTGAGGTATATACTATGAATAGATATGTGGTCTTTGTGCATCTTTTCCCCTGTACAGATATCTTTGTGCGAAATTTCCGTTTTCCTGAAAAAATGTGTTCAAGCACGTCACATTCATGTACTTGAAAAGACAGATATTTGTGTACTTCCTCGTTATATTCATGTTATCCAATTTCAAGATTCCTTTTGAAATGTTGTGACAATATGTCTAGTCATCAAGATCGCATGTTTGATAGTCGATGCTTAAACACGCTCTACTCCACCCGTCTCTAAGCTCCAACAAGGAAGTGGGTATGAGAAATGATCACCTGATGGCTTTATATAAACATATGCGTTGATATATGGCTGGGTGCTTTTTCTCTGTGCAAAAAAACAGACTGTACTGGGCCTGAAGACTGTTAATCCCAAAGTATATACGCATATGAAAGATACATTACATTTGATGACTTATATTCATATTTTATCTTTAGAAAGAAATTTTTGACATGTTGTTCAAACTATCATTTTCTTACTAATGAAAATGAATAGTGAAAAATATACTTCAAAATATATATATTGTATACACATTGATTAACTGAACCTGCAGATGGCCTGAGATTTAACTAAAATCAATATATTTTCTAAACATCACCATATTTTGGATCAGCATATTCTAAACAGATTTGATTTATGAAACATGTACAGTTTCTTGTACGTTGATATTAATAATTTTATATTGCAGTTACAGCTTTGAATCTAATTAGATTTTATCATTTTAACAGCAATTTCCTTTGTGAAGTAAATGATAAGGAAATATAAGTCATGATGACAAACAGATTAGATATGAATGACAGGATGAAATCAACGCTTAACGTTAGTTAATGTTCATTACATGACTTATCTTTGTTATCAACAACTTTTTTTTGTTTACAGAAAGTGACATTTTCCTCGCAAGCTAAAGAGGTCACTAACCTTGAAGGTAAATAAACTTGTAAATGTTTCTTTTGGAATAATTTTACATATTTAATACCCAATTTTTAATTTGATATTTTCCCCAGCTTTTAAGAAGAAATCTGAAGATGATTTTGTCATTACCATCATAAAATAGGATTCTTGTTAAATTTTAGTTATTCATAAATTATCCTCAGTTTGTTTCACCATACATTTACAAACAGTGTATTTTGCACTATGATATGTAAATTTCAAGTAATGAAATTTCTTTTTCTTCACAGACGCCCTCTTCAAACCTGTACAGAGGGTACAGCGGAATGCCTTGGTGCTACACGTAAGTCTCTCGCCAGTTAGTGGACAGACTATGAATATATAATATAACAAAGTCTTTACATGGTATCAGCATCACCACATGTCATTTAAACTTTACATGAAAGAATGAAAATTAGCAACATTGTCAGTACTCCTACATTTCCACTTCACGTGATGAGAAATACTTGGTACTTGACAAGAATGAAAAATGTTTGTGTTTTTCCCTCTCTCCTGGGGCCAGGGGCTCCTTTCACAAAGCAACCTTTACTAAGGTTAACCTTAACTTCCATACTTTAACATTTTAACCTTTGTGACTTACGATCACCTTAGTGCTTTGTGAAAGGAGGCCCTGCTCAGTAATTATCAGACTCTTCTTGAATGAGAACTTTCCTTTTTGTGTATGATGTTTCCCTCTATATCTCTGTTCCCCTCTCCCTCTCCTCACCCCTTCTGAGCCCTGAGAATGACAAATATATATGCTTGTGACAAGAAATACCCTCTATATCTCCGTCTCCCCCCAGGACCTGATCAAGTACACCCCGGAGGACCACCTGGATCACAAGGTGCTGCACAAGGCCCTCGACCTCTCCCAGTACAACCTCGAGCAGATCAGCGTCATCCTCCGCACCAGCGGCGCTCTCGTAAGTCCCCATCATTTTTTAAACGGACAGCAGTGGCGGAGGGGGTTCGCAGGTTCTATTCGAGATAAAAAAATTGATAGACTGCCAAGGTGAACCCCCCTCCCTTTTCAATAAATGAACTCTGATGTGTGAAGATATTCAGGGGAGGTAACTGTAACTTTATTCAACTTTTGAGGAAAGGTATTGTCCACTGTTTATACAAGGGAAGTAACTCTCATTCTTAGCCCTTTCAAAGAGAAACGTGATTACACTTGTTTCCTCCTCCAGTGATATCACATGTCTCTTGATAACTAACACCAAATCTAACATGTGATAAGAAATCTCGACTCAAGCCATTAATCTGCGACGTTTTATCTGTATTGAACTAAACAACTCTTGTTGAAATGAAGTATGTGTCAGTCAGGATTCACCACACATTTGACAGCTTCTTTGGTTCAGCTTCATTTGAAGTAAAAAATTATCTGGAAATTATTAAATTATTCACTTGTGTCATTGTACATAGCATGACAAGATAATTCATATAATTTTCTCCTCCTTAATTGTTGAATTAACGTCAATAATTGTGCAATACTTGAAACAAGAAATGAGAAGAAACTGAAAAAAATATCACATTTCGTTGTTTAATGAATCGTAAGAACACCCTTAACTCACGTCAGTCAGTATGTTATTTCACAATAAGTCATATGGACAGCAATGTTTTGGGTCACTTGACACCTCCAGGTGAAATATTAATCCATTGTTTTGTATCACAGCCGCAGGAGAAGCGCCACCTGGTGAAGAGTAGTTTCCTGGTGGAGCTGGTCAGCGGTCAGCGTAAAGTACGCTACGTCTTCCTCTTCAGTGACATCTTGATTTGCACCAAGAAGGAGAGCGGCCGGTCAGTGTCAAATTCATTCTGTCAATATATATCAACACGTCATATGATATACTCATATGATATATGCTCCACAGATCTAACTCTGTGTCTGAATCATTCTCTTAAAGGGACACTGCGTTGAGGATAAATGTGAAATCAGATTTATCTACCTATGCTGATTAACGTGTCTGGTAATAAGTCACAGACCCCAAATTTCAGACAATTTAAATTTTAGTAATAAAAACAACTCCATGTAGATAGTGAAGCGAAGCGTAACTCATTAGCAGACACGTTAATCAGCATAGGTAGATAAAAGTGATCTCATTTTTATCCTCGACGCAGTGTCCCTTTAACTCTTCATCTGCTACATCGCTCCTTCAGCTGTTTACACAGTTATGTGAAGTCTCCTGGCTATCCTGAGGGTATTCAATCTGTTAAACTACTTAATACTCTGAGTGTGTTATACGGAAAATGCTTGTAACAGCTATAAATAACCAGCCAATGAAATGACTGAAAATGAGAGATCTCTGCAGTTCCCTGGATTAGAAGACTGGTGAGCGATTCTCATCTTTCATTGACAGATCATTGACAGATCATTGACAGATCATGTGTAACCATCTGGTAAGCTTTACAAACATTTTCCACCTGACACACTCGGGGTATAAAGTAGTGTAACACAAATACACCGAGAGAGAAGGATTATCAAATCATGTTTAGAAATTCTGATTCCTGTATTCCGTTTAGTTTGGCACTAGGTAATTCATCAGGTGCAGTGTTGGTTAGTGCCAACCAGTCCTTTGCTGATTTTCAGGAGTTATTACTCGTTATCACAGGAATAATTCAAGGATAGGCCAGGAGTCTGTGGCAGGCATATACTAACTACTACTACATTAGGTTAAGGATTCATGAGGGTTTTTGTTTTGATTCAAAACAGAAGCTGACATCCTGTGATGTAATATCGAAAGTCAACGTGATGGACAGAGATAAAACGTCCCGCCTGACATTCATTGCTTAGATTTTCTTAATTCTCTTCGAACTAAGATATTTGTCCTGTTATGTATGGTACTTGCAACTATCTCAGCACTAAGATAACTTTGAGAAGCTTGTCTCGTTGTGTGGAAGACATGATAGCGCGCGTGTCATGTGTGTATGCCAGTGGCAGTGACTCTCAGTGTGTGTGTCTGATTACAGGAAGGGATCTAACTACGATGTGAAGTGGTACATTCCTCTGTGTGAACTCAACATAGACACTCACTTCGACTACCAGGGTCAGTATATACATGTACTCCTCATAACAAGAATACTATTAATTTACTTAATCACTTACTTACTAATTTAGCTACTTTATTTATTTAGTTATTTATTTATTTACATACTTATTTACTTATTATATCCCCGACTCACTTCGACTACCAGGGTCAGTATATATACATATACTCCTAATAAGTAGAACACTATAAATTTACTAAATCACTTATTTATTTGTTTATTTATTTATTGACTTATTTATTTACTTATAACATACTTATTTACTTATTACATACTTATTTACTTATTAGATACTTATTTATTTACTTGTTTATTTATTTTTTATTTTTTTAAAAAATTGTATTCAGTTCAAAGTTCTTTGTTTACAAGTTCTTTACATACATTCAAGTCTTGCACTCATTCATCATTTTTTACATATATGAACATGTAGACTGGGATAGTTGCAATTCAACTACTGAAGCATATCGTTCACCATTGGTCTCCATTTTTGTTCAAATATAAAACTTTTGTTGTTCTTTGTTGCAATATATTTCTCTATTTTCATTATCTCCGTCAAAGATTTGATAAAGTGTTTAAATGTTGGGACTTTACTTTTTATGTTTATTTACTTACTAATTTATTTTCTTTTTACCTACTTATTTACCTACCGGTACTTATTTTCTTACATTTACTTAATCATTCATTTATTCATCTTTCCATCCATCTATCCATCCAGTCAAAAATCAATCACTCCCTAAGATGTATGTACTTATTTACTACTCCAGATGATCTGAAACATTCTCACAAAGAGAACATCGAGGAGATGAAGCGTAAGATTAGTCAGCTCAAGTCGGACCTGCGGGACGAGATGAAGAAGGAGGGCTCTCGCGAGGTGACTACTTATCTCACAGCAGCCAGCAATCAACATATAATTCATGCATATTCTAATGCCTAGTCTACCAATTTGAGACATACAAATCCTGCTGGCTGAAACTCTCCATTATTTTTATCCCACCGGTATGTAATACCGTGGGATATAGTCAACGCCCCGTCCGTCAGATTTCTGAATTTAAAAAAAAAAAAAATTCCATTGAAACTTGTTGAATTTGGACTTTGTTCAGAGACAGGTTCGTTTCTGGAGCACAGCTCCAAAACCGTTCATCATATCTTCCTGAAACTTTGCATGTGTATTACCCACTAACTGAAGTGGTGCTTTTTGATATTTTCAGAATTTTTTTGTTTCAATAGAAACTTGTTGAATTTGGACTTTGTTCAGAGACAGGTTCGTTTCCGGAGCACAGATCCAAAACCGTTCATCATATCTTCCTGAAACTTTGCATGTGTATTACCCACTATTTGAAGTAGTGCCTTTTGATATTTTCATATTTTGTCTGAAAAATTAATTTTTTTCTGTTTCGATAGAAACATGAGAGGGATGTTGGTTGTTGTTGATTTTGACTGCTTCTTGAGCAGAAGTCTAAAACCCTTAACATACCTGAAACTCAGCATCTGTAATACCCACTAACTGAAGTACGGTAGTAGATACACAAGTATCTGTCAAAGAAGTGTTTTACAAATTTTGTGGAACCGGTGGGATATGTCATTTTCTGATGACTCTTGTTTCTGATAGACGTCCTGTTGGAACCATTGTAAATATATAGACAGCATTTGATCACAGAGTAGCTTTAGGCCTGAAATATCTAAAGATTCATAGATAATATCAACATCTCTGTTAGTCAATATTTGTGGTTCGATAGTTCAGGAGAGAGCATTCTTTATTACACAGCATTGATAAAGCAGAAACTAAAGGATGTTCCTGGAATATCTAAAGATTCATGGAAAATATGAAACACAAAGCACCACTTATTCATGTGATGTAAGAGGATACAGATAACCCAGTTTGGATCTTCCGGTCAGGTCAGGTCACTATTAGTTTCGTATATATTCTTACAAATGTACAACTTATATGATTGTGTTTTCAGTCTAAAGCGTGGTCGATCAGTGGAATGGCTGCCGCCCGTACTGTGGAGAAGTTGAAGAAAAAAATACAGGAACAGGTCAGTCTGTATTTAGTGATATGTTCACACCTATCCTCTTGTAGACTCGAGACTGTTTGAAATACACCAAGAGTTCTTAGTTGAGAAAAGTACAATTCAAATGGCAAAATCACAGAGTTATATTTTGCTTTTTCAATAATCCATTCTGTATTGCCAATTAATAATCCAGGAACCACAGATGAGGTTTAAGGCACATCACAGCACATCTAATGTAATCTAAGTATAAAAGTTATTTGAGCAAGCACATACCCCAAACCTTCCCTCCCCCCCCCCCCCCTCCTCCCATCCACTGTCCTGTATCCCCCCGTCTCAGGATATAATTGGCTGAGGTTGGCTCTCTTGTTTAAACTATTACTTATCAAGTCTGACACTATTCTAACCCTATTTCTCCATCTCTTTATCCAAGGAAGCCCAGCTGATTCTACAGATGCCCAAGCTGCCGGTAAAGCTGACGAGTTGCGTGAATAAAAAAGACTCGAAAGTGCACACGCTGCTCATGACGACGGACTACGAGCGGGAGGAGTGGCTGGAAACCCTACAGTCTCTCACCAACAAGTGTGAGTTATCTTTCCTTGGTCTATCAGTGGCTATGCTTGTTTCGTTGAAGTGGCGTATACACCAACCACTCATAGTTATTGAATATTACAAGGATATCAGTTGTTTGCCATTATACTCCGCTTCATTTCCGGGTCATTTCATAAAAATGGCGATACTCTGTGAATGACATTGATGAGCTAAAATTAAACTTGCTCATTAGGTGTATAACCAGTCGCTCATTTCTTATAATGGCGCTACATAGAACAGTTCTCTGTGAACAACATTGATGACCCAGAAGATTACTTGACTCTCTCCTCTTTCGTGCAGGTGGTCACACGGAACTGAGCATGACGCTGTACGAGAGCCAGGTGTTGGTTCAGAGCTGCAGGGATCTACCTCAGGTCAACAGGATCGCCAGCGTACTCATCCAGAAAGGTACGGGGAGGGAGGGGCACCTGCTGCGTTAAACTCTATTGATTCTGTTCTCCAATAAAAGCAGTGTTTTCTATTGAATGCTACATTCAATAAAACTGGATTCAGTACAGTTTTCTGTTCAATGCCACATTATGTTTCAGTAGTACTGGATTACGTGCAGTGAATATAAATGTTCCGGCAACATGTGATAACTTTGTTTCAAGAATATATCAGAAGTAATCACTGCTCTCTGCAACTCAAGGTGTTGAAATAAGAAATAACTTTAAAAAAACCAGTAGTTTCAAATCAAACAAAATGGAGTCCTTGAATGTTTTACTGAGTATTCATCATCCATGACGTTTCTACTTCAGATGAAGAAATGTGTAACGGCACACTCAATGTAACAATACACAAACTAAACGGCCTTACAAAAGCCTGTGGTAAGTTGAATATTTCGTATTTCTATTATTTTAAAATGATATATTTTCACAAAATGATGAAATCCAAAATTGGATACCTTAATGATTATGCAAATAAATAAACAAATTTATTAAAAATATTTAAAATGATTTGTTTCTTTAGTGGAACTCTAAAATTGCAAAAAATCTTAAATGATTTGTCCCTATTTTGTCAGATTCT
Organism: Gibbula magus; assembly: GCA_936450465.1. Lineage (NCBI taxonomy): Eukaryota > Metazoa > Mollusca > Gastropoda > Trochida > Trochidae > Gibbula > Gibbula magus. Next base: position 3,541,046 of record OW388295.1, on the reverse strand, counting down.
TATTGCTGTGTGGAGATGGACTCTTTTGACCATTTCTTCATGAAGGCTCGGACCAACATCAGCACTTCCTCCGCGGACCCGTCGTGGGACGAGGACTTTGAGCTGGAGCTTGACGGAACGCAAACACTTCGAGTACTTGTATACGAGAAAGTCAACGACAAGTCTGATAGACTGCTTGGACGTGGCGCTCTAGAGGTTAGTATCCAATATATATAAAATCATTAGTCCAGGAAAAATTAATAATTTAGTTTCCAGATTTTGGGGGCAAAATGTTTCAATGAAGGAAGCTAGATATGAAAGATGAAAAATGTTCATATAAGAAAAACGAGAGAAAAACTTATGAAGATAATCACGATTTTTCTTATATTCTTAATTCAATCTCGCAAAACAGTTTTATTTGGGAGGGACTCTAGACGGCATTTAGTTTCCAAATTGGTAAAAATCATGGTAGGAAAAGCTGTACACCAATCAAATACTTTGTTGTCATCTTATGTACTGAGTATTTTACACTCACAAAGTACTTGCGGAAATGACTTTGGGAAGCTATAAGAAGTTTAAAACAATTATAGAATGATGAGTTAAGAATTTCAATCTTATTATTTTCAGCTAAGCAAGACATGGTTGAAGCCAAATTATCAGGAAAAGACCATCAGTATGAATGATGTAAGTGACCTTCCTTTAATCCTTCTTGCAGGTTGCCAATTTGAAGTATTTGGTGTCTTATAAAACAATATCTGCTAGAGGAAATACAGTATTATCTGTACATGAAGTCAATAGTGATCTGATTCAACCTTCTAACATTTCAACGTTTCAAAACAAAACATGAAAACAGAAAAACAACCTTGTTCAGTGCGAAATATTGCAGAGGAATAAAATACGTAAACATTTATAAAAATATATTCTATCTATAATCAGATCTATTTAGCAACTCTAGGCTATTGTTTAATTCATAGGCAAAGGTTTTGATGTTTTGTGTCTCCTGTCTCGTGTATGAAGTGACAAGTCAAGATGTCATCACTTTGTCATCATAACAATCAAAATATTTATTCAATCTTGTGTTTGCGACAGGTATCCCTAGTCATATCAGTGCGTCACACGCCAGCAAACCGCACAATGAGACGAACACCGTCACAACAAAAGTCTGCAGTATTCGGGGTGAAGATCAGCACCTGCGCTCGTCGCGAGGGGAAAACAGTGCCCTCTATTGTCACAGCGTGTATACAGGAAGTGGAGAAACGGGGCCTCGATGAGACAGGAATCTACCGTGTGTCAGGCGTCACTTCTGAAGTACAAAGTTTGAAGAAGAGTTTTGATAAAAGTAAGAGATATCTTTACGATTTTTTGCTTGTTTTGTTTTAGCCTTGATGACAATAAAGCTTTCTAAAATAGAGGTTGAGAGCAGAGATACAATTTGATAAACAAGATTAACTTTAAAAAATAATTTGTGATGACAGCTTTATTACAGACTTCACAAATAGTGAATGAATAAATTCACTCAATTCAAACATTATAATGATAGGTTTAAAAAATAAGGTAGACAAGTTTAATTTGAAGTTTTCATACAAAGGTTAATAAGTTATTTGAAATTTCTATCATTATGTCTTGAATATATGTGATTCAAAGAGAAGATTAATAGTTTTGTTCATTGATTGATTCTTATTTCTGCATTAATTGAAACATTTGTCTAAATATATCTATTTCTCTGACTAGATGTGAGGATAGGTACACACATGGTGACGGACTGCGACATCCACGCCGTCACTGGCATGTTGAAGCTCTACTTCCGGGAGTTGCCCGAACCTCTCTTCACCGAGGCTCAGTACGACAACTTTGTGGAGTCTCTCAGTAAGTATTGTATACTTATTCAAAAAAGTAATCTCAACAAATTTCAACATAGTATGACAGACACAAATATAATGTTTTATTTATTACCGAAGCGATGAAATTAAGAAAAATGTGCTAAAATCTACTTTCATAACATTGTTTATGACGTCACTATACCATGACAAAGTGATATTATATTCTAGGGCATCGTATAAAAAATGTGAACCTTCATATGACTGCCCCTCGTAGGTAATAAACTGATGATATGAACCATATCAACCCTGTTGTGTGTATATGTTACAGAGTTGGCTGACAAGGAGGCACAGGAGAAGTGCATGCTGTCGTTCCTCCACGATCTGCCGGACGCTAACTACTACACCATCGTAACTCTTCTGGAGCACCTGATCAGGTGATTAGAAACTATCAGTGCTTCTTATACAGTGTTCTATTTAAACAATACAGTCGATCAGGTGGGGAGAATCCATCAGAATCTATTAGAATCCATCAGAATCTATTAGAAACTAGAACTGCTTCTTGTACAATTTTGCACAAACACCTGGAATTAAGCTATTTCATAGATGAGTTAAAGAATATTCAACCTTTTAAAACTCGCTCAACAGAGCAGAGACAATCAGAACAATGGTGCACAGGGCGACTTACATTGCTGAGCTTTTGACATGGGGTGCAATAGTAGCAGTGTAAACCTCTATTTCACTGACCGTATAAAACCATGGCCTAAGACAATAGACTAGTAAGAGATGCTTAATAAGGAGGGGCACCAAGTAAGCGAATTATTCTAATGAATATTTGCTTTTAAAGAAAACTTGTTTTTCTAAAATGAGGATATTCAAAACATGTTCACTGTTAAAAGGCATTCAGTCATTTAATTCCCATATTTCTAAATTTCAGAGTTGCAAAGAACGTCAAGGAGAACAAGATGACAATTTACAACCTCGCCACGGTGTTCGGACCCACATTGTTAGCTCCTGCCGTGAAGGACACGGGGATGGGTCCGCTGGAGATGATGTCCAAGACGACAGAACAAGTCATGCAGCAATCAGCCATTGTCAACTACTTCCTCTCTCTCGCGGCTCAAGGTCGCAGCTTGAGAAAATCAGCTCAGTGTTGAGGTCAAGGTCACATATCACGAAGGTCAAGGTCAAAGACCATATTTGTATGCAAATTTGAGATGAAAGCCACTTGTGGATATGACTTTAAACTACACAGATATTCAGTGAGAGATGTTGGAGACAATGTTCTATTTAGGATGATGATGATGATGATGATGATGATGATCTAGTCGAAGATGGATTCTGGTGCTTGGTATAACAGTGACCTGGATATGTCTTCGTCCTTTCTGAAACACTACCAGAGAGACAGATTGTTGATGTGCTAGAAACAGGCGTTCATTGACAGCCTGAAAATGAAACTATGAATCCTTGGATTCCCGGTTCAAATCAATGAGAAACGAGCCAACGTCAGGTGCAAAATTCTACTACAATGAACAGTTATGATGCAAACCAGATTCAGCGTGTTCTGAGACCATAGACTGTGTATCAAGTCTGCATTGAACATTTTACTGGGGCGTACACCATGTGTGATCCAAGACAGTCAGGGGTCAGAGGTCACAGGTCAAGGTTAATGAGACAATAATCAGTTCAATTTCCATAAAACCTTTGTGTTGATGTGGTATATAACAAAAGATTGTCTAGTGGTTATATTTCAAAATATTGGAAACACTTGTGCTATGAAAGAGGTCACTGAACCTGTAATTATTTGTAACCAAACCTGTTTACTCCCTAATGGTCAGACATTATTCTGGTATTGGATGGAAATAATCTGAAATTGGCCATATTTAAGTAAAATATTTTCCTGATAATGGACGGAGAGTTCAGGATTGGCCGTCGACAAATAAGCTTTTCCTGATGACTGATGAAGAGTTCCAAGTTGGTCATTTTCCTGATAATTGACCAGCAGAAGTACTTACGCTGCTGCACTGTGTGGGATACCGAGTGTGAGTTGAGGAGAGACTGCAACTGTTCTGTGACTGTATATTAACAATGAACCTGAAGAGTGATTGGTGTGATGAAAATGTGTACAGACATTATCAAAATGCGAGACAAATTTATCAACTGATGCTTTCAGTACAGGATTGACATTTAAAAGACGATTTGCACTTCAGTGGTGTTATTATGTGCTATCAATTTGGGTTTGTCGTTTGATCATTGAAGTTTGACATGGTGTCACTATTTATCCTATTAATTTAGGATTATTGTTTCTTTCTTAAAATCAGGGCGGAATTAGTCTGATTTTGTTTTGTAGATTAACATTGAGCAGCTTCATATGTTTGTTTGTGCTAATACATGTAAGTTTGATTTGTTTTATAGTTACATAATGCCTGGACTTTCATGTAGGTTTTATCCGTGTTAAAATATTCAGTATGACTTGCCTTGTGTACAGCAGCAACGATAAAGTTGAGTCCTACAGTCAAGTGTACGAAAGAAAAGGAAGATTTTTCTGGAAAACAACTTTTTTAATGTGAGAATACAAACGTTTCGAGGTATCTGCTTACTCCTTCATCCCAATAAGGAGGTGATACCCTTCATAGACTCAAGTCGACATCTTATTAGAAATCAGCTTATTTACTCCTGAAATTTGTCATTCTTTTCAAGTCATATTTTCCCCCTAAGAAATAGTTGAAAATTTGAAAGGTTCCTTTGCTTTGAGAGTTATGACAAATATCAAAAGCGAGCCCAAAAGTGATATGTCAATTGTTTATATAATTTCATGCACTGATGATGAGGAAGAAAATGTTTGAAGAAAAAGATTGGTGTGATGTTCAACTATTAATTGAAAGATTATTTGTAAAAAGTATTTGTAAATGTGTTGACTGTTAGTAAAATCGTTTTGCTTTTAGCGGCATTAGATTGCATTATGTTAAACTGTTTACGCGTTGATTTAGTAAATTATTGAGTTAAAGTTTCAACAGAAAGTTCAATATTATGTTTCTGTATGTATATAGAATTCGTAAAGATGACAAAGAATAAATGATACCACTAACTTACATGTTTTCCCTGTGTATCAGACCTCGTGTGTTTGATAACTGTTAGTGAATAATCAAACTTTTAAGTGTATTTGAAGAAAATAGGATGCAATTATTTATGTTCATTTCAACTTTGTATGAATTGGTAAATTTAATTTATTATTACAGAAAGAGATTTCTATTTCTATCAAAACATTCCATAAATTAAAATCTAATTTTTGTATGATTTAAAGATTTTCAAAGATCATTCAATGATTTCTTCACAAATCTTCATTTCAAAGTATTTTTTAAACAATTTTTCTTTTAATTCTAAGGATATTGAATCTCGCTGGTGCTTATGACTTGAATCAACACATTGTAAATACAATCAATTCACCCACCACTTTCAATGTTGATTAAAAATCAAGCTTGCCTATGCATCCAGAAATACTTTCATTCCAATATCAATCAAATCAATTGCCATTTTGCACAAGAATTTTAGGTATGATTTTATTATGCATCTCATGTCGATGCCGAGTTTTATGCATAAAATGTTTTCAGGAAACGTTCAGCTTGTATTTTGAAATGTTTGCATTGTAAAATATCATACCTCATTTCTAAACAAAAATAATTGTTTTATGTGTCAGTATTTGTTTTTGTTTTTTAGTTAGCTTATGGTTTGCTTGTCCACGATATGACGTTTAGTCTTTCAAAAAATTATTTCATGTGCAATTTATCAAATCAATTCCAACTCATTCTTTATATCACTTGATCAATTTGAAATAATATCAAATTACATTTTCTTTGAAGTAATTTAAAGTTTGAATTTGAAATTTTATTTAATAAGAATGTGTAAGAGAAGTTAGTCACAGTATAAGCTTTGTGTTTGTGTTGTGTATATATCTTTGTAACTTTAAATATTGCTTCTTTTCCAAGATACGACTTATTTCTGATATAAGTTGATTTAAGTAAATATTGTGTTGATGTATGTACACTTGTTATCTTATTTTCTGTGGAAAATAAATTCTAACTTTCTGGCAATTGCCTTAATTTTTAGCTCATCAGGCCTGAAAGGGCAGATGGGCTTATGGCACAGGCCGGCATCCGTCGCCGTAAACTATTCACATTTTCTACTTCTCCAGAACCACTGCACCACAAAAGCTGAAGAAAGCCATTTAAAGCTGATTTTTTTAGAATAATATCTTTGTTACATGGAAACTAAAGATAGTTCATTTAGTCAAGATCCCTCTTAAATATGAACGTGGAAAAATGACTGTTCTGTTTGGAAGTTAAAATTTTGGGTATATGGTTTTGTTTGCTGGAGACTGTGACTTGTACATTTCATTGCCTTACTCCAAACAATAAGAGCATGACAGAGGTTCAATTTAAAGTGTGCTTCCCGTTAATGACCTTGGTGAAAAGTCAAAAGCAGTCCGAGTCAAAATCAAAGCCTGTAACAACTATAAATAAGACATTTCAAATGTTAGGTACTGCTGCTTGGTTGTGAGTTACAGACCACTCTCTAACAGTTATTAGCTCATCAGGCCTGAAAGGCCCGATGGGCTTATGGCATGGCATGGTGTCCGGCGTCCGGCCATCCGTCCGTCCGTCCATCCGTCCGTCCATCCGTAAACTTTTCGCTTTTTCGACTTCTTCTCCAGAACCAATGACTCCACAGAGCTGAAATTTTATGTGCAGACTCCTTGGCCAATGGGGATTCTAAATTGTAGATTTCGTGACCCCATGACCCCAAATGGGGTCACAGGGGTCACATCCTTAAAAACCTATTTTCATCTTCTTCTCCAGTTCCAAAAGGTCTAGAGAGCTGAAAAGTTGTGTGCAGACTCCTTGGCCAATGGGGATTCTAAATTGTAGATTTCGTGACCCCATGACCCCAAATGGGGTCACAGGGGTCACATCCTTAAAAACCTATTTTCATCTTCTTCTCCAGTTCCAAAAGGTCTAGAGAGCTGAAAAGTTGTGTGCAGACTCCTTGGCCAATGGGGATTCTAAATTGTAGATTTCGTGACCCCATGACCCCAAATGGGGTCACTGGGGTCACATCCTTAAAAACCTATTTTAATCTTCTTCTCCAGTTCCAAAAGGTCTAGAGAGCCGAAAAGTTGTGTGCAGACTCCTTGGCCAATGGGGATTCTAAATTGTAGATTTCGTGACCCCATGACCCCAAATGGGGTCACTGGGGTCACATCCTTAAAAACCTATTTTCATCTTCTTCTCCAGTTCCAAAAGGTCTAGAGAGCTGAAAAGTTGTGTGCAGACTCCTTGGCCGATGGGGATTCTAAATTGTAGATCTCGTGACCCCATGACCCCAAATGGGGTCACAGGGGTCACATCCTTAAAAACCTATTTTCATCTTCTTCTCCAGTTCCAAAAGGTCTAGAGAGCTGAAAAGTTGTGTGCAGACTCCTTGGCCAATGGGGATTCTAAATTGTAGATTTCGTGACCCCATGACCCCAAATGGGGTCACTGGGGTCACACCCTTAAAAACCTATTTTCATCTTCTTCTCCAGTTCCAAAAGGTCTAGAGAGCTGAAAAGTTGTGTGCAGACTCCTTGGCCGATGGGGATTCTAAATTGTAGATCTTGTGACCCCATGACCCCAAATGGGGTCACAGGGGTCACATCCTTAAAAACCTATTTTCATCTTCTTCTCCAGTTCCAAAAGGTCTTGAGAGCTGAAAAGTTGTGTGCAGACTCCTTGGCCAATGGGGATTCTAAATTGTAGATTTTGTGACCCTGTGACCCCAATCTTGGTCACCAATATTATTTTGCTTGTTAACAATGTATTACTTGAGATAACTTAGATATTCAACCTTAGATAAAAAATCATTAAATTCTGATGAGCTACAGAGCCCATGGCTCTATTTTTTGTTTACTTCTAGTAAGTGTGAAGCCCTTGTGTTGAAGGTTAGGTTACAGTTCTTTATCTTGTAAACCTATTATATGCCGTACCGTTTTTATATTCATATACAGTAGAACACGAATATAACGAACAAACGGATATAGCGAACAAACTGATATAGCGAACATATTTATAAGTCCCATCAAGAGCCCTATATGATATGCCAAACGTGAATAGCGAACACCGGATATAGCGAACTGAATTATTGGGCCCCTGGGAGTTCGTTATATCCGTTTTCTACTGTAATTCCTAAATTTGAAGTTTAAACGTTGTATGGTCGAAGCATGGTCATGTGATGCAAATTCTCATGTTCATCTCTATGAACTCTTGGAATATCTTTCATACATTTTAGGCCATGTAAACCACCAGCTGTTCATCTTTCCAGACTGAACGTGAATTTCTTTGTAAAGTTTCAACAGTAACCTGAATGTGACACTTCATTAACACTTTCCACAATGATTCCAAGTAACCTCTGTTATTTTCTAAGAGGATCCTGATTGGTGACAGCTAAGTAAGGTTACATCCAAATTAGTTGTGCAATCAGCGACGTTGTTTTCAACTGAACATTCGGTCTCTTCCCAACTGGTGAGAAGCCCGGAGTTTCTTTACTATTGCGATGCTCACATATTTCTTACAAGACAGAAGTCAGTCGATTGTTGAAAGAAACAAGGTTTGCTAGAATGAAGATGTATACAGTCAAGCCGCGATAGTCCGGCCACCGATAATCCGAATCTGATATTCTACATACGTTCTCGTCTGTCTGTAGATTCAATGGGGAGTAATTCCATCTTGTTTGGTTCATTTCAGTAGTCCAAACATTTCACTATCAGAACATTTTTAATGAAAACTGGAAGCATTTGGATTATCGAGGCCTGACTGTACTTGTAACAGAGGTAATGTGGGAGGAAATGACTCAAGTAAGCTCTAGGGAGAGAATTCTGAAACTTCTGATATCAATAAATCAACGGAGAGGTTTCACCCCAGGATACTCCTTCAAGAAAAATAAAAAACAAACAAATACATATGTGAAGTATTTATTAATGCTTAATAGGGAAATCTGTTGGTATGTGATTGCGAATATAAGCGTATCACATCTTTTCCGTACTGATTTCACTTTCTACAATGATATTGCACATTAATCACTACAAACAAAGTTTATCAACATGAATACTGCCAAGCATACAAAGTCATAAATACAACTATGGTAATGGAATTTTTTATGAAAATTACTTGATTTGTGCAAATCGAAGTCGAGGCCGAATAGAAGAATGACAATTAGTTCCCAAATCTGTAAATATGACTACTCTATACAAGTAATGAAATACTCACAAATTTTAATATTACTTGCCACAACTTACATGGTAACAGAGACGATAAAATAAAGGGACTGGACTCTGCCGCAGGCGAGAATATGTGTGTGCCTCGCAAGAACAAGATGGTGTCCGGGAAACATTCAAAAGTGGCGATTTTGTTTCTCTTATAACTTATTTAATATTAATATATTTCCTTGGTTACCAGGATGTATGAGATAAAGATATGACAAGGGCTTCAAGTCTATTGCCGAGTCTAGTCCCTTTATATTTACAGATATTTGGGACATTCAAGATGGAAAACAAAACAATATTATAATAATTATATACACCTTTATATACAAAATGAATAAAAAGAATAAAGAAAAAAAATCACATTTTTCATTAACAAAAATAACAAAGAATGTACACAATAAACTAACACAAGTTAGGGACTGTGGAGAAATTGATTTATATATTTAGGAATGTGACAGTTTTCTTCAAGCCCATACTGAATTGTTAGGTTTTCTTTGATTATGTTCTCCTTCACCTGAAATAATTTCAAATATGTTACAAATCAGTGAAATCACCAATAACTTGACAGAACACAACAGTTCTCAAGACAGCACATCAACCTTCCTGTTAACTTTCCAAAAAGGTGTCACATTTGTGCCAAGTTTCCGTGATCAATACCAAGCTAACAATATAAAGAGCAATTTAACAAATTATCAACAAATGTGTAGACACATGGAAAGCTATGGCTATTGCTATGACTGGTTCATAGCCCACCATCCCCCTGAAACATTTCTGAATGTAAATTTGGCGAATCTCTTTCAATAAGTGACCCCAACCTTGAAACTTCCTGGAATTGCCTATGTGCTGTATTGTTGTGCAGCCTAGACGGGAACTAACTAGGGAACCAGGTCCACAGTCCCTACATACCTCTGCAGTCTGCAGACAGTTAGACTAGCGTCCTTGGTAGGACTATCGGATTACAGTTGACGTTCTCGTTTAACATAATATCATAGATCACAAAGCACACTGTAATCAGCTCAAGCAGAGTCATGAGTACTGAAGCAATTTCTGGATAAAGAAAGTAAAAAGAACAATCTTAGTTAAAAAATTAGTTGTTTTGTGAAATGTATCTCCACCCTCCACTCACACTGCAATCAGAGGACATCACCTACGTGTCCCACAAGTAAGGACATTAATATTGGATCGTTCGTTCTATGTAGCAGCCTCACAATGGAATAATCTGCCTCAACAATTACCAGACATTAATCTCACAAATTCCAAATAGTTATCCTCCTCTAAACGTGTTCATCACTCATGAATGCTTTGGGCAGCCATTCTGCATTATGTGATGTAGAAATGAACTATTATCATTACATGTGTCTGGATGTCTTGAATATTAGTGAAGTATTACTGGATTTGTAGGCCTAGGTTAAGTTAATTGGTTATAGAGGAGAACTTTATTTCACATTCTAAGCAGTGCTCTCTGTGTAAATACGCAGATAGAGATGAAGATCAATCAATCAATCTAACATCACCGTCTGTAGCTAGATGATGTCTCTACTTCTTAATGCAGTGTCAACGGTCATAGCTAGGTGATTGTCAAATGATCATTTACAATAAAATTTGTCTCATGTCAGCCAGGCAAATATTTCCTCACATACATGATGTTTCCTCTTTCATTGAAATATTTTTCATATTTTTTAACGTTGCATAAACCAAAATATTTCAGTAAAAGTACCGGTACCCCTTTCCACTTTCATTGGACCTGCCTCTCAGCACCATTTCGCAAAATATGTGACGTAAGCACATATGGAATTTCTCTTGCCAACATGCATTGAAAACAGAGAATGTCAGCTTATTTAAGAAATAGCAGACGAGATGGCGTGCTTTATTGTAGAATAAAACATAGCAGGGAGCATAAAACACGAAGTGCACATGTTCTCTGCTATGTTTTATTCTACGATAAAGCACAACAAGGAGTCTTCTATTTCTTATATGAGATGCCCTTAAAACATTACTCGCTTTTATATAAAAACCTTTGAGATTATTATGTTATTTATATAAAATACTTTTTAAAATATTAATGCCTCCCGTCGTAGAACACATTCACTAGCAATTGAACAATCAAAGTGATGTAATATATGACGTCATTTACTAAGAGGAGCTCTAACTGACAACCTAAATCACGAACATCTTATATCGTCTCATGAACACCCTGTCTGTCCCATGATTGACTGCCTGTGTTTTATTGCCGTGGGTATCTTATATGACTTCATAAGAAAGAGAAAGCAAATGATCAGATGGTAGACTCAATGATAGTAACTATTGGAGGTGCAAGTTCCAGTTTCTCAATATTGCAATTTGAAATAAACCCTCTGTTTCTTGGAATAATAACCTTATTTATTATTCAGAGATTAAAAAAAAACCTCTTCAATTGTTATAATATTTGTCTAAAATATAGAAAATAAACTAGATGAGCGTTTGCGGGACACCACAAAAGCAGAGCAGCTCCGAAACTTTGGGTCTCGCCTTTCCCTGTTCCGCCTTCTCTTCAGCATAAATAAAATGGGATTTTTTTGGGACAAAACTTTGTTCATTATTCAAGTCATATTAACAAGTTGAATCATCACTGGGGTCACTTTTCACAAGTTTGTTCTTAATACCTTTATCTGATTTCAAAATTGGATCAAAGGATTAACATGGCCTTAACCAATATCTCATGACCTTGACCTTCAAGGTCACACCATCAATGATTACTTTTCATTGTGTATAACAATCATGCAATGACTCAAAGTGTTCATTGTTAACATAAAGCATAATCACAATAGCATGCTTAATTTTTGACCTTGCTGTGACCTTGACCTTTGACAGATTTGACAGAAAACATTTTCAAATCTTGGTCTTTCTCCATAGTTGATATATACCAAGTAAGGGCCTGATAGCACAGAAGTTGTTGAAGTTATCGTGTTTACAAGGATTTTTGTAGTGATTTCAGAACTCATGACCTTGACCTTTGACCTTGAATGTGAGCATTTCAAAATAATTCCCATAAGTAAGAAGTTATGTATATGAGTTCTCAAAACCTTCTAGGAAAAAGTTATAGTGAATACAAAACGTGGCGGCGGCGGCGGCGGAAACTGCGCAAAAACTGATAGCAGCTCCGACTAAGTCGGAGCTGCTAAATAACACACAGATCACATATCTTGAACTAAAGTAGGTTATAGATGTTAAACATTGTATTCCGAATTTAATTATTTATTGTATAAAATCTTTTTCATTTGTTTGTTTTGGTTTTCTATTCGGGGCAGAGCCCGGTCAGTCTTGACATTGACGCGGTCGAGCTGGTCATTCTGTCGGTCAATCTCACCGCCCAGGGACATAGCCAGACCTTTGAGACGTGACATACCATCACACATCATACCTGCAATACAAAATTAACATTAGAGAAACTGCTATCTCAAATAAGCCTTGTTGACTACAAGGTTTGACTGATTGGATTTGGTTATAGTTTGGACATGGTCCTCCTGTCACAAAGGACATCTTAGTGTAATGTTAAAGAATGGGAATTATGGTTCAAGTTAATGAGATGAGGATCACTAGTGTCTACATTTGAAACAAAGAATTCTATAACATTTTGAACTCATTAACTCACAATATTTCACCTTTGATTTAACTTCATGGATCTAGTTACTGTAAAAAGATTTACACATTTTCTGAGGGTTCTTTTAAAATTAAACTTTAGAAAATAAATTCTGATTCCAATACACACCTAGATTTTCATCCATTTCATCTTCTTGGGCACTGTTTGTAACTCGAGGGAGGATTTGACCTTGAACTCCAGGGTTCCTTGCACCGGCCATAAACCGACTGTCAATGTCTTCATCTTCATCAAGGAAACCTTTTGTGTCATATGACCGTGGAGCTGATGCATCTTGGGATTCTTTGTGAACTTCAAGACGTTTCTTCAGCGGACTAGCTTGTGGTTCCGATTTTGAAGGGGGTAAATTTGAGTTATCTTTGCTTCCATTCCACCAGTTTTTTATCCCACCAAATATACTTTTCACATTATTGAGATGTTTTTGAGATGTTGTCAGTGTTCTATTGATGTCGTCAGTCTTCTTTTCAATGTTGTCAAGTGTTTCTCCTTGACGTACCAATTCCTTAAAAAAATTAAACATAATTTGACTATTAATACAGATAGCTAAGTATTACAGTCAAAGTTATTTGTTTGAGATGCTTTATTGTACATGGAGACTAATCTAAATTGGATCCATCTAAACATCAATATAATTTTAGGTATCTACATATACATTTATCATGTTTATACATTGCTAAGAAAAGGCTGAAACCTCTCGACCTAAGGCCAACTTGACCATAAACACAAGCATCAAGATTCTAAATTTATGGAATGACGCATCTCCAAAAGGGAAATGACACACTAATTCTTCCATCTAAATACGTAACAAATTAATAATACCAAAGGAAACTAAGTAACCAATGAAAATGAATTTAGAATAAAACGAATAAAACAAATAAAACTAAACTAAAATTGATAATGTAATAAACAAGGAAGTAGAAACGTAAACAAACCTCTGCTGTGGCAATTCCGACACTTTCTGATTCATAAATGCTCGCCAAAGCTCTCCGTGTACTGTCTAATTGTCTGGATTCCGATTCATCGATTTGTCTCATAAGTTGCTGTCTTCGATCTTCGGTGTGATTACTTTCGTTTTGTTGACTCGTTTTGTAACTAGAGCCCCCAAAATTGTAGTCATCGTCATCGTCATCCTCAAATGGATTCGTACTCCTTTGATAGGCAGACATGTTTATTTCTGAAGGTGAAGGTCGCCGGTTGATACGAAAATTTTCACCGGTCGGAATGTTAACTAAAACGAATTATAATTATGTTTTTGAAGGGCATTTAGGAATATAAAAAGTTAACATTTTGTTTCTGGATTATACAGCCTAATTACTTATTCACAAGGTGAAATGTGGGTTATAACAAGGTGGGATACAGTTAAACATAATAATACAATATATAGCCAGCTAGAGACCATAAAATTCATTTTCATAGGCCAACTGAAGACACAAAATCGGAAAATAAAAAAGTGTCATTTAAATGAGGATTAAAATACGCCAGCATGTTATGCAATGAGGAATTGCAAAAATACATGACAAAAATAAAAGACAATACTGGCAGTCTGGCCAGGTATTTCAACATGTACGATGCCCTGTACAGACAGGTTGAACGAAGCGTCCGTAAAATAATTTATTGCGTGTTAACTTCAACAATGCATCTTATTTTGGCATTATGATTTGTAATTTTGAAAGTAAGTTTGACATGTGTTTTTTAATATATTACAAGGGTTTGAATGGAAGTTAATTATTTTTTAATTCATTTTTTTCTAACAACGAACTAATATAAAATTAACCATGTTACTTAAATAACCAGAGCTAGGGAAATGTATTTCAATATCTATTTAAATTCGTCCCCACCTTGCATGAACTTTTCGCAACCATGGATCTAGGACCACAAGCCTCTACACCCCAATCTTTCACAAATAGATCACCTTTATTTCCTCCAAAATATCAAGATTGTTACATATCACAACAATATCACAAGTTATAAATATACATAGATAATACTAAACAACAACAGAATATGTATGAAACGAGTTAATGGTTTGGTATTACGAGCGAAATGAATGGGAAGGTGGCATTATTTCATATATGGAAATCACAGACATGATTGAGTTAACCATACCACAATCCGAGAGTATGATTCATATCAACACGTTTTCGAGATTTTCACACGGGGACATTTGTCTATAACACGACCTAGTTAACATGTAGACAACCGTTCATGCAGCATAGTAAACCGTCTGCTTGAGGGGTGAACATTAAGTCGAGCTGTTCCTGAATTGACTACATGTAAATTAAAGCTCTTTTTCTGACGTTATAAACTTCAAGTTCCACTTCAAGCAATAATCAAGGAGAGTCTGTGAGTTACATGGAGTGCTGAAAGTTGGTTATATCATAAGCCGGTGGAAACCAGGACAATGTCCCCATTGAAGATGAAGACCAACATCTGAGTTATCTAAACTCTGCATCAGGTCGTTGATGTATACCTGTAAGCTGAATAAGTAAGGTGAAATTGTTCACCCCTGCCCAACGCCCTGGCTAATTCTAAAAACATCAAATTGGAATCCAGTGTTAGTAGTTTTATGTTATCAGTATTGCATTTATTTGTTTATACAAATGTTAAATAAAAAGTTTGAGTAACAAACTACCATACACTTTTTGACCCAAAACATCGAGATGAATTGAGAGTGTAGCGGTAATGAGGGACACCTAGGACACACCGGACTGCACTGATAAGTATTAATTGTTAGTGAGTTACAATTTAAGACCCTACAGCCAGACACATGATTGCTTTGATTTATTAATTTCGAAACAATCTCCAGATTTTAGCTCTTATGCGAAGCTTATATATTAAAGGTGCACCCATTGTGTTTTTTGGGTATAGAGAAGTTCTTACTGTTGCCGAAAATTAAATTCTGATGATAGTCGATCAGTATACTAGCGACGGTATAAAGGTTAAAGTATGGATTTCTGATCGAAACCCGGACAATGCACCGCCTTTGACGTGCATAAATTATTCAAACGTAATTTTGGAAATTAATTTACACCAGAAATAAAATGTGTAATCGGCCATATAACTACTGTGTATGTAAATTGAACTCATGCATCGACTCGGCTTCTGTACATGTACATATAAATTATGTTGATTGATTTTGATTGGAAACTAGTATTTGTGATATTGTGATATATATTTGGTGACTGGGAATGACTATCTTAAATTGAGAGAAATTATGTGTACTACAATCAACACATATGGAATGTTGGCACGTGTTTAACCAAATACAATTTTATGAAACACAATTTATGAGCCTATAAGAACCAAGACCAAATAAAGAGAGAAAAAAATTGATCCCACATGTGCAAAGTTCCTTCCCTAAAATGGGAATGTAGCTATTCTTGAGGAGGGTCGAGTGATGCTATAAGGCCAACTTTTGAACCGTTCCAACGCCTATGACTCATAAATCTAGGGACACAAGCGTCTACAACTCTCGTCTCACAATATGAAGCTTGTAGATTGGAGACTGCAAGCATGCATGTGATTTATAAAAACAAACAGAACTCTCCTTGCAGTGCGGCTGAATCACGCAGAAGGAAATATATATATCTAGGGCTTCCACGGGTCCAAAATATTGGGGGTTGGACTCAGTCTGATTAAAATCGACGGTTTTCCGTGGAATAAAAAATGCAAAATAGTGCATCTACCGGGATACGAACTCGTTCGTGGGTTTCCACGCCAAACCGTCTGAAAGCACCCCGTACACTAGCGTGTTCGGGCGCAATTCAGCTAGCCAATCAAAAGATGCCCAACAAATGCTTTCGGTGCGAGAAACTAGGGGCAGATAACTCCAAACAGCTATCCTTTTGTCTGTTCCGAATGCTTTCAAAACCGCAACCGTTTGAATACTATGATGTGATTGGTCAGCTATTTGACTGGGTTTTGGCTGCGCTAAACTGGTTCTGAACACACGCCTATGCGGGGTGTTCTCAGACCTTGTGGCGAGGAATCTACAGAACCTGTTCGTATCCCGGCAGATGCAAAATTTTGCAAATTTTATTCCTCGGAACAAGGTCGATTTTAATCAGACTGGGGTTGGACTCGACTCGGACTCGAGTACTCGAAATTAATACCTTCCAGCTAAGTGGCAGCATGTCACAATAACATTTTTTAGTCTTTGAGGTTTTAGATTATGCATACAGTGGAAGTCTGATATAACACGAAGTTATTTATTTAGGCTATTTATTTTCTGTCTCAGTGATAAAGGCAAGGAAAATTCCAATAAAATAATATTTACATATGTTCTCCTTCAGTGACAAAGGTGTACAGCACAGATGACAGAAAAGGTACCGTTGAAAAAAAACAAAAATAAATGTGTGAAGATAGTCGTTGTTCTAATTTTAACACCAAGTGTAAGAAATCTAGATATGGAATAGCTAGGATCGAATTTGACATCTAATGTTTATATTCGAAACCATAATCGATAATCTTGAAAATCATTGCAGTGTTTAAGACTATGATAGCCATTTTTATAAATAAAGAATGGTTTTGATCATTTCATGAAGGGTAGCAAGTATACAAGTAGAAATAAGTTGAGATCTAGATACTTAATATAATAATAGACATAATAAACAAACAAAATTTATAACTAGGACTGCCGCGGCAGTACTTAGGTCTTCAGACTTCCGCTTTGACCTTCACCTCCATGTTTGATCGAAGAATGTCACTGATACTGTTCTGTCAAAACTCACAAAGTAACATGAATCTCTCATACAAAGAAAACTGTGAAAATTCCGAAATTTCATTGTAAATCAAAATGGCACCTAAACCACGTGACCTAAAACTTCACCATGACTAACGTTTTGTTTGTATTAGTATAAAAAAAAGTCTCTTTGTTGATTTTGAAATTTCCCCCCATGTTAAACATCGAATTCCTTATTTTCTGTATTTTTTCAGCCTGCTGTACAGTCGCCATGGCAACCTGTTATTTCTGTACTTAGTTCGGTGAAGGTTTTGTAAAATTGTCTGTTATAGTTTTGGAGATATTGAGACTTAAATTTTGTACTTATTTGAATGAAATCTCATGAAAGAAGTTTAAAATCCCCAATGGGCCGAGGTCATAGAGTTAGTTTGGATCCAGGCTAACACACCTGAAACTTTCCTGACATCAGCTCATTGGTTATATCAAGGACGTATATCACAAGGATAAGAAACGTAATTTCATGCGCGCCTCGTGTTTACGTACGCTGTAGGGGGCCGTCAGTGCCCGATTCGCTGAGCATGCTGGGAAATCACTAAGTTCACTGACCGCAGAACCGCAAATGGAAAGCCAACTTTTCGTGGTCAATTGACGAGTATTCCTAACTCATAACGTTATGTATATTAATGTACTTTCAATAAAAACTAGTGACGAATCCATATCTGCCATTATTTGAGGGTACAATGTTTAAAAATAGTATAAATGACCAATTCCATTCGACAACCAGTCGCCAACATCGGCGCGATATTCAAACAAGATGGCGGATGCTCGATTTGGGAAAAATTGTGAAAATTACGGTTACTTGAGTCCCCGATGTGGCTAATGTCTAGTAGAAAGTCCTTAGTTACAAAGGTCAGATGAGAGATGCATAACCAAGGATTGTACTTCTGCCATTCATTGTGAAACTTTGTTCTGTGTATTCAATAAAAATGGCATTGAAAATGTGTAATTTTCCGTCTGATCGAGATATCTCACGAAATAATCTTAACAATATGTCTTCAATTTATACACAAAATATCGGTTATAACCATTTTCATAGCCTAATTACTTGTTTCAGTGTATACTACTGTATATGGTGATTGTACTCATGTAATTTTATAAGTCGTGGTTCTTTTCATATTAAAAACAAAAACGTGTATAAAATAGTCACATTTTGGTTTCTGTGTCTCTGCCTCCTTGAAGATAGTGTATAAAGAAAGAAATGAAAATCGGGATAAAGCCTGTCTATGCTTATAGTTTAATTTGGAATAATCATATTCATGATATATATATATATATATATATATATATATATATATATATATATATATATATATATATATATATATATATATATATATATATATATATATATATATATATATATATATACTCTTCTTATGTGATTATATATAAATGTCTTATTTCAGATGCCTGATTGTAACAGGCAGAAAAAGTGCCTTGTAAAAACCCTTGATGAATATGAAAGTCTCGTCTTCGCCCTATTTTCTCTGATTGCACAAATAACTTATTTAGTATTTAAAATGAAAACTATTCTTCATTTCCATTTAGCTGTGTATTTAATATGGCATAATTCATTTATTTACATATATACATACATACATTTTTCAAATAGTTAGTGTTCATCATTTAGATCTGTGCTTATTTATCTTGTTACAATCATCATGTCAGTATTTGATCCTGCAATGTCTATTAAAATTGTAATAAAATAATTGAACTGTGAACATGTCATTATCTGTTCATATTGTCATTTATTAAATCATGTAGCAAAAACATATTGTGAGAAAGCAAATCTGCTATCAAAAATAAAAAAAATGTCGAACCTGCATTCATCACATAACAACCATCAATAATAGTTAAATAAACTTCAATTTTACAATTTTAAATAATGATATATTTATTCACCGACACACTGTTAAAATTATTTGTCCAGTATATGATTGATGTCTGATGAAAAGAACTTACGATATCTTTTAAAAATTTGAATGAAAACGGTCACATAGATTTGATAATGAAGACTTAATTGAAAGGGGTCTTTATATGTCCACTGAAACCAGACACGGATGAGTATGTTTTCTCACATACAGGGCAAAGATGGGACACCTTCTTGCATGGAACCTGCTACCTAGTAACGAAATGCCTATCCATGTACATTTTATTTATCGTGGTTTTTCAACAATAAGGACGAAACACAACTGACACACGAAGTAAAAGCCTAAACCGGGTGTTTATATCACTAAGGAAGTTGTTTGGGGGAGCTAGAACGCATGCGCCAGATGGGTTCACCGTGGGTTCACCGTTGCTCGAGATATGTCAGCGGGGTGCCGACAACATGTGCGATCTATTACACCCGAGGCGACCATCAGTTGAGAGATTTAACAGGGTTGCTATTCCTTCCATCTAATTCCTTGGTTATATATGTGAAGAAATATTCAAAGAAATTTAACTGAAAAAAGCAACAAGCACACTAATCTGAAAAGTGTTGCCCAAATCTCTTTTTAAGACAAACAAAAAACGGGGATAAGCAAGTTAAATAAAGTTTAACATGCAAAACAAAACATATTATGAAAATTGAAAATAATATTTAAGTACAAAAATTTTACTCATGTGGATTTGAACTTTGATTTGAACACTGCAGGATTTAAAGTCAGAGACTGTAACCACTACACCACCCATACCTATGATATGTGGTGAATTTAGTGACTATATTTTATATATCTTTTAGACTTGAAGACACTATTTTATTTCGATAATATTTATGGAAATGAAGTGAATTAATGTGAGACTTGTTGATATTTTGTTCGAGAGCACTTCTTTGCAATTGATGTAATTACGTGAACATACACTGTACAGCAAATGTGTAGGTTAATGTTTCAGAGTGAGCTATTCGGCGTAGGAAACAAAGCTAGGGCGGAGTCATAATTTTAGTGAGGTTAAGAGGCCAACAGAAACAAGGTTATCAATGGGGGCCAAAGATCCCCCTTTCCTGATTGCCGATAGCGCGCTTAATACTTAACCTAGAGAGACGTCGTTTGCATGGCGGTAAAGAGAAGCTCCAGCTGTCCTTGTTCAGAGGAGAAGATTGTCAAAGGTACATGGGGTCGGAACACTGAAAAAAGTGTTAAAAACGAAAATGGCGTCTAAACAATGTGACGTGCGAAATCGGGCTGATTTACTTTCTTGCTCGCTTTGTCATTGCGCATCTTTTAAAAAAATTTCCAAGTCTCTAAGTGCATTTTCCAAAAATTTCCCATGTTAAATTTTGAAGATTAGAATCGAACTGGACCTTTAATGAGGCAAAAAATCAAAATTCCGCCACGACACAAGTCAAGATCTTGATGAATTCTACCATCCCTGTAACTTTCATGAAAATCAGATCAGCCGTTACTTCAGAATCTGTTACACAAAAAAAGTACAAATAATAATAATAAAAAGAATCTCGACAATAACAATAGGTCTTTCAGACTAGTCGTCTGAAGACCTAATAAAAATATTATCTTACTTGTACATAGGTTTAGAAAGATACTATTTATTCAATGTCAACAATTCGTAGACACATTCACATCCCTACTAAGAAATGGACCGCTTAGAGATTTACATTCCTTCTAGATCTGTAACCTGTATCACATACCATATTTAGATTGAGTTACCTCCAAGCAAAATTCTCGCATTTTGATTGGTTATACCCCTGGTGATTTGACCATACACTTGACTAGACTATTTTGCCTCATATGTCGGTGTCATTGTCATTAGTATGTAGTGATATAAGATTTCGATTATTGCCTTTTTATTTCACAAATATACTGAAATAATAACAGAATGCATTTATTTTACCTTATGAAGAAGCGCAACAATCAGTATTAGATATGAAACCCGTCTACTGTCGCTTGTCAACTCGACCAGCATAAATTGATAAACACAACTTTATATTTGACATTAGTATATCGACCAACTTGACCATATAAGTTTCATATTTATTTACATTTGTTGGTATAAACTTCATCTGATATCAATAAATTCCATGTTTTATTTGGTTGCATTGCACGAGTTTAACTGAACTTTGTGGCTGTGATACAGTTGGGCCAGGGCTGGTGTCACTGTTCACTTGTAACGTGGTATAGAACTTGTCCCTCAGGTGCCACGACATACGGGGTCCACTGCAGTTGTCGTTCAATCTTCAGGCACGACATGTTCAATGTATATAACTTGCACAAGGTGACTAAAATTAATTTGAAATTAATGTGATCTTTTATCGAGTCCTCGAGTCCCAGAAAATGGACTTGAGTCCAGCTAAACCCGACTCGTGCTCGAGTACTCGAGTACCCGTGGAAGCCCTATATATATATATCGTTGAGTGCACAGATATGGCGCACACAAGTAGGTCAAGGGTTGTACTTGCAGCCATGTCTATCTAGCTGCATGCATGTTTACATTTGTCTGTCACCCAACCTGATCTACCCTTGTCACAATGACGTTCATCTTATCAGAATTTCGTCTGGGATAAGTAAATATAGGTGTTAAACCGTAGGCCGATCTTTAACATATCTGGGTCGTTGATGTGACTCTGCACTTCGTTACAAGAGACGATATACATGTTACCACAACCTCAGTGAGTATAGTTATTCATACGCTTTATACATGTTTATGTCTTTTGTCTTTGACATCTATATGTACAGAAATACGTTTTTACATGTTATGTTTTTTTGAATTTCCATTCGAAATTTCATACCCGCTTGTATAAGGATGTGGGACCACCTGCATAATGTAACCTTCACTCGATCAACAAATGGGGTCATTGTATGCTCTATTCTAAACTCCGCAAAGCTTTTCTTAATTTTTATTTCCCTTGACTTGCAAGTTTATAAGGATTCAGAAGCTGAAGATTTTCGGAAGGATCGACATGGTCTCTTGGTAATACTGAGACGTCAGTTGTGCACATTATCCGTCACTCTGGCTACATGAGGACGAGCATTGTCTTGTTGAAAAAGGGTTTTTTGGATGGCGTTGTAAGAATGGGATGACCTCTGGATGTAGGACCCTGTCAATGTACAGAGTGATGCAAAAATTATTCGGACGGTGACGTTATTTCCATTGACTTTCATGTTTATTTAGTCTTGGATAAATAATTTTCAGAAAATAAATTCCGGTTGGATCAATGTCAAATTTTCCAGCTTGAATAGAAAACATCTCAGCTTGCAGTACATAATTTGGATTAAATTTTCTGACGACAATTTATCAAATTTCATCCGATTTACCTACGTGTGTACATTAAATAAAAACGGATCCCAAAGATCGCCATGTTAAATGTTTTCACAACTATGTATATATGTTGATGAAATTAGTGTCATTTCCTTATATAAAACGGAAAATTAAACATAAATTATGAGGTTGTAGCCAAGATGATTCCTCACAAACATGATAAATGTGAATAGGATTGGACAAAAATCCTATCTATGAAATGTATTTATCCAAGACTAAATAAACATATAAGTCTATGGAAATGGCGTCACCGTCCGAATACTTTTTGGACGACTCTGTACCTATGCGCCGTCAGATTGCCGTCAATGACAATGAGGTCGGTGGTTGCGTTGCCGCGTATCCCACCCCAGACCATGACGAAAGGGATAATGAACGTCCTGTACGCATCGGCGTGCCTCCCTCTCACCCCGGCGACGACTGACCCTCCTTCACCCGTCTGCTACGTGCATCTGGAACCGACTATCTGCCAGTTTTGGTTCGAACATTTCTGGCCCAAGCAACCCTGTTTTGTCGATGTCAGCGCGTCAACAGCATTGCTCGCATCGGCCGGTATTACCTCAGTCCATGTTGTTGGAGCCTTTTTTTATCGTCTGGGGACTGATTCGGTGTCCAAGTGCATTAGAAGCCGCCGTTGTGTCGGCTTGAAAGCGGTTAATTCCTGAGATGCAGTTGAAGCAGGTACCGGTCTTCATTTGGGGTTGTCACTGGCGGCCTACCGCTTCTAGCTCGGTCTCGAGTCGATCCAGTCTGTTGTAGACGTCCACGCAGTCTAAACAATGGTGAGACATCCGAATGTGGCAGCGACTTCTCCATCAGTGGACTCAGTCTGCAGCATTCCAATTGCTCTTTCTCGCGCTTCTGTTGTTAATCTCTGATGTGAAATAACGAATACAGGGGCCTTTTATACACGTTGCCAACAGATTTCACGTGCATTTCATGCGTGATAAAAATTATATGGCTACGTTTTGGTGACATGATCCTGCTAATGAAAAGCAAAATGTTTTAGAAGTTCACTATGTAGAAAGATTTAGAAACAAATCTAGTCCGTAAACATGTGCCAAAGCTTCCTTAAACAGTAGAAGCACATTTTTTAACAAAATAGTTTTCTAAGAATCTCATGGTTGTGTTTAGAATAGAAAAATAACAAATGTCAGTATTTCGTCTTTTTCAGAAAAAATAACGCATAATTATTTCTAAAAACTAATTTCCTTTTTTATGAATGTGCATTCATGACGAAAGGAGAACAAGTCAGTTTGGTTAATTTTCCAACCATTTTTACAATTTCCCCTTCATTTATTGCATGATCGGAAATAGGACAACTGACCAAACCCATGAAGAACTGGCGATAACATATTTACCATTGAAGTTAAATGTCTGCTATTTTAGCACAAAACACTAAACAGATGGCGTGTTACAACACCATAGCAAATTCCTCTGAACACGTACATTTTTATGATATTCAAATTCAAAGAAGTGTAACATTTCTTTTGGCGTTCAGTTTATATTCATCCATTTATACTTGTCATCATTCGTCCTTCTATCCATCTATTCACCCATCAACCAACAGCCATGTATCGTCCATCCATTCATCCACCAACAACCATATGTCGTCCGTCCATCCATCCATCAACCAACAACCATATATCGTCCATTCACCCATCAACCAACACCATATATCGTTCATTCACCCATCAACCAACAACCTATATCGTTCATTCACCCATCAACCAACAACCTATATCGTTCATTCACCCATCAACCAACAACCTATATCGTCCATCCATCCGGCTGTCCATCTTTCTATCTGTCCATTCCTTCACCCATCCATGTGTCAACCAACTGTCCTTATATTGATTAATTCACCAAACCAACCGTTCATCTTCTATTAACAATCTATTCCATCATCAAGAAAAACAAACGACATATAGATAACCAACCATCCAATCACTCACCACTCACCACCCACCACATCATTCATCCGTGTATCTTATATCCAACCCAACACGTACCAGATATCCAACCAACAAACAAAACTGTATCCACAGTATGATTAAAACACTTAAATTTGTTCCGAGGGATAAAACTTGCAACCGTGCATCTACCGAGATGCCAACGAGTTCTGTAGATTCCTCGCCACAAGGGAGCCTTCGAACGATTTGAGTTCGTATTCCAGATGCACTATTTTGCAACTTTTATTCCTAGAAAAACGGTCGGTTTAAATCAGATTACATATATCCATCTTTTCATTTTTCAACTAACAGTGTAGTTTCAACCAACAAGACAACCAACAGTTATCCTTCTAATCATTAACAACTTCCCTTCACAAGGCATAACTCTTGCCAGTCTCCAGTACTGGCTGATTAAACCTTGTCGCATTCCTCTCACTTGCCCGTGCTAAGACGCTTCACCTACAAATCATAGTGGGCTCTGATTTCCATGCACGGAAACCTCAAAGAATTGCGGCAGGGCTCAAATCAACTACTTCTGGAGACTGACAATAGTTATACCTTGTGTAGGGGAGATATCCCTCATCCACGCTTCATTCCATCAATCCAACTCTCAAATACTCTACACACCTCCGCCCACTTAAGTTGTGTGTGTCAACCACTCATCCTTATCCAACACTTATTTATTATTATTTTTTAAACATTTTAGAAATGACAACTTTGCAGAAGGTCACGGACAGGGGAGGTAACTCCTTTCAAGTCCACAATGTCGACGGTCACTTTTTCCCTCCTTTCCCTATTGGAGGAGATACAAACTACAGAGTTCACTTGGACAACCTGAAACAGATGCAGATGAGAGACGATGATGTTCTCGTTGTTGGGTATGCTAAGTCGGGTAAGAAATATAGGCTATGTGTTGTAACAGGCAGGTGCTTGGAATCAAGTAGGCCTACCAAAATACAAAGGTGGAGCCAGATTTGTAATGCAATGTCATATGTAGAGGATCCGACGACATTTATGAGGGGCGTGTATAGCTTAGAAACAGCGTTTGGAAGACATATACCTTTATAGACCCTACCCTATTACTATATATAAATAGTAAATATAGTATGTACATTATATAGTAATAGAGTAGGGTCCATATATGTATATGTCTTCTAAACGCTGTTTCTAAGCGACACACGCCCCTGTGGCTTCAATGTACACGTTATTGTCTCTGATTAACTAATGAATGTATACAAGGATAGAAGCTTTCGTAAAATCATCATACTAGAATGAAAGGGTAGATGACATGTTTTGTAACACAGGTTGACTACTTCCAGGTACCCACTGGATCTGGGAAGTTGTTGGGATGTTGATTTCCGGAAACACAGAGTACCTGCCCCAGATTAAGGAGAGTCAGTTTTTGGAGGCGAATGCAGTTTCCAAAATGGACGCCTTGACATCGCCACGAATTCTAAACACGCATTTTCACTATCGGTATGGCAGACGTTGTAGACTAATTTGATGCTATACATATTGTTATTGAGTAACGAAGATATAATTACTTTGGCATTTTTAATCGCTTGTTGCACAAGTCATCTTACCCATTATCAATCTCCTTAAATATAATCACTCGTAAACTCGTTAAACTGAAATAATCAAATAAGGCAAAAATAGTGCCTTGTGATCTGTGAATAAATCTCAACCATATTGATATAAACCTTTTATGAGAGGAAAAGTGTTCATCAAGGAATCCATAGATTATGAATATACACTAGCTCTTATCCTGGATGCCGTAACTCGCGCCACTTTCTATATATCACTGGCTAATTCTACAAATCTTGCTGCATTTCGTTACCATTTCTGAACTAGCGGAACATCTTGTACTTTGAAGTTTAGGTGCAGTGCGCTGATACGCTGGAACAGAAAGGTTTTAAAAATACAGCAAGGCTTAAATTCAACAGTGATTGAGACTGAGTTGATACTGCAACAGAAGGCAACGTTATCCGCTATTTTGAAAATGATCACTGAACCTTGGATTAAGAGCCTCTAAACGAATGTGTTGTGAGTAGATAGTTTGTGATACTACAACAGAAGGCAACGTTATCCGCTATTTTGAAAATGATCACTGCACCTTGCATTAAGAGCCTCTAAACGAATGTGTTGTAAGTAGATAGTTTGTGATACTACAACAGAAGGCAACGTTATCCGCTATTTTGCGAATGATCACTGCACCTTGCATTAAGAGCCTCTAAACGAATGTGTTGTAAGTAGATAGTTTGTGATACTACAACAGAAGGCAACGTTATCCGCTATTTTGCGAATGATCACTGCACCTTGCATTAAGAGCCTCTAAACGAATGTGTTGTAAGTAGATAGTTTGTGATACTACAACAGAAGGCAACGTTATCCGCTATTTTGCAAATGATAACTGAACCTTGCATTACGAGCCTCTAAACGAATGTGTTATAAGTAGATAGTTGCCAGCTGGTGTCGTATAAAAACCATATGCACTGAATACAACGTATATAAGGATCCAAAAAATGCATTGCGTTTTTCTCCCGTTTAGATACCTGCCAGAACAGGTGCTTACAAAAAGAACAAAAATCGTGTATTTGCTGCGGAACCCTAAAGATGTGGCAGTGTCCATGTATAACCACGTGGCTGGTATAAAGATTGATCAGGCGCGCTATGATGGCACATGGGAAGACTTCTTCGAGCTGTACCTTGAGGGCAAAAGTATGTATACTTCTCATGATTCGGTTTGTTAAATCTGTTATTTTCAATAATTCATTTTCGTTAATCGCGGAAACATATTCATAACTGACAATGTTATAAGAATGATTCGTTATACACCTTTATCCGTTGTATCCGTTTTTTGCTGAATTGACACATTCACCGGCCCATCGAAATTAGTTATGGCAGTGTTAAATGTCAGGAGGCTCCCAACTCAAGGTCAAGGTCTCAAAGGAAATAATTAGGAACTAATTGGAAAGGTTTCACCATAAGGGGTGCCATTACCGGGTACCGCACAGGCATATCATTGATATGATATCACTGAAAAATGAAACGTTATGGCCATGGTTATTTTAAAAAAATGGTTTCTGCATCAAGGTCATGTCAGAATTTATGACCTCATCTGAAAATTATCAGCACAATGAATACCAATATCAGGTATCAAAGGCCTTTCACTGATCAATCAAATAATACGGCTAAGGTTACGGTTTTCGACAAAATGCTTCCACGGTCAAGGTTGTGAGGTAAAGACAGAACGGAAGTAGACAGAACTGTACTGTCCTCGTCAGCGACATTAAAAATGAGATGATATTTTGCAAGAAATATCAGGCTTTCTTTAGACTTCGAAAAATGATTGCTTGAACTGGCGTGCGATATTAAAGATTAATTAGCATAAATCGTTGGGCGGGCTTTCTTAGACTTCTGAAACTTTCTGTTAAAGGAAGGCTGAAATAAATTATTTTCTATTGAATTCTTAACTGCAATTGGTTCATTAGACTATTTTGTGAAAAACGAGACCAAAAAAAATCCATATGTTGTTCCTATATTAAACTAGAGCGACTTAAAAACATCGGAAAACATCGTCTGCTTTTCACCCGTGACAAACAAACCAAAAATGGGGCGGGGTTGGAAGATACCGGAAGTGACGTACGTGAAGGGACGGGGTGTAAACATTCGCTTACTATTTACAATGGCAAACACTGGGGAATCGGTCAGTTAATCTGTTATATCTACGCTTTGCAATAATGCCACATCGCTGTTCTGCTGTAAACTGTTCGAGTAATGTTAGTTATCAAGTTTCACTTTACAAATGTACCAACATATCTTTATATATATATCAAATATAATTGAACTAGTGAGAGACGGTGGATTCATAGACGTTCGTAGACATAGGATAAATCAATGCTAATGATATATAAGATGACAAAATGAAACCAAGATATGATAATATGAACGAAGTACATTGAGACAACGAAATCAGATAGTCGGTGTTGTTGTTATTTTTTGTTAGGGAATGTTTGTGTTTAAAATAAAACAACAAACGTGAGATAAGCACGCCGGCGAAGTAGGCCCACTTGTAAGCCATCGACAATAAAAGCACTTCACAACATCCTATTTTAAAACGTCGTTAATCAACCGACAACCTAATTTACTAACTGTACATAACAACAATCAAAGTAACTCACCACATATTTTATAACATCAAAAGAATTTCATTAGCAACGATAATAATACGTCTACGAATCCACCTACGAAAACATCGCATCCCAATGTTACATTTTACGATTTAGTTATCACTTATTACACATTAAAACATTCAGAATCTAATAGATAATAAGATAATGTTTTCAATAAAATGTGTGGTTAATCAAATATAATCAAATAAACATCGTATTAAATTGACATTTCATCAAGAGTGTAAATTAATGTAAGAAACTTACCTTGTAAACGTATCCTAAAGGACAATGTGAATATCCAAATGCACAAAATGTAAACCTATAATTCCATCAATGACAGTACTTGCAAACAGAAGATGGTCAAATAATAACCCGCTTTCAGCAAAAGTCTGTTTGCAAATGGCAAGATAGAAAACCAAATAGTTATAACGATTTTACACTAAAAGTAATTTCATTGGCTGACAACATCTAGACTGAATGTCGCGTTAATGTTTATTGCGTATTTCCTTTGTGTCACCAAGACAGGACGTTTGACAATAAACATGTATGACATGCTTGTCATCGACTTGCCATTTGTTATATAATTGAATCGGTCCAGTAAACTTGTTATCTGTACAAACATAATTACACTCCTTCCTTCCCACATATATATACTCAGCTTCTTAATTGCGTAAACTAATTTGCTGTAACAACACTACTCCACTTTGATCTGGAAGAAACATCTATACGGTCCGCTAAACTGAGAATTGTGTGTTGATGTGCAGAAGTGACACATAAAAGCTATCAGACTACTAATTAAACTATTTCGTTTTCATTAATGAGATGTGCATTAAAATGCTTCTGGTAACATACTTCTTTTATTCGATAATGTTCGTTATCAATATCAACCTGTGTATCATAATGTATATGTTTAACGTGTACAATAGAGCAATCTTCATGTAAATTTCATTGAGCTTGTTGACCAATCCAGTTCATTTATTTATTCATGAAAGTGAAGTGAAAATGGTTTGCATTGCATTACATCATACATAGAATATCTTAATTGACAAACTTAAAATACAGTAATCTTTTATATTAAATACACAATGTTATTTATAAATCTGCAATGTTGTCTCGCTTGTTTGAACAGTCAATCGTTCAGTGTATATGAAATTATACCTACTATATATATTTATTTATTAATACATACAAAACAAAATTAACATGCCGATTATTCAACATAATTTGATCAATTGATGCTACTTAATCTCTCTTCACCCGATTCTCGCGATAATCTTCTTCCCTTGTTTGAGTGTCACTTGAACTGTCATACTTTCCCCTCTAGTTCCGCGATTTATTGCTACAAACATAAAATTACAAAAGCGCAGAATGCAACCTAATTAAGCACGCCCCAGTTGTTGTAACCATATGAAATCGCTAGTTGAATAGTTAAGTAATCCGTTTATCGAAAATTGGGGTTGTTTTGATGAAGTTTTCTATCTTATATGAGCAGTTTAAAAGTGGGGAAAACGCGTTAAATTATTATTAGCGGCCATGATGAGGCTCCTCTACGTACGGCACAACACGATACGCTTCAGCGACCACCCCCGCCCACTTTCATTCTGGTCGCCGGGGCTTAATTAGGCATTTTTTTAAAAAGCCGTATATAAGTAATTTGATGGGTCGATTTCAGAAATTTAAAATCGAGCAATTGTCAAATTGAAGCCCCTTTTCAAAGAATCCGAATGTGACCATATGTCATTTCATCTAACCTTTAACTTGAACTATTTAGCGCATATAATATGTTTCAGTCGTACATGGTTCGTGGTTCGACTTTGTACTGGATTGGGAGAAATACTACGCTAAACACCCGGATCTGCCTGAGTACACCATCATTTACGAGAACATGAAACAGGTAAGTGTAACATCGAATGGAACTTTAGTAAGATAAAGCAGACGTCAACACCAGCGCACATATACACGCGCGCAAGCATTTGAACGTCTTGACATTTACATGCCTGTTTTTGGGACTATATGAATAATAATTAACCCATAAGGTATCTTTATCGTTTTATGGAAATGGTTTCTTTATTGTTTTAAAGGATGTATAGACATTAAAGGTATATCAAAATTCACCTGTTATCATTGGGTGTCTTTTTAGACACAACTAAAAACATTTCTCTTTTCCCAAGCCTTCTCCTGCTAAGCGAACAGAGCACAGTACTGAATGTTGCGCTATAGAAATTCATGGATTATTATTTATTTAACGGATTTGTTTTACTTCATAATATATTAAAAATGGCAAATTAAATAAATTTTATAAAATATATGAAAATGATTATGCATCACAAGGGAAAATTAAGAGATGAGTGTAAATATTATGTTTTATCTTTTGCTTAGTAAAAGTTGTTTTGTACAGAAATACATTATTACAAAATACCAGAAGCATTCAGATGAAAGTAAACATAATCAAGTCTACATGTCAATAATATGAAATAGCATGTATATAAAGTTGAACTATGGAATTTATCATAAACTATAAACTCTTCTATCACATGACGTTACAAGATGAACTTAATAACGCAATGTGAAGTTAGACGTTCTTTCATAAAATGAACGCTATTTACCAACTGTGCACAACTGGTAAATCTTAAGAGTACATTTGAGATGGATATTTCGTCTCATGTATTTACATACAGCTGTCCACTTCACTTGGTGAGATGATATACATGATTTTTGACGAGTAATGTTTAATAACCTCTTTATATTTATATATTCCCTTCTGTCTATCTCAGGACCCGGTGTCCCATATCAAGCGACTGTCCGAGTTTCTAGGACTTGACCGGTCACCAGAGTTCTGCCAACAGATTGCGGACGCGTGTGACTTCAAAAAACTAAAAAAGGCAGACAAACTAAAATCAGAAAACTATCTCCGAGATATCTGGAAATCTGGCACTGAAGGGTTTTATAGAAAAGGTAGCTATTGTTATACCCGAGGAGAATTGTTTAAGAGGTTCATAGAACATATATCGTTCTTGATTTAAAGAGATTCAAAGAACATATATCGTTATTGTTTTTAAGGGGTTCATAGAACATATATCGTTATTGTTTTAAAGGGGTTCAAAGAACATATATCGTTATTGTTTTAATGGGATTCATAGTACATATATCGTTATTGTTTTAAGGGGTTCATAGAACATATATCATTATTGTTTTTAAGGGATTCATAGAACATATATCGTTATTGTTTTAAAGGGGTTCAAAGAACATATATCATTATTGTTTTAAAGGGATTCATAGAACATATATCGTTGTTTTAAAGGGATTCATAGAACATATATCGTTTTTGTTTTAAAGGGATTCATAGAACATATGTCGTTATTGTTTTAAAGGGGTTAATAGAACATATATCGTTATTGTTTTAAAGGGAATCATAGAATTTATGTCGTTATTGTTTTAAATGGATTCATAGAACATATGTCGTTATTGTTTTAAAGAGTTACATGTATATGGAAAATGTATCTTTATTTTGTTAAAGCGGTTCATGGAAAATATATTGTTATTGATTTAAAGAGTTTTATGGTAAATGTATCTTTATTTTGTTAAAGGGGTTCATGGAAATTGTTTCCATCTTGCAGGCCAGGTGGGAGACTGGAAGAACTGGTTCACTGTTGGTATATATATATTGTTTCCATCTTGCAGGCCAGGTGGGAGACTGGAAGAACTAGTTCACTGTTGGTATATATATATTGTTTCCATCTTGCAGGCCAGGTGGGAGACTGGAAGAACTAGTTCACTGTTGGTATATATATATTGTTTCCATCTTGCAGGCCAGGTGGGAGACTGGAAGAACTGGTTCACTGTTGGTCAGAACGAGAGGTTCGACGCTCGCTATGCCGAAGAAATGAAGAACTCCAAGTTGACATTTCGTTTTGAATGATGAAGAACATTTCGTTTTGAATGATGAAGAACATTTCGTTTTGAATGATGAATAACATTTCGTTTTGAATGATGAAGAACATTTCGTTTTGAATGATGAAGAACATTTTGTTTTGAATGATGAAGAACATTTCGTTTTGAATAATGAAGAACATTTTGTTTTGGATGATGAAGAACATTTCGTTTTGAATGATGAAGAACATTTTGTGCACAGACTCTACTTGACTGCACGTTTAGTTACAAATCGGAACAAATGTTTTGTTTATAATTTTGGAATGAAATATGATTGTCATTTATAACGACGGCTTGGACTTTACATTCACAAAACAGCCTTCTTTACCAGATATTCATATGTTATTCTCTATATCATACACGTCAATTTGGGCTTAAATAACATGTGCACAATGTCCTCTATAGTGAAATATAATCTATCATAAACTCTGTACACTTCGGTAAATATGAACAAGTATAAAATATATATACCAAGTCTAGTCTCGTGTGCTTTCTTTTCAGTTTCTGTTTTAACTTATTTATTTTCTCGTACAGAATGTAGTTACAATATAGAAACTGTGTATAAGTATAAGTATTTATTTACATGCAGTTGTATTTACGCGCACATTAATATTAATATTAATAACATTTAGCCTCTGAAATGAGCTCTGTAGTCTTGTTCTAGACTTGCTTTGGCACTTTATTTTAAGGGGTCTGGATGACAGACTATAATATAAATTGTGTTGAACATATGTCACAATGCACACTCAGAAATGGTTTTTATATTGTGTTTCACACTTGTTAATATCAATTGTTTTCCTTCATTTATTATTCATGACTTGGTGTTGCGTTTCGTCTGCTATTAGAAAATATGCAAAACGTGTATTTGTTATATTCTCTATCAAATAAGTAGCTACTCTGTGTGTTATTGGTGTATGCCTGATCTGGTTCAGTTCAGTCAGATTAAATGACTTTGATGTTCGTTGAAGGCAGTGTCTACTTTTGTTGCAGCACTTCTTTCCAAACACACAGGTAGAGTTGATCTTTGCTTTACTTTTTTGTGTGTAAAATTTCTATGTTTTTATGCTCCTTTTGAACAGTCATTACCTTTTCTTTCCTTTTGATGTTGTATAGTGGCGGTGTCCATCCTACTACAGTATTGACATGCCTACAACGACTTAAAAATGATACATTTAATTATTCGTAGTCTTAATGAAAAATTGAATATAGAATCGGATACTGTGATGTAATGTAATCAGGAACTTGGTTACCACCGACATCTACATTTCGGTAAACTAGCTACATTTTGTACTCAATTTTAAACTAGGATAAAGCCAGCAGAAACTCCTTACTCCTTCGGTCACTGCTAATCCAGATTTGATTTCTGATATATACATATGTTTAAACCAAAGTTTTAGGAAATCACTCGAAACTAGTTCACTCTTCTCAAAAAGAGGGCAAGAAAAAGAGGTTGTAACAATGCTTCACTTATTGCATATCTGATAATCGTTCTATCAGTGTTATAAGCCAATATATACAACGTCTTATAAGAACAACGTTGTTTTATTGCCTCTTTTGGGGTGTTTGTTCTCAGTACTTCAGTTGGTTTGTACATATCTCCAAGTTTCATGGCATCAGTAGGCTTTCTTGGTTCTAACTTCAGATATGTTACATAATGTTAATAATAGTATATATAATATTTACTTTCAGATGCAACGAGTTCATTGTATCATTAACCAATCAAATAGGACAATGTGATCACGTGACATGGACAAAGAACCGTTAGGAATTAATGACATCACCAACATTGACGACAATTGTTCGATATACACGCTTATTTCAGGTAAAATATCGAAAAACTAATATTATCATCCCTTGCTATGATATTATCTTCACACATAATTAATAAAAAAAACGTTCAAAAGTTTCATGTATACACAAATACCACCTCTAACAACCCTGAAACTGAAGATATTTAAAATTAAATTAGATTAATGCTCTATACCTCCCCCCCCCCCCCCCCCCCCCCCCCCCCCCCCCCCCCCTCGAAACTATATATATGTATTTTTCGATTATCAGTTAATAGGTTCACAAAACGGACGCATTTTTACAAACTGTGCCAATTTTTTTCAATTAAATTTGAATGAGTAGCAAATATTCTAAACAATGGATGAACTTTAGGATACTTGTTACTTCAAAACTGCTTCTAGCTGTTGGAACAAAGTGGGACTCATGGGACGATTTGTAGCATTTATTTTTATATCACGGTGTATAATCTAGCTCGCACAGTGCAAACCAGATACAGCGCGGTACACCCCTTGTTAAAATGAGTGCTACTTGCTTGACAACGACATGTATGTCGAATAGTCGCCTTCAAAGAATAAAGAAGTTGTATATCCATAAAATCGTCTCTATTCTTCCTTGTTAAAAGTTAAAATATCCGCGGTAAGCCTGGGATATTATTTTTCAACTTGTGTTGATAATATATGATATAAGAAACACTTGGGGGATCTCTATACATAGTCTACAGTTGAAGGAGTGTACATCGTGCTATATTCGAGTTGTACTGTATGATCTTATATACACTTGTGTGTAGGCGATATGAGGTGTAGGCAATATGAGGTGTAGGCGTTTTGATGTCAAGCCACTTTACCTGTATTATTTGATAAATTAAAAGAGTCGCTTGTAACTGATGCTTCTCTCTAGTTTATTGTAGTAGTTGTGTCAATAACGAAAGTTAACCTCAATAAAATGTTTATTGGTGTGGAGCAAAAACGTGACCCAGCCGAGAGTTCACGAGGTCACCCATAAGCAGTGGACTAGTTTATACTCCGAGCACGCAGCGAGCTACGAGTGATAGTCCGTGAGTTCGATCTGATTTTAGTTAGATGAATTACATATGCATAAGGTCTGTCTTGAGATAATAAGTTTTGATAACTTTGAGATGTTTGTGCAAACCATATTTTTGGACATACATGGTTTCATTATGGCATATCATCCCGCAACCGCTGACGATATATAGGTCACATATTAAAGTTGTTGGTATGTAGTCGGGATCAAGATGAGTTGAAATTCCACGGGTAACAGAGAGTGCACATTGTTCTAGTGAATTTGGAAATGAGTTTCAACAATCATGTGTTTATCAACTCAATCAACCCATTCCTTCGTTTTAGAAATGACAACACTGTACAAAGTTATCGACAGGGGAGGTAACTCCTTTCAAGTCCACAATGTCGACGGCCACTTTATCCCCGAGTTCACTATTGGAGAGGATAACGACTACAGAGTTCATCTGGACAACCTGAAACAGATGCAGATGAGAGACGATGATATACTCGTTGTTGGGTATTCTAAGTCGGGTAAGGCACAGTCTTAATTACAGCTAGGTATTTACTCTCATTGTGACTACAGGGGCGTGTCTTAGCATAGACCGTACCCTATTACTGTATAAAACGTCCTTTTAGTAATTGGGTATGGTATATAGAGATGTTTACTCGAGGAAGTGTGTTATGTGACTTTTACGAAACGAGTGTGAGTTTGTGTATTGTCCGAGCGAGAGCGAGGGGTACACACAACTTTGCATGAGGCCTATGTCACATTTTATAATTTCTTTATTACCCATTCTAGTTTGGTTAAAGTTCTTCAAAATGGCCAGTCGGCCAGCTACATTGACGTCTGATGTTTTATGACGTCACAAACGACGAACTACAGGAACTTGCACCGAAACAATGCTTGCGAGACATGCGTGATATGTGCACATGTGCTTGAAAATATTAACTCGGTTGTTTTAAGTCATATGGATAATGAAGGCATAATGTCTTTCTTACACTATTTATAAGCGATACACGTCCCTGTGGCAGTGACAGAATGAAAAATAAATTCAAGTAGGCTACCTATCTGCATTTGAATAACTCGGAGTATCAACCTACTAGCCACATAACGTGATACTTGAAACTACCTTTCTAAACCGTATCACCCGAAACGAGGGACTTACAACATTGTAAGTCCCTCCAGGAGGGTTTACACAGACAGCTGTAAACCCTGTTAGAAGGAATTACAATTATTGCAAACGCTGATATATAGTTGCTAAGATGACGGCTTGAAAGTAAAGATCTGAAGAAACTAACTTTGCCTAATTTCTCAAATTTATGACAGAATATGAACAGCAAATATTTTGAAGAAAATGCGTCTCGAACCCGTATCCACTAAAACCTGTAGTGTGTAAGCTAGTGCTTTAGTCTACTGCGCCAATGAGGCAGATGCATGATATTTCACGGTACAAAAGCAACTCATATAGTGCCGCTGTTAACAGGCTGATTTCAGGTTCCAAACAAGGATTTTTATGAAAGACTCTATTTACCAGGGATCCTCAATATAACGCGATAACAATTAAAAAGCCTGTTTTACACTTAAAAACTGTTGATAATATGGAGAAACCATTCTACCACGGATATGGTAAGGTTGTAGACCCTGATAGTCAGGAAAAACTCTCGGATGCTTCACATCCTGAAGAGGCACACCTGTAACTACGTCACTTATACCAACGGCTCCGTGTTTGGCTGGGAATCACCCTTCCAATTCACAGATTATCCAGCTATGAAGCTGCATATTTATTTTAATGTTGATTATTGTTAGACGGTTGAGATTCAACACGTTCAAATATCATTTTTGTCAGAGTCTTTCACGAACTGAAAATTGTGAATGTATATCTTCCAATTGACCCACTTATACTACCTTTGAATGACAGGACGAATATCATAAATAAAATACATGACATTGTATAATTACACAGTAAAACGAAGCGCTCGTAAAATCGTTCTGTTAAAATGTCATATGGATTAATCGTTTGAAAATATATCTTCGTGAAATCGTTATGTTAAAAGGACACAACGAAATCTATCTTTTGAATGGAAGTGTTCGAAAATCGTTTATGATGAAATAACTCTTTTAATGCATGCGTTCGTAAAATTGTTAAAACGTTCTGATTGTAACTACCTGACACGTTATATACATCACATGTTGACTATTTCAGGGACCCACTGGATCTGGGAGGTTGTTGGAATGTTGATTTCCGGAAACACAGAGTACCGCCCTCAGATTAAGGAGAGTCACTTTTTGGAGGGTGTCGAAGTTTCCAAAATGGATGCCATGTCCTCTCCACGTATTCTTAACACGCATTTTCACCTGCGGTAGGGTTGACGTCGTTGTCATGTATCTCTCTTCCAGATTAACGTTAAAAACACTCGTAAAACAGTTGAAATGAAATGATTACAAAGGTATTGTTGACCTTCTGTGAATGATTGCCAACAATAATATTTATTGGAAAGATTTGTTTTCCATTTAAGTTCTCCGTGTCACTAAAATGCTTTTAAGAATCCATGGATTATCTACAGGAAAACCAGTCTCATTAAAACCATACCGTAATTAGTTGCACTACGTTACACAATAAATGTAAGTAGTGAAACTACATTACAAAATAAATGTAAGTAGTGAAACTACGTTACACAATAAATGTAAGTAGTGAAACTTCGTTACACAATAAATGTAAGTAGTTGCACTACGTTACACAATAAATGTAATTAGTTGCACTACGTTACACAATAAATGTAAGTAGTTGCACTAGGTTACACAATAAATGTAAGTGGTGAAAATACGTTACACAATAAATGTAATTAGTTGCATTACGTTACACAATAAATGTAAGTAATTGCACTACGTTACACAATAAATGTAAGTAATTGCACTAGGTTACACAATAAATGTAAGTAATTGCACTAGGTTACACAATAAATGTAAGTAATTGCACTACGTTACACAATAAATGTAAGTAGTGAAACTACGTTACACAATAAATGTAAGTAGTTGCACTACGTTACACAATAAATGTAAGTAATTGCACTAGGTTACACAATAAATGTAAGTAGTTGCACTACGTTACACAATAAATGTAAGTAATTGCACTAGGTTACACAATAAATGTAAGTAGTTGCACTACGTTACACAATAAATGTAAGTAATTGCACTAGGTTACACAATAAATGTAAGTAATTGCACTAGGTTACACAATAAATGTAAGTAATTGCACTACGTTACACAATAAATGTAAGTAGTGAAACTACGTTACACAATAAATGTAAGTAGTTGCACTACGTTACACAATAAATGTAAGTAATTGCACTAGGTTACACAATAAATGTAGGTAGTTGCACTACGTTACACAATAAATGTAAGTAATTGCACTAGGTTACACAATAAATGTAATTAGTTGCACTACGTTACACAATAAATGTAAGTAGTTGCACTACGTTACACAATAAGTGTAAGTAGTTGCACTACGTTACACAATAAATGTAAGTAGTTGCACCACGTTACACAATAAATGTAATTAGTTGCACTACGTTACACAATAAATGTAAGTAGTAGCACTACGTTACACAATAAATGTAATTAGTTAATAAATGTAAGTAGTTGCACTACGTTACACAATAAATGTAAGTAGTTGCACTACATTACACAATAAATGTAAGTAGTTGCACTACGTTACACAATAAATGTAAGTAGTGAAACTAGTTACGGTCTGATTTTAATGAGACTGATAGGAAAACACAACATTAATATTTTAGCAGATAGATTGTCAAAATATACCATTACTCCCTTGTAAAAGCATTTGTACCAAAAATTTTCGATATTTACTATGTCGTATCAAAACCATACACTATGTATATACAACGTATCCAATTAAAGCATTATTTTTTTCCGTTTAGATACCTGCCGGAACAGGTGCTAACAAAAAGAACAAAAATCGTGTATTTGCTGCGGAACCCTAAAGATGTGGCGGTGTCCATGTATAATCACCTGGTAGGTCTAGAGCGTTATGAGGGAACATGGGAGGACTTCTTCGAACTTTACCTTGAAGGACGAGGTATGTATAATGTAGAGATATATATTTGTGACCTGTATGATTAACTCCATTTTAACAATTTAATTGTTTTTTCTTACTCGTGGTTACTTGATGTTTTACCCTAGGTTTTTTTTTCCGAAATCACATATGGTTGAAATAACTAAGATAATTTTGTCGATAAATGCTGGTATCGGTTACAAATATTGACCACTGTTCCAGTATTACGAGGGCAAGTTATTCATGGGGAGCGATATTTACGGGAGTAACCCTGCTATTTAAAAAAAACGCAGTTTGCTCATTTCTAAATAAATCATTTATTCTAATTTAAATTAAAACTTCGTAATCAAGTCAAGTCAATTTGGTTCATAATTCAAGAAATGAAATGAAGAGGCGAAGCTTGTTCTTATCCCATATTTCCTCCGGAAGGCTAAACTCCCGCAAGTCTCCATCACTGCCGAAGTTCCTTAAATGATTTTGTGCTCGCGAATCAGAAAGTGGGAAAGTGAAGGAAATGCTGCAAGGCTTAAAATAGCCAGTGATTGAGAGTGACGCGAGTTATGCCGTGCAGACGGAAGTTGTTTTTACTCTTGACAGGCAGGCCTTCTTTAGCTTCTGAAACCTTCGAAACTAGTTAACTTGAACTGTTAAGCGCATACAATTTCAGTCTGGAATAGTTCGTGGTTCGACTCTGTACTGGATTGGGAGAAGAACTTCGCTAAACACCCGGATCTGCCAGAGTACACAGTCATCTACGAGAACATGAAACAGGTAGCTGTAACATCTAATGGAACTTTAATCGGGTAAAGCAGACACGATAATCAGTCACCATGAATAAACCAACACGCATACAGGTTCAAATTGTGTAACATATGCCACTCCAATGGAGTTATGAGAGACCATTAAACTATATTACATGGCAATAAAAGTGTGCATGTATATGCACGTGTCTAACGTGTCTAAAACTATCACCCGATAAAACAGACATTCACATCAACAGACATTTATTATAAGCGCGCTCACAGTGCAAACATTTAACTTAAATAGTATGTGTTTGTATAATTGATTAATTTGTTAGATTGAGATGCAATGATATATATAATCCTTTTATTTCTGATAATGCATCCTATTTCTGCTCACATGGCAATGAGGATGCCTTCCTTTTTTTCATGTGTCCACAGTATAATATCATTCGATATGAATCATAAGTCATGAGTCTATAAGAAAGGTTTCTCTATATATACGGGATGAACCAGCTCTGTACCACGCCAGACGAGTATGAATATCCTTCAGTCTGTTCATGAATTTATTATTGCATCAAAACCATTTGAATCATAATACAATTTGTTTAAACTGACCACGAAATAAATTCATTATATCTGTTTCAATGTTTTTGGCAAATATCTTGTGCAAATGTGTACTGTGGACCGGAACTGATGGAAGCCATCCTAGCTTGTTTGCCATTTCCTCTTTCGTAGAATAAAATACCTTTAAACCAGCAAGAGTAAACGAAACAAAGCTATGGACACGCTAAAAATTCGAAATACCATTTGTTGTTTATAATTACTTCTGTCTATCTCAGGACCCAGTGTCCCATATACAGAGACTGTCCGAGTTTCTAGGACTGGACCGGTCACTCGAGTTCTGTCAACAGATTGCCGACGCGTGTGACTTCAAGAAACTAAAGAAGGCTGACAAACTAAAATCAGAAAACTTCCTTCAAGATCTCTGGACACCCGAAAGCGAAGGGTTTTATAGAAAAGGTATCTTTTTTGTTTCACAGTTTTTACAAATAAGGTATCTTTATTGTTTAAATGTTGTCCATATCAGGGCCTTACATGTATGTTCCTATTGATTTTCGAAGAGACATATTATCAATACAAAACCGCTTGAACCAGTAGAATCTTGCTTGAAGTTCTCTTCCCCCTTACGTTTCTCTAATTCATCTGCGGTTTATTGGTGTTTCTCTCTTCCTTTTTTCATGCCTTTCTGTTGGTTTGACTCTTTCTCTCTTCATATCCTCATTTGCCTGTTTCTCTGTTCATTAATTGTGTTCCTTTGTTTATTTCTTTGTCCATTTGTTTGTTTCTCGTTACTTTTTCTTTTGTTTCTCGTTCCCTTTTCCTTTTTTTCTCGTTCCCTTTTTCTGTTTCGCTGTTTATTTGTTCCTTTATTTGTTTCACTTTGCCTTTGTCTCTGTGTATCCATGGTTGTATGTTCCTTTGTCATAAATGTATTTTTCATGTTTCTAGTTTCTGTTCATTGTTTCCCTTTATCTCTATGTTTCCTAGTTTCTCTTCGTGTCTATATGATTTTGTAAACTGAAGAACAAAAGAAACATCACCTCATTTTCAAAAGTGTAACCACCGAAAAGCTATATTGTCTTTGATAGGTTATTGTTTTGTAAGACGTATATCATAATATATATATCACAATATCATAAATCAGAGTATATTCTTTTATTTGTTTTTCTGTTATTTTATCTGTTTAACTACACTTGGGGTGCTGAAATCGCTTTTTCAAGACAGTTTTGGCCACAATGTTTCTAAGTTAATAGTTTTGAAAACGTAGAAATTTAATTAATATTAG
This sequence comes from Gibbula magus, assembly GCA_936450465.1. NCBI lineage: Eukaryota > Metazoa > Mollusca > Gastropoda > Trochida > Trochidae > Gibbula > Gibbula magus. The sequence goes on along the minus strand of OW388295.1, from coordinate 3,498,802 downwards.
ATGTCATCGACCTAATTAACTTTTAAAAATTTGTTGACGCGTCATTACTGTAGGACGTCCTAAAACAAGCTAAAAAATCACTTTTTGACACTCCTATCTCGTCTAGTTAAGGAGATTCCAAAAACGACGATTTCTTAAAACGTGTGTGTTTTAAGAAGTATGAACAGATATTGTTTCAAACTTTCAAATTAATTTAGTTGATCTGTGAAGACATGATAAAACCCTGTTTCAGTTGTATATATCACTCGTTGATTGAAATATCTTGTATTTTGTGTGGTGACGTTTCTTTTGTTCGTGAGTGTATTTCAATGTCAACTGTTTCCATTTTATATCGTTTGTAGAGCAACATTGATATAAGCTATCTCGTTTTGTTTGTCAACCATATTTTATGTATATGCATTTGCCTATATCTATGAAGCGTTTAAAACATGTGGGCTCCATTCCATAACAGCGAGCGCTTATAATTGCTCATTGATCGCTCAATGTAGCGCTCAAGTGGCGTGACACCTCGTCCTCGAAGTTTGCTCGCCTTGATACGTAGCGCTATATTGAGCTATCGCGTTCAAGAGAGGTTTAAAAGTAATCGCTCATTGAGCGATTAATTTGAAACCTCTCTTGAACATGGACCTGATTTTATATCTAAGATTTTTACTGCAGGCCAGGTGGGAGACTGGAAGAACTAGTTCACTGTTGGTATATATACATATTGTTTCCATCTTGCAGGCCAGGTGGGAGACTGGAAGAACTGGTTCACTGTTGGTATATATATATTGTTTCCATCTTGCAGGCCAGGTGGGAGACTGGAAGAACTGGTTAACTGTTGGTATATATATATTGTTTCCATCTTGCAGGCCAGGTGGGAGACTGGAAGAACTGGTTAACTGTTGGTATATATATATTGTTTCCATCTTGCAGGCCAGGTGGGAGACTGGAAGAACTGGTTCACTGTTGGTATATATATATTGTTTCCATCTTGCAGGCCAGGTGGGAGACTGGAAGAACTGGTTCACTGTTGGTATATATATATTGTTTCCATCTTGCAGGCCAGGTGGGAGACTGGAAGAACTGGTTCACTGTTGGTCAGAACGAGAGGTTCGACGCTCGCTATGCGGAGGAAATGAAGAACTCCAAGTTGACATTTCGTTTTGAATGATAAGGAACATTTCGTTTTGAATGATGAGGAACATTTCGTTTTCAATGATGAGGAACATTTCGTGCAAGGACTCTACTTCACTGCTTGTTGACTTACATCATCGAAATATGTATGTATTTGTATTTATTTTGTTTATTAATTTTGAATAAAATGTGGTTGTTGAATATACGAAGTCTTTGGATCTGACTTTCCTTTTTATGAACAGTGAGTCGAATATAAGGAAGCTCCGTGTGACAGAACATATGACGTTCATTGAAGCTAATGAATGGTGATCTGAAATGGGGTTTTAAGTTCCCCCGTGGAAGTTGGGACTTCTTTTTAAAAAATCACTGAATTTGAGTGCTCATCGTGCACAGTACACCATACAAGGAACATAAACAATCTGTATCAATACGATGGTAGCCGTAGAAAACGGTGTCACGTATACAAGTACAAATGTCAGCGGCAATTTTAATGTGAATAACTTGGGGATTTGAAATTGATCTGCGTTCCTTAACGGAACCATAATCATTTGTTTTATAACTCAATTTTGCGGACTGAAAAGGATTGTTTTGCAATTGGTAAAAAATTATATTGATTATAAATGGATATTCACATAAGTTAAGGTTGATTATATTGGATATTCACATTAGATAAGGTTGATAATTTATATTGGATATTCACATAAGATAAGGTTGATTATATTGGATATTCACAAAAGATAAAGTAGATAGTATTGGAAATTCACATTAGATAAGGTTGATTATATTGGATATTCATACATGATAAAGTTGATTATATTGGATGTTCACAAAAGATAAAGTTGATACTATTGGATATTCACATTAGATAAAGGTGATGATATTGGATATTCACATAAGATAAAGATGATTATATCCGATGTTCGCATATTAGATAAAGTTGATTATATCCGATATTCACATTAGATAAAGATGATTATATTGGATATTCACATAAGATAAGGTTGATTATATTGGATATTCACATAAGATAAAGTTGATTATATTGGATATTCACACCAGATAAAGTTGATTATATTGGATATTCACATAAGATAAAGATGATTATATCCGATATTCACATATTAGATAAAGTTGATTATCTTGGATATTCACACAAAAACTTCTTCTTTTCCGAGCATTTGGCTGACTTGAAATATAGAGAGTCGGACTTGCTGATGAAGCCACAGTGACTCCCCTCTTCAGGTTGCCCCGACTTCCAGTTGAGACCCACGGCCTCCCTGTTGCCGTTGAGCCAGTGGAACTTACCGTCATCAGCTGATCGTCGGAGTCCAACCCATTGATAGTTACCTGTCAATCAATAATCAATGATAAAGGCATATAGATCTAACCCAAGTGTTCTCATCAACACAAGTTGATTAAAGTTACATATATACGATGCTTGATATCAGAAGACGTACTAGGGCGGGATTCTATTTATCATTCTTCATTATTCTTCATCATCTTCAATTAAAAAGGAATCTCTTAAAACAGCATTGTCATTAAATTTCTTGTGCGATGATGTCATTGAAATTGTGACGACATGACATTGTGATGTCATCAGGTTGTTGGCGTCATAACATTGTGAGTCCTTAGTTAATGACTTAAAAGCATTGTAATGTCCTGTGAGAATCAGACAAGTAATGTTAAATGTGAAACAGAGTTTTGGATTATAGACATTTAAGGGCACTGTAGCACGTTTTTAGCCTATATTTTTTTCTCTAAAAACTGTATTTCATTATTAAAGCTTATACAATATCTTGTTACAATAGAGGGTAAAAACCTTTGATTTCAAGACCCGATAGGTCGTACACATAGAAAACAATTATCGGTATTGGTAGAACATGGTGCGATGTATAAAGCGAAAATTGTGTGGAACTCGTCAGTGTGAGAGGAAGATTTGCAGATCATATGCGGTTTTGAGAGTTCAGACAGCAAACTGGTTTATAACTCTACTTTGAGTGTTTAGGTATCGTTACATCAGTCAGATCACCTGATCTACTTTCGTGTAGCCATTTTAATGTGAACTTATTAAAATCAGAAAATCAGAAATCTCCATGACCTTGAAAACAAATTCAATGTCACAACAATGCAATCGACTTGGTCTAAGTGTTTTCTTAGATGGTGATTGGTGAACCCTGTGGATGTGTCTGGAGATATCTATCATGCTTCACGTAAAGGCGCGTTCTCACGATATGGTTGAAACTTTAGATGCTGCTGAGTCGAAATGAGTAGCAAGAGTTTGGTTCGCTGAATTATATTCATATATTACACCGTCCTTGATTTATTTTGGGTTCGAACCTCGCTAGGGTCTCAGCAACTGATAGCTATACTGATAATCGCCTCACACATAAAGAAACATACCTGGGGTGTTGGTTAACGGTTCCTCGATTCTTGCTGCCATGTGCAGGTTCGCCAGGGTTCCTCCATTCGCTGCGCAGTGTGAGATGGCGTCCTCAAAGTTTAACTTCAAAGACCCATCAAACTCAAACCTAACTGTTGAATGAGGTTGAAGCATCACCGTTAGTCAAAGAAATATTGGATAATGGATCACACTAATTGTACGTCAACACTATTATGTTGGTGTATTCTCATATTACTATTCAGCCTTCTTCACCCCGGTTTAGTGAACGACGATGCCGTATACCCGTCATACGATGCCGTATACCCGTCATACGCCGCATACAAACATACTCCATATGTGAATATACTCCACATGAAAATATACTCTAAATGCAAATATTCTCCACATGCAAATATACTCCATATGCAAATATACTCCATATGAAAATATACTCCACATGAAAATAAATAATAAATTTTACAAATAAAATGCTTTTATCGATATATTGCGATACGAAAAATGTTATCTAATAATGATATTGCACAATCTGTATTGCAATATAATGGTATTCCGATAGTATTGCTGAGCCTTAATGTGAATATACTCCATATGTGAATATACTCCATATGTGAATATACTCCATATGTGAATATACTCCATATGTGAATATACTCCATATGTGAATATACTCCACATGTGAATATACTCCATATGTGAATATACTCCATATGTGAATATTCTCCATATGTGAATATACTCCATATGTGAATATACTCCATATGTGAATATACTCCATATGTGAATATTCTCCATATGTGAATATACTCCATATGTGAATATACTCCATATGTGAATATACTCCATATGTGAATATTCTCCATATGTGAATATACTCCATATGTGAATATACTCCATATGTGAATATACTCCATATGTGAATATACTCCATATGTGAATATTCTCCATATGTGAATATACTCCATATGTGAATATACTCCATATGTGAGTAAAAGTAGTGATTTCTGATCGAAAACCGGACAATGCATTCCGTGTGGCGTGCGCCAATGAGTTCAACGTTATTTTGGAATCTTATTTACACCACACAAAATAACAATTTTGGGTTGATAATGTTCAATAGGTCATATGACTACTGTACATGTTAATAGAACGTGCTCTTTCGGTTTCTGCACACGCATAATTATGTTACTCGATTTTAATTGAAAACTAGTAATTATGGTATGTTTGGGTTATGGGTATGAATATGCAAGCTAATTGAATTTGTTTGTATTGTAAACAGCACATATGGTGTGTTGGAACGTATTAAAGCCAAATACAGATTTATGAAACACAATGGATGCACCTTTAAAAACATTCGTAAAACAGTTGAAATGAAATGATTACAAACGTATTGTTGACCTTCTGTGAATGATTGCCAACAATAATATTTATTGGAAAGATTTGTTTTCCATTTAACTTCTCCGTGTCACTAAAATGCTTTTAAGAATCCATTGATTATCTACAGGAAAACCAGTCTCATTAAAACCATACCGTAATTAGTTGCACTACGTTACACAATAAATGTAAGTAGTGAAACTACGTTACACAATAAATGGAAGTAGTGAAACTACGTTACACAATAAATGTAAGTAGTGAAACTACGTTACACAATAAATGTAAGTAGTGAAACTACGTTACACAATAAATGTAAGTAGTGTAACTAGTTACGGTCTGATATTAATGAGACTTGACAGGAAAACACAACATTAATATTTTAGCAGATAGATTGTCAAAAAATATCATTACTCTGTAATAAAAGCATTTGTACCAAGAGTTTACGATATTTAATATGTCGTATCAAAACCATACACTATGTATATACTACGTATCCAATTAAAGCATTATTTTTTCCGTTTAGATACCTGCCGGAACAGGTGCTAAGAAAAAGAACAAAAATCGTGTATTTGCTGCGGAACCCTAAAGATGTGGCAGTATCCATGTATAATCACCTGGTAGGTCTAGAGCGTTATGAGGGAACATGGGAGGACTTATTCGAACTTTACCTTGAAGGACGAGGTATGTATATTGTATAGATATATATTTGTGACCTGTATGATTAACTCCATTTTAACCATTTAATTGTTTTTTCTTACTCGTGATTACTTGATGCTTTACCGTATTTTTTTTTTTCGAAAGCACAGATGGTTGAAATAACTAAGTTAATTTTGTCGATAAATGCACGTATCGGTTACAAATGTTCACCACTGTCCCAGTATTACGAGGGCAAGTTATTCATGGGGAGCGATATTTATATGGGAGTAACCCTGCTATTTAAAAAAAAGCAGTTTGCTCATTTCTAAATAAATCATTTATTCTAATTAAAATTAAAACTTCGTAATCAAGTCAAGTAAATTTGGTTCATAATTCAAAAAAATGAAATGAAGAGGCGAAGCTTGTTCTTATCCCATCTTTCCTCCGGAAGGCATAACTCCTGCAAGTCTCCATCACTGCCGAACTTTCTTAATGATTTTGTGCTCGCGAATCAGAAAGTGGGAAAGTGAAGGAAATGCTGCAAGGCTTAAAATAGCCAGTGATGGAGAGTGACGCGAGTTATGCCGTGCAGACGGAAGTTGTTTTTACTCTTGACAGGCAGGCCTTCTTTAGCTTCTGAAACCTTCGAAACTAGTTAACTTGAACTGTTAAGCGCATACAATTTCAGTCTGGAATAGTTCGTGGTTCGACTCTGTACTGGATTGGGAGAAGAACTTCGCTAAACACCCGGATCTGCCAGAGTACACAATCATCTACGAGAACATGAAACAGGTAAGTGTAACATCTAATTGAACTTTAATCGGGTAAAGCAGACACGATAATCAGTCACCATAAATAAACCAACACGCATACAGGTTCAAATTGTGTAACATATGTCACTTCAATGGAGTTATGAGAGACGATCAACATATATTACATGGCAATAAAAGTGTGCATGTACATGCACGTGTCTAACGTGTCTAAAACTGTCACCCGATAAAACAGATATTGACATCAACAGACATTTATTATAAGCGCGCTCACAGTGCAAACATTAAACTAAACTGTATGTGTTTGTATAATTGATTAATTTGTTAGATTGCGATGCAGTGATATATATAATCCTTTCATTTCTGATAATGCATCCTGTTTCTGCTCACATGGCAATGGGGATGCCTTCCTTTGTTCATGTGTCCACAGTAAAATATCATTCGATATGAATCATACGTCTATAACAAAGGTTTCTCTATACGGAATAAACCAACTCGGTACTTGTTTGCCAATACATTTCCTCTTTCGTAGAATAAAATACCTTTAAACCAGCAAGGGTAAACGAAAGAAAGCTATGGAGACGCTAAGGATTCGAAATACCATTTGTTGTTTATAATTACTTCTGTCTATCCCAGGACCCAGTGTCCCATATCCAGAGACTGTCCGAGTTTCTAGGACTGGACCGGTCACTCGAGTTCTGCCAACAGATTGCCGACGCGTGTGACTTCAAGAAACTAAAGAAGGCTGACAAACTCAAATCAGAAAACTTCCTTCAAGATCTCTGGACACCCGAAAGCGAAGGGTTTTATAGAAAAGGTATCTTTATTGTTTTACAGATTTTACAAATAAGGTATCTCTATTGTTTAAATGTCGTCAATGTCAGGGCCTAACATGTATGTTCCTATTGATTTTCGAAGAGACATATTCCCAATACAAAACCGCTTGAACCAGTAGAATCTTGCTTGAAGTTCTCTTTCCCCTTACGTTTCTCTAATTCATCTGCGGTTTATTGCTGTTTCTTTCTTCCTTAGGCATGTTATGCGTCGCCATTTCTCCATGCCTTTCTGTTGGTTTGACTGTTTCTCTGTTCATGTGTTCATTTGCCTGTTTCTCTGTTCATTAATTGTGTTCCTTTGTTTATTTCTTTGTCCATTTGTTTGTTTCTCGTTACTTTTTCTTTTGTTTCTCGTTCCCTTTTCCTTTTTTTCTCGTTCCCTTTTACTGTTTATTTGTTCCTTTATTTGTTCCACTTTGCCTTTGCCTCTATGTATCCATGGTTGTCTATTCCTTTGTCTTAAATGTATTTTTCATGTTTCTAGTTTCTGTTAATTGCTTCCCTGTATCTCTGTGTATCCAAGTTTCTCTTCGTGTCTATATGATTTTGTAAACTGAAGAACAAAAGACACGTCACCTCATGTTCAAAAGAGTAATTAACCACCGAAAAGCTGTATTGTCTTTGATAGGTTATTGTCTTGTAAGAAGTATTCACAACATCACATATCAGAGTATATTCTTTTATTTGTTTTTCTGTTATTTTATCTGTTTAACTACACTTGGGATGCTGAAATCGATTTTTCAAGACAGTTTTGGCCACAATGTTTGATATTTAAGTTAATAGTTTTGAAAACGTAGAAATTTAATCAATATTAGATGTCATCGACCTAAGTAACTTTTTAAAATTTAAATTTGTTGATGCGTCATTACTGTAGGACGTCCTAAAACAAGCTAAAAAAAATCACTTTTTGACACTACTATCTCGTCTAGTTAAGGAGATTCCAAAAACGACAATTTCTTAAAACGTGTGTGTTTTAAGAAGTATGAACAGATATTGTTTCAAACTTTCAAATTAATTTAGTTGATCTGTGAAGACATGCTAAAACCCTGTTTCAGTTGTATATATCACTCGTTGATTGAAATATCTTGTATTTTGTGTGGTGACGTTTCTTTTGTTCGTGAGTGTATTTCAATGTCAACTGTTTCCATTTAATATCGTTTGTAGAGCAACATTGATATAAGCTATCTCGTTTTGTTTGTCAACCATATTCTATGTATATGCATTTGCCTATATCTATGAAGCGTTTAAAACATGTGGGCTCCGTTCCATAACAGCGAGCGCTTATAATTGCTCATTGATTGCTCAATGTAGTGCTCAAGTGGCGTAAAACCTCGTCCTCGAAGTTTGCTCGCCTTGCTACGTAGCGCTATATTGAGCTATCGCGTGCAAGAGAGGTTTAAAAGTAATCGCTCATTGAGCGATTACTTTGAAACCTCTCTTGAACATGGCCCTGATTTTATATCTAAGATTTTTACTGCAGGCCAGGTGGGAGACTGGAAGAACTGGTTCACTGTTGGTATATATATATATATTGTTTCCATCTTGCAGGCCAGGTGGGAGACTGGAAGAACTAGTTCACTGTTGGTATATATATATATATATTGTTTCCATCTTGCAGGCCAGGTGGGAGACTGGAAGAACTGGTTCACTGTTGGTCAGAACGAGAGGTTCGACGCTCACTATGCGGAGGAAATGAAGAACTCCAAGTTGACATTTCGTTTTGAATGATGAGGAACATTTCGTTTTGAATGATGAAGAACATTTCGTTTTGAATGATGAGGAACATTTCGTGCAAATACTCTACTTCACTGCTTGTTTACTTACATCATCGAAATATGTATGTATTTGTATTTATTTTGTTTATTAATTTTGAATAAAATGTGGTTGTTGAATATACGAAGTCTTAGGATATGACTTTCCTTTTTTTGAAGATTGAGTGGAATATCAGGAAGCTCCGTGTAACAGAACATATGACGTTCATTGACAGCTAATGAATGGTGATCTGAAATGAGGGTTTTAAGTTCCCCCGTGGAAGTTGGGACTTCTTTTTCAAAAATCATTGAATTTGAGTGCCCACCGTGCACAGTACACGATACAAGGAACATAAACAATCTGTATCAATACGATGGTAGCCGTAGAAAACGGTGTCACGTATACAAGTAAAAATATCAGCGGCAATTTTAATGTGAATAACTTGGGGATTTGAAATTGATCTGCGTTCCTTAACGGAACCATAATCATTTGTTTTATAACTCAATTTTGCGGACTGAAAAGGATTGTTTTGCAATTGGTAAAAATTATATTGATTATAAATGGATATTCACATAAGATAAGGTTGATTATATTGGATATTCACATTAGATAAGGTTGATAATTTATATTGGATATTCACATAAGATAAGGTTGATTATATTGGATATTCACATAAGATAAGGTTGATTATATTGGATATTCACATTAGATAAGGTTGATTATATTGGATATTCATACAAGATAAGGTTGATTATATTGGATATTCACAAAAGATAAAGTAGATAGTATTGGAAATTCACATTAGATAAGGTTGATTATATTGGATATTCATACATGATAAAGTTGATTATATTGGATATTCACACAAGATAAAGATGATTATATTGGATATAAACATTAGATAAAGTTGATTATATCCGATATTCACACAAGATAAAGATGATTATATTGGATATTCACATAAGATAACGTTGATTATATCCGATATTCACATATTAGATAAAGTTGATTATCTTGGATATTCACACAAAAACTTCTTCTTTTCCGAGCATTTGGCTGACTTGAAATATAGAGAGTCGGACTTGCTGATGAAGCCACAGTGACTCCCCTCTTCAGGTTGCCCCGACTTCCAGTTGAGACCCACCGCCTCCCTGTTGCCGTTGAGCCAGTGGAACTTACCATCATCAGCTGATCGTCGGAGTCCAACCCATTGATAGTTACCTGTCAATCAATAATCAATGATAAAGGCATATAGATCTAACCCAAGTGTTCTCATCAACACAAGTTGATTAAAGTTACATATATACGATGCTTGATATCAGAAGACGTACTAGGGCGGGATTCTATTTATCATTCTTCATTATTATTCTTCATCATCTTCAATTAAAAAGGAATCTCTTAAAACAGCATTGTCATTAAATTTCTTGTGCGATGATGTCATTGAAATTGTGACGACATGACATTGTGATGTCATCAGGTTGTTGGCGTCATAACATTGTGAGTCCTTAGTTAATGACTTAAAAGCATTGTAATGTCCTGTGAGAATCAGACAAGTAATGTTAAATGTGAAACAGAGTTTTGGATTATAGACATTTAAGGGCACTGTAGCACATTTTTAGCCTATATTTTTTTCTCTAAAAACTGTATTTCATTATTAAAGCTTATACAATATCTTGTTACAATAGAGGGTAAAAACCTTTCATTTCAAGACCCGATAGGTCGTACACATTGAAAACAATTATCGGTATTGGTAGAACATGGTGCGATGTATAAAGCGAAATTTGTGTGAAACTCGTCAGTGTGAGAGGTAGATTTTCAGATCATATGCGGTTTTGAGAGTTCAGACAGCAAACTGGTTTATAACTCTACTTTGAGTGTTTAGGTATCGTTACATCAGTCAGATCACCTGATCTACTTTCGTGTAGCCATTTTAATGTAAACATTTTAAATCAGAAAATCAGAAATCTCCATGACCTTGAAAACAAATTCAATGTCACAACAATGCAATCGACTTGGTCTAAGTGTTTTCTTAGATGGTGATTGGTGAACCCTGTGGATATGTCTGGGGATATCAAGCTGCTTAACGTAAAGGCGAGTTCTCACGATGTGGTTGAAACTTGTAGTATCGACCTATACTTTCTAAACGCGAAATTTTAGATGCTGCTGAGTCGAAATGAGTAGCAAGAGTTTGGTTCGCTGAATTATATTCATATATTACACCATCCTTGATTTATTTGGGGTTCGAACCACGCTAGGGTCTCAGCAACTGATAGCTATACTGATAATCGTCTCACACATAAAGAAACATACCTGGGGTGTTGGTTAACGCTTCCTCGATTCTTGCTGCCATGTGCAGGTTCGCAAGGGTTCCTCCATTCGCTGCGCAGTGTGAGATGGCGTCCTCAAAGTTTAACTTCAAAGACCCATCAAACTCAAACCTAACTGTTGAATGAGGTTGAAGCATCACCGTTAGTCGAAGAAATATTGGATAATGGATCACACTAACTGTACGTCAACACTATTATGTTGGTGTATTCTCATATTACTATTCAGCCTTCTTCACCCCGGTTTAGTGAACGACGATGCCGTATACCCGTCATACGCCGCATACAAACATACTCCATATGTGAATATACTCCACATGAAAATATACTCTCAATGCAAATATTCTCCACATGCAAATATACTCCATATGCAAATATACTCCATATGAAAATATACTCCACATGAAAATAAATAATAAATTTTACAAATAAAATGCTTTTATCGATATATTGCGATACGAAAAATGTTATCTAATAATGATATTGCACAATCTGTATTGCAATATAATGGTATTCCGATAGTATTGCTGAGCCTTAATGTGAATATACTCCATATGTGAATATACTCCATATGTGAATATACTCCATATGTGAATATACTCCACATGCAAATATACTCCACATACAAATATACTCCACATACAAATATACTCCACATACAAATATACTCCACATGCAAATATACTCCACATGCAAATATACTTCACATACAAATATACTCCACATGCAAATATACTCCACATACAAATATACTCTAAATGCAAATATACTCCACATGCAAATATACTCCACATACAAATATACTCCACATGCAAATATACTCCACATACAAATATACTCCACATACAAATATACTCCACATACAAATATACTCCACATACAAATATACTCCACATGCAAATATGTGAATATACTCCATATGTGAATATACTCCACATGTGAATATACTCCATATGTGAATATACTCCATAGGTGAATATTCTCCATATGTGAATATACTCCATATGTGAATATACTCCATATGTGAATATTCTCCATATGTGAATATACTCCATATGTGAATATACTCCATATGTGAATATACTCCATATGTGAATATTCTCCATATGTGAATATACTCCATATGTGAATATACTCCATATGTGAATATACTCCACATGTGAATATTCTCCATACGTGAATATACTCCATATGTGAATATACTCCATATGTGAATATACTCCATATGTGAATATACTCCATATGTGAATATTCTCCATATGTGAATATACTCCATATGTGAATATACTCCATATGTGAATATACTCCATATGTGAATATACTCCACATGTAAATATACTCCATATGTGAATATACTCCATATGTGAATATACTCCATATGTGAATATACTCCATATGTGAATATACTCCATATGTGAATATACTCCATATGTGAATATACTCCATATGTGAATATACTCCATATGTGAATATACTCTATATGTGAATAAACTCCATATGTGAATATACTCCATATGTGAATATACTCCATATGTGAATAACCTCCACCTGCAAATGTACTCCATATGTGAATATACTCCATATGTGAATATACTCCATATGTGAATATACTCCATATGTGAAAATAATCCACATGCAAATATACTCCACATGCAAATAAACTCTAATGCAAGTATACTTTAAATGCAAATGTACTCTAAATGCAGATATACTCTAAATGCAAATATACTCTGAATGCAAATAAACTCTACATGCAAATATACTCTAAATGCAAATATACTCTAAATGCAAATATACTTCACATGCAAAGAACCTCCACATGCAAATATACTCTTCATGCAAATATACTCCACATGAAAATATACTCCACATGAAAATATACTCCACATGAAAATATACTCCACATGCAAATATACTCTACATGCAAATATATTCCACATGCAAACATACTCTAAATGCAAATATACTCCACATGGAAATATACTCCACGTGAAAATATACTCCACATGCAAATATACTCCACATAAAAATATACTCTAAATGCAAATATACTCCACATGCAAATAACCTCCACCTGCAAATATACTCCACCTGCAAATATACTCCACATGGAAATAACCTCCACCTGCAAATATACTCCACCTGCAAATAACCTCCACCTGCAAATGTACTCCACATGCAAATATACTCCACATGCAAATATACTCCACATGCAAATAACCTCCACCTGCAAATATACTCCATATGTGAATATACTCCACATGCAAATATACTCCACATGCAAATAAACTCTAAATGCAAATACACTTTAAATGCAAATATACTCCACATGCAAATATACTACACATGCAACTATACTCCACATGCAAATATACTCCACATGCAAATAACCTCCACATGCAAATATACTCCACATGCAAATATACTCCACATGCAAATAACCTCCACCTGCAAATATACTCCACCTGCAAACATACTCTAAATGCAAATATACTCCACATGGAAATATACTCCACGTGAAAATATACTCCACATGCAAATATACTCCACATGGAAATATACTCCACGTGAAAATATACTCCACATGCAAATATACTCCACATGAAAATATACTCTAAATGCAAATATACTCTAAATGCAAATATACTCCACATGTCAATATACTCCACATGCAAATATACTCTAACTGCAAATATACTCCACATAAAAATATACTCCACATGAAAATATACTCCACATGCAAATATACTCCAAATGCAAATATACTCAACATGGAAACATACTCTAAATGCAAATATACTCCACATGCAAATAACCTCCACCTGCAAATATACTCCATATGTGAATATACTCCACATGCAAATATACTCCACATGCAAATATACTCCACATGCAAATATACTCCACATGCAAATATACTCCACATGCAAATAACCTCCACATGCAAATATACTCCACATGCACATATACTCCACATGCAAATAACCTCCACCTGCAAATATATTCCACCTGCAAATAACCTCCACCTGCAAATGTACTCCACATGCAAATATACTCCACATGCAAATATACTCCACATGCAAATAAACTCTAAATGCAAATATACTTTAAATGAAAATATACTCCACATTCAAATATACTACACATGCAACTATACTCCACATGCATTATACTCCACATGCAAATAACCTCCACATGCAAATATACTCCACATGCAAATATACTCCACATGCAAATAACCTCCACCTGCAAATATACTCAACCTGCAAATAACCTCCAGCTGCAAATATACTCCACATGCAAATAACCTCCACATGCAAATATACTCCACATGCAAATATACTCCACATGCAAATATACTCCACATGCAAATAACCTCCAACTGCAAATATACTCCACATAAAAATATACTCCACATGAAAATATACTCCACATGCAAATATACTCCAAATGCAAATATACTCAACATGGAAACATACTCTAAATGCAAATATACTCCACATGCAAATAACCTCCACCTGCAAATATACTCCATATGTGAATATACTCCACATGCAAATATACTCCACATGCAAATATACTCCACATGCAAATATACTCCACATGCAAATATACTCCACATGCAAATAACCTCCACATGCAAATATACTCCACATGCACATATACTCCACATGCAAATAACCTCCACCTGCAAATATATTCCACCTGCAAATAACCTCCACCTGCAAATGTACTCCACATGCAAATATACTCCACATGCAAATATACTCCACATGCAAATAAACTCTAAATGCAAATATACTTTAAATGAAAATATACTCCACATTCAAATATACTACACATGCAACTATACTCCACATGCATTATACTCCACATGCAAATAACCTCCACATGCAAATATACTCCACATGCAAATATACTCCACATGCAAATAACCTCCACCTGCAAATATACTCAACCTGCAAATAACCTCCAGCTGCAAATATACTCCACATGCAAATAACCTCCACATGCAAATATACTCCACATGCAAATATACTCCACATGCAAATAACCTCCACATGCAAATATTCTCCACATGCAAATATACTCCACATGCAAATAACCTCCACATGCAAATATACTCCACATGCAAATAACCTCCACCTGCAAATAACCTCCATATGCAAATATACTCCACATACAAATAACCTCCACCTGCAAATATACTCCATATGCAAATAACCTCCACATGCAAATATACTCCACATGCAAATAACCTCCACATGCAAATATACTCCACATGCAAATAACCTCCACATGCAAATATACTCCACATGCAAATAACCTCCACATGCAAATATACTCCACATGCAAATAACCTCCACATGCAAATATACTCCACATGCAAATAACCTCCACATGCAAATATACTCCACATGCAAATAACCTCCACATGCAAATAAAGTCCACATGCAAATATACTCCACATGCAAATATACTCCACATGCAAATAACCTCCACATGCAAATATACTCCACATGCAAATAACCTCCACATGCAAATATACTCCACATACAAACAACCTCCACATGCAAATATACTCCACATGCAAATATACTCCACATGCAAATATACTCCACATGGAAATAACCTCCACATGCAAATAACCTCCACATGCAAATAAACTCCACATGCAAATATAATCCACATGCAAATAACCTCCACCTGCAAATATATTCCACCTGCAAATAACCTCCACCTGCAAATGTACTCCACATGCAAATATACTCCACATGCAAATATACTCCACATGCAAATAAACTCTAAATGCAAATATACTTTAAATGAAAATATACTCCACATTCAAATATACTACACATGCAACTATACTCCACATGCATTATACTCCACATGCAAATAACCTCCACATGCAAATATACTCCACATGCAAATATACTCCACATGCAAATAACCTCCACCTGCAAATATACTCCACCTGCAAATAACCTCCAGCTGCAAATATACTCCACATGCAAATAACCTCCACATGCAAATATACTCCACATGCAAATATACTCCACATGCAAATAACCTCCACATGCAAATATTCTCCACATGCAAATATACTCCACATGCAAATAACCTCCACATGCAAATATACTCCACATGCAAATAACCTCCACCTGCAAATAACCTCCATATGTAAATATACTCCACATGCAAATAACCTCCACATGCAAATATACTCCACATACAAACAACCTCCACATGCAAATATACTCCACATGCAAATATACTCCACATGCAAATATACTCCACATGCAAATAACCTCCACATGCAAATAACCTCCACATGCAAATAAACTCCACATGCAAATATACTCCACATGCAAATAACCTCCACATGCAAATATACTCCACATGCAAATAACCTCCACATGCAAATAACCTCCACATGCAAATAACCTCCACATGCAAATAAACTCCACATGCAAATATACTCCACATGCAAATATACTCCACATGCAAATATACTCCACATGCAAATAACCTCCACATGCAAATATACTCCACATGCACATATACTCCACATGCAAATAACCTCCACCTGCAAATATATTCCACCTGCAAATAACCTCCACCTGCAAATGTACTCCACATGCAAATATACTCCACATGCAAATATACTCCACATGCAAATAAACTCTAAATGCAAATATACTTTAAATGAAAATATACTCCACATTCAAATATACTACACATGCAACTATACTCCACATGCATTATACTCCACATGCAAATAACCTCCACATGCAAATATACTCCATATGCAAATATACTCCACATGCAAATAACCTCCACCTGCAAATATACTCCACCTGCAAATAACCTCCAGCTGCAAATATACTCCACATGCAAATAACCTCCACATGCAAATATACTCCACATGCAAATATACTCCACATGCAAATAACCTTCACATGCAAATATTCTCCACATGCAAATATACTCCACATGCAAATAACCTCCTCTTATTGCTATTGGCGCACGCTTTGAATAAATATATTCGGCCAAGTCACACAAAGGAGTAAGTGTAAGGAAAGTTTTGCACCCGACTTGCCGGGAACCATAGGGTATGAGCCAAGGATACGTCATCGTTCCATTGTATCGGACGACAAGCAAACTACAACTAGACACGTCCAGTGGGTTCCAGATTACCAGCTGCTTCAGTCCCTTCTTGAAGGTTGTCCAGCATGTACACCATCGATAAGACATCGCTTCAGATTGAAATCATTTTGAAACGTCATAATCACCAGTTCCGAAGTTTAAATCCCACAAGGGCCTCGGTAACTTTATCATCTGTAAGGGAATGTTCTACATGCAGTCAGGTCTAGGTGTAATGCTTCACTGGCATTCTGTGGAGAACTACCCGTGGTTCGCTAGTTCTAGCCGACCCTCGTTGTCGCGGTATTTCCCCTGCAAAATTACTAGAGTATTAAAATGTAATTGTCTACAAAGTGGCATGAACGTCACCATTCAGTTCGTTTGTTTGAAATGGACACGCACACTTTTATAAAATAATGATATTCTACTCCCAATAATATATTCTTCCAAACTGTTTGTATGCACAAACGCAGAACAACCTTCAATGTTTCGAACTGTGTGTGTTTAAGTCCGAATAGTAAATGAGTTATGAAAAATGTTTGGGAAATTATTGTTATTTCTGTTGAACATAAATATGGCAAAGCAGACACGTGTGCATTTAAACCACCGCATTGCTTCAGTATTCCGCACACAGTTTACATAGTAAACTATATATGTCTTTGAAATGTTAGTGCTTGGGTTTTACACAGTGCTTGAGGTATAATACTAATTGGCATGTAATGAATAAATTCTTTAATAAGTATTGACTAATGACCTTCTATGGCGCAGTGTAACTTCAGTTATCAACCATGAGTCGCTTGACATCTGAAAAACAACCTTTTACTTCTTCTATCACGCGTATAGAAACGTAATTCTACATCGATATGTTCAAGGTTAACATATAAATCTTTTAAACGAGATATGCAAGATGGATGGTTTTCACACGAAAATACGAATCCGACACGACATATAGCGACCAGGCTGATTGTTGCATGTAAACCTTATAAACAATCTTTGATGGATTATCGATAACGCACGTTAGCCAATCTGTTATCTTCGTAAAATCAAACTCATGTTATGCCCACGTCCAGGAACATGCCAGAAAAGATATAGATCGACCCCACTTCTATTAGCTAATTAACGATTAATTATGGTGTCACTTACTGATTAGTTAGAAACATCGATTACGGTAGTTTGATAAACTTTAATATGCGTTCCGGTAATAAGAACTACTGTGTGCACATGGAAACTGGATCCGATAATTACTATTGATGCATCTGATAGGTTCTCTACTACTTGTATATATCGCAAATCTCTCTAACAAATTATCTGTAAACCCACAGCGTTCCAATTTAAAGGTCTTTGTGAATGTGTGAGGTTTTGGATACGATACATCACAAAAAAGGCCAATACAATGATTTTCTTTATTATCCAATGAGGTACACATTTGGTGTTAAATTTCTTCTGATTAGTGAACAGTAGAATAACCGTCCTTGAATCAGATTGATATTTATTTTATTTTTATTGATATAACGTCGCACTCATATCAATAAAGAAGTTGACTATCCATAGAACTTGTTCTTATTCAGATTGATATTTGTACAAGAGTTTGTTGAAAAAGGAAATAATAATGTAAATGTTAAACTGTTTAACTTTTTCAAATAGTTTACCAATGCAACTGATTAAAGAAATTGGCTTTGTCAATATCTGTAAATACTAATTCCTCTAAACTACTATTGACTTTCTTGAAACTTTCCAATAAAATGATTTGTTGTCTGAATATTAACCAAAACGGATTGGAGTAGAATGATTCCTTTTCATAATAGTTCATGTTATTAACTTAATTTCTTTGCTTGTTCAAATCATAAAGTAAGCTCCTTTGCCACCTCTTTTTGCTTTTTGACGAAACCTGTCTCTTTTTACAAATTATTTCAGTAATGGCGAATTAAACCATGGTTTGTCATTGGGTCTAATAGTGACCGTTTTAGATGGTATACATGATTTTACAAAACTCATATAGTTACATATAGAACCTCTTCAGTATCACACTCAGAGAATACATAAACCCAGTCAGTGTTTGCTATTAGTGCATTGAGTCTATCATAGTCACCTTTGTCATAACACCAGACAATGGCGGACATCCATGTTAATGTTTACCGAGATATCAATAAAAGTACCCCTATGCATGGTCACAAACATTAACATTCTCTGCAAAATCTACCATACCACTAGTAACTAAAAAAACATCATCAGTCATTAAAATTGGAACAATTGGCGTGCTGCTGTTCTTTGACATTCTGGTTGATTTGGTAATGACATTTTTCATATGTTCTATCCATTATGTCAGAAATATTCAATGATTTTTCGTTTTTCGTTGATGTCGCCTAATACACAAGGTCAATGCCGTACAGGTACATCAATGTTTAATATATATAAGGGGCTAGATATAACATATGAATATTTATAACATTTAGCATTGAATATTGCAATACTTTGGCAAACAATTCAAAACAAAGTCATATTCTTGGTGTTTTTTAGAATTAGTTGATTTTTACTTCTCCTAAAGCACCGCTACACCCCCAAAGCTGAAATTTTGTGGGGACGCATCAAAATATTTACATCAAATTTTGCTTCCGACATCTTTATCAAATGGAGAATAAAGTTACTTCATTGGGTCTTCATCGCCTCTCATATATGGCCGTGGCAGGGGGTCCAACCTAATTTTTAAACAACATTCTCCCTAAGAATCAGCAGTGATGGAAAACTTAAATTTTGGGAATATGATCGTTCATGGATAGAGACTAAGATTTTTAAATTTCATTGCCCTACCTCCAATTATAAGGGCGTTGCAGGGGTGCAGTTAAAAGTGATTGAGCCCTCCCTTTAACGACTATGATCAAACATCCATGTAATATAATGGACTAATCAAATCAGCTTTCAAACAATCTAAATTTCGTACATATGGAGCACAATAAATAATTGTTGGAAAACCAACATTTAAATTATATTATTCACTGGCTTTTGAAGTAGGCCTACATTTGCCTGTAATTGTAGTCCAGGGATCTGCATATTATGTAATAGCATTGTGTTGACCTATCTCGTGCTAGAGGAGCGTGCACGTGGTCACTCCCTGGCAGAGATGCAGGGTGTAGGTCTTTTCGTAGGAGGATCCCGTTCGTAGCAGTGGATTTTTCGTAGGAGGATCCCGTTCGTAGAAGGTCTTTTCGTAGGAGTGAAACATATATTCGTAGGAGTGATAATATATTATGAATTAGGTAGGTTTAACTTTTGTTGTAAATATATTTAATAAAATTATTTGTTTAATCGAGATATTTTGTGTCATTACAGTGTTTCCAAGGTACGAAACTGAGGGTGACTTTGCTTGATTTAGGATTTAGGATTGCTTCCCTTGAAGATGACTACGAATATATGTTTTTATGAATGAATGTTTTTATCATTCTTATGTATGTATTAAATGTATTAAAATGTAAAACATAACAAATAAATTTGGATTGGGTTTTCTTTTCCTTTTATTTATTATATCAATGTCATACTGAAGCGCCATAAAATGCATATACAAACAATCAATGTTCGATGAACGATAAAGATTCGTTATATTGTCAAGACGTATTATTGTCTAACTGCCATCTCGAGGAAAAGTGTAATATACTGTGTATTTGTGGCAGAGGGGTGTTGTTTTATCATCTATGTGCCATGAAAACTACGCGGATATTCAGTAATGGGAATTTAACATTGTTAAACCTTTAAAAGGAATTAAACAAACAACAGCAAGTGACATACGCGTATGTTTGTAAATGTTTAATTGCATGTACAGGCGTAGGAACCTGGTGGGGGGAGGGGGGCTGGGGAAGCTCCCCCCTCCCTTACAAAGTTCACAACCCTGCCCCCCGCTTACAAAGTTAACAATCCTGTTGGCAAATTGTGAGAGGTAAATACGCATTTTCTCAGTATTACAGTAGGATGTGCCCCATATTTCAGATCCATAACAGAGGATAGGTGATATAATAACATAATCCTATCAAACATCGGTCTGGACATCAAAGACATCAAAGCGATGATTAAACTTTGTGAATGTGAATATACTTGCCTGATAAATGTATTTATTAACAAAAACAACATTAAAATATTTCATAGTAATTTTCTACTTCTACGAAAAGACCTAAAAATCCTCCTACGAAAAGACCGAAAATCACTCCTACGAACGGGATCCTCCTACGAAAAGACCGTTTCCCGAGATGCACATGGCAGAGCTTCTGAATCCAATCCAATCCATTTAATGTTTTGAATAATGTTTCAAACTAGCTGGATGATGGTGACAAACCAAGTTAAACAACTTATATTCTGTGATACTATCAGCTGAAATCAAATAGCTGTTGTCAAACAGTAGTCAAACTAGTACTAACTTAGATTATATATCATAATATCTTTCTTTAATTCTGTCTTTAATTAAAGTCAATTTGTACACAAAACTTCATATTTTCTTTTCAATATCAATTATTAAATTTTTCACAATTTAATGAGACTTTTCCCCCCAGGATTTTTTTACCGATACGTTTTATCCGATAATGAAATTGCAAAGCCAAACAAAATAGTTTAAACAGCTTTTCTGTTGTAAAACATGTTCATACAGATAGGGAGAAGATGGGAGAAGATTTTACAATATTATATTTATTGTGGTATGTCGTTTCGCAAAGAAACATACATTAGAGTTACCTCCCCTATATTTATTTGCGGGAAATTTGACAGCAGGGAAAGTTAACAAAATGGTGAGTATTATTCGGTTTTATTGCTAAAGATTCATTGACAATGGGTGGGTAATGCTTACTTATTTACTTTGATTGGTGATATTTCATGGAAAAGGTCTATATTAGCTATCAAAACTGTAACATCGGCATTAATCGATCCTCGACACCCGTCACTTAGGCCTACCTGTCACTGTCAATGTCAACAAACAAGTCAAAACATAACAATGGTTATACATGTATTCATAAGTGTAAAATGTATGGCGTTTAATAATGGTGTTTTCTGAATTAAAATCAAATTTTAAAAAGCTGCTTTAAATTAACTCTGACTGCAACAAATTCCAGTCCAAGAAGAAAGGATTGAGTGTGGACGAGAAGAGGTCAAGGATGATGGACTTCTTCTATGAAAAAGTAAGTTTTGCTCTTTTATTTTATAAGTTTATATTGTTAATCTTTGTAGTATGACTGAAATATGTTATATTTATGTCTATGCATCTGAAAAAGAAATAAAAAATGGTTTTGCTCTTCACACAAAGAGAAAAAGAAATAAAAAATGGTTTTGCTCTTCACACATACTGGACCTCTTTATGTAGAAACAGATCGAAAATGACAGGAGGAACATATAAAATACACAAGATTACTATAACGAGGCAAGGAAATTAAAGAACCGGTTCTGTCGGGATATTTTTGTGGACATGAAATGCAAGACAATATCCCCATTTACACATATGGATTGGATTATGTTATTGTTGAATACATGAGTAAAACACAATGTAGTGAAACATATATTACTGGGGGCCATATTTTGATAATTTTATATTTCACAACTTGATAATGGCTAGCGCATATTCATTGAAAAATAGTGAAGCCATTCATTGATGCTACGAGTGGGGGAAACTTTTCTTATGGCAAAACGATAGATTGTTGATAATCCTTTGTTACTTTTTGGATACTAGTCTATCAATTTATATGTTTTATTATTAAAACAATGTACAGTTCGTAAAAATACAGTTTCTTTTCATCTCCATAATGCAAGTGAGCCAGATGGCGGCCATTTGGTGACAGAAAGATCTCTTTAAGTGTGATTGATAAAGTATATGAAATAAGACTCACACCATTTCTTATACATTTTTTAAAATATACATTTTTGATACATTTCATAGTATTTAAATAAAACGTCAAAAAGTTACTAGCCCAGGCCAAAAGTAACCATGACGGGTGTTACTTCATACGTGGTGTATATTTCATTCCAGAAAGATTTCTTCATGCTGAAGGAGCTGGAGCGCATGTGTCCGAAGGAGAAGGGAATCACGTCCATGTCGGTCAAGGACATCTTGACCAGTCTAGTGGACGATGGGATGGTTGACACCGACAAGATTGGAACATCGGTTTACTTCTGGGCATTTCCAAGTAAAGCCAGTCAGAATGTGAGTGTTATGTTAGGTAGGGTTGGGTACCACGAAAACTTAAGTACCGTGGTATACCTATTTTTTTTTCCATGTACCACAGTATTTACCACGATATACTGTGCTTGAAATGAATGGGATTAGGTAATGTATATAATATACAGGTAGAATTGTTTCAGATGTCGTTTTGTTCAGAACTCAGAATAATAGAATACCAAAGATGAAGAATTCAAGAGTGAATAAAATCACAACAATTGGTTCAAGTTTTTCTTAAGGAATATCAGCATATCAACATCACTTAGCAAATTGAAGACGCTTCTGTTAGAGATGTATAACATTTAAACTACATCAGATAACAACAGTTTAAAGAACCATTTAAAGAATAGTAAAATATTAAATTTTTCTGACAAATATCATTCTTAAAATGGTAATGTTTTTTTAAAGGGGAAAAAAAAAACCTGGTCGTCTCCAACGTACCTCGGTACGTACCACTTAATTGAAACACCATGGTTTTCCGGTATACCGGTAAAACCACCCATCTCTAATGTGAAGAGATGGGAAGTGTTGGTGAAGTGTTGTTCGTAGGTGATCAGTTGAGGGGGTCATTGTTGCCAATTTTGAACAGATGGATCCCTTTGCAAAAGTATCCTAATTCTCCAAATTTAAAGGGACACCAAGCCAAAATGGTGGGCAAATATCCCACAAACCCCAGAAGAGCTCTTGGAACATCACTGTTTATGTGTTCACTGATGTTCTCCGTTTGGTTGGAACTGATCAAAATGTTCTCCTCTCTGTTAATTAAGACTCTTAAACTCAATACCTAGATTAAAATTGCAGGTTTAAAAAAAAAGAGTATATTCCTTCCGTTAATAAATGATTTAATGGGATATTTGTCTTAATTATCATGAGAGTTTTGTTTATATAAACCTCAGGTGTCATATTTGTGTCATTTTGGAGGTTATTCTTTTCTCAGGCAAAACTCAAGGCCATTCAGAATATCCCTGACCCTGAAAGTAGACTAAAACTTGAATTGTAAATTCCTTGAATAACCTCATTTGATCACAGAACAAATTGAAAATTGTTCTATTACACACTTGACATGACAGGATTCGAACATGCACCCCTTCACACCATAAACTGGACACTGTACCACTGGACCACAAAAGACTTGACAATTAAAGGTTTAATAACTCTATCTAAAATCAAGTTTCCTCCACCTCAATATAACGATAGTAAGGGAGACATGCTCTTTGTAGTGCGTGAGATGCACAAGCTTTTTGGAATTGCCGAACAGTCCCTATCTGTGTTTATTTGATACTTTTCACGTTTCATCAGCATGGTTAGTGGCTACCTCATTTCACAGGAAATATATTTCATAATTTACAACTGATTTTGATAAATTTGTCGTCTTTTCCTTCGCTTTATGACAGATATAACACTCTCCCTCGGTTTTGTTTGAAAATGAAAACACTCGGGGTCTCCCTCTCCCTCATGTTTATATTTTCAAAAACGTCATGAGAGTGTTAAAAGTTTAAAAGTTCATAAAAGATATCTTTTCAAAAACAAATTTATGTCACCGCAGTTGAATTTCCAATATCAAAGTATTTCATATGATGATCCATATGATAGTTGATATGCAATAATTGAATGGCATAGTTAAATAATTTGATGTATAACTGTGTAACTATCACTAAATTGAGAATATAATAGCAGAAAAGTGGAGAAGGGTAAAGAGACATACATCCGAGAGTGAAAGGGATTTCTTTGGCAGATTGACAGGGTCAACAATGTTTAGACACATGGCTTAATCAAGTACTCCACAAGCCAAACAGACCAGGTTTGCAATTGGTCCAACACGGTTGAACCATCAGTTGGCTAGCAGCAGGCATTTAACCAGAGTGTTACACTAATGTAAACCAGATCAATGTCTAACTATCACTTTCTCTCGTGGGGACAGGTCCAGAGGGGTCAAACATCCTTTTGAAATTTTCGCATGTACCAAAGATCATTCAAAACTGTAGAAATCAATAGCAAGAGCTTTATGTATATCTTAAAAAGCTTTAAATTAATGACTATACTATTATATATGTCTTAGCGAAAACGGAAAATCAAGGATCTGACAAACCGTGTAAACGAACTAGACAACAGACACCAGTCTCTACAGGACCAAGTAGCCAAGGCAAAGGTTGGCAAGGAGGATTCTGTGAGTATTGACTTATCAGTATTTATTGGAAAACATTTCAGGAAAATCTTCAAACTATCTATATCATCCTTCTTAAATCAACATACTTCTCAAACAAAATGCTTTGAGTTCAGTTTTCATTAAATATCAAGATTTGTCTACCTTGTGTCATCTTATATGGATAGTGATGTTTCTCTCAAACATTCAATATTAAACGTATTCAGTGTTCCCGCTGACTTTTTAAACTCTCGGTACAGTGTACCGGCAGTGGTAATTTTTACCGGTACATGAGTCTTTTTCAAAAGATGCAGGAATTCTTGTCTTTGCCTTATAAAATATTAATCCTTACAAATTTATTTATTTTTTGTGCTTTATTAAGGACATTGTGTTATTATCTAGTAATATTCATGGTTATATATGTGCATATATCATTGTATTTTTTCCTACAATATTTCAAAATGCCAAAAATGACGATTTGTCCTTGTCTCTCAGCCAAATTGTTGCTTATTAATCATCTCTGTAGCTGAAATTTCTTATTGTAAGGTATTTGTCGGTGTATGGATATGTATATATTCACTGTATAGTTGACTGACATAAAGATAGAAACTTGTTTGATTGCAATATTCGGAAATAAATCATGTTTTGTTGTTGTCTCTCAGTTTTTGTTCTTTCCCGTAACGGCAACTTCAAATTTGAAGTAATGTATGGTCCCTGTTGCTTGGATACTCAAACTTCCTGCCATGCTCTTTGGCAGTTTCTTTTCCATTTGATACAACAGTGCTCAAGATGATGCATTGAGTGAAAGCTGCAGACGAAGTCCCAAAAGGTGAGAATTAAGACCATATTTTTACTTAGCATCTTTCCTATAACAGTATTTTCACCTTTAGATGTCCAATATGGCAAACTTTTGTTTTCATGATAGCATTTGAATGTTTGAACATTTGAATCTTAAACGGTGCAAACTTTGTAAGCGAGCATTGATTTTCTGATAATGTAAATTGTGTTGATGTATTTCCTTCCCATAACATTCTTTTCTGTAACGATAAATTTGTTACAGGAAGGAATGATTTTGTTACAGTAAAGAAATTTCCGAACTTTAACGAGGATCAATGATCAAAATGAGCTTTTACATATTAATATATTGGTAGGTTTAAACATGTACTACTTCAGATATTAGTTCATCTCCTTTAGTGTGACAAGAAGATCAATATGGAACATTTATTCTTGAACTGTTACAGTAAAGACTGTGATTGTTATGGGAAAGAATTAATCCATGTTTTTGTTATTATTACATTGAATGTTTATCAAATATCTTACTCTTTGTCGGTGTAATCATTTCATCAATACTATATCATACTGCAAGTGTGTTCAACTTTAAATATTGTTAGAGGTTCATACTTGTGAACTCACAATGAATATTATCGTTACAGTAAAGACAGCCTTCTGTTACAGTAAAGATTCTTTACATTACGGTAAAGATATAAAATAACGTAACATGTGTATTGTGACCAAACATTTCAAAACTTTCAAGTACTGTGTATTCATGTATGGACATGAAATGAATTTGAAAGATGATTCAGTAGTTGATTATTTCATAACGTGATCAAACAGATTGATAAGCATCATCCCCCCTTGTTACAGTAAAGAATGATAATTGTTACAGGAAAGAATAATTATATCTGTCCCTGTAATTATTATATTGAATGATTTACCAACAACCGAATTTGTGGAGCTGTAATCATGACAGGAACAATATCCTAGTACATGTGTCTTCAACTCAAATGCATTGTTAAAGCTTCATGTCGTGATAAATACATTTTCTGTTACAGTAAAGAACAGATTCAGTCACAGTAGAGATCCATTAATGAAGATTTTAACACATTTCAACTTAAATTATGACCATTAACTATAAGCTCCAAATCATGCGAGCCTAGTATTTCTGTTTTACATTAATTGATGTCAAAATTAATTGTCTTTTCTTCACACAGGATCACAATGGCTATGATCAATGCAGGAGTGCAGCGGAAGTTAAGACAGAGGAAAATTGTGACAGAAGAGAAGGCAAATTGAGCGTCAGAATGGCAATGGTATAGAAAAAATACAGAACAAAATGAAGAAATGTTCTAATAAAGAAATAGCCGCCAAAGAGAGAGAAAAAGAGAAAACATAAGATAAATTAACAAGAATGTGTAAAGGTTGCTGAACAAAAAAGGGAAATAAGCTCAGTACAGTACACTACTACTAATTCAGGAATTAAGCGGGTCAACCACCCATTCTGACAGCCGCGCCCATTGATACTTCACTGATAGCGATCGACTCATCTATGCACTGGACCATGTGCCATCTTCTTACATTTATGGATTTTATGAAGTTTTTTGCAACTTTAATATTGCTAAATTATTTACTGTAACGATACATTCTTTACTGTAACGCGTTAACAGCACTAAACATATGCTACCCATAATAGCGTTTTATAACTTCTCAAGTAAAGTTCATCTAGATTCAAATTTTAAAACCATTGGAAGGTATCCAATGTGTTTCCTGTAATTGTGTCCAATATTGGTGTGTCAGAGGGGCACTATCTTTACTGTAACAAGTTTGGTATTTCCTGTAACAAACATTTCCTTCCCATAACAGCAATAGTTTTGTGTTTTTTAAAGATTTCTAGGACACGTGGTCCTATAAAAAACATTGTTCACAGAAGTAGGAATGTAACCATATACATTTGTGAAATAAAAAGTATTTCTCGCTGATGTTTTTCTAATATTTACAAAATGGAAACTTTCTTATGTGTGGAGTTTTAATGGGAGGCTGCATACAATTCTCTTTGACCGAAATAAAACAATTCAACTTCAAATATCTATATGGTTTTAGTTTAAATCTAATCTGCTCTTCATGTCAGTCATAAAATATTTTAAGAATCATGTTTTTAAATAATATATAACATCATTTGAGTATCGTTACGGGAAAGAAATAAAAATTGTTATTTTCAAGAAAACATGTTTTTTCACCAAAACATTATTGCAATTAAGGGTCAATTCTGATGTATTTAGAAAGAGTACTAATATATGATGACATATATTGAATAAATATCAAACTTTTCAAACGTTTTATTTTGTCATTTCATGAGCACCAAATATTGACATATTTTGAAAACGACTCACATACAGAATTTCACCGGTACCATACAATCTCGAAAGTAAATATCACTCAATAATGACATGGCTTCACAATTACATAGTTCGCGTATTCCCTGGTGTTACCTGTTTTCGTGGTAATAAAATACACACCGTAACATGGTACGAACTGTACTAGATCGTTTTGTGATAACGATACATGTTGATTATACGAATTATCACTTGGTTGCAAAGTATATATCACGGTGGTATTATAAAATGGTGTCTGCGAAATATTCTGAAGTGTTTTGTATGGAAAAACTTCTCACAAAGTTCCTCTTGTGTGCAGGTAACCTGCGATCATAAGGGGGGTGGTTTCAAAGATTTTTTTACGAAATAAATTTTTCAATATACATAAAATAATATAATTGCTTATGTAATTTTACTATCTTTCACTATAGTACAAATAACTTACCTACATTACGAGTGTAATATGAAATGCGTAATTAATACAAGACTATTCGAACAAATGACTTTACTTTCGTTTCGTCGCAATAAAGCTCCAAAATGAATGTTATACTGTCCCCGCTATTCAACCAATCGGATTGAAGAAAGCCGCTCAGTGCATGTCTGTTGTAAAAGTTGCAGGGTGCTTCGTTTGTCAAACTGAATGATGCTACAGTTTTAAAATGTATACTAATTATGTGATATAATGATATTGTTCGTAGAACGATACTTATCTGAGAGGTTTCATGACTCATATTATGTCTGAATTGTGGATACGGCCTGACAGAAAATAATAACTTTCATCAGTGATTCGGAAATGAATTTGTTTTCATTCACACTCGCCGATTGATCCGTGATGAACTCAGCTTTTGACTGGTATTTTTTTTACATTT
Source organism: Gibbula magus (assembly GCA_936450465.1). Taxonomy (NCBI): domain Eukaryota; kingdom Metazoa; phylum Mollusca; class Gastropoda; order Trochida; family Trochidae; genus Gibbula; species Gibbula magus. The sequence continues at coordinate 3,469,104 of OW388295.1, read as the reverse complement.
CAATTTATTTGTGGAACTTCATTATTATTGAAAATTAACTGAGATATAATTAATATTTTAATTTAATTCAGGACGGAAAAGTTTGTAGTTTGCCGTGTGCTAAAAGGATCGTTTCAAGAAAATGCCGTGAATAATGAATGCCACGCACCTGAAACACAAACATTTTTTTTTTAAGTTTGACATTATTGTAATGCCTCTCTCGGGCCTTTATTTCACCTTTTACGTGCTCTTCTTTCAATTTTATTGCTTTTATCAATCACTTCCGCTTTAACGTCATTTTAAGAGTTATCTCCCTTCAATGTTCAGCTTCCGTTTCCGCCCAAAACACGTTTTTCTGTCAGCCATTACTAATCGGCTTCACATGATCTCACCGGCGCAAACTAATATTTGCAAAGGTTTTTTACCATTTCTATAAATCTACATGGAAATGAAAGCTGGAAGTAAAATCGTTTGAAGTGGACAAACAGCGTTTTTATTTGCGTCAGTATAGTAAAAAAACCTGCATCTTATCATCTGTGTCGGCGAAAGTCAACGTGAGTCTTCAAAAAAATAACAATGAACAATAACTGCAAATCTGTGAATTTTTATGAACTGTGAATTTATCTACAATATGTCTTCTCGTACAAAGAAGTTAACAGACAAAGCTCACGAACATTTTGAAGATAAAGTTAGGGATTATCTCTACAGATTTAACAGGCAAGCTGCCTTACTTGACAGTATACTAGTTGACACTATTCCTCAAGGTGATAATGTTGAACATCTCCAGGATTTTCGTAGAGATATTGATAGACATTATAATCTATTCAAGGAAGTTTGCTCAGAATTTGTCATCTACTTACAACGCGTGGGAACTGAGGAAAGTATTAAACTGGAAGTTTCTTGCAATAACAGAGCTGATTCTATGCTAAACAAAGTTCAAGTTATTCTCAAGGACATTAATGACAGAATGCGATCTCTTCCCTCAGGCCAGGACAAATTTGACGCGGTTTCAGTTGATCGAAACACTGTATGTAGCACCTCAAGTTCTCTTTTGATGAGGCAACGAGCAAAGGCAGAGGCTGCTAGGGTGAGACTTAAGTTTGCAGAGAAAGAGGTTGAGCTAATGAAGAAACGAGCAGATATAGAGAGCTCAATCAAGTTACTTACGTCACAACGAGAACTCGATGAAGCAGAGGCAGAGCTCATCGTCATTGAGGATGTCGTCTGTACAGATCCCATCACAAGTACACCTCGTAGGAACCCAGTGGCCAACACTAATGACGATCAGCCTTATGAGAGAACACCCACAGGGAATGATACAGAGCACAGAACAATGAGTCATCCTACTGTACGGATTGAAACAGGTAATCTAGAAACTGAACCATTAAATCCTTCAGCCACACCGTTTGTGCCGTCCACCAACACACAGACAAACATCTGTACAGAATTATCAAACTTTCTCGTAAAAAGAGATTTGCACATATCCAGACTTCACAAATTCAGTGATAAACCTGAACATTTCTCTGTGTGGAAGAGTAGTTTTGTTAACATCATGTGTGACCTTAATGCATCCCCAAGAGAGGAAATAGATCTTCTACTGAAATGGCTTGGACCGAAATCAAGCATTCAAGCTACGAATATCTATGCATCACATTCCCATGATCCCTATCATGCTCTACAGAAAATCTGGCAACGACTGGAAGAGAGGTATGCATGTCCAGAACTAATTGAATCTTCCCTGAAAAGCAAACTCTGTAACTTTCCGAAAGTCACCAATCGGGATTCCAACATGCTCTATGAGCTCGCTGACCTGGCTGCAGAGATCGAGTCGTTAAAGGACAACGCAAGGTACTCCACCCTCCTAGCCTACTACGACTCATCAGCAGGAGTGACACCCATCGTCAACAAACTTCCTCATTCTCTTCAGGAAAAGTGGACTAACGAGGCCGCGTCATACAAAGATAGGTATCGTGTCCCTTACCCACCTTTCTCTTTCTTCACGGATTTTCTAAACAGACAGGCAAGAATCAGGAATGACCCAAGCTTCATGTACGATCAACAGCCTACAACTCAAACCACCCGCATGAAAACATCTGATGGATATCGGTCAAGCAACTTGAGATTTTCATCAAAGAAGACAGAAGTCAACAATCATTCTACTAACACTCAAGCACCTAGATACTGTCCTTTCCATAATACAGCCGAGGGTCACACCTTAAATTATTGCAGAGGCTTCCGACGTCTACCGCTCCGTGAACGAAGAGATTTCTTACTCAAAAACAAGATCTGCCCTAAATGTTGCATGACAGACAAACATTCTTTCAAGGAGTGCAAGGTGAAGTTCTCATGTTACTTCTGTGGGAGTGATGCACACTCTACAGCCATGCATGCCAGTTCGGATGGAGATTCTCAGCCGGACAAGTCCAGCCCTACTCCTAAGAAGCATGGAGGGGAGAGTCCCTCTACATGGAAGTCAACTGCTAAAACAACTTGTACCCAGGTATGTGAAGGCAGTGTCAGCGGCAAATCCTGCGCAAAAACTCTTCTCGTCAGAGTGTTTCGTGAGAATCAACCCGAAAACTCTATCCTCACTTACGCCGTTCTGGATGACCAGAGCAACAGATCACTTGCTCGTAGTGACTTTTTTGACAAGTTTAATGAAGATGGTGATCCAATGGAATATTCCCTCTCATCGTGCAATGGTTGTGTAACCATGTCTGGAAGACAAGCGACTGGTTATGTCATTCAGGCTTTGGACGAGTCTGCCACACTTAACCTCCCTCCTCTCATAGAATGCAACATGATCCCGAACATGCGAGACGAGATCCCTACTCCAGAAGCGGCAAGATACCACCCTCACTTAAGAGAAATTGCAGACTTCATCACACCTATAGACCCAAATGCTGATATTCTACTGCTCATAGGACGCGACCTACTCTGCGCTCACCATGTGCTGGATCAGCGCACAGGCCCCCAAGAAGCTCCATTTGCCCAGAAGCTCAGGTTAGGCTGGGCAATAATAGGTGAAGTCTGTCTTGGAAAGGTACACCGTCCAGATACTATTACAGTGAACAAGGTACAGGTGCTTGGTGACGGTCGCCCTACGATTATGGAACCATGCCCCAACAACTTCCATGTCAGCCATTGCTCTGGACCCATCGATACCGATGCCTTATTCCAGAGGACAAGTGAGGACGAAAACATTGCCATGTCTGTTGAAGATAAAGACTTTATCAAACTCATGAACTCTCAGTTTGTCAGATCTGCCGATGGCTACTGGACTGCTCCACTTCCCTTTCGTACCAACCGACCACCTCTTCCATTCAACAGACCACAAGCAGTACACAGGGCCAACCTATTACACTCAAGTCTGATGAAGAACACCACAAAGAGGGACCACATGGTTACTTTCATGTCGAAGATCATTGAAAGGGGACACGCTGAAGTAGCTCCACCGGTCGACAAGGGCATGGAGTGCTGGTATTTGCCACTTTTTGGCGTTTACAATGACAAGAAGCCAGGTCAAATCCGTGGCGTTTTCGACTCTTCTGCAACTTTCAAGGGAGTCTCCTTGAATAGTGTCCTCATGACTGGCCCTGACCTCACCAACAGTCTATTAGGTGTACTCCTCAGGTTTCGAACAGAAGCCGTAGCTGTGACAGCGGACATCGAACAGATGTTCTACTGCTTCAAGGTCCAGGAAAATCACCGGGATTACCTCCGTTTCCTCTGGTACCGCAACAACGATCCAAGTCAGGATATCATTGAGTATAGAATGACGTCTCATGTCTTCGGGAACTCCCCATCTCCAGCTGTTGCCACGTACGGTCTCCGGAGATCTGTAGATTCTGCAAACCCAGCAGTCAGACAATTTGTTGAAAAGGACTTTTATGTCGATGATGCACTAATCTCAACACCTACAGAGGATGATGCTATCAACCTGATACAGTCAACCCAGTCTGCCCTCAAGGTCGGTGGAAACATAAGGCTCCATAAGATTGCCTCTAATCGACAAGCAGTCTTGGACTCATTCGACAGCGATGACCTCGCCAAAGATATGAAGGATTTGGACTTAAATGTTGACAACCCCCCTCCTCAGAGAAGCCTCGGCCTCCACTGGAATATTGCAGAGGATACATTTACCTACCAAGTCAGCAGTGACAGAAAACCATTCACAAGAAGGGGAGTACTGTCAACCATCAACAGTCTCTATGACCCACTTGGTATAGTGGCCCCAGTCGTTATCAAAGGAAAACTTCTTCTCAGAGGGTTAATGTCTACAACGACAGGATGGGACGAACAGATACCTGTTCAATATCTTCCTCAGTGGCAGAAGTGGTGTGACTCCCTGAAGAGCCTTGAAGAAGTCGTGATCCCTCGACCCTATTCAGACTCCTCATTCTCGACATCTCCAAAGAAGACTGTACACATCTTCTGCGACGCTTCAAAAGAAGCTATCAGCGCTGTTGCCTTCATCAAGATATACAGCGTAAGTGGCTCAAGCAACGTCAGCTTTGTGTTAGGCAAGACCAGAGTAGCCCCTCAACATGGACATACGATACCCAGGTTAGAGTTGTGTGCAGCAGTTCTATCTGTAGATGTGGCCGATATACTTGTGAAACAACTCGACCCCCACAAAGACAGTTTCAACTTCTACTCGGACAGCAAAGTCGTCCTTGGTTACATACATAATGAGAAGAGACGCTTTCACGTGTATGTTGCCAATCGTACAGATCGGATACGACGATCGTCTCACCCCTCTCAATGGCATCATGTACCAACAGACGTCAACCCAGCAGACGAGGCCACAAGATTGTCTTCAACATGGCACTACCAGAACAGCCTATGGTTGACCGGACCTGAGTTCTTAATCAGCAACGAGACAGTTGATGATCATGACATGTTTCCTCTCATTGACCCAGATTGGGACAAGGAACTGAAGCCAAACATTTATTCTGCTAAAACTGCGATACGTCACTCACCCCAGGGATCATTGTTCTCTGATCGTTTCACTAGATTCTCAAGCTGGAGCAGACTGATCAAGACTTTCTCCCACCTGAAACACATTGCGAGAACCTACGCCAAATCAAGCGACTCATGTACCGACCGGCACCTGTGTAAGGAGTTCAGAAGCACTACAGCTCTCAAGGACTCTGAACTATTCATCCTTAAAGTTGTCCAGAATGAATCATATGAAGAGGAAGTCACATCTCTACAACAAGGCTTGCCAGCAAAGAGCTCCATACTTCCACTCTCGCCTACTGTTGATGAACTGGGACTACTACGAGTTGGTGGACGCCTGACACACAGCAAGCTCTCCACCCTTGAGGCACATCCTATCATCATTCCAAAGAAGCACCACATTGCTCACCTCCTCATCCAACACTTTCACCAGAGAGTGAAACACCAAGGCCGACATATCACAGAGGGAGCTGTGAGGTCTGCCGGCTTCTGGATTGTGGGTGGAAAGAGACTTGTATCATCTATTATCAGCCAGTGCGTGACATGCCGAAGACTCCGGGGAAAGTTTGAAACTCAGAAAATGTCTGACCTTCCAGCGGACCGGCTCACTCCATCCCCTCCTTTCACCTATGTGGGCCTGGACACCTTCGGTCCATGGGAAGTTATCACTAGACGTACACGTGGCGGAAGTGTCAACAACAAACGGTGGGCTGTACTGTTCACCTGTTTAGTGATCCGGGCAGTCCACATCGAACTCATCGAAGAGATGTCCAGCTCCTCATTCATCAATTGTCTCCGACGCTTCATTGCCATCAGAGGTGAGGTCAAACAGTTCCGTTCTGACCGGGGTACCAACTTCATTGGTGCTATGGACTCTCTCAATATCACCCCGATCAAAGCAGAAGACGACAAGATTCACAACTTTCTCACCGACAATGCCATAACATGGGTGCTCAACACTCCTCACTCCTCACACATGGGAGGTGCCTGGGAGCGTATGATTGGGACAGCTCGCCGGATACTGGATGCTATGTTACTGAAGACTGGTCGTCTCACACATGAAGTGCTTTCAACTCTGATGTCCGAAGTGACCGCCATCATCAATGCACGTCCGCTGACTTCCATATCCACAGACCCTGAAGATCCTTCAATACTCTCGCCAGCGATGATCTTGACGCATAAGACAAAACATTCCCCAAGTTTCGACTTAGAGGAATCCTCATCAGATGTTGGACCTTTGTGCAAAGCCCAATGGAGACAAGTCCAACAGCTCGCAGAACAGTTCTGGCATAAGTGGAGACTGCAATATCTTCAGACCTTGCAGTTAAGAACTAAGTGGGCAGTTCCGACTACCAGCATCAAAGTGGGTGAAGTTGTCCTTGTTAAGGACAATACATGTTCCCGGAATGAGTGGCCGATAGGTGTAGTTGTATCGGTCTACCCCAGTGAAGATGGCCTTGTGAGAAAGGCCTCAGTACGCATTTGCAAGGATGGCAAGTGCACGTCTTACATTCGCCCAGTGGTGAATCTTATCCGTCTCCTGTGAGACAAACACCAAGGACCGTATGAAGCCCAGCGTAGTTCACTCTGCCATGAACTTTAAGCTTTACCAATACTGCTGTCATAAACTCTAAATATTGTGATCACTATTATCATAAATTCTCAACTTCATGAACTCTTTCAATAATCATGAACGCTACCTCACAAACGTGTGGATTTCAGTCGACATGATCCCTGATGACGACCCTCTGATCATGTCTCACTTATGAACTGTTTATACTCATTCAATAACATTCTTAATTTCTCAAGTTGTATTTTCACATATTTCATCAGCCGTGGTGATTTCTGACAGAAATCAGGAGGGGAGTGTAATGCCTCTCTCGGGCCTTTATTTCACCTTTTACGTGCGCTTCTTTCAATTTTATTGCTTTTATCAATCACTTCCGCTTTAACGTCATTTTAAGAGTTATCTCCCTTCAATGTTCAGCTTCCGTTTCCGCCCAAAACACGTTTTTCTGTCAGCCATTACTAATCGGCTTCACATGATCTCACCGGCGCAAACTAATATTTGCAAAGGTTTTTTACCATTTCTATAAATCTACATGGAAATGAAAGCTGGAAGTAAAATCGTTTGAAGTGGACAAACAGCGTTTTTATTTGCGTCAGTATAATTATGCCTTTATTAAAATAAGGAAATCTGGAGATATATATCTGTAAACTCAACACAAACACATTCACAAACAGTATATATCATATCGGACACAAATCAAGTTGGCTAACACTCGCGTGTGGGAAATCCTGTTTGGTTCTCTAGCTGCCATTCGATTGGTGTGACGTCACAATATTGTCCTTACACTGACCAATAGGCGTGCCGTATTGCTCGATCGCTACCGTCAAAGGTTTCCCCTTCACGTTCGAACATCATGTCTTGTTTGGGGAATCAGGTTGAATTTTAAAACATATTAAGCTAATCGTAAAATGTCAAGAAAACAAATGAAGTTTGCAAACAAATTCAAATGGTTTATTAGTCAAGGTTCAGATCAGTGATTATAATTTACCGGTACACTGTACCGACAGGGTTATAAAATACCGGTACACCCCCAAATTTATCGGTAAAAAACCGGCAATTACCGGTTAACGGGAACACTGGTATTCTTTACAGTTCCAAAATGAGTTTAATTTGTTATTCTAAGTGGGATTACTACTCAAATAAGATGACTAAAGCTTTGTTATTTCACTGTTGTAGAAAAATATGAGGCAGCATTTGAATGTGTTTTTGGCGCTTATTACGGAATCACAGGGTCAGGGTGCCTCATCTTGTTTGTACTTGACATTTTCAGAGAAATAATATCTCTGTTAATAAGTGATATGTGTTGTGTGTCTGACAATGTCTTTTCAAAAGTCTGGACGTGACGAAGTGCTGAGTAGACTTAGCGAGGTCCGGGAAAAGCGTCAACAACTTGCAGCTAAACTGGAACAGTATCGAGAGTGTGACCCTGAGGTCATCCAGGAGGTCAAGGGTCAGATCAAAACAGCTCAGGAATCAACCAATCGTTGGACAGGTGAGAGGTCAATCAGAGATGTTTTAATAAGCTTAGCACTTTTCAGAACTGTGGTATAGCTCTTGCTGCCCAATGTGCCCATTAGTCCTTATCCTAAAAAGGTCTTTTTATTGAAGAACTTAGTAAAAAGAATAATGGCAAAATTTCATGATTAATGAAAATGGTAATAAGCAAAATTCATTGTTCGTTTTGTAATCTGTTTATGACTTTCACATTCAATTTTTTCGAGGACACAAAATTTATATAAAACATGTACCTCCGGTATACAGATATGGGCACTCGTCTTTAGTTGCATTCCAGTTTTTAAGTCAAATGAAACAACTTTAACAATTGCTTTACCGGTATATTGCTTTGCGGCTATCTTGTTTTTCAGACAATATCTTCTCAACAAAGTCTTGGATCAAGAACAAGTTCAGTTTTGAGGACCGTGTGATTGATAAACAATTTGGGATCCCAGACGACTTTGATTACGTTGAATGAGGAATATGAGAAGACTTTGATTATGTTGCATTATAAATACAAGAGTATCAGATAACTTCGTGATGTTGTATAAGAGATATAAGCATATCAGATGACTTGATTATATTGCATTAGAGAAACAAGCGTATTGAATTAATTTGATTAATGTAATTGTTCCTTATAGGATGAATTTGATTACTGTATTCGCTCCTTATCGGAAGAATTTTATTAATGTAACCGATCCTTATCGGATGAATTTGATTAATGTAACCGATCCTCATCGGAAGAATTTGATTAATGTAACCGATCCTCATCGGATGAATATGATTACTGTATTCGCTCCTTATCGGAAGAATTTGATTAATGTAATCGTTCCTTATCGGATGAATTTGATTAATGTAATTGTTCCTTATCGGATGAATTTGATTACTGTATTCGCTCCTTATCGGATGAATTTGATTATTGTATTCGATCCATATCAGATGAATTTAATTATTGTATTCATTCCTTATCGGACGAATTTGATTATTGTATTAGATCCTTATCAGATGAATTTAATTATTGTATTTGTTCCTTATCGGAGGAATTTAATTATTGTATTCATTCCTTATCGGATGAATTTGATTACTGTATTCGTTCCTTATCAGATGAATTTGATTACTGAAATCGTTCCTTATCGGATGAATTTGATTACTGTAATCGTTCCTTATCGGGTGAATTTGATTACTGTAATCGTTCCTTATCAGATGAATTTGATTACTGTAATCGTTCCTTATCGGATGAATTTGATTACTGTATTCGTTCCTTATCGGATGAATTTAATTACTGTATTCGTTCCTTATCGGATGAATTTAATTATTGTATTCGTTCCTTATCGGATGAATTTGATTACTCTAATCGTTCCTTATCGGATGAATGTGATTACTGTATTCGCTCCTTATCGGATGAATTTGATTACTGTAATCGTTCCTTATCAGATGAATTTGATTACTGTATTCGCTCCTTAACGGATGAATTTGATTACTGTAATCGTTCCTTATCGGATGAATTTAATTACTGTATTCGTTCCTTATCGGATGAATTTGATTATTGTATTCGCTCCTTATCGGATGAATTTGATTACTGTAATCGTTCCTTATCGGATGAATTTGATTACTGTATTCGCTCCTTATCGGATGAATTTGATTACTGTAATCGTTCCTTATCAGATGAATTTGATTACTGTATTCGCTCCTTAACGGATGAATTTGATTACTGTAATCGTTCCTTATCGGATGAATTTGATTACTGTATTCGTTCCGTCAACAAATTCCATCCCTTCCTTCCTCAAATTACACTGATTTGTGCCACGTGTTATGTGTATTACAGTATTCATTGGGAGAGAATCCAACTTGAGGTTCTCTGTTTCTAGCTTACTAAGTTACATTTAATGGATTTATACGGTATCGGAGTATCCCTCTGGAAGAAGGTCTTGAATGAGAAAAATCAGATAACTTTGATATGTTGAGAAATCTTACTTGTATCTCCATTACTGATTGGACTTCATATCTTGAACAGCTTTCTATGTTCTTCTCCGACATTCATCAAGTCAGACAAAAATAATGTCTTGATACACTTTCAGAAATGTTATTTGAGGTGATTTGTTTTCTTTTACAAACAAACCATTTAATAAATGAGGGTGTACCCGCCAAACACAAGAAAAACAACGGGAGGAGCATTAGCAGAGTTTATAAATTACGTTTCGGGGAGCGGTTGCTCCTCTTCATCAGACCAAAACAAACTTTTTGAGTAATTGAAAAACATTATAAGTTGTTGTTGAGTAGCATTTCATTATTTTTCAATTATGGATATGAAATAGATTTTGTACAATTTTCTGCTTACACCTTTATACAGATTATTGAACATTGTTTTATTTAGCTGTTATAATAAATATGATGACAATATCTGTTCCTTTTCCTTTTATCAATGGCTGTGCTTAGCATACTGCAAACTTGCCAGACCTATTTGACTAAATGCCACAAGCGCTTATACAGAAATGTGATACCCACAGCAATAAAACACAGGCGGTCAATAGGACCGATAGTGGGCTCTATGAGACAATAAAATATGCTTGTGATTTAGGATGTCAGAGTGTTGCTTAGCATTTTACATCCCTTTGGTTGTTCAGTTACTAGTGAATGTGTCATACGACGAAAGGCATTAATATTTTGTAAATATAACTCGTACAAATAACATAATATCTAAACAGTTTTTATATAAAACCATGTAAGTTTTTAACAGCATCTCAAAAGAAATAGAAGACTCGTTGTTGTGCTTCATCGTAGAATAAAACGTAGCAGGGAGCATAATACACTCAGAGCTACTTCCTTCATGTTTTATGGTCCCTGCTATGTTTTATTCCAAGAGAAAGCACAACGAGCCTTCTATTTCTTAAATAACCATATATTGGATTAAAGGTGCATCCATTGTGTTTCATTAAATTTTATTTGGCTTTAATACATGCCAACATACGATATGTGCTAATATCAGTTCAAATAATTTCACTTAACTTGCATATTCATCCCCAATCGCCAAATATATGAAAATTAGTAGTTTCCAATTAAAATCGAGTAACATCATTATACTTGTGCAGAAAACGAAACTACACATTCCATTTACATGCACAATAGTTATAAGACCTATTGAACATAAAATCAAGTTACAGTTTTCTTTTAGTCTGTTGTAAAGTAGTTTCCAAAATTACGTTTGACTAATTGATACGTGCCACATGCGGTGAATTGTCCGGTTTTCGATCAGAAATCGATACTTTTACCTTTATATTGTACATATACTGAGTCGTCGAAGATCAAAATGACAATTTTCGGCAACAGTCAATACTTTTCGATAACATAACACAATTTATTACGTTTAGCATATGTGACCCCAAACAAGACAATGGATGTAGTGTTCTAAAGGTAGAACAGTACTACTACTTAATGTGACAGTTCCTGTTAACCATTAAACAGTAACCATCAATGTGATGTCATACCATTGTACACTTGACATCATCCCCTCTGTGATATTTTCACTGTGCTGAAAAAGAGATAGTGAACTCTAGTGGTGAGACCTTTTTCTCAGAGAATTCTCAGTCTCAGTGTTTGGCATATTCTTTTTATCTCATCGAGCGAGGTAGGAAAGTTGATTTTTCATGAGTGAAAATTTTACTTTTCTACCTCAATAGATGAGATAAACATGTTATTGTCAAGGAAAAACAAATATTCTATTTATTCTATTACTTATTCTGTGTTTTATGTTGCAATGGAGTGATTTTAACTGTAAACTAAGAGCGTTCGCAAGGTGACACTATGATGGTATAAATTTGTCATGCGAGTGGCGATATATCATGAAGGTTACTGCCACTCAGTAGAGTGATGATAAACGTTTTAGTCACTGTAGTTTGACAGGTTTTAATTCACTGCCAGAGCCATGTATCAAGCTCTACTTTATGTAATAAATTGATATAATGTCCTCCATGTAACTATGCATAACATATCATTAGACTTGTCAAACTATGCCATTGTAAATGAATGGCTTCACTTCTCAGTTTTTAAAATGTTTCCAACGAATGTGCTCTGTTCTTTGTCAAATTGTCAAATCTTAAAAGGTGGGTTCTATCGGGGTATTTTTTGTGGAAACGATATTCGAGAGGATATCCCCGTTTACACATTTATGCTGTTAATACATGGTTTAAACACAGTCAAATTGAAAGATATTAATGAAGTTAATACTTTGATGACTTCATATTTCACAACAAGAGCACATTTGTTGAAAAATAAAAACAGTGAGAATTGAAGCAATTCATCGGCGCTGCGAGTGGGGAAAGTTTTGCTACGGCCGAATAGCATATTTTTTGTTAGATTTATGATACGTTATGCGTTACTATGTGAATATTCTATCATTGGATATGTTTTATTATTACAAAAAATTTAAATTGGGTTAAATATAGCGTGTTTTCATTTCACGAAATGCCAAGAAACCAAGATGGCGGATGCTACGATAGAACAGTGATAGAACTTTCCCTTTAAGTCAACAAAATATTACCCTCAGTAATAAGTTTCTGGATTGTGTTATAATCATTTATTACTAATATATTTGTATAAACAAGAATGCACCCTTAAATTATTCCCACAAAGAAAACCCTGATAGAATCCTCCTTTTACCGGTAGTCAAGTTGAAAACAACAAATCAGATTATTGTTAAGTATTTATTAAATAATGTCATATATGCACTGACTTGAAATCCCCAAAATATACACGCTTTGTAAGTCTTTTAAACAACATCTGGTTGACTTAACTAACAAAGTGTAAAAAAAAATTACTAAAATAGTTTTCAGGAATTCAAAATAATGAAGTTTTCATAAATATGATCCACATATTTTCTCAAGTTTCTTTCCATACAACCCTGGTCTTATTGCATTAGATGCAAATTCAAAAGACTACTAGAAATTTACAAAACTCTAAACTTTCATGCGTATGTACATAATACTGTAATGGGGTCAAGTCAAGAAAACAATCTCGGACCTCCGGTCAATTGTAAACCAATGCGGATTCCATGACTGAGGCGAGTGATTCAGAGTTTAAAGCCACTTTCAAGATTATTTCACTTCTATCATGGGTGCTTGCATTATTGCAGGGAGAAAGCCTGCAACGCCATGTGGCTATGCATTGGGGTGAAACCTGAAAGCATCCGCGTGAACTATGGGTGGTTACTGGTACTGCATTGAAATTCAGTGTAGCATTGCACCCAAACCTTAGTGCGTGTAGAACAGTTCTCTAGTGCAGACAAAGTTGCCTTGCCCCTGGGGGGATTCGAACCCGGATGTGCTAACCACTCAGGGGCGTAGGAACGTTTTCATGAGTGGGGGGGCTCAAATTTGGAAAATTCTATAGTGCTCATGGGAATTTTTCCATAAAGCATCGATCACTAGCGTAGGAACGGTCGAGCGCAGGGGTAGGGGGGCGCAAATTTGGAAAATTCTCGAGTGCTGATGGACATTTTTCCATAAAGCATGTTTAATTGCAAATGTGACGCTTGATATGTTATACATGTTACTGAAATTTCGGCTAAATTGCAATTACATACAGGTGTGTTTTGTATTAGATCTAAATTTTATTTAAATATCTAGGTTATCAGGTGTATAAAGATGACTATTTTCGTAAAATGCCTTGTACAATCAATAAGTACGTTAACTGCATTTGAACATTAAATTTTTCAACCTCTTTTTACTCATCTGTGGTCTTTTTTCTTGACAGAAAGCAATCAAAAACATTTCCTTTCAAAACCTTTATTCATTAAGATACATGGGCCAAGTTTAATTGCAAATAGAAAGCTAAAACTGTCAGGTTTTAACTTATGATATCTGCCAAAGACACATCTGCTTCTTTCATTTGATGACACAAAGTCCTCAGCAATATCTTTCAGGCGGGTAATTTGAGTACAGATTTTTCTGATAAGGTTTCCTATGGGTGATATATTGGAGAGTAACGGAGCATATATAGAACCATGGGTAACCAAGGATGGACACAGTGGAAAGCTAACGCACGAAATGGCCAATGAGATCCTAAAGCACGTGCGCGTGTGATGCTAAGCACGTGATTCTACATTGCAGAATTTACCTCGGTGTCAAGATGTCAAAACGTTCTGGATATTTAAATGAAATATTCTTAACTCAAATTATTCATAGTATACTGTTCATAGTCCATTCCCTTAACAGAATCAATGTTAATCATACAAATATATTTAAGTTACCCGTATAGCTATCAGTTTGACAGGTTGTAAATACAATTTTTTTTTTTTTAATTCCGAAATTTTTTGGGGGGGCTCCGCCCCCGCACTTTTCTGAGTGGGGGGGCTCCGCCCCCCCGCGCCCCCCCTGTTCCTACGCCACTGCCACTGCGCTATCCCGCTATGCGCTAATTAATGGAGTGGTATCTTAATTGTTAAACACTGCTTCTTGATTTCATAAAAAAAAAACTCATCAGCTGTCTCATTCTATTTACATTTTGACAAATTTGCATAAGCATGATTTAACCACTCATTCATATAAATCTTTCATTCCTATTATAAAAGAACCAAACATATCATATATTATACAATCACTTCGGCCTTAAATACACATGACGACAACAAAGTAGTTTTCAATGTCGTGCTAGTTATAAATCAATCTTTATACAGAATATAGAACAGGCCTTCAAAATTATGTCAAATCTGATGAATATTGTCATCAGATATATTGCACTTATAACATTTTAACATGTGATAAACTCATCCATCAATTTCGTATTTCAATCCATATAATGGAAAGAAGGATATCTAATTCAGTTGTTAGGATGACAGTTGTCTCCACTAAAGTCAAAACTGAAAGACATTTAAATAATTGTCTAATTATAATTATCTAACTTACAAGAATTTATGAACTGAATTCAAAGTTTTAGGAGATTGAGCAAAAATTGTCACAAACTGATTCACCAAAATCAAACTGTCCAGAGGTCCTACAGTCTTCGAATAGAACTGACCAATGTCTTCATGATATACGTAGAATATTGCACTTTTATAATTTACTGAAGCATACATGTCATCTTGGTAAATTGACAATCAAGTTCGGAATAATGAGCAAGGATCTAATGACTTTCACCATCTTGATAACTTGTCCCTCGGTGGTCCTTCACACAGAAGTGTCAATGACTTGTCCACAAGCACAACAGAATGGACAGAGATATCAGTCATTCATGATTAAGTCCACATTGAACAAATCTGGCTTGTATCTCAGTCATCTTGATACCTCGTCCAGAAGTCCAATAGTCTGTCATCAGCGTTGGAACAAAACTGACGAAAGTCTGCCAACATTCTGTCCTGGAAGTGCTCATCTCCAGTATTGCCCGACCTCCATCGTTTGGACAGCATGAAGTTCCACGACCACAGGAAGCCTATCCCAGATCGAGGCTGCTCTAGAAGTATGCTGGTAGACTGGCGGGCGATGTAGTCTTTATGTAGGTCGGCGGATGATTTCTTACCGAAACTACCGTGAGGGGAATCGACCTTCAAGGGGGACGATGCGGTGTTGTCAGGAATAAGTACAAACATCCCTCCGGTACAGTGGATGAACTGGTTGCGGTACTCGTCCGCTGTCCGCACTCGTGAATATGTCGCAGGCTTGTCCTCCATTTCTAGTCCAACTCTCAGGAAACCGAACCTGAAGTGAGAACAATTTTGCATATAAAGTTGATGGACTGCCCATTATCCCAGCCCTCAGCCCCTTCAATATGTGAACCTGCCACATTGCTGGATCTGCCTATGTTATGAAAATTAAGACTTAGTTGTAATGTCTGCCCTTTATATAAATGTCCAGCTAGGGAGTTGTGAACGACTGATTTACAGACACTACAGGACCACAGCGTGTGAAGTATTGGTACCTGTGTATGATGGCCGTCTGGAACTGGATCAGTTTCAACTGTTTCGTCTGCTCGTCATGCTCTGCAACAAAAAATAAGTACTAACTTAGAACGTTATTGTCTATCAGATTTCACACATCTGGCATTTTTTTGGATGAAATTGTAATTCAATTCATAAGATTTTCAAAGTGTCGCTGATCTCCTTCAGTTAATTTATTAACTGAATACAGGACCAATCATGTTTTTGTTAAAACTGTAAATTTTCAACTAACATGGCAATGTTCCCCGCCGTTAACATTGAGTTTGGTCAAGTGTCATAGTCACCTTGAAAATAAGGTCAAGGTCACCAAAATCGACTGGTGTCTGTGTCATCCCCCAATGTAGACTGACACCAAATTTGACAACTTTGGGTGCTTGGGTTATTGGGTTATATGAGATATTGCGTTAACAGGAGTTTGAAAAGTGGTTAAAGCATTGTGGTGGCCTTGAAAATAAGGTAAAGGTCATCAAAATTTACTGGTGTCTGAGTCATCCCCCAATGTAGCCTGGCGCCAAATTTGAAGATTTTGGGTTCATCCAGTCATGATATATTGCGTTAACAAGAGTTCGAACAGTGGTCAAAGTGTTGCAGTGACCTTGAAAATAAGGTAACGGTCACCAAAATCGACTGGTGTCTGCGTCTTCCCACAATGTAGGCTGACACCAAATTTGAATACTTTGGACAAAATGCTTCATGAGATATCGCGATAACAAGAAATGTGACGTACGGACGCCGCTGAATACATAGTCCCCCGTTCCGCGTTGTGGCGGGGGTCAATAACCCATTGATATGTTATATCTATGCATTCTCAAAGCATTGACATATCAATATCACTGCTGGTCAACAGAATAATTACCGGTAACACTCTCTCAGAAGACATTGATATTGTTAGATCTTCTTCATTTAAATTAACTAATTGAATATGACAGAAACCAAACATATTTTGTGTTAACTGTATTAATACCATTAATATGGCACCATCCATTATCTATACGAAGGGAACTATATTATTCCACGGTTTGTGGAACAATCCAAATGACAAAATCCTCGAAAATGCAATTAACGGCCATCAATCTCTCAGATATGCCACTGTTTCACTGTAGGAAAGAACTCTTAAGTCACTGAACTGAAACCAGCCCTAAAACCTAACAAGCCTTTCAATGTCTATAAAATACATCAAACCAGACAGGCTTGCTATCATTTTATGTACATGACTCTGAACGATATTTACCAGTAAAGGCTTGGCGAACAGGCAGCTAATAAAAACACTGCAGTGTTTGAAGGGAGTTACCCATTCTGTGGGGAACTATATCCATCGATGCTGAACCTCATGTGATGTATAGAGATTATTACCCCAGGAAATATGTCATATGACTTTTTCAGAATGAGTGTGAATTTTTGTATTACCCAAGCGAGAACGAGGGTTATACATAAATGTGCTGACACCGACAATTGTTTTATGACATCATAGATGACGAAATATGGGAACTCACGCTGAAACAATGATTGCTAGGCAAAAGTAATATGTGCACATGTGCTCGTATTGAAAATATTAACTTGGTTATTTTCAACCATGTGGGTAATAATAATCATTAGTACCACCACAATCTAAACATTTATTTACCAGAGAAGATGCCGCCGTCCTGCAGACTCTTCATATTGAGAGGTACAAAGATGGGCCCTCGGAGGGGGTCCGAGTTCTGTGTGTAGGGCAGGGCGAAGGGGTCGATGGGGGCCGGCAGCAGGTGGAACCCACACGACGTCGCCTTCCTCGCCCAACTGTACACCTGAATGAGGGAAGAAGTTCGAAATCAAACAGAGGAAGAAAAATTATGTCAAAAGACAGAAGTTTGTAACATGAAACCTATTACTGATATTCTAAGTTTAAAACACTTTAGAAGAAAGTGAGTTCAATACCAAATCATTCATGAGTTTGATAAGCAACATTTGTATTCTATGGGAGGAAGTTTCGTAATTTATGATCATTGCTTGCAACATGGTAATCATATTGTGATATGTATCATTTCAGTTTTATTTATAAAAACATTTAAAAAATTCAAATAAAGCAATAAAATGCACAACTTCTGACACCCTGACACTCAGAGTTTCATTCAATGTTTTTTCAAGTAACCTTTCATGGTCTTTCACAATAAAGGTGATTGAAAGTCACTAAGATTACAATCATAAGTTGGGACAGACCGGGAAAACAAGTGAGATCCTCCGAACATTTGATATAGGTTACCATAGTTACCATAGTGTTGTGATGAAGTGGTTAACCTTCGTAAAGGTTGCTCTGTGAAAGGAGCTCAAGTATATGTTCAAAAGTTTGCAATAACTGAATATAAAAGAAAAGTTACGAAATGCAGCAAGGACTAAATTAGCCAGTGACAGACTGGCACAAGTTATGCCTTGCGGAGGAAGTTGACCAAAGGGTAAATGATACAACAATATTATTACTCAACCGTGGTGAGATCACTCATTAGATACCACCACGTGCTGCCGTAATGTCGTGCTGTCATAATCGGCACATGATGTCATAGTCGTTTTTGGTTGACATCACAATGATAGCCGTGCGACTGCAATAGCGGGTGACCTATTTGCAAGTATGTGTCACTAAAAACGATTTCCTTGCAATTCAGCGCTATTCACATCATTGAGTAATAAATAAAATACTAAACTCAGTCCTATTTGATAACATGTTTATGAAACTCTTGAATGGCATCGGTGTTTAACTCTGTTAAAATACCAAACCATCCACTCGTTTTATAAACATGTTATCAAACAGGACATCGTTTAGTATTCTATATATATCAACTTACAAATCATCATTCCAAACTTCCAAATCAAAATATTACAACTCACAAGTTCCCCGATGATACAGCCGGTGGCCACCATCCACTGTATCTGGAGCTCGAAGGCGCAGATCGGGTTGTAGTAGGCGTGGTACCTTGCCGAGGCCCACTCCGTTCTCTCACTCTTGCTGCTCGGGTCTACCTCCACGTTCACGTATTTGTGATGCAGAGTGGCTGAAGTGGTGCGACACGTAAATGTTTAAATAAATGAAACAACTGACCCCAGATATGCACAGCTCTCTTTTGGCTAAGATAGTCTTAGTCAGTGTCTATTTAGGAAAAGAGTTTCCAAAAATGTTGACGCAGTACCAAGATTTAAAAGATGCATCAATCAATACCAAGATAGTAACCAGTCAGTTTTACTGTCTGATCAGTGATGAACTTGGAAATAGTCAGTCAGTTATAATGTGATATATATTGACAAGAGAGCTTGGAAATCTGGGATCGGCTATCAAACAAACATTATTTCATTTCAAATGGCACCGTCACATATCTAACGTAAAGTTTCTATAAATAGATGTATAGTATCCTCTCACTGGACAGCGCCATCTGTTGACAGATGGTATACACTAAGTTGCTACAATCATTGAGGACATTTGGAGGGAGGAATCTCGTTAATAAATAAAAAATTTCAACATGAAATTGGAAGATTAGTCGTTATGATACACTGAATGTCTATTCATCACTCATCTCTGCTCAGTTTTGCCTTTGCTTTACAAATTTCTCTTAAAACAGTTTGAAATACAATGTGAAAGATCTCGCTAGAAGAAATCATTATCAAATATCTATTATTCCGAGGAGAGGCTGCAACACCATTGTGACTTTGCATTGGAGTGAAGCCTGCGAGTCATAATCATTACATTTACATATTATATATAACGAAACATGTTAATTATTGAATTTAAATACAGCTTATAGGTTGAGAAAATATAGCAAATGATTTTCACAAATTAAAAACATTTGATAATTCAATGAAAAAAATTCAACCTTGGAATCAAACTTATTTCATACATATATAAAAAATAATTTTCAAAATAATTTAAAATTTGTTTTTATTATCTCTATTTTCCAGTCCAAAAAAAATAAAATGAAACAGTAAAAAGACAAGTTCAAAAGTGAATTCTTTTAAAGCAATGGCATTTAAACCCATTTGAGACATTGTTAGTAAAAATAGTGTTTCTAAAAAGAAAATAAATAAAAAAAGAAAATCTATAAATCTGGAGGACAATCTAACATGCTGAGGATAGAGGGTGGGGAAACAAACCCACAACAATGTTACAGAAAAAAAAAGAATTCTACATTCCATGAGGAGATATATTAGTGTGCAGTGACTAAAAATATTGCAACCTTCAAACCAAAAACACTAATAAATCAAGACTATTAAACAATATAACAGAGGAATTTCCCCCTTCATAGAATTTAGAAATACCAATTTCTATATATGATGTACAAACGGTTCACAGTTGACAACAGTACACTTGATGAGGGTGAGATGACCAACAGCTAATGACTTACTGTGTACATAACAACAACATAGAAAATATTGTGACAAAACAACTGTCATGATTATTTTCTAATTGGTAAATTCAACCAACCATAAAATATTTACAAACGGTACAACAGTATTTGGATGTTTCTACAGCACCCTCAAGTATAAATCAATACATTTTTTTTCAATATTTGACAACACTACGCTGTGATCTCACTGGCGCTGTGTAAACATCTACTGGTAGTATAGGCGTCACTAAGTAATTAATATATAACAATCTATACACATGTTTACATTATAAGAACATGTAATGACTGTACTTCAGCTAGTGATTGTTTTGTTAATTGTGCAGACATAATTCTGATCCTGATTAAGGTACACCTGATGAAGGAGTGAGCATATACTCCGAATCGTCGTGTATTTTCACATTAAAGAAGATGTTATCTTTTCATATATTTGATTTTCTAAAAGTTGGACCATGTAAAAATTATCTGACAGAAAGATAAAACAATCAACATTTTCTGAAAAACTCCTGAATAGAATCAAAGGAGAAATGCAATTCAAATGTGACCTTAACAACAAGGTAGCCCTAGTGCAATGTTAAAGATGGCTCTTAGCTGTGGCATGTTTTTATGCCCAGTTACACCTTCTGGTGACTCAAGTCTTGTAACTAGAGACAAGATATTTTGCTGTTAGTGTTTCTAAGTGTTGTACCTTTTAAGACTGAAAACAGAACAACTTGAAGCCATCTATGTTTAAACTACAACCTGACACTGTAGTCAGCCATGCACTGAGTATATTGAAATATTGAAGCAGCATTCTAACAAAGTATTGTAACAGAGAATTAGATCTGAACAGCTTGACCAGCTTTGTAGTTTACTATTTGGATCAACCAAGGAGATCAAGAATTACAAGTTTTCTAACTCTACCCGAGCACTCTGTTATCGGTTTGATTAATCATTTAATAAACACTTCTGTCTGATAGATGTAAAGACACTTAATATGTCCAAACACACTAAAATGTGAAGTGTTTTTGTGTTAGTACATGTGAGTAATATCGGTCACATATTCAGAAGATCTATGTGTAATCGTACATCTAAACCTGGGACCTAATAGTATTTCAAACACAACATGTTCTACGTCCTCCATATACTCTGTGATATTTATTCACATTTTGTTACAGACGTCCAACCGCGTAATAAAATAGGTATCCTTCAATTAAATAAATAAAGAAAAAAGTATAACATAAACATTGGTTAATAACTAATTTGCTAACTTAAGTATAAGAAGTAAGTTTTCATATTTAGAAAGTACATCGCCATTTAACAAATGGAAAATCCTATGCTTCATGAAAAACACCTTAAATCTAGGGCCACCTCCACAAAACAGTCTTAGCATGTTGACAAAAGGGGTAAAATCATTGTTGGTGACCTCACAATAAACAAGTATATCCAGTGGCTAAAATATCATTTTGAAAACAATGTAATTTACCACTAGAGCAAAGTATCAACTTCTAAGAATCAACTATAAATCAGGGAGTCACCTCCACAAAATGATTTTAGCATTATGACTAACTTGTTAACCCACAGTCCGGACCCCCTAGCTCGCCTTAAACACCAATTGGCACCGCCAGCAAAATACCGCGAACCTGGTAGTCTAACTAACCGGGAGTTGCTGGCGGGCGGGATAGCGCAGTGGTTAGCGCGTTCGGCTTCGTATCAAGAGGTCTGGGGTTTGAATCCCGCCAGGGGCACGGCAACTTTGTCTGCAGTAGAGAACTGTTCTACACGCAGTAAGGTTTGGGTGCAATGCTACACTGATTTTCAGCGTAGTACCACCCATGGTTCTCTAGTTCCAGCCGTTGCTCGCAGGTTTCAACGTTATGCATAGCTACATGGCGTTGTGGGCCTTCTCCCTGCCATAATACTAGCAGCCGCGATATAAGTGAAATACTCTTGAAAGCGGTGTTAAGCCCCAACTCACCTCACCTCACCACCCGCCAGTATCTGAAGATAAGGATCGGCTGTGAGAAAAACTTAATCCCACTTCCTGGGTTTGGCTGAGGGGATATATGAATTCATTACTTCTACCCCGACTAACCCGGGACTCCCAAGTAAAGAGTTAATGTTTGATTGACTTGTCGTCAAAAATAAACCCAATCACATTAAAATCAGATCAAACATAACACAATTGGATCTGAGTGCCGCCGTGTAGGGGTCATATCTTGTGACCTTTGAGCTTTACTCAGATTGAAACGTAACATAGCAACTGTTCAAGGATATTTCCTTCGATCTGATTTTAATGAGATTGTAGTTAGCTCAGATGTTTCAAAGTGCTTAGACTGTTCCTACCAAAACCAGGATCATTAAAATTGCTAATAGATATTTTTTTCTCACATTCCAAACCAGAAAAGTGTTTATATCAAATAACACTAGGCTCTACCAGCCAAATTACTGAAATTTTAGCATACCTTATGCAACAGTGTTAGAAAAATTAGACAATTTCCTTAATTTATTGCGCTAGATTCGTCCAATCAAACCATGACAACATGCTCAGAATGTAACACTTGAATTGCATTGTGGGTTTTCAAAGTGTTATATTTGCATATCAAATCTTAAGATTGTCTTTCTACTTAAAGATTATTCAGAGCACTTAGCTTAGGTTAGTCTGCCGCACAAACCCAAATCTGAGTAGTATGTTTCATAGCTTTAAAGGCACTGTAGCACACCATTCTTTCTAAAATAAACTGCTCTAACAAAAAGGGAAAAAAGTGTTACCAATGGCTAAATAAAAGAGTTCTAAAACAAATGCACATGGTTCGGTTAAACTATGCGAGTCTATTTACTTTCGAGCAGCCATTTTAAGATATTCGCACTAAAATGACTGATAAAGCTAACCTAAACACTCAAGAGTAGAGTTTTGGCATCATGATGGAATGGTCAACCATCTTACTGTCTGAACTCTCAAGATTACATGAGACCTACAAATCTACCTCTCACACTAAAGATTTCCTCAACAGTCCCTTTATACG
Source organism: Gibbula magus (assembly GCA_936450465.1). Lineage (NCBI taxonomy): Eukaryota > Metazoa > Mollusca > Gastropoda > Trochida > Trochidae > Gibbula > Gibbula magus. The sequence continues at coordinate 3,445,800 of OW388295.1, read as the reverse complement.
TCCAATCATTTTCTACCAATATGGATAACCGTTATCTTTGAATACAGCTTATTGGGTCGTGTAATGAGATGTATTACCCGCTAACGTAACAATATACTGTATAAACTTTAAAAATAAATGTAAAATTTAAGAAAATAATTGGCACAAAAAGTGCTACAGTGCCTATAAGCTTGCAAACCAAACATCTTGAAAGGAAAGATTGCTCATACTGCCCAGGTTAACTTATGGAAGCAGTTCACGACCAAGCAGACAACAGTTAGCCAACAAAACCCAAAAGCTCAGATTGCCCACAGCACTTTCCTACCAGGGACATTGTCATTTGATACTTTGAAGGCTTGAGACAGCTGACAATGCTCAGATTTCAATGAGTTTTTATTGCTTAGGCTGTCTTGTAGATGCTTGTAGTGCGTAGACTGTCAACGTCTTGTAAATGCTTGTAGTGCGTAGACTGTCAATGTCTTGTAGATGCTTGCAGTGCATGTAATTGACTCATAAAATTAACGCTAAGATTTCCAGGTATCAGGGATTGGGAAAGACGCCTTTGACAATCGGCCATTTTTAAGGCTTTTAGTCATTTTCAAATTGTAAATGGGCCATTCCCCTTTGTAGCAATAGTAAAATTTGAAATTTGAATGGGCCATTTATTCATCCAATGTGCAAAATGACCCATGGCCCCTGCCTTTCCCAATCCCTGAGGTATATTCTTACAGGACGGAGATTATTATTTAGATGACTCAAAGTGCATAATTGCTCAGTAGACAATTAATCAAATCTATCTAAATCACCCCCAAATTGCCTTGTACACTGCTATTCATCATGCTAAGATTGCCTTGTAGATAGCCATGCATTCACTGTGCTCAAATTGCCTTACTACTGCTCTGTAACAGCTCCTACCAGAACCATGATCACCAAGATAGACTCATACCGTGGTTGCTAGTATTGTGCAAAGCAATAAGCTATGATTACTACAAGTAACTCTTAGATTGTTTAAAAAAGTGACTACACACTGAAGGCCACGTCAATTTGATTTTTGTCCACAACGTTATGTCATACACTGGTCTGAGCAGGTGATTAAGATTTATCGTAGGCTAATATTGCCTGTGGAAGCAGCCAGATGACCAACTAGACAACAGTGAAGCAGACCGGTGATGTGAAAGAAACAATGAGAGTGATGTTACGATAGTGGAGACCCAACCATAGGCGGAACTTACCGATCTGGGAACACACGTTAAACTTGCCTGAAATTGATAGTCAGGTTAAATATTGTTACTGCCTGAAAAAAACTTGGATGACATGGTATTGTCACTCCATGGCGGATCTAGAGGGGGGCTCAGGGGGTTCGAACCTCCCCCTTTTTAATATTTTGTGAACCCCCCAACCCCTGAAAATTCCCAGATCCGCCTGAAATAGACTTTTGAGTTAAAACATAATGATGATCTAAATAAATGGACAGATGAAATATCAGTCTGATCAAAATTGACCCTGTTCCAAGAAATAGAAATAGCAATATATTGAAACTATTTGGATACAAACTTGCTCTGGCTTTCATCTTCACACGGTCTGATGACCCTTGGTATGGATGCATGCTTTGATGCTAGACAAAATCAAGTCATTAGCAGACCAATCACATCATAATTGTTTAATAAAAGGATTCCAATTTCTGAATGCATTTGGAATCATTCATTTACTGGTTAAAATGTTATTCAAAAGGATGGTGCTTGGAAGTAACTTGCCCATCTTATTGTGCCAAAGGCTTTTGTTTTAAGCCCTCTGATTGGCTAACTCCACTAGCAACAGAACATGCCTCAATAAAGGACATTGTCAGACCGTGTGGAGAGAAAAGTCCGGTTGAGTTGATTCAAATCAGTCTTGGTATAATATTTTAAGTCATAAGTCATATATATCAACTCTTTCATATCCCCGACCACCTTCTGAGTTGGTGTCAAGGTAGATGCAATATAACTCCTCAGAACAGAGTCAATTCTAATGAGTTTCAGTGAAATATCTCTCTACATTTATCAGTTGTGTTATATGGGATCCATCTCTGTAATTGTACCTTAGCAACCAAGTATCATGCAGCCATTAGTCTTGCATAATCAATCACACAAACATGCACAAACACTCGAGTGAATATCTTTCAATCACAACAACTCACCAACATAAGCAACTACAATCATTTGTCACACACACATGCGCATGTGCAATTGCTCCAGTGAATAAATCATAACTTTTTTTGTGTTGCCCACCACCTCCTCCTGCCCTGAGAACGTTGCTCCTTGCCGTATATGTAAACCAGCCTTAAAGGTACATCCATTGTGTTTCATAAAATTTTATTTGGCTTTAATACGTTCCAACACACCACATGTACTGTTTACAATACAAACAAATTCACTCAGCTTGCATATTTATCCCCAATCGCCAAACATATCATAATTACTAGTTTCCCATTAAAATTGAATAACATGATTATGCATGTGCAGAAACCGAAAGTGCACGTCCTATTTACATGCACAGTAGTTATAAGACCTATTGAACATTATCAACCCAAATTTGTTATTTTTTCTGGTTTAAAAAAGATTCAAAAATTACGTTTGACTCATTGGCGCGCGCCACACGCGGTGCATTGTCCGGTTTTCGATCAGAAATTTACACTTTTACCTTCATATCGTCAATATACTAATTCGAGTATAAACAAAATGGTAATTTTCGGTAATAGTTGGTACTTCTTGATAAAATAAGACCATTTAAAACGCTTGCCATATTTGACCCCCATCAACACAATGGATGTACCTTTAAATGATCCTATGTAAGGTTCTGGCAACACCCTACATCAAATTAAAACACATGTATGTTCAAATCTACATAATTATACAACCACTAACCAGTTAGTATGTTCCCTTTTAGCTGCAAATTTAAACTTTGTCGGAACCTGCAGTACACTTCAAGCAAAATATGCACATATCCCCAAGCACATCCACTCCAAACAAAACCGACGGAGACAACACACCGAGCTGTTACTCATCACACTACACTACATTTAGTCTGAAAACCTTTCATGACCGTGGAGCAAGGTTCCTTCGAATCTCCCGCAGCCCACAAAAGTCAAACACTACTCCTAGCCCCTCAACTGAAGGCAGCTCATTGGGCTGACACCCTGTGCCGCTAAGCTCCACAAACCATGTGTCTATGCTGGTGTACGACCGGCCAAACAGATAACCCGAGCTAGCCAGCTGATCAGCTGGTGAGCAAATCAAGTGTAGCCAATGACACACACATCTAAGAACAGAAACATCCGGTCTGCCCGAGACGATGAACTCACCGAGGCCAGCTGATCAGCTGGTGAGCAAATCAAGTGTAGCCAATGACACACACATCTAAGAACAGAAACATCCGGTCTGCCCGAGACGATGAACTCACCGAGGCCAGCTGATCAGCTGGTGAGCAAATCAAGTGTAGCCAATGACACATACATCTAAGAACAGAAACATCCGGTCTGCCCGAGACGATGAACTCACCGAGCTGCTGCTCCCAACCGTGTTTGTTGAGGTCCGTTGCGATCCGCCAGTCTTCTGGTTTGCGGACCGAAGCAGGTCCTGGTTCTCTCTCGGGACTGTTCTCACTCGGGAGGAAGAAGCCGGTCTTCTTCTTGTCCTCCTCCTTCGTCTGCAGCACCGTCACCTCGCAGAATTCGTTCTGGAAACACATGTTGTACGGGCAGCTCGCGTACGGAAGGTTCAGGAAGTCTGCAGTAGATTAGGGAAGAGTTGATAGTTACAGTATTGCCATGTCAAGGGTTTGGAGTGTTGGAAAGAGAAGTGAAAACAGAAGACTTATTTTTACCATTTACACGACTGAAATAGTATTCATAAAATATATATCATAAAAATATTGTTCAAATATAACGCACATAATGTCCCAAGGGTTAACATTCTAAACGGCATGTCTTTCTGAAGCTAATAAACTGACTTCAAGAGAGGAGTACATTACCAGGTTTGCCCTTGGCTGGGGGTATGAAGTAGAGGTAGAAGCCGAAGATGTACTTGTGTTGAGGGTTGCCAGATCCATGTAGAATCAGCTTCTCCTCGATCAGTCTCTGTAACAGATAATAACACAAATTGAAACACAGCTTGTACAAACTTCCCCCGCAAGCCATAACTTGCACTAGTCTAAAACAACTTCACATTGGCTAAAACATAACTCGCACTAGTCTAAAACAACTTCACTTGGCTAAATCATAACTTGCACTAGTCTAAAACAACTTCACATTGGCTAAAACATAACTCGCACTAGTCTAAAACAACTTCACATTGGCTAAATCATAACTCGCACTAGTCTAAAACAACGTCACTTGGCTAAATCATAACTCGCACTAGTCTAAAACAACTTCACTTGGCTAAATCATAAATTGCACTAGTCTAAAACAACTTCACTTGGCTAAATCATATCTCGCACTAGTCTAAAACAACGTCACTTGGCTAAATCATAACTTGCACTAGTCTAAAACAACTTCACTTGGCTAAATCATAACTCGCACTAGTCTAAAACAACTTCACATTGGCTAAGTCATAACTTGCACTAGTCTAACACAACTTCACATTGGCTAAATCAAGCATCTAGTCAGTTTTTCTGTATGTAGCAGCGCGCTGAACCTGAATGTCACAGTTCATGTTGGAGATACTCAATGCACATCTTCCATATATATTTATCTTCAAAACAAACTATAACAAGGACCGAATGTTGTGGAGATTTGATTGGTGACTAAATCTGATTGGAGGCTGCATTAATTTTGATTGATGGCTGAATTTGATTGGTGGATGAGTCTGATTGGTGAGTGAGTTTGATAGATGGCTGAATCTGATAGGTGGACGAGTCTGATTGGTTGCTGAGTCTCATTGGGGGCTGAACCTGATAAATGGCTGAATCTGATTGGTGGCTGAATCTGATTGGTGACTGAGTCTGTTTGGTGGCTGAGTCTGATTGGTGGATGAATCTGATTGGTGCTTGTGTCAGAATCCTGCCTGAATCTGATTGGTGGCAAAATCTGATTGGTGGATGAATCAGAGTGGTGACTGAAGTCCGATTTGTGCTTGAATCTGATTGGTGCCAGAGAAAGGCAAACTATCATCAATGTCAATGAATACTCTGTCAGTATTTTCATGTCTTTCTAAAATACATCATTATTATCAAAAACTCATTCAACTTTTAGAAAAACCCTTATGAACGTTTCTACCTGTAGAAGTTCCAAGGCTTGATCTTTAGTTTCCAGGCCGTGAACGTGAGTGAGACACCAAAACACAGCCTCGGCCGATATGAAGCTGTTTAGGGGTATTCCAGGCTGCTTCGGCAGGAATGAAAATCCAGTCCTGTTTAAAATATTTCAGAGAATCTTGTGATGACTCTATGATTGATCACAAACCATTGTCAGATATGTAGTGCTTCAATTGTGGTGAAAAACCAAACTATTTATGCAACGTTATTACTCTTTAGATGAATTTCGTGAATTAATTCAATTCTGATTGGCCAATAGCCAATTTTTAAGAACGAATGTTTTATTACGATTTAAGTTTGATGTATTCTTGGATCTGAACTGAAAAGAAAATGTACAGAATCAAGGCTTCTGTAATGCAATATTGAACCAAAACTCAAGTTTCACAAACATATTTGTAAGATAAACTTTCAATCCAAGATGTGACAACTTACTGGGGATCTGAGAAGGCTTCGATGAGTTTAGCTGAAGAAGACACGACTGATAGACAGTCTTCCTTCTCTTTTTGACTGAAACACGATGAGTTGAGGGAATCATTATTATTATCAGTATTATCACAACATTTTGAACTTGGCTTTTAATCTTTTTTCCAAGTAACATTCTTTATTAAATATAGCTTGAGTTTTGTGAGCAATCAATTCAGGTGAGATGATTTTAGGTTTAATGGAAATGTCAAGAGTATTTCATTTTATATCATGGCAGTTAGTGTTAAAACAAGGAGAAACTCTGAAATGCCACTTGGGGACAGCGGGAACTAGCAAACCGTGGGTGGCAGTGCACTAAATTTCAATGCGGCAGCTAACAATTGAGAATTAGGTTATAACTGCACCTAAACCTTACTGCATGTAGGACTGTTTTCTACAAGACACAAAGTTACCAAGCTGTTGGTCGGTATCGTGACCCTGAGCCTCCTGATCTTAGGGTCAACGTACTGACCACTGCATAATCCAGCCTAACAGTCAAGGGAAATAACTTATGCTGGTGTGAAACATTATTTTAATATTGAACATGTTTTTTTTATCATAAGAGCATGTACCCATATCCTTGAAACATGAATTTCATTACACATAGTGACATAGGAGAGAAAATACAAAGACTGTGGCATTTCCTCTTCGACCAGTAAAGGGTGCCCAACAAAATTCTAATTTTCACAATTTCTATTGACACACTCTGATTTCTAGGCTAAGATTAACACATATCAGGTGAATGTTTATGACATTTAATATAAATGATATCAATACAGTTGTGAGATTAATGTATCACTACAGTTTTGAGATTAATATCACTACAGTTTTGAGACTGAGATCAGTACAGTTTATAGAATAGTTACCTATCTGTCTCCTGTTTGCCAGGGCTTGTCTCCCCTGTGCTTCCATCTGGCTGAAGCTGCAGCAGCAGGATAAATGACATAAGTGAATATTAGACTTTTGAGGGACAGGTTGAATTTTAAAATTATTTATGCAAGAAAATTTTGTCTCATGATCTTATTGGTCAAAAACTGGTCACAGACTTTCATCTCCAGTCAATATTGTTTTCTCTGCTCCAGTCTATTATTATACATCAAGAAGTTGAATGAATGAATGAATTTATTTTCGTAAGAAAGCCATTGACCCGTGTAATAAACATGCAAAATGGAATATGATACACAGACAAAATGTATAACATTATTAAAAATATTTAAAATATCAAAAATATAAATATTTAATCTAACAGTTGATTGCACCTACCAGAAATTAACACGAAATCCTACTAACATTTTATGTCGGGGATAAAAAAAAAAGGGTATCTGGGTCAGGTAATGGGTTTGGGGAATCCATGTTAAAAGTTTTTCCCCATCCCAGCTCTATCAGGACATATATTACTAATATATTAGCCTAACATCATCACCTTTGACCTCCTGGTTTGGTGTGACCTCTTGAGTTTATTGATAGTCTCGAGGTACCTCACAAACCCGGACACGAGCGTGTTCAACTCAGATGTCGATCTCTTCTCGTAGATGTCACATCTGGAAGAAAACAGATGTTTTTTTAGGCATTATGGTCTTTGGTAACATTTATTTTTTGCGAATATGTTTAAAAGATATCAACAAACTACAATCTGTGGGGTAAGGAACTGCTGAAGGAAACAGAACAAGGGAATGTATTTGAAGAAATATGGTACAATATGGATATGTGAATCTAAATAATGACTTCAGTCAAACGTACCTGGAATTACCCTCAATGATCTTCTTTGTAGCTGCATTGTTGCTCGGCAACACAAAGAAACGACTACGCCAGTACTTCAGAGACTGAAAAACAATAATCTATCAATGTATCAATCCATATCAAGACATAAGATTATGAGCAGTTGTGGATGTTACTTGGTGAGGTGAGGCGAGACAAGGCGGGGGCGGAGCAAGGTCGGGGTGGAGTAAATAAAGTTCACTGACATCCATAAGCCCGTAGTCGCCCTCGCCGCGAGTGCAGATGTACTGGTCGAGATAGTTCCAGTTGTAGTTCTCCAACTTCTCGTTGCTGAACTCTGTCCAGGAGATATCGTAGCTGTACGAGTCTGGCGCCTGGAACCGGTACCGGTACTTGTAGTGCAGTTGGGCCTGAGGGTGTCTGGAACATGAACACCATGGATATCATTGTTACAAATAATGAAGATAGACAAATAGAGCCATTTGATCTCTTGCTCATCAGGCATCATCAAATACTAAACTAAATAAGTAAATTTTCCAGAAGTATAATTTATCATAGGCATAACAAATTTCAAATACTTCACGTCTTTAGGTCATTTGTTTAGGTCACAGGGTCACCATACCTACAATTTAGAATCCCAATTGGCCAAGGAGTCTGTACCCAACATTTAAGCTTTTTAGACCTTTTGGTACTATAGAAGAAGATGAAAATAATATTTTAGGTCGTTACCCCTGTGACCCTTATTTGGAGTCACAGGGTCACCAATCCCCTTTGGCTAAGGAGTTTGTACACAACATTTCAGCTTTTTAAACCTTTTGCAGAAGAAGATGAAAATAGGGTTTAAGGTCGTGGTCACAGGGTCACCAAATCTACAATTAAGATTTCAATACAAGGAAAGCAAGAGTTTCTGAATAACAAAACTTCTTTGTTGTCAAAATAAAAATTACTTTTTCATCAGGTGGATTGATTATCTTCACAACCAAAGACAATCAAGTTATCAAGAAAATCTTGCTTTTTAAAAATATTACAGTAATAGTGTCTGCTTCATTACTCAGATGTTATTTGCACTATCTTGAGTGATCTAAATATAGGGGTAAGATTGTTTTTCAGGGCATAATCATTTGCAGAAATGCGAGGTCTTCATTAAACTGCCCGACGAAGGTTACGACACAATAGACGTTACTAATTGAATGAGTGTCGTTACCTGGGTCTGTATCTGGTGACGGTGATGGCGGGTCCAGTCAGATTCAGCTTGTGGAAGATTCGACCAATACTCAGACAATACTCCTCCTGTATAACACATACATGAATAAATGTTGTGATGTTATTAACCCTTTACTTGCAGGACAGTTCCTGAATCTTGATCATTCCTTGATGTTAATCCTGTAAATAAGTCACTAAAAATTATTGCAAATTTTTTTTTTAGTATTATTTTTATTTTATTTTATTATTTTAGGTTATTGGCACAAATTTGGTCAGCCAATGCATGACTTCACTTATCAGTGTTTTTATTTCTGAATAAATGTGCATTTTTCTTGTCAAATTGTCAAATCTCAAGTCATCAACATATTACCCTCATTCATATGTTTCAACTGGAATGTGTTGTAATCATCTATCAATAATATAAACATTCATGTCCCATAAAATATTGTTTCCATAAAAAACAACCTGATAGATCCCTCTCATACATACATACATACATACTCACCGACTCTTTGACACGTGACCGAGCCCTTGTGAGTACATTTGCATGCTGATACTGAGGACTGGATCCCAGCACGTTAGTTGTCTCCCCTGGTGACCCTGACCTTGTGAACTTGATCAACTGGAAGCCCTATAAAAAGCTTTTCTTTGTTAGATCAGATTCTTTAGTCAAAAGAATAAGAAAGCTGTTTATTTGCCCAAAACATCCTAATGTGAAAAAGGGTAGTCTATCTCAGACATATAGACCATGTCCAGCCGGAGGAACAGGGTTCGATTCCTGGCTGCATCATACCAAAATATATTAAAAGATGGGAGTTGTTGCTTCCCTGCTTGACGTTTAGCATTATAAGGACAGAACAACGCTTGAACTGGGCTGCACTGTGGCTGCCTGGAACCAAGGTCCAAAAAAGAATTTCCTATTTACTTTGTAATTGAGGACAATAAAGTGTTATTATTATTATGATTAATGAACTGACCTGCGCTAGACGCTGGTAGATGAGCTCCTGGAACACATGGATTGTGCTGAGAGGTTTGCCGCGGAAAAACGCCTCATCTTCAGAGAGAGGGGTTCTTCAACACAGTAACATGGCTTTAACACTTAGACACTAAGAATGAAATTGATGAAAACAAACTGAAAAAGTTTATTTAAGTGACTTTTGTCATTTGGTATGGGACATATTTATGGGAAAATGTTGTAATACTCATCCCTCTTACACTATTGCAGTAATTCCTCGACGTATGTTGCCGTACCCTCAATATTGAGCTTTGAAATTTATATTTCGAAGGACTTGCTTCTCCGTAAAGAACATGGAATTCTCCCAAGTAATGAAAACATTGAATAACAGATCCTGAAGATTTTGGCAGAAAAATGATAATGTGTGTATCGTAAGTATCTGCGGTCTAGATACTCAATACCATGCTCTCTTGACTCGAAACTAACTGACTATTTTATTTTATTTGACTGGGAAATTCCTGTGATAATAATGTTGTTAAGCTGCTTTATATCGCTCAAATAATTGTAAAAATAATTTACTTATAATACTATTTCAGTTAATCACATGATGATGTTATGAAATATTTTAAAATGCACAATTTCAGGTGCTAAAATGACACAAACACAATATCATTATGACCTCCCAACGACCTGCCACTGGTTGAGAGTATCTGCTCACTTGCTGTTGAAGTCACTGTTATCTTCAGGCAGCAGGTTGTAGTCGGAGACGACGTAGTCGTACTGGAGACTCCGCTTGTCAGGGAAAAAATCCGTCGTTGTCGGGAGCGAGGCCGGGATGGTCAGGGATTTCCAATCTACGCCTGGAATGTGAGTGTCATTATTATTTCTGTTATAAACTTATCACTTTCAACTTCATTCATGATATGAAGCAAAATATTAATATTTTACAATGGCATTCGAGATGGGTTGGTTCTTTTTTTATATATATGGTTAAATTCAATACTTCATTCTGTTTCTACTAATTTCATTGATTACTTTTTTAAAGTTTTAAAAGTACCAATTCTCCAAATTAAATTTGACATACCTAAAGAACAGAAAAAAAGTTTAAAGTCTAAATATTTTTTACCAAATGGGTGAAGATAACCCAAGACAATTTATCAGCATTTAAGATTCTTTCAATCAACTAAACAGCTGAAGTCATGCATCATTAAATAATAAACAATCTAACTTCATTCCTTTGGGCTGAAAAGAGAGACTAATAGGAGCTAAAGCACCTCAGTCCAACAGGGCTGACTGTAAACAAGCCTGTAACAAACAGGATCACACCTCAATATTCTATGCCTCCATCCATACTTGCTACTAAATGTTTCATCAAATGTCAGCTAAACACCTTTAATCATTGCTACTCGCTAAAAATATTAATCTCTTCGCTGCATTTTTTAAAATAACACTGGGTCCGACCGGGGAGATTACAAAAATTAAATGCAAAGTTTTTCAAAGGGTTTGAACCTTCTTATGAACATCTCTCTCCCTCTGGATCCTCCACTGCATATTCCTCACCATGGATGGTGAATACTTATATTAGATAACCCACTGAGGCCCAACCCAAAACAGCTGAAAATCACCCCCTGAAAAATGAATTTTCTGTCTCTCCTTTAATGAACGTTTGGTCTCTAACAAAAGTCTCTTTACATCAGTTTCCTCATAATGATGTGTCTGGTCAAATATTAGTGCTGACGTCTCTAATATAACTGAACTATTTTTGTTTATAACATTTCTGGGATTCGTTGTCATTCAAATATAGCTTTCAAAGGTTTGCCAACTACTGTGAATATTTCTTATACAGGGTAATGACCATTCCAAAATACACTCGCATGAAAAGCTAAATCATAAAATACCAAGAAAAACTGTTGATCTCGCACATTAAAAAAAAAGGATTTTTCAAAATATGTCACTAAAAATTTATATGTATATTTTGGCAAATGATGATAATAAAATATTTCAAAACGTGAACAATAGATAATTATGTTTGAAATATTTATAAATAATTTTTAAAAAAACCACATTTATGTTATAATGCATAAAATCATTTGTTAGTAAGTCTTTATTAGATTAATTGCAGTATTAATTAAAGCATGCACGTATGTGATATCTAATCACCATATTGATTGTGTGTTGTGGATGTTAAAGAGTTAGTCGCATGCTAACGTGTTAACAATGCCCTGAGTTTTCTCAACAAAAGCAAATGTAACATCCATGCCAAAATAACAATAGTTACCTATTCAAACCAGGTAGCAAAAATAAATATCAAACAATTAAATAAATGTGAAGAAATACTCTTCATACCTCTGTGAAAGATGAAAACGCAGGATGAAAAATATGAATAAACCCAAAAACTAATTTTCATATTTTTTAAGGCACACACCTAAAGTTTGAATCTGTTGAGATAAACTAAGGTTTGCCATATAAATCAATATATTACTTCTCATCATTGTATATACATCAGAATATGACAGGTTTTATTTTTGTTTCAAAGAACAGCCCATTGCTGTGTAATTATATGTTATATTAAAGTTTCATCACAGAGAGGAAAGACAGCCAGAAGACAGATATATAAGAGATTTGTTTCTGTAATATTTTTGCAATGTGAAACATTTAAAAACAATAAAAACCCACGGTTCAAATGTTCTGATGAGAAACAAGATATATCATTTAAATGGCACAATTGACTGTGGAAAGCAAGCATTGTTTTCTTCATTCTGTGACATCAAAGCCAAATACAACACCAAAAATCTGAAAATAAATAAACATCACTTCCCAGTATCAGTGTCTTATAGAAAGCAGTTCTTCTCTCTTTTGAAAGTTTATATTCAAAGAGACGGCTTTTACAATAAAAACAATGTTCCGAAAAAAAAATGTTCAGAAACTGTAATTTCAAAATGTTTCTATGAAAGTAGGCTTTCATTAACTGTGAGATTTTAATAATTTTTTAAATTAATTTTCAGAGTGCCACTCTTCTGAGAAGGGATATTTGAAGACGGACAAGTATCAAGTCAATGCCAACATCAGTGAAAGAAAATGCTGTGTGATTTTCCCCAGAGCAAGGGAGACATGTATAGAAGATCATATTGCAAGCGATATAATATTTTCAAATATTTTATATTTATAAATTCAAAATTTCATATAAATTTTCATTTTGATTTACAACTGTAGAATTTCACTGTTCAACTGATGCAAATGAAATGGATCTATACAGAACCAAAATGGTCGACCAAGAACTTGGCGGCCATATTGGAAATGGGATTTTTACTCCCTGACCTTTCCTTTGTAAGATAAACATTTGAGCTTGGGTTTGCCTGCTTTGATTCACAAGTGACCAACAAGCCAGCTAGACACTAGACAGTTGCACCAGAGGCATCATGGGCGCGGGATAGCGCAGTGGTTAGCGCGTTCGGCTTCGGATCAAGAGGTCCTGGGTTCGAATGCCGCCTGGGGAACAGCAACTTTGTCTGCAGTAGAGAACTGTTCTACACGCAGTAAGGTTTGGGTGCAATGCTACACTGAATTTCAGCGTAGTACCACCCATGGTTCGCTAGTTCCAGCCGCTGCTCGCAGGTTTCACCGCAATGCATAGCAACATGACGTTGCGAGTTTTCTCCCTGCCATAATACTAGCAGCCGCGATATAAGTGAAATAATCTTGAAAGCGGCGTTAAACCCCAACTCACTCACTCACCAGAGGCATGGCCAGGCTACTTGACTGTTCCTAAGGCCTGCTCCTTTTGATTTACTGAGGTTTGTTCAGAACGTCCGGTACACTATATATGCAAAGTGAAAGAAGTGGCTGCGAACATGGTTCTGTGCATGCGGAACATGTTCCCTTGCTGTGCACCTACTATTTCAAGGGACATGTTCAGCATAACACTCCTTCCAGTTCGCACATGTATCGGACAGGAACAGGCCTCTAGTGAGGGTGCTCTATGCTAAATATGTGAACTGGACTACGGTGATGGTCTGATCATAGCTGTCCATGGAGCATCGTTTCACGTGTGCAATAATTCCAAATTTCTATTGCTTAGACACTCAAGGAGCATACAAACTCAGCCTCAAAAGTTGTTTTGAATTTGATCAATTTCTGGAGTATAGACAAATTTAAAAAAAAATTAGCTTCTGCCCGTAGAATTATTGAATTATGAATATTTGTTATTTCCTTTCAAAGATGTTGGCACGACTGAGAATCTATATAAAGAGTCAAGCCTCCAGAGAATAAGCAAGCCCACGTGTCTACACTAGAAAATCCAAGATGGCCGTACTTATTCCAGCACAAAATGTTTGGCAGTTTGTGTCTGACGTAAGAATAGGCTTGATAAGTTGAGAATCAGCACGTTCTCGTTCCATTTGAGTCAAAGGTCGCCAGTCCCAGCCTGAAAGGTCACATGGAAATGTTGAGGTTATCACATTAAAAATTATTTTACCGGTAATCAAAATATATATCAAACCTTTAAACATTATTTTTAGAAAAACATTTGTTTGACTATCACTCTATTTAAAAAAATAATTTGAAAATAATATCTTAAAATGATATGTTAATGTTGTCTGCTGTATCAAAAAGTAAATTACATATAAACCTTAATCGTTACAATTGAAATTTTAAAAACTGTAAAGATAAATAAAAAGAATAGCAAAAGCCATGGTGCATGCATACACGTTATCTTATATGTAATCAAAGACATGCATCCTGTTCTCAAATAATCCAAAGTTCAATTTGACTTTTCAAACTTCACTCATTGCTGAGCACGATTAACCAAGTTTCTCAAAAGAAGTTGATGAATAAATTCAATTTCATAAAAAAAAAATAATTCCAAAATGTTAAAAAATTTTATTAAAAAATTTGTTATAATGAATCAAACATAAAAGAAGCATTATTCTTTCTATTTTAAGAATTTAATCACAAGTATTTCAATTTTCTGATTTGATAAAAACAGAGTTCCTTGTTTTTCACACTAAAAGAAAAATATCAAATAAAACTATTCTAAAATTCCAAGCTTTGCAAAAGTTTGATACAGGCCCAATATACTTGGAAACAAACATAACCACATCAAGAGACATATTTACATGCATACAAATCAGCAGATATAAAAAAAAACCAGGATAATACGAAACAACAAGAGGTAATTACAAGTTCGACAAATGATCATCCACGTCATGCAAAATTCAAATAAATAACAATAACATAAAAAATATTTTAAAAACACATGACAAAATGCAATAGACGTAACAAAATTACCAAGTAAGTATTGCAATATTTGAGATATCTTCAATTTTAAAATTCATTGAAGATATAAAAATGTTTTCTCAAATACAGCAATACAGTAAACATCACAAAATTATGTATTCATAACTGTAACAATGGACAGTAACAAACAACATGAAAAGACGGAATGTTTCATATTTCAGTCTTTAATAAATTGTAAACATTCATCAGTGTTAAAGAATATTTCTCTACAGTAGAATTGTATGAGGAAACTATTGTGTAAAATGGGATGGCAAATAATGAAATGTTTTGTTAAATATTTAGTGATATGACTGCTGCACAGAGATTCATAGAGAGAGATACTTCAAATTCAATCATAGATTTTATGAAACAAAAAGCTAACTGTAAATGACTGATCATAAATTACGATTTTGATAACAGAAAAAGTTGGGACCAAAGGGGGGAAGAACGGGTATACTAATTCTAACTGTCATATTCATATTCTGAGGACAGCTGAGATAAGACATCAACATCAACATCAACAGAATCATTAATGGCAAGAAATGGACAATAAAATATAATACACGCAAATATAAAACTCTGAGAAGGAAGCCAGGGTCCACGGCAGGAAAACATTCCATGCAAACAGGGACTAAAGCAACCTCGCCACATAACTTCCAACTGTCGGCATCAATGGCTAGGTAAAGCCTTGCAGCATTTCCTTTACTCTACTGTGCTACCGGAGCACAGTGCAATATGAAGTTTAAATGCAGCGATTCGCTACACTAGTACAGAAAAGTAAAGGAGAAGCCTTAAATTAGCCTGTGATGGACACTGGCGTGGAGTATGTTGCAGAGGAAGTCGGGACTTGAGAGAAGAGAACAAACATTGACAAACAATATCAAAAGAGAAACTAACATAATATTAATGGGAAAGTGTCTGGGATTAAAGAACTGAACAGTATTCATCCTCGATACTTCACAAATCAAAAAGCCAGAGAAAATTTTAGCTTAAAGGGGCAGTAGCATGTTTTTTAGCTCAAATAAGTCGATGAAATGTATTTGAAAAATAATGTCACCAATAGTAAAACACCCTTCTCTTTTCAGAAAAGTTAAAATATGAGTGTACATGGTTTGGTAAAGCCATGAAAATGTTAGCCATGATAAATGGGAAATAAATTTGGCAAAAAAAGTGCTACAGCCCCTTTAACATTCAATGTCAGGTGATATATTTCCCTGCATACTATCCTTTTCCTAAGCTAACAAGCAGTCTGAAATCCACCCTTACTGAGCAGTAACAGTTGCAGAATAGTACATCTATTGGGATGTATGATTGGCATTATTGTGACCTGGGTCTTATACTGTGTTGTGCCCCTGGGCAAGGCACTTCATCCACATTGCACTCAGTCCACCCAGCTGTTTAAATGGGTACCTGAACACGGGAGGTACGGACCTATATGGTCGCGCGGAGCGCTTAGTAGCGGCACCTAAAGTACAATTCCTTCAGGGTAATAATTGTACCGCCATTGAGCAGTGCTTGCACTGGATATTAGGCGTTAAAATGTATATTATTATTATTATTATATACCAGCTCATATCGTTTGGAGATGGCCTCGCAGAACAATCTGGTGACGGCCCGCATGCTTGCATGTTCTGGTGCAATTCAGTTAGCCAATCACAAGATCTTCAACAAAAGTTTTAAGTGCAAAAAAAAAACGCGAAGCGGAGAATTTTTTATGGCCATCTTCGTATTAATTATACGTTAATTAATCGGTGGTTCAGGAATGCCAATTTACACCTACTCTACATAACCAGTTCATATCCAGGTAGATGCACTACTTTGCAGATTCTATTTCTCAGAACAGGGTCCATTTTAATTATTTAGAATACGTGCAGGTTATAATCTGTTGGGAGCATATGAAACACTGGCGTATGATAATGAGGGGGACTGACTTCGTGAACAGGGGTCATTATATTCAAAATTCTAGCACTCTCGCTGTACAAAATGAAAGTCATTTAAATATTCCATGAGTGGCATGGTGAAGGCAGTAAAATAAAAATAGTAAAATACCGAGGATAAATTGAACAATACCAAGCTAAATGAACAGATATAACCATTTGATAAAGTATTTAGAAAATGCAAAAAGTAACAGAACGACCAAACACAATCAAAACCAAGATGGCCGCCATATACCTGTTGTCATGTCAGGGCTCCAGGGCTGTTCTCCGGTTGGCCCCCACAACCAGAAGCCATCGTGTGACTGACCGTTACCATGGCGACCTGGAATTGAAATACAAGAAAATCAAGGGGAGGTATTCCGTATTTTTCTTTTTTGTTTAATTCCTATTTTCTTATATCAAGTAATTCCCAGATTGAACCAGTATCACCATTTTCTGATGTAAAATTTAAAGATTGAAATGGACCAATGGGCAATCAGTAACCATGACCATTTTTTCATAACTTTATTAAAGATTACAGCATGTTTAATGAGTATTAAAGGATTTTAAAATCTCACCAGTAGAAACTTTTGAAACTAAGTTGAATCACATTGATCCTGCACCAGTGGGTGGTTATGGCGGACTAAAAATATCATTAGCATATTCAGCATAAGCATAATTATCTTCGATATTTATGAACTTAAAAATTAATTAAAAGTGTTGCTTAACTAATTTTCGATTGTATATGTCTGAGAAATGCTGAGAGTCATGTTTTACAAGTTCACGGGTGACTTCCACTCACCAGACTCTCCCGGAGCGGAGGAGAGAAGATGGTGCATGGTGCCTGCGTAACCAATCTGATTGGCTGAAGCAAGTTCTCCCAGACTGTCAACAGAAAACATATTATCAGCGGCGAATGTTTGAGCAACATCCTACTGCAAGGCACATTTTCTACCAGTCTCCATCATTGGCTAAGCATTGCCATATTTTCATAATCTTTCCGTACTATCATAGCAGAGCGCACAGGTGCAGCAGGATGTTATTCATTAGCACAGAAAAGTTAAGGAAATGTGGCAAGGCTAAAATTAGCCCCCTCTCAAACTGTAACTTGAGATCATCATCTACTGAAGCTAACTGATGATTGCTGACTATCGTACTGGAAAGATTAGAGATAGCAACCAGTAATAATTTACTGAAGAGGAAAAATTCATACAAGCACTTTGGCAGGAATTTTTACCCAAAATTAGACAACTATCCCAAAGTCTGATTTTCTTGTTAATTATTATAATGTACCCTCATTCAGAATTGTTTTGGTACTTTCACCATTCAAGGTGAGTTGGGTTTTAACGCCATTTTTTAACCTGCAAGCTTTGGCTGGAACTAGCAAACGATGGGTGTAAGTGCGCTGAAATTCATTGTAACATTGCACCCAAACCTTACTGAATGTAAAACAGTTCTCCACAGTAGACAAAGTTGCTGAACCCCTGGCAGGAAGCCGAACATGCTATCCACTGCCCACCCCTCTTCACCATCCAAACAGATTACATATTCAGAAGTACATCTATCTACAAAGTGACAAAATATTGACCTCTGATCTTCGTCGATATCATTGAGACTCTCCTGTTGGGGGACTGACCGACGCTTCCTGGACTGGACCGCTAGCTGTGCTGCCTGGACATCAAACATCTTCATTAAGTGGACTGGACTCCACAGTTGACAGAGGTTACGGTCAATAGAGGCATGCTCCTTTCCATTATTGAAGTTTGTTCCAAACGTCCGGTACATGAGCGAAGTGAAAGGAGTCTCTACTAAAACACTGTTCTGGGTGTGCGAAATATGTTCCCTCGAAATAGGTGGTGCAAACCGCACAGCACGGGAACACGATTGCACATCCGGGACCGTGTTCGTAGCCACTCCTTTCACTTTGCGCATGTACCGGACGTTCAGAACAAACAGTAAATCGAAAGGAGCACGCCTTAGATATGTTCAATAAATGTGAAACTGATGAATCAACTACATGTCACTACTTTTTATGTACCATAAATAACATCATAGTGATGTGACGTCATAGCAAAGTATTTTAATCGTTTTAATCACAATGATGTGACGCCCATGCCATGTTTTTCAATTACTCTTCCAACCTAGCTGTTTAACTTTAATCTAGCTAAGGTTACACAAAACTGTGTCATTGTCTTCAAAGCGATCACAAAAGCAAAAAAACTTAAAAATATCAGATAACAGTTCTTTCCTAATAAAAGGTGTTGAATTGACTAGTCCAAAACCTTTTGAGTGAATCACAGCTCGTCAACTGAGGGAACAATCCAGGTCTGAGTTCTGGGTAATGTTAGACTGTGAGAGAGTTCTGGGTAATGTTAGTCTGTGAGAGAGTTCTGGGTAATGTTAGACTGTGAGAGAGTTCTGGGTAATGTTAGACTGTGAGAGAGTTCTGGGTAATGTTAGACTGTGAGAGAGTTCTGGGTAATGTTAAACTGTGAGAGAGTTCTGGGTAATGTTAGACTGTGAGAGAGTTCTGGGTAATGTTAGACTGTGAGAGAGTTCTGGGTAATGTTAGACTGTGAGAGAGTTCTGGGTAATGTTAGACCTAAAGGTTAAGAGTAAATCTAACCTGGACAACTTCCCTTGTTGGTGGGTAGAAGTTCAGTTCATCTCCATAGTCGGACTGTCCGTGTCCCAGGTAGTGATGTGGCTGTACTGCAACGCCTTGAGGGTCTGCAGGGAGAGACAAAGTGGTGAGACCGAGATGAAGAGGCTACGAGAGATTTTATAAGACATAACTTTGAGACTGAGATGGGACATTACTTTGAGACTGAGAGATGGAGACATCACTTTGAGACTGAGATGAGACATTGCACAGAGATTGAGACATCCCAAAGAGAGTGACAGATGAGACATGAGACATTATGTCAAGACTGGGACAGAGAAATCAGTTAGAGAATGAGATATGACACATCATACAGAGACTGAGAGATAAAACATCAGTTAGAGACTAGAGATAAAAAATCACATAGAAATTGAGAGATGAGACATCAGTTAGAAATTGAGAGATGAGACATCAGTTAGAGACTAGAGATACAAAATCACATAGAAATTGAGAGATGAGACATCAGTTAGAAATTGAGAGATGAGACATCACATGGAGACTGAGGGGAAGAGACTGAGGTAGAAATCCATAGCAGATACAAAGGGTCAATATTTCAAATCTTAAACTCAATTTCCCCTAAAAGAACATCAGAAGAGTTCTATTCCCATCCAAACAGACATTACCCTTCACCTACCGGTTGGAAAGGCATGAATCCAGCGACGTCTGTTAGAAGTCATCTTAAACCTCATTCTGGACGGGGCGAACGGGTTAATTAGCGCCCTCTGTGGGCGATAGTTCTGGAGACGCCGAGAGAAGCCAACAGGTGACCCGGCACTCCCAACCACAGGGCGCATGTAGCTGTAGTCGTCACTCTCCGAGGATTCAACCGACTCACGACTCTGTTGTCGTTCTGAAGTGAAGGAATAACTAAATGAAAAATGACTTCACAATATTTGTCTTTCACATAATGCCCTCGAAATATAGGATACCAAGATTAAAATTGTATCCACTGAATTATCTAGTATTGGCCACTGGTCAAAAATAAGACTCCTGGATGCTGGTACAACTCACCTAATATGGGGTAGCAGCCGGCCGACTGGGAGAGCTCTTCACTACTCCGGAACGGGATGAGTACGGATGTGCTCGCTGTGGAATCCATGTTCGTCTTCTCACTCCTGTTGGTGCAGTGCTCCACGAAGTCGTCCGAGATGTGCCGAATCCTCGACCAGGGCACGGAAAACCCAAACTCTGTGCCAGTTGTCTTTGCATTCCGTCTCCGACCTTGAGGGTTGAAGAGAGATGATGACCTGAAAGACCTGTGAAAATGTCAAAGGTCAGATGAATACATTAGTGATCTAACTTGACGGAAATAGAGAAGCTTGTATTTTTTCATTAAGATACTGCCTGCTGTAGGCCGGAGTCTGAATACTTTATTTCTGTTAGAAACCTTGCTACAGCCCCTTTAAGAGCAACAAGTGCCCCGCTACCTTTACAATTGGAGGAAGCATTTTATCAGCTAACAATCATCATAGTATCATAAGAAGTACAACATAATGGCAAGATAAGACAAAAGGTTAACACAAGGTCTTATTTGAGAAATACTCACGCTGCTCTTGGGCCGGTTCGTGAAGGAACTTTGAAAACCTGTGCGTCATATTCGTCATAATCGACAAACGGGAAGTTGTCATCATCTGAGTCGTACGACGTGTTTGCCAGACCTGATACGTAAAGTGTTGCTCGTGTTATCCAAGCACAGTCATTAGACTACTTCATCTTGTAAGTCGTAAGAATTAACATCAGAACAAATTTGAAAATATAATGACAAACCACATCTTATTGTTTTAAAAAGTTCAATTTAAAGAGTTTTTATAAGAATTAAATGAAATGAAATATTTAGAAAAATAAAACGTTTTTGTCACCTACTTCTCTCTGTGCTGGCTTTGGACAGAAATTCAAGCTGTAAGAGAGAGAGAGAGAGTAAAATCTCATAAATCATAAACATCAAATGATCATGACAGCTACAGAGACAAATGTAGATCAGTTTGTATACAAAATACATTAAAATATAAATCTAATATTTGAAAGAATACTGGTCCCCATTGAAGCTCCACAGCGATTACTTACACCATATTCAATTACAAATTCAAGGACCATAACTCCATCAACGATATTATTATGCATCGTAACATGCTTTCGAACTCGTACAGGACTACTTGCACCAACAAATTTTTCCTTGGTGTTATAATTTCGGAAAGATTGTAATATACACCAGCTTACTTGGTAGCGGGTGTGTAATTATACCTATAATAGTTTTTAAATTGTTTACTATCATATCTATTTCTTGTCAATGCTTATAACATGCAGCAGTCATGTACTCACTACTTCAGGTGGGGGCTTTATCCGCGGCACAAACGTCGAGTTGTGCTGAGTTTGCATCTGGTTCTTAGAGGTGTAGAAACTGGAATATTCAACATACCATTAAAAATAACACCAAAACTATTCTGCAGATATAAATGAACCACAAAAGATACTGGATGAAATAAAAACTGGATTGTCTGTTTAGTTCATCTTATTCATAACAAGTGTTTGCCACTAACACGGCAATGTCCCCCGCCGTTACCATTGAGCTTAGTTAGGCACATCATTTGGTCAAAGGAGCTACTTCATAAATTGCATGACTGGTAAAAAGTGTCAGATGATCAGCAAATTTGAAGACCTTGGGTGCATGAGTTCATGAGATATTGCGTTAACAAAAGTTCAAAAAGTGGTCAAAGTGTCGCAATGACCTTGAAAACTAGATGAGCGTTTGCGGGACACCAGAGCAACCCTGAAACTTTGGGTCTCGCCTTTCCCTGTTCCGCCTTCTTGTCAGCATAAATAAAATTGGAATCTTTTTTGAACAAAATTTTTTCATTATTTAAGTCGTTCTAACAAGTTGAATCATCACTGGGGTCACTTTTTACAAGTTTGTTCTTTAAACCTATTTCTGATTTCAAAATAGGATCAAAGGATTAACATTGCCTTAACCAATATCTCATGACCATGACCTTTAACATTCAAGGTCACACCATCAATGATTACTTTTCATTGTGTATAACAATTACGCAATGACTTAAGGATGTCCGCTCCTTCCGGTTGAACTTCAAAAATGAAATATGATGAAGCAAAGCTTTTTTGTCATTTTTATTTACTTCATGATATTCCACATCGCCTAGATACTTTTAAAAAGCAAATGAAAAAAGAAAATGTGACTTTAGAACCCCTAAAAAGTGCTTAAACAGCATAAATGGCCTAAATTTGACTAAAAAGGGAGGTTTTCAGGTACATTTTGTGTAAAAGCTTAAAAAAAAACCACACTACCATATATATTTTTTCATCGATTTCGGTAGGGGAACATAAAAACATGAACATATCAAAAAAGGAAAAAAAGTTTAATACTAGAAATGTAGTATTTTAAAGTTTTTAGCACTTTATTTCTCATTTTCCCATAGACTCCCATGTTAAAATTGTATTTCTTACAGGCGTCATATCTCGAAAAAACCTACACTACCCCCTATTTTTTAATGCTGATTTTTCAATCATATACTTTGATCTTTTAAAAAATATAAGTTAGAAAAAAAGTTTAATTCTATAAATTTGAGGAGCGAACATCCTTAAAGTATTCATAGGCATAGTCACAATAACATGCTTAAGGTTGACTTCGCGTGTGGACTAAAGTTTGTCTCGAGTTTGTGAACTGCGCATGACATAGCTTGGGTTTCGCCGGAACTCACTCTGGTCGTCTGCTTGTCAACAAACATGGCGTCCTTTCGGACTTTTCACAGACTGTTCATTTTACTTAACGAGTTTATGAACGATGACGATCAAAACTGGGCTGGATTTTTAACTCAATTAAGGCAGTGGGGGGTTCACTATGGATCATAGGTGGAATGTGGCAAACATAGCAAGTCCACCTGTGTATGTTGTGTTCCCGTGCCAAGTCCTGGTCTGACATTGACATCTGCAATACATTGAGTTTTTTTATTTAGCTGTATTGATCAAAATTACTTACATGTTTAACAGAGCTACCTTCTTTAAAAACATTAATTTACATCTAATACTATGAAGGCAGACAACTTTTTCTGAAACTATGGATATGGGAGCATTAATCTGCAGGAATGCCTGGAATATTTTTTCAGATTTTAAATAACTTTAATACTTCAAAGACCTAAACTTTAATACTCTCCGAATAACATATTAACATTTTGTATATTGTTTTTCTAAGAGAGATTTTTTTACTTCACTTCAGGTCCTAGTCAAAATGGGCACACTAACAAAACGACAATTTTGAAGGTCAAAATGACCACAGATCGATAATAGCGACACCAGAATGACCATACACAGCTTTTAATACATCTATATAAAATAAAACGTTTAGAATAACAAGCTGATGTGATTGATTGTGGTGATAAGTTCGTCATTAGAGACATATTACGCGTTTTTTTATTTGACAAGATGGTCAAAAGTCTTCAGGCATTAAGCTCATAGAAAAATATTTCCATTTAAGTTCTTTTTCATATTTTTTTTGTTAAAAACATAACTGCACATTTGTAGGACCGCTACTTTGCCGCCATCTTGGAACACGAGTAACCCGCGCTTTGACGTGGGTCGAGCTATAGATCGGAAATGACGTCATTATGGTGCGACCCAACTCAGTTCGTTTGGTGTTTAGATCGACGATAGTCAACAATAGTCTCGCCCGAAGTCAACCTAAGTTGTGACCTCACTGTGACCTTGATCTTTGACAGATTTTAGCCAAAACGTTTTCAAATCTTGGTCTTTCTCCATAGTTGATATATACCAAATAAGAGCCTGACAGCACAAAAAATGTTTGAAGTTATCGTGTTTACAAGAATTGTTGTAGTGATTTCAGAACTCATGACCTTGACCTTTGACCTTGAATGTGAACATGTTAAAATCATTCACCAGGTTTATAAGAAAGAAGATATGTATATGAGGTGTTAATATCTTCATGGAAAAAAGTAATTTAGTGATTTCAGAACTGGTCATCATGACCATATCTTGTGACCTTGACCTTTGATCTTCAAGGTCTCACAGTCAATGATCACTTTTAATTGTGTATAACAATCATATAATGATTCAAAGTGTTAATAATTGAAATAAGACATGTTCGCAAATGCATGCTTAAGTTGTAACCTCGCTGTGACCTTGACCTTTGACAGATTTTAGCGAAAACCTTTTCAAATCTTGGTCTTTCTCCATAGTTGATATATACCAAGTAAGGGCCTGATAGCACAACATTTTTTTAAGTTATCGTGTTTACAGGATTTTTGTAGTGATTTCAGAATTCATGACCTTGACCTTTGTCCTTGAATGTGAGCATGTCAAAATAATTCCCCAGGTGTATAAGAAAGAAGGTATGTATATGAGGTGTTGATACCTCCTTAGAAAAAAGTTATTTAGTGATTTCAGAACTAGTGACCATGACCCTATCTTGTGACGTTGACCTTTGACCATTGACGGATGTTAGCGAAAATCTTTTCAAATCTTGGCCTTCTAGGAAAAAAGCTATAACCAATACAAAACGCGCCGGCGGCGCAAAAACTGATAACAGCCTCGACTAAGTCGGGGCTGCTAATAAGGTCATGGTCACCAAAATCGATTGGTGTCTGAGTCCTCCCCCAATGTAGGACTACACCAAATTTTAAGACTTTGGATGCAATCAGCTAATCCAAGGCGCTTTGTTTATATTTTGATCATTGCATATACATTTGGATTTTTCAATCCCAATACCTTTCAGATGAAATATGTAAATTGATGCAAACAGTAGAGAATTCTACTGCAACTTTCAGGTTTGGATCCAGAAATCTATACAACCCCTATACATCAACCCCTACACATCAACCTCTGATTCAGAAACCTACACAACCCCTATACAAGAGGTTGGAGTTTTCTCTGATCCAGAAACCTACACATCAACCCCCACAGACACAACAGGTTAGACCCAGACACCGACCTGTGATTCATCCAACCCCTACACATCAACCCCCACAGACACAACAGGTTAGACCCAGACACAGACCTGTGATTCATCCAACCCCTACACATCAACCCCCACAGACACAACAGGTTAGACCCAGACACCGACCAGTGATTCATCCAACCCCTACACATCAACCCCCACAGACGCAACAGGTTAGACCCAGACACCGACCTGTGATTCATCCAACCCCTACACATCAACCCCCACAGACACAACAGGTTAGACCCAGACACCGACCTGTGATTCATCCAGCCCCTACACATAATAATAAATAATAATGCATAGTTCTTCTATAGCGCAAAATCTCCATCTGGACTCAGTGCGCTTTTCACAGTTCACAAATGACAAGTTCTACTGGTAAGCCATTTTGAAGAGATATGTCTTCAGATCTTTCTTAAAAATGGACAGCGACGGAGAATTTCTGAGAGAGGAAGGCAAGGAGTTCCATATGGAGGGGGCTGAATAGCTGAATGAGCATTGACCGGCTGTTTTCATTTTGAATCTAGGCATGGCTAAGATGTTTTCATCTGATGAGCGAAGGTTTCGTTTAGGCCGATAGGTTGTCAGTGAGTTGGATAGGTAGACTGGAAGAGAGTTTTCAAAATGCCGAAATACCAATGTTGCAATTTTGTACTGACAGCGGAATTTTACTGGTAACCAGTGTAGTTCTTTAAGGAGTTGGGTAACATGATCAAATTTCCTCTTCCGCATTACAAGACGAGCAGCATTGTTTTGGATTCGTTGCAGACGTGCTAGTTGTTCTGATGAGATGTTCACAAACAGTCCGTTGCAGAAATCAAGCCGTGATGTTATGAAGGCATCAACCCCCACAGACACAACAGGTTAGACACAGACACCGACCTGTGATTCATCCAACCCCTACACATCAACCCCAACAGACACAACAGGTTAGACCCAGATACCGACCTGTGATTCATCCAGCCCCTACACATAATAATAAATAATAATGCATAGTTCTTCTATAGCGCAAAATCTCCATCTGGACTCAGTGCGCTTTTCACAGTTCACAAATGACAAGTTCTACTGGTAAGCCATTTTGAAGAGATATGTCTTCAGATCTTTCTTAAAAATGGACAGCGACGGAGAATTTCTGAGAGAGGAAGGCAAGGAGTTCCATATGGAGGGGGCTGAATAGCTGAATGAGCATTGACCGGCTGTTTTCATTTTGAATCTAGGCATGGCTAAGATGTTTTCATCTGATGAGCGAAGGTTTCGTTTAGGCCGATAGGTTGTCAGTGAGTTGGATAGGTAGACTGGAAGAGAGTTTTCAAAATGCCGAAATACCAATGTTGCAATTTTGTACTGACAGCGGAATTTTACTGGTAACCAGTGTAGTTCTTTAAGGAGTGGGGTAACATGATCAAATTTCCTCTTCCGCATTACAAGACGAGCAGCATTGTTTTGGATTCGTTGCAGACGTGCTAGTTGTTCTGATGAGATGTTCACAAACAGTCCGTTGCAGAAATCAAGCCGTGATGTTATGAAGGCATCAACCCCCACAGACACAACAGGTTAGACACAGACACCGACCTGTGATTCATCCAACCCCTACACATCAACCCCAACAGACACAACAGGTTAGACCCAGACACCGGCCTGTGATTCATCCAACCCCTACACATCAACCCCCACAGACACAACAGGTTAGACCCAGACACCGACCTGTGATTCATCCAACCCCTTCACATCAACCCCCACAGACACAACAGGTTAGACCCAGACACCGACCTGTGATTCATCCAACCCCTACACATCAACCCCCACAGACACAACAGGTTAGACCCAGACACCGACCTGTGATTCATCCAGTGAGGGATGTTGTAATCGTCGCCCACTTCCAGACTGTTCTTAGCTCGCTTGCTGTGGAACTGACGAATAAAATTGCATTGAATTAACTTAGACCTCATGAAATATAACTGCATAAAGGTTTTTATCTAGAAATACATAACTGAAAATGTATTTGATTTAAACATAAATATTGAAGTGAATGGATTGAGTACAATTCGATTATTTCAACTTAGTGATACTCTTTCCTGTATACAGTGCTTACTTAAGATAACAAAAGTCATGAGAAGAAGATTCATTCCCCAATCAGTGACAAAGTTGAAATTATTTTTCTTAATTTTCAGTTTTAAAAATTAAAAAAAATACATTCTTCCCTAAATACCTTGAAGAGAGGAGCTGCGTGGAGAGGTTGTTCGCCCATACACACAAGGTCACTTCCCACTCCTGTCAACACATACATTGATTCTAAATGTTATGGCCTTAACTAACTCATTTAACCATTGAGTGGCCAATTTACAGGGATCACAACTTGTTAACATTAGGAATAATCTTGGATTTGGCAACTGGCAGAAAATTATCTCTGAATATATAGGTAAGGCCTAAACTTAAAACCAACCTTAGAGAAAATTTAAAAGTATTTATTTGCTTTTAAGGACTTATGGAAAACGAAGCACACATAAAATACCTGTTACTTATTCAGGACAACAAATTGTGTGTTATCTGATAAAGCATTGGTCTCACTAATAGTTTCAATTCCAAGCAAAAGCCTCTTAATAGGTGTCATAAATTATTATTGAATACCAATTTAAAAAATATCTATCCTAAATATTTTCAGCATACATCAATTCTATTTAAAAGTCGCAAAGTTAACCCTTAACTTGCGAATCCCGGAATTATCCGGGCGGGCTATAAGCAATTCCGAGGTGTCTGTATACGGGTCCCGGATACAAGACTTAGAATAATTCACGGCTGTCTCACTACTATACTAGCCCTGTCATCGGGTCCCCGAGTCGATTGTGTCCACGAGCCGCTCCATGAGAATGGCTGTATTTATCTCTGCGGTCCGACATGAGATTGAAGCTTTGTTCAGTGTCTGGTCGGAATGTCAAGCAAAATTCACACCAATTTGCGTGTGCATTGTTGACCCGTAACGCATCGATAATTAGCTTTACAAAAGGCCAATTTTGTCGGGCTTAGCCCCCGAAGCCTCATTTCGCTTGCGGCTATTTTCACTCACGTGTTTGTATTGCATCGGGTTTGCCTCACCCGAGACTGCTATCTGCCTCGCATCTCGCTAGACGGGGAAAAAATCGCTAACTCGCCTTACTCCCGCACTTCATATCATGTGAGCGAATAGTTTGTTTTCAAAAACAAATACGGCAAAATAAAGGGGAAAGAATGGACTACATTCCCATATAAAATTAGAAAATGTCAAAAAAATAATAAAGACACAGCAAGCGCCGTGGAAAAGGTCATGTGCACACTTCGACAATCCCTTTAACAATCGGTGATTTTCACAACTTCTTACACATTTATCACGGCTAAAATACTGAATGCATTTTCATGATTTTTATATCACAATAAACCGAAAAGAATAATCTTTTATTCTATATAAAAATGCGCATATTTATTCACAGAAATAAAGATACAACTTTACCTTTCTGAGAGACATGTGAAACCAAACGGCACACAAACTAATCAACATATTTTCATCAGTTATGGTTCGAGGTTAGCTTTTATTTGAAAGGTAAAACAACATAACCATATTAGGGTTGACATGTGCTTATTTGTCAACTGGTTCGAGATTATGATTTCTTGGAAAAGTGCGATGAACGACCGTTCACAATGCTGCATACATGTTGTAAGTATTTACGATTTTATAGGTGGAAATAAAGACAAACTTTACATAGCTATAGAATTATAACCAAAGGTCGCATTCTAATAATTTTTATATCATTGTGAAGCTAGACATCTTGTCTTTAATTCCGTATATAAATGGAATTTTTTTCGTTTCGTATTTATGATGTTACGAGGCCCGAATTAAAGACAATCTTTCGAAAGTAATAGAATAAAAACGAAAAAACATAGAAAATTCATTCAAAGTTTCGGGTGTGAATTAGCCATTTGTGTACGGGTGTCGCTACTTGAATTTGTATTGAACGCCCGTATATAGTCCTTATTCGCCATGTAGATGCGGTATATTTCGTAAAAACGGTACCGGAATCGCCGCCTGGAAATTCCGCCAGCAGAGCTAATTAGTGCCAAAGCCCAAACTACTGCTGCGAGCCTGTAAATTCCGCCACAGGAGCTAAAATTGGTAAAATATATATACGCAACGTAAGGGTTAAGAAGTATACGCACCACAGTCTATGGTTCTCTGTTTAGTGATGTTGGTCAGTTCTCGGTCAACTTCGAACACCCCCGGCCCTGGCGTGATCACCACAGACACCTTACCTGTCCGGTCAAAGTTGCGATCAAGGTAGTAGTTCTCAAATACTGCAAGTTAAAAACAGAAATAATTGTCATTGGACAGCAATAACCACTGTGCTGTCTTACCTTCTAGCTGCGTGCAGAAAGTCCTCTAACTCAGGAAATGTTGCAAAATCCATCGGTAAAGTTTTAAACATTATTATGATCTCTTAACGAAACCGCATTCTGACCTCCTGATCTGAAGTCAAACTGCTAACCAAGCTCCCGTTGCACAAAACACTAAGGTAACCTGAATTCTGACGGAAGGCACAAAGGTTATTGTTAGTGTTTCAGGTCATTTTGTGCTACTACCCCAGATCCTGAAAGGGTCACGGCTCCAGTTTAGGGGTTCAGAGTGTACCAACAAAATTTTGCAAGAAATTTGATGGACCGAAACCGTGAAAATCCACTTTTGATATTTATGGATTAGACTATGATTGATACTCTATAGAACTGGCAATACTCACAGTTGAGGGACATGTTGAGTGTCTCGAGGAAGTTGCCCTGTGCTGCGTTCGAGTTCCAGGCCGGGGGCATCCTCAGTCCACAGTGGTGGTGGTAGCGGATCACCTTGTCCTTGTAGCGGTAGAAATACTTGCGTAGCAGCTTGATCGTGTTCGTCCACTCTTCGTATCTCTCATTCTGTATCACAACTCTGTGTGTGGAGAGGTTAGACATTCATCTATTAGATAGTGACAAATGTTCAAAAATATTTGTAACATCTGAGATTGGTTGAAAAATATTTCCATTAAAGAAAAGTGAATCGGGAATAATGAGCAAGCTGATAAGTTCATTTGAACAGTGTGTAAGTTCTTCGAGAGGCATTTTAGAAGTTGGATTGACAATAATGAATAAACCGTAGGGATAACACATTGAGAATAAAGAAGTTGTTATCTATATTCTCTCATCATTAAGGTCGACATTCACTGTTGCAGGTCCAGGAATTATAAAAGGGGGTTCCCACATTGAAAAGGGGGATGGGGTCACCCAGGGTGACACTGTACATCAATTCTTTCAAAGTCGGGGGCTGGGTTTTCAAAACATCCCGAACCCCACTCTGGATCATCCTCTGAAACTCCTGGGAGTCAGGCACCTACCACCAACAATCAAGCATCTCATCACATAGCTTCCGCCAACAAGGGTATTATTATCAGTAGGTGACTTTGGTTTTCAGAGAAATAGCAAAAGAGGACAGTTGAACACTGGCTTGAATGATAGACCAAACATCGTAGTTTCAAGTACTTTCAAGTAATTTCAAGTTCAAGTCAAGAATAAAGTCTGGCAGATAGACGAACAGAAGGATGAAAGAACAGCATTATCCTATCCATCTGATCACAGGGAGGGTGAACAGTGACAAACCTGTAGAAATCTTCATAAATCCGCCCCTCGTTATCAACCTGAAGACACTCTCGAACTTCTGCGGGGAAATCATCTGCAACAAATATGTAACACGTTACAATGATGACACACGCTTTTTAAACCTCTTCTCGAGAACCACTGATACTAGAGAATTTAAATGTTTTGTGAATGGTCTACCCCTTGGTGATAACTTATGCTTGTGTTTTTGCATTAGATTCCATTACACCATCCTTGAAAGGATCTGGATGACAAGGTGCTGAGAGGTACCATCATACTTGATACCAGGATCGCGCTACTGGTCGCAAAGATAGACAAGCAGTGTTTAACAAGTACGCACTAGTACCGCTTTCGCAGAGCTCTGAGCTGACATGATTTAAGGCACACAAAATATTAGTCGAGATATAAGCATTTCTTTGAGTGGCATTCAGAAGTTGGAAGTAAAATAAGGACAAGTGTATGGATGACACGCCCTTCGATTAAAGAACAGTGGCGGTTCCAGGGGTCTGGACCCCCCAAAACTTTATTGCATGGTCGGCATGGGGACCCCAAAAGTGGACCCCCTTTTCCATTGATGGACCCCCCGGCCCCCTTTCAAAATTAGTGGATTCGTCACTTAGAAGTTGTCATCCCTACACTTGTCCTTATTAGTTATAAGTATTGTATTTTTATGAACATTCAAAGCCTACTGATAGATGACAATACTGCCTCAGTTTTAACTAATACACTTACCCACAGACTCGGCGCTGTAGTAGGTGCGAGAGAAGAGGACAATAGTCACGTCATGACAGCAGTTTTGTTCCTGTAAAGGAGAATCCAGCATTATCAGTGGAATCAAGATCAAATATAGGCGTGCATTGATGTGAAATTTATCGAGGTAAAATATCAGAGAATAATCAACTGGATACAAGTCATGGCAGGAAATATGTCCAAATTTAAATGATGTTGTCAGTGATGAGCTTTGGTGAGTGAACATTATTCTAACAATAGTATATATTTTGTGCTTGATGTAGGTATAGATCAATCATCCAAGATTTTACAGACAATCAATACGATAAGCCTGAGGTATGGTAAGGTGATAAGGTGAGATGTGCTGCGACACTTATTTGCTTTGTTCTGAAACAGACTAGTTTGTATATATCTGCAAATGTTGCAATCATGAAATGTTTTGCAGTTTAAAACCACTCAATCACATGTGCATCTCGTACAGATTCTAAATTTCAGGAACGTAAAAGGAAAATTTCATGCATCTGAGAAATGTTTGCTCTCCTCCCAATCAACCAATAGGTGACTTTATCATCTGAACCTAAATGATATGTACTGAGAATACAACGTGAGCCAGGTTCAACTGCATGGATAATAAAATACATTACAAATCTTGACATGAGGTGGACTCAATAGTTTATCTCTTCACCTTCCACTTAGCAAACAGGTCCGTGAGGAATCCATTGACCGCCTTCTCGAAGTAGAGATCTCCGTTGATGTCGAAGTCCCACATCTCGGAACTCATCTGAATAAAGATCTGGACAACCGCCGTCGAAGAACGGAAAACTATCTGCAAACATAGAAAGAAGGTGATAAATGAGCTTCTGTGTAATAGCACATTGTTTTTTTTTACCATACACTGGCACTGAGTATGAAAAGCTCTGAAAATCAGTTGCATGTTAGTTCATAGTTTTAACCTAAAAAATATTTTTTGGAAACATTAAGTTTGGCTAAACACAAAGGAACCACGGTTTTAATCAAGACTGCTCTCAAAAGAATAAAAATTAAGACGCACCCTTGTATCCTCCGAGATAACTCCACACGTGACCTTGTCTCCTTTAGACCACATCTCGTTCACTGTAGCTCTGAAGAGACATTGATAGATACATGAAATGTTACACAAACGTACAGTTATTTCAGTGAAGTGAAGCAATATGGGTGTCAGAAAGTATTATAATTTTTAGTTTTGTTTATTACCCAGCTGGCAGTATTTTGATTCGGTCCGCCAAATAATATTCTGAAGGAGAACAATTTCTACGGATATACAACTTCTTTATTGTACTCCTGCAAGGCTAGTTGGATTTTACAGATGATATGATCCTGTACATCCATTTGACTAACTTATATGAACTTGGAATTGCACTGATGACTACTGATTTGTTACGGTTAATTTTGACCCATGGATTCTATTGAATTGTACAATCACAGGATTCCTGGAGTGTTAGGTCAATGAATGAGTTATGATAAAGAAATGACTATTGAACTCATTACTGTATAATTTGGACTATGTCAACATTGTCAATGATACTTCGCATCCCAATAAAAATATCAATATGTTTGTCCATATTATATGGGTGACCTTACAACTGATCAGTTTCACAAAGAGGGAAGGATTATACCACAATGTTACTCGTTATCAACCACTGCTAATTAAGGATAATTATTTTGAAAAGCATTTTGTGATGTGTAGAATTACTAGTCATATTATTCTTAAAAATCTGATTCCTTTTGTATTGTGAAAGTTTCATGCTCTAAGTTGAACTGTTTTCTCAGCTAACCAAATCCTTGTCACATGTCTTACATATTAGAAGATGAAGGTGTCGACTGGTGAGAGACTCATGACAAGGATATTATACAACATAGCCTGATGATGAGTAGATTCCATGCCCGATGATTAAAATTTATACACATACGTGGTTAAAGGGGGGTCGACTTATACATGAGATATAGGGTTTTGACCAGTATTTGGGTATTTGAGAAAGGGGGTCGACTTATACGCGGTGTCGACTTATACCCTGTAATATACGGTAACTAACAAACTAAACTATAACTCAATTTGTACATTTACACATGAATTTTGTTTGACTTGAACAACTCACCTCATTTCTGTGTAGTCTATCTTCTTGTTCAGGTACACACACTTCCCCACCTACAATCGTTAAACATTGTATCATCATCGACAATAATTGTTCCTCATCCGTAAATTTACTTCTAACCCAACTAAAAAGTTTTCATTATTTCTAAATAAACTGCCGACCTCAATATTAGAAGCCAGGTGAACTTGCAAGTAGAGGTTGTCAGGTGAATGTGTTTTGGGATGGTCAATATCCTCCATTGAAGGTGCTGTAGCACATTTATTGCGTATTACTTTTCTCTGCCGGAACATGAACAATTACTCTTAATTGCACAAACATTATTAACCCAAATTTGTTTTTCTGTCTGTTGTAAATACGTTTCCAAAATTATGTTTGACCAATTGACGTGCTTCAATCGCGGTGCATTGTCTGGTTTTCAATCAGAAGTCACTACTTTTATCTTTATATCAGCACTGCATTGTGTCGACTGTTATTGTTTACAAGCAAAAGATGGGTTCTTAGATCATGACCACTGTGACCACATTTGGAGTCATGGGGTCACACAATCTACAATTTAGAATACCCATTGGCCAATGAGTCTGCACACAACTTTTCAGCTCTCAAGACCTTTTGGAACTGGAGAAGAAGATGAAAATAGGTTTTTAAGGATGTGAAACCCTGTGACCCCATTTGGGGTCACGGGATCACAAAATCTACAATTTAGAATACCCATTGGCCAATGAGTCTGCACACAACTTTTCAGCTCTCAAGACCTTTTGTAACTGGTGAAGAAGATGAAAATAGGTTTTTAAGGATTCGAAACCCTGTGACCCCATTTGGGGTCACGGGATCACGAAATCTACAATTTAGAATACCCATTGGCCAATGAGTCTGCACACAACTTTTCAGCTCTCAAGACCTTTTGGAACTGGAGAAGAAGATGAAAATAGGTTTTTAAGGATGAGAAACCCTGTGACCCCATTTGGGGTCACGGGATCACAAAATCTACAATTTAGATTACCCATTGGCCAAGGAGTCTGCACACAACTTTTCAGCTCTCAAGACCTTTTGGAACTGGAGAAGAAGATGAAAATAGGTTTTTAAGGATGTGAAACCCTGTGACCCCATTTGGAGTCATGGGATCACGAAATCTACAATTTAGAATACCCATTGGCCAATGAGTCTGCACACAACTTTTCAGCTCTCAAGACCTTTTGGAACTGGAGAAGAAGATGAAAATAGGTTTTTAAGGATTTGAAACCCTGTGACCCCATTTGGGGTCACGGGATCACGAAATCTACAATTTAGAATACCCATTGGCCAAGGAGTCTGCACACAACTTTTCAGCTCTCAAGACCTTTTGGAACTGGAGAAGAAGATGAAAATAGGTTTTTAAGGATGTGACCCCTGTGACCCCATTTGGGGTCATTGGGTTACGAAATCTACAATTTAGAATCCCCATTGGCCAAGGAGTCTGCACATAAAATTTCAGCTCTGTGGAGTCATTGGTTCTGGAGAAGATGCCATGCCATAAGCCCATCGGGCCTTTCAGGCGGTTGTAGCTAGAGCCTTATCACTGATTATCTCTGCCTAGTATAATAAATAATGAACTCACCTGATTATCTCTACCTAGTATAATAAATAATGAACTCACGAGGTTCTTCCTCATCCTCCACATGTCACTACGACTGTAGTACTGCTCCTTGTATAACAACTCCGCCAGGTCAAGGGCAACCGCCTATAATAATACAGGCTTCAGTTTTAAATTTCATACCTTTTCAGAGAAAAGAGATTCAGAAAAAACTTTGTTCAACAGTTATAGACTAATTTCACTGAGCCGATGTAGACCGAAAATAGTCGGTAAGTCGTCAGTGAGTTGTCAGTGACTCATAATGAGGCGTGTCTGAGTCCCTATAAGTTGGTTTGAAGCGCAGATAAGTCTTCAAGAGTCTTTAAGGGTCGGTAGGTTAAATTTAGTCGGGAGTTGGTCGTTGAACATGTTCAAAAATTCACTCCCAAATTTTTCAGTTGGGCGTTGCTCGTACTTTTCGACAGGAAATTCCAGAAATTCCTTCAAGCCATGATCTAGTCGTAAGGGGCTCGTATCTGATTCTTATTTTGTCGTATTAAGTCGTCTTGTCAGTCGAATTTAATCGTATTGAGTCGTGGTTATCATGTGTGAGTGGGAAATACCGGTAGGTCTTACCCCCATAAATACTTACCGATTCACTCCCGACTAATGCCAACTCACGTACGACTAACCAATACTCAAAGACAACCAGTGACAACCCGTTCCAGACTAAACATGACAACAAGGCCAAACTAGATGAGCGTTTGTGGGGCACCGCAAAAGCAGAGCAGCTCCGAAACTTAGGGTCTCGCCTTCTCCTGTTCCGCCTTCTCGTCAGCATCAATAAAATGGGAATTCTTTTTAACAAATTCTTTTTCATTATTCTTTTCTCTTTTCACAAGTTTGTTCTTAAAACCTATTTCTTATTTCAAAATTTGATCACAGGATTAACGTGGCCTTAACCGATATCTCGTGACTTTGACCTTTGACATTCAAGGTCACACCATCAATGTTCACTTTTCATCGTGTATAACAATCATGCAATGACTCAAAGTGTTCATAGTTAAAATATGGCATATTCACAAAAGCATGTTTTAAGTTGTGACCTAGCTGTGACCTTGACCTTTGACAGATTTTAGCAAAAACCTTTTCAAATCTTGGTCTTTCTCCATAGTTCATATATACCAAATAAGAGCCTGATAGCACACACAAAGTTTGAAGTTATCATGTTTACATGGATTGTTGTAGAGATTTCAGAACTCATGACCTTGACCTTTGACCTTGAATGTGAACATGTCAAAATCATTCACCAGGTTTATAAGAAAGAAGCTATCTTTATGAGGTGTTAATATCTTCATGGAAAAAAGTTACTTAGTGATTTCAGAACTGGTGACCTTGACCCTATCTTGTGACCATGACCTTTGATATTCAAGGTCACACAATCAATGATCACTTTGTATTGTATATAATAATCATGTAATGATTCAAAGTGTTAATAGTTGAAATAAGACATTTTTGCAAAAGCATGCTTAAGTCGTGACCTTGTTGTGACCTTGACCTTTGACGGACCTTAGCGAAAACCTTTTCAAATCTTGGCCTTTCTCCATAGTTGAAATACAAGAAGAGCCTGATAGCAGAAATATTTTTCAAGTTATCGTATTTAAAGGGTTATTTTAGGAATTTTAGAACTCGTGACCTTGACCTTTGACCTTGAATGTGAACATGTCAAAAAAATTCCCCAGGGGTATAAGTAAGAAGTTATGTATATGAGTTCTCAAAACCTTTTAGGAAAAAAGTTATAGCTAATACAAAATGCGGCGGCGGCAGCGATTGAAACTGCGCAAAAATTGATAAATAATGCGCATGTGATTTGTATGCGACTCGTAATTGAGTTGTATCTGGGTAGTGATGAGTCATCATGGTGGTGAATGAGTCGTAAACTAGTCATTATTGTCGTGAGCAGGTTGGGAATGAGTCGTTGTCGGTGTCGTGATGGTAGATTAGTGTTGGGAAAGAGTTGGCAGTTAGTATTGAACAGGTCAGGAGTTCCTTCTCAATATGTCGTAAATAAGTCGTAAGTAACACGTAGAAATATCAAATTTGACATTTTGACCCGACAAAGTCATAGCCGAGAAGTTGAGAATCGGGAATAGTCGGGAATAGTCGTGAAAACTTCGCAGCTCAATGAAATGGGGATATTACTTAAAATAATGTACAGAAATCTCAACTCGTTAAAAAAGCGATTGACTCACAGCTTAAAATAGACTATATGTACATGAAGAAGGTTCCTTCAAGCACTTCTTTTTAAATATTTTGATAATAGGAAATGTATTATTAAAGGCATAGTGAATGCAATAATCATCAAATTAACTATTTGTTCATGTTTGCTCAGTTACAGCAGAGAATTTATATCATAATACCACCTTGGGATCAATCTTGTTAACGATGACATCCTTATAGGCTCTCAGTTGAAATGCGGTCGCTATGGATGTCTCCACGCTAACAGCTGAAAATAAACAAACACTTTTCCAATAAGATCACCACACTATGATACTGATATAGAGATTATTATCCGAGGAAGTGTGTCATATGACTTTTACAAAAGGAGTGTGAATTTTTGTATTGCCCGAGCGAGAGCGAGGCTTATACATAAATTTGCTCGAGTTTCGTAAACGTCATATGGCACACATTCTAGTGAAATAATTTTTGTATTACCCATTCTATTCCATTTGATTCGCGTAAAATTAGCCAGGTAATGGCCCACTTCCTTTGCCACAGTGACGTGGGAAGCCGCGGTGAAACAATGGTTGGTAGGCACACGTGATATGTGCACATGTGCTCATATCAATAATATTAACTCGGTTATTTTCAACCATATGGGTAATAAATATCAATACTGAAAAGACACAGGCTGACATATAATAGCAAACAATTTACTTTAAAGAGTACCTTTTATTGGTTTAATGTCTTAAAGGTGAGGAAACCTCCGAATGATTTGAGTTCATATCCCGGTAGATACAATATTTTGCAATCTTTATTCCTTTGAAAACTGTCGATTTTAATCAGACTGAGAAATTTGATTTTTCGGGCTAAATTATACTAGTACAGTAACACAAATGATGTACATATAACGACGCAATTACTTGAATGAACCATTCTCATCATGCAGTAGACAGCCTACCTTTAAGTTGTGAGCAGTCTTCAGGTCTGGATACCTGTAACAGCAACCGACTGAAAACAAAATGAAGCATTGAAATAATTTAAAAAGACTCATGATTACCTATTCAGTGACTTCAAATTTGTGCAAGATTTGTCTTATTAGAACATATATCAGAAAACAATGCGTGATAACAAACTGTATTTTGGATACATCCACTCAAGTGTTCAAAAATCTGCTTTAGCACTCAGGACTTGTTGTCCTTCTAAACTATTAACATGCCCTGCAGTACCGCCCTGTTCTGAACATAGTGAGGTGAGGTGAGGTGAGGTGAGGTGAGGTGAGGTGAGGTGAGGTGAGGTGAGGTGAAGTGTGGTGAGGTGAGATGAGATGAGGTGAGATGAGATGAGTTGAGGTGAGTTGGGGTTTAACGCCGCTTTCAAGAGTATTTCACTTATATCAGGGCTGCTAGTATTATGGCAGGGAGAAAGCCTGCATCGCAATGTGGCTATGACTGTGGTGAAACCTGCGAGCAACGACTGGAACTAGCGAACCATAGGTGGTACTACTCTGAAATTCTGTGTAGCATTGCACCCAAACCTTACTGCTTGTAGAACAGTTCTCTACTGCAGACAAAGTTGCCATTTTCCTGGCGGGATTCGAACATCGGACATCTTGATCCGAAGCCGAACTCGCTAACCACTGCGCTATCCCGTCCCCAAAACATAACCAGCAATTGGCTGATGGTCAGACTTTTGCGAAGACTGTGGTCCCAAGTATCCATGGTAACATCAGACTCTGCCGACAGCACAATCTGTGTCTTCCCTAGGAGAAGCCATGTGCAAGATATAAAGAGAATCCAGTTCTTGAGATATCCTGCTGACAAGGGTAAAATGGCAAAGTTTCGTTTTGACCTTGAAATGAAGATCAAAGTAAAAAAAACTATGTTGGAACATTGGAACATTACTCTCACTATGGTGAACCTATATGCAAAATATGAAAAGAATCAAGTGAATAATACTTTAAATATTCCATTTCGTACGTAAAGACGCTGCCGAATACTATATCCCTATCTTTGCGATAAATGCATAGCGGGGATCAAAATAAGCCACATACTAAATGAAAAGACAATCAAACCTCAATCAAAGATCTAAAATTACTCTGTTCAGAATGTATAATATTTTAATTACCTGAAGTCATCTTCTGGGTGGTAAACCTCGAGCACATCCCCCTCTCGGACCGCAGGAAAGTCTTTTGGGTTGATCTGGAGGTCAGCAGCTGGAAGGGAAACAGATCACGTCTCTAGTAAACATCAACTGTGATCAGTCATATGGACAAACTTTTATCTTCAAGCTTACTCCCAGAAGATACCCCTGGTATATCACAAAAGCTCCCAGAATCTACCCTGTCATAATGTAAACTAGAAGTAATTTGGAGCTGACCCATGCCTTTCAAGTCTGATTTAAACACACATATCTATATGGTGTTAAGAAAGAGGGTACCATCATTGTCCATCAAACATAGGTACGATACAAGGGTTGGTTCAACTGTTTTTGTTACATTTCGGGGGTTGTTAGACCAACTTCATTAGAATATGGTGTGCAATAGTGTCCATGGACTAATATAGCCAAGCTTACTAAGGAAAGGAGGTATGAAATCCACAAGATTGATGTATTCATGCACTGCCTGCTAGAATGCAGTCTACAGACTATGGCTTTTAAGTGGCTTCATCAAAAAGGTTCTTTGGTACCAAGATGCGGCTGTGATACAGTGGAAAGAGGTTACATATTTACACTCGTGCAGCCTTGCTGCATTTCATCACCTGAATCACAATCACATCACGATCACTTCTGAATTCATAGTAAATATATCCTGCGTACGTTAGGAAAAGGGTTGTCAGCAGTTGACATCTTTATTCAAAGAAAATTTAACTATTTGTCTACAGAAATGACACACTTACTCTTTGACCTTAATTAATGTTATAAGTGACCTTAATCCATGGTCATAACGTCATTCTATTGTGTTATCAGTTGATTATTATTTAGGAATCAACTGGTCATTGACTGTCCCAGTCAGGAGGGGTGTTAGGTTTTATAGACATTATCAGTAATGGCTAATCAAATACTTTTTTCGAGACTGATGTATTTTGTCCTGGTGTATCTGAATAGGATCTTAAAATTTCTCTCAACTAGACAAATTATTTTTTCTAATGCATGAACCTGGTTTCGAACATGAAACCCTTTGCTTGGTAGTCAGCGCTTCTAGCTATTAGGCCACAAGACGCTCTTAGAAACCTTAAGATTGTTTGTCAAGAATTTCTAATCAAAACTTTTAACGCACGGAAGGCATGGAAAGTCAGAGTTTTAGCTGTCAATCACATCACTTCGCGTGGAAGTTTTGCGCTGCACATACGTAGAAGAATTCATTTCATGAGGGTCGCAGCTACTTGTACCATATCCGATAAATGAGAACCGAAATTTGCAAAATAATTGATTTTGATGTCCCATAATTGAAATTTATTGTTTCAAATGTAAAATAATCACATATACATGTTTCGTGACGTCATACATGGATTAAGATGGAGAATGCATTCGGAGCAGTGGATTCGTTAAAAATAATCAACGAGCCCCGTTATTTTTAACGAATCCACTGCTCCGAATGCATTCTCCATTACTTAATCTAAATTCCCAGTGTCTTGTAGTGTCATTTCAATTGTGAAGAAAATCTCATTGACTGTCACTGATCACGTTTCCTGGAAATAATCTAGTCTTTAACCATAGCACATCTTGCCACATGTTACATTTATAGTCGTTTTAATGAGAAATGACACCTGACAATTATTATGTTGGTACAATATCATAGAATGATTTGTCATAGGTTGTCTGTTGATTGAAATGTTCAAATAGCATAACATTTAATCTGCAAGCCACCTTCTGCTCCTTCAAATATTAATGTTAGCATCTAGAAAGAAAAGCAATCTAAAGTTCAAAAATATTTATGAAACTAAAAACAGGTCGATCTCTTACTGTACTGAAAGGCATTAAAAGCGCAATAGATAAATAGTGACACAAATCACAGTCGGGGTGAAATATGAGACAACTGATAAAGGGCAGAGTCCTGTGTGTGTGAGTACCCTAATCCAGGTTAGTCCGGGTTCACATCTCACCCCAGGTCAAACACACCAAGATCAGTGTTCTGCACATGCATTCCTTGCACTTGGGCCCTCTAAAAGCCACAGCAAATTTGCCTCGCCTCACTGATGTCCAGAGAAATCAAGCCATTGGGATGCTTACAACTGGCTCATCGCAGGGAAATGTCCATTCATCGACCATTGGTAGACTGAACAACTGTTTCAACACCACCATAAGTGTTGCTGATCGTCCTCGAACAGGTGCACCTCATGCGATGACGCCTCGGCAAGACCGCAACATCTGCCAAAATCATGTGCGAAATTGACTTCAATCAGCTGCTGCTACAGTGAGAAGAACAATTTGGCTTCGACAACGTCACATCAGTCCAGAAACTGTGAGAAGATGTCTTGCTGCCGCTGGATCAAGATGTCGTTGACCCCATGTTGGCCAGATCCTCTTCCACCGACATCGACTGGCATGACAACAATGGGAAGCAAACAGGAGCAAACTGGGCAACACAACATGGAGGAACATCATCTTTTCAGATTAATCCTGCTTCAACGTCAACAGATTTTCCGACGAACATACAAAAGTTTTTGTTCTGACTGTATTGTTGAACGGGATCGCTTCGGCGGTAGTGATGTGATGGGATGGAGTGACATCAATCAGAACTTTCATTCCCAATTAATCATCGTCCAAGGGAACTTGAATGCACAACGTTATGTGGCAAACGTTCTTCGACCAGCTCTGCTCCCACTCTTGGCTCAACATGGCGAGGGCGTACAACTTGTTTTCCAGCATGATAACGCCCATCCACACACACCAGTGGTGACGAGAGACTTTCTGCAACAACAGCATATTTGCCAGATTATCGCCAGACATGAACCCCACTGAGCACTTTAGGGATGAACATGGACGTTGTGTGCATGATCAACCTGTGCCAACCAACTATTGTTGCATATTTGACTGCAGACCTTCATTTTCTCGACATTTCGTGAAATGAAAACACACTATATTTAACCCAATTCTAAATTATTGTAGTAATAAAACATATACAATGAT
The DNA here is from genome assembly GCA_936450465.1 of Gibbula magus. Taxonomy (NCBI): domain Eukaryota; kingdom Metazoa; phylum Mollusca; class Gastropoda; order Trochida; family Trochidae; genus Gibbula; species Gibbula magus. The sequence continues at coordinate 3,402,967 of OW388295.1, read as the reverse complement.
AGAATATTCACATAGTAACGCATAACGTATTATAAAACTAATAAAATATATGCTCCTAGGCCGTATCTAAAGTTTTCCCCACTCGCTGCGCCGATGAATGGCTTCAATTCTCATTGTTTTTATTTTTCAACAAATGTGAGCTTGTCTTTATCAAGTTGTGAAATGTAAAGTCCTCAAAGTATTTACTTCATTAATAGCTTTCAATTTGACTGCTGTGTTTTAAAGGCGCTGTAGCACGTTTTTTGCAAATTTTATTTTTTCAAATTTCCCATTTAAAATGATAGTTTATGTCATTTGTATTTACTTTAGAGGGTAAACCATCTTATTACACAAACCAATTATCCGTAGTGGTAATATTATAAGGGTTTTGCGTATAAAGCAAAAATTGCATGGCGGCCATTTTATTGTGAACACATTTTATTATTTTGAATGACAAAAACGATAGTCGTGGCTTTACGAAACCATGTACACTCATTTGTAACTTGACTTTCCGAATAGAGAAGGGTGTTTTACTATTGGTGACATTATTTTTCAAATACATTTCATCGACTTATTTGAGCGAAAAAACGTGCTACAGCGCCTTTAATCTTATACTAATAGCATATATATGTGTAAACGGGAATATCCTCTCAAATTTCGTTTCCACAAGAAATACCCCGATAGAACCCCCCTTTTAAAGGGAAAGTTCTATCGCCGATTCATCTGCAGCTTCCACCATCTTGGTTTCTTGGCATTTCGTGAAATGAAAACACGCTATATTTAACCCAATTTTAAAAATTTGTAATAAAAGAACATATACACTTATAGGATTTTCACAAAGTAACACATAATGTATCATAAAACTAATAAACAATGTGATATTTGGCCGTAGCGAAGTTTTCCCCACTCGCAGCGCCGTTGAATGGCTTCAATTCTCATTGTTTTTATTTTTCAACAAATCTGCGCTTATCTTTATCAAGTTTTAAAATGTAAAGTCATCAACTATTGACTAATTGATTAATATCTTTCAATTTGACCATGTATGAATCATGTATTAATAGCATATATGTGTAAACGGGAATATCCTCTTGAATTTCGTTTCCACAAAAAATACCCCGATAGAACCCTCCTTTTAAGGCATTCCCCCTTTCAGCCAATGAGAAAATTGCTTGCCTGTGACATTTTTAGACGACCAATGAGTGTGGCACAGTTTGATCATGAATATAACTTGCCTGATAGGGGAGGTATGCACACTTGTGTAGTACACAACTTCTGCTTTAGAAGTTAACAAGCAATGACGATCAGATAAGATACAATTCAGTTAAAGAAAACACAACTAAACGGAAGAGTAAAACATTTTATTGTTTGTGCATCCGAATAATGATTATTTCAAATTATCAATCTGATGTTTATTTGTAATCGACAATCACTTATTTTACTTTGATTGATACATCAACTGATCCTACAATTAATTACTCCAGCACTAGCTATCAATGAGTCTACCATCTTGTTATCTGCTGTATCTTCTTTTGAAGTCATGATAAGCTGACGTTTTCTATTTTCATCTTGTTTTCATACGAGGAATTGCACATGATTTACATCACACATTTTTAGAATGAGGTGGGGAGGCAAGTCAAACTTAACTAGATAGGGTTTATGTTGTTTGAAATTCAATATTTGTGTTTATGCAACATAAAACATTATGAAAAATATTGCAAACGTAAGAAGGATTGTTGTTTGTCATGAAATATTTGCCTGGCTGGCCTATGAAAGTATTGGCCTTGCCAGCATGAATTACAATAAGTTCTAACAATATTTTGTGTTGTTGTTGAGAAATTAACTAACTCTACATCTCACACTTGAACTTCAAAGCAAAAACAGTCAGTTGTTCAAATGATCCAGCTTTTCAAGATAAAAAGTGACAAGGTGTTAAAATGACACACAAATGATGTCATAATTTGCCGCAGTTTCTTATGGTATTAAACTCTTGACCCAGACGACTTTGGTTTGTTGACAAAAGTTGGTAAGTGGCAGTTTCTCCGATGAAAATTGTGCCACTAAGTGTCATCATACAACGAAGATCAAATTAAGCATCCCCATATCACGCAAAGAATCCTCATTATAAGGTCTATTGATTTTAATCAAGCATATTTACGCCATAACTGTGGATTTACCGTTATCCTTTCGCTGATGCTGCACCAACTTGAAAGTCTTCATTTCGCCATTTGTCTGCTGATCAGAGTTACCTGCTCTTGTTTTATTCATTCGGAACGGCACATGCGATTTGACATCTCGGAAAGTGCGAATGCATTCATGATTTTCCGGTTCCGTGAAAGTGCAGGCATGTTGACAAATGCTGTTAGAAGTTGTTGGCAAGTTAATTTACGGAGTGCAAACAACATATTGGGACCAGACAGATTCATAGGTAGACAGTCACACGCTACTTGTTTTAGAAAAACATTATTACAGAGAGAAACACTTAAATTAAAAAGCAACTATACTTTGCATGACATTGAAATAGGCCTATAAGAAAGTTAACATTTGAGGGTTGGTATTAATGTGTCATTTTTCTAGTTATTCATAACTTTCAGAACTATTTTGAGAAGAGAGATCTTGAATCATTATCAAACACAAATAAAGAAACCACAGGTTTCCTGATTTGATTTTCAAAGCATGCAACTATGTTTAAGGGCATAAAAGACATGCTCATTAGTGAGTAGGCCAGCAGATTCATACAGATACAGAAATTAATTTAAAAGGAGGGTTCGGGGTATTTTTTTATTGGAAACGAAATTCGAGACGATATTCCCGTTTACATGTTTAACCTATTAATAGATGATGAAATATATAAAATATATTAATGACTTTATGTTTTGATGACTTTTTATTTCACAACTTGATAAAGACAAGCACACATTTATCGACAAATGAAAACAATGGATCGAATGATAACTAAAGCCATTCCTCGACCCTGCAGCAGCAGGTGGGGAAAACTTCGGCCCGGCCTGACAGCATAGTGTTTTTCAGTTTTATTAAATGATATATGTGTATAAAACCCATCCAACTTTGAAAGAAACACGCCCATTACGGAAGATGATGCCTCCTTTTCTTGAAACAAACACAGCAGTATTGGTGATTCCACAGTATTCTCAGAAACAAACACCCCTTATCAGAAGGAAACACATCCTGAATCAGAAGAAAACTTTGGCCATTTCAGTGAATTCTCGGTTGATGCCGGAAATGCGCACATGGCGTCAAAAGAGGATTCTCCCATTTCGGAATGTGATGTTTTTACTTACTACAGTCTGCATTTTTCATGAATCGATTTTATAATACTGTTGTTGAATCTAGGTATAAGGAATCAAGGGGACTATAGGTTATTGTCATGAAAAGAGTAGTTACGGTGCTAATGTTAAAACAGTTTGCCTATTTACATCGAAGAGAGGTGAAGCCTTATCACTAACAGGAACACTAAAAAGCATCGATGATCTCTGAAGCGTGTAAATTATTTTGGTATGTGTATGTAATTATTCTGCAATATATATATATATTCATGGCTGACTCAAGTGGATGGGAACCGATATGCTACGTACAGTAGTCAGATATTCATAAATATTGCCCAGGTGCAATTTTCGTTATTTATAACCCTTTTAAATTGCCATGGTAATTTATATGAATTTATTAAGAGAATTACTTCTTTGATGGGCATTCTAGAAGTTGAGGTGATGAAGAATGAAGAACAATTTTATGGATACACAACTTCTTTATTCTGTGTAGGCTACGTTTCGACATAGATACTAATGTCGTTGTCAAGCAGAGATTTACTATCAATCATAAAGAAAGAAACCATTGGATACAACAGAACCTTGATTTCCAAAGCATGCTATAAATGTATTTTTACCTAATTTTACAACTTTTTAATCTATAAAACATTTTCAATGATAGAATGTTCACAAAGTAACATATTATAAAACTAATAAACAATATGCTGTTATGCCGTAAGTGAAGTTTTCCCCACTCGCAGCACCGATGAATGGTTTCACTTCTCATTGTTTTTATTTTTCAACAAATGTGTGCTCGGAGTCTTTCTTCCTTTGGCTGCTCATGCACATAAACCAAAGATTGGATAATCTGAACTGTAGACAGTTTCAATCATGAATTTGCTTATTTTCAGGCCCACCATGTGTTGTGGTTCAAATTGCAACATTGATGAAACTCAGAGATCCATTGTCTTTTGATCGTAAGTATATTTTTTATTTCGTAAAATCTTATTGAAATGTACTTATATCTTTATTACTCACCCGTTGAAAATATCACGGTTTTATAAATCTACCGTGTTATTACACTTAGTGTAATAACATTGCGTGCTTTCGATTGACTTGACTTCATAATGGTTAAAACATGATGTCACAATATCAGCGCCGCGATCCAATGAAGTTTGTCCCATTTATTGACGAGTTTGTGCAACTTAATCAGCGCGTAATAAATAAAATACTAAACTCGGTCCCATTTAATAGCATATTTATGAAACTCGTGAATGGTATTGGCATCTAACTCGCTTTCGCTCGTTAAATACCAAACTACTCAATCGTTTCATAAATATGTTATTAAGTGGGACGTCGTTTTGTATTTTCTATTTATATTGTTAACTACAACTATGACTTTGTATGGGGGAAAATAAAGGATATGGTCTGATGTACCGTCATTGTACCAGTGTCTCCGGAGCCTTCAGGCCAGGGATATGGCAGTGGTACAAAGATGGTACATCAGAGCTTATTACACAAGGGGGAAAAGGATTCAAAATATTAATCTTTTTATCATGTCAATAAACCTTAGCTTAATTATTATATTCATTTCATTTTGACTACCGATAATGGATAAGCGGCTATCATCTGACTGTAACAGAATGGCATCACACGTTTCCACCAGAATGTTATAAGTTGTGTAACATGTTACTATAAGCTTTGAAAAACTTTAAAGGTTAGATGTCATGCCATATTGTCACATTCGGATTTATTAAAATGGGAATCAATTTGACAATTGCTCGATTTGAAATTTCTGAAATCAGCTCATAAATTACTGGTATACAGCTTTTTAAAAACATGCCTAATTTAGTCACAGCGACCAGAATGAAAATCTGGTGGGGTGTGGTCCCTGAAGCGATGACTCCTGTTAGGTCACTAGAGTAATCTCATTATCAGATATATAGAGGATATTTGGCTTTTCTTGACAAATACCATGTTTATCTCATCGAGTGAGGAAGAAAGTTTATATTATCACGAGTACCTCACCTCACAAATATCTAACTAGGTAATTCCACAGATGACAATATCATAATTATTGCATAAACATGTGTTTTTGCCGATTTAACACACCTCATTAATTCATCTAATGGCAGTGATAATCATCATTAATTAATTAATGAAACTCCACAGAGCGGGTCACAGACGACCCTCGTCTGTGGTTAATCACCCCAAAGATTGTCTTCAAAGCGGATTCACTGCACAAATTGTGGCATTGTTGCGTAAATTTAAATCTTAATACTCAATTTCAAGTGTATATTGTCTCAATTTAATGCTCAATTGATTCCGATATATAATGTACGTAGTGTTAATAATCTGTCATTCTTGAGAAAAATGTATTACACGTGAACTTTTATACAAGTTTATTTTAGTTTAATTGAGTGTGTAAGCAAAGAAATGTGAATTTTTTTTCTGAACAATGCATCAAACATGGGAAAGACAAGTCTGTATTAATATACCGAACATAGCTGATTGAACTAAAAATAATGTTATGCGACACTTACTCTTGACAAGAAGCTGGTACTGTTGCAGCCCTATGATTTATACTTAACGCTAAAGGGAAAATATCAACTGTCAGACAATAAAGAAAGAGTTTTGTACTGAAGGAAAGATGAGATGGATATATTACCTTTCAAACCATATAAATGTAGTATAATATATATATCGGGTATATCAAGTAGTATCCAACCTTGATTAGAAACTTGGGATGTACGGTAGGTTGTAGGTTGAACGTACAATTGCTATTGTTTGTAATTTAGGTAAAAAGATTTTTCCTTTTGTTCTGAATATGTTCCTTTATTGTTCCAGCTTCCGAATTCTTTGATTTCAGGGTCCCGTTGCACGAAACACTAAGGTGACCTGAAGTCACTAAGGTAGCCTTAGTGCAATGTTAAAAGATGGCACCAAGGTTGTTTTGTTTACTGACCCCCAGAGCCCCTTCATCAGTGAAGCATAATCATTAAATACTTTTACTTTTTTGTCACCGGTTTGTGTTCTTGTTTGGATGGATCATGATTCACCTCAAACGAATTGACAAAATATCTGCTTATCTGATATTCTTCTGCACTTTACAGCTACATTCATATGATTTATTATTGTTTTGTCAGATGTGGAATTTCCAGAACGAAAAAAACTTCGCTTTTTTGACAAAGTTCCCCAACTTCCACAAAATGTGAGGCCACAGAAAATGATGAAAGATTTGTACACCATGAGAGGACCAGAAAGAATCCACAACAAAATTCAATATGGAGAATTCGGAATTCAGGTAACCACTTTAAAGGAGAATATTAGAGAAAAACATGTTTAACAGTATTGTTTAAGACAAAGTGTGTCAAAAAAAATTAATAAAATGCGACATTTTATGTAGAAACGTTGAAAAAACGTTTTCGGTGCGAGTCGTTTTCCGGAAATCCCCGAGAGTTAATCAGGCTGGCAGCAGTCACGTGATATGATGTCAAAGATGCTCTCCCGCGCGGTGAGACAGTGTATTTTCTACGTTCGTAGTGTCTTATGGCGTCCTCGGATAGCGATGGCAGCGTTGATTTTCAACCATCTGACATAAATAACATCCGTCCTTATCAGTATGAACCTATTGTGAATCAACATTGAGTTGAACACCAGGAATCAAGTGAGGATGAGCTTTCAGAAGTAAACAGTGAGAGAGTTGGAAATACAGATTCGTACGTAGGGACTGGCAAACTCTCACGTTACAATTTCACAATAAGTGGATTATGCCGTACATTAAATAGTTATTGTCTACATGTAGATAACATGGATGTCAACAACTTATTTGTAGTTGATTAAAATATGTTACTACAAATTATACTGCTTTATTCGTATATATACTGTACAGCTGAAGTAACCAGTTGCACAGGACAAAATGAACCATCTTGAATCTCGATTATTCAAATCATGTTTGCTTTAAAAACGTATTGATATTAATATTATTATTATTTAGATGTAACGTACAAACCACTGTTCAATCCTAATCAAGTAAGTTAGACAGTAAGATCTACACATAGCTATGTGAGAGATTCGGTAGTCACGAAAACCGGACTAACACGATAATAAGGAACTCGCGATATTAGAAGCCTGTAATAACGTAGTGTAAAGCCCTGTTTATACGGCGAACTTTGCAGAACATATGCAATATTGCTTATGGTAGTAATATACGCATGTTAGTAAAAGTAAATTTACTATGCGTTCATGCGTGTTTAATATCTGCCTAAGAAAATTGGATTCCAACTCTTTTAATATATGAATAGAGAATTTCTAAAATATGTCAATTAATACGTGTTAGATGTAAACTAAATAAAAGACATTAATTTAAATCTGTCAATATTGGTTTGACTTTGTCGCCCTAATTATAATGAAAATCGAAAAGTCAGATAGATTTCGAAGTTCATCGCGTGCAAGAAGGAGATTATATATTAGTCACTTTCTACGTGTGCTTTCTACTAGTTCTGCCTTGCAGACAGTAATTATTTGAACTTGAGTTGCTAGACAGTTATGTGTTCCCCTATCACAAGTACACAAACCAAGCACCCACAAGGATTGAACACTGAAACTTATTATTTTTGCAATAATCATTTGTTATGATATTGTGAACATATACAATCAGTGTAAATGCATTTTTAGTAAATATATTAAACAAAACAGGATCCAACATAGACGTAGAAAGGGTTCAAAAGTTGGGGCAAGATTTAGAATTTAGTTAGTGGGAGTGGTGGGGTGTAATATAAGCGACTGATATCATTTTAGCGTTGAATATCACTATATCAAATGATTTATAACCAGGAAATATATTGTGTGTGTCTGACAATGCCATTTGAGCTGCCACGTTGGCCATATTAAATTGAAATTAATCTAATACAGTTATTAGCCAATGACAAATAATTATACAACTGTGTACTAAGTTTTAAGGCCTACACATCCCCATCCTCGGTGGTACCCAGGGTTTTATATATGCTCCGTTACTCTCCGCTGGAGCATATATAAAACTCTGGGTAACCGAGGATGACACATCCCATAAGAAGGCATTATAAGTTATATCCTTATAAAGGACTGTTAATTACGAGTACTCTAAGACTAACTATCACTTATTTATAAAACTGTTTTAATATAACGGATCAAAATGCTCTGAACATAGTGAGACAGATTCCGACGGTTTTCGGTCCTTCTTTCCTCTTTGACACTATCCAAACCTTTCGCCGCGCTGCATCCGTCTTTTCACTTGAAAATTAAAAATATGTAAACTTCTGTCCAGACTTTGATGAATTACTGCACACCAACGCTGCACAATATACCATATTAAGTCCGAAACTACCCGAATTCTACGTATTCAACCGATTCTCCATCTACTCTTATGCCTTCCCTTTCACTGCGCTAAGGAGCCAAAGCGGGCCGTAGAGCATCTCTGACGTCACAGCCTAAACCTGCCGAAGGCTACCGGCAAATATGCATACGCGCACAGGCAACAGTAGGCGCGGTTGTTATATCGCGTAATTAGTAATTAAACACGGCTTTCCATATTATTTTCGGGGGAATATGTTTTTTAAAGTATATTTTACTATAACAGAATATCAATCTTTACAAATATTCTCCTTTAAGTACTGCAGCTGCAAAGCTGAAACTTTGTGGGAAGGTAACTTGTACCTTGGGGATCAAAATTTACAACCTTTTTAATAAATAACTTTTGTCTGTCTATAAGATATTGGTGAAGGTTGATTAAATGGACTTGATACAAAATCCTCACGCCTGTTTTAACATGCTTAAAGCGCTTGAAGAAGCTGACAGGTTGTATTGAAAGTTTGATTCGTGGACATCACAGTGCATCACATGCATATATTTCTAGTTGTTCATCCTTAAAAGCTATTGAAGTCTGGGGGCTTTTTGAACCAACGACCTGAAATTTCACAGCCATCAGGAAACATTGTTTGTGTTTACAGTTATCAAAGCATAGTTAAATTTGTTTATTTACACTTATTATGGCAATTACAGTCATCATGTATGAAATGTAGAATGTGATGTGACAAACCAGATATACACTGATTTCAGGCACTAACGGGCGGTTCTCTACGATGGGGCCATCTTGAAGCCATTCGACTTACGATTAATCGCAAGATGGATGAATCGAGAATGTTTGCTGTATGGCGAATAGACCAACCATGGAAGGCCCTAAGCAAAAAAGGTCAAGGTCATCGAATGGGTGGCGGGAAAGGTGCCATCGACCACTACGTATTTCCGTTACGAGCAAACAGAATCATTGTCGAGATGGGTGGAAAATGTGAATTCAAAGAAGTCGAAAGAATTCTCACCCATGTGGCAAAAATCATGCCATTTAAAGCCAGAGTCGTTAACAAAGAAATGCTGGAAGAGGAAGCCCGAAAAGAGAAAATTGTTGCAAAGAACAATATCAACCCATTCACGTTTAAATATTGTGCGAGGAATAACATGTCAGGATGTAAGAAGTGGATGAGTCCCTATGACATGGAGTGGCATGGAAAACATCGGTAGCTGTCAGCTGATGTCTGTACAGGATGTGAGGAGTGAATGTTACTAGAAATAAATAGTGTTGATATTTTCTCTGTCTTTGAGTTTAAAAACTTTTATCTCAGTTATGTCTGTCAAACTATTTTTAACTCGGAACCCAAATCCTAAGGTAGATAAGAATCCATATTTTCAAAGCTCTCTTAGCGCTAAGATAGTCGTAAGTGCCATACATTAACATTGACTTACGACTACCAGCTTGGAAAATATTGGTCTAGACCCTTATTCTCAAAGTGTTTGTAGCCTTAAGAATGCTTATCTTTGACCATAGCCCATGTGTTATGAATGGGCTTAACCTCAGATATATTGTTCTGAAACATGGTGGCGTAGGGTCTTGTGTATAGTATGGATGTGGTCATAATGGGAGGGTAAAAAGCAAAACTTACATTTGATTTGAAGATTAGAAAGTCTGGGAAATGAATCTCACGAGGTCTCTACAACACAACAATTTCCTAAATATTAAGTTTAAAATGTTCATGTTCATTATTTTTAAGGGTCTGATATAATACATGCAAAAAACAAGTATGATTATTATAAGTTAAAGTTCAGTGGAGAGTGACATACTAAATCAATAGACCCGTGTTCGTTTTTATCGAACAGTCTATAAAGTGGGGATAAAACTGAAGAATGGTCTAAAAATTCACTATGTCAACCGAACACTGAAAGTTATAATGTAGTTAACCTACCAAATGTCTCAATTTATTTTACAAAAACATACAGAAATGAACAAATGTTTGATATTCAAAGGAACAACAAATCTCAGTCTGATTAAAATCGACCTTGTTCCGAGGAATAAATTTGCAAAATAATGTATCTACTGTGATACGAACAGGTTCTTTAGATTCCTCGCCACAAGGTCTGAGGACATAAATGATAATGATAAAAACCTTTCAGATAAATATCTTCTCCTGTTTGGATACACAGATACACAGTTTGGGAATTTATACCTTTTTGTCCGGTAAGAATCCTAATTTGTACGCTTATTATGTCTTGTCAAGCTTGTTACGCCTGTTGCACGAATACAGTTGTTTGTGTACACTATAGCCAGTTCCGCATTACCACTAAAAACAGTCATAAACCACGATAGCGTCTTTTTGGCCGATAGGTTTATAATTACCATATTATATCATCACTTTTGGATATTGCAACAATCTGTCATTCTATGGGTTAAGCTACTGGTACAACTCGAATTTACGAATTCATTGTAATGAGGACAATAAGGTGTTATTGATGTATTCCCAAATGTGTGTCACGAGGGTCATGACCTAATAACCTATTTTCATCTTCTTTTGCAGTACGAAAAGCTCTAGAAAGCTGAAATGTTGTGTACAGATTCCTTGGCCAATGGGATTCTAAGTTGTAGATTTGGTGACCCCAATAGTAAGCTGACCTCACTATAAACAGTGTGTGAAATAAAGCCTGTCTGGAACCAGGTAGATTTGGTGACCCCAATAGTAAACTGACCTCACTATAAACAGTGTGTGAAATAAAGCCTGTCTGGAACCAGGTAGATTTGGTGACCCCAATAGTAAACTGACCTCACTATAAACAGTGTGTAAAATAAAGCCTGCCTGGTACCAGGTAGATTTTCCTCACTATAAACAGTGTTTGAAATAAAGCCTGTCTGGAACCAGGTAGATTTTCCTCACTATAAACAGTGCGTGAAATAAAGCCTGTCTGGAACCAAGTAGATTTTCCTCACTATAAACAGTGTTTGAAATAAAGCCTGTCTGGAACCAGGTAGATTTTCCTCACTATAAACCGTGTTTAAAATAAAGCCTGTCTGGAACCAGGTAGATTTTCCTCACTATAAACAGTGTTTGAAATAAAGCCTGTCTGGAACCAGGTAGATTTTCCTCCGGGCTGGTGACATTTTGAGAATTTTCTTTTCTGTTCCATCATCAGCTTCCCAAGATAAGTTTCTTTCAGTGGAGACACGGGGAAAGGATTCAGACTATGAACAGTGGATGTACGAGGTAGCCTGTCTTATGAGCAAGAGGACCAAGTTATCCAAGGATTATCTCCATGAAGTCATCAGGCCTTCGCTGAAAGGAGAAGCTGCTATGATAGGCCGGAATCTCGCACCACGAACACATCTACATTGTTATCCAAGTCGCAGAGTATGTTTGGTCAGGGTGACAGGATGGAAAGTAGGATGTCGAACTTCGACAGTGCCAGCATAATGACAAGGAATCGGTGTCATTATGGTGCTCCACCTCTCAGATAACGGACTAGTTACTAGTGGGACGTTCAACAGAGGTGCATAAGATATGCCAGTGTCAGCTCTCTTGGATATCGATGCCACTGTCTCGGTAATATCTGAATCGTTTCACAGGAGTTATCTTAGCCATATCCCCATTCGTCCTCTAGGAGAAATACCGGATATTGAATGAGCAGGAGGAGAGAACCTTCCATACCTAGGATATGTGGATGTTGTGATTCAGACTAACGGTTCCTCTGTCTCTCTGTCTTTGTCTTGTAGTGCCGGATACCCAGTATAACTGGAGAGTACCAGTACTCCTTGGAACCAATGTCTTCTGGAAGAATGTAAACAAGTTATGGAACCAAGTTTTTACAGAGAGCTGACTTGTTCACACCATACTACTTGGCATTCAGCACTAAAGTGTTCGACAGAACAACGGGAGAGTCGTCTATGTTAACTAGAGTTTTGATTGGACCAAACAGTCGTGTAGTCATCAAGGCTCAACTCACGAAAGCTCTTCAGTTCCCCAAGGTCTGTGGGACAGCAGGCATTCTCCAGGTCTTGACATTGCTCCAATCATTGTCGACTATGACGCCAACTCCCCAGGAACTGTTGACGTGCATACTTCTGGACAGTTGTTGTGCCACCTAAAGCCCTCATATGCGAGTTACAGCCAGTCAGTCTCAAGCAACCTGTCACAGGTCACACTCTTTAAGGATATCGATGTCAACATTCAGGATCTTACTGGGGACATTCATATGTGGCGAAGCAGAAGATCAACCTTACAGATGACACAGTTCAAGCAGAGGCAGAGACGAATACCACCGTCCATGTACAAGAAGGTTAGCCCCAAAAACTCGGCGTTGGAGTAATTCGTAAATTGCACAGTCCCTGGGTATCCAATGTGGTCCTCGCACGCAAGTAAGATGGTAAATTTTGCATGTGCATATATTTTTGTCAGTTCAACAATCAGTATCAAGGATTCCTATGGCCTGCCAAGCATAGAAGAACTATTGGACTATTGATGGCGACATGGACTACTTCTCGGTACTGGACATGAAGAGTGGTTATCACCAGGTCGAGGTGTACGAGGATCACAAGGAGAAAACAGTCTTCCGAGTCGGTCCTCTAGGGTTCTACGAGTACAACCGAATGTCCTTTGGTCTCTGTAATGTACCCACGTCTCATGGAGGAATGGCTTGCCGGATTGAATCTAATAATCTGTCTCCAGGATGTACACATGGGGAGAATAGAACTTTTTCGTTGTCTGCATGAATATTAACTGAAACCTGTCTCTAAGAAGTGTAAGTTCGTCAAGAAACGAGTCAAGTATGTGGGATATGTCATCTCAGAGAACGGCATAGAGACTGATCCCGACAAGATCACAGATTGACCAACTCCAGCAAACGGCATAGAGACTGATCCCGACAAGATCACAGATTGACCAACTCCAGAGAACGGCATAGAGACTGATCCCGACAAGATCACAGATTGACCAACTCCAGAGAACGGCATAGAGACTGATCCCGACAAGATCACAGATTGACCAACTCCAGAGAACGGCATAGAGACTGATCCCGACAAGATCACAGATTGACCACCTCCAGAGAACGGCATAGAGACTGATCCCGACAAGATCACAGATTGACCACCTCCAGAGAACGGCATAGAGACTGATCCCGACAAGATCACAGATTGACCAACTCCAGAGAACGGCATAGAGACTGATCCCGACAAGATCACAGATTGACCACCTCCAGAGAACGGCATAGAGACTGATCCCGACAAGATCACAGATTGACCACCTCCAGAGAACGGCATAGAGACTGATCCCGACAAGATCACAGATTGACCAACTCCAGAGAACGGCATAGAGACTGATCCCGACAAGATCACAGATTGACCACCTCCAGAGAACTCAAACTTCCTTGCAATTGCGGGGTACTAGAGGAAATTCGTAAAGGACTTCTCTATGATTACCAGACCATTTTCAGAACTAAGAAGTCAAAATCTCGAAAGCCACCGGATCATATCAACAGGATTTGGGGACCGGACCAAGAGTGCATCTTTCAGAAGCTCAAGAAATGATTGACTTCACTGCCTGTTTTGGGATACCAAGATTATAGGAAATCATTTGAACTTCACATGCTAGAGGTCGTGGTTAGGATCTGTGTTATACCAGGAACAGGATGGACACCTGAGAGAAATGCAAGCAGGTCTCTGAACAAATCTGAGAGGAATAATTCTTGGAATTTCTAGGACTCAAATGGGCAGTGACGGAAAGGTTCCACGACTATCTATATAGACACTGTTTTGAAGTTGTAACAAATAACAATCTGTTGACATATGTTCTGACAACAGTTATAACTGGACGTCACTGGAAACCGATGGCTTGGTGTATTGTCTGGATACAACTTCACTATTCGATACAGACTAGGGAAAGCAAACATCGACATTAACGCCCCGTCAAGATCCCAGGGTTATGCAAGTCAAGTGAGGAACAGATTTCCACAAATGCTACCAACTTTGCGGTGAGTCTTTCCTTTGTGACCAGCATTTCCAATGAGTATGAAACACTGCTGACAGAGGACACATGTGAGTCGCATTCACGAGATTGGAGGAGGACTTAATAATAATAATATACATTTTAACGCCTAATATCCAGTGCAAGCACTGCTCAATGGCGGTACAATTATTACCCTGAAGGAATTGTACTTTCAGTGCCGCTACTAAGCGCTCCGCGCGACCATATAGGTCCGTACCTCCCGTGTTCAGGTACCCTTTTAAACAGCTGGGTGGACTGAGTGCAATGTGGATGAAGTGCCTTGCCCAGGGGCACAACACAGTATAAGACCCAGGACACAAATGTTTGGTGTCTCCACCGGGATTCGAACCCGGGCCGTTGGCGTGAGAGGCAAGCATGCTAACCACTACACCACTGTGCTCACCACTTATCCATCATCATGGAACATGTGCGATCAAGGAAACGATTGGACACTAGGAGCAAGCAAATTAGGGATCCTGAAGTTGTCAGCTATTCAAAGGTGTTTCAGAGCCTTAGGATAAAAAAGGAGTATTTCCGAGTCACCACCCTTGATGGCGAGGAACTGGAACAACTGCCAAAGAGATGTCGGTCATCAGCTTTATGAAGCCTTCACAATGATGATTCAGGAAGGGATATGATCCCTTGGGATCCCAGGGATGACAAAGGACATCGATAGTCATATCGAACAGTGCAACATATGCCTCCGACCATAATCAACCTCCACAGAGCCCTTCAACAGGACTCTGCTAAACATGTTGGGAACTTTGGATCCGGACAAGAAGACAGACTGGAAGCGCTACGTGGACACGACAGGAGACCACAGGACAGTCACCATTCTACCTCATGTTGTGACCCCATCCCCGTCTACCCATTGACCTGGCCTTTGGACTGGGTATCACCCACTCATCATCAGTTTCAAATTATACCAAGGCACTACAGAAGCGTCTAAAGACACATATAAGTTATTTTCACTGTAGCTTGATAGACAGTTTATTTCACTGATAAATCCTAGTATTTCATTGCTCATCAATGAATCTACATAGCTCCGATTTCAGCACACAATATGCTCATGAGGTTATATAAAGATTTCACGCAAATGGTATGATATATATCAATGTATTATCTTTGTCCTTGTAGCGTTATGCGTGGGATGGCTAGCTCAAAAGAATAGCTTCATTCGGTATTATTTCACTTAAAAGATGTGACCTGCATCTATCTACGTAAAATCGGAATCGCACCGTGTCATTCAAGAGAGAATGTGCTACATTGAGTTATGGAACGGAGCCCTGTTCTATTTGCAGTAAGATCTGGGTGCAATGCTTCACAAACAATACAGTGCAGTACCACCCATGGTTCGCTAGTTCCAGCCGTTGCTCGGAGGTTTCACCGCAATTTGTGTTACATGGTGTTACAGGCTTTATCCCTGCAGCTGTGAAATACGCTTGATACTCCAAATCACCTTACCTCATAAACTAGTAACCATTTATTATATATTAATATATATTTATTTAAGTGGCACTAGAGTGATCTCCCTAAATTAAAATTCGAACTATTTTTTTCAAAATCATTTATTACACAAAAGTACCACGAATTTACAGTGCGCTACATTGTATAAATATCGCAATACAGCCTTCATATGCATTAAAAAAATGTAGGAACATGCATAAACAAGCGATAACAGCTTACAACTAGGATTGCCAAGGCAATACTTAGGTCTTCAAGACTTCTGCTTGACCTTGAACTCCATATGTTGGACTCAGGGTTATCCGTCTGTTTCTCTGCTTTAAAATGAGCTATCAAACATGTCTCTATCTTCAGTTGTTTTTTTACAAAAATTCTTCAAAGAAGGTACCCCTCTGAAAACGGAAAAATAACATATTAATGGACCCCTACATTACATTTTTCATGATTAAGACAAAACGGTTAATATTTCCATACTAAGGTGTAACATAGAAAATGTTGTGCTTTAATGTCCACTTAAGAAGATGTATTCATCATTTACATTGCATAGATAAATAATGCGTTATGCTGTTCTGAATATTCAAGAAAACACTCAAAAATGCTTAAATTTGGACCCCTAGACATCGCTTGCGATGTTCGAGGCTTAACTATCAACTTTTTGATGAAAGCTGTCAACATAAAAGTTGTTCTTCTTGAAATTGTGCATACGTAGGTGTAATTATTTCAATTTCAATAGCATAAGAAGTTAAGCAGTGATGAACTTTTCAAGTTTGTTGAAAATGGCGATTTCTGAAAAGTGGCAAACTTCTATGACTTGTCACAAAAAAACTATGACAGATACGAGCTTGAAAAATATTGTCCTTAATAAATGACGTTTCTACATCAACATGATATATTTAAAGCCTTCCTATCTTCAGTGGTTCATGATTAATAATTCCCCAAAGGATAAACACCTAAAAAAGTCTCAAAATCAAAATATTTTACTGTTTTGGGAATATGCTCAAATTATGCCCAAACTAATAACTTTTATATGATAATGATATGTTATGGAATTTCAAAACTATTTATAAGAAAGAGATTGCACTAAGTAACTTTGACATAAGTTTATTCCCAACAGAGTTATGTCCATTTGAATGCGAGCCCTAAAAAATGTATTTTTAAAAAGTTAATTTTTCAAATGGCTGTAGTTCGTAAACCTTTAAAAATAGAGCAGTGGTTGGGGGGATTACTTTTTGCAGCATTCTTTTAGCTTTCAAATGAGCTACTGCATTATGCTGTATCTATTGCCGTGATGTAGAAGAAGATTTTTGAAGACGCGTACCCTAAAAATCGCGAAAGTGCGCAAAATTTTCATTTTTTTCGAAATAGCAAAAAATCTATTATTACGGGCCTAATCGATGGGGAATGTTCTTGCCCACATTTTGGTGAAAGTTTTATGAAAATATCTTTATAAGTTTTCGAGCTATTAAGGTTTGAAGTTTCAACTTCAAGGGGAGATAACCCTAGAAAGAAGTCGAAAATAAAAAATCGGGCTCCGTTATGCACTGCGTTGGGTCACAGGCTACAAACCCTGAAAATATCATGATATCAGACTATAAAATGATATTTCATCTGATCGTCTTTGGCATTCAGAAGAACATTTGATATTATCCAAATTGGATATATATATCCTTGTGAATGGAGCAGAACTGGAGGTACACAGCATCCCATTCATTCAAAAGTATGTCTATCATGCCTCTTTCACTCCAAGAAAGTATTTGTACCAAGATATTCCTTTGCAAATGACACATTTAAAGTAAATTCCCACTTAACTTCAATTAAAAAAGAACATTAAACATTTGACAATTGGTGTGCAGAGAATGTATCAAATGAATAACTGAAATTATACAGTTCATTTCAGTCGGGGGGAGGGGAGGGGCTTAAAAAAAGTTGTGTTGTACTATAACTTGAACAAAATCATAAGTTTGCACACGACATTTACAAATAACTTGATTTATCAAAGGTTTTAAAATAACTGATGACATACTTATTATAATGCATGATCCATCTAACATATTGGATCTAATAAGTGCCCCACTGAGTAATACAACAACCTGTACATTGTGAAACATTAAGGACGCTCGCCCACTTCTCCATGAATTCATGTGTACACATATGTCCATTCAGTCTTATAACTTGATAAAGAACTCACATATAGTGACAACAGTGAGTGAGTTATTGCTTAACGCTATTTCGGCAGTATTGCAGCCATTAGCAAGATTGCAGGCATTGTCATTGATGCATAACAGTTTACACATTTTGTTTGTACAAATTAAGCTTATCGTTCAACTTCAATTGGCAAATTCGATACAGAAAATGCAGTGAGTCAATGATTGCTAAAATTTATCAATAAAATTTACCACTTTCATCCTAACACGGTTCCTCGCAAGATTCCTTCAACTGAATTAAATTTAATTAAAATTAAATTCTGGCTGATAAGTCATTTTTACAAAATTCAAGATAGAACCATTCAAGACAAGTACTATATGTATTAAAAAAAAGTATGGATTGTGAAATAAATCAACAAAACTAAAACATTAATCTTACAAAACAATTGGACACTGATCTAGATTAAGTCTTTGAAGGGCAAATAGAATTGAATTACACAAGAAACTATGGTTTTCTGGATAACAACTTATTTATTGTGAACATTAAAAACGTTTGAAGTATATGCTTACTCCTCACTAATTATCAGGTGGATTGTGGGCTGTGACAAGGTTGCAACTTGTAAAACCCCAAATAAAACCTGATGAAGGAGTAAGCATATACTTCGAAGCATCGTGTATGTTCACAATAAATTGGTGGTATCCAGATTAAATTTTTTTCCTTATTGATCAGATGCTAGACCATGCAACAAGGAAATACCATACATTTCAGCAAATGTGCCCTCACATTTCAAATGCTTAAAGTTTCAGAATATAGGATGATATCCCAATCTCAGCGTGCTCCCCTAATGGTAACACCATTCCTCTGGACATATCAAGATCCACTGTGGTTTATAAAGGCCACGTTCACTCTCCGTATTATATTCTGCATTCGTCTTGATAGGATCATGAAATCCTTGCAATTGAGGCTTAATTTTGAAACCTTGCAGAAATCCTGCACATCATGACACAGGAAGTTGTTATTCATAGTCATGATGAGCCATAATTATATTATTAAAGTATACTTGGCATTTAGATAGTAAACATGTAAAATTGCTACATTTGGGACAACACCTTCATGAGTACAAATTGTTAATCTTTTTACAAGAATGTGTACTAATGCATAAAGTGAGATACAAAATATAACACGTTGTGCAGAAAACTTTTGAAAATTAGGATATGACATTTAAGACACAATTGAACGGGAATTTTGAAAATTGGAATTACTTAAAAGGCATTTAGGTCCTGGTGGACCATTATCAAAATGTGATCAAAATCTGAAATTAAATTTTTGAAATTTTGAAGGCCCTGGTGGCCCATCATTTAGATGTGCTGAAATATTTTAGAAAAGCATGAATATTTTGAACTTGTTCCTAAATGGAAATTTGAAATTTGTAATTAGTTGAATGGCACAAAGGCCCTGGTGGCCAATCAGGTGAGGTGAGTTGGGGTTTAACGCCGCTTTCAAGAGTATTTCACTTATATCGCGGCTGCTAGTATTATGGCAGGGAGAAAGCCCGCAACGCCATGTGGTGGCCAATCATTAAGATGTGCTGAAATTTTTTAGAAAAGCATGATCAATATGACAATAATTTCTTAAAATTGAACATTTTACTCATTGCAAGAATTACTGGATTTCTAG
Organism: Gibbula magus; assembly: GCA_936450465.1. Lineage (NCBI taxonomy): Eukaryota > Metazoa > Mollusca > Gastropoda > Trochida > Trochidae > Gibbula > Gibbula magus. Next base: position 3,383,103 of record OW388295.1, on the reverse strand, counting down.
CATATTTATCATATGATCAACATGTCAATCATTAATATTGAATTTATATTATATTCCATATACTAAGGAATTAATGCATTTCTGACATTTATTAAATGTTTAGTGAAATACGTGAAGGATGTGATATCTTTATAATACACAAATAATACTTAATAACATGTATGCTGTGTAAAAATGATCTTTTTTAATGTTAATAATCACTACAAGGTTATACTAAAGCTCTTTGAGCTGGTGGGCATTGTATTTATACCGGTATGGATGGGGATGGATTCTTTACGGAGCAGTGAACCAAATGGACCTTAGTACAGGCCCAAATGGGGATGCCAATTTCAGTTTACATTTTCATTGTAAATATTAAGACAAAACACCCAGGAAATACAAGGGAAGTCGACGCAGAAAGACTTTTATTTATACCTTTTGTTATTGTTTACAAGAAAAACCAAGAATCATATTACAATGAAACCATGTGTATATATAGAATTAAACTCTTACTATTTCCGATGGTAGCCTACACTATGATACCAATCAATCAGAATCACAAGGATAATGGGTAACAAGGATAAATTGAAAATTTTATCTCTTAATTGCCGGGGCTTAAACAATTTTTTAAAGAGAAAACAGGTTTTCAGATTTTTGAAAAAAAAGAAGGCCAACATTATCTGTCTTCAGGATGTACATTTTACTGAAGAACAAGAACAATTAATAAAGCAACAATGGGGGTATAAAGAATGCTATTTCAGTTTTTATAAAAGCAATGCCAGGGGCACTGCTATTCTGTTTAATAATAACTTTGAATTTAAAGTACTGGAGACCGATGTAGATAAAGCAGAAGGAAATTTTGTAGCACTCAAAATGGAAATAAATGAAACTACCTACTCATTAGTTAATATATATGGACCAAATGAAGACAAGCCAGAATTCTATGCTAATATTAAAAATATTGTAAGTGAAATGGAAAGTATGAAAACAATTCTTTGTGGAGACTGGAATCTTGTTCTTGATACGGATAAAGATACCTATAATTACAAACATATCAACAATCCAAAGGCTAGAAGTGAGGTGATAAATATGCTTGATCTTCTTGATTTAAAAGACCCGTGGCGTGATCTACATCCAAATGATAGGAGATTTACATGGAGGCAACCAACTCCCCTGAAACAATCCAGATTGGATTTTTTCTTGATATCCCATAACTTAAGTTACTCAGTGGATAATGCAGATATTACCCCTAGTATTAACTCTGATCATTCTGTCATAAGCCTCAATTTAAATTACACAGAGCTTGAAAAAGGTAAGGGCTTTTGGAAATTTAACAATTCTCTTTTACATGACGTGGACTATGTAACAAAAGTTAAAGAAACATTAAAACAAACACTTGTAAAATACAAATTACCACAACAAAATGGGAAAGAAGATAAATATAACATTAATGATCAATTATTATGGGAAATGATACTGCTAGAAATAAGAGGTATGACAATATATTATACTTCAACAAAAAAGAAGATAAAAAATAAAAAGGAGACTGAACTAAGGACAAAACTACAGGAGGCAGAAATACAGATGGATTCAGAAGAAAATATTGAGAAAAAAACAATTGAGTTTGGACTTGATAAATAATTTGAGACTAGAAATAGATCAAATAGAAAAGGAAAAAACCAAAGGTTAGATAATAAGATCAAGAGCAAAATGGATAGAATATGGAGAAAAACCAAATAAATATTTCTTTAGATTAGAAGCTAGGAACTTCCTTAATAAATCTATAACAAAACTAGAAAAAAATGACGGTACAATTTTAGAAGACCAGAAACATATACTAGAAGAAACAAAGACATTCTATAAGAAATTATACACAAGTGAAGAATGTACTCAAATTGATCTTGACACTTTATTTTAAAAAAATAGTGTTAAAAAATTGCCAGATGAAGAATCTGTGAAACTAGAAGGGATATTGACATATCAGGAATGTTTGCTGGCACTTAAAAATATGAAAAATGACAAATCCCCAGGACCAGATGGATTCACTTCTGAGATTTTGAAATTTTTCTGGAATGACATAAATAAATATTTAATAAATTCCCTAAATTATGCTTATGTCTGTGGTTCCCTCTCTGTATCGCAAAAACAAGGACTAATAACCTGCTTACCAAAAAGTAACAAACCAAAACAATTTCTGAAATCTTGGCGCCCTATAAGCCTACTAAATACTTCCTATAAACTAGCATCAGCTGTTATCGCAAATAGAATAAAACCTATCCTACCCCTTATTATAAATGAAGATCAAAAAGGTTTTGTTCCAGGCAGATATATAGGTGAGGTAACGAGATTAATCTACGATGTTATGGACCATACAGAGGACTATCAGATCCCGGGATTATTACTTATGATAGATTTTGAAAAAGCTTTTGACTCGGTCGACAGAAAATTTATCTTAAATGTCTTAAATTTCTTTAATTTTGGACATAGCATACAAAAATGGATTACAACTTTATTCAATGATATAGAGTCTAGTGTTTTGGTAAATGGATTTGGGAGTTCCTTCTTCAAAATTTCTAGAGGCTGCCGACAAGGAGATCCTGTCTCACCATATATATTTATTCTATGCGCTGAAATACTAGCCCTCCTGATAAAAAATAATAAGAATATCAAAGGTATCAAAATTGGAAATATTGAAAGCCTCCTAGCACAATTTGCAGATGACACAACAGTGTTACTAGATGGAACAGAAAGAAGTTTGTATGGAGTACTTAATACTTTAAATTTCTTTGCTAGATTTTCCGGCCTAAAGGTAAATACAGACAAAACTAGGTTGATTTGGATTGGATCAAAAAAGAGATCTAGACACAAGCTATGTAAAGATTATAATCTTGATTGGTCACAATCAAATTTCAAACTTTTGGGCATTACTTTCGATGTTGATTTAGACGAAATGGTAGAACTTAATTACACAGAAAAACTAGGTAAAATAGATAAGGAGATGCAAATTTGGTCATTGAGATCCCTCACACCATTGGGAAGAAATGTTGTATTGAAATCACTACTTTTGCCAAAATTAAATCATCTTTTCTCCTCTATTCCAAGCCCACCAGATGAGATAATTGACCGGTTGCAGAAGAAATGTTTTAACTTTATTTGGCAAGGTAAAACAGATAAGGTAAAAAGGGCAACCATATCATCCACTACAAAATTTGGAGGGATTAATGTTCCAAATATTAAAAATACTATTAAAGCCCAAAAGGTACTATAGGTTCGAAGACTATGCTATGATGACACACTTTGGAAAAATAATGTAATGGAGACCATAGCAAATATGCCAAGGATATGGATGGCTGACGGATATTATATCTTAAAAAATATTTTACCAAAACTTAATAATAGATTTTGGAGAGAGACACTAAAGATATGGTCAGAATACCTAAATATTCACTATAAAAACATTACTGAAGGAAAAGATATTCTATGCCAGGCACTATGGTGCAATAATAATATTTTGATAGATAGGAAGCCAGTTTACTTAAAGAAATGGGAAGAAAAGGGAATTGTATTTCTTTGTCATATTTTAAAAGAAGATGGAAATTTTGCTTCCCTAGGGCATCTGAAAGATAAGTTTAACATTAATATCAACTTCCTTGAATATCTTAGTATAAAAAAAGCAGTAGCTGACTTCTTAAAAAAAAAAAGTATAACAGTCAAGATGCTGGAAAATAGACAACTATATCCTATTCTCCCTTTTAACATAGGTGTGATGAGCATGGGTAAGAAAAGTAAATATTATTATCAAATACTATGTAATTTTGCATTTGCTAGAACATCAGGTCAGCTGAAATGGGAAGAAAGATTGGGACGAGAACTTACACAGACCGAATGGGAAAATATTAATTTAATGCCCAATAGATGCACACAAAGTGTGAATTTGAAATATTTTCAATACAAGGTAACTCAAAACATTTTAACAACCAATAAGTTTTTGTACAAGATTGGTTTGATTGATTCACCACTATGTACATTCTGTAAACAGATGCAAGAATCTGTACAGCATTTATTATTTGAATGTAACATTGTATATGGAGTGTGGAGAGATTTGGCATCATGGCTTGGAACCTTGAGTGAAGGACATATTGAATTAAATCTTGAAAATATACTTTTTGGCTTTAAAGGGAAAAATAACAATCCATCAAATGTTATCTGCCTGATTGTGAAAAAAACCATTTACAATATGAGCAGAAAAGATTCAAAGCCAAATTTTAATCATATTAAAAATGAAATAAGAAGATACTATAAATTATGTAAATACATTGCTTACTCAAACAACGAACAAACAAAAATTCTTTGCGTTTTGGTCATCACTCCACACTCTATTAATATAACCTTATTCACAATGATCTTCCAATGTTTCTTCTATTTCAATCCCTTTATTTCATGTGCAAGAAACTACTGTTTACAATGAATAGGCCATATCATTGTGTACATAGAATGTCAACACTCTTCTTAATTTGAGATGACATCATGCAAATCAACAGGTTTTTGTTTTATCTTCATATTCTTATATACAAACAAGTGTAAACATTGTCTTATATGCTTGTATACATATGTAATGTGATTTCTTGGGAATAAAAACATAAAAAAAAAAAAATGAACATTTTGAATTTGTTTCTGAAGGGAAATTTGAAATTTGGAATTAGTTGAATGGCACAAAGGCCCTGGTGGATCACCATTAAGATGAGCTGAAATATTTTAGAAACGCAAGATAATTTTGAACTCAATATGAAAGGGGAATTTCAGAATTTGGAATAAGTTGAAGGCAACTTAGGTCTTGGTGGACAATTATTAAAATGTGGTAAAAATTTTTAGAAAAGCAAGAAAATTTAGAATTTGTTCCTAAAGGGAAATTTGAAATTTGGAATTTGTTGAATGGGTTCGTCATTCAGATGAGCTGAAATATTTTAGAAAAGCAAAATGATTTTGAATCCAATCTGAGTTGAGGTGAGGTGAGTTGGGGTTTAACGCCGCTTTCAATATAACAATGTTAAATAGTGAAGTTGGTCAAGATTATTTTTTAGAATGACTTCAAAATAACTTGGGTTACCATATTTACATTAATAACATAGATGTGTCCTATTCTTAAACCATCTTCTATAGGATTCTACGTTTCGTTTGCTAAATGCAAACTTCCTCAAGAATGAAGTAACAAGCTTGAAGCAGAGACATATATACAGGAGGTGATGAGAGGGCTTGGGCTAAGATTAGCCAGTTGGGTTGTACTCATTCAATCCCCACAGTGTTCAGTCTGTATATCCAGATTGATTCAGCCAGGTCAAGCTTGGCTTGGCTATTGTTGTGGATTTGTTCGAGTATGACACAGGAGTAGTCGTGATTGGGCTGATTGAAGTGGGGAGCTACATGGGGTGTTTTGCTCTGCAGATTATGTTTTATGTTTTATGTTGTGTCTGTGACCAGAGAGTCTACTGCTAAATTTCTGTACTGTTTGACCCACATATTGTACTTTGCACTTGGTGCAGGTCAAACAGTAGATGACGAAAGATGAGCTACAGTCCACACTGTCCTTGATTTGATATGTTTTGCCTTCAAGATTGTTGACAGTATCTGGAGTGACCATACGTTCACAGGCTTTATATTTAGGATGGAGACATGGTTTACAGGCCCAAGCTGTCGTGGTTTTGGTTTTCTGACGAAGTTTATTCACCCGCAGTAAATTACCGAAAGTAGGGTTCTTTTTCTCGGCAATCACAACTTGAGATTCCTTGAGCACTTGAGTCATTCTGTCACTGGTGGATAGGATAGTATTGTCTCTCGCTATTTGTCGCAGGTTGGGTTGCCGTGGATCATAGGTAGTCACCCAGGGGAGTTTTTTGCTTTGACGTTGTTTGTCACTATTTTTGTATTGTAGCAAGTCTTCTCTTTTGTGAGTTTTAGCTTTGTCAAACATGGACAAAACATGTTTCCTTTTGTATCCACATTTATGTAAATACTCCTGGAATTCTGCTAAGTATAGATTAGCCCAGCAAGGTTTGCTGCAGATTCTGAGGATGTGGAGTGCTCCACTGTATGAAATTGATCTAAAAACATGTTTTTGGTGGCAACTAGATGGAGGCAAATATCTGTGAGATGCCGTTTCCTTACTTCAAAATAACTTGGGTTACCATATTTACATTAGAATAACATGTTATTTAAATGATGAATTAAAGATATTGTTATATATGGGATCAGACCATCTACACTAGTACAAACTGTTTACCTTTTTGTGGACGCGTCCCGTACGGATCGTCCCAAAAGTAAACGATTTAGAACTAATGCAGATATTGTGATCCAAAATACAACAATGTTAAATAGTGAAGTTGGTCAAGATTATTTTTTAGAATGACTTCAAAATAACTTGGGTTACCATATTTACATAAGAACAGCATGTTATTTAAATGATGAATTAAAAATATTGTTATATATGGGATCAGACCATCTACACTAGTACAAACTGTTTACCTTTTTGTGGACGTATCCCGTACGGATCGTCCCAAAAGTAAACGATTTAGAACTAATGCAGATATTGTGATCCAAAATACAACAATGTTAAATAGTGAAGTTGGTCAAGATTATTTTTTAGAATGACTTCAAAATAACTTGGGTTACCATATTTACATAAGAACAGCATGTTATTTAAATGATGAATTAAAAATATTGTTATATATGGGATCAGACCATCTACACTAGAACAAACTGTTTACCTCTTTGTGGACGCGTCCCGTACGGATCGTCCCAAAAGTAAACGATTTAGAACTAATGCAGATATTATGATCCAAAATGTAACAATGTTAAATCACTAAGTTGAGCAGAAGTTTTTTTTAGGAAGGTCAAGATAATTGTTGAAATAATTTTAAAAGAACTTGAGTTACCATATTTACATCAGAAGAACATGTTATTTGAATAATGAATTAAAGATATTGTTATATTTGAGATCAGACCTTATTACCCATACGGTTGAAAATAACCGAGTTAATATTATTGATATGAGCACATGTGCACATATCACGTTTGCCTAGCAACCATTGTTTCACCGCGACCTCCCGTATTTTGTCGTCTGTTACGTCATAAAACGATTAATCGTGACGTAACTGTAGCTTGCCGTCGCAAGAAAAGTTGACCGTTTCCTGGCTATTTTTACGCGAGTAAAATGGGTTATAAAGAAATTATTACACTCGAAAGTGTGTCATATGACTTTTACGAAACTCGTGCAAATTTGTGTATAACCCTCGCTCTCGCTCGGGCAATACCACAATTCACACTCGTTTCTTAAAAGTCATATGACACTCTTTCTCGGGTAATAATCTCTATATCTGAACTTCCTAGTATTGAGAAATCGTGATCCGAAAAATAATAATGTTGAATCAATTAGTTGTGCTGAAGTTTCTTCAGAAAGATAAAGATAAATAAATCATTCTGAATTTAATTAAATTATTGTTATATAAATCTATATTTGTGTATTTTTACATTTGTTGAAAATTTGTCAGTTTGTAGTCTAAATATCACAATTCCACCAATAATCTTGAACAAAAATTCATGTTATCTAAAAAATTCAACTGGTGTGAGCATATTCCCCAAAGAATGATACAAAACTTTAAATAGATTGAAGATCCTGTTTACATGTAAAAGTTCTGTGCCAACCTCACCGCCTCACAAACACAAACCTAACCACTAACCAACACCACAATCGCTTCATTTAAAGGTTTCAGAAAAATGCCTACTAAGCCCATTAATGCGCGTCTAGATGCCAAGTAACTCCCCACAAAAGTTATTCTTTGATGTGCAGCGGTCCTGGAGGAGGTGAGGCATGGTGAGGTGAGTTTGAGTTTAACGCCGCTTTCAAGAGTATTTCACTTATATCGCGGCTGCTAGTACTATGGCAGGAAGAAAGCCGTAACGACATGTGGCTATGCCTTGCAGTGAATCCTGCGAGCATCGGCTGGAACTAGCGAACCATGGATGGTACTACCCTGAAATTTAGTGTAGCATTGCACCTAAACCTTACTGCGTGTAGAACAGTTCTCTACTACAGACAATCCCTGTCGGGATTCGAACTCGGGACCTCTTGATCCGAAGCCGAACGCGCTAACCACTGCGCTATCCCGCCCCCTGCTGGAGGAGTTACCATGTGAAAACTTTAAGGATGACACCTGACGCCAAACTCCCTTTTAGGCCTTATAAGTCATGAGCTAAAAAGCTAAAGTGAGGAGTATTTCACTAACATCATGACTGCTAGTACTATGGCAGGGAGAAAGACTTTAATGCCATGTTGCCATGCATTGCAGTGAAACCTGCGAGCATCGGCTGGAACTAGCGAACCATGGGTGATACTACGCTGAAATTGAGTGTAGCATTTCACCAAAACCTAACTGCATATAGAACAGTCCTCTACTGCAGACAGAGTTGCAAAGCCCCTGGCTGGATTCGAACCCCGGACCTCTTGATCAGAGGCCGAACACGCTAACAACAGCTCTATCCCGCCTCCTCAACCAACAGACACTACAAGCCTTTTAGGCCTTATATGTCCTGATCGGCTAAAAAGTGAGACAATATTAAGTCAAACTAGTCAGCTTCTGCATGTCATCTTCTTTGGTCATACTCTGACATAGGATCTTCTTTCACCCTTGCTTATCCTTTGAAGTAAGCACCTCATCTATTAAAACAGAAATATATTTTATATTTTTAAACTTCAGTGTGACATTTTGCACATTCCTTCTAATGATTAAGCACATGAATAAGAGATATACAACTACATGAATATATCAATAATTTATGTAATGCATTTGAAAGCATTTACGTGCACAAATCATACTTTAAAAATTTTGTGTAAGGCATTTTATGAAATGAAAAGTTGTAATAAATACTGTGCTGCATAGAAATGGTTCATACCATGATTGAAAAGATGGGTTATGAACAAAATGTAACAGTTTTATTTAAGGAGAGATGGGACGATGAAACGAAATATTTTAGAATTCACTTATTTTTTCAAAATAGCAAGTTTATGATGTCTTTTATCCAAAAATGTAAGACAAGTTGGGGGGCACCGAATGATGTAAAGAGTTATCATTATTAATAGTAACACCCCTGTCAGCGAATTACGGTATTTTTGACCGATTTCACCTACTTACCCGCGCGCCTTCAGCGATCAGGTACAATTTTATCACATATGCAGATACACAGTAAGTTTATATTTTGAAAATTAATGACACGTCACAGCAGTTTTGATCAATCCAAGTGTAACTTTGACGGCCTATCGTGTAATTATTATTGAATGTATTATCAATCTAAGAGTGCTTGATGGAAGAACAACTATTAGATGATTATGTAAGGCGATGTATATTCATCATGTTCTGGGGATAAGTATGTAATTGAAATAATACACATAGCAGTCTGATTAAAATCGACGGTTTTCCGTGAAATAAAAATTGCAAAATAGTGCATCAACCGGGATACGAACTCGTTCGTGGGTTTCCACGCCAAACCGTCTGAAAGCACCCCGTACACTAGCGTGTTCGGGCGCAATTCAGCTAGCCAATCAAAAGATGCCCAACAAATGCTTTCGGTGCGAGAAACTAGGGGCAGATAACTCCAAACAGCTATCCTTTTGTCTGTTCCGAATGCTTTCAAAACCGCACTGGTCCAAGCGATCTTGAGACTGCGGTAGAGACCGTTACGCAATGTGTAACGAGGTCACGTGACGCAAACTAGGTGCAGGCGAGCGATCGCCGGCTTTTCGTATCCAAAGTAAACTCGTCTTAATCGGGATTCGTAATCAAAACGTAACTCGTACTAAAAAGCCTGGATATAGGTTATATTTTGCTTTGCATGTATTAATAAATAGTTTGGTAGGTAACTGAACGATTGGTTGTTCAAACAAACGAGACATTTCAGATTTAGATTCATTTATTATCCTTACCTTTGCAGACAATTAGTACAATAAGAAAACGGTGTGGGTACAGGTTGTATTAGCATCATAAAATGCGAAATAGATAAAATCATGTGTCTGACAAAACAGCAAAGATGTGACGAATAGAAAATGCCGGTGAAGAGAAAAAGATAAGTCGCCGACAAAGTAATTTACACCCAAAACATCTCACAACACACCAATATGTACACCTCTTCCTGAGTTGTTCAGGCTTCAGATGACGTATTTGAAGAGTAAGTTGTTATATATTTATTAACATTATTATTACTGATAATATTATATCATCATGAGACAAAATTAATATAACCATTTTCAACTCGCAATTAATTGACAGGTTGTTGATACAATATTACGGAGTCTTCTTCTACAATACAACTTCACATACGGGATTAAATGTAAATGTAAGTACTCGTATATTATTTAAACGGCATTTATTTCAGGATCTTACATGGAAAGATGGGTTGACAAACAGGGTTACAAGTACATATACACGCGTATATGTTGTTTATTATAACCATACTTCATGTGATGTTCATCCATGATTGTGTTTCAACAAATTTATTACGATATTTCACAAAGAAAGCCGTAGTTTATCAAGGTGCTTAATAATACTAATAATAGAATTAAAATGCTACTGGATGATTTCAAGGAATGCATAAGAGAGGTAATAGTGTGACATCGATTTCCTGAAAATATGTCTCCGTGTTTGGCGAGGTTTAATCTTACATTTCATTTAAAGTTTTTATTTGTTGCTATAACGCTTGATTTAGTTTAAACGTATTAAAACACTGAAAAAGTGACGGAATCGGCAAACAAGCAAAACAATGCTTGCATAAATGCCTCTCCCTACAAACTGCAAACACACCAAACAAACAAATAAGTTGCATACATTGAACAATCATAAAATATTAAACCAACAGGCATGTATATGGTACCAGATTACAAGACACAATTGAAGGCGTTAAACTTGTAAAGATGTTGAACGTTACATAACAGCAAGGCAATAGATGATAAGAAATAATTAAGAAACAAAGATTGATTTATGAAAAATCCGAAAATCTTTTAGATTTAACGATAACATTGTGGATGGATTTTAGCAGTACACGATTTTCGTGGTTCTTTGCTCAAGCATTTCCTTGCAATATGGATGCTATATTGAAACATGTTGTAAAGAAACATTCGTTTACTCTTGTACAATTGTATATACGTTTGATATCAGTGACAAAGTATATCAATAAGTGTAATAAAGTTACATTGTGTATCAGATATAAAAGGTTACTATAATTATAAGTGTGTCAAACAATATATTTTAATGTAATGCAAACCATAAACAAAATATTTTATGTATAAGATTTTCAACAAGCTCAGTGAAATTAACATTAAGATTGCACCATTGTACACGCACATATATACAATATGATTATACACATTTATAGAACACGATCGAATGAATGAATTATGTTACCAGATGCAGCCTAATACACACTCTCGTAAATGAAAACGTAATGGTAGGGTAAATACGATGATAGCTCCAATACAAATTCTCAATTTAACATACCATATAGATGTTTCTTCAAAGGAGAGAAGTGTTGTGACAGCAAATTAGTTTACGCAATTAAGCTGAACAAAGTCATATACGCTGAGTAGTGTAATTATGTTTTTACAGATAACAAGTTTATTGGACCGGTTCATTTATATAACGAATGGCATGTCGGTGACCGGCGGCATTTCAATTGTCATGTTAATTGTCAAAAGTCTGGTCTAGGTGACACACAAACAATCATGAAATAACATTAATGCGACTGTCAGTCTAGATATTTGTCAGCCAATTAAACGTTCACTGAAAGGTTGGAACATATATTCCACCAATGGAATTTAGGGATAGGATGAGCTTTGTATTCTGTGTTCTTTGGCGAAAAACCTCCAACAAGCAGATTTGGCATTTGAAGAATAACTTATCGCTGACATAGGACGATTATTATAGTACATGGATTATAAGGCTCATGGAGAAAACAGGTTCGTTATTCTAATCTTTGTCATCATTGTATATTGCTATATTCGCATGCGAAATACTTGCAAAATCATCACAATTGTACTTTTGTTATTTACAAAATGATATATAGATACATGTTTCTTGAAGAGCGATACGTAATTCCTTTAGCTAGTTTGCCGATTCCCTTATTTTTTTATCATGATAAGAGACAATTACCATGTAAAACAAAACAGACAGTTAGAAGTATTTGTTTCGATTAAAATGCATTCATATTCGCGCTTGTACGGCAAGTAGTAGCAAGTAGGCCACTGCGCAACGGAAACATAGCTGCGTAGGAGTAACGCTAGTTCCATTTTCCCACTAATTGAATTTACGCTTTCCAGTGTTTTATTCAGGAGCATAGTGGGCCTTTAAATACTATGATGTGATTGGTCAGCTATTTGACTGGGTTTTGGCTGCGCTAAACTGGTTCTGAACACACGCCTATACGGGGTGTTCTCAGACCTTGTGGCGAGGAATCTACAGAACCTGTTCGTATCCCGGCAGATGCAAAATTTAGCACATTTTATTCCTCGGAACAAGGTCGATTTTAATCAGACTGGCCGTTAAAAAGACATTGCGGTCAATTTTTTAAAAAATAATGCATGTTTTTTTGAGACTTCACAACAATAAATTGTTGCAAAAAAATATTACCGTAATTGAGTTACTTTTTTTCGTCCCATCTCTCTTACATCAAACCATAGAAAACTAAAGAAATATATAAGTTAACACAACCTTATCAAAACAATGAAGTCAGCAGCTCATATGATACAAACATACCATTTACTTCTCTAAATTTCAGTAAATGGTATTTTCAGTGTTCACATCTAGTTAATGATTTAATACATGCACTGCAGTTGTGCAATACACAGTTTATATTTCTCAGATGAAAACTGAAGAAATATACAAGTTTAACTTTCTTTTGGATTCTAAGATCAAAAAGAAAGAAAAAAAGTGCATATGACATGCGTTTGTAGCATTCAAGAATTTATGAACAGATAAACATTGATAAATGTTTTGCTCAATAGAAATGATTCATACCTCCCTTGATCCTCCAAAGTCTTACCCCGGCATGGCGTCCTCCCAGGTCTTCCCCCGGCATGGCGTCCTCCCAGGTCTTCCCCTGGCATGGCGTCCTCCCAGGTCTTACTCCGGCATGGAGTCCTTCCAGGTCTTCCTCCGGCATGGAGTCCTCCCAGGTCTTGTGGATCCCAAAATAGCAATGTGGAAAAATTCACATTTGATGTATGTCTGATATTGTTCCATGCATTAAGTACCCGGTACATGTATTACATGAACTTATTTTAGATAAGGTCAAAACTGAATACTGTTATTGTTGAACTATTAAACAATTGTTGTTAAAATCTACGTTTCAAAATCTAACAATATAAGATAAGATGTCAGTTTAATTTACAATTACGTAATTCAGTGAATTTCACACATTAAATCTAAACTTTACCATGTTCTGTTCCGCAGTAATGATTCGGTGTGAACCTGCTACTTCTGAAATTACTCTATCAAGCATTATCCGAGCCCCCAACCCAAGTTATATATCTGCTATTGAATATAGTGACTCACCTTGGTCCTCTGTGGCCAGCATGTCCATGTGCATGTTGTGAAGCTAGCAGGCACCTGTTGGGAAATTGTCTGAGGGGAGGGGGAACCTATCCCTTAACTTAACCTACTGGTGAGGTGTATCCTACATTCTTAACGTGTGCATCCACACGGGGAACTGTGTGGTCCCTAACTACCATGATAAGCATGGCCCCTAAATCTAAACAAGGACATGCAGCCTTGTTATACCAATCCTGGCAAAGCCTGCAGCTATTCATCCCTAAACTAATGGTGGGGATAGCTGACTTAGGATTGGACACCTCAAACAGACATCAACAACTAGGGTCACGTCACTTCACAACAGCAGCCCATTGGACGACCGAGTAGGATTGCATTCTGTTAAAAAATAAAGAAAATAAATGATGATCTACTCAGGATTTCCTCGTGGTGATAAACCATATAACCTATAATTTTAGATATGTCTAATGTTGATGTTTAATGTGAAACATTCCTCAATTATATTGAAACTGACAAATATAGATAAAAAAAATATAAACAGTGTTTGGACAACTTAGAACATGCTATCAGCTCCACCCACAACACTGTTGCATCACCCACGAGACATAACGAACAACACTGGAGTTCACTGAACAATAATGACTAATGGTATTATGCAGTTATACATATTGAAGTAAGTTGGGGTTTAACGCTGCTTTCAAAGGAGTCTGAAGAAAGGAGATTCGTAATCTAGCAGTTTAAGAAATTTATTCGGATAACGTTTTGCTTCTTTTGGATATTTGTATTTACATGTATTTACATGTTATGTTATACTGAGAAATGAAAGTGAATATGTGTTGCTGTAATGTGTGTAATTCAATTTTTTAACTCAACAGATCAACTTTTGTCTTTAGTATCTGCAAATGTTGTTTTGACATCTGAAACCTGAAGTTTATCACATAGTTTATTCACACGGCAATAGTTCTGTTTGGTAAGAAATCAGTACCATTACATCTTCAGTCCTAATTTCTTAAAGATTTACGGAATCCTAAAGAAAATATTAACGAGAGAAAAAGTATAATCGATTTTGTACACACGCTAGAACAATATAGAACTATCAACTATCCACAAACAATGCCAATGTCAAGACCAGTCAATGAAGCTGGATCAAAGAAAGTTTAAAAACATGACTGACATATTGTAAGCACACACTGACACTGATATTCAAACGTTTTGAATCAAAACACAGCAGACAAATTTACGGTTTCCAAATGTACAGAGAAATAAATGTGACAAAATTTTAATTGCCGTTGTAAAAAGATAAACTACGTCAGAATTAAAAATAATGTGCAAGTCGGAATAAGTTACCAATTCCAAGACCAAGTCACATTTGAAATAAAGGAAGATAAGTGCAGATTGTGGAAATTGTGAATTCAATATGTTTCTCATATATCATTTTAACCCAATAATATGGTAACATGTCGCAATTGGAATTCAATCCAAGAAAAGCAATAAGTAGAGATTCAACAGACGTTCGATTATTCATTAATGCAAAGTAATATGTAAACAATCTACCGATATATATAAACCAAAATATCCTTCAGGTTTATTATATCGACATGTAAAAGATTATGATCATTAGCAGTTACGGCGGTTATTTTGTATAACCCTCAAGTATGAATGTCATTTTTCATAACCGTCACTTTCGCGCTCAGGAGAATGTTAACCAATCACGTGACCTTGTTTCGTCCCTTCCCTCTGATGATCTGAACTACAAAAAGATAGGTAATCTATTTCAGACAAGAGAAATGACGAAAAAAATGGAAAAGCAGAGTGAGGAGTGGTAGTGATTTTATCGATATATCTTAATATATGTGCCTAGGATTTACCTCAAAGAGTGCATACTCAAAGATTAGATATTGTAGCATACGGATATGCAAAAGCATGTATATCATTTCTTTTATTAAGAGAATCATTTCTTTTAGTAAATGGGGATATTTTGGCATATGTTGATATATCAGACGGCATGGCGTCCAATAAAAACTTACTTTAGGAGGGCATACCATCTTTAAATAATGTGGACAGCATGCCGTCTTTATTGTCAGAAGGGAGACAACATTATTTGAAATTTAAATAATAGATATAGTTTTATGAATAAATGACGGCTATCCGTCTTTTTACAAACAGACGTTATTCCGTTTAAAAATAAATCTCTTATAAAAATGGCATGCCGTCTGAAAAATATTGGTTTACAAATATGGCATGCCGTCTTAAACATATTGTCTTATAAAGATGGCATGCCGTCTAAAACATATTGTCTTATAAAGACGGCATGCCGTCTAATATCTTTTGTCTTAGAAAGAAGGCATGCCGTCGAAAGAAAGGCCGGTGACATTGCATGGTTTCCGGCGGTCTTTTACCTTTAAGTTTTTTTTACTTCTGTGACCCCACGCAAGGACCACAGGTAAAACAATCATCATCATAAGTCGTCTTCTTCGTCGACAGCTTGGCATATGGGGATTATAAGTTGTAGATCTGGTGTGGCCCCCCAAATAAGTGTACAGTCGTCTTGGCAAATATGGCCGGCGATGGGTTATACATTGTCGATTTGGAAAATGTAAGTGTTCAACCTCTATATTTTTTAAAATTATTTAAGGTCTGATCAGTTAACGAGCCAAGTAAGTTTGGACAGTATGTCAGCAAACATCTACATTTCGTTTACAAGTTTTGATGATATTTTAGTTTTGGTAATTGTAAACTATCTTAACATTGTTTATATGGTGTGGTGAACCAAGTTATCCACAATCGAATATATGGAGATTCATATTCAAGTGGGGATGTCATAATAGTTTTACATCTTTTTCAGAGGAAAAGTAAGGGAAGCATAATTTTACTGGCACGAGAGTTGTAAAACAACTGACATGAATGACATCCCTGAGAGTGGGTTAATGTCTTTAATTATATATGTTAATTATCTATACCACATTATAAAAAATCGTCAATGATCAATGGTGAATTAAATCGTAGACGTAGGGCTTCAACGGGTTCACAATATTGGACTCGAGTACTCGAGGGGTTGGACTCGACTCTGACTCGAGTACTCGAAATTGATACATTTCAGCTAAGTGGCAGCATGTCACAATAATATTTTGTTATTCTTTGAGGTTTTAGATTATACATACAGTGGAACATTGATATACCACGAAGTACTACCCATATCGCGAAACAATATGGCCATCTGTCCCCCAAAATAATCGGTACTCATACAACGTTCAGCACTACAGTTGATGAATCTAACACCGTTTCAGGTTCAAATGAAATAATATTTAGGCTTTTTATTTTCTGGCTCAGTGATAAACATGCAGATGACAGAAGGAAAATTCCAATAAAATGAAATTTACTTATGTTCTCCTTCAGTACAGATGACAGAAAGGGTACCGTTGAATAAATGTGTGACAGTGTCGTTGTTCTAATTTTCACATCAAGTGTAAGAAATCTAGATGTGGAATGGTTAGGAAGGAATCTGACATCTAATGTATATATTCAAAACCATAATCGATAATCTTGAAAATCATTGCAGTGTATAAGACTAAGGCCACCACAACAAAGAATGGTCGTGATAATTTCATGAAAGGGTAGCAAGTGTAAAAGTAGAAAATGGGATTTAGATACTTAATATTTATAGTTAAGACATAATAAACCAAAACAATTACAATAAAAATAGTAACTTTCTTGTACATGGTGTACAGCGTGGTGGCACGTGGTCCTGTGCATAGCTCAGTCGACCGCTATCAGTTAAGTTCAGCAACAAAAGGCGTGGCTCGCTGGATGGGTGGGTTACCCGCCTCATTGAATGAAAACTGAGAGTTTGAAGGGTGATTCCATGCCCCACACTGAGACATGAGTTGAGAGGCTCGTGGTGTCACCTTGGGCAAGGGACTTTATTCGAAATGTGCCTCTGTTCACTCAGCAGTACAATTGATTACCTGGTTTGGAAGTGCAGGCAATGTGACAGATAACCTTCGAGCGCCGTAATTGGCAGCCCAGGTTGCATACTCCAAAGGGAGTTGAGAATGAAAAAAGGAACGATGTTGGTCCTTATACCAGGGTAATAATGTCTGTAGCGCTTTGAGCATGCACTTGGTGTATGGAGGCTAGCGCGATATAAGTACACAGTATATTACAGTATATTACATAGCTTTAGAAAGATACTATTAATTCAATGTCAACAATGTAGACAAATTCACATCCCTACTAAGAAATGGACCGGTTATAGATTTACATTCCTTCTATAGATCTGTAACCCGTTTCATTTTCCATATTTGGATTTAGTTATGTCCAAGCAAAATTCTCGCGTTTTAATGGTTGTGCCCCTGGTGATTTGACCATACAGTTGACATGGAGTATTTAACATGTACCTCAAATCCTCAGTATCATTATTCTGTAGTGATATACGATTTCGATTATTGCCTTTTACTTCGCAAACAAATAATAACAGAATACATTTATTTTACGTTATGAAAAAGCGTAACATTCATTATTAGATACTAAACCTGTCTACTGTCGCTTGTCAAATCGACCAACATACAATTAATAAACACAAGTTTAATTTCTAACATCAGTATATCTACCAACTTGACCATATAAGCTTCATATTTATGTACATTTGTTGGTATAAACCTCATCTGATATCATCAATTCAATGTTTTATTTGGTTGCATTGTACAACTTTAACTGAACTTGTTGGCTGTGAAAGTAGTCGATTCGACCAAGGCTGGTGTCACTGTTCACTTGTAACGTAGTATATCAGGTACCACGACATACGGGGTCAACTGCAGTTGTTATTAAATCTTTTCAGGCACGACATGTTCAACTTGCACAAGGTGACTAAAATTAATGTGAAATTAATGTGATCTTTTATCGAGTCCTCGAGTCCCAGAAAATGGACTCGAGTCCAGCTAAACCCGATTCGTACTCGAGTACTCGTGTACCCGTGGAAGCCCTAGTGTCTACACAATTGAAACATCTCTTACACTGTTGCTATTGACTATCAAAACGCTAATGATGCAGGCTACTTTCAAACAACATAATTCAAACTCACAAAGATCACTGTTGTTATGTTATAACTCGATTTCCACAGACAAAAATGTTAATATTTCGATGTAAAATTTTAATGCTATTACAATCTTCCTCATTTGACATCAAACTTTTGTATAAGATGGCAGATGAATTGGCACTTTCACACTGATATCAAATACGTTCGAGGAAATGTGGGATCGAATCTGATGGTTTCTGGGCGAGTGAACTAACACTGCAACCAGGTGACATGAGAAGGACATTTCTAAGCAATTGAAAAGAGGATTAGATTTTATTTCACCACAATGGTTATAAGTTTGCATAGTAGTTTTATTTTTGTAACTTTAAAGGAACTGTAGCACGCCGTTCTTACTAAAATACATTGCTCTCACGAAAAGAAACATAAGTGTTACCAATGGCGAAATAAGAGGTGAGGTGAGGTGAGTTGGGGTTTAACGCCGCTTTCAAGAGTATTTCACTTATATCGCGGCTGCTAGTATTATGGCAGGGAGAAAGCCCACAACGCCATGTTGCTATGGCGAATGTTTCCCTTCGAGCGGTCATTTTAAGGTGTTCACACCAAACATTCAAAAGTAGTTCAAGCGTTCAGACTGATTTAGCTATTTCTCTAAAAGCCATTGATTATGTTAATAGACTTTTCTAAAAACCAGTCCATTGAAAATATATTCTTAATTTTTCGCAGATTTAGTTTTTCGACCAAAAATAAGCAGAGAATTAATAAAGGTGTTTTCAAGTCTACATATAGATCATGTCTATTATTTTCAAGCGCAAAACATTGTGGTTTACTCCCACAATGTAAACAAACAAATAAAAGAGACAATTTATGAGTAGTCCACAAAATATAAACATACAGTTTTTGGCGTTTATTTATTTATTTACCATGCATTTCTTTCAATTATGTCGTTTCTACAGATATTAAAATAAATGTATTACCCAACAAGGTACGTTGCTTGAATTGTATAATCAATGACAATATATACATACTTTATCTGTCATAGTTTGCTGGTATAATCACAATAAAGTACCATTAAACAGGTAAAAAGTCAATAGTTTGTATATTCACAGGGTATTTTGAAACATGATAATATAACAATAGTTGTCACATTCAGTAATGTGTGAGAAGGGACGAAAACAGTTGAAAAAACGAGCTTCGTGAAATTGATAAGCCAACACGCCTAGGAAATCCTTATTACTCTGGGGAATTTTTTATGCAGAAAAGGAAAGGCTGTTAATATGACGTTAAATTCTATTGACGTGTTTTAAAGGGGCAGTAGCACGTTTTTTCGCTGAAATAAGTTGATGAAATGTTTTTGTAAAATAATGTCACTAATGGTAAAACACCCTTCCCTCTTCGGAAAATCAAGTTAAAAAATGAGTGTACACGGTTCCATAAAGCCTTGGGAATCGTTTTTGTCATACAAAATAATAAATTGTGTTCACAATAAAATGGCCGCCATGCAATTTTTGCTTTATACGCAATACCGTTATTACCACTACGCATAATTGGTTTGTGTAATATGATGTTTTACCTTTTGAAGTAAATATAAATGACATAAACTATCATTATAAATGGGAAATTTGAAAAAATAAAATTTGCCAAAAACGTGCTACAGCGCCTTTAATCTAAGGCCTACTTGTCTTTTAAACCAAATTTCATCGGATTGTGATATGAAATTATTTATCATATGTTTTGTAGTTGTCTCTAGCGATTGGTGTCATAAGAATGTTTTCTAAAACATGTTTTATTTAAAACACTAAAATACTCGATGGCTCTTAAACGCTCAGAGTTTGAAATTATGGCATGAACAATTGAATGAGACCAAGCAAACAGATCGCACCATTATAAACCAATACGGATAACCATTTTCTACTGATACGGCTTGTTGGGTCGGGTAATGAGATGTTTTACCCTCTAGACGTAATATATTGTACAAACTTTAATAGACACAAAAACGACACAATTGAGAAACAAATTATATGGAAAACAATTGTGCTGCAGTGACTTAAAACGGAATTGCAAAATTTGTAAAACACAATACGCTGTATTTTGTATTTTATGTAAAATGACGATATTGACATTGACAGTACCACCTTATGCATTTCCACGTGTTCAACGTGCATCACGATTAGTTCATGCTCTGTGTGAACTGCCTAATATAGACACATTTTTATAACATGGACACGGTTTCTTTTACCCTATTATGTTAAACAAACGGAAACTGAAATTAAAACTAAAATTGTGTCAATTCTGTTTGTGGTTTGATGTAGTGTTGAGCTTGGGTTCAAGTCAGATGAACCATCGAGCACGTGAAACATGAACATCTCGGCATTATGATTCACGTGCGCGAGGGGTCTAACTGGCACACCTCGATCTCAGTCGGTAGGAACCACGCAAGCTCAAAACAGTCACGCTGCTATATTTCAAAATATGAGACAGCATGCCGTCTTGTGAAATATGAAGCCGGCATGCCGTCTTAATTTTAGCATTTTGACACAATGAACTCTCCCTGTATCATTAAGACGGGATACCGTCGAATACGTTTTATAGACGGCATGCCATCTTCATGAGACAATAATTTCATGATATTTTTTAGACGGCATACCGTCTCTTTGTAACGAGACGGAAAGCCGCGATGTCCCTGACTGGTAAGTGTATTTAGAAACGTGTTGTAAAGAGAAAAGTATCTAAGTGTAATTGGTAAAGTTGAGGTGTATTGGTAAGGTGTGAAAAAAGGTATGAGTGTATAGTGACACATGTACTGAAAAAAACAAACGTATCCTATGGCAACGAGCTATCTTCTTGTCAAATTTCTATTCATACCAGACTATCAGGCAATTTGTAACTATGAAAAAAACAAGATGTGTTTGTTAAACACGGATGCCCCCGGATATACCAAAGTTATGGCCAAGGTTAAAGTTTTCTGAATATTGTCCACTGCGGCAAGGTCAAGGTCACAAGGTCAAATATCATGATCTCATCTGAAAGGTCTCATCACAAGGTATGCACATGCCAAGTATGAAAGCCGTAGCTCTGAGCATTCCAAAGTAATGGCCAAGGTTAACGTTTTCTGAAGATGTCCAGTGCGGCAAGGTCATGGTCACAAGGTCCAATATGATGACCTAATCTTAAGGTCTCATCATTAGGTATGCACATGCCAAGTATGAAAGCCCTAGCTCTGAGCAATCCAAAGTTATGGCCAAGGTTTACGTTTTCTAAATATTGTCCACTGCGGCAAGGTCAAGGTCACAATGTCAAATATGATGACCTCATCTGAAAGGTCTCATCACAAGGTATGCACATGCCAAGTATGAAAGCCGTAACTCTCAACAATCAAAAGTTAAGGCCAAGGTTAAAGTTTTCTGAAAATGTTCATTGCAGCAAGGTCAAGGTCACAAGGTCAAATATAATGACCTCATCTGAAGGTCTCATCACAAGGTATGCACATGCCAAGTATGAAAGCCGTAACTCTCAACAATCAAAAGTTATGGCCAAGGTTAAAGTTTTCTGAAAATGTTCATTGCAGCAAGGTCAAGGTCACAAGGTCAAATATAATGACCTCATCTGAAAGGTCTCATGCCAAGTATGACAGCCCTAGCTCTGAGCAATCCAAAGTTATGGCCAAGGTTAAAATTTTGTGGACAAACACACAGACGGACAGACGGACAGACAGACGGACGGACGGATGGACGGACGGACGGACGGACAGGTGAAAAACAATATACCCCCGGAATCTCCGATTCGGGGGCATAAAAACCCAACAATGGACGATCTCGCTATAATGCTTGAGGTGATAAAGAACAACAGGAGCTCGATACGTAGACAACTAGAAATATGTGTTTGTGATGCACTGTGATGTCCCCAGCTCCACATTCAATCCAACCTTTTCCTCTTAACATTATTGTTCACTTATGATTTTGGTTTGATTTGGAGCGTCAACAACTTGGCGGAATACAGGTGTCCCCACAAGTTGAGGAAATCCGGGGGTCCAACCGTCTGTCGTCCGTAAAACTTTTCACCTTTTTCTCCAGAACCACTGGCTCTTTGTTTTTGTGTGTACAGACTCCTTGGCCAATTGGGGTTAAAATTAGATAGATATGGTGACCCTGTGACGAATATTGGATTGAAAGTTATTTGCGATTGGATCCACATAAATGTATACAATATCCACATCTGCGTTAAATTAAATATGCATATAAATATACTGTCATCTGTATTCAGTATGTTGCCTGAGTTAGTTGTTTTCTGGGTCGTTGTACTGCAACAGAAATAAGTATTATCACAAAGTGATTAACTTGCAGGTGACCCATAAAGATAATATGACAAAAGCGTTTTATAAATTGAACAGTATGAGCTTTACGATGTTTTTTGTAGAGAGAACCCAAAATGAATAATAATAAAAACTAAGTATGTAACGTATATATATGTAACAATATCCACATCTGATTAATATATGCATGAAAATATACCGCCACTGTATGAAGACAACTCCGTTATAAACATATGGTTAATTTGCTGGTGTGCCTAAAGATGATGTGATGAATACCTTTTATAATTTCACTGTACAGGAAACAGTTCATCACTACACGGAGAGGCATGATAACGTCAAGGTTGTGTTCCTTGACAGTTCCAAAGCCTTTGACACTGTCTGGCATGAGGGACTTCTTTGGAAACTTAATCAGCTTCATTTACCGGAACCAATATGGAAGATTTTGGACAACACATACACTGAAATGACCAGCAGTGTTATGGTCAACGGAGCCCTGTCAGATTGGTTCATCCTGGAAAGAGGAGTCAGACAAGGGAGTGTACTCTCCGCAAAGCTATACCTCGTATACATCAACGATCTGCTGGAAGCCCTGGACTCGGAAAAAAAGGGAGCAATGGTGATGGACCTCCATATTGCAGCACCGACACAAGCTGACGACATCTGCCTCATAAGTCCAATCACATCTTATGTTCAGGATATGGTAACTCTCTGTGAAACCTACAGCAAAAAATGGAGATTCACCTTCTCCCCTGCTAAGAGCAACCTCATGGTGTTTGGTAACACAAAGAAAACTGCCTGCAGTATATTGCTCTATGGAAAGGATATACCAGTCACAGACTCAGTCAAACATGTTGGTGTAAGCCTAAACTCCCACTTCAATTCTTGGGATAGGACACTTACTGCAAGCTCCAAAATGAAATCTTCGACGATGATGCTGATGAAATCAGGATGTCACTACAAAGGTTTAAACCCCATCACTAGTTCAAACCTCATAAGAACTGTAAGCATTCCTCGGGCATTATTCGGAGCAGAACTGTGGCATAACCTAACAAAGGGTGAACTAATAACTCTCGAACGAGCCCAACGCTTCTGTTTAAAGGTATGTCAGGGCTTACCAAGATCAACACGGACAGACATCTGCAACTCATTGATAGGATGGAGGCCTGTAGAAGCTGCAATCCACATGAGAAAACTCTTCTTCTTTGGCATCCTCTGCAACACCCAAAGCCACCTTCTTGCTTATAAGCTATTCCTGAACAGGTTACACGCCTTCACGAACAAGTGTACAGATCATCCTCAAGGATTCATACCAGATATCTGTCAAATCCTCGACAGGTATGAACTGCTGCCACACCTTCATTCCTTCCTGCAAACGCATATGTTCGAACCTCAACCATCATGGAAGAAAACTGTAAAAAAGGCCATTCAAGATATTATGCAAAGAGAGTGGCTGCAACGGATATCTTCAGACCCAGACCTGAAACACTTCCTGAAGATAAAGTCTTGTCTCGAACCACACCCAGGCTTGAAAATTTCAAAGACTTTACCAAGACTGAAGAAACAGTGCACGTTCATTGTACAAATGTGTGCTGCCTGGCGCCCAGACAAAGCTCCTGGTACGTGCCCTGACTGTGGCAGCGTACATGATGATCAGCTAACGCACATCGTATGTAGTTGTGCTGCTAAACAATCTGCAAGAGACACACCGTGTTGCGACATCGCCAGTATCAACCCCATAGAGCTGAGTGTAAGTCTCCACACCAGATCTGATGCAGACCTGGTATCCTGCATCCTGTCCTGCCAGCCTCCTGTCGACCTGCAGGAAGACGACCTCCAGCTGTACCAGACTGTGCTGATCCAGGGGTTGTACAGCCTCTGCCACTCTATTGACTCTTAACTCACGCGAGTAACGGTCTGCCCATGATCTAACTTTCTCTTGAACTGTCCTTGTAATCTCCTATGGAGGAATAAAAGAATATATATATGTATTTTGCTGTGGATAAAACATGAGTATAAAGGAGGAACACGAGATAGTGTTTTATACAGTTTTATATTAAACGGATATTTGGTAGAACATTATTTGCGGTTACACACAATTGACATCATATAGTGAACCATCTCGGTAACTATTTCCTTCTTAGGGTGCATGTCTGTTGGTATTCTGGCCATGGTCATATCCCAGTAGTCGAGGTAAAAAACATGTTTCTGTAATGATGCAAATTCCTCATGTAGTATGGCCATATAGTGTAAACCCCAATACGAATGCAGTAATTTATATTTGCTCATTTTCGTAAAAGCGTGAGGACCTCGAAACGCTACTGTAACACCAGGGGCTCTTGCTATCAGTTTTCGGACGGATTGTACCAGTCTTTGAATATGAACTTTGAACACATCAGGATGATTGAGTGTGAAGTGGACATAAATATACAAAATGATGATATCTCTCGAGTTGCTTTTTATGTTGTCCAATACGATATGTTGTGCTAGATTCACGGATTGGTGGTAATGGACTTTTCCATGGTAAAATGGCAACTCATGAGCATACCAGGACAAGGTAAAGTTATATTCTGTGTCCGATCGAATCTTTGGATTATGTCCTTTTCCCCTTTTCTTCAAGTTCAATACGTTGGTTAAATGGTCGATAAATTGTCCAGAAGTGGAGTCTCCATGGAGATACAGTGTCCGTCCTCTCAGACACTCCCTGTAAGCAGCTGGAGTGTGCTTCATAGTGTCTGTACACAGTGTGGAGTGCCATTGGTCCTTGTAGAAGAACCCTTGAGGCGACATCCGGTTCCACGTCACTTCCGGTTCAACCTTACTGCAGGATGTAGCAGGGGCCGTTACTCTGTCAGCTATACCTGAAATAAGAGTATTTCATCAAAGCATTATATCAGACAAAAGTCTATCATTCGTTGAGGGAAAAGCATACATTATAAGTCGTATGCTTTTCTTGAGGGTATTACTGTTGCACTATTGAAATAGGTATGTGTATAGGTATATGTAAGTGTCAAACGTTGAGAAGAGTATAAGCAAATTTAAATATTACACTGAAGACGTGTATCAACGTTCACAATCTATACCTTATCGTCCAATATGAATATTTCTCAATTCAATTCTTTCTTCTCTATATTTCCATGGACGGTGGTACAAGAGCACATATATAATATATAACAATTTAATAAATACAATATGTGAAGGTCAGTTTATAGAATTCATTTATTTCAGCATTTGCTGTGACGATAAATTTGGACAATCCTTTTAGCAATGAAAGTTTTTTTGTACATAACAATGATTTCATTTTGTGAATATTCGGAAAGGTACATAAATATTCCGCTATATACATACAAATGTATTTCTCACATTGGCAAAAGCTAAACATTTAAATAAATAGTGGAACTCGTCTGCTATTGATTGGGGGTTACAGAGAGGGCAATTTCTGTTTTCGCGTGTGATGACTTTCCAGCGGCCAGTTTCAACATAAAGTTGGTTGTTGATGGTCGTAAACCTGATGCTAACTTCAAAACTTTAAATGAACGTTTCCAACAATATCTAGGTTTTCAAATCCCCATACTTCAGAACCGTATGTTAAAATTGGAAAAATCATCACATCAAAAGCTTTAAGAAGAGAGTCTGGAGGTAAATAAACATTGGGCGATCTTTTAAGAAGATCAAACATAGCCTTTATTGCGCTCATTACAAGGTTTTTTTTCATTGCAGAAATCATTCTTAGATTCATCTCCAAAGTGGAAGGATAATTTTGATTTGGATGCTACTCGACCTCCAAATATTACAAACTTAGTTTTATTGATCATGATATTTACCAACTCTCCAAACGTTATCAATGTCTTTAGTAAATCGATAAACGCTAAGTATTATTTCTTTTTGGTACTCTTAAGAATTTGAGATAGAATATGAAGTGCAAACATATTAATTATCAACTGTTGAGAAATGTTCCATAAAATCTGCTTGTACCTGTGATAGTATATCATTTGCTTCAAGGAATGTATTCAGTCTCCTATTTAAAACTAAAATAAATAGTTTTCCAAAGCAGTTGAGAATAGTTATATGTCATAAGAGTCGGCGCTAGCTGGATCACCTTTAAACATTCAGGTGATGAAATAACATAGTCAATTGCACTTTTATCATTACACGTATTTCCCCTTTGTACTTATCCTTGCCTAATCGGCCGTTGCAGTTATAAAGATTTAATGATTTAAACGGTATTTATTTTCCAGATGGTACATGGAAAGGGGGATTGATAAACAGGGTTACCGCTATATAAATATCTCTCCCCAAAGATTTATTTCTTTGCACAAATCAATGAGACCTTTACCAGGTGTTAATCTTTCCTTTGTCCTTTGTCTAAGGTAAGGTATATCTAATATATCAAAAAACAATCTAGGATTCATTTCAAAATTTATTTCATTAGCATCAAGACCGACTTCATTCATGATAATTCTGTATCACACAACAATCTAGTACATTAGAGCTTCTGACATTGAACTCACCAATTAAAGCAACCTAATCTGATTGAGTGTTCAATAAGTGTGAATCACCTGCATATTTGGAACCTTCAGGTGACAGGTATGTGACTCCAATGAAGAGATCCTGCTCTGAATCAAACAATTCCTTTGCCACCTTAAACCAATATATATATAATCACCTTGGTTATCTACTGGAGAAATGTATTGTGAGTATTTATCTCTAACACCAAGTGCTATACCCCCAGATCGTCTAGTAACTGTTTTCCTGTTTTGAGTGTATAGCTTATAACCTTCAATAGTGAGATCATCTAAGGCATTAGTTTTTGTTTCAAGTAAACAAATAATATCTCTGTTTTGAATTAAATGAATAAAGTCAGGGTATTCCATTATGTTGCGTAGACTTCTTGTTTCGAAGCTTCATCAGGGAATAATTGTTCGAGGCATAGCGGTAGTCATATATAGTTATTCTTACCACGTATTCCTAGTGAAGTTCTTGGCAGCAAATCTCGTGCTTCCGACCGTGTCCTGAACAAAAAAACTTTGTCACTAACTATATAGTATAGTTTTTAATATTAGCAACTTAACTGAAATAATATATGTCTAACATGAATAGGACGTTTTTATTCAGCTCTCGACAAATATTTCTATTATCTTGACATTAGATATGAAATGACTGCTTTGTGACATGAATAAAACAATTCTTTGAATTAAAGATAACGATGTTTCTTTCAAAATATTTATATGTTTTAGTTTATGGTCAACATATTATCATAGGCTAGACATTACCATTATTAAATTGAAAATTCATTAGATGCACTCATATTCTGTATAACTATTCAAGAATAATGCATTTTCATATATTCAGTTTCTACTTGAAACAATATCCAGTCATATAGATAACCTCTAATTTATTTGCAGACAGTTTAGCTATGTCTTGTTATTGTAAATCTTTTGACCATCAGTCACAATTAAGATAATTTAGACACTTGAATTATTTTCACCTCGCTGATCTTTGACATAACCAGACAAACCAATCTATTGGAACAGTCAACCGTCTACTATGTTTATTTACTGTCAACCTCATTATTCCTCGGATCACCGTTGCATAACCATCTCCTTTGCTACTACACCTGGGACATCACAGAAAGTAGAACTCATCAGACTCATCTATGCTAACCCTGACATGTCGTAAGAGTTGATTCTGGACTTAGTAACAGGACAACCTCAGCTTTAGGGGTAAAACTTTGTTGGATAAATCGCTTCAGCTGTTATCTACAAGTTACACTTGTTATCATGTTGTTATGAATTGTTCCTGTAAATAAATGTGTGCATAACTGATTGAAGGACTTCGGATTTCGTCTGCCCAGGGCCTAATTCACCCGTTATATCTAGACAGCCCGTCAAGACACATATCGTATGTTTGGATTGCAATATATGAGACCTTAATAATATTTTCAAATCATGGATCAGACAACTCCAGTGATCCAAGCAAATCACTCGGGGCTCAAGACGGAACAATGCAGACGGATCTACAACTTCGACCCGCAAGGGATAACTCGCGCCATACTAGTCATGTTGGATTTTGTGCACACAGGCGTAAAGGGGCGATAAAAAAAAACCCAATACCTATCACCATGCACAACTTCAAGAACTGGTCACAAGTGCACGATTCTCTCAAATTGCCTCCCAGCTATTGACCAGTTGGTGTTGAGTTCGCGCCTTCACGATGTCTTTGGGTTAGGCGGCAATTTACCCAACTGGTTTACTTCAAACTTTACAGATAGGCATCAGTGTCTTAACATAAACACTTCAATTCTTCCACGCATGTTTGTTTTGTGGTGTTACAGATGACTTATAATTAGTTCTGGGGAAATCTAATTAAACAAGTTCACCATTCAACTGAGAGGTGTTATATCTCATCACGACGCTGCATGGTGTCTTTATGCGGATATCTCTTTGCAGATGACAAACAACTTCAGGATGGTTTCAGGACAGATGCAATTGACCAGGCAAAGTGATTACAAATAAGGATACATTGAGGTTGTCAAGTCATTGATGTGTGAAAAGTGCCTTAAATGTAATGACCACAAAACATAATCGATGCAAATAGACCCAAAACGAGGAAGGATCATTTACAGGTTGGCAACACCACCAGTTTGTGTTCGCCAGCTGTGAAAATCTTGTCGTTTACCTCGATTCACCCCTCAGCATCAACACATAGGGTATTGGAACTGTCATCAGTAATGAGACACTTACCACATATTCTGCAGGACGGTTGATTTCCCAATGCGACGAGGTTCATTGATTGACCAGGTGCGTGTCCACATGTCACACGAGAGTCCATGCTTCTTAGGTTCGACACAGAACCAAGAGAAGCCAGCGTTGTCTGCAGTAAGGTTACACCACTTCAGTTTATTGTCATAAGGAGCTACAGAGCAGTTAGAAGCTTCCGTTGTTACTCCATTCGAGAACGCTCCATTGTTATACCAAACTGTGTGGTATTTGTTGTACAGCTGGTATATCAGGGCTATCTCCTCTAGTCTCACGAGTATCATAACTCCAATCACTGCCTCCCCAGACCACATGGCTCTCAATACACCGCTGTAAGTTCCGTCGTTGTTGTCCATGACCTTACCAGAAACAGCGGCCTTTACTTTCACATTTTCCATCCAAAGTCTGAGATAATCCCCGCCTCGTAAAATTTTCTCACCTCTGGCGTTATACAGGATAATCTTCACCTTAATCTCTTCTCCCAGAGAATATTCTCTTCTGTCTGTGATCAATAATTTCGAAGAATTTCCCATAGATACCTGCATGACGTCTATGTTCTTACTACCTCCCAAAATTACTTGTTCAGAAAGAAACGTAACACCTGTTTCTTCTTCCGACAGACCCCATGATCCATTTTCTGATTTAGGAAGAGGGATGTCCTTCAGCAGAAAACTTCCTTCTCTGAAAGCAAAGGACAAATCTGAACATCATTCAAGGATTCATCCTCTGAAGGTAACACCTATAGTTGACACTCCCTGACACTCCAAGCGTATACGCCCGAGACAAGACGTCAAGGAATGTAATAATTACTTCATGCACAGCCATAGTGCGGGACTAATGACCACTGTATATAATTATACTTCAACAGGTGAATCACCCTCTTGGTGGAGCAGTCAAAGCTTAATAACTAATAAAACTAACAACAAAAGAAGGAGCTTAACTTTAATCACTTTTTATCCTGTTTATCCATATAATTAAAAACGTATTGAAACACCCATTTAGTTTATTTTCAAAATTTAGTGAGGTGAGGTGAGGTGAGTTGGGGATTAACGCCACTTTCTAGTTGATTTTACTTATATCACGGCTGCTAGTATTATGGCAGGGGGAAAATTCGCAATGCAATGCATTCTGGTGAAAGCATCGGCTGGAACTAGCGAACCATGGGTGGTACTGAACTGAAATTCAGTGTAGCATTGCACACAAACATTACTGCGTGTAGAACAATTCTCTACTACAGACAGACAAAGTTGCCGTGCCCCTGGCGGGATTCGAACCCCGGACCCTTTGATCCGAAGCCGAACGCGCTAACGACTGCACTATCCCGCCCTCTCTTCCAAAGAGACGTACCTGTTTGTTTGGTAGAACATGCCACTGAGCATGGTCAGGACACAAACTAACGTGAAAAGACCTCCAGCGTTGTACCTCTGCTTTAACATCCTTCCTGTGTCTCCCTGTCTTTCTTATCTCTGAATATGGCTTCAGCACCTGGAGATAAAACAATGGTATATGAAAACATTCTGATTTCAGAGGTAATTGAATTACAGAAGAAAAGTGCCCCTTGCACTATGGTTTAAACATATTTATTTACATAATATTACATAATTGAATCGGCAAAAGAGGCAAAGGCTTATACAAAGACACTTTTTGTTTGTTTGTGTAGCACTGCAGCACACTTCGTAGATTCGACCAAACGCAGATTTAGATTTTCTGGTCAAGATGACACGCTTTTAATGATGAAATTTATACAAGTTTGGTTTCACTACCTCCAGCTTCTATCAAAATAATAAAAAAGCATGTAAATACTAAATAAACTACCAAGGTCTTGAACACCGGCGTCGCCCCCTCGCCACCACCAAGGCCGTCCCTCCAGCTGGCACCCCCCCCCCCCCCCCCCCTCCATTTCTCAATTATCTCCTATTTTTTGCCTTTCAGCTTAAGAAAGTATAACTCCTCGTCGGCGAAATCGCTCACTGAGTGGAAGCAGTGGAACTCCAACTCGTCGACAACATTTCCACAATGGCTCTTCATCAGTTACCATCACTTGACTAGCTATCTATTCAACGCACATACATTTGATCGTTTTTCACAAACTATGTCAATTTGCCCTTGCGGCCATAATTACAAAGATACCATCCACTTTCTATTCATTTGTCCAAATTTGCTCACTTTCGATCGAAGTGTTTCCTTTACGTCAATGGTTATGATGTTCAAACTGTTTATTTGCAAATTATTCCTTTTCTGACGATATCAACAGACATATAGAGTCTGTTCATAACTATTTGACCCTTACAAACAGCTTTTCTAGTTTTAAAAAATATAATTGTTTATCACAAGGTCTGTTAATGTCAGTTTACCAATCCCTTTCTTTTGAAATAAATAATGTTTTAAACAATTTCTCCATAATTAATCATGATATAATTTATTTCAAATACTATCTCGTAAGTCACATTTGTCCATGATTTCTGTATAATAATTATTTCAAATACTATCTCGTAAGTCACATTTGTCCATGATTTCTGTATAATAATTATTTCAAATACTATCTCGTAAGTCACATTTGTCTATGATTTCTGTATAATAATTATTTCAAATACTATCTCGTAAGTCACATTTGTCGAGGATTCCTGTATAATCAGTCACATAATTATTTCAAATAATATATCATAAGTCACATTTGACTCATTATGTACCATGTATTTATTTAAATGTATTTACTAAGTAACATTTGACTCATTATGTACCATGTACTTATTTAAATGTATTTACTAAGTAACATTTGAAACATATGTATTAAGTTATGTATTCAATGCTGTGTTGCTGTGATTAGTTCAATATTGTGTCAGTCAAATAAACTGTCAAATGCATAATATCAGCTAGTCGTCTCTCACCAGTTCACAGTTTCGTATCACCAGTGTAGAAAACTCCCAAAAATCAAAGCCAGACAGCTGGACTGGTAACTGAAATAATTCACCAGTCCGGATGAAAACCTACCTGTCCAGTTTTTAACATTCAAAATCGAAGGAATTAATACTTGACTGCAAGTACCAACACTGCATATACATAATCAGGTTGTGCATGTTCCTCGTGTTTCACTTATCATAAGCCAGGGTTCTACACTTTTCAATTCCAAATGCCAGGTAATCTTTCATTTCACCTTATATGTACTTTTAATCACCAGTCTATGATGCACTAAATAGTATCGGCTAATATAACGAGACATCTGGTCGACAATTAAATTCACCATCCCAATAATCGACTATCGAAAGAATGAATGATCACTCAACAAGGAGTCAATTTATAATATCATAATATAAATTTAAATTGAAAATATGCTGATTTATCCAAATTGTATTACTATTTGATTATCTACTTTATCGTCATATTGGTGTAAAAAAGATTGACTAATCATGACAATTAACGCCCTTGTTTATGTTTGCACATCTACTGAGGTCGTCCCACAATGTTGCACACGAGAATGGGAGATATGCAACAAGTTACGTTGACAGTTTGTAGTTTTGGTTAAAAAAATTGTTTACGATAATGATAACAGATTACGACAAGGTAACACATGATTATCATTATTCGGTCATACCTCGGATTTTTCATAGCATAGAAACCAAGCAAGTAATATTAAAACTTGCGACGCTAGATTTGACTTATGACCCGGAGTTGACGCTATGGTTCGAAACATCTCATCGGCTGGCCAATTTACTTTTCCATGTATTGTCGGGAGTTTTCACCATTTACCTTAAATTGTGAAAGAATTGCGGCAGCTGAACGATTCCATTGTTAAGAGTAAATGATAGGCTTACGGATAAAGTCTAATTAAGGATTCAGAACTAAAGTTCTGAATCCTTATTGTTATTGGCGTGTTTTATTATTATTATTCTTCCACGGATTTTGTCCGCAGCACTTCTACCAGAAGGAATGCAGCTAATGCAACCAAACTTTGCAGGATTATAGCCCTTACTGTCTAGTTTTATGCCGAAACTTTTGGGCCCAATCGGCACTAACGTTAAAGGTCAAGTACGATTCAAAGTTCCGATTTTTAACATGGGCAAAATTTTCAAATTGCAGCTAGAGACTTGCAACTTTTTTTAAAAGATGCGCATTGACAAAACGAGCAGAAAAGTAAATCATGACGATATCGTTGGTCACGTGGTTTCGCCGCCATTTTGATTTTAGACACTTTTCAAAATTTCCCGACCCCATGCACCTTTGACAATCTTCTCCTCTGAAGATACAAGCATTAGAAAGTTCATATTTTCACATAATGTAGCTGATATATTGCTAAAAAAAATGACCTCACGGATTTTGCAAATTCGGTATACTTTTTGCTCAGTGTGTATTTGAAATCTGGTGATTTTGAAAAGAGCGCAAACTTCAAAGGGACATAACTCTAAAACCTACCCGTGGAATTTGATGATTTTTTCGGGAGAGCAAGATTGGACCAATGTCTTTATGGATCAATAATAAAATCGCTCGCGTACAGTCATTCCCGCCCACAATTAAGCGTACAGTTTCTAAAAATATCAAAAATCACGCTTTTGGTTATTTTTTGCAAATTCATAACGTAATAACCCAATCTTGTAGAATATTGTTTGATACCTCTCCAGAGAGACAAAACATTTCCCTGAATACGAAAATTTACACTAATATAATAGTGTTCATAACGGACGAGTTACGGGTATTTTAAGATTGGCAGTTCCTGCGTTCTTTCTAAATTGACAATTGTCACGTTTGTAGTGTGTCTTTGTTTTGTCATAGTTCAACAATGCAATATCGTAGCACCTTGTTTAATACCTCGTCTGAATTGGAAAGGATTGCTCTAAATGGGGAAACCATAATTAATTTGATAATAAACATAACCAATATGATATAAGCATTTTATCTTGATCAATTGTGACTTTCATTTTGTACTGTAAATACAGGGGTAAATCCTACTTTCGTTTTACATGATGGACAGGTAGAGGCTGCTGTAGCTCTATGCTTTTACAGATCTTCGTGCAACTTTCAAGAATGACTGCATATATGATGTACTTAATAGGAAATTAATCAAATATGCGCTGAATCCTTTTATCGTCACTTGTGACTATATTTTTGTGTTACTATTTCAACATTGGACGATTATTGCTGCATGTTTGTCAGTCAATTAAACTGTATATTATCTTCCTTGAAAGTGATACATGTTAACCAAATGTTTTAACAGATATTTATGACTGTTTGTTTTGAACATATCTTCAGTGACAACAACGGCGGGAGGTTTTAAGCAGAAGCAGTAACAAATGTCAAGACTTCCAGTCCTAAAATTGCCAATATCTATAAGGCTCTCCGGCTTATCTTTGGAAATCCGGTCGTCCGAAGTTCGTCGCGACAATAAAAGTGTCGCGTCTAACATTTTTTTTCAAACAAATTTCATTATTTAAATGCCCTGCATGAGTTCTCTGGAAATTTTCAGGTTAAAATTATTTTTTTCAATTTTGGATTTTTTTTTTTCCAATGGAATTTTTTTTCCAATGTGGAAAAGGGTGGTGGGATTAGTCATTGACGGCAGTTTTCATAATAATGAATTTATGAGATTATAATTAAAAAAAATTGAATTTGGTGAAGTTTTCAATGAAATGTTGATTTTAATAACATATTGAGTTAGATGAAATATTGATTTTGGAAAAACAATATAATGTTTGTGAAATGTTGACTTTGGAAATATTTATTGACTTTGGTGGAAGTTTTACTTTGATAAAATATTGAATTTGATGACATGTTGACTTTTAAATATTTTTTTGAGTTATGTGAAAGTTTTACTTTAATGAAATGTAGAGTTTGTAAAAGATATTTTGAATCTAGTGAAATGTTGACTTTAATCAAGTATTTATTTGGTGAAATGTTGACTTTGAAAATATTCATTGACTTTTGTGAAAGTTTAATTTAAATAAAATGTTGATTTTGAAAAAGATTTGTTTGAATTTAGTGAAATATTGACTTTGATCACATATTGACTTTGGTGAAATGATGTCTTTGAAAATATTTATTGACTTTTACGAAAGTTTAAATTATATAAAATGTTGACTTTGGTGACATGTTGCTTTTGAAAAAGGTATTTTGCATAAAGTGAAATATTGACTTTGATCAGGTATTGACTTTGATGAAATGTTGACTTTGGAAATAATTATTGACTTTTGTGAAAGTTTCACTTAAATAAAATGTTCACTTTGAAAAGATTTTTTTCAATTTAACGAAATGTTGACTTTGATCAAGTATTTATTTGGTGAAATGTTGACTTTGAAAATATTTATTGACTTTTGTGAAAGTTTAATTTAAATAAATGTTGACTTTGAAAAAGATTTTTTTGAATTTAGCGAAATGTTGACTTTGATCAAGTATGATCACATATTGACTTTGGTGAAATGATGTCTTTGAAAATATTTATTGACTTTTACGAAAGTTTAAATTATATAAAATGTTGACTTTGGTGACATGTTGCTTTTGAAAAAGGTATTTTGCATAAAGTGAAATATTGACTTTGATCAGGTATTGACTTTGATGAAATGTTGACTTTGGAAATAATTATTGACGTTTGTGAAAGTTTCACTTAAATAAAATGTTCACTTTGAAAAGATTTTTTTCAATTTAACGAAATGTTGACTTTGATCAAGTATTTATTTGGTGAAATGTTGACTTTGGAAATATTTATTGACTTTTGTGAAAGTTTAACTGAAATAAAATGTTGACTTTGAAAAAGATTTTTTGAATTTAGTGAAATGTTAACTTTGATCAAATATTGACTTTGATGAAATGTTGACTTTGACATTTTTTATTGACTTTTGCGAAAGTTTAACTTATATAAAATATTGACTTTGGTGACATGTTGGTTTTGATAAAGATATTTTGAATTTAGTGAAATGTTAACTTTGTTCACATATTGACTTTGATGAAATGTTGACTTTGGAAATATTTATTGACTTTTGTGAAAGTCTAACTCAAATAAAAAGTTGACTTCCCCTAAAACACATATTGAGATTATAGATATGTAGTATTTTTTAATAAGACGTTTCCACAATATATTCTCCTATCAAATATTTACTCTTGACTCTTGAAATATTAATTGCGTTGATAAGGTTTCTATCTAATGACTTTTTAAAAGTTGAACACTAATGTCTGGCTAAAGGTGGATGTTTCAGGCAGAATGGCTATTGCCCACATTACATCAGTCACCATGACTGATTATTTATACACACCTGATTGCAGGTTACAGATATATAACGATATAACAATTGCAATTTAATCATGCAACTGAGGTTTAAAGGATATATCAGACTTGTGTATTGACTCTCAGAATACCCTACGGCGTCCCTCTCGGTATTACGTAACATGTATATTCGATCAACTCATTAAGGCCAACAGGTAAGTAATTACCGGTTCAACGGCATTGACCCAGCAGCTAGGCATTACAAGAACACAAATGTAGTCAGACTTCAATAGAGTGACCACATGAGCACTTATTTGTTTCCGATCTGTGTGCATTCCAATGCAAATTTATCTGCGATCAGATGACATTCTCGACCATGAACTATTTAGCACTTGGTAAAGGTATTGAGAATGTTTAGGTGGGACTTAACAAACGTAAGTTATGTAACTTTAACATATCAGATAATGAATTTCTTTTGTTGTTGTTACAGGCGAATAGTTATAATATGCATAATATTATCCATGTAGGATTTGCTGACTTTTAAGAGATTGACTTTGGTGACTGGAAACTATTTATTGGCTTATAGCTTAATAAGGTAAACATGATTCTAAATCCCTATGTGTGACGTCTTGGCTTTTCTAAAAGGTTTAACACTTTCAATTGGACATCAAAGGCTGATTCTTTCAAATATGTCCAAACCCATGGATATCACAACTAAGCTGACGGTGGTGCATTCTATGTGAGACCCAAATTATTTTCATCGCTTTGACGGTTATTAACTAGTGATTGCCCTCTCATGTGTATCATATGCATACTGAAATATTGAATAAACATCGCATTACATTCGATATAAACATATTCCAAGAAAAACATGGAGTTATTGTGACAAAGGAAGTAACGAATATTTAATTTAAAGCGATAATATAATGATTTTAACGGTATTTAAGTGTGCTGTGTATTAGAAGAAAGTCCCAGGTCTTACATAGCGTGCATGAAGCAGAGAACGTCTCCCCGTCAATAGCCATGGGAATTCGCGTGTTGATGTAATTACAGGTAGCGGGAATGACCATTAACTAATTATCATGTACCGACCCTTACTTAATTGTTTGTGTATCTCCTACCAGAATATTAGGGGTGGCCAACATTCCGACACGTTCAAATGTTCTTATATATCTAATGCACAAGTATTATATAACATGTGATCTTAGAGAGGCAGTAATGAAACTTCAATTATCATGTACTGTAACAGATTGTTTAGTGACATCTTGACGTTAAAATGATATCCCGAGTTTGATGACATGTTGACTTTGGAAATATTGAATGACTTTGGTAAAAGTTTATCTTTAATGATATGTTAACTTTGGTGACATATTGACCCTGCGAAGATATTTTGAGTTTACTGAATTGTTGACTATCAAAAGATTGACTTTGGTGACATGTTGACTTTGAAATATTTGTTGGCTTTGTTGAAGTTGGAATTTAATGACATTTTGAAAACACAAATGTCTGGCTAAAGGAGCGCGTTTCAGACAGTAAGTGTTAGATCATTTGACTACGATATTGCCCACAATACACCAGTCACCAAGACTGATGATTTATAAACAACTGATTGCAGGTTACAGATATATGATATACCAGACTTCCTAGCTATCAGAACATCCTGTCTGTAAACGAGGTTGTCTAAGTATTACGTAACATGTGTATTCGATCAACTAACCCATTACAGTAGTCTCAACTCGTTTAGGCCGACAGGTAATTAGTTACCGGTTCAACGCCTCTGACCTAGCTCCTGAGTGAGCAGAGAACGCCAATAGAGTCAGAAGCCCTTTATTAAATGGATGAGTGAACAAAAAGCACGAGGTTGTTATCCATTACGGAAATGAAACAGTTCATTTCTTACCTCACTAAGTCTTGTTTGATTCGAGGTGAGGTGAGGTGAGGTGAGTTAGGGTTTAACGCCGCTTTCAAGAGTATTTCACTTATATCGCGGCTGCTAGTATTACGACAGGGAGAAAGCCCGCAACGCCATGTGGATATGCATTGCGGTGAAACCTGCGAGCAGCGGCTGGAACTAGCGAACCGTAGGTGATACTGCACTGACAGTCAGTGTAGCATTGCACCCAAACCTTACTGCGTGTATAACAGTTCTCTACTGCAGACAAAGTTGCCGTGCCCCTGGCGGGATTCGAACCCCGGACCTCTTGATCCGAAGCCGAACGCGCTAACCACTGCGCTATCCCGCCCCCTGTTTGATTCGATGTGAAGCAATTCTATCCATTGAATAACTAAAACAATACATACGTATATACCTTCATGTATTTATTGCAGTGCTCAGTTGTCCTTAGCGTCAAAATACTGCTTTGCCTCGTTTGAACAATCGATTAGTTTGCCAGTATTATGCTCACTAATCTTATATGTTTATTATTCGTTTTGTATCAATAATCAGTGTACTTTTAGAAATGTAGTGATGTAATGAATTCAGAATGTCTTTATTTGTTGCGTTATCAAATTCGCCAGTACCGTTTACAGTACAGTTTAATTAATTCGAACTCTTGAAACTAGTCTCCAATTTTGATCTTAGGATGACCCACTCACTGTAAGATTATTGACAGCAGTGAAGGGCTGCATGCAAAGTGTACATTAAACATTTTCGTAACCATTTGATCAGTTTACAATTTCGGCCGCTCTCTCAATACGATACACTGTTCATTTAAGACAACTTACGATTTTGACGGGTATTATTAATGAATAGCCATTTCACAAGTGTCCTTCCCCTAAAAACATATATTGAGATTATAGTAGAGAGATGAAGAATAGTTTATTAACGTGTCACATGCCGAACATAAATAATATTGACATATAAAACATGATAATAAAAAACAGCAAAAAGCCCTTAGGCTAACGAGATACGATTTTTATTAAAATATATCAATTCACACGAGAATAAATCCCCCCCCCCCCCCCCACACACACACACACCATTATCCCAACACATGTTCTCATTCAAACATCACATAAAAAAATAATCCTATTCTCTCTCGAACACACCCCATACACATTCCCATACTATCAAATTCATTCTCTCGTACAAAAAACATACGCATAAAAGCACACATTCTAAAAACAATATATGATCAAAATAACATATGATAATTGAAATACTAACAAAGTTTTGTTTTACGACGAAGTTGATATGTAGTATTTTTTGGAACAGACGTTTCCACAAAATACTCTCCGGTTTGCATTCAAATGAAATCCAAAATGAATATACCACTTTTCTTAAATCCCAGAAAATTCTATAGCGTTTATCCATCAAGTCAGTGAACCGTATCTCCTGAACATCCCAGTGACAACTTGTGTGTATCTCTGGGTCAACTCAACATGTATCAAGGTGCTCAGATTGAAATAACAGTATTGGCGACAATACACATTCGTACGTATTTTTAGATTGGTTTATGGTAATACCCGCACAGACTGCCCCCTTGCAATACACACATATCCCAGTATATCCAAACTTGCATGTTCTATTTAACTCGTTAAGAGCGCGACTTGGCTCCTCACAGGATGACTAGTGATGGTAATTAGATACTACAATACAGTACTGTATACACACTGGTTGATTTCAAATTTTGTTTGAGAACTTAATGAATAATTTACATGTGTTCTCTTTTTATTTTAGTGTTGACAATGTTGCTAAATATAAGTGTTACTACAGCACGGAAATAGTTTAAAATGTTTGTTAGAAGACAGTTTGAAATTCAAATTACTATAGATAGACGGGTACCGATATCATGACTTTGTTTATTACATTTAACGGTTAACAACATATATTACGTTTCAAATAGTGTTTATGGTTGTTGGAAGTGTCATAATATCTAAATATTCATGCAGTTACATAAACATTGCATTCTACACGTTTGTATTTCGTATTCATAATGTAATCAATGATTTGAAAGCACGTATCTTATCAAGTTATCATACATACATTTCTTATACATTACCGAGACATCAAAATCCATGTCCCATAACTCTCCCATTTCTATGTTGTGTCTTCATGTTTATAGAAAATGATAATTAAGAATTCCGTCGATTCTTACATTATACAATAGGTGTACTTTATTTTGAATATTCATATATGCATATATATATGAGATCTATTTAAATGTACAACAAACTAAAATGGCTTATGCTTATGCTTATGATTTGTGACGGCAAGAAATATTTTATGATAAATACGATGTTTAATCAATGTTTTTACAGTTAAATTTTTAATGTTTTACATAAATCAAACGAATAGAAAATGTGGTCGATC
This sequence comes from Gibbula magus, assembly GCA_936450465.1. Lineage (NCBI taxonomy): Eukaryota > Metazoa > Mollusca > Gastropoda > Trochida > Trochidae > Gibbula > Gibbula magus. Next base: position 3,341,938 of record OW388295.1, on the reverse strand, counting down.
TCTGGGAAAGAAAATCCTATGCGTCTATCCATGACCTTGTGATATACAGCACAATACAATTAAATATAAATATAAATATATAGATGATATATGTCTTTCTTGTCTATCGGATTTTCTTGATTTATACCAGGATTATCTCATCGAGTGATTTACAAGTTTATATTTTCGCATGCAGCGACGGCGCAAGTGAGAATATATTACTCTTCCACCTCACGAGATGAGGTGAACATGATATTTGTCAAGAATTGACAGATATTCTATTTATTATATCACTTCTGTGTTTTATGTTTAAATTGACCAGATTTCAACAGCATCGGTTTTAATGACATCATACATCACAACCTTAAATGTGGAGCTACTAAATGCCTTTTTCCAACAGCGAATGTATGTGTTTTATGTGTTCATTTATACAGAACACAATAAGATAATAATATATGATTTCCAATATACGATAATCGACTGACTGAGCGTTTACAATTCACAGTCTGTTACAGTACATGATAATTGAAGTTTCATTATTGCCTTTCTAGGATCACATGTTATATAATACTTGTGCATTAGATCTGTACATTTGAACATGTCGGCATTTTGGCCACCCCTAATAGTCTGGTAGGAGATACACAAACAATTAAGTGAGGGCCGGTACATGATAATTAGTTAATGGTCGTTCCCGCTACCTGTAATTACATCAACGCGCGAATTCCCATGGCTACTGACGGGGAGACGTTCTCTGCTTCATGCACATTATGTAAGACCTGGGATTTTCTAATACACAGCACACTTAAATACCGTTAAAATCATTATATTATCGCTTCAAATTAATTTCGTTACTTCCTTTGTCACAATCACTCCATGTTTTACTTGGAATATGTTTATATCTAATGAAATGCGATGTTGATTCAATATTTCAGTATGCATATGATACACATGAGAGGTCAATCACTAGTTAATAACCGTCAAAGCGATGAAAATAATTTGGGTCTCACATAGAATGCACCATCGTCAGCTTAGTTGTGATATCCATGGGTTTGGACATATTTGAAAGAATCAGCCTTTGATGTCCAATTGAAAGTGTTAAACCTTTTAGAAAAGCCAAGACGTCACACATAGGGATTTAGAATCATGTTTACCTTATTAAGCTATAAGCCAATAAATAGTTTCCAGTCACCAAAGTCAATCTCTTAAAAGTCAGCAAATCCTACATGGATAATATTATGCATATTATAACTATTCGCCTGTAACAACAACAAAAGAAATTCATTATCTGATATGTTAAAGTTACATAACTTACGTTTGTTAAGTCCCACCTAAACATTCTGGACTAGAGTTATGCGCCCCTGACTGACTGGACGAAGATAAACAGTAGCGAAGAAAAAAGTCTGATAATTAAGTTATAAGATCATTATTAGAGCCATAACTGTCTCAATATATCCATCTGATATCCTGGATCACTTCGTCATTCATCATGATAGACATAGCGGTCTACAGAGCGAGGATCGGCCGGTTCAAGCAACCGAGTGGGACAAGACAGGTAGACCATGTTGATCTCCGATACACGCCATACAGCGACAGCTCTGATATGACCTCCCAGCTAACACACAACGTAATCCTGACGTTGTGGGAAGGTCGTATTTTGGTAACGTAATTTCTTGACGTTGCTGCGACGTTTATAGTACGTAAAACCTAACGTAAATTCCCAACGTTGTGACTACGTTGTAGATTACGTACTTATCACGTCACTAAAACGTAATCATGTAACGTTAAGCCGTACGTCCTTACAACGTCATAAATACGTACTTCATTCATAATACAAAATGATAAAATTATCTAATATCTATTCACAGTCGTTCTTTAAATACACAAATATATCGGTATAAACAGTCAGTAAAGACCAAACAGTCGTTAAATGTTGTTTTTCTGGTAATGTGATTTCTGGACGTTGCTACGACGTAGTAATTACGTAATCCCTAACGTAATTTCTCAACGTTGTGACAACGTTGTAGTTAACGTACTTATTACGTCATGAAAACGCAGTAATGTTACGTTGTGCCTTACGTCCTGACAACGTCATAAACACGTACTTCATTCAGAATACAAAATGATAAAAGTAAGTAAAAAATATCAAACATTTATTCACAGTCGTTCTTTAAATACACAAATATATCGGTATAAACAGTCAGTAAAGACCAAACAGTCGTTAAATGTTGTTTTTCTGGTAATGTGATTTCTGGACGTTGCTACGACGTAGTAATTACGTAAGCCCTAACGTTATTTCTCAACGTTGTGACAACGTTGTAGTTAACGTACGTACCACGTCATTAAAACGCAGTTATGTTACGTTGTGCCTTACGTCCTGACAACGTCATAAACACGTACTTCATTCAGAATACAAAATGATAAAAGTAAGTAAAAAACATCAAACATTTATTCACAGTCGTTCTTTAAATACACAAATATATCAGTATAAACAGTCAGTAAAGATCAAACAGTCGTTAAATGTTGTTTTTCTGGTAATGTGATTTCTGGACGTTGCTACGTCGTAGTAATTACGTAAGCCCTAACGTAATTTCTCAACGTTGTGACAACGTTGTAGTTAACGTACTTATCACGTCCCTCAAACGCAGTAATGTTACGTTGTGCCTTACGTCCTGACAACGTCATAAACACGTACTTCATTCAGAATACAAAATGATAAAAGTAAGTAAAAAATATCAACCATCTATTCACAGTCGTTCTTTAAATACACAAATATATCAGTATAAACAGTCAGTAAAGATCAAACAGTCGTTAAATGTTGTTTTTCTGGTAATGTGATTTCTGGACGTTGCTACGACGTAGTAATTACGTAAGCCCTAACGTAATTTCTCAACGTTGTGACAACGTTGTAGTTAACGTACTTATCTCGTCCCTCAAACGCAGTAATGTTACGTTGTGCCTTACGTCCTGACAACGTCATAAACACGTACTTCATTCAGAATACAAAATGATAAAAGTAAGTAAAAAATATCAACCATCTATTCACAGTCGTTCTTTAAATACACAAATATATCAGTATAAACAGTCAGTAAAGATGAAACAGTCGTTAAATGTTGTTTTTCTGGTAATGTGATTTCTGAACGTTGCTACGACGTAGTAATTACGTACGCCCTAACGTAATTTCTCAACGTTGTGACAACGTTGTAGTTAACGTACTTATCTCGTCCCTCAAACGCAGTAATGTTACGTTGTGCCTTACGTCCTGACAACGTCATAAACACGTACTTCATTCAGAATACAAAATGATAAAAGTAAGTAAAAATATCAACCATCTATTCACAGTCGTTCTTTAAATACACAAATATATCAGTATAAACAGTCAGTAAAGATGAAACAGTCGTTAAATGTTGTTTTTCTGGTAATGTGATTTCTGGACGTTGCTACGACGTAGTAATTACGTAAGCCCTAACGTTATTTCTCAACGTTGTGACAACGTTATAGTTAACGTACTTATCACGTCATTAAAATGCAGTAATGTTACGTTGTGCCTTACGTCCTGACCACGTCATAAAAACGTACTTCATTCAGAATACAAAATGATAAAAGAAAGTAAAAAATATCAAACATCTATTCACAGTCATTAATTAAATACACACGAGAATCATTATGAATATTTACTAGAGACCAAACGGTCGGTGGAGCCTTCATTTTGGTAACGTAATTTCTTGACGTCGCTACGATTTTGTTGTTACGTAACATCTTACGTAAATTCCAAACGTTGTGACGATGTTATGTTTACATACTTATCACGTCACTACAACGTAGAATTGTAACGTTGAACCTTACATCACCACAACGTCATAAACATGTACTTATTTCAGAACATAACATTTTAACAGTAAGTCAATTATATCAAACATATACACATGGGAAAAGTTTAGCGTTAGGTTATTTCTAAGAAAAGTAAAGTGAATATTGGTTGCTCTAATGTGAGCAATTCATTCTTTCAAGTCAACTGGTCAAAAGAAGTCATTAGTTAAAGGAGGTCTGTGGGGCTAATGAGCCCGCTGGTGGCGAACGTGTTGCGTGCTGGTGACATGGTCACGTGACTCGGACTGGGCGCAGTATGAACTATGAACTATCAAAATCACGAAATTTTGAAAATACAATTTCAATAAAAGTAGTCTACTGACGAAATCTTGTCAGTGTTTACTGTAATAGCCTACAGCAAAGAAATGCGCTTTATTAACAGATTGAACCGGAAAGAATCCAATATGTATTGAAAAAACATGAATACGCCACTTTTTCAATGATAGTTCAAACAATTTGCACGAAGAAATCTTTCATTAAACCTAAGTTTCTCGTATCGAAAGTGATTAATTCAATTCAAGTACAGTAACGCTCTCACAACATCACATTTTACTTTAGAATGCGGAGGTGCTTGATTATTTCCATGTGTATATATGCATATTAATCATTCTTCAAATACAGACAAGTTTCAGAATAAACAGTTTGTATAGCCCACATGATGGATAAACTCTTTATTCTTGTAATGTTATTTCTCAACATTGTGGCGACATTGTAAATTGTGTACTTTTCATAATTATGTACTTATAATGTAACGTTGGGCCTCACGTCCTTACAACGTCATAATAACGTACTTATCTCAGAATATATAAGATAACTCATTCCCAATGAAAGTACTCAATTACTAAAAAAAGTATGTCATCTCCATCAAAATCGCATTTTCTGTGAAATCTTTGATTCAATGCGACACTTATTCGATTTAAATTAATGCAAGTAACTCGAGCATTAGTGAGAAGAAAGGTAATTCAATAATATATCAAACATATATTCATGGTCATTCTTTAGATATACATAGGAATCACTATAAACGGTTACTATAGACCAAACCGCCGTGTAAAGCCTTTATATTGGTAACATGATATCTCGACGTCGCTGCAACGTATTAAGTACGTAAACCCTATTAACGTACTTGTCACGTCACTAAAACGCAGTAAAGAAACGCTGGTCATTACGTCCTCGAACCATCATAATAACGTTCTTTCTTAGAATATATAATGAGAAAAATAAGTCAATTTATAATATATTGTGAATACATTTCCACGTGTACCTTATATATATGCTTAGTTGATGATTATGAAAAGAGGCTCATGTTGATTAATTATGAAATCCCGAAATTTGTCTAGAGCATGTTATTGCGAATATAATCTTTTAACTATGTAATTTTCTTAATATTTAGAGTTTATGCAAAATTGAGAGCTGTAGTTACTTTTATGTAAGCTGTGAACACGAATAGAATGTTGAAATTACCCTCATAATAATTTGTTTTAAAGAACATTCTTTTGAATGCCGTTTCCATGGTCTGATGTCATAATATGATCAGTTGTTTTGACATCACATAATTGGAGCCATTTTCACATTTAATGGTCCAGGGAAATGTCGATGATTTAGAAATTGTTTAACCCAGTCTTTACTTCTTTATCTCAGAATATACAATATGAAACGAGCTAAATGTGTTTCTTTGCAATAAACTAGCTTTCGATCGTTCGTTCTATACAAATCAACAATTTCATAAAAAATGCTATTGAACATGACACCGTTTAGTATTATCTCTGAGTTAACATGAGCTAACTGAGTTTACAAATATCACGTTTGCCATTGTAACCTTGTAACAAAACAATTAAAATCCCACTTGTTTCGTACCAGTCGTGTACAGTATATGATAATATAGCATACTTTCTCGGGTAAAAATCTGTATAAATACTACACACAGCGATCAGTGTCTTTACGAATCTCGTATGGATTCTATTATAGGTTATGTTTCCTCAAATACCGAAGGAATATCTTCGTTATGTGTAATTGGAAAACAATGAGATCTCATACAACACGTCTTCTGTGACAGGTATATGTATATTTCAACGTCAAACACATAAAAAAAACATATTGTCATAATACCTTATCATATAATTTGGTGTGAGAAACAGTTACTCAGTGAAATAAACCTTGTACCTTCTACAGTGATGGTAACCTTTATCGACACTCAGCAGAGTGACGTGTATTTGCCAAAGTCGTACATTTACCATTGCAACCATTCATTTTCAACATAAAACACAAAACCTATATGATAAATGGAATGTCTGTTTGTACTATGTTTGCAAAATACCATGTTTATCTGATCTCCTGATGTAGAAAAGTATGTATTTCACTCGTGGCTTCGCCCCTGAAATAAACATGGTATGTGGCAAGGGAAGACAGATATCATCTACATACTATAGTATATAGATCATCAATGAATGACTTGACAATACTATTCCATCGCTGAGGGCACAACTATAACACTGCTATGGCGTTGCAAAGTTATAATGTTAACATGATTGTATTGCCCATATGATATTTACACATAAAATGCGTTTGACAAGAATGCTTTCCTCCTTGTGAATGGTTGGGTATCAAAACGACCGAAAGTGGTACGTATTGTCCAGAGTATTGTTCGTAACCATTGTACTGATCTTATATCATTATGTTTAAATGGTTTCTCATTTGTTTGGAATAGCTTGCTTGTTGCAAACTCGCGTTATTAACGCGTTCACATGCGTCAGAATATATGGCAGAATAATTACATGACACATAAAACTAATTTGTCATTTTCCTCAAGTCCAACCCCCACAACGATTTAATAGTTGATTATTGCAAAACTAGTTGTAATTCTATATTTCGGTGCCATAGTTTTCTATCATCCTAATATATTTGAAGAAAATACTTGAAACACATATTCTGGTCATGGCATATGTAATGATTAATATTGAAATGAACTTAAAATTAATCTCAGCGAAAACACTTATGTGAAACAAAGTTTCTAAGATCTATTTTATAATGTGTTTTCTTTAGGACGTCAATTGGTAATGCACAACATTGTTTTAATTTGTTATCAGAAAGGTAACTTTGAATCAATGTGTGTGATTTCACAAAGAATATGTTGTTCTCTCATGGCTTTGGATATATCTGGATTAATCAAACTGTGGGTGATGAATTTGCCTTTTTACAATTATTTAAAGACTCGTTGATAAATGAATTTTCTCAAAGTTGGATGTCTACTTTGAATAATAGCTCCAGATATGTGGTGTATAAAGAATATAAATTCATATTTGAACCAGAAAGGTATTTGTATATTGTTATAGACAACAAGGTGCGTTCAACTTACATCAGATTTAGATGTAATCTCCTGCCATTAAGCTATAACAAGGGTAGATGGCAGTTAATTGATTATGTTTAACGTATATGTCCCGTCTGCAACACTGCGATAGAGGACGAATATCATTTTACTCTTGTATGTCAATTCTACAATGATTTGAGAATAACTTTAATCCCGGAATACTTTTGGAAGTCACCGTCTATTCATAAATTTAAAAAATTGTTGTTTACATCTCAGGAAAATATTATCAAATGTTTACAGTATTATATTTACCATGCATTTACAAACAGATTTATGTATTTAGAAACACTTTAAAACTGCGTTTGTATATTGCTCAGAATATGTATTTGTATATTGTATTTCTTGTATACGGGCCCTTGGCCTCATTACAAATAAACTACTTTGACTTGACAGTGCAAAATTACTGTTCTTTTCAAAAGAAATGTTCAGTACGACCAATCAGCGTATAATCTTAATTTCATAACGATATGAATATTAAATGCATTCAATTCGTCATCAACTATCGCTGCAGGAATTTCAGCATGATGTAATAACTCTAGCATATATACATTAAAAGAATTCATTGAATGATGGCTTTAAGATACACATGTATTTTGATTTGAATGCAATCAATGATAGTGATGTGTTTTTTAAAAAACTGGATATGATTTCTTGTTTGGTGTAATATTTATTGTTCTATCCTCTGACAATTTAAGTAAATACAAATGTTGCTTTCTTACTGTTAGATCTCAATAACCCTACATTCGGAAGTGCATTTTCACAACACCAAAAATATACATTGAGTTGTAGTGAATGGCTATACTTTGAAGATATTTCCAAATAAACGCAACAATTTAGATAAATGATGGTGAAATACAATATTTATGAAAATCAACAATACTTTACACACAATAAACGGATATGTTTAATATGTGAGAAGGCAATTTTCAATATGCCGTCATCTTCCTTCAATTAATATTTCTGATGGTTTTTAGGTTTTAGTAAACACCTTTCACATGACATATATCATCTGATACATGATGACTTTGAATATAGATCCATTGTTCTTATCGTATCGGGATATCCAAACGGACTCCACATGTCCTATCTGATTTTTCAGACATTGATTAATGAATTTTGAAAACAAATAAGTGTATATATAAATTCAAAGTGTGATTTAAATATTAATTTTTAAATATAGATCGTTAGAATGACGTAATATCAGTTCGAATTAAGTTCCATATACCGTCGAGTCACGTCAATCACACATATTTTCACTGTGGTAAGAAGTTATAGTTCACTAAAATCTCATTATTTCATTACTCATTACATAATAGCGGTCATATCTGCTATTTTATAATATCATGTTTATCTCATCGAGTGCGCTATTTGTCAACAACTGACAGATATTTTATTTATCATACATGTATGTAAGGAGTGCAGATTTGTGATTTCATGTATCTGAATGTAACACAGCTCTGTCCAGTATACTCGTGAGAAATGGGTCATGCAGTAACACAGGTCACAGGGTCACATCTGTTGCACTCATCAGCCCCCATGTCAGCTGGCCCTTCGGGATGGCTGGGGGATAGACTAAGACCAATCACAGTGTATTCACGTGACTAAAACATGCAGCACTTGGAGGAAAGACAATACTGGCGCCAAATCTGCTAGTGCAGTTGATCAACACCATTTTCGTTTCCGACGCCGTATATGATATCATTTAGGTAAGAATTTATTTCCTCATTGTCTATCTCTTTACATTTTTTCTCGTTTACTTCAGAATGCTATAAGGCATCTACTAACACCAACAGGGATACACCTACAGTCTAAGTCGTTAGTAGACCTAGCCATTTCTTTTACTAATGGTGTATGTAAATATTTTTGGAGCGAGTCTCTAAGTCCAATGTGTAATTGAACGATTACTTACGACCGTATACATCATTACTAATATCATATTAACCTATGACCTATATTATAATAACATGCTATTTTGAATGAAGACAAAGGTTCAATTTTGCTATTGTATTGTTTATAGCTCCGGTTACTAACGACTTTGGAGGCGATTGTGTTCGCCGCGTGATGAAGAAACTGGGGACAAATCACCTGATGTCGACAAGCTGCTTAAAAGGTAAAACAAAAGATTTCCAAACTACACATTTAATGTCTTCACAATTACTTATGACTTAGCTTTATGACAATTCAATTGAAACAATATTGGAATATAGATATCGCTTGATGTCATACAATTGATATCTAAAATGATTGCCAATTCATACAAATAATTATCTTACGGTTCTGCTTGTTTGTTCCCAAATTCAATTCAATTATTTCATCATATATGTATAACCTCAGTTGAATGTATAAAGTTTTTGTGGTTTAAGTTTCTTGAAGGCAATAACTTTCATCATAAAAGCAATATACTTGTGTTTTCAAACTCATAGTTTTTTTAATCCTTTTTTAACATTAAGACATGTTGATTTATTTTGCAGAAGCCTACATGAAAAACATTACTGCAAAGGAAGTGATGTCGAGGGGGAAGTTTCGAAAAGCTTAATACATGCTCCATCTAAACATGCCGGGCCTCGATTTCACCAGGTAACTTTTTTTTGTCGTAGTTACTATTTTTGCAATAATTTACACGATCATACCTCCCTGTAACTTTCATAGTTATCACGTTATTCAATTAAACCTCTGTTGTTTATTTATCATCCTCAAACATTAGTTAAATAAGTGCTACATTGTTGTAATGAGGTATCGCCGTAAATTTAATTAATGTAATATAAAATAATAAAATAATACAAAATTTGTGTATGAGAAAGAAGAATTATTATATAAACGTAGATGCATACCTACATCAATATGCTTGATACAAGATATTACTGATTTCCCTTACCTCTTTTGTTTTAAAAAATTCAAAGTTTATAAATGTGTATTATTTGTTTGCAGAGAGCAGCATCCAACAAGGAAACAAGCTCACGAACCGAGAAATAAACCAAGGACAAGGAAACAAACTAATGGACAAGGAAACAAGCTAATGGACAAGGGAACAAGGTTATCGGAGGAAAAAGCTAACTTTTTAAGTTCAATCAAATTAAAAGTATAATCACAGTTTCATCTCTCTGTTATCTTTGTGTTCTCGAACTTATAGACAAGAACACTGAAAACATAGCTTTTCATATTGTCATGCAGTTTCAATCATTCCGTGAAGAACATTATCACAAATGACAAACGATTTTACCATTTAAAAATGAAATGCCTTATAATAAGCAGTCTGTCAACTTAAAATTCGTGTTATTATTTGGCAAAATTAGAAAGCCCTATTTCATAATATTTTTGTTATAACTTATTTTATAGCGGTGGTTAACTTACAAGAAATGTTACTAAATGTTTTTGACAATATGAGTTGATAGACTGTTTATGTATATCGTCTGAATTGGGTAGGCTTCAATGTTCATGAGTCTACAAATGGAATCTGTAAGGACGTTATGGCAACGTCGTAATGCGTTTGAGAGACAACAAAACTACGTGAGATAGACGGCATTTTCGTGTTCTCACATCATCGTATGTAAGTAGAAAAACAACGTTGTAGCAACCTTTCTGGGTGTCTACAGATTGACGTTGTGACGACGTCAGGATATACGTTAGGACAACGTAAACATAGACGTCGTTACAACGTCCTCGCAACGTCGTAATTACGTTGCAACACAACGTTGTAGCAACCTGTCTGGGAGTCTACAGAATGACGTTGTGACAACGTCAGGATCTACGTAAGGACAGCGTAAACATAGACGTCGTTACAACGTCCTCGCAACGTCGTAATTACGTTGCAACACAACGTTGTGGCAACCTTTCTGGGAGTCTACAGATTGACGTTGTGACAACGTCAGGATCTACGTAAGGACAACGTAAACATAGACGTCGTTACAACGTTCTCACAACGTAGTAATTACGTAGAAAATCAACGTTGTAGCAACCTGTTTGGGAGTCTACAAACTGACGTTGTCACAACGTCAGGATCTACGTAAGGACAACGTAAACATAGACGTCGTTACAACGTTCTCACAACGTAGTAATTACGTAGAAAATCAACGTTGTAGCAACCTGTTTGGGAGTCTACAAACTGACGTTGTCACAACGTCAGGATCTACGTAAGGACAACGTAAAGCTGACGTTGTCACAACGTTATCACTACGTAGATTTGTTAGCTGGGGCTACCGTCTCATACTGTGTACACTTCTGATTTCTGTTCACCTAATACTAGCTTCCACTTTGACATGTTATGGAGAACATTTAATGAATCACTATGCTAGTTTTATCACCTCTGATCGTGTAGATGAACATTGTGTACACTTGTGTCAGGCCTGTGACGTCACGAGCTACTCCATGCTACACTTGGTAACTCACCCACCCTCGCAGTACACGTTCCTTCCATCTACTCTGCTACTCTCCGGGGATATAGAGCTCAACCCAGGACCTGGTTCTCGCGAGCTGGAGGAGGTGAAACAGTGTATTCTCAAGAAAATCCAGGATTCGGAAGATAGAGTGTGTAAGGAAATGGGCACGATTAAAGAGGACGTAAAATCTATCAAAGCAGAGATGAACAGTTTAAGATCTGAATTTGAGAACAGCAAAAGGGAACAGGAAGTATTGAGGGCTGACATAGATTCACTGGATGAGACAACACTTGATCTGGAGGAGGCACTAGCGGATATGGGGGAGAGGTTAGAAGATCAGGATCAAAGGAGCAGAAGGAATAACATGGTACTTTATGGCATACCCGAGACAGGAACTAAAGAGACTTATACAGAGAGTAAGACCAAAGTACTAGAGATATTGAACACTGCGAGGCTAGAGAAGGATCTCCCTCCCCTCGTCCCCCGGGATATCGAGAGAGCACACAGGATTTCGACCAGGAAGTCTGACTCCCACAGGCCTGTGATCGTGAAGATGTGTCACTGGGAGGACAAGTGGCACTCTGTGAAGATGAGGAGCACTCTCAAAGACCAAGGAATCGGGATCGCTAACGACCTTACATCAGCACAGAGACAGGAGCTATACAAGAAGCGTTCTGACAACCCGGACAGACGTTATTACTTCAAGGGAAGCAAACTTGTGAGTGAACCAAGAGAAGATCGTGGTGAAACAGCTAGTGGTACCAACACACAGCCGGACTCACAGCAAGCTTCTAGCTCTAGTTCGAGCTCACAGGGTACCAGGGGTAACAGACGTGATCCCAGACCAGGAACACGTCGCTCTAACAGAACTCTCAATCGGTAACATAGAGGCCAGGGCGATGATGATTTTACTCCTCATCCAAATACGAAAATTGGGACTTGTGAAACTATACACAAAATTATTGAAAGAGATAACGTTAGTTTCTTGTTTTGGAACATATCAGGTTTAAAACATAAGTTAAATGATAATATTTTCGTTGACTACGTAAAACAATTTGATATTGTTGGTCTAATTGAAACGTGGTGTGATGATATTGATCTTTCAAACTATTTCTCAGAGTATTTACATATAATTAAACATGCTGACAAAATATCACACTGTGGGAGACTTTCTGGTGGAATCACTGTTTTGATAAAGAGAGATTTCGTGTCCTTTATAAAATGGAAGAAAATAACTGAAAACGGAATATTTATTCTATTTGACAAGTCCCTGTTTGATCAAGATTGTGACCTTTTATATTCATGTAACTACATTCACCCAGAAAAGTCTACATGGTATGACAAAATGTCTCCGGAGTGTAAGAATGGAATAACTATGTTTCAAAATATTCTGTTAGAGATAATTTCTGATTTACCAGATGTTTGTATCTTGTGCGGCGGCGACTTTAATGCACGAACCGGAACAAAGGCAGATTTTATTGAAGACGATATTCTAGAATACACCGAGTGTGAAAACCAATCTTATACTGATTTTATATGTGACTTTTTCAATCTCCAGCGCTTTTCCGCCGACAAGATAGAAAACAATTTTGGTAAACATTTGATTGATCTATGCTCTGTATTGAATTTACATATAATGAATGGGAGATGTGGATCTGACTCTGGAACTGGTGACTTTACATATATCGGCCAAAATGGTGCCAGTTTGATTGATTATGTAATAGCCTCTTCGCCGCTCTTTGATTCTGTTAACGACTTTACTATAGCATCCAGAGCTGAGTCATCCCACCTCCCAGTCACGATGAGTTTACGAGCGCTTCATGCGCGACAACCGGACTTAGACACTGATAGTGTGAGTAATAGTGGGTTTAAATTCGTCTGGGATAGCGATAAACTCGAGTTGTTTAGAGAAAATATTTTATCAGATAAAGTGCAGCAACTTCTTGATAAATCCGTAGACAACGCATTTTCATGTATTGACAAAAGCATAGACTACATTGTCGAGGCGCTTTGTTTAGCTGCATCTGATATGAAGAAAACACTCAAGAAACCCAGAACAAATAACAATAACTTTTGGTTTGATAAAGAATGCAGGAAACTAAAGACTGAACGCTGTAGATCTCTAAACAAATTCAGAAAATATAAAGACAAAGACTCACTTACATCTTATAATAACATAAGGAATAAATACCATTCTGTTTGTAAACGTAAACGTACAGAATACTACAAAAATAAACAAAGCCTGATAGAAAGTAATATAAATAATGCCAAATCGTTTTGGCGTGAGCTAAAACATCTTAACCCGAAGCCTAAAACAAATGTAATCTCTACTAACGAGTGGTTCCAACACTTCAAAAATCTTTTTGCTTCAGAAAATACAGTAAATAACGAAACTGACCAATTTGATGTCCTTGATTATTCACCGTATGATCCAAACCGAGAACTTTCCGATCAAATACTTGATTCACCTATATCCAGAGAAGAAATAACAAATAGTATCCAAAATCTTAAACTTGGAAAGTCACCAGGTGCAGACAATATTATACCAGAATTGTTTAGATACTCGGCTGATCTTTTGATACCGTATCTCGACTTAGTGTTTAATCAAATACTAGAAACAGGTAAATTCCCCACAGACTGGTCAATGGGAATAATTATACCATTACACAAAAATGGTGATGTGAAGAATGTTAATAATTACAGAGGAATAACGCTATTAAGTATTTTTAGTAAAATTTTCACTTCTATCATCAACAAGAGATTGGTATTTTGGGGTGAGACTATGAATAAACGGAATGTCAGGCAGGCTTCAGAAAGAATTATACAACTATTGACAATATGTTTGTTCTACAGAGTTTAATACAAAGATATCTACATTCGAAAGGGGGGAAATTTTATGCTTTATTTGTTGATTTTAAAAAAGCATTCGATTCTGTAAAACGGGACAAATTGTGGAACCTCCTTCAAATGAGTGGTGTAAGCCCAAAGATGAATAACCTTCTGCGTAGCATATATGAAAATGTCAAAGCTTGTGTCAGAAATAATAATATATTATCAGAAACCCTTGATATACAGATTGGAGTGAGGCAAGGTTGTGTACTGAGCCCGTTTTTATTCTCATTTTTCATAAATGAATTGGCCATGCAGATCGAGAATAACTGTTCACATGGTGTACAACTACATCCTGATGTTTTCCAGATATTCCTTTTACTTTTTGCAGACGATATTGTGCTCATTTCAAGTACTATTTCAGGTCTCCAAAAACAAATTAATGAACTTGAAAGTTTTTGTGACAATTCAAAATTATCAGTTAACTTGGATAAAACAAAGGTGATGGTATTTAAAAAGGGTGGAAAACTTTCGAAGAAGGAACAATGGTATTATAAAGATTGTGAATTAGATAAAACAAATTCCTACAAATATCTTGGAGTATTTTTCACTAATCAATTATCATGGTCTACTCATACAAGCTATGCAGCAATACAGGGGAAAAAGTACTTGTTGGTATTATAAGACAGATGAGTATACTAGGTGACCTAAGCATTAACACATTTTTCAAAATATTCGATGCCAAAATATACCCCATTCTCTTAAACGGGGCAGAAATCTGGGGGTTAAATTCTTTCGCAAAACTAGAAATGGTTCATCTTTATGCATGTAAAAAGTTCTTAGGTGTTAAACAAAATACTCCAAACTTAATGATTTATGGAGAATGTGGCAGATTCCCTTTATATATCCACTCATATTGTAAAGCTATTCGGTATTGGATAAAGCTTCTAAACATGCCATCATACCGCCTACCTAAAAAATGTTATGAAATGATGCTCTTATACGACAAGAAT
Organism: Gibbula magus; assembly: GCA_936450465.1. Lineage (NCBI taxonomy): Eukaryota > Metazoa > Mollusca > Gastropoda > Trochida > Trochidae > Gibbula > Gibbula magus. Next base: position 3,326,507 of record OW388295.1, on the reverse strand, counting down.
GGTCACAAGAATTGGGTTACCGACGTTAAAGCAACACTATTTTCAGTGGGATTTGGGAATATTTGGCAAAATCAAGAAATAGGTGTAGATCCCGAATTCATGAGTGAATTTACACAAAGACTAAAAGATATATATTTTCAAAATTGGATGGACAAATTATCACTTTCAAGTAAATGTGACACGTACCTAACCTTTAAAAGCAATATCCATACCGAATATTACTTATCTTTTTTAAATGTAAAGAAATACAGAATTAGTCTAGCACGATTTCGATGCTCGTCTCATGAACTTTATATTGAAACGGGTAGATATAACAATATAAGTAGAGAACAAAGATTGTGTCAAATATGTAAGTCTAATATTATAGAAGATGAATACCATTTTTTACTGATTTGTCCTTTGTACAGCATCATCCGAAAGAAATATATCAAAGAAAAATACTATGTAAATCCAAATAAGCAAAAATTGTCTCTTCTTTTAAACAGTGTAAACACAGAAGAAATTGAAAACCTGTCCATGTTTATCTTTTATGCGTTTGTACATGGAAATCACATTATTTCATGAAATGTCAGTGCACTGTATATCTTGTACTATAGGCCTGAGGCCTTCTAAGTACTGAAATAAAGATTGAATGCAACACATAGGTTTATATCATGTACTAGCGACGTCGGGCAAATGTACATACGTGTAGGTGACCTTCCTCTGCAGGCAGCATATCGTCGTATTGCCGTATTCTTCTTGGGTTTAGTGTGGCCAAAATTAACTTGCGGTAACAATTGTTGTAGAAATCGAAACAAGATTTACTTAACTTGTTTACTGAAAAAGAACAAACATAACTAGTCAATTGTCACCTGCTGATGTCGCGTGAAGTGACACATCGCAACCAGTGTCCACAATCCAGATTCTAGAAGTAGAATTGAAGGGACGGTCTCCACACATTGTATCTTCTAAGGACTCGCACCTCACTACTGAATCATGTTTTGTGTTCCCTCTCACCATCTAAATTCATCTCCTTAAATTCTCGTAGATATAGATAGAATCTAGTCATACGTTGATGCTCTCATGACAGATAGCCTGAAGGATAAAAAAGCTCGTCGTGAAATCAATGAATCGGAACCATGCTCGCCACAGAAAGCGTAGCCTTGAATGAAGAGACAACTTCTTCAACCTTATTTATAACCTCTGCCACGTGACCACACGAGCACGTCCTTCACGTGCATTGAATGCACCTGGCTGCGGTAGAAATCTCTATGCTACCGTGTTTACCGTAAGTAAATTTATTATATATGCTGGTTATCGTATTGTAGTAATCTGGTCAATAGTTCGCCAATCAATAAGACTTACTTGTCGTTTTTATCCTGTCTGTTATTGTGAAAAATATGTTGTTTGAGAGTAAAATATCTTCCCGACCACCGGACAGGCTGCTTTCAAAATGTGACCGTCCGGCTTGAAAACAGACCGTCTCGGGCAACACCCATGATGTTGTAGCATCATACGCCGCCTATTGTTAGCGACCATCCACCCTTGAAGTTTGGTAACGTGACAGAGGTTATAAAGGGGTCGAGGTCGAGTCCGCGGGACTTAACCAACCATGACCCTCCACCAACATACATCTATAAAACTTCTTGAAATTGGCTTTCTGAAGATATATTTGGTTCTGCATTTAAATTTTTCTTTGACACTTTAGAGAAAGATTCTCCTTCGTAAAAAGAGTTAATAGAATGTTGGAAAATACACATTTAACATACCAGTAATGGATTAAGCATGTTGTGTAACATCTAGGGTTAAAAGTATCCGTAAAAACAGAGCAATTGGCTCTGTAGCTCATCACATACATATTATTACGGGAAATGCATTATTCAATATATATCTCACAAGTAAAGACTATTAACTGAAAACTAACGATAAAAACTATGTTAAACAATAAGGCATTACCCAGTCATCAAATTTACAATTTTCAATCCACATTTGTCAACACAAAATTTAATTATTACAGACTGTTACATTCTAAGGAAGAAGTAACAAGTATGTGTTTAAAGTTGACCATTCTCCTGAAGGAACCAGAAACATTGTGCATACAAAAGTCAATATACACCTCTGTGTAAGATTTAGAGTAGTTTTATTTAAAGGTCCATGTTTGGGCACTGGCAAGGAGTAAGAGTAAGCCATAGTCTGTTTATCTTAGAAGCTACAGACATGAAATTTAATGGGTTTATGATTACCCATAACATTTTATCAGATCACTAAAATGGAAAACCCCTTACAACCCCCAACACACACAATCTTATTTATAAGGAGAGCAAAACAAATGAAACCCAGATAATTTCCCCTCAACAATTCCCACCCATGGCAATTGCCTACCAGTTATTTTAAGTATGGAAGGACAAATGCCACCCGAATAATTATTGTTTTTAGAAAAGTGTAATTTTGACAATTCAATTTGATTCATTTAATACCCTTATCTTTTCAGAAAATTGGTTTATTGATAAACAGTCTTGGTGCAGGGCAACACATTTTACAAATATATTTGTCGCCATCCATATAGTCAGAAATATGCAAAACTCAACTTTTGTTTCTATTAATAACAATGAACAAAGGACATAATTCATGGGGGTCTTATAAAAGCATCAGTTTGTAATATCAAGCACTCTTCTTCTAAAAGCAAAACATATTTTCACCTTTTTTCTGTTTATCAAATGCTTTACATGTACAATACTTTCCCATGCTCTCTTTTTATTACTGTCTATTTTAATATGACCCTCCCCAAACCTTCGTAATTTTTCCCCTCAGGCTGCAAACATACATTTTTACAATATACAATGTAATAGGTATGAATAGCTGGAGTACTCAGTACATGTACATACGAACATTTACAGTTGACGTGCACGTGAAGTCCATGACTCTTATAAACGAACATATCCATGAAGCAAATTGTGACGAATTTGTTGATAAAACAAATGATAAATATTTAAAACAAAGTTTTGCCACATTAGTATTACTCTTAAAAGTATGATGATATGCGAAATGACCTATATTTTTACGAAATCAAATTAGGTGTCCCATAGTTTTCAACTAATGTTCATCCTCCCATAGTTCATGGTATCCTCCCATAGTTATAAGCTTTTGGGTATGACTCATGGTTAGCTAAAATCTCCAGGGATGTCAACAAAACGCAACCATGTGTCGTAAATCAATCTCATTAAATCATATCTTTGATTCGTTCCGGAGACTAAAGTTTATAATTGTGCTTGACGTTGAACTATTTGAATAGGTCTAGCTAAGAAAGCCAATCAAAGAAATGATTTTAATCAGATTAAACATGAAAAACAACTTTTATTGAAAATAAAAGCAATGTTTTCATTATACTGTGGCAAGAAAAAGAACACAACAAATTAAAATTCACACTTTATTGTTTAGTTCAGAATTTAAGAGACAGCGTCACGCCATCTTTCAAGACGAGTTTCAAGTCTCGGGGATCAGCAGGAGGCAGTTGTTCTTTTGTCGATGTAGATTCTGTCGATGACGCAGACGTCGATGTCGCAAAGGTCGATGCGGATGGCGCCTTTCTTTGGATAATCGCATCAACTGTTGCTTCCATTTCAGCTGATGTTCTCTGTGAATACAGAAAATATGAGACAATAAACAACAATAAGAACAGGAAGATTTTCTGGATAACAACTTCTTTAATGTGAAAATACACGACGTTTCGGAGTGCATACCCACTCCTTCCTCAGGTGAAATGTAAGGAAATAGAAAATATAGTACATTCATATAGCAAACAAAACAATGGTGAAGGAAGTCAATCAGGGAGATTAACATACATGAGAATGGTATACAATGGGGATTTGCAATATAAACACGATGGAGATTAAAGATCACATTAAAGAAGATGTTATCCAGAAAATCTTCCTGTTCTTATGTATACCACTTCTAAATGCCCTTCAAAGACCTAAGCAACAATAAGGTGACAATAACCGTAGAAAGCTTTAGGGAATAGAGTGACAACGTTTATTACTACTTAGAGCTCATAGGCTAATCTAGGAGATGTGTTGGGTGTCATTCAAATAAACTTCCGAATTTGAAAGAAACATGGCCAAAATTATAATATTGTATACAAAATGTAATACTCATAATGATTGACGATATCACATGGATAGATTTCTATTTTTAAAAATATTGCTAGTTTTTTGCTAGTATTCAATATTCGTTGTAGCCGTTAACAATTTCGAGTTCTCACGTGTCATATATGGACATAAACTCTATCTTGGTAACATAAAAACAAGTTTCTACATTCACGTTTTCAGACAAGTAAACATGGAATTCATCTTGCGCAAAATTATAAGTAGACTTTGTATACTAGTTAATTCAGTTGACAAGATTTATACATATTTCATAACGGTATTGTTTTATTTTAAAGATTTGTGTTAGGGTCACATCAGTCAAATTTCATAATTTGTGCTATTTCACCGAAAAAGACTAACAGAAATAACAATAATGGGGTCAACAGATTCAATGTAGCAGAAATATATGCGTAAAATTATTATCGAAAACCCGACAATGTGCTTTGAGAAAACGTAATTTTAGAATTTTTACTAAAGCAGTTAGTGAGATAAATTCTGTTTAATATCATTCAATAGGTGTTATGACCCTGATGATACTTAATTCTAATGCAAAATCTTGGCTTGGTCCCACAAATATGAACTTTAATCGGTTTTCTTCGAAAATGTACCTGTAAATTGCATATAGTTGACACTCGGGGATGAATAGGGATGAAAATGATTGTCGAGTGGACTTCAATCAACTCAAACAGTATTCTGTTAACATAAATCAGATGCGATGTAAATCTGAGTTTAGGTAATCTAAATTTACCCAGCACGTAATAAGTCGAGATAAGATTTAAGAATTCCAGAACACGATTGTAGGTACAATAATTATGCAAATATAACGAAGAACGTAATTAACTTTACTATATTTGAAACTGGATAATAGTTAGACGAAGTGAGGATCCAATTTTGAGAATTTTGAAAGCTTGGGAGGGGTTGTCCCTAATCAAAAATAGGTCTAGAAATACTATGTGCACTGATATTCATCTGCTCATTTACGAATTTGTTTACAAATTTATGCTTTATCAATCTGATGCGCCGCTGTTGGGGCTCATTGTCCGGTTTTCGATCGTTATCAACATCTTCATACTGTAAGTCTTCTGGATCAATTAGTAGATATAAACACTAAACAGTCTCTTCAAACTCACCTTGTAGCCTCGGATTGCTACAGACTTGTGTCCCGTCCTCTCTGCGATGAGCTGTTCATCTAGTCCACTATCGTAAAGCCGGGTAGCTGTAGTAGCGCGGAGTGAGTGGTTGCTGAAGAAGCCGGGGAAGCAGACGTCCGATTGTACCCCTCAGTTGATGGGTGCTTACCCTCAGGTTGCGGTGTTCATCGCCAGCTCTCAGGCCAGGGCACTGTTGAGTCCTATCAGGTTGAACACAAATAGTTTTATTACGCAGTCAAGTGTAAGATAAGATAAGATACGTCGTTATTATCCCGAAGGAAATTTGTTTCACATACAATTACAGTTCTCCATATTTAATAAATAAAATTGTTTACAGACATATGACAAGTTAAAATATATGAACTCGAAGGGTTAAATACATTAAATACACACTATATACATTTTATACACTGGCATTGTAAAATTATTCTAAACATTTACCTGTTGAAATGACGTGTGCTGTACGTATAACATCATTATACAGTACGCGTATATAGTTAACTGATATATATTATTTTAACAGAGAAAGTATGATTTCAAAGTGAAGTTGAAATTTATTAAAGTTGGAAACATTAACTATTTCAAATAAAAATGTTTAATATATTTGTAAATAGTGTATGATAGAGGAATGTGTATTACCTATGAGGTAGACGAGAGTGTCTATCAGCTACTGGGGTGTGTCCTCACCAAGCAGCCTCTTCTCCCACAGCTGATCCTCCTGGCTGACACTGATGACGCACGCCTGACGTTTGTCGATGCCTATTCCTTGCTGTGCTAGAATCTTCATTCTGGCATCGAGGGTATTCCTTAATTCGGCGAAATAAGGAGACTCAAAGACATTTATTGGAATGCCGTTTCGCCTGATGAAGTACTGGAGAGAGCTCACTATCTCGTACAGTGTGTTACCACGATATTCCTCCCCCTTCTGATTTCTCACCTCCGCGATGAAGGAAACCAAAGTTTTATTTAATTTTGCCTCGTCCCTTGCTAGTGTCAAAATATCAACATTTAATTCGAAATTACAAACATACTTTTTCCCGCTCCTCTCCTCAACCCATGCCTTGTAAAGACGATACGCCCATCGACTTTTGTTTTCTGTGTACACGGAAAATGCAGAGTTGCAAAGTTTTTGCAATTCTGAAGGTGACAGGGGTGCATCAAACCTCGAGTCTTCATCACGGGAGTTTGTTTCCTTTATTTCGAAATCTCTCTGTTCAGATATGGTTTTAGAGTAAAGTTCAATTTCCACTTTCTGACTCTCTTCGATTAAAGCTGAATCAGGTCAAAATTGGAATTAAAGTTTTCTTCTGACGATTCATTGATCAATTTTTCAAAGTCTGAATTAACATTAACATTTGAAATGGAAAAGCTACTTTGGGTGATAAAAATATCGTCGTCGGAATCTGAAGACATTCTTGTTTGCAGCGGACAATCGAAATGCATGAAATCTGCTCCGTCACTGCCTTTTATACCAACAACTCTCCCATAGTTAGGCACGTGCAGGTGTACAGTTGTGTTTGAGCACAGCGTCCCGCGTTCGCGTTTATTGAAACAACTCAACATTATTAATGAACGTGCTCGGTGTACTGCGAGGTCGAACTTTGTTTTCAGTAGGAGAAAGTCCTCAAACTGGAGATTAATAATAATATATAATCTCCAGTTTTCGGACATTCTCCTATACATAAATGAAGTTTAGCGGCAATGAAAAATCTTAAGACTTTTATATCGCCTGTAATTGATGGGATATCATCGGAACCTTTGGAATAATATTTCAGATATCATTTTACCCGTGCTGAGAAAATATACAATATGATCATCTCCGCTGCCCTACCGAGTGGCACACAGCTAGCGCGTGTCTGTCCTCTTAAAGATACATCCATTGTGTTGTTGAGGGTCACATATTCCAAACGTTATACATTTGTGTAAATGGTGTTTCTTTGTCGAGAAGTACCGACTGTGACCGAAACTACTATTTTGATGATAGTCGACTTAGTATATTGACGATATGAAGGTAAAAGTAATGATTTCTGATCGAAAACTGGACAATGCATCGCGCGCCAATGAGTCAAACGTAATTTTGGAATCTTTGTAACAGACAAACTAACAAATTTGGGTTGATCATGTTTAAAAGGTCATATAACTATGTACTGCGCCTGTAAATTGGACGTGCAGTTTTGATTTCTACACATGCATAATGATGTTACTCGATTTTAATTGGAAAGTAAAGTAATTATGATATACTTGGCGATTGGGGATGAATATGTCAGATGAGTTAATTTATTTTCACTGTAAACAGCACATATGGTGAGCCGGAACTTGTTAAAGCCTAATAAAATTTTATGAACACAATGGATGCACCTTTAACAATGAAGATGAAAGAAGGGTGTGAATAAATACCGTGGTATATCTTCTCCGGGGTAGGTGAATTCGTACGAGGATCCGCTTCGTATAGAATGATATTTCGGTGATTTCGTCGGATTACCGAAAGTGATTTCGTAGGAGAGTTTCGATTGTATGTTGCCAGATGTTCGGAAGTGTTCATTTTGATTGTTTTGATAAATAAAGAAAGCTGTTATATGCAACACTGATAAGCATCGACTGGAAAACTAACAGATGCCGGTGAGGTGAAGCGATTCATAGATGAGTTTCGATTGGATTGAATTGTGCCAGATGTTCGAAGGTGTTTATTTTGTTTTGATTGTATTGATACATAAAGTAATGTGGTAAGTATAGAGAAGGTAGTTTCTTGGAATTTTATGAACCAGTTTTCTACCTTTCATTTTTAGTAATTTATTTCGTGTTTCATTTTGAGTTTTTCTTGTTTCATTTTGAGTATTTTTTTGTTTTATTTTGAGTTTTTCGTGTTTCAATTTGAGTTTATCGTGTTATATTCAGTTATTGTGGTTTCGATGAGAGAAATGCAATAAACTATAAAAAAAACAACTTTATGTCCACCGTATGTATGATGTTACATCTACTTTAACACTTACAAGCATCGCCTGGAAAACTGTGGCGGCTTTTTAAGATTGTATTGCGCTTGTCTTAATATAAGTTTGTACTATACTTAGGAGGGGGGGACTTGTTTATGTTTTGACTATGGTTTCAACGAATCCCCGCACCCATGCACAGTTTGATGTGATCATTTAAAACATTTGAGGAATATAAAATGATAAAAAAAATATATGTATAAACTTTTGTATCCTGGATCGGTATTTTTCACCATGTCGACAATATCATTCACGGTTGATGCTGTAGAATTACATCCCTTCTCTGTACATTTCCAGGACCCTAATAATTCATTACTATTATGACATAGTAACACAGTATTCATGATGCCATACGTATTTACATTGTATGTTTTTGTATTTTGACGAGGACAGGCATTTAGATAAGTCTTTGGCTTGTTTGCATGTCCTCATTCATGTATAATTCACATGAAACAAGAAAAAAGTGAGCATGGCTCACATACCCCCGCCACCCGCTATCCGTCAATTGGGAATTAAAGATGTGAAGGTTACTATGTTTAAAAAACAGCTTCAAGCATCATAATATTGTCCAAAATAATTTTAGGAAGTGACTGTTATTTCATTCACCTAGATTTAATATTTTTCAGGTAACTTAATTTTTCCCATTAGGGCATCACAACTGGACTGTGAACTCGATGAAGAGTATCATCTGGACTACCTCCATATTAACTTTCATTCACCTAGATGTAATAGTTTCCGAGAAAACTTGTCCCCATTGGAGCATCACAGTTCTTTTGGTACTAAGTTCAATTTCGGATTCAAGAGCCATAACTCCGTAAACAATAATATTTCGGAACTGGTTTTCGAACTCGATGAAGAGTATGGTCATGAGTACTGACAACCAAAATTTCATTCACCTAGGTTGAACAGTATCCGAGAAAACTTGTCCCCATTGAACACAATAAAACTAAGTCCAAAAAGTGACGTTTCCATGGAAACGACAAAAAAAATTAAATCTCAGAAAATTGAAAATTGTCTGTGCACAATCGGAAGAACATGGTTAACATCTGTACAAAGTTTGGTTGATGTACCTTTTACGGTTTTTGAGAAAATTGACCGGACGGAAGGACGGACGAACGGACGGACGGAAGGACGGAATGACCGCTTTATTTAATATGTTTAAATCATTTCCAGGAAATTCAGGAGTCTCGTTTCCTTTTGTTTACTCTGAACTTGAATCCACCAACGCATAAATAACGTCCAACACGAGATATTGTAATAAACTTATGTTCAAGTTGAGCATTAGCCATTTCGAAATAGAAAGAATACTGTCAGGTTATTTATTCATTTATTTATTTATTTATTTATTTATTTATTTATTTATTTATTTATTTATTATACCCCCGACCAACGGTTGGGGGTATATAGTTATACCAACGATTCCGTCCGTCCGTCCGTCCTTCCGTCCGTCCGTCCGTCCGTCTGTCCTTCCGTCCGAAGACAATTTTTGTCCGATCGATTACAGAAAAACTATTCGTCTCATCCTTTTTAAATTTGGTACATGTCTTCTTCACCACTAGGAGAGGTGCAGTGCAAAGTTTAAACCGAATTGGTGAATTTTTGAATTTTTGGCGATTTTTTATATTTTTTAACTTAGTCAAATTCTGAGCATTTTTTGTCCGATCGATTACAAAAAAACTATTCATCTCATCCTTTTCAAATTTGGCACATGTCTTCTTCACCACTATGAAAGGTGCAGTGCGAAGTTTAAAACGAATTGGTGAATTTTTGAATTTTTGTCGAATTTTTGTATATTTTTAACTTAGTCAAATTCTGAGCATTTTTTGTCCGATCGATTACAGAAAAACTATTCATCTCATCCATTTCAAATTTGGCAGATGTCTCCTTCACCACTAGGAGAGGTGCAGTGCGAAATTTAAACCGAATTGGTGAATTTTTGAATTTTTGGCGATTTTTTTTATTTTTTAACTTAGTCAAATTCTGAGCATTTTTTGTCCGATCGATTACAGAAAAACTATTCATCTCATCCTTTTCAAATTTGGCACATGTCTCCTTCACCACTAGGAGAGGTGCATTGCAAAATGTAACACGATTTGGTGAATTTTTTAATTTTTGGCGATTTTTTATATTCTTTTACTTTATCATAGCTAGAATGAATGAAGCTACTTCTGTATTGTGATTTGTTGACTTCATCATTTTCTTTTTCATGTAACTTTCATCAAAAGCTACTTCTGTGTTCTCGTTAATTTTACTATTTTATATTTCCACTGGTTATATTTTGGGAAAAGTTAAATTTTCTTTCCTTTCAGCCATAAACTGCTTTATATCTCTCACTGTGCCTTCAGGGGTGTGCTTCCATGTACCTGTTGTTTAAAGTCACTCGAATGAATCATTATGATGGACTAATTTCCAAAATAAAGTTGAAATCAGTGGTAATAGCAGTAGTGTATTATATTACCAATACCTTTTCAAGTTACTTTTATTCCTATTTTGACTTAAACCACCTTTTTCACATGAAGATCGAGACTTGTCCTACCATTTTCACAAACAGTTTAATCTTAGCAATTACATTTCAAAGCTTATCAATCCTTAGGTGTGCAGACACCTCTCTCTTTAAGTAAAATAAAAATGTCAAACTTAAACAGTCGGGGGTATTAGTGAGCCACGCTCACTTTTTTGCTTGTTTATTTATTTATTTATTTATTTATTTATTTATTTATTTATTTATTTATTTATTTATTTATTTATTTATTTATTTATTTATTTATTTATTTATTTATTTATTTATTTATTTATTTATTTATTTATTTATTATGTTTTATTTTCATAAATTATGTTCATTTGAAAAATTATGTTCATTTCATCTCTTTGTGCGATGTGTTCTATCAGCCGTTACACAACATCGCTTAGAAGATTACCCGCGTACTAAAACCAAACCCAAACTTAAAAGCTTAACGCGGATCGACCTCCTGAGATTTTATTTTAGTTAATTCAAAAGGTCGACTTCCTGACTTTAGTTTCGCTATTTATCGGCCAATTGATTTGATTTAAACATATTTATTTCCATAAAAGGAACCGGATTGGTAAACAAGCTTACAGCTTATGCTAATACCGCTCCGGGATACAACATTACATAACATGTCATAATGAATGTACAATATATTATATTACATTTTTGTCTGAAAAGAAACTTTAAAAAAACAAACACACACCAATCCTTGTAAATCATCATATGTCACTGAAATATTATTTTGAAGTGAATCTGCCACTTAAATTTATAAACGAATGAACTGAAGTTAAGAGTTCTTTGTTGACACTTTGGGGAGAGTTTTGGTTTCCAAACAGAACTGATTTTAGGTCAAATCCATTGATATAAAAATACATAGTTTGTCGTATATCGCTGTAAAGGGTACATACAAAGACGTAATGAATAGAGTTTTCATAGTTATGGCCACAACTACAGGATGAGGTTGCAGATATAAATCGTTCATATTTGTGTGCATTTAAGTCACTACATTCAAGTCTGAGTCGAGAATGAATGATTTGACAAACTCTGCTACCACTGTTTAAATCAAAATGACAGTTTGTATTTTTATTGTTTGAAATGGCATTTTTGAATCTTGACAGGGACTGTATTTCTCTCTGTTCGATGGGCAATGAATTCCATAATTTAATAGTATCTGGAAGAAAAGACCTTGCATAATTTACAGTTTTAGAGTTCATAGTTTGAAGATTCGAATCATTGCGTAGGTTATAATCAGAGACATCAGCTAATCTATGAGGTACAAGATTACTTAGATCGGCCAATTGCGAGTGTACGTTCGACAGGCAGACAGACAATAGTTTATTTACGTCTAACTTCTGTACATAGCTTAAAATACATTCACATTCTTACACTTAAAGGTACATCCATTGTGTTGGTGGGGCTCAAATATTCAAAACGTTATTAATAGTGTTACTTTATCGAGAAGTACCGACTGTTACCGAAAACTACCATTTTGGTCATAGGTGACGTAGTATATTGACGATATGAAGGTAAAAGTTGTGATTTCTGATCGAAAACCGGACAATGCACCGCTTGTGGAGCGCGTCAATCAGTCAAACGTAATTTTCGAAACTCATTTACAAAAGGCAGCAAGATAAATTTGGGTTGATAATGTCTAATAGGCCATATAACTACTGTTCGTGTGAATGGGTCGTGCAGTTTCGGTTTCTACACATGCATAATGATGTTTACTCGATTTTAAATGGAAACTAATAATTAAAATATATTTTGCGATTGGGAATGAATATGCAAGTTGAGTGAATTTATTTGTACTGTAAACAGCACATATGGTGTGTTGGGACGTATTAAAGCCAATTAAAATTTTATGAAACACAATGGATGAACATTTAATACATTTTAAACATGTACAGAACCATTCAAAGCAGAATTATGAGAGACAGACATTTAAAATAAGCTTTAACTATATACAAATTCTTTTCTACGTTGTAAAATTAAAAAGCAGATTTTGGCTGTATCAAAACATACATCAGAATTGGTAAATATAAAATAATTTTTTCCAGATCGGATTCAAAAGTTTCGATTTATAGAAGTACACTGGTTAACTTAAAATGCTTATATAGTCTAAGTTTATTCTTACCAGTTCTCCCTATCTCTCTATTCAACAATGAACTCCAAGAGGTTAAAAACTCACTCAAAACTTTATCCTCAACAAGTATACATAAAACAGATTTGTTAATCTTAACAGGTGCGTTCGAGTTCAGGGGTGACTTGTGAGCTAACGCTCATATAAAGCCGCGCTATTTCGTAATGTTAGTTACCAATCAGGGCACTGATTCAACAATGGTCTGGTAATTGCCTTAGCTTTGTAGTGAAATTAATAGTAATTATTCAGTATATCCTGATCTCTATCAATTTTATTAATTAATTAAAATATTAAATGTTATTGTTACGTAAAAACGTTTAAATAGCAACATAAGATAACTTAATTGTTTAATATTTAATGAATATCAATTGGGAAAAAATTAGCGTCGACTGTAGAGGTTAAATACTTAATAGATAAAATGTAAAGCAATATTTTTTTACTAGGCAACAATTTCATTCTCCGACAATGCTAGACTATGCATTAGCGTGTATGTCAATCTGAAGGAGCTAATGTAGACTATTAAAGGCTCTTAATTTTTACACAGACATGGAGTAGGACTAGAGCTAATGAATCAATCGGAGTAAGTCGGCGTGGCAGTCTCTGTCAGTGTGAGGTTGTGAGTTCATTAATCGGAGTAAGTCGGCGTGGCAGTCTCTGTCAGTGTGAGGTAGTGAGTTCATCAATCGGAGTAAGTCGGCGTGGCGTGCAGTGAGTGCATCAGTCAGAATGAGTCGGCTTGTCAGTCTCTGTCAGTGTGAGGTAGTGAGTGCATCAGTCAGAATGAGTCGGCGTGGCAGTTTCTGTCAGTGTGAGGCAGCGAGTGCATCAGTCAGAATGAGTCGGCGATAGATAGATAGATAGATCAACTTTATTTCCTCCAAAAAAATGAAGATTGTTACATATCAAAGCAACATCACAAGTTAAATATACAGTGAATCAATGAACAATTAATTTTGAAAACAATCGAGAGTGACAGACAGTCATGAAGTCTGACACTAATATCATCACCTTCTCCCATTCTGTCATATTTAATTTTCCCAGTGATGTACAGGAACCACCAAGCAAATCAACAATAATTTCATCATCATCATTTTCACAAAATTCAACAAAATCAGATATTGGTATGATATCACAAATCCTTTCAAACATGTCATTTCTTAAATCATTAAAAACTGTACATGATAGTATAACATGTTTAACAATATCACAAGCTACAATTCCACATATACATTCTCTGGATTCAATCTTTGTACAGCTAACATGAATAATACGAGAGATATTGAAAAATTTATGCTTATTGATTAAGGCAAGCTCCCAGAGTCTGCTGGGTTTACAAGGCTCTCGGATTAGGTGATATCTAGATAGATCCTCTCTCACTGCTATCTGATGACACAGCAACCTCTCGTAATATTGACAAATTTTAGATTTAACAATATCAGTCCATTTTGCTTTAGAGCATGAAACACCTGTTGTGATATATGTGTCAAGAACGCCAAACAAATTGTACTTGTCTAAAAGTGAAACCATGTACAAAATAGGTGACTGGGATTTACCGATGTTGGCCACACACCTACATTCAAAGAGACGATGAAGGAATAATTGCTTTACAGAATAGACATAGTCTAGACGACATAATCTACCAAACATAAGCAAACATGCTTTTTCTATATACCCTTGAACCGGCAGTAAACCCAGAGTATCTAAAACCACAGGAGACGCAGTGCGTTTGGGCAGACCCTGTATCTTTTTGCAGAAATACCTCTGCACCGACTCCAATATCTCCAATTCTCTTGATGTTAATCTACTCCATACTGTACAACCATATAATGCACATGGCAAGATGACATTATTCCATATGCGACAAGCACAGACTGGATTGAGTGAACCATAGCATAGCCCAAGATCATGATACATATTTACCAGTTTTCGAGCCTTTTCACACGAGGACATGGTTCTATCATACGACCTATTACATGTAGACAAATGAACTCCAGCATACATAACCGATTGCTTTAAGGGGATTGACGTTGATCCAAGATATAAGCTAAGTGGTGTAAGATATCTATCTGCATTGAATACAAGCAAGGCACTTTTACTGACGTTAAACTTCAACTTCCACTTCAAGCCATAATCATGCACAATTTCAAGGAGTGCCTGGGAGTTACGTGGATTGCTAGAAGTTAAAGTAGTATCATCAGCAAGAAGAATACCTGGACAATGTCCCCATGGAAGCTGAAGACCTAACCCTGAGTTGTCTAAGCTCTGGATCAGGTCGTTGATGTACAAACTAAAAAGCCACGCTGAAATCACTCTCCCCTGTCCAACACCTTGACAAATTCTAAACACATCAGATTGATAACCAGCATAAGAAACACAAGATTGCATTGACAAGTATGAATTTCGAAGCAATCTCCAGATTTTACCTCTGATGCCAAGATTATACAATTTAAGAAACAACCCATCCAGCCAGACACGATCAAATGCCTTTTCGTTATCCAGAAACACACAAAAAACTGGAGATTTCCTCTCTCTGAAGTATGATATCGTCTCTGTCAGGGTCAGTGCTGCTGTATCGGCTCCAAGGTGCTTACGGAAACCAAACTGAAGTCGATGAGGAGTGTTATCTAACTTGAGTGAAACCCACCTTTCAATTCTAGACAAAATGAGGCGCTCAAATAGTTTGCCTATGGTAGAAGTAAGGGTTATCCCACGATAGTTTGAGGGGTCAGATTTACTTTTCCCTTTCCCTTTATGTATTGGTATGATATGTCCAATACTAAATATCTCAGGGATATACTCATACTTCAATATGTTATTGAATAGCACACACAGTTGAGATGTCAGGGACCTGCCAGCATACTTTAAGTGTTCATTACATAGGAGATCAGGGCCAGGGGATTTACCATTCTTAATGCGTTTTAACGAAGAAATGATTTCATCATGCGTAAATACAGTATCCAATATCTCTTGGTGATAATTATGCTTATCATTAGCAATGGAGGCAATTTTAGTACAAACATCTTTTTCAAAATCATGAACACGGTTGTCTGATTCAGAGGGTGTAGCGAGTTTACCAAAATATTTGCCAAATGATTTGCATATCTCTTGAGAAGTGCTGCAAACTTCAGATTCAAAGCTTAGGGTTTTGATATGACCCTTTTTATTCTTCAAACGTTTAGTTGTTTTAAAGAAGTCGTTTATGTCCAATTCCGCAGCATTATAAACTTCTCTTAACTTCTCATTTTCAGAATTACGTTTAGATTTTCGGAACATTCTTCTGAATACAGACTTTGCTTGTTTATATTGAACATATGAAACATCATCATTTGACCGTGGTTTGCCTTTATCAACCCACGTCTTACGTTTGCTTCTCATATCAACATGAAGCGGTTTAATAGTGTCTCTCTTCCAACCGGGGTTAAGATGTGGTCGAAATGACGTTACAGGGATGTACATAGCAGCTGCTGTTAGAAGAGACTGTGTAATGTACGCATTATGTGCTTCAATACAGTCACTAGCACATGAATAGTTATCCGGGATAAAATCCAGTTCACGAAAACAGTTTTCAGTTTCATAGCGGTAGAGTGTATGTTCGTCACAGTTTGCTTTACGCCAGTTCATTCTATATCCACTAGACTGAGTTGGTTCTTGTCCAAGATGGAAGGTCATCATCACGGGTAGGTGGTCCGACACACTGAATGGGGCGTTGATATCTATGCAGCGGGTTAACACACTGCTTAAGTTGTCCTCACTAATGAAAATATAGTCGATCAACGATTTGACACTTCCACTCTTATTGCTATAGGAATAGATCGTGTTGTCATGTAGAGGTATCACAGAAGATATATTTCTCTCAGTCACAGCTCGCAACAAATGTCTAGCACGCAGTTTCAATGTACTACCTTGTCGTAGGTCCGCATTAAAGTCTCCCATAATGAAAGTGTTACCTATCTGAGAATAGATGTCATAGAGTGTCATAACATCGTTAAGGGCTTCTGTGTAAACACCATCAGGAACATTGGACGACGGGAGGTGGGTACCTAGTAGGAATAAGCGTTGTGAAGAGAGTTTGATTTCAACTGCTATTACCCTGTCATTCGGTGTATCAATCTGCCGCATAGATCTACTTATAGCTGAACGTATGAAGAAGCAGACTCCACCAGATCCACGTTGATTGCAGTCTTGTTGATTAGAGATTTTAGAGAAGACGTTAAACTCGTTGTTTATGGACTTAAGGAAGTGTTCGTTATGTGATTGGAGCCAATGTTCACAAACAAATACAATATCACATCTTCTTAGTTGCTCTGTAAGATAGTTTGTTCCATACATAACTCCCCTCACATTCCAGGTAATTAGTTGGAAAGTCATTAGAAGGAATATCATAGGTATGATTGTTGCATTATTCATATTAATCATGTTGACTTATAATCATTTCCATACCATTCTTTGCTTGGAACCCAGTCTCTGCACCGGACTCCATCTGGCCAGAACGTGTCGTCTTGTGTTATCTTTCTGGTATCATCTTCAGAGGCGTTGATACGGATTGTGAAGGTGGGATTATCTCCCTTCCAGTGTTTGAGCAGCTGAGTGTGAGTGACGTTGACACCTCGTTGTTGAGCATAGTTACAGATGGCATCTTGCACTGTTTCAAATTGTTCATCAGCACTGACATATGACAATACAAGTCTCTTAGTCTTCACTTTAACTGACCCACGAAAAGCTCTCTTCCAGTGTGTATCAAAGACAACGCGACGCTGTGTAATAGCTTGTGGTCTATTCTGATTGGCCGTCAGAGATTTCGTTTGCGTTTTTACACCTTGATTGTCTGTTTTTGTCTGACTGTGAGATATCGCGCTTGGCTCAGCATCAACGTTTGGTGAAATAGTAGGCCAATTAGGCTGAACAATAGAGTGCAAGCTTGGTGTAGGGCTGACGGAGGATTGTACTATTGTTGCATATGTTGGACTTGGCTTGTCTTGTGAGAATTTCACGTTTTCTGACACTGCAATCTTGGTTCGAGTATTCATACAGTCTATTTTCCCATCAATTTTAGAGGTTTTCTTGGTTATTGCTAAGAGTTCATCAGAGATTGTCGTTTCTAATGATAGAATGTGTTTCTCTTTCCGTAATACTTCTCCTCTCAATAAACTATTTTCTGATGTCAGAATATCCAACTGAGTGGATAGGTGGTGATTTTCATCTGATTGACGTTTTATTTCATCATTTTTACTTTCCCATGAGGTGATTAGCTCAAGCATGTCCGATCTGTATTTATCATAAAACGACTCAAGAGTCGTCTGTAGATACTCAACTTTGTTGACAGTTTCCTCATGCATACTTATCATTCGTGTGAACATCATAGATAGCACATCTTTATTCTCTTCTGCAGTTGTCTCACTGTTTCGTTCCTCATTAGTTCTGGTAGGCATTTTACTTTCCCTCAGTCTCTGTCAGTGTGAGGTAGTGAGTGCATCAGTCAGAATGAGTCGGCTTGTCAGTCTCTGTCAGTGTGAGGTAGTGAGTGCATCAGTCAAAATGAGTCGGCGTGGCAGTTTCTGTCAGTGTGAGGCAGCGAGTGCATCAGTCAGAATGAGTCGGCTTGACAGTCTCTGTCAGTGTGAGGTAGTGAGTGCATCAGTCAGAATGAGTCGGCGTGTCTATCTCTGTCAGTGTGAGGCAGTGAGTGCATCAGTCAGAATGAGTCGGTGTGGCAGTTTCTGTCAGTGTGAGGCAGTGAGTGCATCAGTCAGAATGAGTCGGCGTGACAGTCTCTGTCAGTGTGAGGCAGTGAGTGCATCAGTCAGAATGAGTCGGCGTGACAGTCTCTGTCATTGTGAGGTAGTGAGTTCATTAATCGGAGTAAGTCGGCGTGTCTATCTCTGTCAATGTGAGGCAGTGAGTGCATCAGTCAGAATGAGTCGGCGTGAATGTCTCTGTCAGTGTCCATGTATGCTAACATAAAATCTTGTGTGCGTTCTGGTGGTGATTGTACGGACTATTTTGATTGCCCGGTTGGATTAAGACAAGGGTGTATTTTAAGCCCAATGTTGTTTTCATTTTTCATCAATGAATTGTATTATGAGATCGTTAATAATGGAAAGCATGGTATTCAAATGTTCCCAGATATATTTGAAATATTAATGCTACTTTTTGCTGATGATGTTATTTTAGTGTCAGACACTGTTGTAGGATTACAAAATCAACTTAATATATTGGAACGTTACACAAAAGAATGGAAGTTATCGGTTAACTATGACAAAACAAACACTGTAATTTTCAGAAGGGCTGGGCCGTTAGCTTCAAATGAACAATGGGTACTTAATGGTTTACAACTTAAGATTAATAGTCAATATAAATATCTTGGTATTTTGTTTACCCACACTATGAACTTTTCAATCAATCAATCAATCAATCAACTTTATTACCATAAGTTTACAAGTACATGCAAAACATTACGGGCGTAGTTGACATAAATATATCATATTTGAGACTATGGTTTGAAACAATCCAGTTGTGTTACATTGAAGACATTATGATAGAGAGAAATTTACATAAATTTCGTAATTGTAATACATTGTGAGTTTCAAATAATACTGACATTTTGTGGTAATTAGGGTTGTTTACAATATTTCTTTAAAAAAGTACTTCTGTAGCTGTTAAATTTGGTACAATGAAATAGGTAATGAAATTCATCTCCGATTTGGGAGGGACATGATGGACAAAATCTTTCTTTTGAGTTAGTGTTATCCCAGCGGCCTGTTTCAATTGGTAACTTGTGATTGGCGGTTCTAAATTTGACTAAAATATTACAGAGCTTGGTTCCTAATTTACGTTGTAAAGAAGATATATTGTAATATGATTTCATGCATTCATAAGTAAGTCCCTTAGAGGATAATGATATACAATTATAAATACATTGAAGAGATTGATCTGAAATCCAAGTTTAACAGCATTTTTAAACCAAGTAAATGAGCCTATATTTTGAGATTGCCATATATTGGACATACCAATATTATCTAACGTCGTTTTGATACAAGCCAGCCATTTATTCTTATTATTATATCTAACGAAGTTTGTCAGTTATATTTGGTACAATGCTGTTAACGTAGAATTACATTTCCCTGATATTATTCTAGACCAGAAACATAACATCCGCAATTTGATTTTATCAACGAGTGGTGATCTACCAGTTTCACGATATAGCATATACGTCGGTGTGCTTCGTCTTAAATTCAAAATATATCTTATAAAATCCGTATGTATCCTTTCAAGTGCTTTGACATTTTCAAATCCCCATATTTCACTTCCATACAGCAAAATAGGGCAGATAGTACAGTCAAATAAGTAAAGTTTACATTCTATAGACATGTCAATATTTCTTAAACGCTTGTATAGCAAATGCATAGCTTTATTTGCCTGGGAAATGTTAGATTTTCTAGAATTCAGAAAAGAGCGGTTATTACTAAAAACAACACCAAGATATTTGTATTGGTCTACAAGCTCAATGCTTTCCTGGCCGATCATAAAGTTAAACTTTGTCGTGAGCTTCTTACTCCCGAAAATGATTATTTTCGTCTTCTGGACATTTATGGATAACTTGTTTTTAACACAATAGTTGTAGAAACAATTTAACGAGTTTTGCAACTCCTTTGGATCATCTGATAATATAACGGTATCGTCAGCATATAACAATACAAGTAGACGGACAAATATGTATACATCATCATCATTAAGTGTAACAGTTACTCCTTCAATATTATTTCTAAGAAGAGAGTTTTCTAAATCATTTAAGTACATTGCAAATAAGAGAGGTGACAAGTTTTCTCCTTGTCGTACACCATTTTTACAATAACAATATTCTGAGTGTTGGCCGTTTTGTTATACACAGGATTTAATACCTTGATACATTGATTTGATCACATTAAATATGTTACCATTAATATTGTAGTTAAGTATTTTCTTCCAAAGAATTGATCTGTTTACATTGTCGAACGCTTTACTAAAGTCGACAAAGGCGCAGTATAGTTTGCGCTTACGTTTTTGGAGTAAATCTGATAGTGTATGGAGAGTATATATATGGTCAATGGTGGAAAAACCTTTCCTGAAACCAGCTTGATTGTCAAAAAGGATCTGCGTTTTTTCAACAAATGTTGTTAATCTATGATTAATGATAGATGTGAACAACTTACTTATACAACTTAAAAGCGTTATGGGACGGTAGTTTGATGGATCGTCTTGGTCACCTTTATTTTTGAAAATAGGTTTTATAATACCGAGCAGCCACTTATCAGGGAACACTCCGGACTGAAGAACGAGATTAAACAGTTTCTCGTATATTGGGACAAATACATATTTTGAAGACTTAATATATTCATTGTAAACATTGTCAGAGCCACAAGCTTTTTCATTTTTAAGATTGTCAATTGCTTTTAGTATCTCTTGTTGTGTGATGGGGACGTTGATTTCTTCTGTGATGTCGTCCTCACATAAAGCTTCCTCCTCTCCATCGTCCTCGGGGCCGTCGTTGATGTTCTTGAAGTAAGCAAAAAGCTTGTCGAGAGTAATATGTCCATCTTTAGCTTTGCTTGATAGTGAATTAATAACTTTCCAAAAATCTTTAGGCCGTTTCAAAAAGCGTTGAAGATTTAGTATCAAGAGCGAAGAAAGCTTTATTCAACGTCATGTCTGTTTCATTTTAAATCGGAATGTCTTCCCCTTACGGATTTTTTAAACTATTCGACTCCCAAATACAACCGATAATGTTATATGGATCTGATATTTGGGGATTCCAAAAATTTTACTGCCTAGAAAAACGTCACCTATTGGCATGTAAAAGATATTTATCCGTTGGATTATCAACACCAAACTGCATGGTTTACGGCGAATGTGGAAGACACCCGTTATATATAAATTCTCAGGTAAAATGCCTAAAATATTGGTTACAAATTATTGGTATGCATGAACATAGAATTCCAAAGCTAGCTTATAACATGATTTTGCACTTAGATGATATTGGTAAAACCACTTGGGCATCCAATTTAAGAAACCTTTTGTTCTCTCATGGTTATGGCTTTGTTTGGATGAACCAAACAATTGGAAATATTAATCTATTTTTATATAACTTTAAAAACCAAGCTATTAACATGTTTTATCAAGACTGGCATTCCATCCTCTATGATAGCTCAAGGTATGATAGTTAAAGGACATTTGAAAGTTTACTTCAACCAGAAAAATATTTATCTATTTTATATTCTAATGATTTAAGAAACAGTTACATCAAATTTAGACTTGGTTTATTAGATTTAATGATAAACAAAGGCAGAAAAATGTACATTGAAAGGAGTAGAAGAATGTGTCCATTATGTAAATCAGTAGTTGAAAACGAAACTCATTTCATGCTTGTTTGTCCATTTTACTCCGTTTATAGAAGAAAATACATTCCTGATTTTTATTTGTCAAAACCACCTGCTCTCGCTTTTATATCATTAATGTCTTCTCAAAATAACAATATAATTCTTAACTTGTCACTGTTTATTAAACATAGTATGAAACTAAGAACTGAACTATTAAATGATGGAAACTCGTCCTGAAGCAAAAATAACTATTTTAGAATTGCTTGTCATGTTGTTCAAGTGGTGTTCTCTATCATTTGTATATCTTTAACATCTGTATTATATCTATCATTTGTATATGTATATTTTGTATGTGGGCCGGAGGCCTTAAATACAATAAACACTTTTGACTTTGACTACATCAATCGGAGTAAGTCGGCGTGTCTATCTCTGTCAGTGTGAGGTAGTGAGTACATCAGTCAGAATGAGTCGGCGTGGCAGTCTCTGTCATTGTGAGGTAGTGAGTACATCAATCGGAGTAAGTCGGCGTGGCAGTCTCTGTCAGTATGAGGCAGTGAGTGCATCAGTCAGAATGAGTCGGCGTGTCAGTATCTGTCAGTGTGAGGTAGTGAGTGCATTAGTCAGCATGAGTCGGCGTGACAGTCTCTGTCAGTGTGAGGTAGTGAGTACATCAATCGGAGTAAGTCGGCGTGGCAGTCTCTGTCAGTGTGAGGTTGTGAGTGCATCAGTCAGAATGAGTCGGCGTGACAGTCTCTGTCAGTGTGAGGTAGTGAGTACATCAATCGGAGTAAGTCGGCGTGGCAGTCTCTGTCAGTGTGAGGCAGTGAGTGCATCAGTCAGAATGAGTCGGCGTGACAGTCTCTGTCAGTGTGAGGTAGTGAGTGCTTCAGTCAGTATGAGTCGGCGTGACAGTCTCTGTCAGTGTGAGGCAGTGAGTGCATCAGTCAGAATGAGTCGGCGTGGCAGTCTCTGTCAGTGTGAGGTTGTGAGTGCATCAGTCAGAATGAGTCGGCGTGACAGTCTCTGTCAGTGTGAGGTAGTGAGTGCTTCAGTCAGTATGAGTCGGCGTGACAGTCTCTGTCAGTGTGAGGCAGTGAGTGCATCAGTCAGAATGAGTCGGCGTGACAGTCTCTGTCAGTGTGAGGCAGTGAGTGCATCAGTCAGAATGAGTCGGCGTGACAGTCTCTGTCAGTGTGAGGTAGTGAGTACATCAATCGGAGTAAGTCGGCGTGGCAGTCTCTGTCAGTATGAGGCAGTGAGTACATCAATCGGAGTAAGTCGGCGTGGCAGTCTCTGTCAGTGTGAGGTTGTGAGTGCATCAGTCAGAATGAGTCGGCGTGACAGTCTCTGTCAGTGTGAGGTAGTGAGTACATCAATCGGAGTAAGTCGGCGTGGCAGTCTCTGTCAGTGTGAGGCAGTGAGTGCATCAGTCAGAATGAGTCGGCGTGACAGTCTCTGTCAGTGTGAGGTAGTGAGTGCTTCAGTCAGTATGAGTCGGCGTGACAGTCTCTGTCAGTGTGAGGCAGTGAGTGCATCAGTCAGAATGAGTCGGCGTGACAGTCTCTGTCAGTGTGAGGTAGTGAGTACATCAATCGGAGTAAGTCGACGTGGCAGTCTCTGTCAGTGTGAGGCAGTGAGTGCATCAGTCAGAATGTTTCGGCGTGACAGTCCCTGTCAGTGTGAGGTAGTGAATGCATCAGTCAGAATGAGTGGGCGTGATAGTCTCTGTCAGTGTGAGGTAGTGAGTGCTTCAGTCAGTATGAGTCGGCGTGACAGTCTCTGTCAGTGTGAGGTAGTGAGTACATCAATCGGAATAAGTCGGCGTTGCAGTCTCTGTCAGTGAGAGGAGGTAGTGAGTACATCAATCGGAGTAAGTCGGCGTGGCAGTCTCTGTCAGTGTGAGGCAGTGAGTGCATCAGTCAGAATGAGTCGGCGTGACAGTCTCTGTCAGTGTGAGGTAGTGAGTGCTTCAGTCAGTATGAGTCAGCGTGACAGTCTCTGTCAGTGTGAGGCAGTGAGTGCATCAGTCAGAATGAGTCGGCGTGACAGTCTCTGTCAGTGTGAGGTAGTGAGTGCATCAGTCAGAATGAGTCGGCGTGATAGTCTCTGTCAGTTTGAGGCAGTGAGTGCTTCGGTCAAAATGAGTCGGTGTGACAGTCTCTGTCAGTGTGAGGTAGTGAGTGCATCAGTCAGAATGAGTCGGCGTGATAGTCTCTGTCAGTGTGAGGCAGTGAGTGCTTCAGTCAGAATAAGACGGTGTGACAGTCTCTGTCAGTGCATCAGCCAGAATGAGTCGGCGTGATAGTCTCTGTCAGTGTGAGGTAGTGAGTGCATCAGTCAGAATGAGTCGGCGTGTCAAACTCTGTCAGTGTGAGGTAGTGAGTGTATCAGTCAGAATGAGTCGGCATGACAGTCTCTGTCAGTGTGAGGTAGTGAGTGTATCAGTCAGAATGAGTCGGTGTGACAGTCTCTGTCAGTGTGAGGCAGTGAGTGCATCAGTCAAAATGAGTCGGCGCTGCAGCCTCTGTCAGTGTGAGGTAGTGAAAGAGTGTTGCCATTCATATTTGCTCTGATTTTCGTCCTATTAGCTCACCAGGTCTGAAAGCCCCGATGAGCTTATGGCGTCTCATCCGCGGGTCCATCCGTCTGTCGTCCGTAACCTTTTCACCTTTTCACCTTTTCGACTTCTTCTCCACAACCACTGGCTATAGAAAAAATGTGGACAAACTACTTGAATTATAAATTGTAGATATTGTGACACTGTGATCCACATAATAATAATAACAATAAAGGTGCATTTATACAGCACAACATTTACTAGTCAATGCTCTGTGCGCTTAGGAGGGAAACTGACACAGGGGTCACAACCTAAACACCAATGCCGAAAATGGTTACATACAGATTAAGCTGTACATAGAGAGTATGACAAAATGGTGGGTGTTTCATACTATTTTTATTTAACAAATATTTGGTGGAACTTATTTGCGGTTACACACAATTGACATCATATAGTGAACCATCTCGGTAACTATTTCCTTCTTAGGGTGCATGTCTGTTGGTATTCTGGCCATGGTCATATCCCAGTAGTCGAGGTAAAGAACATTTTTCTGTAATGATACAAATTCCTCATGTAGTATGGCCATGTATTGTAAACCCCAATACGAATGCAGAAATGGAACTCCGTTCATTTTCTTGAAAGCATGTGGACCTCGAAACGCTACTGTAACACCAGGGGCTCTGGCTATAAGTTTCCGGACGGACTGAACCAGTCTTTGAATATGAACTTTGAACACATCAGGATGATTGAGTGTGAAGTGGACATAAATATACAAAATGATGATATCCCTCGAGTTGTTTTTGATGTTGTCCAGTACGATATGTTGTGCTAGATTCACGGATTTGTTGTAATGGGTTCCCCCATGGTAAAATGGCAACTCATGAGCATACCAGGACAAGGTAAAGTTATATTCTGTGTCCGATCGAACCTTTGGATTATGTCCTTTTCCCTTGCTCGTCAACTTCAATATGTAGGTCAAATACTGAATGATTTGTCCAGAAGTGGAGTCTCCATGGAGATACAGAGTCCGTCCTCTCAGACACTCCTTGTAAGCAGCTGGAGTGTGCTTCATAGTGTCTGTACACAGTGTGGAGTGCCATTGGTCCTTGTAGAAGAAACCTTGAGGTGACTTCCGGTTCCACGTCACTTCCGGTTCAACCTTACTGCAGGATGTAGCAGGGGCCGTCACTCTGTCAGCTATACCTGAAATAAGAGTATTTCATCAACGCATTTTATCATCACACAAAGGTTTATCATTCGTTGAAGGAAAAGCATACATTATAAGTTGTATTCTTGAGGGTAATATGGTCTGATCTTTACTTATACCATCTCTGTCCCGGAGTCTCCCGTAGACCAGGATCTTGCTGGTTGGTAGAGCTTCCGTTAATCACCCGGAAGCTCATCACATTATAAGCATAACACGTATTTATCTTTTCAGAACGTCAATAAAAATTAGCATATTTATATTCACTTTATTTTGACTGCAGATCAAACGGCTGAGCGTAAACAAAATGGTGTCAACCATCTCGACAGAAAGTCGCATAAGGTATTACTACAAGCTTCAAATACCTTAAATTGTTAATCTTTGTTTACTTGCGGATCCAAGCAATGCAAGTGAAATTTGTATCCAAATAAGCAACATTTTTTGGTCAAATAAGTATGTATTTGAGGACACGAAAACAGCTGATCGAACTGTTGAAAACCCTGCGTTCGTGATTATACAACGTCATATATAAATATATTCAAAATAAGGTTTTTGGTTGGAGCTCGTTGGAGCTCCAACCTTATGTTTCATGCCAAAACGGATACGCTGTAGGATTGTATCAAATGCGCATGACTGAAGGGAATGCTGGTATAGTTATTGTCATGGTAACACTCATGCTATTCCGCTATTGGTTGCCCTGCAGAGAAGTCGCAGACACTCCACACACCTCTCATTTAGCGAAGCAGACTCTTCTTTATCAGCGAGTGACAAATGACCCATTGTTCTCAGCATCCAGATATTTGCGGTCCTTTACATTATATTACATACATTGCATACAAACTGAGCTTGATTCTCACATTCAATGCTTAAAACAATATGCCTCACAGCAATACATGTTTAGTATGTTTACGTATTTTGCACAGTAATGTTAATGTATTCCTAAATAATAGCTTATAACAGCTGATAATAGCTTAACTTATTCGTTTTTAATGTACTTACTTACATACATGCAAAGTTTTTTATTTTGCTTTTCATATGCTTTAAAACTGTATCGATGTTAATCAGTTGAATTTATTGAATTTTCAGATACATGTATTGTACAAATAAAATGACAATTATTACAGTGCAACTTTATGAAAGACATATAATAACATATTTAACATATAATGATAAGAAGTACTTATATGAATTTGTTATTCATTTTGCATCAATGTAATGTTAGCTGAATGTTTTCGCTGCATCTGTTTATAGTAACCAGAATTTCATACATAAGTCAGGCATTGATAATTGACAATAACTTCCCCAGCTCTCACAAGAATGACAGTTGGCAGAATTGCTGGACTGTCTGTGTTACCACGTGACCCGTGTCATATAAGCGATATTGTGTTGAAGTTGATAAAGCAATACATGCTTTTCCCTTCTGTTAGTGTTATGTTTAAAAATGTAATGCCCTGAACATGAATATTTAAGGGAATAGCACACAGTTAAATGTTCACACTAAGGCTATAGACTAACATTTAGTTTCAGAAATATGTTTTTCTTACCAGCAACATTGTACAAACAATTCAAATAATTATACCAAATGGAGCCCTAAAGATGCCTTAATTTCAGAGCTGAGTAATCTAGACTTGCTATAATTTTCTAGACTGGGTTGGTCGTCAATTGAATATTTTGCTCTAGCTATAGGGTCTTGATGACAGACTAACTAAGGCTAATGTTTATATAAATTTTAGGCATACGATCTTAGCACTTTCAGCATTGCCTACTAACTTGATATCCACATTGGAACGGAAATGATTGACTGACTGACTGACTGACTGGCTGTATGCATTGTAATTGTATGCATTAATATAAGCATATTCCTGGAGTCTGTATGTAATAAATGATCCTTTTTTTAATTTACTGACAATATGTCAACACGTTTTAGGAGCTTTGGATGTAAATCCATACCGACAATGATCAAGTTGTTTTTCACAAACTGATGACATTACAATCGAGACACTACATTATTTAATTCCTTATCAACTTTCTCCTCGGGTTTTGTAGTCTTAATAACTTTATCAGAATAATCTATCAGTTTGTCACTGTCAACTGCTTCATATGGATACAGAAGAATATGGCTATGAGGACTATCGTGGTTTTGCAATTCTTTGCAAAGTGATCTGTTACTGTACCTAAAGGTGCAAGGAGGCAAGAATGGTACTTTTAAAAAGTGAGTTTTATCTAATTTCAAAAGGAATATAAACGTTATTCAGTCAAATCGTATAATTTGTCCTTCCCACAATTAACGTCATAAACATGTTACACTTACTCATTATGCAGACAGGAGTAGGTGCTATGATTGCATCTCCAACCATTCGTCTGCTTTTTTATAAAGCAGCGAACTTGTTCTTCAAGTGTACAGTGATCATATATTGAAATGAGTTTAAAAAGAATAACTAACTCCGATTTCCTCCTAAATGTTTCGTTTTACCCTTCAAGGAGGTTTATATTACAGTGATTATGACGTCACGTTTCTGTTATAAACAATCAGAATAACCAAATTATGTAGCTCAGTTTGTAGAGTGTCCGCTCATCACCGGAAGACCGGGGTACGATTCCCGGTCGCGTCATACCAAAATACGTTAAAAGATGGTAGTTGTTGCCTCCTTGCTTGATACTCAGCATTATAAGGAGCACAGTGGTGTAGTGGTTAGCGTGCTTGCCTCTCACCGCAAAGGCCCGGGTTCGAATCCCGGTGGAGACACCAAACATTTGTGACCTGGGTCTCATACTGTGTTGTGTCCTTGGGCAAGGCACTTCATCCACATTGCACTCAGTCCACCCAGCTGTATAAATGGGTACCTGAAATAACGGGTGTACATGACTTCGTGTAGCGCTTCGGCAGCACCGAAAGTACAATTCCGTCAGCTATATGTGTAGCGCCCAGAGCAACCACCCGTTGTGGCGCAATATAAGAACACTTATTATTATATTAACAACGCTTGAACTGGCGCTGCACAGAAAGCACAAAATGAATTATATATATATAATAGTATATTTATAATGCGCACATATCCATGCACGATGCATGCTCAAGGCGCTACACAATTATTACCCTGAAGGAATTGTACTTTCGGTGCCGCCTATGAAGCGCCTTTCGGTGCCGCCTATATATATATATATATATATATATACACACACACATATATATATATATATATATATAAACATAGGCGGCACACTCAGAATTATTCTATGATATATATATATATATATATATATATATATATATATATCATAGAATAATTCTGAGTATATCGTATTAATTGTAAGATATTTATACTTACCACGTATTCCTAGTGAAGTTTTCGGCAGCAAATCCCTTGCTTCCGATTGTGTCCTGAACAAAAAGACCCTGTCGCTAACTTATAAGTAACAAATAATATATTTATGTTCAACATTAATAATAAACAGCCCTCAACAAATAATTATCTTGATATCTTATCTTGATCATCCCAGTGATCAAAGCAACTCACTCTGGGCTCCAGACGGGAACATTACAAAGAGCCATACAACATCCCCCATCCCCCCAAATGATAATTTGTGTTAGGCTCCATACGGGCTAGTTTTTCACGTTTAATTCAGCTTTCTATTATCTTGACATTGGATGATCCAAACAAAGTGAAACCTGAACCGACTGGTTTGTGACATGACCTGGAATAAAACCATTATTTTAATTATAGACAGCGATGTTTCTTATGTTTATGCATTTTCTTTCCATAGAGGTTACTCCCTTCAGACTTTCTATCCTAACCTCTGTTGTTTTTAGCTTGAACTCGAGAGCAGAAAGTGGTATCTCATACTGTTTCCCTGTTTAACTGTTTCACTGTTTAACCAATGAAAACTCATCTTTCAGTGGCCCCGTCGACTGAGTGACTTCAAAGATCTATGCATTTTACTCTGAAGGGTCTTGCTCATTAGTATATGTCCTTCGAATATGTCTGATGTAAATAACGCAAATGAATTATTTTTGTTATCTGTCTCTGATTTGGTCTTCTTTATCTATAAGCATGTTTATGATCAATATTTTTCACAAAATCAAATAGCATATTTCGAGGAAAACACATTAAACGAGAAAAACGTTGGTCTTACGTTTATTTTATCAGTATGACGTATCATCGGCAAATGTCTCTTTTTACAACGGCGTCGCTGATTGCACTACTAGATTTATTTGTAACCACTCAGGACACCCCCTTTCTTCCCCCGATTTCAAGCGTAAAACAACAGAGGGTAGGATCGGAAATATGAAGGGAATAACCTCTGTGGAAAGAGAATGATGTTTATGGTAAACACATTTATAAATCATGGATCAGACAACTCCAGGGATCCAAGCAAATCACTACAAAACGCTACAACTTCGATTCCCAAGGGATAGAGCCAGTCTCCACACTGGTTAACTTGAGCATTACCTTACATTTTCCATGCTAGCGTAACAGCATGCACTTTGATGAACTAACAATAGTCAGTGAATGAGAGAGAGGGTGCACTTTGATGAACTTACAATAGTCAGTGATGGAGAGAGAGGGTGCACTTTGATGAACTTACAATAGTCAGTGATGGAGAGAGAGGGTGCACTTTGATGAACTTACAATAGTCAGTGATGGAGAGAGAGGGTGCACTTTGATGCACTTACAATAGTCAGTGATGGAGAGAGAGGGTGCACTTTGATGCACTTACAATAGTCAGTGATGGAGAGAGAGGGTGCACTTTGATGAACTTACAATAGTCAGTGATGGAGAGAGAGGGTGCACTTTGATGCACTTACAATAGTCAGTGATGGAGAGAGAGGGTGCACTTTGATGAACTTACAATAGTCAGTGATGGAGAGAGAGGGTGCACTTTGATGCACTTACAATAGTCAGTGATGGAGAGAGAGGGTGCACTTTGATGCACTTACAATAGTCAGTGAATGAGAGAGAGGGTGCACTTTGATATTTTACAATAGTCAGTGATGGAGAGAGAGGGTGCACTTTGATGCACTTACAATAGTCAGTGATGGAGAGAGAGGGTGCACTTTGATGAACTTCCAATAGTCAGTGATGGAGAGAGAGGGTGCACTTTGATGAACTTACAATAGTCAGTGATGGAGAGAGAGGGTGCACTTTGATGCACTTACAATAGTCAGTGATGGAGAGAGAGGGTGCACTTTGATGCACTTACAATAGTCAGTGATGGAGAGAGAGGATGCACTTTGATGCACTTACAATAGTCAGTGATGGAGAGAGAGGGTGCACTTTGATGCACTTACAATAGTCAGTGATGGAGAGAGAGGATGCAATTTGATGCACTTACAATAGTCAGTGATGGAGAGAGAGGGTGCACTTTGATGCACTTACACTAGTCAGTGATGGAGAGAGAGGGTGCACTTTGATGTACTGGGGAAAATCTTATTGATCACGTTCACCATTTCACTTGGAGGTGAATATATATCTATATGCGGATATATCTATGCAGATAATAACAACTTCAGGATGGTTACAGGACAGATGTAACTGGCCAGCGCAAAATCATCACAGATAAGGATACATTGAGATTGTCAAATCATGGATGAGTGAAAACTGCAGTCAATTAAATGACCACAAAACCTAATCGATGCAATTGGACCCCACAAAACGTGTTAAGAATATTTACAGGTTTGAAACTCCATCATTTTGTGTTCGCCAGATGTGAAAAACCTATGGGTTTTTTTTAACCTCGATTCACCACTCAGCATCAACACATAGGGTATCGGAACTGCCATCAGTAATGAGACACTTACCACATATTCTGCAGGACGTTTGAGCTGCCCATGCCACGAGGTCGATTGTCTGACCAGGTGCGTGTCCACATGTTGCACGAGAGTCCAGACTTCTTAGGTTTGACACAGAACCAAGAGAAGCCAGAGTTGTCTGCAGTAAGGTTACACCACTTCAGTTTATTGTCATAACGAGCTACAGAGCAGTCAGAAACTTCAGCTGTTACTCCATTCGAGAATTCAGCATAGTTATACCAAACCGTGTGGTATTTGTTGTACAGCTGGTATATCAGAGCTATCTCCTCTAGTCTCCCGAGAATCATAACTCCAATCTCTGCCTCCCCAGACCACATGGCTCTCACTATACCGCTGTAAGTTCCGTCGTTGTTGTCCATGACCTTGCCAGACACAGTAGCATTGACCTTCACGTTTTCCATCCAAAGTCTGAGATATTCCCCGCCTCGTAACATTTTCTCACCTTTGCCGTTATACAGGATAATCTTCACCTTTATCTCTTCACCCAGAGAATAATCGCTTCTTTCTGTGATCAATATAGGCTGAGGGATGTTCTTCAGCAGAAAACTTGACGCAAAGGTTTCTTCTCTGAAAGCAAAACCCATATGTGAACATCATTAAAGGATTAATCCTCTCAAGGTAACACCTATAGCTGACACTTCCTGACAATCCAATCGTATACGTTTGAACCTGAGACAAGGAATGTAAAAATTACTTCATACTAAGCATCTGCATTTCAGGAACAGCCATAGTACGAGAGTAATGACCACTGAACATTTTAAATAATTTTCAAAACCGTTTTAAAGAGCCATCTAGTATGTGAGTGTTTAAAATAAAATAATATTTTTTGAAAACCAACTTATGAAATCTATCGCTGGAGAAATATTTTACCTATAACATGACGTATGATATATAATTTTCTCATCACGACAATCGGACAAAATGTGTTTTCTAAGACAAGCACTTTGTTGATTAAGGCACGTCGATAGAATTTGATATCATATAAACATAATTCCCTTTATAGCATAAAACATACTGCAAAGCAACCAACAAGGGTTTCCGAGCTTGTTAATTTCATAAGTCAAAATAGCAACCCACGAACAGCTCGTGCTTCACGAGTGTTTTCATCCCATTACTGAATGTGTCGAATTGACGTACCTGTTTGTTTGGGAGAACATGACTCTGACCAAGATCAGGGCACAAACTAACATAAAAAGACCTGCAGTTTTGTAACTCTGCTTATACATCCTCGCTGTCTGCCTTAACTCTGCATACGGATTCAGCACCTGGAGATTAAAAAATGGTATTTGAAAACATTCTGATTTCTGTGGTAATTGGAAAAAAGAAGATCACGGGTAAAAGTGCTTCTGTGCCTATGGTTTAAACATGTACATTTAAAAAATATTACATAAATGTACCGGCAAAGAAGCCAAAGGATTAACTTAAAGCCTCTCCACGACAATAGATCTGTATGCAATGCACATTTCAGTTTATAAATTCTAAAAGTAGACATCATGATTAACATTAAACATATATATTCAAAACAGCCGTCCGTACATCTAAACATACACTTGTAATTAACTAGTATTGGTTCAGCAAAAGAAGAAAAACAGCTAGATACTATAAGACTGACACAAATGTTTTGAAGCGTTAATAAAGGTGTGTGCCGGTTTGATAATATTCTGATTTACAGATGATGTGAAGTCCATGAAAGTTATGGAAGATATAGTAAACAGACATTTACAGATGACGTGAAGTTCATGACACTTATGGACGATACAGTAAACGGACATTTACAGATGACGTGATGTCCATGACACTTAACGGACATTCACAGACGACGTGAAGTCCATGACACTAATGGAAGATACAGTAAATGGACATTCACTGATGACGTGAAGTCCATGACTTTTATGGACTATATTATAAACGGACATTTACAGACGACATAAAGTCCATGACTCTTATGGAAGATACAGTAAACGGACATTTACAGACGACGTGAAGTCCATGACGCTAATGGAAGATACAGTAAATGGACATTCACTGATGACGTGAAGTCCATGACTGTTATGGACTATATTATAAACGGACATTTACAGACGACATAAAGTCCATGACTCTTATGGAAGATACAGTAAACGGACATTTACAGACGACATAAAGTCCATGACACTTATGGAAGATACAGTAAACGGACATTTACAGATGACGTGAAGTCCATAACTGTTATGGACGATACAGTAAATGGACATTTACAGATGATGTGAAGTCCATGACACTTATGGAAAATATAGTAAACGGACATTTACAGACGACGTGAAGTCCATGACACTAATGGAAGATACAGTAAATGGACATTCACTGATGACGTGAAGTCCATGACTGTTATGGACTATATTATAAACGGACATTTACAGACGACATAAAGTCCATGACTCTTATGGAAGATACAGTAAACGGACATTTACAGACGACATAAAGTCCATGACACTTATGGAAGATACAGTAAACGGACATTTACAGATGACGTGAAGTCCATGACTGTTATGGACGATACAGTAAATGGACATTTACAGAGGACGTAAAGTCCAAGACTCTTATGGATGATACAGTAAACGGACATTGACATATGACATGAAGTTCATGACTATTATGTAAGATACAGTAAACGGACATTTACAGATTCATGATACAAATTGCGACGAATTTCTTGTTAAAACAAATTGTATATTATTACATTTAGTTCAAGCGGCAACAAAGGAGCTCAGGAGTAATAAATCGTGGGGAATTGATGGGATACAATCGGAATTTCTGAAATAATATTTCAGATATCATTTTAATCGTACTGTGAAAATATTCATATTTATAAGATAAGAGATTTATAAGTTTCCAAACCAAGCAGCAAATAACGTGAACATAAGTTTGTTATTAAAAGACCCGTAAAGAGCTGATCGAACTGCTCAAAACTCCGTACACAGCCTGCGTCACTTTATAATGTCATCTGACCATAATGAGATACCAACTCTTAACTAGGAGCTCTTACTATGCCAGCGATGAAATTTGTACACCGTGAGACTGACAGGGTACATAAGGAAAAACGTAACGACCGTTAGCCAATCAAAAACGAGTATTCTTCTGTATGGAAAGATAATAACACCATCTCCACTCCCCAACCGAGTGGTGCATAGATATTATTATCCGTCATGACTTTTACAAAACGAGTGTGCATTTTTTTATTGGCCTAGCGAGAGCGAGGGTTATACATACATTTGCACGAGTTTTGTAAAAGTCATATGGCACACTTTCGAGTGTAATAATTTCTTTATTACCCATTCTACTTTTTTTTATTCACGTCAAATTAGATAGGAAATGGCGAACTTCTATTGAGAGGATGAGATGAGATAAACATGGTATTTGTCAAGAATTGAAGGATATTCTATTTATTATATGAGGTTATCCTTGTAATTACCTCCGAAAAGGGTTGTTTTCTCGCCGAACGGCCGCTTGATGCAGCCCGTCACCACAGCAACACTGTGACGTCATAAGCCAATTCACCGCGTGAGACCATTGTTTTATGATGTAAAAGTATATCAGTCACTGTTCGTAGTGAAAATATAAGTCACTTTCACTGTAGCTTGATAAACAGTTTATTTCACCGATAAATCCCAATATTTCATTGCTCGTCATATAATAAAAAGCTACACTTTGTCCGTCCTCTTAACAAGAAAGATCAAAGACGGTCGTGAATAACTACCATGGTATATCGTGCCAAACAATTTGAACTATAACTCATAGGGAAAATATCCCAGCGTTTTCATCGAGCTCAAAAAGATAGAACTTCTCCCCAATTTTCTCCCAAATTCGCTTAATTCATGTGAGTGTAATGCAATGTTTTCAAAATATATGTGCTAAAATATAATTACTTTTTCTATTATTTCTTTCAAAATGATCACAACAATGTATATGTTTGTCATTAGGTTTACTTGTACTTGGGCCTGAGGCAACGAATACAATAGACTTAAAAATACCCGAGACAGGAAGGCAGCCATGTGGCTCTGTAGCTCATCAGTTATTTATTATCTAAGGTTGAGTAATCTAAAATAATACATTGTTAACAAGAAAAATGTGTTTAGGTCATGACACATGTGACCCATATTCAGTCGAAGGGTCGACAGATCTACAGTTTAGAATCCCTATATTGCACAAGAAGTATGCACACACACTTTTCAGTTCTCTGGACCTTTTGGAAATGAAGAGGACGATGAAAATAGGTTTTTAAGGTCCTGACCCCTGTGACAGTATTTCGGGTCAAGGGGTCACCAAATCTCAATTTCAAAATCCCCATTGGCCAATGAGTCTGCACACACCTTTACAGCTATATACCTTTTGGAGTCGGAGAAGAAGAATATAGGTTTTTAAGGTTGTACCCCCTGTAACCCTATTCGGGGTCACAAAGTCACGAAATCTACAATTAAGAGCTCATTTCTGCTCTTTAGAGTCATTGATTCTGGAGAAGAAGTCGACAAAGCAAAAACAAAGGTCACACGGATTTACCTATTTCATCTTCCTAGCTCTAAACAACTGTTCATTCTATTTAAACTGATACTGCTTAAATTCTGCAGATGCCGAAACATTCCAAAAAGGTATTGTTTATTTTGTTTTGAAACCGCAAATTTAACAAGAAATAACACACTGTACCCACTCAAAAGTAAAACCATCCCGTTACTTCTATTCGTACATCATGCCAATATTTGCTGATTGAAAAAGTTATATATCTGAAAGGAAACGTAAATGATCTTGTACAAAGAAAAGAAAAAGAAACGTCACCATACAAAATACAAGTTATTTCAACCGACGAGTGATAAACACGACTGAAACTGAAATACACCATGTCTCCAGAAGTCAACTAAACTAAAATTGAAATTTCGAAACATCTGTACATATTTCTGAGAAACACACGTTTGAAAAATCGTCGTTTTCGAATCTCATTAACTAGACGAATTTGGAGAGACAGAAATGGCTTTACAGCTTGTTTTATGACATCCTACATTAAAGATGCGTCAACAATGTTAAGTCCAAGAAGGTTATTGATATCGACTACATCATTTAATAATAAAAATTCAACATTTTATGATTTTTTTAGCTTAAATGCCAAACATTCTGACTGAAAACCATTTCTAAAAAGCGCATTCAGCACCCTAAGTGTACTTGAACAGATTTAAAAATAAAAGTATTATATTCTGATATCTGAAATTGTGGGTACCTCTTTACAAATCATGTCTCTATAAAATGCACTAAGAATCTTATTTCTCAGACAGCAGTATTATGAATTCTAGACTGTTTAAAATGTGGTGACGTTTCTTTTGAGTTGAGTGTATACACCACATGTTTTGTCAAAAAGTCCAAACATGTTTAATTTTCTTGTGCAAAAAGTATTAAAAAAAATATAATTCAAATCGTAAAATCTTACGCTTATTCGCTATCATTATGTATTATATCATTTTGTACCTCATATGTCGAGGATGTCGGCCTGAGCATAATAACGTTCTGTTCTGCACTGTTCTGCACTGTTCTGTACTGTTCAGAGATAAACATGATTTGACAAAGTGGAGTGCCCTAGTTAAAACAATAGCTTATTTTCAGTTTTAGCAAGTAGAGTTTTGAATTATGACACAGTATATTATTCTTTTGAATTTGGAAGATCATTCCATAAATTTATTTTGTCAGGTCAAAATGAGCTGGAAATTGGTCGTAATTCAGAGTTGTTCAATCGAAATATTTGTTTGAAGCTTCACCAATCTAAATAGATTTAGATCGACAATCTAAATACTGTTATGACATCATATAAAACTTTTGATGTAAATTTATTTAGATCAAAGTTAGGCTATTTGGTGATATGGAAAGAATTTGTCTACACGTCTGGAAACGTGACCTTAGAAATATTAATAAATTTGATGAATATAGGTCATATCAGCAAGGTATTTGACATTGGAAAATGAACACAACTTGATTGAGACAGGGAAATATCTAATAATGACAGATAAGTTTCAGAGAAAGGTAATTTCAAAAAGAAAATCGAGTAGACACATGTTAAGTAAACTTAACATAGGACACACACATAGGACCATGTGACTGAAGGAGTGATAGTACAATAGGTAAAAGGAGATATACAAGTCATAATGAGACTAATTTAAGAGAATAGATATTGTAGGAAAATTACTTACATGTTCAGTGACTGTTCGAGAGGTAACCTCACATAAATACCAAGATGATAACGATATGTTTACTCGCCACAGCGAGGTTTGTTTGATTTCACTCTGCTGGGCATGAGTCTTCGAATAGATCAATTCAATGCATTGGTTTATTTGCTTGGCTAGGTAGTTAGGAGAACAATGAAACTTTTGAAATCAAGAGGCCCTGAAATGTAAGTTAAGTGAATTCTCATTATCTCAATTAGGATGATTTTCTTAGGGCTGTAAATTTTGTTTGATATAAACATGTTTATATGTAAGCTATAGTTGCTTCATGTATGAGGGTATATCTGTCGAAATGTTAGTGACTGGACAGTTGGTTGTTCCATTATGCTATTGGTAAAACTTCCTTTCCCAAACTGCCTACACTATTTTTTGTAGGCAGATTCGGATGTAAGCAGATTGGGACTGTAGGCAAAATTGGACCTTACCCATTGGAATAGGCTCTTTGACACCCTGGCGTCACCTTATAACTGAAACGTTCTGTAAGATGAAAAAACACGTTCTGACTGGATTATTGGGTTCAATTTTGGATTGATAATTCGATTCGTTTCTCCAAATTATCTATCATCATGGAATACAATCACTTGAATTCTACGCACTAAAGCGTTAACTGATCAAAGACATAATGCATGTCTTTCTCAAGAGAACACTTTTCTATAAGCAGGTGAATATAAACCAAACTAAAGATAACAAATAACCCCTAGACCATGCCAGAGCTCGTGTACAATAAGTACATAAACATGACAAGTTACAGGTTTACACACGACGTCCCCGGTAAGGCATAATCTTGCCGCATTTCCTTTACTGTCCTGTACTAGTGTAGCGAATAACACTATCGACTTCAGGTGCAGCGTGCAGCTACACTAGTAAGTACAGGAAATACAGCAAGGCTATAATTAGTCATTGATGGAGATTGGCGCGAGTTATGCTTTGCGAAAAGGAAGTTGGTTTACTCGATTAAGATAAATATCATTTCAAATGCGAATTATGAAAGGAATAAATGTATTTTAACCTCTATTGGATTTAAGGCTGGGTAATAAATATGTCCATAGCGTGACATACTCATCGTGTATCACTTGATCCGGATCAGACAACATTATAATAATTTTAAAATAAATACTTGTTTTCAATAAAGATACGACAGATTTGTAAACAGAACTCCTGCTATTTTACAAACGATTAGAACAACTTTTAAAGTGGTTTTATTTTACTAGTGACAATGACCTTGAGAGCACCGTGAATACATTGGAAAGATAAAATTCTGTTCTTTTTATTTCAGTATTTCATTTTCAGAAGAAAGCATATAGCATACTATGTAAAAAGGTCAGAAGGATCAGCGAAAAGGCTACAATAAATAAATAAATAAGTTTAGATCGATTGTCCTTTATTATGGAAATACAGTATAACCTATTATATAAAAAAAAACATGTTAATCTGAACTTACTTACATTGCAATAGCCTATATAAATGCTTCTCTTAAAAACTTAAAACGAATCAATTTATAAATACATTTGTAGAAATACACATACAGTTTACATTGCATTCGAGCAATCTGCCGTTGATTATGGTTTGCCTCCATGTTTAAAGGGATATAACTCTGTTGCGAATGAATTAATGTCAAAGTTATTTATTGCCTTACCGTTCTCACAAAGAGCTAAACAATTACATAACATATCATATAAAAATTTAAAGTTTCGGCACAATTTGGACATATTCCCAAAAAAAGTAAATTTTTTGTGAATTTGAGCATTTTCGAGGGATATATCCTTTCAAGAATTATTGATCATGAACCAATGAAGTTAGAACGATATTTGTTAGCACATTTTGATGTAGATTTATGATCTTTTATTTAGGATTATATTGTTCGTATCTATCATACTTTATATATGACAGGTCATAGAAGATTTGTCGTTTTTCGAAAATCGCCATTTTCAGCATAGTTGAAAAGGTCATAACTGCTTAATTTCTTATGCTATTGACATTTTACCCAAACCTACGTTTGCACAATTTCAAGAAGTACAACTTTTTTGTTGTCCGTTTTCATCAAAAGTTTGATAGTTAAGCCTCGAACATCGTGAACGTTGTCTTGGGGTCCGAAAATGAGCATTTTTGAGTATTTTCCTGAATATTCTGAAGAACATAACGTATTAAATACTGCAATCTAAATGATGATTACATCTACTTAATTGAAAAATTAATTGATAAACAATATTAAAAAAAACAGGAGATATTAATAAGAAATACAACACTAACATGTAACATGCCTCAGGCCAAAAACGTTTACAAATACATGTTTATTAATACTGAAAATTCAAGGACATTCAATGATGAACTAATTAAGAATGATACTACGCCCAAGTCATTGGGATATTAGAACAAGGTATTTCTGCATGAAATTGACTGGAAATATGTATTTAGTTACTATAGGAACTACACAAAGGACTGTAAGCTTTTAGACTTTCAATACAGATTTAGTAACAGAATTGTGTATACAAAGAAATACTTATTAAGAATGAAGTTGGTTGATGATGATACATGCACTTTTTGTAACAATGCTCCAGAAGATATCACATGTTAATTTTGAATGGCAATTTGTTCAGAACTTTTGAAATACAATTGAGAAATCCCTCAATGACCTCCAATTTAACCTGACTCTTTCTAAATGTATTCTAATGTTTGGAGTATCCTCCCATAACCAAGTTTGAATCATATTTTACTTCTTGCCAAAAGATTTATCTATACAGCAAGTGTAAAATAGCAAGATATATCTTATGCAGAATTTCTTACATTGTTGAAGGATGTATGCAGTATAGAAAGATTTATTGCAATAAAAAATAGTAGATATCAGCATTTCACTAAGAAATGGCAAAATTATTATTTAATATTACCCATACGGGTGAGAAGACACAGGTGATTATTTTTGTGATATTTGCACATGTGCTTTCAAGTGATTCTCAACGTTGATTGGTCGGTTACCCGAAGAAAGAATGACTATGAAGTCATAAAACAATGGTCTGAAGCGACGAATTATCTTATGACGTCCCAATGTTACTTTGGCGACGGGTCCTTCACAGCGGCCGCCCAACATGAAAATGTAATAAGCAAGCGTAATTTGGTCAATTTAATTGCATAAAGCTCGTCGCTAAAGCTCGTGGCTGAACATTATTTAGACTCATGGATATTTCCCGTAATCACTCGTACCTCGTTGGTTATTCTCTAAATACTGAAATGAAGCACTCATAAAATACTCAAGTTTTTCAATTTTCCTATTGTCCATCATCAAATCATTACCATTTACTTCTCCTATGTGCAAATTGGATTACCCCATGACTATATCATGCCTTCGCTTCACACTTGTGTGTATTCTTATTTACTTGCGACTGCCAACACATGCTAACCTTGGCATAGAATGTACATGAAGCTTGAAATGGAATAAAACATTGACAAAAACACAAAAGAAAAAAAAAGTGGAACTTAAAGCACAACATTGCCTTTGTTATACCTCAGTATGAAAATATTAACCGTTTTGTCGTAATCATGTGACATATAATGTAGGGGTCCATTAATTTGTGATTTTTACTTTTTTAAGGGTCATTGTCTTTGGAGAATGTTTGTAAACAAACTACTGAAGATAGAGACATGTCTGATAGCTCATTTTCAAGCAGAGAAGCTAATGAATAATCGAGAGTCCAACATGGAGTTCAAGGTCAAGCAGAAAGCTTGAAGACCGAAGTATTGACACGTCAATCCTAGTTATTATTATTATTATTATTATTATTAAACCAATAATAACAGACACTGGTCCCAATCTAATCACTGTAAATATTCACTTAATCATTAAACAAAAAATGTGGGCTGCATACTACATGGACATCTAGTTGGATTCGTAAAGGTTATAGACTATAGATATCGTGGGCCTTACGAAAATATCTTTTAAAGAGAGAAGGTCGGTTTTATTGTTCTATTTTGTCGTCATCTATTTCCCGAATTGTTTTGCTGTATATATATTTATATATATATATATATATATATATATATATATATATATATATATGGAAATGATCCAAATGTGCTGCATGTTCTTCGAAAATTATCACCTTGTGTTGGAGCTAAAAATGACCTTGACATGCTGCATTGGATATGCTTGATTTGATCCTTAATACTTCACTGAACATGGCTGGTGGTATCCTTCTGTGTCGCTGTTTGAAAGGTATCTCATCTGTATGATCTATCATGTTCTGTACTCCTTTAGTATGTCCAATCTCCATATCCCTATTAGAAAACACATCACTATAAGAAGGTTGCTAGTCATCGTGTGTTGTTCCTTACTTATTTTCGGTGAAATGTCTACTTTATCAATGGGTGCTCCTTAACAACTTGCTTCATTCGATGGCCTTGACCGCTTCTGTCTGGACTAGTTGAACGTCACAACTGATGGCACGAGGTGAAATCACGGGTGTCTTGGACGACAGGTTGGATTCTTGAACTGGGATGTGATTTGCTTGGTGGTTGAATCTGAAGATAACAGGTTCTATTTCCAAGCGTGGGTACACGTTATCTACTGTCAGTTGCTGTACCATGACACAGGTGTCTCTGTACGGAAGTTCCTTGTCTATAATACCTCTGATAGTAGTGGTGGTGTTGGGAGGAATGATAACTTTACTTTAGTGGTTACTCTTAATGATACCAAGACGTCCAATTGAAAGTTCCTCTTTAAAGCAACTTCCTGTTGAACGATGTTGTAAACGCAAGATACCAGAGAGTCTTAATGTTGGCTGTCTGAAGGATGTTGTTACTGTTTTTTGACATTGCATTCCTTCATAGTCTGACCAAAATAGTTGGTACCTTACAATCCTGGAATGGTGGAGTCGTACTTCCTATCAGGAACAATGAGGCAAACTGGAAGTCTTGCTTCTTCATCTTCAGATCCTCCTGTTTTGACCTTAACCATGATGTAACCTTGGTATGTGAGAGATACACCTTATAGAATGAATGTGACTAAGTGCAATATATGTGGAATTAT
Organism: Gibbula magus; assembly: GCA_936450465.1. Lineage (NCBI taxonomy): Eukaryota > Metazoa > Mollusca > Gastropoda > Trochida > Trochidae > Gibbula > Gibbula magus. The sequence continues at coordinate 3,283,414 of OW388295.1, read as the reverse complement.
CATATTGTCCTTTCTGAAGTGTATATCTAAAATGTTGCAGTCTTTTTTCATTACAAAATTACAGTTGTAGTTCATATAGATAGAGAATCTCACAGAAGTGTCATCTAATATCAAATATACCAACAATCGTTGAATCGTACAAATTTTAATTTTAATAAACGAGAGATATATTTGATATCCAAAGACACGAAGGTGAGATTATATTTATCATGCATTATCATTCTTCAACACTTATTAGCAAACTAAAAAACATATCCGTAACACAAAACTGCCATTTAGCTTCTTCAGCAGTCATCTAACTTAAGACATTGCATTGTGATGTTATGAGTATTATGGCATGACAGCATTGTTGTGTCATCAACTTTGTGATTTCATAGCATTGTTAGCAGAGTTCAACGTGATGTAAAAAGTCCAGTGATGTCATTACTGATGATGTAATAGGATTATGACAATTTAATTGTAGCGATATCTACAATTTTTTCTAGCTCATCTGGGCTTATAGCATGACATGGCGTCCGTCGTCCATCTGTCCATCCGTCTGTAAACCTTTTGTATTTTGTTTCACTCCTTATCAAGAACCAATGACTCTAGAGAGCTCAAATGATGTGTTCAGACTCCTTAGCCAATGGGATTCTAAATTGTAGATTTGGTGAGCCTGTGACCCCAAATAGGGTTAAAAACCTATTTTCCTCTTCTTCTCCAGTACCAAAAGGTCTAGAGAGCTGAACAGCTGTTGTTGTTGTTCGTGAGATGCAACGTATTTTATATCTGTAGAACCAAAATTTAATGAAATGTAACTTAATTCTTCTCCTTGCCAGGATTCCCACGCTCAAACCTTCTGTCGACCAGGAACAGGTAATACTGAGAAGCACATATTTGGAGAATATGCTCTTTGTATGATGAATATGCCAGTGCTTACTGCCTCATATATGTGTATGCATATGGTCATTGGTTGTTGGGTGGTAGATGGATAAGGGGGGCGGGAGGGGGGAGTTTCTTTCAGAATGACTGGAGATTGGGGCTAACTATCCGTTACAGAGCAAACAAAGAAAGCCTTTAAAAAGGCAAACTTTGGGGGCAACTGAGTAGATCTATTGAATGAGGTGGTGATTTATGGTGAATATTGGTGCTCCATGTACAGGCAGTTGGACAATGCATGAGAGTCTTGCCTGGGTGTTTGCTGGTCTAGTACTGTTTCATAGAAAGGCCTACCGTTACAATAAACCCATGAATGATTTCTTGTAGAACTTGATAACATGAAAACCTAGCAGCGTTGTACGCACAGTAAGAATCCAAGTTTCTAATGACAAAATAAGGAGAAATTATGTTGAAATGACAAATACAGAACAATTAAATTCCACATTTCCCCAAGCAATAACGTTATTGTTTTCTTCATGCACACTTCAACCGAAGGGACGGGAGACATTTTGTTTTGGCTGAGTTCACGTCGACGTCCGTGACGGTGTTCCCTTTGTTTCCGGAGCATACCTGAACAACTACTTGACCAATCTTCACCAAATTTAGTATACATCTTCCCGATATCATGTAAATGTGCCTTTTTGGTTTTTTGTTTCTATGGTAACTATTTGGATTATGTTCTTTTGAAAGGTAGGGTTTTTTTCCGGAGTAGATCTCTCAAACTATTTGACCTACCCTCACCAAATTTCACTACCTCCTTTTTGGTGTTTTTTAAAAAAAAATAAAATTAATGACTTTTAGAATGGTAATAACTGAATTTGAATTTCGGGAAGGGGGAGACATCTGTTTTTACGAGTAAAAACACCTTCTAGTTATGTCTTGATTTAGTTTTGTTCAAAGTTTAATATCTGTACAATTGTCATTGTTTCCTTTATTCAGTGTTTCTATGAAACCTCCCACTCAGCTTTTAAAAAACCAAAGTAACATGTTACTCCAAAGAATGTTGATGTGTCTTTTAAAATGTTGTGGGAAGCGTAATTATATGAATGGGCTGTGAATATGTTATGTAATTAGTAAATATCTATCTTGATCTTAAATCATGAACTTGTTAAACAAATCTTTAACGCATTATGATTTAAAAAAATAAATCCATTTTTGATAATTTACCCAAACTCATCATCTTTAAAATGGTTTAATATTAATTTCAATTGAATATTGTTATTACTTAGTATATGTATACTTGTGGATTATTATAACCTAATGAACTACGTTTGCCATTGTAAAAAGCAACTTGAATTAACATAAATTGTGTCATAAGTCAATACACAATGAAGTTGCGAATTCAAGAAATATTTTTATATTAGGCCTGCTTACAACTCACTATTTGCATCGATGAATTTAGCGTCTGCTTCCCGGTCAATTTTGCTAAGAACAACCTCGACGCAAGGGGTGATCGTGTTCCGTATTTTAAAGGGGCAGTAGAAAGTTTTTTTTGCAAATTTTATTTTTTCAACTTTCCCATTTATAATGATAGTTTATGAGGGTAAAACATCTTATTACACAAACCAATTATCCGTAGTGGTAATTACGATGTTGCGTAAAAAGCAAAAAATGCATGGCGGCCATTTTATTGTGAACACAATTTATTATTTTGAATGACATAATGATTCTCATGCCTTTACGGAACCATGTACACTCATTTTTTAACTTGATTTTTCGAAGAGAGAAGGGTGTTTTACTATTAGTGACATTATTTTTCAAATACATTTCATCAACTTATTTCAGTGAAAAAACGTGCTACTGCCCCTTAAGAAAACGGTGTGACGTATAAAGCGACAGGGTAAGGTTGGGTTTACACTACGACCGTTTTTTTGATGCGATGCGATGCGATGCGAAGAACATAGAACCTGTTCTATTTTATTTGCATCGAATTCAAAATCGCATTGGAATTCCCTATATGACGTCATATTTCATTATCTGAAAGGGGTAATCCAACCACGCGTGGGCAAAGAAGTCATAAACAATTAAGCCAACAGATATATATGTACATCAATACATACAAACATACATTCAGACCTGTATACATACATACATACATACATACATACATACATACATTCAGACCTGTATACATACATACATACAATCAGACCTGTATACATACATACATACATACAATCAGACCTGTATACATACATACATACAATCAGACCTGTATACATACATACATACATACATACATACATACGATCAGACCTGTATACATACATACATACAATCATACCTGTATACATAAATACATACATACATACATACATGCAATCAGACCTGTATACATACATACATACAATCAGACCTGTATACATACATACATACATACATACAATCAGACCTGTATACATACATACATACAATCAGACCTGTATACATACATACATACATACATTCAGACCTGTATACATACATACATACATACATACATTCAGACCTGTATACATACATACATTCAGACCTGTATACATACATACATAGAATCAGACCTGTATACATACATACATACACTCAGACCTGTATACATACATACATACAATCAGACCTGTATACATACATACATACAATCAGACCTGTATACATACATACATACATACATACATTCAGACCTGTATACATACAACCAGACCTGTATACATACATACATACATACATTCAGACCTGTATATATACATACATACATTCAGACCTGTATACATACATACATACATACAATCAGACCTGTATACATACATACATACAAACATACATACATTCAGACCTGTATACATACATACATACATACATTCAGACCTGTATACATACATACATAAATTCAGACCTGTATACATACATACATACATTCAGACCTGTATACATACATACATACATACATACAATCAGACCTGTATACATACATACATACAATCAGACCTGTATACATACATACATACAATAAGACCTGTATACATACATACATACATACATACATACATACATACATACATACATACATACATACAATAAGACCTGTATACATACATACATACATACATACATTCAGACCTGTATACATAATACATACAATCAGACCTGTATACATACATACATACATACATACAATCAGACCTGTATACATACATACATACATACAACATACATACATACATTCAGACCTGTATACATACATACATACATTCAGACCTGTATACATACATACATACATACAATCAGACCTGTATACATACATACATACATACAATCAGACCTGTATACATACATACATACATACAATCAGACCTGTATACATACATACATACATACATACATACATACATACAATCAGACCTGTATACATACATACATACAATCAGACCTGTATACATAAATACATACATACATACATACATGCAATCAGACCTGTATACATACATACATACAATCAGACCTGTATACATACATACATACATACATACATACATACATACAATCAGACCTGTATACATACATACAATCAGACCTGTATACATACATACATACATTCAGACCTGTATACATACATACATACATACATACATTCAGACCTGTATACATACATACATACATTCAGACCTGTATACATACATACATACACTCAGACCTGTATACATATATACATACATACATACATACATACATACATAAATACATACATACATACATACATACATACAATCAGACCTGTATCGTACATACAATCAGACCTGTATACATACATACATACATACATACATTCAGACCTGTATACATACATACATACATTCAGACCTGTATACATACATACATACATACATACATACAATCAGACCTGTATACATACATACATACAAACATACATACATTCAGACCTGTATACATACATACATACATACATACATTCAGACCTGTATACATACATACATAAATTCAGACCTGTATACATACATACATACATTCAGACATGTATACATACATACATACATACAATCAGACCTGTATACATACATACATACAATCAGACCTGTATACATACATACATACAATCAGACCTGTATACATACATACATACATACATACAATAAGATCTGTATACATACATACATACAAACATACATACATTCAGACCTGTATACATACATACATACAATCAGACCTGTATACATACATACATACATACATACATACATACATACATACATACATACCATACATACCATACATACCATACATACATACCATACATACCATACATACCATACATACCATACATACATACATACATACATACATACATACATACACACTACATCAGTCAGATCACTTGATACACCTTAGACTCGCATGGCTTATCCGAACCATGAATGACTCGCAATCAATCGTTTCATGGCATGTGTTACAACTTCTTTCAAATTCAAATCATCAGATGTAATGAACGTACGCATCATACAACAGAGAAACGATACCAATTCATTTAAGTGCCTGAAAACCATTAAGACAATCAACTCAGCTTAAAGATAAACATTCAAACAGGAGAGAAGTCAGACAAATATGCGTATATTGATAAATAAGTAATAATATCAGTTGATATTACCCATATGGGAAGACGGACACGGGGTAGTATTTTTCCTGTAAGTCACATGGGAGTTACACCTTTTTCTGGCTTTTGATTGGCTGTTACAGAAAAATAAGAATTTCATTGGTTGCCGGAACTACTTCATTCATCTTTCTTACTTTTCCCGACTAGTAACTTTAGAAACTGTCTTCTGCACTTAAACATGTTTTATTTGTTTCCCGCAATTGAAATTAGCGTTTTCGTACATGTGCCGACGCAACAAATGTCGGAGGAAGCAGTTAAATTGTCCGAAATTTAAAGAAACTAGCGATTACTGCTTGACTGTATAACCACGGAAAGCTTCAAGAGCGACGGCGATCATTCGAATGTAATGACGTCATGGGTGCGAGCGGTTATAACGTCACAGTGTCGATTGTAACGTCACAGGGCTTTTCGGTTTGGGCCGACTTGTTTTTTTAGCTTCGCACACCTCTTGATATGGATGTTGCAATAACTTTTATGTATAATCATGGATTGATAGTAATTGGCAGGAATACAAAACTTTCAAGTAAAGCCACATCTTTCTTTTATTGTGAAAGACATTTTCGCAGGGGACATTTTAATCGTGCAGAGTAAACAAGGATAGGTACGTAAGAAGTGAATCCACGTCACACGCGTATGGATATGGAGATTCATCTTCTTCTCGGGTCCTTTTAGAGAAGCTATTGGCTTTTAATATTCGCGTTTTTACTTTAATTTGTCATATGGGTAATATAAACAATAACCAACTCGTGACGGGGAATGGCAGGTTATCTTTCCCTCGTTATATCAATTGTGTGTAATTCTCTCGCCAAGGCTCGATAATTACTCAAATGATATAACTCGGGAAAGATAATCTGTCATTCCCCGTCACTCGTTAGTTATTGTCTAAATCTAAAAGGACACTAATAATTCATACTCTGGAGAAACCATACCTATTTGAAGTTCCACATGACCTTAAGACGAACAACGAAATTCACAAAGGAGGGAAGCCATTCAAATGAGACGAGTGTGGTAAACAATTTACACAATCAGGTACTCTGCAAGGACACATGCGAATTCATGCTCGGGAGATACCGTATAGGTGTAGTGTGTGTGGTAAAGCATTTAGAGTATCATGTAATCTTCAAAACCACACGAGAATTCATTCTGCGGAGAGAGCATACACGTGTAGTGCGTGCGGTAAATCATTTACACAATTAGGTCACCTACAAGGTCACATGCGAATTCATGCTGGGGAGAGACCATACAAGTGTAGTGGGTGTGGTAAAACATAGGCCTGAAAGACCTGATGAGCTTATGGCATGTCTTCCGGGGATCCAACCTTTGTCATCCGCAAACTTTTTACCTTTTCGACTTCCTCTCCACAACCACTGGCTATAGAAAACTAAAATTTTGTGATCAGACTCCTTGGCCAATGGAATTATAAATTGTAAATATGGTGACACTGTGATCCACATAATAATAATAATAATAATAATAATAAAAGTGCATTTATATAGCACAACATTTACTAGTCAATGCTCTGTGCGCTTAGGAGGGAAAATGACACAGGGTCACAACCTAAACACCAATGCCGAAAATGGTTACATACAGATTAAGCTGTACATAGAGAGTATGACAAAATGGTGGGTGTTTCATACTATTTTTTATTAAACAAATATTTGGTAGAACATTATTTGCGGTTACACACAATTGACATCATATAGTGAACCATCTCGGTAACTATTTCCTTCTTAGGGTGCATGTTTGTTGGTATTCTGGCCATGGTCATATCCCAGTAGTCGAGGTAAAGAACATTCTTCTGTAATGATACAAATTCCTCATGTAGTATGGCCATGTATTGTAAACCCCAATACGAATGTAGTAATGGAAGTCCGCCCATTTTCGTAAAAGCGTGAGGACCTCGAAAAGCTACTGTAACACCAGGGGCTCTTGCTATAAGTTTCCGGACGGACTGAACCAGTCTTTGAATATGAACTTTGAACACATCAGGATGATTGAGTGTGAAGTGAACATACATATACAAAATGATGATATCTCTCGAGTTGCTTTTGATGTTGTCCAGTACGATATGTTGTGCTAGATTCACGGATTGGTTGTAATGGACTCCTCCATGGTAAAATGGCAACTCATGAGCATACCAGGACAAGGTAAAGTTATATTCTGTGTCCGATCGAATCTTTGGATTATGTCCTGTTCCCTTGCTCGTCAACTTCAATATGTAGGTCAAATACTGAATGATTTGTCCAGAGGTGGAGTCTCCATGGAGATACAGAGTCCGTCCTCTCAGACACTCCTTGTAAACAGCTGGAGTGTGCTTCATCGTGTCTGTACACAGTGTGGAGTGCCATTGGTCCTTGTAGAAGAACCCTTGAGGTGACTTCCGGTTCCACGTCACTTCCGGTTCAACCTTACTGCAGGATGTAGCAGGGGCCGTCACTCTGTCAGCTATACCTGAAATAAGAGTTTTTCATCAACGCATTCTATCATCACACAAAGGTTTATCATTCGTTGAAGGAAAAGCATACATTATAAGTTGTATTCTTGAGGGTAATATGGTCTGATGTACCATCTCTGTCCCGGAGTCTCCCGTAGCCCAGGATCTTGCTGGTGGGCATCACATCATAAGCATAACACGTATTTATCTTTTCAGCACGTCAATAAACACTAGCATATTTATATTCACTTTATTTTGACTGCAGATAAACCGGCTGAACGTAAACAAAATGGTGTCAACCATCTCGAATACCTTTGTTTACTTGTGGATCCAAGCAATGCAAGTGAACATGAAATCAAATATCAGTATTTTTATATTTTCCTGTGAGGAATGATACTTTGGTTATTCTGATTTATATATATATATCAGATGGGTTTGACTGGATCAATCTTCTTTAATACGATGAGCTCATTTCGACCAGTATATTGGTATTTTCAAGTATGTTTAGACAAGTGGAAGATCGCATATATATATACATGAACAAGAACAATAAATGATTACAACATCAATATCCTTACATGGCAGTAGGACATGGTCATTGTTTGATAATCACGCACGTCATAATTGCCTTGAGCACACTAATTGGGTGTGACTCTAGAACAATGCAGCCTTGTGAGGATCAATGAGTCTGCCTCATTAATCACTAGGTAGACACAAGCATTAATTTACAGGTAATCACTTCCTTCTGTGAACTAACTGTTAAGTGAGGGGCAGTATTTTTGTATAAAAAATGCTTCTTTGGTTTCTAAAGTTAAGCTTGAATTGTCTGATTTGGAAAATAAATTTCAAACCTACTTTGATCTGAGTTTCAGTAAGTTCACATGAAGAAAGATTGATTACCTTGGGGGTTGATTGTAGTTCGTTGCAGTCGACTGTGATGTTTTCCTTTGGCTGTTCCCTAAAAAAGGGAGGGCACATCTCTTTATGAAACCATCCTTTGTACCGCTGCCTACATATGTAGTTTTGTCTCTAAAGGATGTCTTTGATCTTGTTTGGCGGTCTGTATGCTGCTGGGATATTGTTGGGGTCACAAGAGAAGGTGTGGGCTGTTCATCATTATAGCAGCTGGATGTTTGTAGGTCCTCAAGTTTTTCCAATGTTGGATCCGTCGCTCTGATTCTGTTGTTATGGTTCATTGGTGTCGCGCCTTTGTTCTTTTTCTTTTGTTGTGGTTGCTGCTGTTGATCTTGTTGATAGGTTGAGGGTGTTGAAGTTTGTTGTTGTTGCTGTTGTCGGGTCTGCTGTTCTGGGACCTGCTGAATATTCTGTGATTGATGCTGTTGCTGTTCTTCAAACTGCGGATATTCTCCTTGTCTATGTTGATACTGTTGATATTGCTGTTGGTGATGGTGACGGTGTGAATTATGATATTTGTGATGTTGATGATGGTGATGTGCCCTTTGGTGATAGCTTCGTTCAGAACGCTGGCGTTGCCCGTAATGCTTGAAGTTTTTGTTGTTTGGTTGTCTGTGGCGATGCTGTTTGTGGGCAGGGTGTGATTCATCTTTTGGGGTCGCATTTGGAAGATTGCGCATCCACTCTTCTTTTCTTGTCCATGCTGCCCTACATTTAGTTTCTCCCTTTTGAGTATCTTCATACCACAGAGCATATAATTTGTCCTTGATAATGTCTCACTCACTGAAAGTGAGCATTTCTGCATCGATCTCAGAATATGTTTCTACATATTTAATATGTTCATTAAGGAGTTTATCACTCTCCTGTTCCATTTGGGTTAAAGAGAATTGTGTCATGTCTTCTTCATTCATGAGGCAGACTCATTGATCCTCACAAGGCTGCATTATTCTAGAGTCACACCCAATTAGTGTGCTCAAGGCAACTATGACGTGCGTGATTATCAAACAATGACCATGTCCTACTGCCATGTAAGGATATTGATGTTGTAATTATTTATTGTTCTTGTTCATGTATATATATATGCGATCTTCCACTTGTCTAAACATACTTGAAAAGACCGATATACTGGTCGAAATGAGCTCATCGTATTAAAGAAGATTGATCCAGTCAAACCCATCTGATGTTTACTCTTTTCTATATATAACCTTACTTCACGTGAGAAACGACTCATTTATATATATATATATATATATATATATATATATATATATATATATATATATATATATATATATATATATACATATTATTGTTGCGTCCTTGCTTGATACTCAGCATTATAAGGATTTAATCCGTGGTCATGACGTCCCTCTATTGTGTTATGAGTTGATTATTATTTAGGAATCAACTGGTCATTGACTGCCCCAGTCAGGAGAGGTGTTAGGTTTTAAAGACATTATAAGTAATGGCTAATCAAATACTTTTTTCGAGACTGATGTATTTTGTCCTGCTGTATCCGAAAAGGATCTTAAAATTTCTCTCAACTAGACAAATTATTTTTTCGATTGCATGAACCTGGATTCGAACATGCAACCCTTTGCTTGGTAGTCAGCGCTTCTAGCCATTAGACCACATGACGCCGTTAGAAACCTTAGGATTGTTTGTCAAGACTTCCTATTCAAGACTTTTAACGCACGGAAGGCATGGAAAGTCAGAGTTTTAGCTGTCAATCACATCGCTTCGATGGAAGTTTTGCGCTGCACGTGCGTGGAAGAGTCCATTTCATGAGGGTCGCAGGTAGTTGTACCATATCCGATGAATGAGCACCGACATTTGCAAAATAGTTGATTTTGAGGTCCCATAATTGAAATATACTGTTTCAAATGTATAATAGTCACATGTACATGTTTCGTGACGTCATACATGGACTGAGATGGAGAATGTGGATTCGTTAAAAATAATCAACTCGCCACTTCGGGATCGTTGATTATTTTTAACGAATCCACAGCTCCTCATGTATTCTCCATTACAGAACATTTCCGATGTACAATGTATTAATGACAATAAGGAGTTATTAAAGAGTTATTTTCATATATATATATATATATATATATATATATATATATATATATATATATATATATATATATATATATATATATATATATATATATATATATATAGATATAGAATAGAATCCTGAGTATATCTGGAGCACAGTGGTGTGGTGGTTAGAATGCTTGCCTCTCACGCCAACGGCCCGGTTTCGAATCCCGGTTGAGACATCAAACATTTGTGACCTGGGTCTTATACTGTGTTAGGCCCCTTGGCAAGACACTTCATCACCATTGCACTCAGTCCACCCAGCTGTTTAAATGGGTACCTGAACACAGGAGGTACGGACCTATATGGTCGCGCGGAACGCTTAGTAGCGGCACCGAAAGTACAATTCCTTCAGGGTAATAATTGTACCGCCATTGAGCAGTGCTTGCACTTAATATTAGGCGTTAAAATGTATAGTATTATTATTATTATTATTATTATTATATCATATTAATTGTAATATATTTATACTTACCACGTATTCCTAGTGAAGTTTTCGGCAGCAAATCCCTTGCTTTCGATTGTGGCCTGAACAAAAAGACCCTGTCACTAACTTATAAGTAATAAATAATATATTTTTGTTCAACATAAATAACAAACAGCCCTCAACAAATAATTTCTTGATATCTTATCTCGATCATCCCAGTGATCAAAGCAACTCACTCTGGGCTCCAGACGTGAACATTACAAACAGCAGTTCAACATCCCCCATCCCCCCAAATGATAATTTGTGTTAGGCTCGATACTGGCTAGTTTTCAAGTTTATTCAGCTTTCTATTATCTTGACATTGAATGATCCAAACAAAGTGAAACCTGAACCGACTGCTTTGTGACATGACATGGAATAAAACCATTATTTGAATTAAAGATAACGATGTTTCTTATTTTTATGCATTCTCTTCCATAGAGGTTACTCCCTTCAGACTTCCTATCCTAACCTCTGTTGTTTTTCGCTTGAACTCGAGAGCAGAAAGTGGTATCTCATACTGTATCCCTGCTTCTTAACCAATGAAAACTCATCTTTCAGTGGCCCAGTCGACTGAGTGACTTCAGCGATCTAGGCATTTTACTCTGAAGGGTCTTGCTCATTAGCATATGTCCTTCGAATATGTCTGATGTAAATAACGCACACGAATTATTTATGGTATCTGTCTCTGATTTGGTCTTCTTTATTCATAAGCATGTTTATGATAAAAAATTGTCACAAAATCGAGAACACGTTGGTCTTACGTTTATTTTATCATTATGACGTGTCAAAGGCAAATGTCACTTTTACAACGGCGTTGCTGATTGCGTGTCCCAGTAGACTTTTAATCCCCGGAAATGGTCGATTTCAATCAGACTGTCCAACTATAATATGTATTGGACAAAGAACATCCCCAAAGCTGACTTTTTTGGAGAGGTACCCTAAAAGACTTTGTTATTGGTCTAAGCCTGTTCTAGACCTCATCAAGTGCCTGCTGGGTTGGAGAGGTACCCTAAAAGACTTTGTTATGGTCTAAGCCTGTTCTAGACCTCATCAAGTGCCTGCTGGGTTGGAGAGGTACCCTAAAAGACTTTGTTATAGGTCTAAGCCTGTTCTAGACCTCATCAAGTGCCTGCTGGGTTGGAGAGGTACCCTAAAAGACTTTGTTATAGGTCTAAGTCTGTTCTAGACCTCATCAAGTGCCTGCTGGGTTGGAGAGGTACCCTAAAAGACTTTGTTATAGGTCTAAGCCTGTTCTAGACCTCATCAAGTGCCTGCTGGGTTGCATCTAGGAGATCAAACGTGTTCTCTCTATATTTGGTCGTAAATATTTGAAGGAGAAAGAAATTGGATTTGCATTTAAATCTCGATTTTGGTCCCCCGAAAATATTTCAGGCTATGAAAAAGTGTCGGCCTACCTAACATTGTCAGGAGACAATAGCCCAGTCGACTGAGTGACTTCAGCGATCTAGGCATTTTACTCTGAAGGGTCTTGCTCATTAGCATATGTCCTTCGAATATGTCTGATGTAAATAACGCACACGAATTATTTATGGTATCTGTCTCTGATTTGGTCTTCTTTATTCATAAGCATGTTTATGATAAAAAATTGTCACAAAATCGAGAACACGTTGGTCTTACGTTTATTTTATCATTATGACGTGTCAAAGGCAAATGTCACTTTTACAACGGCGTTGCTGATTGCGTGTCCCAGTAGACTTTTAATTCCCGGAAATGGTCGATTTCAATCAGACTGTCCAACTATAATATGTATTGGACAAAGAACATCCCCAAAGCTGACTTTTTTGGAGAGGTACCCTAAAAGACTTTGTTATTGGTCTAAGCCTGTTCTAGACCTCATCAAGTGCCTGCTGGAAAAGGTGAAAAGGGGGCGATCACAAATTGTTTGCAATGACGTCTGAAAGCAAATACCTATCGCCATGCAAATATTCAACAACGGGTCACAAAGTGCATGATTCTCTCAAACTGCCTCCCCGATATTGACCATTAGGCGCTGAGTCCTCGTCTTCACTATGCGTTTTGGTTAGGTTACAATTTACTCAACTGGTTTACTTTACATATTGGCATCAGTATCCTTACGTAAAATAAATCCCTTTCCTAAAAACCAAGTTTGTTTTGTGTTTATTTTGATGTACTGGGGAAAATCTTATTGATCACGTTCAGACACCATTCCACTTGGAGGTGTTACATCTCACCACGACGCTGAATAAATATCTATATGCGGATATATCTATGCAGATAATAACAACTTCAGGATTGTTACAGGACAGATGTTACTGGCCAGCGCAAAACCATCACAGATAAGTACATGTATACATTAAGATTGTCAAATCATGAATGAGTGAAAACTGCAGTCAATTAAATGACCACAAAACCTAATCGATGCAATTGGATCCCCCAAAACGAGTTAAGAATATTTACAGGTTTGAAACTCCATCATTTTGTGTTCGCCAGATGTGAAAAACCTGTGTTTTTTTTACCTCGATTCCCAACTCATCATCGACAAACTGGTTACTCAAACTGGGACACTTACCACAAATTATGTAGAAGGGTTGAGTTCCCCATGCGACGAGGTTTATTGACTGACCAGGTACGTGTCCACATGTCACATGAGAGTCCAGGCTTCTTAGGTTTGACACAGAACCAAGAGAAGCCAGCGTTGTCTGCAGTAAGGTTACACCACTTCAGTTTATTGTCATAACGAGCTACAGAGCAGTCAGAAACTTCAGCTTTTACTCCATTCGAGAATTCAGCATAGTTATACCAAACCGTGTGGTATTTGTTGTACAGCTGGTATATCAGAAAAATCTCCTCCAATCTCCCGAGTATCATAACACCAATCTCCACCTCTCCAGACCACATTGCTCTCACTGTACCGCTGTAAGTTCCGTCGTTGTTGTCCATGACCTTGCCAGAAACAGTAGCATTGACCTTCACATTTTCCATCCAAAGTCTGAGATATTCCCCGCCTCGTAACATTTTCTCTCCTTTGCCGTTATGCAGGATAATCTTCACCCCAATCTCTTCACCCAGAGAATATTCTCTTCTGTCTGTGATCAATAATTTCGAAGAATTTCCCATAATTACCTGCATGACGTCTATTTTCATACTACCTCCCAAAATTACCTGTTCAGAAAGAAACGTAACACCTGCTTTTTTAGGCTGAGGGATGTTCTTCAACAGAAAACTTGATGCAAAGGTTCCTTCTCTGAAAGCAAAGGACAAATCTGAACATCACTCAAGGATTCATCCTCTGAAGGTAACACCATAGCTGACACTCCCTGACACTCCAAGCGTATACGTTTTGCATGAGACAAGACGTCAATGAATGTAATAATTACTTCATACAATTACTACATTTCATGAACAGCCATAGTACGGGAGATATGACCACTGAAAATTTTTAATAATTTTCAAAACCGTTTTAAAGAGCCATCGAGTATGTTAGTGTTTCAAATATTTTACCTATAACATGACGTATGATATGTAATTTTCTCATCACGACAATTGGACAAAATGTGTTTTCTAAGACAAGCACTTTGTTGATTAACGCACGTCAATAGAATTTGATATCATATAAACATAATTCCCTTTATTACATAAAACAAACTGCAAAGCAACCAACATAGTTTTCGAGCTTGTTAATTTTATAAGTCACCATAACAACCCACGAAAAGCTCGTGCTTCACGAGTGTTTTCATCCCATTACTGAATGTGTCGAATTGACGTACCTGTTTGTTTGGGAGAACATGACCCTGACCAAGATCAGGGCACAAACTAACATAAAAAGACCTGCAGTTTTGTAACTCTGCTTATACATCCTCGCTGTCTGCCTTAACTCTGCATACGGATTCAGCACCTGGAGATTAAAAAATGGTATTTGAAAACATTCTGATTTCTGTGGTAATTGGAAAAAAGAAGATCACGGGCAAAAGTTCTTCTGTGCCTATGGTTTAAACATGTTAATTAAACGAATATTACATAAATGTACAGGCAAAGAAGCCAAAGGATTAACTTCAAGCCACTCCACGACAATAGATCTGTATGCAATGCACATTTCAGTTTATAAATTCTAAAAGTACACATCATGATTAACATTAAACATATATATTCAAAACAACCGTCCATACATCTAAACATACAATTATAAGTAACTAGTATTAGTTCAGCAAAAGAAGAAAAACAGCTAGATACTAAAAGACTGACACAAACGTTTTGAAGCGTTAACAAAGTTGTGTGCCGGTTTGATAATATTCTGATTTACAGATGACGTGAAGTCCATGACTGTGTTGAGGACAGTTGCGTAGCGGTTAGCATGTCTACCTCTCACGCCAACGGCCCGGGTTCGAATCCCGGTGGAGACATTTGTGACCTGGGTCTTATACTGTGTTGTGTTCTTGGGCAAGGGACTTCATTCACATTGCATTCAGTTCACCCAGCTGTACAAATGGGTACCTGAACATGGGAATGTATGGACGTATACGATCGCATTGAGCGCTTCATAGGCGCCACCGAAAGTACAATTCCTTCAGGGTAATACTTGTGTAGCGCCTTGAGCATGCATTGTGCATGGATATGTGCGCGTTATAAATATACAATTATTATTATATACAATAAACCAATATGTCCTGACTCCTATGTAACATTGAGTGAAGGGACATTTACAGACGACTAGAAGTCCATGACTCTAAAAGAAGATACAGTAAACGGACATTTACAGATGACGTGAAGTCAATGACTCTTATAGAAGATACAGTAACGGACATTTACAGATGACTTGAAGTCCATGACTCTTAAAGAAGATATATTAAACAGACATTTACAGATGACGTGAAGTCCATGAGTCGTATGGAAGATACAGTAAACAGACATTTACATGTGACGTGAAGTCCATGACTCTTATGGAAGATAAAGTAAACGGACATTTACAGATTCATGATACAAATTGCGACGAATTTGTTGATAAAAAAAATGATATAACATTACATGAAGTTCAAGCGACAACAATGGAGCTAAAGAGTAATAAATCGCGGGGAATTGGTGGGATACAATCGGAATTCCTGAAATAATATTTCAGATATCATTTTAATCTTACTGTGAAAATATTCATATTTATAAGATTTGTTTCCAAACCAAGCAGCAAATAACGCGAAAATAAGGTTGAAATTAAAAGACCCGTAAAGAGCTGATCGAACTGCTCAAAACTCTGTACACAGCCTGCGTCACTTTATAATGTCATCTGACCATAATGAGATTACAACTCTTAGCTAGGAGCTGTTACTATGGCAGCAATGAAATTTGTACACCGTGAGACTCACGGGGTACACACGGAAAAACGTAACGACCGTTAGCCAATCAAAAACGAGTATTCTTCTGTATGGAAAGAAAATAACACCATCTCCGAGTGGTGCATAGATAGTATTATCCGAGGAAGTTTGTCATGACTTTTACAAAACGAGTGCGAATTTTTGTATTGGCCCTAGCGAGAGCGAGGGTTATACATACATTTGCACGAGTTTCGTAAAAGTCATATGGCACACTTTCGAGTGAAATCATTTCTTTATTACCCATTCTACTTTTTTGGATTCACGTCAAATTAGCCAGGAAATGGCCAACTTCTCTTGCGAGGACAAGTTACAGTGACGTCAAGAATAATCGCTTTATGAAGTCACAGACGGGAAGTCGCGGTTAAAAAAAATGGTTGCTAGGCCAACGTGATATGTACACATGTGCTCATATCAATAATATTAACTCGGTTATTCTCAACTCAATGGGTGATAAATAGAGGATATCTGTCTTTTCTTGACTAATACCATGTTTATTTCATCGAGTGAGGTAGAAATGTTAGAATGCAGCCACGAATGATAATATATAACTTTTCTACCACACGAGATGAGATAAACATGATATTTGTTATTAATTATATGAGCTTATCCGTCCGAATAGGGTTGTTTTCTCACCGAGCGGCCGCTAGGAACAGCCCGTCACCACAGCAACACTGTGACGTCATAAGCCAATTCACCGCGTGAGACCATTGTTTCATGACGTCAAAGTATATCAGTTTCTGTTCGCAGTGAAAATATAAGTCACTTTCACTGTAGCTTATTAGACAGTTTATTTCACTGATAAATCCCAATATTTCATTGCTCCTCATATAATAAAAATCTACACTTTGTCCGTCCTTTTAACAAGAAAGGTCAAAGACGGTCGTGAATATCTACCGTGGTATATCGTGCCAAACAACTTGAAGTATAACTCATAGGGAAAAAATCCCAGCGTTTTCATTGACCTCAATAAATAAAAGATAGAATTTTCTCCCCAATTCGCTAAATCCATTTTGTTTACAAGTTCATGTGAGTGTAATGCAATGTTTTCAAATATATGTGCTAAAATATAATTACGTTTTCTATTTTTTGCTTTTAAAATGATGACAAAAATGTATATGTTCGTCATAAGGTTTACTTGTATTTGGGCCTGAGGCAACGAATACAATACACTTAACTGAACTGATCTCACAAGAATACACGGGACAGGAAGGCAGCCATGCCATTGGTTGTCAGCTACACTGCTAAATGTATCAAACACTGGATAAAACTAATAAGGACTAGGAAAATAGGATACCAAACAAACTCATAATATCACGCTTTCACAATCTAAATGAAGTCAGTCCTGGCATATGGGTAACTTTGTGACAATTTTTTTTATTTGAACATGGGATACTGTTTGGTAGCTCAAGGAAATATGGACTTATTTATTAATGAATTAAACAACGCATAATAGACTGCAATCGCCAACGGTCAATGTCAAATTACTGCTGAAGCGACTAAAGGGGTTAGGTGTAATAACGCCTACATGGACAAATGCCTACGGGGATTAATAGCTACAGTTTGAGTTATGACAGCGATACGCTTACCTGAACAGTAGTGAACTGTTCCAATCAGTGTGCACTAACGCCTAAACTAGAGAAGTAATAACACAAACTAAGTAGTTTATTTGAAGGTTGTAACAGTTGGAGGAATTTATATTTGAATGGACGTTCCCATTAATATCTATAGATATATTTTACTCTGTTTACATGATATTTTTGACACTCTCAAAAGAAATGATATATATTCATCTTCAATTTCAGAAAACCCTTCCTCAGAATAATAATCACACAATCGCAATGTTATAGTCAGATTGGAATATCTACCAATTTTTATTTATATTTAACTTATGACATGATATCCTTAAACGTGTTATGTAAAATGACAAACTTCTAGGAACTGTTCATAAGAGATATTATGCTTAATATTTGAATATACATCAAGTTTAGAACTGTTACAGATATCACTAATGACCCGCTATCTCCTTACATTTTCATATTTTATGCTGAGGTGCTGAGTTTAATGTTGCGAAGAATAGAGTAAGGAAATAACGACAGGCAACACTGAATATCTATATCGCAATTTAATATCTATATCGACACATCTGTCGTCTTCCAGATACTTTCAAAATTAGTTTGCAATTGGTCTGTACCAATATTTATATTTGCTAATATTGTTTTCCTTTGTGTTATAAATAAAATATGTATTATTTGTCTATGTATTTGAAAAAGAAATGAGGCCCATTTTTTTTTAAACTTTGAATTTTTCATCATAATAATTACTACATGTAGCTCTTGAATGTACTTTATATTTATTTAGAATTCTGTGTGTTAGCACATATAGTACATAGGGCCTTTACTCCTTAGCCGGCCAACGACTTTGTGTAGGTAAAGCTTTCTCCGTTATTTCCATTATCAATTATATAGTACAAATAATAAAACAAAGCGAGAAGGAAATGTATGAGATGACAAAAATTATAAATATGTGAAATGTGAGATATTTATTAGTATCGTCATTTGTGTATATATATAATCCTATACATGTTTATCTGTGTGACACATAAGATGTAATGTGTTGAATATGTATACTATATTGATACAATGAATATATGGTAAAATGAATGAAATGAAAATTAGTGCACAAAATAACGGGTTGTAGGCATAAGTGCACAAAGTAACGGGCCATTCCACTTTGATGAAAGGTTGAAGGCTGTACAAATCAAAACCACTGGTGCATAAAGTTGTTTGTTTATGACTGTAGGCGTTGTCCCTGTAGGCGATAGTAGACTTGTAGGTAGGTTGTATCTCCTGTAACCCTATTTGGGGTCACAAGGTCACGAAATCTACAATTAAGAGCTCATTTCAGCTCTTTAGAGTCATTGGTTCTGGAGAAGAAGTCGACAAAGCAAAAACTTTAAGGACGCACGGATTGACCGATGGACGAAATTTATATAGCGCCCTATATGATTTATGAAAAGTCACAACTGAGGCGCTTTACAGTCACAGTTCAGAGCTCGAATACACACTTAAAGAGAGACGGGCTGATTCTGATCTGAGACTTCTGGTTGGTTGATATGGAACAACCAGGTCTTGCAGCTGCTCCGTACAGTCATTTGAATGTGTACTTAAGAATTGTATGTTGACATAATCGGAAGCCAGTGTATTTAAATCAGAGAAGGTGAAATGCCGTCTCGCTTTCTTGAACGAGTGACAAGTCGTGCTGCTGAGTTGTGTACCACTTGTAGGCGAGATAGGAGATGTTGAGGTAGTCCATTCAGCAGAGTATTACAATAATCAATGCGTCATGTAACTAGTACATTCACTAGTGCTTTACAGCAATCATCAGTTATGAACTGCCGGATGGCCCTGTGCTTCTCATGTGGTAGTAGCAGGATTTATAGATAGGTGGCTGATTTGTTTTTTCATTGAGTCTGTAGCATTGATTGTGTTTTCAGCAACCTTGACCTGAATCTGGTCGTGCAACTTCCAAACGCAAGGCATAACTCTTGCCTGTCTCCATTACTGCTGGCTGATTTAAGCCTTGCAGTATTTCCCTCGCTTTGTTGTGCACCTGATATGTAAGTACTGCATACTAATGGTATGGAAGCAGCGTATATATGATAACATATTGATGAGATAGAAGAATTCGAAGCATATTCAAAAACTTCTTAGATATTTCAAGTAAACAAATAATGCTGTGCCTGGTGAGGAACCTGGTGATCAGGTAGACATATTGATGATTGTAACACCTTTGTGTAATCCAATTGAAATTGTACATATTTGCTTTAAAGAAGAGTACGTCTTCATAAAACTCGCATGTTAACCTTTTGGTCAAACCTTCTCACCGATAAAGCTATTAAGATATTTCTATTATTTTTTCATTGTATATAATCTCTATAATACTGGTGTTCACAGTTGTGACAGGATTTCATTTATCAAAAATACTTTTGATAATAAAGGTTTAACTTATGCGTGGTGATCCCTGATTCCTATTTCATCTTCCTAGCTCTAAACAATTGCTCATTCTATTTAAACTGATACTGCTTAAATTCTGCAGATGCCGAAACATTCCAAAAAAGTATTGTTTATTTTGTTTTGAAACCGCAATTTTAACAACTTATATTATACACTTACTTACTTATATTCGTATCATGCCAATATTTGCTGATTGAAACAAAGTTATATATCTGAAGGGAAACGTTACGGATCTTGTATTGATGATGTTGGAGATGATTTCCATTATATTTTTAAATGATGACCTTTTGCTGAAGTTAACTCAACCGCAACAGAAACGTCACCATACAAAATACAAGTTATTTCAATCGACGAGTGATAAACATGACTGAAACAGAAATACATCATGTCTCCAGGAGTCAACTAAACTCAAATTAAAATTTCGAAACATCTGTACATATTTCTGAGAAACACACGTTTTAAAAAATCATCGTTTTCGAATCTCATTAACTAGACGAATTTGGAGAGACAGAATTGGCTTTATGGCTTGTTTCATGACGTCCTACATTAAAGATGCGTCAACAAATTTAAGTCCACGAAGATTATTAATATAGACTACATCATTTATTAATAAAAATTCTACTTTTTATGATTAACTTAAATGCCAAACATTCTGATCGAAAACCGTTTCTAAAAAGCGCATTCAGCACCCTAAGTTACTTGAACAGATGTAAAAATAAAAGTATTACATTCTGATATATGAAATTGTGGGAAGCTCTTTACAAACCATGTGTCTATAAAAAAACACTAAAATCTAATTTCTCAGACAGCAGTATTATAAATTCTAGACTCTTGAAAATGTGGTGACGTTTCTTTTGAGTTGAGTGTATACACCACATGTTTTGTCAAAAAGTCCAAACATGCTTAAATTTCTTGTGTAAAAAGTATTATAAAAATATAATTCAAATCGTAAAATCTTACGGCTAATCACTTATCGGCCTGAGCACAATAACGTTCTGTTCTGCGCTGTTCTTTACTGTTCTTTACTGTTCTGAGATATACATGATTTGACAAAGTCGAGTGCCCTCGAAAAGGAAATCTTATTTTCAATTTTAGCAAGTAGAGTTTTGAATTCTGACACAGTATATTATCCTTTGGAATTGGAAGATCATAGCATAAATTTATTTTGTCAGGTAAAAATTAGCTTGCGGAAGGAGCAGTTCGGCTGGACATTGGTCGTAATTCAGAGTTGTTCAATCTAAATATTTGTTTGAAGCTTCGCCAATTGAGATCGACAATCTAAATAATGTTATTGCATCAAATAAAACTTTCGATGTAAGTTTATTTAGATCAAAGTAAGGCTATCAGGTGATATCTACAAGTCTGAAAACGAGACCTTTTTTTGAATTTTGATGAATATAGGGCATACCAGCAAGGTATTTTACATTGGAAAATGAACACAACTTAATTGAGACGGGGAAATATATTATAATGACAGATAAGTTTTAGAGAAAGGTAACTTTTTTTAGTAGGCACATGCTAAGTAAACTTAATATAGGACACCCACATAGGACCATGTGACTGAAGGAGTGATATAACTATAGGTAAACAGATCTATACAAGTCATATTGAGACTAATTTAAGAAAATAGATATTGTAGGAAAATTACTTACATGTTCAGTAACTGTTCGAGCGGTAACCTCACATAAATACCAAGATGATAACGATATGTTTACTCGCCACAGCGAGGTATGTTTGATTTCACTCTGCTGGGCATGAGAGTATGAATAGATCAATTCAATGAATTGGTTTATGTGCCTGGCTAGGTAGTTCATCTATCGCGGTCACTCGCTTACATGGGCGTAACTAGGAGAACAATGAAAGTATTGAAATCATGAGGCCCTGAAATGTAAATTAAGTGAATTCTCATAACCTAAATTAGGATGATTTTCTTAGGGCTGTTAATTTCTGTTTGATATAAACATGTTTATATGTGAGCTATAGTTGCTTCATGTATGAAGGTAAAGCTGTCGAAATGTTGGTAACTGGACAGTGGGTTGTTCCATCATGCTATTGGTAATGAAATAGGCTCGTTGACACCCTGGCGTCACCTTTTAACTGAAACGTACTGTTAGATGGATTGAGTGAGTGAGTTAGGGTTTAACGCAACTTTCAAGAGTATTTCACTTACATCTCGGCTGCTAGTTTTATGGCAGGGAGAAAGCCCGCAAGGCCATGTCGCTATGCATTGCGGTGAAACCTGCGAGCAACGGCTGGAACTAGCGAACCATGGGTGGTACTGCACTGAAATTAAGTGTAGCATTGCACCCAAACCTGACTGCGTGTAGAACAGTCCTCTACTGCAGACAAAGTTGCCGTGCCCCTGGCGGGATGTTAGATGGAAAAACACGTTCTGACCGGATTAATTGGGTTCAATTTTGGATTGATAAAATTTGCGAGATCTACAGTTAAGTTCTTACGAACAGGACGATTTTCTGAATAACAACTTATTCAGTGTGAAAATACACAGCGATTTAGGGTGTATGCTCACTCCTTCATCAAATGGAATGTAAGAAAAAACACAATGGGATACATTGTTATAGAAATGAAAAAGCCTTTTAAAAGGCATGGTTGGAGGCATATTGTTAAAGCTAGAAAATAGTATGAAAAGGATATGTGTGTCATATGTATATTGATCCGTCAGGACTCTTACATTTGTGTGAAATGGTAACAGGCTCATTAAACATTTCATATGATATCAGAATTTGGAAATGTTATTTGAGAAAGTACAGTGTGCAACATGCTACAAGTACATACGCGTTGTTTTAATTATTATCATGAAGAAAAAGGATAAACACTTTGGTTTACTTATGAAAATAATAAGTAACACTTTTGACATTTTATGTGAAAACTGTTACCCCAAATATTTTAGCATCAAATATACTCATTGCTTTACATACCTTTGCTTAGAAATACATTAGAACAATTGCGTCAATGTCAAGAGAAGATATAAGTAGATGATCATAAGTTCATAAACAAGAAATAAGCCTTTGTTTGAATAAAAAGCAGTGAAATGTCAAAACTGTTAATAGCTATCTCCAATTTGTTATCGATTTTCAATAAACATTTATCTATATACAATGATAACGTTTGAAATTCATGAGTTTAAATTGTATCACCCACCCTAGATCGACCTCTTCACAACTCCTAATATTAGGGCAGATTACAAACTGTGCCTCTTCATGTACATCTACAATGAAATTCAACCACTGTTCAAATACGCACTCCTAAACCTGTCAAGTACCATATACCACAACCCCAATTGACCCACAATCAACGACTACTATCCTGGCTAATATACACGCATTTACACCACTCTCATCCTCACGTTATACAGTCAACATTCGCAAACATACATACACATGAACTCCCCTACAACCTTCCAACTCAACACAGGCAACGCCCGCCACAACTAACTCTAACCCAAAGCCACCTCCCATCACCCTCCAGTTCTACACAGTCAACACCCGCAATCCCAAACTCGGCAGTCACCCACCTCGCCAGTTTACCCCCTCAAACATACATACAAATGCACTCGCCTCTCACCCCCGAACTCAACACAGGCAACGCATGCCGCCCAACCCCAACCCTACAGACACACGCGCACTCATGCCTCTCACCCTCCAGCTCAACCCAGAAAAATGGTATCTCCTACACCACCCCACACACAAACTCCAACGAAACCCCAGTCACCCAACCTCACAACTTAACCACCCCCACTTCCAACATACACTCCCTCAATCTCTATTCAGTCCACACCAGTCACCCCAAACCTTCAACTCCTAACGAACAGACACCCCCCTCACCTTCAATCCCTGCAGTCTGCCGACCCCGACCCCGACCCCGACCCCGACCCCAAAAGCCAAAATTCCAACCCACACCTTCATCCTTCCCCCTACCCCGCGCAGACTCTCCCCACTCACCCGCCCCCATGGTATCAGTCACCTTCACTAATTATAACATACATTAAGATGCTATTAGCAAACCTTTACAGCATGATTAGAGATGATATTTACAAACCTTTACAACATTATTAAAGATGATATTTAGTAATATTTAAAACAAATCAAGATTATATTTACAAATATTTAATACAGATTAAAGATGATATTTACAAATATTTAATAATATTTACAAATATTTAATAATATTTACACATATTTAATAATATTTACAAATATTTAATAATATTTACAAATATTTAATAATATTTACAAACATTTAATAATATTTACAAATATTTTATGCAGATTAAAGATGATATTTACAAAGATTAAATATCTATTAAAGATGATATTTACAAAATAATAAATATTTGAAAAGGTAATAAATAGCTTAATTATGTTCACCCAGTGTCCAATTAAGTACATTTTCGCTTTAATTTGTTATATTAAATTCTTAAATTTACATGTCAATCAAACAAACTTAATAAGCATAGAGTTGATACCTGTACATAGTTTCAGCAAAATATATTGAATAGTTTTGAAGTTTGAGGCCGTAATATAGTTTTCCCTCTTCTGACTGTTTGCATTCATAAAAAAAAACAAAAATTCTCAAATTTCTATATAGCAAAAGGCACATCTAGACTACTTGGTTGATACCTGTACAAAGTTTCAGCAAATATATATTGAATAGTTTTGAAGTTTGAGGCCGGAATGGAAAAGCCCGGATGAACAGACGGACAGACGGACGGAGCTTATTTCTATATCCCCCGCCAACTTCGTTGTGGCGGGGGATAATAAAGGTGACGACGTGAGAGATATATTTATGGACGAGTGATCGTGTCTATACACACAGAATGTACCTACGTTACGGACATACATAATGTACCTGACAACAACAACCTACGTTACGGACACACATAATGTGCCTGACAACAACAACCTACGTTACGGACACACATAATGTACCTGACAACAACTACCTACGTTACGGACACACAGAATGTACCTGACAACAACTACCTACGTTACGGACACACATAATGTACCTGACAACAACAACCTACGTTACGGACACACATAATGTACCTGACAACAACTACCTACGTTACGGACACACATAATGTACCTGACAACAACTACCTACGTTACGGACACACAGAATGTACCTGACAACAACTACCTACGTTACGGACACACAGAATGTACCTGACAACAACTACCTACGTTACGGACACACATAATGTACCTGACAACCACTACCTACGTTACAGACACACAGAATGTACCTGACAACAACTACCTACGTTACGGACATATAGACCCAGTGATTGTTATTATCGATAATTTAAACAGTGAGCTTCGAATGTTAATGGATGCTGTTGTGTCTATTACTTGTTACTTCACTGTTGACATAAAGCTGATCTATGGTGATACAAGATAGAGCTTGCTTCTAGTACAAACATCGTTATATCAGTCACACAACTGCTATAGAGTTGATAGCAAACATTTCAAATACTGTTTCCACAGTGTAGAGCGTTATGAAAAAAAACGTAGAATGTTTGTTAAATGTATAAACTGCTATTGTGTTGGTTATAAAGGATACACTCGTCTTTGACTTGCGCGTGTATGTGTTGCTTATGTCATGAAACGTGGAAGTTATTTAAAGATTGAAACATACCTGGTAAACATATTCGTCTGCTAAAGTGTGTGCCACCGGTAGAGAAGGTCATGTTCAATAGTGGTCATATCATTGTACAGTGTAATAGCCATATTTTAGCGATTGGTTAATTTAACAGATGAGTTTGATGGGAAGGTTTTGACTTTCATCAGTAATCGTTGGATTCATCTCTCAGATTTTAAAGAGCGGATATCTAAAATTTTATTTCACATCCAATTTTAATGTCCCTACATTTTGTATCTATCTAGGCCTAAAACATCAGTTATGATAATATGGCAAATGTATAAGCTAACATCTTCGTTATAGATTCAAATTACATTATGTGTATTGATTAAACTGTTTTTGCTATCTGACTGTAATTTTAGCTTAATTTTAATGCCCAGTAAGTGAAGTGAAGTGAAGTTAAACACAGCTTTGTTGGTATTTAATCTTTGTTATAGATTTCCTGATATATTGTGTGTGCCTTTGATACGAACCTTTCATTGGGAAAGACAACTATGTATTGATATTGCTATCACGAGCTTGCCCCATTATAGTGCACAGAGGAGAGATTTGTCTCCATACCACTGCCAATGAACGGACGAGTGGTATGTCGGGGAAGGATGGGAAGGGCCGTGACTTGCTCTTGAATGCTTTACAATTTGTTCATACGATCTCCCTCAAGCCTAAGCTGTGTCAATAAAAAGTAGGACAGCGACTTGTTGACAGTCCCTTATCAATGAAATACCTCCCGGGGTCAGTGACGTTGACCATGTGTAAATAAAGTGCCTATCTACACTGTAGGTCATTGATATTAAAAATAGATCAAGATTCGTGGATGGCTAATCTAACCCACCAAAGATCTTGACTGTATGTCTACATTATAAATATGCATGATGCTGTTTCATGAGTTATTGCCTGAAACATATTAGTATATACTCAATTGGACGAGGATGATGATTTCTTTACCTGCGAAGAGTGATTCATGTGGACTGGACCACACAATCAATGATTATGCGTTATTTATAAGTGTTTAAGTCTCTGTCTCTGTCTCTATCTGTCTCTGTCTCTCTCTGTCAGTCTCTGTCTCTCTCTGTTTCTCTGTCTCTCTCTGTCTGTCTCTCTTGTCTTGCGTGTATAATGACTTATTGTGTTGACACTACACTAAGAACCAGGTATGTAATGACATTTGTCTATGTCTATGTTAGTGTTCTGTATCATATTTTCAAGTTAAAAAACATCAAACCAAAACTATATCTTGCTAGGTTATCAGATAAGTCATAATTAAAATAAATTTGGTTAAAGTCTTATAAATTATCTCATATTTCAAATATTTCAAACGTGATAGAAACAGTTGATACAGAACGTCTCACCTCAGTTTTAAAAATTCACATTTCTCCCTGAAAACATAGTTATTGTATTTAATTGTTGTTTAATCAGTTGGAGAATATGTGTAACTGCTGTACTTGCAATCAAAACGTTCTTTGTTGACGAGCGCGTGGACAGAACACATCTGCAATATAATGTTACACTGTCATTGCCAAAATCAATGAAGCCTGATGAGAATATCGCCCCTTCAACATTCCTTCATCAAATACCAACATTTATATCAATTGTTAGTATGTACGTGTTCGGCCGTTTTTTATATAACGATTACGACAACACAACCTGGAAGTAATTTGCCCGCTGATCAGATCACGTGGTCCAAACGTTTTCATTATGCCTACATGTACCTGTCAAAACAAAGTTTATTGTCTCGATTGAACATATAAATGTTCGTGTCTTTTTTTTATATTTAACTGCACAATATTAAATGTGCGTAAATATTCAATTCAATGGCATCTAATGAAAAATAGAGCCATGGGCTCTGTAGCTCATCAGGGTTTATATTGTTTAATGATAAAGACTGAAATAGATTTTTAGGTCATGGCTTGAGGCCCTTATTTGGGGCACAACAGGGTCACCATATCTACAATTTAGAATCCCCATTGGCTAAAGAGTATGCACACAATATTACAGCCTTCTAGGTCTCTTTGTTTTGGAGGAGAAGATGAAAATATATTTTTAGGTCATGGCCTGGGAGGCCTTTATTTGGGGCCCCAGGGTCTCCAAATCTACAATGTAGAATCCCCATTAGCTAAGGAGTCTGCACACAATATTACAGCCTTCTAGGTACATTTGTTCTGGAGAAAATGAAAATAGGTTTTTAGGTCATGGCCTGAGAGACCTATTATTTGGGGTCCCAGGCCAGGGTCACCAAATCTACAATTAAGAATCTCCATTGACAAAGGAGTCTGTACACAAATCTTCAGCTTTCTAGACCTGGAAATAGAGAAGATAAAATAGGTTTTTAAGGATGTGACCCCTGTGACCCCATTTGGGGCCATGGGGTCACGAAATCCACAATTTAGAATCCCCATTGGCCAAGGAGTCTGCACATAACTTATCAGCTCTCTAAACCTTTTGGAACTGGAGAAGAAGATGAAAATTGGTTTTTAAGGATGTGACCCCGGTGACCCCATTTGGGGTCACAGGGTCACAAAATCTACAATTTAGCAACCCCAATCGCCAAGGAGTCTGCACATAAAATTTCAGCTCTGTGGAGTCATTGGTTCTGGAAAAGAAGATGAAAATAGGTTTTTAAGGATGTGACCCCTGTGACCCCGTTTGGGGTCATGGGGTCATGAAATCCACAATTTAGAATCCCCATTGGCCAAAGAGTCTGCAAGCAACTTTTCAGCTCTCTAAATCTTTTGGAACTGGAGAAGAAGATGAAAATAGGTTTTTAAGGATGTGACCCCTGTGACCCCATTTGGGGTCATGGGGTCACAAAATCTACAATTTAGAATCCCCATTGGCCAAGGAGTCTGCACATAAAATTTCAGCTCTGTGGAGTTATTGATTCTGGAGAAGAAGTCGAAAAAGCGAAAAGTTTACGGACGGATGGACGGATGGACGGACGGACGCCGGACGCCATGCCATGCCATAAGCCCATCGGGCCTTTCAGGCCTTATGAGCTAAAAAGTGAAACGAAACTATTCACTTTCTCAGTAATAAGATGCATTAAGGGAATTTCTCAAAATCAAAGCTGGAATAGTACAGTTTGTACATGGTAATGATTTTACTATTACAAATCAATTGGATGTCTGATAGAAGTATTCAGAAACCAATGATGACTAACTTTACTTGTCGCCAAGAAACATGTTTCTGGGTCATTTCCTGTCTTGGAATATCGACCTATTTTCACCAGTATATTATAATGTGTGACATATTTTGGCTTCCCGACAGCTGCTGGCCATAAGGACCTGCAGCAAATCAAATCTGTCGGCCCGGCCCTGTTTCAGTCGGTCTCGGGCCTACGGACCGACGTCAATTTCGTACACTGTACACATTTCCCTTGTTTTGCTTCAATATTCCCGGTATTGAAACATTACTGTTAACGTGACGTTATTTATGTAATGCAAAACCGTTGACACTGCTTATTATTTTAAGCTAGTACTGCTTTTGTGTTTGAACAGTAAATATTATATGATATATACCTAAAATTTGTCTCAGTTCACAATAGTTTTACGTAATAAACGTATATGTGATTCCTACTGTACTATTCAAATGTAGTTATCAGACAGGTAGTATCACATCACTTCGTGCGCCCCGTGTACCCACAACCACGTGTCCCTTTCTCTCACCTCGGGCGCTCCTTGATATCCCGTTCCCAATAAGTTGACAATTGAGCTCTCCTTTTAAATAAGGCGGAATAAAATATCTTGCACCCTTTGCCTTCTTTGACAGGAATATGTAGGTTATTTGGCATAAATGACTGCTGTATTTTTATAAGGAGTTTGGTGTTGCAAAAGAAGGTAACTTCTGATGGATTTTTATGATACCCATATATTCTAGAAAATTTGTCTTGACTTTGTATATGGAACTAAATTCATCAAATGTAAGAAAAATACAATCTTCTTTTGTAAGTCATTAATGAATCTAACATTTGCATTCAAGTAATGTTTATAGATAAAAGGTCTTTTTCCAACTGTTATATTGTCGTTTGCCCATATGCATTGTTGTGAAGTTCCGATATCAAAAGCATTTGTTTGAAGAGATTGTTTGTTTGCCCTTGCTTCGTAGTAATCTCGCCAAAAAACATTATTGATATTTGGAATTATAAAGCGCCTTAGATAATTTGCTCCTATATCTGTGGGATGAAGGCTTGTTGATGGAACGGCAAAACTTATAAGATTGGCTATGTTTGATTGTTGCACGAAGGTTCTGCGTGGCCATGAGAGTTTTTGAGCTTGTATTGTTTCCAGAATTTGGGGTACCTTTAGTCCCCAATCTTTATACGATTGAATAATAGTATTTCGCTTAATCTTGTCAGGCTTTTCTTTCCAAACGAACTTAAAACATTTATTATGTAAAGTTTGATTAATATCATTGTTTGGGTTTGGCAACATAGTAAACAGGTGATTTAGTGATTGTAATATTGCGCTTTTAAGTACGGATATTCTGCCAAATGGAGTAAGATCTCTTCTTAACCACATTGCCATTGTTTTGTCAACATATTTGAGTTTATCTTTATAATTTCTTTCAACCATTTCTGCCTGGTTATGTTGAAACTAGATACCAAGTACAGTAAAGGGTCTTTGAGTCCAGTCTAGCTAATAGGTCTGACAGTATTCGATAGTTGAATATTTCATGGAGCCAATTCATACTATTTAGTTTTTTCTATGTTTATTTTAAGGCCAGAAAATTCAGCGTATTTATTTATTAAGTTTAGGCTTGCTTGAAAACATTTTCCCCTTCCATCTAAAATAATTGTTGTTTCATCTGCAAACTGTGTAAGTTAGTATTCAGTGTCCATAAACTTAATACCCTCAACATTTTTATTTTCTCTCAACATGTGTGCCAGAATTTCTGGAGAAACCGTTTACAAGAACACTTGACTTTATATCGTTGTAAAAAGTTCTAATCCAATGTGTAATGGAGGGACCAAAATATAAGAAGTCCGAACAATTTTCAATAAATTTCCATTCTACTGAGTCAAATGCCTTTTCAAAGTCGATTAGTATAAGTCGGCCTGGTATATTCATTTGTTCGGTGTATTCCATTATGTCTGCAACAAATCTAGTACAATCACCAATATATCTGCCTTTCATAAATCCTTTTTGGTCCTCGCTGATAACAGTTGGTAGAACATTTTTTTATGCGGGCTGCAATTCTGGCTGATGCTATTTTGTATGATATATTCAATAGGGATATTGGTCTGTAGTTCTTTATGTATTCTTTTGTTTTTCCTTTTTGGTAGACATGTAATAAGGCCTTGTTTTTGACTTTTTGATAATTTCCCCTGTAGATAAGCATAATTCAGTGAGTGTATCAACAATGTATGGATAAATTTTAAAAACTCGGTTGTATATCCAGATGGTCCATGACTTTTATAATTCTTCTTTAGAGCATTAAGGACGTCTTCATGTTGGAGTTCTCCTTCAAGTAATTTAGAATATTCAGTGGATAATTTAGGAATAGTTGCATCTTTGAATAATTCTTGAAATGTGATATCTCTTGCATCTTAAGTTTGAGTAGAGTATAAGTTGTTGTAACCATGAACATGTAACCATGAACGAAACTTGGTGTGTGGAACAATCATCATGTGTTTTTTTGGTTTTCAACTTCTTCACAATTTTTAATTTCTTTACTTTTTACCATTTCCATGGATACATAACTTAATAATTCATTTCCGGAGCAGAACTCAAAAACTGCCATGGATGTATTTTTAGCTCATCTGGCCTGAAAGGCCCGATCGGCTTATGGCATGGCACGGGGTCCGGCGTCCGTCCGTCCGGCGTCCGTCCATCCGTCCGTCTGTCTGTAAACTTTTCGCATATTGTCTTCTTCTCCAGAACCACTTGGTCTAAGGAACTGAAATTTTGTGTGCAAACTCCTTGGCTTTGCTCATAACCCAAAAACCCTATTTTCATCTTGATCATCAGCAAACAATAACCATCAGTTGCAATAAACCTTATATTGGGTAGGCTAAGGTTGTTTTGATATGTTACAAACCTTACAGGGAGTGGCATCCCTGCTCTGCTGAGCCAACAAATGAAACATATCACCATCCATCCTGCTACACCAGGCTATAAGGAGATTGTACGAGCCTAATACTGATACAAATAACCTGATATAGCAGGATGATCATGATTTAAATATTGTATTTCATTCAATTCTGTAAGATACTTTGGGCTCAAGTTGAAATGTTACAATCTGCAGGAGAGTAAGATTAAATGTATGACCAATATAGATTGCTTATAACTGGGCACTGGTTAGTTGAAAAAAGGTTCATAGTCACTGTTATTCAACAACTATTCTTCAATAAATTTTCCCAAAGGCGGGGGATATGGCCGACTCTGTCTGCTTGTTTAATTCATAGCTTAAAGGGACGTTTACACTTGCACGATTTTCGAATCCGCATTGGCACGTATTAATTCGTGGCAATGCGTATCTTCACCGAGACCGGCGTAAATAATTCGTTAACTGTTCGTGAGTGCGTACCAATGTTTGGTTATTTCTTAACGCACTCCAGTGTGTGCCAATTGTGCAATGTATTCGTGAACTTGTCTCAACTTGTTCGTAACTTATTCTTGTAGTGTCGTGTAATACGTGCACATTTCAAGACTAGATTGATCATTTCAAGCAATTGGCACGCATTTCAGACAGTTGACAACATTCGTGAGTAGTCTCCTACGTTGAACATCTCGACAATAAAAGCACTTTAATGTTGTTTCACGCATTTCCAGTACTCCGACCCGCACTTGGCACACTGCAGAAGTCGATTTCAATCACATGGCCAATCCAATCAGCAAAGAGCACGAAGATGTACCGAAACGTCGCACCCTCCGAAAAAAGGAGTTATCATCCATACACTTGTCCTTATTTGAGGTGAGGTGAGATGAGGTGAGGTGAGATGAGGTGAGATGAGGTGAGGTGGGGTGAGGTGAGGTGAGCTGGGGTTTAACACCGCTTTCAAGAGTAGTTCACTTATATCGCGGCTGCTAGTATTATGGCAGGGAGATTATGGCCCGCAACGCCATGTGGTTATGCATTGCAGTGAAACCTGTGAGCATCGGCTGGGACTAGCGGATATTACGCTGAAATTCAGTGTAGCATTGCACCCAAACCTTATCCTTAGTTGACTTCCAGCTTCTAAAATGCCACTCAAAGAAGACAGAGGCTAAAACTGAAACATTGCTTCATGTGGTTTTGCAGATGAAACATTGTTTCGCTATCACCAGTGACAAGGAGGCGAATCGTGGCTGCTAGTTTTAGCCCAACCTCAAGTTGTTCTCTCATTAAAGTATTTTTCTTCTCCAGGTGAGGAGTTAACTTATCCACCATTCTTGGAAGGTTATACGATCTTCACGTTGAGTTCATTGAGTAACTGGTCATAGATTGTCTTCTGATCAGCCATTTTCTAACCCATTTTGTTCTAGCTATCCTCTTACGAGGCAGGGGTCCAACGTCTTCTTGCTTGTGTTTTGTCTTTCTTCTTTTCCAAGAAGTATAAGTGCAGCCGTTGACAGGTACATGAGCCTTACATGTTGTTCACATTATGAAAGTAGAGGATGAACTGATTTAAGATGGGGTATTGCCTTTATATACACCCAATGCGGGCAGTACCGTACACCAAGCGCGACTTAAAAAGGCCACGATTTTGAAAAGCATGCGTGATTAGTCGTACCCAGCGGTGCATTTGCACATACTCCGTACCAAAACGCAAAATCATCGGATCATAGACGCAACAAATGCGTGCACAGAACGCAACGTAGTCGTGGTTGTGCTGGAATTATGCGTGCAATGCGGGGTCAATTCGTGACCCTTTGTGTGCAATTTTGCGCGTCAAATGCGCAACATATACGTGTGCGCGAATAATGCGCAAAAGGGGGTGAGCGCATTGTTTTGTAAACCGATTATATAACAAATGCTTCGCGCATTGGCACGCACTGGGGTCTTGAAATGCGGTTGGAAAATTCGTGCAAGTGTAAACGCACCTTAAGATTGATTGGATTTCTAGTTGGTTAGCGTGAGCTTCGTGCTAATACGTCTTCACTGTATCCATGCGCAGCCGGAAGTCCCCATTAAAACTTAATGATGACAAGACTGAGTACATGCAAATTGGACATCCCGGGTCGATCATTGAGATTAGAGTCCCAGAATGTGCTGACTGTCCCACTTACAGGAACAGTTAGCTATGGACGCAGATCATTTGAACATGCTGCTGTCAAAGAATGGAATCAGTTGCCAACAGGTATCAACTCCTGTGACACTTTGAACCTGTTTAAGTCCAGACTGAAAACACATGTCAAAAGAGAAGCATTTTATTATGAGTGAAACCGAGTACTTGTGCGCTTAGAGCATTAACTGATCATGCGTCATGCGCTATACAAAGGAACTATTACTATTACTATATAGGATTTTGACCGGGAGTTGGTGATTGAAATTCCTGTTTAACTAATCTTCATTGCTTTGTAAATGTACATGAATACTACACAGCGCTTTATATTTAGTAGTTTAACAGACAGTATATATATTCAAATGGTAGTTGAAATAATAACTTACTGTAATGTAAACCTCCCTGCAACTTCCAAACGCAAGGCATACCTCTTGACGGTCTTCATTACTGGCTGAGTTAACCCTTGCAGTATTTCCCTCGCTTTGTTGTGTCAAGATTGATCCAGTCAAACCTGTACGAGGGTAGCATTTTTAGAATATAAATTTAACCAACATTGAAAAGTGAGTACAATATCATCTACCGTTTTGGGTATGAGTTCACAGCACTCCCGAAGGACTAGTGTTAAGAGATGTAAATATGTGAGCGATAAATATTTTATGTTTTGTTTATGTCGATTATTTTTAATTTTGAGAAATGTGTCAGTATTTTAATCCTTAAATCATCATTGTATTATTTGTTTTATCAGCTACAAACTATGTATGTATAGGTAACATATTAAAAGTAGAGCATGGGCTCTGTAGCTCAACAGATTGAAGATATAAAAACAGACATTGGCTCTTTAAGCTTTTTACTACTGTATACTGTTAAGTATGTTATCATACAAACCAAGGTACTGACTGCTAATTCAGATAGTACTAACTCTATCAGAGAGGAGGTTCATTCAATTAAATGCTGTTAAAGGATGGCTCACACAAAGTAATTTAAAGAAACAAACATCCAAACACAATAACACAAACATTAGCTAATAGCTAACAAATGCTCTCTCGAGCCCCCTTGATTAGATTCGAAAATTCGAAACTCCCCTTCAACTTCATTCTTCTCTGGATAACTTTTATAAATATTGTGAGTTATGGAAAATAGATGTAATCATTTCCAAAACTAAGATTGTTATATTTTGGAGGTGGTATAGCATCCAAATCAAAACTGTCTTTCTGCTTCGGAGAGAAAAATATTGAAATATCAGACTCTTACACTTATCTCGGGATTACTTTTCATAGGAATAGAATAATGATTTTTGCGATGAAAGATCTTGCAAACAGCGCAAGAAAAGCCATGTTTTCACTTATTAAAAGAGCACGTAATATCAATTTACCATTAGATTCGCCTCTTAAAGCTGTTGATGTAATGATTTTACCAATTTTAACATATGGCTCTGAAATATGGTGTTCCGAAAACTTAGATATTATTGAAAAGGTGCATCTAAAGTTTATGAAATTAGCGGCAGGTCTTCGGCCATCAACACCAAACTTTATGGTCTATGGCGAGCTTGGAAGATTTCCCCTTAAAATACCTGTAGCTTTAAAAATGATGAAATTTTGGTATAAGCTCGAAACATTGGATGTTCCAACCAAATTCTCAACCAACCTCTACAGGCTATTAAGGCACAGTGAATCACTCAGTGTTCGTAACCCCTGGTTTAGCTATACAAATATGCTTTTTAACAATTGTGGATTAACGTGTATGTTCTCTGAAGCTATGTATTATTCAATCAACGAAATTGTTGCACTAATAGACTGTACATTAAAGGACCAATTCTTACAGAGCTGGCAAAGTGATATCTCTGAAAGCTCTAAAGGATATTATTATCAATTTATTAAAAGCTCTTTCCCTTTTGAACCTTATCTCTTAATGCCTTAACCAATTTCATACCCTTTATTACTATTTAGAACAAGTAATCACTATCTACCTATTGAAACTGGCCGCTGGAAAGGCATCTCACGTGAAAATAGAAATTGCCCGCTCTGTAACTCTCCAGCAAAAGCAGATGAATTTCACTACTTGTTTCGATGTTCAGCTTTCTCAGATAGAAGAAAACTGTATATACCAGAATATATATATATTTCCCCAAATATCCACAAAATGAAAACATTGTTATGTTCACAAAAACTCAGAGTCGTAAAGAAATTGTCAAGATTTATAACAATTGTAAATACCGAACAGAAAAAACTGTACTAATATTGACCTTCACATTTTGTATATGTTTGTTTTGTTTATATTACTATGCTATTGTACCACCAGTGGTGGTGTATAGAGAATAAAGAATTTGAATATTTGAAATTTGATAAACACAACACGTTTGAGTGGTCGCAGAAAACTGCTGAGATAATATTATAGCCCTGTAATACCAGTCGAGATCGTTTTTTAGATTTCAGTTACTGACACGGATTCCGTGTACGCAAGTCAATCTTTGACATAACTTAGTGTACGCATTAGACATCAGCTTAATTGAGTATTTTCGAGAATGTAAGCGTATTTGTACGCAACAGAACTCAGAGGAATTGGGTTTTCAAAAATACGCAGCTTAGCTGTAGCTATGAACTGTCACTTCAAGCCTTAGAACAGTGTCTAAATTATGAATGGCAGCGACTGACTCCCAACGTCATCCGGCGTTTGAAATCATTGATACGGCGGCGATACCCAATGTGGACATACTCGGTATTGAACACGTGTCCAGAGACTTTTCGATTACTTACGATCTTTTATTGAAAGGAATATGTGCAAACAGTATGTTAAAACGCCACTCTGCTGATATATACAGATTTTAAGTCTCTATCTTCATCTGTTTTTCTTTCATGCTTCTTCAAATCCTTCGTATACTATGTTTTGAGCATGGATTTATATCAAGATAAAGTCCGGAAATATTATCGAGGTCGTCTTTTTATGTGGAACCTCACGAAGACACGAAGGTGTGTTATCATGAAAGTCATACGATTTTTGCAGTAATAGCAAAATTCGAACCGGATTAATATCGGTAGCCCTACTGAAGCTTTCTCACCATAACGTACAAAAAAGATGCAGCAATTAATAACAATAACAACATCCGAACCAACAAATCAACCAATCAAACCTTCATTCAGGTTGCTGCTATAGTAACATGGCAATGTAAAGACAAAACATATCACAAAAGCAAGATACCAGTAAAATGTCAAGCTTGTCGAATGTCCGTCGTTATTTTTCGTGGGAAATTTGTGGATCTACACACATGTAATAAGTCCTTATCAGCAGTACACAGTCGAACAAAGATGGCGGCCACGTTCTATGTTCCATTGCTGAGTGCTCTGGTCACTATTAGTGGAGTGTTTCCTGTGCTCTCCGAGACGATCCTCATGGAGAAGGACGACAGTGAGTTTGATTTCGACGGTCTCCCCGGCGCCCAGCACGAGTTCAAGATCGAGGTCCCGGCAGGGACGGAGGAGTGCTTCTTTCAGTACGCTAAGGCGGGCTCAAATCTCTACTTGAATTTTGAGGTATGATAATTTTCCATTTTTATTGATAATTTTGTAATCGAGGAGTAAAGTGTCTTTGTAAAACTATAGTACTTTGTAGGGAACAACCTTTTCTTGGGTTAATTTAAATATTCAACACTGTAATAAGATTATCTCACACCGTCATTCCACTGGCCACGATCGATCCCGATAGCAATTGTGTTAAACTCGTCAGCAATCGTGTACTATCGGCATTATTCCGGGATTACTTGGGATTGCTAAGAAATATACTTGAGTGTGAAAAGATTTGTTTAAAAACACGAGTCGATTGAAGAAAGCGTCAGCTACGCGTACCTGACCGGGAGGGTCGGCAGCGTGGGGAATTAGTCAGGAATTAGTCGACAAGCAGGTGAAGCGTGAATGAGTTGTGCCATTATTGAGAAACTGGAAAGCACATGTGGTTCCCCGTAATGCCACGTACCACATCCGATTGATCACGATTACCTCCCGACATATTCCTGGCATGGGACCGTCAGATCCGCACCTTGTTACGATTCCTCCCAAGTAAAACGTGATCCCCTTACGTAACTACGAGACAGCACGATATCCTACGCCTTTCAAGCAAAGCAGCTTCTGGATTGTTTCAATGATTTGCAGAAATAAGATATTGGAGTAATATGCGTTGTTGATGTTTGCTTGTACATTGCAGGTGCTGAGAGGGGGAGATAGAACAATCAGTGTGTTCGTCGTGAGAGGACCGGAAGTAGTGGATACCCACTACGAGGCCACCGAGGGGAGAATCAAAGATACAACCCCTGAAACTTGTTAGTATTTGTGATTTTCTATGCTGTTTGGGTGGGATTCGTGTTAAGTCAATTACAACTGTTGAGACCAAATACACGAACACGGTAGCTATACAGACCAATGTATATACACCGGGGTCAGGCAGGGTGCGTGCTTTCCCCTCGCTTCGTTTTCATTAATGACCTTACCAGTGAAATTTACCGTCGAGTCTGCTAGTAGGTTACAGTTGCTAATTTAGTTTATTTTACAAGCTCTGTGGTTTGTTCCGCTGTAAATTTCATTTGTGTCGCAGTGATCGTCAAATAGTTCGTAGTAAGGTCAACAGTAGGAACATCTGCTTCGTTTAATAATTTTGAGTATTCTCAACTTAAAAGTCACTGTAACACGCCGTTCCTTCTGAAATAATGCGATCTCGCGAACAGGAAAAAAAGTGTTACCAATAGCTAAATAATATTCTAAAGAGTTCTGTAAATGAAAGAAATGTAAATGGTTCAGTCAAGCCATTTCCCTACGAGCGTAAGGTGTTCACACTAAACTGGCCGCCCGGATGTAGTTCAAGTGATCTGACTGATGTAGCTATACTTACACACTCAGAGTGGAATTTTAGATATAGCACCATCCTGGAAGGGCCATTCAACCATCTTTCAGTCTGAACTCTCAAAATCACACGAGAACTACGATTCTACCTCTCACACTGAAGAGTTCCACTTATACGTTTAACCATTCTCTACCGATACGGATAAGCATTGTCTATGTATACGGTTTAATGAGGTGGTTTACCGTCTAACGTAACACTATATTGTATAAAGTTATAATAAATGACAAATTTGAGAGGATAATATGCAGAAAACGTGCTACAGTGCGTTTAAATAGACAGTGTGAAGTTGGTTACGTATTCGTTATTGGACATTGGACATTCGATTTTTCCAGTTACTTATTCCAGTTACATATTTTGTTACTATGTCATAGACTTTTTAACCCCATATAACTGACCCGGCAAGCATTGTTTACAAAATTGTAATATTAAAATTTCATTTCGGATCACAGACATTTTAATACTCTATCAGGACAGCTTAAAAATGGAAAACATGAATAGACGATAAACAAATACAAATGCCTATTTGCGACTGAGACTGAGAACATTTTTTGTTCAAGGTGATCTAACTAACACTAAGTTAGGCCATTGAACAACGAGTGTAATGTTGGCGAATATACAAAAACACCATAAAATCAATGTGATCGAAATGTTTATTTTTAAAAAAGTATTCAATGTAATTTATTTTAATTGATAAGAAGATAACTTCGATGGACATTCCCCCGAATTGTAGATGCAGGGGTATTTTGTTACACCTGTCCGACTGTCTGTCTGTCGTTATGTTTGTCTGTTTGTCCGACCAAAACGAAGTTACCTTGGCTATAACTTGCACCATATGGCCACATTAACTAGACCTTGTGGAAGGGAGACCTTAAAAAACGTAACTATATTTTGATTGGCCGTTGATACTTAACATTGGCATCTCTTGTCATAAGACCGTTTATATGAGGTCATAATTGTTCACCTCGTTACATTTATCATATCAGAAATCATAAGCATAACTTTTGACGGTCAGTGATATTTCAATTGTGTTTCCCTTGTAATGAGATTTTTCAAATGTGGTATTACATTTTGATCTCATGGCATTGACTATGCTGCAGGAAGACTTTTGACAATAAAAAGGCCATAACTTCTGATTGGAATGCGATAGGCCTTTGACACTTGGCATTGACTAACTTTTGTTTTATTTTGTTTATGTATTAATTTGAATTACCACATGAATTTGTATTTGTTAAAGGAGTTGCTTGAAACCCGTCAAACACTGCTTGTAGATTTAGTTTGTCCCTACACATCACAGACATTTCTGTACATACTGTCAACAACACTATTTTTTTGAGAACTAAAGAAAATGTTTTTGCACCTGGCCTTGGTACCCTCAGACTAGTTTCATTGTGAAAAACTCATTACAGAGCTAATATGTATACTACCTAGTGACGTTATTTGGAAGTTTACGGTATCAGGTCCCCTATCAAACATCATGTAAGATACCTCATTGGATAGGAAATTGAATTATCTTTCATTTGGGTACCCTTAGATGTTGGTGCAAATATTCCTTGGTACCCTCAGACTAGTTTGATAGTGAAAAACTCATTACAGAGCTAATATGTATACTACCTAGTGACGTTATTTGGCATTTTACGGTATCAGGTCCCCTATCAAACATCATGTAAGATACCTCATTGGATAGGAAATTGAATTATCTTTTATCTGGGTACCCTTAGATGGTGGTGCAAATATTCCTTGGTACCCGTTTAAATATTTACTTTCCCTTTTGGCTTGATTTTACTAACCCCATCGCCATTATTTCGTAATTTACGGTGCACTCTGATTTTTTGCGAATCAAACAGCATAACTCATTGGATAGGAAATTGAATTTTCTTTAAAATGAGTATACTTATGTTGTCATAGATTGTTCCATAGTGCTTTTTCAGACCATTGTTTTGAATAAGTAACTGGAAAAATCGAATGTCCAATGTCCAATAACGAATAAGTAACCAACTTCACACTGCCGTTTAAATATTATATTCATAGCTCTCTGTCTGGTCTTCAACGACGTTACAACAGACATTCGCGGTCAAACTATAACAGAATTTTATAACGATGACAATCCCTCTAAATTACTGTCAAAAAACCGTATGGAAAATGAAATTTAAAGATATACCAACACATACGTATAAACGGATAGTTGAAATTGTTATAACAATTTACCTAAAGTGTAATTACATTGCACTACAAGTACATATTCTCACAGTTTGTGTTTAAATTGCTTTTCAACAAGTCATAAACTATTAATTGCTTATATTAATGTTTACATCCGCGATCTGTTTCAGTGCATTATCACATATGTTTCGACAACACGCACAGCCGATTTCAATCCAAAATGGTCTACGTTCAACTAGTGACTTTAGTGATAGAAAACTGGAACGCGTACTTCTTGGAGATAGCCGAAATACAGGGATTAGCAGTGAATTTCACGGTAGGTATTGAGAGAGAGAGAGAGAGACAGAGAGAGAGAGAGAGAGAGAGAGAGACAGAGAGAGAGAGAGAGAGAGAGAGAGAGAGAGAGAGAGAGAGAGAGAGAGAGAGAGAGAGAGAGAGAGAGAGAGAGAGAGAGAGAGACAGACAGAGAGAGAGAGACAGACAGACAGACAGACAGACAGACCAGACCGACAGAGATTTATACACTTATAACTAACGCATAATCATTGAGTGTATGGTCCAGTACACATGAATCACTCTTCGCATGTAAAGAAATCATCATCCTCGTCTAGTTGAGTATATAGAGATTATTACCCGAGGAAGTGTGTCTATGACTTTTACGAAACGAGTGCGAATTTTTTTATTTCCCGAGCGAAAGCGTGTCATATGACACACTTTCGATTGTAATAACTTCTTTATTACCCATTTTATTAGATTGATTCACGTAAAAATAGTCAGAAAACGACCCACTTCAATTGCGACAGCAAGCCACAGTGACGTCACGAACAATCGTTTTATGACGTCACAGGCGACGAAATACAGGAAGTCGCGGAGAAACAATGGTTGCGAAGCAAACGTGATATGTGCACATGTGCTCATATCAATAATATTAACTCGGTTATTTTCAACCATATGGGTAATAAATACTAATATGTTTCAGGCAATACTGGCAGGAGTGGAAATCTCGTTAGTCGACGTGGAACAACACCAGATTCATTCTCGCCTGAACGTGATGAGAGACTGGTACCTGATCAGAGGCAACAACGTCTACATCGGCTACTGGTCCGTAGCTCAGTCCGTCCTCGTCGTCCTCGCTGCCGTAGCTCAAGTCATCTTCCTCAGACGTCTCTTCACTGTACCTCTTGTCACGAAAA
Organism: Gibbula magus; assembly: GCA_936450465.1. NCBI lineage: Eukaryota > Metazoa > Mollusca > Gastropoda > Trochida > Trochidae > Gibbula > Gibbula magus. The sequence continues at coordinate 3,240,471 of OW388295.1, read as the reverse complement.
CATCTAAACCTCGGGCGTGAATAATTCATCAAATCTATAAATTACATAAGTCATATTGATGCATCATATCATTGACTTCACTAATCTATTTTGTCATAGTTGTTGCATTTTACATGTTGTGTGTCTAATACCAAGTATTTAAAGAGAAATAAAATATAACGTTCATGTTTATGATTCGAATGGTTTATAGGTGAGATAACAGATGGCCTGATATGTTTTATTGCCCCTCGGAAAACTTGTTGGTTCGTAAGTCCGTCTTACACTCACGGTCTTTGTTTTAATTTCCACAGGGGCTGGTATTGCTGAAAATAATACGTCCTCAGTCAAAAACATCGTTCTCTGACAGCTATTTACATATAAAATAATACGTTTCAAGTAAAACAGTTTGTCCTCTGACAGCAACATATAAATAAATAAATAAATAAATAAATAAATATATAGGTAGCTGTCAGAGCGCGAACTTTTTTTTACTTCAGACGTATTATTTTCAGCAATCTCAGCCCCTTTGTTTCAACGCCGAGAGAGATTTTACGGATGTCTAAGTATAGCATTGCCTTGCCGCTTTGCTATCCCGTGCTAGTGTAGCTGCACTCTGCACCTGAACTCGATAGTGTTATTCGCTACACTAGTACGGGACAGTAAAGGAAATGCGGCAAGTTTAAGCTAAAATTCTAACATCGACGCTGTGGTTGCTTCTAAGGAAGGGCGATAAGAATAAAGAAAGGTAGGATGATCAATCTGCGAAGAGAAAGAAGCTACCTGACGCTCCAGAGAAGAGAAGACAGATTTCAGCCACGTCACCTGTTGCTGACACTCCAGAGAAGAGAAGTGAGAGTTCAGCCACGTCACCTGTTGCTGACGACACTCCAGAGAGAGGTGTGAGTTCAGCCACGTCACCTGTTGCTGACGCTCCAGAGAGAGGTGTGAGTTCAACCACGTCACCTGTTGCTGACACTCCAGAGAGAAGTGAGAGTTCAGCCACGTCACCTGTTGCCGACACTCCAGAGAGAAGTGTGAGTTCAGCCACGTCACCTGTTGCTGACGCTCCAGAGAGAAGTGTGAGTTCAGCCACGTCACCTGTTGCTGACACTCCAGAGAGAAGTGAGAGTTCAGCCACGTCATCTGTTGCTGACACTCCAGAAAAGAGAAGTGAGAGTTCAGCCACGTCACCTGTTGCTGACACTCCAGAGAAGAGAAGTGTGAGTTCAGCCACGTCACCTGTTGCTGACGACACTCCAGAAAGAGGTGTGAGTTCAGCCACGTCACCTGTTGCTGACGACACTCCAAAGAGAGGTGTGAGTTCAACCACGTCACCTGTTGCTGACACTCCAGAGAGAAGTGTGAGTTCAGCCACGTCACCTGTTGCTGACACTCCAGAGTGTAGTGAGAGTTCAGCCACGTCACCTGTTGCCGACACTCCAGAGAGAAGTGTGAGTTCAGCCACGTCACCTGTTGCTGACACTCCAGAGAGAAGTGTGAGTTCAGCCACGTCACCTGTTGCTGACACTCCAGAGAGAAGTGAGAGTTCAGCCACGTCACCTGTTGCTGACACTCCAGAAAAGAGAAGTGAGAGTTCAGCCACGTCACCTGTTGCTGACACTCCAGAGAAGAGAAGTGTGAGTTCAGCCACGTCACCTGTTGCTGACGACACTCCAGAAAGAGGTGTGAGTTCAGCCACGTCACCTGTTGCTGACGACACTCCAAAGAGAGGTGTGAGTTCAACCACGTCACCTGTTGCTGACACTCCAGAGAGAAGTGTGAGTTCAGCCACGTCACCTGTTGCTGACACTCCAGAGTGTAGTGTGAGTTCAGCCACGTCACCTGTTGCTGACGCTCCAGAGAGAGAAGTGTGAGTTCAGCCACGTCACCTGTTGCTGACACTCCAGAGAGAGAAGTGTGAGTTCAGCCATGTCACCTGTTGCTGACACTCCAGAGAGTAGTGTGAGTTCAGCCATGTCACCTGTTGCCGACACTCCAGAGAGAAGTGTGAGTTCAGCAACGCCACCTGTTGCTGACACTCCAGAGAGAGAAGTGTGAGTTCAGCCACGTCACCTGTTGCTGACACTCCAGAGAGTAGTATTAGTTCAGCCATGTCACCTGTTGCTGACGCTCCAGAGAGTAGTGTGAGTTCAGCCATGTCACCTGTTGCTGACACTCCAGAGAGTAGTGTGAGTTCAGCCATGTCACCTGTTGCTGACACTCCAGAGAGAGAAGTGTGAGTTCAGCCATGTCACCTGTTGCTGACACTCCAGAGAGAAGTGTGAGTTCAGCCATGTCACCTGTTGCTGACACTCCAGAGAGAGAAGTGTGAGTTCAGCCATGTCACCTGTTGCTGACACTCCAGAGAGAAGTGTGAGTTCAGCCATGTCACCTGTTGCTGACACTCCAGAGAGAGAAGTGTGAGTTCAGCCATGTCACCTGTTGCTGACACTCCAGAGAGAAGTGTGAGTTCAGCCATGTCACCTGTTGCTGACACTCCAGAGAGAGAAGTGTGAGTTCAGCCATGTCACCTGTTGCTGACACTCCAGAGAGAGAAGTGTGAGTTCAGCCATGTCACCTGTTGCTGACACTCCAGAGAGTAGTGTGAGTTCAGCCATGTCACCTGTTGCTGACGCTCCAGAGAGAGGTGTGAGTTCAGCCATGTCACCTGTTGCTGACACTCCAGAGAGAGAAGTGTGAGTTCAGCCATGTCACCTGTTGCTGACACTCCAAAGAGAGAAGTGTGAGTTCAGCCATGTCACCTGTTGCTGATGACACTCCAAAGAGAGGTGTGAGTTCAGCCACGTCACCTGTTGCTGACACTCCAGAGAGTAGTGTGAGTTCAGCCATGTCACCTGTTGCTGACACTCCAGAGAGTAGTGTGAGTTCAGCCATGTCACCTGTTGCTGACACTCCAGAGAGAAGTGTGAGTTCAGCCATGTCACCTGTTGCTGACACTCCAGAGAGTAGTGTGAGTTCAGCCATGTCACCTGTTGCTGACACTCCAGAGAGTAGTGTGAGTTCAGCCATGTCACCTGTTGCTGACACTCCAGAGAGAAGTGTGAGTTCAGCCATGTCACCTGTTGCTGAAACTCCAGAGAGAAGTGTGAGTTCAGCCACGTCACCTGTTGTTGAAACTCCAGAGAGAAGTGTGAGTTCAGCCACGTCACCTGTTGTTGAAACTCCAAAGAGAAGTGTGAGTTCAGCCATGTCACCTGTTGCTGACACTCCAGAGAGTAGTGTGAGTTCAGCCATGTCACCTGTTGCTGACACTCCAGAGAGTAGTGTGAGTTCAGCCATGTCACCTGTTGCTGACACTCCAGAGAGAAGTGTGAGTTCAGCCATGTCACCTGTTGCTGACACTCCAGAGAGAAGTGTGAGTTCAGCCATGTCACCTGTTGTTGAAACTCCAGAGAGAAGTGTGAGTTCAGCCACGTCACCTGTTGCTGATGACACTCCAAAGAGAGGTGTGAGTTCAGCCACGTCACCTGTTGCTGACACTCCAGAGAGTAGTATTAGTTCAGCCATGTCACCTGTTGCTGACGCTCCAGAGAGTAGTGTGAGTTCAGCCACGTCACCTGTTGCGGACACTACAGAGAGTAGTGTGAGTTCAGCCACGTCACCTGTTGTTGAAACTCCAAAGAGAAGTGTGAGTTCAGCCACGTCACCTGTTGTTGAAACTCCAAAGAGAAGTGTGAGTTCAGCCACGTCACCTGTTGTTGAAACTCCAAAGAGAAGTGTGAGTTCAGCCACGTCACCTGTTGTTGAAACTCCAAAGAGAAGTGTGAGTTCAGCCACGTCACCTGTTGTTGAAACTCCAGAGAGAAGTGTGAGTTCAGCCACGTCACCTGTTGTTGAAACTCCAAAGAGAAGTGTGAGTTCAGCCATGTCACCTGTTGCTGACGCTCCAAAGAGAAGTGTGAGTTCAGCCATGTCACCTGTTGCTGACACTCCAGAGAGAGGTGTGAGTTCAGCCATGTCACCTGTTGCTGACACTCCAGAGAGAAGTGTGAGTTCAGCCACGTCACCTGTTGTTGAAACTCCAAAGAGAAGTGTGAGTTCAGCCATGTCACCTGTTGTTGAAACTCCAGAGAGAAGTGTGAGTTCAGCCACGTCACCTGTTGTTGAAACTCCAAAGAGAAGTGTGAGTTCAGCCATGTCACCTGTTGCTGACGCTCCAAAGAGAAGTGTGAGTTCAGCCATGTCACCTGTTGCTGACACTCCAGAGAGAGGTGTGAGTTCAGCCATGTCACCTGTTGCTGACGCTCCAAAGAGAAGTGTGAGTTCAGCCACGTCACCTGTTGTTGAAACTCCAAAGAGAAGTGTGAGTTCAGCCACGTCACCTGTTGCGGACACTCCAAAGAGAAGTGTGAGTTCAGCCACGTCACCTGTTGTTGAAACTCCAAAGAGAAGTGTGAGTTCAGCCACGTCACCTGTTGTTGAAACTCCAAAGAGAAGTGTGAGTTCAGCCACGTCACCTGTTGTTGAAACTCCAAAGAGAAGTGTGAGTTCAGCCACGTCACCTGTTGTTGAAACTCCAGAGAGAAGTGTGAGTTCAGCCACGTCACCTGTTGTTGAAACTCCAAAGAGAAGTGTGAGTTCAGCCATGTCACCTGTTGCTGACGCTCCAAAGAGAAGTGTGAGTTCAGCCATGTCACCTGTTGCTGACGCTCCAAAGAGAAGTGTGAGTTCAGCCATGTCACCTGTTGCTGACACTCCAGAGAGTAGTGTGAGTTCAGCCACGTCACCTGTTGTTGAAACTCCAAAGAGAAGTGTGAGTTCAGCCATCAGAGCTGCCGTGAGGGAGGCCATGATGGCCATGTATGGTCAACCTCAGCACATGAGTTCACCGCTCCCACACCAGGCACAGCATAGGTCAGTACCACTTTACTCAACAAGCAATTGACCCGAACACTTTGAACGTTCTAAGTGAGATCAATAACAAATTGTCAAAGTTTTGTAAAATCCGCCTCGGATATACAGACTAAGGTAGCTAGTCTAGAAATCAAAGTGTCAGAGCTTGAGTCACTATTGAATCAAGTGGAGAATTTATGAGCAAAAACTTCGATGACTGGTCAACTGAGAAAATCACAATATTATAAATACGATATTGGAAATTTTGATTTTGTTTCCAAAGTAATATTAAATAACATCATTATGCCTGATATCTCTAGTGACAATATTATCCTGGATGAAGTTCGTGACGATGCTATTATTGACAATGTTATTAATGATGTGTTCGATGATAATGTTATTGTTGAAAACGTTGTGAATGCTGGTATTTATATTAGCATTGAGGATAATGCTGATGATAATGATGATGATGATGATGATAACGAGTATGATGTTGACTATGAAGATACAAACACTATATCTGAACTTAGTTTCTTAAGTTTGAACGTTTGTGGATTACGAAAAAGAGCACATTACCCAGACTTTATTGAAATGTTAGAACTTAGATGACATATAAATAGATGGGTGTACCTAAAATATAGAACTAACTGCTCGAAAAGTCGGGAGGAAAATTGTAATAACTACATCTTATGGATACAGATTTCAAACGTGTTACTCAATATTGATCAGGATATGTATATGGGTATTGTATACTTACCACCTGAAGGATCCAAATAAGTTAACGACGATGCCTTTATCGAATTAGAACAGTCAACTTTGCATTACCTTTCACGTAGTAATTATGTAAAAAATATTGGAGATTTTAACGCGATAACAAAGAACTTAAGTGATTATGTCTGTATGTCGTTATTGAATAACATATCGTGGAGGACTTCAATCTAGACGTAGACAATATGACCAGCGAAGTGAGCCCAAAGATTGTTTGAGACTCTTTGAGTCTACCTCATACTAGAACATCACAAGATAAAAGCACAAATAATTTTGGCTTTAGAATGTTACTATAAGAATTTGTAAGAATTTGAATATGTTCATTTGTAATGGAAGATTTGGAAAGATAAACAGGTGGGTCAAATGACATGTAAAAATAAGTCTGTTGTCGACTATGTAATATCATCGCCGATGTGTTTACCGCTTTTAATACAATTTGAAATACTCGACTTCTCAACTCTATATATTCCGATGTTCATGTCCCACTCCATTTCACGTTGTCGTCTGCTACTAATAATCCCGTAATAGATGAGCAAACTCAACACACTCCGAATCAATTACAATAATACAATGTCCTCTAGAACAAAGCGTTATGACTCCAGCAAATCAGATGTTTTCTGTAACAACTTAGACATTGAAACACTATCACATCTCAACCAACAGGTTTATTCTGATAATGTTAGTTCTGATGAAATCAACAACTTTGCTTCAGGTATAGCACATGTGCTGGTGCAGGCTGCTCGTGAAACATTCGGAGTACGAGGTCGCCGTGCTTATTAACAAACACAGAAGAAGCAGAATAAACCATGGTTCAATGATCAGTGTAAATTGATGAGAAAAACATTCCACAAGGCTAAGAAGACATACAATAAATATAAAACAACTTTAAACCGATGTAACTTGCAATTAATATCTAAATCTTACAAAATATGTTTGAATAAACATGAAATTATATGAAAGGGATAGCAAAATCAAATTTAGGGAAAACATGAAATATTCACCTTAAGAGTATTGAAAGATGTTGAATAATAGAAATAAGACACCGTATATATACCCCGATCTAGACACATTCTATAATTTCTATAAATCTATTAACGAAAATTACTGTGCTGAAGAATTACATGAAGACCCGCAATTAAATGTTGACTCTTATGACACTGTTATATTGAATATAGCTATAACAGAGGAAGAGATTGTTACTGCAGTCAATAACCTGAAGCGCAATAAATCATCAGGTGTAGACCTTGTTGAAAACGACTATATGAAAGATGCCATACACTTTCTTCTTCTATCGTTACTGAAACTTTTTAATTTGATCTTTCATTCTGGTTCTGTCCCAGAAGGTTGGCTTAAAGAATGATAAAACCGCTGTATAAAGGCATAGGAGATATAAAAGATGCGAACTCATACCGCCCAATTACAGTATTGTCTTGTTTTGGAAAGTTGTTCACGTCGATCTTGAATAATAGATTAACCAATTTCCTGATAAAAACAACATTTTAAGCCCGCCCAGGCAGGATTCAGGAAAGGTTATTCGGTATCTGATAATCTTTTCGTAATACAGATGCTTTCAGAAATGTGAAAAACTAAACAAAAAGAAGTTGTATTGTATCTTCATTGACTTTACCAAAGCGTTCGATCCATTTTTGCGTATTGATTTGTGGCATAAGATGGTCAGAAACGGAATAAATGGGAAATTTCTGAATCTATAAAGATAAAGAATATGTCCCATGACATAAAGTCCGCAGTTATGCTTGATAACGAAGTATCGAATACATTGATATTTTCCTATGTTACTCTGGTGTTTGAGGTTCAAGGTTCAAGGTTTTTATTTACTTAATTCCACCATCGGTGGTACATGAGCATAATACATACACATTTATATACAGAATAAATTGATCAAGATGGCATATGCATATAAACATGCATGTCATGCAGACAAGCTGAAAATCACCATTATTGTTTTCCATATTCATAAATGACGTAGAAAGCTTTTTGCTAGAAAAGAATTGTAAAGGTGTCGACCTCGAATGTAATGAAGATATAGATACAATGACTATTCATTCTAAAACTGATAATCTTACTATATGCTGATGACGCTGTTAATAATACTTCCATTTGTATAGCGCTTTTTCACACATTGAGCACGCTCAAAGCGCATTTGGGGTCACAGTCACAGTTCAGAATAATGCATTGAAGAGATAGGTCTTCAGGTGGGATTTGAATGAGGGAAGAGAGTCAGACGTCTTTAATGATTCTGGTAGGTCGTTCCATTTGGCAGCAGCAGTCATACTGAAAGATCTACCTCCGAATGTCTTCATCTGGAATCGAGGAATTTCTATGAGGTTCTTGGAGCTGGAACGAAGACATCTAGCTGGCTGGTAAGGGTTCAGGAGTTCACAGAGATATGGAGGAGCATCTCCTTGCACACACTGGTAGGCAAGGCAAAGAAGTTTAAAATCAATACGAGCACGTATCGGTAGCCAGTGTAGCGATCTTAAGATCGGTTTGATGTCCACACACTTGGGGGATCTCGTTACCATCCGAGCTGTATTGTTCTGAATTCTCTGGAGGCGGTTGATATTGGTTTGTGTAGTTTCTGCAAGGAGGCTGTTGCAATAGTCCAATCGGGACAGGACGAAAGATCTTGCAAGTGTTGCTGCAGCATCTTGAGTGAGGAGATGCCGAATGCTGCCAATGTTCCGCAGATGGTAGTTGCAGACTCTACAGAGCTCTGAGACGTGTCTGTCCATGGACAGGTCTGACTGAAGATGTATTCCCAAATTCTTCACACTTTTCGAAAGTGGGATGGAAATATCACATATTGGGATGTCAGTAACATTCAATTTCTGGAGTCTTTGTCTTGGTCCAATGAACATGGCCTCTGTTTTACCTTCGTTCAACTTCAACATATTTGCAATCATCCAAGTTTTTACATCTGTCGTGCAGGTTGCCATTTTTGCAAGCGATGCATGTTCGAGCCCAGGAGAAACTTTGTCCATCAACTGGGAGTCATCTGCATAGAAATGATGTGGGACTTCATGGTTCTTCAGGAACTGTTCGATGAAACCCCAATGGAAATAGCGGCTCTGCGAGTAAATCTTAAAATGCATTCGTCTACCAAAACCAAAATATTGAGATTGTCGATATGTATAATTACTTGGGTATCAGACTTCATAGAAACGGTAGATATATAAATGCAATCAAAGCACTTGTTGAGAGTGCAACAAAAACCATGTATGCCCTTTTGAAAAAAGCTCGGAATATAAATTTACCTTTGGATTGTATTATATCTGCTTTTGACACCATGATCGTTCCAATCATGATTTATGAATCTGAAATTTGGGGATTCGAAAACTTAAGTATTGAAAGATTACACCTTAAATTCTTAAAACTCATCTCCTCCTGTAGAAACACTACACCAAACTTTGCTCTCTGTGGTGAATTCGGTCGAGAACCAATTTATATCAAAATATATAAACGTGTTATAAGCTTCTGGCATAACCTTCACTATCTTATTTAAGTATATCCGTGTGAAAGCCCCATATATGTTAGGCAGATTGAAGTGGTTTTCTTTGTTTAAATTTTTTATATCAAATTGTGGGTTAAATGAAATATATGATAATCCTGCTATTTGCACTACCAAGTTGCTAACCTCAAAAGTGGAACAGATATTAAAGGATCAAAACTTACAAAACTGGAGAAGTTCAATAGAGCAAAGCTCAAAGGGATTGTATTACAAATAATATAAACAAGATTTATTATTTGAACCATACCTTTAAATGTCAAAGGTAATAGTTTTACCCATTCTTAAATTTAGAACTATTAATCATTATCTGCCTGTTGAGACTTTGGACCAATCTATTCTAAACACGTAGGCTTAGCAGAGTGAAAGCAAACATGCCTCGCTGCCGGGGCGTCAAAGAGCCTATTTCAATGGGTTAGGTCCCATTCTGCCTACAATCCCAATCTGCCTACATCCCAATCTGCCTACAAAAAAATAGTGTAGGCAATTTGGGAAAGAAATTTTTACCCATTGGACAATGAACAACCCACTGTCCAGTTACTAACATCACGACAGATTTAACCTCCTGAAGCAACTGTAGTTTACATATAAATAGAGGATATTTGGCTTTTCTTGACAAGTACCATGTTTATCTCATTGAGTGGGGTAGAAATTTTATATAATCACGAGTGGCGCAGCCACGAGTGATAATTTTTAATGTTTCTATTCATTAAGATGGGACGCGTCCCAACTTGGATGGAGTGTATTAAATATGCAAATAATATTTTCATTTGTTTTAAACATATTTATTCATGTTGATTATACATGAATGGGGGCATTCACACAAGCCAAAGGCTTATCTAAATGCCTGTCCTCGTCAAGATACAAGTATATACAATATAAATACGGATGCCATCATGAATACAAACAAGCACATTTCATACAGTAATTACAATGTCAGACTAGAAATGAAATATTACGTCACACATTTTAGAAACAAATCTAATTTAATGTTTACCAAATCTACCTGTTTGTTCAATGTAGCAATGAAATGATACTAATAACTTAGAATTGTCACGGATTGTTACTGAAGGACTTCCAAACATGCAAGATTTAATGTCGTATCAACTGTAAAAATATATATTATTTCTGAGGTAAGTAAATTTTCTGCAAATGCAAAAGACATGTTCAGGATCTTCATACATATGACCGCATGAACATTCGGGGGTTTGAGAGAGATGTCTTTGAAATGTGTGGGTATCTAGATCTGAGCATTGGAGTCTCAGACGACTATGGTATATTTGAGAGGTTCTAGAGCCTTGATTTATGTTAAAGTAAATATGATTGTTTTTACAGAAACTTGCCATGAAAGAAGTAATGTTGTTTTCGTTGTTGTTTTTCAGTTTGCTTTTATCTCTAAAATCCCGATTTGTCGTTGCAACTAATGTGGGCGGCGCCAGATCGTTGAGATAAGTTGGAGTGAGGTTATTGACCATTTTATATATATAAAAAAGAGTGATATACGTTGTTGGTAGCGTCTCTCCGATAGCGGTATAGATTTTGTTTCATCGAATAATTTACTATGACTTGTACCACGAACCGCTCCGCTTATCGTAGGTAACGCATCAAGGTGCAATTTGTCTCTGTTAAGCCTGGTCTTGAGTACAGTTGTCCCAAATGACAGAACAATAATCAAATTGAGGCAGAATAAACTGTCTATACATTGTTTCTAATGTTTATTTGGTGAGTTTATATTTCAAAAGTCTTGAGCAGTTTATCATCGGTGATACTTTCTTAACAATCTCATTGATGTGCTCATGCCTTTTACAGTTGATTTGCATTGTCAAACCAAAATGTTTGTTGTTATTAACTTCTTTAATGATTGTATCTTTCATAATCAAATCTGGATGATTCAGTTTACGGGAGAATATCATTGACTCAGTCTTGATTTTCATTTATAAGTGAAATTTGGTAATAACATGTTACACAGATCATTTCGGTATAAACTTTAAGTATCCACAATGAAACTTCAATTTGGTGTTTATTTACTTGACTTATTGACAAGGATTTAACAGTCCTTCTCAATGAGTCAATGAACATATCATACATTCGTCATACAAATGAGTTAAATACAAATCAATTGCATAAATAAATGCAATTTACAAACAGCTATATCAAGATGTAAGATGGCATCCGTATTTGATTATGTCACAGCCATTATATTTAGGGATCTGGTCAAATGGTCCGAAGGATGAAAAGGTCGATAAAAAAAGTCAAAAGGGCCGAGTGAAAAAGTCAAAAGGGCCGCAGTAAATAGTCATAAGGGCCGAGGAAAAAGGGCCGAAAATATAAAAAAAATATAGTGGCAAGCGACGATAAACGGATTCAGCGCTTAAATGATTCTTATACATATTTCAAATGCAACTGTGCATCTTTTAAAACAAGTAGCACGTTTCTAGCATCTCCCTAGGATTATTGATACCCAATATGTATATCTCAAATCAAAGAATTGTAAAGAAAATCAAAATGGCGGCTAAAGCACGAGAGTTACAACTTTGTCATGATTACTATTTTGCTCGTATCGTTATTGCGCATCTTTTGCAAAAAAGTTGCAAGTCTCTAAGTTGATTTTAAAATATTTCCCCATGTTAATGTTTTCTTTATTATGACCGGAAGTGACTGTTCGCGAGTGATGTTATTATTGAATCATAAAGACCACAGACATGTCTTACTCTCCCGAAGAAATCTTTTAATTCGGTGGGTAGGTTTTTTCATTATCGCCCCTAAGAGTATTATGAAATCGCACAAACAGGAACAAACTTGTTATTCTCCAATGTTTCAGCTATTTGCAAATAAAATTGCAGCTCTTAGGTGCAAATATCTTCGGAGTGGTGTTTCCGCATGTACATGGTACATGGGTCCGGAAATTTGAAAAAGTTGAAAAATCAAAGATGGCTGCTAAACCACGTGACTGACGACTTTGCAATGAGTTACTGTATTGCTCGCAAGGTCATTGCGGATCTTTTGGGAAAAGTGCCATGTCTCTAGGTTTTTTTTTTAAAATTTTGGCATGAAATTTCGATTCGAACTGGACCTTTAATGGCAGAACCTATTGTGCCCAAAAGCTTCGAATGTCTATTCCGCATAAAGGGCTATCAGCTTGTGAAAATGTGGGTGCCGTTTTGGCTGAATCTTGATGACAAAATCTGAGCAAATACATGTAATTAAAAAACACGCCAATAACAATAAGGATTCAGCCAAATGGCTGAATCCTTAATAATATATTCATTGTATTCAACCTACATTTGATAGTTGTAATATTTTTACTTTAATATATTCATGTGCCAAAACCTACTGTACCATTTTAACGAAAAGAAATTACTTCTCATATTCTTAATTCCTGTTTACACTTTTTTGTTTTATATTTTCTGTACTCTTGTGAGATTGTCATTTGGCCGTATTTACTCTAACACTGGTTTATCGTTTGAGCTAATGAAAAACAATCACTTGATTCTAAGTTTAAAACGATTTAATAAATACAATAAGAGTAAGTTATTGTATGGTAGAATGTGTAGGTCATTGCGGATCTTTTGGGAAAAGTGCCATGTCTCTAGGTGCATTTTGAAAAATTTTGGCATGAAATTTCGATTCGAACTGGACCTTTAATGGCAGAACCTATTGGGCCCAAAAGCTTCGAATGTCTATTCCGCATAAAGGGCTATCAGCCTGTGAAAATGTGGGTGCCGTTTTGGCTGAATCTTGATGACAAAATCTGAGCAAATACATGTAATTAAAAAATACGCCAATAACAATAAGGATTCAGCCAAATGGCTGAATCCTTAATAATATATTCATTGTATTCAACCTACATTTGATAGTTGTAATATTTTTACTTTAATATATTCATGTGCCAAAACCTACTTTACCATTTTAAAGAAAAGAAATTACTTCTCATATTCTTAATTCCTGTTTACACTTTTTCGTTTTATATTTTCTGTACTCTTGTGAGATTTTCATTTGGCCGTATTTACTCTAACACTGGTTTATCGTTTGAGCTAATGAAAAACAATCACTTGATTCTAAGTTTAAAACGATTTAATAAATACAATAAGAGTAAGTTATTGTATTGTAGAAAATAAAGTCAGGTTTTTCTACAAAGTCATTGTTTATCACTACAACATTGTTTCATGCCGAGAGGCAATTTTCAAGTGAATTTATTTTCTACATTATATCTAGCTCCATTTTTTCACATGTTGAGCACTCTGCCATTCCCTAACAAGGCTAAATATATATATTTGTCATGTATGAATCCATTACGTGAGACGATAATAAGATATCTGTCTGTAATATAGATTAAGAGCACAGTCAAATGCTTTCGTCCAATCATTTGATTGTATTGTGGTCACGTGGAGTACATTTATATCCCGATAGATGTACGGTTGTCTGGTTGCGTTCGGGTATCATGCTCATAAAACTGGTTCACAGACTTCCATATAAACAACAAACAATGTCAACTGATTGTTTTATTTATGTGGATAATACACAATTAAACACTTATTACATTGACATATGATCTGGTTTGTTCCCTTTCCGAAAGGTAAGTAGTTTCTTTCGTCGATCGGGATCTTCTATGTAAAGGAGCTTGATATTCCTAAAAGAAAAATAAAAGCAGGTAAATAAAGCACGTAATGTGAGGTCAATTGGGATTTTTCAAGTGAATTTCATTTATATCAAGAGTAAGTGAAACAATGACAAGCATCAAACCATGTTACCAATATTTTATATATTTTCAACCACGATATAAAAGATATTAGTCAGAAGTTATATAGAACGACATTACAAACTGAGAAGAAAGTTATATAAAATTACCTTCTTGGAGTGTTAAGAGGATGGAGGCTGCAGGCTCGTCTCACTGAAACCCCTGTATCGCCACACAGCGTCCGAGCGGTGTCCAGTACGACGGTACATCCTTTCCCATAGACAGTTTGAGTATTATTTCGTTGCTGCAGTAACCTGAAATAATTTATATGCAATATAGACGGGATGTACAATAGCATATGCATCAATAGATATTACAACTCGCATATTGATAAATACAGCTCAACAAACAACATGATGACAAAATATTTGAAATACAAAAAACAACAACTGTTATTAAATAAACCAATTTAATAAATATTAGTTTGAATACTCATTTTAAAAAGGAAGGAGAAAAAATGTAACGTTACCTTTCCTGAATGAGTAGTGTACTTGTCCTTGCATGGACTGTCCATGATGAAGCCATCGTGTGAACTGATTTATTCTAAAAAACACTCAGACTTTATAGGCAATGTAATGTATTACTGCTCAATGTTGCTGAATACAAACGTGCTTAAATCATGCATATTCGTGATTCAAGCACGACGCCTATGCTGTAGCATGACTCGTACGCTTTATATAAAATGTTCGCGTCATGCACCTCGGACAATTTAAGAAATTCAGCGCTCACAGTGCTGATGGTGACGTCAATGTCCCTAACATTTGCATATGAAAATGAGAATTGTCAATGTTTTGCATGTTGTGTTCGAGAGAATGTTTCCCAAATTTGTTGACAATTCATTTGAAATATATTCATTTAAGACATTTTCTTGACGACTCAAGGATTTGACTGTGCTCTAAGATAGATAGAGAACTCGTAGCAATACATTATCGGGATATAAATGTACGGGTTTCAGAGGGTTAGGTACGCCTCGCCCAACCATCTCAAACCCGTACATTTATATCCCGATAATGTACTGCTACTCGTCCTCCATCTACTACATAGGCCCAAATTTAAAATGTGATCAACCATGAATACACGGTTACTGATTGATTTAATTAATCAACTCGACCAATTGCTAATACCTCGTTAGTAGCTAATTAATGCAAACAATAACCGGATTAATCGTTAATTGTTTGTGTAAACATTGGTCGCAACTACCCGCATGTTGATTTGTCCTTTCTGTCTTCTTACACACCGTACAAGGGAAAGGAAGAAGGTAAATGACATCTTTCCTTGCTAAGTTTTTTAATTTTAAAAGGCTCAGCCCTTTTGACTTTCACCTCGGCCCTTTTTACTTTTTCTTTCGGCCCTTTTGACTATGCAGTTCTCGGCCCTTTTGGCATTCGGCCCTTTACCCTTATATTTCAAGTTTCAACATTTTTATTACAGTAGTAGAGGCATCCAGCCAAAGTACATGTGTCATTAACTTATCAATAAATAAAGCTTATCAACAGGTTTGTGTCATTTTAAAGAATACAAACAAATAAAATATATAACAAAAATTATAATGCATATAGTGCAAAAGATGCAAGAGAACATTTCATATATAGTCCGGCAGCCAAACCCTGATTTTCACCTGAGGTGGGAAAGTGCGTTCATTGAAAATGTTTTTACAGAAATTGAACCTTGTGGGTATATACTTTAGGAAACTGAATGATGACACTTTGTCATCATTCAGCATTTTGAATAATTAGTGTTTTAATTAGATAGGGTACACTCGAGATTTCAGTTATCCAGACACATCAAGTAATTATAGTTTAGTGTTCACAAAAATGAAATAAAATTAAGGCAGTTATATATCACTTGTTGTCTAAGTATTATGAAATTAAGTAAAAAAATTGGAAAAAAACCGAAAGGGCAAAATGTTGATAATGTGTCTGGATAAACGAGGTTTCTGAGCAAATGTGGTTTTCTTACAGTAAAATAAAACAACGTCTCATTATACATGTAAGTGTTATTGACCCCTTACTCTCAGAAATGACCGTCCCAAGTTGGAATTTCTGTCAGTTTTCCCCATATTTCATCAAATATGCAAACTATTTTTTTTAAAATTAAAGACTAATATCCTCATACTATATGACTCTCCTATAAATACTTAATGACACTTTCACAACGCCTCATTATGATACCTCACTCTTTGTCATTATAGACGACCCAAACGAAGCATATAACAAGCTGAAAAATTATCTTGATAGAATTTCTAATTGGGCTAGCAAATGGAAAGTTAAATTCAATTCAACTCCAATTTGGTTCAAGGAGTCCCGAGGCGTAATACGTTTCTCGAAAAACGAGGACGATTTGCAAAGTTACATGGAGGAAGCCAATTTTTCACAACTAAGCCCAAAATCCTTTCGGCTCGGCGCATCAAAAACACGCTTCCCTCCGGTAATCAAATAAATACGCCCAAAGTAATTCTCACTTTCGACACCCCTACACTTTCTAAAACAATCATTTTCGGCGCCAGTGCATCGAAACTACATAAACCAACAACATACTGCACCAACTGCCTCACATATAAAACGCATACCAGTACTAACTGCAGACGGGCGAAGAGATGTGCTAACTGCGGGGACAGGTCCTGCGGCAGTTCAGATTAAAGTCTGAACTGCAACAGGTTCTGCATCCATTGCAAATCGCAGGAGCACCCCTCTCTTCACTCTTCATGCCCTACGTACAGGCAACATAAAATGGCAGCAAACCCGCACAAAAACAAACCTCCCAACACCCAAAACCAGACACCCATCTCCCACATCCACTCCCCCAAAACCCGTAACAAAAAAAAATCTCTTCCTCTTGCAACTACCAATCCCAACTTAGCCAAATAGGTAAACTTCTTTTAATAAACCAAAAAACCCTATTTACTCCTTCCCTAAATCAACTATGCAGCACCAAATAAATACCACCCTTACTCTCCCATTTTACTTTTTCCTCATTTTTTCATTCATGAACATTCTCCAATGGAATGCTAATGGCCTTTCAGCACACGGCCATGAGCTTAAAACTAAAATTAAACTGAAACCAACTAAACCCCCACGTAATAACCATTCAGGAAACCCATTTCGGACCTAGGACTAAATTTAACATTCCAGGATATTGGGTATATTTGAATTTAGTAGAACTTTTTTTCAAATGCAACTTTCACTTATTTATTATAACCGAAATGAGAACACTCAAACAATGTAACAATGGACCAATGCCAAGATCTCAAGACACAAGGAATGAACTCTTTTGACTAAATTCATTTTTTCTGATATTTCCCTTTCTTTTGTATTTTAAAGTACAAGTGGAGAAATAGCAAATTCTCAAGGACACAATTCACAAAAAGACATTCAGTAATTACATGTTTAACCAATAAAATACTCGAAAGTGATACGTTACGTTGTTTATATAACATTTCATTCCTACAATTATTAGGGGGTGTCAACCATTTTTACCATGAGTACAAAATGTACCTTTCAAACAGCGACACAGAAGGATACCACCAGCTAGTCATGCAGTAATACAGATGAGATACCTTTCAAACAGCGACACAGAAGGATACCATCAGCTAGTCATGTAGTAATCCAGATGAGATACCTTTCAAACAGCGACACAGAAGGATACCACCAGCTAGTCATGCAGTAATACAGATGAGATACCTTTCAAACAGCGACACAGAAGGATACCATCAGCTAGTCATGTAGTAATCCAGATGAGATACCTTTCAAACAGCGACACAGAAGGATACCACCAGCTAGTCATGTAGTAATGCAGATGAGATACCTTTCAAACAGCGACACAGAAGGATACCACCAGCTAGTCATGCAGTAATACAGATGAGATACCTTTCAAACAGCGACACAGAAGGATACCACCAGCTAGTCATGCAGTAATACCGATGAGATACCTTTCAAACAGCGACACAGACGGATACCACCAGCTAGGCATGCAGTAATACAGATGAGATACCTTTCAAACAGCGACACAGAAGGATACCACCAGCTAGTCATGTAGTAATACAGATGAGATACCTTCAAACAGTGACACAGAAGGATACCACCAGCTAGGCATGTAGTAATACAGATGAGATACCTTTCAAACAGCGACACAGAAGGATACCACCAGCTAGTCATGCAGTAATACAGATGAGATACCTTTCAAACAGCGACACAGAAGGATACCACCAGCTAGTCATGTAGTAATACAGATGAGATACCTTCAAACAGCGACACAGAAGGATACCACCAGCTAGGCATGTAGTAATACAGATGAGATACCTTTCAAACAGCGACACAGAAGGATACCACCAGCTAGTCATGCAGTAATACAGATGAGATACCTTTCAAACAGCGACACAGAAGGATACCACCAGCTAGTCATGTAGTTATACAGATGAGATACCTTTCAAACAGCGACACAGAAGGATACCACCATCTAGTCATGCAGTAATACAGATGAGATACCTTTCAAACAGCGACACAGAAGGATACCACCAGCAAGTCGTGTAGTAATACAGATGAGAAACCTTTCAAACAGCGACACAGAAGGATACCACCAGTTAGTCATGTAGTAATGCAGATGAGATACCTTTCAAACAGTGACACAAACGGATACCACCAGCTAGTCATGTAGTAATACAGATGAGATACCTTTCAAACAGCTACACAGAAGGATACCACCAGCTAGTCATGTAGTAATACAGATGAGATACCTTTCAAACAGCGACCCAGAAGGATACCACCAGCTAGTCATGCAGTAATACAGATGAGATACCTTTCAAACAGCGACATAGAAGGATACCACCAGCTAGTCATGTAGTTATACAGATGAGATACCTTTAAAACAGCGACACAGACGGATACCACCAGCTAGTCATGCAGTAATACAGATGAGATACCTTTCAAACAGCGACACAGAAGGATACCACCAGCTAGTCATGTAGTTATACAGATGAGATACCTTTAAAACAGCGACACAGACGGATACCACCAGCTAGTCATGCAGTAATACAGATGAGATATCTTTCAAACAGCGACACAGACGGATACCACCAGCTAGTCATGCAGTAATACAGATGAGATGCCTTTCAAACAGCGATACAGAAGGATACCACCAGCTAGTCATCTAGTAATACAGATGAGATACCTTTCAAACAGCGACACAGAAGGATACCACCAGCTAGTCATGTAGTAATGCAGATGAGATACCTTTCAAACAACGACACAGAAGGATACCGCCAGCTAGTCATCTAGTAATACAGATGAGATACCTTTCAAACAGCGACACAGAAGGATACCACCAGCTAGTCATCTAGTAATGCAGATGAGATACCTTTCAAACATCGACACAGAAGGATACCACCAGCTAGTCATGCAGTAATACAGATGAGATACCTTTCAAACAGCGACACAGAAGGATACCACCAGCTAGTCATGTAGTAATGCAGATGAGATACCTTTCAAACAACGACACAGAAGGATACCGCCAGCTAGTCATCTAGTAATACAGATGAGATACCTTTCAAACAGCGACACAGAAGGATACCATCAGCTAGTCATCTAGTAATGCAGATGAGATTCCTCTCAAACAGCGACACAGAAGGATACCACCAGCTAGTTATGTAGTAATACAGATGAGATACCTTTCAAACAGCGACACAGAAGGATACCACCAGCTAGTCATGTAGTAATACAGATGAGATACCTTTCAAACAGCGACACAGAAGGATACCACCAGCTAGTCATGTAGTAATACAGATGAGATACCTTTCAAACAGCGCAAAGAAGGATACCACCAGCTATTCATGTAGTAATACAGATGAGATACCTCTCAAACAGCGACACAGAAGGATACCACCAGTTAATAATGTAGTAATACAGATGAGATACCTTTCAAACAGCGACAAAGAAGGATACCACCAGCTAGTCATCTAGTAATGCAGATGAGATACCTTTCAAACATCGATACAGAAGGATACCACCAGCTAGTTATGTAGTAATACAGATGAGATACCTTTCAAACAGCGATACAGAAGGATACCACCAGCTAGGCATGTAGTAATACAGATGAGATACCTTTCAAACAGCGACACAGAAGGATACCACCAGCTTGTCATGCAGTAATACAGATGAGATACCTTTCAAACAGCGACACAGAAGGATACCACCAGCTAGTCATGTAGTAATACAGATGAGATACCTTTCAAACAGCGACAAAGAAGGATACCACCAGCTATTCATGCAGTAATACAGATGAGATACCTTTCAAACAACGACACAGACGGAGACCACCAGCTAGTCATGTAGTAATACAGATGAGATACCTTTCAAACAGCGACAAAGAAGGATACCACCAGCTAGTCATGTAGTAATACAGATGAGATACCTTTCAAACAGCGACACAGACGGATACCACCAGCTAGTCATGTAGTAATACAGATAAGATACCTTTCAAACAGCGCAAAGAAGGATACCACCAGCTATTCATGTAGTAATACAGATGAGATACCTCTCAAACAGCGACACAGAAGGATACCACCAGTTAATCATGTAGTAATACAGATGAGATACCTTTCAAACAGCGACAAAGAAGGATACCACCAGCTAGTCATCTAGTAATGCAGATGAGATACCTTTCAAACAGAGATACAGAAGGATACCACCAGCTAGTCATGTAGTAATACAAATGAGATACCTTTCAAACAGCGCAAAGAAGGATACCACCAGCTATTCATGTAGCAATACAGATGAGATACCTCTCAAACAGCGACACAGAAGGATACCACCAGTTAATCATGTAGTAATACAGATGAGATACCTTTCAAACAGCGACAAAGAAGGATACCACCTGCTAGTCATCTAGTAATGCAGATGAGATACCTTTCAAACAGTGATACAGAAGGATACCACCAGCTAGTCATGTAGTAATACAGATGAGATACCTTTCAAACAGCGCAAAGAAGGATACCACCACCTATTCATGTAGTAATACAGATGAGATACCTTTCAAACAGCGATACAGAAGGATACCACCAGCTAGTCATGTAGTAATACAGATGAGATACCTTTCAAACAGCGATACAGAAGGATACCACCAGCTAGTCATGTAGTAATACAGATGAGATACCTTTCAAACAGCGCAAAGAAGGATACCACCAGCTATTCATGTAGTAATACAGATGAGATATCTCTCAAACAGCGACACAGAAGGATACCGCCAATTAATCATGTAGTAATACAGATGAGATACCTTTCAAACAGCGACAAAGAAGGATACCACCTGCTAGTCATTTAGTAATGCAGATGAGATACCTTTCAAACAGCGATACAGAAGGATATCACCAGCTAGTCATGCAGTAATACAGATGAGATACCTTTCAAACAGCGATACAGAAGGATACCACCAGCTAGTCATGTAGTAATACAGATGAGATACCTTTCAAACAGCGCAAAGAAGGATACCACCAGCTATTCATGTAGTAATACAGATGAGATACCTCTCAAACAGCGACAAAGAAGGATACCACCAGCTATTCATGTAGTAATACAGATGAGATACCTTTCAAACAGCGACAAAGAAGGATACCACCAGCTAGTCATGTAGTAATACAGATGAGATACCTTTCAAACAGCGCAAAGAAGGATACCACCAGCTATTCATGTAGTAATACAGATGAGATACCTCTCAAACAGCGACACAGAAGGATACCACCAGTTAATCATGTAGTAATACAGATGAGATACCTTTCAAACAGCGACAAAGAAGGATACCACCAGCTAGTCATCTAGTAATGGAGATGAGATACCTTTCAAACAGCGACACAGAAGGATACCACCAGCTAGTCATGTAGTAATACAGATGAGATACCTCAAACAGCGACACAGAAGGATACAACATGCTATTAATGCAGTAATACAGATGAGATACCTTTCAAACAGCGACACAGACGGATACCACCAGCTAGTCATGTAGTAATACAGATGAGATACCTCTCAAACAGCGACACAGAAGGATACCACCAGCGATTCATGCAGTAATAAAGATGAGATACCTTTCAAACAGCGACACAGAAGGATACCACCAGCTAGTCATGCAGTAATACAGATGAGATACCTTTCAAACAGCGACACAGAAGGATACAACCAGCTAGTCATGCAGTAATACAGATGAGATACCTTTCAAACAGCGACACAGAAGGATACCACCAGCTAGTCATGTAGTAATACAGATGAGATACCTCAAACAGCGACACAGAAGGATACAACCAGCTAGTCATCTAGTAATGCAGATGAGATACCTTTCAAACAGCGATACAGAAGGATACCACCAGCTAGTCATGTAGTAATACAGATGAGATACCTTTCAAACAGCGATACAGAAGGATACCACCAGCTAGTCATGTAGTAATACAGATGAGATACCTTTCAAACAGCGCAAAGAAGGATACCACCAGCTATTCATGTAGTAATACAGATGAGATACCTCTCAAACAGCGACACAGAAGGATACCGCCAATTAATCATGTAGTTATACAGATGAGATACCTTTTAAACAGCGACAAAGAAGGATACCACCTGCTAGTCATTTAGTAATGCAGATGAGATACCTTTCAAACAGCGATACAGAAGGATACCACCAGCTAGTCATGTAGTAATACAGATGAGATACCTTTCAAACAGCGATACAGAAGGATACCACCAGCTAGTCATGTAGTAATACAGATGAGATACCTTTCAAACAGCGCAAAGAAGGATACCACCAGCTATTCATGTAGTAATACAGATGAGATACCTCTCAAACAGCGACAAAGAAGGATACCACCAGCTATTCATGTAGTAATACAGATGAGATACCTTTCAAACAGCGACAAAGAAGGATACCACCAGCTAGTCATGTAGTAATACAGATGAGATACCTTTCAAACAGCGCAAAGAAGGATACCACCAGCTATTCATGTAGTAATACAGATGAGATACCTCTCAAACAGCGACACAGAAGGATACCACCAGTTAATCATGTAGTAATACAGATGAGATACCTTTCAAACAGCGACAAAGAAGGATACCACCAGCTAGTCATCTAGTAATGGAGATGAGATACCTTTCAAACAGCGACACAGAAGGATACCACCAGCTAGTCATGTAGTAATACAGATGAGATACCTCAAACAGCGACACAGAAGGATACAACATGCTATTAATGCAGTAATACAGATGAGATACCTTTCAAACAGCGACACAGACGGATACCACCAGCTAGTCATGTAGTAATACAGATGAGATACCTCTCAAACAGCGACACAGAAGGATACCACCAGCGATTCATGCAGTAATAAAGATGAGATACCTTTCAAACAGCGACACAGAAGGATACCACCAGCTAGTCATGTAGTAATACAGATGAGATACCTCAAACAGCGACACAGAAGTATACAACCAGCTAGTCATCTAGTAATGCAGATGAGATACCTTTCAAACAGCGATACAGAAGGATACCACCAGCTAGTCATGTAGTAATACAGATGAGATACCTTTCAAACAGCGATACAGAAGGATACCACCAGCTAGTCATGTAGTAATACAGATGAGATACCTTTCAAACAGCGCAAAGAAGGATACCACCAGCTATTCATGTAGTAATACAGATGAGATACCTCTCAAACAGCGACACAGAAGGATACCGCCAATTAATCATGTAGTTATACAGATGAGATACCTTTTAAACAGCGACAAAGAAGGATACCACCTGCTAGTCATTTAGTAATACAGATGAGATACCTTTCAAACAGCGATACAGAAGGATACCACCAGCTAGTCATGTAGTAATACAGATGAGATACCTTTCAAACAGCGATACAGAAGGATACCACCAGCTAGTTATGTAGTAATACAGATGAGATACCTTTCAAACAGCGCAAAGAAGAATACCACCAGCTATTCATGTAGTAATACAGATGAGATACCTCTCAAACAGCGACAAAGAAGGATACCACCAGCTATTCATGTAGTAATACAGATGAGATACCTTTCAAACAGCGACAAAGAAGGATACCACCAGCTAGTCATGTAGTAATACAGATGAGATACCTTTCAAACAGCGCAAAGAAGGATACCACCAGCTATTCATGTAGTAATACAGATGAGATACCTCTCAAACAGCGACACAGAAGGATACCACCAGTTAATCATGTAGTAATACAGATGAGATACCTTTCAAACAGCGACAAAGAAGGATACCACCAGCTAGTCATCTAGTAATGGAGATGAGATACCTTTCAAACAGCGACACAGAAGGATACCACCAGCTAGTCATGTAGTAATACAGATGAGATACCTCAAACAGCGACACAGAAGGATACAACATGCTATTAATGCAGTAATACAGATGAGATACCTTTCAAACAGCGACACAGACGGATACCACCAGCTAGTCATGTAGTAATACAGATGAGATACCTCTCAAACAGCGACACAGAAGGATACCACCAGCGATTCATGCAGTAATAAAGATGAGATACCTTTCAAACAGCGACACAGAAGGATACCACCAGCTAGTCATGCAGTAATACAGATGAGATACCTTTCAAACAGCGACACAGAAGGATACAACCAGCTAGTCATGCAGTAATACAGATGAGATACCTTTCAAACAGCGATACAGAAGGATACCACCAGCTAGTCATGTAGTAATACAGATGAGATACCTCTCAAACAGCGACAAAGACGGATACAACCAGCTATTCATGTAGTAATACTGATGAGATACCTCTCAAACAGCGACACAGAAGGATACAACCAGCTAGTCATGTAGTAATACAGATGAGATACCTTTCACAGCGACACAGACGGATACCACCAGCTATTCATGTAGTAATACTGATGAGATACCTCTCAAACAGCGACACAGAAGGATACAACCAGCTAGTCATGCAGTAATACAGATGAGATACCTTTCAAACAGCGACACAGAAGGATACCACCAGCTAGTCATGTAGTAATACAGATGAGATACCTCAAACAGCGACACAGAAGGATACAACCAGCTAGTCATGTAGTAATACAGATGAGATACCTTTCAAACAGCGACACAGAAGGATACAACCAGCTAGTCATGCAGTAATACAGATGAGATACCTTTCAAACAGCGACACAGAAGGATACCACCAGCTAGTCATGTAGTAATACAGATGAGATACCTCAAACAGCGACACAGAAGGATACAACCAGCTAGTCATGTAGTAGTACAGATGAGATAACTTTCACAGCGACACAGAAGGATACCACCAGCTAGTCATGTAGTAATACAGATGAGATACCTCAAACAGCGACACAGAAGGATACCACCAGCCAGTCATGTAGTAATACAGATGAGATACCTTTCAAACAGCGACACAGACGGATACCACCAGCTAGTCATGTAGTAATACAGATGAGATACCTCTCAAACAGCGACACAGAAGGATACCACCAGCGATTCATGCAGTAATACAGATGAGATACCTTTCAAACAGCGACACAGAAGGATACCACCAGCTAGTCATGCAGTAATACAGATGAGATACCTTTCAAACAGCGACACAGACGGATACCACCAGCTAGTCATGTAGTAATACAGATGATATACCTTTCAAACAGCGACACAGACGGATACCACCAGCTAGTCATGTAGTAATACTGATGAGATACCTCTCAAACAGCGACACAGAAGGATACAACATGCTAGTCATGAAGTAATACAGATGAAATACCTTTCAAACAGCGACACAGAAGGATACCACCAGCTAGGCATGTAGTAATACAGATGAGATACCTTTCACAGTGACACAGAAGGATACCACCAGCCAGTCATGCAGTAATACAGATGAGATACCTTTCAAACAGCGACACAGACGGATACCACCAGCTAGTCATGTAGTAATACAGATGATATACCTTTCAAACAGCGACACAGACGGATACCACCAGCTAGTCATGTAGTAATAGTGATGAGATACCTCTCAAACAGCGACACAGACGGATACCACCAGCTAGTCATGTAGTAATACAGATGAGATACCTTTCAAACAGCGACACAGACGGATACCACCAGCTAGTCATGCAGTAATACAGATGAGATACCTTTCAAACAGCGACACAGACGGATACCACCAGCTAGTCATGTAGTAATACAGATTATATACCTTTCAAACAGCGACACAGACGGATACCACCATCTAGTCATGTAGTAATACAGATGAGATACCTTTCAAACAGCGACACAGACGGATACCACCAGCTAGTCATGCAGTAATACTGATGAGATACCTCTCAAACAGCGACACAGAAGGATACAACATGCTAGTCATGCAGTAATACAGATGAGATACCTTTCAAACAGCGACACAGAAGGATACCACCAGCCAGTCATGCAGTAATACAGATGAGATACCTTTCAAACAGCGACACAGACGGATACCACCAGCTAGTCATGTAGTAATACAGATGATATACCTTTCAAACAGTGACACAGGAGGATACAACATGCTAGTCATGCAGTAATACAGATGAGATACCTTTCAAACAGCGACACAGACGGATACCATCAGCTAGTCATGCAGTAATACAGATGATATACCTTTCAAACAGCGACACAAACGGATACCACCAGCTAGTCATGCAGTAATACAGATGAGATACCTTTCAAACAGCGACACAGAAGGATACCACCAGCTAGTCATGTAGTAATACAGATGAGATACCTTTCAAACAGCTACACAGAAGGATACCACCAGCTAGTCATGTAGTAATACAGATGAGATACCTTTCAAACAGCGACACAGACGGATACCACCAGCCAGTCATGCAGTAATACAGATGAGATACCTTTCAAACATCGACACAGACGGATACCACCAGCTAGTCATGTAGTAATACAGATGAGATACCTTTCAAACAGTGACACAGGAGGATACAACATGCTGGTCATGCAGTTATACAGATGAGATACCTTTCAAACAGCGACACAGAAGGATACCACCAGCCAGTCATGCAGTAATACAGATGAGATACCTTTCAAACAGCGACACAGACGGATACCACCAGCTAGTCATGTAGTAATACAGATGAGATACCTTTCAAACAGCGACACAGACGGATACCACCAGCTAGTCATGTAGTAATACAGATGAGATACCTTTCAAACAGCGACACAGAAGGATACCACCAGCTAGTCATGTAGTAATACAGATGATATACCTTTCAAACAGCGACACAGAAGGATACAACATGCTAGTCATGCAGTAATACAGATGAGATACCTTTCAAACAGCGACACAGAAGGATACCACCAGCTAGTCATGCAGTAATACAGATGAGATACATTTCAAACAGCGACACAGAAGGATACCACCAGCTAGTCATGCAGTAATACAGATGAGATACCTTTCAAACAGCGACACAGAAGGATACCACCAGCTAGGCATGCAGTAATACAGATGAGATACCTTTCAAACAGCGACACAGACGGATACCACCAGCTAGTCATGTAGTTATACAGATGATATACCTTTCAAACAGTGACACAGAAGGATACCACCAGCTAGTCATGCAGTAATACAGATGAAATACCTTTCAAACAGCGACACAGAAGGATACCACCAGCTAGTCATGCAGTAATACAGATGATATACCTTTCAAACAGCGACACAGAAGGATACAACATGCTAGTCATGCAGTAATACAGATGAGATACCTTTCAAACAGCGACACAGAAGGATACCACCAGCTAGTCATGCAGTAATACAGATGAGATACCTTTCAAACAGCGACACAGAAGGATACCACCAGCTAGGCATGCAGTAATACAGATGAGATACCTTTCAAACAGCGACACAGACGGATACCACCAGCTAGTCATGTAGTAATACAGATGATATACCTTTCAAACAGCGACACAGAAGGATACAACATGCTAGTCATGCAGTAATACAGATGAGATACCTTTCAAACAGCGACACAGAAGGATACCACCAGCTAGTCATGCAGTAATACAGATGAGATACCTTTCAAACAGCGACACAGAAGGATACCACCAGCCAGTCGTGTAGTAATACAGATGATATACCTTTCAAACAGTGACACAGGAGGATACAACATGCTATTCATGCAGTAATACAGATGAGATACCTTTCAAACAGCGACACAGACGGATACCACCAGCTAGTCATGCAGTAATACAGATGATATACCTTTCAAACAGTGACACAGGAGGATACAACATGCTGGTCATGCAGTAATACAGATGAGATACCTTTCAAACAGCGACACAGAAGGATACCACCAGCTAGTCATGCAGTAATACAGATGAGATACCTTTCAAACAGCGACACAGACGGATACCACCAGCTAGTCATGCAGTAATACAGATGAGATACCTTTCAAACAGCGACACAGACGGATACCACCATCTAGTCATGCAGTAATACAGATGAGATACCTTTCAAACAGCGACACAGACGGATACCATCAGCTAGTCATGCAGTAATACAGATGAGATACCTTTCAAACAGCGACACAGAAGGATACCACCAGCTAGGCATGTAGTAATACAGATGAGATACCTTTCAAACAGCGACACAGAAGGATACAACATGCTAGTCATGCAGTAATACAGATGAGATACCTCTCAAACAGCGACACAGGAGGATACAACATGCTAGTCATGCAGTAATACAGATGATATACCTTTCAAACAGCGACACAGACGGATACAACATGCTAGTCATGCAGTAATACATATGAGATACCTTTCAAACAGCGACACAGACGGATACCACCAGCTAGTCATGTAGTAATACAGATGATATACCTTTCAAACAGTGACACAGGAGGATACCACCAGCTAGTCATGTAGTAATACAGATGAGATACCTCTCAAACAGCGATACAGAAGGATACCACCAGCTAGTCATGTAGTAATACAGATGAGATACCTCTCAAACAGCGACACAGAAGGATACAACATGCTAGTCATGCAGTAATACAGATGATATACCTTTCAAACAGCGACACAGACGGATACCACCAGCTAGTCATGTAGTAATACAGATGAGATACCTTTCAAACAGCGACACAGACGGATACCACCAGCTAGTCATGCAGTAATACAGATGATATACCTTTCAAACAGTGACACAGGAGGATACCACCAGCTAGTCATGTAGTAATACAGATGAGATACCTTTCAAACAGCGACACAGACGGATACCACCAGCTAGTCATGCAGTAATACAGATGATATACCTTTCAAACAGTGACACAGGAGGATACAACATGCTAGTCATGCAGTAATACAGATGAGATACCTTTCAAACAGCGACACAGAAGGATACAACATGCTAGTCATGCAGTAATACATATGAGATACCTTTCAAACAGCGACACAGACGGATACCACCAGCTAGTCATGTAGTAATACAGATGATATACCTTTCAAACAGTGACACAGGAGGATACAACATGCTAGTCATGCAGTAATACAGATGAGATACCTCTCAAACAGCGACACAGAAGGATACAACATGCTAGTCATGCAGTAATACATATGAGATACCTTTCAAACAGCGACACAGAAGGATACAACATGCTGGTCATGCAGTAATACAGATGATATACCTTTCAAACAGCGACACAGAAGGATACCACCAGCTAGTCATGCAGTAATACAGATGAGATACCTTTCAAACAGCGACACAGAAGGATACAACATGCTAGTCATGTAGTAATACAGATGAGATACCTTTCAAACAGCGACACAGACGGATACCACCAGCTAGTCATGTAGTAATACAGATGATATACCTTTCAAACAGTGACACAGGAGGATACAACATGCTGGTCATGTAGTAATACAGATGATATACCTTTCAAACAGCGACACAGAAGGATACCACCAGCTAGGCATGCAGTAATACAGATGAGATACCTTTCAAACAGCGACACAGAAGGATACCACCAGCTAGTCATGTAGTAATACAGATGAGATACCTTTCAAACAGCGACACAGAAGGATACAACATGCTGGTCATGCAGTAATACAGATGATATACCTTTCAAACAGCGACACAGAAGGATACCACCAGCTAGTCATGCAGTAATACAGATGAGATACCTTTCAAACAGCGACACAGAAGGATACAACATGCTAGTCATGTAGTAATACAGATGAGATACCTTTCAAACAGCGACACAGACGGATACCACCAGCTAGTCATGTAGTAATACAGATGATATACCTTTCAAACAGTGACACAGACGGATACCATCAGCTAGTCATGTAGTAATACAGATGAGATACCTTTCAAACAGTGACACAGGAGGATACAACATGCTAGTCATGCAGTAATACAGATGAGATACCTCTCAAACAGTGACACAGGAGGATACAACATGCTAGTCATGTAGTAATACAGATGAGATACCTTTCAAACAGTGACACAGACGGATACCATCAGCTAGTCATGTAGCAATACAGATGAGATACCTCTCAAACAGCGACACAGAAGGATACAACATGCTGGTCATGCAGTAATACAGATGATATACCTTTCAAACAGCGACACAGAAGGATACAACATGCTGGTCATGCAGTAATACAGATGATATACCTTTCAAACAGCGACACAGAAGGATACAACATGCTGGTCATGCAGTAATACAGATGATATACCTTTCAAACAGCGACACAGAAGGATACAACATGCTGGTCATGCAGTAATACAGATGAGATACCTCTCAAACAGTGACACAGGAGGATACAACATGCTAGTCAT
Source organism: Gibbula magus (assembly GCA_936450465.1). NCBI lineage: Eukaryota > Metazoa > Mollusca > Gastropoda > Trochida > Trochidae > Gibbula > Gibbula magus. The sequence goes on along the minus strand of OW388295.1, from coordinate 3,209,778 downwards.
GCAGTAATACAGATGAGATACCTCTCAAACAGCGACACAGAAGGATACAACATGCTGGTCATGCAGTAATACAGATGATATACCTTTCAAACAGCGACACAGAAGGATACAACATGCTGGTCATGCAGTAATACAGATGATATACCTTTCAAACAGCGACACAGAAGGATACCACCAGCTAGTCATGCAGTAATACAGATGAGATACCTTTCAAACAGCGACACAGAAGGATACAACATGCTGGTCATGCAGTAATACAGATGATATACCTTTCAAACAGCGACACAGAAGGATACCACCAGCTAGTCATGCAGTAATACAGATGAGATACCTTTCAAACAGCGACACAGAAGGATACAACATGCTAGTCATGTAGTAATACAGATGAGATACCTTTCAAACAGCGACACAGACGGATACCACCAGCTAGTCATGTAGTAATACAGATGATATACCTTTCAAACAGTGACACAGGAGGATACAACATGCTAGTCATGCAGTAATACAGATGATATACCTTTCAAACAGCGACACAGAAGGATACAACATGCTAGTCATGCAGTAATACAGATGAGATACCTTTCAAACAGCGACACAGAAGGATACAACATGCTAGTCATGTAGTAATACAGATGAGATACCTTTCAAACAGCGACACAGAAGGATACCACCAGCTAGTCATGTAGTAATACAGATGAGATACCTTTCAAACAGCGACACAGAAGGATACCACCAGCCAGTCATGCAGTAATACAGATGAGATACCTTTCAAACAGCGACACAGAAGGATACCACCAGCTAGTCATGCAGTAATACAGATGAGATACCTTTCAAACAGCGACACAGACGGATACCACCAGCTAGTCATGTAGTAATACAGATGAGATACCTTTCAAACAGCGACACAGACGGATACCACCAGCTAGTCGTGTAGTAATACAGATGATATACCTCTCAAACAGTGACACAGGAGGATACAACATGCTAGTCATGCAGTAATACAGATGAGATACCTTTCAAACAGCGACACAGACGGATACCACCAGCTAGTCATGTAGTAATACAGATGATATACCTTTCAAACAGCGACACAGAAGGATACAACATGCTAGTCATGCAGTAATACAGATGAGATACCTTTCAAACAGCGACACAGAAGGATACCACCAGCTAGTCATGCAGTAATACAGATGAGATACCTTTCAAACAGCGACACAGAAGGATACCACCAGCTAGTCGTGTAGTAATACAGATGATATACCTTTCAAACAGTGACACAGACGGATACAACATGCTAGTCATGTAGTAATACAGATGATATACCTTTCAAACAGCGACACAGAAGGATACAACATGCTAGTCATGCAGTAATACAGATGAGATACCTTTCAAACAGCGACACAGAAGGATACCACCAGCTAGTCATGCAGTAATACAGATGAGATACCTTTCAAACAGCGACACAGAAGGATACCACCAGCTAGTCGTGTAGTAATACAGATGAGATACCTTTCAAACAGCGATACAGAAGGATACCACCAGCTAGTCGTGCAGTAATACAGATGATATACCTTTCAAACAGTGACACAGGAGGATACAACATGCTAGTCATGCAGTAATACAGATGAGATACCTTTCAAACAGCGACACAGACGGATACCACCAGCTAGTCATGTAGTAATACAGATGATATACCTTTCAAACAGTGACACAGGAGGATACAACATGCTAGTCATGCAGTAATACAGATGAGATACCTCTCAAACAGCGACACAGAAGGATACAACATGCTAGTCATGCAGTAATACAGATGAGATACCTTTCAAACAGCGACACAGAAGGATACAACATGCTAGTCATGCAGTAATACAGATGAGATACCTTTCAAACAGCGACACAGAAGGATACAACAAGCTAGTCATGTAGTAATACAGATGAGATACCTTTCAAACAGCGACACAGACGGATACCACCAGCTAGTCATGTAGTAATACAGATGATATACCTTTCAAACAGTGACACAGGAGGATACAACATGCTAGTCATGCAGTAATACAGATGAGATACCTCTCAAACAGCGACACAGAAGGATACAACATGCTTGTCATGCAGTAATACAGATGAGATACCTTTCAAACAGCGACACAGAAGGATACAACATGCTAGTCATGTAGTAATACAGATGAGATACCTTTCAAACAGCGACACAGAAGGAAACCACCAGCTAGTCATGTAGTAATACAGATGAGATACCTTTCAAACAGCGACACAGAAGGATAACACCAGCCAGTCATGCAGTAATACAGATGAGATACCTTTCAAACAGCGACACAGAAGGATACCACCAGCTAGTCATGCAGTAATACAGATGAGATACCTTTCAAACAGCGACACAGACGGATACCACCAGCTAGTCATGTAGTAATACAGATGAGATACCTTTCAAACAGCGACACAGACGGATACCACCAGCTAGTCATGTAGTAATACTGATGAGATACCTCTCAAACAGCGACACAGAAGGATACAACATGCTAGTCATGCAGTAATACAGATGAGATACCTTTCAAACAGCGACACAGACGGATACCACCAGCTAGTCATGCAGTAATACAGATGAGATACCTTTCAAACAGCGACACAGACGGATACCACCAGCTAGGCATGCAGTAATACAGATGAGATACCTTTCAAACAGCGACAAAGAAGGATACCACCAGCTATTCATGTAGTAATGCAGATGAGATACCTTTCAAACAGCGACACAGAAGGATACAACCAGCTAGTCATGTAGTAATACAGATGAGATACCATTCAAACAGCGACACAGAAGGATACCACCAGCTAGTCGTGTAGTAATACAGATGATATACCTTTCAAACAGTGACACAGGAGGATACAACATGCTAGTCATGCAGTAATACAGATGAGATACCTTTCAAACAGCGACACAGACGGATACCACCAGCTAGTCATGTAGTAATACAGATGATATACCTTTCAAACAGCGACACAGAAGGATACAACATGCTAGTCTTGCAGTAATACAGATGAGATACCTTTCAAACAGCGACACAGAAGGATACCACCAGCTAGTCATGCAGTAATACAGATGAGATACCTTTCAAACAGCGACACAGAAGGATACCACCAGCTAGTCGTGCAGTAATACAGATGATATACCTTTCAAACAGTGACACAGGAGGATACAACATGCTAGTCATGCAGTAATACAGATGAGATACCTTTCAAACAGCGACACAGACGGATACCACCAGCTAGTCATGTAGTAATACAGATGATATACCTTTCAAACAGTGACACAGGAGGATACAACATGCTAGTCATGCAGTAATACAGATGAGATACCTCTCAAACAGCGACACAGAAGGATACAACATGCTAGTCATGCAGTAATACAGATGAGATACCTTTCAAACAGCGACACAGAAGGATACAACAAGCTAGTCATGTAGTAATACAGATGAGATACCTTTCAAACAGCGACACAGACGGATACCACCAGCTAGTCATGTAGTAATACAGATGATATACCTTTCAAACAGCGACACAGACGGATACCACCAGCTAGTCATGTAGTAATACTGATGAGATACCTCTCAAACAGCGACACAGAAGGATACAACATGCTTGTCATGCAGTAATACAGATGAGATACCTTTCAAACAGCGACACAGAAGGATACAACATGCTAGTCATGTAGTAATACAGATGAGATACCTTTCAAACAGCGACACAGAAGGAAACCACCAGCTAGTCATGTAGTAATACAGATGAGATACCTTTCAAACAGCGACACAGAAGGATACCACCAGCCAGTCATGCAGTAATACAGATGAGATACCTTTCAAACAGCGACACAGAAGGATACCACCAGCTAGTCATGTAGTAATACAGATGAGATACCTTTCAAACAGCGACACAGAAGGATACAACATGCAAGTCATGTAGTAATACAGATGAGATACCTTTCAAACAGCGACACAGAAGGATACCACCAGCTATTCATGCAGTAATACAGATGAGATACCTTTCAAACAGCGACACAGAAGGATACCACCAGCTAGGCATGTAGTAATACAGATGAGATACCTTTGAAACAGCGACACAGAAGGACACCACCAGCTAGTCATGTAGTAATACATATGATATACCTTTCAAACAGTGACACAGAAGGATACAACATGCTAGTCATGCAGTAATACAGATGAGATACCTTTCAAACAGCGACACAGAAGGATACCACCAGCTAGTCATGTAGTAATACAGATGAGATACCTTTCAAACAGCGACAAAGAAGGATACCACCTGCTAGTCATACAGTAATACAGATGATATACCTTTCAAACAGCGACACAGAAGGATACCACCAGCTAGTCATGCAGTAATACAGATGAGATACCTTTCAAACAGCGACACAGAAGGATACCACCAGCTAGTCATGTAGTAATACAGATGAGATACCTCTCAAACAGCGACACAGAAAGATACCACCAGCTAGTCATGCAGTAATACAGATGAGATACCTTTCAAACAGCGACACAGAAGGATACCACCAGCTAGTCATGTAGTAATACAGATGAGATACCTCTCAAACAGCGACACAGAAAGATACCACCAGCTAGTCATGCAGTAATACAGATGAGATACCTTTCAAACAGCGACACAGAAGGAAACAACATGCTAGTCATGCAGTAATACAGATGAGATACCTTTCAAACAGCGATACAGAAGGATACCACCAGCTAGTCATGCAGTAATACAGATGAGATACCTCTCAAACAGCGACACAGAAGGATACCACCAGCTAGTCATGTAGTAATACAGATGAGATACCTTTCAAACAGCGACACAGAAGGATACCACCAGCTAGTCATGCAGTAATACAGATGAGATACCTTTCAAACAGCGACACAGAAGGAAACAACATGCTAGTCATGTAGTAATACAGATGAGATACCTTTCAAACAGCGATACAGAAGGATACCACCAGCTAGTCATGCAGTAATACAGATGAGATACATTTCAAACAGCGACACAGAAGGAAACAACATGCTAGTCATGCAGTAATACAGATGAGATACCTTTCAAACAGCGACACAGAAGGATACCACCAGCTAGTCATGCAGTAATACATATGAGATACCTCTCAAACAGCGACACAGAAGGAAACAACATGCTAGTCATGCAGTAATACAGATGAGATACCTTTCAAACAGCGATACAGAAGGATACCATCAGCTAGTCATGCAGTTATACAGATGAGATACCTTTCAAACAGCGACACAGACGGATACCACCAGCTAGTCATGCAGTAATACAGATGAGATACCTTTCAAACAGCGACACAGAAGGAAACAACATGCTAGTCATGCAGTAATACAGATGAGATACCTTTCAAACAGCGACACAGAAGGAAACAACATGCTAGTCATGTAGTAATACATATGAGATACCTTTCAAACAGCGACACAGAAGGAAACAACATGCTAGTCATGTAGTAATACAGATGAGATACCTTTCAAACAGCGATACAGAAGGATACCACCAGCTAGTCATGCAGTAATACAGATGAGATACCTTTCAAACAGCGACACAGAAGGATACCACCAGCTAGTCATGTAGTAATACAGATGAGATACCTTTCAAACAGCGACACAGAAGGAAACAACATGCTAGTCATGCAGTAATACAGATGAGATACCTTTCAAACAGCGACACAGAAGGAAACAACATGCTAGTCATGTAGTAATACAGATGAGATACCTTTCAAACAGCGACACAGAAGGATACAACATGCTAGTCATGTAGTAATACAGATGAGATACCTTTCAAACAGCGACACAGAAGGAAACAACATGCTAGTCATGCAGTAATACAGATGAGATACCTCTCAAACAGCGACACAGAAGGAAACAACATGCTAGTCATGTAGTAATACAGATGAGATACCTTTCAAACAGCGACACAGAAGGAAACAACATGCTAGTCATGCAGTAATACAGATGAGATACCTTTCAAACAGCGACACAGAAGGAAACAACATGCTAGTCATGTAGTAATACAGATGAGATACCTTTCAAACAGCGATACAGAAGGATACCACCAGCTAGTCATGCAGTAATACAGATGAGATACATTTCAAACAGCGACACAGAAGGATACAACATGCCAGTCATGTAGTAATACAGATGAGATACCTTTCAAACAGCGACACAGACGGATACCACCAGCTTGTCATGTAGTAATACAGATGAGATACCTTTCAAACAGCGACACAGAAGGAAACAACATGCTAGTCATGTAGTAATACAGATGAGATACCTTTCAAACAGCGACACAGAAGGATACAACATGCTAGTCATGTAGTAATACAGATGAGATACCTTTCAAACAGCGACACAGAAGGAAACAACATGCTAGTCATGCAGTAATACAGATGAGATACCTCTCAAACAGCGACACAGAAGGAAACAACATGCTAGTCATGTAGTAATACAGATGAGATACCTTTCAAACAGCGACACAGAAGGAAACAACATGCTAGTCATGCAGTAATACAGATGAGATACCTTTCAAACAGCGACACAGAAGGAAACAACATGCTAGTCATGTAGTAATACAGATGAGATACCTTTCAAACAGCGATACAGAAGGATACCACCAGCTAGTCATGCAGTAATACAGATGAGATACCTTTCAAACAGCGACACAGAAGGATACAACATGCCAGTCATGTAGTAATACAGATGAGATACCTTTCAAACAGCGACACAGACGGATACCACCAGCTTGTCATGTAGTAATACAGATGAGATACCTTTCAAACAGCGACACAGAAGGAAACAACATGCTAGTCATGTAGTAATACAGATGAGATACCTTTCAAACAGCGACACAGAAGGATACCACCAGCTAGTCATGCAGTAATACATATGAGATACCTCTCAAACAGCGACACAGAAGGATGCCACCAGCTAGTCATGCAGTAATACATATGAGATACCTCTCAAACAGCGACACAGAAGGATACCACCAGCTATTCATGCAGTAATACAGATGAGATACCTTTCAAACAGCGACACAGAAGGAAACAACATGCTAGTCATGTAGTAATACAGATGAGATACCTTTCAAACAGCGACACAGAAGGATACCACCAGCTAGTCATGCAGTAATACATATGAGATACCTCTCAAACAGCGACACAGAAGGATGCCACCAGCTAGTCATGCAGTAATACATATGAGATACCTCTCAAACAGCGACACAGAAGGATACCACCAGCTAGTCATGCAGTAATACAGATGAGATACCTTTCAAACAGCGACACAGAAGGAAACAACATGCTAGTCATGCAGTAATACAGATGAGATACCTTTCAAACAGCGACACAGAAGGATACCACCAGCTAGTCATGCAGTAATACAGATGAGATACCTTTCAAACAGCGACACAGAAGGATACCACCAGCTAGTCATGCAGTAATACAGATGAGATACCTTTCAAACAGCGACACAGAAGGATACCACCAGCTAGTCATGCAGTAATACAGATGAGATACCTCTCAAACAGCGACACAGAAGGATACCACCAGCTAGTCATGCAGTAATACATATGAGATACCTCTCAAACAGCGACACAGAAGGATACCACCAGCTAGTCATGCAGTAATACATATGAGATACCTCTCAAACAGCGACACAGAAGGATACCACCAGCTAGTCATGCAGTAATACAGATGAGATACCTTTCAAACAGCGACACAGAAGGAAACAACATGCTAGTCATGCAGTAATACAGATGAGATACCTCTCAAACAGCGACACAGAAGGATACCACCAGCTAGTCATGTAGTAATACAGATGAGATACCTCTCAAACAGCGACACAGAAGGATACCACCAGCTAGTCATGCAGTAATACAGATGAGATACCTCTCAAACAGCGACACAGAAGGAAACAACATGCTAGTCATGCAGTAATACAGATGAGATACCTTTCAAACAGCGACACAGAAGGATACCACCAGCTAGTCATGCAGTAATACATATGAGATACCTCTCAAACAGCGACACAGAAGGATACCACCAGCTAGTCATGCAGTAATACAGATGAGATACCTTTCACAGCGACACAGAAGGATACCACCAGCTAGTCATGCAGTAATACAGATGAGATACCTTTCAAACAGCGACACAGAAGGAAACAACATGCTAGTCATGCAGTAATACAGATGAGATACCTTTCAAACAGCGATACAGAAGGATACCATCAGCTAGTCATGCAGTTATACAGATGAGATACCTTTCAAACAGTGACACAGGAGGATACAACATGCTAGTCATGTAGTAATACAGATGAGATACCTCTCAAACAGCGACACAGAAGGATACCACCAGCTAGTCATGCAGTAATACATATGAGATACCTTTCAAACAGCGACACAGAAGGATACAACATGCTAGTCATGCAGTAATACAGATGAGATACCTTTCAAACAGCGACACAGAAGGAAACAACATGCTAGTCATGTAGTAATACAGATGAGATACCTTTCAAACAGCGACACAGAAGGAAACAACATGCTAGTCATGTAGTAATACAGATGAGATACCTTTCAAACAGCGACACAGAAGGAAACAACATGCTAGTCATGCAGTAATACAGATGAGATACCTTTCAAACAGCGACACAGAAGGATACCACCAGCTATTCATGCAGTAATACAGATGAGATACCTTTCAAACAGTGACACAGAAGGATACAACATGCTAGGCATGCAGTAATACAGATGAGATACCTTTCAAACAGCGATACAGAAGGATACCACCAGCTAGTCATGTAGTAATACAGATGAGATACCTTTCAAACAGCGACACAGAAGGATACCACCAGCTAGTCATGCAGTAATACAGATGAGATACCTTTCAAACAGTGACACAGGAGGATACAACATGCTAGTCATGCAGTAATACAGATGAGATACCTTTCAAACAGCGACACAGAAGGAAACAACATGCTAGTCATGTAGTAATACAGATGAGATACCTTTCAAACAGCGATACAGAAGGATACCACCAGCTAGCCATGTAGTAATACAGATGAGATACCTCTCAAACAGCGACACAGAAGGAAACAACATGCTAGTCATGCAGTAATACAGATGAGATACCTTTCAAACAGCGACACAGAAGGATACCACCAGCTAGTCATGCAGTAATACAGATGAGATACCTTTCAAACAGCGACACAGACGGATACCACCAGCTAGTCATGTAGTAATACAGATGAGATACCTTTCAAACAGCGACACAGAAGGCAACAACATGCTAGTCATGCAGTAATACAGATGAGATACCTTTCAAACAGCGACACAGAAGGATACAACATGCTAGTCATGCAGTAATACAGATGAGATACCTTTCAAACAGCGACACAGAAGGAAACAACATGCTAGTCATGTAGTAATACAGATGAGATACCTTTCAAACAGCGACACAGAAGGATACCACCAGCTAGTCATGCAGTAATACATATGAGATACCTCTCAAACAGCGACACAGAAGTAAACAACATGCTAGTCATGCAGTAATACAGATGAGATACCTCTCAGACAGCGATACAGAAGGATACAACAAGCTAGTCATGCAGTAATGCAGATGAGATACCTTTCAAACAGCGACACAGAAGGAAACAACATGCTAGTCATGTAGTAATACAGATGAGATACCTTTCAAACAGCGACACAGAAGGATACAACATGCTAGTCATGCAGTAATACAGATGAGATACCTCTCAAACAGCGACACAGAAGGAAACAACATGCTAGTCATGTAGTAATACAGATGAGATACCTTTCAAACAGCGACACAGAAGGAGACCACCAGCTAGTCATGCAGTAATACAGATGAGATACCTTTCAAACAGCGACACAGAAGGAAACAACATGCTAGTCATGTAGTAATACAGATGAGATACCTTTCAAACAGCGACACAGAAGGATACCACCAGCTAGTCATGCAGTAATACATATGAGATACCTCTCAAACAGCGACACAGAAGGAAACAACATGCTAGTCATGCAGTAATACAGATGAGATACCTTTCAAACAGCGACACAGACGGATACCACCAGCTAGTCATGTAGTAATACAGATGAGATACCTTTCAAACAGTGACACAGGAGGATACCACCAGCTAGTCATGCAGTAATACAGATGAGATACCTTTCAAACAGCGACACAGAAGGATACAACATGCTAGTCATGCAGTAATACAGATGATATACCTTTCAAACAGCGACACAGAAGGATACCACCAGCTAGTCATGCAGTAATACAGATGAGATACCTTTCAAACAGCGACACAGAAGGAAACAACATGCTAGTCATGCAGTAATACAGATGAGATACCTTTCAAACAGCGACACAGAAGGATACCACCAGCTAGTCATGCAGTAATACAGATGAGATACCTTTCAAACAGCGACACAGAAGGATACCACCAGCTATTCATGCAGTAATACAGATGAGATACCTCTCAAACAGCGACACAGAAGGAAACAACATGCTAGTCATGCAGTAATACAGATGAGATACCTTTCAAACAGCGACACAGAAGGATGCCACCAGCTAGTCATGCAGTAATACAGATGAGATACCTTTCAAACAGCGACACAGAAGGATACAACCAGCTAGTCGTGCAGTAATACAGATGAGATACCTTTCAAACAGCGACACAGAATTATACAACATGCTAGTCATGTAGTAATACAGATGAGATACCTTTCAAACAGCGACACAGAAGGATACAACATGCTAGTCATGTAGTAATACAGATGAGATACCTTTCAAACAGCGACACAGAAGGATACAACATGCTAGTCATGCAGTAATACAGATGAGATACCTTTCAAACAGCGACAAAGAAGGATACCACCAGCTAGTCATGCAGTAATGCATATGAGATACCTCTCAAACAGCGACACAGAAGGATGCCACCAGCTAGTCATGCAGTAATACAGATGAGATACCTCTCAAACAGCGACACAGAAGGATACCACCAGCTAGTCATGTAGTAATACAGATGAGATACCTCTCAAACAGCGACACAGAAGGATACCACCAGCTAGTCATGCAGTAATACAGATGAGATACCTTTCAAACAGCGACACAGAAGGATACCACCAGCTAGCCATGTAGTAATACAGATGAGATACCTCTCAAACAGCGACACAGAAGGATACCACCAGCTAGTCATGCAGTAATACAGATGAGATACCTCTCAAACAGCGACACAGAAGGATACCACCAGCTAGTCATGCAGTAATACAGATGAGATACCTTTCAAACAGTGACACAGACGGATACAACATGCTAGTCATGCAGTAATACAGATGAGATACCTTTCAAACAGCGACAAAGAAGGATACAACCAGCTAGTCATGCAGTAATACAGATGAGATACCTTTCAAACAGCGCAAAGAAGGATACCACCAGCTATTCATGTAGTAATACAGATGAGATACCTCTCAAACAGCGACACAAAAGGATACCACCAGCTAGTCATGCAGTAATACAGATGAGATACCTTTCAAACAGCGATACAGAAGGATACCATCAGCTAGTCATGCAGTTATACAGATGAGATACCTTTCAAACAGCGACACAGACGGATACCACCAGCTAGTCATGCAGTAATACAGATGAGATACCTTTCACAGTGACACAAACGGATACCACCAGCTAGTCATCTAGTAATACAGATGAGATACCTTTCACAGCGACACAGACGGATACCACCAGCTAGTCGTGTAGTAATACAGATGAGATACCTTTCAAACAGCGATACAGAAGGATACCACCAGCTAGTCATGCAGTAATACAGATGAGATACCTTTCAAACAGCGACAGAGACGGATACCACCAGCTAGTCATGTAGTAATACAGATGAGATACCTTTCAAACAGCGACACAGAAGGATACCACCAGCTAGTCATGCAGTAATACAGATGAGATACCTTTCAAACAGCGACACAGAAGGATACAACATGCTAGTCATGTAGTAATACAGATGAGATACCTTTCAAACAGCGACACAGAAGGATACCACCAGCTAGTCATGTAGTAATACAGATGAGATACCTTTCAAACAGCGACACAGAAGGATACCACCAGCTAGTCATGTAGTAATACAGATGAGATACCTTTCAAACAGCGACACAGAAGGATACCACCAGCTAGTCATGTAGTAATACAGATGAGATACCTTTCAAACAGCGACACAGAAGGATACAACATGCTAGTCATGTAGTAATACAGATGAGATACCTTTCAAACAGCGACACAGAAGGATACCACCAGCTAGTCATGCAGTAATACAGATGAGATACCTTTCAAACAGTGACACAGAAGGATACCACCAGCTAGTCATGCAGTAATACAGATGAGATACCTTTCAAACAGCGACACAGAAGGATACCACCAGCTAGTCATGTAGTAATACAGATGAGATACCTTTCAAACAGCGACACAGAAGGAAACAACATACTAGTCATGCAGTAATACAGATGAGATACCTTTCAAACAGCGACACAGAAGGATACCACCAGCTAGTCATGCAGTAATACAGATGAGATACCTTTCAAACAGTGACACAGAAGGAAACAACATGCTAGTCATGCAGTAATACAGATGAGATACCTTTCAAACAGCGATACAGAAGGATACCATCAGCTAGTCATGCAGTTATACAGATGAGATACCTTTCAAACAGCGATACAGAAGGATACCATCAGCTAGTCATGCAGTTATACAGATGAGATATCTTTCAAACAGCGACACAGACGGATACCACCAGCTAGTCATGCAGTAATACATATGAGATACCTTTCAAACAGTGACACAGAAGGAAACAACATGCTAGTCATGCAGTAATACAGATGAGATACCTTTCAAACAGCGATACAGAAGGATACCATCAGCTAGTCATGCAGTTATACAGATGAGATACCTTTCAAACAGCGACACAGACGGATACCACCAGCTAGTCATGCAGTAATACAGATGAGATACCTTTCACAGTGACACAAACGGATACCACCAGCTAGTCATCTAGTAATACAGATGAGATACCTTTCACAGCGACACAGACGGATAACACCAGCTAGTCGTGTAGTAATACAGATGAGATACCTTTCAAACAGCGACACAGAAGGATACCACCAGCTAGTCATGTAGTAATACAGATGAGATACCTTTCAAACAGCGACACAGAAGGATACCACCAGCTAGTCATGTAGTAATACAGATGAGATACCTTTCAAACAGCGACACAGAAGGATACCACCAGCTAGTCATGTAGTAATACAGATGAGATACCTTTCAAACAGCGACACAGAAGGATACAACATGCTAGTCATGTAGTAATACAGATGAGATACCTTTCAAACAGCGACACAGAAGGATACCACCAGCTAGTCATGCAGTAATACAGATGAGATACCTTTCAAACAGTGACACAGAAGGAAACAACATGCTAGTCATGCAGTAATACAGATGAGATACCTTTCAAACAGCGATACAGAAGGATACCATCAGCTAGTCATGCAGTTATACAGATGAGATACCTTTCAAACAGCGACACAGACGGATACCACCAGCTAGTCATGCAGTAATACAGATGAGATACCTTTCACAGTGACACAAACGGATACCACCAGCTAGTCATCTAGTAATACAGATGAGATACCTTTCACAGCGACACAGACGGATACCACCAGCTAGTCGTGTAGTAATACAGATGAGATACCTTTCAAACAGCGATACAGAAGGATACCACCAGCTAGTCATGCAGTAATACAGATGAGATACCTTTCAAACAGCGACAGAGACGGATACCACCAGCTAGTCATGTAGTAATACAGATGAGATACCTTTCAAACAGCGACACAGACGGATACCACCAGCTAGTCATCTAGTAATACAGATGAGATACCTTTCAAACAGCGACACAGAAGGATACCACCAGCTAGTCGTGTAGTAATACAGATGAGATACCTTTCAAACAGCGACACAGAAGGATACCACCAGCTAGTCATCTAGTAATACAGATGAGATACCTTTCAAACAGCGACACAGAAGGATACCACCAGCTAGTCGTGTAGTAATACAGATGAGATACCTTTCAAACAGCGACACAGAAGGATACCACCAGCTAGTCATGTAGTAATACAGATGAGATACCTTTCAAACAGCGCAAAGAAGGATACCACCAGCTAGTCATCTAGTAATGCAGATGAGATACCTTTCAAACAGTGACACAGAAGGATACCACCAGCTAGTCATGTAGTAATACAGATGAGATACCTTTCAAACAGCGACAGAGAAGGATACCACCAGTTAATCATGTAGTAATACAGATGAGATACCTTTCAAACAGCGACACAGAAGGATACCACCAGCTAGTTATGCAGTAATACAGATGAGATACCTTTCAAACAGCGACACAGACGGATACCACCAGCTATTCATGCAATAATACAGATGAGATACCTTTCAAACAGTGACACAGAAGGATACCACCAGCTAGTCATGCAGTAATACAGATGAGATACCTTTCAAACAGCGAAACAGAAGGATACCACCAGCTAGTCATGCAGTAATACAGATGAGATACCTTTCAAACAGCGACACAGAAGGATACCATCAGCTAGTCATCTAGTAATGCAGATGAGATACCTCTCAAACAGCGACACAGAAGGATACCACCAGCTAGTTATGTAGTAATACAGATGTGATACCTTTCAAACAGCGACACAGAAGGATACCACCAGCTAGTCATGTAGTAATACAGATGAGATACCTTTCAAACAGCGACACAGAAGGATACCACCAGCTATTCATGTAGTAATACAGATGAGATACCTTTCAAACAGCGCAAAGAAGGATACCACCAGCTATTCATGTAGTAATACAGATGAGATACCTCTCAAACAGCGACACAGAAGGATACCACCAGTTAATAATGTAGTAATACAGATGAGATACCTTTCAAACAGCGACAAAGAAGGATACCACCAGCTAGTCATCTAGTAATGCAGATGAGATACCTTTCAAACAGCGACACAGAAGGATACCACCAGCTAGTCATGTAGTAATACAGATGAGATACCTTTCAAACAGCGATACAGAAGGATACCACCAGCTAGTCATGTAGTAATACAGATGAGATACATTTCAAACAGCGCAAAGAAGGATACCACCAGCTATTCATGTAGTAATACAGATGAGATACCTCTCAAACAGCGACACAGAAGGATACCACCAGTTAATCATGTAGTTATACAGATGAGATACCTTTCAAACAGCGACAAAGAAGGATACCACCAGCTAGTCATCTAGTAATGCAGATGAGATACCTTTCAAACAGCGATACAGAAGGATACCACCAGCTAGTCATGTAGTAATACAGATGAGATACCTTTCAAACAGCGATACAGAAGGATACCACCAACTAGTCATGTAGTAATACAGATGAGATACCTTTCAAACAGCGCAAAGAAGGATACCACCAGCTATTCATGTAGTAATACAGATGAGATACCTCTCAAACAGCGACACAGAAGGATACCACCAGTTAATCATGTAGTAATACAGATGAGATACCTTTCAAACAGCGACAAAGAAGGATACCACCAGCTAGTCATCTAGTAATGCAGATGAGATACCTTTCAAACAGCGACACAGAAGGATACCACCAGCTAGTCATGTAGTAATACAGATGAGATACCTCTCAAACAGCGACACAGAAGGATACAACATGCTATTAATGCAGTAATACAGATGAGATACCTTTCAAACAGCGACACAGAAGGATACCACCAGCTAGTCATCTAGTAATGCAGATGAGATACCTTTCAAACAGCTACACAGAAGGATACCACCAGCTATTCATGTAGTAATACAGATGAGAAATCTTTCAAACAGCGACACAGACGGATACCACCAGCTAGTCATGCAGTAATACCGATGAGATACCTTTCAAACAGCGATATAGAAGGATACCATCAGCTATTCATGCAGTAATACAGATGAGATACCTTTCAAACAGCGACACAGAAGGATACAACATGCTATTAATGCAGTAATACAGATGAGATACCTTTCAAACAGCGACACAGAAGGATACCACCAGCTAGTCATCTAGTAATGCAGATGAGATACCTTTCAAACAGCGACACAGAAGGATACCACAAGCTATTCATGCAGTAATACAGATGAGATACCTTTCAAACAGCGACACAGACGGATACCACCAGCTAGTCATGTAGTAATACAGATGAGATACCTCTCAAACAGCGACACAGAAGGATACAACATGCTAGTCATGTAGTAATACAGATGAGATACCTTTCAAAAAGCGACACAGGAGGATACAACATGCTAGTCATGTAGTAATACAGATGAGAAACCTTTCAAACAGCGACACAGACGGATACAACATGCTAGTCATACAGTAATACAGATGAGATACCTTTTAAACAGCGACACAGAAGGATACAACATGCTAGTCATGCAGTAATACAGATGAGATACCTTTCAAACAGCGACAAAGACGGATACAACCAGCTAGTCATGTAGTAATACAGATGAGATACCTCTCAAACAGCGACACAGAAGGATACAACATGCTAGTCATGCAGTAATACAGATGAGATACCTTTCAAACAGCGACAAAGACGGATACCACAAGCTAGTCATGTAGTAATACAGATGAGATACCTCTCAAACAGCGACACAGAAGGATACCACCAGCTATTCATGTAGTAATACAGATGAGATACCTCTCAAACAGCGACACAGAAGGATACAACATGCTAGTCAAGCAGTAATACAGATGAGATACCTTTCAAACAGCGACAAAGACGGATACAACCAGCTAGTCATGCAGTAATACAGATGAGATACCTCTCAAACAGCGACACAGAAGGATACAACATGCTAGTCATGCAGTAATACAGATGAGATACCTTTCAAACAGCGACACAGACGGATACCACAAGCTAGTCATGTAGTAATACAGATGAGATACCTCTCAAACAGCGACACAGAAGGATACCACCAGCTATTCATGTAGTAATACAGATGAGATACCTCTCAAACAGCGACACAGACGGATACCACCAGATAGTCATGCAGTAATACAGATGAGATACCTTTCACAGTGACACAGAAGGATACCACCAGCTAGTCATGTAGTAATGCAGATGAGATACCTTTCACAGTGACACAAACGGATACCACCAGCTAGTCATGCAGTAATACAGATGAGATACCTTTCACAGCGACACAGAAGGATACCACCAGCTAGTCATGCAGTAATACAGATGAGATACCTTTCAAACAGCGATACAGAAGGATACAACATGCTAGTCATGTAGTAATACAGATGAGATACCTTTCAAACAGCGACACAGACGGATACAACATGCTAGTCATGCAGTAATACAGATGAGATACCTCTCAAACAGCGACACAGAAGGATACAACATGCTAGTCATGCAGTAATACAGATGAGATACCTTTCAAACAGCGACACAGACGGATACCATCAGCTAGTCATGTAGTAATACAGATGAGATACCTTTCAAACAGCGATACAGAAGGATACAACAAGCTAGTCATGTAGTAATACAGATGAGATACCTTTCAAACAGCGACACAGACGGATACAACATGCTAGTCATGCAGTAATACAGATGAGATACCACTCAAACAGCGACACAGAAGGATACAACATGCTAGTCATGCAGTAATACAGATGAGATACCTTTCAAACAGCGACACAGAAGGATACAACATGCTAGTCATGCAGTAATACAGATGAGATACCTTTCAAACAGCGACACAGACGGATACCACCAGCTAGTCATGCAGTAATACAGATGAGATACCTTTCACAGTGACACAGAAGGATACCACCAGCTAGTCATGCAGTAATGCAGATGAGATACCTTTCACAGTGACACAAACGGATACCACCAGCTAGTCATGCAGTAATACAGATGAGATACCTTTCACAGCGACACAGAAAGATACCACCAGCTAGTCATGCAGTAATACAGATGAGATACCTTTCAAACAGCGACACAGAAGGATACAACATGCTAGTCATGCAGTAATACAGATGAGATACCTTTCAAAAAGCGATACAGAAGGATACCATCAGCTAGTCATGCAGTAATACAGATGAGATACCTTTCAAACAGCGACACAGACGGATTCCACCAGCTAGTCATGCAGTAATACAGATGAGATACCTTTCACAGCGACACAGAAGGATACCACCAGCTAGTCATGTAGTAATACAGATGAGATACCTTTCAAACAGCGACACAGAAGGATACCACCAGCTAGTCATCTAGTAATACAGATGAGATACCTTTCAAACAGCGACATAGAAGGATACCACCAGCTATTCATGTAGTAATACAGATGAGATACCTTTCAAACATTGACACAGACGGATACCACCAGCTAGTCATCTAGGTAATGCAGATGAGATACCTTTCAAACAGCGACATAGAAGGATACCACCAGCTAGTAATCTAATAATACAGATGAGATACCTTTCAAACAGCGATACAGAAGGATACCACCAGCTAGTCATCTAGTAATACAGATGAGATACCTTTCAAACAGCGACACAGAAGGATACCATCACCTATTCATGTAGTAATACAGATGATATACCTTTCAAACAGTGACACAGACGGATACCACCAGCTAGTCGTGTAGTAATACAGATGAGATACCTTTCACAGTGACACAAACGGATACCACCAGCTAGTCATGTAGTAATACAGATGAGATACCTTTCACAGTGACACAAACGGATACCACCAGCTAGTCATGTAGTAATACAGATGAGATACCTTTCACAGTGACACAAACGGATACCACCAGCTAGTCATGTAGTAATACAGATGAGATACCTCTCAAACAGCGATACTATTAGTTACACGGTGTTTTGACAGGGTGTACGGGACTGTAAGACCCTTGTATATTCCGTATTTTCCTGAGGCGCAGCCGAAGGAAATGCGGAATATACAAGGGTCTTACAGTCCCGTACACCCTGTCAAAACACCGTGTAACGAATTTATTACTCTTTAGATCTATTATATGTAATTATTTCACTCATTTTTCGATAAAATATATAGGCTACATAGCTATTTTCGTTTGTGATAAAAACTCCACACAGTGTGAAACAGGAAGAACACTGTAAAGAGTGTACCGCTCAATATCAAGGGAAATAACTCTGCGGCTAAAAAATAATAGATTTTTAAATAATTATTACCTGATGAATAATAGAGAGACACATGTTTTTATTGAATTATTTTATTGACGCAAACAAAATAAATAATATATATAAGTTGAAATCACCGTACTTATGTTTGTTAAGGTAAGTTTCGATCCTGAAATTCCGAGTCGAGCAACCGTTTTACTTCCGCATTCCATCTAAGGTCAAGGTCATCCGTAGTCTAATCACGTGACCTGTCTCACGGGTCATACGGAGGGTAGACCCTGGCAAATCCACATACACGGTTTCGTATGCTTTGGCTATTGACCAATCAGAATTCAACAAATTTATCTAAAGGGTAATAAAGAAGGATACCACCAGCTACTCGTGTAGTAATACAGATGAGATACCTTTCACAGTGACACAGAAGGATACCACCAGCTAGTCGTGTAGTAATACAGATGAGATACCTTTCAAACAGCTACACAGAAGGATACCACCAGCTAGTCGTGTAGTTATACAGATGAGATACCTTTCAAACAGCGATACAGAAGGATACCACCAGCCAGTCGTGTAGTAATACAGATGAGATACCTTTCACAGTGACACAGACGGATACCACCAGCTAGTCATCAAGTAATGCAGATGAGATACCTTTCAAACAGCTACACAGACGGATACCACCAGCTAGTCATGTAGTAATACAGATGAGATACCTTTCAAACAGCGACACAGAAGGATACCACCAGCTATTCATGTAGTAATACAGATGAGATACCTTTCAAACAGTGACACAGACGGATACCACCAGCTAGTCATCTAGGTAATGCAGATGAGATACCTTTCAAACAGCGACATAGAAGGATACCACCAGCTAGTCATCTAATAATACAGATGAGATACCTTTCAAACAGCGATACAGAAGGATACCACCAGCTAGTCATCTAGTAATACAGATGAGATACCTTTCAAACAGCGACACAGACGGATACCACCAGCTAGTCATGCAGTAATACAGATGAGATACCTTTCACAGTGACACAGAAGGATACCACCAGCTAGTCATGTAGTAATGCAGATGAGATACCTTTCACAGTGACACAAACGGATACCACCAGCTAGTCATGCAGTAATACAGATGAGATACCTTTCACAGCGACACAGAAGGATACCACCAGCTAGTCATGCAGTAATACAGATGAGATACCTTTCAAACAGCGACACAGAAGGATACAACATGCTAGTCATGCAGTAATACAGATGAGATACCTTTCAAAAAGCGATACAGAAGGATACCATCAGCTAGTCATGCAGTAATACAGATGAGATACCTTTCAAACAGCGACACAGACGGATACCACCAGCTAGTCATGCAGTAATACAGATGAGATACCTTTCACAGCGACACAGAAGGATACCACCAGCTAGTCATGTAGTAATACAGATGAGATACCTTTCAAACAGCGACACAGAAGGATACCACCAGCTAGTCATCTAGTAATACAGATGAGATACCTTTCAAACAGCGACATAGAAGGATACCACCAGCTATTCATGTAGTAATACAGATGAGATACCTTTCAAACATTGACACAGACGGATACCACCAGCTAGTCATCTAGGTAATGCAGATGAGATACCTTTCAAAAAGCGACATAGAAGGATACAACCAGCTAGTCATCTAATAATACAGATGAGATACCTTTCAAACAGCGATACAGAAGGATACCACCAGCTAGTCATCTAGTAATACAGATGAGATACCTTTCAAACAGCGACACAGAAGGATACCATCAGCTATTCATGTAGTAATACAGATGATATACCTTTCAAACAGTGACACAGACGGATACCACCAGCTAGTCGTGTAGTAATACAGATGAGATACCTTTCACAGTGACACAAACGGATACCACCAGCTAGTCATGTAGTAATACAGATGAGATACCTTTCACAGTGACACAAACGGATACCACCAGCTAGTCATGTAGTAATACAGATGAGATACCTTTCACAGTGACACAAACGGATACCACCAGCTAGTCATGTAGTAATACAGATGAGATACCTCTCAAACAGCGATACAGAAGGATACCACCAGCTAGTCGTGTAGTAATACAGATGAGATACCTTTCACAGTGACACAGAAGGATACCACCAGCTAGTCGTGTAGTAATACAGATGAGATACCTTTCAAACAGCTACACAGAAGGATACCACCAGCTAGTCGTGTAGTAATACAGATGAGATACCTCTCAAACAGTGACACAAACGGATACCACCAGCTAGTCGTGTAGTAATACAGATGAGATACCTTTCAAACAGCGATACAGAAGGATACCACCAGCCAGTCGTGTAGTAATACAGATGAGATACCTTTCACAGTGACACAGACGGATACCACCAGCTAGTCATCAAGTAATGCAGATGAGATACCTTTCAAACAGCTAAACAGACGGATACCACCAGCTAGTCATGTAGTAATACAGATGAGATACCTTTCAAACAGCGACACAGAAGGATACCACCAGCTAGTCATGTAGTAATACAGATGAGATACCTTTCAAACAGCGACACAAACGGATACCACCAGCTAGTCATGCAGTAATACAGATGAGATACCTTTCACAGTGACACAAACGGATACCACCAGCTAGTCATGTAGTAATACAGATGAGATACCTTTCACAGCGACACTGACGGATACCACCAGCTAGTCATGTAGTAATACAGATGAGATACCTTTCAAACAGCGATACAGAAGGATACCACCAGCTAGTCGTGTAGTAATACAGATGAGATACCTTTCACAGTGACACAAACGGATACCACCAGCTAGTCATGTAGTAATACAGATGAGATACCTTTCAAACAGCGATACAGAAGGATACCACCAGCTAGTCGTGTAGTAATACAGATGGGATACCTTTCAAACAGCGACACAGAAGGATACCACCAGCTAGTCATGTAGTAATACAGATGAGATACCTTTCAAACAGCTACACAGAAGAATACCACCAGCTAGTCGTGTAGTAATACAGATGAGATACCTTTCACAGTGACACAAACGGATACCACCAGCTAGTCATCTAGTAATACTGATGAGATACCTTTCACAGCGACACAGACGGATACCACCAGCTAGTCATGTAGTAATACAGATGAGATACCTTTCAAGCAGCGACACAGAAGGATACCACCAGCTAGTCATGTAGTAATACAGATGAGATACCTTTCAAACAGCGACACAGAAGGATACCACCAGCTAGTCATGTAGTAATACAGATGAGATACCTCTCAAACAGCGACAAAGAAGGAAACCACCAGCTATGATTGACGTGTCAATACTTAGGTATTCAAATAAAATATGATTTCAAACTTGGTTATGGGAGGATACTCCAAACATTACAATACATTAAAAAGAGTCAAGTTAAATTGAGGTTGTCATTTAGGGATTTTTCTCAATTTTATTCTAAAAGTTCTGAACAAATTGGCATTCAAAATAAACATGTGATATATCTCCTGGAGCATAGTTGCAAAAAGTATATGTATAATCATCAACCATTCTTAGTTATTATTTCTTTGTATACACAATTCTGTTTATAAATCTGTATCTAAATCTGAAAGTCTAAAAGCTTGCAGTCCTTTTTGTAGTTCCTATAGTAACTAAATACATATTTGCAGTCAATTTCATGCCGAAATAACTTGTTCCAATATCCCAATGACTAGAGTGCAGTATCATTCTTAATTAGTTCATCATTGAATGTCCTTGAAGTTTCAGCATTAATAAACATGAAGAATAGTTATGGATATACAACTTCTTTATTCTTTGAAGGCGACGTTTCGACATTGGTTCTAATGTCGTTGTCAAGCAAGTGGTTCATACGTGGGGAAATAGTTGGGTTATATGCATTAATTGTTTTTACAAGAGATTGGAGATGAGTTGTTTATACAATAAATATAGTTGATGGACAAAGGTTGAATAGCTAATTGAGTGTAAGCCAGTTATGTGATGTACAGAGACTGCATGAAGGATTATCGAGGTGATTGGAAGTCAGGTAAATAATTATACAATAGAAGAGATGGATGTACATGGAATAGGTGAGTTGACACAACAGATGAGATTAATTTATATGGTAAAGTAAAATTGATACAGTAGATGCGATTGATGTACATGACGAGGAGGTGATGATTACAAAGTGACAATGGAGAGCACAGTAACATAGATGTTTTAAATGGACATATTGACTGCATTTAATAACAAATGGTGATAGGCTCTGTGGATGAAGTATCCTTCATCTCTGTTGAGAGAGGGGCCTATCTTCTTGATGTGGATTGCTTCGAGTAATTTTCGGGCTTTTTAATTCGTCTCGTTTCTTTCCATGATAGTGATGTTGTCCCATTTGATGGTGTGGTCTGGGTGGACTTTGGTGTGGTCGGCAAGAGCTGATTTGCCACCGTTCCTCCTGACAGAGGCCTGGTGTTCCTTGACTCGGAGGGTGAGCGGCCTTGATGTTTCATAGGACTGGCCGCAGTCACATTCACATGTCAGATGTGGTAGATGACACCTGCAGGATCCGACTTCGTTGTTGACTTGGGTCTGCCAGTGGCCTGCAATATGTTCTGAAGGGTGTTGCCTCTTTGGAACGTGACGTCAATGTTGGCTTGATGCTTTAAGAGGCGTCGTATCTGGTGGCTAGTAGGTCCAATGTAGGGTATACTGATGTTGAACGGGGCAGTTTGTTGTCGGGGAGGCTAATAAACATGTATTTGTAAATGTTTTTGGCCTGAGGCATCTTACATGTTAGTGTTGTATTTCTTATTTGATATCTAAAGTTTTTTTTAATATTGTTTGTCAATTAATTTCCAATTAAGTAGATGTAATCATCATTTAAATTGCATACATTGTTAATGTGTTATGTTCTTCAGAATATTCAAGAAAATGCTCAAAAATGCTCATTTTCGGACCCCAAGACAACGTTCACGATGTTCGAGGCTTAGCTATCAACTTTTGATGAAAAGGGACAGCAGAAAACTTGTACTTCTTGAAATTGTGCAAACGTAGGTTTGGGTAAAATTTCAATAGCATAATAAATTAAGCAGTTATGACCCTTTCAAAATGTCGATTTTCGAAAAATGACAAATCATCTATGACTTGTCATATATAAAGTATGATAGATACGAAAAATATAATCCTAAATAAATGATCATAAATCTACATCAAAATGTGCAAATAAATATCGTTCTATCTTCATTGGTTCATGATCAATAATTCTCCAAAGGATATATCCCTCAAAAATGCTCAAATTTACAACAACAAAAACTTTTTTTGGAATATGTCCAAATTGTGCCGAAACTTTACATTTTTATATGATAATGATATGTTATGTAATTGTTTAGCTCTTTGTGAGAACGGTAAGGCAATAAATAACTTTGACAATAATTAATTCGCAACAGAGTTATATCCCTTTAAACATGGAGGCAAATCATAATCAACGGCAGATTGCTCGAATGCAATGTATATCTGTATGTGTATTTCTACAAATGTATTTATAAATTGATTCGTTTTAAGTTTTTAAGAGAAGCATATATATAAGCTATTGCAATGTAAGTAAGTTCAGATCAATATGTTTTCTATATATTATATAATTGTTTTTCAATAATATAGGACAATCTATCTAAAATTATGTATTTATTGAAGCCTTTTCGCTGATCCTTCTGACCTTTATACATAGTATGCTATATGCTTTCTTCTGAAAATGAAAAACTGAAATAAATGAACAGAATTTTATCTTTCCAATGTATTCATGGTGCTCTCAAGGTCATTGTCACCAGTAAAATAAAACCACTTTATAAGTCTAATCGTTTGTAAATAGCAGGAGTTCCGTTTACAAATCTGTCGTATCTTTATTGGAAAAAAGTATTTATTTTAGAATTATTATAATGTTGTCTGATCCGGATCAAGTGATACACAATGAGTATGTCACGCTATGGACATATTTATTACCCAGCCTTAAATCCAATAGAGGTTAAAATACATTTATTCCTTTCATAATTCGAATTTGAAATGATATTTATCTTAATCGAGTTATAAACCATCTTTTTCTCGCAAAGCATAACTCGCGCCATTCTCCATCAACGACAAATTATAGCCTTGCTGTATTTTACTGTACTTTCCCGTGCTAGTGTAACTGCACGCTGCACTTGAACTCGATAGTGTTATTCGCTAAACTAGTACCGGACAGTGAAGGAAATGCGGCAAGGTTATGCCTTACCGGGGACGTCGTGTGTATACCTGTTACTTGTAATGAGTATGTACTTATTGTATACGAGCTCTGGCATGGTCTAGGGGTTATTTGTTATCTTTAGGTTGGTTTATATTCATCTGCTTATAAGAAAAGTGTTCTTTTGAGAAAAACATGCATTATGTCTTTGATCAGTTAATGCTTTAGTGTGTAGAATTCACGGTATTGTATTTCATGATAATAGATAATTTGGAGAAATAAATCCAATTTTACAAAATATGTGGATAAAATGTGGACATCATGTATCATTATGCATCATCATTGAGACTCGTATATGCATTTCTAGTTGTGACTTGAAATGTTTGAATACATTTTGACCAAATAAAAGTTCATATATCAAATATTATTCAATTAAAAAACTATGAGGTGTATCAGTATACAGTTTTGGATATGCCTTTTATACATCAGTATGAGGCTAAATTATGAAAATGAAACGATTCTGATAATGGGTCTAGTAGAGGGAATTGAGTAGAGGGATAATTGGGGTTAAGTTGGGACAGCCTTTTTCTAAAATGTGTTCATTTCTCACTTGTCTACTTCTCTTTTATGGACATATATATTATTTTACTTGACCTACCCCGAAATTACTTTAAAAAATGTTTCGTCGTCGTGTACATTATGACGTCATTACATTGTTACGTCACAATCTAAGGTAAAGACATGGACACATCAAGTTTTAGCGTTTAACTTTGGTGAAAACATTTGGATAAATCTGCTTTCTTTTGTTTCTAAAAGCTTGTTATTATCAAAATTTAATTTATACATTGGGAAGACATAAAAATGCCCGTTTCCACATTCAGCTAAATGTTTACTTAATGGAATAGTACGGTTTTTGGACTGATTTATGTGGGATCTGTGTAAGTTCATTCGTAATTTCAACTTTAGTTCTGTCTTCCCAATGTATTTTTCATTACAACCAGTACATATGATGACATATACAACATTCTTGCTGTTACAGTTGAGATTTTGACGAACAGAAAACACTTGAGTTTCAGTAATCTGTACAGTAGACCCGACAAGAATATTTGTACATGTAAGACAGCGTGAATCGCCGCACCTAGATACAACTGGTTCTACACAACTTGAATCAAACTTGGAAGAAGTTAAAAACCTGCGAAGATTCTTAGGTTGCTTCAAACTAAGGTTTCAATCCTCATGTAGTCTAATTGATACAATTTTGCATCATCTGTAGAGATCTGTTAACTACATTTGTGTATATGTTCATAAACTTTTTTATGTCAGTGTTGAAATAGAAAAACGTATAAAATATTCAAACGAGTGTCAGTGTGAGATGACTATCATCTACAGTCTAGACATCTATATATACTCATGTCGGAAGTGTGTTGTCTTTCATTCCTTTGCTGAAGGTATATATCGAACTGAAAACCACACAGTATGTTTTACACTGTATCATCAGAAAAACAATACATAGTTCGAGAGAAGAGCAGTTTCTGGTGACTGACATGGTCATAACAATGCTTCTGGTATACTGCTTGGTGTCCCTAAGCTATGTGCGTGGGTAGGTAGCGATTTCAGTCATTTTTTACTTTTTTTTAGGTCATAGGACTCAATGGTAAAGGGATACTTTCTGACTCATACCTATCTATCAGTGAACTATTTGTATGGCTGTATCAATTTATGCTACTTTGTCAACATTGAGAGGGAAATATGATTTAACGTGATTACAATTGCAACATATTGACAATCAAACACTTATATTATTTGACTACTACATTAGTTTAAGTATTCCCCGCGTTTAACGTGAAACGGTGATACAGTATTTGGTAGAGTATCCCCTTAAGTAAAACATAGAATAACGATCGAGTACTTTTAATTTGGAAACTTGTCCTATTTTGCATGTAGTTTCAATATAGTGAAGGTAAGTTTTGTGACTTTAATCTTCATTTCTCCTTCACCTTACTCTTGTCAGCAGGATATCTCAAGAACCGTTGACTAGATTTGCTTTATACTTTACACATGGTGTCTCATAGAAGGGTTAATTAAAAATTGGATAATGCATGGAAAACTTGTGAGCGGGATCTTTTGAAAACGGTTATCTGGATTTTATTGTTACATCCAGTTTTCTGTGTTTGTCTGAATAATTATATCATTAATGCATGATAAAACATCCCATGTGAAACTAGATTATGCGATAAGCATTAATAGTAATGTACCCTTCATCACAAGCTGTGCTTATGCATGATCACATTAGATATGACAGTTCTGCTCGCAATTAGTTTAAACGTATTATCAAAAAATAAATGAAAGCAAGCACGCAGGTGTTGATCAATGAACTAAATTTTAAAAGAGAGAGGGAGTTGAAATTTGGGTTTATCAGCTTTCATTTCATGAAATTCGAAACATCCAAAGAGCATTTTATTTACTTTTTTCTAACAGCGCTGATTGGAGGACAGAAACCAATTTTATTGAATATGCACAAGTAACGGCACCTGGAGTCTCCACATCACTCCTGAGCATCCAGCCGAACCGACCATTCAGGAGTATTCTCCGCTGTGCTCTCGAGTGTTTAACAACAGATGCCTGTGCTGCCTACACATACAATTCCAACACTGGAGAGTGCCAGTTCTACACCATTCTCTTCATCAAAACCGTCCCTGCCATGTCTCCGCCTAAAATGTGGTACTACTATCCAGGGAAACGTAAGATTTTATCAATTTCCAACATTTCTTTTAAAGACATTTTCATGAAATATATCAATGCCCATTTTCTTCATTACATTGATGTCAATCACGTTTGATGATACATTATGTAATTGTCCCATGGATCACTTAACAATGTTAAACATGATTTCCGTAATAGTCAGGTCAAAATACAGTATAACCCCAACAAAATTGCTACAAAAGGTTTCTCAACTTATTCTGGTAGGGTTTAGTGTACCTCATAACATACTAAAAGTTTACCAAAGTTGGACCCCCGGAAAAATTTTTTTTCAAGATGGCGTCCAAAATGGCCCCAAAACGTTTTAATGACTCTGTAACCATCGACTCGAATATGATGATCTTGGTGTCTATCCTTGGGTTTTTGGGGGAAACGAACACATTAAGATCCTAAAAAATGGCGTTTGTCTATAATACAATACAGGTATCCAAAATGGCGTCAAAATGGCCGCTGACATCTCCAAATGACCACAAGTCCATTACTATTCACTCAAATTTGATGATCTAGATGTCTATTTCAACGTTTTTGAGGGCAAGGAACACATTAGAACTATTAGAAATTAAATTAGGCAATTATATTACAAGTAAATCTAACTTTGTCCGACATTGCACTACCATTTGACCTACATTTCAATTTGATGATCTAGCTGTCCATCCCCAGTTTTAGGGGGCAAAGAATACATCACAACAACTTTGAATATCACTGAGCTGTTTTATCATTATGAATCCATGACCTTCAGCAGTCCACTTTCACAATATGTACAACCATCTTTGTCCATAGAGTTTCAAAGCGTTCAGTTGTGAGTGTCATCCTCCTGTTCCTGCTCCTTGACATACGTGATTTGTTCGGAAAAGGAAGTGTATATTACTCACCGAAATCATCTATTTACAACAAAAACGTTATCGTCATAATATTATGTAGATATTGTCGGTTTACTAGACCACCCTCTTAAAGAGCCATCACGGATGTTAGTATTTAATGTTTTTGGAATATATACTTATAACGTCATTCGCCAGAGAAATCTTTTATCTACAACATGGCATGTGTTAAATGATTTTCATATCACGACAATGTATTGCAATTTGGTTTCAAAGAGAAGTACCACTTCGACTAGCGCGCCCTAAGGGTATCTATCGTATATAAACAGAATTCCCTTTTTTTGCGTAATACGTACTACACAAACAGCAAGCGCTTCTGAAGCGTGAAGGCTCGTCTCTAGCGCAAGTCACCATACCAACCCATATGCTGCACGTGCTTCACGTGTCTCTCTTGCAAGTTACCCTTGTCACACATTACTGAATGTGACGATTGCTTTACAAACAATGTTTCTAAATGTCCTGAGAATATACAAATTATTTCCTGTTCAATGATATTTTTATTGAGATAAGACCAGCAAATTATGACAAATTTTTACTCTCATTTATTATAAAATTCAAGAAAAATACCTGGTTGGGTAAAACAATTATTCCAATATCTGTAGCAAATACATAATTAAATGAAATAGTAAATAAATCACCGCCAAAAAAAAATATATTTTGATATCTTTCATTGCTCATATTTTTTGTTATTCTGTCGTGTCTTTGTTTACTGTGTGTGAGCTAGACCATAATGCTTTGCGCTTGAAAAAAATAGACTGGATCTATATTTAGACTGGAAAACACCTTTACTAATTAATGCAATTTGACGGCTTATTTTAAGTTGGAAAAATTAGGGAAAAATTAAGTGTATTTATTTCACGGAGATGGATTTTTGGATTTTCTTAATATTTTCATCAATATCTTTGATGGCTCTTGAAACACTTAATTTAAGATTCAGCTTATATAGGTCTGTGGCGCCTTACCCAGGATGATATTTTCCATTCATTCAGCATAATTGTTCTGTCACGTATGACAGGTTAATCGTACATTGTTTTAGCGGTATGCATTGCGCAAGTGCTCTTGTCGCAACATACCGGAAGTTCTATGTTTTAGGTTCCAGTTTCGGTTTGAGTTTTTGCATCGCATCAGCGATATTTTTTATTGAGAGACTACTTTTGATATTTCAAGGCATTGCATGCCAAGCTCCAGTTCCCCATGGTGTAAGTTTGTTTACTTAATGTTAAATAGTATTTTGCAGTGTAATTTGAAGATTTATCGTTGAAATTTGGTAATGTAAACTTTATAACTTTGGTAAGAATTTCATGCAATGTGCTTTTCAATGTAAATGAAGCGTTAGTAAAATATCTGTAATTACTTCAGTTTGAATAGAAAAGGTTTGTTTATTTTAACATAAGTTTATGATTGTAGTAATTCTTGGCAATATAAGTAATTTTGTGTTTTGTTAATTGTAGCATTTTACCGAACGATGTCGATGGCTACCCTCGGCAACGCTGTACCAAATCTGTATTTTGAATATTGAACTTTAATGCCCACTTTGATAATCAGACAAAATCTGATGTCCAAGCTTGCAGGAAAGCCCTCCACTCAAACCGTTTCATTCAACATGTTAACAGAGCTACTCATAAAATGGGACATATAATTGACTGGGTTATTACAAGGGAATCTGACTCACTACTTGCTGAGATAAAGGTCCAGGACGTCAAATGTCTGATCACTTCCTAATTTCCTTTGAACTTGATCTTCAGAAACCCACCCCGGTCAAAAAGTGTGTTGTGTGGAGAAATATAAAAGGTATTCATCTCGATGATTTCAGGGATGATTTGTTGAGTTCCAGACTTGTCTTGGATCCTCCATCAGACATCAATGAACTTGTAGACTTGTATAACTCTACATTGGGTGGGCTGCTTGACAAGCACGCACCCGCTACAACACGAAGCATCACAGTCAAACCGAATGCACCTTGGTACAACTGTGACATAAAGGCAGCGAAAATACAAAGACGCAGAGCAGAACGGAAGTGGAACAAATCTGGTTTAGAAATTGACAGGCAGATATACAAACAAACAAGAAGCGATTTGAAGAAACTCATCCGGGACACTAACTCAAATTATTGCCGTGAGATGATTCTTTCCAACTCAAACAAACCAAAGGTTCTTTGGAGTCAATTGTTTAAACTTCTAGGGAAAACTGATCAAAAACCCCTTCCAAAAGAAGAAAGTGATGAAATTCTCTCTGAAAAGTTCAATTCACACTTCATCGCTAAAATTGACCATATCAGAGCAGATTTAAGAACTATGCAGTCTCCAACACCGGAGGATGCCCAGGCTCATACAAATATTTCAGAGAACCGACTCACCGAGTTTAAATCTGTGCCAGAAACTGAAATCCTAGCCCTAATCAACAGATCCAAACAGACGACATGTGAACTTGACCCAATTCCCACGAGTCTGCAGATGAAGGTCTGTGATATTTTGATTCATACCATCACACGCATCATTAACACCAGTTTACAATCAGGACACGTTCCCCAAGCTTTTAAAAAAGCAGTGGTGAATCCTCACTTGAAGAAGCACAACCTGGA
Organism: Gibbula magus; assembly: GCA_936450465.1. Taxonomy (NCBI): domain Eukaryota; kingdom Metazoa; phylum Mollusca; class Gastropoda; order Trochida; family Trochidae; genus Gibbula; species Gibbula magus. The sequence goes on along the minus strand of OW388295.1, from coordinate 3,178,013 downwards.
AGTGAACACATTCAGTAACTACCGACCAGGATCCAATCCATCCTTCATATCTAAGATACTAGAGAAAGTCGTTGTAAAGCAGCTAACTCAACATCTGGATACCAATTCTGCAAATTTCAATCGGCATATAAAAGATCACACAGTACCGAGACAGCCCTGGTGAGAGTTGTGAACGAGCTACGCCTAATGGTGGACCATGGGGATATTGGAATGCTTGTGCTGTTGGATTTATCCGCAGCATTTGATACGATTGACCATGAATTCCTTAAGTATAGACTTGAGATGCAGTATGGCCTGTCAGGTCACGTGCATAACTGGTTCTCTTCATACTTGTCAGATCGGTGCCAGAGTGTCCTCATTAGGAACACACAATCATCAAAGAGTCAGCTGTCCTGTGGTTTCCCACAGGGATCTTTGCTGGGACCAGTACTCTTCACGCTGTATACAGAACCACTCGGAGATATCCTGAAGAACCATGAAGTCCCACATCATTTCTATGCAGATGACTCCCAGTTGATGGACAAAGTTTCTCCTGGGCTCGAACATGCATCGCTTGCAAAAATGGCAACCTGCACGACAGATGTAAAAACTTGGATGACTGCAAATATGTTGAAGTTGAACGAAGGTAAAACAGAGGCCATGTTCATTGGACCAAGACAAAGACTCCAGAAATTGAATGTTACTGACATCCCAATATGTGATATTTCCATCCCACTTCGAAAAGTGTGAAGAATTTGGGAATACATCTTCAGTCAGACCTGTCCATGGACAGACACGTCTCAGAGCTCTGTAGAGTCTGCAACTGCCATCTGCGGAACATTGGCAGCATTCGGCATCTCCTCACTCAAGATGCTGCAGCAACACTTGCAAGATCTTTCGTCCTGTCCCAATTGGACTATTGCAACAGCCTCCTTGCAGAAACTACACAAACCAATATCAACCGCCTCCAGAGAATTCAGAACAATACAGCTCGGATGGTAACGAGATCCCCCAAGTGTGTGGACATCAAACCGATCTTAAGATCGCTACACTGGCTACCGATACGTGCTCGTATTGATTTTAAACTTCTTTGCCTTGCCTACCAGTGTGTGCAAGGAGATGCTCCTCCATATCTCTGTGAACTCCTGAACCCTTACCAGCCAGCTAGATGTCTTCGTTCCAGCTCCAAGAACCTCATAGAAATTCCTCGATTCCAGATGAAGACATTCGGAGGAAGATCTTTCAGTATGACTGCTGCTGCCAAATGGAACGACCTACCAGAATCATTAAAGACCTCTGACTCTCTTCCCTCATTCAAATCTCACCTGAAGACCCATCTCTTCAATGCATTTTTCTGAACTGTGACTGGGACCCCAAATGCGCTTTGAGCGTGCTCAATGTGTGAAAAAGCGCTATATAAATGGAACTATTATTATTATTAATATCCGGAATAAAAACTTACAGCACAATAATAAAGCCTTACAAAAATGTCATGACTGTATATTAATGTATTAATGTACCTTTTTCATGGGTCAGAATATACTAATAAGTCTGATACAGTCCACGTGAAACATATTACTTCTGTTTTATAAAACTTATTAGAACAAATGATGTATCTCGTCAAGTGTCATTTCAACGATAATACCATTGTCTCACCACATCAAAGCAGGTTGCATAGCATGTACTACTTTTCAGGAGACAACACAGTAAGGTGAATACCAAGGAAAAGTAACAATTCATTATTTGCAAAGATGATGACAACCTTTTCGCTCAAATATTCATTGCATGCCAATTCCGTCAAGCTGATTGGACACAATTTTCAATTTCGAAAATCATCCATGGCCACCAGCTTTGTAACAACATGGAAAATTCAGACATCCAACTTGCAAATCTGAACTTTTAGATTGCGTGAAATTCTCCAAGTAGATGCTTAAGTTGTTGATGGAGCATCAATTGTCCATTCACTGCCAATAGGTTATTTGTCATCCTTTGGATACTAAAGTGATAGTACATTTCTAACCTGGGTAACAAGGCAACTTACTGACTGTTCAAGGATAGACAGTGTATGGGACCACAGCAAGAAAGAAGTCTCAAGTTTGGAACCACAGACAAAAGAAACAAAGGATCAAGACTCAATGTGTCCAAACAAGACAAACTACCACAGAATTTCAAAGACTCAAACAACAAACAAATTCTAACATATAGTGTCAAAACAAGCACATTTGAGGTAGGTAAAGAAGTGCATATAACATTAGGGAGAACAGTGTTTGCAAATTGTCGTGAATCAACAATTGTGTCAGATTAAAAGGACATCAGACTAGTTCTCCATGAACAAGATGCTTTAATATCAAGGTGCATTCTTATCAGCAAAGTGGATACAGATGTGTTCGTGGTTCTTCTTGGGGTATTACCTGAACTGAAAAACACCAACCAAAGATAAAACGTTTGCTTGTCCATTGGAGACGACAAGAACTATATATTTTATAATGTGAATGCTAGAGACAATTGTGCATTAGCTCTCCCTTTTATCCATTCATGTACAGCACGTGACACAACTTCCAGTTTGTTTGCAGAGGAAGGAAAACGTCATTGCAGACATGGCAAGCCTATCCTGGTATCCTATTCAGAGACAACATTAGCTTTTATTATCCAAAGCAGGATTCCCTACCAACCGATTGACAGAGTGTAAACAGTTGCTCTCATAGAAAGATTTGTGTGTGTCATGTATGACCACAACACCTCATTTACCAGAGTGATTGTTGTTAAACAATACTTATTCTGCCAAGGAGAGCACACTAAACTTAAGCATTTGTTTCCACCAACACAGGATGATGTTATTCGGCACAAAAATAGGGTCATCTACATAGCAATTTTTTGGATAAAGAATGTATATTTGCAGAGAAAATTCCTAGCCCACGGGATTTTGGATGGTACTTAACGGAAGAACATTGGTATCGTTTAGGTGAATATTCCGGAAGTGGCCAGGTCGTGCGGAGAACTGGTGAAACGTTGGTTCTAGGTACACCGAGGGGATAGATCTAGACCCATATTTGATAAAATTAGACTGAAACGTAGGTCAAATGGTAGTGCCATGTAGGACAAAGTTAGATTTACTTGTAATAAATTTTATTTGCAATGTTCCTAATATGTTCCTTGCCCCTTATAACTTTGAAATAGACATCTAGAACATCAAATTTGAGTGAATGGTAATGGACTTGCGGACATTTGGAGGTGTCAGCAGCCATTTTGGACGCCATATTGGATTTCTGTGTTGTATTATAGACAAACACCATTTTTTATAATCTTAATGTATTCGTTGCCCCCCGAAAACCTAGGGGTAGACACCAAGATCATCACATTCTAGTTCATGGTTGCAGAATTATGATCATTAAGAGTTTTTTTGCGGCCATCTTTGATGCCATCTTGAATAAAACACATTCCGGGGGTCCAACTTTGGTAAACTTTTAGTATGTTCGAAAATACACTAAACCCTACCAGAATCAGTTGGGAAACCTTTTGAAGCAATTTGTTGGGGGTTTAGGTTTTTTTCCCCACATATTGACCCGACTATTATGCTGTTGTGTGATGCTTATTCCCAAGGTGGATCCCAATGGTGTCCAGTGGAAATAGGCTTCCAGTTGCTGGCATCAAATGGACCATGTTTGCTTTTCTCGGATGACACCAAGAGCTGGGCCGAAGCCAATGAGACAAAATGTCCATCCTATGGTCCTGGTGGGCGACTTATTGTACTCGATACAGAGGAGAAGGCTGATCTCTTCAAAGCAGCTGGGAAGTCTATTAATCACATCTTTAGTAAGTGAATGATTATGAGAATTAAATTTTATACAAATTTAGCTTAAGTTATTGATAATCATTGAAGTGTGATATATTTGTGATATTTTGCATATGTTATTCAGCAAGAACCTAATTTACCCTCACTCCTCTATTCATAAGTTAATTGAATAATAAAAGTCAAGGACCTATTATTGAAACTATTATGAAATTGTTTTAGCAAATGCATGTTACAAACTCATATTTTCCACACAGTTAACGGCATCAACATCGGACTACACCTGACAACCTGGGTGGACGGAACCCCTCTGACCTACGACTACCGTTATGAAGTACTGACTGCTGCTCGCCCATGTGGAACTTTAGGTCGAAATAGGCTTGACTTTCAATGGATGGGCGTTCCATGCGATTCTGTTTACCATTATGTCTGCGAGATATATATTGATTGAATAACCTGTTCAAAATATACTGCTGAGGCTTAACACATACGAAAAGTAAGGAAAACAATCCTTTGCAGACCAACTATTTGGACCTCCAACCACCATTCAGCTACGACAATGGTGATTGGACACGTTGAGCTTCAGTTTGTAATGATGGCTCTCAATGGTTCGGAGTGTCCTAGTGATTTTGGTCACCGTTCTGTCGGTGAGGACGATTAGTGACATTTCATGAATGTAATTCGCAGATATCCTTTTACTGAGGACAAAATGATGAAATAATGAAGACTGGAAATCGATGAGAGACAAGACGATGTGTATCTTTGAACGCGTTACCCCATAATGTTTAGCTGACATGGAAAACTACAGTCCTTCAACGTGTTTCTCAAACATCATTTTCATTTTTAACTTCAGTCTAATTCTCTTTATTGATACATTGATGATCTTAGTTGACTTTACATGAAGTTACATGTACTTTTGACATTGTTTCGCAGCTGAATTAAAAAGTTATTTTCTATAACTATCATTATAGTTTTGTTTTTGTTTTGATACTGTACAGGCGGGTGTCATGAAACAACTAACGAGTTGAGTGAGCATCCAATCCACGTGACCAGTGGTCAGTTTTAACATGAGTGCGGCTTTAGCTTCTGAATGGAAATTAGGATTTAGGAGTACTTTGAGTAACACACGTTGAGTAACACACGTTGAGACGTTCCCTTAAATCCACAAACAATATGACCATGGTTGATGGATATATATATATATATATATATATATATATATATATATATATGTATATATACATTGTATATATATATATATATACACATACTCGGGAGGGTACTGTTTATCTCAATTTTAGCCTTAGTTAATAGTTGCTTTACATTTTTGCCCTGGCGTTTACTTTTGTTAAACTTTACATTATCAACAATTTAACAGATCTTTTCATCACACATTAGAAAAGGTGTATTTTGTTATTTGTGTATATTGTGGAACATATCCGGTTTGAATAGATTAGGAGTTGAGACGTACATGTATGCAATGTCGATTGTTTCGGATTTGCTGCCGTTGTTGTTGCAGGGATGAATCGGTTTCTTAGGTGGATTCCGCGGATGTCGCAGTCCTCCTTGGGTCACCCGTGGTGTCAAAAATGTTTACGTTCTTCTTACTGTAATAAAGTGCTCTTACAAAAATATAATTAAGTGTTACCAATGGTTAAATAATACCTCTGAATCAATAAAAACGAATGGACGTGGTTCATCTGACTGATGAAGCGATACCTAAACACTCAGAGTTAATTTTTAAATATGATACAATGATGAAATGGTCAATCATCCTTCTGTCTGAACTCGCAAATATCGGGTCGTGTAATAAGATGTTTACCCATTAACGTTCCAAAATATTGTATACAATTCAATAATAAACGTCACATTTGAGAAAGCATAGCATGCAAAAAACGTACTACAGCACCTTTAAGTCGTCTGACATACGCATCATTGCCGTGTGTTAGACCAAACATGTGTTTATTCGCTTCTAACTACAAGTATGTCAACAAAGAAACGGTTATGAAACTGCAATATACCCCAATCAGTAATTTGGACATTTTTGACTATGTATTTGTTCTTGACTTGTCACTGTTGTCTCAATTTAAAAAACAAATTAAATTAAGCAGCCAGTCTTCAATCAATAGGCCTTAACGGTATAATACAGAAGCAGATAGTAGGGCTTACTGATACTGCCAAAACTTCCCAATTTCACCATTTATAATGTGTGACATGCGTAATGTAACTCCAATAACGTACTACTTATGAATGTCCCTTTAACACAATTAAAATACATTGTACTTCCAAATACTACAAAAAGTGATACGTTTGTGTATTTTGAACATCACATAGGATAGAACAATGCATCATTAGTAACATGAAATGAATACAATAGATACACAGAATGTACCATTAACTAAACCTGGATCTGGATTCGATTCATATGCAAACTGATTGATAGTTTCATGTTGTTTTGCCATTTATTGGAAACTTTGAATGCAAGTTTTAGGAATTGAAACCAACATGAAACTATAATTTATAGTCCCATGATGGTTTCCATATTAGTTTTTCTCAAACGTCATTGTTCATTAATATATGAAGGTAAATTAAAAAACAAACCAACATGATTAAAATTTCATGATCACAGTTATTTGATATACATATATTATCAGTGCTGTTAATAATGAACCGAATCGATAAGAGGTTAATTTTGGATGAAAGCAAGTATTTCAAGATTCTTTACAAATATTATATATATATATATATAGAGAGAGAGAGAGAGAGAGAGAGAGAGAGAGAGAGAGAGAGAGAGAGAGAGAGAGAGAGAGAGAGAGAGAGATAGAGAGATTATTACCCGAGGAAGTGTGTCATATGACTTTTACGAAACGAGTGTGATATTTTGTTTTGCCCGAGCGAGAGCGAGGGTTATACACAAATTTGCACGAGTTTCGTCAAAGTCATATGACACACTTTCGAGTGTAATAATTTCTTTATTATCCATTTTATTCCATTTGATTCGCGTAAAAATAGCCAGGAAACGGCCCACTTCTCTTGCGACGGCAAGCTACAGTGACGTCATGAACAATCGTTGTATGGCGTCACAGACGACACAATGGTTGCTAGGCAAACGTGATATGTGCACATGTGCTCATATCAATAATATTAACTCGGTTATTTTCAACCATATGGGTAATAAATATTTTTATATATATATATATATATATATATATATATATATATATATATATATATATATATATATATATATATATATATATCGCCAACTAAATGATAATTCCGTATTTTCAATTATAAGTCTGCAAAAACCGGAATTATACGTTTTATTTACATATACAGTAGTTACGCATATTTGCCATTTATTCTGTTGTAGAACGTTTTTTTAAGATTACGCCTGTCTAAATAAAACACATAATAATAATAATAATAATAATAATAATAATAATAATTATAATAATACTGTGTACCTATATCGCGCTAGCCTCCATGCACCAAGTGCATGCTCAAAGCGCTACAGACATTACGTTTACATTACAAATTACATACACATTTTACGTTTTTTATATGTGATATTTGATGTACCTGTAAGCAACATCTTCTTCGAAAAACCAACTGACATAGAACATACAGACTTTTATTGATTTGGTCCTACTCCCATTTCAAATATAGATTTTGCAGGGTATCCACAATCAAACCTTCAATTTATTTCCAGGAACTTTTAATGCTAGGAAGCTCAATATCATCTTTGTTTGCTAGAGAGTAAGATTTCATTGTTCTTATCCTAATGAGAAATATGTTACAGCTATCTTATAATCCAGCTGTTCTTCCCTTTACCCTTGCCGGTCACGCTTTAGTGAACTGCATAGGCTTACATAACCAGTGAGTTTCTGTGGTAATATGGGAAAAGAAGCCTTGATGAGTTGGTGGGCCGGGTCCAGTTTGTACAAACTGATGTTTTGTTGTAATTGAAACTGCAAAGGCAAATAAACAAATCCTTTTACAATAAACTTTTAAGGAGAAATGGTTATTTGAACTTTTTTTTAAAAAGGGGGCATTTTCTATATACTGTCACTTATAAAATTTGAAATGAAATGTTTTTTCAAAGTTAAGTGGAAAATATGTTTGTAAATGAGTTATAATTCCTGTTATTCTTTTTCAGTTCAGTTCACGAACATAAATTCTCAAAAGAAAGATATAAATATAAAAATCACAAAATTTGAATATTTTGCATGGTCATTTATAACTTAATTGTTTGTTGGCTTTTTTGTTCTAAATTTTAAAATAATATCACTTCATATCATTACACCTGATGAAGGAGTGAGCATATACTCCGAAACATCGTGTATATTCACAATACAGAAGTTGTTTATTATGTAATCAACATCTAAGTGGCCTTCAAAGGTTTGATATTTTGAACTTTGAGCCCCCCAAACACTTTTTTTAAACTTTTGTCCGAGGATGATCTTTCTCGGAAATAAATTCAGCTTTATGATGATCTACCATTTCCTGTTTAATATGGTGCTTCAAATGTTAAGACTGTTTTACTTTTCATTGCTTTAAACGTATGTGAAAATAGAGATGATGGTGAGAGAGTGAGAGTGAGACAAAGAGAGAGACAAAGAGAGAGACAAAGGGAGATACAAAGGGAGAGACAGAGATTTTCGCATTTCGTATACATATATATACATGTCTGTGTGTGTGTGCGTATATATATCAATACTCGGGAGGAGTACTGTTTATCTCAAATTTAGCCTTAGTTAATAGTTGCTTTACATTTTTGCCCTGGGGTTTACTTTTGATAAACTTTACATTATCAACAATTTTACAGATTGTTTCATCACACATTAGAATAGGTGTATTTTGTTTTATATTGTGGAACATATCCGGTTTGAGTGGATTATGAGTTGAGACATATGCAATGTCGATTGTTTCGGATTTGCTGCCGTTGTTTTTGCAGGGATGAATCGGTTTCTTAGGTGGATGTAGTGGATGTAGCGGTCCTCCTTGGACGTGGTCACCCGTTGTGTCAAGAATGTTTACGTTCTTCTTACTGTAATAAAGTGCTCTTACAAAAATATAAGTAAGTGTTACCAATGGTTAAAGAATACCTCTGAATCAATAAAAAGAGTTCTTAAACGAATTCACATGGTTCATCTGACTGATGAAGTGATACCTAAACACTCAGAGTAGAGTTTTAAATATGATACAATGATGAAATGGTCAACCATCTTGCTGTCTGAACTCGCAAATATGGGGTCGTGTAATAAGACGTTTACCCATTAACGTTCCAATATATTGTATAAATTTGAATAATAAACGTCACATTTGAGAAAGCATAGCATGCAAAAAACGTACTACAACGCCTACATACGCATCATTGCCGTGTGTTAGACCAAACATGTGTTTATTCGCTTCTAACTACAAGTATGTCAACAAAGTAACGGTTATGAAACTGCAATATAACCCAATCAGTAATTGGGACATTTTTGACTATGTATTTGTTCTTGACTTGTCACTGTTGTCTCAATTTTAAAAAAAACAAATTAAATTAAGCAGCCAGTCTTCAATCAATTTGCCTTAACGGCATAATACCGAAGCAGATAGTAGGGCTTGATATGCTTTGAATAAAACAAATGTCGAAATCAAAGGTTTTTTTTAATGTCCATGTCGGTGAAAGTTTAAATGTTCTGTTAGGAAATGTATTAGGTAGGTTCGTCCATATCGAGCTACCCCAGTGTAGTTTTTATTTTTTTTCAGACAAATAGAAATTGACAACCAGGCAGGCGAGATTAAAGGAGAATGAAACAACATGGGTTGTGTATTTTACCGCAGTGAACGCAGTGAACGCTTACCTTCTGATAGTCAAAAGTTACATGGTACTGAACTTGACCCCAATATGGCATGGTTGTTGATGTGACATTATTAATGCTCTTCATAAATTGTTAGCAAAGTTGTGGTCTCTATGATTTTGTCACTTTTAATTCAAGGAATCATCTCACTCAAGAACAAAGCCATATCAGCTTGAAATAAACTTTCCCAAACCAGTCATTAATAAACCCAACTCCTCTCTGGCCCGTGGTTAGCCCCTGTCCTGAACAGAATCCTCATTGCCCCGTCTCTCCTCGGCCTAACTTTTCTTCATCAGCTCTTGACCCAAGTACAACCGCTATGAGGAATGTGCTAACATTTAGTCCACCAGGCTTACCGCATTCTCTTCCCACAGAGATTACTCCCTTCCGATTTCAGATCCTAACGATCTGAAATCTGAAAGGTGTAACCTCTATTGGAAGAGAAGGGGCCTACCGAGGACAAGCTTAGAAAAGCAGTCATTTAGAGACAAATACGCATCACAATTCATCAAAACGGAATGAATTCAGTGAATCTGCATACAAACATGATGATCAGCAATTTCAAAGAAAAGACAACGCAAAATAAAACATGCAAAACACAACACTGTGAGTAATGATATTTCAGAGCAAAACTATACTTTATTGCAAAACTCATTGGGGTACGGCGAACTTTCTTTCTAAAATAACCATGTAAATACTTCTGTTGTGTGGCTAGACCTATAAATGTTATGTTTTGTGTTTTCTATGGAAACTATATTAGGTTGCTATCGTGTCCTGACTGACGAGTGGATTGATTACACGTATTACATTTTCGAGTCATTAATCATAAATGAGGTTTCTCCTACTGCAAAGTGTCTACACGAGAGTGAAAGACAGCGCCGTGAGAGCTGATTCCGTTCTTCAGCCGTGATACCTGTAAGTTGCATTTGCTATCTTTTGTGAATTTATCATGAAATCTATTATCTTTATTTGAAAATCACATATATAGACCTCCACGATCTTCCAATTTATACCATTTTAGTTAAAGGATTGAGCGTGAGTTAATGGATTTGTTTTGTATAAAATGAGCGTAAAGGTTTAACAAAAATTATATTACATGGAAGGAAGTTCAGTATTCGGTTCATTATCCCCGTCACAGCGAAGTTATCAGGGGATATAGAAATAACCTCCGTCCGTGCGTCCGTGTTTCGTTTCCGGACCAGAACTAAAAAAAAGTTAAGGCCTAGCTCAATGAAGTTGAAATTGAGAGTGGAGCAGTCATCATGTGTAGATGTGCCTTTTAGGTTTTTCAACTTCTTTGGAATTTTCTTATTAGCCCTTTCCGTGGAACCATACTTTAACAAAACATGTCCCAACCAGAAGTCAAAAACTGAAAACGTTAGAGTTTTTTAAAAACCTTTTTCGGACTTTTATTCTCAGCCATTTCTATGGGGAAAACATATTTATCTGGATTCTAAACAGAAGACCTCTTACATGCCTTAATTAAAGCTGAAGTGTGCAAGCAACGCAAAATGGAATTTGTTTCCAAACAAAGCAGCACTTATTGGGAAAATAAGTAAGTAATTAATAGACCAGTTAACAGCTGATCGAACTGTTCAAAACTCCGTACACTACCTGCGTCTTTTCATAACATCATCTGACCATAATGTGCGTATTGGCCATCTTTGCAATGTCGGGCTAGTTGTGACATGTGTGTCAATCGCTTGTCTGCCTATCAGGCGGTTTGCTTATGTTCCGTTTTTTTGCTTTGCGTTGTTCTCACTAGCCTTATACCTGAGATACACCAAGGTAGTTCTCACTACGTTCTACTCCGTCCAAATATTATATTTAGTTTCAATGTAAAAAAAAGTTCAAATCTTCAATGGAATAGTGAGGAGAATAAAAATTGGCCATAAGGAATGCATTTCTTTTCCCAAAAGGTTCCTGTTATGTTAGGAGAGGAAATCCTAAGGTGGATAAGTGTTCCCACAACGTTTCATCATGAATGTTCAAACCAAGCAATCCGTCTTAGTCGGCTAACATCCAGAAGTAGAAGAAAACCATCATTAAACATTATAACGGCTGTTTTACTTACCAACTGAAAGGGTCGTACTGTGGTCGAGTTGGATCTGTCTGTGGACGGGATGGATCCTAAATGGAAAACTGTGCACAAGCATATAACAATGGGGAACCCTGATACGAAACTGCGTCATAGGTGGCGCTGCGGAATTCCGTCCTTGTTGATAGCTCTGTATGTTGCTCTTTACCGTCAAACCCTTGACCGACAGCGACGTGTTGCGTGATGAAGGCCAGATACTTTGTCAATGAAATACTTTTAGCTGAAAATTCAAATTGTATCGGCTCAAAAAGAGTATTAAAAAAAATTATTTGCATGGGAAAAGACGCATTTTTACAATGAATACGTTTGTCATTAAATATTTTAAATCACGGGCACGAATGTTCCGAACCCAGAAGTAAACATATTCACGTTTGCATTGACAGTCAGTCATGTTCGATGCGGTGAATTTTTTTATATTTTAACTATTTTTCATTTATGATTTGGGAATATTAAAATTGCTACTTAATGAAATTGAAGAAGAAGAAATTAAAAATGAAGCAGACTTTGGAAAAGGATATAGGCCTACATGATGTTTACTAATAATTTATATTTATCAATACAGTCATGTTGATAGTCTATCCGTGTGTTTACTAAATTTTAATTTCTGGTGTTCTTTTACTTGAAACTTAATCTAGATTGTAATTTATATATAATACAAATATGATATTTAAATTACTATTTGCTGACAAATATTGATAGATTGTTGAAATGTAGATCGATTATAATAATAAAATATATAATTTATATTATTATCAATGTACTATACAGCATATGAACTTATGTTTTTGACAGATTAATTTGTACTGCTTATTCAATTACCTTCATTAAATATTCTAATATTCCTATAAATGAAACATTTCAAGTAAATGCAATATCAACATATTTTTTAAAAACCCAAAATAGCAAATAAATGTCTTAATTTTAAATTCTTAGATCAAATTTAGGTCCAGTAAAAATATGTAAATTAAGCAAATGATTTTTAAAACGTGAAACTAATTCATTGATTTGTTCTTCCATCAGATAATGTATTTTTTAAAGCTAATAATGCAAACAATTATAAGAACAATTTATACAGGACAGCCAGGGTATGCCATCCATTTTTTCTTTTGAAAGATTGAAAATTATATATCGACGCTAATGCTGGTGTTTCCAAAAAAATGGAGCCACTGTGAATATTCTAACAATACATGCATATTAATCAAATTATGCATAATAATTCAAATCATGAGTTTTCATATTGTGAGATATAAGTGAGTCACTGCAAATCCCAATCCTAACTTGAGAACTGGAAATTTTGTGGTAAAATTAATTCAAATAAAATTTAAGTGTTGGCCATAATTGGAATGTGTTAGTTCTAGAATTTCTTCTGCTTTGTTTTTTTAAATTTTATATATTTTATAGTTCTGTTATGGCCCACACAAAATATCCAATCTTAATTGTAGGACTTTGTGAGTTTGAATGTTTTGTAAAACATGCATAACACAAGACAGTGAAATATTTTCTTGGCCATGATTTGAGCTTATGATATAATGCACCAAAACATGTGAATACTTTTAAAGGTTAGTCAAAGTTAGGTAGAGGTGTGCTCAATATTATTTTTTCATTAATAAACTGAAAACGTTCATAAAATTAGGCAGATCATTTGAATGATTAATTTAAAGTAGTACAATGTAGTGAGGTATTTAATTCAAAGTGATTAATTTAAAATCAAGTCATATGAGTCACACTATTTATGTAGTGCAATCATTGGTGTAAGATAATAACACGTTTGAATGTATGCTTTTTATAATCAAATTGACAGTGTTGTTCCTGGATGCTCTGCTGTGGGGTCATTTTAGTCAATTAAATTTTTAAGGAACACCAAGCCAAAATAGTAAGCAAATTTCCCCAGGACCCCCTGGAACAACACTTGAGTGGTGAGTGAGTGAGTTAGTGATTAACGCCACTTTCAAGAGTATTTCACTTATTTCGCGGCTGCTAGTATTATGGCAGGGAGAAAGCCCGCATCGCCTTGTGGCTATGATTTGCGGTGAAACATGCGAGCATCGGCTGGAACTAGCGAACCATGGGTGGTACTACGCTGAAATTTAGTGTAACATTGCACCCAAACCCCACTCATAAATATAACCTACACGTGAAGACATAACTGGACAAAAGTATGGAAGTCCTAATAATCTCGTACAAAAGTTCTACTATATACAGGCCAAAATTCAGAAAAAATATACCTCCTTAATCAGTTAATGACAAATAAGGAATGGATAATTAACCAATTTAACAAGTAAAGTGCTTGTCGAAGTGGTTTATCACCCCTGCATTCATATAAAATTACAATGCAGCAGATACACAATAAAAATGAGTTTGATATTTTATTTGAAAAAAGTTTGCAGAGAAAACTTTCACAGAATATTGTCAAAAAATCTTAATTAAATATTTTCAGGAAATTCAAGAAAATATTCCATTGCTATGGTTTACAAATTATGATCAATGAAAAATAAAAATGTGATCCCTTTGTATGTAAATGTATTTCTTTGTTTTGAATAAATTATCTACACTGCACTTTTGTGTACATTTACAACAGCTTCTATAAATTAAAGAGGTCGGAATTTTTTGGCATTATTTGTTTTAAAGGGATATAAAATTGTAATAATTTCAGTAACATTTTCTACAGACATTTAACTGTTATTTTATTTGTGAACAATGATGTGAACTGCCAAATAGACACACTTGTATTTGAGTATAATTTGATTAATCTGGTTTTGAAATAAAATGTAATTTTGAGCTAAAAAGGGAATTCCTATAATAAGGCTGAGATCAATATGGATTTTAAATATTAACAAAATACGTAGGGGAATTCTACAGTAGTGTCTATAGAATACTGGTTTACACATAAATATTTCATATGTAAAATTCACGTTAAATGTCTATGATTTTTTTATACCCCCGACCTAAAAAGGTCGGGGGGTATATAGATATACCAACGATTCCGTCCGTCCGAAGACAATTTTTGTTCGATCGATAACAGAAAAACTATTCATCTCATCCTTTTCACATTTGGCACATGTCTTCTTTACCACTAGGAGAGGTGCAGTGGAAAGTTAAAACGAAATTGGTGAATTTTAAAATTTTTGGCGAATTTTTTATTTTTTAACTTAGTCATATTCTGGGCATTTTTCGTCCGATCGATAACAGAAAAACTATTCATCTTATCCACTAGGAGAGATGCAGTGTGAAGTTTAAACGAAATTGGTCAATTCTTAGATTTTTGGCGAATTTTTTTTTTTTTTAACTTAGTCATATTCTGAGCATTTTTTGTCCGAACGATAACAGAAAAACTATTCGTCTCATCCTTTCCAAATTTGGCAAATGTCTTCTTCACCACTAGGAGAGGCGCAGTGTAACACGATTTGGTGAATTTTTTAATTTTTGGTGATTTTTTTTTTTTTTAATTCGTCATATTCAGAGCTAAAATGAATGACGCTACTTCTGTGTTGTGATTTGTTGACTTTATCATTTTCTTTTTCATGTAACTTTCATCAAAAGCTACTTTTGTGTTCTTGTTGATTTTACTATTTTATATTTCCACTAGTTATATTTTGGAAAAAGTTAAATTTTCTTTCCTGTCCATAAACTGCTGTATATGCCTCAGGGGTGTGCTTCCATGTACCTGTTGTTTCAAGTAACTCGAATGAATCATTATGATTAATTAATTTCCAAAATACAGTTGAAGTGGTAATGGCAGTAGTGTGTTATGTTACCCCTACCTTTTCAAGTTACTATTAATCCTACTTTTACTTTTACGAGACTTAATTGTCCTACCCTTTATACAAACACTTTAATCTTAGCAATTACATTTCATAGCTTATCAATCCTTAGGTGTGCAGACACCTCACTCTATAAGTAAAATAGAAATGTCAAACTTTAACAGTCGGGGGTATTAGGGAGCCACGCTCATTTTTTTGCTTGTTTTAAAATGAGTTAATTTAGGAAACTATAAAGGATATGATTTCGACTGTCATACAAATGCTATTAATACGTGGTATTTTCATCCGTAACTAGCGCACTAGAAACAGTCAACAGCACTTCTGACGAGTTTCCGTGCATTTCGATCGGACTATCGTTGCGTTTTCCTACGTTTCAAACATAAATACTGCTTGACAGTTTTACTTAAGTAACTTAAATAATAAATTACCATACCTGATATCGTTGTCATGTGTTTTATTTCTCTTGAACCCTTGTTATTCTTGAATTTTCATCGGTCAAAACTTCGCTTGCATGCCATTATATTTATGTTTGCGATACTTCCGGGACGGATATTCCGACGAGCCACCTGGCGGATTAGTACGTCAAGGTTCCCCATTATCCGACTGCACAACATCTTCACTCGTCCTTAGTAAGATCGAAGTACGGTAATTCCGTACGAAGTACGGCAGCTCCGTTCGAGGTACGACTATCCCGTTTTTAGAACGTTTGTACTAACGGAGAGATCGTTGTATATGTCCAACCTGCTGGAGCACCCTTCTGTTTTTAGTCCGCCCGAACCAGTTCATAAAGTTCACAAACAGTTGCCACTACATTCATCCCGTTCTCGGACAGTTCGAGCCCGTTCTAAAATGAATTCAAGAATGTAGTGAGAACGGGTTTGGTGTAAAGGGGGTATTACCTTGTGGCCAGCCTCGTGGGTTGATCGCAGGCTGTGCTACTGTATGAATGTACGTGTGTTGAGTCTCACTGGCGTTCGCCTTGCGGTTTCCTAACCTTGCAGCGGCAAACATGGTGGGTCAATTGCTGTTTCCGTTAGCGGTTGTGTGTAAGCCCTCCACCTGATTGCACTCGCTTGCGGGCCCCCACTTTCTGGACGTTTTGTGTTGGTGTTGGCTCTTTCCAACTTCCAAACGCACGGTATAACTCTTTCCAGTCTCCATTACTGGCTGATTTAAGTCTTGCGGTTTATCTCTCGCTTTGTTGTGCCAAGATAATGGCTCACTGCACATGAAATGCGCAGTGGGCCCGAATTTCCAAGCACACAGATCTTAAAGGAGAACATTAAAGAAAAACTTAGTTTTATTATAATTAACAGTATTGTTTAAGACATGGCATATCAAAAAAGTATTAAAATACCACATTTTATGTAGATATGATGAAAAAAGGTTTTCCGTACGCTCCGTTTTCCGGAAATCCCCGAGAGTTAATCAGATTGGCAGTAGTCACGTGACGTGACGTCAAAGATGCTCTTCGCCAAGCTGTCAGGTACATGCGAACTGTATTTTCTACTTTCGTAGTACTGTTTTGGCTTTCTCGGATTGATCTAGTGATGGCAGTGTCCAATTTCAACCACAAGACATAAGCAACATTCGTTCTTATCATTTTGAACCTATTGTGAATCAAGATGTAGCTGACGACAAGGAATCAAGTGAGGATGAGCTGTCAGATGTCAACTCTGAGAGAGTTGGAAATACCGATTAGTACTTTGGGTCTGGCAAACTGTAACGTTACAATTTCACAATAAGAAGTGGATGCCGTACATTGAATAATACTGTCTACATATAGCTAAAATGGGTGTCAACAACGTATATGATGAGAGTTTATTAAAATCCGTATATAAAAATTACACTTCCTTTATTCGTTTATTATGGCTGAAGAAACCAGTTTTACGTGACAAATTGTATCTTGATTGTCGATAATTCATATCATGTTTGCTATTAAAACGTATTGATATTAAATAATATTACTAAGATCTATGGTCACAACTACTCTTCATTAGTAATCAAAGACAGTAATATCTATCAAAAGCTAAATGTGAGATTTGACAGTCACTAAAACCGGACTTGCACAATAATAGGGAACTCGTGAGAAGCGAGTAATAACGTAGTTTAGCTGGTTATCAAATATATTCAGAAAGATATAATTATTAGCTGAATGTTTTCTTACCAGAATCATTACCACTGATAGGGCTGAGTATCTCACTCCAGATTATATAATAAAAACTAATCTTGTTTGTTCAAGGTCTCACATATACTGTGCGTATAGACATATGTCTAGATTACCGTACCGCATATTACCAAAGAAGTGTAGTGTGCTGTGCAGAAAATTAGAGCTTCCCTCACAGTCGGTGACTGGATTCAAGTTTGCCAAACCCTAAGTGTTACAAATGTGGACAATTCATTCTACATACATAATGTATATGTATTAGTAACAAGTATATAAGTAATTTTCTTGACTTATCACAGTACTAAAGGCAAAATTTCCTGCTAGAATGAGGAATGCAGTCACACAATAATTTGACTTTCTATAAACTATAAACTATAAACTATTTATTTAATAAAGCGCTAATTTTGATATATAAAAAAATCTTCAATAGTGCTGTACATGGCAAAACATAAGCATATATATACATAAGAATATCAAGGGCTGGAATATATACACGTTGTGAGGAAAAGTCAAAACTGTGAGAAAAGGTACGATTTCAGTGATTTTTTAATTCTCTTGATCTCGTTTGGAAGGTTATTCCACCAAATTGAACCTTGGACATTAAAGGAACGGTTGGCAAAGGTTTTCCGTCGCACATATGGTACATCAAGCCTCATGTGTTGATTGTTCGACCTCATATTTTCCCGTCGATTTTCAGCTAGTGTCAGTATGGATCTGAGATACAGAGGGGAGAGTCCATTAAGGCATTTCCATACCATTGTAAGCACCTTGTGCTTTATGCGTAGCCGAACCGGGAGCCAGTGCAGAGTCTTCAAGGCAGTCGTAGAGCTCGAGTACTTATCAGTCTTCAGAACTAACAAGCAAAGTTTTGCACTCGTTGTAACTTCCGGATCTGGGTATCTGGAAGTCCTATGAAGATTGCGTTAGCATAGTCTAGATGTGAAATAACTGTCCCCAGGACAAGAGTATGACATGCGTCTTGCGTCAGTAGATGTCTGATGTTTCTTATTTTTTGGAGACCATACATTGCCTTCCTAGATTTAGTGGTGTTGTGGTCCGAGAACTAAAGCTGTTCGTCAAGTTCTATGCCTAGATAGCGTACTTTGTGTGCCCTTGGGATGACTTCTCCATTGATGTTGATGGTTTGGGATGTTCACTTCATAAGCTGTTGGCGGGATCCGAAATATATGAATTCCGTTTTTGTCGGGTTCATTTTGAGCCTATTTCTGTCCATCCAGTGTTTGACTTCCACTGCAAGGTCTTGTTGCTGTTCCAGAGCATGTACCTCAGATCCTGTAATCCGTGGATCGAACGAATCCATAAAGGCATGATCATCAGCATACCTGTATATTCGGGTTGGGCTTTTCGCGACCTCTTCAAGAGTACTCGCATAAATAGAGTACAAAACTGGACCGAGACAAGAACCTTGCAGTACTGAAAACTCCAGTGGCCTAATCATGGAATACACATCTCCAACATTTACTTTGCAAGTTCTAGGACGCAGGTATGTGTCGAACCAGTGAAGTGCAGAGTCACAGATACCATATCTCTGGGATAATACTTCCAGCAGGATGTCATGATCCATGGTGTCAAACGCCGCGCTAAGATCTACGGCGACCAGCGCTGACACTTGCTGGCGTTCCCTATTCCAAAGAAGGTCTGTGACTAGTCTGGCTATGGCTGTTTCACAACTGTAATGTTGGCGATATGCTGACTGGTAATCGGGCAATAAGTTGTTAGTATTTCAATGTGTCATAAGCTGTCGAAGCCCAGCTTTTTCCAAGACTTTGGAGAGATACCCAAGATTACTCACTGGTCTGTTATTTGATAAAGTGAGTTCAAGACCCGCTTTTTTCAAAAGGGGTCTAATTATTGCAGATTTCCATTTTGCAGCGAAAACACCTTTTTCCAGGGAGGAATTGATGATGGATGTTATTGCTGGCATTATGGTGTCAAGAGAGTTTTAAGCAGGGATGTTGGCATGCAGTCAAGCTCACATGACTTCGTTTTCATAGAACTTACAATGTTCCCGATTTCAGTGGGTGTTAAGGGAGTGAACTTATCAAGCTTAGGTGCCTCTGTTTGATTGGGATTATACTTGTCAATATGTTTGAGATTTTCCCTGATCTGAATGATTTTATCCATAAATAGGTTAGCGAAGTCCTCTGCTAGTTGTTCATGTGATCTGCCTTCAGGAAGTGGGTTCGATTGGGTGTCACCGGTAACAGTTCTGAATATCCGATAAAGTTGCTTTGTGTCACCTTTAGCATCGATGATTTTGGCACTGATGAGGATATTTTTGGCTTGCTTAATCATCCAATTGTACCTGTTTCGTTCTTTCTTTAGGGCTACAAATTGATGATTTTCTCTAAACTTCCGGAAAATCCTCTCACGTCGTCGCACCTTGTGTTTCTGTTGAGCAATTTCCCTCGTAAACTAGGGTTTCTTCCTTCTAACCGTCACTATCTTTGATTTGATAGGTGCAAACTTATCCAAAGCGGCTGTAACGTTATTTTCAAACTCATGAACCATTTCATCTGTTGAACTTGCCGTCAATGACGCACTCAGTTCCTTGCTAATTTCATCCAATGGTATGTCGTTGGTTTTACGATAGGTGATTCTCTTTTGACAAATGTCCTCCCGTGGAATGTTCATGAATATTCTGATAAGACAATGATCTGATACAAAGACATCTTCACGACAGCTGACAATTTTGATATCACTCCCGACCTCAGTATACATATGATCCAATATATGGCCATGCCTCTGAATTGGAAAGTGTACATGCTGAATAAGACCTAGAGCATTCATTATGTCTGCAAAGATACACGCCTCAGTATCATACTCATCATCGATATGGATGTTAAAGTCTCCCATAATTATTGGGTTCTTGGTGGTTGGTAGTACATCAGCAAGGAACTCAGTAACTTCATCAATGAAGTGATTCACTGTCCATTGGTGTTTCTCTGAGTAAGGAGGTCGGTAGATTCCAATGACATGAAAACAAATGTTTCTGCATACCATTTTCCAAATTGCATATTCAAATGTACGCAAAATATCCTGTTTTACCAATTTTACCTTCCTGTCATCCCTATAGACTAAGCCGATGCCACCACCTGGTCTCTCTTTCCTATCACAGTGATCAAATCTAGTGCCATCTTTGTTTAAGGAACTCTGACGACACCAGGTGACGTCATCTCCACGTAGCCAGGTTTCTGTTAGCAGCAAGGCATCTAATTCATAATTGTCCATGAGATCTTTAATATATGCATCCTTATTTTTAATAGATTGACAGTTCAGTAAAGCGAGCTGTACTCCTTTCCTTAGAGCTGATACAGACACTGATTTTTTTGTCAAGTTCAATATGTATATTCTTGTTCATATTTATTCCTCTGTTTTTATTAATTTCCTTTTCAGCTTTCTTTGCTTTCATCATTTCTCCACCCTTTTTTCCCCTTTTTCGTAATGCGCGTCTCCGGGTAAGTCTAAGTTTTCTGATCTTTAAGCACGTCACGTGATCGATTCGTTGGAGAGCCCTGTTGTTTCTCACCTGATCGCCGATGTTAAGTAGGTCAGTTCGGGAGTAGCTATATTTAGCACAAGGCAGTGACACGTTCCTTGATGGATCAATGACAATGTTATTCCCGTCATGTTGAAACTTTGAGGTGTGCATACACTCAATCAGTGAACTCATGAGGCCAAGAATGATCCGGATCAGCATCACACACACAAATGCAAGTCGGATATCGTACAATCCAGTCATTTCCTCATTAGTCGACTGCACAACACGAATAATATATTGCAGAGCAAATGCAGTGTCGCCTTCAGTCAGAATGCCCATTTTGAGGACCAACATAATTCCTTGTTTAGTTGGGGTTTTTTTAAAATTAGGAATTGTCATTCATATTTGAAGCAGTTAAACTATTTATCTATGAGAGTAATTAGTCAATTAGTGAAAGGCCTCCATGTATTGTGTAAGGTTAGTGTACAACACGCCCGAGATAGTCCATTTCCAAAAACCAGCCTGTCCGGTGGTCGGGTAGATGTTGCACTCTCACAATATAACTGACAGTCAAGTCAAGTGATTACAATTTAACAGTTTACCAGCCCGTGTATCTAGACTCCTTACAATGCCATTACGTGTACTGGTTAAAATGCACTGCTTACAAACGACGGCGAATGGAGCTTGTTTGCAAAATACAAGTCCAAATGGCAAAATAAAAATTCCTGGTACTTTTCAACGTTCTGACGCATCATTGTATCTTAATCAGACATTTGGCTGAATGGATGTTTTATATTCTTCATTATATTAAAAACTTAGTCATGACAAATTCATGAACACTACAACTAGAGCCTTACACAGGACAGTTCGAAATAAAGGCTTTTGCTAGCCTATTCGAAAATAAAAATAATTATGAAGGCTCAGCGTCAATATTTATATCATAAATGAACAATGAATTAAGATTTGTAATAACATATACTTTTTATTTATCTAAATGGAACCAATGCGAAAATATATCATATTTATTCCAACCTACTTGTGCCAAATCATCCGTTGTTTTCAATGAAATACGTTCAAGCCTCATGATGTCGCAATGATAAGAAATATATCTTATACAAGAAACATATTTATTCTGATTTCATGAAGTGAAAACAAGAACAGTGGGCTAACCTTTCTTTGGAAGATCGTTGTCTGTCGACATCGTACAGTTGCTGACGTCATGTTTGCCGACATTATTTTCATGATTATGAAAGAGATTTGTTTATACTAGTATATCTTATTGTCCGTTTTTTCTTTAGATGACGTTTAAGTTAAGAATCGAGCATTATTCTGACGATAGTTGTATACTTGAATCAAGGAATTATATGTGATATACGTCTTTGCTGGAATGTAAAAGAAGTCGAAGATTCAATTGACGAACAGGGCATGTTCTTCTTATGTTAGACAGTCACACGGTAATGTTAAGCAGAACATTGTTCATGTAAGGCCAGATTTCACTGTAATTTGGTCAATTGACCAGCATAGAGCAGTGGGGATAAATGCGTAGAACATAGACAAAACAATAATGTATGTACATCTAAGGATGTATGTAAATTTGTTGCAATAACTTAGGAATTTCTTCATTCTAAAATGCTGAAACCGGGCAAGCAGGAATCAGTGGAATTGGAGTTTGATTTTATTTGCCATTCCGACTGTCTGCCGTTTGGTTTTTGGAGTATTCTACATTGTTATTTAACTAAAATTTAGGTACATTTTATTGTTTTGTTTCTTATTTGTATTACTCCTGCCAACTGTGATGGCGACTTGTAATGGAATAGATATTATACACAAAGCTAACTTCAAGCTTGTAACCCAGAATAATGTTCAAAGTAAATCGTTAACTTAAAAAAACTAAATAGTTGACCATACATGTGAATGCACTAGAATTTATTATTGCTGACAACTTACAGGGGGGAGAAGATAAAAAGAAAATGCTCAAGTAATTGGCAAGAAATTCTACGCTCAAGGAATAGGTACGATAACTTGTAAGTCAAAATACTCACATGAGGATTTCCAACTGCATGGATCTCTTGGCTGTGTTAACATCAAATCGCACGTGTTCTCGCAGTACATAAAATCCAATCTTGATTGCTTGCTTCACGTGCAGGCACAGTCATGTATACCTCTCTGGAAGAGTATTGCAGAATACGTCACTTCCGCATGTTCAATTGGACAAAATTAAATGGCTATGCAAAAGTATTTATAGTATCTGACATTATGAAAAAAATGTGTCTACATTCACCAGACTATGGTCTATAGGAAACCGGTACTGAATTTAATTGTCAATCCCTCAGCTGCTCGAAAACCGAACAATCTATCGAAAACACACAAAGTAATTTATTAAGCAAAAAGTATTGATTGTCATTGAGCTTCAGTTCCGCGTACATGTAGACAACACAATTTTCTAACAGTACGTAATTGTTTTAGAATTCATTGACAAAAATTTATGTTTGTATAGAATTTTTACGATTCAAGCGTAAATTCAACCGGAAGTACCGTAACTTGCGACACAGTTGAGTAGCTGAATTCAAAGGTGGAGGACGCATGGGTTCCAGTGGATACTTTGGGAATTTATGACAGAGAGGTTAAGGATAGGCATACATGTTATTGTTGCTTAGGCGTATTGTGTGTTCTCTATGTGAGTTTAAGCACATGTTATTGTTTTTGTAGCGTTTATTGGCGTTTTGAGTTTTGTTTACAAATTCGTAGGACCGCTCAAAATGGCGCTGCATTGTGTTGATCGTGACATCACTGTCATCCCTACGTTAAGTGTTCCCTACACAAACCAAGTAAGCCTACCCCATACTTCTGCTGGTAGAACAAAAACATTTATTGTAAAAATAGTATCAATCAGTGGAAATGCAGTTTTTAGGAAATATATCAGTAACAAATCAGAATTCAGTAATATTGTCACGTGAATGGGTTGATAACGTGCAGGTGTCACATTTCAACCCATTTCATGCATAAACAACTGTATCTCAATCATGCTAAACCTTTATGTTGAATATGGTGATCATATTTAAATTGGAATTAATCTCACAGGTTTATTAACTCATGACAAATAATCAAATAACAACACACAGCATACACATCCCATTAGAGTGCACTTTTAAGTTACATATCTTGAAAAAGGACTGGGCCCGGATTCACAAAACTTCTTAGAATTTTCTTAGTTTTACACTTAAGATTTCTTATGAATTCTTAAATCGAAGAAAAATCTTAATTTGCTTCTTAAGTCCTTTTAAGGGAAATTCTTAGCAGTAAAATTTTAGATATTCTAAGAATTAACTTAGAAGAAATCAACTTGCATTGTTGGAAGGTAGTATTGGAAAAAGTTTTTGTAGTGGTTCTTTTGTGACGTTTTGGAAATCCCCTTATCTATTTATAGTAACAGATGTACGCTCTCCTAAGAATGAGGTAAGAAAATTGCATCTGTCTGCAAGAAGAGAACAGTGTGGATCAATTGTAATAAATAACATATTTGCAAGCGACGAAAAGTCGGATTCAGCAGTTTCAATTGTTTTAATTAAGACATCTGTCCTATGTTGTTGCTTATTTTTTCAAAACAAGTTTCAAGTCTCTAGCATATCTCTAGGAGTATTCAGACCCAAAGTTTACATGTTAAAATCGAACAATTTTGTGACTATATACAATGGTGTGAGTGTGTACTTACATAAATGAATAGACCGGAAGTGGTTGTTTCAGACCTATTTTCAAAAGGGATCAATTGGCATACTGGTTAGGTAGAATATGATTTGATAATAATGTTTAAATAGAAGGAATAGAGAATGAATAGAATTGAAATAGTTTAGAAATGCAACGACAATGAAGATGTAGAACAGGGCTTTAAAGTGTTAGAAAGGGCAGAATAAATGTCTGTGGATACGAGACAATGATGTCTCAAATCCGTTACCCTTGGCTGGTTTTAGAATACGCATTGAATGGTTACAGTAGGTATACTGTGGGAAAGACTTGCTTAAAACGAGCGTAGTGTCATTGATGAGTTTGTTAATCAATTGTCACATGCGTAATGTATGAATGGTGGAAGCGGGACTCTTTTGGCGCAGTAAAAAAGCATGTTGCCTAATATGGAAGTAGCATACTATGACAATAGTAAAATCTTGTTTATGAATGAATGAAGTGTTAATTCGTTGACTTGTGCTACGCTCCTTAAAAATTCTTATGTAAAGATAACAAATTTCATACCAATGTCTATGCGCATTACACTCAATGTGAATCATATAAAATATTTGAAGAACCGAAACTACAGTCCAATTTACAATCACAGATCTTTCAAGCATAATCAACCTAGATTTGTCTTTATCTTTGGCTGATAGATGTGCGTTAATCCTGATGCAGTGTCCGGTTTTCGACAAGAACTACTTTTACATATATATCGTCACTATACTGAGTCGACTGTCTTCAAATTGGTCATTTTCGGCAACAGATACAATAGCACCATATATAACAGGCCTGACCTCCAACAACACAATTTAAGCCAAACGAAAGTGTGAATTTCCTGTTCACACATCAAAATGAAAGTCAAATTTGATGAACTTATATTCAAAACTCATTAGTCATATGAATTATCGTGCTAATGGCCCCTTTTCCAGTTAGGGTGATATTGTGTCTTTCTGATGAGGTTAGGGTTAGGGTTAACATCGCAGGGTGGTCAAGGGGAAGCAACTCTTCCACATGACACTTCAATAAAATCTTCCTCATATCTAACTTGTTCACATGTTCAACGTCACCATACCTTGAAAGGTACTTGTGAACAGGACATTAGAAGTTATTTAATGTTACTTGTTATTCCTTAATGCTTCAGCTGAATATACATCTAAGATGTAGCGCTTAGATGCAAATATCTTCAAAGTGGTGTAACGATTTGTTTAAGTATAGTCCTATTAGCGAAATAATTATGATTCTCCCATTTAGAGTGAACCCGGGAACAACTACCCGTATGGAATGTACCATTCACTCAACCAGTACAGACAAATCCATTTGGCTTACGAAGTCTGACTTGGAAGACATAGACCAACGTGTACATAAAGACACTACATACTCATCCCACCTGCCATCGGGAACCACCCACATTGACAATGTGTAGGCTACTACGCCAAAAAAGCTGTTGTTGTTGGATAAGAGTTTATCGTCTGCTTCCACCATTGGTGATTTCGCTGAGGGGGAGTTATACTTACTTCAACTTCCAAACGCAAGGCATAACTCTTGCCAGTCTACATTACTGGCTGATTTAATCCTTGCTGTATTTCCCTCGCTTTGTTGTGTCAAGACAGTGAATAGCTGCACCAGAAATGCATAGCAGGCTTGGATTTCTAAACACAGATTTTGTAAGGAAAAACTGCAAGGCCTAAATCAGCCAGTAATTGAGAATGGCAAGAGTTATGCCTTGCATTGGGAAGATGTACTTACTTAAGCTCAGCGGTTACTCTGGAAATTTAACCATGTGGGCCATTGACCCACCGGGCCATTGACCCACCGGGTTCAACTGTAGTGGGCGCTGTGTCCCAGGCCCGGGTTTGCGCGCAGCACAGACCCGTCCGACAACGTATTGTTGTGGAAGGAGGGCATGGGAGGGTGTGCCCTCCCATAGGTGGGGGTTTTGGGGGCCTCCCCCTAGAAAATTTTGAATTCTTAAGCTGAAATGGTGACTTCTGAGGGGTTTCCAAAGCCAAATAATCACTCTTAATATTTTTTTAAAAAATCAATTTCATGAGATTGTTTATATTATATTCAGTTGAAATTTATCAAAGTAACATATTGAATGACATATGTCAGGACCTTTAATACACAACTGAAAAAAGTATAATGCCTCAGGATGTATTTAGATAAAAACTCAACACACAAATTGAAAATCAAAGTTTATTTTCTGACTTTAAGAGAAGGTATTGCATATTCTGTCAAAATAGATTGATACAGATGAGAACTTTCCTTCAGTGTCATGTAGACATTAATCAAATCAAATACATCTCAAGTCTCAAGACTAATTTAATTAAAGTAACAGAACTAACATTCAGTGTCACATTAACACTGATCAAATTTTCCATGTCTCAATTCTGACTCATTTCATTACAATAACAGAACTAACAATCAGTTTCACATTAACACTCATCAAATTTTCCATGTCTCAAGTCCGACTCATTTCATTAAAATAACAGAACTAACATTCAGTGTCACATTGACACTGATAAAATCTTGCATTCACAGATCGATCGGCGAGTTCAGTATGTAGTCAAAATGTTATTCAACAAGCACTGGTGAAACTCTTGATTTTCAGATATAATATGAGTCATGATAGCTCCCAAATAGTCATCATGAAACAATTTAAACTGTAACATATTAAGTTTGCCGTGTTTTGACCAACATATGCCCTCAAACTGACATGCTCTCGCAGCCATGTGCTAAACGATTCCTTGAATCTGATTGGTCGAATATGACAGAGGTTGCAAGGGGCTGTATACCATGTATTATGGAGGTTTTTTTGCAGTGAGCGTAAATACATTTGAATGACCTTTTCGTATTCATATTAGATTTTACATTCTTTCATCTCACACGTTATATAAGTACAGCATTCTAACAATAATCAAAGCAAGGGAAATAACAAATGAAAAATATTTTGTTACTGCACTAGAGATTTAATTTGTAACAAAAATCTTTGAAACGAACCCTTCATCGTTGCTCAATAATGGCTAATTGCTTCAAGTTACGCACACGAGAGCAAGTTTGTAACAACTTTGTAATAAAACTTGATGATGTTAAGCAGATGACATTTTCTATTTTCACCTTGATGTACAAACTTTGCTACCACGTGACAATTCGTTTAATCGTTTACCGTTTACATGATTCACTCGTCAAAAAACGATACCGTGCCCTAGCATTCAGTAATACTTGAATGATGTTTACTACGGTTACGGGTACAAAAAACGAATCGTTCTAAATGACAAACTCGATTACGCATTAGGCTAAATGAATGTATAAACGAAACACTTCCGGGTTTACGTTATCGATTCAGAAACGAATGCAGTGAACGAGTTGAACATAGTGTATACCCCAAACAGAAGGCCCCACGGCTTCAACTGAAACATTTACAAAACTCCAAAAGCGGATCCAAAACCACCAATTTCACTCTTAAGGAAAACTTTGATGTTTCGAGTCGTATTACTGACGTCACAGTTTAGCTTAACTGAAAAGGTGGGAGTTGGAGCCGGTTTCTGAGCTTGACTTGTGACTTGGTGAATCTAAATTGACTACAGTGTAAATATCGTATGAGTTTTTTTCCAGGATGTATCTCTCAGTTCCTGTGAATAGCTTTTCACTCGAACTGGTATGATTTAGTACATAGTAGCATGTATATCTGTGGAGAAATATGAATTTTAAAGGTTTCCAGGAGGCCACGATGAACCGGACATTGTCGATAGTGTTGTCCAGTTATTCGAGTTTAAGTAGGAGTCTTTTCACTTGAAAATCATCTAATTCAACTAGTGTGTCAATATCATATGAATTCCTTCCAGTATGTGTATCTCAGTTCGCGTAGAATACATTTCCACTCGAACTGACATGACTTAAAGCTTAATAGTATTTGTATCTTTGGAGAAATACATTTAAGAATTTTAAAGAATTCCAGTAAGGCCACGATGAACCAGACAGTGTTGAGACTGTTGTCCAGTTATTCGTGTCTTGATTCTTTACACTTGCAAAATCTTCTAATTCGACTATTGTATAAATATCATATGAATTTCGAACAGGTTTTACCTCACATTACGCGTAGAATAGATTTTAACTCGAACTGGTATGGCTTATTGCTCTGTAAATTGTATATCTTTGGAGAAATGAGAAAGTTCGATTTGTTTAAGAACCTAGGTAAACATTCAAAATTATCATACTTTGAAAGATAATTGTGAAAAAGTTAATAGGATTTCGCTAATAATATATGAAACTTGTTGTTCCCGAATGCTTAAGCTGCTTATACATCTAAGTTTCAGCTCTCAAATGCAAATTTCTTCGGCGTGGTGTTTCCTCAAAAATGCACAGGGTTAAAACATTTGAAAACGTTAAAATTTAAATATGGTGTCTAAACCAGCTGACCTACGACTTCGCAATGGTAACATATTTTGCTTGTCTAGTTATTAAGCATCTTTTAAAACAAGTTTCGAGTCCCTAGTATGTCACTGGGATTATTTAGAGCGAAATTTAATATGTCAAAATCAGACGAATTTGGGAAAAGTCTCAAGTCTCTAGGTGCATTTAGAAAAAAATTCCCATGTTAAAAATCGGAATTTGGATTCGAGCTGGACCTTTAATGGGTGAACAGATTGTGCCAGGTTTATCACAGGTTTATTAACTCATGACAAATAATCAAATAACAACACACAGCATACACATCCCATTAGAGTGCACTTTTAAGTTACATATCTTGAAAAAGGACTGGGCCCGGATTCACAAAACTTCTTAGAATTTTCTTAGTTTTACACTTAAGATTTCTTATGAATTCTTAAATCGAAGAAAAATCTTAATTTGCTTCTTAAGTCCTTTTAAGGGAAATTCTTAGCAGTAAAATTTTAGATATTCTAAGAATTAACTTAGAAGAAATCAACTTGCATTGTTGGAAGGTAGTATTGAAAAAAGTTTTTGTAGTGGTTCTTTTGTGACGTTTTGGAAATCCCCTTATCTATTTATAGTAACAGATGTACGCTCTCCTCAGAATGAGGTAAGAAAATTGCATCTGTCTGCAAGAAGAGAACAGTGTGGATCAATTGTAATAAATAACATATTTGCAAGCGACGAAAAGTCGGATTCAGCAGTTTCAATTGTTTTAATTAAGACATCTGTCCTATGTTGTTGCTTATTTTTTCAAAACAAGTTTCAAGTCTCTAGCATATCTCTAGGAGTATTCAGACCCAAAGTTTACATGTTAAAATCGAACAATTTTGTGACTATATACAATGGTGTGAGTGTGTACTTACATAAATGAATAGACCGGAAGTGGTTGTTTCAGACCTATTTTCAAAAGGGATCAATTGGCATACTGGTTAGGTAGAATATGATTTGATAATAATGTTTGAATAGAAGGAATAGAGAATGAATAGAATTGAAATAGTTTAGAAATGCAACGACAATGAAGATGTAGAACAGGGCTTTAAAGTGTTAGAAAGGGCAGAATAAATGTCTGTGGATACGAGACAATGATGTCTCAAATCCGTTACCCTTGGCTGGTTTTAGAATACGCATTGAATGGTTACAGTAGGTATACTGTGGGAAAGACTTGCTTAAAACGAGCGTAGTGTCATTGATAAGTTTGTTAATCAATTGTCACATGCGTAATGTATGAATGGTGGAAGCGGGACTCTTTTGGCGCAGTAAAAAAGCATGTTGCCTAATATGGAAGTAGCATACTATGACAATAGTAAAATCTTGTTTATGAATGAATGAAGTGTTAATTCGTTGACTTGTGCTACGCTCCTTAAAAATTCTTATGTAAAGATAACAAATTTCATACCAATGTCTATGCGCATTATACTCAATGTGAATCATATAAAATATTTGAAGAACCGAAACTACAGTCCAATTTACAATCACAGATCTTTCAAGCATAATCAACCTAGATTTGTCTTTATCTTTGGCTGATAGATGTGCGTTAATCGTGATGCAGTGTCCGGTTTTCGACAAGAACTACTTTTACATATATATCGTCACTATACTGAGTCGACTGTCTTCAAATTGGTCATTTTCGGCAACAGATACAATAGCACCATATATAACAGGCCTGACCTCCAACAACACAATTTAAGCCAAACGAAAGTGTGAATTTCCTGTTCACACATCAAAATGAAAGTCAAATTTGATGAACTTATATTCAAAACTCATTAGTCATATGAATTATCGTGCTAATGGCCCCTTTTCCAGTTAGGGTGATATTGTGTCTCTCTGATGAGGTTAGGGTTAGGGTTAACATCGCAGGGTGGTCAAGGGGAAGCAACTCTTCCACATGACACTTCAATGAAATCTTCCTCATATCTAACTTGTTCACATGTTCAACGTCACCATACCTTGAAAGGTACTTGTGAACAGGACATTAGAAGTTATTTAATGTTACTTGTTATTCCCCAATGCTTCAGCTGAATATACATCTAAGATGTAGCGCTTAGATGCAAATATCTTCAAAGTGGTGTAACGATTTGTTTAAGTATAGTCCTATTAGCGAAATAATTATGATTCTCCCATTTAGAGTGAACCCGGGAACAACTACCCGTATGGAATGTACCATTCACTCAACCAGTACAGACAAATCCATTTGGCTTACGAAGTCTGACTTGGAAGACATAGACCAACGTGTACATAAAGACACTACATACTCATCCCACCTGCCATCGGGAACCACCCACATTGACAATGTGTAGGCTACTACGCCAAAAAAGCTGTTGTTGTTGGATAAGAGTTTATCGTCTGCTTCCACCATTGGTGATTTCGCTGAGGGGGAGTTATACTTACTTCAACTTCCAAACGCAAGGCATAACTCTTGCCAGTCTACATTACTGGCTGATTTAATCCTTGCTGTATTTCCCTCGCTTTGTTGTGTCAAGACAGTGAATAGCTGCACCAGAAATGCATAGCAGGCTTGGATTTCTAAACACAGATTTTGTAAGGAAAAACTGCAAGGCCTAAATCAGCCAGTAATTGAGAATGGCAAGAGTTATGCCTTGCATTGGGAAGATGTACTTACTTAAGCTCAGCGGTTACTCTGGAAATTTAACCATGTGGGCCATTGACCCACCGGGCTCAACTGTAGTGGGCGCTGTGTCCCAGGCCCGGGTTTGCGCGCAGCACAGACCCGTCCGACAACGTATTGTTGTGGAAGGAGGGCATGGGAGGGTGTGCCCTCCCATAGGTGGGGGTTTTGGGGGCCTCCCCCTAGAAAATTTTGAATTCTTAAGCTGAAATGGTGACATCTGAGGGGTTTCCAAAGCCAAATAATCACTCTTAATATTTTTTTAAAAAATCAATTTCATGAGATTGTTTATATTATATTCAGTTGAAATTTATCAAAGTAACATATTGAATGACATATGTCAGGACCTTTAATACACAACTGAAAAAAGTATAATGCCTCAGGATGTATTTAGATAAAAACTCAACACACAAATTGAAAATCAAAGTTTATTTTCTGACTTTAAGAGAAGGTATTGCATATTCTGTCAAAATAGATTGATACAGATGAGAACTTTCCTTCAGTGTCATGTAGACATTAATCAAATCAAATACATCTCAAGTCTCAAGACTAATTTAATTAAAGTAACAGAACTAACATTCAGTGTCACATTAACACTGATCAAATTTTCCATGTCTCAATTCTGACTCATTTCATTACAATAACAGAACTAACAATCAGTTTCACATTAACACTCATCAAATTTTCCATGTCTCAAGTCCGACTCATTTCATTAAAATAACAGAACTAACATTCAGTGTCACATTGACACTGATAAAATCTTGCATTCACAGATCGATCGGCGAGTTCAGTATGTAGTCAAAATGTTATTCAACAAGCACTGGTGAAACTCTTGATTTTCAGATATAATATGAGTCATGGTAGCTCCCAAATAGTCATCATGAAACAATTTAAACTGTAACATATTAAGTTTGCCGTGTTTTGACCAACATATGCCCTCAAACTGACATGCTCTCGCAGCCATGTGCTAAACGATTCCTTGAATCTGATTGGTCGAATATGACAGAGGTTGCAAGGGGCTGTATACCATGTATTATGGAGGTTTTTTTGCAGTGAGCGTAAATACATTTGAATGACCTTTTCGTATTCATATTAGATTTTACATTCTTTCATCTCACACGTTATATAAGTACAGCATTCTAACAATAATCAAAGCAAGGGAAATAACAAATGAAAAATATTTTGTTACTGCACTAGAGATTTAATTTGTAACAAAAATCTTTGAAACGAACCCTTCATCGTTGCTCAATAATGGCTAATGGCTTCAAGTTACGCACACGAGAGCAAGTTTGTAACAACTTTGTAATAAAACTTGATGATGTTAAGCAGATGACATTTTCTATTTTCACCTTGATGTACAAACTTTGCTACCACGTGACAATTCGTTTAATCGTTTACCGTTTACATGATTCACTCGTCAAAAAACGATACCGTGCCCTAGCATTCAGTAATACTTGAATGATGTTTACTACGGTTACGGGTACAAAAAACGAATCGTTCTAAATGACAAACTCGATTACGCATTAGGCTAAATGAATGTATAAACGAAACACTTCCGGGTTTACGTTATCGATTCAGGAACGAATGCAGTGAACGAG
Organism: Gibbula magus; assembly: GCA_936450465.1. Lineage (NCBI taxonomy): Eukaryota > Metazoa > Mollusca > Gastropoda > Trochida > Trochidae > Gibbula > Gibbula magus. The sequence continues at coordinate 3,144,486 of OW388295.1, read as the reverse complement.
TTGAACATAGTGTATACCCCAAACAGAAGGCCCCACGGCTTCAACTGAAACATTTACAAAACTCCAAAAGCGGATCCAAAACCACCAATTTCACTCTTAAGGAAAACTTTGATGTTTCGAGTCGTATTACTGACGTCACAGTTTAGCTTAACTGAAAAGGTGGGAGTTGGAGCCGGTTTCTGAGCTTGACTTGTGACTTGGTGAATCTAAATTGACTACAGTGTAAATATCGTATGAGTTTTTTTCCAGGATGTATCTCTCAGTTCCTGGGAATAGCTTTTCACTCGAACTGGTATGATTTAGTACATAGTAGCATGTATATCTGTGGAGAAATATGAATTTTAAAGGTTTCCAGGAGGCCACGATGAACCGGACATTGTCGATAGTGTTGTCCGGTTATTCGAGTTTAAGTAGGAGTCTTTTCACTTGAAAATCATCTAATTCAACTAGTGTGTCAATATCATATGAATTCCTTCCAGTATGTGTATCTCAGTTCGCGTAGAATACATTTCCACTCGAACTGACATGACTTAAAGCTTAATAGTATTTGTATCTTTGGAGAAATACATGTAAGAATTTTAAAGAATTCCAGTAAGGCCACGATGAACCAGACAGTGTTGAGACTGTTGTCCAGTTATTCGTGTCTTGATTCTTTACACTTGCAAAATCTTCTAATTCGACTATTGTATAAATATCATATGAATTTCGAACAGGTTTTACCTCACATTACGCGTAGAATAGATTTTAACTCGAACTGGTATGGCTTATTGCTCTGTAAATTGTATATCTTTGGAGAAATGAGAAAGTTCGATTTGTTTAAGAACCTAGGTAAACATTCAAAATTATCATACTTTGAAAGATAATTGTGAAAAAGTTAATAGGATTTCGCTAATAATATATGAAACTTGTTGTTCCCGAATGCTTAAGCTGCTTATACATCTAAGTTTCAGCTCTCAAATGCAAATTTCTTCGGCGTGGTGTTTCCTCAAAAATGCACAGGGTTAAAACATTTGAAAACGTTAAAATTTAAATATGGTGTCTAAACCAGCTGACCTACGACTTCGCAATGGTAACATATTTTGCTTGTCTAGTTATTAAGCATCTTTTAAAACAAGTTTCGAGTCCCTAGTATGTCACTGGGATTATTTAGAGCGAAATTTAACATGTCAAAATCAGACGAATTTGGGAAAAGTCTCAAGTCTCTAGGTGCATTTAGAAAAAAATTCCCATGTTAAAAATCGGAATTTGGATTCGAGCTGGACCTTTAATGGGTGAACAGATTGTGCCCAAAAGCTTCGCGGCACAACTACGAAGTAAGGGTTATCAGCCTGTAAAGTTTCCTTCTTGCAAAAGTGGTTGAGACAAAATCGGTGCAAATAATAATAAAAAAACACGCCAATAACAATAAGGATTCAGCATTAATGCTGAATCCTTAAATATGAAATATGTTGATGAAAAACAGCAAAACATGTTTGAAGGTGGATTACTGAAGTAAAATGAAGATACCAAGACTTACGAATTTTTCTTCCTATCATGATAATTGCTGAATGAAAGGTAAAATGACCCCTGACACGCATCTCTTTCGTACATTAATTTAATTTTTTATTTCAATCAATTAATCGGTAACCAAGATCATCTTGACTCAAAGAAGATCTAACTAGAATTTTCAAGAAAAATATAACCAGAAATATTTTCACAAATAAGATTCATATTTATATACATATACATTATCTCAATACCTTGAAATTAAGTAATTTGATTATTAATTAATGTAAACACAACAATATATTTTTTCAGTTTTAAAATTCAAAAGTGAAAGAAAGATAAAGTCAATTTGAATGCATAAGGTTCCAATAAATGTATATATTATATCTGATATTGAATTGATAGTGAAAGTTTCACTAAATTTGTAAAGTTAAGTATAAAATTATATCTTTCACTTTTTTTATTAAAATTCTTTTGATAAATTATAAATATCAATATGTGAACTTTATTGGATTGTATTATATTGGTCCAAGATATATACTCACAAATAATGTTTGGTTAAAAAAACATTACCACCACATCTCTTAATATCACTTCACATCAAGTATCTAATAGGTGTTGGCAAAAGATGACTTATGATTAAAATTTACTTTAGAACTTATAATTTCTTGTTGAAAATAAATTATCAAGAAAATGTAGTTTTACATACATGTATACAATAAATCTTATTCTTGATGAATCAAGGATGGAGAAATAACTTGTCAAACTTGAAGGCTGTATGTCTGCTCACATTATCATTACACATGATATACACAGATCTTGACTGTAAAGTAGAAGACATGAGGCAAGTGAATCTAAGCAAATAAATATAAATACATTTCTTTTTCATGTTTTGCAGGTCCTGCATTTATCTTAGATTAAAAACACCTTGAACAACCTTTATTTTTTGTTTCTTTGTTTCAAATCTTCACCAATCCAAATTGATCTTTTTAAAATACAACTGTTATAACCTAAAGTAAAAACAAATCAAGATATGGTTTATTGTTTGACAAATTTCAATTCATATTCAAACTTTTCAAAACATATATACAACAATTGGTATTTTGATGTATGTTTACAACTTTTTGACAATATTTGGATTTTATAGTTTTCATAAAAATTGCCTAATGACAAATACTTTAAAGGTACATCCATTGTGTTGTTGGGGGTCAAATATGCCAAACGTTATAAATGGTGTTACTTTATCGTGAAGTAACAACTTTTACCGAAAACTACCATTTTGATCATATTCGGCTTAGTATATTCACGATATGAAGGTAAAAGTGTCAATTTCTGATCGAAAACCGGACAATGCAATGAGTCAAACGTAATTTTGGAATCTTATTTAGACCAGATAAAAATAACATATTTGGGTTGATAATGTTTAACCTTTAGCCTGCTGGATTGTTTTCAGGTTTTTGCAGAGAGCGTCATATTTGTAATTTTGTAACAATTAAGTCACATGGGTATACTTCATTTAAAGTTTTTCTCGCCTTAGTAATTAACATAATCTTAAAATAATTAAAATAAATACCTGAGTCACATTTTTTTCTAACTTATTATTGTCATGAAAAATTATTAACAAATGTAATATTTTTCAAATATCAATTATTTTTACACTTGTCTATGTAAAAAATTAAATAATACAGTAGTTTTAAAATTGTACTACATTTTCAAACTCAATAATTATTTATGCAGCCCAATGTTTACACCATTTTGTTCAGAATTTAATTTTATACCAGAAAAAAATTATGTTGATAATATGTGTTTTCCTTTCAGAAAACAAGAGCCCGTCATAAACGATTTCCGTTGTATTTATAAAATTTCGACGTAATTTGTAACAATGGATATTCTTCAATGAACAATGCATTTACTTCCGTGAGAAATATTTGTAAAATAATGCATCAATCGTAATACAATTTACACAAAAGGTTAACACATCTATTCACTTTTCTGTGTTCCAAATATAAGCATATGACATTACAGTTTTTGTATATTCCAACGTCAATCAGTCATCGATATCTCGAAACATGACAGTCAACAAACACTCAGCGCTCGCCATTGTTATGCATTTCCTTCGCCGATTACAGATTTGTTCAAATAAAAAAATCTAATGATCTAAATCATTTTGTAAATATTCCGTTTAAAACCAAAGTTAGAACACATTTTTCCAAATGTCTGTTGAATATTTAATGTAAAGATGGTCTTGAAAAGTTTAAAAATACAATAAAAAATTTCGTTCGGGTAGCGTTGTCGTATTTGTAAACAATGTCACGTGATTAGCTTGGTTGTACAAAATTGATCATGTGACCATCTATGTTTCGTTTGTCATTTCACTGTAAATTCGCCGATTCAAACACTAGTTATTCACATTTATTCTTTTAAATGTATTTGTTTGTCATTCTTGTTAATTTTATGGATGTTTTAACATTTGAATTCATTTAATTCGTATCAGAACAAAATAGTGTGTGAAAAAGCCGAGACGACACAATGGCCTCCATTTGCAATGAATTCGAACTGACAGGTCTATCTATAATTTCGTGTGAAAACGGGTATAATTTCTATCAAATTCCAAATGAAAACTTTAAAATAAGCAACTTGAATCATTTAGCAATTGTATTCATACAATTATTTCACATAGACGAGACTTGTTAATTCGTAATTTACTTTTAGGCGAGGTAGGGTTTCTGCTACTGTTTCACAGTTCCATTTCAACTTGTGAGATCGCAGATCGGAAAGTCGGTCCATGTCATGTCAAACACATTTCGTACTTCGAATGTAAACTCATACATGATAATATTTTGTGATAATGGTAGCATATGACATTTATTTTTCATATATATATAAATTATAATCAAAAATCAAATTTACTCACAGTGATTTTAATCGTAAAAACAATGTTACATCCGGGGGGCTAGGTTCACTTATGCAAATTTATCGGGTCAAGGACACGGACTCTACGAACTGATGAAATAATAATTACAACCTCATTTTTTGTTTTTAGATCGATTTTTATAAAACAACATCGTTTTGGGTGTCAATTTGTTTAATTTTAACAATTAATAACACTCTATGGTTAGATCGACGACCATTTCTAAAAATAGATACAGCTTCCGCTAGCTTGACGTTCACTTTGAGTCGCGTAACATAGGAAAATAGTGGGAACTTGTCATGGGGTGAATTGAAGAAATGGCCGATTTGGCACTGCTATTGATGACACGTTGGATATGTTACTATATTTGGAAACAAGAATTGACAAACAATGCACAAATTCATTTTTATTTATTTGTGGAAGATTTTGAGATTCTAAAATATGTAAGTGAAATGCTTTGTTTATTTTCACGTTTTTTTGAAAAAGTAATCGGTTGATCTTTTCATTTGCCGACATTTTCGCAAATCTCCGATTATTTTCTAACAGAAATAAATTCAATGTCCAAATTTGTAAATCAGCTAGATTAGGATATTCTGAACATAGTGATGTGAAAGTTTACAATTTGCATGCACCTACTATAGAAGTTCAACCCAATGAATCGAGTAGTTAACATTTTTATTATGACGTCAAACACGCACCTGCAGGCAGTTTTGTGATTGAAAATACGTTCAATATTTTTAATTCATCATTTCTCAATAAAATATAATTGTATATAGATATTTATTACATCATGTGAAAGCCCATTGATTTCTCATTCGGAAAATGTGAACTTTTTCATTAATCAGGGAACTTTGTCACAGACTTTTGTCGTATGCATGTCAAGGGGTCAAACGTCAACACCCCTTGGGCTTGATATGCAGCCTGCAGCAGCGAGGAGCTTTATAGGTCATATAACTACTATGCATGTAAATAGGACGTGCACTTTCGGTTTTTTCCACATGCATAATGATGTTACTCGATTTAAATTGGAAACTAGTAAGTATGATATATTTGGCATTTGGGGATGAATATTAAGGCTGAACGAATTTGTTTGTATTGTAAACAGCAAATATGGTGTATTGGAGCGTATTAAAGCCAAATGAAATGTTATGAAACACAATGGATGTACCTTTAAATATATTTTGCAAAAGGAAAGATTAATGAAAGTTACTTGGATGTTCTGTTAATTTATAATCAGAGCTTTCTACCTATATATGTATTTAGATTATGTATACACTTGGAGATCTGTATCCTATTATAATCATTGAATCTAATTTTGAAATGATGAGTAGGCCTATTTAAATGATGACTGTTTACCACTGCTTTGACTGAATTAAAGCTTTTGTTAATTCTAGCTGGTGACCAATTTCATAGTGGTACTTTGTTATGTTTGTGAAACTGAAAAAATAAAAATTAGTACCTGCATAATATGAATATATTGATGAGTTAGGGAACCCCATTATCTGATTTATGAAATATAATTTGCAACATTTCAAAATTTTAATCAGTATGACACTTTTAGTTCAGCAAGTGAGTTGATTTCAAATGTATAAAAGGCTGATATAGAATCCAATTGATTTGTTCTTAATGTTTTAACTCTTTGAGAGAAAAAAAGCATATTTTGTTGATTGTGAACACATTTAGAAGTATAAAATAAATTATACACCAACAATTTTAGTTACATATTAAAACCATAATAAAAAGAAGTGACATGAACATTGATTTTTAAAATTGAAATTTCATTATATTATTTTTTCAGTATGTATTTGAAAAAGAAATAAAATTAGTAAGATGTTTGTATTATCTCACTTTAATTTTGTTTAACAATAGTCAAACAAGATCCCTTGATTCATACATACATGCTTTAACATTGGAAATCTATTCACTTAATTATTTTGTAAGTTGTCAAATTCGTTTGACTATTGATACAGATTTTGACACTTCCGAAAGGGGGGTAACTCTAATCTGCCAATGCAGATTCATTTACTGCAACGAAGCAGTTTCGTGATTGTTATGATCTCTGTTGTCTTATGAATAAATCCTGTCAATGGTAATTATAATAGTGAGTAAACGTGTCAAACTTTCATATATTTTGCAGTTCATTTTCATATGATAATTAGTCAAGGAACATTTTAAAATAATTTACAGCTTGAAGCGTTGCCGATGACATGTGCATTGTCTATGCCATATTGTACATACAGAAATCAGGCAAATGAATTGAGAATGACATGTTTATATTATGATATTGTTTAGGTCTAGGCCCTTAAAACTTGCAGTTTCTCATTTGACAACACTGGTTATTGCCAAAACGATTTCAAGTGACACTTCAATCACTTAAATATGCTAGATGATCTGTCACATGTCCACAATGGATTTAAATGACTCTCAATTTGCAAATTGTTCATAAATGAACCTACAAAAGCAATGATAAGTTACCAGTGAGAATGGCACAGTCTCTGCTGGCAGCCTTTTTGTTTGATTCAAGGTATTAGGAGTTAAGACACCTCATGAGGTTTCTTAAAGTTAAGAACACAATTAAGAAAAATGTTATTTCTAAGAATTTCCTTAAAGTTAAGAACGTTGTTATGGAAACTAAGAGTTCTTAGCGGTTTTAAGAATTTTAAAGGCTTAAGAAAATTCTAAGAAGCTTTGTGAATCCGGGCCCTGTACTCTAAAACTAACTTTTAAAACGGTTTTAATGATATAGAGTGGCAGATGCCGACAGTTTGCAGTCCTTCTCCCCTCTTTGACACAGGGCTATCCAAACCTTTCGCGGCGTTGCATCCGTCTTTTCATTTGGAAATTTAAGAAAACATAAACTTTCTTCCAGTCTTTGATGAATTACTACAACCCCGAGCTACACACTGTACCATATCAAGTCAGAAACTGTCTCGAATTCTACGTATTCAACCAATTCTGCCTCCACACTCGTATTTTCCCACTCACTGTGTTAGAACAAGTGCGAGACGTAGAGCATATCTGACGTTACAGCCTAAACCTGGCGAAGGCTCCCGGGGAAATATGCATATCGACACAGGCTACTGTCTGTGCGGTTCTTTTGTCGTGTAATTAGTAATTAAAAACGGCTTTCAATATTATTTTCGGGGGAATATGTTTTTAAAAGTATATTTTATTATAAAGGAATATAAATGTTTATACATATTCTCCTTTAAGGACATACTGTAAGGCCTATATCAGCCAGTAATGGAGACAGTCAAGAGTTATGTCCGGGCCTTTGCTGCCTTTTGCTGTCGGTGAGGTTCTGTAAGTCAGCTCTCATGTCAGGTTTATACACGGCATTCTGTCTTCTGTTCGTATGGCACCTGTAGTTCGATTCTAACTCTACCCCCATATCATGTTCAGGGGGTGAATATATAAGGAATGGGTTTGTGCTTGTTCCGTATGCTAGTTCTAGAATGTGCATTCTTTCTCTTAACTCGCACTTTGCGGGTACACACTTTTTGTGTGGTACCGCCCCACCCGATGCTCCGGCATGCCAGACTAAGTGACACGTCTCAGTATGAGGTACTAGGCTCTTAATCCATTTCATCATTTCAGAGACAAAGTTCCAATCAACTAATACTTCTCTCATTTCAATGTGATAATAAACGTCAGCGACACATTGACCTCGAAGTAGGAGGGACAAACTCCACCCTTCTTGCACTTCAACACCAGGGTTCCATCCCCCCACAGCAATCTCTTTTGGAATAGCCTCTTGCAACAGGATGGATCAACACCTCGCCTTGTTTAGCTTCCTTTTCTCAGTGACCTACCTTGCAAGTCCAGGTTACGGTAGGTCGGAGTTGTATAAGATAACTGTGTTGGGTTTTCTTATGAAAGGCTTTAGTGTACTCGGAAATACCAACTGGATTTATTCTAAAGTTCTGTGACCATTTTTAGCATGTTGAACCTTATACAAAATTATTTACTTTGAAACATTTACATAGTAAAATGCATCACAGACAACTCAGTGAGACACATCAATAAGAACTGATATCACAACGTCTCAGTTAGATACATCACTCTTTATGTAATGACAGATATCTCATTAAGGCACATTATTCTGATTTAGTTACGTACGTCTTACTAACACAAATCAATTCGAACGTTTTTACATACGTCTCACTAAGACACATCTATAGCAACGATATAACAGACGACTCGATAAGACACACCAATCTGAACATAGTAAGGCTAGGCACACACTATGTCCGAATGCGATGCATCATGTGATGTTATAAAGAAACACAGACAGTGTATTTTTCATAGGACGACCACACTACGTCAAATGCATCAATGCGATGCGATCCGATCTGATCTGATGAAAATTGGTGCTTCACCTATATTATCGCATCCAAAATGTAATTTATTTATTACACACATTTTTATACGCGGATTCATCACACTGCCTAATTTTATTACCTCCAATAAGGGAAATAATTCCACGTAACCGCAACCAGTTTCAATAACCGAGTGCATAATAATTGACGTAAACAGCGTTAGAGCAACTCCTATTAAGTATAACTACGACAAAATAATGTAGTTCATTAGATTCAGTTGAATAAATCAAAAGTGGACTGTAAAAATGAACAAAATGATTAATACAAATGAACTGTATTTTGTTATGTTATGTTGTGCAAGGTATGATTTTTAATGGAAACATTCACATTAATATTATTGTCAACTCGCCTCACAGTCAGTCGGCTTGCCGCTGAAGAGTCGAGACTGTTGGCCTAGTGACTAGACTATTAGCGACATTTGACGTTGTTTGTTTGTGACGGGATGTCATTAGATATAACAAGTTTTATATACAATCTACTGAAATAATCTACCAACAGTGCCAAGGTTTGAGGTTTGAATGAACAGCAACAACCGACGCGTTATGACTGTAATTGTGGCCTACGGTACAGTAGATCGGCATGATGTCAAAATCGAAGGGCCAGGTCAACGCAGAGTGAAAATGTTTGACTTTGACAAGTATCATTGCAAGTACCATTGCAAGCTGTTCATTACGTTCTTGGTGATGGTTACATGACGTTTGCATTTGACATTCGCCGCATTGGAAACTTTTTGACACCGACAATGAATGTGAAATGTGTCCGGATTTCAATACAACCCTTGAACTGTAAGTAAATACGGCGTGCTTGCCGATAGTTACAGCTATTCGCGATATCAATGCTGCATACTGGTCAAATGTGAAACATTCTAAAAGCATTCACAATCTATGTTGACTCATATATCTAGCATATAAAGTTGTGAACATGAAATGTTACGTGTTTGTTTTTAATTCAAAAGTAGTTCCGTTTCAACTTGACACTAACTGAGGGGTCATTGGTTATCCAATCAGATCGTTGGAATGCGGGATCACTTCGTTACGACACAGATTAACGTGATACGACACACGTGTGACGTACGATATTATTATGTCATTAGTTGTACGTTCACCACATGTGTAATAAAACACAATATCTAACGCACTTGCTTATCGCATGGAGTGTGCGCTGAAAAATGCATGCACAAAATTGGACGTAGTGTGCCCCCAGCCTAACAGATATAAACATTATCTCAAGAAAATACATAAATCCAAACATAATGACATAGGTATCAACAAGCCACATCAATACTACTGTAAAGACGCACATATCAATCTGACATTATGATTAAATGAGCGAAGTAGCGACATATGTCTAAATAAGAAACATCAATCCAAATGGTGTGAAGGGATACTCCATCAGACACATCAATCGAACGCAACCTAACGCATGTCAATCAGAATGTAGTGACATCTTAATAAGATGCATCAATCAGAACGTGGTGCCAGTCATCTTATTAAGATGCATCAATCGGAACGTGGTGCCAGACATCTTAATAAGAAGCATCAATCTGAACGTGGTGCAAGACATCTAAATGAGAAGCATCAATCGGAACATGGTGCCATCCATCTTAATGAGACGCATCAATCGGAACCAGGTGCCAGCTATTTTAATAAGACGCATAAATCGGAACCAGGTGCCAGTCATCTTAATGAGACGCATCAATTGGAACCTTTTGCCGGCCATCTTAATAAGATGCATTAATCTGAACGTGGTGCCAGCCATCTTAATGAGACGCATCAATCTGAACTTGGTGCAAGACATCTAAATGAGAAGCATCAATCAGAACATGGTGCCAGCCATCTTAATGAGACGCATCAATCTGAACGTGGTGCCAGCCATCTTAATGAGACGCATCAATCTGAACGTGGTGCAAGACATTTAAATGAGAAGCATCAATCTGAACATGGTGCCATCCATCTTAATGAGACGCATCAATCGGAACCAGGTGCCAGCTATTTTAATAAGACGCATAAATCGGAACCAGGTGCCAGTCATCTTAATGAGACGCATCAATTGGAACCTTTTGCCGGCCATCTTAATAAGATGCATCAATCTGAACGTGGTGCCAGCCATCTTAATGAGACGCATCAATCTGAACGTGGTGCAAGACATCTAAATGAGAAGCATCAATCAGAACATGGTGCCAGCCATCTTAATGAGACGCATCAATCTGAACGTGGTGCAAGACATCTAAATGAGAAGCATCAATCGGAACGTGGTGCCATCCATCTTAATGAGACGCATCAATCGGAACTAGGTGCCAGCTATTTTAATAAGACGCATAAATCGGAACCAGGTGCCAGTCATCTTAATGAGACGCATCAATTGGAACCTTTTGCCGGCCATCTTAATAAGATGCATCAATCTGAACGTGGTGCCAGCCATCTTAATGAGACGCATCAATCTGAACGTGGTGCAAGACATCTAAATGAGAAGCATCAATCAGAACATGGTGCCAGCCATCTTAATGAGACGCATCAATCTGAACGTGGTGCCAGCCATCTTAATGAAACGCATCAATCTGAACGTGGTGCAAGACATCTAAATGAGAAGCATCAATCGGAACCAGGTGCCAGCTATCTTAATGAGACGCATCAATCTGAACGTGGTGCCAGCCATCTTAATAAGAAGCATCAATCGGAATGTGGTGCCAGACATCTTAATAAGAAGCATCAATCGGAACAAGCTGCCAGCCATCTTAATAATATGCATCAATCGGAACGTGGTGCAAGACATCTAAATGAGAAGCATCAATCGGAACGTGGTGCCATCCATCTTAATGAGACGCATCAATCGGAACCAGGTGCCAGCTATTTTAATAAGACGCATAAATCGGAACCAGGTGCCAGTCATCTTAATGAGACGCATCAATTGGAACCTTTTGCCGGCCATCTTAATAAGATGCATCAATCTGAACGTGGTGCCAGCCATCTTAATAAGATGCATCAATCTGAACGTGGTGCCAGCCATCTTAATAAGATGCATCAATCAGAACGTGGTGCCAGCCATCTAATAAGATGCATCAATCGGAACAAGCTGCCAGCCATTTAATAAGACGCATCAATCGGAACCAGGTGCCAGTCATCTTAATGACACGTATCAATCGGAACGTTTTGCCAGCCATCTTAATAAGATGCATCAATCAGAACGTGGTGCCAGACATCTTAATAAGATGCATCAATCTGAACGTGGTGCCAGCCATCTTATTAAGATGCATCAATCGAAACGTGGTGCCAGACATGTTAATAAGAAGCATCAATCTGAACGTGGTTCCAGCCATCTTAATAAGATGCATCAATCTGAACGTGGTGCCAGCCATCTTATTAAGATGCATCAATCGAAACGTGGTGCCAGACATGTTAATAAGAAGCATCAATCTGAACGTGGTGCCAGCCATCTTAATAAGACGCATCAATCGGAACCAGGTGCCAGCTATCTTAATAAGACCGATGGTAGTGAGAAACTTTTCCATAAGACCACCAGCCCAAACGCTGTGTCTGACATCTCAATAAGACACATTGATCGTAGTAAGAAACATCTACATAAGACCACCAGCCCAAACGCTGTGTCTGACATCTCAATAAGACACATTGATCGTAGTAAGAAACATCTACATAAGACCACCAGCCCAAACGCTGTGTCTGACATCTCAATAAGACACATTGATCGTAGTAAGAAACATCTACATAAGACCACCAGCCCAAACGCTGTGTCTGACATCTCAATAAGACACATTGATCGTAGTAAGAAACATCTACATAAGACCACCAGCCCAAACGCTGTGCCTGACATCTCAATAAGACACATTGATTGTAGTAAGAAACATCTACATAAGACCACCAGCCCAAAAGCTGTGCCTGACATCTCAATAAGACACATTGATCGTAGTAAGAAACATCTACATAAGACCACCAGCCCAAACGCTGTGTCTGACATCTCAATAAGACACACTGATCGTAGTAAGTAACATCTACATAAGACCACCAGCCCAAACGCTGTGCCTGACATCTCAATAAGACACACTGATTGTAGTAAGTAACATCTACATAAGACCACCAGCCCAAACGCTGTGCCTGACATCTCAATAAGACACACTGATCGTAGTAAGTAACATCTACATAAGACCACCAGCCCAAACGCTGTGCCTGACATCTCAATAAGACACACTGATCGTAGTGATAAAAGTTAAACTACGAATTTGGAGGGTTTATTCATGAAGGACAGAGGATTTTAACACAAAGTAGCTGTAGTAGCTGAGTGTGGCATAACATTTATGCAAATGATATATTTTAAATAAACTAAGAAATAATATCGAATCTTAAAACAATCATGTGACCTTAACTATCACATACATATATGCTCACAATAGCCTATCATTACATTAGTGTAAAAGAGTGTACATACAATGTTTGTTATTCTTTGGAAAAGGTTACATGGTTACTCATTATGGAAAGAATGTGTCTGCCAGTTCCCTTTTTTATGACTACGAACAACGCAATCCCAAGATGGCAGTAGATGGAGTGAAAAAAGGAGATGTTGACCAAGTCTTTTCCACTTTAGCCCATCAACCATCAGCCTGGTTGAGCGTGGACTTGGGTGAAGAGGTTATCGCTCCTCAGGTGGTTATCTACTTCCCACATGATCGTAAGTAGACAATTTGACTCATTAGCATCTTTATATATTGATGAACGCTTCTTTATTTAGTTTATGACGCTATTTAACAGTAATATATTGATACAGTTAGCAAAAGACCTTAACGTTAGGTCTACAGGGATTTGTTCATTCTTACATATTTTGGTTGTTTTGCCCTATTCAACACACTATGTCCATCCTCTGCCATTTTGCCATGAAATGTACACATGAGGGAAGTAACTCACTGTAATTTCACTGTTATTTGGCACATGAAGGGAGTTAATTTTATCATTTAAAACAATAATATTTTATACAGATATTTGGGGGGACTCTACTGATGAAATAATCTCCAAATGGAATAAATGACATTTTTTAGAAAATGGAATGAAAAACACTTTGACAAATTCAAATATGTAAGAGAATAATTCTAAACATATTTCTTGAATAATTGTAATTCCCGAAAAATACATATAGAAGTTTAGTTTGTATTCGAGATATTTTAAAATTTTTAGAAACAATTTCATTGTTTTTGCCGAATATCATTTCTATCTCATCGAGTGGAGTGATGGAGATGGAGTGATCGAGATGAGTTAGAAATGATATTCGGCAAAAACAAAGAAATAGTTTATTTATTATATAACTCTAATAGGCATAAAAACAATTAAAACCTGACATTCAAAAGGTTAGAGCAGTCTTGATTGTCATAATCCGAACAACTTCTCGCTATAGTTCATGGTAAGTGCAGTGAGAAAATAATTTGACTGAAATAAGTCGATATAAAATAGGACAATGTTTTACAAAAATAAATATGTTGTGAATGTGTATAAATTAAAGACCAACTAGGATTGACCTGTCAATACTTAGGACTTCAAGACTTTTGCTTGACCTTGAACTCCATGTTTGACTCCAGTTATTTCATCAGTTTCTCCGCTTTAAAATGAGCTATCAAACAAGTCTCTATTTTCAGTAGTTATTTTACAAAAAATCTCCAAAGACAATGACCCTCTGAAAATGGAACAATCGCTTATTCATGGACCCCTACATGATATTTTTCACGATTAAGTCAAAATGGTTAATATTTTCACACTAAGGTGTAAAAAGTTGTGCTTTAATTTCCACCTAAGTAGATGTAATCATCATTAAGATTGTACACATAAATAATGCGTTATGTTCTTCTGAATATTAAAGAAAATACTCAAAAATGCTAAAAAAAATACCCCTACACTACGTTTGCGATGTTCGGAGCTTAAGTATCAACTTGTTGATGAAAGGGTTCAACAGAAACGTTGTTGTTCCTGACATTGTTAACCCGAAGGTGTAAATACAGTGTCATTATCTTAATTAGTTAAGCAGTTATGATCCTTTGAACTATGCTGAAAATGGCGATTTTCGAAAAATGATAATCTTCTATGACTCGTCACATGTAAACTATGACAAATACATGCTTGAAAATTATTGTTCCCAATAAATGATTATTCTACTTCTAAATGAGCAATTAACCTTATTGATATCTTTAATGCTTTCTATCTAAAATTCTCCAATGAATATACCCCTCGAAAAGTCTCAAAATCACAAATTTCTACTTTCCTGTGAAATTGTCCAAATTGTGGCAAAACTATTAACTTTTTTATGATAATGATATGTTATGCACTTCTAAAACTATGTATAAGAAAGAGATAGCCAAAGGTAATTTTGACATAAATTCATTCGTAACAGAGTTATTTCCCTTTGAATGCGAGCCCTAAGAAATATATTTTAAAAGTTCATTTTTCAAATGGCTGTAGTTCGATAACCGCTGAAAATAGTCAATTGCTTTGGCGACATTCATTCAGCTTTCAAATGAGCTTTTACATGATGCTGTATGTATTACCATCATTTAGGAGAAGATTTTTGAAGATACGTAGCCTCAAAACCCCGAAAGTCCACAAAAAATTTCAGTTTTTTCGAAATAGCAAATAATCTGTCATTTCCGAGAACCGCTATAAGCCTATTCGATGGGGAATGGTGTTGCCCACATTTTGGTGTAAGTTTTATGAAAATATCTTGATTTGTTTTCGAGCTGTTAACGTTTGAAGTTTTGACTAAAAGTGGAGATAACTCAAGAACTAGGTCGAATTACTTTTGCTGAAACGTGTTAACAAGATACGACGGAATAATAGTAATAATAAGTAAAAATACGATAACAACAATAGGTCTTCAAACTTTCGTCTTGAAGACCTAATAATATGTTATGGTACCTTCTAGTCAAGTGAATATTTCTAAGACATTAAAGAACCCAAGTTTTGTCGTTATTTCAAACGTGAAGTGATACAAAGAGTGACGTTTGATGTGTCTGTCACATACCTCTCACCGTGCCAAGTTTTTCACGAATAAAAGATCAGAATGTTATGTAATATGGGATATTATATTAACACCACAAAAGGTCAACAGTCATTGACTGAAACAGTAAACATTGGCGTTCACTGTGAGACGTGGACAGCAAGGGAGGTAATCACTTTTCAAAGGGAGATAATTTTATTTTAAAGGGAGACAATCATGAAAAGTAATTCTGGCCACACGTTAGTCACTGCAGTGAAAATATGACTTTCTACTGCTTATGTGCAAATATGGATTATATTTTCATCATATAATCACATATTTCATTGCTAGTTATATAATAAATTTGATATTTTTACTGGATATTAGTTTTAGATATTTAATTGTATTATGTAGATGATTATGATTGTGTTAATATAATGTTTCCTTTAAGTCAAACAAAATTTTACCTGCACAGCTTTTCAAATTGTTTTCTTCGATTTTAAATTTCTTTTCAGTTATGTTGATTGCAGGTACCCTTATTAATATGCCATAAATGTAATGATCGTGGGTAATATAACGGGGAATCCCCCAGTTAATAAGGGTTTTCCTATCTCTTTAACTAAAGAGTTAATTATCCTAGCTTGGATCGGTATCTCAAGTAAGGAAGGTTTTGGATTGTTTCGAGAATTGGTCTTATCCTTATCTCTTGATATCCTGACTTCTGTCCTGAATAGCTAGGATACATGTATGCCTTAGCTAGGATACTTTCGAGAATAGGCACCATAGTCTGGGCCTCCTTCCACAAAGCAACCTTAACTTAACTTCCATTCTTTAACATTGCACTAGTGACTTAAGATCACCTTAGTGCTTTGTGAAAGGAGACCCTTGGATCGTCATGGGCCGATGAAACTTTCATTGTGTCATCTTGGGAGGGCTTCCACGAGTTACTCGAGTACTCAAGTACTCGAGTACGAGTCGGGTTAAGCTGGACCATTTTCTTGGACTCGAGGACTCGATAAAAGATCACATTAATTTCACATTAATTTAAGTCACCTTGTGCAAGTTATATACATTGAACATGTCGTGCCTGAAAAGATTTAACAACAACCGCAGTGGACCCCGTATGTCGTGGTACCTGAGGGTACAGTGGCATCAGCCTTGGTCACATCAGCTACTTTCATTATCACAGTCACAAAGTTCAGTTAACATCGTGCAATGCAACCAAATAATACATTGAATTGATGATTTCAGATGAAATGTATAGCAACAAATGTAAGTAAATATGAAGCTTATATGGTCAAGTTGGTCGATATACTGATATTAAAAATTAAACTTAGTCTACAAGCGACAGTAGACAGGTTTCATATCTTATACTGAATGTTACGCTTTTTCATAAGATATAATAAATGTATTCTGTTAATATTTCAGTATATTTGTGAAAGGCAATATCGAAATATTATATCACTACAGAATAATTATAATGACACCGACATATGAGGTAAAATACTCCCATGTCATGTCATGTCAAGTCAAATCACCAGGGGCACAACTAATCAAAATCAAATCAGAATTTTGCTTGGACATAACTTAATCCAAATATGGAATATGAAGCAGATTACAGATCTAGAAGGAATGAAAATCTATAAGCGGTCCATTTCTTAGTAGGGATGTGAATTTGTTTACGATGTTGACATTGAATAAATAGTATCTTTCTAAACCTATGTACAAGTAAGATACTATTTTTATTATACATTTTGTTTGTTTATTATGTTTTAACTATTAATATTAATTATCTAAATCTGCACCAATTTCTACTTTTATACTTGCTCCCCTTCATGAAATGATCACGACCATTCTTTGTTTATAAAAATGGCGACCATAGTCTTATACACTGCAATGATTTTCAAGATTATCGATTAAGGTTTCATAATGTATAATCATTAGATGTCAAATTCCTTCCTAGCTATTCCATATCTAGATTTCACACACTTGATGTGAAAATTAGAACAACGACACTGTCACACATTTGTTCAACAGTACCCCTTTCTGTCATCTATATACTGTATGCCTTTGTCACTGAAGACGAACATAAGTAAATATTATTTTAATGGAATTTTGCGTCTCTGTCATCTGCATGTCTTTATCACTGAGACAGAAGATAAATAAGCCTTATTATATTTATTTATTTGAACGTGAGATGTTGTTAGATTCATCAAGTGTAGTGCTGAACGTTGTGTGGGTACTGATTATTTTGGGGAATAAATGCCCATATTGTATCGCGTATTGGTAGTAGTTTGTGGTATATCAGGGTTCCACTGTATGCATAATCAAAAGCCTCACAGACCGTACCTGAGTCTGAATTATGTTTTGGTGGTTTTGATCAAATTATTACAGATTTTAATATGTGTTGGATTGTCTTGAGTTGCTGCCCTCCATATGCATGATGTTCACGCGACACGCCATGGCTCGGCCACAGACTTGCAAAATAGGTGTGTGTGTGATAATTCGACTAGCAAGAGACTGTTGCAATCTGCGAAATAAACATTTAAAACTGTGTTGACATTTGTAAGTACCATGAGAGAGCTACTAGATTTAGAAAGGAAGGGAAACAAAACCTTTACAGACACCCAGAAGTGATCAGTCGCAACAGTGTAAATTTTGTGGACTGAATCATGTGTTTAACAGAAAAGAATGTCCAGCATTGGGAAGGATTTGTAATAAATGTAACCGACCAAATGAGTCAGGCCAGTGTTCAGCTGCTGAGTGATGAGGAGTCTGAGGATGAATATATGTTATCAGTGGATGAGGAACAAGTGCTCAGTTACAAGGTAAAATCATCAACATTTAAGGAAGATATATGCTGTCCTACTATCAAGGCAATTGAAGTGAACTTTCAATTAGATTGTGGATCGACTGTCTATGTCCTGCCTGAGACAATGTATACTAGTGTATTCCAAGATCCTCACTTCGAAAAGCTGAATGCAGATGTGCATACTACTCATAGAATATACAATGGAGTAAAATCTCAAAATGTAAAGTCACTGTCAAATTCCCAGAAATGATTGTGAGTACAACATTGAATTCCTGATAACAAGGGACAATGTCTCCCCGCCAATACTTGGTGAAATAGCTGTTCATCAAATGCGGCTTATCACTGTGAATACATTTTGCGGGTCTCAGGAAGTGGAGATGAGCATTTAAGGTTGGACATCAATACAAGGATGTATGTGAGGGAGAGGGTTCACCTGATGGTTTGCATTATCTTGGCATATCCAACCTGAGGAAGAAAGCAGTTTCCTGACAACTTTTGAAACATCTTGGGGATGTTATCGCTGTCTACGAATGCCCTTTGGATTGTCACCAGAACCAGAGGAGTTACAGCGTTGATTGAATGAAGCTATCTCTAGCCTTGAAGGAGTACGTGCTGTACACGACGATGTTTTGGGGACACGTACGGAGAAACTGAAGCTGATCATGATCAGGTGTTGTCCTGTTTTCTTGGTCGATGCAGGAACAAAAATATCGAGCTGAACAGATCCAAACTAGAGCTGAAACAGACTGAAGTGCCCTATCGGGGATATGTTATCACTTCGGATGGATTGAAGATCAATCACATGAAGTAAGAAGCCATTAGAAACATGCCTACACCAACAGATAAGCAAGGTATTCAACGCATCTTGGGGATGGTGAAATTTTGTGCAGACATTTTTAAAAAAATTATTTGGGGTGACTGCATCTTAAAACCTTTTGAAAAATGGAGCCAGTGGCTCTGTTGTTCATCAGGCTTTATATACATTAACTACTTCAAAATGTAAACTTCTAGGTGAGAGGTGCAACACATAGGAACACTTTAAATGGAGAAGATGAAATATGTCTTAAGGTCCTTACCCCTCTGACCTATCTTTGAGATAAAAATCCCTACAGATAAAGACAAACTGGAAGTTTTAATTCATCACTGTTGTTTCCTTTAAATTACCTCCTTTGAAGAGCACATCAAATCTCAAGATGAAAATAGCTTTTCAGGTCATGAACTCTGTGACCTATATTTGGGGTCGGAGCATCACGATGAGCTAAAAACGTGAAATCTAGTTCAGATTGGATGAACATGTAATTGGAAAGTGTTCGGAATAGATCCAACACCTACTATCTGAACCTCCTGTGCTGCAATACTTTGACAATGAGGCTGAGATAAGTCTTCAATGTGATGCGTCTCAAAATGGATGTTTCCTTGATCCATAACGGTCAACCTGTAGCATATGCAACCGTGAGATGCATATGCTACAGGTTGACCATACTTTTTGTCCTGTGTAGTTCATTGAGAAGCACTGAGAAATAATATGCGCAGATAGAAAGGATATGTTAGCAATCAACTTTGGCATTGGCAGATTTGAGCAGTATGTTTATGGACGAATGTTGTCGTGGAATCTGACCATAAGCCTCTAGTATCAATATTGCGCAAAAATTTTTGAGTGCAACAGAACGTATTCAACACATGATGTTACAGAAGTACGTGTGTGAAGTCATATACAAGGAGGGATCTCAAACATTCTTTGCGGGCACTCTGAGGAGAGCATATCTTCCACATGTGAAGCATTTGAAACCAATGAAGGGGATGTGTTTGCTGTCGATGTTCGTTGTCAGACTGCATTGGAAGTTGAATCCATCAACATGGTTGAATATGTTCCAATCTTTGATCAATGAGTGGATCAGCTGCATCCAGCAACAATGGAGAGAAAATCTATGCTAATTCTGAACAATCTGATTCAGGGCGGTTGGCCATCATGCTCAGATGATGTCCCATGAAGTGTCAGGTTTTTCCCCCCTTTCGAGATGACAGGGTTGTATCAGAAGAGCAAGAGAATATGTGTATTGGCCAAATATGGCTGCTGACATAATCAGCAAGTATGATACTTGAAACACGCTGCAACAGGATCAACGACGAGAGCAACTGATCAGTCATGAAATACCTAGTCCGCCATGGGAGAAGTTGGGATGGGATCTCTTTGAGTTTGATCCAAACAAAATTTTGATCACAGTAGACTACCATTCAGACTCTTTTTATGTTGACAGACAGCACAATAAATAAAAAGGGCACCTGAAATTACCAAGAAGCATGGCCTTCCTGATAAACTTGTGTCCGACAATAGGGCTCCTTCTAACTCTGGAGCCTTTATTACTTGTGCAACAGAGCATGAGTTTAAACATACTACTTCATCTCCAAGGAACCTACAGTCATGTGGGAAAGTGAAGAGTACTGTGAAAATTGTCAAAAGACTCCTGAGTAAGTCTCATCATCACAGTCAGACCCTTCTTTAGCTCTCTTAAACATAAAAAATGTTCCAACTGACAGTGTAGGCAGCTCACCAGTTGAAATATTGTTTGGGCGCAGAACCAAAACGAAGTTATCAAGTCAAGAAGATGGCTTCAGCCGAATACTAATGAATATGTTCCCGACACACTTTCCACCAAGAGGTCAAAACAAGCATACTTCTACAATCGCAGTGCTGCTGAACTTTCAGAACTGAGAGAAGGGGAAGTAGTAAGGGCAAAGCCTTTCAATCAAGACAAAATGAATGTTTGTTTGCTTGTTTTTGCACTGCTTGATCATAATAAATGTTGCTGCACTGTGCATTGCACAGTGTTACTTTTGTCATTTCTCAAATTAATATATATGAAATACATCACAGACGCTATCCTCCTACAAGCCGACACAGTATTACCATCTGTGCTCAGATATCACTCAAAGAATGCTGACATCTCAATCATGTATTCAACTAAAGTGGATACCCAATCATGTGGGAATTCGAGGCAATGAAGAGGGAGACAGACTAGCCAGCCTTGCAGCAATCAGTGGGCCAGTTGACAAAGATGTACCATCTCTACCTACTATCATCAACACCATCAAACGCAAATGCAATGAAAAGTGATTGAAGCAGTGGCATGAGTCCGACAAAGGCAGGGAGTATCACAAGATCCAATCTCTAAGAAATTCGATCCAATTGACAAGGCTGAAACTACATCACTTTCCATGCCAATCTTATCTCCATCGCTTCAATTTGACAGTCACCCCATGTGCACCATTGCCAGGAAGGAGAAGAGACCATAGAGCACATCTTTCTAAAATGTCCAGCTCTACAGCAGGCAAGGAACATTAACCAATCAGTCCCTATTGAGGACATATTAAAAAAATCAATACAACGAACGGGCCTCCATTACCAACATAATCAAGGAAAGAAGGGAATGGTTGTGTGCAAGGGCTCTTACCACTGGAGGCACGGACTAACACCAGTAACCAGTAACCAGTAATGTATATGAAATGAAGCATGTATATTTACATGAAGCTGTTACGCTATTACAACTGCTACGACAATTTACGTTAGTAGAGGTGTTCGAAATGATAATGACTGTGAAATCATTTTCAAAATAAGTTCCATTACTTGACCTCTGTAATTTGCATCTGTATCCGTATATGACCCCAACGAATATCGAAAATATCCGTTTCCTTTCTCCCGTCGATAACACCATCCATTGTATGATAATTGATAGTATTCTTACTAGTCTACATATCTCTTGAAGAGTTAACACATTGAAATTAGTGGTAGAAATGTACCCTAATCATGAGCCAATACCAGTTGGATTTTTATCTCGTCACGCCAAAGGTTTTTGTATAAACATACTTATTCATATTCCATTCAAAATGACTGAATTATATTGGTAAACATTGTTTACAAGTATACGTCAATCCATGTTTCAATGTTTGAAAACAACAAAACAAAGACCTCGTCACATGTTGATCTAGAACTCTTCTAAATATGCCTTTATACACCAGTCAGGTGAATATTCATTTAGACATGATTTATTTACGAATGATACTTGCAAATAATGCTATTTATGTAGATGAATTACTTTAAAATATTTTAAAACTCTGCGCTACAAATGCTGAAGCGAGTGAAGGCATGCCATGCAGCTTCCACCATTGAATATTCATGAGCATACTGTCGCGTGAGATTTCGCGCGAAAAGTTGTCTATTGAATTTGAATGTCATATTCATTATATATGTCACACTGCACTTGTCATTGTAGACTCAAAAAGAAAGAACGGCGTTCGAATTTCACTTTCCCCTGAGGAGGGCAGTACCACTGGTTTCTGTGAGGTGATTACCAGCACTGTAGATGGGTCCGATATTCCGGATATCTACAACTTTACATGTGATGCAAGGGGGCGTTACCTGAATCTGTCAACTGTCACTGACAACGATGACAATGGTCCAATGTTGGGATTATTTGAAGTGGAAGTTTATGGTAAATACATGTATAACTCGAAGAAGCATATCTGAAATATGAATGGATTTGTGTATGACTCTATACCATTTTCTACTTCTACGCTTTTTAAGGATAATTGCCTTTGGATAATGTTTTGTTCAAATTAATGAAATGCTAAATTATATATATATATTATTATTATTATTATTATTATTATTATTATTATATTTGAAAGCAAAAGGTCACTTTTGCAGGATGTAGGCCAGGACTGACGTCACACGCCTGTGATACACGTAAGTTAGAACATTAAATATTCACAACATATTAATTAATGTTTAAATTATAATTTTGTCAGGCGTTGACATTATTACTTTCATTGTCGTTTACTTTTTAAGTACAAAGTACAACTTAAAATTATGCTAAGTGTCTGCATCACCCTCTCCAAAGGGCACATATGCCCTTAAATGCATAAGCAACAACTTAGTAACTCGGCCCAAGTACCCCCACCCCTCCAAGATATCAATCTAGTACCCCGCCCCTCCCAGATATCAATCTAGTCCCCCCCCCACCCCCTCCCAGATATCAATCTAGTCCCCCCCCCACCCCCTCCCAGATATCAATCTAGTCCCCCCCCCACCCCCTCCCAGATATCAATCTAGTACCCCCCCCCCCCCCCCCCCCCCCACCCCCTCCCAGATATCAATCTAGTTCCCCCCCCCCCCACCCCCTCCCAGATATCAATCTAGTTCCCCCCCCCCCCCCCCCCCATCCCCTCCCAGATATCAATCTAGTCCCCCCCCCCCACCCCCTCCCAGATATCAATCTAGTTCCCCCCCCCCCCCCCACCCCCTCCCAGATATCAATCTAGTTCCCCCCCACCCCCTCCCAGATATCAATCTAGTCCCCCCCCCCCACCCCCTCCCAGATATCAATCTAGTCCCCCCCCCCCACCCCCTCCCAGATATCAATCTAGTTCCCCCACCCCCTCCCAGATATCAATCTAGTCCCCCCCCCACCCCCTCCCAGATATCAATCTAGTTCCCCCACACCCTCCCAGATATCAATCTAGTCCCCCCCCCCACCCCCTCCCAGATATCAATCTAGTTCCCCCCCCCCCCCCCCCCCCCCCCCCCCCCACCCCCTCCCAGATATCAATCTAGTACCCCCTCCCCCTCCTAGATATCAATCTAGTACCCCCTCCCAGATATCACCCACAATTGTGCAGCATAAGAGCTCTGGACCTGTTATGCTAATTTATTACTCAACCGCACTCATTAGATAACAATGAGTTGGTTACACACGTGTGATACCACCGCATGTTTCCATAACGTCATAATCGGCGAGTGACATCATAGTCGCTCTGGTTGACGTCACAATGTTAGCCACGCTACTGCAATAGCTAATCACTAATAAGGATTTTCTTGCAATTCAGCGCATCATTGAATAATATATACGAGTCAATAGCCAATACTTGGTGCTGTGGAGATTAACAGGTGCCAGGACTTTTTTGCTGAAAACATAATGTTCTAAGTAGAGTTTTTATTATGTGTAAGTAATTTCTTATTGATAATATTTGATGCATTTATGAAATGCCTCTCAATAAAACAAAGCAGTAAGAATATGACTATATCAGAAACTTCAATACAAACACAGCTAAGGGTTCTCAATAAGGAACATGAGTAAAACATAGTGACCGACAACTCACTCAAAAACATCAATAAGAACGTTGCGCCAAACTTCTGAAATATACACATCCATGTAAAGTAAAGACATACATCTCAATAAGACACATCGATCCGAAGGGAGTGAATGACATCTCAATAAGACAAATCGATCCGAAGGGAGTGAACAACATCTCAATAAGACACATCGATCCGAAGGGAGTGAACGGCATCTCAATAAGACACATCGATCCGAAGGGAGTGAATGACATTTCAATAAGACACATCGATCCGAAGGGAGTGAATGACATTTCAATAAGACACATCGATCAGAAGGGAGTGAACGATATCTCAATAAGACACATCGATCCGAAGGGAGTGAACGACATCTCAGTAAGACACATCGATTTGTATGTAGGAACCAACATCTCATTAACCGACTTGACCATTTGACCAGTACTTATATATGGTGCCAGTCTGTGCATGTATTCTCTCAACTGTAGACGCCAAATGGTGCGCTAACTTGCCCCTTATTTATGAGCTGATACCAAGAGTGCCGCCATATGCCGTTTGCATTCTGTAATGATACGGAGTATGCTTTGATTGTAAAGTTATTCACAGCTAGGTACTATTCCTATTCACACGATCCGCATGTATTGACAAGAAAGGGGGAAGAAGAAGAAGAAGAATGCTATAAAAGGGTATACACAAGTTAGAAAATGACAATAACACATGTCGAATTTGAGTAAGGTTCACATATTAAGAGAAATAGAAAAATGTTGAGTCGGGCCGAATCTTGTGAACATGATGTATAAGTTCGCGGTTATTCGCAAGTTATTTGCGGGTATTCATTGTAATTCAACATAGGCAAATCAACCAATCAGAATCAAGGATTCACCGAAATCATGTTACAATTAAAGTTACTTTAATCAACGAGTGTTGATATATTTGATATCAGAAGACACGAGGGTGAGATTTTATTGATCAGTCAAAATCATTTTTCAACAATTATTAGCAAAATAATGATCACATCTGCAACACGAAATTGACATCTGAGTACTTCAGCAGTGAGCTCAGTGATGTCATAGCATTGTGACGTCATCAACTTTGTGATGTCATAACATTGTCAGCAGTGTTCTCAATGATGTCAACACCTTTTGATGTCATTAACTGATGATGTAATAGGATTATGATGATTTGATGTAGATATCGCTTGTAGATATCGCTTGATCTCACACAATCTATATCTACTGTGAGAGCCAGTTTTGGATGATAAACTAACATTATCCTGAGGAGATAACAGATCTAGATGTCAATGATATGTATCAGATATACAAGATTTAACGCCACAAAAACTTAAAAGATTTATAGAGAAATCGACAATACTATCTAAACATGTTTGTCACCAGGGACGATACTGAAAGCGTCATCAGAGGTTAACTTTTTTAAATCTACCAATGTATATATGTGCTTGTAAACATCTGCTGACGTCATGCGAAGTTGATATCGTCTATATACAGTTATTTGTAACGGAGGTCTTTTCATCCCTAGTTGTTTATTGTTTCTAAACCAACTTAGACAAGAACGGAAGAAAATAAGATCTCCCAAAGGATTCGTCGGCAATCACTAGTTATATTTTCAAATCCTCTACTTTGCTTTAACACTCGTAATAGAACTTTGCAAACACAACAGAAGAACCTGAGGACTAGATACTGAAATATAATATGGTTTGAGTCGGGAAATGGTATACACATCAACAGTGTGGCCATATGTATCTTATTAACTCATTATCATTATAATAGGTAAGAGTTTATCCTCTCTCTGAATGAAAGAGGTAATAATCCCCATCTCAGAGCTTTGTCAATATGTCGCAGGTCCTCAGAGCTATGTAGCAATAGTGTAGAGAATATTAACATCAAGCTTTGAGTAGTTGAATAGCTGGCATAATAACAGGTTTGTGTCAAATAACATATGCTAAGAATCAATATCTAATCTTGGAACAACCATATAACTTTATGTATCATTGAGATACAAATGAATACATTTACAACAGCCTGGCATAACATAAGTGTAAATGAGTGTACATATACACAAAGGAAAAAGTTAAGCACCCCCTGATAGTTTCATATAGCTGAATGTCAGAGACAAGTAAGCTCTGCTATGACCCTAAATTAGTCTGAGGTTATTTTTTTCAGATAGAACAGCCAACTGGCAATACAGAAACGCAACATATGTGTAGCTGTTATCATTGTTTAGTAGCGATGTAAAATCCTTCATAGTCACAAAAATTAGAATTTAGAACTTAGCACAACATATTTGGTCATGGAGACTCAGATTGTATTTGACTTTATAATATCATAATACTTCAGTTTTAGCTATTCCTTTATAAAACTAGCCCCAAAAGTATCAACACTGGTATGATAATAATTGGTATAGATATCATTATTATCACTATAACTACCAAATGTTGTCAAAACTAAACAAATGCAAACCATTTTCAAAGACCACACTGATTTGACTGTCTCGGAAAATCCTACTGTCGTGGACGCTCCCAGACCATTTGGCAATACAGTTTGTTATGCGCAATTGTGCGTCACAGATCATCTGCCAAACAATCATAACTTGTTGAGTAAATTTAATAAAAGTGTTAATACCGAGAGACATAGTCAAACTAATTAACGTTCAGAAAGTGTATATAAGATATAATTTTTATGATGATTTAAATAAATCAATAATTACATTTTAATCTATTTTTAATGAATTGAACAAATGCACTCACCTGAACATTGAGTGAATAATATCCCTTTCTGTTTACAAAATCACCTTCATTTTGTGTGGGTGCAATTATCCGAACGAACGTGCCATCAACACATCCCAATACATTTGGAAATCCTAAAATGTAAATAAAACAAACAAAATAATTTAGCATGTAAAACAATGGTCTGTATTCATTAATTTCATATCATAATTGCATATTTGTTTTTCCGTTTCGCAGTTCAACATTTACCTTACCCCTCGCAATTAGAGTGATCTCCCTTTATTAAATTATTTACCGTAGTCTAAACATACTTTTTAGACAAGACTAGTTACTGTAACAACACGTTTAAAATTAAAGAAATGACCTGCAATCTGGTAAAACATGGACTTGCATGTGTCTGTATCTTGATGAAACTCTGTGCTAGGGGTACCAAAGCACGGCAAAAGTCCCTGATTGACCGATACACCGACGATGCGGAAATGCTGCGGTACGTATCTGCAATCAGGGAACAAAAGCCACCGGTAGCCAGAAACCGGAGGGATACGAGCACCTGTGTTAGGGGTGGTAGGGAAGAGCTCCTCGCCGTGTCTCTTCTCAGCTGGCCAGCAACTAATGTTACGATAAAAATTATCGTTTCAGGTCGAAAACGATACCTGGAAATACTGCCCTTCTGACATAGTTTCCAGAGGGTTACAGCGGTCAATTAATCCCCTCACCACTTGTTGTTTGTTTCTCTGACGCGGCCGTCTCCTTCTCCTATACGCCATTTTTATCTCAAATAATAACTTAAGTTACCTACCTAGCAGACTCAAATATTTTGAGTTTTTTACTCAAGTTGAGTAAAAAAAACAACTCAGTTTTCTTTGAGAAATTCAATATTTTGAGTTTTCTCAAATTTGGCAAAAACTCAGACTTAAGTTTGTTTCGAGAAATCGGGGCCAGTTCCTTGTAGGACGGCCACGTACGCAGATGACACACTACGTCTTATGCCTCCCGTCAGACGTCGGATCTGTTTTTGTGACAATAACATACACTCAGCATGCAGAGCTGCCTTCAACTCATGTAAATTCTGTACTGGAGGGTTCCGAGCCTGGAGTCGGCGCCCTAGAATATCACACACATGCTCCAGAGGATTCAGATCTGGGCTTACTGCTTGTCAGGGTAACAATGGACGTTTAATTACCCTTCTTGTCTTTAGTCCTGCCGATTTGAGGCGATTTCTGACTGTTCTGGTGCTGATGTTTCGATTTGGTAACCACAGACCTTTTCAGCTGAGGACTTGTCAGGAAGGGTTCTCGGCTAACATGTCGAAGAAGGTGCCTCTCGAGGTGTAGTGACAATGGTAGCCCATGGTAGATTTCGTCCTATCGCCTTAAAGGACATTCCTGCAGAGTGCATACCAATAATTTGATTTCTGATATCCATTGACAATCGTGTTCATGCCATGTTCAATAGATATGCTTGAATGGCAATGGAAAGCAACGTTACATACCCCCAATTGCAGTTGGGCCATACTGCTTTATCTGATCCTCGAGCGTAGCATGTTGCACGTGCATGCCCCGAACGTGTGGGCTGGTTGTAACGTATCACACAGACACTACTCTTCTCATAATAAACCTTGTTTAACTATTTAAAATATTCTCGAAAAGATATCATCACACATATCAGTGGGTGCTAAACTTTTGTCTTTGTGTATACAATATTTGATATTCTTTGTTGTAGGAAAGAATGTGTCTGCCAGTTCTTGTTATGGCGACAAACACAAATATCCTGAAATGGTGCTAGATGGAGTAACAAATGGACATTTTGAGCAAGTCTTTTCCACTTTTCCCCATCAACCATCAGGCTGGTTGAGCGTGGACTTAAGTGAAGAAGACATGATATAACACTGTTTAAGTCGTATCTATCGCTCACGGATTGAAATATATTTGTATGGGGATGTTTCTTTCGCACATGAGTTTACCTTCGAGTGGGAAGTTTAATGTCAACACTTTAATGGCAGCACGATGGAAAATGGACTCTCTTGGCTAAAACTAACCATGCACATTCGTTTAAGAACTCTTTTAGTTGATTGAGGAGTATTATTTAGCTATTGGTAATACTTATTTTGTTTTTTGAGAACACTTTATTTCAGAAAGAACGGCGTGCTACAGCGCTTTTAAAGAAGGATCTTTTGAGCAATTTACTGAGTTAAAAATGAGGGCAAATATATATTGGCTGAAATAGTGTAGAGAATATAAACATCAAGCAAAATAACAGGTTTATGTCAAAGAAGAAGAAGAATCAATATCGAATCTCAAAACAATCATTTGACTTAAGGTGTCATAGAGATGATGCACTTACAATAACCTAACAAACATACGTGTAAATGAGTGTATATACAATTTTTGGTATTCGTTGTTGTAGGTGACATGGTTACTGCACATGGAAAGAATGTGTCTGCCAGTTCCAGTTATGGTGACAAACACAAAGTTCCGGAGATGGTTGTAGATGGAGTTACACATGGACATTTTGAGCAACTCTTTTTCACTTTAGGCCATCAACCATCAGCCTGGTTAAGCGTGGACTTGGGTGAAGAGGTTACCTCTCCTCAGGTGGTTATCTACTTCCGAACTAATTGTAAGTAGAAAATATGACTAAAATTAAAACATATAATCTCTTGGATGTGTAGACCTGCTGTTTGTATGCATAATGTTTTTGCCAATTTTCTCAGTTTTAGTAACAAATGTCATTATCTTGTAGAGGACTCATAAAGTCTTACAAGTGAATCTATGAGGACATGTTTGATTGATTCACCAATGTCCCACACTATGATCCCCAGATGTGCTTCCTCCTTCTTTGCCTCCCCGGCGTCGGACCTCGATATCAAATTGCTAGGGGACATAGACCTGACGGAGGAGGGTGGTACTTTTAGAACACGGCGAAGACAGCCGACGCACTCACCTTCACAAGAAGGCCTGGTCAATCGTCAATATGGCTACATTGTACCTCCATCACCACCTTTCTAAGTATTCACCTAGACATCGTACAAGTCCCTCGTCATGAGAGAACGGATTGGGCGAGGACCTCTTTAGCAGAGGCCTTTACGAGGTGCTACCACTTCTCCTATGTCTTATGGGTGTTCCGACATCAACTTCGACCACTACAGGTCTTCCTCTACACACTTGTTAGGCAGAAGGCTTTTCATCACGTCTTTCAAACTCGGGATAATCTCATTCACCATCTCGACTGGTGGAGGTCGGGGAAAAAAATCTTTCAGGGGTTCCTCTCCGTCCCCTCAGAGCCACCTCCTAACTATTTGCAGACGAGTTGACTTTCGCATAGAACAGACGGCAGACGTGTGGTCTCCCACAAAGGTCGCATGTCACATCAACGCCTTGGAGCTAGATGCAATCTGCTTGGCTATTGCATCCTACTTGTTGATCTGCTAGTCCACACAAACAGCTACACCGCGGCCTGGGTGATCAACAAGCAGGGTCGACCATGGCAGATTCCATTCTGCAGCTGGTGATAGAGCTGTTTCGTCCTGTTGACAAAACAAACCAGTATGAGAGGTTGCACATCCCAGGATGTATGACCGCTCTGTTTAAGACGGTAAAGCCATCCTTCATGGACTGGATATTGCACCTGAGAGTGTTCGAGAGTCTATGCCTCCAGTTCGGCAGTACTCTCAGTCGACAAATCTTACTCACCAGTTACCTACATACGTATACACAGTCCCCGATCCCGACGTTTAGAGTCTAGAAGGCTTTTGTTAGGATGGGAGAGGATAGACGTTTATGCTTGTGGTTTCAAACTCAATTCAAACTCGAATTCAAATTTCAGGCATATATTTAACCATTAGTAACATCCCTGTGGTGGACATCATGGCGTGCTGTTATCAGAGGTCTTTTAGGGTGTTGCAAGCCACATCTTTTTCGAAGTGCCTTATTCTTAATAACTTCTCTCCGAACTTTAATGATTGTTTGTCATGTTTGTTCCGTTAGTAAGGAGAGCCTTCTAGTTTCAGGTCTCAACGTTTCCGGCTAGCTATGGCTCCGCTAGGTCCCGCCGAGATATGAGGATAGGCCTCCTTTTTCCTTTTCAGTCGCCAACCCCACTTTTTGGGAGGCGAGTTATTTTTTTCTGTTCTAATGGGTTGCCTCGCAGCCCACTTCCTTCTGTGGCATTCTGGCTAAGTAATAGTTACTACCACAGTTTCCGAGTTGTATCGGGAAATTGCAGGACAGTTTGTCCGAGAGGCGCAGGTCAATTGTTATGCTATTTCCCAATGCAACCAGGAAACTACGGTAGTAACTGACTTACATGTCAATTATTTCGATTGAAATAATAATAGTTTTTAATAATGTAAAATACCATTACCTTTTTGTGGCCCATTCTCTAGTGTATGAATGAAATGCGTAGTACTACGGATGTTCCACCTGACAGATTTTAGCACGCGATTCTCACATGTCAAATTAGGTACATGAGCCCAATTTTCACAGATCGTGGTTCGTGCAATTTATGAACATACAGGTAATTTGTGACGAAATTTCACAGTTCGTCAAAATATATCAGTTCATATCTCAGCAACAAATACTGATGATTGTGAATTGTTACAATGTTCACGTCATAAAATGAAATAATTTTGTTTAAAAAACTAACAGTAATAATTGTTAAATTTTAAAGTGCGGTCATGCTTAAATTTAACAAAATAAAAGTTGTCACATTTTCCCAACGTAATGTATAATAAACTCACAAAAACAATTTGTTACATTTTTCATACTCGAGATCAGGATATTGTACAGTAGTACATTGATGAAACAAGATGGGACAATAGCTTTCAAGTCTGTCATAGGTCATAGTTTAGGGCGAACATGTTTTTGCAATTTTAAAACACATCATTTTATCATAAGTTCAAAGGACAACAACTGATTAATTAATCCATATATGGTTTTCATAGTTGATGTGCAAATTTATTCCAACATCTTTTGTTTAAACTTAAGCAGCATAGATAGACACTTGCCAATAAAGAGAAGTGGTTTTTGAATGGCAAACAATTATTTATTGTAAATAATAATACTTATCTCGGATTTATGTTTTCCTATACTATGAATCTTTAAAAGAGTGTTATAGATCTGATGTCACGTGCCAAGAAGGCCCTGATTAACGTGTTGTCCGTTTCCAAGAATTTTGGCATTGTAGCTCAAATTATTTGATTCCCAAATCCAATCAATAATGCTTTATGGGTCAGAAATTCGGGGATTTCAACGTCACGAATGTTTAGAGAAGCGTCTCCTAGCCTGTAAAAGAGTTTTATATGTAGCAAAAGCAACAACAAGTTGCATGGTTTATGGAGAAAGTGGTAGATATTCTGTATATATCAATTCACAAATAAAACGTCTAAAATTTGGGTAAGGAACCGTAGGAATGCATGAGCAAAGATTACCAAAACTAGCTTATAACATGTTTATACACTTAGATGAAATGGGTAAGACAACAGGAGTGTCTCATATTTATCTGTTTTGACGTCAAGAATTATCAGACGAACATGTGTAAATTTTCGATTGGGCTTGTAAATACAGGTAGACGATATTCCATAGAAAGAAGTTTGAGGACATGTCCATTATATAAATCAGCTATAGAGGATTAAATTCACTTAGCTTTTGTATGTCCAAATTATAATGACTTAAGACAACAATACATCCCGAATCATTACCTTTTTTTCCAAAAATGAAAATGTTATGCGCAGTTTAGTGCTTTTTAAAACATTCTGTCACCCTAAGAAGCAATCCATTATCAGAACTGTAAATTATTGTAATGTACTTGTATGTATCATATTCATAATGTGAATGTGTAAAACTTGTATATGGGCCAGAGGCCTAAGGTACAATTAACATCTTTGACTTTGACTTTGACAACATCTTATAGCCGTCCAAAAACATGCATTTTTAGTGTTAATCATTTGTGATTGTTTTTACATTTTTCGAGGGGTTTTTCTTTGGATATGTTCTTGTTCGAAACCTATTGGAGATAGTGACATGATCGATAGCTCATTTGCAGACAGAGTAACTGATTAAGTAACAAGGATGTAAGTGAAGTCTTGAAGTCCTAAGTATTGACGCTTTCACTGTTAAAGTGATGATTTACGGCTGAGATCATGTAACCTGAATGACAATTGTTTATATTTCAAGTACTGCATATGAATGTTTTGTCATTGTAGACAAAAAAAGAAGGAACGGCGTTCGGATTTCACTTTCCCCTGATGAGGGCAGTACCACTGGTTTCTGTGAGGTGATTACCGGCGCTGCAGATGGGTCCGATATTCCGGATATCTACAACTTTACATGTGATGCAAGGGGGCGTTACCTGAATATGTCAACTGTCACTGACAACGATAGCTATGGTCCAATGATAGAATTATTTGAAGTGGAAGTTTATGGTAATTACATGAACTCTAACTCGAAGAAGCATATCTGAAACAAGACAGTGCAATGATTAATAAAGCAATTTTTTCTTATCAATCCCAGCCGTTTACTGACATTCGAAAACTCAAATCTGTTTGTGAACTAGATATTGAATTCACCCAGATATGACCCTACTACTCACGTTGTTGAGGAACATTGCCATTTGACAATGTTTTGTTCACTTACATGAAGTGCTAAATTGTATGCACATTTCAAACTAGATAAATACTAATTTGGTAGCATATATGTGAAAGCAAACAGTCACTGCTTGTAGGATGAACTTAATACACATAGGATACACATAAGTTGCAACACCTACTTCATCGTTACATATTCACCATATATTTTTGTGTTATGATTTTAACAGGTATTCACATTATAGTTAAACTGTAAACAAAGTACAAATTTTAACTTAGAAAGTTGAAATTCTAGTACATATCTGCATATTGGAAATGTAAAACAATACCTTTTTTCCAAGTAATTCAATGGGAAATTGTCAAAATGCCTGAAATACCTTTAAAGATGCCTAAGTATATGCCTCATGTAATCAAAGACAAACTATGCTGACCCTACCCGGACTCATGTAATACTTGGCTCTCGTCATTGCACTTCCCCTTCAAAGGGCATCTATGCAGGGAAATGTATAGGCAGCAACTTTGTACCGACTGACTTGAGAAGGGCCAATCTAGTAAAAGTCGTGTAGGTTTTCAGTCCAATCCAACAAATATTTCCTTTGATTTCATTTGAGGTCATATCGTTTTCTTTAGTTGCTATCCTCATAAAGTAAGTTTTATCCAAATCAATATTTCTTATCAAAGTAATTTCAAGGATTTTTTTCAAAGTTTAATTCAATCGAAGTAAATTGTTATTATCAAAGTCTTTTCTTTTCATTAAAGAAAACTTTTCCCTCGAAGTTTGCAAGTTAATACATAGAATTCCCATTTGTCTTATTTCGTTTGTTCAATGAAATAATGACGCCATGTGAAGTTGATATCATTTATATACAATTTTCTGTTACATAGGCCCATATCACCCTTAGGTTTGTATTGTCTCTTAACCAATAAAGATGATAATAGAAGTGTTCCCAGGTATTAGTCGGCAATCAAAAGTGTCATGTTCAAATCCTCAACGTTGCTTGAACACTCGTAATTAGGCCTTTGCAAACACAACAGAAGGACCTGAGGACTAGATACTGAAATATACTGTGATTTTGATTCGAGAAAATGTCATACACACCATCACTGTGGCCATAAGCATCTTGTTAACTTAGATATAATAGGTAAGAGTTCATCGTCTGACTGACCAAAGAGGAAATCTCTGAGCTTTGTATATGTGTTGCACATTGTCCGAGCAATTTGGTGGGTTTGTTAACTAATTAGATGCTTACTTTGTTGACGTATCGTTACTGTACATTGTCACAAAACAAGCCAAACATCGCTTTCTGACGCCTCTATCTTTATCTAAACGATGATTTCTAAAAATGTGTGTTTCTCAGAGATGTGAAAATATAATACTTTGAAAATTCATATTTAGTATTGTCGGGTTCAGAGGACATGATATAAAACTGTTTCAGTCGTATTTATCGCTCATGGATTGAACTATATTTTGTATGGGGATGTTTCTTTTGCACGTGAGTTTACCTTCGAGTGGGAATTTAATGTCAACACTAAAATTGCCGCACGATGGAAAATGGACTCTCTTGGCTAAAACTAACCATGTACATTCGTTTAAGAACTCTTTTAGTTGATTGAGGAGTATTATTTAGTTATTGGTAATACTTATTTTGTTTTTTTAGAACACTTTATTTCAGAAAGAACGGCGTGCTACAGCGCTTTTAATGAAGGATCTTTTGAGCAATTTACTGAGTTAAAAATGAGGGCAAATATATATTGGCTGAAATAGTGTAGAGAATAAAAACATCAGGCTATGTGTGGTTGGCAAAATAACAGGTTTATGTCAAATAACAACTTTTGAATATAGGAAGAATCAATATCGAATCTCAAAACAATCATTTGACTTTAGGTGTCAGAGAGATACAATGCACTTACAATAACCTAACAAACATACGTGTAAATGAATGTACATACAATTGTTGGTATTCTTTGTTGTAGGTGACATGGTTACTGCACATGGAAAGAATGTGTCTGCCAGTTCTTGCTGGGGTGACTTGGAATCATATCCTGAGATGGCGGTAGATGGAGTAAATAATGGACATTTTGAGCAAATCTTCTGCACTTATATCAACCAAACGTCAGGCTGGTTGAGCATGGATTTGGGTGAAGAGGTAATCTCTCCTCAGGTGGTTATCTACTTCCGAATTGATTGTAAGTAGACAATTTGACTCATTAGCATCCTAATATATAGATGAATATATGATGAATATTTCTGCTTTAACCCACATATCTTGTGAATTAAATCCAAAATCTCTACCTGGGTTGCCTCAGGGCCGGTATGACTTTTACTGTGTATCTTTGGCTTTATGGTATAAGTTTGTATATGCCTGCTATTGAAAAGTCAACGTGTGCGTGCGTCCTTGCATATGTCACGCATTTTGTTATTCGCAGACACTCATTGTTCAAATGATAAACCCATATAACATATACTCACTATAAACTTGTCGGTTGTATGCTTCATACCATAATTAGCATATGTTTGCCAATTCCCTCAGTTTCTTATACCCCCATTCCACCGAGCATACGACCCAACTGCGACCGATTTTTGTCTTTCGGTCGTGCACACTCTCACTCACTCTCACTGACACCGCACTGGAGTCTTGGGAAGATCCCCATGCTCGCACAAAATATCTTCCTCACTCTCTATTGGTCGCATATTGTCGCAGGGGGGTTTGCGAGTTCGATGGTCCGTTTTCAAAAATCGCACAACTTCTGCGATCGATGAAATTGATTACTTGCTCTCAAATTCGGTCGTAAAGCGCTCGTATCGGTCTCAATGGGGTCTTGGTACGGTCGTGTGTCAGTCGCATGAACTCGGACCTAGGTCGTGTCAACTCTCAATGCACTCGCGCTAATTTATCACTGGCGATCAAATAATGCGATCAGTGGCAAGCGCGTCAAGACCCCAGTACGACCGCACTACGAGTGCAAATTCCTATCCGTCTTTTAAAGCGACCAATCAAGAGTGTTCCCGCGCTAGTACGCGACCAATGACGAGCGTTTCTGCGAGCGCAATGCGACCGATTTGAACGACATTGCGACAGGCACAAGGGCTATAAAAACCCAAAACTGGCGGTCTTTGGTCAGTCGCAGAAACAGTCACCTAGCTGTCAACATCCATTGAAATTCGCTTTCAATAGTACTGCCGTTGGACATCATGGGCCGAACGAAGAGAACAACTCGGATAAAAGTCAATCAGCCGACTCGTGTGACATCAAAAGAAGATGACCAGAGGTCAGCTACACCCGTATTAGAAGAGAGGTCTAATACACAAGAAGACGTGGTCGGGGCGTCTACCTCTCACGTAGACATACAGCCTCCGAGCCCACGCAGCCCGTCACCTCCTCCTGTAGACAGAGAAGATTTGACATCGTCAAAGCAGAGAAGAGTGGACAAGAAAACAGTAAAACTGTCCCCTGAGCACGAGGAAGAGGTTATAAACTTTCTTAAGGACAACCCGGCCATTTATGACACGAGGAAGGGCGACTTCAGACAAACGAAACTGAAGCAGGCTGCGTGGGCTCAATTGGCAGAGAGACTTGGATTGGCACTCGATGACCTTCAATTGTGGTACCGCAACATGAGAACTCAGCTGGGGAAATTACGGACCAGAATGGAGCTGGGGATGAGCACCTGACGGAGCGGCAACGATGGCAGTGGCAGAAACTTCAGTTCCTGCTTGGACACATAAAGAAAAAGGTTATTCAACGGGAACTGAGGCCGATAGATCCTGAACACGAGACTGAGGCCATCATCGTGGACCAGCCCACTGAGCCAAACGAGGTAGCTGTTGTCAGTCAATCGGAGGACGAGACCGTTGTTATCCCCCCACGTGAAGAAGTTCAAGTCAGTAGGCTGCCTCCCCTGGCCCCATCTCGTAAAGGCAAGAAGACTTCTGCACATGATGACGATATGATGAATATGCTTGCCGGGTCGGCCCACCAAAGTGCACAGCGTGCAGAGGCTCTCATGCAACTCACTGAAGCCATACTCCAGTCCCGTCAGGGTAGTAACAGAGAGCTGAAGACCTTCTCTGACTGGGTGTATGAGGCCATGGTGGTCATGCCAGTTGACCTTCAAGACGACTGCAGAGAGGAAATCACCAAGGTCATTAACCAGTACAAGAGACAGGCAAGGACGGCGGCCCCTCCCCAGCAAGTTCCGTGCCAACCTCAGTACCAACCTCAGTACCAACCGCAGTACCAGCCTCAAGTGCCCTCACAGTCAACTTCTTCTCAGCAGAATCCTCAGAATCCAGTATATCCACAGTTCTCTACACCAGGATGGCAGCCCAACCCCCCTCAATGGCCGTCTACTACACAGCAACAGCATCCCATGTCCGTTTGGAAATCACAGG
Source organism: Gibbula magus (assembly GCA_936450465.1). NCBI lineage: Eukaryota > Metazoa > Mollusca > Gastropoda > Trochida > Trochidae > Gibbula > Gibbula magus. Next base: position 3,106,087 of record OW388295.1, on the reverse strand, counting down.
ACCGGACATGGCTCCAAACCCAGTACCCAAATCAATATGGACAGTGGTACCCTACTACTGCAGCCTCAAATTGTACCAGCACACCTGTCAGCAGTCACCATTCCCTCTCTGACCATTCATCAAGGCTACATCTATCGGACCTGAGTTTCCTGAGGTCCCAGGAATCTTTGAAGGACCCCGACGCATCAACGTCGGCACCCCTGAATACACCCCCGGCACACGGTCCAACTAGTACAGACGGTGCTTCCGAGGTACTCGATGTCCAGACTGTAGACACTCCTACTGAAGAATAGTGAAAGACTTATGTGAACGTATGTGAACTCTGAACTGCATATGTTTTGTTGGATTTATCTTGGGTTTTTTGGGTTTTTACATAGTCTTTTGTTTAAAACCTTTTTAACGTGCCGAAGTGACGTTAAATGCTCAACTTAGATCGGCACCAGTTTTGTTTTAACATGTAACTTTGTTTCGTTGAGTATTTCCGAAGTCTTTCGATATTAAAAAATACAATTATAAATACATTTGTGTTGTTTTACTTTCCTGATATTTTAGTTTGACTACACTTTGAACATACTCTAAGGGCATGAAGGGGACAGTTCTATAAGTTTTGTGTGAGAAACAAACAAAGAAAGGACATGCTATTATAACATCGTAATGTGTTATTTAAGAAATAGAAGATTCGTTTTTTTTATCGCAACCCTTAGTGTTTAATGCTCTCTGCTGTTTCATTTTACGATAAATCAAAACGAGTCTTCTATTTCTTTTCGACATAGATATTAATGTTGTTTTATATCCATAACATGCTTGCCTTCATTATTCTTACTGCTATTAAGTCGTAACAAATTATGGGCTTGTCGTTACCAATACGAGTACTGCCATTATTCACATACATTAAGTAGTAATTTAAAGTCAAATATTATGGATGACAACTGCCCTATTTTTGTCACGAACATAGTATTTGACTTTTTGTTGCTAAGAAAACAGAGTTTTAACAGAGAAATAATACTCATTCTTGTATGAAAGGATCTAACATTTAATTTCGAATGCAAGATTGTAGCCAGTATATCATAATAACAGAACTCGCCTATTACGGCCGCTTGTTCAGTCAAGACACCCAGCTTTCTAATAATAACAGAACCCAGTAAGAATTAATTATTTATTACATGTAAGAAAAAGTCATATCAGATTCTAGAAATATGTGAGACCATGTTGTGTCCAACTGTCCATTTAACACCATATCACATCCTAAAATGTTCATGACATAGATTGGTTTTCCTGTGCAGGTGGCCTCCTGAGAGTCACCATCCGGTCCTGCCATGGTACCGCCCCTCTAGCTGTGTCATTGAAGTAGTTCTGGAGGTACTCTCTTTGATCCTTGGCAGCTTTGTGATCACATTTTGAAGAACACGGGGGAGTGATATCTTCATCGAGACTGATTTCTTGTCGCCAGGAACCCAATACAAGTTCATGAGATTCGCCATCTCTGTCAACCTCGGCGTCCTGGAGGGTTGGATACCTCAACCTCAAAAGGTTGTGGAGAACTATACAGCACTCTGTCATCGTCTGCACAACGTCAGGGGATTGATGCAACACAGTCATGAAACACCTCCATCTGTTTGCCAGTATGCCGAATGCATTCTCTACCACACGTCTTCCTCTGGATATACGGTAGTTGTAGATCAACTCTTGCTTGGTCAAATTCCTCCTCGACCATGGCTTCATGAGGAATGTTCTCAAGGCAAAGGCATCATCGGCCAATATGAAGAAAGGGAGCTTCCTTGGTTCAACATCAGAAGTAGGGTCATCTGGTTCAATAGGTTCAGCAGGGGGGATTCCAAGTGTGCCTTCTTCCAAGCGTTCTTTCAAAGTTGATGCATTGAAGATTTGGGCGTCTGATTGGTGTCCAAGACCTCCAGTATCCACCCATATGAATTTGTAGTCGTGGTCAACTAGTGCAAGGAGGACAATGGAGTAGCAGCTTTTGTAGACACACCAGTAGTCGCTCCCACTTTTTCCAGGGGCACGGATTTTGATGTGTTTCCCATCGAGAGCACCTATGGCATGAGGTACTTGCCATCGCTCTTCAAATTCTTTGGCTATTTGCTTCCACTCTTCTTCTGTAGAAGGTGTCTTGAATACCTCGTCTCTGTAGGTATCAACGATAGCTTTGCAGACAAGGGGAATCATGCGCTGAACAGATGTCCTGCTGACCCTGTAGCCATAGGCCATACTTGCATACTGGTCACCGGTGGCTAGATGTCTTAATGTCAGTGCGACTTTCAACCCTGCATCCAAAGAGGCTCTGTAGTTGCTGCCTTCACCAACTAAAAAGGGCCCTACTCTTTCCAGAATTTCGTCAAACAGCTCGACAGGCATCCTCATGTAATTCTGGAACAAGTGTGGATTTTCCTGCTTCAACTTCTGGACAAGATGGTAGTACTGACTGTGTTCTTGCCTCTCCAAAGGGGTGAGCCACTCTCGTACCCAAACCGCATGCCGTCGACGCCGCCTTCTTCTTCGTTGATGGTGTCTCATCATAGCTAAGGTGCAGTCGCCGATATACTGCAGTTCTTGTCTGGTTTCAGAAACCAGAGCAACTACCAGGGCCATTTCATTTTCCATCTTATCTGTATGCTAGTCAAACTCCGAATGCCATGATTGCAGCTGGTCGCAGTCCTTTTTATACTTTGGGCCCGATCTGTCGTGAAAAGGTTGTGTCGAGGTCGCATATGTCTTAATGCAGTCTTGTGAAAAGTCGCAATGGTCGTACTGGAGTCGTACAAGACTCGCAACTGTCGTAATGTGGTCGCACTCGATCGCAAAAGCAATCTCACTAGTCGCAAGGTGGTTGTAAGTCGATCGTATGGCGATCGTATGTCGATCGCCGAAACTGTCGCGGTGATCCTAACCACTCGCATGAAAAATCGCCAATTCAGTCGTATCTCAGTACGACTATGTTGAGACCGACATGCGATCTATACTGCAATTCAAATCAGTCTCAACTCTGTCTCAATGTGCTCGCCGGAAAAATGAAATTAATCACTTTTTGGTCGTAGTGGGATCGTATAACCGGCTTGGTGGAACCGCAAAATCATATTTTTACAAAATTGCTCGTATTTATGTCTGCGACCAGTGCGACCGGCTTGATCGCGGCGATCGCACTCTGTCGCATATCGGTCGCGGTTCGGTGGACAGGGGGCATTACCGACTTCATTTTCTTGTAACATCTTGCACCCATTAACTTTTACAAATGAATCTATGAGGAAAAATAAACTGTATTTGTCATCAGACTAGTGAACACAAGTGAACCATGATACTTGAATCTGAATGATGTTCTTGTGTCAACTTATGCAGAGTGTGATACCTGTAGTTTTGTCATATTATCCTTTCTGAAGCGTCTATCTGAAACTTCACTCTTTGCTTTTATAAAACTACACGGCTACATAGTGATTATTGATGTGCCTTTTTTGCTGAAAGCGGGGATATAAAAGTGAAATGTTACTAATTCTCTTGTTCAGTCTTGCTACCCCATGCATACAATCACCCGCAAAAGAAGCGTCAACATACAAACAAAATAAACAAATTCAATCTACGAGTGTTAAACACGACTAAAATGAGATGCGTCATATCTTTAGAAGCCATCTAACTAAAGTTTGAAATCATAAAACATCACAACGATCACATTGCTGAGAAACACACGTTTTAAGAATGATAAAATTCGTCGTTTTCGAATTTGTTTAACTAGACGAGACTCAGATAGGACGTTTTGGGCTTGTTTTATTACGTCCTACAGTATAGAGTCCTAAAAATAGCCAAGTCGAAGAAGGTTTTTTATGTTGACATCATCTTTTATTAAAGTTGTACATTTTAAGAATATTAAAGTAAAATCACAAACATTCTGGCCAAAAGTCATTTGGAAAAAAAGCGATTTCAACACCCCTTGTGTACTTTAACAGACATAAGAATAAAACCGTTTTAATCTGATATATGGAATTGCGGGTACCTCTTTACAAATCATGTCCGATATCAAACATTTGAAATGGACTTTCTCCGGCACTGTTGTGTATTCCTTGCATCTAATAACTTCTTAATCAAAACCCCTGTTGATTATGTGTAAGTTATTGTCCTCGTCGCAAAACGAAAAGGTAGCTATGACCTGTTTCTTCTTAACACAATTTCACATGGACCATTTTACTAATTATCTTAAAGTGTGATGATAGACTGAAACATTCTCGACATTCTGCAGATAACATGTGATTCCTATGTCCTTGGAAATCGTTAAAAGGTCACTACGAAAGGGCTTTTTTAATGTACTACTCTCGTAATGTGATATATCCATTACACCATAGGTCTCCAATGTATCCTGCCAACGTTGGTGACGTGTTTGTACTTTAGTCCTAAACTGAATGAATGTTTTTTGTTTTTAAAACTGTAACTGCACTATAAATAACGCGAGATTTTGCGAGAGCTCAGAAATGTTGAGTGGCAATTACAAACAAGCTGACAAGAATACAAGGCTTGTAACTAAGGATCTATGAAGCATATGGTTAATACAATTTGTCACAGTAATTCATGGTGATGGGGAGATACAACATTTTAATAAAAACACATATAACAGTACTTGATTCTTTTAGAAAATGTATGTATTCATTTGAAACTCCACTATTGCTTTGAGTTTGAGTGGCATGGTCAGAGTTCAGATGTCAGAGTTGATGTTTACCTGTATTAGTGCACACAGAGGTAATGTTTACCTGTATTTGTGCAATTTTGTGCACATATAGGTGATGTTTACCTGTATTAGTGCACACAGAGGTAATGTTCACCTGTTTTAGTACACACCTTTCGAAAGGACGGATAACTCTCATCTCATGTCCTCGAGCAGAGTGATGTTATATTACGTACGCTTCCTTCAGCGTGACTAGTGCAACTGGTTTCCCTCTCCTGTCCTGTCCCTGTCCTGTCCACCTGCAGGTTTCCCTCTCCTGTCCTGTCCCTGTCCTGTCCAACTGCAGGTTTCCCTCTCCTGTCCTGTCCCTGTCCTGTCCAACTGCAGGTTTCCCTCTCCTGTCCTGTCCCTGTCCTGTCCAACTGCAGGTTTCCCTCTCCTGTCCTGTCCCTGTCCTGTCCACCTGCAGGTTTCCCTCTCCTGTCCTGTCCCTGTCCTGTCCAACTGCAGGTTTCCCTCTCCTGTCCTGTCCCTGTCCTGTCCAACTGCAGGTTTCCCTCTCCTGTCATGTCCCTGTCCTGTCCAACTGCAGGTTTCCCTCTCCTGTCCTGTCCCTGTCCTGTCCAACTGCAGGTTTCCCTCTCCTGTCCTGTCCCTGTCCTGTCCAACTGCAGGTTTCCCTCTCCTGTCCTGTCCCTGTCCTGTCCAACTGCAGGTTTCCCTCTCCTGTCCTGTCCCTGTCCTGTCTACCTACAGATTTCCCTCTCCTCTCCTCTCCTCTCCTCTCCTTTCCTCTCCTCTCCTCTCCTCTCCTTTCCTCTCCTCTCCTCTCCTCTCCTCTCCTCTCCTCTCCTGTCCCTGTCCTGTCCACCTGCAGGTTTCTCTGTCCTGTCCCTGTCCTTTCCTGTCCACCTACAGGTTTCCCTCTCCTCTCCTCTCCTGTCTTGTCTACTTACAGATTTCCCTCTCCTTTCCTGTCCTGTCTTGTCTACCTACAGATTTCCCTCTCCTCTCCTTTCCTCTCCTGTCCTGTCCTGTCCCTGTCCTGTCCACCTACAGGTTTCCCTCTCCTCTCCTGTCCTGTCTTGTCTACCTACAGATTTCCCTCTCCTCTCCTTTCCTCTCCTGTCCTGTCCTGTCCCTGTCCTGTCCACCTACAGGTTTCCCTCTCCTCTCCTGTCCTGTCTTGTCTACCTACAGATTTCCCTCTCCTCTCCTGTCCTGTCTTGTCTACCTACAGATTTCCCTCTCATCTCCTTTCCTCTCCTGTCCTGTCCTGTCCCTGTCCTGTCCACCTACAGGTTTCCCTCTCCTCTCCTGTCCCTGTCCTGTCCACCTACAGGTTTCCCTCTCATCTCCTCTCCTCTCATCTCCTCTCCTGTCCTGTCCCTGTCCTGTCCACCTGCAGGTTTCCCTCTCCTCTCCTTTCCTGTCCTCTCCACCTACAAATTTCCCTCGCCTCTCCTGTCCCTGTCCTGTCCACCTACAGGTTTCCCTCTCCTGTCCTGACAGGTGGTGGTTTGTGGATGTGGATGTATGTTATGTACACTTTTCGAAGATTAAATCTTCAGATTTTTCCTACATGACTTTGCATGCCATAAAACCAAATTAACTGCCAGCAGGCAAAAGAAAGTACACACCTCAGGTGATTTCGATTAGTTCAATATTTCAAAAAATCAGATGCATTTCACTTTTGCACGATACAATTATACCTATCTGCAGTAGTTTGAATGAATTGATGACTGTAGTTCAGTTTTAGTTAGACTAATTTGGTTAATGAATACAGGGGTAAGAAATTAAATTTACACCAACATGACCCCTACCATGTTTAAAATGTTGCAAATGTGTGCAGAATCAGACGCATTTATTAATTTTCACATAGAATATATCTTATATGTCGATGAAAAGTTGTGTATCATCACACATAAATTTTCAAGAAAACTTAACACGTAAAATTACAATATAAAATATAAAACCATTTAGAAGTATTCTTTGACTGCTGACTAAACACCTGTACTTTTCAGTTTTAGACTATGACATCGAAAACTTGAGATATTTGCAATTGAAAATCATAAATATGATGAACTCAACAGAAGTGTGTATTTTCTTTTGCCTTTAGTTTGGCAGTTTAGAATGAAAACACAATAACCATGAAAATAAACATACCTATACGATACTGAATAAAACAACTATACAACTCTTGTTTAATTGGTTTCACTGAATACAACTCTTGTTTAATTGGTTGCACTGTACACAACTCTTGTTTAACTGGTTACACTGTACACAACTCTTGTTTAACAGGTTACACTGTATACAACTCTTGTTTAACTGGTTCCACTGTATACAACTCTTGTTTAACTGGCAACAGTTTAGAATGAAAGCACAATCGCCATGTATATTAAACATACCTATACTATACTGAATATAACAACTATACAACTCTTAACTGGTAACTATGTACACAACTCTTGTTTTACCGGTTACACTGTACACAACTCTTGATTAATTGGTTACACTGAAAAAACTCTTGTTTAATTGGTTCCACTGTACACATCTCTTGTTTAAAGAGTCATCAAGGATGTTAGTGTTTAAAATTAAAAATAATCTTTGAAAATTATATAATTATAACGCGATTCGCCAGAGAAATATTTTATCTACAACATGGCATATGTTGAATAATTTTCATATCACGACAATGTAATGCAATTTGGTTTCAAAGAGAAGTACCACTTCGAGTAGCACGCGCTAAGGGTATCTGACGTCATATAAACAGAATCCCCTTTTTTGCGTAAAACATACTACACAAACAGTTAGCGCTTCCGAAGCGTGAAGGTCCGTCCATAACGCAAGTCGTCATAACAACCCATGTGCTGCACGTGCTGCATGTGTCTCTCTTGCAAGTTACCCTTGTCACACATTACTGAATGTGATGATTGCCTTACAAACAACGTTTCTAAATGTCCTGAGAATATACAAATTATTGCCTGTTTAATGTACTTTTTATTGAGATAAGACCAGCAAATGATGACAAATTTTTACTCTCATTAATTATCAAATTCAAAAAAAATACCTAGGTGGGTAAAACAATTATTCCAATATCTGTAGCAAATACATAAATAAATGAAATGGTAAATAAATAACCGCAAAAAAAGTATATATTTCGATTTCTCTCATTGCTCATATTTTTTGTTATTCTTTCGTGTCTTTGTTTACTGTGTGTGAGCTAGACGATAATGCTTCGTGCTTGAAAATAATAGACTGGATCTATATTTGGACTGAAAAATACCTTTACTAATTAATGCAATTTCTCGGCTTATTTTAGGTTGAAAATATTTTGGAAAAATTAAGTGTATTTATTTCACGGAGATAGATTTTTGGAAAATTTTCGATATGTTCATCAACATCCTTGTTTAACTGGTTACACTGAATATAACTCTTGTTTAACTGGTTACACTGTACACAACTCTTGTTTAACTGGTTAATAGCTTGTAAACACAATCTTGATACTGTTATATCAATATATTCAGCTTGTCAACACAAACTTGATACTGTTATATCAATATATTCAGCTTGTAAACACGTTCTTGATACTGTTATATCAATATATTCAGCTTATCAACACAATCTTGATACTGTTATATCAATATATTCAGCTTGTCAACACAATCTTAATACTGTTATATCAATATATTCAGCTTGTAAACACATTCTTGATACTGTGATATCAATATATTCAGCTTGTCAACACAATCTTTATACTGTTACATCAGTATGTTCAGCAACCACACTGTACATATGTAGATAATAAACTGAATGATGTTTCTGATTGTATATAATTTCTTTTACCAAACTATATAACCACTACTCTGTGTTTCTATTAGTTCAAAGTGTAATCTACTGCCGGGTATCATGTCGCTCTACTGACAGGTGCTTGTTTACATCTTCTTACATTTCAAGTACTGAATATGCATGCTGTGTAATTTTAGACCAAAAAAGAAGGAACGGTGTTCGGATTTCACTTTCCCCTGATGAGGGCAGTACCACTGGTTTCTGTGAGGTGATTACCGGCGCTGCAGATGGGTCCGATATTCCGGATATCTACAACTTTACATGTGATGGAAGGGGGCGTTACCTGAATCTGTCAACTGTAACTGACAACGATGGCTATGGTCCAATAATAGAATTATTTGAAGTGGAAGTTTATGGTAATTACATGTACACTAACTCAAAGAAACAGATCTGAAACAAGACAGTCCAATGATTAAAAATGCGATTTTTTCTTATTATTCCCAGCCGTTTATTGACATTCGAAACTCAAATCTGTTTGTGAATTAGATATTCAATTCAGCCAGATATGACCCTATTGCGTTGTTGAGGAGCATTGCCATTTGACAATGTTTTGTTCACTTACATGAAGTGCTAAATTGTACAAGGGCAATGCCAATGGTTTCTGTGCGGTGATTACCGGCGCTGCAGGTGGGTCCGATATTCCGGATATCTACAACTTTACATATGATGCAAGGGGGCGTTACCTGAATCCTTCAAATGTCACTGACAACTATGGCTATGGTCCAATGTTAGAATTATTTTAATTGGAAGTTTATGGTAATTACATGAACACTAACTCGAAGAAGCATATCTGAAACAAGACAGTCCAATGATTAATAATGCGATTTTTTCTTATTATTCCCAGCCGTTTATTGACATTCGAAACTCAAATCTGTTTGTGAATTAGATATTCAATTCAGCCAGATATGACCCTATTACGTTGTTGAGGAGCATTGCCATTTGACAATGTTTTGTTCACTTACATGAAGTGCTAAATTGTACAAGGGCAATGCCAATGGTTTCTGTGCGGTGATTACCGGCGCTGCAGGTGGGTCCGATATTCCGGATATCTACAACTTTACATATGATGCAAGGGGGCGTTACCTGAATCTGTCAAATGTCATTGACAACTATGGCTATGGTCCAATGTTAGAATTATTTTAATTGGAAGTTTATGGTAATTACATGAACACTAACTCGAAGAAGCATATCTGAAACAAGACAGTCCAATGATTAATAATGTGATTTTCTTATCAAACCCAGCCGTTTACTGACTTTTAGAATTATTTGAAGTGGAAGTTTATGGTAATTACATGTACATTAACCCTAGGAAGTATTTATGAAATAAGACAATTCATAGCTTAATAATCCGAATTTCTATTTAAGCCAATACATTTACCAACTGGGATTAAACAAATCAAATAACATTTGCCCTGAATTAGGTGGATTAGAAACCAATCTATCCAGCTTTTTAACATCAGTGAGTGTTAATTTGCAACATATTTAGAACTGGATATATAGAGGATATATGTCTTTTCTTGACCAATACCATGCTTATCTCATCGACCGAGGTAGAAATGTCACGGATATTCTATTTATTATATGAAGTTATCCTTGTAATTACGCCCGAAAAGGATCGTTTTCACGCCGAGGGGCCGCTAGTAACAGCCCGTCACCACAGTAACACTGTGACGTGATAAAGCCAATTCACTGCGTCAGACCATTGTTTGATGACGTCAAATTATATCAGTCACTGGTGGCAGTGAAAATATATAGAGGATACTAAACGACCTTCTATTTAATACCATTTTTATTAAACGAGTGAATGATTTTGTATAAAACGAGCGAAAGCGAGTTTGATACCAAATCATTCACGAGTTTAATAAAAAAAAATGGTATTAAATAGAGGGAAGTTTAGTATTCTGTTCATTACTCGCCCACCTATAATCCAGCGAAATAGCCGACATGGCTCTGAAACTGTGATCCCCGCAAGTCCGATACCATTGTGACGACATTATTCCCATTGTGACGTCAAAACTGCACGCTATTGTGACGTCATACGTGCGCTGGTATTACACTAGTTTAATACTGCCGTATAAATATTACACTGCAGTATCTTACACGGGCGAGTATAGATATTACACTGCAGTATCTTACACGGGCGAGTAATAAATAGAGATTATTACCCGAGGAAGTGTAGAAGACAAATATTTTATGGATGATCAACTTCTTTATTAACAATAGCGACGTTTCGGTATAGATCCTTATACCGTTATCAAGCATATGGAATGGATGGTGAAACAGCAGATTATATACAGGATACATGTTGGTATGATAAAGAGATAACACATACAACAAGATGAGGTAACAATGACATAAATGGTTATACAAGTGAAGTTGTGATAACAAGGAAACCAGAGAGTAGTAAGTTAATTAGCCAGGGGGTGGCGGATGAGAGGACAAAGGCAGGATGAGGGTACCAATTAGTGGTGTAGGTGGAAGCCAGAGTGAGTAGATTGGATTAATCATTTGTGGATTAAGCGGTTGTAAGCTGATGGGATGAAATAGCCTTGATCCCTATTCATAGAGGGCTTATGTCTAACAATATGCACGGCTTCAGCTAAACGCCGGTGAGTGTAGTCATGTTTGTTGTTTGTGAGTGTTTTGACAGAGTCCCAATGGATGTTGTGTTGAGGAAATTTGGTGATGTGTTCCGAAATGGCTGATTTGTTGTCTCCCTTGATTGTTAATGTTTTGTGTTCTTTGATGCGTGTGTTGAGCGGTCTTGATGTTTCCCCAATGTAGTTGCTGCCGCAGTCGCAGCTAATGTTGTAAACAACTCCTTTAGGTTGTTGTTGTTTTTGGGCATATTTCCTACCATTAGCCTTAATGATGGTTTTGAGTGGGGTGGCCGAGGGAAAATAAGTGTCTATGCCTACTTGTTGCTTGAGAAGACGACTGATGTGATGTGATGTTTTGCCAATGTATGGCAGTGAGATGTGAATAGGGGCAGGGGCAGGCTTGCTAGTAGTGGGTTTGGGTGGTGGGTTTAGGGTGCAGTTGATGACATGGTCAACAAGTTTTGCTGGGTAGTTGTTAAGTTGGGTGAAGACATGCCGGAGGTGTTTAAGTTCAGAATCAGGGGTGACAGAGGATAGGTTGATGGCACGGCGGGTTAGAGTGGAGATGATGCCGGTTTTAGTTTTGAGTGGGTGGTTGGAGTCAAAGTGGAGATACTGGTCAGTGTGCGTGGGTTTGCGGTAAACAGAGGTTTGGATAGCATTGTCAGAAGTGCTGTTGACTAGGACGTCAAGGAAGGGAAGTTGTGAGTTGGTTTCAGTTTCAATGGTGAATTTGATGCGAGGGTGCTGTTGGTTAAGGTGCTGGAGGAGGGCAAGGGGGTCATTATTTTGAGGGAGTATGACAAAGGTGTCGTCAACCTTCCTGGACCAGCAGGTTGGTTGGATTAGTGAGGAGCTGAGGGCATGCTGTTCAAAGGAGGTCATATAGATTTCGGAGAGGATGGGAGAAAGAGGGGACCCCATGGGTAGACCATGGATTTGCTCGTAAAGGTCATCACCCCAGGTGAAGTAGGTGGAGGTGATGGAGTTAGAAATGAGCTGAGTGATAGAGTCAGTAGTGAGGTTGGTGTCGAGGGGGGTGTCAAGGTTGTCAATGCGGGAGCGAAGGATGTGCAGGGTTTCGTTAATGGGGACACTGGTAAAGAGATCAACAACATCATAACTAACAATTTTACCTGGATCAGTAACATATTTAAGCTTTACACAAAATTCAGCAGAGTCTGAGATGTAAGAGTCAGCAGTTTTACCAAGTGGGGCCAACACTTTGGTGAGGTGTTGGGCAGTGTTATAAAATACTGTGTCTCTGGAACACACAAGGAGTCTGCATTTAGGTGGGTCTTTGTGGATCTTAACCGTGGCACGTGCATATGGAGCTTGTGGATGAGGGACACTGAGTTTCTGGTGGAGGTGGTGGGTGATCTCGTAGTTGTCACGTAGTTGCTTCAGGTGAGCCTTGTGTTGTCTCTGGAGCTCCTGGGTGGGGTCTTTCTTGATCTTCTGGTATGTGGTGGTGTCGTTCAGGATTTTGTTGACCATGGTCTCAAAGTCGGGCGTGTTGAGAACCACAGTAGCCTTCCCTTTGTCAGCTGGTACTACGGTGATAGAGTGATCTCTACGTAGATAAGGGGGGGGGGGGGGGGGGGGGGTTGCTTCTCTTCTTTGGTGATGTTCGGTTGTTGAGGTTTGGAGCTGGACTTGTGCAGTATGTCCGCTATCTGGTGACGAAGGAAACCAACGTTGCCACCTGGTGCCAGTTGCTGGAGGCCCTTTTCTATGTTGACGATGAAGTCATCATGGTTGCTTGGGGGCTGGGTTGGGACAAACTTCAGACCTCTGGATAGCACGCTGATCTGGGCTTGCCGAGGAAGTGTGTCATATGACTTTTCGAAACGAGTGTGAACTTTTGTATTGCCCGAGCGAGAGCGAGGGTTATAAACAAATTCGCACAAGTTTCGTAAAAGTCATATGACACACTTTCGAGTGTAATAATTTCTTTATTACCCGTTCTATTCCATGTGTTTCGTGTAAAAAAGAAGTAAGAAAGTGGCCCATTTCTCTTGCGACGGCAAGCAACAGTGACGTCACGAACAGTCGTTTTATGACGCCATAGACGACAGAATACGGGAAGCCGCGGTGAAACAATCGTTGCTAGGCAAACGTGATACGTGCACATGTGCTCATATCAATAATATTAACTCGGTTATTTTCAACCATATGGGTAATAAACGTTATTTTTACTGTAGCTTGACAGACAGTTTATTTCACTGATAAATCCCAGTATTTCATTGCTTGTCATATAATAGATAGGGCAAACTGACCGACGCACGGACAGTGATCCGATTAAAATATCATGAAAGACTGTATAATAAATAATTGTATTTAAAATGTCAATTACAGAAAATCAAAATATTGAATATAAAGTATTTTACTCGATTTTACATAGATATTTCAGAAATGCTTTAGATAAACTGAAAAATAGTTGTTTGCCCTAATAGTTTGGTGAAGTTTTGAATGCATTACATTAACTCTAGGAAGTATATATGAAATAAGACAATTCATAGCTTAATTATCCGAAATTATATTTAAGCCAATACATTTACTAAATTCGAAAATTCAAATTACATTTGCTTTGAATTAGCTGAAATCGAAACCCATTTAGCCAGGCCGTTAACATCAATGAAGTGTTTCAATCATTTACAAATCAAGGAACGAGCCGTAATACCTGTCATTGTCAAGATGCTGTGACAACTAAGATTAAGGGTATATTTATTTTATATTAAATTTGACTTGATATATCATGTGTTGAATGAATCATTTGATCCTTAGCAGTTTATGTCTAGGGTACGTTTTATTTGAAATGATCAGAGAGTGAAGTAACATTCACTATGTCAATACAGCCTGTTCGCAGTACACGTTTGGACCAAGCTGTGGGTCCGAGTGTCACTGTGCTGATGAGCCCTGCGACTGGAGACTGGAGACTCCTGTATGTGCTGCAGGATGTGCTCCAGGATGGACTTCACGTGTCTGCGATGCACGTGAGTTAATACACTTCATATATCATAACATGTCCATAGCATAATGGATATTGTCAATGAAGTATTTAGTTAAAATTTTATTAAGAATTTAATTTTGTTTCTAAACGAAGCACATATTTGAATTAAAAAGGATGAAAGTCTGCAATAATTATATAAATAATTAATACTTTCTGCATGGAGTTATAACAGGTATCTCTCGTTCAAAAATAGGGTAAGAACGATTAAAGCGAGTGCTGTACTGTGTACCCTGTAGTGTCACGAGATAACAGACTTAGAGTTACACTGAAATGAACGGCCTTCTCTACAGGATAAAAGATGCCCGATTGATGTCAAAACGTTGGGTAACATTAGTGTTCAACATTCATAATGAATACTGTCAAAATGCCCGAACTGACTTTAAACATTGTTAAGAATGTGAGTCAGTTCGTATGCTTGTCAATGATTTAGCGACATTCATTCCCAACATGCAAGGGTCCTCCCCTCAAAATTTCTAGAGAAAAGTCAAACATAGAAGAAGTTTATGGGTTTCAAGATCTAAAAAGTGCGGAAGGTTACCGGAAAAGGGACCACTTCGTCGATTCTGGTTTAGGAGATATAGGCTCTAAAAGATTTTGTGTTGATTTCATTTTAATTTTTCTTTTTATGTTGTTAGTGCCTGAAGAGTTACTAAACATCTCTACTTCATGTGCAAAGTCTCAAATTGTCAACTTTGTTTCTCTGAAATTACGAAACACATTGATATCAAAAGGTACCAAAAAGGTACCACGTGGTTGAAGCAGCCCTGCTGTTGCTCTAATAGATATTTTATGTTCGCTTCTTCGAACAAGGGTCATTGAAGTCTGCAGCGTAACAGCGTTCTAAGTGACTGCGACTTGGCAGGAACATACTTCCGGAATAGGACGTCACACTTGTCCGCATTTAAACATCACTAGTGTGACATAAATATCAGTAGCAAATTTGCATCATATATGTCAGTAAGAATACAAAAGAAGTTATGCATGTATCATCCTTATCTAAAGTTACTTATATTATTGATTAATTCCAATAGATAGTGGAACTTAGAAAACATGTGATTTTTGCGACCAAGCGGTCCCTTTATAATAGATGATGATTTCTCTTTGTTCTTGGTGATACATCTTATAAAAGCTTTAAAAACGAAACTTTTAACTTGATGACGATTCTCAATAGAATTGTATGTTGATTTCCAACCCAAGTGTTATAGAGACAGGTACGGTTCACATTCAGAAAGACATTTCAAATAAATATTATTTACTTTTTTGATTGGACAATTTCCAATGTTTCTATTTTTCGGGTTCAAGTTCTGACCAGCATTTAACTCCTCTGACGATAATGCACAGATTTGATGGTTAATTAACCCACTTAAATATCTAAAGATGAAGTTACTGTATTTCAGATAATGAATCTTTAAATAATGAAATATGTCTGCCCTAACGTCAATTGGACATGATTTTATAAAAAATCAGATATATTTATTGTCAGGGTGAAACTTTAAATAAGTAAGAATTATTAATGTTTTATATAGATTTTGGTGGTTTACACTTTGCACCAGTAAAGTAACGTAGACATGCAAAATGACAACAGAATCAGAGCAATAGTTTGTTGGCAATAGAGGATATAACAAATAAAACGGGCTCAGTTCAGAAAGATTCGTAAACATTTAGAAATTCTTTTTTTTACCAAAATGGTAAATTCACGAAAAACATTTCAACATGGCAATACATTTCGTCTAAATGAAGTAGAAGCCAGTGCAAATAATTCAATGATTAGTTTGTCTGTAATAGGTCGGACGAAATTGTGGATTCGACAGATGGACAGAATCGTTGGTATTCCTATTAATCCACTGTCGGGGTATAATACAGTTCACAATACAAGTTCACCTATTTCGTCTTTCAATTATTCTATAAAAAATATCTCAATTTTAGTTATTTAATTGGTTAACCAAAATTTTATATGAACGTATGCTGATCTCAAGAAAAGGACACCACATCGACCCTTACGCATGCACGTGCATATTTATAATACGCAAACTTACTTTTGTTCTGCACACAGATACCGTAACTCATGTATTGACGAAATCTGCCCAACACTACGTAAATAATGTTTTATTGTTAAATGAATACAATCATTAGTTGTAAGCCGTGATTTCTTATTCTCATATTCCCGTATAATGTTGACCCCACCACTCTTCAACTGACCATAACTTTGCCATTTGTTTTGATAAGCTGATGATTATTTTTTTATTTTTTTTAAAGTGTAGACATCGTTATTTATGAATCTGTGCCTAACTCAATACCGACCAGGTGGTCCCTTTTCCGGTAGCCTTCCCCAAGCACTGGTGAGAACACTCTCCTCTTTGATATAACATCTTTGGCAAAAAGGCAAACAGTTTTGCCTCACTATACCCTAATACCCCCTGATTAGCTTTCAATTTGCTAATCTGTCAATTTTCAGCGGACATGAATTATACATCGGAAGTTAATGTCGACAGAAAATACAAGGGACGCAGTGTTAGTAATGTTTTCAAATTGCAACCTGTTGTCATGACCACGGTCATTAAGATGGAAGACATAGATTTGAGATCTCGCATAGAATGCGGTGTGAATTGTGAAGCCTTGTCTATGTGCCTTAGCTTTGAGTACAGAACCGGAACCGGAAGCTGCTCTCTATGGACAAGAGGCAGCGGAGAACTGACTGGGTCACGTCACATGTGGAAGAAGACAACTTTCACAATCTAATCTGAATATGGATTGATATTTACCTACACTAAGGAACAATAAGGAATGCACGGAACACCTGGTGGACTATTGGACTGGATGCACCACTCCAATATCAGTTGCTGTATTCTTGGACTCAGACTCAGACTTAAAGAACATAAAGCATCAGTAGAGAAATCCGACCTCAAATCAGCCCTTTCAGAACACATAGTCAACAACCCAAACCACTTAATCAACTTCTTTGATTGGCATTCTAGAAGTTGATGTTATTATGTTGATGTCATCACTTGCTTGACAACGACATAAGAACCTATATCGAAACGTCGCTTTCAAAGAATAAAGAAGTTGTATATCCATAAAATAGTCTCTATTCTTCACTCAATCAACTGGCAACACACAGAAATTCTGGCTTCCAACATCAGTGATTGGCGGAAAAGAAAACTCCAAGAATCAATCTGCTTGAGAAGATTAAGCCCTGAGATTAACAGGGATCAAGGAGTTTATCTCCCTACCGCATGGTTCGCCACCAATCAATCATAGACTCTTATCTGCTGACCACTCTGCTGTATAAACATTTCGGTTTCAGTACATATCCACTCATTGTATATTCTCTGTTATCCCAGTTAACCTAATTACTTCTGTATCTACTTCCATGCTTTGTACATAATTAGTTGCTATTCTGGCTTCATGTTCATTTACTTATATATAATGTACCAACCACTATGTTCAGTATCCACCTGAAGAAGGGGCAAGAAGAAGCCCAGAAGCGTCGTGTGACAAAAATTAAGAAGTTGTTATTCATAACATTTGTCTCTCATTATTCTTGGACGTGTCACATATATATTGTTGTCACTAATGACGAGAGGCATTAGCTGTACTTCATCATTACTCCCAATATCTGGACATGACTCTCACCCTTCAACAGTGAGTATAACGGGAAGGACAGCTTGCAGTTGGTCAGTATTTATCAACAATTACACATGTTGTGCTATTTGTAGCTCACGCCATTCACTTCGGAACACTGACTGCCTGATCAAAATACTGAGCAAATTGACCTGTTATCCGGACCAGAAAAATACCCCTTTATTTAGTATGTGTCCAGAACACCTTCATTATTACCATGTTCCAAAAAAAATACCAGCGAGCCAGCCCTATATCTATAATACTGTAAGTTTATACCCTATTTTAAAACTTCATAAGATGTTGGATGATCGTGCAAACCCATTAATAAATAAGAGATTCTAATCTCCCTTTAATAAATAAGAGATTCAAATCTCCCTTTAATAAATAAGAGATTCAAATCTCCCTTTAATAAATAAGAGATTCTAATCTCCCTTTAATAAATAAGAGATTCAAATCTCCCTTTAATAAATAAGAGATTCAAATCTCCCTTTAATAAATAAGAGATTATAATCTCTCTTTAATAAATAAGAGATTCAAATCTCCCTTTAATAAATTAGTGATTCAAGTCTCCAATTTATAAATAAGAGATCCAAAATTTCCCTTCAATAAATAACACATTCAAATTTCCCTTTAATAAATAAGAGATTCACATTTCCTTTTAATAAATAAGAGATTCAAATCTCCCTTTAATAAATAAGAGATTCAAATCTCCCTTTAATAAATAAGAGATTCAAATCTCCCTTTAATAAATAAGAGATTCAAATTTCCCTTTAATAAATAAGAGATTCAAATTTCCCTTTAATAAATAAGAGATTCAAATTTCCCTTTAATAAATTAGAGATTCAAATCTCCATTTAATAAAAAAGAGATTCAAATCTCCCTTTAATAAATAAGAGATTCAAATCTCACTTTAATAAATAAGAGATTCAAATTTCCCTTTAATAAATAAGAGATTCAAATCTCCCTTTAATAAATAAGAGATTCAAATTTCCCTTTAATAAATAAGAGATTCAAATCTCCCTTTAATAAATAAGAGATTATAATCTCTCTTTAATAAATAAGAGATTCAAATCTCCCTTTAATAAATTAGTGATTCAAGTCTCCAATTTATAAATAAGAGATCCAAAATTTCCCTTCAATAAATAACACATTCAAATTTCCCTTTAATAAATAAGAGATTCACATTTCCTTTTAATAAATAAGAGATTCAAATCTCCCTTTAATAAATAAGAGATTCAAATCTCCCTCTAATAAATAAGAGATTCAAATCTCCCTTTAATAAATAAGAGATTCAAATTTCCCTTTAATAAATAAGAGATTCAAATTTCCCTTTAATAAATTAGAGATTCAAATCTCCATTTAATAAAAAAGAGATTCAAATCTCCCTTTAATAAATAAGAGATTCAAATCTCACTTTAATAAATAAGAGATTCAAATTTCCCTTTAGTAAATAAGAGATTCAAATCTCCCTTTAATAAATAATAGATTCAAATTTCCCTTTAATAAATAAGAGATTCAAATTTCCCTTTAATAAATAAGTGATTCAAATCTCCCTTTAATAAATAAGAGATTCAAATTTCCCTTTAATAAATAAGAGATTCAAATTTCCCTTTAATATATAAGAGATTCAAATCTCCCTTTAATATATAAGGCCGATGGGAGCTTTTGTTAAAAATGCCGCATCAATGACACAATTCAGTGACGATGTAGAAGCACAGCTAAAGAAAGAGATATGTGCGGGTACCTACGTGTGAGTGGATACCCAACCAGACATAGTGAGTTCCCTTGCAGCTTTTCCGAAAGCGGATGGATCAGTGAGAATATACTGATAGTGGTCGTCCCTTGAAGGCTTCAATCCACAGTTATGTTTGTGATTCGTCTGTAGCCTACGATGACTTTGGAGTTGCATGTGATGGTGTATTTTCTCACTTAAGCGTCGAAAAGTTTGTTGGTTACAACTGCATCTCTTTGAAGGGATGGGTGTTTTCTTATTCATTAAAAACTTGAAAATCTATTTGCAATCATCGTATAGTGAAATACGTTGGTAGGAACATTAATATTAATTTTGCATTTGACTTAACGAAGGGGTTATTTACATTCAACTGAATGGTACGTTGCGAAATGTCATTAGGCCTTATGTCACAGAAAAATGGTTCCCCGAAACTCAGATTTTTTAATATTTCCTGATAGGACCTTAGTACCCAATCGGATGGTGTTATTAACTAGGTCAATTTCCAAGTGCGAGTTTGTTTGTTTGCTTAATTAAATTCAATTTGGAGTTCGCTCATTCGAACTTTTCATGCAGAATACCAATCTGTCTACACAATTAACATCCTAAATATGCTTCTCACACAGAGTTGTCACTCACTTTGAAAGACGCACCTGGTTGGCTGGTGAGAAAAGGCAGGCGAGCCAAGGGATGTAATACAATTATCTGGACGAGCCAAGCAAGAATCCAGAGTACACTGTGTTGATTATCTAGATTATCAAGAATTAGCTGGGTCTTAATAATATATTTTACCATGACATTTTAAAATCCTTGCTTTTGATTGGTTTATTTTTCGTCAACCGGAGCTTTGAAAACGTTGTTATTGATAGATGATTTATTGCGTTTGAATACATCATGACGTAACGTTCTAGGCCAAACTTTGTCATTGAAATAAACATGCGTAGAGCAGTTATCTTCGCTTTATCCATCATGTGTTTTGTCGTCTATGCCATTTAATGTGTGTATCTGTTATAATAATATGACATAATTCTAATTTGGACCGATGTAGTGAAACTACAGTAGCCGATCACGACAGTACCGTTTGGAAGTCGCTTCAAACAGATACACTCGACGAGATCGTCGAAACTAATTGCCTTCTTGCTTTGTCGTGCTTTTATTACACCCTTCTACAAATTCAAGTGACCTGATCACATCCTTATTATGATTAATCTGTCAAAAGAAACACAGGAGCGTGTATTGCTTAGAAACAGTGTTTAAAAGATATACACCTATATAAACCCTACCCTATTACTATATAAAAGAAAAGGGATGTAACGACGGAACCACCCCATGCTCATTCAAAGTTATTTTTAGCATTAAAATTTTGTTTACGGCACAGTCGATGACTACGATACGAAAGCTAAAGGATTTCCCAAACAAAATGAGCTATACATGGTCATATATCATTATTTCAAAAGATATGCGACAAGACAGTCCATATATCGCTATCTCCAAATTTTAAGAAAATTTCCCGTCTCACGAAAATCATCGAAACTCACCTTTTAAAATCGTTTGATAATTACAGCAATGTTGACAGCACCTATGAATCGGCAGATTCGAACCGCAGAGTGAAACTACAGAAATAAAAACAAACACCTACATATCCGACTGTACTTCGGCATTTTGTCTTATTTTGCCAATGCAGTGGCGATGCATATCTTGTTAGCCATTAGCCACCTTGACATTCAGGTGACCCAGAGTGTCCCATATCCAGGTTACAGGGCCTCTAGCGAGAACGAAGACACTTTAACCTGGATATGGGATCACATCCTTATTATGCAAAATCTGTCAAAGAAAACATACAGATTTCAAGCACAACACTCTAACTGCATGACCTTGATAAGCCGGTTTACATGCGATTACAATGACTTCATAAGCTCAATCAACTTCCCAATGCAAGGTCTAACTCTTGCAAGTCTCCATTACGCATTTCTGGTGCAGTAATTCACTATCAAGGCACAACAAAGCGTGGAAAATACCGCAAGAGTTAAATCAGGCAGTAATGCAGAGTGGCAAGAGTTATGCCTTGCGTTTTGAAGCTCAATCAGTAATAAAATCACGAGGAATAGTTGCGTCAATTTGACAAGTGCTGAATTGAAGGACAGAATTTCAAGGCTTCGAAACGTCAAGATTTCCCAACCTATAGGTTCTATTGGCATATATACAGTATGTACATGGGGGCTTCTCGGCTGCAGGGGTATAGCCCGGGGGCTGACACGAGAGAGATTGAGAAGTGGTCCTACCGCTGTCCTGCGAACGAGCGGTAGGCACTGTCGAGATGGCGAGGGCTAGGAGGAAGATTGGAGACCCTGCGGACTGGACTGTCCTGCGGACCGGTGTGAGGTACAGGGGCCATATTGGGCTTGTCCTGCGGACAAGTGGAGAGCCCTGCGGGCTGAGGAGGGTCAGTACGAGGGATTTCTCCTGCGGAGAATGGGGAAGCCCTGCGGGCTGGAGAACTACTGTGCAAGTGCTGAAGATACCCTGTGGATATCGGAGCTCCTCCTGCGGAAGAGTGGGGAGCCCTGCGGGCCGTGTAGGGAATATATAGGATGAATTGGGGGCCTAAAGCCGATTCAAGCCGGCAGGAAGAAATGAATTGGCTTGTAACACTGGAAATGGCTTGTAATACATAAGCATGAATACTTGGCTTGTAATACATACACATGCTTGGCTGGTAATACATACACATGAATACATACACATGAAATGGCTTGAGATATAAAATACATGAAGGTTGATACTGGTACGTGAAAATAGTAACATTTGTACAAAGAAGCCTGAGAAGCCCCAAGGAGGAGACTGGGGAAGGATGGTGGGTAACAATTTGGTCAGCAGAGCAAGGGTGATGAAAACTGAAACGAGGCTGACTGCTCTTTGCCATAAATAGAAGAGATAAGTGACGTCATTTCCTTACATTGCATGATGGGGAAAATAGACTGTATAAATAAAATATAATAGACACTTGAATAAAAACTGAAATATTAACTTACTTTAGGTAAGAGGGATATAAAGCAGGTATTATGCTATGAATTATAAACTTAAAAACTGTAGTAGTAAATGGACAAAGAGCCTAGTTTGAGAGTACCGGAAGTGGATATAAATAGATTGAGTAGTGTTTACGTAGCTGGGAAATGAATAAGATTGAATGATAGGGTTATGCTTAAGTGAAGTAAATAACTGCAACTACGTTTGACGGTAAATTAGTGTGAAAATATTGAGTATTGGTGGAAAAGGTATAATATGAAATGTACAGACCGGACTTATTCCTGCACAAACAAAAATAACAAATTTACATTTTGTGCAGGAACAACAAAAGACCATGTGTTAATACGATCATTTATTACAGACATTGGCATATATACAGTATGTACATGGGGGCTTCTCGGCTGCAGGGGTATAGCCCGGGGGCTGACACGAGAGAGATTGAGAAGTGGTCCTACCGCTATCCTGCGAACGAGCGGTAGGCACTGTCGAGATGGCGAGGGCTAGGAGGAAGATTGGAGACCCTGCGGACTGGACTGTCCTGCGGACCGGTGTGAGGTACAGGGGCCATATTGGGCTTGTCCTGCGGACAAGTGGAGAGCCCTGCGGGCTGAGGATGGTCAGTACGAGGGATTTCTCCTGCGGAACTGGGGAAGCCCTGCGGGCTGGAGAACTACAGTGCAAGTGCTGAAGATACCCTGTGGATATCGGAGCTCCTCCTGCGGAAGAGTGGGGAGCCCTGCGGGCCGTGTAGGGAATATATAGGATGAATTGGGGGCCTAAAGCCGATTCAAGCCGGCAGGAAGAAATGAATTGGCTTGTAACACCAAAACGAGGTTGTTGCAACCGAGAGCCCCCATAAAAGTTATATATTTTGGAAAATGTTACAAAAAGAATGAGTTTGACTAAGGAGTAAATGTAGCACAACATACATGGTATGAGTATATGGCGGCAAAATAATAAAGAAGCGTTAGGCTGGTTAAGTAAAAGTTAAAACGTGTATAACGCTTGAAGTTACAAGTGATCGTAACATGAGTAAGCACATAAAAGAGGCCTAATCCAGAGTGAGATGTGCAGCCAGGCTACGACATGGAATGATGAGCACAAAATAACAAGGATGGACATCAATAGATCATCATTAGAGCCTACACGTGAAATGTCTAGAAATAAAGTGTGACCAGAAAAATGAGTAGTTGGCACATATGAGACTAAGGCAATTAAGTAAATGTGAATTAAAGCTACTTATATCACATGATAAGAAACAAACACGAAGTAATCAGACATAGGCATTCGAGCTGACAAGAATGAAGCAGAGTTCACATAGTTTCCAAAGTGATCATCAGGTACAGAGTCCAACACAAGTTAGCACAGACACAAGGCTCGTTGGGCTCGAAGCAGAGTTGCTTCTGGTGTC
Source organism: Gibbula magus (assembly GCA_936450465.1). Lineage (NCBI taxonomy): Eukaryota > Metazoa > Mollusca > Gastropoda > Trochida > Trochidae > Gibbula > Gibbula magus. The sequence continues at coordinate 3,082,171 of OW388295.1, read as the reverse complement.
CTTATATACCTTTGGAAACAGTCTGATTGCCAGCGGCCAAGGGTCTTGATAAGGTGATCTTCCACGTTAGCAGAAGCAGCAGTAGTCGCTGCCCCTATGCGGAAGGAGTGCCCAGAGTACTGGGTGGCGTTGAATCCCGCTCGGGACAGTGTCAGACTTAGCCAGGAGAGGAACACGGCTCTGGATATGGGAGGGTTACGTGAGTCCGTGAACAAGGGATCATCAGTGGTCCCACATTGGAGAGTTCTAATGTGGAATAACTTCCTTAGGCTAGAGTATGGACACAAGCTACTATTTGAGAACAGAGTTATGTAAACTCCTTGTCTGAACGGGTCGGTTTTAGAAGCTTTAAGTAGTAGGGTACACTTTTTGTCCTCGATGTCAAACTTAACATCACCTATAGTAATGTTCACACTTGGGTCAAAACTACCGGCACAGGTGATTTCCCCACACCTGAGGAAGCCGAAAAAGGCTGTTAGACACATGCACTCCATGACGAAGTCGTTGAGAGGTCCGAGTAGACCTGCTCTAAGAGTAGCCACAACTTTCACAAGTACACTACAGGTGATAGGCAGTCGTTTCTGGGGCCTAGGTGTCTGCAACCTCTTGTATCCCCTCATTAATGATTGGAGCCTGTTGGTGCTGCCTGACGCCGGGTTGTCGAATATGGTAGAAATACCTTGCTTGAGGTAAAAGAACCTGACACCAGCTAAGTAGGATTTCACAGTCACATGGGAGAGTTTTAATACTCCATAACAGTGTGCGATGAAGTAGTGCAGATAGGTTTCACACACTGGGGGCGGTCCGGAAGGGAGCAGGGTTTGGAACAGTCCAAGAGTCAGGAGAAACTTGGTGTAGCAGTTCATTCCTGTAGTGTAAGCTGCTTGGGTGCCCTTGCTCACCACTGCTGACCACAGGGAATGGAGATGACTGTTCAGCGCCACATTACTTGAGAGCTGGGGGGGGCACTTGTGAGGAAGGTACTGGGCCTGCGGAGCCAGGGCTCGGAACTTGGAGATCTGCAAGCGAGACAGAGCGTCAGCAATGTTGTTATTTACACCTGGAACATGTTTAGCTAACACGACAAAATTATTAACTGCTGCTGTCCAAGTAAGTCGTCTCATGAGTGACATAATGTTACAACACTTTGACCTGCCCTTTTTGAGAATGTACACAGTAGCCATATTGTCACAGTAGAACATAACACGCTTTTTCGCCCAAAGATGACCCCACAATAGAGCTGACACTACAATAGGGTAGAGTTCCAGGAAGGCCATAGATAGAGTGCCTAGACGCAGCTGAGATATCTCCTCGGGCCACTTCTCGGCGAACCAGGATCCTTGGTAGAAACCGCCGAATCCAACCGTAGCTGCTGCGTCAGTGAACAGGGAGATGTCCGGTGTTGAAGTGATCGTTGCCTCGTGGAAGAATGAAATGCCGTTCCACTCAGATAAGAACTTACTCCACATGGCTAGATCCTTACGGCAATCCCCAGACAGGCTTACATGGTGGTGTAGTTTCTTCACTGACGAGGAGAGTTCTATCAGGTAGGACACGAAGGATCTGCCTGGTATGATGACTCTACAAGCATAGTTTAAATGTCCGAGGAGAGATAACAGCTGTCTCTTGGTACACTTCTTCTTCTGAGAAAAATCCGTCAGGAGACAAGCTATACGTTGCACCTTGTCCAGTGGCAGCTTAGCGACCATGTCAACAGAGTCGAGGATGATGCCGAGATACTCAAGCTTTGTCACGGGGCCCATGGTTTTATGTTTAGCAAGCGGAATATTCAGCTCCTCGAACACTTTCAGGATGTTGTGCATAGTTCTCTTGGAATCGTAGTGAGGGGGGTCCAAGACAAGAAAGTCATCGAGGAGATGGAGCACGTGAGGCATGGCGTAGTTGTTTTCTAGAATCCAGCATATGGCCTGCGAGATGGTGTCAAAAATCTTGGGGCTCGATCTGCATCCAAAAGCTAGCCTTGTATAGAAATAATACAGTCCATCCCATTTAAAACCAAAAAAGGGCCAGAACTTGGGGTGAATGGGGATCTGTTTAAAGGCATCAGTAATATCGGCTTTACACATTAATGTCCCTGTTCCGAGTTGTAAGATGACAGCAATGGCTTGGTCTAGAGTCACATAGGAAAGTGAGCATTCCTCTTTGTTGATGAGACTGTTTATACTGGGGGTATCACTATCATCATGGGGGGCTGACAGGTCGAGAATAAGCCGTTTCTTGCTCGAATATTTCCCTTCGGCCAGTCCCAGAGGACTGACGCGGTAATCCTGGTAAGGTGAAGTTTTGTAGGGGCCGACCACGTAACTTTTCTTGCACTCAGAGTCTACCAGGGTAGTGACATCAACAGCATTGTTCCTAGCACTAAGATTGTTTTTGCACTCGAATACGGACTGAGGAACAGAGAACATTGGGTCAAAACCGTTCTCAAGACCGCCAATTAGGTACTCGTGAAAGTCCTTGTCCGGATGAAAAGCCAACTCCCTTCTGAGATTTTCTATATTTATAGGTGTTAACCTAGGAAATTCTCTGGCTGTAGGTTTTAGTCAATCTCGAGGGGAGTGCGATTCGCATTTACACTGCATTTTCCCGTGCTTCCTTGAATTGCAGAGAATGCAGATGTGCGAGAACGGGCACTGTAGACGACTGCATCCGCGGTCGTTGAAGTTGTTGCAGACTTCTTGGCCGTCACGTCGCACTCTCGGTCTTCCTTTTACATCTTTGATGTTAGCTGGTTGTCTGTCGAGATGGAACTTGTCCTCCCTGCCGCTGTGCACAGGTCTTGCTTGGGGTTGTCGTGAGGTATCCCTGATGTTTGGACAGGCTTCGATGCTGTGGGTGATACTGTGGCAGGCAGTACAGGTTCTCGTCCGTCGTCCTGATGAGCACATTCCATATATTCTAGTGTCCCGCAAGTCCCATCGGATGTGTATTCCCTTCTCGGCATAGGCGGCAACACGCGCGGCGAACAGTTTATGATAGTCGTAATGGACTGATCCGCCATACAGTGTAGCAAGTTCGATCACTGTCTGCTCATGTCCGTCAAGCTGCTGTCGTTTAACCGCATCAAATTCACACAGAATGTCTTTGTACAGGCCGAATGCCTGGATAAATTCTCCCAAAGTTAGCGCTCTATTTGTCCTGGGGTCATCTTTGAGGGAGAAAACGTTCCCATCAAATTCAGAAACTCTGCTGTCGACACCTTCCTGATTGGGGAGGAGAAGTAGGACCAGGTTGACGTATTTACCTTCTTGTATCTTCCTCCTGAGGGCTGGTGCCACAGTGGAAATCTGTGGGAGAGAATCCGAAGAAACTTCGTGAAGGGGGCCTGATCCAGGAAGTACAGGCACAGGGGGGGTAGCAACCACAGGGCGAGGGTGACTTTGGATTCCAGTTAGTCCAGACACAACATTCCTCAGTTCAGCCAATTCACGTTGGAGACTGGAGACAGAAGGTTCCTGCACAGGCACTATCTCATGAGTAATGTTCCTGCTAGTAGTGGGGGAGTTGACAGTCAGGGGAACACTTGGTAGAAAGTTCTGTTCTGCTGGAGAGATATCAGGTGTCACTTCCGGAAAGCTGCTCGTGGTGGTGTGATTAGAGCTGGAGCTGCCTCTTAAATTCTCTTGGTACAGCTGGTGTAAGAGCTTTCTGTTCCAAGAGGAGGGTGCATTGACCCCCTGTAGGGTAAGACGACGTCTCAGTTCCACGGCGGTGAGATAAGGCACATGGGTTTGTTTACGTCTGTGGGAGACGCCATCTTGGTTAGGCAGGGCAGTCGGTACATTAACACCATCAATGTCAGTGGGTTGTTCTGCTTCATCGGATGGCCGACTGCGGCGTCTGGCACTTCGAGTGGCCATATCAGGATGTAAACAGAGCTGCAGAGACCATCAGTGAAGATGACAGTGAAGGATGGCCCAGATTTTCGTAGATTTTGGCAGGTGACGATAACAATTTGGTAACAATTTGGTCAGCAGAGCAAGGGTGATGAAAACTGAAACGAGGCTGACTGCTCTTTGCCATAAATAGAAGAGATAAGTGACGTCATTTCCTTACATTGCATGATGGGGAAAATAGACTGTATAAATAAAATATAATAGACACTTGAATAAAAACTGAAATATTAACTTACTTTAGGTAAGAGGGATATAAAGCAGGTATTATGCTATGAATTATAAACTTAAAAACTGTAGTAGTAAATGGACAAAGAGCCTAGTTTGAGAGTACCGGAAGTGGATATAAATAGATTGAGTAGTGTTTACGTAGCTGGGAAATGAATAAGATTGAATGATAGGGTTATGCTTAAGTGAAGTAAATAACTGCAACTACGTTTGACGGTAAATTAGTGTGAAAATATTGAGTATTGGTGGAAAAGGTATAATATGAAATGTACAGACCGGACTTATTCCTGCACAAACAAAAATAACAAATTTACATTTAGATTCAAATCTATTTAATCACTTAATCATCATATTTTCAGACGAGAACTAGATTCAACCGATTACCCCATCACTCAGTAAACATCCGCTGACGCGTTCAGCACCGAATGATAAAAATGATAAAAATAGAGCCATTGGCTCTGTAGCTCATCAGGTTTAAAACAATAAATTTCAAAACATTAATTTTCCAGGAGAATTTATCACATATATAACAAATTTGAAATACTTGAGAAAAAAATGAAAATATTTTTTTTAGGTTTTGACCTGTGACCCCAATGAGGGTCATAAGGGGTCACCAAATATACAATTTAGAATTCCTTTTGGATAAGGAGTCTGCACACAACTTTTCAGCTCTCTAGACCTTATAGAACTGGAGAAGAAGATGAAAATAGCTTTTTAAGGTTGGGACCCCTGTGACCCCATTTAGGGTCATTGGGTCACGTAATCCAAATTTAAAATCCCCATTGGCCATGGAGTCTGCATACAACTTTTCAGCTCTGTAGACCTTTTGGAACTGGAGAAGAAGATGACAATAGGTTTTTAAGCTTGTGACCCCTGTGACCCAGTTTGGGGTCATGGGGTCACAAAATCTACAATTTAGAATCCATATAGAATTTCAGCTCTCTAGAGTCATTGGTTCTGAAGAAGTCGGAAAAGTGAAAAGTTTACAGACGGACGGACGCCATGCCATGCTATAAGCCCATCGGAAATCGACATGAATAGTGACAAAGGTATTAACGACAAGAAATAAATTCATGTACATTTGTAACCATCAAAGGAGATTTTTACACACAATACAATACACAACATGGTACAGAAATCACAGGCGCTATTCACACCAACATATTTATATATACTTAGATTTAAATGGAAATACATGTTCAAAATACAAATACTTATGAGCTTACCCATCAGTACGACCAGGCCAAATTATTTTGCGACCTCCAACTTCATATGGATATCTAAAGATAATTGAAACATGAAATATCAAACAGAACATTTCACTCGCACATCACATATGCACACTAAACAATTATAGCTTCAGACACACCTTGAAAATAATTACTTTTTGGTCACTTAGTAAAAGTAAGGGAATATAATTACATGTATGATAAATTATATTACAGAAGTTACTGAAATATTACACCTGATTTAAGATTCGTCATTATTGCTGTGAAAATGATTTAATATTATTTTGCTTAGAATTAAAGGTTTAGGTTTAAGTTTATGTATATTAATGACAATTCAACACCAACCTTAGAAGCTATGAAAACATGACTGTACCAGCTAAGGACGCTCGCAGTAATGAGGAGCAAACCACGAGGTCTATGAAGCATGAGCACACGAGCGCACGAGATGCACGTGCTATGACGCTGTACTAAAGATAGCACAGGAAAACACCCACAACAAAGAATTCCCTTCACCAGAACTGCAGAACCTTCATATGCAGACAAATAATAGAACAACCATTTTTATAGTAATGATTTTTTGTATTGTTTTTCTTAAAATGATTTACACAAATATTCAAATAACACCCTGTTACATATATACTAGAGAAGGAGAAAAGGGTATACGCGTATGTCATTCACTCACAGTGGACCGCTTCATACGACAAGTACGTACATGGAAGCAGCTTTTGCTTTATAAGATAAATTGGTAAGCATTTATGGATTATTGAAACTTATTACTTATCTCACATACACAACAAGACGTTTTAGGTTAAATATCGACCACAGGTATCATAGATTAATCGTATGCTAATGTTATTAGACTGCAAATCGTTCAGTTACTCTGCTATTGGACTTTGAAATCAACTTCCTCATGACATTACAAGTCATTCAAAACTCAGAACTTTACTGTTTTCAAGTTTCTTTTCATAAATTTGATTTCATGAAATGTTTGAGTTACTTATTTACATGTTACAATTCATTCTTCTATTGCTAGTGTTACCTTATCTTGTATTTATGCTCTTTGAACATGCACCCATTGTTCCTAGTAAGGGCTTCGGGCTTCTTGAACACCTTCTTGTTCTGGTTCAGATTTCACTTCTTATCATTCTGACGTTTGTTTCTACCAGAGCTACAGGTCACAATTCTGAAGCGATTTGCAACTGAAAACTTACATAGTGCCCATACAATCTGGATAACAGTGCTCCATAAACTAAGGGTAGATAAGCGCAAACCAACTTTTTTTTAATTTCGTTTTTTTTTTCTTTCTATTTCTTTGTAATATTTTGAAACGTTGCAAAAAAGTTCCTTATATTAGTGACTAAAGTAAGTCTAATGGCACCTTGATCTCACTCTTAGCATGTTGCCACCAGATGGACGTAAGGGTTTTGACATTTTGAATCCATTCGAATGGATATACATTTGTATATTGTCTGTGTTCACAATGATTAATTGTCTACAGCTCTGACATTTTAATCCCATTTATATTGATATGTATATTGTCTGTTCACAATGATTAATTGTCGACAGTTCTGACATTTTAAATCCTAATGTTCCTAATGACGGAACATTTATTCAAAATTTACTGTTCTCATCACTCCTATCATTGTGTCATTTATATTTTTTCTCAATACATTATATTTACTGTTGAAATGCTTAATTATGTTGTGTTAATTATAATTGTATACTAGCACTGAGCTTAAATGAAGATGACTCATGACGAATCATGATGCTGCTAATGTCTCACTGATCTTATTTAACGAAAGCGGTTGAGACAATGTTCACGACAAGGTCATCACACACAACAGTCGACACGTCCGGATATGTGCAGTCCGTAGTCAGTTGATGGTCCGTCTAGTTGTCCGTCTAGTGGTCCGTCTAGTGCGAACACAGGTTCTTGAAAAATGGGCTTCAACATCCTAGTTTGACATTTCGATGACTCTCTTTCGTTCTGCTGCTGTTAGCTGTGAGACGTTGTTTATGAATTTTCAGTCACCCAATTACTGACTGATCTTACCCAATGATATTATTATTATTACCATGTCAATTGGTCTTGCACATGCAACATTTTATATTTACCCGAGACTAATAGGATTACGTTTTATCAACATGATTTCGGTTGGCTTCAGTTAAGGTTAGCAATTGAAATTGAATTGGGGAAGGGGGAAACATCTGTTTTTACGAGTAAAAACACCTTCTACATGGAAATTCATTTTGTGCTCTGGGCACCCGGCAGCCACAGTTCAGCGCCAGTTCAAGCGTTGTTCTATCCTTATAATGCTGAGCGCCAAGCAAGGAAGCAACAACTCCCATCTTTTAACGTATTTTGGTATGACGCGCCCGGGAATCGAACCCCGACCTTCGCTACATCCAAACGGATCCTGTTCTATCAATTATTCTGAAAGAGCGTGACAATTTTGAGATGTGTGCTTTCTTTTGTACTTGAGTTTATATTGAGGCCAGGTTAGTGTGTATTTAATTTTGTAAATATAGTTTGGCAAGCTACAGATGTGTTTCATGACGCGAGTATTGATAATCCTGTGAATGATGAATTGCCTGTATGTGGCACAGGGACTGATACTATACTGTGATACCAATATGATGTTACATGTGTGACTGAGCTCAGTGACTGAGTGAATGATGAATCGTCAGAAATCACAGGATTATGGTACTTTGCACACCCTTGTGATCCAGGGTTAGGATGTTATATATGACATATATGTAGAACACGTCGGAGGAGAACGATTCGGACAATAGACACAGGTAATTGTCATTAACCTGTCCTAACGATATAGAATGCTAAACATTGTATCTTAGCCCTGGTAAAGTGTAGGCAGGTAACCATAGTGACCAGGTATAGCATTGTGTCTTGATAAAGCTCCAAACTAAAGTGTAGGCAGGTAAACGTAGTGACCAGGTATAGCATTGTGTCTTGATAAAGCTCCTAACTAAAGTGTAGGCAGGTAAACGTAGTGACCAGGTATAGCAGTGTGTCTTGATAAAGCTCTAACTGAAGTGTAGGCAGGTAAACGTAGTGACCAGGTATAGCATTGTGTCTTGATAAAGCTCCTAACTAAAGTGTAGGCAGGTAAACGTAGTGACCAGGTATAGCATTGTGTCTTGATAAAGCTCCTAACTAAAGTGTAGGCAAGTAAACGTAGTGACCAGGTATAGCATTCTGTCTTCATAAAGCTCCTAATTAAAGTGTAGGCAGGTAAACGTAGTGACCAGGTATAGCATTGTGTCTTGATAAAGCTCCTAACTGAAGTGTAGGCAGGTAAACATAGTGACCAGGTATAGCATTGTGTCTTGATAAAGCTCCTAACTAAAGTGTATACAGGTAAACGTAGTGACCAGGTATAGCATTGTGTCTTGATAAAGCTTCTAACTAAAGTGTAGGCAGGTAAACATAGTGACCAGGTATAGCATTGTGTCTTGATAAAGCTCCTAACTAAAGTGTAGGCAGGTAAACATAGTGACCAGGTATAGCATTGTGTCTTGATAAAGCTCCTAACTAAAGTGTAGGCAGGTAAATGTAGTGACCAGGTATAGCATTGTGTCTTCATAAAGCTCCTAACTGAAGTGTAGGCAGGTAAACATAGTGACCAGGTATAGCATTGTGTCTTCATAAAGCTCCTAACTAAAGTGTAGACAGGTAAACATAGTGACCAGGTATAGCATTGTGTCTTGATAAAGCTCCTCACTAAAGTGTAGGCAGGTAAATGTAGTGACCAGGTATATCATTGTGTCTTGATAAAGCTCCTAACTAAAGTGTATACAGGTAAACGTAGTGACCAGGTATAGCATTGTGTCTTGATAAAGCTCCTAACTAAAGTGTAGGCAGGTAAACCTTGTCACCAGGTATAGCATTGTGTCTTGATAAAGCTCCTAACTAAAGTGTAGGCAGGTAAATGTAGTGACCAGGTATAGCATTGTGTCTTGATAAAGCTCCTAACTAAAGTGTAGGCAGGTAAACGTAGTGACCAGGTATAGCATTGTGTCTTGATAAAGCTCCTAACTAAAGTGTAGGCAGGTAAACGTAGTGACCAGGTATAGCATTGTGGCTTGATAAAGCTCCTAACTAAAGTGTAGGCAGGTAAACGTAGTGACCAGGTATAGCATTGTGGCTTGATAAAGCTCCTAACTAAAGTGTAGGCAGGTAAATATTGTGACCAGGTATAGCATTGAGTCTTGATAAAGCTCCTAACTAAAGTGAAGGCAGGTAAAGATAGTGACCAGGTATAGCATTGTGTCTTCATAAAGCTCTAACTGAAGTGTAGGCAGGTAAAGATAGTGACCAGGTATAGCATTGTGTCTTGATAAAGCTCCTAACTAAAGTGTAGGCAGGTAAACGTAGTGACCAGGTATAGCAGTGTGTCTTGATAAAGCTCTAACTGAAGTGTAGGCAGGTAAATATAGTGACCAGGTATAGCATTGTGTCTTCATAAAGCTCTAACTGAAGTGTAGGCAGGTAAAGATAGTGACCAGGTATAGCATTGTGTCTTGATAAAGCTCTAACTAAAGTGTAGGCAGGTAAAGATAGTGACCAGGTATGGCATTGTGTCTTGATAAAGCTCCTAACTAAAGTGTAGGCAGGTAAACGTAGTGACCAGGTATAGCAGTGTGTCTTGATAAAGCTCTAACTGAAGTGTAGGCAGGTAAAGATAGTGACCAGGTATAGCATTGTGTCTTCATAAAGCTCTAACTGAAGTGTAGGCAGGTAAAGATAGTGACCAGGTATAGCATTGTGTCTTGATAAAGCTCCTAACTAAAGTGTAGGCAGGTAAAGATAGTGACCAGGTATAGCATTGTGTCTTGATAAAGCTCCTAACTAAAGTGTAGGCAGGTAAACGTAGTGACCAGGTATAGCAGTGTGTCTTGATAAAGCTCTAACTGAAGTGTAGGCAGGTAAAGATAGTGACCAGGTATAGCATTGTGTCTTCATAAAGCTCTAACTGAAGTGTAGGCAGGTAAAGATAGTGACCAGGTATAGCATTGTGTCTTGATAAAGCTCCTAACTAAAGTGTAGGCAGGTAAAGATAGTGACCAGGTATAGCATTGTGTCTTGATAAAGCTCTAACTGAAGTGTAGGCAGGTAAAGATAGTGACCAGGAATAGCATTGTGTCTTGATAAAGCTCTAACTAAAGTGTAGGCAGGTAAAGATAGTGACCAGGTATAGCATTGTGTCTTCATAAAGCTCTAACTGAAGTGTTGGCAGGTAAAGATAGTGACCAGGTATAGCATTGTGTCTTCATAAAGCTCTAACTGAAGTGTAGGCAGGTAAAGATAGTGACCAGGTATAGCATTGTGTCTTGATAAAGCTCCTAACTAAAGTGTAGGCAGGTAAAGATATATATAGTGACCAGGTATAGCATTGTGTCTTGATAAAGCTCTAACTGAAGTGTAGGCAGGTAAAGATAGTGACCAGGTATAGCATTGTGTCTTGATAAAGCTCCTAACTAAAGTGTAGGCAGGTAAAGATAGTGACCAGGTATAGCATTGTGTCTTGATAAAGCTCCTAACTAAAGTGTAGGCAGGTAAAGATAGTGACCAGGTATAGCATTGTGTCTTGATAAAGCTCCTAACTAAAGTGTAGGCAGGTAAAGATAGTGACCAGGTATAGCATTGTGTCTTGATAAAGCTCCTAACTAAAGTGTAGGCAGGTAAACGTAGTGACCAGGTACAGCATTGTGTCTTGATAAAGCTCCTAACTAAAGTGTAGGCAGGTAAAGATAGTGACCAGGTATAGCATTGTGTCTTGATAAAGCTCCTAACTAAAGTGTAGGAAGGTAAACATAGTGACCAGGTATAGCATTGTGTCTTGATAAAGCTCCTAACTAAAGTGTAGGCAGGTAAACATAGTGACCAGGCATAGCATTGTGTCTTGATAAAGCTCCTAACTGAAGTGTAGGCAGGTAAACCTTGTCACCAGGTATAGCATTGTGTCTTGATAAAGCTCGAAACTAAAGTGTAGACGGGTAAATATAGTGACCAAGTATAGTATTGTGTATTGATAAAGTTCCTAACTAAAGTGTAGGCACGTTAACATAGTGACCAGGTATACCATTGTGTCTTGATAAAGCTCCTAACTAAAGTGTAGGCAGGTAAACATAGTGACCAGATATAGCATTGTGTCTTGATAAAGCTCCTAACTAAAGTATAGGCAGGTAAACATAGTGACCAGGCATAGCATTGTGTCTTGATAAAGCTCCTAACTAAAGTATAGGCAGGTAAACATAGTGACCAGGTATATCATTGTGTCTTGATAAAGCTCCTAACTAAAGTGTAGGCAGATAAACATAAGTGACCAGGTATAGCTTTGCATCATAATGAGGTTCCTAGCTAAAGCGTAGGCGGGTACACATAGTGACCAGGTACACTATTTTGTCTTCAAACCTCCGAACTCCGGCCCTGATCTGATATGAATGTAACAGGTAAAATGTTTAACGATTCAAGGAAAATAATTTCATTATCATATTTGGGAACAACAGTTTATAACATTACCGTTTGCCCTTGTATATACCAACAATTTTCACATTAATATTGTTTTCTGATGTGTATAAGTTTGTTCCATTCAGTTACCGCCTGGTATATATGTTTGTATATGCTTTAATTAGTTCAATGTTCTAAAACGGGTTTTTTATTTTCAGACCCTACACACGTGAAATGATTGTTCTTAAACTTAGAAAGGTACAGTTCCCATGCATCATTGCGTTGAGCATATTGTGTGGCACATTCATCTATGTTACTGTATGCAAGTCACCTCGGCATATTGAAGTGAAGGTTCCAGCTCACGTTGCCCGTAGAGTTCCACCTGTCGTGAGGAACAATCACGATGTACAGTTCTCTGGTAAGGCTCCACCCGTACTGAGGAACAATCAAGACGTACAGTTCTCTGGTAAGGCTCCACCCGTACTGAGGAACAATCAAGACGTACAGTTCTCTGGTAAGGCTCCACCCGTACTGAGGAACAATCAAGACGTACAGTTCTCTGGTAAGGCTCCACCCGTACTGAGGAACAATCAAGACGTACAGTTCTCTGGTAAGGCTCCACCCGTACTGAGGAACAATCAAGACGTACAGTTCTCTGGCAAGGCTCCACCCGTACTGAGGAACAATCAAGACGTACAGTTCTCTGGTAAGGCTCCACCCGTACTGAGGAACAATCAAGACGTACAGTTCTCTGGTAAGGCTCCACCCGTTCTGAGGAACAATCAAGAAAAGGCTCCTGTTCACGTGTACAGCGGGGTTCCACCCGTAGTGAGGAACAATCACGATGTACAGTTCTTTCAGTTAACCAACGAGGAAATGTCCATTCACAAAAAAATGATTAAGCTATTCATAGATAATGTTCCTAAGAATGTGACATACTTTTTAAATTGTGGATCCTTATTGGGGGCTTACCGACATCATGATATCATTCCCTGGGATGTTGATGTCGACTTGATCATCAGAGTATCAGACAAATTATCTGTAAAGTCGGTGTTCAGCTCACTGATGCCTGGTGATAGGTCAGATATTGGCTTCCTACCATTAGAACCGGGTTTCTGGAGATTGTACAATCACACTTATCACTTAAAACAGAGGAGACCCCATGTTCGGTGGCCTTATATCGACCTGTCATTCTACGATGAGAACATAACTCATATATGGCATTCTTTAAGACCAACGTTGTCGTATATAAAACCTCTAATATTTCCACTGAGAAAAATACCGTTTATGGGAAGTCTCCTTCCTGCACCACGTCAAACACGTTTAGTCCTTGAACAACACTTCAACCAAGATGTATGCAAGTGGACATTTTACAGACCTCATCTACGATATCCGTCCAGAAAGTCATCAGTGGAAGTGAACTGTGACTTGCTTAAGGATAAATACGCCTTTGTGAAAAGACGAGGCAATGGAAGTGGAATTATAGAGACACTGGAGATGAATGGTATCCCTGTCCCAGGCCACATTCCGTTCTTCCTGAAACATGATGAAAATAAATCTGACAATAGTGAAGCTTGTTATCTGTGAAGAGGCTAATAATGTAATGAGGAAAGGTCGCGTGTGAGGCTAGGAACACTGTTTACATAATCATATAAAAAGATTTACTAACGTGATTTATCATCCAGAACTGGCTCCTACTGTAGGTATAGCTTACATCTTTATTACATGATCGAAGGTTTTTACCAGTTCTGATTGATCCAAAGACCGTCACGTGACAGTCTATAGAAAACGATGTTTATTGGCAACAATGGACGTATGAATCAACTTTGATAATGACCCATTGTTTACGTAATATCTTTGTGACGTCACGGCAACCATTGTTACGTATTCATAGCAACGTTTACGTCACCTTTGATGTCAGCTTTTCGCGCTGAAGATGCATCGTTTTGCAGACGAGAATGTTGAACAAAAGTGAGGTTTTAGTACTCGCATGTTCTAGATGTTAATTATTGTTGCATTTTGGTAAAGAAGCTTTATACCATATGTTTTTAGCCATATAATAAAACAATTATAGACTCATGTAGAGGTCAATATAGGTTTTAATTTACCTAAGTAAAACAATATTGATATTGATCTCAACAACAGTCCATAATTGTATAATATCTACAGGCGATATCTACAGTGTAGATGAGTCAAAATCCTGAAAAGTGAAATTTTTCGGTCCAGTCATAAATTTTTAATTTTAACTATGTTTTTATTTCTGTTTTTCAATTGAGCATTTGAAACAATATCAGCTGAGCAAATCACATATATAATTTTGTTTGTTCACTGAAAAAATTAACTTTGAAGCAATTTTTTAGTAGTAAAAATAGCAAAATTTGATTGTCCTAAGGTAAGATTGTGCACTTTGAAAATTAGTTTCTGTCAAATGGTTTTGTATTACAAACATTATAATTTTTTGCATTGATGCAGGAACTACAGAGGCTCAGATTGTACAGTTGTATGTCTTTATATGCCTTGCTTATAATTTTCTGCTCAATAAAGAACGCTGTCCCAGAAGTATATTCACAAAGATCAGTTCCTGCCTTGGTCCCTTCACTTACTGTCTTCAACATGGAAGCATGATGGATTTCAGCTCTCATCAGTGTGTATCATGATCAACCTCCAAGTAAGTGAAGTTATGAGTATATGAATTATGTGTGTCAAAACTGTCACCAAGATTTCCAATAGAAAGAATAGTAATGCTCATTCACCTTAAACTGGTTAAAGGAGTCATTTAGAGTTACTTGTAATGACATGATCTTTTTTACTTTCGTGACCATTAATTCTATTTAATTTCAATAAACATCTAAGAACGTCAATACTGCTACAGTCAATACTGCAACCATCTCATAAGTGGCAGTTTTGACACACAGGGTGGCGGTATTGAGTTTTCGTTGATTTTGATAGGATTTTTTAACAATAATGATATTTTTGGATCTTAATGTGGTGTTTAAGTGTAGCATTATTTAAAGCAATAATAACACACCTGTTTGCTTTTGGGTGTGTACACTTATTTACAAACTATATTGAAATTCATCCTGACCGGTAGCATTAGTGACAAAACTGGTGGTTGTTATGGACAAAATTATTATTTGTGTGAAAATATTCATCTGTGCTTATCCTAAGTAGGCATTGAGTAAATGTTTTTGTCATTTTTGTTATTACAATTATTGCTTACTGTCTTTGAAATGAAAAGTCTAATTGATTATCTTTTTAAAAAGTTGTATACAAATGTTGGTAGCAGTTAGGACAAATGTGGTGACGGTAGTGACATATTTTCCAGTATGGAGCAATGTTAAGATGTTCATGCAATTAAATATGGTTTTCTTGTGGCGAAACAAATTTTCATTTAAGAAGTTGAAGAATAAACATGATTCTGTAAGTTCAAGGTTCAGTTATAGAAGATCCCTGGTAAACTTTTGAGAGTAGTGGCAGTTTTGACATAGCAAGTGGTAGTATTGACAAATCAATCAAATATTTAAAATTATTGATTGATAATGGTTTGAATAAAGCATAAATTGTAAATTTGGATGAAAATATTGGCCTTAATCTGCTTGACTCCAGTATCATTCATGTTCACAGTTTATAAAACACTCTTGACAATTGCAGTAGCAGTTTTGTCAGCTGTTGTCACACTACTGAAGAACGTGTTCAAAATGATACAATTAATGATGTTACATGTGAAAGAATGTATTATGAAAAAAATAATTCAGTAACTTGAAATATTATTTCATATGGATTATGGATCATAAGAATTTTGAAAACATCATGACATTGTTGACAGAGTTAATGGTGGTGTTGTCAAATTGATATATGATATAACCACTGATGCCCGTCTTTGCATCTTCAGTTTTACTATATGTGTTTCCAAATGGTTTGTCATCCACAGTTATTTATATTTGCAAACAATTGAGGTGGTGAATAACATTTAAAAATGTACATAACAGGTTTAAATTTACATTTTTTACAAAACAGTGGTTAAAGTTATAGTGATATAGTGATATAGTGATATTGATTTGATTTGAAGTCTTAATGTTAAGGGAAACTTCTTTATGTAATGTTTCTTATGTAACAGAATTTGTTTTGTTTTTATTTTAGATAAACATCATTGAAAATGGCACTTGGTGCATCAGAGAAATCCCGTCATTTTATGGGACCAATTTGTCACCGAGGCTCAAAGTGTAGTCCAGGAACCATCAGGAACCAAGACTGCTTTGTCTGTGAAGCATCAGTCACCAAGGCTACCAACATAGTCCAGGAACCATCAGTCACCACGGCTATACCAATATAGTCCATGGACCATCAGTCGCCAAGGCTACCAATGTAGTTCGGGAACCATCGGTCACCAAGGCTACCAATATAGTCCATGAACCATCAGTCACCACGGCTATACCAATATAGTTCATGGACAATCAGTCGCCAAGGCTACCAATGTTGTTCGGGAACCATCGGTCACCAAGGCTACCAATATAGTCCATGAACCATCAGTCACCAAGGCTACCACTACTGTCCAGGAACCATCAGTCACCAAGGCTACCACTACAGTCCAGGAACCATCAGTCACCAAGGCTACCAATATAGTCCAGGAACCATCGGTCACCAAGACTTCCAATATAGTCCAGGAACAATCAGTCACCAAGGCTACCAACGTAGTCCATGAACCATCAGATACCAAAGCTCCAAATGGAGTCCAGGAGCCATCAGTTATAAAGGCTTCCATTGTAGTCCAGGAACAATAAACACATATGAAAGATCGATGTTCGTACAGTTATGACGATGTGTTCGCAAAAAAAAATATTCCTGAACCAACAGGCATCATGTGTTTTCAACAAGGAGTGGACACAAACATATTGAAAACTATTTTCATAAACCTTGACATGTGTTAGTTTTACTCTTTTACTGTTAAATGATCAACAGACTTTTGATGTAACAGATTTATTTTTTTTATTCACAGAGATTTAATGTAAGAAATGAAATGATAGAGCCATGGGCTCTGTAGCTCATCAGGGTTTATATTGTTTGATGATGAAGACAGAAACATATTGTCTCAATATAATGCATAATCCCTAGCCCTGACAAATCTTCGTCTTGAAAGTGAGAGAGAGCACTCAGCAAGGTCAACACACATGAGATTATGCAATAAACTGACCCCTTGGCTCTGGTTACAAGCCAGCTGTGCTTTTACAGCCAAATTATGTAATAGCCTCTGCCTTGCACAAAACACTGGCATCACTGATCTAACTGTATAAGGCTTAGAGAGAACAGGCAATGTGATGAATCTCATGGTACATAGTACAATTTAGAATCACCTTGGCTAAATAATCTTTGCACAATTTTTTGGTTCTTAGCCTTTTCATCCAAACATCTAAAAATTCTGAACGCAATATTCCTTCTAGTTTGTTCTGGAGAAGAAGATGAAAATAGATTTTTATGTTTTGTTTATTAGGGAAAATTTGATTGAAGTGCCATAAAATATCAGTTCAAAATTCAATTTCAAAGGGTTTTTTTAGGCTGTGGCCCATATTTGGGGTCACAGGGTTACCAAATTTACAAGTTAGAATCCCCATTGGCTAAAGAGATTGCACACAATATTACAGCCTTCTAGGTCTTTTTGTTCCGGAGAAACTGATGAAAACATGATTTTAGGTAATGGCCTGTGAGGCCCTTATTTGGGACCACATGGTCACCAAATCTACAATTTAGAATCTCCATTGGTTAAAGACTCTTTACACAACATGACAGCCTCCTAGGTCTTTTCGTTCTGGAGAAGAAGAAGAAAATAGAATTTTAGGTCATGGCCTGTGAGGCCCTTATTTGGGGTCACACGGTCACCAAATCTACAATTTAGAATCTCCATTGGCTAAAGAGTCTGTACACAACATTTCAGTCTTCTAGGTCTTTTCGTTCTGGGGAAGAAGATGAAAATAGGTTTTTAGGTTATGGCCTGTGAGGCTCTTATTTGGGGTCACTGGATCACTAAATCTACAATTTAGAATCCCCATTGCCCAAGGAGTCTATATAAAAAAAATTTAGCTACCTAGACCCAGTGGTTCTGGAGAAGAAGTTGAAAAAGCAAAAAGTTTACGGACGGACGGACGAACGCCATCCCATGCCATAAGCCCATCGGGCCTTTCAGGCCTGATGAGTTAAAAATGTAACTCTATACTATTTTCAGATTTTCAGTTTGTCCATACTGCTTCCATACTTGTCAATAACTGCTACCATCGCAAGTATTAACACACAATACAAATGTTTATTAAATACTGATGAAAAATATATTAAACTGACTTTCAAGACACTGGATATCAAATTATTTTCATGAAAACTGTTCATTAATCATAAAATATTTATCTAGAATAGAATTTGTACACTTGGGAGTCAAGACTGTCACCAGTCAGGTCAATACTGTTACCATCACTGTTTACTTCATTTTGTATTAAGCTGGGAACAAACAGGATATTGTTGTAAAATTATAAACTGTGATGTTTTATGTTAGTTTGGATCATTCTAAACTGTTTTATGTAAAACATTTGATTTTTTATCAAGATTCTCATTTAGTTGCGTTTGAATGTCAATACTGTCACGAATAGAGTCAATACTGTTACCAGCACTGTCACTAACTGCTACTTACTAAAAAATGGTAATATAAGAAAAATAAAACTTTTTTAAGATTGTATTATTTTGATAATGATTTGGTAAGTTTCTAAATAGGGATATGTCAAAGTGCTGGTATACAGTTTGTTTGGGTGAATTAAATATGAAGATGTTTTCATTTCAAAATTCAATTAATTATTATTTTGAAATCAAAGGGGGTCATGAATAAACTATTTGTTTAAACATGTTACTTTATAGACTTAAAACATATACCACATCATCAGTAACACATGTCAAATAGTCAAAAATTATTTTTGTGTATGTACATTTTTACTATTTCAAATTTTTTTCTGGTAGCAGTATTGACATTTTTTAATTGTTTGCATCAAAGTATTGCTAATTACTTAATTAATAGTTACAGTTAAGATTGCATATTTCTTGTTCAGATTAATCAATGTTCATGCAATACTTAAAAGTAAAAGATGATGAGTTTTATACACTTTTGTTTTTTGTTTTTCTAAGACCGCAAAATTGCACTCTTCAGGATTTTGACTCAGATATCGTTACAATCAAATCACAAGGCTTTGACATAACTGAGAATACTGCTGACAAGGCTATGACATCATAACTGACCTTACTGAGATCACTGCTGAAGAAACGAAATGGCAGTTTTGTGTTTCAGATATGATCATTCTTTTGCTGATGATTGTTGAAGAATTATTTTGAACGATAACTGAAATCTCACCCTCGTGTCTTCTGATATAGCAAGCCTCAGATATTTGTAAGTTTAATCAAATCGTGTTGATATATATGACATCATAAGAAGAAACTTGGATGTGATTTTATATTCTATATGGATGATATCTTCACGGTTAACATTCAACTGTATCTCTCGTCGACCTTAATTTGGTTCATTGTTTAGCTCAGTGGTGGCATGGTTGCTGTTGAGAACTTTGTGACACTGTTTTTCATTTTCAGATTTCCCTGTAATATATAAGGGCGGCTACGCAAGGTCATTTAGCGTGATCGTTGCTGTTTTGTGGGGTTTTTTTCTTTGTTTTCTCCAGTCTAACTTTTTTTTTTAAATGAAAATGTCTGTGAAATGCGTTTATTGATGCCTTCTCGGACAGTCCTATTTAAAATGACCATGATCCGAGAAATAAATGTTGCAGTTGCAGTTGCGAGGATTCAAACTCAAATCGATCATGGATTCCTCATCTACAACCGTAAGACTATAGGAGCAAATTATGGTTACACAGAAGAACGCCTTAGGGAAGTAATGAAAAATGACTTAAAGTTCTCAGAGAAAAAAAATTGCCACTATCAAATTCAAGCTAAGATATAGACTCACATCAGGGAATGGAGACAACAGACCCTCCACTATCATAGCCTCATTCATCTGCATGAGAGACAGAGCTTAATGCTTCAGACCTTCAACAATCTATGAAAAGGATCAGCACCTATCAGAACAAGCAGGGCTATGAACTCAGGAAACAAACAGATTTGTATACCAGGGTAAGATTCAAAGGTATTGACTTAGTCCTGGAAAAGAGGAGACCTGAGGAGCCTAATACAGCTTGGAGGTTACACCCAGTAGCCATCCCCCAGGACTTGATGCAGTACTGACTCAGAACCTATCTCTACACCACATCAAACATTCAAATCTGTTATGCTATCAGATAGACAAGATTTTACCTCCACGTTTAGTGTTCCAAATTCAAAATACAAACCACAGACACCCTTAAAGTAATTATGAAAACTAATATCCTATTCATATATACATAATCCATCCTCCTGTGATGTAATCCATCCTGATGTGATGTGATGTGATGTAATCCATTCTGATGTGATGTGATGTAATGTGATGTAATCCATTCTGATGTGATGTGATGTGATGTGATGTAATCCATCCTGTCTACAACCTTACCATATCCGAGGTAGAATGGGTTATCAATATTATCAACCGTTTTTAAGTGTAAAACAGGCTTTTTACCTGTTATCGCGTTATATTGAGGATCCCTGGGTGATGTCAGCCGCGCTATATGAGTTTCTTTAGAACCGTGATATCTCGTCTGCCCCCTTAGCGCAGTAGTCAGAGGCGATGACTCAGTAACTGCAGGTGATAGTGGATACGGGTTCGAGACGCACTTTCTGCAAAACATTTGCTGTACATATTCTGTCGTAAACTTATGAAACTTTTTTCAAAATTAGTCTAAGTTAGTTTCTTCAGATCTTTACTTTCAAGCCGTCATCTTAACAAATATATCAGGGTTTACAATCATTAAATTCCTTCTAACAGGGTGTAAACCCTCCTGGAGGGAATTACAAGGTTGTAAGTCCCTCGTACCGCGGGTGATACGGTTTAGAAAGGTCGTTTCAAGTATCACGTTATATGGCTGGTAGGTTTATAATGTTTTTTATCCTTAGAAAATATACATTGACTATTCATGCAAATATACGACAGCATGATATGTATTAGCGTGTGTTTTAAATGTATTCAATCCTCCATCTAACAAAATGAAACTGAACAATGATGAAATTACAAAAATAGAGCTCAACAGGATTGCATTGATTTTTTATCTAAGGTTGAATATCTAAGTAATCTTAAGTAATACATTGTTAACGTGTTAGGAAAACAGAGAGGGAAATACTGTAAGGCTTAAATCAGCAAGTAATGGTAAGTAAAGTTATGCCTTGTGTAGGGAAGTTGTAACAAGGTGCTAGGTAACTGTTTTTTTCAATGATCAATGTCAGCCAATATCAAAAGATGGGCTTACAATCCATGTTTGAACCGCCCCAGGTCATTCTCTCACTGACAAGTATCAGAGAACAAAACAACAAATGTTTACAAATGGAACATGGTATTTATTTTCATAAGATTTCATATATAATACAATTTATCAGGATGATCTAAAGGTCAAGCATTGTTACAGCGGTCAGCCACTAACAGATCTATATGTACACCTGGCGTATTTACAACGGTCAATGGGAGAACCTTGCTTCCACTTAGTCATTTCCAAAGAATCAATATTGCTTTAAACTCTACAGACTTCATTCAACGTCATATACTTAATCTTCAGTGACTTGTAATTTACAAATGAGCATAAAATGTGACATTGTTTTGATAAAATCATAATTCTTAGCATTGATGTACTGATCTAATTTCGTTATAGAAGACAATGATTTTTGTGTAAGATAAGATATCCAATCAACGTATAGACACAAAGCTTGTTAGTTACAAAACTCCTTACTAACCCAACAAACCACTCTTTTGGTTGCGATATAGATGACGAAAATGACATGATAGTTGCTCTCTTTCTCTTGGACAACAAAATATTTCTGCAAATCACATTGTATAATTCTTTAGCACTTAACCTTTAGTTTATTGCTTGAGTTATCAATCTTAAAATGTAGTCAGAAATCACATTTTCTCATTTACCGGTAAATAAATTTTGTAAAAATTTGTGTACATCCTGTAGAAATACAGGAAAATACAGTAATTCTGACAAAGTTTACCCGGACCAGAACATCAACCCAATAGTTAGTGTATTACACGATGTTACCAAGTGCAATGATCAAACAGAGTAATACTTAACGATCATGGAACAATGCCCATGTAAGATTACGATTACAATTTAAGACAAACACGTTTGTCTCCTCTCACGTTTCTAATTTATGAAATTAGAAACATCATTAAAATTACAGAAAAACATCAAAGATGTGCAGCAAAATTGTAATCAGAATTTATAAGACACCGAGTGTGAGAATTTAGGAAAAACAAAAATATCCATTTAATGGACAAGAAGTAAAGCCAGTAAACTGATGCGATTCTTAAAGGATGCTTTCACCTGTTTAAAATATATAAATGTATGTTTATAACTCTTGACATAACCATCAGGAGAAACTGCCATGAAGCCAAAATATAGTGTCGTCTTGGGCTCCAAATTGACTAAGCCCTCTAGCAGTGAGTTCAGTTCTGTAGTCAGGACTCAGGATGTTTAACATAAATCCTACGTTTGGCAACTAGCAACTGACCAACAGTTTGCTGGATGCCAGGACGTTGTGTTGAACACAGCAAGGGGTCAGTAGGCCAGGCAATAAAAGTATCAATGGCTGTAATAATCTTCATTGGTTGGTTGATGGACACGTTCAACACCGCCCCCCATGTCAGTTTCTTCTCATCAATACGTCACGAGAAGTGAACATTACCCTAATATTTAAACAGTTTGTGCAGAATATCGTGAGACAAACACCTGAGCATAACAGGACGAGAATTTGGGATATCCCAGAGTGGTTGGTTGACAATTGAGAGATGACAACACACAACACTCACGCCACGTCTCCATACAAAGCAACTTGATTATCCTGTACATTACTTCAACAAAACATTCGTCACAAGCATATTGAACTGAACACACACAGTTTATGTACACAAATATCAACCACTTTCTGAAATAATAATATAACTTGTAAATGTAAAATAGAATCTCCTGCCTCAGTCCTAGGAGTCTTCACTGTTCCCGTTCATGTTCAAACATATATCATATGCATATTACACATACAGATTAAAGCCACAGATACTTAAGTGATGAGCAGATTGATTGTTGGATCATCTCCAAGGGAGACAACTCATACAGGAGTTGCAATTACACCAAGCTTGACTTCCACAGAGCTCCTCCCTTCAGTCTTTTAGACTGTGAGAGTTTTATCAGGGCTCAGGATGATGCGTTGTTGTCGACTTGTAAGCCAGTGTTGGATGCTTTTTAGAATAAGTTTGAAGCAGGGAGCCAGTGATTATCTGCATCTGAGGAGAAGTGAAGAACAGCTGCTGCAAACAACCACATGTTTCATGGAGATGTAACAATCTGAGCTGCAGCAACATCATTGTACTGGAGCTCCGTGCAAGTTGAGAATCACCACAGACAGTGTATGAAATAAAGATGGTCTATCTGCCATTTTGGGCTGGCTACTTATTCATACACTGACAGACGTCTGTATTGGTCTCGTGGGCCCTTGCAATAAGCACGGAAGTTGAACAGTAGTGAATCCTGATGAGTAAGTCTATAGGTAACACTTGGCCTGACGGAGAAGAGCTTGGACAACACAGTCTGGATAGAAATGGTATTCGCAGTAAACACGGCTGGTAACATGTAGGATAGGACTTGTTCCCATCGACCTGGTGC
Source organism: Gibbula magus (assembly GCA_936450465.1). NCBI lineage: Eukaryota > Metazoa > Mollusca > Gastropoda > Trochida > Trochidae > Gibbula > Gibbula magus. Next base: position 3,058,512 of record OW388295.1, on the reverse strand, counting down.
CATAACAGAGATGACGATGACAAGGGTGATGATGACGTGATGATGATGTGATGATGGGTATATTACAATGTGAAGATTCAGTCTACAGGAGGCCCGAGTTATAGGAAGTAGTCTGGCTGTGGTTTCTTTGATGGGATACCTCGCGACTCCTGCAAATTAAACATATATATATCATATCAACTTCATTGCAAAAACAGCCTGGCCTATAAAGTCTGAAATAGGTATGTATAAAACATTAAAGTGTCAACTGCATGAATATTTGTGGACTGCAAATTCATTTGAATTTTTATCAAAGTTCTTTTATCCTGAATTTATCCCAACTTTTCATTCTTCACTTCATTACCAATTAATGAGAAATGGATCAAATTAGAGTTAACAATAAGAAGAACAGTAACAACTGTCACACTGAATTGTCTTTGAAGCGGGTAAAATTATATATATATATATATATATATATTTATATATAGGGAGGGAGGGAGGGGGAGAGGGAGAGGGAGAGAGAGAGCGAGAGAGAGATATAGAGAGAGAGATGATTCCTACCTGTGGAGCAGCCTCGAATATCGTGAAGTCCCTCTGGAGATGTTCGTCTAGCTCTAGGATAGCTGCCACATTGCCACACCTGCAGGACATATATATACACTCCGCTTTAGGAGACATCCTCGAATACAACACTTGTTCTTATTGGAATGTATTTCTGATCCTCAACATAGTTAAACAAGGAAATTCTTTTTAAACCACTTTAATCATATTTATCAAGTACAATCACTTATCATTGGGCATCATCAAAGTATATAGGATCTCCATACCCACACGCTCTGTATATACACTACAACTATCGCTAATACTTGAGAGAATTTAGTTGATTATAGCACAGAGTATTATTAACTAGACCACTACACCTTAGTGTCCAAATGATACTCAGCAAACACCACTTGGTGCCAAACTTAACTGTGCAGACACTCACCTGTAGCAATAGTTGGGGGCGGACCAAACTGTTAATACTGTTTCATTGAAGTGCCACTTGTATCCCTCCATGACGAGCTGATGTGCTCGACAGATCAGATCAATATCATTGGCTGCGTTGAATTGAGCAACTACATCACTGCCGAACAGGTAGCCTGCGCCGCGTGGACTCACACCCCATCCTTGCATGTCTGGAAGAGAGACCAGAGGAATTAGGATAATACTCTTCTACATTAGACGTAAATCTGAGACTGATAATTAGATGAACTGCAGAGTTGGGGTAATGTTTCAGCTCTTCCATTTGTAAACAGTGAGACTCTATTTATTGGCACGATTTTGTTACATTTGAAAATCGTCTGGAAAGTGATATGTGCGGTAAAGCGCATCATTATTTGCATAGATATGCAAATAGAAGATACTGCCTTTCGGATGGCCGGGTTTCCGAGGTTTGACTGTATTGATGGTTGACGATGATGACTAGATTTCACTCACCTTCAGGGTCAGACCACAGCAGATCACACATGGGGCCGTCGTGGGGGACTTCCTGTTTGCGGTCAATGGCACGGATTTGGTCGAGAGTTTGAATGGAGGGAGACAGACCGCCATGAACACAGAATATCTGCAACAGATTCGTTGACACACATTAAACACTAACACTAAAATAAATTTCCCCCTGCAACTCTCCATCACTGGCTAGCCTTGCAGCATTTCCCTAATTTTCCTGTGCTAGTGAGGTAGTGTGCTTTTCTTCCTAGCAGTGGAAAGTTAAGGACATGCGGCAAGGCTTAAACAAGTGTTTGCCACTAAAATGGCAATGTCTCCCGCCGTAAACATTGAGTTTAGTAAGACCCATCATTTGGTCAAGTGTCATAGTCACCTTGAAAATAAGGTAAAGGTCACCAAAATCAACTGATGTCTGCGTCGTCCCCCAATGTAGACTGACACCAAATTTGAAGACTTTGGGTGCTTGGGTTCATTAGATATTGCGTGAACATGAGTTTGAACATTCTCGATAATCCAGAGTATACGCACTCGCCGCTAATGGCTGCAATACTGCCGAAGCGGCGTTAAACAATAACTCACTCACTCACTCCAGAGTATACGCACCGATAAATCTTCTCTATATATATATATATATATATACTCTGGACGTATACATGGCTTGGCCTGATAACTTTATTACCTTCCTTGGCTCGCTTGCCTTTTCTCCCCAGCCAACCGGGTGCGTCTTTCAAAGTGAGTGACAGCTTGTCAACTCTGCACGCTGTGCGAGAAGCATATTTAGGAAGGGAATCGTGTAGACAGATTGGTATTCGGCATGAAATGTTCGAACTTCTAAAATTTATTTTGATTGAGCGAACCGCAACGAAAGGATCCGAAATGCCAACATTGAAGATAATTAAGAAAACAAATGATAGTCAAAACTACAATGCAAGACGAAAAATCGCATTTGGAAGCTGACCCGGTCCATGACACAATCAGGTACAAAATAAATAATTTTTTAAAAGCTTATTTATGAGACCGATAATCATTGACAGGCCTCATGACACTTCGCAACACACCATTCAGTCGAATGAGCTTACATGTAAACAACCCCGTCTTTAAATATAAACGTTCCGGCAGAATCGATGACGCACTTTTCTTTATCTTGGTAGCAAATATATTTTCAAAGTTTAATGAACAAGTAAACATCCGTCACTTCAAAGTGCTTTCAGTGTTACTGTAATTGCATAAACTTTTCGACGCTAAAACGAGAAAATAAACCATCAGAGTCACTCCATCTGTTTAACGGAGGTGTGTCACTTTGGCAGTCTTTTGATTGGTACGCTCAACTTCCCAGCGTAGACCGCTGATTGGATGAAATACCAGTCAAGAGAGGTAGTATAGTTATCGGGCCGAGCCATGGATGCGTCCACAGTATATAGAGAAGATTTATCGGAGCGTATACTCTGGATTATTGAGAATGGAGTTCGAAAAGTGGTCGAAGTGTTGTGGTGACCTTGAAAATTAGGTAAAGGTCACCAAAATCGACTGGTGTCTGCATCTTCCCGCAATGAAGGCGGACACCTAATATGCACCCTTTGAATGCGAATGTGATGTACGTATGGACGTACATACGCATGGACGTACGTACGCCGCTGAATACATAGTCCCCCGTTCCGCTTTGCAGCGGGGGACAATTAGCAAGTGATGGAGACTAGTGGGATATGCCTTGTGGGTGGAAGTTCCTTTTATGGATTAAGTTCAAACTTGACAAATCTTTAGTGAATTGTGAATAAACAAAGCTGCTGCATCAAAAGTATTTATCACTTTAGGAAAATAACATAAGTGAAACAGCAATTAAAATACCTGTCAAACAATCAACTCAAAATGTTTCAACTCAAACTCTCCTAAACCTCAACAACCTCAATATTGAATCCTCCACCTTTATATCAAGCATTTTATCATCCCCACTTCATGACACAGTGTCACAGATAATATTTTGACTTTGGACATAATTTGACCACAATGTTCTAAATGTCTACTCACCTTCCCATCTATGATGGCTGACAAACTAAGATAGTCGAAGATTTCCGTACAGTAGCGCCACACAGTGATGGAGCCGTATTTGCGCAAACACTCGTCATAGAAACCGTACACTTGTGTGATCTGACGACTTTCATGGTTGCCTCTGATAAGTGTGATTCTATCTGGATATCGGACCTGAATACAAATAATGGACACAATAGGAAATGTTTGTAATCTTTGAATTAAAAGCAAAAATTGACAAAATAAGCTTCACAATGAAGCACACTTCAGTGGTTACAATAAATGCTGAAACATCCTGGCATATTACCAGGCAACACTCACATCAAGGATTCCGTGATATTCACCTATTTCATATATACTGGACAAAATTAGTTATGGAAATTGAAAGTTTGTGATGGATCTTTTATCAATGTGTAAATAAGTAAACAGATCATTATTCAAGATTTTAAAAATTACATATATATATATATCCTTAACTATTTTTGTCCAGTATATCTCGTTTTCCTATCGGAAACACTATGATACCAATCAAATATCTCAATCACTTTAAATCATCCTGATTATAATAAATTTCCTGAAAGTCTCATTGTGTAAAATTGTTTACTAAATGGTTATCCCAAAGTGAGCAATTATATACGTTGAGCAAGTAAACTGCATGAGCCTGAAGCTATGTTGTTAGTGTTACCGCTCTCTTAGTACTGCAACTTTACCGCAAGGATTGTAATGAAAGACAAGAACTAGGATGTGCAGACAATAACTGGGATGTGCAGACAAGAACTGGGATGTGCAGACAAGAACTGGGATGTGCATGGCCCTTCCTGGATCAGCAGTACAATATCAGAATATTCACAAATTATTAATAACTATTTAATTAAATACATTACATTATCAAATCAAATCTTGTATGTTTACAGAATTGAAGACCAACCTTAAGAGCTAATAAGAGAAGGAAAGTTTCCACGCTGTAGAATCCTCTGTCAACGAAGTCCCCCATGAAGAGGTAGTTTGTGTCGGGAACATCCCCTCCCACCTTGAAGAGTTCCTTCAGATCGTAGAACTGGCCGTGTATGTCTCCACAAACCTTCAGCAAGCAAGGAGGTCAGTACATTAGGGGTGTAACAATACATCGAACTATCGATGCATCGCAATAGTTGGCTTGGCAATAGTACTATATCGATAGTATTTACAAAAACACTATCGCTATCGCAATAGTAAGGTTAACTATCGATACTATCGAAAATATTAAATTTCCCTTAATTATGAATGATTTGCAGAAGCCTCACTGCATTTGATTCAAGATTTTTCATTTTAGAATGTCAAAAGGGAATAACTAGAGATGGGAAATAGCAAAATGACAAAAAGTCTTTTAATTTATGATTTCTTTACTGATTTTGGTTCCATAGTCCTTACATAAATTAAACATTTCTACTAAAACCTATAAGAAATCTAGCTGATTATTGCGTATTTGTACAAAAAACACTATCGCAATAGTTATTGCAATAGTGAGTTACAATAGTCTATCGCTATCGCCATAGTAAGTGGCAATAGACAACGCTATCGCAATAGTCTCTTAGGGTCAATAGTCACCCCTACAGTACATTATGTAGACAAAATACTAGACATGTTCAATATGTGTTTGAGTAGCTTCTAACATTCAGTGGACTCACCCTGGAGGTCCATCCATTCCTTTCCTTTTACCCTCATTATTATCATGCATTTGAGTAGCACCTGATATTCACTGGAGCCCCTGATCAGGAGGCCTGTTTGACCTCCATCACTGGAGCCACTGATCTGGAGGCCTGTTTGACTTCCATCGCTGGAGCCACTGATCAGGAGGCCTGTTTGACCTCCATCACTGGAGCCACTGATCAGGAGGCCTGTTTGACTTCCATCACTGGAGCCACTGATCAGGAGGCCTGTTTGACCTCCATCACTGGAGCCACTGATCAGGAGGCCTGTTTGACCTCCATCACTGGAGCCACTGATCAGGAGGCCTGTTTGACCTCCATCACTGGAGCCACTGATCAGGAGGCCTGTTTGACCTCCATCACTGGAGCCACTGATCTGGAGGCCTGTTTGACCTCCATCACTGGAGCCACTGATCTGGAGGCCTGTTTGACTTCCATCACTGGAGCCACTGATCTGGAGGCCTGTTTGACTTCCATCACTGGAGCCACTGATCTGGAGGCCTGTTTGACTTCCATCGCTGGAGCCACTGATCAGGAGGCCTGTTTGACCTCCATCACTGGAGCCACTGATCAGGAGGCCTGTTTGACCTCCATCACTGGAGCCACTGATCAGGAGGCCTGTTTGACCTCCATCACTGGAGCCACTGATCAGGAGGCCTGTTTGACCTCCATCACTGGAGCCACTGATCAGGAGGCCTGTTTGACCTCCATCACTGGAGCCACTGATCTGGAGGCCTGTTTGACCTCCATCACTGGAGCCACTGATCAGGAGGCCTGTTTGACCTCCATCACTGGAGCCACTGATCTGGAGGCCTGTTTGACCTCCATTACTGGAGCCACTGATCAGGAGGCCTGTTTGACCTCCATCACTGGAGCCACTGATCAGGAGGCCTGTTTGACCTCCATCACTGGAGCCACTGATCTGGAGGCCTGTTTGACTTCCATCACTGGAGCCACTGATCTGGAGGCCTGTTTGACTTCCATCACTGGAGCCACTGATCTGGAGGCCTGTTTGACTTCCATCGCTGGAGCCACTGATCAGGAGGCCTGTTTGACCTCCATCACTGGAGCCACTGATCAGGAGGCCTGTTTGACCTCCATCACTGGAGCCACTGATCTGGAGGCCTGTTTGACCTCCATCACTGGAGCCACTGATCTGGAGGCCTGTTTGACCTCCATCACTGGAGCCACTGATCTGGAGGCCTGTTTGACCTCCATCACTGGAGCCACTGATCAGGAGGCCTGTTTGACCTCCATCACTGGAGCCACTGATCTGGAGGCCTGTTTGACCTCCATCACAAGGCCTGTTTGACCTCCATCACTGGAGCCACTGATCTGGAGGCCTGTTTGACTTCCATCACTGGAGCCACTGATCAGGAGGCCTGTTTGACCTCCATCACTGGAGCCACTGATCTGGAGGCCTGTTTGACCTCCATCACTGGAGCCACTGATCTGGAGGCCTGTTTGACCTCCATCACTGGAGCCACTGATCTGGAGGCCTGTTTGACCTCCATCACTGGAGCCACTGATCAGGAGGCCTGTTTGACCTCCATCACTGGAGCCACTGATCTGGAGGCCTGTTTGACCTCCATCACTGGAGCCACTGATCAGGAGGCCTGTTTGACCTCCATCACTGGAGCCACTGATCAGGAGGCCTGTTTGACCTCCATCACTGGAGCCACTGATCAGGAGGCCTGTTTGACCTCCATCACTGGAGCCACTGATCTGGAGGCCTGTTTGACCTCCATCACTGGAGCCACTGATCAGGAGGCCTGTTTGACCTCCATCACTGGAGCCACTGATCAGGAGGCCTGTTTGACCTCCATCACTGGAGCCACTGATCAGGAGGCCTGTTTGACCTCCATCACTGGAGCCACTGATCAGGAGGCCTGTTTGACCTCCATCACTTGAGCCCCTGATCAGGAGGCCTGTTTGACCTCCATCACTGGAGCCACTGATCAGGAGGCCTGTTTGACCTCCATCACTGGAGCCACTGATCAGGAGGCCTGTTTGACCTCCATCACTGGAGCCACTGATCAGGAGGCCTGTTTGACCTCCATCACTGGAGCCACTGATCTGGAGGCCTGTTTGACCTCCATCACTGGAGCCACTGATCAGGAGGCCTGTTTGACCTCCATCACTGGAGCCACTGATCTGGAGGCCTGTTTGACCTCCATCGCTGGAGCCACTGATCAGGAGGCCTGTTTGACCTCCATCACTGGAGCCACTGATCTGGAGGCCTGTTTGACCTCCATCACTGGAGCCACTAATCAGGAGGCCTGTTTGACCTCCATCACAAGGCCTGTTTGACCTCCATCACTGGAGCCACTGATCACAGTGCTTGATCATCTATACAGTGTGGCCTCCACAACAAAATGGACCAGCACGCTCCACATCTAGTTGCCATCTTCAAACACTTAAGAAATGGTAAAATATTTCAAATATCATTCCTCAACACTTATCTGTAACTTGTGAATACAGCATCTCTAATCGTGAAATAGTATACTGTAAGACCACTGGTTTTGTGTAACCAGTCATAACTTTACTTTCTTTTTGATTATCCATTCCAATTCAATTCTGATTCTACAGCATAAAAATGACTCATTCTGCATGAATTTTCCAGACAGAGTTTGAGGAGACATTTTCACCAGGAGGCTATGTACATGATATATTATTATTGAGGAGACCTACATACCGTGACTGGAGAGTCGACACGCTGTACGTTACTCTCCTCTACGAGAATCTCTCTTGCCTTGGCACAGAGGGCCTTCACCTCACTCTCCTTGATCACCTCACAGCGACGCAGCTGCTCGATTTGTCTGTGGGAGACCGAGGAGGCCGGCAATGTTTTAATATGGACATTGCTAACGTTACTACACAGCTCTACAGTAAATTACCACTCTTTCAGATTTATAGTGGACATATTTATTATATCAGACTATTAACATTGTTCTTTATATTCTCTGCTTTAAAGAATGTTTGCAATGAAAGTGCATCGATATTTTATATTATTGAAGTTTAGTCACATTTTCAGTTTCGTCATTATTAGTTTCATTAGACTAGATAAGAAATGTGCCTTGCTGTGATTTTAGTTTGTTGCATTCTTGGATCTGAAGCGAAATGTATTGAAGCGAGGCTTCTGTACTGCAACACGTACCGAACCAAAGCTCAAATGAACAGTTCCACACCTATGAATTAATAGAAGTTCTTTATATGGATGATCGCGTGACAAAAACTTTGGAAGCATGAATGAATCTCATAAATCCTTGGTATTTAACTTATCTAGTAAATCTAGTAAGATATGAAGCATGTTTTGTCTACTCAGGAATACTTTTGTTGTTTATCTTCAAATTGTAAAATCAATCAATATAAATTTAATATAAATATACCTGTCTAGATCGCTCATGTCACCCATTTTGATCTGAAACAAACAGAAAATAACATTAAATAAATATGACAATTAACAATGACAAAAATGTTCCCGAAATTAAAATGTGTTCATCAGTTGCTGGTTTGAATACAACACATAGAAGAGTTTTCTTTAATTTTCAATAAGATTCATTCAAAATAAAGAATATAATTGAAAAAGTGTTTTATTTTAACATCAGCAGTTGTAAAGTTATATTACAGGTCTGGTACTCAATTCTTGCATGACCTTCAACATACAAGTTGATAACTTATTTAAAAAACATAATGATGGTCTAAAATAAAGAAAATATTTTAAATCCACAAAATGAGTAAACTCTATGATACCCAATGTTTAATTCTGGGGAAGCTGTTTACGAGGACATGTGTGGTAACTGCTGCAGATTACACAAACTGTCTACAGCCTACTGACCCAGTGACCCACTTCCAGCTGTCAATCATAATGGATATTTCTTATCTAGACCACCAGGACAGCATGTGACCATCTAGTCACAAGACTCATGTATCCACTGCACATTCCAGTTTCAAATAGTCACAGATCTCAGTCAAGACACAGACAATAATGAATCAATCCTCTTGAAGAAGTTCCAAGCAAGGTCAAGTGGCTAGTGGCTACCTGCAGTATCTCTCTCTGAATAACATGGGACATTCTCGTATAGACAGTTCAGATGACAGACACTTCTCATACATTTAATAAATATTTATAAGATTCACATAAATCCCAATACAATATCACATAACTGACACTTATCAAATCAGTGTTTCCTTGGGTCACTGGCTTGATAAATCAATTAAACGGAATATAATAATGTAAGAATTTAATTTGCAAATTAAATAGTTCTATATCCGATGGTAATATGTTGAACAGTTCCACTAACCTTCAAGACTGACTTATAGTAGTCAGAAGATGCTGTAAATTCACAAAGCACAAGTCAACAGGTAAGTAACTGTCAACTTCACAAAGAAACGAGCAGCATCAAGAATAATTCTTTCAGAATCTTTTCAGAAACAGTGATCACCAGAATAGTCAGAACTAGATCAACTTCACCTCTGAGCCAGAGTCTATAAGAGTTCCTGATTAACAAACTAAAGGCAACACCAAATACACTATGGGGAACTGTTCACAATCATAAAATCTTCCTCCAAGTTGTACAATGAATCTTTTCCCAGCGCCTCAGTTGACAGACAGTATAAGAAAATGAAAGCACTTCAAAGCAGGCTGGTAAAACGTGACCGGTGATTAAAATGGGAGACAAGCAGTAGAACTGGAGCTGTGCTAGCAGGGAGAATCGTCAACAAACTAATGTGGCTAGTGAGCGTGTGTGTATTTATACCTGGTCTCCACTGGGTCATCCTCTACCTGTAATCACCAGGTGAGTAACAACAGAGGATAGGCACAGACAGACAGACGGGGGTATTACTGAATTTAGTCTCTGGCTCTGTTATAATAAACTGTGTATCGTATCTCTTGTACCATATAATATACACCATTAACGGGATTCATACCGTGTGACACATATGAAATAAAATCTTACATTTGCTTCAAAAAGACATTTTTCATTCAGTCGTAATATTGATATGAGTATGACCTACATATTTATCTAGCTGGTTGTAACTGGTACAACTTGACCGTTACCACATGACTAATGATAATGACTCATTATTTAATACAGGTTCCCATCGTTATCTGATGTTCTATTTTGAATGTTTATAGTATTTAACAAATTCACAAATGCTCATATTAAGACACTACCGGTAATTACTTTAATTAATATCATTGCAGTTACTCACAGTTGTCATTGAGGCTAAAATTTAACCAAGGACAATTATTGACAATGCAGTGATAGCTTTTTCATATTTATTTTTACACTGAACTATAATGTATATTAAATGACAATTCTACAAATGTAAATTGTAATAGCTTTTCTGAGTTTTTCACGACCTGGAAACTTATTTTAAAATTCCATGACTTTTCCAGGTTCCAAGACCCGTATGAATCTTCCTAGAATACAACCCGGAGGTAAATAGCTGATCTATCACATCTTAGTTTTTAAACGGTAGCTGTTTTGAAAGCATTCTTGATGTGTGTTGTTGGCGCGTACAAACTGTTGTTGATACTCTTGATGTGTGTTGTTGGCGCGTACAAACTGTTGTTGATACTCTTGATGTGTGTTGTTGGAGCGTACAAACTGTTGTTGATACTCTTGATGTGTGTTGTTGGAGCGTACAAACTGTTGTTGATACTCTTGATGTGTGTTGTTGGAGCGTACAAACTGTTGTTGATACTCTTGATGTGCGTTGTTGGAGCATACAAACTGTTGTTGATACTCTTGATGTGTGTTGTTGGAGTGTACAAACTGTTGTTGATACTCTTGATGTGTGTTGTTGGAGCGTACAAACTGTTGTTGATACTCTTGGGGCTAAATCTCAAACCACTAACATTCTACAAGTTGAGACAACTTGCTTCACACTTGACAGTGTTATAATGTTACAAATTAACTTCAAATGTTGTCTATACAGACTGTCAGCTGTTACCTTGACAGCATCCACGAGGTGTCTATTTCATCACTGGGAGATGATCTGGACAAAGGTCAAGTGGTTTGTACCAAGCGTTCATATTCAACATACTCAATAATAGTTCCAACTTTCAATTTGAAAACTTTATCTCCAGCATATATACTGTCCTTTGTCTGATCTGTCCCAAACAATATTTGCACTTCAAGGTATGGAATAAGTGACATATAAATTATAATCATTGACAAATTACCATATTTGCCAAATATCGCAAAGCAGCCCTTAGTGCGATCTACTACTTTGTCTTGGTGAAGAGACGTCATAAACAATGTTATGGCATCATCTTCTTCTATGACTAGCACCAGTCTATGCTTGGAAGTAGATGTTAGCGTATTTTAGTGACTTCGGTAATAAAAAGAAGATTATATTTGTGTCTATGTCATTCTATGTTTACGACACTCGTGGCTAATATCAGTACCGCTCGCTCTCGCTCGGGAGACACTCCTATAATCAATATCCTCTATTGCTGTCCCGGGGCTATTGTGAAAAAGTCTCCAGAATCAGGCGTCAACCCATTAAATTCTTTGCTCTCACACAGGATGGGGAAAAGGAAATAGCGGATTGTGTGTGAGGAATATGTACCGTACTGAGTGAAAATAAGAGAGTAAGACCAGGGATCGACACTCGCACTAGTCCGCTAGCCCGAGGCTAGTGAAAATTCAGAAGGGCTAGTGAAATTTGTTTGTATCACTACAGATTAACATATGTCACTTCGGGCTAGTAAAGATTTCCAGCGAGCGTCTACCCCTGAAGACTTGCATCCTGTCTGATTAAAATCTACCCTATTCTGAGAAATAAAATTTGCAAAATAACGCATCTACCAGGATACAAAGTGCTTTGAGTGAGTGAGTGAATTATTGCTTAACGCCGCTTCGGCAGTATCGCAGCCATTAGCGGCGAACGCAGTGCTTTGAATGTCCCCATAGGATCTGAGGACAGCTTACAAGGGGCATGTCTTCTGTACCAGCCTTCTTGATACTTGTAGCAAGATATATTGTCCAAGATTTGTTTGTATCAATACTTTATATTGCGAGGGCTAAGACGTCAGTATCACGAATCGATATGACGATGTATTGTATTTGTTACTTCCCCTGAGCTTCTCGCACCAACAAGCTTTTGTTGAGGACTTATGATTGGCTAAGTGAACTTGTGGCAGTAAACAGGCCATCATAGGAACTTTTGGAGAGAATCTCAGAGTTTCTTAGGTGCACTGGGGTAACCCTTCAACTGTAATTAGATACTGTTGTATTTTGGGGATGTTTTATTACTTCATTATCGTGACTCGTCTTTTTATCATAATTATGGTTTCCCTGACATGTTGTTGTCAAGAACATTCAGTTGCAGGGTCATTCAATTCGGGTTGTACATTATCACTACATGGTTGCTTACAAATGAAATACTGTTTATCAAAGAATCTTCAAGCACAATAATGAATCATGTTTGTTTTTTTATTGCCACTTTTAATTTTATGGTTATTCGTATTTTCCAATTGGTAATAATTTTAAGATAAATTCACACAATTTTTATATTATTTTCTTATTTTATATTTTATTTTACGAAATTAATTTAGGAACACCTGGGAATACAAGTCATTTCACTTAGTTTACAGAGAGCTTTCAAATCAAATGAATCTATCGAAATGAGTTATGTGAATTTTACGTTTCTTGATCATCAGAACACATGAATCTGAACGAAACGTCCTTCTACAAAATAATACAAACACCAATTCTCAACAAGTGTTACTTGATCAATAAAGTCATAATTACGTATGAGAAAACAAAGACGCAGAAACACAAACAAGGCTCAGTTTGATTTGAGTCGACATTTTACACTTGACCAAACGTGAATGTTATTGCCATGAGATTTTCAACAGGTGGCAAAATCCACACCCAAATTAATTAAGTTGAACAGAAAATATCTTATTGATAATTTGTGTATACTTACAAGTGTTAATTATATCCCGATTGAAAGAAATAACGAGTTTTCAACGAGCGCGTATCGCCAGAACAAGTCCTGAATGGACGACAAGCACCGTTCTTGGCATCAGCGTGCCGGAAACTACTTTCGTAGCAACTATCGATTATACTTTGACAACTTCGCAACCTCAGTCGGAATTTACGGAATTAATTGTTTATTCGACATGGTTTGCTTCTTCTTTATGGTAGCAAACGTTAAACCCTTTCGTACAAAGTGTAATGTAAGTAAGTTTAAAAGATAAAAATGTAGTTTTGTTATGAATAGATATTCAATAGTACTTCGTGTAGGACAAGATAAATTATAAATTGTTGTTTGACTATTTCAGGAACATTTTATTTGGGTCGTTAATCACCTGAGAGACAAGAAACCGAGCAGACAATTTAATTGATCCTGATAAGTCAAACACCTGTATTCTAATTAGAGTAATTAAGGAGCCCTGTGACATATCGATTCTCTTCATATTTGAACAATGTAAACAGGAATGTATATGATATATAGTTTGTTAATAAAGTCAATATAAGTTTGTTTTTCATTCCTTTACACTTAAACCGAATCATGTTCAATACCCTGAAATGATTATTAATTTGCATTTAGCTTCAGTCCTTCACATATTTTTAATAGTACATTCACATCTCTTCCCAATATATTTAACATAACCTCCTCTTGTATTGCTGCTGGACAGCGATGTTAGAACGTTGCTTATGCAGAATGAAGAAGTTGTATATCAAAAAAGTATCTTCATTCTTCACATACATCTTTACAAATGTTCTATTTCTTATAGATGTCATCTGAGCGGGATGCGGTGTTTTCGTAGGCCAGACCAGTTCGTAGGACCAACATCTGAGCAACGGTTTTATGGGCACCTATCCTTATCGGTAACAGAGTGACATGCGGATTTTCCCAATTTCATCTTCTTTAGATCTTTTCTCATTCCTCATATTGCGTATTTCAGAAGGAGAAATCTTCTATGAGATATAAAATTAAATAACTTCAAGTAAATCTAATGACATTCCCATTAAACAAGGTGAGCAATTAACTCTTCATTTCTCTGAAAATTAAGATAAGATAAGATAAGATAAGATAAGATAAGATAAGATAAGATAAGATAAGATAAGATAAGATAAGATAAGATAATTAATTAATGTCCATTAGAAATTTGTTGTACATGTTTTCAGGCACACAAAAAATACATAAAATTTATATATCACATAGAGATACATATATAATTTATTATATACAATACACACATGTATAAACTAAGTTACATATCATTCTGATGTTGTTATAAAAGTTCAAATTTCATTCGATTAAGTTGAGGATTTCAAACTGAGTGTTGTTTAAATTTTTTTAAATAATAACGCATAAGTTTAAATTACAATGCAAGTATACACCAACAACAAAATGAATCACCCAAAGAAACATTCAGCCCAAAGTGGGTCACAAGAAACGGCTGGTAACGACCAATGCGTTATAAAACTAACATTAGTTGTAATAAAGTACGATATATGTGAACGGATTTTGTTTTAAATATTTAATTTTTAATTCATTACTTTAAAAGCCTAAAATTATCGATAGTTATATTATATTTTAAAATGAAAGTAAACACATTCCAAAATATAATTATTTTCAAAATCTCGTAACAGCGAGATTGATAGTCCAAGGTCGGCCATATTGACCTGAATAAGTCGAGTTTACTAAACAAAACTGTTGAACTCGCGTCGGATTGTCTTTACCAAACAATAATGGGAAATATTCACACAACCGGGCCAAATGAAGCTCTCGTGATATCTGGTTTGTAATATATGCTATGACAATAAGGAAATGCTTCGTTTTGGACAAATAATTTATTTAGAAGTCTGAGCTTCACTTGCCATTTTCCGGAAATATTCCAAGTATTTTGTCATGTTATGGTCAAGCTCATTATATATCTGAAGCATTGTTTAGCGTTTTGACACATTATTTTTATACATGGTAATCACATCTTGGTTTCTAGTTGCAAATGCACAATGTTTTTGCTGTAATAATGCACGTTTCTAATGCCGAATTATTGGATTGCGAAATGGTCATAACGTATGTTGAAATATGTAAACAGTGGAATGTCAATTTCCTAATCATGTAATCGAGATCAACGGAAGTCTCTGAATTCTAATGTAAATGTCAAATGAGTGGATTCATAATGTTCTCTGGTCAATTATGAGGACATATGCATTGCTGTTAATATTTGCATTCTTGCAAATAAGCTAATTTTGTGTAATTGTCTACTATTTTTCATTCCAAATTTATATTATGTATTTGACTAACAATATCAACAGAAATAATTTCCAATAACTCAACAGATACACAAAACTTCAAAAACGTCACCCATTAAGTTGACAGTATCATGACACAATTTTAACTTCACATATTTTGGAAATGGTTAAAGATATTGTGATATTGTTTTTAAATGGGAATCGTTTTTAGGATTCTGATATTGAGCTAGAAAATTATATTAAATAAGATTTTCACATTTTCGGCCTCTCCACGAGAACCACTGTACGCCTGAAGCTGAAATTTTGTGGGAAAGTACCTTGCACCTAGGATATCATTTGGTCCTCTCCCCCAAAACCAACAATTTTAGAAAGCTCCAATTTTGGGAATATGATAATTGTTGGATGGAGAAGAAGAATTAAAAAGGGATATTTTGCTGTAGTACATTGTATGAAAGATATTAATTAATATGATTCCCCTTGTAGGTAAATAGTATGTTTGTACCATGAATTAAACTGGTGCTATGTCACTTTTCAGGAGGATGCTGTGGAGCGGAGGGGAGGAAGTACATCATCGGAGGCTGGGGCTGGGCCTGGTGCCTCGTCACCGACACCCAGAAGTACGTTTTCATACATTGATTTATGTTATGAGAAAAATCAGGCTTTGAATATTTTGTGAGATGGCAGCTTTTACTTTTAAATTGAGAAATCCAACCAAATCTTGAACACTTATACTACATCTAGTGAATGTAGAATGTTGATATCATATTCAAGTCATTTGACATAAAAGTGGTAGTGTATTTTTAATGTTAATTTTACAAGAACGTTGAACACTGTAGAATCTTAACTTATACCTTGTCCTTCAACCCCTCTGGTCTCTGGCTCTAGAAATCTGAATTCTTATGTACAGACTCTTTTACAAATTTGGATTATAATTAATAAGTTATAGATTTGGTGATCCTGTGACGCCAAATAAGGGCCTCAGGGATCATGACCTAACTACCTTTTTAAGTCTTCTCCAGACAGAAAAGCCATAGAAGTCTAAAATGTTGTGTACAGACTCTTTAGGTAATGTGGATTATGATTTTTGGATTTGGTGGCCTCAAATAAAGGCCTCACAGGATATGACCTACAGACCTAATGTTAGCTCATCAGGCTTCAATTAGAATGAATATATATCGTCAATCACTAATGTCTATTTAAAATAAATTACTTACTGGGTTACTGAGAAAGTGTGCGATGTTTGCAGGATCTCGCTGGAGGTGATGACGTTGAACCCGGTGTGCGAGAGTGTGGAGACTTCCGAGGGTGTTCCAGTCACGGTGACCGGTGTGGCTCAGTGCAAGATCATGAGAGAACCCGACATCCTGAAGAACGCCTGTGAACAGTTCCTCGGCAAAGATTCACGAGAAATAGAGAGAGTTATTCTTCAGACAATGGAAGGTCACCTGCGTGCCATTCTTGGTAAGCAGTTTCTGTTGAAAACTTTAAATAATTTTTTGGTTTAACTTAGTACCGTAAGTTGAGTTAAGAAGATTATTGTCAGTAGAAGAGTTCATCTTTTGACATAGCTTAAAGTTGTCTTTTTAACTTAAAGTTTAAATTAAATTAACAATTAGCTCAAAAGTTCAAATTTTTAGTGCAATGAGTATTTTCACTATAAAAAAGTTGTTTTACTTATATATTCCACTTCTAAATGCCCATCAAAGACTTGAAACCATTCTGAGCAACTTTACAGGACTGCTAATCTGTAGACAAGGGAATACTCCAAGACTGGCAAAAAAAAACCCAAAAGGCTAAACAAAAGCTATAACGATATTCTGGAACCTGCATAGGGCTCTAGTCTACAATTAATGCTGTAATTCCTTGTTTGTCTTAATGATGAAAGTACAATGTACTTTCATTAGTTATCAAATTTATTACAAGAACTTAAACTCTGTTCAGGTACCCTCAGTGTTGAAGCTATCTACCAGGACCGTGACCAGTTCGCCCAGCTGGTACGTGAAGTTGCCTCCCCTGATGTGGGCAAGATGGGTATTGAGATCCTCAGCTTCACAATCAAGGACATCTTTGATAACGTGGAGTATCTCACCTCCCTCGGCCGCGCTCAGACCGCCAATGTGAAGAGAGACGCAGATATTGGTGTTGCCGAGGCCCACAGAGATGCTGGCATCAGGGTAAGTGGAGCGCAGTTGTGTCGTGTTCAGCTACTCTCTTCTTTCAAATATTGGTAGGCCTCAATGGACTCATCTTTCAACAAACAACTACTGTGTCAGTGGTGTTGTGGTAAGCTACTCTCCTCTTTCAAATGTAAGTAGGCCTCGATGGAGTCATCTTCTTTACAATCTCTATCTTTGCTGCTGTCCAAACCTAATTATTTACATTATAAGAATAGTCCTATAAAATCATTTTTTTTAGGAAAAACCTTGAAAAAAAGCTACTTCCATTAACCCAAATCATTTTGGACATGTCTCCATTTTATTTATTGTTGTTCTTAAGAATTGTTATGGTAAGGGATAATGGTTTCCTCCTGGGTCCATCAAATCTACATGCACAATATTTTGAAAGGGGTGTTCCCACCCCCTGAACCTACTGTGGATATGCCACTGATGTGTGTGACATTGTAAATGAGTGGACAATAGTTGTCTTGTCCATGTACCAATCTCTCCTCCTCTGTGTACAGGAGGCGGAGTGTGAGAAGGCGAGGATGGACGCCAAGTACCAGGCGGACACGAAGGTGGCCGACTCGTCCCGAGCCTACCAGATGCAGAAGGGAAACTTTGACATGGAGGTCAACGCAAGGGTCAGTTACTTAATTCATTTATAAATATTTGAATCTTTGACAGGAGAATATTGCATAGTAAAAGCTTAATGGGTTGAATCTTTCTTGTCTTCAATACAAAAATTTTTCAGTAGTTGTGTGACCATTTCATGCACAGAGTTACTTCCCATGTGTAATTCAATAACCTGCTATAAGAAGTGGACTGTTTTTTATTGATTTAAAACACTCTGTAACTTTCACACAATTTGCACTTGTTTGCAGTCTTTAATTTATTTGTATTGACTGTTGAGTACCGTAATGTATCTGAGCCGGCTATAATGTACAGCTTTCTCTCATTATATTCCCAGTAGACGTGATGATATTGACACAGCTTTATGATTTACGGTTTTGTGGAGTCTGAAGGGAGTGCGCTACATGCATGAATTTGTTATTGGGGTATTCATGACAAGGTCAATATTTGTACTACATTAGAAATTATTTGTGACAGAAAGCCGAGGCAGAGCTGGCATATGAGCTGCAGGGGGCGAAGGAGAAGCAGAAGATCCGTAGCGAGGAGATCGAGATCGAGGTCGTGGAGCGACGGAAGCAGATCGACGTGGAGGAGAAGGAGATCTTGAGGAAGGAGAAGGAACTCATCGCCATCGTCAAGCGTCCAGCGGAGGCTCAAGCCTACAAGATGGGACAGCTCGCCGAGGGCTCCAGGTGGGTGGATGCATGTGCCTAGATGTGTGAAGAATATGGGCGGATGTAGAGGTCTAGGGTGAATGGACGGTTTTAGATTACACATATGTCAAATATATATATATATCAGTTATAAGGTTGACCTTCATGCTGAACATTATTGAAATCTTTTTTAAAAAATTAATCACGCTTAAATATTAGACATATGTGTCATCACCTAAACTGAAGTCAGTACCTAAGGGCTGGTTCTTTCGCAATCAGGTTCTTGTTCTGAATGTCCGGTACATATGCGAAGTGAAAGGAGTAGCTCCGAACACTGTTCCGGGCCTATGGAACATATTTTTTAAAAATGCAGGTGCGAGCCGCACAGCAATAGAACATGTTCCGCACAACCAGAACAGTGTTCGCGGTCACTTATTTCACTTTGTGCATGTACCGGACATTCAGAGCAATGTTCGATATTTTGAAAGGAGCAAGCCTCTAATGTTCTCTAATCTCTCTGGAGTCCACGTGGAATAGAAAAATGATCTGAAGATAACAGCAATCAAGCAATGTCATGAAGTAAGATCAAACTGAACATGTGTCATTAGTACAACCTCAACTTCACTTGAACCGATTCCCGTACAATGTTACAGAACACAGACGGTGGAGGCAGCTCGTGCCGACGCAGAGCGGATCAAGCTGATCGGAGGTGCGGAGGCTGAGGCTATTGAGGCTGTGGGTAAGGCCGAGGCTGAACGGATGAGGCTGAAGGCTGCAGCCTACAAGCAGTATGGCGAGGCTGCCATGCTCAACCTGGTGCTGGAGACACTGCCCAAGGTAGGAATTGAAATCTGAATTTGTTCTTATCCTATGCATAGGAGACCTTCCCTTCTCCAAAATACATTATCTAATGATCGAGGTGACACAGTACATTCAGCTTTATCAATTATTTTATAACCAGCACTATATAATCATTGTGTATTAAATAAGGCACGTTCGCCTGACTATTTGAGGATTTCCAAATCTCCCTTATATGGGGTCGACGGATCCGTAATCCAAGAAATAAATAAGTATGGCCTTACATTCAACTTTAACAATTATTTTATAACCAGCACTATATATTATTTTATATATTTATATTTATATATTAAATAATTTGAGGATTCTGTTTATTTTTTAACCAGTGTAACATTTTTCAAAAGTCTTATTCATGCACTGATTATGTACATAACTTGTATTTGCGAGTATCACCATTTACCACTGTACCACTACTATTTGCAGATTGCTGCAGAAGTATCTGCCCCTCTGTCCAAGACAGAAGAGATCGTGATTGTGGGAGATGATCGCACCACGAGTGAAGTGAACCGATTAGTCAGCCAGCTGCCTCCTGCCGTCCAAGCACTGACCGGTGTTGACCTCTCCAAGGTGAGACACTGCTGGAGTTGAGGGCCAGTCCTGTTAGATCTGATTCTGTAGTGGTTACTGAAGTTGAGGGCCAGTCCTGTTAGATCTGATTCTGTGGTGGTTACTGGAGTTGAGGGCCAGTCCTGTTAGATCTGATTCTGTGGTGGTTACTGGAGTTGAGGGCCAGTCCTGTTATATCTGATTCTGTGGTGGTTACTGGAGTTGAGGGCCAGTCCTGTTAGATCTGATTCTGTGGTGGTTACTTGAGTTGAGGGCTAGTCTTGTTAGATCTGATTCTGTGGTGGTTACTGGAGTTGAGGGCCAGTCCTGTTGGATCTGATTCTGTGGTGGTTACTGGAGTTGAGGGCCAGTCCTGTTAGATCTGATTCTGTGGTGGTTACTGGAGTTGAGGGCCAGTCCTGTTAGATCTGATTCTGTGGTGGTTACTTGAGTTGAGGGCTAGTCTTGTTAGATCTGATTCTGTGGTGGTTACCATTGTCAGCAGAAAGACCTTGAGTCTTGTTATACCCCTGCTAAGACGTAGTCAGGGAAATATAGCGCTCCGCGTGTCCGTTCGAAATCGTTTCCAGAGCATATTTCAAAAACTGTATGACTTGGAAACTTCAAATTTGGTATCGAAGTAACCTATATTGTGCTGTTGTGTCCTTTAGGGCTCCCAAGGTCCAAATAATTTCTGAAATTTTTATCAAAAACTCATTTCTGGCGCATAACTTAAAAACTATATAACTTGAAAACTTTACTTTTGATGTTAAAACATGGTATTGTTGTGCCTTTCGTTGGTTGAAACTCCACGGTTCAAATTATTACAAAAATATTTTCATTAAAAACAATTGTTATTCATTGACATGATTGACTAGATTATGTTTTCAATTTTATTTATACTGTATGAAGGCAATCAAACTACTGGCGGGGGTATGTGAGCTACGCTCACTTTTGCCTTGTTCTGTCTAGACCTAGAGCTATTACCTGTTTGAGAGGCATTCTAGAAGTCGTTTGTGTTACAGAGAAGACAAGATATATGGATGATCAACTTCTTTATTTAATAATGGCGACATTTGGATTCCTATACCATTATCAAGCATATAGGGAAGATGATAAAACAGCAGGTTATACAGAATACATGTTGAGTTTACAAAGACATCAAGATTAGATAACAATGACGTGAAAGGTTGAAACAAGTGAAGTTGTGATAATTTGGACGAGATCCTTTTACACCTATTACAAATATTTGGAAGTTGTAAGTTCATACATTTTAACTGTTGAATTAATTAGTGCCAAATCCTCCTTGGCCAATTTACATTATTCACAGTTCATCAAATTTAAATATCTGAAGTTGTCCTAAGGCCCAAACAAGTCTATCCAGTACAGATATTCCGAGATCTGCAAGCGAGGGTAAAGCGAGTTAATTGCTGAGGCACTGAATTGAATGTAGAACTTTTGATTAATATTTGATGCATATGGGATGATTTGTACACCTTTCTGTGAGTTTATCAATAGGCCAGACAAAATGAATTACTTGGTTTATGGATTTTTGAGTAAAGAGGGCCTTATATCACATGTCCATGGTTGCAACAGTTGACGTGAATCATTCAGGACAGATCATAACTTTACAATGTTTAAAAGGGCACAACTTACTCTCAAAGGACGAGGAAACAAAACAGGAAATCATTTATGTAGATTAAGTATGAATAGACGAGATATCACGTCTCTTGTATAGAAATAATGTAAAAATTATGTTGTGATATGACACCCCTCTTACCGAGATGCTACATCTGGAAAGATTTGCTCAAATGTAAGGGTTGTTCATGCCAGGAGAAGATATCTAGTTCATAGTATATATTTGCAGTTGTGAATATTTTACATTGTATGGAAGAGTTAATGCCTCTCTTGATTGTAGCAGGTTTATTTCACTGAGTATCTCATCCTGAAATATATCACTCATTGTTTTGTCTCCATTTTTGCAGGTTTTGGGGAAGATCCCTGGCGCCAGCTCGTAGACTGACCTGTGTCTGTGTCGTGTTCTGCTTCATCGAGTGCAATACATTCAAATATTGCCTCATTGTAACCTCCTCAACTCTTGTCAATGTGGAGTTATCTCCCTTACATAATATGCCGACATTTTGGCTCAAGAGATTCTTTTCCAAAGTTTTTTATACTGTTTTAATGTCCCACTTTTGTGTCACTTCCTTGAACACATTCGATAGGTTTTATCAAATGAATAATAGAAATATTGAATCTAGGGACAAATCTTAGCGGAGTTCATCCTGTGGTTACTTCAAGTGCCTGCAAGTGATGGGACAAATTGTAGGAACTCTGGCCTCAACTTGTGATAGATTTCTACCAACCTACCTACCTGCATCCATTGTGGCAATGTGTCTCAAAAATAAACTTATCCTCACGCCTTGAAAATATTGTAGCCCTGGGGGCTGTTCCATTGGCCAATCTTAGCCCTAAGATCAGTCATAAGCCCATCGTTTAACATTGGCTAAGATTGATCTTAGGGCGAAGATCAGTTTGAGGAAGTGTACCCTGGACTTCTTGACATCTTTCGAACACTTTAACGTTTGGTGAATAGTTAAGAATTTGTATGGCTTAATATGTTTCGAGACGTGAGGAGACGGTGTGTAGTGTTGTGACAGTTTGATGTTTACACAGATTCTCCCTCTTACACAGTTGCGTAAAATAGCTATGTCGTTTTTGACATCTCAATTGCTGACTGACTTGCCAGAGGAAACTATTTTCTCTCACAAACTTTACCACAGGATGTCCTCCGTTAAGATTTTGGAATTGAAAGTTGAATTTAAAATAGGAGATATTTTAACTTGATATGTGTTATAAACTGTAAACTGAGTATTAAACATGCTTAATCAGACACCATATAGTTAAAATATAAACGGTATTTGCTATAAAAAATACAGTCGTCAATGAAATTCCTGAAAGAGGAATGAAATTGATACTTCCTCGTGCCACCTCTAATAATTAAAACTAACTGATATCTTAGTTTGTATCTGTTCCTAATAGTTTTAAGCTTGATGATAAAACAAGTGTTTTAATGATTTATCAAGACAAGACAAGACGTTTAGGACAGCTGTATGTATTGTGTGGTGTTGTATTTTTACATTGCCTCTATAACAAATCGGTAGCATTTACAAAGTTGTGTATATCTGTGTGCTGTAATCTAAGCTTCGGACCCGCTGACTTCAAGGCTATCGTACAGTATTAAACTGAACTGTTAATACTATCATCCTTAGTACTAGTCATATGTCAAGTTTCATATAAATCTAAATCCTTTTCTTCATGTACTTACTAAATGTGCCTAAAAATTAAACTCTATGCTTTTAATGATGTTGCAATCTTAACATTGATACATTATTATTAAATATAGTATCTATGTAGTCAGAATATTATCTCATGTACAATGCTCATTCATTATCAGTTCGTATTGGTTTGTTATCATTAATGAACAGTATTTCCCTTTATTTGAGAAATGGATGAAGAATTGGTTGTTATGATAATTTTGTGAGATTTTGTATCCTGTTATTATGTTGATATTATTTTAGAATGTTCGGCCCATCTTGATCAACACCGACTTATAAAATACAGGTTTAACGAAACCAAGATGATAATGTCTGATCAGCTGAAAACTTGACATACAATTAAAGTTAAATATTCTCAAGGAAATGGTCAAAATGGGTTGAATACTGATATTATAAAGGTTGTTGATGATTCAAGTCGATGAAATTAAGTTGTGATTGTAAATCCAAATTTTAAAAATATCTATAACTCATTTGAATTTTACTTGACAATCTGTTTGAACTTGTGTGAAGTTAGTCTCACGTTGAAACAAGAGTTCAAAGTTACAGAACAAACACGTTTCACTAAATGTTCCTTACAAAGGAATTCGGTTATGATTTTACAATCTTTACATTTGATTTTATTCTTATTTTATGATGAAATGAAAGCAATGCAATCTTCCAAGTGATGAACAGACGCTGCTCAGACCACTGAATCAACAAACATTTGAAAATTTGCTTTACTGCCCCTATTACTCTAAACCGGCAATTATGGACTCATTTTAGATTTTGTTGATTTGCTTTTTTTAGGAGGTTGTTGTTTTTTGTATTTTTTATATCAAACTATTTGAATGCAGCATGCCTTGACTTGAACTGTAACCATTCTTGCTGTAGACGATTGCCCTGCTCAATCTTGGATGTATGTAGCTATAGAGACGACTTGATTCACTGAACCACACGTACCTGTGGGGTACCTCTCCCTCATGTGTATATTGTCTTTTTTAGTACAAATCATAACACTTATTAATCTTATACATTCAATAAATGTTCTTTTGTCAACAAGATTTGTCTGTTTTATTGGACATTTAAGAACCTCCCCAAATGAAGCACATTAATTCTAGACATATGAGTAAATAAATTGCTCACTTATCCGGACCAAAATGTCAGTTCATTGAACTCCCAAAATTACTTTCATGGTATTATAATAATAATAATAATATTCATTTTAACGCCTAATATCCAGTGCAAGCACTGCTCAATGGCGGTACAATTATTACCCTGAAGGAATTGTACTTTCGGTGCCGCTACTTAGCTCTCCGCGCGACCATATAGCTCCGTATAAGGACATGTATCATTCTTTTCTTTTCTCAGTCGTATAAAACCCAAGTCACAAATTATAAGCTAGAATGCTATCACTCCCTGCCTTCACTTGCAGACCAGGTACCCAACTGTACGGCTGGGAGAACTGTGGCACAGTTTGATTTGTCTCGCACCAAGGAGACTTCTGACGTCTCTGTGTGGCAGGGAATCAACTCTCTTAAACTCGGATTATCTAGCCAGGAACCTGGTCACCCATCCAACAATGTCCTGGCAAGTTTTGAACGGCTTTCAGGAGTGTGGCTTTCATGTGTGCAATACCAATGTACATAAGAAAGATTTCTACTATTTCACTTGTGAAGGACACAGATAAAAGAGTTCTGCTCCCTCCACCATTGAAGGTCACCTGTAGAATCCACTGACAAAATGAACAAGAAAACTTTGCATATGATTTTATTGAAAAACATGAACAACCACATGCAGAGAGATATGTTAGTGATTGAGTGCGTGTCTGTACAGGTTTCCAGAGTTCTCTTTCACATTTTAGAGTTTATTTAATGTTGAGATTCAGGAATAATATAGAATTATTTATAAAAACACAATGATTAAATGACAAGATCATAGACATAAATGTCCTCTTTACATAAACAATATTCCATCAAGATATTATTTCATTTAAAAAAATATTCAGTAGATTTACCATTCAATAAAAATCATCTTGTAAACATATTTAAAATAATACTTTCAACAATGTGATTCATGCTGGATGTAAAAACGGCATAGGGAGAAGTAAGCTGATCCCCAATAATATTCCATATTTACACATAGATTTGCCCATCCATTCATTGTTTGCATGGTCGTGACATCTGTATCTGCAAGTATATCACAGTGCAAAGCTAAAACATTCCACAAAATGTGAAAGCTTGAGTAAACCATGTTAACCATTTGTAATTAATAAAACAGGACACTAAGAAGTATTTCTACTAAGTTATTAAACTGTTTCACAGCCAGCTGAAACAAATTTTGGTTTTACTAAGGTACCGGCGATAGATGTTTTGACTTGACAACAGAATCTTGGTTCACACAAATGCAGTGAGGCCATGTTTAACCTGATCCTGTATATCCGGAAACCCGGCCATCCGCACAGTAGTATCTTAAATCTTCTCTATGCATTTCGATGAAAATAATGATTCACATAATGCACTGCTATCCAGATGATTTTCAACTGCAACCAAACTGTGGGGATAAACGGGTCACACTGTATAATTACCGGTAATAAAATAGAGATCCTTACATGTCTAAAACAGTTAAAAAAGACTTCCATAAGTATAAGTAATGCCAATAGGCTATAACAATATAATAATTATATATTATATATGGTAACAATATACAAGATATAAGCATCTGCAAAGGGGGCATGATTTGATTTATTACCCATATGGTTGAAAATAACTGAGTTATTATTTTCTATACGAGCATTGTTTCAGAGTGACTCTCCGTATTTCGTCCCCTTTGACATAAACCAGTTGTTAGTGACTTCATTGTAGCTTGCTGTCACAAGAGAAGTGAGCTATTTATTGCAATTCAAATGGACTAGAATGGGTAATAAAGATATCATTACATTCCAAAGTGTGACATATGACTTTTACAAAACTCGTGCAAATTTGTATATATATCAGGCAATACAAGAATTCACACGCTTTTCGTAAAAGTTATGTGACACACGTCCTTGGGAAATCATCTCTCTATAAGCTGACTAGTTTCATAACAGGTATCAACTTGAGCGATCCTTCATTTCAATGGCGCTACAACATAGTAAAGTGGAGGGCATTACACCACGACACATTACACCACATGACATTACATCACATGACATGACATCACATCACATCACATCACATCACACCACATCACACTTTCCTTTGACTCCACCTCCTCAAGAACGCACAGCTAGAGAGATCGAGGGTTACGATATGTGCATGAATAACACTCATATAAGTCAACAAATGCATTCAGAGTAATAATAATACATTGTTGACTTTGTATATTATGCAAGATATTATTTAGGTTCAAAATAGATTTGAGGTATAAAGTGACATTCTAAACAAGAGTCATCAGAAGATGACATATCCCACCGGTCCCACATAATTTGTAAACCACATCTTTGACAGATAATTGTACATCTACTTCTTCAGTAAGTGGGTAATACACATGCTGAGTTTCAGATATGATGAAGGGTTTTGGAGTTCTGCTCCGGAAGCAGACCTATCTCTGAACAAATCAAACACGTTTCTATGGAAACTAAAAAAACCATTTGAAATATCAAAAGGCACCACTTCAGTTAGTGAGTAATACACATGCAAAGTTTAGGAAGATAAAAGGAAGAGTTTTGGAGCTGTGCTCTTGAAACGAACCTGTCGCTGAACAAAGTCCAAATTCAACACGTTTCTACGGAAACGAAAAAAAAATAACTTTTTCAGAAATCTGAAAATATCATAAGGCACCACTTCAGTAGTTGGTTAATACACATGGAAAGTTTCAGAAAGATATCATGAACAGTTTTTCAAGTTTCTGCTCCAGAAACGAAATGATAACGGACGGACGGACAGACGGAAAGGGCGACGACTATATCCCACAGTATTACATACCGGTGGGATAAAAACTGACAGAGTCCTTTACCAGCAAGTACAACTCTGCTTCGAGTAGGGGCTCGCTGTATGTTGATCTGTCACTTCGAGTAGGGCCTCGCTGTATGTTGATCTGTCACTATCAAACGTTTCCATCACACTAAATGTGCAGTACAAGCTACAGTCACATGTATCAGGTAATTTGTCTTTGATTCTCACTTGGGTTGCTTACTTTCAAGCTTCTATACACGCCAACATACACTCATTCAGTCAATACCGCTCTTCGTGAATCATATAACACGCATCTTCCTAGGAAGAAAACAGCCATCAGGTGCTTCAATGTTAGCATTCACACGACCATTACATCCACGAAACATATATACACCGTTGGAGGGACAGTAACATTAAATAAACTCCATTATTTAGTCATATCACAGGCTGATTGCAAATATGAATGTCCAGGAATATCCAAACAAAGTAAAAGAAATATCATAAAAAAGATGAAATATTTCAACATCTTTGAAATATTTTAACACAGACTGACATATGCAATATACAATGACTAAACAATGTTAACATATGTTGTCGAGGTGACTCGTCATGAATAACATGAAATGTTGTACTGTAATACAAGTTATCAATACAGAGCAAGACTAACAGTAGCGAGCGTTGTCACTAGAAGGTCACATGACTGGTCACATGACTGGTCACATGACTGGTCACATGACTAGACATGTATCATACATGGATCTCTTATGGCAGTCATGCTCTGACTCTGTATAGTCTGATTGCTTCTCCTCAAAATGCTTACAAATTGATGGTAGCATTAAAAATCATTGGTAACCTACGTTAAAAGAATGGGCTACAATTGATTGTAACTCAATGATTTGAGGAAGAGGACCTGATCATAATGCTGAGCTGAGCCGGAACAAAACAAGTGTAAACTATTGATATCCTATGCAATCACTAAGTCCTTGGATCTCTGGGGTACAATCTGCTCCTTCTCCTGATAGCCCTCATCACGTTGCTGAGCCGAGCCGGAACGAGACATGCACCGGGGAGTTGCTACAGGACTTGAATTCACTGACAGACTCTGGGGAACTCCTTGTCCCGTGGACGTCAGCTCCGACCCTTCTAGGTGAGGAATGGTTGTGTTGAGGAGAATGTTTAAGTGGCTTGTCCTCTGGAGTATCAAACCCAAGAAGTTGTCTCTTCACCAAGTTTGCGTACATGCCGCTTTGCGCGATTAGTTCTCGGTGAGTGCCTTGCTCCTCAACACTTCCCTTGTTCACTACCAGGATTCGGTGAGCCCGCTCGATGGTGCTCAGTCGGTGAGCGATGATGAGCACTGTCCGACCCTTCATGCTGTTGTACAGAGCCTGCTGCACCTAGAAGACAACAGGGAGGATGAAGAGCAAAATCAGATGGACTGGACAGAAGTGATATCTTGGACAGTTCGATATATATTCAGAATCTCAAACTGACAGTATTGTTTCAAAAGGAGACTAAATTCCATTTCTTCTCAAATATCTCCTGACCGTTAACTATTGAACATGCAAGCCAACCAATGCTAGTCGCCTTTCTAGTGGAACTCACCACATGTTCCCTCTCAGAATCCAGGGGAACTCAGCACACGCCCACTCTCAGAATCCAGGGAACTCACCACATGCTCACTCTTGGAATCCAGGGAACTCAGCACACGCTCACTCTCAGAATCCAGGGAAACTCACCACACACTCACTCTTGGAATCCAAGGGAACTCACCACATGCTCACTCTTGGAATCCAGGGAACTCACCACATGCTCACTCTTGGAATCCAAGGGAACTCACCACATGCTCACTCTCAGAATCCAGGGAACTCAACACATGCTCACTCTTGGAATCCAGGGAACTCACCACATGCTCACTCTCAGAATCCAGGGAAACTCACCACACGCTCACTCTTGGAATCCAGGAGAACTCACCAAACGCTCACTCTCTGAATACAGGGGAACTCACCACACGCCGACTCTCAGAATCCAGGGAAACTCAACACATGCTCACACTTGGAATCCAGGAGAACTCACCAAACGCTCACTCTCAGAATCCAGGGGAACTAACAACACGCCCACTCACAGAATCTAGGGGAACTTAACATACTCGCACTCTCGGAATCCAGGGAACTCACCACATGCTCACTCTCGGAATCCAGGGAACTCACCACATGCTCACTCTTGGAATCCAAAGGAACTCACCACATGCTCACTCATGGAATCCAAGGGAACTCACCACATGCTCAATCTCGGAATCCAGGGGAACTCACCACATGCTCACTTTCGGAATCCAGGGAACTCACCACATGCTCACTCTTGGAATCCAAAGGAACTCACAACATGCTCACTCTTGGAATCCAAGGGAACTCACAACATGCTCAATCTCGGAATCCAGGGGAACTCACCACATGCTCACTCTCGGAATCCAGGGAACTCACCACACGCTCATTCTCGGAATCCAGGGGAACTCACCACATGCTCACTCTTGGAATCCAGGGGAACTCAACACATGCTCACTCTTGGAATCCAAGGGAACTCACCACATGCTCACTCTTGGAATCCAAGGGAACTCACCACATGCTCACTCTTGGAATCCAAAGGAACTCACCACATGCTCACTCTTGGAATCCAAGGGAACTCACCACACGCTCACTCTCAGAATCCAGGGGAACTCACCACATGCTCACTCTCGGAATCCAGGGAACTCAGCACATGTCACTCTCGGAATCCAGGGAAACTCACCACATTCTCACTCTTGGAATCCAGGGAACTCACCAAATGCTCACTCTTGGAATCAAGAGAAACTCACCACACACTCACTCTCAGAATGCAGGGAACTCAACACATGCTCACTCTCAGAATCCAGGAAACTCACCACATGCTCACTCTCAGAATCCAGGGAAACTCACCACACGCTCACTCTGGGAATCCAGGAGAACTCACCAAACGCTCACTCTCTGAATACAGGGGAACTCACCACAAGCCGACTCTCAGAATCCAGGGAAACTCAACACATGCTCACACTTGGAATCCAGGAGAACTCACCAAACGCTCACTCTCAGAATCCAGGGGAACTAACAACACGCCCACTCACAGAATCTAGGGAAACTCAACATACTCGCACTCTCAGAGTCCAGGGAACTCACGACATGCTCACTCTCGGAATCCAGGGAACTCACCACATGCTCACTCTTGGAATCCAAAGGAGCTCACCACATGCTCACTCATGGAATCCAAGGGAACTCACCACATGCTCAATCTCGGAATCCAGGGGAACTCACCACATGCTCACTTTCGGAATCCAGGGAACTCACCACATGCTCACTCTTGGAATCCAAAGGAACTCACCACATGCTCACTCTTGGAATCCAAGGGAACTCACCACATGCTCAATCTCGGAATCCAAGGGAACTCACCACATGCTCACTCTTGGAATCCAAAGGAACTCACCACATGCTCAATCTCGGAATCCAGGGGAACTCACCACATGCTCACTCTCGGAATCCAGGGAACTCAGCACACGCTCACTCTCGGAATCCAGGGGAACTCACCACATGCTCACTCTTGGAATCCAGGGGAACTCAACACATGCTCACTCTTGGAATCCAAGGGAACTCACCACATGCTCACTCTTGGAATCCAAGGGAACTCACCACATGCTCACTCTTGGAATCCAAAGGAACTCACCACATGCTCACTCTTGGAATCCAAGGGAACTCACCACACGCTCACTCTCAGAATCCAGGGGAACTCACCACATGCTCACTCTCGGAATCCAGGGAACTCAGCACATGTCACTCTCGGAATCCAGGGAAACTCACCACATTCTCACTCTTGGAATCCAGGGAACTCACCAAATGCTCACTCTTGGAATCAAGAGAAACTCACCACACACTCACTCTCAGAATGCAGGGAACTCACAACACGCTCACTCTCAGAATCCAGGAAACTCACCACATGCTCACTCTCGGAATCCAGGGAAGTCACCACATGCTCACTCTTGGAATCCAGAGAACTCACCACATGCTCACTCTCAGAATCCAGGAAACTCACCACACACTCACTCTCAGAACCCAGGGGAACTCACCACATGCTCACTCTTGGAATCCAGGGAACTCAGCACATGCTCACTCTCAGAATCCAGGAAACTCACCACACACTCACTCTCAGAACCCAGGGGAACTCATCACATGCTCACTCTTGGAATCCAAGGGAACTCACCACATGCTCAATCTCGGAATCCAGGGGAACTCACCAAACGCTCACTCTCTGAATACAGGGGAACTCACCACACGCCGACTCTCAGAATCCAGGGAAACTCAACACATGCTCTCACTTGGAATCCAGGAGAACTCACCAAACGCTCACTCTCAGAATCCAGGGGAACTAACAACACGCCCACTCACAGAATCTAGGGGAACTTAACATACTCGCACTCTCGGAATCCAGGGAACTCACCACATGCTCACTCTCGGAATCCAGGGAACTCACCACATGCTCACTCTTGGAATCCAAAGGAACTCACCACATGCTCACTCATGGAATCCAAGGGAACTCACCACATGCTCAATCTCGGAATCCAGGGGAACTCACCACATGCTCACATTCGGAATCCAGGGAACTCACCACATGCTCACTCTTGGAATCCAAAGGAACTCACAACATGCTCACTCTTGGAATCCAAGGGAACTCACAACATGCTCAATCTCGGAATCCAGGGGAACTCACCACATGCTCACTCTCGGAATCCAGGGAACTCACCACACGCTCACTCTCGGAATCCAGGGGAACTCACCACATGCTCACTCTTGGAATCCAGGGGAACTCAACACATGCTCACTCTTGGAATCCAAGGGAACTCACCACATGCTCACTCTTGGAATCCAAGGGAACTCACCACATGCTCACTCTTGGAATCCAAAGGAACTCACCACATGCTCACTCTTGGAATCCAAGGGAACTCACCACATGCTCACTCTTGGAATCCAAAGGAACTCACCACATGCTCACTCTTGGAATCCAAGGGAACTCACCACACGCTCACTCTCAGAATCCAGGGGAACTCACCACATGCTCACTCTCGGAATCCAGGGAACTCAGCACATGTCACTCTCGGAATCCAGGGAAACTCACCACATTCTCACTCTTGGAATCCAGGGAACTCACCAAATGCTCACTCTTGGAATCAAGAGAAACTCACCACACACTCACTCTCAGAATGCAGGGAACTCACCACACGCTCACTCTCAGAATCCAGAAAACTCACCACATGCTCACTCTCGGAATCCAGGGAACTCACCACATGCTCACTCTTGGAATCCAGAGAACTCACCACATGCTCACTCTCAGAATCCAGGAAACTCACCACACACTCACTCTCAGAACCCAGGGGAACTCACCACATGCTCACTCTTGGAATCCAGGGAACTCAGCACATGCTCACTCTCAGAATCCAGGAAACTCACCACACACTCACTCTCAGAACCCAGGGGAACTCATCACATGCTCACTCTTGGAATCCAAGGGAACTCACCACATGCTCAATCTCGGAATCCAAGGGAACTCACCACATGCTCACTCTTGGAATCCAAAGGAACTCACCACATGCTCAATCTCGGAATCCAGGGGAACTCACCACATGCTCACTCTCAGAATCCAGGGAACTCAGCACACGCTCACTCTCGGAATCCAGGGGAACTCACCACATGCTCACTCTTGGAATCCAGGGGAACTCAACACATGCTCACTCTTGGAATCCAAGGGAACTCACCACATGCTCACTCTTGGAATCCAAGGGAACTCACCACATGCTGACTCTTGGAATCCAAAGGAACTCACCACATGCTCACTCTTGGAATCCAAGGGAACTCACCACACGCTCACTCTCAGAATCCAGGGGAACTCACCACATGCTCACTCTCGGAATCCAGGGAACTCAGCACATGTCACTCTCGGAATCCAGGGAAACTCACCACATTCTCACTCTTGGAATCCAGGGAACTCACCACATGCTCACTCTTGGAATCCAAGGGAACTCACCACACGCTCACTCTCAGAATCCAGGGGAACTCACCACATGCTCACTCTCGGAATCCAGGGAACTCAGCACATGTCACTCTCGGAATCCAGGGAAACTCACCACATTCTCACTCTTGGAATCCAGGGAACTCACCACATGCTCACTCTTGGAATCCAAAGGAACTCACCACATGCTCACTCATGGAATCCAAGGGAACTCACCACATGCTCACTCATGGAATCCAAGGGAACTCACCACATGCTCAATCTCGGAATCCAGGGGAACTCACCACATGCTCACTCTTGGAATCCAAAGGAACTCACCACATGCTCACTCATGGAATCCAAGGGAACTCACCACATGCTCAATCTCGGAATCCAGGGGAACTCACCACATGCTCACTTTCGGAATCCAGGGAACTCACCACATGCTCACTCTTGGAATCCAAAGGAACTCACAACATGCTCACTCTTGGAATCCAAGGGAACTCACAACATGCTCAATCTCGGAATCCAGGGGAACTCACCACATGCTCACTCTCGGAATCCAGGGAACTCACCACACGCTCACTCTTGGAATCCAGGGAACTCACCAAATGCTCACTCTTGGAATCAAGAGAAACTCACCACACACTCACTCTCAGAATCCAGGAAACTCACCACATGCTCACTCTCGGAATCCAGGGAACTCACCACATGCTCACTCTTGGAATCCAGAGAACTCACCACATGCTCACTCTCAGAATCCAGGAAACTCACCACACACTCACTCTCAGAACCCAGGGGAACTCACCACATGCTCACTCTTGGAATCCAGGGAACTCAGCACATGCTCACTCTCAGAATCCAGGAAACTCACCACACACTCACTCTCAGAACCCAGGGGAACTCATCACATGCTCACTCTTGGAATCCAAGGGAACTCACCACATGCTCAATCTCGGAATCCAAGGGAACTCACCACATGCTCACTCTTGGAATCCAAAGGAACTCACCACATGCTCAATCTCGGAATCCAGGGGAACTCACCACATTCTCACTCTTGGAATCCAGGGAACTCACCAAATGCTCACTCTTGGAATCAAGAGAAACTCACCACACACTCACTCTCAGAATGCAGGGAACTCACCACACGCTCACTCTCAGAATCCAGGGAACTCACCACATGCTCACTCTAAGAATCCAGGGAACTCACCACATGCTCACTCTCAGAATCCAGGGGAACTCAACACATGCTCACTCTTGGAATCCAGGGAACTCACCAAATGCTCACTCTTGGAATCAAGAGAAACTCACCACACACTCACTCTCAGAATGCAGGGAACTCACCACACGCTCACTCTCAGAATCCAGGAAACTCACCACATGCTCACTCTCGGAATCCAGGGAACTCACCACATGCTCACTCTCAGAATCCAGGAAACTCACCACACACCCACTCTCAGAACCCAGGGGAACTCACCACATGCTCACTCTTGGAATCCAGGGAACTCAGCACACGCTCACTCTTGGAATCCAGGGAAACTCACCACATTCTCACTCTTGGAATCCAGGGAACTCACCACATGCTCACTCTCGGAATCAAGAGAAACTCACCACATGCTCACTCTCAGAATCCAGGGAACTCAACACATGCTCACTCTCAGAATCTAGGGGAACTCAACACACGCCCACTCTAGGAATCCAGGGAAAGGCCACATTCACACTCTCATAATCCAGGGAAACTCACCACACGCTCATTCTCGGAATCCAGGGGAACTCAACACATTCTAACATGCTAAGAATTGAGGAAAACTCACCACACGCTCACTCTCAGAATCCAGGAAACTCACCACATTCTCACTCTTGGAATCCAGGGAACTCACCACATGCTCACTCTCGGAATCAAGAGAAACTCACCACATGCTCACTCTCAGAATCCAGGGAACTCAACACATGCTCACTCTCAGAATCTAGGGGAACTCAACACACGCCCACTCTAGGAATCCAGGGAAACGCCACATTCACACTCTCATAATCCAGGGAAACTCACCACACGCTCATTCTCGGAATCCAGGGGAACTCAACACATGCTAACATGCTGAGAATTGAGGAAAACTCACCACATGCTCACTCTCGGAATCCAGGGGAACTCACCACATGCTCACTCTTGGAATCCAGGGGAACTCAACACATGCTCACTCTTGGAATCCAAGGGAACTCACCACATGCTCACTCTTGGAATCCAAGGGAACTCACCACATGCTCACTCTTGGAATCCAAAGGAACTCACCACATGCTCACTCTTGGAATCCAAGGGAACTCACCACACGCTCACTCTCAGAATCCAGGGGAACTCACCACATGCTCACTCTCGGAATCCAGGGAACTCAGCACATGTCACTCTCGGAATCCAGGGAAACTCACCACATTCTCACTCTTGGAATCCAGGGAACTCACCAAATGCTCACTCTTGGAATCAAGAGAAACTCACCACACACTCACTCTCAGAATGCAGGGAACTCACCACACGCTCACTCTCAGAATCCAGGAAACTCACCACATGCTCACTCTCGGAATCCAGGGAACTCACCACATGCTCACTCTTGGAATCCAGAGAACTCACCACATGCTCACTCTCAGAATCCAGGAAACTCACCACACACTCACTCTCAGAACCCAGGGGAACTCACCACATGCTCACTCTTGGAATCCAGGGAACTCAGCACATGCTCACTCTCAGAATCCAGGAAACTCACCACACACTCACTCTCAGAACCAAGGGGTACTCATCACATGCTCACTCTTGGAATCCAAGGGAACTCACCACATGCTCAATCTCGGAATCCAAGGGAACTCACCACATGCTCACTCTTGGAATCCAAAGGAACTCACCACATGCTCAATCTCGGAATCCAGGGGAACTCACCACATGCTCACTCTCAGAATCCAGGGGAACTCAACACATGCTCACTCTTGGAATCCAAGGGAACTCACCACATGCTCACTCTTGGAATCCAAGGGAACTCACCACATGCTGACTCTTGGAATCCAAAGGAACTCACCACATGCTCACTCTTGGAATCCAAGGGAACTCACCACACGCTCACTCTCAGAATCCAGGGGAACTCACCACATGCTCACTCTCGGAATCCAGGGAACTCAGCACATGTCACTCTCGGAATCCAGGGAAACTCACCACATTCTCACTCTTGGAATCCAGGGAACTCACCACATGCTCACTCTTGGAATCCAAGGGAACTCACCAAACGCTCACTTTCAGAATCCAGGGGAACTCACCACATGCTCACTCTCGGAATCCAGGGAACTCAGCACATGTCACTCTCGGAATCCAGGGAAACTCACCACATTCTCACTCTTGGAATCCAGGGAACTCACCACATGCTCACTCTTGGAATCCAAGGGAACTCACCACATGCTGACTCTTGGAATCCAAAGGAACTCACCACATGCTCACTCTTGGAATCCAAGGGAACTCACCACACGCTCACTCTCAGAATCCAGGGGAACTCACCACATGCTCACTCTCGGAATCCAGGGAACTCAGCACATGTCACTCTCGGAATCCAGGGAAACTCACCACATTCTCACTCTTGGAATCCAGGGAGCTCACCAAATGCTCACTCTTGGAATCAAGAGAAACTCACCACACACTCACTCTCAGAATGCAGGGAACTCACCACACGCTCACTCTCAGAATCCAGGAAACTCACCACATGCTCATTCTCGGAATCCAGGGGAACTCACCACATGCTCACTCTTGGAATCCAGGGGAACTCAACACATGCTCACTCTTGGAATCCAAGGGAACTCACCACATGCTCACTCTTGGAATCCAAGGGAACTCACCACATGCTGACTCTTGGAATCCAAAGGAACTCACCACATGCTCACTCTTGGAATCCAAGGGAACTCACCACACGCTCACTCTCAGAATCCAGGGGAACTCACCACATGCTCACTCTCGGAATCCAGGGAACTCAGCACATGTCACTCTCGGAATCCAGGGAAACTCACCACATTCTCACTCTTGGAATCCAGGGAACTCACCAAATGCTCACTCTTGGAATCAAGAGAAACTCACCACACACTCACTCTCAGAATGCAGGGACCTCACCACACGCTCACTCTCGGAATCCAGGGAACTCACCACATGCTCACTCTTGGAATCCAGGGAACTCACCACATGCTCACTCTCAGAATCCAGGGGAACTCAACACATGCTCACTCTTGGAATCCAGGGAACTCACCAAATGCTCACTCTTGGAATCAAGAGAAACTCACCACACACTCACTCTCAGAATGCAGGGAACTCACCACACGCTCACTCTCAGAATCCAGGAAACTCACCACATGCTCACTCTCGGAATCCAGGGAACTCACCACATGCTCACTCTCAGAATCCAGGAAACTCACCACACACTCACTCTCAGAACCCAGGGGAACTCACCACATGCTCACTCTTGGAATCCAGGGAACTCAGCACACGCTCACTCTTGGAATCCAGGGAAACTCACCACATTCTCACTCTTGGAATCCAGGGAACTCACCACATGCTCACTCTCGGAATCAAGAGAAACTCACCACATGCTCACTCTCAGAATCCAGGGAACTCAACACATGCTCACTCTCAGAATCTAGGGGAACTCAACACACGCCCACTCTAGGAATCCAGGGAAACGCCACATTCACACTCTCATAATCCAGGGAAACTCACCACACGCTCATTCTCGGAATCCAGGGGAACTCAACACATTCTAACATGCTAAGAATTGAGGAAAACTCACCACACGCTCACTCTCAGAATCCAGGAAACTCACCACATGCTCACTCTCGGAATCCAGGGAACTCACCACATGCTCACTCTCAGAATCCAGGAAACTCACCACACACTCACTCTCAGAACCCAGGGGAACTCACCACATGCTCACTCTTGGAATCCAGGGAACTCAGCACACGCTCACTCTCGGAATCCAGGGAAACTCACCACATTCTCACTCTTGGAATCCAGGGAACTCACCACATGCTCACTCTCGGAATCAAGAGAAACTCACCACATGCTCACTCTCAGAATCCAGGGAACTCAACACATGCTCACTCTCAGAATCTAGGGGAACTCAACACACGCCCACTCTAGGAATCCAGGGAAACGCCACATTCACACTCTCATAATCCAGGGAAACTCACCACACGCTCATTCTCGGAATCCAGGGGAACTCAACACATGCTAACATGCTGAGAATTGAGGAAAACTCACCACATGCTCACTCTCGGAATCCAAGGCGCTTGTAGCCTCATCAAGGATCAACACAGACGGATTACGGATCAAGGCACGAGCTATAGCAACTCTCTGCTTCTGTCCACCTGTAACAAGTCAAACACAATAGGTCGTTCAGTTATTAAGTGGATAGACAGGGCATCAGTTTAAGAAGGCATTGGGTGTACAGGACATAAGTATAGAACAGATGCTCTGTAATTTGCCCTCTAAGAAATCAGGTTGTATTGACTGACATTATAGATTATTCAATAGAGAAAGACCGATGAAGAGGGCTTTCCGTCGAGGTGAGGTGATTTGGTGTTTAACGCAGCTGTCAAGAGTATTTCACTTATATCGCGAACAGTTCTCTACTGCAGACAAAGTTGCCGTGCCCCTGGCAGGATTCGAACCCAAGACCTCTTGATCCGAAGCCGAAGGCACTAACCATTGCGCTATCCCGCTCCCGCTTTCTGTCGAAAGAAAGCCCGCTACCCTAGGAATCGGTCTGGGGGGAGGGTTTGCCCGACTCCGAGGGCAGGGGCTTTCTTATGACGGAAAGCCCGAGGGAGAGGTCTTTTTCTTTCTTATATACCCAAAAAACAAAAACAAACAAACTAATTATTGTGAGTGCAGTTGTCTAAATGTTTTACTGCAGGTGGTCCAAGTAAAATAAAGCGAACACAAATATCATGGAAGCATCTCTGACAGCAGTATTCTGACAACAATCCACCCTGCACATTCACCAACCCTTTGTAGTCTAGTGGTAAAACGTTGGGCTACAAAGCGAAGGGTTGCAGGTTCGATTCCCGCATATTCTACTATGACAATTTTAAATTTGGCGATTTTGTTGACTGATTACATTAGTAAATGGGACTTTCTTGGGTGCAAAGACTTATACTTGCCTAAGTATTTGCAATTGGGAGGGCTTTATAAGCTCAGATAATGCCCTGTTGGGAGGGCTTTACAAACGTTTATAAGGCCCTCGCACCAGGGTATGATCTGGGCTTATAAAGCCCTCTCATACAAAGTCGGGATGATCCCGGGGATAAAGATTCCTGTAAACTGGCAACTAAGAAATGTCTGGCACTACTAAATGCAGCGTTTTCTCTCATACCCATGAGAATACAGTAGGTACCGTATATTACCGGGTATAAGTCGACCCCGCGTATAAGTCGACCCCCTTTCTCAACTACCCAAATACTGGTCAAAACCCTATATCTCATGTATAAGTCGACCCCCTTTTACCACGTGCTGACTGACACCAAGTGACAAGTCGACATGCCCAAAAGTCAACACAGCGGCGATTGGTAAGCAGTTATGTTGATCGACTTATCAATTGTTTTTACCTTAATATTATTAAATGATAATTTATTTTTCAGACTTTGTAAACAACCAATAAAAAAATACAACTTGTGACTCACGGTGTCTGTTATTATTTGTTTCAATCAAATTACATTTATCTCTCATCAAGCTGAATATACTACGACCAACATGTTGACAAAGCTTTATTAGATAACCGGTGAATAGTTAAATTGTTACCTAGTAGAAAAAGACGTAAAATGACATTGCTTTTACTTTTGAGATGAGAAGTGACAGGCTTTAATTAATGTTAATTACTATCAATTACTGTTAATTAAACATCAAAGCTTAGATAATTACCGGATGCGCTAATGAATCACTACCTTGACTGGCAATTATCAAATCTCTTCACAACCTTACTCACACGTCTGTCTATTAACAAGTATTGAATATACACTATTATACAAGATGAATGGTGAACATCTCAGTAACAATACAATGACAATCGGCAATTTATGTTTCTCTAAATATTTTTGAATATATGCTATTATGTTAGAACATCTCAGAAATTATACGTTTACTCGTACCCGTAATTTGCACTTGTCACTGCGTAAACACTTGATTATTTTTTCATGAGGATCTATCTCGTATGTCACCGGCTTCTATCTAGAATCTTATTGGTCCACGTGACCGTATCGGGTCACTCGACTTGCATCAAGGCTAGATATCGATCGATGTTTGTCAGGCAATAGTGAAGATTATAATATAAACTTTAATGAACTTTCGTGATTGAAATGTAATTTTTTATTCATATATCACGCTATATTTGATTTTAAAAAGACAACAATAAAGCATATGTTTTTTATTCAATGATTTTAATATTGACTGGACATCGATGTTTGTGAATTGTTTCCCCTGTAAACATCGTCCGTTCGACTTGCTGGGCTGGCAGATACTTACCTGGCCTCTAGATTTTTGGGTCTGAAACATAGACCCCGTGTATAAGTCGACCCCCCTCCTTGACCCCCTAATTTTTGGTATCAAATTCTCGACTTATACCCGGTAATATACGGTAGTCATTACGGTTCCTGATTGTTGACTTGGTGTTCTTTACAATGCCAATAAGGAGTAAGTATTTAGACAAGTACCTGAGAGTTGCGCCCCCTTCTCCCCGGTCTGCGTATCATACTTCTCCGTCATCTCACTGATAAACTGGTGTGCGTTGGCCATCATGGCCGCCTCGACCACCTCCTCCTCCGTCACTTCCTCCAGACCGTACGCGATGTTCTCCCTCACGCTCCGCGCATACAGCACTGGCTCCTGGCCGACTAGCGACATCTGGGTCGCGTACAGAACTTATTTAGGACCACAGTGTACATGCATGTACAAACTATCGTTAAATATACATCTGGTTCGTGTACACAACTTATTTAGGACCACAGTGTACATGCATGTACAAACTATATTTAAATATACATCTGGGTCGCGTACAGAACTTATTTAGGACCACAGTGTACATGCATGTACAAACTATTGCATTAAATTTGAAGAGTATGGAATAAGGCATGTCTGATAGTCCATCAAATTTTGTGACAGTCTGAGACAATTTGTCTATAGAAACACAAAGTGACATTATCTGGTATTCAAATTTCACATACTGTCTGTTCTCTCGCACTTCTCCTCTGCAGTCAAAGACTAACAACATTTCAAACAAAGTCTGATGATTCCCACCAAAGTTACTCAAATGATTTGAACTTTTTAACATCTTTAAAAATATTTAGAGACACTACAGACCTTTTGATGCAGATACTGATGATCATACTGTCTGATTGGTACGGAGTCGAGCAGAACCTCCCCGGACGTCGTCTCGTAGAAGTGTTCTAGAAGGTTCACACACGAGCTCTTCCCTCCACCGCTCGGGCCCACCAGCGCTACGATCTCACCTGGCCGCACGCTGAATGACACGTTCTGGGGATGATGTATATTTGGTTCAAATATATTTTACTCATTGAGAAAAGGATTTGCAACAAGTTCTGCAAGTAAGAGAACCCTCTCTTTCATATGTAAATTGCTTACCCAGAATAGATGATAGATGGTTGACAAGAAAGTAGTATTAGAAGAGGAAGGAGTTTATTTTATTCTTATATTCATAAATAGTATAGGATTTTTTCGAAGAAAATAGTTTAATAGGATAAAATTTAATAGGACATATTTTAAACATATCTAAATATAAACACTTTTTGTTTGTTAAAAATATTTAGTGAATCTATTAGTGGTAAACTAATTTAAATTTCAAATATAACAGTTCAATGCCTATGTGATGTAATTTTATGCATTCTGAGGTTGGTGCCTTGAAAACATAACTTGTAAGTTGGTGCATTTGAAAGGTCATAAACAGTACTTTATGATAACCCTCAATAATTTATATTAACACAAAGAAAAACACTGTATTTTGAAATCCTGCCCTTATTTTTGGGTGAAGGTTAATGAAAATTACAAATATGAAACTTAATCAATCAAAGATCATATTCCCAAAATTTAGGGTAGGCCCACATGCCATGCCCATATTTGATGGGCGGTCAAGTCCAAATGAACAAACATGAATCTAATATAATAATGATGTTATTCTGAAAATTTCAGCTGCCTATGTCAACTGCTTTCGGAGAAGAAATCATTTAAAGGTTTTACTAATAATGTTTTGCACATCCATATTTGAGGGGGTGACAGGTCAAAATGTACAAACTATGATCCCCTAGATTCAAGGAATGTCTCCACAATATTTTAGCTTATGGAGTGTAGCGGTTCTTGAGAAGAAGCATTCTCTTCCCACAGAGGTTACTCCCTTCATATTTCCGATCCTAACCTTTGTTGTTTTACGCTTGAAATGGGGGCAGAAAGGGAGTGTCCTGATTGTTTGCAATTGAGTCAAGTTGTGCAATCAGCGATGCCATTGTAAAAGTGACATTTGCTAATGACACGTCATAATGATAAAAATAAATGTAAGACAAACGTTTTCTCATTTAATGTGTTTTCCTCAAAATATGCTATAAACTATTGATCATAAACATGCTTATAAATAAAGAAGACCAAATCAGAGACAAATACCAAAAGTAGTTCATGTGTGTTATTTACATATATTTGAAGGACATATGCTAATGAGCAAGAGCCGAAAATGCCTAGATCTTTGAAGTCTCTCGGTCGACATGGCCACTTAA
The DNA here is from genome assembly GCA_936450465.1 of Gibbula magus. Classification (NCBI taxonomy): domain Eukaryota; kingdom Metazoa; phylum Mollusca; class Gastropoda; order Trochida; family Trochidae; genus Gibbula; species Gibbula magus. The sequence goes on along the minus strand of OW388295.1, from coordinate 3,015,180 downwards.
AGATGAGTTTTTATTGGTTAAGAAGCAGGGATACAGTATGAAATTCTGCTTTCCGCCCTAGGGGATTTTCCTTTGGCTCTCGATTTCAAGCAAAAAAGAACAGAGGTTAGGATCGGAAATCTGAAGAGAGTTATCTCTGTGGGACGAGAGAAATATCGAAAAGCTTACGCCCGGACAACAGTTTATGCCATATGCCCATCTGGCTTTTCAGGCCTGGTGAGCTAAAAAGTCCACCTGTGTTGAGTAACTCACCTTGAGAACCACCGAGTCGGGTCTGGACGGGTATGCGAAGCTGACATTCTTGAACTCCAGATGTCCGTCAAGTTTATCAGGTATGTAGTCTCCAGAGTTGGAGATGTCAGGCTTCCTGTCGATGTACTCAAACACTTTCTCCGATGCTCCAAGAGCCTGCATCAGCCCTGTGTATACCGAACTCATACCCTGGCGATAAGAAGTTAAACCCATGAGTACCCTCAGTAGGCAATGTGTCCTGGATAACATCATGTTAGGTTTTCGAAAATCACTGCTGATAAACTATAGACTTCTACTATAGACTTCTACTAGAGACTTCTACTAAAGACTTCTACTATAGACTTCTACTATAGACTTCTACTATAGACTTCTACTATAGACTTCGACTATAGACTTCTACTAGAGACTTCTACTAAAGACTTCTACTATAGACTTCTACTATAGACTTCTACTATAGACTTCTACTATAGACTTCTACTATAGACTTCTACTATAGACTTCTACTATAGACTTCTACTATAGATTTCTACTATAGACTTCTTCTATCAGCACTGAGGAGCTAAGAGTCAGTAACTCGAAATCTTACAAAATCAATAGCACTTTAACATTTAACTCTTTAAATGATGCAAATATACTTATCATCAGAATTGTTTTTTCAACACCTGCTTTTATATCAGAGGCATTGTGACACAACAAAGCTAGGTTTTAAGTAAGCGTAACTGGATGTTGTGATGGATAACGACGGTGACTCACGTCGAGACAGGCGCCGAGCTGCATCTGGTAGAGGATGAAGGAGACGAGGTTCCCTCCAGTCAGCTGACCCATCATCACAAGATGGCCGCCATAGTACAGCACTCCCACGGTGAGCGACAGCTCAAACAGCTGCGGAGGGAGAGATCACAGATTTACATTTACTGTTAAGAAAACTATTTCTGTATTATGTAAATAGTGATGAAACTGCTAAGAAAAACTCATAAATATCCTTTCTCAGAGTTGAAGTTACCATTCAGCCATATTGCTGTAGAGGTTTCCTGAATTATGCAGTACAACAGACTCCGGGAACCCAAAAGGCGCTTACTTTGATTTCTACCAATCAGGATTCTCCATTTACTGGCACTAGCAAACTGAAGAACAGAGGTTACGTTTGAAGAATTTAGTTGAGTTACCTCTGTTGGGAGAGAATATAGTAGTTGATAAGAAACTTTGTTCCATGACCCCCTCTGGTCCCATCATCACTGAGATGAGGAGATTTCTTTCTACCGGGGAACCTCACCCCCATTACCTCATCCTACCCCAGTAACTGTTTTGTTGACACTGACATCTAACTTGTAAGATTTTGCAGTAATTCATTCAACTGGTAGGTAGGAAGCTAGAAAGCTCACTCATAGAGATCTCTAGCAATTCCAATCAAACTGATTACGAATGATATTTGACTTCAATATTGTGTTGGAATCTTCAAATACATTGCAATCTTTTAATCTTTGAATTTCAAATTTAACTATATTACATTTAGTTACATGATTGTCTGGGTAACCGTCCAAGCCCTACATCACAGGGTTAACTGACAATGTTCAACACAAGACGGGACCCACCTGAGTGCACCAGATGTAGCCCGAGTATACGATGGCCTGTTTCTTGTACAGCTTGTAAGTGTCACTCAGCGATGTCTTGTATCTCTCCACTTCCCGGGTCTCGTTTGCAAAGCTTCGGACGGTGCGCAGTGACGAGCATGCTTCTTCTGCGACCTCGTTGGCCTTGGCTAGGCTGTCTTGAACCCTCTTGGCAAGTTCCTGGAAAATGTGTTTTGTAAACACTTTGACTTTGAGACTATACAAGTAAAGGCTTGGAGGTTAAATCTTTCTGAAGCTTAGTTAGTTTTGCTGATATAAATTCCAACTTTCCCCCACAAGGCACTTGCACCAGTCTCCATCACTGGCTAATTTAAGCCTTGCTGCATATCCTTAACTTTTCTGTACTACCGCAGCAGAACGCACTCCAGCAACAGGCTTCAAAATCATTTGTCAAACATCAAGTTCCATTACTTTATTTTTTCAAAGTTTTCATTTTGTCGACGGTTCAAGTGAGATACCCACCTCGTAGTAGTCTCCGTAGACGTTGGCAACACCAATCACCACGGGGAGTCCGATAAATGTGACCAGACTCATCCGCCATGACAGTTTGATCATGAAGAATATAGTTCCACCTAAAAGTAGAAAATAGTCACCATGGTAACACAATTTCATCAAAACTTTTAATGAAAATTTGATGCAGAAAGTGAAAGTAGTGGTTACTCACACGCTGTAATGGTGTTTCTCAGAAAGATGTTGATGTTCAGAGAGATGGCGTCCGTTGTTGTTGTGGTATCAGAGGTGAGGCGGGAAGTGATATCACCTGCCAATATTATATATATGTTTTACAAATACAACACATGGCTTCAGTTCAGTGTCTTATCGTTTTATTTGTCAACAAATGCTCACTTGTCTTTATGTGTAAAGAGGAATATCCTCACAAACAATACCACAATAGAACCCGCCTTTAAATAAACCTAAAATGATAGCTATCCTGATTACAAGGACTTTATCAGGGTAGAAACTAACTTCAAACATATGGTAGCCCAATACAAAAACACTAGCCCGTATCTCCAAGTAATCTAACAATTATAAAATGTTATGTTTGAACTACAATGGCAAGTATTTTCCCTACTTCAATCATTCACATCTGATACCATTGATAAAAGCAAGAATCTCTACTCATACTTTGAGTATTTTATACTGATTCAGAAATTTTTAAAGGCTCATAGGGCTAGAAGAACATAACACCGGTGTCATTTTTACTAGCCTCGGGACGAGTGTTAATTTCTAGACCTGTCTTTATTTAAGAGGAGGCCCTGAAGCAGAATAGTTATCATTTTAGATTTTTCGTTAGACGGTATAAAACGAGTCCTCGTCCCCAAGACACTAACCGTCTCTCAACTGACCTGTTTTGACTGTGTCGAAGAAACCAACTTCTTGAGACATGACGGATGCAAAGAGAATGTTTCTGACGCGGATATTGAACCTCTGTATGCTGATGAAGAAACAGCCTCCCCGGATGCCGCCTGCTACGGCACTGTGTAGAAATAGAAATAAATATATTCAAGATATTTTAAAGATGTACACCAGCTTTTTTAAATTATTCAACCAGTCTGCTTAAATCGACCCTTTTACGTGGAGTAAAATTTGGAAAATATCCAGTATACGAACTGGTTCGACAGATTCCTCTCCATCATCCTTGGTTACCCATGGTTTTAAATATGCTCGGTTACTCTCCACTATATCAGCCATGGGAAACCTTATCAGAGATATCTGTACTCAAATTACCCGCCCTTGGCCAGCGTGACAAAGTCAGTAACCAAAGAAAATGCTCAATGGGATAAAACAGAAATGGCCAAGAGAGATAACCGGTGACGGATGGCTAACACAATGACCTTGCTTGCTTTGAAACGAAGTGATATGAATTGTCATTGGTTCGCAGGTCCAAGGGCGGGTAATTTGAGTACAAATTTCTCTGATAAGGTTTCCCATGGGTGATATAGTGGAGAGTAACGGAGCATATACAAAACCATGGGTAACCGAGGATGCCTCTCCATAGGATCTGAAGATTCCCTGTATTGGACAAACCCAGTCATTACTAGGCCAATCACATCATAGCTTTGTAAATAATTGTCACTTGAACACATTTGGAATAATTTGTTAGGAGAAACGTTACATAGGATGGCTTGCCTCTGGCTACTCGCATCCAAGGATTTTGTTTAAGGACCTGTGATTGGCTAGCTGAACTTGTGTCACTACATGCGAACATACGCGCCATCATCAGACCATTTAGAGACCAAATGAAATAGTCTTTATTATTGAGAGCGTGGTTGCTTTGAACGTGGCTTTGGTTTTGTTCATTTTTCATTGCAAATACACTTACTGACGTTTTTCAAATCCTACACATACCCACCTACAGATAGTAATCACGGCCATGATGATGATAGCTTCAGTGAACTGTTCCTGGGACTTGTCGATTACGATTCCGTCAATAACGAGACCCGTGTAGTACGGAATAAAGATGGTTCCTGAAGTCAACAGTCAACATCAAGTAATGGTGAGCGACAAATTCAAAGTTAAACATTAATTGATCTCTCATTATCTTTAAGAATTCCAGATTTGTTTCTACAAAATCAAACTTTATTTCATTGAATGATTTTTTTTTAAAACAACTGTACAGAATCAAAATATCGTTCATCTTCTTTAATTGATAAAAATAGAGTCATTGGCTCTGTAAGCCTTTTGCCTTTTAAGTAAGTTATCATACAAACCAAGGGTCACAAAAATTGATGAATATTATAAAGTCAAACAGGTACTAATTGCTAATTCAAATAGTACTAATTCTGTCAGAATGGAGGTTCATTCAATAATGGCAAGGCCTGATGAGCTAAACATCAAATGGTCTAATCCATCTAGTAGTATATTGAGACAAATGGACTCTAAAGGTAAAACATTTACTTAAATCAAAGAAAAAAACATCAGTTTCAGTAACAGTCCAGAATGTGAAGGTTTTAACAAAAAGAGTAGCACAACGGAAAAATCTGCTTAAAACCGCTAGTACAGATACGCCACTTTATTCGCCAGCTAACCCCACTGAGTTCTGACCATGCAACGAAAAGTAACTGAAAATAATGTAGAATTATCATCATCATCTGTATGATAAATTGCTCTGCCAGTAATATATAAAAGGCCCGCGAAACGTCACATTAAAATGTGTCAACTTCAACGACAGTTGTTATTCGATGTTTTGACGGTACCTCCCCCCTCAGATACTTTTCCTCCTGTACTGTCAGGTATCATTTGGTCCGCGCTCAACAGCTTACAGTTCTCACTCCCGCAATAGCGAGGTTAGCGCCTTCCTATTGCCTTAGTAATATACGAGTAACAAACGAACCTGTGGCTGCTATCGCCAGGAAGATAAATCCTACCAACAGTATGTGCCAATCTTCACGGATGTACGAGCAGAATCGAAGAATTTTGGATTTAGTAAGCTTTGCTTTCTTCTCATCCTCTTTAGAATCTTTGACCTTTGACCTTGAATCATTAATGAGCGGTTCCCTCTCCTCGTCATCACCAAATAAGGACGGTATCTCGCAGTTTGTAGAACTCAATATTTTCCATTGAACAAAAAACAAAATGGCCGCCACTGCTGACCAGGACAACATTAACCACACCCATAATTTGTGAAGATTATTCTTGTTGTCAGCTAAAGCCAGCAGTTTTATAACAGCAAACATCCACATCAGAGCTGCTAGGATTAGGATGAATTTATTTAACTTCTTGCTTCTTGACACCGCAGTTGGTGGACTTCGGAAAACGGCGAAGACAAAACCAAGGATGAAAGAGACTCGTATAAGAGTTAGAGCCCACAGATCAGACAGAGAGTTGTGGAAGGAGTAGAAGTAGAAGCCTTTCAGAAACTGCAGTTTGAAATCTCCTCCTTGTGAGAATATCACAGTGGTTGCTGACAAATCTACCAGAGCGGAGAAGATACACATCGGCAGAGTCACAGATTTCTTCATGCTTCAAACATATCTGGAAAATAAATCAAACATTATTCTCATAACTGCTTGTTGCTTCAGTAGGAAAAGTTAGTTAGTCATCTTGACCCTCATATTGAATACAAGCCCAAGCGAGTCTAGGAAGTTTAAGTTAAGGCTCCTTTTCATTGTTGTTACCAGTATTCTTTTTCAATTTTGTCATTTTCTGTAATTGAATTTTTATTTCAAAGAGTAGATGTTAGTGTAAAGGAAAGGTTAAGTACATTTTGGTTCACTACAGAATTGAAACTGCAACAGCATAAAGTCTCAATAAAACACACTATTTTATTTGAAATAATGTCTGATGCACATTAAAATAAAAAATAAATATATTAAAGAAATAAGTAATACAAAATATGGTTTGAGTGACGGAGACTAGCAAGTGACACGGAGGAACACTAGGAAGCACAATGTCCTCAGCACCAGAGCTGAATGCTATAAATCAATTCATAGTGTAACAGGTGTGACTCGCAGCTCATCTGCAAAACATACTCTGATCTGTATCACTTTACCACAACAGAAAATCACTTGCCTGTAAATATATATCTCTGCCTTCATTTAAATGTTGCATATTTGAGGATTGTCAATGAAAATTTTAATTTTACAGAGGCTCTTTGAAACATTACCGTTTTTGAAGCAATTGTGATGAATAATGGTTAGTTGGTGAAGAAACCCCCGGACATATTTTTTAGTTGGACCCTAATTGTTGTTAATTTGCTCTTAACTCAAATTTACTAGGAGGAAAGTGAAAAATAGTGAGCAAATGCTCCAAATTGTTTTGCTATTTTGAGCCATTTGGCAGAACAAAGTTTTTGGTGATATTTTGTTTAACTCTCTATGTGCCAGAGGCACCCTCAGCTTCCAAAGTAATGACATGCATCGGAGAAAGTTTATCACACAGCTGTATTGTTTTCGTTTTAAGAAATGGGAATTAAATTGAAATCACTTGACATAGATGCAGTTACAATGAGATATCACAAAGATAAGCACCTCAATTGCACATGATAGGCAAGAATACAAGACAAAATGCAAGAATTGTTCATTCATATTTGCATTCATAATTGAAATAGATAAGTCAAATGCTAGAGCATCTTAAAGATGGTCTGGTCCAAGTGATATCAAGGCTGTGGTAGAGTGATTAGATTGATTAGTGAAGTCTTGCTTCAGTCACAGCCTATACATGTACATAAATGTTACAAATAAGTATGTATGTATTGGGCCCAGTTACAGGTCTGAGGTCTGAGTTTAGAGACACAAGACAAGGTCAAGAAATATTCAAATGCCTCACCAATGACAATTTTATTAATCAAATTTTTTTAATTCTGTTTGCACAACTGTATATTATCATTTCCACTGAAATCATTGACAAGATTAGCCCTAGAATACATGTGCTTGATTCAGGTATTCAGCCCACTAACCTCAAGTATGCTTTGAATATATGAATTTGTCTTCAAATACGTTTTAACACAATCTATTTCATTCTGTACATCTATTTAGCCATCATCTTGCGTCTGTTGTTGTTACTAATATTGTACTGACATCATGTGAACGTTTGATAAGTTCTGTTGTCAGGAACCAGTTACTGTAGCTTCACTGTCCCCAACGCGACTCAACTGAACTGTGAACAAAAAATTCGTCTGCTTGTAAACATTATCTGAACTACTCGTAGATTCGTTCTAATTTAGTTATCAATCCTTCAAATCATTTGAGTGCATGTTATGTCACGCATATGTAATATTTTCTCTTTTACTTCTCTTTAGACTAAGATAAGAAATACTTACACCGCAAAGCGACTGCTGATTTCCCAACGTGTCTGTAATCTACTGGCACTGGTGTGTTTGTATGCATCGGTTTGCTTATAAAAACACCATTGTCATAAAAGCGAAATATGATTTACTTTATTTTCTTTATTTAGCTGCACGTGAATTTATAGGGTTTTTTTTACAATTTTACAACACATGTTTACGTTACTATACAATCAAGTCTTATCTCCAAATTTCAATTTGCTTGACTATCGGAAATAATTCGACTTTTTACTAGACTACGAAAGAGCGAAACAGCACGCGATATGCCGTACAGAGTTATGTCCCTTTGCTTATCTCTAACCCACAGATTTTTCGCTTTTTTTTTAAAATAGAAAATACTTACTGATAATTAATTGATATTTCAGTTAATATGAATCTTTATGTGATCGAATAAAGAAATGTATAAGTCGTTTTCTGTTGTTCGTTGATGAAATAGATTATAGAGCTTCTTTCTAGATGGTAGATTGTTTGAAGCGCTCGTAAAATACTCTTTAACAACGATGTGGCGAACGATGAACTGGATTAAATTGTATCATAAACGGTTTCAATATGGAATAAAGACATACATATCACGATGAAAACATAAATTTGTTGATTGAAAGGGGTCAGAAAATAAAAGATAATATGGTACATATTTTGATCCATTTTATGGGAATATTTTAATCAGGTCCATGTACATGTTATGAATCGAATTGGTGACACTTCAACCTCACCCCCTTTCAGACATACACACTCGATGAGATAGAAATAATATTCATACAATGACATAAAAACTCTCCATATATTTTATCAAACAGCATTCCGTATATACGATTGCTTTAGTTTTATTTTTAATTTTCTTTCTTTTTCTTTATTTTTCTAGTTTAATCTGTATAATTTTTAAAAATCTTATTTTCGAAGTGTAATTACAAAAATTAAGTGTATCTTCAACTATGATTTTAGAAACCTGAAAGGATATTAAGTTGAATTAACTAGTTTCGCATTATAAGAAATCATAAAACTTCTCTCGTGAATTCAGTGATGTAGAACGAACGGAACGTTTGGTGGGAATCATATGTAATTTAACATGAGCGGTAAAAATATGAAGTTGAAAGGAAGGTTTTTATGTTTAAACTCTTCTTGCAATACCTGCTTAGAACGCCACATTAAAGAGATAAACAGTCTCCCTCAATGGATATATTACACTTTGTTAAGTGAATTGCATTCCTGACGATCAAGCTCAGCATACAAATACAAATACATATTCTCAAATGTTTAAAATCAGAAAGATGTAAATGTTCCCAAATAATTCTGATTAGCATGATCATCATTTAATGGAGTAAAATATATAAATGCCATGGTGTAGGTCGATGATTTGGCTGAGTGAATCTAGCTTGTTTGACAGTCGGTGCGATTGGTACATTAATGTTGTATAGTAAAAGTAGAATGTGTAGAGAATGTAGATCCCAAGTAGCCTACAATGTTATAGTATATATGATATGTCACTATCTAAACGTCTCGGGTCTCGAGGAGATTACGAATCTTGCACGCAAATATGTGAAAATAAATGGACTACATTTGCAATACGAACATATAGTTTGTAGTTCACACTTGAAAGCGTGTGTAGTATCGCTTATTTATACTGAGAAAATACTTAGGTCCTCTTGAAAGACTCAACTCAAAATATTTACCTATTCTCGCTTCTGTCGACTCTAGATCTAGGGAAAATGCCATATGAGGCCGGTGGCGTGAAAGGGCATAATGTTAGAAAGATAGCGATATCCAGAAGACTGAGGCAGGGGTGCTTTCATTGGCTTACTGACGCGCATGCAAAATACATGTAGATGTTTCAGTTAGAACGCCCTTTGAAAGGATGTCGTATGACAATGTTGTTTCACAAAGATGTCGTTTTTATCCCTCCTCCTCCCCTCCGGCATATAATGCGGGGAAATACAGTCGTTGGCTCCGACTTTGTGTCCGTCCGTCGGCCCGTCTTTCCGTCCATGATCACATCGTTGCCGGAGCAGTACTCGAAAATTATTAGGTCAATCTTCACCACATTTGGTATACAGCCTCCCCATATCATGTAGATTTGAAGGGACGGATTTATTTCCGTAGCAGATGTCTTAAACGTTTTGACCATACTTCACGAAATTTGGTATACTGCCTCCATATATCTTTTTCCATGACCAAACTTTTGACTTTGTTTATTGGAAGGGTAGAGTTTCTTTCCGGAGCAGATTTTAACTCAGATCAAGTTTTGCCCCATGACTGTGTAAAAATAATAGCCTTTAAAGGGGCAGTAGTACGTTTTTTTGCAAAATTTATTTTTTCAAATTTCCCATTTATAATGATAGTTTATGTCATTTAAATTAACTTTAGAGGGTAAAACGTCGTATTACACAAACCAATTATCTGTAGTGGTAAAAACTATGTTGCGTATAAAGCAAAAAATGCATGGCGGCCATTTTATTGTGAACACAATTTATTATTTTGTATTACAAAAACGATGCCCATGGCTTTACCGAAACATGTACACTCATTTCAAACTTTATTTTCCGAAGAGAGAAGGATGTTTTACTATTGGTGAAATTATTTTTCAAATACATTTCATCAACTTATTTCAGTGAAAAAACGTGCTACTTCCCCATTAATGCAGTCTATAGATGTTATTCAGCAGGTCTAGATAAACTGAATATACATGGAACTGAGAGTATCAAAAATATCTAATCATAAGAACGAAGGTATAGTAATTATATTTAAAAAAATTCATAGACTATAAATTTTACAAAATTGTCCATTAGAAAGGTTATAAGTTGAAGTGAATTGGGCAAAAACACCTAATAGTTTTTATTACAAACTGCTAAAACTGATTATTCAACTCATGTGGGGTCTGGGGATAAGCCATCTCTCCTGATCGACCTGGTTTTCATTGAAAATGATGCCCAGGTACTGTCGTGGCGTCTGATATGAAATGTATCAACACTCGTTGATAAAAGAAAGAATTTTGTTACCTGTTCGTATTGTTAATATTTTGCACGAATACCAAAATTGTGTATAACTTAAAGGAAAGGATGATATTATTTGAATGCTACAACTTCTTTGAGAGGCAGTGTAACAGCTGGTATGATGAAAGGGGACCCGTTCTTTGGATAGTCAACTTCTTTATTGCTTTGAGTGCGACGTTTCTAGTGTTTCCCCTAGGCATTTTTAGCAGGGCGCAGCGCCCTGCCCTCTTTAACATGCGCCCTGCCCTGTCTCTGTCCCGCCCCGCCCTTTTTCCTGACCACCCTGCCTTTTTCATAACTTAGTTCAAACTTTGGTATCGGCCATTTCAACACTTGACAAACACATTCCAAGCTGTCATTATATTTTGACAAAAAATCATTTGCATTATGTGTGAAACTATCATCTTTGAAAGAGAAAGGAATATAAACAAAACAAGAAAATGTCTGTTGCATCCCTTATTCAACAGGATACACCTGCTGACCACATGTTTAGCTGGAGCAAGAACAATAGGGGGATTACTGGCGACTGATGTCTGCAGGCTAATAGGGCTGGATAATCTCATGATTGCATTGTATTGTTTATATAAGTAATACAATTTTTATATCTGTATATTGCTATATTTACTTTATACCTTTTTAATGCCACAATGATTTATTTTAATGCAAGTTTTATCGTATATTAACACTAAATTTTTGTCTCTCATAATTCCTATGGAATGGCTTGTGTATATTTTATTGTTTATATAATTATGTATGTATGTTATGTATACGCAAGGTGAGACGTTAATAAAATATCTGTCTGTCTGTCTGTATTTAAACTCTTTTATATTTTATTAGGTAATATAAATCTGATGAGTGTGTGATAATTATTCCAAACATTCAAGGAAATAAACAAATAATCTATGCGCAAAGTTAGTATTAGTTATATTTGCCAATACAAAATTGTCATTATAATACTGTAATATAATAATACATTTCATCTTTACATATGTGCCCTATCGGGTGAAGAAGTGCCCTTTCCTCAATGTAGTTGCCCTGCCCTTTTTGCAACCTGGGGGAAACACTAAATGCAGATACTGTACAATAAGAAGTCGACGTTTCGACGTAGATACTGTACAATAAGAAGTCGACGTTTCGACGCAGATACTATACAATAAAAAGTCGACGTTTCAATGCAGATACTGTACAATAAAAAGTCGACGTTTCGACGTAGATACTGTACAATAAGAAGTCGACGTTTCGACGCAGATACTGTACAATAAAAAGTCGACGTTTCGACGCAGAAACTGTACAATAAAAAGTCGACGTTTCGACGCAGATACTATACAATAAAAAGTCGACGTTTCGACGCAGATACTGTAGGTAGTACAATAAAAAGTCGACGTTTCGACGCAGAAACTATACAATAAGAAGTCGACGTTTCGCCGCAGATACTGTACAATAAAAAGTAGACGTTTCGACGCAGAAACTATACAATAAAAAGTCGACGTTTCGACGCAGATACTGTACAATAAAAAGTCGACGTTTCGACGCAGAAACTGTACAATAAAAAGTCGACGTATCGACGCAGATACTGTACAATAAAAAGTCGACGTTTCGACGCAGATACTATACAATAAAAAGTCGACGTTTCGACGCAGAAACTATACAATAAGAAGTCGACGTTTCGCCGCAGATACTGTACAATAAAAAGTAGACGTTTCGACGCAGAAACTATACAATAAAAAGTCGACGTTTCGACGCAGATACTGTACAATAAAAAGTCGACGTTTCGACGCAGAAACTGTACAATAAAAAGTCGACGTATCGACGCAGATACTGTACAATAAAAAGTCGACCTTTCGACGCAGATACTGTACAATAAAAAGTCGACGTTTCGACGCAGAAACTATACAATAAGAAGTCGACGTTTCGCCGCAGATACTGTACAATAAAAAGTAGACGTTTCGACGCAGAAACTATACAATAAAAAGTCGACGTTTCGACGCAGATACTGTACAATAAAAAGTCGACGCTTCGACGCAGATACGATACAATAAAAAGTCGACGTTTCGACGCAGATACTGTACAATAAAGACGTGGACGTTTCGACGCAGATACTGTTAAATTAGCAATTGACGTTTCGACGCAGATAATATACAATAAGAAGTCGACGTTTCGACGCAGATACTGTACAATAAGAAGTTGACGTTTCAATGCAGATACTGTTAAATTAGCAATTGACGTTTCGACGCAGATAATATACAATAAGAAGTCGACGTTTCGACGCAGATACTGTACAATAAGAAGTCGACGTTTCGACGCAGATACTGTACAATAAGAAGTTGACGTTTCGACGCAGATACTATACAATAAGAAGTTGACGTTTCGACGCAGATACTATACAATAAGAAGTCGACGTTTCGATGCGTTATTAGCACCGTTATCAAGCAAGTCGCTATAGTATCTGCACTATAACAATACTTAAAGAAGTTGACTATCCACAAAACTTGTCCTCATTTAATGCTACAATTGTTTGTAATAAGTTTTTTCCCCATTCCGTATACCCAATGAACGACTGCAATTTTGAGTCTATATGTGGGAGCACAAGGAGAAACTTGGTCTTTATTGGACATTTTACGCATAAGACTGAATGAACAAGCTTGTATATTGCAGATACTAAATACCATGCAGAAGTGTTGTTTAATTGAGAGCAGAGTGAACTCACGGAATCTTCGCTTTATGAATTAAAGTAAATGTGAATAGAAATGAATCGTGAATGAACAGCTTTCTCTTCCTATATATATACTGCACTTGTGTTGGAGTTACTACAGACGCCAGTTAAGAAATCCTCTTAAATTGATAAAACGAGGTGCAAGTTGAACACAGCGTAGTTACTTTACCACAAATCCTCCACACACGAGTGCAAAATGAGCTTAATAAACTTTTTTTTCGGCGTAAATAGATCTCCAAACTTACAAAGCAGCGCTGTTGGATGAATCTCACGTGTGTATTTCTGTTCAGGTAAATGCTTAGTGAGTTCAAAAAACTCTACGTGTTCAGAAAGGATCGGCAGATTGTGCGAACTGAAGGACGTTGAAATTGTCTGCATGCTTTGAAGTGAGTTGAGTGGACTGTACACAGTGTACCGTCTTAGTGGGTCGGTCTGTCAGGTGGGCGGGGGTGCTCCGTGTACCTGCATCGTTCAGGTAAGTTCACACAAGCAACAGGTGCGCTCATATTCACAGTAATTGTCAATTCAGTTCGATGAAGCTTTAGACGTTTCATACATATGTGGAGATGAGTTAGTCACGGTGTGATGTTGGTGACCGCGAAGCTTAGATCGGTGACTGGAATTGCTCATTGTTTCAGATCTTAGAGGCGTCACGGTTGTCAAAGGGAATTATATCTGTATTGGGACGACATCGTTTCAGAAAAATTACACCTTGCTTCAGTGACGAGGTTAGTTTTGTCGGCTGAAAGAGCAAAATGAAGAATAGAGACAATTTTATGGATATGCAACTTCTTTATTCTTTGAAGGCGACGTTTTAAGCAAAATGGCTGAAAATAATGACAGTGTATATAAAATAAGTTTACTGTTTACATATATCAGATCAAGTGTGATAAATGTTCAACTTCCTTGATATTTACACAGGTATACAATTAAGTTACCGATATAGCTAAGCTCAACCTGTTTCAGGTGATTACAAACAAGCACTGGAGTCATGCTTGATCATGCAAACCGTGACAGTGAACTTCTAACAGTTATATTCGGCACGGGGATTTCGTGTAATGACGACAGCGTTTGAAATAGATTCGTGGACACCGACCCCACATGTACATAACACAGTTGAAATATACAGCTGACAGTGCGATTTGTCTGTGTTCTGATAACGTTTTGACCTTGATTACATCACGTGACGTAACAACTGGGCCAGGTGGAACAGTGCCGTGTGATATCGTCTAGTTAATCCCGACCAACCGATCTGAGTGTGCGTTATTGACAGAATAACTTCCGGGGTGGAATGCCCATGCCTTATTCAAGGAAGCTGATTGGCACGGAAACACAACTAGCTAATTAGGGGGATACTGTTTGGGGTTACCGATATATGGATTTAATGGTTCACTGCACGCGCCGATCTACACCACGTGATCTAGTCAGTTGATAATCTCTTCTCTCAATCAATTCATTCAAGTTATCCACTAGCGACGCACGAGGCGTGGCGAGCAGACGACACTCGTGTTCTCAATGAACTCGGCAACCTGCTTCAAACCGACGATTGGAATTACCACCAAATGGTGAGGTGTCTTGAATGACGGCTCACCTCTGCTGCTTGACATCTAACAGTAGACAAGATTTAGCCATGACTGGATTCTCTGAACTGTTTGTTGACAAACTGGCGAGGCGATGTATATGCCCCCTGTGTCGTCTGCCCATGAAGGACCCGGTGTTGGTGAAGACATGTGGACACAGATTTTGCGATGTTTGTCTACAAGGCTGTTTCAGGTAAGTCACGCTTCTGTATTGAAAGAGCTGATTTACCTGCTAACTGTGACACACTGGGCTACCTACCTGTATTCTACCTGATAAGTCGGCGCCTTTGATGTTCAGTAAATGCAACTGTCATTGGTCGACATGTAAAGTTAACTTGTATACACGAAAACAACACTGTTTCACTTTCATCTCATCATGTAACACATTTAACTTTTTGAGTTTTAAATATATGACACAAAGATGATTTTATGGAATATAGGATAACAACCATGTTTCACTTTCATCTCAACATGTAACCCATTCAACTTTTTTGAGTTTTAAATATATGACACAAAGATGATTTTATGGAATATAGGATAACAACCATGTTTCACTTTTATCTCCATATGTAACACTTTATCAGTTAGAAGTTAGAAGCATATGTGACACTTAGTTTTAATAGGAAACACATTCTATTATGTTTTAATTTAAAATAGGATTATAACGAAAACAGTGTTTTACTTTTTTTTTAACATTTACATTCCATAATTTATTATAACTATCAAAAAAATGAAATATCCATGGAATTTAATGAATCAATTTTTTTTACGCAGAACATAATGTATGAGCTGTCAATATTATGTGACATAAAAAAGGGTTCCTAATATGCATGATTAGTTTTTATGATATGGAGATTAGGTAATAATTTTCTCCAGTTGGGATATGTACGCCATTGTCAAGTTACACATACCGGTAAGCTGAAATAATCTACAAAGGATACATTGTGACAGGCACGTCATTGGATAAATATTGATTTAGGAGTGTAATAATTGTTTTATGGCATTGCAAGCTATAAACCATGAATTTCGTATGAAATACCTATTATGATATGTACATGTATACAAAATGTGCTTGTAAATACTATGCATGACTTAAGACAATTTAAGTTTGAATATGAAATACGGGTAGTTAAGTAAAGGGAATCTGAAGTTGGGTCTATATTGGCTATAAAATTTTGATTTACTTTCATTTATAAGGAGAAAAATTACAATGAAATTCATTTAAACTTTTCAGATAATAACAATCATAAAATATCTAGATCTATAGATCAATGTTCTTTCATACTGAAATGCATATTTACATTACGCCCACACAACATGTCTTGACCAACCTTTCACAACTTGCTCCAATAATCAAGTCCTTGTATTAAGGCACTTCTCGTTAACAAAAGATGTTGTATATAAAGTGAGCGTGTAAGTGCTGGGGTCTGTATAGAGATGATCAATATCTCCTCAGCTTCTCCTGCAGAGTTTACCAACGCCCTTCTATAGTCCTAACGTTAATGCAGTCGGTGTCTCGACCAGAATGGAGAGGGTAGATACCCTGGCATGGGTGTTTGCTTTCTTTGATGAATGAAACATCAATTTTATCAATCAATAACAAATTAATTAAAGAAAACAACTTCAAAGCAATAAAGAAGCTGACTATCTATAGAATTTGTTCTCTCTCCTGATATCAGCATTTAAAAGGTCTCTCGAAGATGTGATAAAGAATCACGTAATTATCTCTCGAAGATGTAATAACGAATTATCTCTTTGACGGATGTCATACATTAGAAAAGCAAGGTGTCTTTTTTTATTATTTTTTTTTTATTCCATTTCAATTCAGAAGTACAGGACATGTTGGGAGGTAGAGTACAAGCAGAGTATAATGTTGAACATAGAGGCGACTTACCGGTACACAAATTGTTCGATGTATAGGTAAAAAGCAAGGTGTCTTGATGACAACTGATATACACTATGATTTAAAAGTGTAATCTTACCCCTTGATGCGTGACTGAATTGTATACTGAAATGGAGTATACAAATAGATACGAATACAAAGATTAATAATAGCAAAGATGAATATGTTGACAGTTGAGAGTGTGTATTCAGGTTTCTGACAATTGTTCTGCTGCAGTGAAATAAGTGTACATTCGTGTTTTAATTGTTATACCCCATATTGGAGGCCAATGCTTATATGTAACCTGTCGCTAATTAGAGGACATACAGTATTTAGAGATGGTTATCTTCTTTATACTGGTTTACCTTGCATGTCTCCAGGCATGGAGTTAATTATTGGTATTCAAGAAATATCTTAATTAATGAGATGCAATTTTCTGTGATGTTCCTTAAACTGTTGTAGGTCAGAGATCAACAGTGTTTATACGTGATGTGTCTCTATGATTGTTTTCATATTCAATTTGTATCTGCCTTGTATAAATAATTCAACAACGCTGAAAATGTTCAACTTTCATTCTCTTTAACTACTGACGAACCACAAAGGGCAGAACCTTGGCAGTCAGAAATGAAGATTTTTTAGGCGATGTACATGCTATATGTTCTTTTAAACGTGTACCTCATTTTGTAAAATGAATTATTTAGCACATATGAAAAAGAAAATCCTGTTCTTGTACGTTTATGTTTTTTTAAACGTGTACCTCATTTTGCAAAATGAATCATTTCCCATATTTATGAAAACGAAAATCTCGAACTTGTACAGAGTGTACCTTTTATAAATGAGACAATGAAGAGATTTGTTTTGATACAATGGACTGTTAGCGGACTGAATGACAGCTCATGACAGCTCATGCCCCTACACACTAATAATGCATGGAGTTTACACCAACAGTAGCGATAGGTCATTATGGGTCAAATAATAAAAAAAACCACTTGTAATGTACAACCCCATCTCACCCGTGAGGCAACTCTCAAAGAATTATGAAACTTCAATAATGAGTTTCAGTTAAAATAAATATCGCAAATAAGAAACAGTAAATGAAAATGTAACAATATAATAAGCTTGTTTAAGATCCTGAGGGATGTTATAACTGGAGTTTGATTTTTCTAATATACACGTTACAGCCCCTCCTGGAGTCTGCGATCCCATGGAAATAACATTCTACTAGAAGGAATATCTGGTCCGCAGAAAATGGAGAATCATGCAGAATTTACCTTTTTTCGACCACAGGATTTTATTTTTGAAAGCTGAATTAAAATTGATTATCAAAATGAGTGGAAAAGTAAAGTTACGTCAAAATAGTGTATACGGTTTAAACATATTTATTTCATGAAAAGAGACATGAATTGGATTGGCCAACAAAGATCAAATGAACTTATGTGAAGGCCGCTCCAAAGTAGATATATAAAAACAGTTTTGTACACTTCATAAAACTTATGGCAGAAAATAATAAATTATGTATATTATTAGTATTAGGGGTCGTAAATTTATCTTTTTTTCCATCGAGCTATGTCAGAAACAGTAGTATGTTTGTCACAGAAATTAAATTCCTTATAACATAGTTCAAAGATAAATTATATAAATTGTATACAAGCCAAATAGAATACAAAGATTTTTAAAATGTCATTGTCTGATTAACAATATTTGGCTATCCATTATAATGCTTTAAAAATAAATGATTGTGAATAAAGTGAATCAAATTCACAACATGTATTGAAATGTTACATTACTGAACTTACGTGACATTAATGCATGAGTTAATACATAAGAGATAGTATACAGTACACATTGTACAAGAGAATATGATCTGCTTTCTTGTTCATCTCTTCAAATTAGGCCAGCTATTTATATATATTTGCAGTCTTTGTATACTGCTGATGAAACGTGTTAGGTAAAAATATTGTGGACAGATGTAATTGTATATGGTTTTGAAATTTGGATCCTTTTAGCTGATGATCAAACTTGGGATTAATTCTCATCCATTTATGATCAGCAATGTAAAAACACAAAAGGACATTAGAAGATTAATCAAATATATAGTATGCCAATTATATAAGAATAACGTTTGGATAAACCAAAATGTATATGAAATTGCAAGCCTGTAAAGATGAAATTGACATTAAAAGTTTCATTATTTCGAGGGTATGGTGCAGAAAGGTACCAAGTGCATATTTCCTCGTTTTGAGAAAATCGCATTTTAAGTTTCCAATGGTCATATCTCTTGCACTGAAAATGTTGATATAATCACTTCAAGGATTTTAAATGAAGGTGGTTTTCAAGTTTAACATGCCTTATCGTCTCTAGCAAAAACAACCATAATTTCTTAATTATGTGAATTATTGCAGATGGTACCACGGTTTTGTTCAACCACTTGGTGCAGAAAGGTACCAAGTGGCACTTGGTCCCTTTCTGCACTGACATTTCACCACTGTTTCATTGCAAATCACAGTGCTGTAAAGTACCAAGTGGCACTTGGTCCCTTTCTGCACTAACATTTTGCCACTGTTAAGCTCGAGTAACAGTGCTTTAAGGTACCATGTGACACTTGGTTCCTTTCTGCACAAAAGATTTCAGAGTTATTCACTTGGTACCTTTTTACATAATTAAATATTTCAGTTATTACTGAAGATAGAGTCTCAAAATTTTTACACAACATGAAGAACTTTGAAGCAATCAATAATTTCTAAAAAAGTGAAAATGTGCCAAAAATGCACTTGGTACCTTTCTGCACCAAGCCCACGATTTCATCAATGGAAATATTAAATTAGCCGATGGACAAGCTTACTGGTAGTTGTTATGTTATAGGTAACTCCTGTAATTCACCTGTTCAGGCTTTGCAAGACATACATGACTTCAGCAGGTAACATGTTAATACTCTTACATCAACTCATGGAGTCACATCCATTAGTCTTACACTCTGACTCTGAAAATATCACCAGCCTATGAGAAATTGTAATTTCAGAAAAGCAAATGTAAGGAATCATTGTTTTTTTTGTTGCAAAAAATAATGGAAAACAATTTTACGATGGAGTGGGATCCACACATAAATGATGTCCCTAGGAGCAAAATGAAATGTCAAGGAGTGAATAAAAAAGAAAGCTCTGATTGAGTCTAGGTAAATGAATTTACCAAAACTGTGTTCCACAGGAGATATTGCTTGTGTGAGATCAAGCGATATCTCCTAGGAGATATCGTTTTGGCAGTAGATTTTGCACAATGCCCTGTAGCCGTCAACAACATGACATCACAATGCTTTTACATCATCGAATAATGACATCACAATGCTATGACATCATAAACATGATGATGTCACAAAGCAATGACATCACCACATGGAAATCAAATGGCAGAGCTTTGCTCTGAGATGTACAGTATTTCATTTTTAAAAACGTAATAAGAGAGAGTTTGGATGATAAATAGAATCTCACCCCAAGTCTTCTGATATAAGCCTCGGATATTTGTAACTTTGTTGTAACTTTGTTGTAACTTGTTGTAACTTGTTGTAACTCGTGTTGATATATTTTATAACAGAAGACACTCTGGAGAGATTATCTATGTATGCAGGAAATGTTGTTCAGGAAATTGAAATAAAGTATAGTGGGGAAGGAAATGTAAGGGAATAATTGTGTGTGTGCAAAAACCAAATTCAAAAGTGAATCCTGAAATAAGACAAGGACCTTGATCTAGTCTGAATCTGACAGAAATATTTGTATTCACTATTGAAAAGGAGCCTTTCCCATTCCTCATTTTCATTATTTAATAAAATTGTGATATTTTACAAATAACACTTGTCCAGAGTCCTAGTGTAAGACTAACAAGTAAGGAATGGCCTCTTAAAAACTATCAGGGAGAAAAAACTAGAGAACAAATATTTCCAAAGTGGTTGGTATACCGAGGCCTGTTTAACTGAGGTAAATGTTTCCTATGACTCAAGGAAGAAGGCTGTGTTACCCTACCTGGTAGATAACATTCTGAACCGGGACATTACGGGTGACATTCACCAGGCTAGGCAGTTATCTACACAGGAAAATAGCTTTATGTCAGAAAGGTGCAGTGCAGTGGGTGAGGAATTATAGTATTTACATCCAAAACAGTCTGACGGTAGTATTTGAGAAAATGAAATATTAAATCCATGAATTCACAGGTTGATATTATATCCAAGGCTCTATCAGTATTACATCCTGTCCAAGGTTACAGCTTGGCTAATTTCAGCCCAGGTAGTACGTTTTAACTGTTAGTTTATTTATGGTTGGTCGAGTTTACCTATTACGGTAAGTATGTATGTATGTGTGAAAAACTCCAGCTTGAACTCATGAAGCACTTGATTATCTCATAGCCTATACAGAAAATATCATATCGTATATTACAATAGCTAAATACATTGTGGTTTGACAATAGTTGTAGTGTCATGATGTACACTGAAGTAGGTTTTCATTTGAAAAGTAAGATATTATCCATACTGAGGAAGCTTTCTAAATTTATAACTTCATTGATGCGAGACAAAAGAAACTAAATCCATTGTAACTACATTCAACTAGTTACCTTCATATATATATATGAATGAGAAATAAAGAACTGAATTGAATTGAATTGAATTGATAAAGTTCATGTGGCCGGGTGAGACGAAACTGGCATCGGCTTGTGGGATATCCCTTTAGCTCAACTGGTAGAGTGGAGGCCTGTCACCCGGAGGTCCCAGGTTCGATTCCCACTGGAGGTGATCTCAAAATCACTTCTGTTACAATATATAGGTGAACAGTTTTCCTGTTTAAAATTACATACCACATTTCAACCATATACAAGTGAGTGAATAAGGCCAAATGTATTTATTTATTTATATAGGTAAATACTTTTCCTGTTTGACAAAGCATGGTTGGTTCCTTTCACCTGTATGTAAACGAGGGAGTGAGTCGTTCACCTGTTGCAGAGATGAGGACGCTTAACGAGCTTCAGGTGAAATGGATACTACCTGAGCACTCAACAGAAAAATACAGACATTGAATAGCGACAATTGTGTCCTGTAAACCCTATAACGTTACAGTTATATCGCTGATGTGGCAGGCAGTAATTGTGGGTTTCCCATACCAGCCCATGTTGATATGAACAATAGCACACACTTATTCCATTATAGGCCTGATGGATTAGAATCAGCAATAATTATAATGCTTTGTGTAAATAGCTACAATAAAATGTGACACGCTCGGAATGGAGTGCCACTTTAACTGTTGTTCGTTTGTGAAACTATTTATGTTCTATTGGTGTCAATAATAAACTTTGTTTGTTTAGTTTGCTTTTGATATTTGTAAAGGTCGTAGTATTTATAAATCCCTTGTGCCTTGGTGTAGTTATTAAATGGCTTAAATTGTTTATTTGGGGCACTGTGATGAATATAAAAAATACTGGCATAATTTATGTGTTAACTTTAACACTGTCAAACGGTATTGGTCTTATGAACAGTAGTTTATGAAGTATTATACAAACAGTTACTTTATCAACAAGAACTGGTTAGGGTTGATAATAAGTGTGATAACAGACGAAACAGAAAGATAACTAAACAATAAACAATAAAATTGCACATCAAGAATATAATGGTTACTGAACTCTAGTACTAAGCTGTTTGAAACAATTGGTACAGAGAGAGTTTATGGTGGTTGGTACAGGAAAGCCAGGCTGATATCACAAATAACATCCCAAGAGGTCATTACATGTCCATAATTCACCTGTATAATCCCCGGACCGTTGGTTGATGGTCAGTGGAGATCAGGGTGGAGACTGTCTGAGTCTCGGGATTAGAGACGAGACGGGTCCGAGATGGATGAGGTAGCACTGATCAATCATCCAATCATACAACTGGAGCAAAATGTTGTGTTTGTTTGTAAAAAATTAGAGCATTCTAGGGTCAAAGGGCTCTGTTTGATTAGTTTAGACAATTGGTCATGACGGGTTGATAAATCAATTATTTCTTTTTTGGTCCTTTTCGTGGATAGTATTTTGACTTTATGATTTATTATTTGTTCTTTTTTTCATTTTCTTTTTCTTTTTCTTGTAGTTGTCAACTATTGATAACTGCTTCCATTTTATATCAAATCAAAACAGCGCTTTGTGTCCCTGTGGATGGGTCATGTTGTTCCTTTTTTTTTCACAACAATGACAATGATTAAAGCTGTGACCTTCATGAAATAAGGGGGATGTAGCACATTTTCTATTAGAATGTAAATAAAGAGATATCACAAAATTGAAATGTTACCAATTGCAAACAATAGATATAGTTCGAAAACAAATGTTTATGGTTCGATTAAGCAACGCGGATCCATTTTCAATTCCCGATTTATTAAAATGTGTTCACACTAAAACTGAAAATGGCCACTAGCAGTTTTTGTTTTATATATTACACCGTTTCTATGACAACGGAAAATTTCCTTTTTTTTGTGCATCATGGAAATCTTTTGACTTTATGATTTATTATTTGTTCTTTTTTCATTTTCTTTTTCTTGTAGTTGT
Organism: Gibbula magus; assembly: GCA_936450465.1. NCBI lineage: Eukaryota > Metazoa > Mollusca > Gastropoda > Trochida > Trochidae > Gibbula > Gibbula magus. Next base: position 2,991,792 of record OW388295.1, on the reverse strand, counting down.
CAACTATTGATAACTGCTTCCATTTTATATCAAATGATCATTGAAATCTCCTTAAATACATGAGCTTATCAATAATTCTTGAACAAATTAAAATTTTATTCTTTCTCATTCTGTTTCACATAAAGTAAAACCATCGAAATACAACCATCAAGAGGATGATTTATATATCTTCTCCAATAACAACAAGACTCTTTCCTTATTTTCACAGTTTAAGTTTGTGTACGTAGATGCAGACATTTGTTATTTCTGCTGAAGGAAAACTTTGGTTGATTGACAAATGACAAATGTGAACATATAAACACACTAAATGTGCTACAGTGACTTTAAAGTGGGATTAAACCTCACATCATCTCACAGCACTGTTTGTCATGTTGATTTTCCTCTTTTTGTCATAATGGAAATCTACTACTTTTCCAACATAAATACATATTTTTATTTTTATATTTTTGTATCATTTTAATGACTTTAGCCTCTCATAACTCCTTATAGGGGTGGCTCAACTTTTAGTATTTTGTGTGTATTGTAAATATTTTATGCTGAGGTGAGACTTAAATAAACAATCTGTCTGTCTGTCTGTCTGTCTGTCTACATAATTTATCAATAATCCTTGAAAAAATGAAAATTGTATTCTTCCTCATTTCTTTTCACATAACAGACAGAATACAACAATCAAGAGGGTTGCTGGATTGACGATCATGACGATGATTTATATATCTTCTCCAATAGCAAAAGACTCTTTCCTTATTTTCATAGTTTAAGTTTGTGTACGTAGTTGCAGAACATTTGTTATTTCTGCTAAAGGAAAACTTTTGTTGATTGTTGAGCAAACAACACTAGCTGGTTAGGTACAGTAAAACATCCTCCGAGGGAGAGAGTGTGCTGTTACAGGGGACGGGAGGGAGACTTAATCATCTTAACAGAAACCTCCACCGAAAATCTTGCTAAGAGGTCCACAGATTGTTTCTTAATTTGAAATTTCAGAAATCTATTCCTAGAAAGTTTGTAAAAAGTTCTTATGGGAAAAATGCTTGTTTCTTGAAGCTGTTGATTGAGTGATAGTCCTGCTGAAATGTGCTGTGCCTTTTTTCCGTGGTTGTTCAGAATATATTTAGCTCTGTTTAGAATTAAAACTGTTTGAAAATTAATTACAGTTTCTCTTTCACATCTTGCAGGTGAAGAGTTTTCTCCTCCGGTTTTGATTTGATTCATTTTAGATTGAACCCCTCGGTATTCCAAGTTGATAAATATCATGTTAGAATTTGATTTCCATTCTCATAAACTACTTTTGTTCATGTGGCAATTCTATTTTGATATAAAATCATCTTAACATTCAAAACTATATAAAGTGTTTGCCTCAATTTGCAAAGTTTTAAGGTTGAATAAGGGTAATTCGATGTAGTCCTATTTGCATGGAGGACATGGATGATATCAGTGAGAACTTAAGTCAGACAGTTTGATGTTTTAGAATTCAATTAACACCTTTGAAGAATGTTCCATTGTCACATCAATATGGAACACATTCCATATTTGATCTTTCAGTTATGATGTTAAATAATTATCAAACAATAAAGCTTGGGATTTATTTCTCATAACCTCCTTTCATGGTTGAAGAATTTTAGTTGAACTTTAATGATTTTTCTTTCAAAGCGTGACCCTTTTGAATTTAGTATGTCAACTTTGAGCGTGAAATGAGTGTTGAATTATGTTAATGTCTTGTTCACCATGTATCATGTTCATAAAGCTGAGAATGTTGGGAGGTGTGGGTGGAACATGTTCCCAGAGTTATTAGCCGATGTTGTATGATCAGCGGTTGCTTGAAAAGTTGATGGATATCGCTGTTATGAAAATAAAGAAGCAGGTTATCAATCAAACATTGTGCCTTCAGTCTTGTTAATAAACTTACCGGTACACTGATCTAGAATAATTTATAAAATCTGTTGATCTTAATTAAGTCTTAAAGGGACACTGCTTCGAGGATAAGAATTTAGTATGTCAACTTTAAGCGATTCAGGGAGTGTTGTATTATGTAAATGTCTTTTTCACCATGTATCATATTCAAAGAGCCCTGAGAATGTTGAGAGTTGTGGATGGAACATGTTATTGGGAGATGATGTATGATGATGTTTGAAAACAGTATATTTGATGGATCTCTTACAAAATATCGCTGTTACGAAAATAAAGAAGTTCATTATCCATCAAACATTGTGTCTTCAGTCTTGTTTATAAAGTGTAAACTTACACTAGTCTAGAATGATTTATAAAATCTTTTAATCTTAATTAAGTATAAGGAATATCTTGATATGCATGTTTTAAGTCTTTAACATTCTTGGAGTTCGTCCTTCACTGTTTCCATTGCTTAATTCAGCTGAGAATACAAACAAATTATATACAAATATATACTGTCATTGAATAAAAAGTATACTTCCACTGATCTAGAAGAGTTTATAAAGATATTCCTTAGACTGAGGACTAAAAGACTTTATAAACTCGTTTAGTCTTCAGTCTAAGGAATATCTTTGTAAGGCACACGTACATGTTTGTCATCATTAGGGAACACATAAAATGTGTTCCCTGCTTCAATTGCTTGGATCAGCTGATAAACAAACTGACCGTGTCACTACTTGTTCACATGGTTATAGTACGTCATTAGATTAATTCCAATAATTGTGTCAACAGCTCCAGGGCAGGGCATGAACTCAGAGCCCTGTAAGGAGCTCCTGAAGGGTTTCTCAGGGACTTTGCAGTAGAGCCCCAATTATCATCATGGGTGCCTATTAAGATCTCATGCTAATTGCTTTTTAATGGGCGGACCGTTTTGAGTAGGGTCATAGCTTGAAATGAAATGTATGATGTTGGACTGACGACTCCTTGGTGATTTGTAACAACATGGTTGATAAAGACAACTCGTAATGTTGTACTATCGTAGGGCCACAATGATGCAATAGTGAGTGGTTTCTACTTATGCAGTGGCCGATTCAGATTCAAGTGTGGGATTCAGACCTCTACCTTTTAAAAAAATCCACATGTTAATTTGATGCGCCCCTAAGGTGACCCCGATACTATGTAGACTTCAAGAGCAATACATACATATATATATAAAGTGATCTATAACGGGAGGTTACACAATGAATGTTTAAATTTCAAGATATGAATTTGTTCTATTAGAGATCTGATTATTTTATCTGTTTTGTTTTTTTACATTTTGCTTAAATAAATTGTTTGTGTGTTTATTGCCTAAATACTTTTTATCTTATGTTGGAATGGGTCAATCAGGAACCAATATATCTATTTGCTTAGTTTCAAATTCCAAAGCAGTCGTGATATGTGAAGAATTGTTTGAATTCATATGTCTTCTGAAGTCAATATATCTGTCTGCCAAGGTTTAAATTCCAAAGCAATTATCATTTGTGATGAATTGTTACTATCAATACTAAATGCAATCATTGGTCTACCGAAAACCAATATACCTATCTGCCAAGATTCACATTCCAAAGCAATTGTAATTCCACCAAGCTGTGCTAATATGGAATGTGATCTGAAGGAATCAACATTAGTAATACGAGATGTGAATGAAAACTATCAGAACCTCAAATGTGTAATTCAAATTTCAAGAGCAATTGTATTTCGTAATGAAATGTGCTTATACGGAATGTGATCACAGACTGCCGAGGTGTGAAACACCGACCAGCTTTAATTGATCTCTTGAAGGAGACGCAAGCATTGTTCAGCATCTATTTACATGATAATGGGCTGCTCGAAAACCAGATTGAATAAAACTTCGATTTAATGACGGCAATAAACAGGTACCAAGCTTGAGTGAACTTGCATACTTAGTAACGATTTAACCACCACTCGGCAATTACTTCTAATAGAAACATTGTTCCACATCGTTGTGAGGTTGTTATATTCACCGAGGTGAGTGAGATACTCGTGTTTAGTACAGACTGGAGATATAATGGTTACTTGTATATCTAGTAATTATGGACATTTAGACGCTGTTTAGTAATGAGTCAAAGATATTATGGAACTTTGTGTATTTTATGACTGTAATTATGACACATATAGCTTGAGCTTATAGAGGTGAGGGATATACAGACACTTACTACATGAGGAGCTGATATATGTGTATATTGCATACATCCTTGGCCAATTACAATGTATGATGGAAATTTGTATATATGATAAAAATGATAGCACTCCTTCGGATTTGATAACACACATATATTGTTCGTGCGATGTGATCAAAGTTAACACATATTTAAAATGAGGGTATTTATATGAACATTATTTGTATGGTGCATAGATATTTGATAATGTTGAAAGAAAATGTTAATTACATACATTGCCACGGTGTAAATATTCTGTAAGTGGTGTTTGTCAGAGTTAATGCGATACATCTTCACTCCAGAAATCCTATTTTACTGTAAGTACCATTTATGTAAGTGTCATGTCATTGTTCATGGTTGTTGTAGATATTGTTGTTGATGTGAGGTGTTCAAATTGTCCTTTTTTATGGTAGATAATTTTTTTGTCTGAACAATAATGTCAACACTAAGTCTTCATCTGCTAGCTGAAATAGCAAGTCACCCAAAGAAAAGGGTCACTCCAATCAAATCAAGAATATTAAGGCACTTTCGGATTATGAGTTAAAAGATGCATGGTAAGTGTCAAATTATAATTGTTATTGGGAGAATGTGAATTGGATTGATCTATTTTTGGTTGTTCTTGATATGAGTAAGAGAGGTTTTTCTAAACCAGAATTGTTATATTGTTTATATATATATATATATATATATATATATATATATATATATATATATATATATATATATATATATATATATCAGAAACATTGAGTTGGTCATATATATTGTTATATTGGAGATCGCACTAACTGAAGCACCCACGGATTCTTTATTCAAATAACTAAAAACTGATTTTCTTTTGGTCAAGAGCATACTAGGATTCAAGTTAAGACCCTCAGAGTCAGGTACCAATACTAGCACTGTCTGTCCCAACAGCTTATCCACCCAGCCACCGAATATAACAACTTTACATCTTGAGGTGTATGTTTATAATGGACTGTGTTTTATTCTCATGCATCAAATATAATCCTTTGGTATATAGGTATCTGCTGTGTAAGTAATGTCAAGAAGAAAGAAATAGCTTATTATTAAAGTTTTTAGCAAAACATGATAATGTAACAAATATGTCTAACAATCATCCGTCCAACTTCAACCTTTTACGCAACAGTCAATATATACTATCAGGTAAAAGCAAAAAGCTCAAATAAAATATGAACACAATACTTAGAAATATACTATCTGGTAAAAGTACAATAAGTGCTCAAATAAAATGTACACAAGAAAGTAGGATATATGCATGATCAGTGCTTGTTCACAGAGGTTGGTGCGGTGATCCCTTCCATAGACAGGTTGACATGACGAGGACACCTACCGGTAGGTATTTATGTAAGTACACAGACATAAAGAGAGGACACATAGGTATCATAAGTATATAGGTATACACTGTGGCAGTGTATCATGTGCTCACAAACTCATTCTCCGATGTCTCGCTGACGGATCTACCAAGAGGATTATTTAGTAGGAACTTAATCATATGTTTGGTCAGGGAATTGACTCAATTTTAGTATTATCTTTCAGAATCAGGTGTGAATTTGCATAGTAATTCTAGAGTTCAGCAAATGTTTACTTGAAATGTTAGCAAGAAGGATGAATTATGAGATATAACATGAAGGAATTTATGCAAGTGATATGTTTGGTCAGGTAATTGACTCAATTTTATATTTCAGAAACTGTCGTTATAGTTTACACAATTATGCTACCGTTTGTTGGAAGTTTTCCCCATATGTTGACTGATAATTGTAGCATTATGTAAACTGACGGGCAAAAGATAGTATAACACGCACTTGTTTTCGATAAATTCAATATTTTAAAGACATGAGATGCATTTGATCATGGCACGATACAATAACACCTTTCGGCAGTAGTTTGAATGACTAAATTGGTGACTGTTTTATTTTTTAACTAAAATATCAAGTAGACAGGGGTAAGAAATGAAATTTACACCAACATGACCCCTACCATGTTCAAAATGTTGTAAATGTGTGCAGGACAAAGCACATTTATTGATTTTCACACAGAGTATGTGTTATATGTAGATGAATAGTTGTGTTTTATCAAAACTAATTTGGGGGAATTTCAAAATTTAAAATCATGTAGAGGTATTCTTTGACTGATTTTATGTTTTGGACTTATTTCACAAACTAGCAGTTTTTTAATACGACGTTGAAAACTCGAGATATTTGACTTTGAAAAGTATACATATGATAAATACAACTGAGCCATATACTTTCTTTTGCCTGTCAGTGTAGTATAATGTTAATACGCTTGTGTCCTTGCTACCTGTACGATACATGGTGTTTGGATGAAAAAAAATTCTTGTCATTATTTCATATATCCCCATTTAACTTACTGATAATAATATAATCATCATCAGTCTCTCCAACTTCCTACGTTAACACAGAAAAGTTAATGAAATGTAGCAAGAGTTAAATTAGCCAGTGATGGAAACTGCAGACCTGTCCGTTATGGTTATGGTGCATGAGTTGTCAGAAAGTTTTCTAAGATATTCGGATGATGACATCAAGTATTGTCAAATGTCATTGTCGATAAACTGTTTTCCTGATAGGACACTAAGTATAGCTGATAACATATGAAAGATTGATTCTGTTCGGTTTGTAATCTCAACAACATTAAACATTGATAAGATATCTTGATTGCTTAGATTGTGTGTTCGCAAAGTTTTCCTTATCATGGTACATGTCTAATTAATTATCTGGATATACAACAGGAAATACAAACGATGTAGGTAAAATGCTTACATTTTCATCTTTATCAACTATCCACTTCAACAACGACTTATGAACATCTTCAAGTCGAGTAAGACAGTGCAACAAAGAAATTTGATTGTTGAAGAATGTTACAAAATTTTATGTATGTCTGTTATGTTTCTGTCACAGATGAATAAAAGAGAAACATGATTTCTGGTTGTCACCATGACATGACAAATCTTCATTTTAGACAATCAGTTATTTTGTTTAACGCGAAGCAGGGGATATAGTATTCTGCTGCGTACTATATAATAACTCAAATACTGGATTCTTTTCATATTTTGCATATGGGTTCATCATAGGTAGAGTAATATTCCTACAGAGGTTTGTGACCTTGACCTTCATTTCAAGGTCCCAAAAAGACTTTGTCATGTTACCCTTGTCAGCGGGATATCTCAAGAACCATTCACTGGATTCTCTTCATATCTTACACATAGCTTTTCCAAGGAAAGACAAAGGGCTGATAAGATTTTGGTGACCTTGACATTGTTCTCAAGGTCACAGCGGAACTTTGAATTTTTCGACATGTTAATGTACATGTAAAGCTTGTCAGCAGGATATCTGAAGAACCGTTCATTGTAATTTCATTATATCTTACACAAAGCACCTCCTAGGGAAGACAAAGGGCTGATTAAATTTTGGTGACCTTGACTTTATACTCAAGATCACAGCGGAACTTTGAATTTTTCGACATGTTAATGTACATGTAAAGCTTGTCAGCGGGATATCTCAAGAACCATTTACTGGAATTTCATCATATCTTACACAAAGCACCTCCCAGTGAAGACAAAGGGCTGATTATATATTTTTTAACCATGACATTATTCTCAAGGTCACGGCAGATCTTTGAATTTGTCAACATGTTAAACTTGTCAGGGGAATCGATATCACAAGAACTGTTCATTGGATTCTCATCATTATCTTACCCCAGTGGTTCTTTTAGGGAAACTTCAGGGCCCAGTCGATTTTGCTGATCTTGACATTATTTTTCGATTTTGAAGTATTAATTTGCGGCGGGGGATCATGTCACCTTAGTATAATACAAAAAATACAAAATAAAGAAGATTTATAGGGTATGGTAAAGAGGTTATTGTATGGATGTAGGTCGATGTTGGAGTGTTGGAGTGTTTAGCGCACATTATACTGCATACTCTTATCCTCCAGCTGTTACAACTTTGTTATACCTGTTAGACTTTGTATCACTTTGTATCACTTAACCTACCATATCACATGCCATACTGACAGCTTGTGATAGCTTTTGTCATTGTGTATTGATTCCATGGTGAATTATGGTTTTTGTATTTGTTAATAGAAAATACTGCCACATATCTATTGACATTAAAATGAATTGTTATGGTCATCAATAGATTATTCTTAGTTCGCAATATTGATTCACTAATTACATTTGAATAATTGTTGCTCTTAAAATATTCTTGTCAGATCAACGATTGTTGTCGTTTTTAAAGAACCCAAAATTATTCATTTTGTATCTCATGAAATACAAGAATGTTCATCAAAATGATATAAATTGTAAATGAGTCAATATCTAAAATCCTCGCTTTTTTGTTTCCTGGCTTATTGGCTTATTGGCTTATTTGAACAAGGCGTAACAGGAAAATCCCTTGTAAGTCCTGAGTGTGCATTATGAATGAAAGGGATACACTGCAATCAGACAGGGACTCTTTAACAGTTACTTTGATCTCTGGGGCGGTGAGATCAGCCGCACACTGCCTGGGGGTGGTAGCCATTATACCCAGGGGGTAACCTTTGTCCCAGGGGTGAGGTAAGTCAATTAGTGCCCTGCAGACCAGGGGATAATTAACCAGGGTCAGGGAAGCTGTTATGGTTAGGAACTGACTCTCTGGGACTTGTACACTTTAGATAGGGGGATCAGAGGATCTGCAGTCTTACGTAAATAAGAGAGCTGTAGCGCTCTGTCCCTCTGTCTCTGATTTGGATAGTAAATGAAAAAGATGTTAGAAAAACTATTCTTATATATATCTTTGTCTGCTTTTCTAAGTTTTTTTTGGAACAGTACCCTCTCAAAGTCACCAACTCAAACAAATTCATCATATACTATAATTACTTCAAATCTACAAACTTATCTTTCATAGACAGCTGTTGTATAACAATGTATTTTACACCTCCGACCTTTTCCTTTAAGATTATCTTCCTTGGAAAGACAAGGATATTAATGGATGATCAACTTCTTTATTTCTTTAGATCATCCATAAGTATCTGTCTTTCCATTACACCAACTTCTAGAATGCCTCTCAAACAGTTGATTATCTTCTTTATTCATCAGCATTTAGTCAGTCATACACTCCGTTTATTCTGTTTATATGTTTTCTCTATAGCTCCATCGGAGTGAGACTGCGACAGCTGCTGCTGATGTAACAGGTTGTGTTTTGTATCAACAATTAAACCACTGATGGCCTCATAGTCAGACTTAACCCAAATGCATATCAACAGTTAACTACCTGTGTTTCATATGGGAAAATTGAATTGAATACTTTTCATATTTGGAATGACTATGTTTTTTTAGATGTCTAGTTTCCTCACCAGTTCGGCCTGATGGCGGAAGTGAACACAATATCAACTTCTAACATAGTCAATATAGATAATATACACTTATCAAAATACACTTTGTAAGTAAAAAGTAAGTAAAACAAGCATAGTTTATTCTTGAAGATCTTCAGGAAGAATCAAGTAAGATAATACTTGGTTGTTGATAATCTGTAAAATGATGCAATAAATGTAAAACAAATACTTTAAATTGTCAGTTTGTCGTTCTGTAATCAAATTTAATTCCAAAGCAAACACATCTCAGGTCAGAACAGTGTACAGGTGCCTTTTTGTAGTGTAAACAAATTTCAAAAAATTTAATATCTTTTCAACGGAAATAAAAGTTGTATTCAGAAAACATCAAGGGTTGTTGTCATTCCTGGATGTTAGTCTAAAGTTGGGTTTACACGCGAAGCAAGCGGTCAACTGGTGCCTGCTGAATGTTCAGAGATTATATAATTTCAATGATGCAATGCAACTTCATCTGTTGACGAGCTTAACTCAAATGTCACTGGCAGGGAATGTGAGTATTTTATTCTTGCTTGTTCTGTCGCGCCTATCTGATACAGGAAATTGACTTGATTTCTACAAATGTACAAAATCAACAAGCAAAATACCCAGTGTATGCAGGGAGTCCCTAGTGGTCACTGGACTGTTATGAATGCAAGCAAGATGTCTCTGGACAGATGGACTAGCTCTTGTATCAGTTACCTGATGAACAAGCTTGAATGGACTGAGTAAATACAGACAAATGTCTTGTCATCTTGACCATTGGATTAACACTTAGACTCTGAAAAAAAATATTGAAAAGTAGCCTTTGTAAATTTACAATGCCATTTCTCCTTTTCAATATCTAATAAAATGGTGATATTTTCTGAAGAGTCCTTAATCCTTAATTAGACGGATGCCGTAAATAGAAGCCTGCCTCGAACAGATGCCTTTGCACAGAGATTTCTGAAAAATATAAACGCCGACCTAATTAAACGCTGGGTAAATAAAATTTAAATGTGACAATCGCTGTCTCTACAAGCCTTATTGCGAAATAAACGCCTGCCTTGAATAACCGCCGTGGTGGCCCATGTAAATATTTTCGGGGGGGGGGGGGGGGGGGTTTAATGATGGTTCGATATACATGCTATATACATGATGAGTAATCAGCTTGTCAGTGTTACGAGTCAAAAGCATATCAGACAATCAGGGAATGTGTAGTAGAATTGAAGGTAAAATTAGCCTGATGGAGCAGAATGTCCATTTTGTGAACTTTGATACAATTTAAGTTTGACGATACCCTAAATTTCAGATTTCAAAGTCATATTTGCTGTAGTCTCTAAAATGTGTTTGTTCAATTTTACAGATGTAGATTATATACAATATTTTGAATTTTTAAAAACAAATTTAAAAAAGAGTAGTTGTAAAATGTAAAAACATTTGTGGCTGAGAAAATTGGATAGGATAACGCCACTATATCTAAAACATTGAGAATATTATAGACGCTATCTACCTTGCTTATTCCTTCCTAGATTAAATTACATAATACAATATTTCTAGTTACAATTGCTAGGTGTGCCTTAGCTTATCCCTTTGACAATTTCAGGAATTTTCATAGAATGTTAGAGAATTTGCTGTGTAGTCTTAGGTAAATGTAGTTTATCAAGGAAAATTCAGGTCACTGACCAAAAGGTTAACCGTTACTTAACACTTAGATTGGAAGGGTCAGAACAAGTTGCATGAATGAAATATAATTCCTGTGTCCAAATAGCTTTCAGTTTGTCAGGGTTTGTTCTCTCTCCTCCTCAGATATATAAACAATAGAGTTGCTCTTTTATTGTCTACAACCATTCTTTTATGATTACTTCTCGTATCTGATAAAAGATCCATCCATGAACAAAGGGAAAATGTAAAATTGATTGAGCATGTTCAAATCTCCAAGAAGGATGTTTAGGTGATTGTGAAAGGGATGATAATAACTGTATTGTCATTGGAGTATACACAGTAGGGGGTCATTATGAGATGTTATTCCACCACTTACAGTGCGATATGAACTGATAACACATACCATTCCCAAGATATGCTATCTGGTTCTGTTTAGCGTGATATTGTTTGTGGATTATGATAATGCAAATGTTTGACTCATGATAAGATGATATTTTGTGAAACTTCATTCAGATATCTTTTGATAACATGATGGCAGTGAATAGAACAATCAACTAAATTCTTCACATTCCACAACTCTTTAAAAGATTTGTTTAGTTCTTTTTAATGATTGACACATTTGAAATAAAAGTAGAGCTTTTCTAAATTCCCCTCCATTAGAAAATATGGTGATAAAAACTTTTTATCCCACCGGTATGTAATACCGTGGGATATAGTCATCGCCCCGTCCGTCTGTCCGTCCGTCCGTAATCATTTCGTTTCCGGAGCAGAACTCGAAAACCATTCATGATATCTTTCTGAAACTTTGCATGTGTATTACCCACCAACTGAAGTGGTGCCTTTTGATATTTTCAGATTTCTGAAAATTTTATTTTTTTTCGTTTCCATAGAAACATGTTGAAGTTGGACTTTGTTCAGAGACAGGTTCGTTTCCGGAGCACAGCTCCAATACCATTCATCATATCTTCCTGAAACTTTGCATGTGTATTACCCACTAACTGAAGTGGTGCCTTTTGATATTTTCAGATTTCTGGAAAAAAAAATTTTTTCCGTTTCCATAGAAACATGAGAGGGATGTTGGTTGTTGTTGATTTTGACTGCTTCTGGAGCAGAAGTCTAAAACCCTTAACATTCCTGAAACTCTGTAATACCCACTAACTGAAGTACGGTAGTAGATACACAAGTATCTGTAAAAGATGTGTTTTACAAATTTTGTGGAACCGGTGGGATATGTCATCTTCTGATGACTCTTGTTTTAAACAAGACATTAATTTTGTCTTAGCTTGTCTCAAATTTTCTTAGCGTATAATAGTTTTTTGGAGGAAACAAATTTTTTGAGACACTAACTTCAGTTTGTGTATTTTTGTTATCAAGATGACACTTGTACCAACATGTTTCCACTGAACCTTTGACAGGAATATACTGTCAGATGCATTTCCACAGATAATACCCTGGTCATGATTCTGTCAAAGAGCAAACATGAATTAGGACCTTATCTTCTAAATAGACATCACTAATGAATACCACATACAGAAGCCCAAATAAGGCAACTTGACAGGATTGTTACAAGTCTTCAAATTCTTGATGCTTCCACCAGACATGCCCTATTCCTCCAGGGAAATGACCCTCGTTGATAAAGTTGGACAGATGTCAGATTGAGGGAGTTGAGATGATAACTCTGACAGATAAATGTCCCAGTACACAGGGCTCCTGATTGAAAGATTGGATTGGATAAGAGTTCAGTTTCAAATGGTGAACAACAGTGTATGATATATGCTTGACAGGAGCAGCAGCCTGGTAGAGTAACTTGGTCAATTAAAATGGAAAACGTTAAAAAGTTACCATGTTGGAGCAAAAGTGTTCAATTGCTTGACTCTGTGACTAACAGACCAAAGTTGGATAAATAACAAATATATTGCATGGGAGTCTGATTTTTCATTGGAAAGGAAGTCAGAGGATGTAAGCCATATTTGTAACCGTATCTGATAACCTAGAACAGATAGGAGGTTTCAGGGAATTGATTTTATAAGTAAAAGAGATCAAATGTCAAATATGTAACAGTTTCTGATGTAATGATAACATGCCAACGATTTACTTAAATGTTGAATATGCAGGAGAATTACTTTTGGGATCCTGGTCCTTTTGGTATAAATCTCCAGAAGTAAGACCGGCACCTAGTTTGCAGTATCTGAGATTTGCTTTTGCCGATGATTGCTATCTTTGAAATGAGTTTCTTAGAAATGCCTGAGCTTCTCTGGTTGAGGGATTTCTCAGCTTATTCAATTTACTGCGTGGATCCACTTCAAAGGTCGGTGTTTGTTGTGTACTAAGTACTCTGCAGTAATTCAGCTAATGAACAGGTGCTTGCCAGTTATCGTGGGGGCTTGAACCTTGGCTTATCAAGTCAATTAGCGGAATATGTACCTAATGCTTGTTTACAGAATTGTAGCAGCTCACTGTAATCTAATTTTGCAAACATTAAAAGTGAAGTTCAGCAAGAATGGGTGGAGTTTATCAGTGGATGGGGTACCCGTTTCATGGTTGGTTCACTGAGACATGAATTGTGAAACTTCTGTAACCTTGGGTAATAGACTTTACTCGATGTGTCTCTGTTTGTCCAGCAGTACAATTGGGTACCTGGTTAAAGTTGTGTGGAAGTGAACTTCAAACACCATATATGGCATCTTGGGTTAGACCAAGGTCATTGCTCTTTTAATAAATGTGTGAAATTCAGACTTAAGGAATAGAGCAACAGAAGGGATAATAAATTGTATACGAATGGACTATTATCATTATTTATTCATGTACATTCAACCATGTCTGTGGGCTGGGATAGGGCATGTTTGTTTGACATTTCAAGGACTTTGTGAAGACTCATTGTGAATTTAAAAACAATCACTATTATCACATTTTGAAGTAGTCCAACTATTAATGTTGATCTAAAAGTATGTCTATTACACATCATGATTTTAAAAAAATGTCTTGAACAAAGGATGTAATTAATAATTTAATATCAAATTGTTTTGAGGAATTTTCTAAATTTATTGCATGTGATAACTTTTAAATATTTAGGTTAATATTTTCAAATTTCTCTCTTTTATTTTTTAAACAATTTTTCATTTTTGAAATTCTTTGAAGTCATCATTTTCTAAACATAGTATCATGTAATTGAAAAAATACAAATAATTTTGCTATCAATTTTATCACATGCAACTTCGTTAGATCCTATTGCACACTGCCTGTATAATTGATATGGCTAGTGACTTGCTAGATCATTTCTTTCCAGTTGAATTTTATAATACAATCAATGAATTATAACATTAATAGTCTTATCTATTCATAAGAGAAACAAAGGTTTCTATACAAAGGAAAAAAGTGTTACCATTAGAAATAACTTTTACGATGCTTCGAAATAACAATTACTGTACACATAAATACATTTTACTATGCATAGTAATAAAAGTTACTATGCATCTGTCGTTAACCACAATACATTTGACTTATATGCTAAAAATGCTGAGAATGTAATCAAGGAAATGCACCGAGGGTTATCAGCCGATATTAGTCGTCAATTTGCTGCGGTCTCTGTTATCGGTGTTATCAGAGTTTGGAGATGGAAGTCTTCAGATAGATTATCGGTAAACAAGGAAATGGAGATAGCTCCACACAGTGGGGAAACGTGGCACGAGCTGCTAAGAGGGTGTAAAGGGGGCCTGAACTGACATTAAGGGGGATTTTACGATTCAATAAACCATTTGTCAACTTGTTACGGATGTCAGTTTAGGATTCTGGCCTTTACTGTATCTGTGGACAGTTTACATGGATACCAGTAGTTCATGTTAAAATAAAGTTGTGGAACAGTGGTTAAATTTTGCTAATTGATATACTGGTACATGTAGCAATGTGCAGATGTCTTTCTATAGTTATCAGCTGATGTACAACCTCTAATTCAATACATTTTGTGGTTAAAATACAGCATGAGTAAAATAGTAAAAAGAACAGTTACTATTGAGGCACTTGAGAACAAAATAAAAGTATACATGTAATGAATTTGTTGTGATTGAATATTCCATTATGATTCTCTGCTGAGAAGGGGACTCCAATAGTTTCAAGTGAATTAGTTTAAGTGAGATATAAATGGTCCCTCACTGCCTTGAATAAATCTATTTCAACTTTTATGATCACAATAACATTAAAAATGTTTCAATGAATTTAACTATTGAGAGAGAATTTAAACACTATTTTCATTTGTGTTCATGTCAAAGTTTTGTAAAATTTGTAAATGGTGTTGGAGTTATTTCATTTGTATTAAATGATTGGCTACTCCACCCTCATTTCTGTCTTTTAAGTAGGTTTTTATAACATCATATAAACTATTTGTCTTACAATTTGCAAAGATAAAAGGTTCTGTAACATGCCAAGCAGGCAATATTGCAACAAGCTGTGGAATGTACGCGACTGGGGTGATATTGAAGATATTTCAATGTCAAGATGTTTAAAATTACTGACCTTTTCCCCTGCAATAAACTGATTAAACCAATAGAGGAGCTCACATCAAAGGGAACACTGGGTAAATAGCATCATTTATTAAGCAGGGCACCCGCACTGGAGGTTGAATATTGCTTGTTATTGCATACCTGAGTGATGCTCACATGGAATACTGCATATAGCTCACAGCTAGTGTGTGTAGTAAATGTTTTATTGATGTCATTGGACATCTGTTATGCTGTGGAGCTAAGCTTAAACGTTGGACGTGTGCCTGTTTTATAAATGAGGTTAATATCCCTAGCCTTGTAGTAATGCCTGGATAAAATATGATAAAAGATATTCTTTATAAAGGCTGATTATTAACTGATCCATATCTGAAATCCAGTCATGTGTAGGAAATTGAGCTATACCCATTTGATGTATGTGTATATTGCATGCATAAAAGGTTTCAGTGATCCCTCCTGATGTTTCTATTACTGGTAGGAAGATATGGAGATAGCTCACACCGTTCTTGGTGTCTGCATGATTTTAATTGTAAAACATGATGAGAAATTAATTTGATTCAAACTATAACTAACTTGTGATGATTAGATGTGCATATAAATTCACATGAATGTGTTATGAAAATATTCCTAAATAACGAAGTTTCTGGATGATTTGCTTGATAACGGTGCTAGTATCTGCAACAAAACGTCACATCTATTGTAATAAAGGAGTATCCATAGAACTTCAAGTTTCTGGAAGAAAAACATACTGTATACAGATATCAGGTTTTGCATCAAATTTGACAATTATATGAATTTAAATATTAACCTTTAACTTGTTGATCTCGAGTTAGTAAGAACGTTTTACTGTAACACTTGAACTCATATCATATATTGACTTGACACACCATAAGTAAGTCGGGAACTAAGTACTGAACATACTTTTGATAGACAGACACAGTGGAAGTACAGCGTTATCAAATCAATATATCCATAATGTGAGTGTCTTTGTTATCTTCTCCTGGGGAGTGTTTCTATCTTTTATGTATGTTTACACATCCCTTGTGAACCTAATGCTTCTAGAATAAGGTCCATCTTGATCCAAATGTGTTAATATCTTAAGATTATTAAATCCCTAGTGTACCTACAACTAACTAAGCCAGAGGTGTTTATATTTTATGATGAATGGATGATCCAGCCGTGTCAGAGAACAAATAATCTTATTGCAACAACAAAGTGTCAAGCATGACTCCTATAGAATGGTTAGGTAACGCATCAGGTGAGACAAATCGGTTCAATACTTCGGAGATTGAAGATCAATATTCATTGTTTTCATTACGGTGAACAAGTTTCAGTCATGTGTGACACAATTGGCACGTGTCAGATGTAATTAACCATGTCGGTGCCAAGACATTTTCGTTTTCCCTAAAATATGAAGAATCCTGAAAGAAGCATGATACAAACTGCTAACAAGCTGGAAAGGTTTGCAGCTTCAAAGTTTAGTTTGGTCTTTGTGGAATAAATGAAAGGACTATCATAATGTTAGGATAATGATGTGGTTTAAATTCATTTCAGACCTGTTTGGTTTAAACATATTTTGTTACCCATAAGGTTGAAAATAACCATAACTGTAACATAATTTTTCTCAATAGCAGACTCTGTCCTCTCGGGTTATGACAGACAGAAGCAGAGCAGACTCTTGTACATGAAACCATAACAGTCATATACTTACATACACGGGATATATAAGGTAGCTGACTGTCATACACAGAAGAAGTATATGATACTCAGACCTGACTATCAATTAAGTTCAGACATGGATACTTTTTTCTTTAACATAGACTAATGAGAAGATATGAAATTGTTGATAATAAGTCATATCAATATGCGAGTATACTGCAAATATCGTATTAAATTTTGACAAGTATGTTTTCTAATTTGTTTGTTACTGTAGTATCTATTTGTAACTACCTGTTTTGTCTGTCATTTAATTTACTAAAATTACCCTCCTTTTAATTTATTACTATTTTCTTCTCTTTCAAGATCAAGTATATACAATTCAGAAATAAAATCCTTTGATTATGATTTTTAGAATAATTAAATATAGATCCAATATCTTATTGTATCTAGAGAGCATGTCTTGACAGAAGAACTTATATATATACCTGTGATTCTATGTATCGCACCTGGTAGTCAATCAAGAAGGCAATTTAAGGCTTCGATTACCTTTTCTGTATAATAAAATAAATTTATTAACAACTAATGAAATAAAAAGATAATTTCAATAAGATCGTTAATAATTCTGTTATATAGATCAAGTATCTGATTGTCATCTTGACGAACATGTGTTGACAGAGGAACGGATTGTGTCTCACCTGCCGTTTTGAATATCACACCTGACAATCAGACAACAAGTGGTTTACCTGAGTTAATACCTTGATCGTCTCCATGTCGGGACATGTTGTTAACAGATCTACAAACAACAACAGGAGACTCACAGTATTCCTGAGATTGCATACAAAATATGTCAGTTATTTGGATATCGCCTGTCAATGTATAGAGTGATTATTATAGTATCAGATGTTGGACCCCCTGACAACAGAATAGACAATTATTCTAATATTTCTATCTCTTTGTAGAAAGAGTTCTATTGTGAAGATAGATAACTGTCAGATGGGGGGATAGGAGAAGTGTGTATGGCCAGCGAGTGTGGCGAACATAGGGAGGTTAGGATGGATATCAGTAAAAGGCATGTCCCGATGGATTAGTGTTATCAGGGGTTGGTGATTGAGGTCCGATATCATAGGATAGGATTCACCTGGTGTCACTTTGTGTCGCATTATGTTGGAGATTTGAGACTCAAAACAAATATTGAAAAGGAGAAAACTTCGAATCTTTTTTGTATTTTGTGTTTGGGAGGCATTTCATTAGATGGTAAGATGATGAGAGCCAATATCTAGAGATGAGCAACTTCTCACTTACAAAGCAAGATCATATAATGTGCATGTCTCAGTATGTATGTCTCACATCTATCAACCAGAGATGTGTATATCCTTCTGTATTGAGGCATTAAAGAAGTTCATATGTTGAAGATGGACAATTTCATTGGATTCACATAGTGTCAGTTATCAAACACCTTTGTAAAATTATCAACAATTAATAATTATGTGACATAATAATAATAAGACATGAAGGGAAGTTAGTTAAAGTTAGTTCATTAGTTTGATGATGATCTCTTTTCAAATAAAGGAAAAATCAGTTATGAAATCAGTGAAACGTCTTGGTAAATTGTATCGTTAAGCTCAGGTAAATCACAGGTAAGTAACAAAGAGCAGACAAATGATTCTCGGACATCACCTTTCATGATGATCTTATGATGATAATGATCACCTCGGGTGGTGATCGCTTTTCTGGAAAAAATCAATTATTAAGTCAATAAGACATCTAGGTGAATTGTATCGTTAGGCTGAGGTAAATTACAGGTGTGTAACAAAGGTAGACGAGGCGTGGAGGACCAGCACCTTTGATGGTGATCTCTGCTTGTTTACGGCCATCTTTATGGTGCTAACCATTCGGCTACATCCTCATAAATAACTCTCCGTCTCACGATGTCGCTTTATGCATCCAGGTAATCATCTAGGTGATAGCAACAGTAAATATGACACCATTACACATCCGTCATTCACTCAGGATTTATTTGATGTGTTTCAAGTGGCGAGATCTCTTTGATACCTGGCCCACCTGGCTTAACGATGAGGATAGGTAGTTGTTTACACCTGGAGAGAATACATGTTGTAAGTATTTACCTGGTATTGTGTGATTCGTCATATCTAGGTGAACTGCAGGTTTCAGTTCATTGTCCACTTACTTCATTTTCATAAAAATGTTTGAGATCTTGTCCATCTTTATTAACGAGGACAGGTGGTTGTTGACACCTGGACAGTGTGTACTGTGTTTTGTATGATGTATGTTTCATGTGAAGTGTGTTATATTTTGGTATATTTTGCAAAGTAATGTTTAATTGATATGAAAGGAGAAGGAACGTTTAACACTTTGAGATAGTTCCAGGTACGTACCTTTGTTCATATTACGTGTTATTTCCCAGGTTGAATCTACCGGCTTACCATGATGCATAGTTTATGTTTTGTAATTTAAGACAACACTGCAGTGTATGGATCTTGTACTGTATATGGGACTGTATGAGGCCTTTGTACTCTGAATAAACTTGACTTGACATGAGGCTCAGCGACTGCGTAGCCACTGTTTGTGACCCTTTGGTTTCATCAGTAAATGTGTACATTGTAGCCACTGTATGTGACCCTTTGGTTTCATCAGTAAATGTGTACATTGTAGCCACTGTATGTGACCCTTTGGTTTCATCAGTAAATGTGTACATTGTAGCCACTGTATGTGACCCTTTGGTTTCATCAGTAAATGTGTACATTGTAGCCACTGTATGTGACCCTTTGGTTTCATCAGTAAATGTGGACATTGTAGCCACTGTATGTGACCCTTTGGTTTCATCAGTAAATGTGTACATTGTAGCCACTGTATGTGACCCTTTGGTTTCATCAGTAAATGTGTACATTGTAGCCACTGTATCTCACCCTTAGGTTTCATCAGTAAATGTGTACATTGTAATGTCACAGTAACCTGTATTAGCCTTTGCTTTATACACAGTCATGGAGCAGGACTGAATTTCAAGTAACTAGACTTGCTAATCTGGACTGTTTTAGTCCTGCCTCATTACTGTGTATGAATAAAAGCCTTAAATACAGTCTAGTTCCTTATGCAGAAAATATTGACAAACTGAATACCAGAAGCTTCAGAAATAAACTCATAGGGATGATAAGATTTTAATTAAAATTCCATAGACTGAATTTTAGTCGAGCATGGTTCTAGATTTAAGTACTTCTCTATGGAGCAGAGTTAACTAGCTCCTTAATTACTATATGTTGCCTTGATGAGTTAGTTTCACGTGGACAGTAAGGCTCCCAGATAGTGATGGATACGTCTAGCGTGATATAGGACAGTAATGCCTCCAGGCTGGAGATACGGGATGTTATACTGGGCGGTGACGCAATCATCAGTTGTTACTAACCTGGTCAGCTGACAGGAGGGTTGTTAATACTACTTATACCTGTGTGATATTACCCAATAACACACAGGTTGTCAAAGAATAAAGATCTTTAACATATGTATTGAAATTATTGAGATTATTAAGATTTGTGAAACTCTTGTAGACTATGATATACGGCTTTGTAGATAGACTTTTATTTTTTATACCCCTTGATCTCACAAAAGTGAGAGGTGATAAAATAAGAGTGACATCATTATGCTTTTCTTAGTAGGCTGACATTGAGGGAGTAACTGACATATGAAGGCAAAATACATATTAGAATTGTAGTTAAAAATAAACTTTGACACACTTCATTTAAAAAAAAAATGCTTAATATAAAGATACAAAATGTTTTAGGCATGCATTTGAAAGAATCATACTGTGCTATGTATATTCATTCAAATTAATAATTATAACACCAAAATTCAACTTATGCAATCATTGCATAAAGTTAAAAGCACTTTGACAATTGGTTATGAATAACAGTAGAACAGAAAATTCCATGCATGCTTCAGAGAGCAAATCTTGAAGAGGGAGCCTTGTCTTGTGCCTGTAAATTTGGAAATATTTACAGAAATATTGTCAACCGTTGATGTGTAATTCTCAATTCTACAATATCCTTGCTTGTTAGTCCTTCTCAGTAACTGTACGAATAAGAGCCTTACTTCAGTCAAGTCTTCAATGAGCAAGTCTAGTTTTAGTGAATGAAATAGCAAGACCAAATATAAAATTTAGAACAAGGCTTACAAATTCATAAACAAAATTTTAATCTGTTTGTCTAATATCAAAACCAAAAGCAGAAATTCAAGAGAAAAATCGAGAAATATAAGTTGCTAAAATGTTGTTAAATATCCAAATTTAAAAGTACTGTTATAAAAAGCTAATTTTGGGGCTGCCATAGATGCCTTTTGAGATGGTGGTTAAATGAAAAAAGACATGAAACATACCGAATTATTTCAATACCTCTTTGTTTCCTTGAAAACAATATAGTAGTTTTATTGTCTTTTAATCTTTGGCATTATGTTGAATTTCAACTGCAATTTTAGATTGGAAACAGCATAAAGTTTTCTCTCTATATTACTTGGCATTTAACCAAAGATTTTAGTTTAACTGATGGATGACAGAGAGGCAAACTCAATACAATCAGTGGATATTTGATTCCTTTTAATAGTCTAGTTTACTGTTAAACTGTTAAGCCTTTTATCTATGAAAATGTGTTTTGGTTGTCGTTCGGGATGAATTAGGAATGAGAACTTTCTGAATTGAAAATTTCAGGATATGAATAGTTTTTATTTTCTTTGGTATCAAATGGTTATTTAAGGCTTAGCATCAGTTGGGCTCAGGGATGAATTAGCGGTGAGAAGTTTCTGGATTGAAAATATAAAGATATGAGTAGATTTTCATCCTTACATCTTATTTAGGCTTAATGTTAACCCTAGAGCTGCCATAGTGGTGAAGTTGGACGAGACAGATGATGAATGTGACAGTGCGTATTTCCTGTGTCCTGTTTACATGAGTGACATCTGTATTGGGAGTAACTCTATCCACTCTTTAAAGTATCCCATGTGCTCTTTCAATGTTTACACTAACAAAACTGACTCCACTTTCCTGTTTTGGAGTAGGCTGCCCACTGATATTTACAGTTTCATATTTCACACGTGGCTGCCTAATATCACAGACATGTGGAGAAAGTGTGTTCACAAAGTATTGGAAAACTGGCATTTAATTTTCAGTAAGGATGTCATTATTTTATTGCTCTACAATACTGTTACACCATAAAATATTCATTTCAATAAAGTACAAGATTTATGGATATTCAACTTCTTTATTCAAAGAATGCTTCGTTTCGATAATAGGTTCTTATATCACTTTCAAACATATGGATATATCTTGTACTTTATTATCACTACAACTTGTAGAATGCCACTCAAACAGTGTTCATTTCAAGTTAGATTTCTGTAACTGCATGCAGTAACATTATGTTTAAAAAATAGTGGCAGGTGCTTTCGAAGTGTTAAAGAACTCATAATTGCCTTTTAAGATATGTACCTTATGTACCTTATTTAACTAACTCATGAGATGTTATTTGTCTATTTCAATATAATAGCATTATTCTGATCAAGGTGTTATGTTTTAGTTATGCTAAATTTGTTCTCAAATCGATTGAACGGTACATTAACTGTGCATTTTAGCGGTTGTCTCTTAGGAATACTCCGGGAGGACCTGACAATAACAAAGCAGACAAAAGAGTTCCTTGCAGTGACACGATGTTACAACATTTACCACATGCATTATTCACCACTATAATCCCTTATTGTAGTGTCATTTCAAGAAGGTTATATGATATCCCAGTTGGTTAATACCATAATATGATATTGTTTGCTGCACATAGGGGATATATTAGTATTAATTTCTGAAGATCAAGAGCAGACTCTTTTGATTAATAATGAACTTGGTTATTGGGATGATAGAAGCCATTCACATTACAACAACTTACACCAGTGGAGTGTGATCCTCATTGATTCATCAGACAATCTTTGACCTCAGCAGGTAGTTGGTTAATCATATCAAAACATGATAAAAACCCTGAAAATAGAACAAGCAAATGATTTTTATGTAAGTAATAATAAGATACACCTGAAACACTATCGTCTGATTTAATATGGAAAATTACAATTAAGTAATTTCTTAATAACAATTATTATAAAACAGAAATCCATGGTATGTTTTTGTAAAGAAATGTCTTACTACTTTTTTAAAGGGAGACTTATAAAAAGGAATTGGAAATGAATAAAAAATAACCATTATTATTATAAATGAAGTATTTATGTGAACAGTTAAATAGAACACTAACTCTTTTGTATTTTTGAGAGGGCTTATCTTAATACTCTTACAAAGCAGAGATTGACATTTCCTTTTCAAATGATTCGATTGTAAACAAATTTACATATCAAGCTTGAGGACTGTTTAGATAAAAAAGAAAATTATCATGATAATGAGAAGGACACATTTACGTGAACAATATACCACTCTCAGATTTTATTATGAAAAAATTAAAAAATTGTTTCTATTCTTCCTCCATTTTGAGGAAAAGCTGTGGAGCGAAGCTATTATCTGTAAACACAATAGGTTTGATATCTCATTGTGGAGGTGTGACAGAGACACGCTCATGTGTCCGGATACAACTCTCAGCTTCTTGAAACCGTTTTGTGATCCCTAATTCATTTTAGGTGCTGACACAAAGGTTTCACAGGGTCCTTCAGGTCAGCTGTGTGAATATTTCATTTCAGACCATTTTAATTCTTGAGCCAAAGATGTGTATCTGACAGGACTTGGGTTGGCATTTTGAAGGGAAAACATATGAATTTTGGATAACAACTTCTTTATTGTGAACATACACTTCCACATGCTTACTGTATATGGATTGTGATGATTGCTATCCTGATATCTGGAATTTCTTCACCCGACAGTCTCTGAATCTTTATTTTCTAGATAGTTTAGGGTTTATGTCTTGAGAATCTAGGCTTGCTATAAAAAATATGATAATAATTTGTTCAATAAAGAATCCTTATTACAATACTTTTATTTACAATCTTTTCTTAAAAATAAAAAATGGCAACAAATTAATGATTTAGATGCAGATTTTTAAAATAAATATTAAAAAAAACAACTTTTGTCATAAACTGAAAACAAATGATTGTAAAACATTGTCTGGGTTGCTTTTGACCATGGGACATTGCTATTATATTTATAAAGCACTGATAAACCTACTCAGGGCACTATGCGGCTATAGTCTATTAACAGGTCCACTTGCATCAATAAATCTTAAATAGCTACAGTATCACTGCTAATGAATATGCTACATTAATGACATTGGATATTTATTATAATTGCAATATTCATGACAATGCCAATTAAGAGAATGGCTATTGTATCTGAGGTTATATTTGTGTGTCTAGTATTCTAGTACGACTTTAAAGGGACGTTTCTATATGAGTATTCTTCAGTTCGTGTCCTTAATTCCATTTGTCAGCACTTGAAATAGTAGAAGAAATAATCTCTGATCGTACACAGGAGCAAGGATTAGTTTGTCAGGAAGTGAGACCATCTTGTGTGGCTGGTCGAACGCAAGGAGTCATGGCTTGAAATACCAGGTGAGATGTGCTACCAGACCTTGTTGTATTGCTGGTATTCAGTTGTGCCAGGCACCTTACACTTAACAGGTGCTTGTTGTCAGAAACAATTACATTGAGTTGGTATTATATCTAGTTGTCAAATTATGATTATGTGTTTTTAATTACTAAATAACTTTGAAAACATTGCTTTTTTTAAAAATACATATATGTTACATGAATACTTCAGTGAATTTTATCAGATTCCTTTTATTTTGTAAAATGGAAAATGTGATTAATCAAATTTGTGTTCTCTTAGATTTTGATGACTTTTGTTTTGAATTGTTCAAGTTTATTACCTGTTGATAAACAGGGAAGAAAAAACGATTTCAACTGAAAGTAAAAGATTCCATTTCATTTTCCTTTCCATTTATTTTGGTAGATTTTAATGAAAAATCGGTATAAATTTCCCCAAAAGATTGTAGTAAAAGAAACTCATCAATTGTCATTTCTCAATTGAATAGTTATTGTTATTTCATTTTTTTCAAATTTTGTTATCTGAAACTAAGTGTCACTCTCAATCACAGTTTGTTTAAAGGAGAGCTGTCCAACCCACCCAGTCATTCACTGAGATAATGATAACTTGTCAATACCCACTTAGTGAATACTGTTAATACTACCCACTTCCTGTTTGATATTAGTATGACCTCTGACCCAGAGCCCCACCTTCAGGTTGATAAAGGTGATATTTCCCCGGTAACAGTTCACGACTTCCTCTCCATTCAGCGAAGGTTTACTGTACAGACAGCTGGAGTGGAGCACGCACCCAGAATGGAAATCAAACAACTTCCTTTTATTCGCTTACATGTTGTAGGTCACCAACCATGAATTTTAATATTTAAAAGAAATTTTGATTTATTTTAAATTGTATTAGAGCAGGATTTAATGTAAAGACCATTAGAGAAAAATTTGAAATCATTTGTTCCCTGTTTGTTGAGTTTGTTCCCTGTCTTTTAGTTTGTTCCCTGTCTTTTGGTTTAGTTTCTTGTCACGGTTTGCTGCTCACTGAGTTTTCATCTTCACAAAATATGACCATTTTCAATTACATGTAGAGATAAAAAATTAAGAACATAATTAATGTTTCCTATTTGTTGAGTTAGCTCACTTGTTTTTAGTTTTTAGTTTGCTAGCGCAGATGTTTCTCTATCTGAATTAAAAGTTTGCTGAATATGTCGACTGTATGTTTAAAACATACAACACTTTTCAATTACATTCCTTTTAAGTAAGATACCATATGTTAGTTTGCTAAAAATGTTTCCATCATAATATTCATTTAAACAGGTTCTAACATCTAAGTTTCTGAGAGAAATAACTTCAGGTAAATGTTTACTCCCTCAGTTTTATGTATTGCTCAATGTTCTTTCTGTGAGTGTTGGTAACATCAAAGAAATGTAATGTTTCATTAATAATCATGTATAAATATGGATGTTTTCAATCCATGGAAATTGTTTCTATTTATCTTACAAAGTTTAAAATACTCCTTAAAGACATCAATTCATATTTTCTGGAAAATCAAAAACGAGTTTGAGGTTGAATGTAATGATTAGTTCAAGCTAAATGTTTGTATTGAACAAATAGTATATAGTGATGAAGGCAACAGCACAAATCTATAAAACATGTTACGCTACTTCTCCATCTGTGCGTGGTATGAAAGATTCAATACAGGAAATGCATCAAAACACCCATTTATATCTCCTTGTTTGTTGTGGAAGGATCAACGTCTCTTGAACTCTCTGTTTAAAGGTAGGAATTCTACTAACCTAAAATTTACATAGGATATTTTTGATAAAATTATATTCGAGAAAATTTCAATGGCTATAGTTATTTTATAATGAATTCAAATTTAACTGTTTTAAAATTTCAGTCTTCATATTGATTAAAATATCCAGATATGCATAATCAGCATATTTATAGGATATCTAACAAGCTTCCCCTTTCATATCAAGTTTATGTCCCGACGCGAGTGGGTAATAATACTTTATAAGGAAGGTACCAAATACTATTGATGATTTGAAGCATCGGGAAAATGTTCATCTGTTACGAGGTCCAATCATTTCCTCATCTTGCAATCAGTATTTTATTTTGTGCAAAACTAACCAATACTATCAATACCTTATATTTTCTCTTTTAAAAAAATCCCTAACATCATACATTAATAGTAACGGAAAAGTAACAATCACTTTCATTTCCACATCAAGCCGCCAATATTGTGTAGTTTGTGCTTTACCTGACAGGTAATACTATCGATGATAACAGGTGTTGTGTCAGGAAATAGGTGATCATTAGATCAGCTTATTCCAATCTTTTCATTAATTCTGCTCAGGTGAGTCACTGCGTTGGTAAAATAGACGAGACACAAGCTTTATCGATAAATTTGTAGCACAGATGGCTGTGTTTCAAGGAGAAAGACATTTTAAGCCATAATGAAGGATACTTAATGGGTCAGGAGCTTTTATTTCAAAGGTATTTATTTTGTACACATGTACTGTATGTGACTTGGACATTTAAAAAAAATATTCAGCGCACTTGTTGTTGAAATAGTGTGTTTTGGATTACAGGTGTATACTCTGTTTTTTGAGTGTTTTAAAGTGAAGGACATTTACAGCGTCGTTTATGATAGTTTCACTTACAGGTTGTTAAATAAGGTATTTATTTTGAATGGTATGTTTTGTGTAAAATGTATAGGAAAATTTTTAATTTTAATGTTAATTAATGCAATTTCCAGTGATGATTTTAGATACATTTTGATAGCTTACATACGAAAAAAAAAAAATACATAACATTTCTATGAATGTAGGCACTTCAATATGTAATAAAATGAACACAAAGAGATTATTTCATTAGTGAAAGATTTGGTGCATAGATCCAGTTGAATTTCCTCTCCGAACCACTCTATAACAGTACAATCTGTTTGATGTGACGCGAGGTGTGAATATATTGCTCTGTTACAAGCAACGCGAGGTGTGAATATATTGCTCTGTTACAAGCAAGTCATCAGCTCACCAGACTGTGAAATGATCTTTTTCACAAATATGGCCGACACGTCAAAAGGAGTCATATACCATGTCATTAATACCATATTGTATTATTTGTTTAGTCGATCAGCTGAAATGACTGTTTGATTATACGTAACAAAAAGCGCCAGTCTAACTGTTGCATAGTTGCGTCTATTGGAAACTTGGAATACATGGAGAGTGCTACATAACTTTCTGATTAGTAATGGCTGTTTTTGTAAGTGATCAATACTGTCTGATTGATTTTTCCTCTATGGAAGTATGTAATCAATGTCACGTGGCCGATATTTCCTTTCATCTGTAATTGTTGGTAACACGATATTCATGCTGATTCGTAGCGATTGCTTGTGGATGTTGTGTTATTGGCTCACTCCATTACTAGATATATTCGCATCACCATGAGGTACTGCTCTGTCTTGATTACCCTCTTCCATATATTGACCGAGAAAACATTTGTCTTCTCCTTTTAGTCTAATTGTGGTAACAATTGTTATTTTCTCTTCGCTAACTTACATAGTTGCTATATGTGCTTGAAGTCAATTATCTGTTTCAGTGATAGTTATCAGGAAAATTAATTAATTCATTAATTATAATATTGGACACATTTCATTCATTTACTTACAGTCTTCCTCTTATTCCTTTTTACTAAATAAATCATCTACTTTAATATATATTTAATCCATGGTCATGACGTCACTCTATTGTGTTATCAGTTGATTATTATTTAGGAATCTACTGGTCATTGACTGTCCCAGTCAGGAGGGGTGTTAGGTTTAGACATTTTCAGTAATGGTACATTTTTCGAGACTGATGTATTTTGTCTTGACGTTTAGGATAGGATCTCAAAATATCTAGACAACTACAGACAAATTAATTAGTGTAATGCATGAACCTGGAATCGAACATGCAACCCTTCGCTTGGTAGTCAGCGCTTCTAACCACTAGGCCACAAGACGCTGTTAGAAACCTTAGGATTGTTTGTCAGTAAGAATCCCACGTTCTATTCAATGCACGGAAGGCAAATTTTTAGCTGTCAATCACATCGCTTCGCGTGGAAGTTTTGCACTGCACGTGCGTGGAAGAATTCATTTCATGAGGGTCGCAGCTACTTGTACCATATCTGATGAATGAGCACCAAAATTTGCAAAAATGATTGATTTTGGTGTCCTTTAATTGAAATTTATTGTTTCAAAAGTAAAATGATCACATATGCATGTTTCGTGACATCATACATGGATTAAATGGAGAATGAATTCGGAGCAGTGGATTCGCTAAAAATAATCAAATCGCCCCTTCGGGGCTCGTTGATTATTTTTAACGAATCCACAGCTCCTCATGCATTCTCCATTACATAACTGAGTTTCTACATTTGCTAACCGTCAGTTATCCACATAAATGATTTTTATCCAGAAAATATTCATAATTATCATGTTAGACACAATTCAGTAATTTTCAGCTATTCTTTATATTCCTTCTCACTCAATTACCCACTTCAATGAATATTCAATGCTCATTACTTCTTCATTGACGATACAGATTCGGGATGAAGAGAATGTGTCGAAAGTATCGATTCATTTCCTCTATAACACCAGAGGTGTATTTCAGTACTCTGCTACTTACCTCTTTATTGATGGAGAAATGATCTCAAATCAGAATTCATATATTGTCATAAATAATTGTTTTCTCTTCAGTAACTTATTAAGAGGTTTTCTTTATTTGTCCAAAATCAATTAACCATGTTGAAGATATTAACAAAAAGGTTTTCAATATCTTTGAAAATATTGAACCAAAAAATAATTTTTTTTTTATTTATCTACATTGCTTAGAGAGAACTTACCCACATAAAGATAAAAATCATAATAAAAATCCTGTTCTATAATCAGGGCTGCCTACTTGTACACTTGTGGAGTATTTTGTACACTTGACAGTCCTATTATATGATTGTATACCACTGATGCAAACTGTACACCTCTTCTGTGGAATTAGAAAACATTCTGTTACTTGACTGTTACGTGACTGTTACGTGACTGTTACATGACTGTTACATGACTGTTACAGGGTTAAATTATAACTGAGCTCCAGATTGAACCCCAATCCTGTCAAAAATAATTTATAATTTGTCATTTCCATGTCACAATTGTTATTTTCAACTTGTTATGTAGTGTATGATATTAAAGTTGTAAGTGTTTTTTTAATAGCACTAAAGTTATTTTAAAAAATGATTTAATAAAGTTCCATGGATAAATTTAGTTATGATGATATAACCATTTTAATAAAAACTGTTCATTTACATTGAAAGCGCTTCTCTGGTATGTAAAGTTCATCAAATATTAAATAAAGTAGTACATTGAAGAAACAGGATTGTATAAAACGGTTGTTTTAACATTAATTGCAGGCATTAATATCAGGAATGTTCGCTATGGTAATCATAAAACATATTGTGATCAATTGTTAATAAAAAATTACATTCATGCAATGTTTGAAATAGTTGATAACCTATTACCAGAGGAGTTATCAGAACTCATGATCATGCTTTGTGGTTAGAGCAATGAAATAAATACTTAGATTCATCAAGTTGAGCGTTTGTAATATCTGAGATCTTTGAAGAGTTCATATATTTATTACATTTTGCAATGTGCATTAATTTAGATTGAAGAGACCACAATTTCTTCGCAAGACTGATTGAAGAAGAATTTTGTTTACATTGATTCTTCAACTTAGGCCAATAATATTGTGTTTTTGTTAACTTTTCTTTAAATAATTGTAAAAAATGAAGGAAGCAATTGAATAAAAAATACTCGAGAGTATGATTTAACATCAACATGAAGATAGGTAAATCTCTAATCATCACAAGAGGATCAAGATTCCCACCCACAGGGCTGACCAGTGTGATTTGTCTGGATGACCCAATGTCCGGAGGCAAGATGACCTTCTGTTAATTAACTGTGCTGTATACATAATAATGGAATCTAGAAAGTGTCCCTTCGAATTTATTTTGGCAGATAAGAGTCAAAATTACAATTCACATTGTGAATGTGAATATATTTTCACCATAACTTCACCTTCAGACGTTACGATATTTTCACCTTAACTTCACCTTCAGACTTTACGATATTTTCACCTTAACTTCACCTTCAGACTTTACGATATTTTCACCATAACTTCACCCTTAGTTATAAACATGATATCCTTCTGAAAAGCAAGTTTACATTTTGATCTGAATATTAAAACTCTCTAGTTCTTATCCAAAATTTGATAAAAAAACACAATTATTTTTATGGAATAAATGATTAAACTTTAAACATCTATCAGGGACTGAGTAGCGGTCCAGATTCCCTTTCACAAATGGAATAAAATTCTGTTCTTTACAAAGACAGATGCAATTTGTCCTGATGATCCAAGGTCCCAAGGCAGGATGACCTTCTGGTAATTAGCCCGGGTGTAATTGTGACATAATTACATCTATACAAACACTGCTCCAGTCTACACAAAATTGACTTGAAGTGTCAAACATGTCACCTCTCCACAGCTTACCTCAATCTAAATATGATCAAGTCTGGACAATGGACACTGTCTGTCTAGCAGTGTGTTCTATCATCGTGATAGTCTAACATTTAGCCTCTGAAATGAATTATTTCATAAAATTTAAAATTTAAAAATAAATAAAATAAAATAAAATAAAAAGGAGCCTCTGAGATGTGTTCATTTTCCTTAAACTGAGCTAAGAGTCTTGTTGTAGACTTGCCTAGGCGCTTAAAAAAATAAGGGGTCTGGATGACAGACTATCATCGTGAGGGAAGGGAGGAATGTATGCTGCAATGTGGCAAAGACGTACATATCGTTTTCAAGATACTGAAGGAAAATTAATCTGTACCAATTGTAATGTGTTCTGGCAAACAAAGGTTTGTGTCAAGATAGAGAAGGGAAATTAGACTCTGACAAGTGACCGTTTCAGAGGCCTGATATTGTGTGAGAATGGGGTGTGATCAGCCATCAGCTTCAGACAATAACGAGTGAGATGACTGATAATTGTTCAATAATCATAAATGAAAAAGATTTGAGAAGGTTAAGAACAATTGTTAATAGACAAACAACTTCTTTGTTCTGAGAGAATGATGTTTCAATACAGATTTTTGGGTTGTTTTCCAGATGTCATGGCAGATATATCTACAAAGTAATATAATGAAATAAGAGAAGGTTCTTTATATCAAACAGTCCTATATGTTCTTTAAAAACTGGTTAAAAATTGACCATTAGATTTTGAAAATGGCAAGTGTTTATCCGACACAATGATAGTTGTTTTATGGATCCTAAAAGAAAGAGCATGCTAAAACAATGGAACAAGTTTCCTTGATGAAACTGTTCTCTGGTGTGGGACAGGAAGGGGGTAAGTAAATCTTTTGGACATTTTTCAACGCTTCCAGCAGAGCTGATTTCACACTTGATTTGGTTCTTCCCACCTTTATTAAAGGCCCAATAGGAACCTGTTGTATTGAGCAGCTCTACATCTATTCTCTTAAAGATGGGTAGGAAGGGTTAACAGAGTTGGTCAAGGGGTGATATTTGTTTTACAGCTTTATATCTATTCCACGATCCTGAAGAGATATTAGGCTTGGATAATGCCTGTATGTGTATTTAACAGCTTTGTTTCTCTTCTCTGAAAGGTTGGGGGTTGACTATCGGGCTTGGACAAGGGAGGTGTTAATTTGGGAGGCATATCTGATCTGTGATTCTGAATGGAGACAATTAGACTCTGACCATGACGCCTGTTCTGTGAAAGGTTTGGGGTTTGACTATAAGGCTTGGGCAATTGGTGGTGTTTGTTTAGTGGCGCTATATGTACTCCCTGATAGTAGAAGGGCAGTTTTATTGTGCATCTCCGGCCAACCAGGTGTGAACTGACAATGAAGAGATCCCTCAGATTGGAGTGTTTCGCTCTCTTCACCAAATATCAGAAACTGCAGGACACCAGGTAAACATTCAACAGGTGTAACTCGTGATTGGTAATAGATCTCAGGTGATCAACATTCAACAGGTGTAACTTGTGATTGGTAATAGATCTCAGGTGATAACATTCAACAGGTGTAACTCGTGATTGGTAATAGATCTCAGGTGATAACATTCAACAGGTGTAACTCGTGATTGGTAATAGATCTCAGGTGATAACATTCGACAGGTGTAACTCGTGATTGGTAATAGATCTCAGGTGATCAAATCTTGGATGTTTAGAAGAAAAGGAATTGTTATTGCCTTTGTAACATCAATATTTGTTAAAAAGAACAGGTGTGTCTCCGGATTTCAAATAGATCTAAATGTGATTGCTTCGATTTGTCAATAGTTCAATAATTAAAATTGATCTAATGCATATTAATGCCTTGACAGATCAAGGAAACTGATCGAAGACCTGCACGAGCAAAGTCACATATGAATGGGAATTTTCTGTTGCTGCAGATCTATCAAGACTGTTGATGGTAACACAAGGAAGTGTTCAGACTATCTACCTTTACTTACCTGTACTAACGAGCATGCATACCTGCCGAGCACACATTCATCAGCCAGGTAACCATGTGGCACTAAATCCTTCCAGACGACTTGAATCTGGTACTGATCAACTAGAAGGATTTTGATAGACACGAAAGGTCAGCTCCCAAGTCTTAGAGCCATTTGCCAGTTAGGTTGACCTGAACTTACCTGACAATTTGAATGCCTATATAATACATAAACTTATTTTTGATAGGCCTTTTAGATAAACTTTAACTGTAATTGTTGCACCCTCTCTTAGGCTTTCCACAAACACAATTATCCTCTTCAGCAGAATGTCTTCTTAAGTCTTAATTTAACGAGAGACTGACATTAACTGACCATCAAACACCTAACATGCTGTTTGTATGCAAAATATGAAGCTTGATTTGTTATTGAGGTAATAAGATATGTATTTTATCCAATAACATTGAAGCATGTGAGCCTTGGCAGAACGTAGAACAAACATCAATCAGTCGGTCGAGCAGGTGGCACTAACTCATTCCAGGTGAGTTGTCAGTGTGGACTCGCCGACCAATCAGGTAGAAGGGCAAGCGATCGCATCTAATGAATCGTTAAAACCCTCTGTCTAATTGCAACAATGTGTCTGCATGTCAGACTACGAATTTGTGTCAGTCGTTAACTAAATCTCTTGTGAATGTCACTTATTCAATATTTGCTTCGTTCTTAAAAGGATTATAGATTGAGCTATTGAAAAGGGTGTCAAAAGGTTGTGATTTCTCTAAGCTGATTAGCCGATCTGTTGTTTATTATTATAAGGCGTGACCTGTGACCTCATAAGGCGTGACCTGTGACCTTATAAGGGGACTGACTGCTGTAGGGTGTAGGATCAAGGAGGGACCGTATATATTTCTGTTAATGTTCAGGGTATTCACGAACATATGAGATTCAGCATGGAGGTGAACACAGCAGTGTCTTACATTCAGCCCAGGTATGAATTAAGGGAGGGACGTTTTGATTTTCGGGGTTGATCAATATTTTTTGGGAATTAAATTTTGTCAAGATATGTTTGTTCAATTCATGCATGATGCGTTCAGTCTTAAAGCTGTTGGCCTTTGATGAAATTCTTAGCTTTAGATTGTTCATTTTAATGGCCTCATACTTTTTCAGACTTTTCCTGTTCTGATTTTGTGAATGTTAAATATTTATTTAAGTCTATGAAGAGGATAGCATAATGAAAGTAAAATTTCTCTATGACAACTTCATTAAGGTGACATTTAGTCTTTAGTTTTTTTTCAATTCATAGTTGCATTCAGTTGTTAAACTTTCTTTTTGGTATTCAATAAACTTACATTTTTTACGTCACACTTATGCAGAGTTCCAGTTAAAAATGGAAAACGCTGAGCATTTTTTCCAGTCTTCTTCTTGATACACATTTGTAGATTTAATGGGGAGATCGTATTGACCGTGAAGGTCATGAAACAATCAATAGATTTTAAAAAAAATTGCTGTGGGCACATCAAAAGTATTTCACGACAAGAACAATTATCTAACGGTAGTTAAATTCCATAAAATGAGAGCCTTGATTAAAGTCAAACTAGGTGTTCATTCTGAAAGTACCGACTGTCTGAATATAGGAAATAGCAAGACCAAGAAATGTGGGGTAGCATCTGAAAATAAATTCAAAGACTAAATGGAACAATCGTTCTGCACTGATGTTCTGTTCTCAGGACGTTTATTTATTATTGGTAGTCATAGATTTCTTGAGCATTCCACGTTTATTTTCAACCATTTCCTCGACATGCTTATCTTCTAAACATCAGTCATGGTGAAGACTTGAAAATATTCAGAGTGCTGCCAAGCATTTGAAGTAGAGCCTTTTTATGCCAATGAATCTTGCAAGAACGCTGTAATAGTATAGACTGTCTTCCGTGCCGTAGTCCATTTCATTTTACTCGATTTTATAATGAAGGTTCTCTTTGTTGTCATATCAAAATCGAAAATTGATGATAATTATTTCAACCCTTGATTTAAACATATTTATTAAAGAGAAAGGATTTATTCAAGATGAAAAGTGATGACAGATTCGATTTAACGGCGTCTCTACCCTCATCTGTGTGATGTTTGAACATGTCATAGCTTTGTATATATGTTGTTTGCAAGTGGTGTTAAAGGCACTGTAGCACGTTTTTTCGCTCAAATAAGTTGATGAAATGTATTTGAAAAATAATTTCACCAATGGTAAAACATCCTTCTCTCTTCGGAAAATAAAGTTTAAATGAGTGTACGTGTTTCGGTAAAGCCATGGGAAACGTTTTTGTAATATGAAATAATAAATTGTGTTCACAATAAAATGGCCGCCATGCAATTTTTGTTTTATACGCAACATTTTTTTACCGCTACAGATAATTGGTTTGTGTAATAAGATGTTTTATCCTCTTAAGTTAGTTTAAATGACATTATCTATCATTATAAATGGGAAATTTGAAAAAATAAATTTTGCAAAAAACGTGCTACTGCCCCTTTAACAGCTTCTTCACCACTCCTAATGATTATGAATAAAAATCTATTTAACCACATGGGGGAAATAACTATTATCAGTGTATACTTCAGTCATTTCAGTCATTTTTATACTGCAAAATTAAAGAAAAACCTATGTTTCCATCTCTGACCAAAAATTACCAGTTTCTGTGTTCTTAAACGGGCATTATTTCACACACTCTTATCATAAATCCTCAATGTCATAAACAGTTTGAGAGTGCTCAGAGTCTTACAGCAAGTCTAGATGAAATGTGATGACAGGTTTGTCTTCAAGCTCTCCATATCCTTATCTACGTGATGTTTGAACACGGAGAAACGATCTGTGTAACGAGATGTGCAGACTGCACTCTGGGAGACAGGTAACACAAAGGAGAACGGGATGATGATTTAATCCACAATTTGTCTTAAGTATTCAAAATATGGGAAGGTTTATTGCCTGGTGTTTTCATAGGTCAAAAACTGGAGATATTTTGACATTCTGAAGTACTGATGTATTTCTTGATGAGAAAAAGATTTTTAAAAAGATGTATTGGTGTACTGTACTACAGAATGAAGTGCAGAAAATGTGAAATGAAAAAAATCTTAATTGTATGTTTTTGTTTTATACAATTGTAAGAATCTATAAAAAAAAAAAACATTTTTTTTTATTCGAGTTCAATCAATGTGATATTAACAGAACTAATCAATGCTGATTTCTAGTCTAATGAAGAAAAGAACTGACTCCTGTTGCTTTGTTTAAATTATCTCTCATTTCAAATTATTTTGACATTCTGAAGTAGTGTTTTAAACTTGATGGGAAACAGATAAAGAATAATGTCTGATGTATAAATGTACTGTAGTACAGAATGAAGTCCAGAAAAAGTGAAATGAAAACATTATTATTTGCAGGACAGTTGCAAGGAGCTATGATGTTTTATATCGATTCAATCAATGTGATATAAATAGAATTAATTCAATGACTGATTTCTAGTCTGATGAAGTAAAGAACTGAATGTTCCTGCTCAATGACTCCTGTTGCTTTGTTTAAATTATCTCTCATTTCAAATTATTTTCTGTGAAATATTTATCCCCTTTTGGTTATCACACAGAGATTAGAACCATTTCTTGATGAATAACACATATTTCATCTGATAATATTGTTTCCTAGTTTCCATGGATACTTCTATATAAAGTAAGTTATCGCAGGATGGGGTATATAGATTCCTTCATGTTTTCCTGTCACTTGTGATTAGCGGTGTGAGATATGTCATGTTATTGTACAAGGATGTAATAACAACCGTTATTACCTGCTTTTCACCATTGATGCATTTATTTAATTAGAATGAACTTAGTGACCTTGGAAGATTACTTTAAAGGTGCTTTAAGCTTCAAGTTGCAACAAAAATCAATCTATAAATGGAAACTGGTTAATTGTAGTTTTGATACAGTTGTTTTTCCACCCCACTGACTGACAATTAGGATTATTTTTGGAGGAAGTGATAGATTAAAAGCTTTAGATATACAAAGATGTTAGCTTTTAGTTAATAATTGCTTAGATATAATGATGACAACTGCTCACGCAACGGTAGTTTTTCAGAAAATGATTTAGTGTAAACCAATCATCCAGTTAGAGCCTTTGGTGAAATGAAATTATTTAGTTGGTTTACAGCTGGCTTATCCACACATGATTTTTTATGTAAAAAAAAATTACACTCATATAAAAATTCGGCCAAATTTTCCTCCAGTTGAGAATGTATCCCCATATTACCACAAAGTGAACAATTACGATTTTCTTAATCAATTCTGTTACTACACTACACCTGCATCTACAATAGTTGCACTTTATGGCCAAAATTATCTGTAAACCCAAGGTTATAATTTTGTCTGGCCTTAGGTTTTTTTCAATTTATCATTTAAGACCTGACACAATCTATCTAGAACTTATTGATTTAAGAAAAAAATTCAATATCAGTACCGGTTTATGATGAATTGAAGAAATTTAGATTTAGGTCTAAAGGATTGAGCTGAGCAAAGTTAAAGATGTTTATATTAGGTTTCATTCAAGGATTCTGTGATGTGGCTAACAAAGTTTGTAAGAGAGATTTCAGTTAGATTCAGAAATGTAGAATCAATACATTTCATTTTGCATTTGAAATATTTTGCAAATGAATATCTATACTTTCATAGTACACTGTATAATCTCTGATAGAGTTAATGACTATAATTATTGAAAAAAATCACACAGAATGTAATCAGTCGAGAGAGAACTGTAACCCAATGGTTCCAAAGATGTCCCGACTCCTCTACATGCGATATGAACCAATAACACATGGGTCCACCGCCACAGACAGTCAGCTCCAGTATCATTGGTCGAGCTGGTAGAGCTCCTAACTCTCTTCTCTCCCACATTGAATCAATACACAGCAGACCACGGCACAGTGAGGAGCTTGGAGCTTGTTGCCTTGGATATTGGAAATTACTGGCAGGAATACAAATTAAGTGTGAAGTTTTTATAACGATATGGATGTATATCTCTGCAGTGAATGCATTTATGTGAAGAGATGTGTTCAGTTGTGACATGTGTTGAGAACTGTTGATATAACAGCGAGATATACTGGATATTACCCAGCAGTGAGATACAGATATTATCAACCAGCTTGTCTCTTGTAGTCAACATCAGCTGAAGCTTGGGACAGGACTATCTCAGTAAGTTTTATTTTGTTTACAAGATCTCTTGAATTGAAATATTTTTCTGTTGAATTCTAAAAACCTGAAGGAAAACTAGTGTTACATACAGTCAATGACAAAATATCTGATGAATAAATTTATCTAAAGAAACAATGTCTTGAAAAATCTTTTCGGTGATTGACAGTTTTTGTTTGTTAAAATAGTTTATATTGTAATGGGATTCTCAAGCCTGGTTTAGACTCCTGCAAATAGAAAGAAAGCATGTTTTAATGTAACTCTGTACTTAACTATATCTTTGTGAAAAAAAGTTAAATAAAAAGTAAAGTTTCGGGAGAAAAAATTACTAATTTTTACATAAACCTTGTAAAAATATCTAAATATTTAGATTAAGGTACTTCAAGTAACGTAATAATTAGTATTTCATAATATAACCAAAATATCTTAATGTTACGATTTTTGCCTCAGATACTTCAAGTAACATGAGAGATAGTATTTATGTAATATAACCATCATCATCTAATGTCATAGTTTTTCTGACAGGTGAAACAAATTCCCTCATGTGACAGATTTATTGTTTGAAGATTTAATCTCCAGATTTTTTCCCTGACTTCCTCCATGTTTGTGGCATGTCTTCCTGCCATTCATCATCAGCAGGATAAACATGGCGTGAAAAACCGGCCAGTCTTGCCAAATGTCTTCACCTTTACGAGAAACCCTTTGAGATACTTGATAGAAAGTAGTGGTAATTAGCTCTAACGAACTGATTCTAATTAGCAAGCATCTGCTGATGAGTATGTGATAAAGGGATTACTGCCCAGGTGTAGTATAACCAGTTAACCATGTGACAGGCTGTAAGTGATTCTTGGAACGATGTGATAGGTCAGGATGTGAGGTGTTATGTAATAACATATGGAGTTTCTTACTGGCAGCATTGAGTATGGTGCAATAGTTTGATTTAAGGTATCAGAAATCACTTCTCATCAGTGTTCTTTAGGGAGAACAAGCAATCAGAAATTGTATTGTCAATACTATAGTACCATGAGTGAGAGGTTTGGAGTAAGTGTGGATTTCAGAATTACTTATCTACGGTATGTTGGTATGAAGGTAACAAGCCTAAACCTTTGTCTATAATTTGTAAATATTTACTGTTCCCTCATCAATGTGATTTTTTTATATTAGTTCATGTATGTCAGCCGCATTCAGTTAGACTCTAATAGGCTCTTTACTTGTACAGCCATGGAGCATGATAACCTGAGTTCACAGCGCCATGATTAGGAATAGTGTTAGACTAAAATTTTGAAATATATGTTTTAAATAATTCAGTTTCTTGATCTTGTAAAAAAGTAAGAAGACACACAATTTATTTTAATTAACAAAAACAAGTTTCTGGTTTATCAATTTCCTTTTCCATGTGTGTGACATTTGGGTCTAGATATTAATATCTTCTGAAGTTTTCACATCCTTGGGGAGTTGTTGAAGAAATACTGTCTAAAAATTGCTGACAAAATGTGAAAAAATTGATTTAAATGGTGTTTTGAGGAAATTATGGTTAGGAGGAAAGAAATTGGAGAAGGAAGTGTGAAGTGAGTTATAATGGGAACCACCCAACTTCAAACAAGTCCGAGTGACAGATTGCTTCCTGGTAACACAGTCCTGGTAACATTTCCAGAAAAAACACTTTCATCTTCCATAACAGTATGTGAGTACACTGCTTTTAATTTGTTTAATTAAAATTTCTTTCATTGCTGTACTCATAATCTCCTCATGTTAACCCTGTGTGTGCCAGTGAGAGATTCCAGATGATACCCATTTTGATTCTTGAATTCTTTGTTAATCAATTGTTCTTATTCTAGATCACTCATGTTATTAAGATCATCTTCTATCAAGTTCAACATATATTTAGTCAAGTAGAACATAATTTTCAAATTTCTTCCAAATGACTTTTCCAACTTTTAATTGCATCTGAATTGCAGAAACTTGAGTCAACTGTTCCCATTGGGAATAGCAAAGTGATAATTGGCACTCATAGTTTGTAGGATGCATTGTAACAAATCCATGTTTACAAAGTGGTTATATTTTAATTTGTTGTAACCATAGTGATGCAGGTGCTCTTTTGCTTGTTACTTGTTAATTACAGGTGATATTACATAGATTGACAAGCATTTGTCAACAGTCACACCTGATCAGACTGTTAATTAAATATCTGCATTCCGTAGTGGCCATAAAAGCATTTACATATGTTAATATTCTTGTCACAAGTGATGAAATTCATAAATATTCAGTTGCTATGGATACGAATAGAGTCTCCCATTGTCACTGTTTATGAATTTGTCATCCAGCTCGCGTGGAGCATGTTGGATCTGCTCATGTGTTGAAATATTCATATAGTCAGTCGATCATGTTGCAATGCTAATGTCTCTTAGGTGTCCGTTTCATGAAATCTCAGTTTTTAACAATTTGTTCGAATTTGGGATCAGTTTTGAATTATTCATGGTGCCAATTGGGTTAATGTTTCTTTAGTGGAAGCTTTGTCAATGTCAATCGGGCTTGTCACTTTTACCTAGTATCTTTTGGTTAGTTAAGAACGATTTCTTAAGTAAGTTTTGTGTCATTCTTATAAATTGTCTTTGAGGATGAGGGGCTAAAGAAATCTTGGTATTGGGAAGTTTCTAAGATTGTAGCTCCTATTATGTGAAATGAAAAAAATAATTTCTCATCAAATTTTAAAACATTTATTGATCCCATTACCATCTCTATTACATTTACTTTCTGAGATCATTGTTGTGATTTGAGAAACAGTGTTTTAAATATTCATATGTTGATTGTCTCTCAATCATAATGTGTCTTTGAGTTTTAGTTTGCACATCAAGGTTCCAATATGAATTTTACTTTAATTTAAAACTTAACTTAAATTAAAAAAGATTGTGAGAAACAAGCCATTGTGTCCTAAGTGAAACCTCAGGCCTTCAACCTTTCTTTGCAGATTTCATGATCTTTCTTGATACGTGGTTCTGTTTAAATATTCATCACTTTTCTCATTGTTATTTTTAACTGATCTCTTCCTGTTGTTTCATGTAATGACAAGTTTATTTGTATAATGTTTCACTGGCATCTCAAATTTGTCATCAACATATGTTTATGAAGAGTGTTGTTCAAAGTTAAAAAAAGAATACTGAAATTGGATGTGAAATGTCATAGACCTCTCTTTAATACCAGCTCCCAGCATGCCCTGGAATACCGTATACCGGGAAATTTTCGTGGTTGGTAATTTTCGTGGTTTTCGTGGGTAGAGCTTGAACCACGAAATTTTCCATACCACGAAAATTTTCCGATGAATTTCATTAAAAATATCTTCACCACTCACTGTACGAACCATCAAGCTGTTTTTAAGAATAGCGCATGCCCAGATTTCAGCGCTATTCACTGACAACTGCTAATAATAGAGCTCTGATTCAGTTTGTCGTTTATTGATAGTTGTAAATATATAAGTTGATAACTCTACTTAATATGTAGCGAAGTGGGATTGACACTCGTCATTGTGTCAAATTATCTCTCTATATTTACAAATGAAGTTCTACCAGCTACAGTACTTGAACACTTGTTCACAACATAATTAGTGGAGCTTAACACGTGTCAAAACACAATGCATCCGGTCGTAGTTCATGTTCAACAGAGTGTGACAAAGACAAAGGAGCATGCCGTATTCAACAAATGAATAAAAACTTGATAATCCTTTGGTTGAGTAAAGTATTACGTTATTGACAATTTTAGTTATAACTGTCATCTTTGAAACAAGCCGCTAAATGTGATTCGTGTGGTCTCCTTATAAATGTTGAACAAACATGATCGACTGATGACTACTGACCCTATGAATCCGATTGTAATAAGTTGTTTGGAAAGCAATATGATTAACTAACATGGAGGTGTCAACAGAGAGGATAACATCAACAGACTTACACATGGAACACAAACACATGATTTCAAAATTTGTATTTGGATAACTTCAACCACGAAAATAAAAATCCACGAAAATGTAATTTTTTGACAACGTCTGAACCACGAAAATAAAAATCCACGAAAGGTCTTTGAGTCCTCAACCACGAAAATTTCCAACCACGAAAATTTCCCGGTATACGGTAGTCTTGGATGGCCAGGCATGGATTACAGTTGTGATTTTGTAGATCGGTCACACAGAATGGTTTGACAGTGATTCCTTTTGATAGTGTTCATTGAAATTGCATTTTCAGCTTTTGACAGTAGCGTAGTCTGGAATGGCCTTCTTCAGTGTGACTACCGTAGTCTGGGATGGCCTTCTTCAGTGTGACTAGCGTAGTCTGGGATGGCCTTCTTTAGTGTGACTACCGTAGTCTGGGATGGCCTTCTTCAGTGTGACTAGCGTAGTCTGGGATGGCCTTCTTCAGTGTGACTACCGTAGTCTGGGATGGCCTTCTTCAGTGTGACTAGCGTAGTCTGGGATGGCCTTCTTCAGTGTGACTAGCGTAGTCTGGGATGGCCTTCTTCAGTGTGACTACCGTAGTCTGGGATGGCCTTCTTCAGTGTGACTAGCGTAGTCTGGGATGGCCTTCTTCAGTGTGACTACCGTAGTCTGGGATGGCCTTCTTCAGTGTGACTACCGTAGTCTGGGATGGCCTTCTTCAGTGTGACTAGCGTAGTCTGGGATGGCCTTCTTCAGTGTGACTAGCGTAGTCTGGGATGGCCTTCTTCAGTGTGACTACCGTAGTCTGGGATGGCCTTCTTCAGTGTGACTAGCGTAGTCTGGGATGGCCTTCTTCAGTGTGACTAGCGTAGTCTGGGATGGCCTTCTTCAGTGTGACTACCGTAGTCTGGGATGGCCTTCTTCAGTGTGACTACCGTAGTCTGGGATGGCCTTCTTCAGTGTGACTACCGTAGTCTGGGATGGCCTTCTTCAGTGTGACTAGCGTAGTCTGGGATGGCCTTCTTCAGTGTGACTAGCGTAGTCTGGGATGGCCTTCTTCAGTGTGACTAGCGTAGTCTGGGATGGCCTTCTTCAGTGTGACTACCGTAGTCTGGGATGGCCTTCTTCAGCCAGCGGCCAGAGTTCCTGCAATTCGGACACTCAGAATGATTAGACACTGACTCTTTAAGTTTCGTTTATATTACATGCTGCTATTTGCATTTTCATCTTTTGATAGTGCAATGTTCCAACCAAGCAATGTATCATCAGTTTAGTGTTAATTCCCATATCATATGTTAACAATGCAAGCAGTTCTGTTATCCCATGTTCTCCAGACTATATCCATCAGTTCCACGTGTGATAACCAGCCACACATGCAGTGTGTTATGAACTATGGTATTTGAGAGTTGATATATGGGGGCAATAACCATCCAATATCAATTGTATGCAGTAATGTCCGTGACTTTGTCTGGCCAGCTTGGAAAGCTTAGTTATTGGTTCTATGATAAAGTCAGTTATTTGATGTAGAGGAAGTGGCACTT
The DNA here is from genome assembly GCA_936450465.1 of Gibbula magus. Classification (NCBI taxonomy): domain Eukaryota; kingdom Metazoa; phylum Mollusca; class Gastropoda; order Trochida; family Trochidae; genus Gibbula; species Gibbula magus. The sequence continues at coordinate 2,947,717 of OW388295.1, read as the reverse complement.
GACCCTAAAAGCTTTGGAAATGTTGCCATGTGTGCATATGTTTATGCACATGGCAGGAATAAACTTACAAAGTGCCTGGAATATAAAGAGACTACTTCATTGGGTTTCCAAATATCATTCCTCATCTCGTCTTGTAGGTATTGAATTTTATAACATCACTTTCTAACTGCAATTGAGATAGAAATGATAATTGGCATATCCATTGTATCATTGTAACAATATATCATGTATTTCAAATACAACATAGAACTGCTCTTAGGTAAATGGTATGCGTATACATTCTCCCTAAAATGTTGATTCCTCTAATAAATTTTGAAATCAAATGAAGAAGAAATGTTAATTTCAACTGCTAGTTTAACACATTTCTATGCATGTACAATGCTCATATATATATAATTCTGAAATCATTTTGTTAGTTTTGATAGCTATAAAGATTTCTTAACAAAAGACAGTCATAATGCAGGAAATAGAGAATTTCATACCAAATGTTTCTTGACTCCATTTTTCAAACATCTGTCTTTGACATTTAGGTCTTGAAAGTGAGTTCTGATAAACCATTGCTTTTAAAACTCTGTAAAATAATACTAAACTCTCCAGATCTCTCAAAGCAAAGATGATTTCTCTTCTTCCCCATTGGCATAACTCATGAATCTGGTAACTTATCTGTATCTTAACCTTGTAAACATTGGAATGAAATATTATAAACATGCTTATTGCATACAGTGAGGATTATTTAGAGTAAAAACAGTGTAGCGTACCTGGGAGAGATGTAATACGAGACTGTATCTCACCTCTTTGATATGTGATACAGTATCCAGACCGTCTCATTTGCTGAGAGACTCCGGGCTGAATTCTAAGAAAATCCTGATAAGTACCATACAGTTATAATGGCTTACAACTATCTTAGTGCTAAGAGAGCTTCCAAAATCTATCCCCAGATCTATTAAAGCAAAGACGATTATCTTTTTTCTCTCGGCATAAATCATGAAACTTTCACCTTGTAAACATTGGAATGAAATATTATAAACATGCTTATTGCATACAGTGAGGATTATTTAGAGTAAAAAACAGTGTAGCTTGCCAGGGAGAGATGTAATACGAGACTGTATCTCACATCTTTGATATGTGATACAGTATCCAGACCGTCTCATTTGCTGAGAGAGACTCCGGGCTGAATTTCTAAGAAGAAAATCCTGAAAATGAAACTCTTCTTGTGTAATCTTGTACATGAATGACATGTTTTTGTTTTTCCTACATGAGGGGACTACCCTCCATACTAAATCTTTTCTTGTCAGCTGACATGCCTCATTGGTGTAAAAATATCACTTGCTCATTAGCTGGCTGTTTGAGAGATAGACTAGACTCAACATCTCCATGTTCTCTTACTCAGCTCTTGCTTAGAAGATATGGCCATGTCTTGTTTTGTCTGAAGGCAGTCAGACACACTGATTGTTATCAGGACATACATATCTGATGTATTGGGAAAATGTTACACAATGTTCTTTTCTTGTTTTCTTCATGGATGTAAATCTTATAATAATTATATATTTCTGAGCTTTTAATGAAATTTCTATTACACCAATTTACCCTTGAAAATAATTTAAACATTTTATAGGTGCGTTTCAAAGTACATTTCTCTACTTAGAAATTGCATTTTATATTTTAATGGTTTGGGACTCAGAAATGTTGATCAATGGAATCTGTTTACATATTGCTCAGATGTTTATCAAATTTCAATAGCAGATATCAAACATCATTCGGTAAGCTTCTTTTATGTGATCTTTGTTAAATCTCGTATTGACCATATGGTATAATATAGTATACCCGTGCTGTGAAGTGTGAGATATGATTAGTATTTACTGAGTTGAAAGTGAATATGAACCATATGGATATAACCAATATCATTGATAAAGCACCACAAGGATCAAATCAAGCAAACACCTTATTAGGTTCCCTGTTAAAGTAGTATTTAGCCTTTAAGGGACTGTTCCACTTGTTAGCATAGTGAGACCTATTGAAATATAATCCAGCCGTAACTCCTGGCTGCCTGGTTGATATAGAGCCAGCTGCTGGTGATAGGGTGTAATAACAGGCAGATGGTGGCCGGTGTTATGGAAGTGCACTGTTAACCAACTCTTGTACGTTCACTCAACCAGAACAGGAGCTATGATGTGATCAGGCTGTGGTATCTGGATTCAAATGTAGCCTCAGAATCAGGACATTCATCTGGAATGTGCTTTCCTTCATCTCTTCAGTCTAAATGTTATACATTATGTTGATCTCTTTGAGTGGCATTCTACAAGTTGGTATGATGAACAATGAAGACAATATTTATGGATATACAACTTCTTTATTTCACATATTGCTTGACAATGATATTAGAACCTATGTCAAAACGTCACCTTTGCAGAATAAAGAAGTTGTATATCCCTGATTCAGTGAATATTGTCTTCATTCTTCATTACCGGTATGTGGATATTCAAATTCAAAATAAATGCAGTTTAGATGGCGAACAAATACAATATTGTACTTGAGAGAACACTATTTACAGTTATGGAATGCTGGCTGATGAGTAGTTAAGCTATTGGATGTTAGCTCTGGAAATAGGGGCCTGACTCTGAGGTTGTCCGTTGGAATCTTGCAGTTGTCTCATCCGGAAATGTGTGCTGTTACAGATAGCAATGTATCATTGGAATGTAAAAAGATAAATGACTTTCAGGAACTGGGTAAATAGGTTTTGCATCAGCTTGGCTACAGTATTTTGAATTCTATATGAGCTTGGAAAATGAAAATTTATGTTAGAATGAATTACATATTATATCATTTTCTTTTTATATTTCAATATTTTATCATACAGCTTCAAATTATATACCTACTAAAACACACATTTAGGTAAGTTTAAAGGAATGAAATTCTTGACTGGTATCAAGATCAGATAAATGAACAAAGTTGTGGGTTTTGATAGGAAATATTTATACCCGGTACTTTAGCATTTATAATTTTTCAAACAATTCTTGTGGGCATCCTGTTCTTGTATTAAAGCACTTTGTGCGAACTTAATGTGTGAAAAAGCGTTATACAAAAGAAACTATTATTATCTAGCTATTATCTGTGGGAAAAGATTCACTACAAATCGCAGTATCTCTCTCTAAATATTGGATACTTTCCTGTAGTTGTAGATATGTTTGCATGACCGCACAAGGAAATGAGTTTGTCGTGGTCTCAGTATCTTCGGTAGCGATGACTTTTATCCTCGGAAAGAGACGGACGTCGTGATGCAGGTATTGAACAATATTGACAAGTTGCCGTGGTAACAGATGATTATTCAGGTAGGATACTCTCATAAAAAAGCGACTCAGGTTACAATGTCAACTTCAGCTCGTCCAGGAAACTTTTTGGGAGACAGAAAATCAATATTACCTGAGCTCGAGGGTGGGTCGCTTGTGGATTCGTGATCAGAAATAATTGATGATCAGGGATGCTCATGCACTCGTTGCAGCAGCAGTTTGTCAAGAATTGATTTTCTGAGAAATGTATCTACGTTTTGAATTGATTATCTTTTTAAATAAATTTAATAATACCTGAGATTTAGAGCAAGTTTTTGTATTTATTATTGGAGATAATTTGAGAGTTATGGTGCAGTTTGTCACATGAAAGAATGTTATTTGTCATTCGCTTAATGCTGATATAATTCCAGAAAATCAATGATACTTGTTTTGCTTTAGGGTGATCTGCAGGGGTGTTTCCTCTTCAATAACAATCCAGTTTTCCATTGCTAATTCAGATAAAGTCACATTGTTTGTCAAATATTGATATTGAACAGAAGATGTTTTCAAATTTGCCAATCATTTGTATTCAAGAAATTTAGAGATAAATCTATTATACTTGTGATAAAGGGTGACTCTCTGTTGTAATTAATTAATTATGAAATTATGTACAAATGTAATTAATATTTTTTACCTAAATCTGATACACATTCTGCACATACAAAAGACCAAATATAATTGATGAACAGAATCAAACCCATTTCATATTTCTACCCATGACCATCACTATCTGTTTGTTTTATCAGTCAAAGATACAATCTAGAAATCTAAAAGCCATCTCGATTCCTATTTGTACCTGACAGCTGCCGAGGAGAATACAAATTTGACTTTGATGACCCTCGTTAAAAAAGTGACCTTTACATTGTAAAATAATGCCCTGGGCAACATGAAGCTAGGCACGTGGCCGGAGTGGAGAATGAAAACAACAAAGGAGCAATCTGCAGAGAAGCTGACCGGTGGGTTGGACTTGGTCCACTCTGCGCTGACCAGTATTAATGAGTCTGGCTGTATAAACATGACCTGCAGGTTGATGGTGCCAGTCTGGGGTTCAGATCCAAGACTCTCCCAGGTGCAGGCTTCCAAGAATCTGTCTTCGGTTTCAGTCTCCCAGGAGAGTAATTCTAACAGACTTTCATGGGTTTAGGTTTGCTGCTTTGGGGTTATTCTACTTTGATGTCCTATTCATGATTATTCTAAGATGTCTTCTTCTTTTATCCATATCTTCTATATCATATACGTTTGGATGCTAAGAATCTCGGAGGAAATATTTTTAAGATTGATTTGGGACTCACAGAGATAATTTCCAATCAATCTCAAGAAAATAAAAGAAAAAGGTGTGGTAATATTTACAAAGAAATTAAGGATACTTCTTTAAACTTACTAAATTATTTGATTAAATTTTAGTCGAGTGGATCTCTGGCCGGATTTAAACTTCAGACGCCCTAACTGCAGTAGCTCCAGGAGATTGTGAGACAGACAGACAGACAGACAGTTAATACGTTAATTGATTAATAGTAGAAGACAATGGCTGTATTAGCGTGGTGACAATTTCTTGTCCATGCTGTAACTTCCTGTAATGGCCACTCACTGTTCACTTGGTCAGTTATGACCTTTGAGTTGCCTTAAAAGATTTTGACCATTTTTTAAGCCTTTGAAATTTTCATTGATTTGAGGCTCTAAACATTCATAAGAGTGAAAGAGACAAATTAAGACTAAATTATTTGACCTATACCTCATAACTCAGATAGTCCAAAATCTAGAATTCAATGAAAAACCTAAATTTTCAATTTTACCAAGGCTTTACATCATCCCGATGAATGAAACATTTGAGCTTGAAGTTTCTTTGAAAACCATTCTCCCATCACCTGTGGTTACTAAATAGCTCATAAAAACTTCTAATGCCACAAAAATCATCTTTCAAGTAAATAAATAAGACATTCTTCACCAATAGGATCCTCCCCTCATCCCCAGTGATTAAATAAATAGCTCGTAAACAATTCTCAGATTGAAATTTCATCAACCAACGTCCTCCCATTATCCTTAAAACTGTCGTTCTCTTTGATGGTGCTTTCCTCTTTGAATTGTTGTACCCTTGTGAATCTCTGAGCACCCTATGGGCTGTGTAGTAATCCAGGGCTATTCAGTGATTTCACCACCTTCTGACAAAGACTATGGCGTGTGGCCGCTTTGAACATTCACGGTGATCTTCGACAAAGCTTTTTTATAGCTGACAATGACCGAGGTGTTGGTGTTTTGTTGTGCTGTTGTCTGTCCTGTCTACCAGCAGATGGGTGGGGATGGTGTAACCGGGCAGCTGGCGACGCCCGACAACGTAACTTCTTTACATACAGCTGGTTTGAAGGAATCATGTGATGGGACTTTTTAATTACTGGGTTTCACGGTTGACTGACGGCTGTGTATCATCACAGAGAAGATGTCAGCATGGATTCCGTACATTTACGTAGGAGATTTATTTCATTTTATGATTTCTAGTTGTGATTGCACCTTTAATATCATTTGTAGAGAGCATGAATTACCATTTCTGAAATGCACTAAAAGATATACTCTATAAATGTACTTTAAAATTTCCTCTGTAAATATGCTTTTAAATATACACTAATATATAGATTAAAATTTATTTTAAAATGTACTCTATAATGTACTCTAAATTAATTAAAAGTAAACAGTTTATTGAAACTTATTAAATGGGAGAGACTTGCTCTTATTATACCATAAATTAAATCGTATTACATTAAATAGAATAATTAATGCATTGTTTTGTACAAATAAGTGATTAATAATATCCATTTACTTTGAACTGTTTACATTATTGTTCAGTGACAATATTGGAAAAATGTATAAAACCATAAGGTATCATATTAACAATAGACAGCTTCCCCCTAGTCATTTGATACTGCTCTATAACCACTGGTAACATAATGATAATGATCTGTATCAGCCATATGGTCGATAAATATCATATTCCATGTTTATTCAAACATGACGAGTATTCATTTATCCCTGTACTGTAGTACTGCTCTAGTTAACCAGCGAGCAAGAAATAATTTATTTGGCTACAAGTGAAATAAAAATGTCAGGGAAAAGGTTAAATTGATAACAAAAATTCAAAATAATGATGAATTGATAATGATCCATATAAAAATTCCTTTAATCAGTATTGGGATCGAAACTCCCTAATACAGGAAACTTCACAAAAGGATTGACCAAAAGTTAATTTTAAAAAAAAAGTATCAGAAAAAAGGTTGAATATTAAAACATTCGAACTAATAATTGATTGAAAGTTAGTATGACAAATCCCCCCAAAAATTTCAAATCTGAAAATTATTCTTTATTACAGTCCGGCAACTTATTGTTTCCAGGAAAAAACTCCGAAACTTCTTGACCAAACTTCATCAAATTTGATTACTGCCTCTCCATAACATGTAGATGTGTCTTTATGGGGGTTTAAGCTTTTTCTTTTTTTTAAAGTGTTTCAATGGCAACAATTTGTCTATTATCTATTTAATTCAAAATATTTTATATACAATTTAGAACATCCTCTCCCTACAGCCATTGTTTTTTAAGTAGGTTTCCATGATCAATAGGGGCAGGGGGGAAATATCTGTTTTTAAAAACACTTTCAAGTATAATTTCGTTTCACGGTCATGATGATATGAATACTCTGACACCAGCAAGATGAAGTCTGGACAGAATTTAATAATGATGTAGAAATTTAATCATGATCCACAAAATAAGGTCCCAGATGTGATACTGCCACTTAATGAAGATATCGAGCAATCAAACCTGGATCTAGATTAGAAAGTTTGAGTGATTTAGTGGAGAGTGGAAAGTGATACAAGTGCAACAGCAGGTCACCCTATGGGGTGGAGTACGGTATCATAGCACATAATGTACCAGTTAATACAAGCCATAGCAGCACTTGACCATGTTTTATATCACCCAGCTGGGAGATATGACATGTATATAAGTAGTGGATATAAGATTTATTGCTGAGAGTGTGGCTCGTTATTATGGTGGGGTATATACCGACACGTCAGCTTGTCGTGTTGTGTTTAGGTGTTGACAGCTGTTTTTATTAGTTCACAACCAAAATGGTTTGTTGATATACATTGTGCTTGTAACAAATTTTGCTGAGAGAAATATGACCAGCTGTTTTAATAGTCATATATGGCTTATGGCTTAGATACTTATATAATTAGAATATGAACATAGAAGTGATACTCTTGTTAGTAGACTACATTTTCTAGATAACAACTTCTTCAGTGTGTTTCGCAGTATATGATCACTTATATAATCATATAATTCACAATGTAGATACTATATGTCTATATTACTTTATAATGTACACTTGTTGTATAATTCATTAGAATTGCATTATTTAGTATTCGCAGCTTAAAAGTCAAGTGAAGTGTTGAAACGTTTTGAACAAAATGGAAGATGTCCATTCAGTGTTTGATTTGATGTAACTACCTTCAAGTTCAGAAAATAATTCTCCCTTCATATGGTTGCAAAATGCTTGATTGCAAATAAAGTCTCTGAATTCACTTCAAGGGCGTAGGTCTATCGCAGTATGAGGCGCTTGAAATAGAAGACATATTTAATTCAGAATAACACTTGGAATCATCCCACTGGTACAATGTCTCCATAATCTGATCAAATTGTTCCTGAAGTCATCAAGAATTTATTCAGCTCTGAATGGTCAAGTGAGAGTTGGATAACAGCAGCATACAGAGTCCTGGAGAGAGAGAGAGAAGTGTGCCTCTATTGTTACTGGGCTGTCTCTCTGTGTGGATAAATAACACACCAATTGTCTCCTTTGTTTCACCCCCAGGGCTTGCTCTCAAAGTCAAGGGGGTGAGTTGAAGTGGGGTGAGGGTAAGGTAGGAGGGGGAGGGGAGTGAATTTGGAAAGGGATGGATGGGGTAATATATTTGTTAGTAGATCTTATGCTGTCATGATAAAGAGAAACAATCAGATATATAGATTTTCTGAACATTCCACAAGGAAACACTTACAATAATCTAATACTTCTTTATATGTCAGATTTAATAAGTAATAAGTTAATAAGTTTTGTTTTCAAATTTGACCTTGTCCTGATATTTGTGAAGGATCGACTGTCTTAGATCTTTGGTTCGTTTGTCGACACAAAGGGGGCTCTGTAAATGTTGCTGTCCTTTGTTTTGATTTGAAAATTACAAGTTGACAGAAACTAAGATTAAAGGCATGTGAGACAGACCAGAAAGGCTTGTTACAGAGGAGATGAGGGTAGCACAAAATGCTGTGGACATGAATCTTTTATACAAGAAGAGAATGGTTTAGTTGATGAGGCGTGAATATCTCAATTTGCCACGGTTCACAGATGAGAGGGACACAAGCTGGGGAGGGTAGGGTGGACAGATGTGGGGGTAGGGAGGGGGTCATTGTGGGGGTAGAAAAAAGGGTGTCGATGTGCTGTGTTTTGGAAGGGAGGGGGTGTTTTTGGAGGCCTAGAAGTAAAATAAAAGACTGACTTATTATACTTGTTATACTCATGCAGTAAGATTAAAGCAATCTTGTAAATATATGAGAATCTTTTTTTTTTATGTAATTTTATCATTTTTAAAATGTTTTTAAAACTTTAATTTCAGGACTTTCACTTGAACAGAGGTTTTGAGGAGAGTGCACTAAAGTTGGATGGGGAGGGGTTAATTATCCATGCACACTGAGAGTAGGGGGGGAGGTTGGGGGTGGAGGGGGAATCACCCATGTGAAACTAGTGAGGCGAAGGGTGTCAAGAGGGTGAAACTGGGGTGGAGCAGGGTACACAGTGGCAGATGTTGTTCAGACATTCCTCTCTTGTTGAATATTGAACATCTGAGCATTCCACTGTTCTTCACAGGAATTTCCTTACACGCTGTTTGTTTTTGGAGACTGGGTGGAAAGTTGACAGGTGGGAAAGCTGTCAGCCAATCAGCTCACAGTAATCTCTCGTATCACCTGAACCATAACATCTGCTTCAGCCTCCACAGCAATCATTTACTCTGTGGGTCCCCTGCAGCCTTGTAGCTCTGTCATTGCTGGCTAATACCAGATATTAGGCAGTTGGTGTTGTCTGCTTGGTTATAACACAGTCGGTGGATATGTGTTATATCGCTCTGTGAAATATTGCTTTATATCACACGCTCTAGGATATCCAATCAACATGTTGTCTTTGTATACTCCTGGAAGCAGGGAAAATATATGGTATGTTTTTGTGTTTATAATATAACCAGGTATGTTCCTTGTTCAGATGCTGTTGACAGATTTTCAACTGTTTTTTTTAAATATGAATGAATCCCTTTCACGTTGATGAATTGCTCTGTTGTTGAATACCATTCAACTTATTTGATTAAAGATTTTGTTAGGAGAGATAGACATTTTGTGACAATTGGTTTCTAAAGACAACATTGTCCATTAAAGTTATTGATGGACCCAATTATGAAATGTGTGAAAACATGGTATTGATTATTGCTATATTTTTCACACAAATATTCCATAATGAGTTCTTATTGATTATTCAAATACACTCTGCTTCCTCACATTAGTCAGTGCATAATGGCAGATACATATTTTAGATTTTTTAGCCACTTGATCATGTGTTATTACTTGGAACCACTAAAATTTGAACTTTAAACTAGAGATGTACTGGATGTACTGGATGTACTGGAAAATATTGTAAATTTGTACAAAGATTTTGTAACTAAAGTAAAAATAAACTCTACCCGTCTGACCAATATTGTCAAGAAACACTTATATTTTAAGGTTGTGTCTTACTTGTCAAAATGGTATGAAATGTGTGAAAACAAGCTGTACTATACAATCTGTGTAGTATGTGTATACAATACACTGATGAATTATTGATGTAAGCTTTACTTCCTCACGTTAGTCAGTTCTCACATTCAAATTCTCTAATCCCTTAACGACAGGTGCTCTAATGTACATTACACATTGACTGATGTCACATGCCATCGTAAGAAATCAGTCCCCACAATAAGACACAGAATTACCCTTGTTACCTAGTTCCTGTGTTTTGTTAAAGCGTCGCGTCTCGCTTGTTCCGTATGTCGCGTACAGGCTAGGTACACACGTGTCTCGTGTACAAAGGGAAGCGTGGCGGATATGGCCCTTAATCTCCCAGTGAGAGTGAATGGAGGGGAGGAGATAGAAAGGTTGGGGTGGGATAACTAGAGAGGGGGGTATTGTGGAAGGATAAGTGGAGTTATCGATAGAGTGGCCCCTAAATACTAGACTCAAATGAATAATGGAGAAATATATTTGATGGACCCTTAAAATAATGGTGAGTTGTATTGTTGTGTCGAGAGAGGGGGGAGGACAGGTAGTGAGATGACATCGAATCTGTTTTTACTTTGGCCCTGTAAAATGTAGCTGGTAATGAGAGAAGGCATCCCTTATTTTCAGTGTCTGTTTGTCAACCAATTGCTGGGTATTTTAAGATCGGCTCAGTTGCCTTTAAGATATTTTTAAAAGGACTGGATGATTTTTTAAACAACAACCCTAATTGTCAACAGACTTAATAGTTTTTCGACCACTGCCCTCATTATCTGTAAGTGAGTGGATGGGTGTGGGTGGATATGTTTGTTTGATCAGTCGTCAAATACATCCAGTACCCGGTAGGTAGGATTTCACTGAAGTTGTACCGAAGGGGAGTGAGTGACTGTAAGGAGGGTTATGAGGATGTGTGTGTATACTTAATGGCCGATAAATGTTAAGGTGGAGTTGTATGGATGGAGACAGGAATACACATGCTTAAATATCTCTTATATCGGAGTTGTTAAGTGGAGGATCAAAGAAAAGGAGATTTATTGTTAATCTCCGAAGAGTATACAATATAATCATCTCTATAACAGAGACCGAGTCCTTTCCAATTAGAAAGCAACACACAAACAAAAGATCCAATTGTATGAGTATTTGTACAATCTCATCCATTTCTATTTAGATCTGCTCCTGGGAAAGAAATGAAACATAGATTAAAGAGAGGTTTAGAAAGTGCTAATTTCCTCAATTAATTTCCACATTAAGGGGAGGATTGGTCAAACCTTCCCCCAGGGTCCCCTCTCTGCTGGACAATACTGAAGGGATGGGGGGAGGGGGAGCGGATAGGTGACCCCAGGGCTCTGATTGGTGATTGTTACTCTGTTAGGATTTATTGGAAAGGAAACTTCTAAATGGGCGTCAGGGATTTAGATGACCTGTGTGAGCTCAGTATTATGGGATGAGGCAAATAAAGAGTCACCGTCCCTTATGAACTGTATGAACTAAACAAAATGTTAAATTGTTTGAGAAAAATAATTTCTCAAATGATTGGATAAAGTATACAAATCTTTAAATTTGATCAAAACTCAATGTTGCGAGTTTTATTCAAAATATGATTGATTTTGCTTTATTGCAGTTGTTTTTATCAAATCTGTGCCCAACGAAAAGTCTATCTTCATTGTGTTGTTATCTGATCAATGTACAACAAACAATTAAAGTCAAACATCCAAATTTACTTCCATTGACACATTTTCTTGTAATTGATTTTGATTTTAGTCATTTGGTGTCAAGTTTGCACCTGATTAAAGTTGATGAAAATCCCATTGTTATCTGATTAATGTAAAAGCCATTAGTATGAATTATTCATCCTTAGTTAACCATTAGCACCATGTTATGCATGATTGCATCAGCTTTATTCTCGGTTTTCTTTCATTGTCTCATTGACTCAGACAAAGTTTGTTTTTTTGGGATGTCATCTGGCAATTAGGGAAGACATTGCATTGCTCACATTCCTGCAATTGATAAAATCTTCAATTAATAATTTGAAGTGTTCTTTGAAGAATAGACTTGAACAACTTTTAGACTTCAGAGAACAGCTGTGGTGAAATGAGAATAAATAATTGATGTGATGACAAGCTTAAAGAAAAGTTTACTCTAATTTGTAAACACCTTAAGTTCAGTGCAGTGTAGGTATTGAAATAAAATATATGTAAGTTTGACAGATGTTTCAGAGTGATATATGATGTTATTTAGTTTCATTTTTAAAATGAACAAAAGTAACTTAAAATTGATCTGGATGTGCTTAATTTTATTTTATTTCAAAGTAAATGAATGTTCCTGATGAGTAATGAAATAGTGCTCAAACTAGAACATTTCATATTCAGCTAAGATCACATTGAAATACAAGTTTTGAATTCATATTTTGTAGACGTAGGATGAAATGAGGTATAAATGAGTATGAAAAGCTTTTGCTTCTCATTCTGATAAATCTGACTGTAAGCAATAATAATATATTTTATTACTCGCTTGTGTGAGATACTGCAGTGTAATATTTATACGGCAATATTAAACTAGTGTAATACCGCCGCACGTATGACGTCACAATAGTTTGCGGTTATGACGTAACAATTGGAGTAACGTCGTCACAATGGTATCGGACTTGCGGGAATAATAATTTCAGAGCCATGTCGTTTTTTTCGCTGGATTATATGTTGGCGAGTAATAAACAGAATACTAAACACTTCTATTGAATACCATTTTTATTAAACTCGTGAATGATTTGGTATCAAACTCGCTTTCGCTCGTTTTATACAAAATCGTTAACTCGTTTAATAAAAATGGTATTAAATAGAAGGTCATTTAGTATCCTCTCTAGGTCACAACAGTTGACACAGGTTACAAGTTCGTTTTAAATCTCTGATGGATAAAAGAAATGACATTTTGCTAACACTGATCCATGTCCCGCGGTTTCCCAGTTGTTATCCCATTAATGGAATGATACTTGGCTAAAGACTTTGAAGTGAAGCCAGCTTCATGTTCATATTCCTTCAAACTGAATGATCACAACTGATGTAAATGGGAAAAGGTTTAAAGTGGTAAATGCTTTTTTTCTTAGAATGGGGATCATAACTGTGTTCCGGGTCTCAAGGTTTCAGTTACCGGTAGGTGTGTCAGCGATCGATAAGAAATAAGGTTCAAAACGGGAAATGAGTGATCTGTATTGCCAGACTCTAGTGGCAGTACAAACTCTATCTGCAATGTTTACCTCCTAGAGTTGGTGTTTGTCTCCATTGTGATGAAATGGATGAGGAAATAGGGTGCTTGGTAACAGGAGAGAAACTTCGATTTACTCAAGTGCTTCAAGATTGAGGGGCAATCAATATGGTGACAGCTCAATCAATCCTTGAAGAGGAGCCCTTTATTTGACATTAATTTGCATAATTAAAAGTTACAACATTATTGACATATTCCAATGAATTAATGAAAGGGTGGGCTATAAAGTAATTTATTATGAAAACTTTCTTTTTGGTTAAAAATAGGTAGATTAAAATGCTTTCTTTTGGATTTAAAAGAGGACTGATTCATGAACTGATAGATGTTAAATATATGAATACATTTTCTGTCTCTGCTTATACGCTCTTAGGCTAAATGGATGTCAGAATATTTTCATAAGAAATACAAAGCTAGGATAAGTAATTCTAAGATAAGTAATTGCTAGTAATTGATCCCATCTATACAACAAGAGATCGCCAGTCTGTATGTCTGTAGTATGAGGCTGTTTACCAACTTACGTAATCTAATTTGAATGTTAAAGAGACTATGATCCAATACCCAACAGTCAAGTCGTTGCTAGCCAATACGTCTATGGTATGAGGCTATGTAGTGAGTGATGTAATCTGCAGTCGTCCAGCTACACAGAGATGTTATAATACACTGGAGTACTGCATCCTGTCCTGTCACGTGTAGCCTGGAGGCTGCAATGTGTAAAGACAACCCTCCCCCCTCCATTGCCTCTAATTGTCCAGATGATATGGTTTAATTGATAGGTCCACTTGATCTTTCTCGTCTCTTCACCTACAATACCTTCAATTGCTCAGATAGCAGGATTATCTTGTTGATCCAGGTCCAGTGTCCGTCTGAACTCATTCCTTTATTCCTACCATAAATATTTTTTATTTGCTTGTTATTGCATTTGATCGATAAACCGTAAAATGAGAGTGTTGCATGTTAATTGTGATGCTTCTGTTTCTGTAGATGACTGCCAGTTTCTGGGAGTACATATTGAAAGTTCAGAACGTTACCTTTCATCAATAAATTAAAAGTTCTGTTTTTCAAACATTGATCCATTCTTCAGAAGAGATAAACTCTTGTTAGAACATGTAACATATTCTGCAACATATCATTGATCAATGTAGGGTACTGAATAGAACATTGGGAGTCTTTTCTTAAAGTGAAACACCAACATTGTTATACATCACATTTCTGTTTGGAACATTGTATTATTGACTATAAGATTTCTCTCAAAATATTTTTTTTTTACAATGTAACATCATACTACTATATCTCATAAGCTATCTATGTGCAACATTGTACTTTTGTTGTGACATTGTACCTAATAGAATTTCTATTACAACATTGTATACTTTTGTTATGACATTGTACACCATTAGATATCTGTTTGCAACATTGTATACTTTTGTTGTAACATTGTACCTTATAGAATTCCTATGACAACATTGTATACTTTTGTCATAACAATGTTCTCAAAATGTTTCTGTTTGTTGCAGTGCTGGCAGTTTTAAGTGCCCAGAAGATGAGAGCCCTATAGATTATGCCAAGGTAAACAGAGCTATGTTGTTATCCTTACTCCCAGGAGATATAAACAAACTTATACTGAACATGATGTCTAGCTTAGCTTTCACCAGGTGCTTGCGTGCAGTTTCTTGCTCTGTCAACACCTTCTATTATTTGTGTATAGTGAATAATGAATAATCGTTGTAATGAATTTTCTCAAACTGATCAGTGATTCTAATGTCAAAATGACTTACAAATTATTATTATTAAGTTAGAGTGACATCTCCATTTGCTAGTATGTTATGTATTGTATTCCACTTTAAAGTATATAAAATCCTTAAGATCCAAAACTGATGTATTGCATCACACTCTAACTAGTGTTTTACGAGCTTATATTCTGCTACATCTGACAATTAGAAGAATTATGAGCACACTGCCACTTCGACACCATCGTTGAGATGAAATTGTAAAACTTTCTGACTAAACAAATGTCTAAACTTAATGATTCAGTGTTTTTGTATATTTCCTGCAGATTTACCCGGACCAGGAGATTCAGTCGGAAATAATGAACACTCACATACGATGTCGACATCACAAGGAGGGCTGTCGGTGGGTGGACAAACTTCAGAACTTACAGGTGGGTCAGAGATTCATTTTATTGAAGAATCTTGAAGAAGATTTCAAGTACCAGTTCAAGTACATTGGTTCACTTCTTTCACTTTACGTCCAATTTCACAACCAACACTTTTCTTTCATGTTCATTAATGAAGAATCTTGGAAACATGAACGTGGGTGTGCTACTTTCACTTTTCATGTATTGTATGGAATGATCATGGAAAATATTTCAAATCACAAATCATTTGACTTTTTGGTACAGTCATAAGAATGATATAATTTCATACATTCTAATCTTATAAATGATCAAACAATGAATTCAACAAAGTGTAAGTTACTGATACCTGCAGAATATCAAAACGTTGAATTTAAATCATGTTCTTACCATGGCCAAACCATAAAAGCATCAATATAATGAGTCTATGACAAAAAAATACTTGATTGAAATTAGAGTAATCAATCCACAATACATCAGTTCTCTTGAGATGCAGATTTAATTTCATCATGGACTGGCACATTTCCTTTGTTGTAGCAATCAGTATTCCACGCTCACTTTCAACAACAACATTGTACAACATTGTTACTGTTACTCCCAGATCAATGATGTGTCTGGCACCTGGTTGCTACTGGCAACAAGACCTATAACTGACTCCACTCTGGCATTATGCTCTTTAATCTGTCTCAAGTTTGGCTTACAACCAGTTGATGAATCTCTAAACCTTCCCTTTCCATGTGGTGATACATCAGGATAATGTTAAACATGATCAACTCTCGGAGATGATATCTGATGTTTGACATTTTGTTTTGTAAATTTCCTATTAATTATTTAGAAAAAATTGACTTTGACTTGTATCAAGAGGTGATAGAAACTTTGAAAAAAAGGCTTATCAATTCATCTTGTTCGAAAAACAGGCTCTACAAAATGGAGATATTATAATTGAAATTAATTTTAAAAAGTTGTCCTCATCCACTGTCAAATATTGAAAATTATTAGTTTTTACATGTTTTACTTACTGTTTATTTTACCAATTATATTACAATGTTTGCTGCATGTCTAAATAAATTGTACTGTGTCTAATTTTATAAATATTTTAAGACATTCAAGTAATTATTTCACAATAAGAACAGTTTCACCATTTAACACATCAAACCTTAGCACTTCCCTATTTCACACATTTTAAATTTAATATTTGCATTGTATATTGTATGCAATGAAAATGTTTCAAATATATTCCCAGGGTCATGTTATGACACAATCCCGCGCTCTATAGGATACCAAGGTGTCATCTGCAGTGATGCAGAACACATTATCATATATATACGTCTATTACATGTACTCTTATCACACGGTCATAATCTGTTTATATTACCGGTACATATTCTCTTATCACACGGTCATAATTTGTTTTTATTACCGGTACATATTCTCAGGGTCACCATTCATCTGACACTCGGACTCTGAAACATTATTTGTAAAATATTATTACTATAAATTGAAAATGAGCCTATGAGAAATGGGATTTTTTTTAAATCTCATTTTTCATAGGCTTCTTTTCTTTGATCAGAGTCTAAGTGTTCCCCTCATGTCTTGGCTGGTGTCTTCTGTAGTAATGTTTGTTCAAGTCTGTAGTCAACTGTTGCACATTGTCTCATGTAACTCATACATTGTACTACAGGATTTATCTCATATGATCTATACATACTTATATCACATGGTTATAACTATTTATATCACATATTCACAGGGTCATCTGCAGCACTGCCGCTATGACACCGTCCCCTGTCCGAACCGGTGCCAAGCCAAACTGTCTCGCATCTGTCTGGAAGATCACATGGAGTTCACATGCCCCAAACGTCGAGTTACCTGCGAATATTGTAATCAAGACTTCGCTGGAGAGTACTTTGAAATGGTGAGAGACACAAATTGATTAGAGAGGGAAAGTTTTAAAAAGATTTTTTGGTATTGGCATTTCCTTCTCTCTCCAGTCTAGCTGATGTTATTACCTAGAAGCTTGAATTCAGGTTCAGTTAAATGATAATAATTTCAGATTATTCAAATTATTCTCATATCAACCTTGGTATTCAGAAAATGTTCCAAAGCCTTGATGTAAGATACAGATGATTTGACTTTCAGATTATTTAATGTTCTTGTATTCTAAAAATGATTGTGACTAAGTCATTCACTCTGCAAACACTAATTTTCAGTAAATGAAATTTTAAAATCTATTGGTCTATGACGTTGCAGACTCACTGCGGAAACTGTCCGAAAGAGATCATGTTCTGCGAGAACAAGTGTGGAGCCAAGCTGGAGCGACGCTTCCTTAACAACCACATGAAGAACGAGTGTCACAAACGCACCGTCTCCTGCAAGTTCTGTCAGAGAGACTTTGTGCAAGAAACACTACAGGTACATCAGTCTCACTCAACCATTCTTTTTACTTTTTCAATTAAACTTAAAACTTGACCCTACAACAAAATTCACTTGACAGGTGTAGGTTCTGGCCAGTAAGATAATTCCCATTTGCCTATTCATTATTTATAGACTTAATATGAGTAGAAAAATACATTTGCATGCCCAAATATTTTCCTTTGGCTTTCAGCCCTTTTTTTTCATATGCAGCTGTAGAATCACATTTCTTATAGCATTTCTTTCAAATAAGCCTACATGGGTTGCTTCCCTTGGCTAGAATTGTACATATTTTTTCACTGACTTACAGAAACACCTACTTTTTTTTTAATCTGCAAAGCATTAGTGTTGGCACATCCATGATGTTTTTGTTATTTCATTTATCTAATTCTTAAATTCAATTTAATTTGATTATTTTTGTATTCGGGAAGTAAATTAAATTCAAAAGGAACTCAAATTTTGAATTATGTCTTAAATTTTACATAACCATTCTTCAATAAATATTTCTAATCAATTCCATTAAAAAAGATTTAAAAAAGCTATCTGACAACCTTTTCTGGGATATTTATAAAATCCTCCCATTTCCCCCCAGACTCACCAGTACCAGTGTCCACGCTACCCGGTACCCTGCCCCAACAGATGTGACCCGACCAAGATACCGCGGGAGGAGATGGACGTCCATGTGCAGGAGATATGTCCTTCAGCCACGGTGCCGTGTCCATTCAAAGAGGCGGGGTGCAAGTTCAAGGTAAATAGATTTTCTTGATCATTCCTCTTCTGCATGAAAACATTGAGATATTTGTAGATGCTGAATTGAAGCACTCGTAAAATCTTCCCTTTCTTCCAAAAGAGTACAGTGTTTAAACAGCTGTGACACTTTAATGAAGACTTTCAAAATTCAATATCTTGAAGGAAGGTAATATATTTACCACTGTCCACCCAAAGGGGCGTTGACTTATTGAGGCCTTTAAGGTGGAGGACAAAATGATTAACAGATCTCTTGAGCAAATTAAATTATGACATGTAGCGCTTGTAAAGTGATAATATTTGGAAAAATGTAATTAAATTATTTTCCTCAAAAGTGAATAGTTGTATCAATAATAACATATTCCGGTTCAGCAATTCATATTGATAAGAAATAGAAACACTATGTACATATCTGTATCTCTTTATATAAACAATATTTTAACAGGTTGTGAATTAGATTTTAGTGCATGACTGCTTGTTGTCAAAAAGGCTTTAATTAAACAGTATGTCTGAAATATGTGTTGCGTGTTGTCCCAGCTTGTAACTGTCCTCTGCCATACCCATCTAATGAGCCCCGCTCACTTTCAGTGTGTTTCCTTGCAGTGCCCGCGCTTCAGCATGGACCGTCACCTTGACGACTCGACGAAGATCCACCTGCAGTTCATGTGCGACCTCGTCAAGAAGCAGCAGTCCCAGATCTCACAGCTCTGCAGCGCACTTCACGCCGTCACCCAAGTCACGGACGGAACCTTCATGTGGAAGATATCCAACTACAAGGCCAAATATATAGAGTCTATTTACAAAACCGGGAAGGAGATCGTCAGCCAGCCGTTTTACACATCCCGCTACGGATATAAGGCGGCGTTGTCAGTGTTTCTTAACGGTAACGGAGCCGGAGAGGGGAAGTACGTGTCAGTTTATATCAAGTTGATACCGGGAGAGTTTGACAATGTACTGGACTGGCCCTTCATGCTGCCAGTCTCCTTTACGATCTTCGATCAGTGTAGTGACCCCGATATGAGGATGAACATTACCGAGAGTTTCGTCCCTGATCCAACGTGGAAGCATTTCCAGAAACCATCCAAAGACATTGAATCGTTAGGATTCGGCTATCCCAAGTTTGTGTCCCATGAGATTCTGAAATCCAGAGACTATATTAAGGAGGACTCGTTAATCGTGAAGGTTTCCGTGGACAACAAACGCTTCATCCTGCCTTGAGGAGATCCATGTTTCTACCTGTGCCATGTATTTATTGACCTCTTGACCCCAGTGCTAGAGAAGGACCTCATGTCAGTTTACCTCATTATATGGAACAGGTGCCCCCTCACTATAAGACAATTCTGTGTAATATTCCTCACCTGTATAACATAATTCCTCACTGTGAACAGGTGCCCCCTCACTATAAGACAATTCTGTGTAATATTCCTCATCTGTATAACATAATTCCTCACTGTGAACAGGTGCCCCCTCACTATAAGACAATTCTGTGTAATATTCCTCACCTGTATAACATAATTCCTCACTGTGAACAGGTGCCTCATCGCTATAAGACAATTCTTCACTATTCCTTATCCTATTCATCAACATAAGGACTTAAAGAACATCAACTTGACAAAATTTCTCACAAACTCACTATTTTCACATCAGAATAAAACAATTCATCACTTTAGGACTCACCATTTTATCAACATTGCAGTAATAATTATTCCCCACTAAACAGACTCGTCACAGTGCAAACTAATTCCTCACTATTTGCTCACGTTACAGATCTTCACCATAATATCTCACTACGTTGCTCATTATAACACAATGATCTGCAAACATTCTACATGATTCAGTGCTGTATCTATTCATTGAGTGTATAGAGAGGATATGCCAGTCATTCGTTTTCAGTCCAGGGTCTACTGTACCAGTGCATCATAGTCTGAAAAGTAGCAAGCCCTGTAGTTTTTTTAATTGATCATGAAGTCTTTTTCTCTCGACACATATTACACAATATGAACCCTTTCATGAAACCTACGATTAGGCGACATAAAAAAATCAATGCCTCTTGGTCAGTGTTTTATTTTTAACAAGTAATGAGGAAGAAACACATTTGATGATATTTATAACAGACATACATTTTATTTATTCAGCCTTGCTTTTAAGATGATTCATGTTCATTGATCTTTCAATAGCAAAAGTGATTGTTCCTATTTTCTATTTAAACATTTTTTAAATTTTAATATTTTATCTGTTCTTATCACTTCAGTTTTAAAAGAAATTAAATTTAAGTTTTATTCTCAATTTGCAAACGCAAAGAATACAGTTTTATTGTTGTTCAACATCAGCCTAAACCATAGAGAAGCACCCATAAAATCATGGTTCTTGGTAGATTGTTTTCTGATATTGATGCACTCAATCAACCTTTTTTTCCATCTGATTGAAATTTATTTCACTTAATACTCTCTCATTTTGTTACACAGTGATCCCTTATGCATATAATTATATATTTTTCAATTTAAGGATATATAGTTTCACCAGTTCCTTCCAAATGATAGAATCTCTCACAAAGTGTTTGTGTAAGAAATTGACCATCTCCATAATGCGATGACCTTGTTTTGTTGATTTTGTTTGTGTAGTTTGTTTGCTTTCTAAAATATCATGAAAGTACTCAAACTTGTTTTTGGAGGTGAATGTTATGTTATGGTCAGTTCATGAGGTAGTGTAGTTTCTTCATTGGTGAACGAGTGAGAATCATGTTTCTATTTAGTTTGAATTATCTGGTTTGAATGATATCGTCATTATTTATGTCACATTGAGTTGAAAGTTTATAAAAAAAAGTTCAATTTGATTTGGTAATTATGAATACTTTTAGAATTAATTATCAATCAAATTTCTCCCCAATAATTACCTTAAATTTATTTAATTATTCATGCTTGATATAATTTTGAAGGTCTTGTTGAAGTTTAAGAATTGTTGAATTAATAATTCTTGATGTTTCTTTTGTAAGTTCACTAGATATTTTTGTTCATGAAATTGTCTGTTGAGTGTTGATATTGTTTTGAAAACTGCATAATTCTCTTTCTGTTTGTGTATCTAGTCATTGTATTGGTTTAGTCATTTTACACTCACAGGACGCCTTGATGCATACATTTATTTCACACATAATATTATTAAGGTAATCGCACTTGTTGCATTTGTTGTCACTCTAATCATCATCAAATACTTCATTCACAGTGTATGAAATAGGGGGGAAGAAACACAGATCGAAAGTGTAAATTTGTCTATTTTTATTGCAAAATTAAACAATTACCTAAAACGTTTACAAGCCCTCAGCATAAGTTAACAGTTACGGAGTCCCCTCCAAAGATTGGTTGGTAAATAAAGATCAGACATGAATGAAGAAAAGTTTCAAAACTACTCTGAAGAATCACAAATACCAACTTCCCAATGCAAGGCATAACTCTTGCCAGTCTCTCTGGTGCAGCGATTCACTATGTAGGCACAACAAAGCATGGGAAATACCGCAAGGCTTAAATCAGCCAGTAATGCAGACTGGCAAGAATTATGCCTTGCGTTTTGAAATTGCACAAATAACCCTTTTACTTTCTTATTTCTCATCATCATTAAAGGAGCAATTCTATCAGATTATTATGGTTTTTATGCATAAAGCCAGACATTGAGGAATCTGTGCAATAAAATATGTGTATTAAAACCAAATTAATGTCATAATAATGTCCCATCATTATGAAACAGGAAGGACATATATAGAAATGTGAAACATAATTTGGCAATTTTTCCTCCTCGATAAATGACCTTGCAAGATCTGCCATCATAGTCATTATAGTTGGCTCCAAGCCACAAGCCTGCACTATTTGTTGGTCTCATGTTATCAGCTGGAGTCGTGTCATGGCTGATGCTAAACATTCTCATATCATACATGCATCATGTAACCCAGGGGTGATTATTGTTAACCTAGCTGTGTCTCTGAGAGCAGTATTGCAGGATGCTTCAGGAAGTCATGTTCCCAGTCCGGTCAGTACTGAATGTACAGTTGTAAATAAAACACTGATAATGAATATGTCTTCTTTGTTTTCTGTTTTTTGTTTTTCTCAAGATGTCTGACTCATTTCCAGCTTTCTAAAATTTCAATTTCAAATTGTTCAGTGCTGACAAGTGAATGGAGTAATATACAATTCAAATAAAAGAGGAAGATTTCTGGAGTATACTTGCAGTATACATGCCAACAACTTCATGCATGTATAACTCCCATCACATGTGGGTTATTTGATATAATCAAACATGCGATATTACTCTTACATGCCCAAACAGTAAGGTTTAGAGTTTTGAGTGAAAGCTTGTTTGATAAAGTTTATAGTGACTAAGTGTTCGAATTTTACGATAATTACCATTATGAATGAGAACTTTATCAATATTATCAACTGCAGTGTCACAGAACAAAACTTTATTAACATCTGTATGCTATAGGTATCGCTATCGAGAAAATGTTGTCGTTTTTGGTGTTAATAAGACTCCACTTATTCCAGAACAACTACTGTGGCTACAGTACAGTTTCTCCACAAAATATATACTCTTGTGTTATGATGAAACTTCAGGAAGAAAATAATTACCATTATGCAGCTCTTTTTAACTGACGTGAGCGATTCAAAAACGGTTTCATATAACGGCAATATTTCTACATTTCATGATGCTATAGAAATGACTAGCACGGTCTCATCCTTTAGAAGCATTCGGAAGTTTGTAAGATGAAGTTGATGGATTTACAACTTCTATAATTTTTTAAAATATTAATTTCCATCCAAGTTGTCCACCAAATTCAAATGGCCTCCACTGCAAAAACTTATCTGTTTACATGTTCATGATGTTTCTACAATTCAAAAGCTCCACTTATGCAAATTTATTGTCATTCTTGTTAGTTAACAACAAAAATACAAGGATCGACACCGTTTTGGTAATTCCGTTGTTGACAATAGCAAAAACAATCCAAAAAGGCCGAAAATCCAAACTGATGGCAAATGTTGTTGCTAAAGGTGATTTAAAAAAAATTCTTATTTCACGTATATATATATTTGTGTGATCCAATTTGATTACGACCCTTGCTAGTTTAGAATATAAATGCCATGACTGATAATTTATTGGTAACCCCGTTACATATTGTCTGTAATTAATCTAAGGGTCGAATTCATTTACTACCAAAGATGGCCCCAAAATCAAAATGACCGCGGCCCTCACTGTCAACATGTATCTTTTACGCAAAGTTATTGTTAATCTTGCTGGTTTTTTGTAGATACGGGTCTGATTCATTCAGGTTGATATTCTAAGTGCAGTGACAAATCTCTTCAACATCACGTACAAATACATTCCCTGGAAAAACTGCAAACTATAGCCCTACATGGTTTAAACATATTTATTCACATTAATTTTACATGAATTAGGACAGGCAAACAAGCCAAAGGCTTATCTAAATGCCCTACATCTCAGTAATAAACATGAGATTCACCAATTAATTTCCACCTACAACATGCAGATCGAGTAATGACACATAGGTCTACTAAAAACCTTCTTCTCGTATCAGACTTGATTTAATGCACCAGAGACCATACACTAAATCTGCATGCACTGAGGTCGAGTAACATTCTACGTAGCAGAACGTGATCAGCATGACAAAAAAAACCCGTAAATGTCACGTTGCGTTACGTTTCAGACAAACGTGGCGACCGTGGATGTAGTCTAAGTGTAAACCGAGCATTATCAAACCTATATTTCACATTGCTTAATATGGATCTGAGGGATCCGTAAGTGAAATGTTACACATGTGGGGAAAGTTGTTGAATCAGGAAAAATGTTGTAATGAAAGTTTCACACTAGTTTACTTCAGTGCCAATGCTCTTTCAAAACTCCAACATAAATGTAGGTATTTGGTTGACTACTATATTGGTTTAAACATATTTATTTCTCCAAAAGAAGGAACCGGATTGGTAAACAAGCACAAGCTTAAGAAAATACCGCTCCGGGATACAACAGAATAACAAACATGTCATGATAAATATACAGGAAATTTACATGTAAATGATACAATCTGAAAAGAACGGGCACGTTAATTTTATTTTTCAAATTTTCAATTTATAATGATAGAATTTCAGACTCATTTATATTTTCTTTAGAGGGTAAAACATCTTATTACACAAATCAATTATCCGTAGTGGTAATAATGGTGTTGCGTATAAAGCAAAAATTACATGACATACACATTTTATTATTTCGAATTACAAAAACGATTCCCATGGCTTTACCGAACCATAGCCGTATACACTCATTTTTTAAACTTGATTTTCCGAAGTGAGAAGGTAGTTTTACTATTGGTGACATTTTTTTTCAAATACATTTCATCGACTTATTTGAGCGAAAAAACGTGCTACTATGGTAAACGAGTGAACTAAATTCAAGAGTTCCATATTTACGACTCGGGAAAAATTGTGACTTTCAAACAAAATTGATCAAATCATATCCCTTTGTATAAAAATATACATAGGCCTACTTTTGATGAATATTGCTATAAAGCGGATATAAGGAAATAATAAATAGAATTCTTTATTACTAGATTTATGTTCAAAGTAATTTGAATATTTGCAATTACTAATTGCATCACTAATTAGTAGTTGTCACAAACGTCAAAAAACGTATTTACCCCGATACATTTTCTCTAACTAGTAGGCCTACGAAAATCCCTAAGCTGAAATGCTGTGTACTGACTCCTTGGCCAATGGGGATTCTGAATTTACATTTCTGTGATCCAAAATATTGGTCACAGACGTTATGACCTGAAGACTTTGGCCTATCTTCATCTTCTTCTCCGTTACGAAAAGTAGAAATTTGTTACAAGCCTAGCTACCTAGCTCTTATAAATAATTCTGGAAAGTTTACATTCTGAAACTGATTTAGTTTATTGTTTAACTATTGATGAGCCAATGGCTCTACGTTAATGCCATTTTATAGTTAGTATTTTTAATAGTTATGATGTAGAGGTGTAAGGAACTATTTTCACTGTTTGGCCAATTTCACTATAGCGCAAGCGGGACGAGGCCCGGGAACCACTTGTCCCCAAGCAGCGTTGTGCGCATGTCAAGTCATCTAAACATTGGCAATGCTTGATTGGGGACCCGGTGCACTACCTGGCGTACGCCGCCGGGAGCGGCGATATCGGCGTATCATTTGATTCCGAATGCTTCGGTTTGAAATGACAGACGATGGCGACCTATAATGGCCGACAAATGGTATCCTTGCGACATTCAATGAAATATTAATCATGCGATTTATTTTTCAATAAGATAGCAAACTTTCCCCCTTTTAAAAAAAAGTACTAACCATTTAAAATAATGAATTACCCGATGATGAAATGTTAATCTTTGGTTCAAAATTTTTTTTGAAAAAATAATTGTATCATATAATTGACATGTTCATTGAAGCTAGTTTAAATGATCCTGACGTTTTCCTGTACATGCGCCGATACATATTCAACTTGAGCCTGGTCCAGGAGCGGCTTGCGCCGGTCACATGGTCAATGTATACGCCACTTAAACGAATCAAGTATAGCTTTTACAACAAGTAACCAGAGTAGCAGAGGCTACGAAATCTCTCGCCTTCATAACTTTACGTTCTCAATAGCGAAATATGACTCTCGTTTCTCATGACGTCTGACCAAAGGCGCAGACTCTTTAAGAATACCTACCTATCTTACATGGGGTCGGGGAAAAGTAGATCTACAACGAGTCAAAGGAGTTCCTTGGCGGAGAATGTGTTCTACGTCACTTTTAATCTATTTTTGTGTATCACGTGTTTGACTGGCGGGAATTTCAAAAATTGATAATTATTGAAAATGGCTAATGTCGACCCCAGTTGGACAACCTTTTTCAAGGAAAAAGAAAACCCCTTTCACGGTTCGGTGACCTCATTGGCGGAGGCAGAGGCTCTGATCAGAGAATATGAGATGGTCACACGGTCACGCTATGTAATCTTGCGGGAGACAAAGAAGTTTGGTTCATTTGGTAGGTTATGTAAACATTTCTTTATGAATTTAATATATTTTTCAATATTTAATGAAGTATGTAGTAAATTTTATCTTTGATATATTTTGCTGTCGTTGCATACAGATTTATTATTTATGATAATTTTAATATTCAAATTGTTATTCTAAATGTAGAAATTTATCCTTGAATTACCTGTTTACATGGGTCACGCCAAAATAATGTAAAAATTGGCATCTGAATATTGACAATCAAAATCTACAAAACAATAAAATAACGGTTTATTTGGCATGAAATGTTAGAAATATATGTTTGACATCATTATAGCGCTGAGCGCTCAGGCCCATATAAGTTTCTCTCTTATTACCATGGACACAGGTTACATGAGGGTTTATTTATTTACATGAGGATGTATATATATATATAGACATGAATGTTTTCCAGATCTATCCTGTTCACACAAGGTCAAACATGTGGATGATGGTAAAATAAAGAAAGGCTCAAGAATCATGAATCATGGTGTACCTTTTATGATATGTGGGCAAAAGCTCATGGAGTGCCATCAAGGGTCAACATATAGGCTCCCGAAACTACTTAAAGAAGTAAGATTTTCCACCAAAGCCACATTAATTTTAAAACAGTGTTTTTACTCATAAAGACCAATATGTCTCCCCCCTTCTCCCACTTCACTGAGAAACCTCAAACAATTAAGACATTTTTTTCAAAAGCACAAGATCCAAATTTTGCCATGGAAACAGAAAAATAGAATTTAAAAAAATTCAAACCCTTAAAAGACACATCTACTTGATATGGAGACTGGGAGAGACAGTATACCTAATTATGTGAAGTAGTTTTAGAGTTGATGAAAATGCCAACGAAGATTGAAAACAACCAAAAACAAAGTCTCTTGGAGGATTAAATTTTTATAGTAAAACAAGATTATATATACGTACCATATGTATTATTATACCGTAATGATAACTGCGCGGTACACAAGCATGTTGTTCAATTCCCAAGTTAATACAAGAACCGATGTTCATACACTATGCATCAATTGACAAAACAATGTAATCAAACTAGGTCAACCATGCCAATAAAAAATCATCAATTGTCATTATGAAGTTGTAAGCCCATCCTCGGTTACCCAGGGTTTTATATATGCTCCGTTTCTCTCCACTATATCACCCATGGGAAATTTCATTAGAAATCTGTACTCAAATTACCCGCCCTTGGCCGGCGTGAGCCAATAAAACCGTTACGCAGCTTGGACCTGCGAGCCAATGACATTTCATAACATTTCGTTGCAAAGCACGCGAGGTCATTTTGTTAGCCATCCGTCACAGGTTATCTCCCTTGACCATTTCCGTCTTATCGTATTGACTATTTCCTTTGGTTACTGACTTCGTCACGCCGGCCAAGGGCGGGTAATTTTAGCACAGATTTCGCTGACAGAGTTTCCCATGGGTGATATAGTGGAGAGTAACGGAGCATATATAAAACCATGGGTAACCGAGGATGTTGTAAGCCATAACAGACTTATAACAGTAGTCACCACACCTTAGTGACTCCTCCTTTGAAATTTTGAAGTTGTGCATTTTGGTTTAAAATTTCTGAAGTTATTGGATACCTGAGTTAAAACCTATAAAATACAGCATATATCCTAGCGAGAGTACAATTATGATCTGGGAGTGGAATAAAATGAAGTCGTTGCAATGCAGAACAATATCATTCTTGCTATGTGGTCTATGGCAATATGTCTGTTCTGTTTTCTTGAGATGTAATTCCTTCCAGTGATTCAGTGAACAATTAACAATAAACAACAACATATTACAATTTTAATAGATGTTGAATTAAATGTCTTTACCATCTACATAAAATAATATAAATAATTTAAGTGTTTTCCTTTTTAACGCATCAGGCCTGAAAGGCCAGATGGGCTTATTGCATGGGCCGTGTCCGTCAGCCGTTATCCGTCAGCCGTAAACTTTTCACATTTTCGACTCCTCCAGAACCGCAAGGCAGGCATTATTAGCAACTTCTTCTGCGAAATCATTTGACATAGGAACCTGAAATTTTCAGAAAAATATCTTTGTTATATGAAGATTTAAGTTTGTTCATTTGAACTTGACCCCCTTCAAATATGGGTGTGGCAGGGGGTCCACCCTAAAATGTTTAAACGACTTCCTCTCAAAAACCTTATGATACAGAAAGCTAAATTTTTCAGAATAACATCTTTATAACACATAGACTTAAGTTTGTTCATCAAAATCCCTTCTCAAATATGGGCGTGGCAGGGTGTTGAACTCCAACCTCAAATTTCACTCCAGGAACTAGTTATGCTAGGATGGTCACATTTTGAGAAAATCATATTTCTATGATGGAGACTAAGACTTGTAAGTATTGTTGTTCTACTCCTAATAAATTCTTGTTATTTTATAGATACAATTTAATGTTTGCTTTTGAAATCAAATGTGTGCATGTTTGTGCCTTTAAATTACTGTGTGTTAGTCATCCTTTAACAGCATTTTAATTAACCTCCTGTCATGCAATTGGTTTTATCTGAATTAGCAATTAGTACCCGTCAAGGCCTGTTTGTCTAACTAATAGTCATACATTTTTGTAAACTATGGTTTATATGATAAACTACCTTAGACTATATAGCATGCAAAAGGCTTATCTATAGACACAATGGCTCTATTTGTTTAGATCTTTAATCTTAGATACTCAATCATGCAGTTCCTAATGAGCTACAGAGCCAGTGGCTCTATTTTTAATTTTTTTTTTTTATAAACACGTCATTGTAAATCTGAACATTTCAGAAAACCGACCATAACTACGAGAGAAACCCTCCCAAGAAGAAGGTCAGCAAGAAAGTAGGATGTAAAAGTTCCATCATGTTGAGAGAAGCGGTCTTCTTTCCAGATTTCAAGGTATAATATTCAACATTGAAAGTCGAAGGATTGTGACTTTTATATACTACGCAGTAGAACTATTGTCTCCAGCTGTTCAAGCTGGCTTTAAAGGTTTTTAAATTGACACTTGCCAAAAAATATCATGTTCACCAGTATACTTTCATCTATAAATATCGCTTGAAGATTGAAGTTGATTATTGTGAATTAATGGAATATCAGCAAGTCTATTTGACACACAATTTGAATATGTTCCCTTTTCTTGTTTGAAAAGCCGGTTTCATCAACCGAACACCACCAGAAACAAAAGTCGAAGCTGTTGAGAACAGCCCTTGCATCTTCTGATGCAGACAGCATTCGCCTGGAGAAGAAGATCTTCATAGACCTCCCACCTGAGGACAGTCATTCAGACCATTTGCCCTGGAAAGTAAGAATGAATGCAATCATTAAATGTTTACATTTCTAAGAATTAAAGTTTTGAAAAGAATTTGATAATTTGTTTCAGGAGTGCAGCCTTAAGCTTATTAAAGGCCACAGAGTAAGCACATTTTTAAATCCAAAGTATCCAGGGGATTATAGCTTCCAAGTTGTATATGCCCCTTGACATGCACTTCATAATATATAAATATAATAATATATAAAGGCCAAAAACTATTTGAATTGAACATAAAATAGTGTATATACAGTGTTGTTCCTAGAGAGGGTCCTGGGGACATTTGCCCACCATTTTGGCTTGGTGTCCCTTAAAATTTGGAGAAGTAGGATACTTTTACCATTGCAAAGGGTCCCACTTGTTCAGAAATGGCCAAAATGACCCCCTCAGGAGATCACCTAGGAACAACACTGTATATATATACACTATAATTGTATAGATTAATAACATAAAGGTTTATTTCCAATCATTATTTTCAAGGCTCGATATAAAGCTCCTAGTGACAGACATGTAGATGTCGACATGGAAGCAGAGGTTGAAGATGACGTCACAACAACAGGAGAGTTCGTCATGGATAAGGAAAAAGGAAAAGACAGGGAGATAATCCAGAAGGAGTTCAGAGATAAACTAGCTGTTTTAACTCAGATGAGCTATTTGTGTCACGACTCAGAAACCCTGGAGAGATCAACTGAAACCATTAACAACCTCATCAGCACAATGCAGAGTAAATGTGAGGATGACTTGATCCTTGACGACTTGGGACGGGAATCATCCCAAACATCTCACAGTCTCCCCAAACCTAAAAAACTCAAGAACTGTCAGAGTAAGTATTACAAGAAACGATTTATTTTAGCAATTTCGAAAATAGCAAAGGGCACCTGTTAATCTTAAGTCTTATCTTAAGTTTTAAGCTATGGCGAAGTATGATGGACAAAAGGATAACATTTATTTAGATATATGTGTAAACTCCCTTCTATCAAGTGAGGATAAGAAACTTGTTTTAAAAGTTTATATTTAAATCCCTAAATTGAATTCTTGTTTACTTTCCAGGAAAGAGGACGATCCCACTGAATGAAGGTAATACATCAATAGAGATTGTTACCCCAGGAAGCGTGTCATATGAATTTTACGAAACGAGTGTGAATTTGTGTATTGCCCGAGCGAGAGCGAGGGCTATACACAAATTTGCATGAGTTTCGTAAAAATCATATGGCACACTTTCGAGTGTAATAATTTCTTTATTATCCATTCTTTTCCGTTTCAATCGCGTAAAATAGGCAGGAAGCGGCCCACTTCTCTTGTGACGACAAGCTACAGTGACGTCATGAACAATAGTTTTATGACGTCACAGGAGACACAATTCGGGAAGTTGTGGTGAAACAATCGTTGCTCGGCCAACGTGATATGTGCACATGTGCTCATATCAATAATATTAACTCGGTTATTTTCAACCATATGGGTAATAAATCAATTATACGTTATGTTTCAACTTGATGCTTTCATTAATGAAATTAAGACAAAGATTGTTTGGTAAATTTGCATTTACAATCGATGGAGAGCACTTGTTGAAAGTTAGTGCAGTGGTTAGTGCGTTTGGCTTTGAATCAAGGGGTCCAGGTTTTGAATCCCGCCAGAGAACTGTTCTACAAGCAGTAACGTTTGGGTGCAATGCAACACTGAATTTCAGCAAAATACCACCCATGGTTCGCTAGTTCCAGCCGATGCTTGCAGGTTTCAGCGCAATGCATAGCCACATGGCGTTGCAGGCTTCCTCCCTGCACAATACCAGCAGCCTCAAAGTGAAAAATTCTTGAAAGCTGTGTTAAACCCCAAATGGCCTCACCTTAAAGTAGGAAGACAGGAAGTAGCCTGATTTTTTAGCTAATCAAATGCAGCGATACAAAACGCACTTCTGTCGCCATGTTTTACTATCAATTAAGCGGAGGCAAATATTTTCCAAATTATTTCTGGTTATAAGTCAACTATTTTTTGGTGACCTATTATTACGCATCGTTTTTATTACTTTTGTCGCAAGGTAACTAAGAGATTAATTTGAAATTATCTCTGACTTTGAACACTCCTTTATTAAAAAGGAAATAGCTGGGTTCTTAACTTGCCTACAGGTGGCGCTGACCCAGTTACAAGTTTTCCTGTCCAATTGTCGCCCGATGCGTGCGCAAGATGATATTAAGCATGACTTCTATTTGTTGTTTTTCAGAAGTTGTGGAAGAATTCGTAGAAGACATACATATTATTATTTCAGAAGATGGCAATGGTAAGTTGTAGAATTAAATATTTACTTACCCTGCAGATTAAATGGGCTACTCTTCATTTCTCGCCGTAAATACTGGAGACAATTCCTTAAGTGGTCATTTGTTGTCATGAGTTGTTTATTTTGTTAATGAATTGAAAATTATATTTAAAAATAACAAAAATAGAAAAATCAAAATATGTATTTTTTATACGCTATAATTGCTATTGTTAAATAACAGTAGAATATAAATAATTAATAAGAAAGTTTCATTTCATTACCAAACCCCCCAAATTAAGGGTGTTTCTTTATATTATAAAACATAAAGTACTGATGAGCTACAGAGCCCATTGGTCTATTTTTAGAAATTTTTGAGCAAAAAAAATCATGCTTTGGGTATAAAATTTAATACTAAGAGTCATTGAATGTTACTGCTAAACACTGATTTGGATGGCTATCAAAATGTTACTCTTTTTATTTCAGCTATCTGGACGTGTTGAAAATATGGCCTTGCTATCAAGACTCTTCTCAAGTAACGAATGAAATGTTGAAATGTCATGATTATTTTTGTTTTTTTTGCTTGTTTCATTTTAATACCATATATATAATATAGTCATCGTCTTGTCCATCCACTCGTCTGTATGTGATCATTTGTTTTGGGAACAACTCGAAAACCCTTCATCATATCTTTTCATGTGTATTACCCACTAACTAAAGTGGTGCCTTTTATATTTTCAGATTTTTGAAAATTTTTATTATATTTTTCGTTTCCATAGAAACATGTTGAATTTGAACTTTGTTCATGGATAGGTTTGTTTCCGGAGCAGAACTCCTAAATCACATAATCCTGAAAGTTTGCATGTGTATTACCCACTAACTGAAGTGGTACTTTAAAGATATACAATTATCTTTCAAAGATGTGTTTTAAAAATCACGAGGAACCGGTGGGATATGTCATTTTCTGATGACTCTTGTTAATAAAGGTTTAATGTGGTCCTTCCATTCTATTTGTGTCATTTTTAACTCACATGGCCTTCAGTGAATTACTGGATTTAGAGAACTTAACACCTAAACACTTGATTTCATCTTCTGCTACAATACGAAATTGTCGGGAATAGTGAAATGGTGTGATCAATTTATTCTGCCAATGGAGATTATAAATTGTAGTTTGGTGGCTCTATGGCCTGAAATAAACGGGGACCATTGAGAAACAATGAGTTGATTGGTCAGTTATGTGACTGGGTTTTGTCTGCACTAAACTGGTACAGAACATGCGTGTATACCTAGTATCTTCAGACCTTGGAATCTATAGATCAATTTGTTTTCTGATATTTTACAGATTCTACTCTTCGGAACAGGGTAAATTTTAATCAGACTGAGATTTGGTGTCTGTTGCCTCACTGACCTTGACCTGTAAACCACTATATATATATATCTACCTACCTATGTACCATATAAAGAAGGTATGACACTGTCTGCCATCTTGAATCCTGGCATAGGACCGGAAATGTAAATATATATATATGTAGTTGTATATTTAGGGTCTTGGACCTGTGCTGTAAACCTATTTCGTCTTCTGCAGAACGGAAAGACCTAGAAGGATGAAATGAAAGACTATTTTGTCAGTGGGGATTATCAATTGTATATTTGGTGACCATGTGGTCCCAAATAAGACCAAGACCTAAAAACCTATTTATGACTTCTTCCAAACAAAAACACATGGAAGGCTGAAATGTAGTGTACGGACTAACTATTTATGGTATTTTGAACATAATTGTAGATTTGTTAACCCTCTAAAGCCTGATGAGCTACATAGCAAATGGCTCTTTTTTTATGATGTTCAATGTGAGAGATCAGATAAGGATATTATTATGCTAATTGACTAAAGTAAGCTCCCAGAGTCTGCTTGGTTAACAAGGATTTCGGATTAGTTGATATCTCTCCGCTGCTATCTGATGACACAACAAACTCTCACAAGATTTTAGATTTAACCAAATCACTATTTTGCTTTAGCGCATATATAGAGATTATAACCCCAGGAAGTGTGTCATATGACTTTAACGAAACGAGTGTGAATTTTTGTATTGCCCGAGCGAGAGCGAGGGTTATACACAAATTCGCACGAGTTTCGTAAAAGTCATATGACACACTTTCAAGTGTAATAATTTCTTTATTACCCGTTCTATTCCATGTGATTCGCGTAAAAATATACAGAAAGCGGCCCACTTCTCTTGCGACGGCAAGCCACAATGACGTCACGAACAATCGTTTTATGACGTCATAGACGACAAAATACGGGAAGCCCCGGTAAAACAATCGTTGCTAGGCAAACGTGATATGTGCACATTTGCTCATATCAATAATATTAACTCGGTTATTTTCAAACGTATGGGTAATAAAATGGGATAAGAGATGGATCTGTATTGAATACAAGCAAGGCACTTAATTACTGACGTTAAAATTCAACTTAGGAGAGTTACGTTGGTTGTTGGAAGTTAAATTATTATCATCAGCAACCTGGGCAATGTCTCCATGGAAGCTGAAGAACTAAACCTGAGTTGTCTAAACCGTGTATCAGGTCATTGATGTACAAACTAAAACGCCACGTTGCAAGCACGCCTCTGTCCAACGCCCGGACTCCTCCACAGATTGAAAACAAGCGCAGGCATTTCTAATACATATGATTGCATTGACATGTATACATTCCGAAACAATCTCCAGATTTTACCTTTTATGTCAAGATTATAAAACCAAGAAACCAACTAATAGTCCAATCAATCTATGGTCAATATAGCTTTAACTAGACAAAATTGCAAAAGAAATGATAACAAGTGTTTCATACTGAGCAAAATGTTTACTATCACAGACAAAAATTCGAAAACAATCGGAATGGGGGAAAATTTCCAAATTCCGTTGTCATGACAACGCCTCTTTGACCACTGAGGTGCGGCCATATTGGATATGACGCCATTTCTATTTTTCAAATAACTCTTTGCAATACATCATTTCTAGCATTTTAAGGGTCACGAAATTGATTAATGACATTGATTTTATCAATTGACCTCGTTTTAACCTTCATTTAAGGCCCTGAAACAACATACTAAGTCAACAAAAGCTTGGGAATTTATAAAATCTATCGTCATGGCAACGCATCCCAATCAAGTGAAACTGTCATATGTCAATAGAATGGTAATATATTATGGTGTATATACATCAGAACAACATTATCATTTAAACACCCTTCTTAGGACATGATATCTGTTACACAGAATGAACATTCAAAGAAAGGTCAGACGTTATTCAAGGTTAGAGTCAAGGTCAAATTCAGTTATTTGTGCAATGTCCTAAGATTCATCTTCAACTGGAACGACTGGAAGAATATTTGAACAATTTACACCTTTACATTCGGAACATGCAACGGAACAGTCAAGTCCTAGCTTCCTGCATGTGCACCTTTTTGAATCACAGTCCGTTTTGCATTTGCAGCGAATAACCTTAAGAAGGTTGGATGGAGCTGGTGGTAAGTCAGTTAGTATTGGCTGTAGAGTATCACCATCCTTTTTCCACCCCAATCCCCTGGGTCAGCACTGACTCCCTTATCCATCCACTGTTGCGTTTGGAAATAAACCCGTGCACTGTGGTGTGCAGCAGCTGCTGCTGTCGGTGGTAGAGCTTGGACCTGAACAGAACTTTTACTAGTTGCCACCTTCTCACGAAAACGCCTGAAACGTAGTGAGTTCAGACTCTCTCCGGGTGTACCCCCATAAAGAGACACAATGCACTTCTCACCAGCAATGGTCACATCCTGATGTGAAGATGTATCATTTGTGAACACCTGAGCTTGTTCCTTGAAGTGAGAATCAGTTTGCATTTTCTTAAGAGCTAAACCCTTACCTACACCAAACAACCTCGAGGTGGTATCACATCCCGCGACAGCATGGACAAATGGTAGGGCAGCACACACATCCTGACCAAGAGAAGATCGAAGCATCTTGATGTCCAATGTTTTCATTTTCTTGACTGACTGCTTGGCTTCTGAGACAAGGTAGATTCCTTTTGAGCATGATGGTATAAGGTGACAAAGAAGCACAAGCAGGTCGGTGTCTTCCCCGATGACAGTTGTGTGTGTTGTAAGGGAACACTGAACAGCAGTCTTGGCTATCAAGAGATCAGCATCGCCGTCTGCGTGAACTACTGAACAACCATCCTCTGAAAGTTTCTGTCCAAGCATGTTAATAAACTTCTGTTTATTGGATTTATTTGAGAGGAAATGTTCTTTCTTTGATACCACAGGAGTACTTGCAGTGAAGTTGACTTCTGGACCAACACTGGAACCATATCTACGTAAGTGTGTAGAATCCTTCGCAGATGGCCCTGTCATATAACCATCAAAGACAATGTATGGTGTTCCATATTTCCGTTTGACATACTCGGTATACATGTCCATTAGCGAGCTGAAGGTGGATCCTCTTGGCCAGGGCAACCTCTGTAAGAAAGCCCCACCATCTAACACATACTGTATGTCACTGCAAGGTTGGATTGTCATCTCTTGCGTCCTGGTTTGGTCGAGGATAGCTTTGGCAAGCTGGGGTTTGTTTGCTGGTCTCATCAACCACGGAGATTCAAACAAAGCAGAGGGGTATCCACAAAGCTCGTACTTGAATATGTCCTCTGGTGTTTCTGAGATGGACTTTGATGCTGTTACAAGCCGTTGGAATAGAAGCTGGGGATCAACATGCAGTGGTTCTCCTTCAACCTTAGGTAGATGTTTTTCACCCAATGTAACTACCCTGTCCTTCTTCTTGAATGTGTATTCCAAAGCATTCCTTCCAGTCATTGATTGAAGAATGTGGTCACCTATGGACTTGGCATGGTCGGAATTTACAGATTTGTCAGCAACAACACCTGTAACGATGCTGTGAAGGTGTTCAGTTGACTTGAATGGACTTCTTTCTTGAACAAATGTAGTAATATTTGAGGCATCGTTAGTGTCTCTGTTCTTTCTGGCTTCAGACATTTCCTTATGCTGTTCGCTCGTGGTGTAATTTGTGCCAGTAAAATGCTGCATTGCTTCGTTCATCTCGGCACATGCTGGCATGGAAAGCAGCCATTGGGTTCGCTGATGTTCAGTGAAACCACGACCACGGGTTAGGCCACCTGTGGATTTCATATTCCTCATAAGAACTTGCTCAATTACAAGATCAGAGGACAGTCCAGCCCAAAAGCGATCACTTCTCCGAATAACATGATGGCCATTGATGAAGGAGTCATACACACGTGGAAATTGTGTCTTCAATCCTGACATCTGCTGTAGATATATTTGTATGGACTTGGTGTAAAGATTGTGCCCGGCTGCTGCAAAATAAGGCAACATTTCCTTGAGAGTGTGTAAATGTAGATGCCAGTTGCCAGTCCTCTCACTTTTGATGAACCGACTGAGGAGGTCTATCATGTCTATATACTGTAGCCATAGTTTGGCTGTCCTGAACTTCTTCAAATTGGACTTTGTGTTTTCAAGTTTTTCTGCCACACTGTCAATGTATTCTTCAGTGTCTATGTCCTTGTCCAATACATCAGTTTCCAACACCTTGTCATACAAGGCAAGGGCAGCAGATAAATCACTGTCCATGTGACCATTGTCCCGAAGTTGCTGTGAAGTCATGTTTTCATCAGGAGACGATGTATCAATGTCTTCTTGCACTTGATGTAACGTCATTTGAGATGTAGATAGATCCATGTCAAGTTCCTCTTGATTCTCATTTGAATGTGGCATCAAACTGATAGATTCTTGGGTATTGTCATTGCATGCAGACGTTGTATTCAATGGAAAATTGAATGTTTCAGCTGCCAGAAGTGCATACAGTGCTGATACGACAAGATAATGTCCCCTCATGGCTCTTGAGACAGCCTTTCCTGTTAGCATGTGAAGAACACTATTGGGTGCATACACGGTTTGTAAAACCTCCTGTAGCCCAGATCCAGACATGATGTGACCAACACACCCTAGATAACTCATCTGAATGTGAAATCCACCAAGTTTCAGGATGACTGATCGAATGTCACTGTCTGTTGTGACACTGGCACGTATCAACTGAGCCTTCCACCAGAGAGGTTGGTCAAAGGTAAGAATTGGTTGGACACTATGTCTTTTTGCTTCATCACACACGTACCTCAGGGTGGAGTACACACAGTTAACATCGCTAGCGTCCATGTCTATCATCGGAAGAAAGACAACCGAAGCTTTTCCTGGATGGCTACCGCTATGGACTGCTTGCATAAAACCCGACCATCCGATTCTTGGAGTTCGTAGAGGCCAGGAAATCTTCCATAGGAGATCTAACTTCCATGATGGATCAACACATTCATCCAAACTCAGAGCCTCATACACAAGAGTCGCAATGCTGTTTTGTGGGTTTTGGAAGAACTTGATGCCAATGCGTCCAATTGATCTATCTTCAAACTTAGATAAGCATCGTGGAATAGGATGTTGATGACTAGTTCCTGGTGTGACAGCAGCTATTATCCCCATGCCATGAAAGCTGTTGTACCCATCCAAGGATGCTGAATTGTGGTCGGCATTATCAGCGACGAACTGCATGAAATGTTCTGATGTAATTCCTGGTATCTGTGTTCCTTGATTTGCAACTGCTGATGTTTCATAACGTTTGACTTCACTGTATGATGAGCAAAATCCATGCGAGTTCAGGGAATCTAATAGGAACTTTGACCCGAACATATGGTGCATTTGTGTTGCTAGTCCAATTTGTAATGGTGCGATAATGACTCTTGGGCGTGCAGCCTGGACAATCGCCTGGCCAATTGATGCTACTTTCACATCAGACTTCTTCTCAGAGAATATTCGCCGAAGGAGCTGACGCAGTGATTTTGGGATGAATTCAAGGTTTTCATCTAAAGACGACGTTGCTTTTGGGGTTTGATACTCAGTCTTGTTGTACCCGATGCATTTGACGTCTGACTTGATAATATCTGCAGCTGTTTGAATAAGTCTAAGTTTCTCTGCCTCAGTATCCTGTAGTTTTGGAGATTCATGAAACTGGTGAATGATAGATGGGATCGAACTCCTTAATGTAACCACGTCACTTCCGAATTTTTCAGAAAAAATAAGGACTTGTTCACCAAAGTGATCTTTCAGTTTTCTCTTCATGTGCTTTATGCTGTAGACATGTTCAGTGTCACAAAACTCTGTCATTTTCTCAACAAGATCAGTTACAGTTGTTAAATCCCCTTGAGCATCGGCCTCCTGGATATAATCCAACACTTTAACAAAGGCTGCCTCTCGATCTTCATTTATGGGTCGACCAGGGGTAGAGGACTCACTCTTACTGTATTTCCCAGAGGTAAACGCAGAAGGGACACATTTGCCGGTTCTAAAATTCACATTACACACTTGGTGATAAATTGCATCAGCCGCATGGGGATCATTGACAACTGCAAGTCTGCTCATTACTGTATTTGCCCAGTCATCATTCCTGTCCATGCAGACGGCATGAATAGTCTGTTGAAAATCCGATGTTCTGATTGGAAATACATCATGACCTCGTTTCTTTTTAGAAATCTTGGCATCACATCCGCAGAATAGACACTGTTTGTTGAATGCAAAACCCTGGTCTTGGGATCTCAAAGATGGCTTAAAGGATACTGTATCTCCGGATTCACATCTTAAATGTTTCTTAATGGTGTGTATGTTACAGTAGTCTCTCCTGCAAGTCTGATGCACAACTTGACCTGGTGCACTAACAACATCATCATTCCGTGCTATACTGGCTTCATTAATGCTTTTTGCCCCTCTGTCCCGAAGAGTATTTTTGGCCTGTCCATCCTGCACTCTTTCTTTACAAATGATACAGACATCCATATCCAAACATCTGAAAATATAATAAAAACACAATTTGAGTATGTGTTGGAAAAGGTCGCAAATGGAAATCACACAGGACACAGGAGTTATTGAACATAAATGAAATGAGTCAATTTTTAAATAAAGTGTAAATGTCATCTCTTGGATTTTTTCTGAAACTATTGTTACTCTTTTAGTTTGTCAGAAATAATAAAGACAAAATCCCTCTACTCACAAAAATCATATTATCAATAATATTTTCATAAATAAAGGTTTTATAGCATTTTAAGTATGAAAATTGAACAAAAGTGCCTGTCCCAAAGT
This sequence comes from Gibbula magus, assembly GCA_936450465.1. Classification (NCBI taxonomy): domain Eukaryota; kingdom Metazoa; phylum Mollusca; class Gastropoda; order Trochida; family Trochidae; genus Gibbula; species Gibbula magus. The sequence goes on along the minus strand of OW388295.1, from coordinate 2,907,216 downwards.
CAAAAATGACATTTTGTAGCATGATTGAAATGAAAATTGGTAACAGAACTGACAAAGTCACAACCAATTATCACTGTAATCGTTAATTGAGCATATGATTAGATTAGATTAAGCATTTTACCAGAAAACTTCAGAAGTGGGAGCAAATGTTATTTGGGATTTCCCTCCTTGGAATTTACACTTTTTAAAAAAATTACTCAAATATGATATTAAAAAGATTCTAAATAACTTTCCAGTAATCTGTCTCGGGATATTTGATCTATTAATGCAGAAAAATAATAATTAGACGCATTTCTCCAGAAAAATTGAATTAGCACTGACTATATGTTTGACTAACACAAAATCCGATTTACAACGGGACGTTGGCCCTTCAAAGCTTTCATACATTTTTTTCCCGGACAAACTGACGGCTATATTTATCTTCAAAATTACGCTAAATATGGTTCATATATCATATTATCATGCAGATATTATCTATTGAGGGTTATATCATGTATATTATGGAGTTTGAGATTAAAATTAATATTGTAAGTATAATTTCAGCGTGAATTGTATTGTGACAAACATGACGTTAGTGTCATCAAACTGCCGTCAAACTGCCGTCAAACTGCGTAACATTTACAGGCTGTAATTCACTGATTTCTAGCATTCAACAATCAGTTGATGGCCAATGATGGCTAATTGCTAAATAATCAACCAACATGGGAAGGAAGTAAAGGTTACTCACCATAAAATCAGCAGTGTACACGGTAAAATACCGATCAAAGATCGAAGCGACCGCACTTCCGCCATAGCTTGAAATGTACGGCAAGGTGGATCCACCATAAGGGACATCTACTTTTCGCATTTCGAAATAATAATTAAACATGAAAATTGATGATGTTGCACCCTTCCGATTTTTTTCGAATTTTAGTATGTTATTATATAGACATCAATCTTTGCAAAACAGTTGAAATTATTTCTTTTGCAATTTTGTCTAGCTTAAAACGTAGATTGACTAGACTATAATCAAGTGGGACGCGTTATCGAGAAGCACACAACAAAATTTGGGATTTCCTCTCTTCCAAGTATGATCGTCTTAGGGTTGTTGTATAGCCTACGAACACCAAACTGAAGGCGATGAGAAAAGTTTGTTCGCTGAAGAGAAGAAATGATTTCATCCTGCGTAAATGAAACCTACAAACTCTCTTGGGGGATTATTTTGCTTAATATCCTTCATAACAATTATTCGTTATGTGCATCAATACAGCCACAAACACATGAATAGTTATCAGGGATAAAATCCAGTCCACGGAAACAGTTTTAGCCCGCTCAGTCTATATCCACTATATAGACTGAGTTGGTTCATCATCACGGGTATAGGTCCGACACACTGAATGGGGCGTTGTGTGGGTTACACACTGAATGGGGCGTTGTGTGGGTTACACACTGAATGGGGCGTTGTGTGGGTTACACACTGAATGGGGCGTTGTGTGGGTTACACACTGAATGGGGCGTTGTGTGGGTTACACACTGAATGGGGCGTTGTGTGGGTTACACACTGAATGGGGCGTTGTGTGGGTTACACACTGAATGGGGCGTTGTGTGGGTTACACACTGAATGGGGCGTTGTGTGGGTTACACACTGAATGGGGCGTTGTGTGGGTTAACACACTGCTTGGGTTGTCCTCTTTAATGAAACTATATTCTATCAATGATTTGACAGTTCCACTCGTATTGCTATAGGAATAGATCATGTTGTCATGTAGAGGTTTCACAGAAGAGAGATTTCTCGCATCTCGCAACAAATGTACTATACCTTGTAGTAGGTCCGCATTAAAGTCGCCCATAATGAAAGTGTTACCTATCTGGGAATATATGCCATAGAGTGTCATAACATCGTTAGAGCTTCTGTGTGTAAACAGTAAACAGCGTGAATAAGCTCTGTGAAGAAAGTTTGATTTTAATTGCTATTATCCTGTCATTCGGTGTATCAATCTGCCGCATAGATCTACTTATAGCTGAAGAAGCATACCTCACTAGGGCTCCGTTCCATAACAGTGAGCGCTTACAATCGCTTATTCTCTCCTGGACGACACGGTGCGATTCCTCGAGGTTTGCTCGCTTTGCTACGTAGCGCTGCATTGAGCAATCGGGTTCAAGAGAGGTTTAAAAGTAAACGCTCATTTTAAACCACTCTTGAATATGGCCCTTATTCACGTTGATTACAGTCTTATTAAAAGAACACACTGTTTAAGGACTCAAGGAATTGTTCGTTACGTGATTGGAGCCAATGTTCACAAGCAAATACAATATCACATCTTCTTAGTTGCTCTGTAAGATAGTTTGTTCCGTACATAACTCCCCTCATATTTCAGATAATTAGTTGGATAGTCATTTGGAGGAATATCGTAGGTATGATTGATACAATGTTCATATTAATCATCTTTTTCCATACCATTTTCTGCACCGGACTCCATCTGGCCAGAACGTGTCGTCTTGTGTTATCTTTCTGGTATCATCTTCAGACGCGTTGATACGGACTGTGAAGGTAGATTTGTTAAACCCTCTTGCAATTAAAACCCGATGAGCTACAGAGCAAATGGTTCTATATTTTATGATGTTTAGTGAATGATTGAAATATTGGTGTCATGTCTAGTATGTGGTATTGTTATGGTGCATGGGAACATGATTAGAAGTTTATATTTTAAAGTTTAAATTAGTAATGGTCACATCAATGGAAACAGACTAACATGTGCATGTAAAGTTAGGTGAAAGTGACACTTACAGTTTTAGAGGTGTTTTCAATGCGGTGCAGTGTTCAAGTTATAGTTGATTTATTCATTGGGAAAATTATTGTTTCAAATATGAACATATATGAACATTGACATCCAAAATGTATGATGACATTTTTTGGTATTGATTGTAAATCGTACTATGCCTGAGGAGCCGCAGAGCCAATGGCTCCCTTTTATAGGATACAGTGTGTTAGTGGCTTGATCGTCGATTGCATGTTTTTACGTCTATTGTTTTGTACAATGTACGTCCCCGTGTGCGACTATGAGACTGTTAAGTCTCTACATTTTAAGTGCATTGTGTTGTTCATTCTGATATAATGTCATACTGATAAATAACGCACACCAATATTCATAGTGTTTTTTTCAAGCTGAGTGTCGGTTCATACAACAACAGTTTAGATACAATATAGTCTAGTCGAACCTGTCAACATACATCAACAGGGTAGCGGAGTGGACGATGTTGAACGCTTCTTCCGCATATATGGGCACTCGATCTGAATGTACACTGTAGCTTAGTCCACGATTGCCAATGTCATGTATGTTTATAGAGAATGGATACATTTAGGTGTAAGGATTTATCGAGAAATCTGAGGTTCGAATCCAGTCAGGGAATCGACAACAATTCTGCTGTAGAGAAGTGTGCTAAGAGTAGTCCTGATGTTTGGATGGCATGTTATACTGCAGTTCGGTGCATTACTACCAATGGTTTCAATGCAATGTATTGCCACAATATAGTGTTTCCTTTGAACGTGAGTTCAAACCCCAAACCACCTCATCCCATCTCAAAGATAACACCAAACACTCTTTGTAAGAGTATATTTTAATACTGATATGTAAAGATACAGACTAATGGTTTATCAATAGGGGTAAGATGCAAATGATTCTATTCCACACATATCGACTCCTTTCTTTATTCTGATGTATCCACTCTCACCCCACGAAGCTCCTGAAATATACAAAACACGCCAGTCAACAATCTCGTTTAATGGTAGGTGAATCACGTGGTTGCATCAAGGTTATTCAGCTCTCGTCAGTTTGTATTTACCTTGGTGTAGATAATTGTTGATAAACTATGTAACAATGTCAGTTTACATTATTTATTTTCAATTTGAAATAAATAAAAGGAGCTTCAACCTTGAAAAGAACACATGATATACATACAACCTCCACGACGCCGGTTCATCCTGCCAGTATTTCTCTACCATTGAATACCAAGGAAGGAAGTCCAGCTATCATAACAGTTACACCAACCAGTGACCCGGAAGTGTCTTACAGATTGAGAGTTCAATAGATTAGAAACTAGCACTGACACAACGTCAATCATGGGAGTCCAAGTCTGGTTATAGTAACCACTGAATATGTTACTTGAGATATCAAAATAATACTATTCATTGCGGCAGCAGCATAAACCAAGTAATTTTCATATCAAACGATCGCATCGTGTTTTACGGATTGATATGTCAAGCTCTGAAACCCTGTGTCACTATTTCAGTTCCTCCCATTTCATAATAAGACGCAGACCAAGTCCCCGCCCCCTGTCCTCCACACCCTCCCTCCCCAGTGAATACCCCCAGGAGTGAAAGTGCGCGGACCATTTAAGCTATGCCCTCACTAGTAGCCCAAGTTAAAAGCAGGATGGTACTACAGAAATAAACGAGTGGATATCAGTTTCTGTATTTTAAAATCCCATAATGGCATTGTATTGGGGTAACAACATATATCTCGCCAAGCTCATATAACTATAGCTAGCATTTCGGGGTTGTTGCCATTCCTAAACTATCTGCCCGGCTGTGTATTTAAATCACAGGCACTGCGTTCCTGTATCACCACCTCCATGAATGTCATCATTCGGGTGGGTTTGGTAAAATTAAAAACTCTTGTCCTTCGTGAAGCACACTTACCCCAGGTGTTTTTACAGATCCAGAACTCGACTCCCCCTTCCTGCCCGTACCCCACCAGCTGGAGGGCGTGGTCCACCTGGGAGGTGCTACATGAGGAGTCCGTGTAGACGCCCCCCGTGTACAGCTCGAAGGAGGGTTTACTGGCATCTATCAGTATCATGAGCGGCGTCATCAGCAGCGACATGACCATCTGTTCCACCTGGTTCCTGGGGACTAGCTTCCCTCCTTGTATCTGCAGATGAATAATAGGAGAGTTGGTTGCTACTCCTGTTTACAAGTGGAAGGAGGATTTGTTAGTGTCGACCAATGTTATGAGCAGCCGTTAGGACCGATTGTTCCACCTGATTAACTCATTGTTTATGTGTAGTCTATACAGAAGGGGAGACGTCTTGTTAATCTATGTCTAAATAATTCATTTTCTAAAGATGAAGATTTCACGATCGTAATGATAGTATCACCAGTGGCAACATGACGACAAGTTAGTTCGACAGTTACGGTAACAGACCGAGTGTTCAGTTTGAAACAACGTGCACAATAAACTTTGACTTTGCAACCAATCAGGTTTTTCTAGAAGTGGTTTTCTTGTGACAGAAGTGACGTTGGAACGAGTGAGTTAAGTAACCTTTGAAGGTTGGAGAGAATGTGTCATATCAAACGCTTATACCTGTACTTCCGGTTGACACGAGGAGTTCCGGCAGTGACCGGCTACAGCCGGATAGGTTGCCTGGGAACACAGACCGCCCAAGGTGTGGATACACGCGAACACGTTCTGGGTGAGGGTGGGGACACAACAGTCTTGGATCTCGGCGGTACTCAGAGCTTCTAGTAGTCCTGTCTTGATGGCGTTCAAACTCTCCACACACTCTGTAAGAACAGACAACATGTCAGAGTAGGATAGGAAACGCATGCAGGGGCGAATTCGAGACTTCCTTTTTTATTGGCCGTGCACTGCACGAGGCACTTCCATAATAAAGCAGGAAGTAGATTTAGATCGATAGTTCTTTTGATTTTTGCAACAAAAAAGTTGTCTATTGACGTTAATGTCATCATGGGCAGTGGGGTTACATCACAGGCTAAACATACTGGGATACAGCGGTTACCATGGTTACGTTCCTTTGTTCTATGAACGGAGGAAGTTAAATTCAAACTAGTTTTTTTGTTCCTCTGCTCCATGACATCTTCTCGTTCAATACAAACGATCCAAATGTACAAGTATGATGTTCTATATATTTATATAGAAAAGTGACGCCATTGTCACTGATTACTGTTACATGATGATAACCAAAATAAACAACATAAAACAACTATTCTTCGACATTTTTTAAAATATTGAACTAATCGAGGATAACACCATGTATACGGTCTTCTGAACAAGTTTACTGTGTTTCTTAGAACGATATTATTGAGTATTTATTAGTTTAATTTGCCCCGAGTGTACCTTCAGCTGCCATGGCGACCGGGTTACCCATTTGACCCTGATTTTTTACAGGGGAGATAACTCCCTTGGTTCTCCAGTCAAACGACTCAGGTGGTGGGACATCGAAGAGGTGTTTGCTTGCCTGGAAATTAATGCAAATAAACTATGACACATGAATCCGTTAATGAATTTTCACCGACGATATTTCTAAAAAAACCATTTCAATTGAGCATTTGAATACCGAAAAATGCTCCAAAAACTCCGAAATTACTACTACTATTAGATACGCACAAATACCCATTCTATCGGCAACTTGCAATGTCAAAAGTTGTTATTATGTTTTAAACGAATTATCGACAAATCGCCTTTATTGTAAACAGACTCCTGTGTATGACGTCACATAGCTAACGAACGTTTCAGGACTGAGATAATTAGCAGGCAAACGTTACTCACTTTTTTTGAACGGCGATATCTTAGTCATCCTCGGCTACACATGGTTTTATATATGCTCCGTTACTCTCCACTATATCACTGGGTGATATAGTGGAGAGTAAACGGAGCATATATAAAACCATGGGTAACCGAGGATGTATCTTAGTAAGCAGGTGACACTTCGAAATAATATTTTGTGTTTTGTTTACTTGAATGGAGTTCGTGAATATACAATGTATTTGAAAGGAGCAAAACCGCTTGTATATAAATGTCAAATACATAGCCTACAGTTTATTTTTCATATTTTATCATTTTTTAAGTTAAATGACCAATATTCTGGCCGAAAACAGCATTTTAAAAGAGTTCAACACCCATTGTCTGTTGGACTACACATAAAATAAACATCATCATACCCTGATGAATCGTGAACTTATGTATCATGTGTATTTCTGGTTTTCGTATTGCGTCTCTCCTTCCGGCAGTATCAGCATCCACGTATATATATCGCTTTAAAAGGGGATCAACAACCTACCTTATTTCCACTAATAGGGGCCCGGACCCTTATTAACATTTAAGGGCTCTTACACCCCGGTTCTTATTTTATATTTAGGTTTGACCAATATAAGTGATAACCTGTTATAACTGACTAAAATTTCCTGAGAATAACACAAACTCCTCGCTATTTGGTGTGAACCGGATTTGGTGTGGTACTTTAACCCTCTTAGTGCCTGGGAACATTTTAGTAGAAATATATCTAGCAGGGAGCAATAACTGATGCTTTATAAACCGGGGCCCAATTAGAGGAGGAGCTCTTATTCACCTGAAGGTACCTTTACCCCCGGCTGCCATTAGAGGAAATACGGTATATGTCACCCTTTTGGTTTAGTGTCCGGAGCACTTATTTCCTCATTTACGGTACTGTATACAAAATATTTATGTGTAATATGTCGGGGATGTTACTTCGGTTCGGCGCTAGTATCTGCACAGAAACGTTCCAACTATTGCAGTAAAGACGTTGACTGTCTATTGAACAAGTCCTCCTTTATATACTATGTAAATAATTTACATAGTACATTGTAAGCCTACTCACAAATCGGAGAGTGTTTACGTCGGCCCCATTTCTCAACTGACCACGCCCCTCTACGAGCCCGGCCTTCCCGTCTTCATACTTCTGACTGACGATAAACCCGTGGGAGGAAGAAGTAACAGCCAGCAATAAGACAGCTATGCACGTGGAACGCATGCTGATGCCGTGAAATACACTGTTGTTGTCAATTGCTAACAGTACATAATCTGCGGCTTGTTACGTTATTATAGCCGACACCGGCGATATCTCACATCACATGACTGTACTATCACGTGACTTCTGTCTCGTGAAATCATTCATGCACCCACTCCACCCGAGATCAGCTTGTGACAGTGGTCATATGTCGGCTATTTATATCATTATACTACCAATAAGAGTCGTGTTTTATCTTGAAAATGATAAAACATATTAAAATAGTTTAACTGATTCGATAGTGCGTACAGCATACATACGTTAAGACGTTTTCAATACCAGTGATCCCTTGTAGGCCTATCTTTCACCCGATATATGTATAGAGAATCTCACCCAAGTGTCTTCTGATATCAACTATATCAACACGAGTTGATTAAAGTTTTTACTTTAACCAAAAAATGTTGATATATTTGATATCAGAAGACACGAGGGTGAGATTTTATTTATCACCCAAAACCATTTTTAAAAGGTTTTTTTAAAAGTGCATTTAATGTTCGTTTGCCCTTTTATACATTTCAAAACCATAAACACATGCAGAAACCTTTCAATAATCTGTAATTTAGATAGATAATAAATGGTTTATAAAAAGTCGTTATTATTCACCACCCTAACTGAACTTTAGATAATTAAAATTTGATGATCATCTTCTGTTTGACCCGATGGTCAAGTCTGATTTACAGCGATCTGTACCTTTAATATATATATCATATTAAGAAGAGAAAGATTTAATCTTTATACATGAATGTTCCTATTAATTTGAAATTATCTTTGATATCCTGTTACCGCTGAGAAATCGATTATCAATAAACGTTTACTAATTTCGTTTTAAACCGTTTCGAATCTAATCAAGTGCTTGACGAGTTTACCTTAAAACTGCTTTACATGTTATAAGCTGGGTTTACAGCTCTATTTCACAATTCTTTGCGGAATTTCTTCCTGTGGAGTTTCAAACTTCTATATTTAGTGATTGCTGTCAAATTTGTTTAGAACCTAAAAGGTCTTTTTGAAAATTATATAACCACATTAGATATGTGCATGATACTTGTACTTGTATAACCTGGGAATATATCTTCTTTAAATTAACTTCGATTGATGCTGAAGCCAACCTTTAAACTATACTATAGTTATTGTTACATTTAAACTATAATCGATATAGTTAATAATAGTTATTGTTACATTTAAACTATAATCGATATAGTTAGTGTTACATTTAAACTATAATAGATATAGTTAGTGTTAGCATTATGTCATATAAGGTAAAAAAGAACACCAGGCGTTAATGAACACTATTCCTGTATCATCCTTAGATTGGAAATGACTTTATTTCGATCGTTTTAATTGAGTGTTAATGTACAGATTGCAATATTCTCTCAATAAATGTTGTCATTAAACTGAACTTGAACTGGACTCACAGCTTTTCATATGTAAACACGTAGGTTCTGAATTCTGAATGGTCATAGAATCTCTTCAGAATATGGGATGTTTTAACGGTACAGTCTCCTAAATATCATCGGTCATATAATCATCAATTCACTAACGTTTCTTTGAGAGGCATGTTAGAAGTTGTAGAGATGAAGAAAACCAGGATATATGGATAGTCAACTTCTTTATTATTGCAATGAATGCGACGTTTCGGTGTAGATACTAACACAGTTATCAAGCAAGTGATGCTTGATAACGGTGGTAGTATCTACACCGAAACGTTGTATTCATTGCAATAAAGAAGTTGACTATCCATATATATTGGTTTTCATCAATTCACTAAAGTGCTTTCAACAATATATCAGTGTAATGTATATTAGTGTTAAGTAGATTTAGTTTAATCAGCCCTATCAATGCCAAGCTTATCATGATTGGAGTGTAAAAGCATTTAACCGTTTTAAAGGAATAAACCCATTCCACAATCTGATCGATCAATCTTGGGTTGATGCCCTCTAGACATACGTCGCATTACTCACGACTGTAAACTGATCTTCGGAACAGAAAAACAAGCTGTATATCTCATTTGACCATGGCTTCAAATGTCAGTATTGTTAAGGAATTCAGAGAGAGCGTGTGTCGTCAGCCTCACGATGTATAGACATTGCGGAGCATATGTGCGTCGAAACAGTCGGTACTGGTATTTGCATTTGAAATAAGTCAACCTGTTTAAGTGTCTTTTATAAATTTCAACGATAAAATTATCCCAAACATCCTGTGGCAAACCTAATAGCGTCTGGTCTATTTCAAATGTTTTTATTACGTCACCTGGTTCTATGGTCTTTCTGTGAGAAGGAAAACACCAATGTACCACCAATGTACCACCAATGTACCACCAATGTACCACCAATGTACCACTTGGTACCCGATTCAATGTACAACTTGGTACCCGATTCAATGTACCACTTGGTACCCGATTCAATGTACCACTTGGTACCCGATTCAATGTACCACTTGGTACCCGATTCAATGTACCACTTGGTACCCGATTCAATGTACCACTTGGTACCCGATTCAATGTACAACTTGGTACCCGATTCAATACTGGTGCTTCTTCTGGTTCCACCCGAATTTGTGTGTATAGAGAGCAGCAAGAGTTTAAAATATATAAGGCACTGTAAATGTTTTCAATATATCCTAGCACACTGACTATAGGTTGACGTTGACCTGTCACAAAGACCCATTATTTAGATACTAATCTTTGCAAGTCTATAACAAGATTACCCAGCTCAATGAATAGGCTCCTTTGTTTTTCATGTTAATTCATATTCGTTTTTTTTATTTGCTTACAAGATGTGTACATTCATTAAAATTATCCAGGAAACATTGTCAACAAGGGCATAGCGAGACATATCTGCCAATCTGCTAATTCTTCAAACCAATACCAAGACGCAGTGTGGAAACCCTGGGTATGAATCAGCTTTAAACTCAACATACTGCCAATATATCCTACAACACTACACTTAAAGTACTGGAGTGAATCAGAGTCCGTCTTCAGTGTTCAAGAAGAATTATACATTTACTGGATCATACCATCGGGACTAAGATTCAGTCAACATTGAGGATCTATCAAGATAACAACACGCCACCGGGTCTACAGGAAGGAGTTATACAACTAGTTTATGCAATGGTACTGACTGGGATGTTCAATACCGTCTGTCTCCTGCTGTTTCTCCTGGAGTGGAACTGCAGTGTTCCGGGATATTCCAGGAGGTTTCCAGTAGGAGTGGAGATGTGTGTGTTACTGTGTCAGAACACCTCCACCTGTAACGCACCTGTTTACCTGCAGTCTCGCCTCACGTGCTACCTGCAGGGGGAGCAGCACACACACCTCGTCGGGGCAATCACGCTTCATGTCAGACAGGTAAACCATACACACTTGAAACATGGTGAGCTTAATTATGTCAAATGAAATTATTGTTATAACGTTACCATTTTCCGGACGGTAGAACTTTGCCTAACTTCAAAAACTTCCATACTGCACGATTTGTACGAGAGATTGTGGCTAGGCGCAATGTCTCTCTATTGACAATTTGTTTATTTTCAACTCTCCAGAACTTGACTACAAGAAATCCAAGTAAGCCGCTGCAGCATATCTACACCAGGACGAGGGGACTTCAACATGTTCCATGTGAGTTTCTGTGTGTCCCTCAAACACATACTGCTATTGATGAATGACGTGTATACCATTCATATTATTATTAGTAAAGAATGTTATACTGTTCGTCGATATAGAGGACATTCGAATAAATCAATGAAGGCAAAGTAAAAATAATCGGCATTGTCTGACATATGTAAAGATAAGATAAATCAGTATTAGTTGTGCAATATATTATTATTTTGATTCATAACTTTGAAGCATTTTGGGAGAATTTACAAAACATAAATTAAATAGATATACCAAAACAGTGTAGGTAGGTGGTCCATTTGCATCATTGATATGAAGGTTGATCTGTGTGATAGCCTGATGTCAGCCAACATACCCTGTCTTTCATATGTATACGGTCAGAGTACAAGTTCCCAAGAGAGACCAACTCGACAGACTTGACTGTGCTGGTTGTTGGCATCGTGGTTTGGTATTTATCTACATGTGTCTCCTCGATTACTCTCCGCTATCGAAACGATAACTACTCTCGAGTTATCTAGGATGCCATACATGCAGCTATATACCATCGAAACGCACATACAACATCAGAACCGTCTCTCCGACAGGTACCCCGAGACTTCCGGTGAGGACAAGGGTGCTGATGGTCAATGGTAGTGGGTTGAGCTCCTTCTCGGTAGAGGACCATTCGTGTACCCGTCTACCCGGCTCCCCTCATCTGATAGCTGCTGGACCCGACACTGGGCGCCTCTACTGGATGTCGGGTACCTGGTATGGTACTGTCGGGGTGTCGCCCTCATACGCCGACATCTCACACCGACAGGTCCTGTACAGGGGGCCCAGGAAAGGTGCTGCTGCTATATGCATCTACTTCTCTCACGTTATCAGTGGTCCTCATTGCTGAAATATTCCCTCTTTTATTGTCATATTACATCCTTCTTGTCTCTTATGACAATATTCTTATCTGATAGTACGTCATGCTTGTCTGATATGACACTGAGTTATGCACCTCAGATTCAAGCACCAACCGCCTGCACTGAATGTGTCTTGGTGGCCGGGTGGTGGAACATTCAGTGTTCTGGCTATCGAGGAGCCTGTCTCTGACATATTTTACAAGTATTATTGTAGCAGATAGCGTAAACCTATATATAACATGTACATGTATATCTTGTGACGAATGATTAGCTATTTCTTAATACTAATGTCCCATTAATCTCAGAGAGAATCACCAGCCTAGCTGTGGACGAGATGAACGGGTTGTTGTTCTTCACGGTGATCCCCCGCCCAGAGCGTCTCGTCACCCTGACAGTTAACAGTGGGGAGACAGTGAGTCTGGTCCTCTCTCTACGTATTATTCAGACGTCTTGTGCAGTTCCAGAACACAGGTATACGCATCCACAGGGGCTTGTAGTGTCGAAAGTCTAGAGATTAGAAAGCATATTTAGTCCATTCTCGATAATCCAGAGTATACGCTCCGATAAAACTAGTGTAGATTTATCGGAGCGTATACTCTGGATTATCGAGAATGTATTTAGTCCAGCCCTTATACTATGAATAATCTCAACATTACAAGCCCCCGTGTATTAGCATAATATGACAAGCATGTATCACCAATAATGTAAATATTAGAGCTGTCATATAACTGACGAGCTAAAAAAACAATAAACCCTTAAAATTTGGCTCTTTAAGTTCATTTGAAATTTAACAAGAGGGCATGAAAGGTAGCCACATCGGAACAATTCTCATTGGCGAGTGTTGAACGGTACCTTTACCGATAATGACGTTTATGTCATATATGCTTTTGTCTGAACATGATAAATTGATAAGATAGGCGTTGAAATCTATGATTATTCATGGTTTGAAAGAAATTTATTCCATTTGTCTTTACAAAGAAAAATATTGATTATTCCAAAATTTTGTTGAATTCTTGTGGAAATAGTGAATGATTGTATAAAAATTGTATTCCAGTTTAATTGGACGTGGGTGTTTTGTTGTGCGCTTTTTAAGCATATATTTTCATAATATTAATATAACATGATTATATTTGGGATAACACTACCTTCAATAGTACAAATTCTTGTAGTTTTTCGGGCCGAGTCCCGTGCGGGATATTTCCTCACTATCTAAATGGCAAGTATTTCATAATATTAATGTTCATATACTAAATATTGCCTCCAGATTTTATCATATGTGCATAATTTAATGTCACCGTTGTCTAGCAGTGTTTGCACGAGAAGCTGTATGCTATCGTCTGTGACGTCTTAAAACAATATAAACCTACACGCTGAAGAGAGCCACCGCATTTACTTTGCAAGGGTTTAATACGAAAAAAAACATAAGTAAGACGTGTATTACAGTGATTACAGTGAAATATATGCACCACGAATTCTCTCTCTTTGATAACCAAACTTTACATTCGTGACGTCATAATTTATGACACCCTTGATCACGTTATCATTATTAATTAAAGGTGCACTCCGGCATATTTTCCACTTTTAAACTAGAAGGTTTTCCTGCAATTATTTAACATGGATTTGTTCATTTCTAGTAATCAGACACTTCCACGAAAAATGGCAAAAATTTGTCGAGGGGTTTTCGAGAAAATCACCGCTAAAATCTGTCATCTTAATTATGGAAACGTTTCCATAAATATGGCGGCTAAACCGGAAATGATTGACTCGCGTGTACACCACTTCCACCACCAACTCCTCACAGTGCAGTAAACAAACGTGTAGCGAAAGCACCGACGACAATCCGACGGAGCCTTCAGACAATCGACAGTCATATTAATAAAAGATCTACAGCGTGCAACCATCAAAGACACGAATATTTCCACGTTGCCGTAGGACCAACTTGAAGGACGGTCATTTTCTCCCAAACCTCGACGCATGTCAACTGTCACAGTGTCGGAGCACCGGTACTGTCGAGATACGCGACTGGAGTCGAGCAGCTGTCGAGAGGTGAGTAGGACGCTTTCACACTTTATTATTTTATCATAACTTGTGGATAATCAAATATATTTAGGTTTTGAAATGTGCACGTCAAGCCTCAGGTTTGTAGGAACACATAAAGGTAAATAGTTCCAAATATAATTTCTTCTGTCCCAAATTCCATTGAACTGAACAACGTCGCCTCATGCGGCTGGCAGTGTTTACTTTTTCTCCGGTAATAAATATTCTTCAGACCAGATCGCAACTAAGTTTTGGTTTGCGCAAGTAGGCCTACAAATAAATCTAGGCCTAATTTACGCCTTGTAGACGTTTGAATCTATAGTAATTGTTAGTTTCAGGTCCCAATTTTCACTCTCAGCTCTCTGAGTCTCTCACTTCCGGAATAAGAATTTGTTTGGTCAATATTCTGTTTGCCAGTCAGTCTGTTAATTGAAAGAAAAAATTAATCTTGTAGATTTGTTTAATCCTCTTGTATTATGACCGTGAATAAAATCACTGTTTCATATTTGGAATGCAGTAAATTCCTGTAATGTAATTTAAACTATTTTCATGATTTCATTACTTGTCATTTGGCCTACTTCAACAACAAAAATAGATCATCTACCCTATTTCATATGATAGTAAAGTGTACTATCGTTATTATGTTACATTTTTTAGAATTCATAAACTTGAATGTAATTCAGTTAGGTTTACATATTGCTTATAGTTGTCCACTGGTAACTATATATAAATAAATTTTTATAAAATGTGATGAACAAATAATTTCTGCTACTGAATAGACTGTACACCAAGGATGAATAGAATGGAGTGAGAGAAACAAATATATAAATGAACACATAAAATGATTAAAATTGAAATGTCCATGTCCATGTTAATGTTCCTGTTATGCTTATGCTGGAATTATTTTTGAAAAGGAAATAGCCATTAGTTTATTTACAAATGCTAACTGTAACCTGATTATTATTGAAGGCAGGCGAATATTTATTTAAAAAAGGGCTTAGACTCAGCAATTATTCAAGGCAGGTGATTATTCAAGGATTAATGGTTCCTTGAATGTTTGTTTTTAATTAATTTAATTCATACACAATTCCCTCTTCCTAGGCCCTTTGTGTCAAACATAATTACTTCTGTTTGTGTTATATTTTGTCAATGACAAATACCAAATTATTAATAATAAACAGTTCTGAACCATAATTTTGTTGATTGATTAAAATATGAGAAATATGTGTAGTACCAATGGAAAAAACAGGAAGATTTTAAATAGTGATTGAATGTCAAATTAAATAATAGTCAAATTCAATTACACTTCTTTGCTTTAAAGAGTTTATACATTAATAATTGCATGCTGATTGTTTTTATTTCAGTGTGAAGCTGACTACTGCAGATGAGTCTATGAAAGCAGAAAATTCCAACTGCTTTTCAAAACTAGTGTGTACATGCAGAATGAGAAAAGAATTAGATATCTGGAACAAACCCATCATTCTGTAAGTACCGGTATTTATTTTTTGGTAATTATTATTAGCTATAGGTATGTAGGTATGTAAACTTCAATATTCTATTAAAGAAATAAGCGCCGGGTCTCTAATAAGCGCCAGGGGGGTCAAGGAGTGCTGGAAAAAAAACGCCCGGGTTCTTATTAGAGGCAATACTGTATAGCAGTTATGTTGGGCCTGTGGTTTTAATTTTCACTAACCCAAATTAAAAAAAACACTAGCCCCAGTGCATCATTTTGTACAACTTCCCAATGCTAGGCATAACTCTTGCCAGTCTCCATTACTGGCTGATTTAGGCCTTGCAGTATTTCCTTAAGAAATCTGTGTTTAGAAATCCAGGCCCGCTATGTATTTCTGGTGCAGCGATTCACTATTTTGACACAACAAAGCGAGGGAAATACCGCAAGGGATAAATCAGCCAGTAATGCAGACTGGCAAGAGTTATTCCTTGCGTTTTGAAGTTGCATTTAGTATTAAAATTTTAAATTACCAACATAAACCTTTATGAGACATTTATTAAATCATAATAATGATTCACTCTTTCACATTCAGAAATAAATTTGACACTAGTCCTTTGGTCTGAGACTAATATTGTAACCTTGGGCTAACACAAGTTGAGAATTGGTAGCCCTGTGAGCTTGTAAAACTCCTGGATGGATCACTGTGGAGTATTCATACTATTTTATATTTATAATACAATATATGTAACTATTTCAGCAATTCAGCCAACAATGTTGGAGATTATCACATTCTCCGAAGACTTATGGGACATTACACCTCTTCGACATTAGGAAACCACTAATGAAAGTGAAGGCATCATGTATGATCCCAGCCCAACAAGAGACTGTTCATTGAGTTACCTGTGCAGATGAGATCCAGGTGGATGAAAGGCCCCTACCTAGTGTTTCAAAGCAAAACTGTTCAACATGCAAGAAGTTGAGTAAGTTGTAATTATCACATCTTTAACTGAAACTGTAATCCCGGATATGTAATTATTGTATTTTTTTTCACTTAATAAATGGCATGTATTTCCAACCTGGTAACCGTTCCCTGTCTGCTGTCCGTCCGTCCGAAACTTTTCGCTTATTACCTCATCAGGCCTGAAAGGCCCGATGGGCTTCAGACTTCTGGCATGGCACGGTGTCCATCCATCCGTCCGTCCATGTGTAAACTTTTTGCTTTTTGGACTTCTTCTCCAGAACCAATTACTCCAGAGAGCTGAAATGTTATGTGCAGCCTATGGAGATTCTAAATTGTAGATTTCGTGACCCTGTGACCCCAGTTCCACATTGTCTAGAGAGCTGAAATATTGTGTACACATTCCTTAGACAATGGATATTCTAAATATAAAATCCTATTCTTGACTTATTTTCCAGTATAAAAGCTCTAGAACAAGCTGAGAACAATTTATTTGCAATCAATACATATCCTGATGAGCTACAGAGCCCATGGCTGTATTTTTAGCTCATCAGTTCTGCTATGTAATCCTGCTCCATGACTGTGTAAAAATAAGAGCCTTTAATACAGTCTAGATCTTTATTCAGCAAGTCTAGATAAACTGAATACACAAACTGGTAGTATTGAAAAATATGTAATCATAAGGATGAAGATACAATAATTAAAAAAATTCCATAGACTGAATTTTAGTCTAAGGTCTATGATAAATATTCATTGGGTTTTGGTCAGGTTTATGTGAATGATTTTTCTACTCATACGTAGGATTCATTAATACAGTATACTAGGGCTGGGACGGGTAACCCGGATACCCGGGACGGGTTGGTACTGAGTAGGACCTGGGTACCCATCACATTACCCGGACCCGTTTTTATCATGTGACTAATCATAAGACAGTTTAATTTGCTATTCTTTCATTTCAAGATTACAATGTATTTGAAGATTCTAACATAATATTAAAATGATCTATTGTCATACATAATAAATTTGATTGAAATAGCCATGGGTCTCTATGCTAGGCTTCTAGCCCCATATTCCAGCCAACCAGTTGAATAAAGTAGTACAAAATCTTACAATTAGATGTTGGAGATCGACAAAACGGGTATCCGGGTAGGGTAGGGTAACAGATGGTCGGGTACCCGGGTAGGAAATATCTACCCGTCCCAGCCCTACAGTATACTCACTTGAGAAGGGATTTGTATTGTTTCTCTCCAATTTTTTTAAATTTAATTACTTTTTTAATTTTAATCTTATCATCAATATGGAATTGTGATACATGGACAATACATTTTATAAAATATGAAAATAGAGCCATGGGCTCTGTAGCTCATCAGGGTTTCATTGATTTACTATCTAAAGTTGAATATTTAAGTTATTTAAGTTATTGTTTACAAGCAAAAGATAGGTTCTTAGATCATAACCACTGTGACCCCATTTGGGGTCACGGGTCACATAATCTACCATTTAGAATCCCCATTGGCCAAGGAGTCTGCACACAACTTTTCAGCTCTCTAGACCTTTTGGAACTGGAGAAGAAGATGAAAATAGGTTTTTAAGGATGTGACCCGGTGACCACATTTGGGGTCACGGGGTCACGAAATCTACAATTTAGAATCCCCATTGGTCAAGGAGTCTGCACATAAAATTTCAGCTCTGTGAAGTCATTGGTTCGTGAGAAGAAGTCGAAAAAGCGAAAAGTTTACGGATGGACGGACGGACGCCAGACACCATGCCATGCCATAAGCCCATCGGGCCTTTCAGGCTTGATGAGCTAAAAATTAGTGTATAGTCATGTTTTTGATATGCACTGACAATTTCAAGGCTAGGGGTTGTGCATTATATTGAGAACAATCATCAAACAATATAATCCCTGATGAGCAACAGAGCCCATGGCCCTATTTTCTTACTTCCTCTCCAGAACCAGTGACTCAAGAGAGCTGACTTTTATATGTACAGACTCTTTGGCCAATGGGGCTCTAGTTAGAGCCGATGCTTGCAGGTTTCAGCGCAATGCATAGCCACCATGTCGTTGCAGGCTTTCTCCCTGCAATAATACTAGTATCCATGATAAAAGTGAAATATTCTTGAAAGCGGTGTTAACACCCAAATCAATTCTAAATTTTGAAGTTAGTTTACTTTATTATGACCCCACCAACTGTATTTTTTTTTTTTTAAATTAGAAAACTAGTTTATATTCTGTTTAAGATTCCAAATATGTTCTATAACATTGGACATATTATTCAGCAAAGTAAAACAGTATGCCAGTTGCAGGGTATACCCCAACTTCCAAACGCAAGGCATAACTCTTGCCAGTCTGCATTACTGTTTGATTTAAGCCTTGCGGTATTTCCCTTGCTTTGTTTTGCCTAGATAGTGAATCGCTGCACCAGAAATGCATAGTGGGCCTGGATTTCTAAGCACAGATTTCTTAAGGAAATAGTGCAAGGCCTAAATCAGCCAGTAATGGAGACTGGCAAGAATTATGCCTTGCATTGGGAAGTTGGGTATACCCGGGATAATGGGATATATCTTAACCGTGATGGTTGCTTGTTAATAATTGACATAATGAACATTTAGAACTGAATTGTACAATATTGATGTTTAAATCTTTTCTTATGTTTCAGTTATCCATGGATGAAGCACCAGTAACTTGGCATCTTACATTGATCTGCAATCCATTCTAAGAATATTATCAACATCAGAAGCTCCTAGTCAATGATGGCTTCATAAATAATAATAATAGGATCCGATACTTCTACCGGCTGAACTCTTCACCACTAAGGGACATGCTCATACTGCACACACATTATTACCCTGATGTAAAGACAAACATTGTTCTTTTTTCAACCTCAAATCACTGAAAGTCAATTTTTCCTGAAGTCACTGGCTAATTTAAATTGCTTCAGTTTGTTAATTTTTCTGTGCTAGTGTAGGAGCATACATAGAAAAGTTGATAAAATGCAGCATGACTTAAAATTTGTCAATGATTGACTTGGAAGTTGACTTGGAGCATGCAACCTAGCTGCCAATTAAAGTGCTTGAACTTATTTTACATTGCCTTAACTTTCATACCAGGTACCCAATTGTACTGCTGGGTGAATAAACCATTGTTCCCGCTCATGAATATCAGTGTGTTTTATAAATGTACAAGCTTGATGTGTGAGGTCTAGAAATGGACACCACATTATGACACTTTGCTTTCATTCAACACCAAATTGCAGAGGGGATGATTTTTATGGAGTTCTGTCCCTTTAATCTATTATTTAACATCAGTCATAAGCAGTTTCTGGGAAACTGATAGGCATGCATGCTCACTTTTGTCAACACCACTAACATATTAATCCAGTGAATAAAAAAAACTTCACTTCAATCATAATATTTATTTGTTATTGTTAATACAAAATTCTCAACCTCTCCACATCATCAGCCTCTTACAGCCAAATGTCTTTACCTGCCCTCTTCTAGTCAACTGCTGTAACAAGCTGGACCCGCCCCTCTATTCATTGCTCCTTCTGGAGTGTCTTTCTCTGCTTCCTTCTGCAAAATCAATTTTAACTTTATTTTTAACAAGTCATTAAAAAATACATGACTTAATTGATGCAAGCATTTAATATAAAAGTATGTTTTCATTGAATCTAGTCAATAGCAAATGACAGATGATCAAATAGTATATCACAACATAATACTTGCACCAATTTAAATAAAATTTTGCTTTTAGTTAATAATTATTAAGTTTTACCCCTTTGGTAGCCTATCTAATTGGATTTATTTTCAGTATTTCCAAAGAAAAGAGAAACGTAGTTATTAATCAAGAATGTGCTGGTAATCAAAACAAAGGAACAGTTATTACCGTAAATCCTTGAATAATCGGGTAGATTTTAAGTTGTAAATATATTGTAAATAAAGCTCTTGCCGTGAGGTTGAAAGTCACATAAATATGCCTGAATTATTTCTAAAAAGGAGACTATAGCCGGAGACTACCATGCACTAGTTTGTTTACATTTGCTAAATTTAACTCTGCATGCAATTATGTATATCAACGAGGAATTTTTCATTAGACCGGGCGATTATTCAAGGATTTACGGTATTCGGTTGACAAGGTGGCGAAGTGGAAAAGACTTCGTAGATCCATAATAAATTTTGCATTCATTTTACACGACGAAGACTCGTACTACCGGTAGTGTGATGGTACAATTTTACCTTACCGATGTCTTACATAAACTCAAAACAGTATTGTCTTATAAAAGTCATTGTTCAACGAATCAACAGCTGATTCAGCGATTGCGATTCGTAATGCGCGGAACAGTGAACTACAGATGACCGAACTTCGAACTTGAATTATTATTTACGAACATACATATTCTCAACATGACATATTTGAAATGTTCAATGCGTATTCACTTGTACATCAATCAATATATACACCACATGTACCCATGGAAAACAATATTACGTCCACATACCATGAAAGTTTTCTCAGTCGCTTGAGTGACCATACCGACCTCCATGATCCATCGTGTTGTCGTGTTACACGCGAGTACCGGAAGTCACGTGACGACTTACTGTTATTGCGTACCACTAAACTTCACACAAAAAAAGTTTTTCAAATATAACTTAAAATTTAATTTTTTATTATTTTTTAAATTTTAACCAATAGGTAATGTATATTGATAACGTTTCAGAACAGTTAAGAGTGAAAAAGGTCAAAAATTTGCCGGAGTGCACCTTTAATATCTCGATATATCAGGGATAAACAAGTAAAGTCACTTTACACTCATACTAACAGCTGACAGTTGATTTCTATGTTGAGATTTCATTAATTTACGAATAGCGGATACACTGAAACACGTTTAATGTAAACGTTCACAGTAACATGTTGGTACACAACATCTTGATAATGTATCGAGAAGAGCATTAAAACAGAACATCAATTACAATTATAAACACACCATATATGTCTGTACTCTCTGTCTTATTTCACACAGGCTTCTGTTTTTCGGAGCATCTCCTATGGGGCGGGGACCGACCTTAATCAAGTGTAACTACACCGGGGCAGTGTTGAATAAAGCGACAGTTAGATGTTACCGTATGACGAGCCTCACCTACGATTTCACAGGTGAGAAATTAAATGTTCTTCAGCATAAACAAACTGGGACTTTGTTATATGTATATCCCATGTACTAATATACAACTCGTTGTTTTGTTATCCCCCGCGAAGTGAGGGATACATGCTGTATATAGTATTCGACAGTTTCCGTCCGTCTGTCCGTATTGGAATTACTCAAGAACTATTCTCTGGATTATTTTCATATTTGCATACATGTTTAGTGAGAGTAGTGTTCCCATAGAAATGTGTATATTGACCTTCATTTCAAGGTCACAAGGAGACGTACCACGTTACCCTTGTCAGCGGGATATATCGAGAACCATTCACTGATTCGCTTCATATCTTACACGAAGACGAAGGGATCGTTAGATTTTGATGATCTTGACATTCTCAAGACACAGCGAAACCTCTCAATTGTCAGCGGGATACGTCAAGAACCGAACACTGGATTCTCTTCACGATGTCTTACACCAATGTTATTCTTGGGAAGATGTAGGACCTAGCTGATTTTAATGACCGTGACATTTTTTTTAATTTGGAGTGATAACTTGCGGTCGGGGATCATGTCCCCTTACTGACAGTTGCTTGATTTCGTCGAAACAAAATCATATATAGTCCCCATTCCTTGGTTCTGATTCATCGAATCTTCAAAAACAACCAACATGGATACATGGCTAAAGTAGAATGTTTTAAAAAGTTGCTTGCCAATCTGAAATTTACTTTAAAATATTTTCACTTTTGACAAAAAGAATTCAAAGGTTATTACATCGAATTATCACAATCACAATAATCATAATCATCATGACTTTTTTTCTGAAACTGAAACAAAAGTTTATATATATGTCATTTTTTTAAAAAACCAAGCAAAGTTTCATATTTAGAATTTTTTGAATATCTTTTGTTTAGTGTTTTACTAGCGAACTGACTTGCGTTTCGTTGATATTGCTGTATATTGTTGCAGGTAAACTGGTATATATTGCTGTATATTGTTGCAGGTAAACTGGTATATATTGCTGTATATTGTTGCAGGTAAACTGGTATATATTGCTGTATATTGTTGCAGGAAAACTGGTATATATTGCTGTATATTGTTGCAGGTAAACTGGTATATATTGCTGTATATTGTTGCAGGTAAACTGGTATATATTGCTGTATATTGTTGCAGGTAAACTGGTATATATTGCTATATATTGTTGCAGGTCAACTGGTATATATTGCTGTATATTGTTGCAGGTAAACTGGTATATATTGCTGTATATTGTTGCAGGTAAACTGGTATATATTGCTGTATATTGTTGCAGGTAAACTGGTATATATTGCTGTATATTGTTGCAGGTAAACTGGTATATATTGCTGTATATTGTTACAGGTAAACTGGTATATATTGCTGTATATTGTTGCAGGTAAACTAGTATATAGTGCTCTATATTGTTACAGGTAAACTGGTATATATTGCTGTATATTGTTACAGGTAAACTGGTATATTTCACCTGTTCCAATCACGCCTGGTCCGTCACTCCTCTGTCATTTCTTCTAAAACGATTCCGGGAACTGAAATCAACAAGTATCTTGCTCCTATCAGGAGACTTTATAATCGTGTTGGGAAAAAGGTGAGGACAGCCCCTCTTAAAAAGAGTCTGAATAAAATCGACTGTTTTCTGAGGAATAGAAGTTACAAAATGATGCATCTACCGGGAAACGAACCAATAACGTTCTAAAGTTTCCTCCCAAACCGTCCTTGCGGAGAGGAATCTAGAGCAGCTCTCCGTATCCAGTATGAGAATATTGCTATCCTATATCAAACAGCGACAACTTGGCATGTGAATTGCCAGGTCACCGGAAGTGGCCATGTTTTTAAAAACCACTGGTCATTTTATCCAGCTTCGTTCACCTCCATATTTGCATTCTCTACCTAAATAATAAGACAAAAGTGAAACGTTGAAGTACCCGTCCCAAAAATGGGACAATATGCATATATTGGTTAAAAGTAATCGCTCATTGCGATTTTTTTATTTAGTAGATAATCTATTGAAAATTCGCTCCAAAAAAGTTTGTGTTTCTTCTACCATACAATACATTCAACTTGTCGATTTCACACTGGCCCTGTCGTCATGTTTCAGTGTGGATATCTATGACCGGAGCTTCAACTACAGAGGGAACGCAACTTGTGGAGCGCAGTGGCCGAGCAGTGCAGCTGTATTACTTTCTGACATCAGATAAAACAAATAAAAGTTTAGACATAATTAATGTCATGTTATCTGAGGACTACACAGTATCCCCGAGATGTGCAACACATGACTGAATTATTGTGTCAATTTGCTTTCTTGCAATACGTTCAAGGGTCATGATTGTGTCAATTTGGCACTTCAAATTATGTATTGCGAGATACCATCATAAATCTTACTGAAAAAGTCTGAAATCTATTCGGCCAACTATATAAAGGAATATTTGAGTGGGGCATGTAGTGTCAGTCAGTCATTATAATACAAAACTTAGAGCGGTCTCTTATTTTCAATTAGTGATATGCTAGAGACACACCAGGGCCGTGTTCAAGAGAGGTTTCAAAGTAATCGCTAAATTAGCGATTACTTTTAAACCTCTCTTGAACGCGATTGCTCAATGTAGCACTACGTAGCAAAGCGAGCGAACTTTGAGGTTTTTCACCATGTCGTTCAGGAGAGAATGAGCGCTACTTGAGCGCTACATTGAGCAATCAATGAGCGATTATAAGCGCTCGCTGTTATGGAACGGGGCCAATGGCCATGTTCAAGAGAGGTTTCAAAGTAATCGCTCAATGAGCGATTACTTTTAAACCTCTCTTGAACGCGATTGCTCAATGAAGCGCTACGTAACAAGGCGAGCAAACTTCGAGGAATTTGCACCGTGTCGTTCAAGAGAGAATGATCAATTATAAGCGCTCGCTGTTATGGAACGGAGCCCCCATTGAGTCTACCAGTCGCTCTTGTTAACGTTCACTTCTTGACAAAGCAGACAGCGCAGCTATATAGCTCGGGGAAATCCATGTACTTCTAAGAAATAAGTTATTCTATAACAAAGTTCAAGATAAATATTTAAGTTTAGGCAAAACAAATGTAATGGAGTTGATGCAATAGTGGGAGAACTGTGTGATGCAACACTTGCCCTCATGCGCGCACGTGCATCTTACAAAAATGACACATAAATGATCACATAAATTTTCAAATACCGAGACGTGTAAACCATGCATGCACGTTCAATGTACCTCATGCTGGACCCTGGTTATTGGTGCTTACTGTATACTGTAAAGGAGCCACTGAAAACCCCATTTATCATGGTCTCCTTTTTCTCCAGTATTTAATGAAATGGTGATATTGTCAGAATAAATATTTTTCAGAGTCTGAGTGTAAGACAGATGTGACGTATTTATATAATGTCTGTGAGGACTTGGAGAAATAACGTGTTTTTCTGGTTGGTGAATCTGACAGGAGAACAGCGTCAGTAACACACGATCAACGATAAACTGACGCAACCTTGAAATTTAAGCGATATGCTCTCAGCTGATTGGATTAAACAAGGTCATGTGAGCGGTATACCTTCTCATAAACACAAGATTGACGGCTGAAAAGGATAACCTTCATACTGTGACGTTTACATAACATAACCTGCGGTACTACTTTATCACTGTATCATTGCGCAATTATGACACTGCTATCTTATGCCCTTTTCTTGATTAAACTTAAAGAAATCTTACAACATGAATTCTAATTGTAGTTTGATTGAAAGTTTGATTAAAACAGCAAGTTAGAACCAGAAAATAAATACTTTAACCATATTTCCTGAGAACTAGCTTTTGCGCGTGGTGACACAAAAGTGATGCGTTATTATTGTGGGCGGAGCTTAACGTCTGATCTAAGACAATACTTAACATTTGTTTTATCATGCACTGTACTTTTTTTGCAGAGATATTTTTTATATTCGAAAGTTTAATTACTGATTAAAAATAGCTTAATGCAAAGTTTGAATTCATAAGAAATAGATCGACAAGCTCAGGCATTTATACCAGTTTAAGTTGCACCTTTCAAACCGTTTATAAGCCAGTGAACAAACACATTATGACATCTATTTCTTAACAGACTGTAATAATTGCTGGTTTCATTTACATGAAAGTACGATGTTCATTAAATGTACATGTATAACTTGTCATACTCTATTCAGTTTTAAAGTTGACGTTTATCTTCACATGCATATGTCTCACTTCATTATTGATGTTTCATCTTTTTGTGCAGGATATTTCTATTGCATGCGTGGAAACGGATATTTCATTATGTATTTTACCACTTTGTGTAATAAAATGTAAGAGTAGTGTTTTATTATGTTGCACGAGGGGCGTTCATTACAGGTTCCCCCATTCTTGTTCTCGAATGTGGTCGAATCAGACACCTTTCTATGTGGTAAGTTGCAGTATTACCCAATTAAAACTGTATCTTTGACAAATTTTAGATTGAAGTAAGGGATGACAATGGAGCCAGTTGACTACCGAGCAGTTTTGGACTTGAAACGTCGCACACCATTACACCTTTAAATAGTGAAATGAAAGTCCAATGACATTTTGGTCGAAAAGCTGTGGAAACTGTTCCCTTCCTGGCCGACCTCATTCAGGCATTGATGACAGCGTCCGTCAAATGGAAACTGCCATTTTGGATGATCAACGAATAACTGTTCGCCAGTTAGTCCGGGAAGTCAAACTAGGTAAGTGGAGGGTCTGTGGAATAAGTCATCGGTGTCAATCTGAATATGCACAAGATGTCTGCACGATGGTTTTCCAGGTTGCTCAGGACTTTTCCGAGTTATTGGGACCAGCACGGAGTTTTATTGACGGATGTCCTTGCAAAGGGTACCACAATTCAACGTCGACAGTGTAAAGTATGAACTTAATATGTCCTAAATAATGACATCAATGCCGTGAATCATGTTGTTACTTAATGTGTAAACCGGCTCAAAGATTGTATCTTGAAGTTTAAAAGATGAATAGGTAGGTATACATTTGTATAGAGCTTATGTCCGTTTTTTGACAGCTATTTTTTACGAAACGAACCGATAAAAAAAAAATAAAACGCACAGGTGAAATACAAGTTTTAAATCAACTTTAATCCAATCATATAGCATGCTTGTTATTGAACTTGGTGAACGCGTATACTGATGTTTAATTCCTTACAACAACACGTGATAAAACATGAACCACTGTAAATCAGATAAGCGTCGACGTTTCACACATGAAGATAGACCACGATACTTAATACATAATAGACATGACTGATTTTGAAGTTTCAATATAAGAACTGTTAACTCAGTATATCAATATAAAGTGAGTACCAATTTCATTCACCTGTTCCTACTTTGTCCGAGATAAACAATCAGCTAAGACTGTATGGTACACCACTGGATGCTTGGAGGCTTCACAATCATATTGACATGTTACACGTGACTTTCGATTTTAAGAAGGTACCGCTTCTCGACTTGATCTGAATCATTTATAACAACTTGGACCCATTTCTGATCAGTGGTAGGTAAAGGCACATAACAAAAGCATCACAGTATAATGCTGATAATAATGCAGA
The DNA here is from genome assembly GCA_936450465.1 of Gibbula magus. Taxonomy (NCBI): domain Eukaryota; kingdom Metazoa; phylum Mollusca; class Gastropoda; order Trochida; family Trochidae; genus Gibbula; species Gibbula magus. Next base: position 2,879,725 of record OW388295.1, on the reverse strand, counting down.
ACACAGTCTGGCGCTACTGTCAGTTATGAGGGCAACTTCCAAACGCAAGGCATAACTCTTGCCAGTCTGCATTTCTGGCTGATTTAAGCCTTTCGGTATTTCCCTCGCTTTGTTGTGCCTAGATAGTAAATCGCTGCACCAGAAATGCATAGTGGCCCTGGATTTCTAAGCACACATTTCTTAAGGGAATACTGCAAGGCCTAAATCAGCCAGTAATGGAGACTGGCAAGAGCTATGCCTTGCATTGGGAAGTTGTTCTGAGGGTGGCTGCCATTGTATACAAGACTGCATTACAAGTTGGAGTTATAAAATCTGTCGGTGCTTGTGGATAGGAACCATCACAAGTTGAAATCCGAAGGTACATATTTTGTAATGAGCATTCGTTTGAAAAGTTGACATTCATGTGTGTAACATTGGAAAATATGATGGGATAGAGATGTTCTTATTGAATCAATGATTTATAAATTAGATTTAAGTACATTTCTCAGCCTTTGAAACAATGATGAAAACTTGACCTTTTTGTTTTGAACATATCCCTTGACCATAACTTAATTGTATACTTATATATGCACAACTGTTAACCACTGCAAACACGAAATGCATGTAATCATTTGTATTTATTTGTCTCAATATATACATTGTATCTTTATTCACAGGGGAAAACAAAGAACACCTATCCATATAATTCCAGTTCGGTTTTCTTCTCTACAAAATGAGAAACTAAACAAACATTCAGGTCCCATTTTCATTCTGAAATCACGGTTTACAAATGCTCCTTAGTTTTCGCGGGATATCCTTCACATTTCTCCTGAACTCGTTACTGAAGAAGCCGTATATGAAGGGGTCAGCGACGTTGTTGATGTAGAACGACCTCATCAGCACCCCGAACCAGGGCGTGAGGGCGTTCGCCGGAAATGCCGCCATATTTATGGCCATGAAGTAGTAGACTAAAAATAGATGCGGCATATAGCTGAGGAAGAAGACAGCCGACACGAGAAACATCATGAAGAACGATTTCTGATTCTTTCTGTCCTTGTTTGGATTCTTCTTGACGGACATTGCACTTGTCTGGAGGGAGTGACAGTCTGTGTGATTGTGTCCCCGGATGGTGTCGGACTTCCTGTCCACGGCGTTCTGATGTTGGTCTGGTTTTGTAACCTGCGTATCCAGAATCTGTGGTTTGACGGGATGGGACGCAAACACTTTTCTCTTCTTCCACAATTCCCTCCCAGTCAGGATATAGAGGGCCGACAAGGCTGTGAAATCAACGAGGAAGAGGCTTCCTAGAATATAATAAAACAAGAGCGGAAAGACGGTCATCATGTAAATGTTTTGGACGCCACAGAAGGCATACACTGTGTCGTTCTGTCGTATCGTGGTGACGCCAAATATCAGGAATATCGGCCAGGAGAGGCCAACTGCTGTGGCAAAGGCAATAACTGATATTATTTTGGCGGCTTTCGTAGATATGTTTGGGCTGTGTGGTCGGCAAACGGCCTTGAACCTCATCGTTGCTATGGCAACTAACAAAATGGCTGAACCAATCGCCGTGAAGGAAATCATGAAACACGTGATCTTGCATGCTGCCATATTTGGAAAGGCGTACGGATCATACAGAGAGACTATGTCGAGTGGCATGTGTACTAGACAAGCGAGAATGTCAAAGACACCAAGGACTGTCACTAAAGTGTTGAAGCCAGACGCCTCCAGTTTGAAGGCGTACAACACCAATGCATTGCCCACGATACCAACCAGCATAGCAACACATATGTAAGCCAGGATGACGTCACTGTATGCTGCGACGTGCGTGGAGTCGAGCGTCGAGTTCATGGTGGCGGCTCTGGAATTACGAAATGTATTATATTTTATAATAAAAATGCGTCCAGATCGATCATTAATTGTCTTCCATACATCTCCAAAAGTCATCCGCTAGTTCGAAATACTTCTTTCCGATATTTACTGTCTACCATACATTCACATAACGTTTTTCTCAAGTTCACCGATAGTTCCAATTGGTTCTTTGCGATCTCTGGTGAGTACTCACGGATGGTGCAGACATGGACCCTAATATCAAGATGATATTCGGATGTTGGATTTACAAAGACCTTCAGGCAGATATCGAGACTTGACCTTGACCTTGAAACGTATGCATCTCCTGGACCTTCTTGTCCTTCCTGAAACTGATAAAGATAATCGTATGTATACATCAACGGCGTGTGAATAGGATAAGTGGTGCCCAGAACATGTTTAATTTAACTGACAGTAAGGACAAAGTGTTGACAGAGTTGGTAAAACTGTTGGTAGCAGCACGGCGAGGGGAGAATGTGGTAGGAATCCATTGAAGTTAGATGAGCAGGTTGAATTAACTAGATTCACATTACAGGGTTATGATATGTTGAAATCGTTTGACGTTTAGACTAGCTCTTGTTGGACTAAATACATAAATAGTGGTGATACCAAGGTATAAATGCATCAGAAATTACTCGTATAAATCAACGGCGTATGACTAGAGTAATTGGTACCTAGAGATAAAGATTCGCCATTTTATTGACAGTAATGACAAAGTGTTCACAGATTTGGTAGAAATGATAGCAGCATTTCTGACAGGAACATGTCGAAGGAATCCAATGTAGTAACAGTATTAGTATTATTTCGTTGGATTCAACTAGATTCACATTTCAGGGCTATGGAATCGTTAATAACACACAATTATGCTAGGTCTAAAAGGACAACACACTTCTATAGAAAATATCTTATTTGAGGTAAGGTGAGGTGAGTTGGAGTTTAACGCCGCTTTCAAGAGTATTTCACTTATATCGCGGGTGCTAGTATTATGGCAGGGAGAAAGCCCGCAACGCCATGTGGCGGTGAAACCTGCGAGCATCGGCTGGAACTAGCGAACCATGGGTGGTACTACGCTGAAATTCAGTGTAGCATTGCACCCAAACCTTACTGCGTGTAGAACAGTTCTCTACTGCCGTACCCGTGTCGGAATTCGAACCCCGGACGTCTTGATCCGAAGCCGAACGCGCTAACCACTGCGCTATCCCGCCCCTATCTTATTTGAATCTGGTTTGGGTGTGTATGGTTGTCTCAATGTGTTGATGATACCAAGGGGTAAATGCAGCAGTTGAATCGTAGGCTTTCTGGTATTCTTAATAAAGCAGGGTCTTTATAGACATATTCTACCAGATTCATTACACGCATTGTGAATCATTACATGAATACAGCTATCTCACACAATCTATCTATCGCGGTGTTGAGACAATTAATTTAATGAAGCTTGAATAGTTTGCATATTTCGTTATGTTCCTCTGCACGAGTACTGTACTGAAGGTGTATTGATTCCCTCACCACAGAACAAAGACGTCAGGAACTTCTCAAGACAGTCCATTGTCATCCAACAGTCAGTGTTGTGGAGACAGCGGCTAAACTCAATTGTTTCTTGGAAATGTTTGTGTATATGGTTTCCGTGATAGATCACTAATTTAGGATTGGGTGTGGTTTGTCGACTCGTTGTAAACATCTGTATCAGAAACGATCATCTCTGTGTTCTGGGTGCGTCTTTCATTGTCCTACATGGAGATTACTGGACGGCTATTGTATGATAAACAATGGCCTTGGTTCCATCACGATGATGATGGTGGTACATTGTGTACGGTACAGGTGTTATTTGCTGGGTTATTCAAGAAATAATGCTTTACCTCAGTTTATTGCAGTTGACATTTGTGAACTGATAAAGAGGAATATACCAACGGTAGACATTATTACTTCACATATTACTTTTTAAGTTGTATTTCTAAATAGAAATTATTTACCTTTACCTACTGGAAAGCCAAATGGGCTATGTGTTTCTGCTAAAAAAAATTATTCTCATACCATTGTTCCTTTTAATATCTAATCTTCTTTGCAAGAATTCTTTTCATCTCAACAACCCAAAGGGTACTGTTAAACAGTCCTGTTAGCAACAGCCCAGCGAAAAAATGTGCAGATGGTCCCAGTGACATGTTGAGTCAACATATATAATTCAACAAAATGTGATGTATTCGTTTGTTTTCGTGAAACTGTATATCTCACAACCGGGTCTATAGAAACTGGAGTCTGTATTGAACCTGTGTAATGGTTAAGATTGAAAAGATTGAAAAAACATCGGGTCCACAGATGGTCAATCGGGTTCAAAGAGGACATGAGGTCCATAGAGGAATAGAAGAAAACTGGCCGAACACAGAGGAAAAACTGTTTGCAAAGGCTAAATCTGGATTATTCCATCAGACATGACCCGAGACAGGAAAATCTTTTCCCTTTCTTGAACATTTGTCCATTCCGCATCTCTTAAAAAGTATTGTTTTGTAATACAATGTCCAATTCTTATTCTACAAATATATCAAAAGGGATATGTCCATTATTCCTGTATGTTTATTCATGTAGTTCATTAACAATTCATTTAATCGCAATACGTTAAATGTATCTGTCCAGTTTTGTCTGTAGTTTTGTATGTATTTTTGTCTGTAGTTTTGTCCCATGTTTCAGAAAGAATTCAAAGCTAAATCTGTATTTCTGACGAATATCCTGCATCTGGTTAAAGCCAATCAACCTAATGGCAAATGAATCAAATCGATCAGGGTGACAGAACGTTTTATATGAAAGGCATGTTAATGTCCACAACATATTGGTCGCATTATTTACGAAATGAAAAACTTGTTATTCCCCACACTTCACATATCGTTTATGAGGCGTACAGACAAGAGGACCGATAGCAATCAATCAACATCATTGCAGATGATTGGACATATCAAATCCATGATATCACGCTGACGACATACAGACTGATTCGCAGAATTTTCTGAATTGACGATATATAATTTAACACAATATACCCAGTAAAAGTACAAATGTGTCGACGTGATGTCGTCAGACTTATACGACTTATCTATTGTACTACAATCAAAGCGATAAAAACAATGTCACAACAAAAACGTAAATGTGCAGATGGGCGGGGATCTGATTAACCGCTGATACTGATGATATTTGTATATCCTGCTATCGTTTGCAAATGTCTTTATATGTATAAGTGTAATCTTTTTAAAACTACTTTCAATTTTATTCATTTTCTACATGACATACATAACAATTATAACATTGGGAAACATCTCGAAAATATTTACAGCAAAGCATGTAAGTTTTGCGAAAAAATTAAGTTGTAAGTAAGTTTAAAGTAACCTTTCTTTGTTAATATCTGTTTGTCGTTTTTTTGGATGTAAAGTGTAAGTGAATGTGATGGCCGTTCTTGTGTTATGATCAAAGTATGCACTAAATGAAAGAAACCTTATTCCAAATAATGCACGTGCATCAAAGAATGTATAGCCACTAGCCAGTACCCGTATTTTCAACATTTCAACTTAGTAGAGTCACTTTCCATGCAATACTCTTGATGTTAGATCCTAAACGAAATGAAAAACAAATAATTTCAAACAATGCATATCACGATCAGGTTGTGTTACCTGCATCAAAGTACTAATTTTAAACGAAAAGAAGTTATTAAAATTCACGGTATTTCAATTAAATGAAAACACGATAGTCTTACTTTTTTCTTTAAGACCACTCTCGGTGGTTGACGCGACACGGTATATGACAATAATGATGTCATTAAAAGGCAAGATGACAGGGCACAGTTACACACAAAAAAAGATTGTTATAATTTTGAAACACAAATAGATGTTACACTTTATAATTATTTAATTTTGTTTTATAATTTTATCAATAATATCAAGAAACAGTGATAAAGTTTTCGATTATACATTTGGTTTACAAATATGTTTTATATGCGAAAATGATAAATATTTATGCTGAACCGAAAATCATATTATTCCCCACAGTAGATATAAGTATCAAATATGTATCATTAAATTCAACACAACATGTACTAAATAAGGTTATGAAAATTCCAACATTTAACTAATGAAACGTATCTCCCATTCAAACATTGGTTTTATCAAGGCTTGTAGTTTTGACTAATTGAAAGGCTTTCATATTTCCACAATGATAATATAATTCAAGAAATTTTTTTTAAACTGTCGATCTAAATTTATTTAGATGTAACTTTAAGCGATTTTAAATACCAATCGAATATATAAAAAATAATAATCGAATATATAAAAAATAATGGCTTTTATAATTCACACAATACTATCATTCCATAATACATTGAACTAAGCGTACAAATAGGTTATTTAAAATGAAAGGCTTTTATAATTTACACAAAACTAATAGCATTCATAAGGCAGTTAACCTTTCAGCGAATGTACATACAAATACAAGTATTTACTGAATGAAAGGCCTTTCTAATTCACACAATATCAGAGAATACGGTTAAACTAACAATGTGTACACTCACATGAAGCGCGACGATGCCGACGGCCGTGTCTCCCCTGTTGCCCAGTTCTGTCCCCACTGTGTTCAGTTCTGTCCCCACTTGCGTACAGATCTGTACAGCTCATCTGGCCAGCCTCCGACTCCTGGCTCTATAAGTAAGCTAGATCATCAGTGTGGTATCGATTCGTCACATGGAACCTACCATTGCCCTGCAGCGAGTTATCGGCCAAACTTTATGTTTGCATCAAATAATAGAATTAACCATGGTGTGTTGGACAATAGGACGATGAGTTTGTGACTTTGTGTTATGTAATTGATCAATCTATCGTTTAGTTTGGTTTGTTAATGTCTAAAAGTACTATACATGTAATTTCACGTCCATGTCGGGTATACACCGCGATCCTGCTGCTAGAGACTATAAGTATACCTTTACTAACGTTAAACTTAACTCCACGAATATCTAGGGTGACCTCAAGTCACTAAGGCAGCCTTAGTGTAATGTTAAAATATGTCATTAAGATTGTTTTGTGCAACAACCACCTGGCATATTTAGCATAAGTATTAACTTCAATTAAAGAACTCAAGTAAGTTGTTGGGGATCACATATACAAAATGGTGTTATTTTAATCGATAAGTACTGAATAATTACCTATTTAATGCTTATCGTTTCAGTACAGTGGCCAAAAATGGTAAAACTAGTGATTCCTGACCAAAAAACGGACAATTTTCCGTCATTGGCGCACGTCAATCAGTCAAAGGTAAATTTGGAAACTTATTTACAACAAACAAAAAGACAAATTTGGGTTAATAATATTTAATAGGTCTTATAACAACTATGTACGTGAATGTAAAGTCGGTTTGCTATATTGCCAAGTTGGTGCTAAACAAGTCTAGAAGACTTTATTATTGGAAATCTTTTGGATTTTTATAAGTATACCTTTACTAACGTTAAACTTAACTCCACGAATATCTAGGGTGACCTCAAGTCACTAAGGCAGCCTTAGTGTAATGTTAAAATATGTCATTAAGATTGTTTTGTGCAACAACCACCTGGCATATTTAGCATAAGTATTAACTTCAATTAAAGAACTCAAGTAAGTTGTTGGGGATCACATATACAAAATGGTGTTATTTTAATCGATAAGTACTGAATAATTACCTATTTAATGCTTATCGTTTCAGTACAGTGGCCAAAAATGGTAAAACTAGTGATTCCTGACCAAAAAACGGACAATTTTCCGTCATTGGCGCACGTCAATCAGTCAAAGGTAAATTTGGAAACTTATTTACAACAAACAAAAAGACAAATTTGGGTTAATAATATTTAATAGGTCTTATAACAACTATGTACGTGAATGTAAAGTCGGTTTGCTATATTGCCAAGTTGGTGCTAAACAAGTCTAGAAGACTTTATTATTGGAAATCTTTTGGATTTTTTTAATGATCAATTTACAGAAGTGTATATAATGTTTATAATATTGTTAATATGGCTGGTGTATGTTTTTCATACTGGAGAACTGTATTAGATGTAATGTAAATTTCCCGCGGTATAATAAAGAATTATCTTATCTTATCTTATCTTAAACTAAGTGGCAAAATACACTACACTCGTAAATACACTATACAGCACTCCACATCAAGAGTGATGAACACGACAGAACACGACAGAAAAATAGTTACACCATGTCTCCAGATGCCAAATACTTAAATGAAAAAAATATTTATTTAAAACGTTATCTGTTCATGTTTCTGAAAAACATGGCTTTCTCTAAATCGTCGTAGCTGGCGAGATAGGACAGTGAACTATGACCTTTGGCTTGTTTTATGACGTCATACAGTGCAACGAAGCGTCATCGAATTCAAGACCGTCGGTTTAAACTAAATTTTACAAACGCAAATATTTATTTTATGATTATGACGAAAACATCTTGTATTAACACAATTTCCGAATTTCATAAAATGAAATAACTGAATGCCAAACCTTGTGGCAAAAACCCTTTTCCAAAAGCCATTTCGGCACCCTGCTTATGTAATTGATTTATGCAGGAGATAAAACTCAAGTTCATTTAAACAAACTGTTTACAATGTTATAAAGATGAACACTTGACTTTATGGTCTTAATGAATGGTTTGTTCTCTATCCAAAGAATAAATGTAACGCTTTTTATGGCAAAATCCAAAATTTGAAAATTGCCTTATATTACAGCAACAGCACGTTCTTAAAATGGACATTTCGTAACACCCGACAAAGTGGGTATTTTTCGGGAGACAACTAGATTGACACACATCCACAAATGCATGTTTAATATTCTCTACATATTGGTAGCCATCCCGACATATCAGTTGAAGGTCAAAGGTCGTTACTAACACCTTGATCCAGGTTCTAATGAATTAGTAGGGTAATATAGTTTATATAGAATGGCATTTTTAATCAATATCGCTTGTTAATTAACACTATTCTTTCCTGTCCTTGCCACCCTCAGGTCCACGAAGGTTCTGCTAATTAATAAGACGGAAGTGGATTGTTGGAACGGTGTTGAGTGTTATGAACCCTCCAGCATACCATAGATGACAGATGAAAGTTAGTTGTGTTTCCATGGTAATATATTACGCAGATCCGGTATCTCATTTGTGTAAACTAGGGACAGGAAATGTGCCGACAATGTCGCCATGTTAAAAGCGATAGTCTCCCATAACCCCTACACAGCATAACTCGTTACAAGCGGGTTTAATGATTAGTATATTGTCACCGTGTAATGTTCGTTACAATTGAATATTAGATAGACAAGGCAAGTATACAACAGACAGACAGTATATCGACACGAATGAACATCTTTCTTATAATTGGTATACTTATATCTGATAGGTAAGAACAGGAAGATTTTCTGGAGAGCAGCTTCCTTAAGGTGAAACTACGTTACCTTATTAGCCAAGGTGTCTTGACATAAAATGACTGAAATATAGTTACACTATATTTCAGTCAAATGAACTTGTTTATTTATGTAATACAATAAATTTCTTGTCTTATCTCTACATATATATACATAAAATATACACGACTGAAATATAGAACCATGTCAAATAAACTTGATTTGTAAATACTTGGATTCTAAAAATCAAAGTTTTGAAATGACCTCAATCAGGTGAGATGGGAGTGAAATATGGTTTTCTGGCTTGTTTTATGACATCATACAGCTACACTGTGTCATCAACTTAAAGTTTTATGAAATCATACAGCTACACTGTGTCATCAACTTACAGCCCAAGAAGGTACTTTATAGAGGATATTATATGAGTGTCTATGTCATACTATGTTTACGACACGAGTGCCTGAATATTAGTATTTCCCGAGCGAGGGATATACCGATATTCAGGCACGAGTGTCGTAAACATAGTATGACATAGACACGAATATAATATTCTGTTTATTACCGAAGTCGTAAAATTAACGAAAACACGCTAAAATCCACTTTTAACCATAGGCTGGCGACCCGCCGTCACGCATTTAGAACGCAACGTCATAGACGAAACGTGACGTCATAGCATTGTTTATGACGTCACGTCACCATGACAAAGTGATATGTTGCCCTAGGGCATCGTATGAAAAATATGAACCCCGATATGATTGCCCCCGTAGGTAATAAATGTGGATATCAACTTGTACTGACATACTGTCCATATTTGATAAAAGTTACATATCATGCATTATTTAAAAAGAAAACACTTTGAAATAGAAAATTCAACTCCCCATATATGTAATAAATATAAAATATTAAGTATAATAAATTATTTCAATCTTTTTACGAGATATATCCTTATCACAGACATTCAAAATAGACTTTAACTGGCCGAGAAACGTTGTGTTAAAATTTGGTATCGCTTTTTTGCCCCTTATTTATTAAGTCCAAAAATAGCAAATCGCAAAATAGCATTAAATCGATTCATGAAAAGGTAACTTTAAATTAAAATGCTAACTATTATTTTGATTTATTTTATGTTTTAGTAATGATAACAGCATAAACTAATGATAACAGCATAAAGTAATGATAACAGCATAAACTAGTGATAACAGCATAACGTAATGATAACAGCATAAACTAGTGATAACAGCATAAAGTAATGATAACTGCATAACTAATGATAACAGCAAAAAGTAATGACAACAGCATAAATTAATGATAACAGCATAAAGTAATGATAACAGCATAAAGTAATGATAACAGCATAAAGTAATGATAACAGCATAAACTAAAGATAACAGCATAAAGTAATGATAACAGCATAAAGTAATGATAACAGCATAAACTAGTGATAACAGCATAAACTAGTGATAACAGCATAACGTAATGATAACAGCATAAACTAGTGATAACAGCATAACGTAATGATAACAGCATAAACTAGTGATAACAGCATAAAGTAATGATAACTGCATAACTAATGATAACAGCAAAAAGTAATGATAACAGCAAAAAGTAATGACAACAGCATAAATTAATGATAACAGCATAAAGTAATGATAACAGCATAAAGTAATGATAACAGCATAAAGTAATGATAACAGCATAAACTAAAGATAACAGCATAAAGTAATGATAACAGCATAAAGTAATGATAACAGCATAAACTAGTGATAACAGCATAAACTATATATCTATAGATTACAGCATAAAGCGTGAAGGAATACTTGTGAGAAGAGATGAAAGTGCGAGAGAGAGAGAGAGAGAGAGAGAGAGAGAGAGAGAGAGAGAGAGAGAGAGAGAGAGAGAGAGAGAGAGAGAGAGAGAGAGAGAGAGAGAGAGAGAGAGAGAGAGAGAGAGAGAGAGAGAGAGAGAGAGAGAGAGAGAGAGAGAGAGAGAGAGAGAGAGAGAGAGAGAGAGAGAGAGATATTTCAATAATGTATAAAATAGAACAGGGCCTAGATTTTCGAAGCTCTTAGCGCTGAGCAGTCGTAAGCATGTAGGTACCTGTATGTAGTATGTACCATAATGTTAACAATTGCTTACGTCTATCTTAGCGCTAAGAGAACTTGGGAAAGCTAGCTCCTGAACCGTATGTATATATAATTAGACGATGTTCGGTACAGGTGGTCTTCTTGAGACAGAGTCCATGTTGGATGAATACACAGGTCTCATTGCAGATGTGGATCAACTGCGACACAATGGATCAACTGCGACTCAACAATGGTACCAACTGCGACACAATGGATCAACTGCGACTCAACAATGGTATCAACTGCGACTCAACAATGGATCAACTGCGACTCAACAATGGATCAACTGCGACTCAACAATGGATCAACTGCGACTCAACAATGGTATCAAGGATCACTGTACATCTCACACACAGGTACACACCATCCTTTAAAAATTGCACAAAACAATGGTATCAAATGTCCTGAAATAAATGAAATTATACATTTCTCGTCGCTATGGATACATCTGAAGCGGAGGTAAAGGGGAACGAACTAAACACAGACATTCTGCTATAATGCCCAAGCAATTTTTCTCATGTCTCACTGAGAACTAAAAGAATGTGTACAATACATGTACAATTATATAATGTCACTTCAGTGCTATAGGTTGAAAGACTGTGTGTGCATACTATAGACACACACCTTGGTTTATCACCGGTCTTATACACGATTCTCCTGACATAAACGAGTTGATAAATGAAGCTACCAGTGTAGAACACTGTTCCACTTCTCACTCCTGACAGTAAATCATAAGTCATGTGCGCTAGTGTTATGTCCAAGACAATCTTCCCACTGTAGTGAGCCAGTCATTGTTTAATACCGCTTGGACAGTATTGAAGCCATTAGCGGCGATATTAAAACTGGACAGTTGTATTCTCAGTTCTCACTTCTAGTGAGCAAATGAAAGTTAAAAAGTATTTTTTATATTTACAGATATATAAACATAAGGTGTATGTTTGGTACACTATTTAGTTCTTGTTATCAAAAGGTAACCTAGACCTTTTACAAATCAACTTTGACAGTTTTATGAAAGGATGTATGGGTGATTTTCATGAGCGAGATATACTTTTCAATATTACTATGAGCCATGAAGCCGAAAAGACTTTTTGAAGGTGAGGTGGTTTGCGGTTTCAAGAGTATTTCACTTACACTGCTAGTATTATTGCAGTATCCGCAACACAACTGTGGTTATGCATTGAGGTGAAACCTGCGAGCATCGGATGGAACTAGCAAACCATGGGTGGTACTGCGCTGCAAATCAGTGTAGCATTGCACTCAAACTTCACTGCATTTAGAACAGTTCTCTACAGCAGACAAAATTAACGAGCCCATGGCAGGTTTCGAACCTCTTGATCCGAAGCCGAACGCGCCAACCACTGCGCTATCTGCCCCAGAAGAAAATTTTGAAAATTTGGATGACAGTGTAAATAGAACATTATTTAATATACTCTCCGTGATAGTTAACAATATGCCCAATTATCCTAATCTGTCTAATCCCGACAATCTTTACACAGATAAAAGACAGAGTTATCGCTCAAGTGAACTGCACTCACCACTCACCGGCAGGTGGCCTACCTTATATGGTCATTGCTTTTCTGTCGGCCATCGAAGCATGTTGTGTTTTGATAGCTCTCTAATTCGATAGTAATAAGACTATTGTCTCGACTTTGTTCTCTTTCTCAGTTGTGTTTTCTGTCTGAGGTTGGTTAGACTGCCTCTCGCGAAGTGGTCTCTCTCCTTTAGACAGGTTAGTGGTTGTTGACTGCGGTTGACGTGTCAGCTGTTGTCAATTTCGGAGTGCTCGTTCTGCACGTGCAGTCCGTGCAGGTCGGTGATCTCGGGGCCGCTCGCGCGTGCCGCCTGTCCCTTGCGCTTGGCGCGGGGGTCATACCGCTTGCCCTCCTGTTTCTGCTGTAGCGATTGACGCTGGCCGCCTGCGTCGTTTAGCGCTTGCCGCTTGTGCGTGGATAGCGCCTGCCGCCTCCTCTTGGTAGGTTGGCGTCTGGGTTGGACAGCGCTTGCCGCCTGGGTTGGATTGCGCTGCCGCCTGCGTTGTTTAGCGCTTGCCGCTTGTGCGTGGATAGCGCCTGCCGCCTCCTCTTGGCAGGTTGGCGCCTGGGTTGGACAGCGCTTGCCGCCTGGGTTGGATTGCGCTGCCGCCTGCGTTTGTTTAGCGCTTACCGCGTGCGCGTGGACAGCGCTTGGCGCCTCCTCTTGGTAGGGTGTCGCCTGGGTTGGACAGCGCTTGTCGCCCGGGTTGGATTGCACTGCCGCCTGCGCTTGTTTAGTGCGCTTGCGCGGGGATAGCGCCGGCCGCTCGCGCGTCTCTCTCTTTGGCTTGCTGAGTATGACTTCACCATTCTCGGCGTTCTGTGGGGCGTGTGGCTATAGGAAGTCAGCGCGATTTGACCCCCACACCCTTTGCCGCCTGTGCCGCAACCTTTGCTCGGACGCGGACAGGTGTGAGGAATGTGCTGACCTCTCGGTGGCGGAGCATCGCGAGTATCGCACCTCCGTTAAGAAGAGTGAGAGTCAGTCTAAGCTGAGGGCGTCCAAGCGGCCCTCTCCGTCCGCTACCGCCACCGCTACCGCTAGCGCCGGCGCCGCCATGTCCGATCCCAGGTCGCCGACTTCAGACCTGGTGATCTCGGAGGACGCGGCAGAATTCGATTTGCCAGAGGCAGGGGCGGGAGCGGGTCGAGAGGCGGCCGCCAAGGACACCTACGTCTCTTCTCAGGGTAGCGGGGTTGAGAGATCTCCCGTCAGGAGACCCTCCCCTGACGCCGAGTCTTTTCCAGACCGGCGACTTTCGCCTAAGAGGAAGAGGAAACACAAGTCTAAGAAGAGGAGGTCGAGGCCTCCTTCTCCTCCTCCCTTCGATTCAAGGAGATTGACTGAGGATATCCTGTCCTCAGTCAAGGACATGGTTTCCTCCATGCTGGACGGACGACTGCCGGCGCAGACTAGGGTTGAGGAAGGGGTTACTTCGCCCTTGACCTCCCCGCCGTCCACGCCCAAGAGGAGGAGGGTGGTGGTTGTTTCACCTGCCGGCACCTCCTCAGATCCAGACAAGTCGGCCCCGGAGGCGGCTTCCCAGGAGGGTGGGATGTCCACTTCTGGGAGATCCTCTCCCGAGTTGACCATTGTGGAGACGCCTCAAGTGGATGCCCCTGACCTCAAGGAACGCCTGGCGGCTATCGCCGACTGGTGTCAAGTGGAATTGGTTGAGGTTGAGGATGAACCCTCCTCGACCAAACTGGCCAGAATGGAGACATTCTGCGCCGAGGAGGAGGCGCCTACCCAACGCCTCGTGGCGCTGCCGCCACACAGGCTCCTTCAGGCGGCGGGCAAGGATTACGACGCCAATGTCGCCGCGGCGGCGCCAGGCCGCCTCCTGCCGCCCCTGGTTCTGGGTGAGAAGCAGCGCGCTTCCCTCCCAGTAGCGCAGTCTTCTTTCTCCCTCTGTCCCCCTGGCCTGGACGAGGATATTCGCCGGGTGGCCGTCCCCTCCGTACCTCACCAGGTGTCGGACGCTCACTTGAGCCATCTTGACAAAGAGGCTAGGAGCATCCTGGGGTTGGCCAATCACGTGGCGCATGCCTGTCAGGGTATGGCGTCCTTTGCGAAGGAGGCGGGGATGGAGGGAGGGGCGAAGGCTCTTTACCGCGGTTTCGGCGCCGTGGCGGGGAACATCGCTCAGATGATGTTGTGCGCCTCCCGCATTTCGGCGGGGGTCACAAATCTCAGGAGAGATGGGTTCCTTGCCCGGACAAACCTTCCGGCGGAGCTCCGGAACCGCTTGCGGGCCGCTCCCGCGTCGTCGTCATCTCTCTTTGATGGGCAGATTGCCGGGGTCCTCCGGCAGCGGCAGGAGTGTCAGCAGCAGGAGTTGACCAACAGACTGGCCGCTGGCGGGGGTAGAGCCTCGTCTCAGGCGCATACGCCCAAGAAGAGGAAGGGAGGCGCGAACACTCCCATGGGTAACGCCAAGACTGGCGGAGTTTCCTTTCGGTTTGGGGGTCGGCAGGACAGAAGTCGTGACTTCAATGCCGGCCCCTCTCCCAAGCACACCCCCAAGAAGGGAAATCAGCGTGGCAGGGGCCGCGCATATGGAGGTACCCCGAGGAAGCAGTGACTCGTGGATGGCCCCCGAGCTGCCTCCACAGGTTGTCCCGGCGTGGGAAGGGCCAGTGGGAGGTCGACTCTCTCGGTTTGTGGCCAACTGGGCGCAATTGGGACTCGATCCTTTCGTCTGCAAGGTTTTGGAGCGGGGGTTTCGTATTCCCGTGGCACACCGCCCCCCGCTAACCTGTTTTCCAACAGAGAGGCCGCTAGAACGAGATCGGCTCGCACTGACGCTGGAACAGGTGGAGACACTCATCTCCAAACGGGCGGTGGAGGAACTCCTGCCCCAAAACCTCACCCCAGGATACTATTCTCCGGTCTTCGTGCGACCGAAGCGGGACCCGAAAAAGTGGCGGCTGATCCACGACTTGAAGGAGTTCAACCGCTCCTTCCTAGAGCGGCCGCCATATTTTCGTCTCTTGACCGTACCATCAGTGATGCGGTTGCTGGAGCCCTTGGACTCGATGATATCCCTCGATCTGCAGGACGCGTATCTGCACATTCCCATCTACCATGGGGATCGCAGGTACCTCCGGTTTGTCCTGGCGGGTCGCCACTTTCAGTGGAACGTTCTACCGTTCGGGATATCGTCGGCTCCATGGCTTTTCACTCGCGTGACCCAGCCCATCGTCCAATACCTTCATCGAGTGGACGTGCAGTTCGCGATGTATCTGGACGACGGGTTCACTCACAACAGATCCCCATCTGTTCTGGAGGCGCAACGAGACTTTGTGATAACGTTGTTCAGGCGCCTGGGATGGCTAGTCAACCTAGACAAGTCAGACCTGGAGCCAACGACGTCGCTGGTCTTTCTGGGAGCTCGCCTGGATACCGTGACCTACAGAGCTTTCGTCACCACAGAACGGATGGGGCGCTACAAAGATCTCCTGGAATTAGCACTCCGGGAGCCGCTGTCACTCCGCAAGTGGCAGAGGCTGTTGGGGTTCTTGAGCGCGACCCAACACTTCACTCGAAGGGGTCGGTTGCAGCTCAGGCCCCTGCAGATCTTCGTCAACACGCACGTCAGGGAGAAGACTTGCCGTCATGTCTTCCCGATCCCAACCGGTTTGAGACGCCACCTCTCCTGGTGGCAGCAGGAATCCAACGTGCTGGGAGGAGTGCCTCTCAGGCAGCCCCCAGCGACGTCTCAGCTATACGTGGATGCCTCCACCCAGGGGTGGGGAGCCCACCTAGACTCGGACCAAACGGCGGGGGTGTGGTCGCCAGCGCAAGCGCGGCGCCACATCAACGTCCTCGAATTGGACGCCATAAGGCTGGCGATCAGCCATTGGTCAGGTCGCCTGCGGGGGCAGGTCCTGTGTGTTCACACGGACAGCTCAGCGGCGGCCTGGGCCATAAACAAGCAGGGGTCAACCAAGGCAGACTCTCTACTTCAACTGGTGGCGGAGCTGTTTCACCTAGTGGACAGTCTCGGACTCTCTCTCAGAGCGGTGCACATCCCGGGAGCCAAGAACGTCCTGGCGGACGCCTTGTCTCGACCGGACAAACCTCCTTCGACGGAGTGGATGTTGCACCCGAGGGTGTTCGAGAGTCTGTGTTTGAGGTTCGGCAGACCTCACATAGACCTCTTTGCGACTCGGCTCAACCACCAGTTGCCGACGTACGTGTCCCCCGTACCGGACCCGGCCGCGTGGGCTCTCGATGCGCTCGCGTTAGGATGGGAGGGGATGGTCGCCTACGCCTATCCCCCTCAAGCCATCCTGAGTCACGTGGTGGCGAAGGTACAGGAGACACGAGTACTTCAACTCCTGCTCATAGCTCCGTTGTGGCCAGCCAGGGCCTGGTACGTTCCCCTGAGGAGGATGTGCCGCCAAGACCCTGTCCCCCTCCCTCTGAGATGGGACCTATTGACGAGCAAACCAAGCGGGCGGGTTCACGAGAACCCCCAGGCGCTCCACCTTCACGCCTGGTTTGTCTCCAAAGGGGGTTGACAGGGGCGGGGTTTTCCAAGTCCGTTGCCGAAGCGGTCGCCTCTTCGCAGAGACCCTCCACGAGGAATCTCTATGACGCCCAGTGGGGCGCCTTCGCCGCCTTCTGCGCGAAGGAGGGGTATGCCATCCAGGCGGTAACGGTCCCGCAGGTAGCTGAGTACCTGGTGTACCTACGAGAGGTGAGGAAGCTCAAAGCTTCCTCAATTAACACCAACCTGGCGGCGGTCATGTCAGTCCTTAGGAAGCGTGAGCCCCAGGTGGACATCTCGGTCCTTAAAGAACTGATTAAGACCTACCGGAATGAGGACGGGCGGAGGAAACTCAGGCCGCCGGAGTGGGACCTGACAGTGGTGCTCAACCATCTCAAGTCGGACCAC
Source organism: Gibbula magus (assembly GCA_936450465.1). Taxonomy (NCBI): domain Eukaryota; kingdom Metazoa; phylum Mollusca; class Gastropoda; order Trochida; family Trochidae; genus Gibbula; species Gibbula magus. The sequence continues at coordinate 2,861,925 of OW388295.1, read as the reverse complement.
TACGAGCCGTTGACAGAGACGACTCTTCTCCGTCTCACCATCAAAACAGCCCTTTTGGTTGCGATGGGGTCCGCAGCCAGGATTTCAGAGCTTCACGCTCTCCAGGCGGACCTCTTGCGTTTTGAGGTGAGAGACGGGGGGTCGGCGTCACTGGGGTTAGCCCCTGAGTTCATTTGTAAGAACCAAGCCGCAGACGAAAGGGGTAGAACCTTTTCGTTACCGTCTCTTTCCGGTAGCATAGATCCGACGGACGAGGATCGGCTCCTTTGTCCGGTGAGAGCCCTGCGGATCTACACCGAAAAGACCAAGACACTACGTCAAGGGAGAAGGAAACTTTTTCTCCCGCACTCCCAGACTAGTGTTCGGGAGTTAGACAAGCGTCAACTCAGTGTGTATCTCCGCTCGGCAGTGTTGGACGCCTACAAGGCCGCGGGCCTCGACCCGCCAGCGAGGGCCAATCCACACGAGATAAGAGCCATCTCGGCTACGATGGCTCTTCACAGTAACATGGCAGTGGCGGACATCATGGCCGGCTGTTTCTGGAAGTCGGGCCTGGTGTTCGCCAATCACTATCTGAGAGACATTTCCAACGAGGACATGGAGGGGATTCATCGGTTGGGCGCACAGGTGTACGCCCAGCAACGAGTTCCGTCGGCCTCGTACCGAAGAGGCCTACCCCCCCCTCGTTAATTCGGCTGCTCCTTGACCAGTCTGGAGTTGCTATTAAACATAGTCTCGATGATTTTAGTGATGCGTTTGTTGTCTTTTCTTTAGTTGGTGACCACGCGGGTGAGAGTCCCTCCGGTTACGAGTTGGGTCAAGCTTAACCCTCCGGTTGACAGATGAACCCCATCGGGGTTCAGGCTGGTTACGTGGCATTGGCTCACCAACTTGACTCTTGTTAAGACAGAGCTATCCCTCTTAGGAGCCTCTCGCTCCCCTCCACCTCTGTGGCAATCGGGCATATTGTTAACTATCACGGAGAGTATATTAAATAATAGTATGTTTTTGTTTAAACATCATTATTTATACTCACCGTTGATAGTTAACAATCGTAAGTTCCCTCCCGGCCTCCCCTCGGTCGCGTTCGGCTTCGTGTCTGTCCATCAGAAGAAGCAATGACCATATAAGGTAGGCCACCTGCCGGTGAGTGGTGAGTGCAGTTCACTTGAGCGATAACTCTGTCTTTTATCTGTGTAAAGATTGTCGGGATTAGACAGATTAGGATAATTGGGCATATTGTTAACTATCAACGGTGAGTATAAATAATGATGTTTAAACAAAAACATACTATTATATTTGTAATCAAACCATCTGCACTTGTACAATAAGTTCAACCGCGCCAAAAGTAAACAATTGTGTACTGCTGCAGATAGTATAATCCAAAATATATCAATGTTAAATTATTAAATTCCGCGAACAATTTATCAAGAAAATGATAATTTGAAAGAAAATATATTTTTTGAAACTTCAATCGAGTTAAAAAAAAACATGGTGACTTCCTCTCATGTCGTCCTCTGGTCCTGTAAAATGCATAATACCGTGAGATTAGGAGTAACTCTGGTTTGATAAATGTCACCAATGAATAATGTTATCAAGTAAACAGACCAACTTTCACAAAATAAAGCATATTGACTGAAATCAGGTTTTGTCGTGTTCCCTTTCCCGTCCCTAAAATTTACAGTCTCAGCAGCAAAATATAATGAATTCCTGTCCTACTGATAAAGTATTTGTATGCGTGAGATCTGATGAGGACAATGAATCGAAGTAAAGCCAACTTATTTAATTAATTGATTGCAAAGATGAATAATAATGAAATTAACATCTCAATAACACGGGGAACAGTGTGGTCCCTAACAACCACGATAAGCATGGTCCCTAACTCTGAACAAAGACATGCAACCTTGTTAAACCAATCCGGGCAACGGTTGCCTGTAGCTGTTCACCCCTAAACTACCGTGGGGAAAGCTACTTAGGATTGGACACCTCAAACAGACAAACCTCCAACAACCACGATTACGTCCCTTCACAACAGCAACCCAAGACGACTGGATAGGAAGGCACTCTTCCCCTGGCGCTGCAGTCTCTCCAGTATTCATCTGATCCTACAAAGTGATTGTTCAGATTGACTTCAGTCATTAGGAATTAGTGTGTTAAGTGTGTTAAGTGTGTTAAGTGTGGTACGACACATTAGGTGTTTCAAGGAAACCAACATTTATTTTAGTGAGTGAGTGAGTTATTGTTTAACGCCGCTTCGGCAGTATCGCAGCCATTTGCGGCCAAAATTTATTTTAACTTCATGCATATCACCGTTACTGAAAGTGGAATGAGTCATGCACTCATCCAATTTTAAGTAATGCCAACAGACAATCAGTTTTAATTGATGCAAAATATGAATGCTAGCTTCACGAGATGCTGTTCCGAATGTCAGAACGGTTTATATAAGTGAAGATATGTTTTAAACATTTGAAGTCAGTCAAATGAAAATTAGAACTCTACTTAATGATTTAACAAATGCATTACTGACGTGCAACATACAGTTTCTACTAATCATATGAAAACGAAAACGTATAAATAAACTTTTTGAAACTATTGTAAATTGTGTAAATTTCCTGTGCATTTCATATTCTTTTCTCTTAAGTTTGTTTCATTCAGTCATTTTAGTAGATGATAAATACTGTAGTAAATAGAAAAGGTTCATACCCTCTACGGTCGTCGCATGAAACAGAACATGTCTTCTTTTTGCATGGCCTCCTCCCAGGTCTTATCCTGACATGACATCAGCCTAGGTCTTCCTCCATGCCTTGAATCAGCCTTGGTCTTCCTTCAGGCATGACATCCTTCCAGGCCTTCTCCTGAAATCAGCCTAGGTATTCCTCCAGGCCTTGAATCAGCCTTGGTCTTCCTTCAGGCATGACATCCTCCCAGGTCTTCCTTTGGCATGGCATCCTCCCAGGTCTTCTTCTGGTCCTGCAAAATGTATGTTATTGTTTAGATAGATTTGAAGTGAGTGTTGTAGGTTTTATGGTATGACAGAAGAGGTCTCAAGGAAACCAATGTTCATTTTCATTTCATACACTTATTTCTTATTGAAGGTGGGTTTATTAATGTACTCCTAGTTGTCCCTATAATCTAAATCCTCCAGATTCCAAAGATAATACATTTGTTGAGAATAAATTGTTTCTTATTTAAGTGAGAGTGAATGAAATGTGAAAATGATAAACAAATTCAAATTCTTTATTTCTCAGAATCGCCACCAACGGTGGTACATGAGCTATACATTTCAAAGAAAATTAATAAAAAAAATTCGAAGATGGACAAAAGGAACATATAAACAATAATTGTGATAAACGGTGTGTTATTTATAAGAGACAATCATATGCGTGTAGTTATGTTATACACATTGCTGATTACTTTAAAATAATATTTATAAATTTTGATAATCTTTTCAACTCCTTGGTATTCTTAGTAGCCATTAACTTCTTAAATTTAAATAGATTTGGCCAAGTATAATAATATTGATTTATGAGCTGTACCCGCTGGTGGTGGAGAGCCTCACACCTCAGAAGGTAGTGAAACTCGTCACCAACAGCGGGCGAGTTACAAAGATTGCATACACGTTCAGCTCTAGGTATTGCTCGCCATCGACCTGTTTCAATTGGCAGTTTATGATTGTTAACTCTGAATCTTAAAAGAGGCATATATATTGATTTATCTAGATAAAGGTATTCTTCAAAAGTATGTTCGTATTTAAATAGTTTGTAGTAAAACCCCTTTGAGCTTGTGTTTATCTCAGCTGTCCATGATTGATTGAATTGGTCTCTTAAAGTTGTATTTTCCATTGAAACAAGCCATGACGTTGAGCAACATGATGGGTTTTCAAAAACATACGAAATGCCACAATTATCGAGAATGCATTTTATAGAAGATAACCATAGATATATCTGGAGTGATTCTGTTAAGTTCAGTAACATAAATGAATACATATTACCTGGGATAACTTGCGGTTTGAAGTACAGCAAGCTAATTTGTGCCAAAAAGATATCATTCTTTTGTAAATAGTTATATACAATGGAAACCTTCCAAATTCCCCGTACAACATAAATGTAGGCGTCGTTATTCTAAGGCCGGCTGCCAACTTAAGAAATTTCAAATGAACTTTTTCAACATGAAGCAACTTTTCCTGACCCCACACCTCACAACCGTAAAGCATAATAGGAACTATCATAATATCAAAAGCAGTTAAAAGACAATCCAGTGGTATATTCAGATTTCGAGCTTTCTTGAGTAATGCGAACATGGTATTTGTTGCACTTTCCGTTAATTTATTCATGGCTTTTACAAGCCGTCTATTTCTATGAAACATACTACCCAGATACCTATAATCGTCAACTATGTCAATATATTTATCTCCGAGCGTAAATGAACATTTTGTTCTTTTTGAAGGGCCACTTCCAAATATGACAATTTTCGTTTTCGAAATATTGATATTAAGTTTCCATTTCTTGCAATACTCGTAGAAATTGTTTAAGGATTTTGGTAGGTCAGCTGGATTATCATTTAGTAGGACTGTGTCATCAGCATAGAGAAGCGATATAAACTTAACTATAAAAGATAGATTTTCACCTGTGATCGAATTAATACTCAGTCCTGTAGAGCCCTTGTTTGCTAAAAAGTCATCAAGGTCATTAATAAATATAGAAAACAGCATAGGAGAAATATTTTCTCCCTGGCGTACGCCACAGTCACACGAAAAAAAGTCTGATTTTACATTGTCAACCGAAACGGCAGATTTAATTTGTTGATACATACTTTGGACGAGTTGGTGAAACCTTCCTTTAACTCCATTTTGTATAAGTTTAAACCAAAGCCCGGCTCTCCAAACAGTATCAAACGTTTTAGTGAAATCAATGAAAACGCAATACAATTTCTTCTTTAACTTCTTGAGAGTTTGATTAAGCATATGCAATACAAAAATATTACCATTAGTTGAAAACCCTTTACGAAAACCAGCTTGAGCAGAGTTGAGAATATATTTTCTTCGAGAAAGTTTGTTAATCTGGTGTTCATATTGCTTGTGAATAACTTACCAAAACAGCTTAAGATTGTAATAGGGCGGTAAGAATTTGGATCCATACGATCACCTTTGCCCTTATAAATAATATAAACAGTGACAAATATTATGGTCAATAGAAAAAGTCTATACCATCTTGGGTTGTCGAATTGAACAGAACATGGTCTTCTTCTGGCATGGCATCCTCCCAGGTCTTCTTCTGGCATGGCATTCTACCAGGTCTTCATCTGGCATGGCATCCTCCCAGGTCTTCCTCTGGGATGCCATCCTCCCAGGTCTTCATCTGGGATGGCATCCTCCCAGGTCTTCTTCTTGGATGGCATCCTCCCAGATCTTCTTCCGGCATGGCATCCTCCCAGGTCTTCTTCTGGCATGGCATCCTACCAGGTCTTCTTCCGGCATGGCATCCTACCAGGTCTTCTTCTGGCATGGCATCCTACCAGGTCTTCTTCTGGGATGCCATCCAACCAGGTCTTCATCTGGTCCTGCAAAATGTATAGTGTATAGATAGATTTAGAGTATGAAAATTAATTTTCATTTAATGCAAATCACATTAACAGACGGTAGGTGTGACCATGTAATCTAAGTGGTCCCTTAAGTCTAAATTTGAAAATGGAGCTATATTGGAAGCCACAATCTCATAATTCACTGCAAGTAGTTTCAATCATATCCTCTTCGTCGACCTTATTAGACATGTATATACACTGTCGGCCAAAAGAAACGCCTTCTTGATTTTCCTTAAAATGAAAGATGTAATAATTTCTGAAATATAATTAATGGTGGTCTCCACGTTATGCTGAAGAAATAACTAATATGACAGTCCATTGAAATTGTGGAAAACTGTGATTCGAGGCAATAACATTCTTGAAAAACACATCCAATGAAGACGGCTATTTTTGGTTCATTCACTTGCGCACCGTAACCACGTACAGCTGTAGCATCATCACCACTTTAATGCGAATGCGTTCCTATATTGTTGCTCGTGGTTGTATGAAAATATTTTAAATTGTTTTTCTGACCAAGCACTGATCGAAAACTGAACAATTATTGTTTTCTCATTTCAACAATCACCATTCTTTCGTAACATGAACTTCTGAAATTCAAATGTATTATGCAGAAATGGTGCAATTTCATTATGCTATAATATTGCTAGTCTGTTCATTATAGTTTTTATGATATCTGATAAAATATCTAGTAGGCATTTCTTTTGGCCGACAGTGTATATAAGACTGGAAAACAATAATCGAATATTAAACATTGAAATCATAAATACTTGAGTGATAGCCCGTTTCCAAAATTTCATATAAGAAATTTCGCAGGTCGATTAGTTACTAACAATAGAGCATACTTAAGTTTCTAAGTTTTCAAACTTCAACGTGCACCGGTTAATTACAATTAAAGAGTCTACCAACTTTCGCTTGTATGAATTTCTTCTGTTTTCAATGCCTATTACTTTACAGTAGGGACTCGAATTGCAATAAACATTAATTCCCCATTAACTTGTAGAAAAGTCTCAAGTAAAGGGAAGGAGGATTTTGATTCAAATATCAAAATTTTAAAATTTTACTGTGTTTGTGTTATATAAGATAAAAGTATGGACACCAAACATTTCCAGAATAAATTGACCATCTACTTGAAATTATGTCTTACTGTTCAGAACATCAACATTTCCCCAAAAAAATTTTTTAATGTATTTTTCAACACATGCTAGTAGTGTATTTAGTAGTTGAATCCTACCGGTCATGGTTCGCTGAATCCTACCCGTCATGGATCACGAGGGATCGATGCCTTCACAGTTCACTGATGCGATCTAATTATATGCTTACGCTGGGGAATCTAATTATGTACTTACACGTATATAAGACGAGGGTAATTACACACTTATGGGAATATAGGATAGCTTAGTAATCTTTGCGAAACAAGTTCCGACTCATACCACAAAGACCATGTGCATTGACCATAGTGTGTTGACCATAGTGAGATGTTTGTCTACAAGTGGGTTTTAACGATTACAACCTTTTCCAGGAGAGATGAGTGTTTACTAATCGCAGAATCTCGGAAATGGTTTTCAACATTGGAAGATTGTGTTAAAGATTCAGAAAGGGGTTGGTATTGGAATAAGGGTGATCAAGTGCCAAGACTAGAAATAGTAAGGTCTTCAATTGAACGTTCTCACATACAGAATGAGTCAACAACTCATTAGCGATGAAATAGATAACTCATATATATTAACCCATCTTGAGGAGTTATTATCTTTCGCCTATGCAAAAACTATTGCCGCACATGTCTTCGCACTTTACAATGGCATTCCTCATCATTCACATTTAGAGGAATGTTATGGAAGTGTTGATGAAAACAAGGTAATTACTCTTTGGAGAGACTATATCGCTGACACCCCTTCTTTATCCAATCTAAATCCTTTATACTTCTTGAAATATCAGTGTACAGACTACAGAGAATATACTTTTAAAAGCGAAGTGCGGAAGAATGTTATATTTTCTAACGTGAGAAAAATACTGAAATGTGAAAAACGCTTTTCATAATGACAAACATCGCAAAACAAAATCTTCTATCAAATTTATACCACAACCCTGAGGAGGTCGGAGCATTTGGAGGTTTTGATAAATTTTATGCAAACGTGAAACAATATGGAATATCCAAAGCAGAGACGAGGAAATGGTTGCAAACTCAAGATGTTTATTCTCTACATCGACCACGAAGAAGACATTTTAGGAGGAATCGGGTTATAACAGGAGGAATGTTCATACAGTTTGACGCTGATCTGTGTGATGTGACTAACCTTTCCAAATATAATGATGATGTTAAATTCCTACTCATCATGATTGATTGTTTCTCTCGTTATGCTTGGGTGGAACCTTTACGGGATAAAACAGGTAAAAGTGTCATAGGCGGAATGAAGAATGTTTTGAATTCTTTAAGGGAAAAACCGGTTGTTATCAGAACAGATAAAGGAGGAGAATTTACCAATAAAGAAGTTAAAAACTATCTTAAATCCAATCACATCAAACATTTCACAACACAAAATTCAGTGAAAGCTAACTTTGCGGAGAGATTTATCAGGACACTGAGAAACATGATGTCAAGATATTTTTCATTCAAAAGATCTTACACCTATGTAAACATTCTTCAAGACCTCATACAAAACTATAACAATAGACCTCATCGTTCCCTCTTTGGGTTATCTCCCGCAAAAGTGAGTCGAGGGAATGAGGCTATTTTGTGGTTAAAATTATATTCCAAAACCCATAAAGTGAAAGATGATAAGTATAAATTTAAGGTCGGGGATATGGTGAGAGTTTCATTACTGAAGAGGACTTTTGAGAAAGAGTACGAAGAGAAGTGGTCTGAGGAAGTTTTTAGAATAATTAAAAGAGAGCGGAAAGAACAGTTACCAGTCTACACCTTAGAAGATCTTCTTTCAGAGCCAATCCAAGGCACATTTTATGCTGAAGAATTGCAAAAGGTTTATAAAAGTGTTGATGATGTGTGGCGAATTGAACATATCGTGAAACATCGATGGAAGAAAGTTAACGGGAAAAGGGTGAAAGAAGTCTTGGTTAAATGGTCAGGATTTCCTCCTAAATTTAACTCTTGGGTAGATGCAAAGGATATAATTGAAAATGAGTGAGTATTGGATTGTTTTGAATAGCAATGGGAGTTCCGAGTTTTATGCAAACAACTCACCTTGTGAATTTACAATATACTTTAAACAACCAATTCCCTTAAGCGGATATTGGAGTGTCGCACTCACAGAATTCTATGCAAAAAGATTATCCAAACCGGGTCGACCAATTAAAAAAAAAACAGGAACGAGTGAGTTGTTATATGTTTATTGCTCGCTATGCGAACCAATATATGTTGACGGGGAGCAGACAACACTTTTAAAGAGAGTGAACGCCTCCATGAGTAATACGTGGCATGTGGTTGTAAGCAATCCCTATTATATCAAGTGTAAATCCATAAATACTCAAATTAATGAGATTAAGATTTATATAACAGATTTCAGTGGGGAGTTAGCAACATTCCTAGAGAAAGAGGTGAGCTTAACACTTCATCTGAAACAGTACCCATTTTTAGTGTGATATGTCCTTAATAGCTACATCAGGCGAGTCTCAACCACTTTATGTGCCTGACCCTAATTTATGGATAAAATTTTATTCAAGTATTGCAAAGGGACGTGCTAACTCTGAAAGTAGAATATCTTCGATGGAAAAACAAGTCAACTTGGAGAATATAAACACAGGTTCATTCGCACACGCACAGAAGAATATTGAACATTCACCAAACAACATCAAGGGTGTGACAATCGTCAGTCCCAGCGAGCAAGTTGTTCAGCAAGCTAAATCGGAAATAGAGAGAAAACCTGACGAGGTATCACTCGTCGCCATTCCAAACATGAAGAAAAAGCAAGGGAGGAGGCGTGTTAGTCGCAGTCGAGTATTACCAAGTCGACAAAGAAGACGCAGGTCCACTACCACTAAAAAAAAAGTGAAACGCAGTTGGAAGTTAGCAAAGAGGACAGGGAGACAGATAGGGAGAAAACGTTTGTTGTTCCCGGACATATTTAGCAAGTAATTATAAGCACGGGTAAGAACATGGCTACTTTATCGTCGGATTCAACTCATTTTCATGAGGTTCAACCTGCTGAAATTTCCCTCTTCACTATTCCTGGATTTCAAACTGCTGTTCAAAGAACCTACATTCAAGAATACCGCTCAATAGCAACATTGAGTGAAGGTTCACCGATAGAGTTTCATATCAGTGGACAGAACGGTTTGGAATATCTAGATTTAAAAAATTCAACTTTGTATGTTAAATTTAAAATAACGAATGAAGATGGCTCAAATTTACCTAATGATGCTAAGGTTGGTTGTGTGAACTTAATGCTTCAGGCTATGTTTAGTCAGGTTGATTGTTATATTCAAGGTATTCTTGTAACGTCTACGAACAATTACTACCCATATCGTGCGATGTTTAATGTTCTGATGAATTCAAATCAGGATGCTGTTGAAAGTAAGCTTACATCGCAATTATTCATTAGAGATACTGAAGAAGCTATGGATGAAGCTGATCCTAATAATACAAATAGGGGTTTATATGAAAGGTCTAAATATACCGCAGGAAGTATGATATGCGATTTAGAAGGTCCACTTTATAATGACATATTCCAAATGAGAAGATATATCCCTAATCAAGTAGATGTGCTAGTAAAGTTATACAGAACCCCATCATCTTTTTGTCTTATGTCGAACGATTCAACAAAAAAATACCAAGTCGTACTTCAAGATGCAGTGCTTAAGGTCATGAAAGTTTGTGTCAACCCTGGGGTGATATGGGGGCATAATGAAGCATTGAAGTCAACAAATTTTAAGTTTCCATACACTAGAACCGTGATAAAAGTTCAATCTCTGGCTAGTGGTCAGGTCAGTTTTGTGTGGGATAACATATTTCAGGGTTCAAAACCAACAAAATTGTATGTAACATTTGTTTCAGCTACAGCTATTAGCGGAGACTATGGCAAAAACCCGTTTAATTTCGCTCATTTTAATCTTTCACAAATTACCTTATTCTGTGACGGGGTAGGCGTAGGAAATGCAGGACCGCTTAAGTTGAACTACAGCAAGAACGGACAAACCATCATGCCCATGTACGTAAATATGTTGCGAGCTGCTGGTGTATGGGGTAACGATAGAAGTATCGATATCACTCGCAAAGATTTAGATGGAGGATATGCTATATATAGTTTTGCACTCGAACCAGTATTTAGTGAAAACGGAGCGTCATACCTCAACTTACATAAACAAGGGAATTTGAGACTTGAGGTGGAGTTTGCAAGTGCCTTAACAGAGACAACATCGTGCGTTCTCATGGGGGAGTTTGGTGGTTATTTTGAAATTGACAAGACACGAGCTATCGTACTGTAATGAACACTGATCAGCTTGAGTGTGTGTTAAGATGTGAGCCTATTCTCAGAAATAATGTTTTAGGTGTTTATCCTTCTGACAAAATCTGGAGCATCAAGCCATCGTTTATAAAAAGCCCTAAGGCTATTATTGTTAATACAGATGCAAGTTTTAAACCTGGACAACATTGGATTGTAATCTATTTTGGTTATAACAAGTCAATTGAATTGTTCGATAGTTTGAGCTCCTTGACAAGTGGTTATATCAAGAAATTTATTGATTTCGCTAAACATTTTCACCATAATGGAGAGGGAGAAGTGAGTATTAATAAGCAACACATTCAAGGATATGATTCAAATGTTTGTGGTCAGTATGTAATATTTTATTTATTATTTAGGTTTCATGGTTACTCTATGGATAATATTGTTGATATATTCTCAAAGAGAAATACCCTTGTTAATGATACATATGTTTATGATTATATATTAAGACGATATCCGTACTGTTTTAGTTCTGTTGGAAAATTTGAGTGAGATAGAGGTTGTGTTTCCTTACTCATACTCACAGTTGAATTTTGAGCGTATTCTAAAATGTCATCCTTGGAAAGTATGGATTCCTCGGATGGTGATGCAAGTGATGATGGTGATTCTCCGGTGTTACTAATACCAGCCCCAAGCACTATGTACATAGCAGGCTGTAGTCAGTCAGGAAAGAGTGTTTTTACAAGGAGGATTATTGATAACGCGAATAATATTTATTCCATGCCAGTTAAGAAGGTATTGTATGCATATTCAATTTGGCAAACTTTATATGAAAGCATTGAAAGAGATAATGCATGTAGGGGATTAACAGTGGAATTTCACAAAGGTGTTCCATCTGAGGAGCAGTTATATGAATTTAGTAATAACGGGTCTGATCATGTTCTCCTCATATTAGATGACCTCATTGATGAAGTTGTTTCTAATCCCAAAATGTGTAAGCTGTTCACGGCGTTTAGTCATCATCTCAATATTTCTGTCTGTTTAATTAGTCAAAGTATTTATGCTAGTGTTTATGGGAAATATGCAAGGGTGATAGCCCTTAATTGTCATTCTATTGTATTATTTAAAAATTTAAGAGATCGATTACAAATCCAAATGCTCGGAAGACAAATTTTACCAGGCCATGTCTCTTACCTAATGGATGCTTATGATAAGGCAGTTAATTCGGGCGCTTATGGGTATCTCTACATAGATTTAAGCCCGCGCAGCAATCAAGAGTATCAGTTGAGAAGTAATATCTTTCCAGGGGAGTTATTAAATATCTATCGACCAGGCTAATGGAGAAAATAGTGAGCTCAGAAGCCTTTCTTAAAGTTATTGCTGAGAGCAGACATAAGCAGCGCAAGGCATTATTACAAACAATGAGTAATATACAAATGGATACTTTATGTGAAATACTGTTGAATGTTTTGAAGGGAAATATCCCTCTGACGAAAATTCAAAAAAACAGACTGATGAAACATAAACAACTCATTCGTTCTATAGCGGATAAGGGGGTAGGACGTGTGCGGACGAGAAGACATTTAATTTTAGCTAACTCAATACTACCCTTTATTGTTAAAATTACCTTAGAATTTGTGAGTGAGTCTCATTGTGATGAAGAGGAAAGTTACGGCGGAGACACTTGTCCTAGTGCCCAAGATGAAATATGAAAGATTATTAGATATTGCACAAAGGAAGGAGGAGAATTCAGACAAATCAAAGGATGGTGGTGGGACGACCGGAGAGGACATAACACCACCAACTGATACTACAGAGAGTATTGGTGCGACAGAACATTCCGAGAGAATAATAACAACAAAACCTTCTTCCCTTCTGCAAACTGATGTAAATGTTAGCCGTCAAGGAAAAAGTAGTCGGTCATTGAACAATGAATTTTTAAAAAACTCTGTAAGGGAAAGAAGGTTCCATGGATTGAACTGGTGTACCTACTAATAACTTTGTAACTTAGCATAATTATGTAGTGAGTATGTAGTAATATATATATATATTTTATATAAGTGTATATGATGTAATACTACTAATGGGGTGGGGTATCATTGAACGATGTATTATATATATATATATATATATATATATATATATATAACTCGGTGTGCATGTGATAAATGTATTGTTTTATCATTGTTATTACTGTTTATACCATAGACATAATCAGTGAACTTGTGTATTATTTTATGTTAATGATATGACAAGTCAGACTTCATTCAGAGGATGTTTACTCAGAATATATATATTATGAGAGTATACAATCGACCCTCAGATATCTAGACCTCTTAAACTTAACGTTCCAAAAAAAAAGAAAAACAAGTTTTCAGCAAGAAAGTATATTCCATGGGATGGTTGAGTTAACCGTTTGAGTCATTCGCTGTGCAACAATATTATGGGGCAAGCATGAGGTCTGGATAGAGGAGGTTCAACTGTATAAGACAAGCAAATGTTAATAAAGATAAAAAACAAACATCTGTATGGGATATATTTATTGTCATATATTAAATATTTATTAGATAATACATAATATTGAAACATTCATGTTTTGTTATTCTTTCAACCCCGGCGTGATTAAATTTATGATGGGGAAACAACAATACAGTCCATTGTTCATCAAAGTGTCACAGGTCGAAGAGTCAAGTTCAATGGTTTGGTGGTGATTGAATCATCTTGAACCTCTCGTTTACAGTAGAAATAACTCAAACCCCATTTTCGCTGTCTGTAGGTATACACAGTATTATCATGACAGCGAAATCCAACATTTACAGAGGATTCACTTTTCTCACTGAGAAGAACATCTTTATAAGTAGTCAGTGGATTCTTCAGCAAACCCGGGTTCAATCCTTTACAACTAACTTTAACTTTACCCTTACCCTTGTTAAGTATGTAGGATTTAGAATTAAGGGAAATCATCTCCAATCCACTTGCCTCGAGTTTGAACAAACCAGGAGTTCTCTTATCCCTTTCAGCATGAGCACGACAGCAAACTCTAGGGAAAAAGTGATTTACAGCATCAGGCTCAATGTCGCGTTGGTTGCAATAGCCTTTCAGCATTCGATTGTATTCACCCCTTTTCTCAGGTCTTATCACATCTGACAATGTTTCACCACTCAAGGCTATATACAAACTATCAGTATCCATTTCACAGCACTCGAAATCCGATCTGGAGACATACACGTCAAGAAAGTCGTAATACATTTCCAACATTCTCAGCTTTCCCCTTTGCAAAACGAAATATCCCAAAATATTAGGTATATTCAATATAGTGCTCTGTTTGGCGAGCTGACACTCATAGTACTCATCACCTAAATCACAAGCAGAGATAAAATGTCTAGAATTAACTGTTAGCTTAGCCTTATGCTCACCATGAACATATTTACACCTAGTGTGAGACTCTTTATTCATCAGCAATGAACCAAACCCTGAATTACCAATAAGTTTCATTATTTCGCCTAAAATGGAGGAATCAGGATCAACATCTCCAAGACGTCTGGCATCGGTCACCTGTTGTGCAAAATCTGAGAAACAATTATCCCTTTGATATTCAACAGCTTGGTAAATTCTGGTAACCACCAAACCATGTTTGAGGTACCACTTCAACAAGGGAGTACTCAATAACAAAGAGCGAGCTTTCATCCCACCAACCAGTAAGACTCTATCCTTTGTGTGAAGGTTTTGTTTTTTGACATAGGATTGCATTTTAGCTCCTATTACTTCAAAGGGAATTTTGCTGGTAGCAAACAATGGACTCATTTCAGAAAAATGATCATAGAGATGATCCGGGACATTTATATCAACCTCCACAACCCCGAAAAAATCATCATTAAGCACCCCATCTAGAATTTCCTCAGCTGAAGCTTTAACACTGTGTTTCCTGTGGAAGGAGTGTTGACGCTGATGTAGAAAGTTTTGAAGGTCAGGATCTACACTACACAATTGCCTGAATTCACATTCCCACATAGTGATAAGATTATACCCCTGTGATTTGATGAACTTATCACGCTCTGTTGTCCTATCATTCCGTCTTTGCATAACCTTGCGTTGCTGATCCGTCATGTGCTCGAGGTTGACACAGCAAGAGTGAGAATGCCAGTAACAACCATTTAGCTCGTAAACAGAGTTATTAGCTTCTGAGTAACCATCCACAGCATAAACCCCCACCCTTTTCTCCTTACCCCCACTATTAAGTTTATGCTTAATAGAAATGTTAGTTGTTTTTGAAACCCAATCAAGCCAGTCGAAAGCTATAGTGTACCTTTCTGATTTATGAGGTTTAAAAAAATTATCACAATTATTCCCATTACTACACCATCCAACATAATAGGAGACTGGCATATCGCTAGCAATACAACTCAAATACAAAGCATTAGCATCGAAACCTTCTATACCTTTACATGGTTTATTAGGATTGCCTCTGATGTAAGTTTCATCAACACTGTGAAAGCGATTGAAAATTATTGAAGGGCCACCACAAACACCTCTTTTCACAGTATAATACAATGACTTGTCACGCTCACCAAACAAGGAAAAACTTGCATTGTTCTTGAGAGAGGTTTTAAACAGCAGCCTCCTTGCTATTCCTGGGACTGAAAGAGCATCTTTGAAAATATCTATTTTCATTTTTGACCAATAAAAGGATTTCAACTTGGAAATAGCTTCTACACCTGGAGTAACATCCAAACAGTTATACCATATTAACAAATCGCGCAAGTCATCAAGAAAAATAACCAGTATTTGTGCATTTCAACTCCATCTTTTAGACTTTTAGATATTTCACAGTACCTTCCCCCTGGTACTAGTTATTCCAAATTTTTAAAAATGTTCAAGATTCCTCATGAAAAAGGTTTTTTTTGCTATGAATATCTATCCACCACAGGAAAACTCGATGAGAGAGAACTTCCACCCATTGATGCTTTCTGGTCTTCTGTTAAGAATGTTAATACATTGGAAGATCCTTTAAGGGAGGAATTCTTAAGGCAGAAGCGAGAAAAACCTCATGAATCCATACACTCAATCCTTGATGGTATGCAATTGACCGCTGTCCCTCGCTCAAAAGAGGAGAATTACAGGTTTCTCCAACATATTTGGCAGAGACATAGTATGTCCTCATTGCGCGATTTGTTAATATGGTATAACTGTTTGGATGTTACTCCAGGTGTAGAAGCTATTTCCAAGTTGAAATCCTTTTATTGGTCAAAAATGAAAATAGATATTTTCAAAGATGCTCTTTCAGTCCCAGGAATAGCAAGGAGGCTGCTGTTTAAAACCTCTCTCAAGAACAATGCAAGTTTTTCCTTGTTTGGTGAGCGTGACAAGTCATTGTATTATACTGTGAAAAGAGGTGTTTGTGGTGGCCCTTCAATAATTTTCAATCGCTTTCACAGTGTTGATGAAACTTACATCAGAGGCAATCCTAATAAACCATGTAAAGGTATAGAAGGTTTCGATGCTAATGCTTTGTATTTGAGTTGTATTGCTAGCGATATGCCAGTCTCCTATTATGTTAGATGGTGTAGTAATGGGAATAATTGTGATAATTTTTTTAAACCTCATAAATCAGAAAGGTACACTATAGCTTTCGACTGGCTTGATTGGGTTTCAAAAACAACTAACATTTCTATTAAGCATAAACTTAATAGTGGGGGTAAGGAGAAAAGGGTGGGGGTTTATGCTGTGGATGGTTACTCAGAAGCTAATAACTCTGTTTACGAGCTAAATGGTTGTTACTGGCATTCTCACTCTTGCTGTGTCAACCTCGAGCACATGACGGATCAGCAACGCAAGGTTATGCAAAGACGGAATGATAGGACAACAGAGCGTGATAAGTTCATCAAATCACAGGGGTATAATCTTATCACTATGTGGGAATGTGAATTCAGGCAATTGTGTAGTGTAGATCCTGACCTTCAAAACTTTCTACATCAGCGTCAACACTCCTTCCACAGGAAACACAGTGTTAAAGCTTCAGCTGAGGAAATTCTAGATGGGGTGCTTAATGATGATTTTTTCGGGGTTGTGGAGGTTGATATAAATGTCCCGGATCATCTCTATGATCATTTTTCTGAAATGAGTCCATTGTTTGCTACCAGCAAAATTCCCTTTGAAGTAATAGGAGCTAAAATGCAATCCTATGTCAAAAAACAAAACCTTCACACAAAGGATAGAGTCTTACTGGTTGGTGGGATGAAAGCTCGCTCTTTGTTATTGAGTACTCCCTTGTTGAAGTGGTACCTCAAACATGGTTTGGTGGTTACCAGAATTTACCAAGCTGTTGAATATCAAAGGGATAATTGTTTCTCAGATTTTGCACAACAGGTGACCGATGCCAGACGTCTTGGAGATGTTGATCCTGATTCCTCCATTTTAGGCGAAATAATGAAACTTATTGGTAATTCAGGGTTTGGTTCATTGCTGATGAATAAAGAGTCTCACACTAGGTGTAAATATGTTCATGGTGAGCATAAGGCTAAGCTAACAGTTAATTCTAGACATTTTATCTCTGCTTGTGATTTAGGTGATGAGTACTATGAGTGTCAGCTCGCCAAACAGAGCACTATATTGAATATACCTAATATTTTGGGATATTTCGTTTTGCAAAGGGGAAAGCTGAGAATGTTGGAAATGTATTACGACTTTCTTGACGTGTATGTCTCCAGATCGGATTTCGAGTGCTGTGAAATGGATACTGATAGTTTGTATATAGCCTTGAGTGGTGAAACATTGTCAGATGTGATAAGACCTGAGAAAAGGGGTGAATACAATCGAATGCTGAAAGGCTATTGCAACCAACGCGACATTGAGCCTGATGCTGTAAATCACTTTTTCCCTAGAGTTTGCTGTCGTGCTCATGCTGAAAGGGATAAGAGAACTCCTGGTTTGTTCAAACTCGAGGCAAGTGGATTGGAGATGATTTCCCTTAATTCTAAATCCTACATACTTAACAAGGGTAAGGGTAAAGTTAAAGTTAGTTGTAAAGGATTGAACCCGGGTTTGCTGAAGAATCCACTGACTACTTATAAAGATGTTCTTCTCAGTGAGAAAAGTGAATCCTCTGTAAATGTTGGATTTCGCTGTCATGATAATACTGTGTATACCTACAGACAGCGAAAATGGGGTTTGAGTTATTTCTACTGTAAACGAGAGGTTCAAGATGATTCAATCACCACCAAACCATTGAACTTGACTCTTCGACCTGTGACACGTTGATGAACAATGGACTGTATTGTTGTTTCCCCATCATAAATTTAATCACGCCGGGGTTGAAAGAATAACAAAACATGAATGTTTCAATATTATGTATTATCTAATAAATATTTAATATATGACAATAAATATATCCCATACAGATGTTTGTTTTTTTATCTTTATTAACATTTGCTTGTCTTATACAATTGAACCTCCTCTATCCAGACCTCATGCTTGCCCCATAATATTGTTGCACAGCGAATGACTCAAACGGTTAACTCAACCATCCCATGGAATATACTTTCTTGCTGAAAACTTGTTTTTCTTTTTTTTTGGAACGTTAAGTTTAAGAGGTCTAGATATCTGAGGGTCGATTGTATACTCTCATAATATATATATTCTGAGTAAACATCCTCTGAATGAAGTCTGACTTGTCATATCATTAACATAAAATAATACACAAGTTCACTGATTATGTCTATGGTATAAACAGTAATAACAATGATAAAACAATACATTTATCACATGCACACCGAGTTATATATATATATATATATATATATATATATATATAATACATCGTTCAATGATACCCCACCCCATTAGTAGTATTACATCATATACACTTATATAAAATATATATATATATTACTACATACTCACTACATAATTATGCTAAGTTACAAACACCAGTTCAATCCATGGAACCTTCTTTCCCTTACAGAGTTTTTTAAAAATTCATTGTTCAATGACCGACTACTTTTTCCTTGACGGCTAACATTTACATCAGTTTGCAGAAGGGAAGAAGGTTTTGTTGTTATTATTCTCTCGGAATGTTCTGTCGCACCAATACTCTCTGTAGTATCAGTTGGTGGTGTTATGTCCTCTCCGGTCGTCCCACCACCATCCTTTGATTTGTCTGAATTCTCCTCCTTCCTTTGTGCAATATCTAATAATCTTTCATATTTCATCTTGGGCACTAGGACAAGTGTCTCCGCCGTAACTTTCCTCTTCATCACAATGAGACTCACTCACAAATTCTAAGGTAATTTTAACAATAAAGGGTAGTATTGAGTTAGCTAAAATTAAATGTCTTCTCGTCCGCACACGTCCTACCCCCTTATCCGCTATAGAACGAATGAGTTGTTTATGTTTCATCAGTCTGTTTTTTTGAATTTTCGTCAGAGGGATATTTCCCTTCAAAACATTCAACAGTATTTCACATAAAGTATCCATTTGTATATTACTCATTGTTTGTAATAATGCCTTGCGCTGCTTATGTCTGCTCTCAGCAATAACTTTAAGAAAGGCTTCTGAGCTCACTATTTTCTCCATTAGCCTGGTCGATAGATATTTAATAACTCCCCTGGAAAGATATTACTTCTCAACTGATACTCTTGATTGCTGCGCGGGCTTAAATCTATGTAGAGATACCCATAAGCGCCCGAATTAACTGCCTTATCATAAGCATCCATTAGGTAAGAGACATGGCCTGGTAAAATTTGTCTTCCGAGCATTTGGATTTGTAATCGATCTCTTAAATTTTTAAATAATACAATAGAATGACAATTAAGGGCTATCACCCTTGCATATTTCCCATAAACACTAGCATAAATACTTTGACTAATTAAACAGACAGAAATATTGAGATGATGACTAAACGCCGTGAACAGCTTACACATTTTGGGATTAGAAACAACTTCATCAATGAGGTCATCTAATATGAGGAGAACATGATCAGACCCGTTATTACTAAATTCATATAACTGCTCCTCAGATGGAACACCTTTGTGAAATTCCACTGTTAATCCCCTACATGCATTATCTCTTTCAATGCTTTCATATAAAGTTTGCCAAATTGAATATGCATACAATACCTTCTTAACTGGCATGGAATAAATATTATTCGCGTTATCAATAATCCTCCTTGTAAAAACACTCTTTCCTGACTGACTACAGCCTGCTATGTACATAGTGCTTGGGGCTGGTATTAGTAACACCGGAGAATCACCATCATCACTTGCATCACCATCCGAGGAATCCATACTTTCCAAGGATGACATTTTAGAATACGCTCAAAATTCAACTGTGAGTATGAGTAAGGAAACACAACCTCTATCTCACTCAAATTTTCCAACAGAACTAAAACAGTACGGATATCGTCTTAATATATAATCATAAACATATGTATCATTAACAAGGGTATTTCTCTTTGAGAATATATCAACAATATTATCCATAGAGTAACCATGAAACCTAAATAATAAATAAAATATTACATACTGACCACAAACATTTGAATCATATCCTTGAATGTGTTGCTTATTAATACTCACTTCTCCCTCTCCATTATGGTGAAAATGTTTAGCGAAATCAATAAATTTCTTGATATAACCACTTGTCAAGGAGCTCAAACTATCGAACAATTCAATTGACTTGTTATAACCAAAATAGATTACAATCCAATGTTGTCCAGGTTTAAAACTTGCATCTGTATTAACAATAATAGCCTTAGGGCTTTTTATAAACGATGGCTTGATGCTCCAGATTTTGTCAGAAGGATAAACACCTAAAACATTATTTCTGAGAATAGGCTCACATCTTAACACACACTCAAGCTGATCAGTGTTCATTACAGTACGATAGCTCGTGTCTTGTCAATTTCAAAATAACCACCAAACTCCCCCATGAGAACGCACGATGTTGTCTCTGTTAAGGCACTTGCAAACTCCACCTCAAGTCTCAAATTCCCTTGTTTATGTAAGTTGAGGTATGACGCTCCGTTTTCACTAAATACTGGTTCGAGTGCAAAACTATATATAGCATATCCTCCATCTAAATCTTTGCGAGTGATATCGATACTTCTATCGTTACCCCATACACCAGCAGCTCGCAACATATTTACGTACATGGGCATGATGGTTTGTCCGTTCTTGCTGTAGTTCAACTTAAGCGGTCCTGCATTTCCTACGCCTACCCCGTCACAGAATAAGGTAATTTGTGAAAGATTAAAATGAGCGAAATTAAACGGGTTTTTGCCATAGTCTCCGCTAATAGCTGTAGCTGAAACAAATGTTACATACAATTTTGTTGGTTTTGAACCCTGAAATATGTTATCCCACACAAAACTGACCTGACCACTAGCCAGAGATTGAACTTTTATCACGGTTCTAGTGTATGGAAACTTAAAATTTGTTGACTTCAATGCTTCATTATGCCCCCATATCACCCCAGGGTTGACACAAACTTTCATGACCTTAAGCACTGCATCTTGAAGTACGACTTGGTATTTTTTTGTTGAATCGTTCGACATAAGACAAAAAGATGATGGGGTTCTGTATAACTTTACTAGCACATCTACTTGATTAGGGATATATCTTCTCATTTGGAATATGTCATTATAAAGTGGACCTTCTAAATCGCATATCATACTTCCTGCGGTATATTTAGACCTTTCATATAAACCCCTATTTGTATTATTAGGATCAGCTTCATCCATAGCTTCTTCAGTATCTCTAATGAATAATTGCGATGTAAGCTTACTTTCAACAGCATCCTGATTTGAATTCATCAGAACATTAAACATCGCACGATATGGGTAGTAATTGTTCGTAGACGTTACAAGAATACCTTGAATATAACAATCAACCTGACTAAACATAGCCTGAAGCATTAAGTTCACACAACCAACCTTAGCATCATTAGGTAAATTTGAGCCATCTTCATTCGTTATTTTAAATTTAACATACAAAGTTGAATTTTTTAAATCTAGATATTCCAAACCGTTCTGTCCACTGATATGAAACTCTATCGGTGAACCTTCACTCAATGTTGCTATTGAGCGGTATTCTTGAATGTAGGTTCTTTGAACAGCAGTTTGAAATCCAGGAATAGTGAAGAGGGAAATTTCAGCAGGTTGAACCTCATGAAAATGAGTTGAATCCGACGATAAAGTAGCCATGTTCTTACCCGTGCTTATAATTACTTGCTAAATATGTCCGGGAACAACAAACGTTTTCTCCCTATCTGTCTCCCTGTCCTCTTTGCTAACTTCCAACTGCGTTTAACTTTTTTTTTAGTGGTAGTGGACCTGCGTCTTCTTTGTCGACTTGGTAATACTCGACTGCGACTAACACGCCTCCTCCCTTGCTTTTTCTTCATGTTTGGAATGGCGACGAGTGATACCTCGTCAGGTTTTCTCTCTATTTCCGATTTAGCTTGCTGAACAACTTGCTCGCTGGGACTGACGATTGTCACACCCTTGATGTTGTTTGGTGAATGTTCAATATTCTTCTGTGCGTGTGCGAATGAACCTGTGTTTATATTCTCCAAGTTGACTTGTTTTTCCATCGAAGATATTCTACTTTCAGAGTTAGCACGTCCCTTTGCAATACTTGAATAAAATTTTATCCATAAATTAGGGTCAGGCACATAAAGTGGTTGAGACTCGCCTGATGTAGCTATTAAGGACATATCACACTAAAAATGGGTACTGTTTCAGATGAAGTGTTAAGCTCACCTCTTTCTCTAGGAATGTTGCTAACTCCCCACTGAAATCTGTTATATAAATCTTAATCTCATTAATTTGAGTATTTATGGATTTACACTTGATATAATAGGGATTGCTTACAACCACATGCCACGTATTACTCATGGAGGCGTTCACTCTCTTTCAAAGTGTTGTCTGCTCCCCGTCAACATATATTGGTTCGCATAGCGAGCAATAAACATATAACAACTCACTCGTTCCTGTTTTTTTTTTAATTGGTCGACCCGGTTTGGATAATCTTTTTGCATAGAATTCTGTGAGTGCGACACTCCAATATCCGCTTAAGGGAATTGGTTGTTTAAAGTATATTGTAAATTCACAAGGTGAGTTGTTTGCATAAAACTCGGAACTCCCATTGCTATTCAAAACAATCCAATACTCACTCATTTTCAATTATATCCTTTGCATCTACCCAAGAGTTAAATTTAGGAGGAAATCCTGACCATTTAACCAAGACTTCTTTCACCCTTTTCCCGTTAACTTTCTTCCATCGATGTTTCACGATATGTTCAATTCGCCACACATCATCAACACTTTTATAAACCTTTTGCAATTCTTCAGCATAAAATGTGCCTTGGATTGGCTCTGAAAGAAGATCTTCTAAGGTGTAGACTGGTAACTGTTCTTTCCGCTCTCTTTTAATTATTCTAAAAACTTCCTCAGACCACTTCTCTTCGTACTCTTTCTCAAAAGTCCTCTTCAGTAATGAAACTCTCACCATATCCCCGACCTTAAATTTATACTTATCATCTTTCACTTTATGGGTTTTGGAATATAATTTTAACCACAAAATAGCCTCATTCCCTCGACTCACTTTTGCGGGAGATAACCCAAAGAGGGAACGATGAGGTCTATTGTTATAGTTTTGTATGAGGTCTTGAAGAATGTTTACATAGGTGTAAGATCTTTTGAATGAAAAATATCTTGACATCATGTTTCTCAGTGTCCTGATAAATCTCTCCGCAAAGTTAGCTTTCACTGAATTTTGTGTTGTGAAATGTTTGATGTGATTGGATTTAAGATAGTTTTTAACTTCTTTATTGGTAAATTCTCCTCCTTTATCTGTTCTGATAACAACCGGTTTTTCCCTTAAAGAATTCAAAACATTCTTCATTCCGCCTATGACACTTTTACCTGTTTTATCCCGTAAAGGTTCCACCCAAGCATAACGAGAGAAACAATCAATCATGATGAGTAGGAATTTAACATCATCATTATATTTGGAAAGGTTAGTCACATCACACAGATCAGCGTCAAACTGTATGAACATTCCTCCTGTTATAACCCGATTCCTCCTAAAATGTCTTCTTCGTGGTCGATGTAGAGAATAAACATCTTGAGTTTGCAACCATTTCCTCGTCTCTGCTTTGGATATTCCATATTGTTTCACGTTTGCATAAAATTTATCAAAACCTCCAAATGCTCCGACCTCCTCAGGGTTGTGGTATAAATTTGATAGAAGATTTTGTTTTGCGATGTTTGTCATTATGAAAAGCGTTTTTCACATTTCAGTATTTTTCTCACGTTAGAAAATATAACATTCTTCCGCACTTCGCTTTTAAAAGTATATTCTCTGTAGTCTGTACACTGATATTTCAAGAAGTATAAAGGATTTAGATTGGATAAAGAAGGGGTGTCAGCGATATAGTCTCTCCAAAGAGTAATTACCTTGTTTTCATCAACACTTCCATAACATTCCTCTAAATGTGAATGATGAGGAATGCCATTGTAAAGTGCGAAGACATGTGCGGCAATAGTTTTTGCATAGGCGAAAGATAATAACTCCTCAAGATGGGTTAATATATATGAGTTATCTATTTCATCGCTAATGAGTTGTTGACTCATTCTGTATGTGAGAACGTTCAATTGAAGACCTTACTATTTCTAGTCTTGGCACTTGATCACCCTTATTCCAATACCAACCCCTTTCTGAATCTTTAACACAATCTTCCAATGTTGAAAACCATTTCCGAGATTCTGCGATTAGTAAACACTCATCTCTCCTGGAAAAGGTTGTAATCGTTAAAACCCACTTGTAGACAAACATCTCACTATGGTCAACACACTATGGTCAATGCACATGGTCTTTGTGGTATGAGTCGGAACTTGTTTCGCAAAGATTACTAAGCTATCCTATATTCCCATAAGTGTGTAATTACCCTCGTCTTATATACGTGTAAGTACATAATTAGGTGGAGTCTACTAACGCCTACAGGGACGATCGCCTACAGTCTTAAACAAACAAGTTTATGCACCAGTGGTTCTGATTTTTACATCCTTCAACCTTTCATCAAAGTGGAATGACCCGTTATTTTGTGGACTAATGCCTACAGTTAAAACAAAAATGTGTGAAATGTTGGTGATATTTTGCATTAAGTGAAATATTAACACCTAACCCATAATTAGATTCCCCAGCGTAAGCATATAATTAGATCGCATCAGTGAACTGTGAAGGCATCGATCCCTCGTGATCCATGACGGGTAGGATTCAGCGAACCATGACCGGTAGGATTCAACTACTAAATACACTACTCATGCTGTGGTAAATTTTAACGGCGGTGACAGAGTCATCTGGCTAGGGGAGATAGAATTTATGAGTAAGTTTTACTTCTGTAACCATGGGCAAAGAATAAGAGGCAAAGGATATCCAAAGTCTTGAAAATATGATATATTACTATGTATTTCTCTTCACTATAATTAATTAATTCATTACCGAATATGTGTTTGAATAAAGCTTTTTGGTCATCTGCATCAAAATTTAACTCACCGTTTCAACAAGCCATGTGTACCTTTGGCATAACTGCACGAATTCAATTTATTAATTTCTCTATTCTATTCTCCCTCATCACAACTTAATATACATATAACATTAACAAAATGAATCTTTATTTATTTTATTCGCAAAGATTACTAAGCTATCCTATATTCCCATAAGTGTGTAATTACCCTCGTCTTATATACGTGTAAGTACATAATTAGGTGGAGTCTACTAACGCCTACAGGGACGATCGCCTACAGTCTTAAACAAACAAGTTTATGCACCAGTGGTTCTGATTTTTACATCCTTCAACCTTTCATCAAAGTGGAATGACCCGTTATTTTGTGGACTAATGCCTACAGTTAAAACAAAAATGTGTGAAATGTTGGTGATATTTTGCATTAAGTGAAATATTAACACCTAACCCATAATTAGATTCCCCAGCGTAAGCATATAATTAGATCGCATCAGTGAACTGTGAAGGCATCGATCCCTCGTGATCCATGACGGGTAGGATTCAGCGAACCATGACCGGTAGGATTCAACTACTAAATACACTACTCATGCTGTGGTAAATTTTAACGGCGGTGACAGAGTCATCTGGCTAGGGGAGATAGAATTTATGAGTAAGTTTTACTTCTGTAACCATGGGCAAAGAATAAGAGGCAAAGGATATCCAAAGTCTTGAAAATATGATATATTACTATGTATTTCTCTTCACTATAATTAATTAATTCATTACCGAATATGTGTTTGAATAAAGCTTTTTGGTCATCTGCATCAAAATTTAACTCACCGTTTCAACAAGCCATGTGTACCTTTGGCATAACTGCACGAATTCAATTTATTAATTTCTCTATTCTATTCTCCCTCATCACAACTTAATATACATATAACATTAACAAAATGAATCTTTATTTATTTTCTTGAAGAAAATACGCTTGTAAAGACGATTCGTGAGTGTTCTTGTTTGGGAGCGCATAATCAGAACAGTGGAACATATGGTCCAAATATAACATTGGTGGAGTTGTCAGTTTAGCTTTATATTGATTGGTGGGGTTGTCAGCTTAGCTGTATATTGATCAAGCTTTGTTGTTATCCAAGAGAAACTTTTGAAATATTTTAAGGGAACTTCCAATGAATCAATCCTGATAGCTGATATGTCAGTTCAATTTACAATTGTATGTTTTAGTGCATTCCAGACCTAAGTCAGATATCCACTACTGAATACACGTGAAGTACTCACCTTGGGCCTCTGTGACCAGCATGTCCAGGTGCGTGATTGGGAAGCTAGCAACCAGCTGTTGGAAAATGTCTGAGGGGAGGGGGGACTAAACCTTAACTAAACCTACTAATGAGGTGTATCTACTTTCTAAACTGGTGCATCCACACGGGGAACTGTGTGGTCCCTAACCACCATGATAAGCATGGTCCCTAAATCTGAACAAAGACATGCAACCTTGTTATACCAATCCCGGCAAAGCCTGTAGCTATTCACCCCTAAACTAATGGTGGGGAATGCTAATGAGGATTGGACACCTCAAACAGACATCTCCAACAGCCAGGGTCGCGTCCCTTCACAACAGCAACCCTTAGACGACCGTAGGATGACATTCTGTAAGAAAAAGATACTTTGAACAATTCAAGCTTTCTTCTTGGTAATCAACCATACATCCCATATCAGCTTTACACATATCTACATTGAAACATATTGAGATCCAAAAATAGTACAGTGTTTCGACAACTGTTAAGTTCTTTCTTTGAACCAAGTCCTTGTCGCAAGTGGTTATAT
Source organism: Gibbula magus (assembly GCA_936450465.1). Taxonomy (NCBI): domain Eukaryota; kingdom Metazoa; phylum Mollusca; class Gastropoda; order Trochida; family Trochidae; genus Gibbula; species Gibbula magus. The sequence goes on along the minus strand of OW388295.1, from coordinate 2,834,611 downwards.
CAACTTCCCAATGCAAGGCATAACTCTTGCCAGTCTCCATTACTGGCTGATTTAGGCCTTGCAATATTTCCTTAAGAAATCTGTGCTTACAAAATTCAGGCCCACTATGCCTTTCTGGTGCATCGATTCCCTTTCTAGGCACAACAAAGCGAGAGAAATACCGCAAGGCTTAAATCAGCCAGTAATGCAGACTGGCAAGAGTTATGCCTTGCGTTTGGAAGTTGTGGTTATATAGGCTGCGCTCAGAATGATGTGACGCATCAAGAAACTCATAAATATTTCCACCACTCTAAGACAATAAGAGAGCTAGAGTTCATCTGAGCAGCTGTACAGCTGTACAGCTGCGGGTTAGAAGTGTGATGGGGAGGACATGTCATGTGAGAGCTCATTGTGCAGTCTGTGTATCGTGTTGAGATTGATGTAACGACTAGTGAAGTGGTTAATTGTATGCATGTATATGGACCTTCAAATATGTTTGTAGAGCATTATGAATAAACAAAACATCTTTTTGACAGTTTCGTGTTAATGAAAATGTATACCGGTCACGTGACCTTGATTAATCCAATCAGATGGAAGCACATTGTTTAAATTTCAATGTGTGTATTACATGAAGACAGGTAAACACTGAAAACATTTTAACATACATCTTGTCCCTTCAATGATAATTGGATATTTGCTTTCTCACTGTAGCTTAAATATAAATGATTTAAAAAAAATATGCTCCTTATCCAAAATTTGTAAACGCTAAATGAGTAAGATATTTTGAAAAGAAAATTTAAATTACTTTCATTCCATTCGTGTATACAAAGTTCCAAATACAATATTAGAAAGTTCTTGAATGTAATGTAAGCCGGTTAGTCAAAGTCAATATAAAGAGATATATATGAGATCTATAGCTTTTCGCTTATTCATGATTTGCTAAGAAACAGATTCCATAATTAATGTGTTTGTTCGGCTGTAGGTGAATTCGTAGACGGATTGGCGGTGGATTCGTAGAAGTAGAATTTTAATAAAGCAATCACGTCGAAAACACAAATTGTACGTTGCATTTGTCGATTTTAAAAAAGCATTTGATTCTGTAGATCGTTCTAAACTATGGTATTGTTTATTAAGGGCCGGATTTCGAGGGAAAATTTTTTCTGTTTTAAAGTCCATGTATGCTAACATAAAATCTTGTGTGCGTTCTGGTGGTGATTGTACGGACTATTTTGATTGCCCGGTTGGATTAAGACAAGGGTGTATTTTAAGCCCAGTGTTGTTTTCATTTTTCATCAATGAATTGTATTATGAGATCGTTAATAATGGAAAGCATGGTATTCAAATGTTCCCAGATATATTTGAAATATTAATGCTACTTTTTGCTGATGATGTGATTTTAGTGTCAGACACTGTTGTAGGATTACAAAATCAACTTAATATATTGGAACGTTACACAAAAGAATGGAAGTTATCGGTTAACTATGACAAAACAAACATTGTAATTTTCAGAAGGGGTGGGCCGTTAGCTTCAAATGAAAAATGGGTACTTAATGGTTTACAACTTAAGATTAATAGTCAATATAAATATCTTGGTATTTTGTTTACCCACGCTATGAACTTTTCAAAAAGCGTTGAAGATTTAGTATCAAGAGCGAAGAAAGCTTTATTCAACGTCATGTCTATTTCATTTAAAATCGGAATGTCTTCCCCTAACGTATTTTTTAAACTATTCGACTCCCAAATACAACCGATAATGTTATATGGATCTGATATTTGGGGATTCCAAAAATTTGACTGCCTAGAAAAACTTCATCTATTGGCATGTAAAAGATATTTATCCGTTGGATTATCAACACCAAACTGCATGGTTTACGGCGAATGTGGAAGACACCCGTTATATATAAATTCTCAGGTAAAATGCCTAAAATATTGGATAAAACTTATTGGTATGCATGAACATAGAATTCCAAAGCTAGCTTATAACATGATTTTGCATTTAGATGATATTGGTAAAACCACTTGGGCATCCCATGTAAGAAACCTTTTGTTCTCTCATGGTTATGGCTTTGTTTGGATGAACCAAACAATTGGAAATATTAATCTATTTTTATATAACTTTAAAAACCAAGCTATTAACATGTTTTATCAAGACTGGCATTCCATCCTCTATGATAGCTCAAGGTATGATAGTTACAGGACATTTAAAAGTTTACTTCAACCAGAAAAATATTTATCTATTTTATATTCTAATGATTTAAGAAACAGTTTCATCAAATTTAGACTTGGTTTATTAGATTTAATGATAAATAAAGGCAGAAAAATGTACATTGAAAGGAGTAGAAGAATGTGTCCATTATGTAAATCAGTAGTTGAAAACGAAACTCATTTCATGCTTGTTTGTCCATTTTACTCCGTTTATAGAAGAAAATACATTCCTGATTTTTATTTGTCAAAACCACCTGCTCTCGCTTTTATATCATTAATGTCTACTCAAAATGAAAATATAATTCTTAACTTGTCACTGTTTATTAAACATAGTATGAAACTAAGAATTGAACTATTAAATGATGGAAACTCGTCCTGAAGCAAAAATAACTATTTTAGAATTGCTTGTCATGTTGTTCAAGTGGTGTTCTCTATCGCTTGTATTTCTATAACATTTGTATTATATCTATCATTTGTATATGTAGATTTTGTATGTGGGCCGGAGGCCTTAAATACAATAAACACTTTTGACTTGACTTGACTAATAAAGCAATCAGACACTCGGTGTTGTTATTTTTTTAAATAAATACAGAAATATGGTAAGTATAATATATAATCAATTTTAGAATACCCATATACAGCATCAATCAACAACAAACGGAAAATTAGCCGATGTCATTGACAATCAAAACACATCACAACATCCTGTTTTTATAAAGTCGTTAATTTACCGGCAACCTAATTTACTAACATTACATTACTTTCAAGTTGTGAATTACACCGACTACAATCTAGCAACTCACAACATATTGTACATATTTAGTTATTTTATACTGAGAAGATCCACTTTCACAATCGCTTTCGTTAATAGCCAATTGTTAATTGTATTTATCAATCTCATCTCTCTAATTACAGGTATCATTAATTAAATAATCGTTAATTGTCATTGTTAATTGTATTCATCAATCTAATCTCTCAATTTAATCAGTCCTCGTACCACTTCATTTCACCCAATATACAGTGTCTTAGGGATAAACTATACATAAACTACATCTACGAATCCACCGCGTCTACAAATCCACCGCATCTAAGAACCGGTCTGGTCTAAGAAATCACCGTATCCCGTTTGTTCACTGGCTGATAAACGGTTTAAAAGTGCAAGTTAGTTATGTTTATAATTTGAAATAAAAACACAAGAAGAAGAAAATTTGAACCTACACTACATCATATAAAAAGTGAAACTATTTCCATTAGGTTCAACTAAAATTGACAATGAAAACACAAACACTACGTCATACCTACATTCTGTCCCAGTCGTGAATGATTCAAATTTCTGCTTCCAATGGCCAGTGAGCTCCACCAATCAAGAGAACAGCGGTCAAGCTTGTGGTCAGAACTTATACTGTCCTCCTGCCCCTTACATCAGTATTCCGCATTATCATTGTCAATGTCTGGACATACATCAAAAGCATGTTAACATTTCTGGAAAATTCAAATTCCGTGGGATTTTCTTTTTTTCAACTTTATGAACAAAAACTTCAACTAACAATTTTTTTTAACTAAATCATTCATCTAACATCTGGATTTTCACATGAACTATATATGTTCGTGTTTGGTTTGATGCTGTCTATATAATAAATATTTAAATGGAGTCGAGTTCAGCACTGTTCAAAATTCTTTAATCCATACTCAAAAGTCACAGGCCTATAGTACATAATACACTTGAATATACATGAATATAGGCCTTGGAATTTGAAAGGAAAGGGGGGGGGGGGGGGGGGGGGTATTTTCTATAAGGTATTTTCAACTTATTTTATCATATAATGGACACACAAGTGAATTAATAAGACTTCTTCTCGCTTTAGATAGGTTCTAAGCCAATGCCGTAAATATTTATCGGCAAAAACGTTAAAAAGTCAGTTAGTAAAGTGTAATAACTTCACTTGAAATAATAATAATAGTCACATTGCAGCAATAAATATTGACTTTTGGATATTGACACGAAAATGACACTTTTCTCAAATGACATAAACATAAATGATAAACATGAGTTAATCTGTACCGACCAATTGCAGTTTGCAAAGAACTTGATTAAATGTCAACTTCAATGATATCCATTTAATTATTTCCATACCGGCACTATAAAAACCCCGAATAAGTGTCATTTTTAACTTTTTTTGTTATATTTCGATTTTAATCAGTATTCAAATGACTGCAACAAGAGAAAGTGCAGTAAAACAGTGTCGCGCAAACGCATTTCAGTCCAAAACATAGTTTACTCACTTTTCTTCCTGGAATACGGATTTGCGTTGTTATTCACTGAATGCAAGCAGAATGACAAATAACTTAAACAATAAATAAACATTGACATAAATGTCAAATAACATAATACCTGTTGAGACTTTTCTATTTTATGCATCAAGTCAAAAACATAAATATTCACATTTCGTTTCAGAAATCCAACTTTTAAGCATAATCGATGGTCAATGGCTGCTTCCGTGTTGTTAATTCAGGAGTTATATCGGCATGAAATAACCGCGGTATTAAATGATATGGATACTAGACAATTCCTTGAACTGTTCAATCATTAAATGAGTTGTCGAACCGCTTGCATGGTAATGCACCATGCCATTTTTCAGGCGGAAATCAGGTAAATGCATCACTGTTTACTGTATTTGCCAAGGTAGGCGTTTCTTGCCCATGTTTGCATTTCTTGTCAATGTCATGGGTGCACTGTCAAATCGATTTCAATTTATAAATTTTGAAACCTTCCATGGGTTATTCGAAATTGTAAGTTTATTTTCTTTTTGTACTTTATTATATTATTATTGTCATTATTGTTATTCTAATATGCCCCACCTGTAGGCCTATGACATGTGATTTTGTGGTTGAACTTGAAGCTAGAACAGTGATTGAGGTGTGTAATAATCAATTTCTTTCATATCTTTTCTTTATTATTAAATCATAAAATCTAGCTGTTTTTTTAATAGAAGACCATTTCATTTTCAGATATATAATCATGATATATCAAAACACAAACTTTTGTTACTGAAAATATCAGCTAAAAATGATTCAAATCATCTTGTTGAAGCATCAAAGCTGTGATGGGTAACGATATGCTCACAATTCAACCTTGTTGAAATAAACAGTGTAATCATGTAAAACATCATGTTCTTTGCAAAGTTCAGACATTTTGGTTAATATCACTATGTTTGTAAAACGGTAAAAGCTTTGAATCACAGATGAGAGGCACAAACTAGTGTTGGGAATCTTCAACACTATAAAAACACACACTCAATCCTGTAGTCCCATTTGGTCTGATGAGTTCACAACAAAACCGGTAACCACCCCACCGGCTACAAATTATAGCCTTTCTCCTCCGGTGTAGTCCCCACTGTCATCTGTACTTAGTGTTGGGAATCAGTTGTGATTTCATAAATGATCATCGATAGAATCAGATTGACTCAACCAAACTATTTTAATAATCAGTTACATAATAACATAATGTCATTAAATTTTAATGACCTCAAGAAAATCCTCTCAATAGTTATTATCTTGCCGCTAATGGCTGCGATACTGCCGAAGCGACACTAATAATAACCCAGATAACACACCCCCTAGTGGGCCACTAGTGGCAAGTAGCTACTGGCTTGCCACTGGTGGGTAACAAGTGGCCCACCGGTGTGATAGCTAGTGGGCAACTGGTGGCAGATAGCTGGTGGCTTGCCACTGGTGGGTAGCAAGTGGCCCACCGGTAGTGGCTTGCCACTGGTGGGTAGCAAGTGGCCCACAAGCGTGGTAGAAGGTGGGCCGCTGGTGGCCGATAGCCACTAGTGGCTGCCACCGGTGGCCCACCTTCTATCAGCTGGACAAACTACTAGTGGGCCACTGGAGCAGGTACTAGTGGCCCACCAGTGGTCCACCAGTTGTGTGTTATCTGGGAATAACACCACTTTATTGCCCTCAATACAAAGTACATTTGAAATTCTTGTTGTGCCCTTGGCACCCGGCAGTCACAGTGCAGCGCCATTCCAAACATTGTTCTATCCTTACATAATGTTGAGTGTCAAGCAATGCAGCAACAACTCCCATCTTTTAACGTCTTTTGGTATGATGCGACCGGGAATCGAACCCCGACCTTCCAGGTGATGAGGGGACGCTCTACCAACTGAGCTACATCCCCGGTTAAACAATAACTCACTCACTCACTCAATAGTTATTATTTGTGTTTGTTATAGTGTGAGACTTCTAGTGATGAAGTACAAGATGTCCTGGAAGAAAACACAAATAGAGAAAAGAATTTGTTCTTTTATGGTTTGAGTATATATCAGTGGCAACCAAAACAGTCTTAATATCTGTAAAAATCTTAAAACTGGAAATTAAGTTGTATTACTATTCAAGCATTACCTGCGTACCTTTAGCCTACACCTGCCGACCTACTGAAATATGGGGGTAGTCAACTGTGAACTTTCAGTGCCACTGTCACAAGCATTTCTACTTGAATTTTCTACATTATTTTTATCAACAGAAGTGTAACCTTTATTAAGAAAAGGACAAGGAGTGTTTTATATCTTATTTGTGCAACATCCATGTGTAAATTAACTTTAAAATTGTTTTATCAGAAAAATCTAAAGCCGAGCCCCCTGCCCCGCTGACAGTGCCAGGAGCAACAGGGGGGACAACTCTGCATCGTACCCCGTCAAACTCCAGCAGTCACGGTCCGCGCACTCCCAGCTCAATAAATGGAGACATTGGTAAGATTGTCATGACGAGTTGTCTGTTATGTGAAAATTGAAAACAAGGAAACTGTTTAAGTAGCTGTAGATTTGTCCTGATAAACTATCAATATTTAAAGTAAAGGTGACTGATACATTCATTTTTCAGGTATTAAATATCTTATAAGTTGTAATATTAATTTTTCAAAATCACTTAATTTGTTGAGGTCATTCATTTATTCATGATTTCCATGAAACACAACAAGAAAAATGAAGAGATTTCTTTAGTCATGTGAATGTTTGTTTTACATATAACATTTTGAAATGATTAGGTATTCCCGATTCCGTGCTTGGGGCAACAGGAGGGGGGAAACGACCCCCAAATCTCTTACTGCAGTCAACAACCCAGCAAGACTCATACCAAGGTATATTCTTTACTGGAACCAAAATCAAGATTTAAACGCAAATCCAATATTTCTTTTTCCCCCAGATATTTAAGATTTAATATAGAGAGAAAAGGTTTGATCCTCTAGGTGCAAGGTACCTCTCCAAAAATGTCAGCTTGGGGATGGAGCGGTTCTTGAGAAGTTGAAAATGTCAATTGGGGTGGACGAAGGCCTATGATATAAGCCCATCTGGCATTTCGGACCTTTGTCTTTCCCCTTTTATATTACACCTCCCCGCTTACAAAATTCAAAATCCAAATCCAAACTTTTGAACCGTTCCTACACCTATTTTGTGGTGATGGCCCTTCAGAATATCCAATGTACATGTATATTATATACTTAGGAAATTAAATTGTTACAATCATCCTTACTATCATTCTTAATCACTTAATGTTTTAAGTTATCTCCTCAGAGTCAGAAGCTCAAGGTCCCTCATCTCCGATGAGGACTTCGTCTCGACTGTCGAAGACTCTTCGTGAAATCCTACATGATCAGGGGGGCGTGGCCTGTTTCCTCCACTACATGAAGTCACAGAGAGCTGCTCACATCATTCAGTTCTGGCTGGATGCAGAAAGCTTCAAGGTTTCCACGTCGATGAGAGTTCGAACCCATTCTCTAAACGCTCCCGGGAACCTCGGCAGTCGATCCTTCTCGTCCAAGGAAGCTCTCCAGTCTCAGTCTATAGAAGGCAAACACGTTAGCAGTTTGCCGAATGTACATAGTGGTGTGGAGAGAGAGACTGATGCTAACAGAGCAGACTGTTCGGAAAGAGTGGCACCAGAGTTGGACAAAGATGGCCACCCGAAGGGAGATAACTCTACAACAATATCAGCAGTGCAGACCACTGTAAATAGTGCTAGTGCAGCCCCTCTGGGTGAACAGGACCCCTCAGTTGACCCTGGGGGGAGTGAAGGGAGGGGGACGGATGGAGGGGCGAGGGTAGAAGAGGGGGCGGGGAAACAAGACCAGGAGGAGGCAAAAGATACCCAGGAACCTTCAAAACAGGATATAAAGACAAAACTGAAGAAGTGTAAGTCACATCCACAGCATTGTTCTTGAATAGCCTAACAACCTACTTGAATATTGAAACTGATGGGAAGCGTTACTTTTCTTACCTTTTGCTTTCTGTGATTAACTTTATATTTGTGCTTTAATTTTCAAACGCAGTCTATTCTACATGACGAAAAAATACCCCCAAAATTCCAGTTTGTTGCGAACACATAAGAAAATCAAAAGTTAATGTTTAGAATTTATTGCCTTAAGTAAAAGTAAAAGTTTTGGTTTCCCCTCGAACCATATATATATCATTAGAATATATATATCCTCTCTGCTCTGTGCAGACAAGATTGGGGAATGAGTCACTATTTTATCTGCAAAGTACATCTGAAATACATGCTGACTAATTTCTCCTAAAATACCAGTTTGATACAAATGCATCAGAGAATCATCCATTAATTGATAAATTATTTTTTTAAAATCTATTGCCTTAGGTAAATGTAAAAATCTTGGTTTCCCCTAAAACCATTATACATCCTCTAAGTTCCGTGCAGACAAGATGGCGGACCGAGTCAATATTTTATCTGCAAAGTACGAGCGAAATATATACTGACTAATTTCCCCCCAAAATACCATTTTGATACAAACGCATCAGAAAACCATTCATCTTGCGCTGAATTAATATTTTAGAATTTATTACCTTAGGTAAAAGTAAAAGTTTTGGTTTCCCCTCGAACCATTATAAATATCCGCTACGCTTACTTCAGACAATATGGCTGTGCTTCAGGGGGTGCAAACTCCCCTTTTTGAAAATTTGAACAATTCTTGACCTTTGATCTATGACCTTTCTTTACCATGTGGCCAATCCCAGATAAAGTTCCTGTAAACTGGTCTCAGAATGTTTTGTGTGTTAATTAATCTAGCATCTCAAGGGTTTATGTAATATGCTGGGTATGATGATGTTGCAGGTATAGAGCAGGACGCTGTAACTATTTACACCAAGTACATATCCAAGGACGCACCAAGTCCTATAGCCGTGTCCGAAGAACTGAGAGCTCAGACTATCCGTAAGTTCTAACTTAAGGTTTAATAACTGGAGGAAGAAATTTCAGATGCACATTTGTTAATTTTCTATTGGGCTTCGCCGCTTGTTAGATTTATCAGTAAGGTAAGCAATGGCAGACAGTTTTCATAGAAGGAAGTCAGCGAGTATGTCACTTATGCTGTAGAAGATGGACTTCACTTTGCTTTTGTATGACCACATTTTGCTGTCTTAAGGAAACTCTATTTTCCATATCATTACCTTTTAATATACCCTTTGACTGCCTTTGTTTCAATATTGACTTCCAAAAATGAAGATGTTATACGTAATTTAGTTCTCTTTGTAAAGCATTATTCTCACAAGCAATCTGTTGTCAGAAATGTTTTTGATAATTTCAAGAAATAGTAAGCCAGGAACAAATCTGTTATATTCATTGCTTGAGTCTACCAAGATATATTATTTCTTTCATTATGTGCTTCAAGTTATGTAGGGAGAAATGTGATAACTTGAGTGCAAAAGTTACCAACTTTAGCCATTCCTGGAGACATCATAGCATTGTTGCACTGTTACCAAGCGATGACCGTTAATGTTGGGTTCATGTATGTTTTATATTATTGTTATTTATTTATGTATACCATGATTGTAAACATGATCATCTCTCCGTTACAGGACGTATATGTCAGGAGAACGGTCTGGTAGATCCTGATGCATTCAACGACTGCCAGGAATTTGTCTTCCATAAAATGCAGAAAGAGTCAGTTTTGTGAAATTCATTGTTTTTAAATAGTTCTATGAAATTATGTAGTAAATAATGACCCGGTGCCGAGCGGTTATGGCATATAAACTCGCGAGGGCGTCAGCCCGAGCAGAGTTTATTGCCATAACGCGAGGCAATCGGGTCATTATTTGCCTTACACTCCCGCGGAACACTCTATTTATAAACTAATTGTATATATGCATTATAATGGAGTATTTTGTTGATTTGTAAGACATGATCAAATTATATCAGTGAATTATTCCCAATACACCCATGACTGACTCGAAAGGAAGGTTTCAAACTTAATCATTCATTCCATACATAAAGTAGACATAAATTGGTACCCATATATACATATGTATATATAATACTAGAAAATATGTAAATACATCCTAGACACAAAAGAATGAACACTCATCGGTATGGATCCTCGGTAGCTCCATTGGTAAATGCGCTGCTCGACGATATAGAGGTCCAGGGTTCGAATCCCACTTTCGTTACTTACAAAATTTTCATTTCTAATTTGACAAAATTTCCAAAATTTTACAAGTCCATCTGTTTCCGTAGTTTGAATATCTCATAACCGACCATGGTGGTTATGAGATAACCAACCTGCGCAGATGGTGGTTATGGCATATAACTTGCAACTCAAACAAAAGAAATAACTTCCCAAGGGGTGTAATGTGACGTATTCAAAGGCAAGACATCTACAGTATCATCGAGGTGTTGAACTCAAACTAAGTTGAATTGAAAAATATGTTGTAACCATGGTTATCAGAGTTCCAATAAGTCAACTGAGTTGCATTTGGATAATATAACAATGAAAGAGGTTATTAAGTCAGTAGAATTTTAATAATGTAAAGTTGGTATCATGAAATCAGAGATTCCTTAATTCAACCAAGTTTAAAATGAACTTTGTAACCATGGTAACCAGAGTCCTATATGATATTTCCCAGGTACTACAGCGGGTTTGTTAGGTGAGTACCACTGTAGCCATGGTAACCAGAGTTCCATATGATATTTCCCAGGTACTACAGCGGGTTTGTGGACAGTGAGTACCACTGTAAGCATCAGGTGGACGTGCTGACCGGGGGCAAAGTTTACCTGGCCGATATACTCCATAACGAACTGGCGCTCTCTTACTTTATGGAGGTTAGTCTTCTTATTGTTAACTTCTTAGCATATACAGCCAAAAGGCCAGATGTCTGTCATGTGCTGTCTTGTCATACTTAGGCTAAGATTGTCTGATGTCTGTCTTTAGACATTGACTGGGAGCAGACACAATGATAACTGCACTTTCTGCAATCGTTATACCCTAGAGGGGATGTAGCACGAGATCTCACAAAATGGAAAAGAAATATATCAATTCAAAAAAAATCCTCCACATTCAATGAATAAAGGTCGGTTAAGCAAGGTAAATCCATGTCTCATCCGCAAATTATTTAATGGCATTCCCTTTAAATTTGACGCTAGCAGTTTTCTTTTTATACTCGACACTGTTTTCTATGACAACGGACAATTGGGTTGTATAATGGGCTGTTTTGCCTTCTTAAGTAAATATGTCATGTATAAACTTATATTATAAATGGCAAGTTATAAGATATAAACAAATTGCAAAAAACTAAATACAGGGCCAAAAGCAGTGATTCACATGCAACATTAATCCTCAGTTCATGGAGACGGAGGCCGCGTGTCACCTCCTCCAGTTCTGGATCGTAGCGGACAACTTCCAGCAGCACCTAGCGACTCAAGGAGGACAGTACAACCCGACCCAGGCTCAGGACGATGCTATGGTGCTCTACGACAAGTAGGTCCCTGTTCTACTCATAAACCTACTCTTTTCACAAAGCCTTAATCCAGGCGCAGGACGATGCTATGGTGCTCTAAGACAAGGAGGTCCCTGTTCTACTCAAAAACCATTACCTACTCTTTTCACAAAGCCTTAATCCAGGCTCAGGACGATGCTATGGTGCTCTATGACAAGTAGGTCCCTGTTCTACTCATAAACCATTACCTACTATTTTCACAAAGCCTTAATCCAGGCTCAGGACGATGCTATGGTGCTCTACGACAAGTAGGTCCCTGTTCTACTCATAAACCATTACCTACTGTTTTCACAAAGCCTTAATCTAGGCTCAGGACGATGCTATGGTGCTCTACGACAAGTAGGTCCCTGTTCTACTCATAAACCATTACCTACTATTTTCACAAAGCCTTAATCCAGGCTCAGGACGATGCTATGGTGCTCTACGACAAGTAGGGCCCTGTTATACTCATAAACCTACTCTTTTCACAAAGCCTTAAGGTGACTGTAGTGTAATACGGTATTAAAGAATGGGAGATGATGTCCAACTTGACAAAGGTCACTTTGTGAAAGAAACCCATGTTATACAGGCAGATAGCTTTGGCTAAAATGCTACATTGCAGTTTGGTGTAGCTCGACTCTTTGTTTGCCAGTTTCAGCTGACATTTCAGTGTTCCAGTGTATTGCAAACTCACAATGATATTGTCAGTCACTGTGAAAAAAACCCCCAAATCTTACCAGTCTGGAGCAAAAGTAACTTATTAAAGGGGCTGTAGCATGCCGTTTTTACTGAAATAAAGTGATGTCAAGAAAAGGTAAATACTGTTACCAATGGCTAGATATTGAATACCCCTCAATCAATGAAGAGAGTTCCTTTAAGCAATGTGAGTCCATTTCCCCTCGAGTGTGTTCACATTAAAAAAGACGCTCGAAGGTAGTTCAAGTGATCTAGTTGATATGGGTGGAGGACAATTGCCACCCGGACAATTCCCACCCAGACAATTCCCACCGGCCAATTGCCACCCGGACAATAATTGTGATTGAATTGAGTTGAGCTACTCCACTGCTCAAACCTATTGTATTCTATTTTACATCACTACAGACTATCCCAATCGTGAATGTTTGGACTATCTCCGTGCTGTTTCTCACAACGTTAGAATGTAAATACATGAGTGTCCAGTCCACTGCATTGTAGTGTTTTAGCAGTGCTAAAGAAAGAATGCTAAGTACATGTAATGTTATGTAAATACATAGTGTCCAGTGCTAGTCCAGTCCAGTGCATCGTAGTGCTTTAGCATTGCTAAAGAAAGAATGTTAAGTACAAGAAGAATGAATGTTATATCACATATCATATCATATTTATATTTTTTTGTTGATATCATGACAATAAAGTGTATTAAATCTCATAAATATTTTTTTTTTGGGGTGGCAATTGTCCTAGGTGGCAATTGTCCTGGGTGGGAATTATCCTAGGTGGGAATTGTCCTAGGTGGTAATTGTCCGGGTGGGAATTGGCCGGTGGGAATTGTCTGGGTGGGAATTGTCCGGGTGGCAATTGTCCTAGATCCGGTTGATATAATGATACCTAAATACTCAGAGTAAACTTTTAATTATGGGACCATGACAGAATGGTCATTCAAACAAACCAACCTCTCACACTGAAGAGTTCCATACTACTGTCACTTTATTCGTCACACAATTTTCTTCCATTACGAACAACCAATTTTCTTTGGATACGGTAATTGGTCGTGTTAAGAGATGTTTTACTCTCAAAAGTAGCAATATATTTTATAAACTTTAATAATAAAAGGCAAATTTGAGTAAACAAAATTTGCAAAAAATACCTTACTTCATAAACTGTCAAAAATGTTATCAATTACTGCAGCAATTTTATTAGCAGCTTTTTCTCGGTTGAGTTACCTCCCTTATATTATCAACTTCTGCTTCCCCACAGCCTTCATACTACCATCTTCACTGTTCTCAGTCTGGCGCAGACAAAGCTTGCAAAGTTATTTTTGTTGTTAACACTCCAAGAAAAACGACTTATTCAACAATTATTTTTACTGAGTCGACATAGATGACACTAAGAAAAGTTGTGAAGAAAAATACTGATTCAACAAATGTTTTTATTTAGTCGGTAAAGATGACACTAACAAAATGGCTGCACCATAAAGGAAAAATGTTTTCATCTGATTTTATTTTCTCGTAGATACTTCTCCCTACAAGCCACCCAGCCTCTTGGTTTTGACGATGATATCCGGTTTGCAGTTGAGGGAAATATATGCAGGGAAGCGGGTCCACTCCCTGACTGCTTCGCTAAACCAAAGGAATTAGTTCTCCGTACTCTAGAACAGGTAACAAGCTTAAAGATGTCATGTTTTCATTTGTTTACTTTCTTAACCATGCCTATAAATTGGACAACAATTTGACGGTGACCTTGTACATTCACGCTTGAATACACTCGGGTTGGATATTGCACCAAATTATTTATTGTGATAATATGTCAATACACAACTGCTGTATTGGGATAATATTGCAATACACAACTCCTGTATTGCGGTGATATTGCGATATATTGAATGTACTTGAGATAAATTTCCTTGTAGAAATTTCAAAATACAGAACCATACTCAAAAGGATAAAATATGCAAATAAATTTTGTGATGAAGTAGATTTCAAAACAGCAACTATCACTTTTAATTCAGCCCAACAGATGATTTTGCACATCAAGCATTTTCTTGCACTAAAACTTTCAACTTTGCCTTATAACGAAATAAACTTATGATATACCTGTGTGCATATTTTATTTAAAATTGTTTGGTGCAATGTTTGCTAATGCAAAATATTGAAGTAATTGTACTGCACGATCTGTAAATGTACCGGTAATAGTATTCACCCTCTTGTTTCAGTATTACTTCCCAGCCTACATGCAGAGTGAGATGTACTATAAGTATCTATCGGACTTGGTGAGCACTGTGCAGACCGCCCACGTCCCTCACAGACCCAAACACAGGAGGACAGGTCAGGATTTGTGCTTGACAACCACATTACAATCTATGTCGATGAGTCTTCTACACAGAATAAACAAGTTTAAGACCCATAAATTTGTCTTCATTCTTTGAAGTGACATTTATTGATTTTCAAATTTAATTAGCTTTGATACGTGCAAAAATAGCATGTGTTCTGACTTCAGTTCAAATATTGTCCAAAACTACACATCCAATAGTAGCACAGTATTCATATGACTTATTAAACATTACCAACCCACATCAGCCTTTTTGTCTGTTATAGGAAAGTTTCCACAATTTGTGTTACAGAAAGTGATGCGTCGTCTGAGCACAGCGGCGGCAGTCAGAGTGTAGGACTGGACAGCATCAAGAACACCCTACTAGCCATGGACACCAGCCACATGAAGAAAGCCTTCACTCGCATCGAGGACGACATGCGCATAGACTCCATGCTGCTCAACCCAGACGAACTGTGGAAACGAACTGACCCAGGGTAAGCTATCTTAGCTATGAACCCATAAAGCTATCTTAGCTATGAACCCATAAAGCTATCTTAGCTATGAACCCACAAAGCTATCTTAGCTATAAACCCACAAACCTATCTTAGCTATGAACCCACAAAGCTATCTTAGCTATGAACCCACAAAGCTATCTTAGCTATGAACCCACAAAGCTATCTTAGCTGTGAACCCACAAAGCTATCTTAGCTGTGAACCCACAAAGCTCTCTTATCTGTGAACCCACAAAGCTATCTTAGCTATAAACCCACAAAGCTATCTTAGCTATGAACCCACAAAGCTATCTTAGCTATGAACCCACAAAGCTATCTAAGCTATGAACCCACAAAGCTATCTTAGCTGTGAACCCACAAAGCTATCTTAGCTATGAACCCACAAAGCTATCTTAGCTATGAACCCACAAAGCTATCTTAGCTGTGAACCCACAAAGCTATCTTAGCTATGAACCCACAAAGCTATCTTAGCTGTGAACCCACAAAGCTATCTTAGCTGTGAACCCACAAAGCTATCTTAGCTGTGAACCCACAAAGCTATCTTAGCTATGAACCCACAAAGCTATCTTAGCTGTGAACCCACAAAGCTATCTTAGCTGTGAACCCACAAAGCTATCTTAGCTGTGAACCCACAAAGCTATCTTAGCTGTGAACCCACAAAGCTATCTTAGCTGTGAACCCACAGCTATCTTAGCTGTGAACCCACAAAGCTATCTTAGCTGTGAACCCACAAAGCTATCTTAGCTGTGAACCCACAAAGCTATCTTAGCTGTGAACCCACAAAGCTATCTTAGCTGTGAACCCACAAAGCTATCTTAGCTGTGAACCCACAAAGCTATCTTAGCTATGAACCCACAAAGCTATCTTAGCTGTGAACCCACAAAGCTATCTTAGCTATGAACCCACAAAGCTCTCTTAGCTATGAACCCACAAAGCTATCTTAGCTATGAACCCACAAAGCTATCTTAGCTATGAACCCACAAAGCTATCTTAGCTGTGAACCCACAAAGCTATCTTAGCTATGAACCCACAAAGCTATCTTAGCTGTGAACCCACAAAGCTATCTTAGCTATGAACCCACAAAGCTATCTTAGCTGTGAACCCACAAAGCTATCTTAGCTGTGAACCCACAAAGCTATCTTAGTATGGAAGCTGAGTTCCCCCCAGTGGGTCGGCGACTGAGTCTAATGGTGCATCACCTTGCCATGGTTCTCTAGTAAATCTGATGCTCACAGGAGAACAGGAAGATTTTCTGGATAGCAACTTCTTTAATGTGAAAATACACACCGAGTATATATTCACTCTTTCATCAGGTAGAATGTGATAGGCGTGTATTTTCACATTAAAGAAGTTGTCAGCCAGAAAATCTTCCCGTTCTTATGTATGCCTCTTCTAAATGCCCTTCAAAGACCTGATGCTCACTGCAACAGGCCACACTGGTACATTCTTATATACTAGCTGCTTTAGTGTAGTGAATATAATTGTAATAATTTTAAGTGATTAAAGAATCGAAATCTCTTAACCTTACCACAAAGCTTAAATCTATGATCTTGACATTGTATGGTGTCAAACATTACTTTTCAAATTTGAAGTTTTACAAAGGAGATTTGAACACAATAGATCATGGAAAGAGCAACCCAGTATTAATGTCATTACCCTCTAGAATTACTTTTGAAAGATGACATTTCTGTTGGGGACATGAATATGACATGTTTGTTGCTAGGTTGATGTCCCTGGGGAAGGTGAACAACCTGGGCCAGTTTGAATCTCTCTTCGATCCGGAACCGGACAGGGACAAGAGGAAAGGTCCGTCCAAGTTACTTGATTACTTCCTTATTGTATCCCTTCTACGAAGATGTCGGGGGTATATGTAGCAGTCAGTCTGTTCCATGTGTCTGTCTGTGCATCCATCTGTCTGTGCGTCCATCTGTCTGTACGTCCATCTGTCCGTGCATCCATCTGTCCGTGCATCCATCTGTCCGTGCTTGTATGCGTCTGTCACACTTTTTGTTCCGCTCATAACTCAGACACTAATTTTTCAACTGTTACGAAACTTGATACATATAATCACTATGATATGTTAATCTGCTTTTTATGTAGTCTTTACCTTTATTAGAAAATTCATGCAAATTGTCTTAGTTTTTTTAATTTCATTTTCCTGTAATACTAGAGCACTTATAAAATCTTACAAGTGTCTGTATGAGGACATGCTAGTTTCACCAAACACTTATCAACCGTGATCCCTAGATGTGCCTTTTATGGGTTAGACTATTTATGCATTATTTTGGTGTTTTTCATGACATGATCAGTAATTTTATGAGGGAGCCCCCCTTAATAATGATGTAAGCTTCATGAGAATGTGTACACATGTCAACTGGTTTTTATCAAATAATGAATTCGTCCAATATCTGTAGAATTTTCATATTATCCTGTCCAGGTGTCTCTCTGAAATGTTTTTTTTAATAGAAGAATTGTATTAGATGTAATGTAAATTTCACTTGGGATGATAAAGAATTATCTTAACTTCGCACTCTACTTCCACAAAACTGCAGTTCATACACAGGACTTTACATTAATTTACCTTCTTCTCTTTTACATGGATATAGGAGTGAGCTGTGCTCACACATTCTCAGGGGTAGACGCTTGCTAGAAATCTTTACTAGCCCGAAATGCTCTAATAACATATCTTAATCTGTAGTGCTTCAAAAAAAATTCACTAGCCCTACTGAATTTTCACTGGCCTCGGCCAGCGGACTAGTGCGAGTGTCGATCCCTGATTTTCTTGTTTTAAAATGGTTGAATAGTTCAAAATCAATCAATCAGAATACTTTTCCTGAAAACTAATGCTTCAAAGCTAGATTATGATTACATGACATATGTTTACATCGTGTATAAACTTTCTTTCAGGTACAAGATTTTTTAAAAAGAAGAAAGAGAAAGAAAAGGTAAGTAGATTACATAACACTATATCCTCACACCTGTATGTTGATGAAACAACATGTCTCTAATGTTTTACAACAAAGATGTTAGTATAACCATCTAAAAACTACAACTACATGAATTTAAATTGCCTTGTTTAATCAACCAATAGATTTATAGTGTATATTGAATAATAATTACACATTAGGCCGTCAACATTAAACTTGAAATGATGTAAACTGCAGTGACGTCATTGTTTTACGTTGAAGTAGGTAATTCAATATATGATGGTAAAGATGTCCCCTAGTTATTATACCCCCGCTACGAAGTAAGCAGGGGTATATAGCGGTCATTCTGTCCAGATGATACTCTTTATCGAGTTCAAAAACCACTTCCGAAATATTATTTTTTACGGAGTTATGGCCCTTGAATCCGAAATTGAACTTAGTACCAAAAGAACTGTGATGCTCCAAGGGGGACAAGTTTTCTCAGAAACTATTACATTTAGGTGAATGAAATTTAACATGGAGGTAGTCTAGATGATACTCTTTATCGAGTTCGAAAACCACTTCCAAAATATTAATTTTTAAGGAGTTATGGCCCTTGAATCGGAAATTGAACTTAGTATCAAAAGACCTGTGATGCTGCAATGGGGACAAGTTATCTCGGAAACTATTACATCTAGGTGAATGAAATTTAACAAGGAGGTAGTCCAGATGATACTCTTTATCAAGTTCGAAAACCACTTCCGAAATATTATTTTTTTAAAGTGTTATGGCCCTTGAATCGGAAATTGAAGTTCGTATCAAAAGAACTGTGATGTTGCAATGGGGACAAGTTATCTCAGAAACTATTACATCTAGGTGAATGAAATTTAACATGGAGGTAGTCCAGATGATACTCTTTATCAAGTTCGAAAACCACTTCCGAAATATTATTTTTTAAAGTGTTATGGCCCTTGAATCGGAAATTGAACTTTGTATCAAAAGAACTGTGATGCTGCAATGGGGACAAGTTTTCTCGAAAACTATTACATCTAGGTGAATGAAATTTAACATAGAGGTAGTCCAGATGATACTCTTCATCGAGTTCACAGTCCAGTTCCGAAATGTTTACGAATTTTTACGGAGTTATGAAGCCCTTGAATCTGTAATTGAACTTGGCACAAATTACCGGTGTGATGCTCTAATGGGAAAAATTAAGTTACCTGAAAAATATTACATCTGGGTGAATGAAATTTTGTAATAACAAAGCCAAAATTATTTTGGACAATATTATGATGCTTGAACCTGTTTTTTAAACATAGTACCCTTCACATCTATAATTCTCAATGGATAGATAGCAGATGGCGGGGGTATGTGAGCCATGCTCACTTTTTTCTTGTTATTTCTGAATTTGTTTGTTCACTGTGCTCATCATATTACATTTATAGAAATATCTGAAATTACTGTCAGGGGAAATTCCTGTAGAAAATTTTAAAAAATGATCATAAAAATCCGGTTTTCTTCAAAAAGACTTTATTAAGCTGAATCAATAATGAAAAGTAGTGCAATTTGCCAATTTGTTAATGCTTATCACCATTTAAATAGTTCGGTGACTTTCCTTCCATTTTGGATATAAGACATACTAAACATGCTATTTTGAAAAAAAGCAATTTCTAAACTTATTTCTTTATCCCAAATCTCCGTTAATTTTCTATCCGTCTGTAAGTCTGTTCATCACTTAATTTTAATTCTGCTGCTGTGTTGACTGTGAAGGTGTCATGTTATGCTGCTTGTTGACTGTGAAGGTGTCATGTTATGCTGCTTGTTGACTGTGAAGGTGTCATGTTATGCTGCTGTGTTGACTGTGAAGGTGTCATGTTATGCTGCTGTGTTGACTGTGAAGGTGTCATGTTATGCTGCTGTGTTGACTGAAGGTGTCATGTTATGCTGCTTGTTGACTGTGAAGGTGTCATGTTATGCTGCTGTGTTGACTGTGAAGGTGTCATGTTATGCTGCTGTGTTGACTGTGAAGGTGTCATGTTATGCTGCTGTGTTGACTGAAGGTGTCATGTTATGCTGCTGTGTTGACTGTGAAGGTGTCATGTTATGCTACTGTGTTGACTGTGAAGGTGTCATGTTATGCTGCTGTGTTGACTGTGAAGGTGTCATGTTATGCTGCTGTGTTGACTGTGAATGTGTCATGTTATGCTGCTGTGTTGACTGTGAATGTGTCATGTTATGCTGTTGTGTTGACTGTGAAGGTGTCATGTTATGCTGTTGTGTTGACTGTGAAGGTGTCATGTTATGCTGTTGTGTTGACTGTGAAGGTGTCATGTTATGCTGCTGTGTTGACTGTGAAGGTGTCATGTTATGCTGCTGTGTTGACTGTGAAGGTGTCATGTTTTGCTGCTGTGTTGACTGT
The DNA here is from genome assembly GCA_936450465.1 of Gibbula magus. NCBI lineage: Eukaryota > Metazoa > Mollusca > Gastropoda > Trochida > Trochidae > Gibbula > Gibbula magus. The sequence goes on along the minus strand of OW388295.1, from coordinate 2,813,823 downwards.
GAAGGTGTCATGTTATGCTGCTGTGTTGACTGTGAAGGTGTCATGTTATGCTGCTTGTTGACTGTGAAGGTGTCATGTTATGCTGCTGTGTTGACTGTGAAGGTGTCATGTTATGCTGCTGTGTTGACTGTGAAGGTGTCATGTTATGCTGCTGTGTTGACTGAAGGTGTCATGTTATGCTGCTGTGTTGACTGTGAAGGTGTCATGTTATGCTACTGTGTTGACTGTGAAGGTGTCATGTTATGCTGCTGTGTTGACTGTGAAGGTGTCATGTTATGCTGCTGTGTTGACTGTGAATGTGTCATGTTATGCTGCTGTGTTGACTGTGAATGTGTCATGTTATGCTGTTGTGTTGACTGTGAAGGTGTCATGTTATGCTGTTGTGTTGACTGTGAAGGTGTCATGTTATGCTGTTGTGTTGACTGTGAAGGTGTCATGTTATGCTGCTGTGTTGACTGTGAAGGTGTCATGTTATGCTGCTGTGTTGACTGTGAAGGTGTCATGTTATGCTGCTGTGTTGACTGTGAAGGTGTCATGTTTTGCTGCTGTGTTGACTGTGAAGGTGTCATGTTATGCTGTTGTGTTGACTGTGAAGGTGTCATGTTATGCTGTTGTGTTGACTGTGAAGGTGTCATGTTATGCTGCTGTGTTGACTGTGAAGGTGTCATGTTATGCTGCTGTGTTGACTGTGAAGGTGTCATGTTATGCTGCTGTGTTGACTGTGAAGGTGTCATGTTATGCTGCTGTGTTGACTGTGAAGGTGTCATGTTATGCTGCTGTGTTGACTGAAGGTGTCATGTTATGCTGCTGTGTTGACTGTGAAGGTGTCATGTTATGCTACTGTGTTGACTGTGAAGGTGTCATGTTATGCGGCTGTGTTGACTGTGAAGGTGTCATGTTATGCTGCTGTGTTGACTGTGAATGTGTCATGTTATGCTGCTGTGTTGACTGTGAATGTGTCATGTTATGCTGTTGTGTTGACTGTGAAGGTGTCATGTTATGCTGTTGTGTTGACTGTGAAGGTGTCATGTTATGCTGTTGTGTTGACTGTGAAGGTGTCATGTTATGCTGCTGTGTTGACTGAAGGTGTCATGTTATGCTGCTGTGTTGACTGTGAAGGTGTCATGTTATGCTACTGTGTTGACTGTGAAGGTGTCATGTTATGCTGCTGTGTTGACTGAAGGTGTCATGTTATGCTGCTGTGTTGACTGTGAAGGTGTCATGTTATGCTACTGTGTTGACTGTGAAGGTGTCATGTTATGCTGCTGTGTTGACTGTGAAGGTGTCATGTTATGCTGCTGTGTTGACTGTGAATGTGTCATGTTATGCTGCTGTGTTGACTGTGAATGTGTCATGTTATGCTGTTGTGTTGACTGTGAAGGTGTCATGTTATGCTGTTGTGTTGACTGTGAAGGTGTCATGTTATGCTGTTGTGTTGACTGTGAAGGTGTCATGTTATGCTGCTGTGTTGACTGTGAAGGTGTCATGTTATGCTGCTGTGTTGACTGTGAAGGTGTCATGTTATGCTGCTGTGTTGACTGTGAAGGTGTCATGTTTTGCTGCTGTGTTGACTGTGAAGGTGTCATGTTATGCTGTTGTGTTGACTGTGCAGGTGTCATGTTATGCTGTTGTGTTGACTGTGAAGGTGTCATGTTATGCTGCTGTGTTGACTGTGAAGGTGTCATGTTATGCTGCTGTGTTGACTGTGAAGGTGTCATGTTATGCTGCTGTGTTGACTGTGAAGGTGTCATGTTTTGCTGCTGTGTTGACTGTGAAGGTGTCATGTTATGCTGCTGTGTTGACTGTGAAGGTGTCATGTTATGCTGCTGTGTTGACTGTGAATGTGTCATGTTTTGCTGCTGTGTTGACTGTGAAGGTGTCATGTTATGCTGCTGTGTTGACTGTGAAGGTGTCATGTTATGCTGCTGTGTTGACTGTGAAGGTGTCATGTTATGCTGTTGTGTTGACTGTGAAGGTGTCATGTTATGCTGCTGTGTTGACTGTGAAGGTGTCATGTTTTGCTGCTGTGTTGACTGTGAAGGTGTCATGTTATGCTGCTATGTTGACTGTGAAGGTGTCATGTTATGCTGCTGTGTTGACTGTGAAGGTGTCATGTTATGCTGCTTGTTGTTCAGGAACAGGAGGACATGGCGTTACGAGTGGCTCAGATGATCATCAACGACGTTACCACGATGACGCAAACCGGTGATATATACGCAGGGATTTCCTCGTCTCCCAAACTTCCTGTCAGGAGTCAAGAGAACAGTGCAATAGCAGAGAACAAGGGAGAGAACTCTTAGCAGACTTGACAGGAAGTTGTATTTCCCCTTTAAATGTGGATACAGTTCAAACAATGTAGCAGCAAAATACTATGGAATACAATAAATGCAGTGTAGAAATAGACATACATAATGTGAATGATGAATGATGACGTTGATTTAATCCTGAAACAAAGTAAAAAGAGGGGTTCAATCATACACTCATATTGACACTGTTCTTCCCTCTCTTGTTGTTATTGTTTAGAAATATGTCATCAGTTGTAAGATCTCTAGCTGTTACAAAAAGAGAGTTATTTAAACCAGTTGGGGAAAAAGGTTAATTGATGTACTGAAATTTTACTGGAAGGGTAAAAACTGATTGTGGTTTATCAAACATTTATCAATAGTTCATGATGTCAATTAGGTGTAGTTTGAATACTTAAGTATTACAAATTTACTTTTTAAAATCATGTCTAAATTTTCAAAAATTAGATGATTTCAACATCTAGACAACAATAAATCAGATAATGTATATATCATTTAGACCAATCACCCATTTTGGATAGAGACAGTCATAGGAATCTTTCCATATGCAACTAATTTTAGATATTAAAATTTCCACAAGTTTATAGTGATGTGGTTTGTTACTCAATACTGCAATGTGCCAATTTTTAATGTTGGAATTTACCATTTTTATGACTCAGAATTTACTTGAAGTTGAAATAAAAATAATTACCAAAACAAAAAACGTCAGTTATGCCAGAATTCTGAATGATTACACTAAACATTGGATATACAGTATATTATTTCACAAATAAAGATTATGAATGGTTCTACCAAAAAAAAGGCGTTTACAACATTTAATTTCATAACTAAATATGATACTTTATTCTGCAGAAACTCGTCCAGAATTTTGGAAAATGAATTGCAGAGTTTTCTTACAATTTGCAGTGGAATTCTTAAAATTCTTCCGATGAATCCGGGGGTGTTGGTAATCACGAACAGAAACATAACTATCAGGAACAGTACGAGGGGTTCACTATGTGTATTATATACATTTGTTCATCAAGTATTTGGGGCGGGATAGCGCATTCGCCCTCAGATCAAGAGGTCCGTGGTGCAAATCCAGCGAGGCCCACGGCAAAATTGTCTGCAGTAGAGAACTGTTCTACACGCAGTTTGGGTTTGCGTGCATTGCAACACTGATTTTCAGTGCAGTACCACCCATGGTTCGCTAGTTCCAGCCGCTGCTCGCAGGTGTTGCGGGTTTTCTTCCTGCATTGATAGTGGCAGCTGTGATATAAGTGAAATAATCTTGAATCGTAAATTATAAGTATTAAAAAATAGTGTCCCGTGACCTCTCACCATGTCTTCAAGTCTCCAATGATGCTGCATCCAGCCTATCATTACAATGAGATTCCTCAACTTCAATGAGATGTCCAAACGAGGTTAAACAATCTATTTAGTGTTAAGAACTTGCAGCACTTAGTCCAAGATGGTGTGAGAGTCAAGCCTAGTTGGCTATATCTCATTTGGTGAAATATGCAGTCGGGGATCCGGAGGGGAGTTCGTGGGGTCCAAACACCCCTCTTGAAACATTTTGCTGTAATTTGATGGACCCCAGAATGTGTGGACCATGATCCGCCTGTTACGGGTTGTGTCCACATCTAACTTGGGGAGGTCCCGTCCTGTCCCAGGGTATGAAGCGGAGCGAAGCGTATACATACGTTTTACCGAGGGACAGGATGGGTTAGGTCTGTAACCACAGACTCATAGATTTGTTAACCTGTGTCTGATAACATCCCCTTCATTGTGATAACATTCACTATTGCCAAAAACATTTATATTGATATTGTTGTAGAAAAGAAAGATTATCATGCGGTTTGTACTTAGGCTGTAAAGTAAGAAATATTCTTATATATTTTCTCAAAGAATGAAACTACTGAATTTAGCACACAACTGTCCAGAAAGCAAAGAGTTACATCATTGATATAAACAGTAGGCCTACTCACGGAATGGAACTCTTTATGCTTTATGTTAGCTTATTTCCATCTTGCGTATGGAGTTTAGTTAGTTTAGTTAGGTCACAGCGTATCAGATATGTTTTTCTCAATGAGTTAAAATCAAGGACGGTAAGCAGCTAGATCTCTTGCTATTTTGTGAACGGCACTGTCGATTATTTATTATTTTCTTCTCAAGGTAATGCACTGGAAAGCTGACATGTTGTCTAAAGACTCCTTGTCAGATGAGGATTATATATTGTACCGTTGACCATGGCACAAACATATATACTTATTGTTTGAAAATTTGATAGACTGTACAAAGTCTCCTTGGATATTAAAACGATATCATCTTATTGTACATATACGGGGGAACATGGTTACAGAACGTGTATACGGGGGAACATGGGTACAGAACGTGTATACGGGGGAACATGGGTACAGAACGTGTATACGGGGGAACATGGGTACAGAACGTGTATACGGGGGAACATGGGTACAGAACGTGTATACGGGGGAACATGGGTACAGAACGTGTATACGGGGGAACATGGGTACAGAACGTGTATACGGGGGAACATGGGTACAGAACGTGTATACGGGGGAACATGGGTACAGAACGTGTATACGGGGGAACATGGGTACAGAACGTGTATACGGGGGAACATGGGTACAGAACGTGTATACGGGGGAACATGGGTACAGAACGTGTATACGGGGGAACATGGGTACAGAACGTGTATACGGGGGAAGATGGGTACAGAACGTGTATACGGGGGAACATGGGTACAGAACGTGTATACGGGGGAACATGGGTACAGAACGTGTATACGGGGGAACATGGGTACAGAACGTGTATATGGGGGAACATGGGTACAGAACGTGTATACGGGGGAACATGGGTACAGAACGTGTATACGGGGGAACATGGGTACAGAACGTGTATATGGGGGAACATGGGTACAGAACGTGTATACGGGGGAACATGGGTACAGAACGTGTATACCTACAAACAGTCAGTGCTCCATTGTGATATTCTGTGAATAGTGTACATATAACCAGAGGTATAATTATCATAACTGTCCGTGTGTCAATCGATCCATTCCTGTAGATAGGCGTTTCAACAGTGTTCCTTCACGTCTTACATGTTGAGTGCTGGAAAAACAGAATGTCCAATTGTTATTAGTGACATTTAGAATATTAATTTCTTTTGCCATATTTTTATTTGTTTCCATACTCTGAAAGTTGGCGGTGTGCACATGTAAACAATGTAGAATATTTTGTATAATTTTGTACGTTTTCCTCACAGCTGTCGCTAGTGTCAATGATGAGATTCTAATATTTCTAATTATCATAAAATTATGTTCTTCTATGCTATAGTTGAAATACTTGAAAGGAAATGCTTATTTGTATTGTTTTAGAAAGGTTTTTAGTAGAAATAGGTACTCGTATGTTTTCAAAATACAAAGTGAAAAATATAGTTTAGAAGGTAGTGCAAAGATTGTTTTAAAGATTTAACTAACCGGTAGAATGAAAGAAGTCAAGTAATTTATTAGAAGTAGGTAGAATTGGAGTGTAGTCTATCAAAGTATTGATGTTTTGTTATACTGAAGTCTTTAGAAGTTAATACAAGTAAAATATGTAAGAAAACATTATGTTCTCGATAACAACTTCTTTATTGTGAACATACACAACATTTCCAAATATGCTTACTCCTTCATCAGATGGAAAGAAAAGCATAAACAATGAAATATAGTGCATGTCCGTAATAACAAAGTTGTTATCTTGTTTCCTTAATATTATTCTGTTGATACATTCACCAATAGATGACGTACTGAAAGCCATTATTCCACCCATCTGTAATGGCTTCCTACAGGACAGACAGATATCTTCATTGAATGTACTGTGGTCGACATTATTGAATAAAACGTGCTAATATGATGCAGCAGTGTTGTTTGCAAAACAAGTTTCCATTGTAGAATATGTTTAAAACAAGGTGCCCCCTCATTATAAGGTGATAGGATGTACAGCAGGAGCTTATCAGAGTGTTATAGTGAAGGTTTAGATTTGAACTTTGGTTGAATGGGACTAAAATAATTTGTTGAGCAATTGACTAAAATAATCCGGAAACTATAAAATTGTTAGAGAATAAAAGATCATCAACCAAAGTAACCTCCGATTTTAAATAATATATTGCAAACTCACCTTCCTTAATCTCTAAGGTATCGGTTCTGACTTGTGTTTGAGTTATTTGTGTATGACTGGCAAATAACTGGAGTGTTATCTGAGAGTATGTTGCTATGGTTACCAGTATATTGTTACTGTACAAATGTGCTGTTTTATATCATAGTTGAAAATCAAAATGAATAAAGTTATTTACATGAAGATCTTGACATTGTCTTTCTATTTTACAGAGTTGTCTCCCCCTGAAGGGTGTGGGAGACATAGTGTATTTGGTTGAGTTTCTGTTGCCTGTCGGTGTTAACGGCATCAACGGCATTCCAATCGTTTCCATTGGTTACTTCTTCACCACATTTTAGCCCATCAGACCTGAAAGCCCAGATTGGCTTACAACTCCCCAATGCGAGGTCTAACTCTTGCCAGTCTCCATTACTGGCTGATTTAGGCCTTGCAGTATTTTCTTAAGAAATTTTTGCTTAGAAATCCAGGCCATCTATGCATTTATGGTGCAGCGATTCACTATCTAGGCACAACAAAGCGAGGGAAATACCGCAAGGCTTAAATCAGCCAGTAATGATGACTGGCAAGAGTTATGCCTTGCGTTTGGAAGTTGATTGGCTTATGGCATGGAGTGTTGTTCACATTTTCGACTTCTCAAGAAGCGTAACACTCCCAAAGCTGAAGTTCTGTGGGGAGGTTCCTCGCATCAAGTTTGTACATCTTATCCTCGCCCCTCTCAAATATGGGCGTGGCAAGCATTATAAGTGAAACCTTTAAATGACTTCTTCTTCGAAAGCAATTGACATATGAAACTGAAATTCCAATAAAATACTATTGATCTTAATAATATGAGCTATCAAAACAGACATATTTCGTGCAGCAAAATATATATAGGTGTGGGGAAAAAAAACAAAAAATTCATTGTCTATGAGTTCATGGTCTGCTTGTAACGTAATTGTAATTGCGTAATTTTACAAAATGAAGAATAAAAAAATAGCAATTGCTCTGCCTGTATCTGATTCAGTTCATACCTGTATAAACTAAATTTCGTGACGTCACATCACATTTAGCCACGCTCCCATGACCAGTTGTGTCAGGGGCGGATCTAGAGGGGGGGTGGAGGGGTGCGCCACCCCTCCTTTTCAATTGACATTCTCCAAAATGGCCATTGAAACCAACCTCAAAATAGTGGTGCACCCCCCCTTTTTGCCACAGAGATAGTACAGTCACAGCGTATATTCAGGAATTATTTATCAGAAAGCATCGAAAGCATCAAATTCCACTTTCCCTTTAAGAATTTTTAAAAGTTCCCTGAACTTAATTTTATCAATTCTTAAAACAGAGGCACAATAATAATAATATAATAATAATAATTGATTTCTATAGCGCCTAGTTTCCAGGCCAGGCCTGCTCAACGGAGCATTAATAGGTAGAGCTGGGAGAGAAAAGGTGTGTTTTTAAGAGTCTTTTGAAGGATGAGACAGAGTCAGCAGATCTGATTTGAGTTTGAAAGCTTTTGTCTTTTGAGTTTAGTTTGTTGTATATAGACGCTTATATAGTCTACATCGAGAGACAAATTGGTTTCCTTTGAAAGCCAATTTTACTGATTTAAATTATTGTGTGTTTGAATGTGAAAAATGCGTAATATGATATTTGTTTTGAACACTCAAGACTTTTCATGATAAGGTTACTCGTATTTCAAAGTTTAATAATGTTGAGAAAGACACTGATGTACTTGTGAAAGTTTGTCGGACTTTTCATGATAAGGTTACTCGTATTTCAAAGTTTAATAATGTTGAGAAAGACACTGATATACTTGTGAAAGTTTGTCAGACTTTTCATGATAAGGTTACTCATATTTCAAAGTTTAATAATGTTGAGAAAGACACTGATATACTTGTGAAAGTTTGTCAGACTTTTCATGATAAGGTTACTCATATTTCAATGTTTAATAATGTTGAGAAAGACACTGATGTACTTGTGAAAGTTTATCAGACATGACAATCCACATTGTTTCAAGAGTAGACAGAATATAAGTAGACAGAAATTGAGTTTCGGAGTAAAACCTGTGATTTATTTTTTATTCATAAGCGGCTATTTTCTTAAATATTGACAGGAAGAGTTTAAGGAGGTTATGATATCAACCCTTGGGACAATAAAATGAGGATATGATATCAACCCTTGGGACAATAAAATGAGGATATGATATCAACCCTTGGGACAATAAAATGAGGATATGATATCAATCCTAGGAACAATAATACGCGGATATGATATCAACCCTTGGGACAATAAAATGAGGATATGATATCAATCCTTGGGACAATAAAATGAGGATATGATATCAACCCTTGGGACAATAAAATGAGGATATGATATCAACCCTTGGGACAATAAAATGAGGATATGATATCAACCCTTGGGACAATAAAATGAGGATATGATATCAACCCTTGGGACAATAAAATGAGGATATGATATCAATCCTTGGGACAATAAAATGAGGATATGATATCAATCCTAGGGACAATAAAATGAGGATATGATATCAACCCTTGGGACAATAAAATGAGGATATGATATCAACCCTTGGGACAATAAAATGAGGATATGATATCAACCCTTGGGACAATAAAATGAGGATATGATATCAATCCTAGGAACAATAAAACGCGGATATGATATCAACCCTAGGAACAATAAAACGAGCATATAATACCAACCCTAGGGACAATAAAACGAGGATATGATATCGTCCCTAGGGACAATAAAATTAGAATATGATATAAATCCTAGGGACAATAAAACGACCTTGGAAGTGGACACTTGGTTTGCTGCAGGGTTCAAGTTGACGAGGAAGTGTTGACACTAAGCCCGGATGTGTGAAGTCAATGAGTATGTTGAACATAATAGAATTTCCACACAAGGTGGAATACAACCGCAGACAGACAGATCACCACGCAGTACATACACCATTGGTCAGAGTAGTGTAGTTTAACATAAAGGACCTGCTATATCTTCTCACTTATCAGTTGAAGACAAGCTAGAGCCATGCTGTATCTCATTATTTCACTCCTCTGTGTCACAGCAGCGCTTTCCACGGACCACGAGGAGGCCCGTTTATTGCTGTCCAGACGGATAGATGGTGTTGACAGAAAAGTTATAAACCTCCGGAAGTACGTGTCTTCTCTTGACCACCTTCTGCACGAGCATATGAACGTGTCGGCGTCCATTGAGGTGAAGAAGAGTTTGCCTGAGTTGTTGACGGGGCCAGTCAACAGTGCAGATGGAGTGGAACAGTTGGTGATGAGGGTGATGCGGAGAGAAGAACAAATGAAGACACAACAACAGAGAATGTTCCGGGAAATCAAGCAGTTCATGGATGAGATATCTTTATGCAGGACGTGGAGACAGAATGGGAAGGTCCCCGAGACAGAGAAACATCCAGAACTGGTCGAGCGTCTTCGAAATGGTGTTCACGAAGAGTTCGACCAGCTTAGAAATGATATTCAACAGGAATTCGATACGCTTCGTCATGGTCTTCAAGAAGAAATTCATCAACTGTCACGGCGACTTTATTTTGCAGCAAGTATGATGATTTAAAAATAACTGTCCCCAATCATGACATGCTTAGGATAAGTTAAGAGTCGTATCTACTGTATTTATTATATGACACATATTCATTTCTCCTCATGTCTGTGAGTCGTGATGACCATTCGACAAGAAGTGTAGAGCTTATGTGAGGTTGTTGATAATGATGAGAGCTGCTTCAAGTTAGGTTTTCACACTAATTAACCTCACACTAATTAACCTCACACTAATTAACCTCACACTAACTAACCTCACACTAACTAACCTCACACTAACTAACCCTCCCGCGATCGGTATGCATGTTTGAGTTTGTATGACAGTTTACTCAGTTGACAGTTAAAGCACGGACTTAAATTAAATGTAATTTAAGTCCGTGGTTAAAGGTACATCCATTGTGTTGTTGGGGGTCAAATATGCCAAACGTTATAAATGGTCTTACTTTATCGGGAAGTACCAACTGTTACCGAAAACTACCATTTTGATGATACTCGACTTAGTATATTGACGATATGAAGGAAGAAGTGTCGATTTCTGATCGAAAACCGGACAATGCACCGCGTGTGGCGCGCACCAATGAGTCAAACGTAATTTTGGAATCTTTTTTAAACCAGATTAAATAACAAATTTGGTTTGATAATGTTAAATAGGTCATATAACTACTCTGCATGTAAATAGGACATGCACTTTCGGTTTCTGTACATGCATAATTTATGTTACTCGATTTTAATTGGAAACTAGTAATTATGATATATTTGGCGATTGGGGATGAATATGCAAGCTGAGTGAATTTGTTTGTATTGTAAGCAGCACATTTGGTGTGTTGGGACGTATTAAAGTCAAATAAAATTTTATGAAACACGATGGATGCACCTTTACGTTCACCTATCTAACCAGGCTTACATCACGTCTTGATGTCGGTGAACAGACTGACATGTACATACACAGGGGCGTGTAAAGCTTAGATACAGAAGAAACATAACTGTAGACCTCATCATTTTACTATATTCATAAAATAATTCTTTTACATAGTAATTGGGTACTGGCTGGCGACCAATTATCGCCGCATACCAATTATTGCCAACACATTGCTACAGCGCTTGCGCAGACAACTTTATCCTATGGTAACCTATTATTTCACACATTAAGATATCACCAAACTGATAACCAACAAAAATTCAATTCAACTTAAGTATTTAGCAATGTAGCTATGTGTTGGCGATAATTGGTATGCAGCGATAATTGGTCGCCAGCCAGTAGGGATTGTCGGTATATGTCTTTCTAACGTTATTTCTAAGCTATACATACCCATTTGTGTAGTTGTAACATCGGATGAAGTCAAAACAAGATTTAATCAGAAATCCAAAACCGTGGAGTAATTGCACGAATCTGCCAAACGCCATTCAAGTATTAATCACGATTTATCAAATTCAAATAATCATGTGTTACAGCAGTAATGTAAACTATCGGAAATATATTTTCATAATTTCTTGGTAACTTGAGAGATTAATGGCTAGTTTTACAACATCTATTACTAAGAAGTTTTCCAGTCGACTCTTTACTATAACAATAGAACAGACCGTACGTTTCAAATTCCGATATTGACAACTGAAACTTGCACAGTCGATAGTTACGATCACGGAGTCCATCATCTTACAATCCGCTTCCTCTCTCTAATTCAGTCATTACAAGCTTCCGTTCCCTATTTCCATTGCGTATTATAGCAGGAAGAATCCCATGTGTTTTACGTCAGGAATTGTGCATCATTGAAGTAATGCGGGGAGACAGGTAGAACCAAAGTGGATATACGAACTGTTGTTTGAAACTTAACATTTGGGTTTATTCAACGTTAAACATAATATTGCAAGGAATGGTAGTTGCAAGTGCTGTGCAAGTGCATACATAAATAGGCACATTTGCCTTGCCAACATGACACGATGACTTTAACATACTTTCCCTACATACTTACTTCTACCATGTACACAGTGGTGTAGTGGTTAGCGTGCTGGCCTCTCACGCCAATGGCCCGAGTTCGAATCCCGGTGGAGACACCAAACATTTGTGGGCCTGGGTCTCATACTGTGTTGTGTCCTTGGGCAAGGCACTTCATCCGCATTGCACCCAGTCCACCCAGCTGTCTAAATGGGTACCTGATCAAAAGGTAGTACGGACTTATATGGTCGCGCGGAGCGCTTGGTAGCTGCACCGAAAGTACAATTCCTTCAGGGTAATAATGTACCGCCAGTAAGCAGCACTTGTGCTGGATTATAGGCGTTAAAATTATCATTATTATAATTATTATTATATCGTTTTCACACTTGAATAAAACACAAGTCTGCCTCTTTACGCCTGCTTAAAGAGCCATCACGGATGTTGATGAAAATATCAAAAATTTTCCAAAAATCTATCTCCGTGAAATAAATACACTTAATTTTTCCCTAATTTTTCCAACTTAAAATAAGCCGAGAAATAGCATTAATTAGTAAAGGTGTTTTCCAGTCTAAATATAGATCCAGTCTATTATTTTCAAGCGCAAAGCATTATGGTCTCGCTCACACACAGTAAACACGAAAGAATAACAAAAAATATGAGCAATGAAAGAAATCGAAATATATAATTTTTTGATGGTTATTTATTTACCATTTCATTTAATTATGTATTTGCTACAGATATTGGAATAATTGTTTTACCCAACTAGGTATTTTGCTTGAATTTTAAAATTAATGAGAGTAAAAATTTGTCATAATTTGCTGGTCTTATTGCAATAAAATAATACAGGAAATAATTTGTATATTCTCAGGACATTTAGAAACATAGTTTGTAAAGCAATCATCACATTCAGTAATGTGTGACAAGGGTATTTTGCAAGAGAGACACGTGCAACGCGTGCAGCACATGGGTTGTTATAGCGACTTTCGCTAGAGACGAGCCTTCACGCTTCGGAAGCGCTTGCTGTTTGAGTAGTACGTATTACGCAAGAAAGGGGACTCTAGTCGAAGTGATACTTCTCTTTGAAACCAAATTGCAATACATTGTCGTGATATGAAAATTATTTAACATATGCCATGTTGTAGATAAAAGATTTCTCTGGCGAATGACGTTATAAGTATATTTTCCAAAAATTTGAAACATTAACATCCGTGATGGCTCTTTAAAGCTTTTAAGAATTGGTGCACATATTCAAATAAGTACGCGAGAGGAATGTGCCATTTCATTGGAGGATTAGGGAAAAGGGTCCAACTCACTGTTTCTAACAATATTTCCAATCTCATTAAAATCAAATCATTGATTCGTTCCATAGGCGTATTTGCAAATTTGGGTTGTCACTCATCTATGACGCCTTGGGAACGAATCAATGATTTGATTTTAATGAGATTGCAGTAATTTCATCATCTTGTTTCAGCAGAGACAAACACTCCCTTGCGCCGATTTGACATGAAACTTAACCTATTACGTACTATTTGTATTACAAATGTACAATTAACCGATAGGTTGAACGGTAAGTACGCCCTTTATCAACAAATACATTGTTCATCTCGTGAGGTAGAAATGATAAATATAATCCCTCATGTCTGCATCTCTGTCGATTAGATAAACATGGTATTGTCAAGAAAAGACAAAACTCACCGAATGTTGGGTGAAATGAAGTGAATATAATGATTTCCCATGTATTTGCACAGACTGTAAGAAGATGTGGTTGAATAACCCCTCCTTTGAAGTTGACGGTGGTTGGCGCGCATATCGAGGTGGCTATCAGATCGTTTCTGAGGAAGCGCAAGACGGAACCAAGTCTGCAGAAGTTACTTCCGGCGGAGTAACCAAAGTCCTGACGTTCGCAGAACCGTAAGTAGGAACTCTAATAACAGATACTAGGAAGAAATATCGAGGAAAGTGAATCACAAACATAAAACATAGCATTATTTCAATCCATTTTATACGTACGTGACTATAGCTTTCTGGTGTAGTTCAGCAACTGTTGGTCCCAGCGTAGTAGTAATCTGTTCTTACGACATTGTGTTTCTGCCTTGCTGTATCGTGCACGGTTTTCAGAGATATTTGGAGATTAAGTGAGCAATGTTCCCAAATCCGTTCCATTAATGAAACAAAGAACGTCACATCCATTTTCAGTCCACGAGGAGAGCGTTGATATATTCCGCTTGGTCAATTATCTTTCTTAACAGTGTTTGCAATAACATGATGGATATAAATCTAACTCTAGAACTGACTAACGATCTGAACTAAACCTTTTCCTTAAAGAAAGGAAATCAAATTGTTTGATCGAAAGAAAGTGTTGTGTTGTCAACAGAATTCGGAGGCTCATTGTAAGTGGGTGGAGCAAGAACAAAGGCAGCCCTTCTTCCATTCCTAGCCGCTCCGACTACAGTCTGTACTGTGATCTACAGGTAATAGCATCATCTGAAAAATGCTAACCTAATAGCTCTGACAATTTACAAACCTGTTTCAATGAATGAGAACTTCGACTATCAAGACTTTTGGAAATCTGATAAATGTATACTATAATCCTAGGACAGTTGCATTGGCATTTCTGAAGTTCATGGTAAATCTACTCATATTCTTAAGATTTATTTGAGACTTTCAAAACTTTTGATGAAAGATATAAAATGTCCATGCAACCTTCATTGTTTCTTTTCAGACACGCTCAAAAAGGAATTTATATGGTTACGTAACTCCGTTTCGTCTCCAGAATAGCACGTGGCACCAGGTGACTGTACAGATTAACCTGTCTCCGGTATGTTGTCTTATAGAATCATATTATAGCCAAGAGTTACTCACATCATTTTACACCATATTTGGAGATAAAAATGGCATTTATACATTCTATTCTTGTCGACCCTCGCTATTTTGTTCTTGGGATGCATCATATTGCGTTTATTCAATGAATCAACATTTTGACAAATATCTTTTTCGTTTTCGCTATGATTTGTCATTAAGGATGTCCGCTCCTTCATGTTGAACTTCAAAAATGAAATATGATTAAGTAAAGATTTTTTCTTATCTTTATTTACATCATGATATTCTACATCATCTACATACTTTTAAAAAACAAATGAAATAAAAGAAATGTGACTTTAGAACCTCTAAAAAGTGATTAAACAGCATAAATGGTCTAAATTTGACTAAAAAGGGGGGTTTTCAGGTACATTTTGTGTCAAAGCTTAAAAAAACTCACACTATCATATATATTTTTTCATTGATTTCGGTAGGGTAACATGAACTTTGTAACATATCAAAAAAAGTTTTAAAAAAGTTTAATACTAGAAATGTAGTATTTTAAAGTTTTTATTCTTATTTTCCCATTGACTCCCATGTTAAACATAATAGAATCTCTCTGTTTTTTTCGTTGTTAATTCGTTTATTCATATAGAAAATACTTTCAACTAAACAAAACCAAAAAGATTATTTCGAAGCGTCAACTACTTACTAAGATATGGCCATTCAAAGTGAGTAAAATTGGCCTGCTAATTATCCCAATCCTTAAACAGTTTGCCGGGCCGCCGTTAGCTTTCGTTAGCGATGTGACGTCATACACAGGAGTTGCTTAATGGAATTCGTTTAAAACATAATAAGAACGTTTCGACTTTACAAGTTTCCGATAGAATGGGCATATGTGCGTCCGTAGGGAGTAATTTCGGAGTTTTTGGAACATTTTTCGATATTCTATCGCTGATTTTAGATTTGTTCTTTTCCCAATCGGGTGGAGTGTTAGGTTATCTTATAGGCTATAGTATCTTTGAAATGAGTAACTGACAATTCACAAATAAAAAAAGACCATGCTTTTTTAAAAATTATAAATGTCATTATTAGTTACTTATTTTGTTGTGCTTGTTTTTGTTTTTGAAGAGGCTTATCGTTTCAAATCTACTGTATCATTATTTCTCATGGTGACTATATATTACTAATAGAATAGTTGCATTATAACTAAGAAAATCATATAATTTTCATCATTGTTACTGGTTTACACTTTTTAGAAACAAATATTCGGGCTATCTTTAAATCTATAGTCGTGTACATTTACAATTACCCACATTGAGGTAATACCACTGACCTAACATAACATTCATTAGATTATAGCATTGCATGAGCTTTACTAAACAACATTAGACTTTCTCATTTTCCTGGCATGATATAATAAAGGCCTTGCATTTTATATTGCATGTATTTTTGGTGGTCAATTCATGTGTTTTTGGTTATAAAATTTTGTTTAAATCACATCGGATAAAAATATGGAAATATATCTTTCCCATTTTCAAATGAAAGAATTGGAACTATAGAACTTTGATCATCTCACCATGGCCTTGTGTTGTTTGGTTTGCAATTCAAAAACAATTTCTGAGGTTATAGTTCAGTCGTGTAGATTTCCCCTCTTATTTAATATTTATCTAAGATAGAGTGTCAATAACGCAACTACATCTCTTATTACATATCGTTACAATGATAAACAAAAATATGGAAAATACATTTTGTTATTTCGAAAAAGGACGAATGTGAAAACAACATACCGATGAGTCAATGAATGAGGCGTGTTTACACCGTTATAATCCGTATGAAATGTCTAATAGATCTCTGTAACGTTTGAACATCTTCATCATCTGACATGAGTGCCGCCGCCATATTGGGTAATGATAAGAATTGTTCCAAAACACATTGCAGAATTACGGGTCCAGCAATGGCCACATCCAGTATTAAACAGTGTTGACATCTGCTGCCATTTGTAGTACATTTTACGGGGCGTGTATATATGTAATTCTGTTGTATAAGGACAAGGGTAAATATGTTAATTAGGCAGTTATGTAAGGCTAATTCTAGTGGATTCTGTCATTAGACGCCAAGCGACTCCTGTGTATTACGTCACAAGGCCTAGCACACGGCATTTGCTCTCGGCTAAAGTTTTACGAGGCTTAATTGAGCGGCGTTCTAAAAAGCGTTCTAAAAGGTGTTTATTGGTTGAATTGACATATATCAAGTGGAATCCTCGTCATCTTTGAATATGCTTGAATAAAAACTGAAAAGTGATATGGTCGAGGTTTGTCGATCTTTAAAATTGTACTTTACCCCACTATCTTACAGGCGTCATATTTATAAAAAAAAAACCACACTACCCCCTATTTTTAATGCTGATTTTCCAATCATATACTTTGAACTTTTAAAAAATATAAGTTAGAAAAGATTTTAATACTATAAATTTGATGAGCGTTTGATGAGTGCTATGATTGAGCGAGAACATATCGATGCCATGTACAGTGTCGACAGACAGATGTATACAAGATGAAGAGCCAAGACCAATCGGTGTCCACTGCCTGGCCCCTTGTGTATATTTGACTCTACAAGAAGCTGGACGCCATTGCAAACCACTGCAGGATACATTAGATATCACACAAATTCGTCGTGAATATCTTTTTGAGACTCGCCAGAAAGCACATAATTTATGAAAACGCAGAATAAACCAAAGTACTAGCAACCTGGATCCTTGGATTGCGTCAACAAGATGGACAGTGAGAAGTGTCACCTTGTCCTTGCTGGGTAACTGTCAACAAGATGGACAGTGAGAAGTGTCACCTTGTCCTTGCTGGGTAACTGTCAACAAGATGGACAGTGAGAAGTGTCACCTTGTCCTTGCTGGGTAACTGTCAACAAGATGGACAGTGAGAAGTGTCACCTTGTCCTTGCTGGGTAACTGTCAACAAGATGGACAGTGAGAAGTGTCACCTTGTCCTTGCTGGGTAACTGTCAACAAGATGGACAGTGAGAAGTGTCACCTTGTCCTTGCTGGGTAACTGTCAACAAGATGGACATTGAGAAGTGTCACCTTGTCCTTGCTGGGTAACTGTCAACAAGATGGACAGTGAGAAGTGTCACCTTGTCCTTGCTGGGTAACTGTCAACAAGATGGACAGTGAGAAGTGTCACCTTGTCCTTGCTGGGTAACTGTCAACAAGATGGACAGTGAGAAGTGTCACCTTGTCCTTGCTGGGTAACTGTCAACAAGATGGACAGTGAGAAGTGTCACCTTGTCCTTGCTGGGTAACTGTCAACAAGATGGACAGTGAGAAGTGTCACCTTGTCCTTGCTGGGTAACTGTCAACAAGATGGACAGTGAGAAGTGTCACCTTGTCCTTGCTGGGTAACTGTCAACAAGATGGACAGTGAGAAGTGTCACCTTGTCCTTGCTGGGTAACTGTCAACAAGATGGACAGTGAGAAGTGTCACCTTGTCCTTGCTGGGTAACTGTCAACAAGATGGACAGTGAGAAGTGTCACCTTGTCCTTGCTGGGTAACTGTCAACAAGATGGACAGTGAGAAGTGTCACCTTGTCCTTGCTGGGTAACTGTCAACAAGATGGACAGTGAGAAGTGTCACCTTGTCCTTGCTGGGTAACTGTCAACAAGATGGACATTGAGAAGTGTCACCTTGTCCTTGCTGGGTAACTGTCAACAAGATGGACAGTGAGAAGTGTCACCTTGTCCTTGCTGGGTAACTGTCAACAAGATGGACAGTGAGAAGTGTCACCTTGTCCTTGCTGGGTAACTGTCAACAAGATGGACAGTGAGAAGTGTCACCTTGTCCTTGCTGGGTAACTGTCAACAAGATGGACAGTGAGAAGTGTCACCTTGTCCTTGCTGGGTAACTGTCAACAAGATGGACAGTGAGAAGTGTCACCTTGTCCTTGCTGGGTAACTGTCAACAAGATGGACATTGAGAAGTGTCACCTTGTCCTTGCTGGGTAACTGTCAACAAGATGGACATTGAGAAGTGTCACCTTGTCCTTGCTGGGTAACTGTCAACAAGATGGACAGTGAGAAGTGTCACCTTGTCCTTGCTGGGTAACTGTCAACAAGATGGACAGTGAGAAGTGTCACCTTGTCCTTGCTGGGTAACTGTCAACAAGATGGACAGTGAGAAGTGTCACCTTGTCCTTGCTGGGTAACTGTCAACAAGATGGACAGTGAGAAGTGTCACCTTGTCCTTGCTGGGTAACTGTCAACAAGATGGACAGTGAGAAGTGTCACCTTGTCCTTGCTGGGTAACTGTCAGCAAGATGGACATTGAGAAGTGTCACCTTGTCCTTGCTGGGTAACTGTCAACAAGATGGACAGTGAGAAGTGTCACCTTGTCCTTGCTGGGTAACTGTCAACAAGATGGACATTGAGAAGTGTCACCTTGTCCTTGCTGGGTAACTGTCAACAAGATGACATTGAGAATTGTCACCTTGTCCTTGCTGGGTAACTGTCAACAAGATGGACATTGAGAAGTGTCACCTTGTCCTTGCTGGGTAACTGTCAACAAGATGGACAGTGAGGAAGTGTCACCTTGTCCTTGCTGAGTAACTGTCAACAAGATGGACAGTGAGGAAGTGTCACCTTGTCCTTGCTGAGTAACTGTCAACAAGATGGACAGTGAGGAAGTGTCACCTTGTCCTTGCTGGGTAACTGTCAACAAGATGGACAGTGAGGAAGTGTCACCTTGTCCTTGCTGGGGAACTGTCAACAAGATGGACAGTGAGGACGTGTCACCTTGTCCTTGCTGGGTAACTGTCAACAAGATGGACAGTGAGGACGTGTCACCTTGTCCTTGCTGGGTAACTGTCAACAAGATGGACAGTGAGAAGTGTCACCTTGTCCTTGCTGAGTAACTGTCAACAAGATGGACAGTGAGGAAGTGTCACCTTGTCCTTGCTGGGTAACTGCTCTGCTGCTTGGGGAGGCTGCGTGACATCACTGTTGAGGAGAACGATGAATATTCAAGGGTTGCTGGTGGCCTTGTTGTTCTGTTGGACAACTTTGGTGTATTTTATGGTCTCATGGGTGTTCATAGGAACTGTACATCGAAACTTTCAATGAAACTGTCAAGTCGTCAGAGGTCAAACATCGGGCGCCAACTCTCCTCCTCTCCTACAGAAGAGACTTGATGGTGGTTGTGATCAACACTACTGTACAGCAGCGATAATTTGAAGTATTGGGCACGCTGGTGGTGACATTCTCACAATAGACACTTAAAATACACTTGACTCTGGACATTTCAACACTCTTTATTGATAGCACTATTCTCACAATAGACACTTAAAATACACTTGTCTCTGGACATTTCAACACTCTTTATTGATAGCACTATTCTCACAATAGACACTTAAAATACACTTGTCTCTGGACATTTCAACACTCTTTATTGATAGCACTATTCTCACAATATACACTTAAAATACACTTGTCTCTGGACATTTCAACACTCTTTATTGATAGCACTATTCTCACAATAGACACTTAAAATACACTTGTCTCTGGACATTTCAACACTCTTTATTGATAGCACTATTCTCACAATAGACACTTAAAATACACTTGTCTCTGGACATTTCAACACTCTTTATTGATAGCACTATTCTCACAATAGACACTTAAAATACACTTGTCTCTGGACATTTCAACACTCTTTATTGATAGCACTATTCTCACAATAGACACTTAAAATACACTTGTCTCTGGACATTTCAACACTCTTTATTGATAGCACTATTCTCACAATAGACACTTAAAATACACTTGTCTCTGGACATTTCAACACTCTTTATTGATAGCACTATTCTCACAATAGACACTTAAAATACACTTGTCTCTGGACATTTCAACACTCTTTATTGATAGCACTATTCTCACAATAGACACCTAAGAAGCCGTGACGTGCCATGCTCAGCTGAGGTAACTCCTTCCAGGCGTTCCACTATCATGAAATACAGCAGGGAAGTGTGCTTCTATAGCAAAAGTATACACCGTCATCACCATGATCTACGTACCTAACGGCGTGTCGGAAACCATATGTAAGCAACTGTCTTGTAGAGAGGTATCTTTATGGAACCGACCCAAGGCCTGATGATGCCGTTGGTCGGGAAGACATCACTATGATGGCCGAGAGGGGACATCGCTCTTTCGCCCTCTGGTATCAACACGACAAAGCGATAAAGCGATATAGTCACACGACAAAGCGATAAGGCTGCACGACAAAGCGATAGAGCAACACGACAAAGCGATAACGCCGCACGACAAAGCGATAACGCAGCACGACAAAG
Source organism: Gibbula magus (assembly GCA_936450465.1). Lineage (NCBI taxonomy): Eukaryota > Metazoa > Mollusca > Gastropoda > Trochida > Trochidae > Gibbula > Gibbula magus. Next base: position 2,792,714 of record OW388295.1, on the reverse strand, counting down.
CGATAACGCCGCACGACAAAGCGATAGTGTCGCACGACAAAGCGATAGTGTCGCACGACAAAGCGATAACGCCGCACGACAAAGCGATATAACAACGCGCTAAAGCGATAATAACAGCACGATAAAGCGAAAGAGCAATAAAGCGAAAGAGTGATAAAGCGAAAGAGCGAAAAGAGCGATAAAGCGAAAGAGCGATAAAGCGATAATGACAGCGCGATAAAGCGAAAGAGCAATAAAGCGAAAGAGCGATAAAGCGATAATAACAGCGCGATAAAGCGAAAGAGCGATAAAGCGAAAGAGCGATAAAGCGATAATAACAGCGCGATAAAGCGAAAGAGCGATAAAGCGAAAGAGCGATAAAGCGATAACAACAGCGCGATAAAGCGAAAGAGCGATAAAGCGAAAGAGCGATAAAGCGATAATAACAGCGCGATAAAGCGAAAGAGCGAAAGAGCGATAAAGCGAAAGAGCGATAAAGCGAAAGAGCGATAAAGCGATAAAGCGAAAGAGCGATAAAGCGAAAGAGCGATAAAGCGATAAAGCGAAAGAGCGATAAAGCGAAAGAGCGATAAAGCGAAAGAGCGATAAAGCGAAAGAGCGATAAAGCGATAATAACAGCGCGATAAAGCGAAAGAGCGAAAGAGCGATAAAGCGAAAGAGCGATAAAGCGATAGAGCGATAAAGTGATAAAGCGAAAGAGCGATAAAGCGATAAAGCGAAAGAGCGATAAAGCGAAAGAGCGATAAAGCGAAAGAGCGATAAAGCGATAGAGCGAAAGAGCGATAAAGCGAAAGAGCGATAAAGCTAAAAGAGCGATAAAGCGAAAGAGCGATAAAGCGAAAGAGCGATAAAGCGATAAAGCGAAAGAGCGATAAAGCGAAAGAGCGATAAAGCGATAAAGCGAAAGAGCGATAAAGCGAAAGAGCGATAAAGCGAAAGAGCGATAAAGCGAAAGAGCGATAAAGCGAAAGAGCGATAAAGCGATAATAACAGCGCGATAAAGCGAAAGAGCGAAAGAGCGATAAAGCGAAAGAGCGATAAAGCGATAGAGCGATAAAGTGATAAAGCGAAAGAGCGATAAAGCGATAAAGCGAAAGAGCGATAAAGCGAAAGAGCGATAAAGCGAAAGAGCGATAAAGCGATAGAGCGAAAGAGCGATAAAGCGAAAGAGCGATAAAGCTAAAAGAGCGATAAAGCGAAAGAGCGATAAAGCGAAAGAACGATAAAGCGAAAGAACGATAAAGCGAAAGAACGATAAAGCGAAAGAACGATAAAGCGAAAGAGCGATAGAGCGAAAGAGCGATAGAGCGAAAGAGCGAAAGAGCGATAGAGCGATAGAGCGATAGAGCGAAAGAGCGAAAGAGCGATATTGACATGTCGACCTTAATCTTTTACATAACAATAGAATACTGGTTTCATTCAATTTCTTTTCATTTCACTTGATATTTGATTCACATAACATAAGAATGATTTTGATAAATGATTCCACTTTAAATCCCCAAAGGTCGCTATTATATAAATATAATTAATACAAGTTTATTTTGTATTAAGAATTTGAATAAACATCTATAAAACAACTTACGGTGAATAATTGAGAAATCCATGCTAATTAAAACAGACATCTGCAACTCTAATAGATTAATTCAAAACGCTGACATGGTGTGTGTAAACCTGTACATAAATACTTTCTAAGACATACTTTATGTGACTGGTTATTATTGATTTAATTGAGCAAAACAAAGTTTATATAAATTTAAATCGGCGCACTCTGATTTCTTCTACTTACTCTATATTTTTACTGAAAAAGCTGTCAAATATAGCTTAAAATCATTAAATATGTCTGACACTCGGCATCCAAAAAAATGTTATATATGATGTTAAAAGGTATAGAAAATAATAAAGTTAATTGGGCTTCGAAGTTTCCAGATTTATTGTACAGTTTGGGCTTCATCTTCCCACGCAAGGCCTAACTAGCGCCAGTCTCCAAACTGGCTAATTAGCTAATTGGCAAATTGGGCTTTGGTTTTGTTTGGGACCAACAATTTATTTATCTTCCTACTTCGTGTTTCTCAAAATGTCTGTGTCGACTAAAATGTATTCATGAACTGAATTGGTATAGTTCACTTCAAAACGGCACCAACTCCATATCTTACTCTTATTTTAAAGCTTCACTGTCTAAAAAATTATATTCGAATGCGGTTGTTGTTAAAATGTTTAGAGTATTCGGGCAATTTACGTGTTTTTCATTTAAGAATTGAAACGGGTCGGTTTTATAATATAGATAGAAATGATAGATTATGTTTACAATGCGACGACGGCTATAATTGAGGATGAAAACCATTTCCTTCTTGTGTGTTCCAAATTTAAAGAGCTCCGCCTGAATCATTTGCCGGAAACTGTTTGTACAAATCCAAATAAAACTAAATTTAAAATCCTCATGTCAATATCGAATTGTAAACTTGTAATTTAGCAAGCTTTATTTTTCATGCCATGTACCAAAAATGTTAATTGAATGACTGTTGCTGTACACATCATGTCTTGTCATATATACGATATGTAGTTACGGGCCGATGACCTACACTTCAGAAATAAAGAATTGAAATTGATAACTTCTGATATATATTCATCAACATAATGTAAGAAACAAGTTTGGAAATATATTGTAACAACACTGGTATATTATTTAGACATTCACTAACAAATCAAAGGAAAGGATAAAATAATCTATCATTATCAAAATAAAATATATAAATTTGTTTACTGGGTTACATTGTGCACATCATAACGTATAAGGCACTATTAGGCTATATCACAGTAGAATATTTGTGTGACATTGTGTATTAATATGTGCGACAGGAATAATTCTAAAGGGTATGATTCATGAAAAAGCACGTTTTGGGTAAATTTATTGAAAATGCGAACTCCGCGCATCGCCATGAATCATTAGTATGATGGTAATAGGGTGTACGCCTTCAGTGCATGGAGCTCAGCGACATTCGAATGCGTATTTGAGGTTACAAAATCGTCTCTTTCACACTTGAATGGCTTCATTCTGCTCACATAAAGAGATAGTTTTAATCAGAAAGGAGGCCCATGGCATTATCCAGTGCATAGTAGTAAAATACATTTTCCTGACTGTTGAGGACATCCTAGTTGTTTACATCTATTTCGCTAAAGAGTTAAAAAATTGAATATATTTTTCATAACCAGGAATTCAATGTAATATATGGGTAAAGTCTTTCTTAAAACATTGAGAAATGGATAAATAATACAAAAGGGTATTCTGACTCAGTGAAAAGTATATGTTCTTGATAAAAATGAGACGTTTTGACCCTATCGGTAGTGCTTGTAAACACATAAATTTGCAAACTGATTAATACGGAACAACCAAAGAGTCAGCTTCTATTTTTTGTTAACTTTTCTGTCAAACGTGTTTCAATACCCATGAACTTTGGGTTTTATCCGAGCGTGGGTAATTTTCCCGTTTCATCATAATTCAACAATTATTCTTGTCGTGAAAAGGGATTTTATTATATTTTTGGTGTGACGTTCATCACAATGATAATTGCGGACATTGAACGTCAATCATTATAACAAAATAATTCTCTTTATTAATATCATTTAGTGATTGGCGCTTAAGGGTTAATTTTCAATAACAGTCAATACTTCTTGATAAAATACTACAATGCAACACTGAGTGTTCCTTTTAAAACCCATTGAGTATGTTGTTGGAGTCACATTATGTCAAACGTAATAAATGAAGTTATTTTATCGAAAAGTACTGATTGCTGATGAACATTATCAATTTAAGGCTAGTTCATTTAGTAGTGATATTATAAAGGTGAAAGTCACGATTTATTATTGAAAACTTGACAAAGATGCGGGTTAATTGGTTAAATGTAAGTTTGGAAACTTACCTTTAATAGACAGTCAGATGTGGGTTGGTAATATGTAATTGGTCATATAACTACTGTGCACATATAGGAAACGTATAAATTCGGCTTCTTCACGTACAAAATGCTGTTGCTCGACTTTATTTGATTAGCATACATTTGGCGTTAGGGAATGAATATGCAAGTAAAGTGAAATTATTTGTACTTCAGAATAAATCAGAATATCTGGTTTGTCGGCATGCATGAAGGCAAGTAAATATTCATATAAATTTTTAATGGCTCTTTAAAACATATTTGTAAATGTTTTATCCATATGCATTATTTTTACATTTTATCTGTAAATAAGTTTTTTGGATATAAGATTATTCAACCAAAAGCGTATATATTTCAGCATTTAGTGGATTCACATATCGTTATCAAGTAATGAATAACTAAATACCGGAAACCATTTTATTTTAATTCGTGTGAGTAACTTAGTTTTGATGGTTAAATCACCATATCACCAAAAATACCAGTATTGACCTGTATTAAGAACATGACACACTATAAAGTAATTAAGTATGTGAAATAAATATTCAAATTTCATACTACGTATCTATAATATATTGATTATAGTTTCTGTTTGCATTTAAACCTATGTTTTTTTCATATCATTAGTAAATGTCAGAGAACATGTGGAGCTATTGATACTGTAGAGTATAGTTGGTTACCATTGCAAAGTCAAATGGTATCAGTTCCCTAAATTGCACGTCACATGTTGTCATAGTAACATGATCTGCATGAGCCTGGGAAAAAATCAATTATTCGTGCTGTAATCCGAGATTTGCTCTTTGAAAAGACTCAAAATTGTGACTCTTGCCTCAATGTTTAAGAAGTAAATGCTTTGCAAAATAAAAGTGATTTTTTTTCGGAAACTGGGATATTGGCTAACTGCATGCTGTACAGTTTGCAATTACTATAAATGTGCTCGTGGAACACCTTGGTACCGAAAAGGAATACAATACCTTGAAGTTTTACCAAAATGAGACCAATAGAACCATTCTGAACGAAATTCATAAATGACGCCATAACGTCAAATCAACATCAGCAAAGACAGGGGTTTTGCATCAAACAACTTCACGGGAGTGTTTGCACATGTTCTAATTGCATTTAAAAGCACATTTTGCCCTTCATCATCTGAACAGAAATGTGGCTATTTTCACAGAGAATGATTATGGCACAATATAATGTTATCCAGAAGTTCTATACAAGTATTGACTTATCGTTACGTCTGCATGTCTTCAACACGTTATTATTATGATGTCATCAAAATTGGAATGCTGTGATGTTATAAATTTTCTCATTACAGCGTTATCAGTAATTACGAAATTGTTTAGTGGACTGGCGTTATTTTGCTGTTCAGTAGATATCCAAGTTTGTACGTCACCTTGTTGAGATTACTATTCATCTACATAGTAAAGCTTGCACAAGAAACTTACACATTGACTTTCAAGGTGTAAACTCTACATAAATGCTCATAATAATGCAAATGTTGAGTGTACTTCAACCGTCTATATAATCTCGGAATATAGTGTCAATATTTTAGCATTGTACGTGTAATCTTGGTTTTCATTCTTGACATGGTTTCTATGATTATTAACATAAAGTTAATGAATTGAGTTTGGCTATTCGAAAGGTTGTCTGCTCGGGAAAACCACACTAGAAAACTACAAATGTCGCGAGGACCACACGACATGTAAACTCCTCGTTGCCGAGAAAGCCACACTAATAAACTACAGAATGGCGCGAGGGCCACACGACATGTACTCTCCTCGTTGCCGCGAAAGCCACACTAGAAAACTACAGAATGTCGCGAGGGCCACACGACATGTACACTCCTCGTTGCCGCGAAAGCCACACTAGAAAACTACAGAATGTCGCGAGGGCCACACGACATGTAAACTCCTCGTTGCCGAGAAAGCCACACTAGAAAACTACAAATGTCGCGAGGGCCACACGACATGTACATTCCTCGTTGCCGCGAAAGCCACACTAATAAACTACAGAATGGCGCGAGGGCCACACGACATGTACTCTCCTCGTTGCCGCGAAAGCCACACTAGAAAACTACAGAATATCGCGAGGGCCACACGACATGTACACTCCTCGTTGCCGCGAAAGCCACACTTGAAAACTACAGAATGTCGCGAGGGCCACACGACATGTATACTCCCCGTTGCCGAGAAAGCCAACTACAGGATGTCGCGAGGGCCACACGACATGTACACTCCTCGTTGCCGCGAAAGCCACACTAGAAAACTACAAAATGTCGCGAGGGCCACACGTCGTGTAAACTCCTGGTTGCCGCGAAGCCCACGATTGATTTCGGGATGATACCGTTTATCAAATTAGCGCCACCCATTGATAGATAATGAGCTTATTATAAAGTGAATATGGAGTTAATCTTGTTTGTTTAGTTTTAAATAAAGTGTTGTAGTAGTTTTTCTTTAGGTCACGACTTTTCAACTGTATATCTGTCACTATTCTGAAGTGGTTAGCATTAAAATGATGATTTTCAGCAACGTTCAGTATTCGATAAAATTACATCTGACCAAATAACATATAAAACATGACACACATACGTGTACATTACATAAAATAAAATATGTTGCTATGGGGTGAAAACATCAATGAAATATGAAACTCCCCTGTCCTGTGCCTTCCTACAATATGATAATACAAAGTAAAAAGACTGCAAGACACATCATAGTTTATTATATACCGTAACATGGACCAGCACTCCCGACCATTGCCGGGAGAGCCACATTCATACGATCACAAAAACCGGGAGCGCCAAGTTGTATGTAACCTTATTTTCTTACATGTGGCTCTGCCGGATTGCAACCCTTATAAAGATGTGCATTGTGCGCAGTACGATTGAGTGGTTTAACATCTTGACCTGAGAAAACCAAAAGAGAAGACCGTTATCCAAAGTGATACTAAGATTCGTATGTTTATTGCAAAATAGTTTTACACACCACCAGTTGATAACAGTTGTGAATCACATTTTCCTTCTCTGTTTTACAAAATTCCTCGTTACCATTATTTATTAACTGCATAGATAATACTTCCTTCTATGGTATATATAATGAGTTTTAGAACGATAATAGTCTACATATATATGAAGCAAATGATGCTACTTGATATGTAAAACAGTTTAAAGAAATGGCTGTTTTATTTATGCGGAATTTATCAGAAAACTGTAATACATGTCGAGCAATTTGAATCCTGAAGTACATGTACTGTTGTTGAAAATTACAATGTAAATGCTTATCGGTTCATTAACGTAACAATGTAATTATGTAAAGTTAAAAGACGTGACAATGCACCGCGATTGACGCCCGTCATTCAGTCAAATGTCATTTTGGAAACTTATTTACAACAGACAATAGGACAAAGTTTGGTTGAGAATGTTTACTGAGTCATCTGTGCATGTAAATGCGACGTGAAATTTCGGTTTCAGATGTTGCTCGACTTTCATTTGAAACAAGAGAATTAGTGAGCAAAGCTCACTCATGATACCCCCGCTTTTACATTAACATTGGTCAAAGAGAAATGTTTGAAAATAGCAAAAGGGTATCAATGTTTAAACTTTTGTATGAAAAGACCATAACATATATTATTAAAGCAGAGTAAGTATTACACCTCTAAGCATGTTTTAGAAGTAAAAGTCAAAGTGGTTTCGTAACATTTGAACAACTAGAAGAGCGTTTGCGGGACACCGCAAAAGCAGAGCAGCTCCGAAACTTTGGGTCCCGCCTTTCCCTGTTCCGCCTTCTCCTCAGCATAAATAAAATGGGATTTTTTTTGGACCAAACTTTGTTCATTATTCAAGTTATTCTAACAAGTTGAATCATCACTGGGGTCACTTTTCACAAGTGTGTTCTTAAAACCTATTTCTGATTTCAAAATTGGATCAAAGGATTAACATGGCCTGAACCAATATCTCATGACCTTGACCTTGACCTTAGACCTTCAAGGTCACACCATCAACGATAACTTTTCATTGTGTATAACAATCATGCAATGACTCAAAGTGTTCATTGTAAACATAAGGCATATTCACAATAGCATGCTTAAGTTGTGACCTTGCTGTGACCTTGACCGTTGACAGATTTTAGCGAAAACTTTTTCAAATCTTGGTCTATCTCCATAGTTGATATATACCAAATAGGAGCCTGACAGCACAAAAACGTTTGAAGTTATCATGTTTACAAGGATTATTGTAGTAATTAAAGCACTCATGACCTTGACCTTTGACCTTGAATGTGAACATGTCAAAATCATTTACCAGATTTATAAGAAAGAAGCTATGTATATGAGGTGTTAATACCTTCTTGGAAACAAGTAGTATTTGAGTTATGAGCGGAACCAAAAGTGTGACCATAGACGCGCACACAAAGACGCTTAAAAGTGGAAAATCTGAAAAAATAATCATGGAATCTGAGGGAAACATAGAAAAGGCACATCTAGGGACCATAAAGTGTACATGTATAAAGTTTCATAACAATTGAACAAGTAGTATTTGAGTTATGAGCGGAACCAAAAGTGTAAGCATAGACGCGCACACAAAGACGCTTAAAAGTGGAAAATCTGAAAAAATAATCATGGAATCTGAGTGAAACATAGAAAAGGCACATCTAGGGACCATAAAGTGTACATGTATAAAGTTTCATAACAATTGAACAAGTAGTATTTGAGTTATGAGCGGAACCAAAAGTGTGACCATAGACGCGCACACAAAGACGCTTAAAAGTGGAAAATCTGAAAAAAAAATCATGGAATCTGAGTGAAACATAGAAAAGGCACATCTAGGGACCATAAAGTGTACATGTATAAAGTTTCATAACAATTGAACAAGTAGTATTTGAGTTATGAGCGGAACCAAAAGTGTGACCATAGACGCGCACACAAAGACGCTTAAAAGTGGAAAATCTGAAAAAATAATCATGGAATCTGAGGGAAACATAGAAAAGGCACAACTAGGGACCATAAAGTGTACATGTATAAAGTTTCATAACAATTGAACAAGTAGTATTTGAGTTATGAGCGGAACCAAAAGTGTTCCGGACGGACGGACGGACGGACGCGCTGAGCGCTATATACCCCCGACTACTTGAAACAAAATGGGTGTCTCGACATACATGTAGTGACATATTATTTGAACAAGTAATCTTACAGTTTCATAAATGTAAGCAGAATGGAGTCATTTAAGTGCTTAAGAAAAGATTTCTTAACCTCCAATTACTTATCCTATTGTAAACTACGTAAACTGAAGGAGAACATATAATTATCATGACACTAATAATTTATGGTGACTCACACTCTATTAGTACATATGCAAATACATGTTTATTTTCATTAAGAACCATTTTCAAGGCATATTTCGATAAACAATGTCACACAAATATGCCACTATGATATACTTTTTTTTATATACATGTACTCCAAAAACTGAATCAATTTCATTCACATAAGTTAAACATGTAAGACAAATATATATTATATTGATGATAAAACATTGTTAAAATAGTGAATGGGTAAATATATTATACCAATGTTGATACAATAGTGTCCGCACTTGCACTTTCACATTGCTTATTCTGATTAACATATATTGATTAAGAGTAGTCAGATATTCTGATTTTTGCATAGACCGTTATTTTATTTAAACTGCATTGAACTTTGCGCAATAAAACTTATAACTCATTTAATAATAATTATAATAAGTGTTTACCACGAATGAATTCATTTCACGACAACCTCGTTTACAATAAAGAAAATAGAAGTCACATACATTGTATACAGAGAACAATCACACTTGATCAACTTCAACATCATTTAAAGGACGAATACTGGAGGAATAGGTGTATTTTGAATTTATTGGTTTTTAAACGCGGTAGTAAGAAGAAAGTTTGACGTATTCATCTGGATCAACAGAAATCTTCAGGGATAATTTTAAAACTATTTTGTCGTAAACGAAACTGCTATTTTACTGGCGTTTGAAGAACTTCTTCTAAGCGAAATAATTATTTACTAGAGACAAAGAACCATGCCGCCATTGGAAATCAAAAATTAATATGCTTTCAATGAAACAATGGTAAAAGAGAGCTGACACAAGTATGTCTATGGGAGGATCTACGTGTACGGGTATAAACACGCCGGGTCAACGTTGTCAATTATCGATAATATTTGCAGATCTCTCTTGTAAGTGACATGGCCCGTTGTGCGGCGTCCGTCCGTCATCCGTCGTCAAACCATAAACTTTTCACATTTTCGACTCCTCCTCATGAACCGCAGCACACCCAAAGCTTAAATTTTGCGGAGAGGTACCTTGCACACAGGGGGTCAAAGTTTGTTCATTTGAACTTCGCCACCCATCAAATATTGGCGTGGCAAGCATTATTAATAGAACCTTTAAACAACTTCTTCTCCGGAACCAGTTGACATAGGAAGATGACATTTTCAGATTTTACATATAAAATTTTATTTGTTCATTTGGTCCTGACCCCTCACCAAATATGGATGTGACAGGGGGTCCAACCTAAAATCTTTAAAAGACTTCTTCTTCAAAACGATTTGATACAGAGAATTAACAGTTTCACATTTTAACAATCTGGGTCTACTCATGCTGCTCTCATATCTTAACATGTATGTTTTAGCAAATTTGCGAGTGAGTGATTAGCAGAGTGTGTAAAAACTCAAATGCAGAAAGGTTCATGTTAATTCTTTTAGTTATTCCCCTTTTGTATTATTCCCTCAATCAGATCCTATTATTCACCATTGGAAGTCTGTTGGCTATCCGTGTGCTGAGAAGGGTACAATTATACCAAATCATACCATGCCATGCATAATGGTTTGCGGTTTCAAAAGTTAAAACAAGATGATATCCAAATATATAATAGGCTATGACGGCAAATGGAAACTAACTAATTTCCCAGACTCAATAGATGGAACACATATAATGATGATTGAACACATTCTCACAGTAAGTGAATCCTATCGAATGCAAATGGGGAAGGCATATTCTCAAATCATGAGACAAACAGTGAAAAAAGACATTTACTACTAAACTAAACCAAGTAAAGCTCCCTTCCTCTTTCGCCCTCACACCCAAACCTTTAGGCTTGAAGAGCTAAAATATGTTAATTAATTTCATCAGTGGTAAATTGTTGCTAAACTACGTTTACACAGTGATATTATTAATAAACTAATAAGATGTACATATCTATAATAATCTACAATAATTACTTTTCAAATTTAATAAATATGAGCAAAACCATTCAAGTCTTAAAGGGAAGATTGTGTAAGTCCCATTAACTTATCCGAATGTAAGCTAAGCTCCATACACTGAAGGCGTTAATCCTATTATAGTCATACTAATGATTCATGACATTGCGCTGAGTTCACTATTAGTAAATTTTCCCAAAACGTCTTTTCTCCCTTTAGAACTATTTCCGTGTCATACAAATATTCTACTGTGATATTTTTATATAGTATACTCTTCGCACACTGCTTCAATTTGATGTGTACATTAAAACCAAGTAAAACACATTTTTTTTTATTATGATTTTATTCTTTCCTTTAATTTTTTTATTGAATGGCTAAATAATATACAAGTGTTGATACCATAGACTTCCTACTAACCTGCATCCTTATTATGTTGATGAATATATATCAAAAGTAATCAAAGTGCGCCGATTTATATAAACTTTACTTTGCTCGATTAAATCTATCATATTCAGTCACATAAGTATGTCTAAGGAAGTATCTATGTACAGGTTTACACACACGATGTCAACTTTTTTGAATTAATCTATTATAGTTTTAATTGTCATGGATTTCTCAATTATTCACCGTAAGTTGTTTTATAGAGAAATCTAATTATATGTTTATTCAAATTCTTAATAAAAAAATAAACTTGTATTAATTATATTTATATAATAGCGACCTTTGGGGATTTAAAGTGGAATCATTTATCAAAATCATTCTTATGTTATGTGAATCAAATATCAAGTGAAATGAAAAGAAATTGAATGAAACCAGTATTCTATTGTTATGTAAAAGATTACGGTCGACATGTCAATATCGCTCTTTCGCTCTTTCGCTCTATCGCTCTTTCGCTCTATCGCTCTTTCGCTTTATCGTTCTTTCGCTTTATCGCTCTTTCGCTTTATCGCTCTTTCGCTTTATCGCTCTTTCGCTTTATCGCTCTATTGCTCTTTCGCTTTATTGCTCTTTCGCTTTATCGCTCTTTCGCTTTATCGCTCTTTCACTTTATCGCGCTGTTATTATCGCTTTATCGCTCTTTCGCTTTATCGCTCTTTCACTTTATCGCGCTGTTATTATCGCTTTATCGCTCTTTCGCTTTATCGCTCTTTCGCTTTATCGTGCTGTTATTATCGCTTTAGCGCGTTGTTATATCGCTTTGTCGTGCGGCGTTATCGCTTTGTCGTGCGACACTATCGCTTTGTCGTGCGACACTATCGCTTTGTCGTGCGGCGTTATCGCTTTGTCGTGCGGCGTTATCGCTTTGTCGTGCGGCGTTATCGCTTTGTCGTGTTGCTCTATCGCTTTGTCGTGCAGCCTTATCGCTTTGTCGTGTGACTATATCGCTTTATCGCTTTGTCGTGTTGATACCAGAGGGCGAAAGAGCGATGTCCCCTCTCGGCCATCATACATCACGCTACGGAACCCAACTAGGACAATCTCAGCGATATTCCATTTCTGAAACATGTCCCAGAATTGAAATTTTGACAGGACAACGTTCGTCTTCGTCGCACAGCTTGGAGTGCAATGGATTTTCTCCGTAAGAACCCAGTTACTACCATGGCCTGCAAACTCATTGGATCTCTCCCCAGATGAGCCTGTGCGTATAAAACGGAGTGCTCTCTACCATACCCTCCGGGTAACATTCGTGATTTGGAAAAGATAGACCTGTCCTTTGGTAGAATCTATGCTTCATCAAAGCACTGTTGTGCTTCGAACACCTGCTAACGATAAGAGTGAACCCCTTACCAGTTTTGAACTTTTGAAGTCGTTGGGGAGTATTGTTCATGTTCTTTCAACATTTTATTGTGGTCGAATAATCCAGTTTATATGTATGCATCATTTTCTCTTCTATTGTATTCTTCATTAAATTTCTGTGAGCAGTATGGCTGGTTATTTCATAACTTATATTCCTCACAAACTTATCACAATTGGAATGTACCTGACTATCTCTTTAATACTTCGGGTACATTTTATTAATGAAAAGAAATTATGAAATGAATTAGTCAGTTACTAATATCAACAGCTTAAATAAGTAAATGAATGATTAAACTTGAACCAAATTGATTATTCAGTAGCCAATCTTTATTAATAGCTTGGTCATTGTTTCGTAAACCTTTCAGTTGATGATTTGGTTAAAGCTAGTTTTCTCCCAGACCCAGATGTTGATATGTAAAATTACTTGATTCAGTTTTGTAATAATAGAGTCTGGAAACAGTAAAACATGCTACGAGGGGAAAATGGCAACTTGCCACAAGAAAATCATTGATTTTTTTAAACAGAAATTTTAAGGTCATTATTACAAATAATATGTTCAGGTCTTTATGCATATTTCATTCCTTTCAGACTGACGCTTTCGTCAAGGCAACCTGCCATTTCCTGTATCGAAATATCAACCAAGGTGTCGCCTACTTCGACAAGATGTCAGCGTCTGTTGTCACTGATGAGGTCACTGACCTCTCGGTCTGCACTCAAGAATAGATTAACAAGGCTGTCTGATATCATATATAGAATTGAGTTCAGCATCGGTGGAATTAGTGCGGGTGCAGGGACGTCAAGCATGCTTGGTTGAGACTTTGAAAACATCTTAAAGGCGCTGTAGCACGTTTTTTCGCTCAAATAAGTTGATGAAATGTATTTGAAAAATAATTTCACCAATAGTAAAACATCCTTTTCTCCTCGGAAAATAAAGTTTAAAACGAGTGTACATGTTTTGGTTAAGCCATGTGAATCGTTTTTGTAATACAAAATAATAAATTGTGTTCACAATAAAATGGCCGCCATGCAATTTTTGCTTTATACGCAACATAGTTTTTACCACTACAGATAATTTGTTTGTGTAATAAGACGTTTTACCCTCTAAAGTTAATTTAAATGACATAAACTATCATTATAAATGGGAAATTTGAAAAAATAAATTTTGCAAAAAACGTGCTACAGCGCCTTTAATATATTTGTGTTCTAACATTATTACATTTTGGATAACACTACCTTCAATAGTAGAAATTCTTGAACTTTTTCAGTCAGTGCTAACGATAGGTGCCTCACTCTGAATCCTGCAAGGAACTCAGTCCCTAAAAGTACAAGAATCTGTAATGTTGAATGTAGTGTTATCCTAAATGTAACTATGTTACCGGTAGATTTGTTCAATATCTAAATGGCATGTATTTCTATACCTGTGTTGTTGTTAAGTTTGAGAGTTAGGGTGCACCCCACACAAACTCCTGCACAAGTTCCTTATAGCTCACGCCAGTTTCAATCATTGACTAATTTAAGCCTTGCTGCATTTCCATACCTTTCCTGTACTATTGTAGCAGAACATACTATAATGTTCAGGTCAGTGTGTCGCGACGGTAGTATATAAAATTGCATTTCCCTAACTTTTATATAATAGCGTCGCGACACGCTGACCTGAACTTTATAGTGTGTTCTGCTACAATAGTACAGGAAAGGTATGGAAATGCAGCAAGGCTTAAATTAGCCAGTGATGGAGGACTGTTAATGAGGGGCAATGTTAGGAACGAGTGAATATGTACTCTCTAGATTTGATAGAATCAAGCCTTGAAAGGAATATTCCATCGCAAAATGAAAATAAAGCTTAGTTTATTCTACAAACTCTACACAATGATGTACAGAGTTTACATTCGAAACTCCTTGCACAGATTTACGTTGGTGTGTCATTTACCGCAGATTTTCAAGAAAGATGGCGGCCCCCACGTCGAGCCAAAGTGACGGTTTATATTTGATGTAATTATTTAACCCATTGACCAAATACAAACATATTTTGTGAGAAAATAATTTGAAATTACGCTGGAATATTCCTTTAAGGAGCCATGTTGAAAAACATGATGATCAAACATGCACCTGTGGAAAGTCATGTTTTACTGGAATAAACACAGCCTGGGCTATTGTTTGTTCATTTTGAAGCTCTGTAGACAAGTTTTCACAGTTTGAAAAAAATGTTCTCACCACTGCAGTTAGGAATCACTTTCTGAGCACAGTGAAAATCATATGAATAAATATAAACTGTGAAAAAATAATCATTTTGAAGTAAGGGAAAACCTGCCTATGTGTATATGAATAAATGAAAATACATCACATTTTTTTTTTTATCAATGTTTGGGGCATATGTGCATTCACAGAAACAGAACACTGTTTCATGGGAGCCATACTGGCTGAGTTTCGGAAAATCACAAAAGACCTTAATTAATTTACCCCAAATGTGTGTTTTTGAGATCATTTACTTACGAATAGTTTGATCTTTGGATGCTTCATTTCATTTATCCGAAACATATACAAATAATCAGGTGTTCCGATATTTCATTAAATGAATAGAACAAACTCTAATTATTGTCTACAATTATTATTCAACTGATTAGAACAAACTCCAATTATTGTCTACAATTATTATCTAATTGATTAGAACAAAATTATTATTCAACTGATTAGAATATTTCATCTGACATGTACATGTACATTTGCAGGTGTTCGTCTTTCATATAATATTTTACATTATTATAGCAATCAACACTGAACTTTGTTCTATTGGGGTATTTTTTGTGGAAACGAAATTTGAGAGGATGTTCTAGTTTACACAAATATGATATAAATACATGATTAAAACACTGTAAAATTAAAATATATTAATGAAGTTAATATTTTGATGACTTTATATTTCACAACTTGATAAAGACAAGCGCATATTTGTTGAAAAATAAAAACAATGAAAACTGAAGCCATTCATCGGCGCTGTGAATGGGGAAAACTTCGCTACAGACTAAGGCTGCAACGATACACTGAAATATCGATGCATCTCGATGCGACAGTCACGATACGATACACGATACAATTACATTTGAATATCGGATAAAACGATACACATAGTTATTTCAATCTAAATAAACACTAGATAAATCAAGCACTGTACCAGTTTTAATTCCTTTGATATACGACAATAAATTTTTCACACGTATTAAAATAATCGTTTTTACTCGACTGCTTTCTAGCTTGAAAACGAAACTAACAAGAGTAACTTCCCTTTAGTAATC
The DNA here is from genome assembly GCA_936450465.1 of Gibbula magus. Lineage (NCBI taxonomy): Eukaryota > Metazoa > Mollusca > Gastropoda > Trochida > Trochidae > Gibbula > Gibbula magus. Next base: position 2,776,465 of record OW388295.1, on the reverse strand, counting down.
GCTTCACAACCGAAGGATAATTTATTCAAATTTGCGACTGCCCTGATAGCTCATTGGTCCGAGAGATATAGGTCAGTTCTTTCGAGCTATTGCATTGGTTGATTTTTCCGATCTTTTTCTTCGGGTAACTTCGACTATGCTTGACAACTGCTAAGTTTAATACGCAACCAATCAAATCGTGTGAACAAGTAGCAGCAACCAATCAAATTGTGCGAACAAGTAGCGTAGTATTTTAGCGTAGTATTTGACAGTCATGGCAGCCAACAACGAAGATTATCGTTTTCTATTCAATCCCTAGACTTTCCCATTTAGCGTATCTAGATACGTATCGAGATCGTTTGCTTAGTGTATCGTTGCAGCCTTACTACAGACATAACGCATATTGTTTATCCGTCTATTATATGTTATGTGTTACTATGTGAATTTTCTATCATTGTATGTTTCATTTTCAAAAAAGTGTAAAATTTGGTTAAACATAGCGTGTTTTCATTTCACGTAATGCCAAGAATCTAATATGGCGGATGCTGCCGATAGATTGGTGATGGAACTTTTCCTTTAAAGTGACATTTAAAATTCGATATGTCTTTGATATATGCCAAAATACCAGATGGGCTGATTTAATTTTAATCATTGTACTCGACTCATATTCATCACCAAATGCAAGATAAATGACAATTTCTTATTTTCACTGATAATTGAGTAAAGGTATTATACATGTCGACTAGTTGGACACTACCAACTAACCTCTCTTTGCGTCTATAGACCATTTTCCAAAATTACATAAAAGTAGTTGGCACATGCAAGCTACCCTACATTGTCAAGTTTTTGATAACAAATGACGACCTGATATCTTTATACTGTTAATGTACTGAACCGATCATCACAAAAATGGTAATTTTTAGCAACGGTCAGTAAATCTTGATTAAATAAAACTGTTGATAACTTTGATATATGGGACTCCAACAACACACTGAAGGCAGACTCCTTTTGATTTGTTTGTTCTGAACGTCCGGTACATGTGTGAAGTGGAAGGAGTGTCTCCTAACACGGTTCTGGGTGTGCGGAACATGTTCCCTTGAAATAGTAGGTGTGAGCCGCACAGCATGAAGGAGCAGGCCTCAAATGTCCCCTTAAGACAAAAGTCAAGGACCACAACTCCGCTGCCATTTTGGAACTGTCTCAAAAACTAATCTGTTTTTGGTGGTTTGATCTTCAGTCGGTTCATGTTGATTCTAAAGTGCAGAGGCAGACGGCAGGAAATGAAGATATTTCTTCCATCATGGAATTCTGGGAGCAGAAGACTCTTGGCATGAAGCATCATGGGAAGGTGACGGACTTTGCTTTGACGTATTCCGAGTCGGTCGAGTAAATCGGGATGAAGACGCTGGAGGGAAACGTAATTGAAACATTTATTGATAATTTGAGTATTTGAATTGAATAACCTCCTTTTATGAGGTCATGACATTAAACCAGTTTGACAGTCAGTAACCCAATCAAATTTGCACAGAACTGACAATAAAATCTTGACATTAATTCTTTTAAGCTGATGTCTAGATATTGAGCATACATTAAAGAGCCATCACGGATGTTAGTGTTTCAAATTTTTGGTAAATATTCTTATAACGTCATTCGCCAGAGAAATCTTTTATCTACAACATGGCATATGTTAAATAATTTTCATATCACGACAATGTATTGCAATTTGGTTTCAAAGAGAAGTATCACTTCGACTAGCGCGCGCTACGGGTATCTGACGTATATAAACAGAGTCCCCTTTTTTGCGTAATACGTACTACACAAACAGCAAGCGCTTCCGAAGCGTGAAGGCTCGTCTCTAGCGCAAGTCGCCATAACAACCCATGTGCTGCACGTGTCTCTCTTGCAAAGTACCCTTGTCACACATTACTGAATGTGACGATTGCTTTACAAACTATGTTTCTAAATGTCCTTAGAATATACAAATTATTTCCTGTTTAATGTTCTTTTTATTGAAATAAGACCAGCAAATTATGAAAATTGTTTACTCTCATTAATTATAAAATTCAAGTAAAATACCTAGTTGGGTAAAACAATTATTCCAATATCTGTAGCAAATACATAATTAAATGAAATGGTAAATAAATAACCATCAAAAAATTATATATTTCGATTTCTTTCATTGCTCATATTTTTTGTTATTCTTTCGTGTCTTTGTTTACTGTGTGTGAGCTAGACCATAATGCTTTGCGCTTGAAAATAATAGACTGGATCTATATTTAGACTGTAAAATACCTTTACTAATTAATGGAATTACTCGGCTCATTTTAAGTTGGAAAAATTAGGGAAAAATTAAGTGTATTTATTTCACGGAGATAGATTTTTGGAAAAATGTTGATATTTTCATCAACATCCATGATGGCTCTTTAAGCAATAGCTGCTGGCAAATACTGGGGATTTCCTATTATTTTGTAAGTCAGTCACACAAATTGAACCCATTAGTTAGTGGGTCATGATGGCCACACAAACCGCAGCAATTAGCTAGTGATGAAGCACAGTGTGTCGCATGATGGCCACACAAACCGCAGCAATTAGCTAGTGATGAAGCACAGTGTGTCGCATGATGGCCACACAAACCACAGCAATTAGCTAGTGATGAAGCACAGTGTGTCGCATGATGGCCACACAAACCGCAGCAATTAGCTAGTGATGAAGCACAGTGTGTCGCATGATGGCCACACAAACCGCAGCAATTAGCTAGTGATGAAGCACAGTGTGTCGCATGATGGCCACACAAACCGCAGCAATTAGCTAGTGATGAAGCACAGTGTGTCGCATGATGGCCACACAAACCGCAGCAATTAGCTAGTGATGAAGCACAGTGTGTCGCATGATGGCCACACAAACCACAGCAATTAGCTAGTGATGAAGCACAGTGTGTCACATGATGGCCACACAAACTACAGCAAGGCAGAGATAAGCCAGCGATGGGGACTGGCACAAATAAAGCAAGGTGTTGACTCTCCGTGCACGTACCTGTGGCGCCACCTTGGTGATATGGGAGTACTTGTGGTCCCCGAGTATCGGTGTGTTCAGCCCGAAAGCAAGGTGGACACGGATCTGGTGCTTCACTCCTGCCATGGAACCAAAGATTTTATCAGATCCCAAAAGAATATTACAAACTTATTTATTTATCATTGAATATCAACAGCTAACACAAATATCTGAAACATGAAAATGTCATCAGATAGAGAGTTAATTGATCTGTAAGACTACCTGTGGAAGGTCCCACCAGTTATTTATGCAGATAGAGAGTTAACTGATCTGTAAGACAGCCTGTGGAAGGTCCCACCAGTTATTTAGGCAGATAGAGAGTTAACTGATCTGTAAGACTACCTGTGGAAGGTCCCACCAGTTATTTAGGCAGATAGAGAGTTAACTCATCTGTAACTACCTGTGGAAGGTCCCACCAGTTATTTAGGCAGATAGAGAGTTAACTGATCTGTAACTACCTGTGGAAGGTCCCACCAATTATTTAGGCAGATAGAGAGTTAACTGATCTGTAACTACCTGTGGAAGGTCCCACCAGTTATTTAGGCAGATAGAGAGTTAACTCATCTGTAAGACTACCTGTGGAAGGTCCACCAGTTATTTAGGCTGATAGAGAGTTAACTGATCTGTAAGACTACCTGTGGAAGGTCCCACCAGTTATTTAGGCAGATAGAGAGTTAACTGATCTGTAAGACTACCTGTGGAAGGTCCCACCAGTTATTTAGGCAGATAGAGAGTTAACTGATCTGTAAGACTACCTGTGGAAGGTCCCACCAGTTATTTAGGCAGATAGAGAGTTAACTCATCTGTAAGACTACCTGTGGAAGGTCCCACCAGTTATTTAGGCAGATAGAGAGTTAACTGATCTGTAAGACTACCTGTGGAAGGCCCCACCAGTTATTAGGCAGATAGAGAGTTAACTGATCTGTAACTACCTGTGGAAGGTCCCACCAGTTATTTAGGCAGATAGAGAGTTAACTCATCTGTAAGACTACCTGTGGAAGGTCCCACCAGTTATTTAGGCAGATAGAGAGTTAACTCATCTGTAAGACTACCTGTGGAAGGTCCCACCAGTTATTTAGGCAGATAGAGAGTTAACTGATCTGTAAGACTACCTGTGGAAGGTCCCACCAGTTATTTAGGCAGATAGAGAGTTAACTCATCTGTAAGACTACCTGTGGAAGGTCCCAACAGTTATTTAGGCAGATAGAGAGTTAACTCATCTGTAAGACTACCTGTGGAAGGTCCCACCAGTTATTTAGGCAGATAGAGAGTTAACTCATCTGTAAGACTACCTGTGGAAGGTCCCACCAGTTATTTAGGCAGATAGAGAGTTAACTCATCTGTAAGACTACCTGTGGAAGGTCCCACCAGTTATTTAGGCAGATAGAGAGTTAACTCATCTGTAAGACTACCTGTGGAAGGTCCCAACAGTTATTTAGGCAGATAGAGAGTTAACTCATCTGTAAGACTACCTGTTGAAGGTCCCACCAGTTATTTAGGCAGATAGAGAGTTAACTCATCTGTAAGACTACCTGTGGAAGGTCCCACCAGTTATTTAGGCAGATAGAGAGTTAACTCATCTGTAAGACTACCTGTGGAAGGTCCCACCAGTTATTTAGGCAGATAGAGAGTTAACTCATCTGTAAGACTACCTGTGGAAGGTGTGCATTCCACTAAAGCTGCTGGACCGTGACTGGCGAGAACTCGGTACTGCGTGACTGCCTCGAACGTCTTCATCGAACTCTTCTGGATAATCTCCCTTGTTTCATCAGTACGCTCCGGTTTTAGCACCATCTGCGCCAGGAAGAGATTTCGTAGTTTAATTCTTGCAATAAATGACATAAACTACATGTTGTTCATTTACTTGATCTTTTGGTGAATGGTAATTAAGAAGTGTTTGACACTAACATGACAATGTGCTCTGCCATTTACGATGAATCAAGTGATACCGTGTTCCAATCAGTACGTCAGAAGCATATATTGCAGTATGGAAAGTTTCATGAGATAACGCACAAACAAAAGTAGTGTCTGCATGTTTTCACCTATGTGTAGGTGATCAACACATTTTAAGACAGTGGGTGCAACAGTTCATGAGAGATTGTGTTAGTAATAGTTTGAAGTAGGTGAGTGTCCTTGAGTGTAAGGTCATCTCACAAAAATTGACTGGTTTGAATGTCTGTACGTATGTTGTCACCAAATATGAAGACAAAATATTGATTTTACTTGTTACCATGGAAATTATATATTGAAAGAGTAGTCTTCATGAAACTTATAATATACATATATTTATATGAATATCTAGTAAATTACATTAACTATGTTACCATTAAACATGGTTATGTGAGGCAAAACACCAGTGCAATTATGTTTTTTACAAAAACAAATTGTTGAACTCACTCTGTGGTACCTGTCCACTGTTCCTTCTGCCATCGGGATGTCGATTACACCTGTAGTAAATATACGGTACCATGACATTAAAGAAATACACAATTTTATTCTCACTTTCTTCAAGACTTCTTGTTTTTGTGGAAGGTTTGGTAACGTGACAGGATTGTGATAGGTTTGATAACATTGTTTTAAAGATAGGAGTAAGATGTTGGTTAGAAAAAATGGGAAATTTAAAAAAAAAGGCTTTGGCATAAATTAGTTCAACACATTTGGGAGAAAGGCTGCAACACAATTGTGGCTAGCCTATGTATTGCGGTGAAACCTGCCTTCATCGGCTGGGACTAGCAACAATCTATTTGGGAGCAATATTGACAAATTTAAAATCAACAAATTTGGATATGATAAAGTAAAACCTTTTAACATCTGCCATTAAAATTCAGGGACACTTCTTGAAAAATAACACAATTGTGGCTATGCATTGAAAAATACAGGAAAGATACTGTTAATTTAGAAGGAAGTCATAATAATGATAACATTATTGAAGATAAGAGAAAGCCATGACATAATTAAATTTTAGATACGATTTATGAATATCAGAAACTAATGTGAAACTTCAGTCTATCATGTGGATATTTGTCGGCCATTCTACCTTCCTCCGGGATGGGCAGTCCCTTGGTCAGTACCCAGTACCTCTTGACCACCTCCCGCTTCCTGAATGCTCGATGGAGCTGCCACGCCGTCTCGGACGTTCTTTTAAATTAAAAAGAAGGAAGTGAAAATTAAGTTATGCACTTCAAAATGCAAATGGAGGATTCTATCAAGTACCAAAGAAAGCATAATATAAGTCTTTAAGTACTGTGGTTGCATCCCTGAAGTAAGAAGATTCAGTAACGAAGCTCAGAACGTATACTGGGGTTGCATCCCTGAAGTAAGAAGATTCAGTAACGAAGCTCAGAACGTATACTGGGGTTGCATCCCTGAAGTAAGAAGATTCAGTAACGAAGCTCAGAACGTATACTGGGGTTGCATCCCTGAAGTAAGAAGATTCAGTAACGAAGCTCAGAACGTATACTGGGGTTGCATCCCTGAAGTAAGAAGATTCAGTAACGAAGCTCAGAACGTATACTGGGGTTGCATCCCTGAAGTAAGAAGATTCAGTAACGAAGCTCAGAACGTATACTGGGGTTGCATCCCTGAAGTAAGAAGATTCAGTAACGAAGCTCAGAACGTATACTGGGGTTGTATCCCTGAAGAAAGAAGATTCAGTAACGAAGCTCAGAACGTATACTGGGGTTGCATCCCTGAAGTAAGAAGATTCAGTAACGAAGCTCAGAACGTATACTGGGGTTGCATCCCTGAAGTAAGAAGATTCAGTAACGAAGCTCAGAACGTATACTGGGGTTGCATCCCTGAAGTAAGAAGATTCAGTAACGAAGCTCAGAACGTATACTGGGGTTGCATCCCTGAAGTAAGAAGATTCAGTAACGAAGCTCAGAACGTATACTGGGGTTGCATCCCTGAAGAAAGAAGATTCAGTAACGAAGCTCAGAACGTATACTGGGGTTGTATCCCTGAAGAAAGAAGATTCAGTAACGAAGCTCAGAACGTATACTGGGGTTGCATCCCTGAAGTAAGAAGATTCAGTAACGAAGCTCAGAACGTATACTGGGGTTGCATCCCTGAAGTAAGAAGATTCAGTAACGAAGCTCAGAACGTATACTGGGGTTGCATCCCTGAAGTAAGAAGATTCAGTAACGAAGCTCAGAACGTATACTGGGGTTGCATCCCTGAAGTAAGAAGATTCAGTAACGAAGCTCAGAACGTATACTGGGGTTGCATCCCTGAAGTAAGAACGAAGCTCAGAACGTACAGCCTCTGCTCCGTACACCGAGACCAAGGTTTAATTCTCGTAACGGCAAACAAAAGATGTTAAAAGACGGAAGTTGTTGCTTCTTGCTTGGCACTCAACGAAACAAGACTTAGGCCTTGTGGAGGGAAGATGGACAAGGAGGGAAGAATGGTTCCTTCAGAGTATCATACAAATTTTGCACTTTGTGCATGATCCAGGCTGGAAAAGGGGCTATACAAATGTGCTATTATTATTATCATTATCAAATTTAAATGTGACAGTTACACGGAGCACTTGGAAGGATACAGAACTCTTTAGAGAATTTTGGAGACATTAGAAGGTAACTCCCATCTTGTCTCAGGGTATAACGTACGTTAATGCAACTTTCATACCCTGGGTGCAGAGGCAGCATAAAAATATATGTTCCAGCCAATCAAACAGTTTTCTCGCCCTGTTGGCAATAAATTTTAGCCAATCACAGAGAGCTTTTCAAAATGCACTTGGCTTTCACAGTTCCGCAAAATGGTGACTTCCTCAGATAAGGGAGATGAAATTGTCAAATAGTCTCAGACGCAGACCATGGAATTGGACATGCAGTTCATCGAGGAAGGTGGGGTAAACGTTTGACGGTTTTGAGAGATCATTATGATTTCCGCAATTATAAACCACAAAGAGCGCAGACAGAAGCCGATTGCCTTGCAAGTGATGTCATTGATTGTGACGTCTATATTTAGATTGTTTGATCATACGTCACCTCGCGAAGGTATATGCTGCCTCTGCACCCAGGGTATGAAAGTTGCATTAGCGTACGTTATACCCTGAGACAGGATGGGTAACTGCAAGTTTTGTAAGAACCTACTTAGCCAAGAGCATGACTCCAGTGGTCTGTCGGTCAAGTCTGTGAACCATATGGAGAGTGTCAAGCTGACCGGACGGGTCAACCAGGCGGGTCAGTTCCGGCAGGAGATGGGCAACACTCATGTGCACCCCAGGACCACCTGGACATAATACAATTCTTCATTAGTAACCTCTTAATGTCTGGTTCCAACTGGTTACTTCTTGATGATTTTCTTAATTTGACCAATTAAATTGACAAAATATCATTGTTGAACTGGCATAGTAAGGCAAAGTAGAGACATGACCAAATGGGACATCAACTTGCTATTTTTTCCAAAATGTTCACTGCATTTTGCAGTTGGAACAATCAAATATCACAATGTACAAAACGAAAACAACTCATATTTGGTGTTTCATGTCAACATTTTGTTTTGACATGAACTATTACATTTTGCTCATTGGCAAGTAAATTGTGACCGTTATACTTACACAAAATGATAAAGAGTTCTCTCTATGTCAACTGACATAATACAGTGATTAAAAGTTATTTACCGTAAGTAATTTTGATTGATAAGTAAGTATGAAGATGAAGGTAACGCAGCTGATGACTCACTCACCGTGTGAGGGCAGACCATATGGTTTTTCTATAGCAAGAATATCACCTGAAATAGATATCAACACTGGTATATCACACAGAAAATTAATCAAGTCTTCTGTCCTGGCCGAAACAAACTTCTTCTAGGAGCACAACAAAATTTAACCTGAACAAATGTTAAGAATCAGCATAAATACTGTGAGTGTGAGTTGTATCCTTCTTAATCAGATGTAATTTTGGAAACATATCTATAACAGAATGTGGTTGGCAAAGTTTAATAGGTCATCTACAGGAGCTGTAGTTTCTGCCCATGTATAAGATAGTGGAATTTTAAGTCAACGCCAAATTAACATGATGAATAACAGTAAATGTCCCTTTAACTAAGGAAGTAGTCTGGATTGGCCAATGTCTACAGCTGTACAGAGTAAAACTCATAAGCTTCGCTCCACTTTTATACCCTGGGTTCAACCCAACATAAACCTTCGCGCTGTGACCTGTGACATAGAAACTATCTAAAAATAACCATTGACCGCACTTAAAAGTCGAGTCAGCAATATCGAGATGGATCACTGCGGAAATTATACAGATTCCCAAAAAGATTCATCAAAAACTTACCGCACCTACTTTGATAAATGCAATATAATTTCAGGATAAAAAGTATACGATCTGCTGAAATAAACTAAACTTGATTGCTAACTTGGACTCGGACATGATAACCATTGCTGATTACTTGAGGGCAGAAGAGAAAAAGTCAACTGAAGTTGTGGCGATAAAATGATTTGATTGACTGGATCAGAGGTTTATGTTGGGTTTAACTTTTTAGTTAAAGATTTTAACCCAGGGTATATAAGTGGAGTAAAGTACATACGTTTTACCCTGAGACTGGATGAGAATATACAGGTTATCGCGGAGCAGTACGAGATCACAGGTAGCAGGGTTAAGAATATACAGGTTATCGTGGAGTAGTACCGTACGAGATCACAGGTAGCGGGGTTGAAAATATACAGGTTATCGCAGAGCAGTCAAGATCAGAGGTAGAGAGGTTGAGAATATACAGGTTATCGCAGAGTAGTACGAGATCACAGGTAGTGGGGTTGAGAAGATACAGGTTATCGCTGGGTTGAGAAGATACAGGTAGCTAGAGGGGTTGAGAAGATACAGGTTATCGCGGAGTAGTATGAGATCACAGGTAGCGGGGTTGAAAATATACAGGTTATCACAGAGCAGTACGAGATCAGAAGTAGAGAGGTTGAAAATATAAAGGTTATCGCGGAGTAGTACGAGATCACAGGTAGCGGGGTTGAGAAGATACAGGTAGCTAGAGGGGTTGAGAAGATACAGGTTATCGTGGGGTTGAGAAGATACAGGTAGCTAGAGGGGTTGAGAAGATACAGGTTATCGCGGAGTAGTATGAGATCACAGGTAGCGGGGTTGAGAAGATACAGGTAGCTAGAGGGGTTGAGAAGATACAGGTTATCGCGGGGTTGAGAAGATACAGGTTATCGCGGGGTTGAGAAGATACAGGTAGCTAGAGGGGTTGAGAAGATACAGGTTATCGCGGGGTTGAGAAGATACAGGTTATCGCGGGGTTCAGAAGATACAGGTTATCGCGGGGTTCAGAAGATACAGGTAGCTAGAGGGGTTGAGAACATACCTCTGTTGTAGATGATGCTGTCCTTGAGTAACTTGGCCACCATCGCAGAGGGCGTGTTCATTATGTCGGGAACCTGGTTCCGGAGAATGCGGTAACCTTTACTGTCGACAGGCCCTGCGAAGAGCTGAGGCTTTGACTTGCTCATTGTCTCTACGGGAGGAAAAGAAGCTGATGTAATTAGGAGTTCAACACTGTTCAGAAATATATTTCAGTTTTATTGTAGTAGCTGCAGTGATATTAGTATACTAGTCATCTACTTGCACAGAATCTGATGGCGTAGTTACTGCTTACATTGTTTACTGAATGTTGATAGAAAACCTAAATTTCTTAATAATATATATATATATATTAATGTACATATATAATATTATATACTCTTGTATAGCTGGTGAAAGTGTTGACTTTGACATATCTTTTTCCCTAAAATAGCTTTGAAGGGCGTATCCACTAATGGCGTTCACAGGAGGTAAAATCTATAATTTTAATTGGTAAAAGAACCTGTTCACAAATTAGTTGAGGTCTTGGTACCTGTAACTTTCATTTTTGAAGAAGACAAAAAGGTTAACAAAATCACCATGGTCCCTATTAGGAACTGAAGGTAACCTAGTCTTTAATAGTAATCTTCACCATTTTGGTTTTCTTCTGCTTCCAGTTTTGAAACACACATGGTCAACTCGACCGGCCAAAATGATTTCAGCATGCAAATAATTTACAGACACACAAATTAACTGACGCTATGACGTCATAAAGCAGTTAGCATGTCAGGCCTCGTGAGCTAAAAATAGAAGGCCCAGTCTAATACAGACTGTTAAAAGACTAAAGACATGACAGATTCTGAATATATCTACTGTAAAGTAAAATGAAAATGATTATCAATAATAAAACCATGAATTTGTGCACTGATATATCAGAATAGACATACTGAACTGTTAATAGCCGGAGGAATTAATGATGTCACATGGTACATGATGTGTCCTGGTAAGAAAGAAAGTAGATGTAAGATATCAACCCATTTAATTGTGTTCAGCTATTGTAAACTGATTATCTATTGTAAACTGATTATCTATTGTAAACTGATTATCTATTGTAAACTGATTATCTATTGTAAACTGATTATCTATTGTTAACTGATTATCTATTGTAAACTGATTATCTATTGTAAACTGATTACATGCTCAATCACAGTCAAACAGGAAGAATGTATACCAAGAACATGTGAAGAAAGATGACTTTCAACAGTCATGCCAAAATTAAATCAGAATTTATAAAAACAAAAAACTGTAATATTTAACCATAAAATGAAAAAGATTTATAAATACCTTCTGAGTGTGGTGATTTCAAACTCTTTCTAACCTCCATCGCAACATCAAATGCAGATTTTGGATTTTTATCAGTATTAGACTTTTCATATTTTTGAGTAGCTTTCTTTCTTGGGGAGTTGTTAAGGTCTTTATCTTGACTGACATTATCACTCCTGAATCTCGTCTTCTGTGAAATTTGTTGCTTACAGTTCTCAATAGGTTCTTGACTGTCGTGAACAGTGTCAAAATACTGTTTATCAACAAAGTTCAAATTTTCATTTTTGGCATGAAAAGAGTTATCCATAGTGTTTGTTCTTTCCATATTGTTACCTTGTCCGTAAACCTTCTGGTCTCTGTGAGACGAGTCATTGATTGCTTGATTGATTGATGGAGACACGTCGACTTCATTAATCGTATAAAAGTATTGACTGTCAACATAATTCATTGAGTCAGTTGTTGACTGATCATTACGGATGGAAGTGCTTCTTTCTCGATTATTTTGAGGGATGTTATTGTTATCTTGATGAATCCTTTCATCCCGAATTGATCTTGAATGTTGATATTTTGATTCAAAATCACTTCCAAAGTATTGTTCATCAAATAAACTAACAGTTGAAATATTGTTTCTTTGACTAGATACAAGCTGGTTTTGATGTGCATGTGTGTTGTGACTGTCAATTTCAACTATTTCATCTGATGTATATTTATAACTCGATCGTTTCCGTGTAGATCGTCTATTTCGGCTCTTCTTGTTTGTTTCTTCCACCCGTATAGATCCAAATGACTTGACAGTACCTCGATCTTTTACACCAACATCTTTAAATGCATATTTCTTATGCAACTCAAGCTTTGAAAGGGATCTAACTCCGTTGACAGAAGTTTCTTCAGACATTGAAATTCCGTAAAAATCGTTCCAATTTTCATTGGAGTTCGAGGAGAATTTACAGATATTAAACGAAGTGTAGACATAATACGGTTTGACGAAGCGATTACGCATTGGTCTGCATCTAGAAGAGTGAATGGCATATCTGTACAAGACCTTCCCCACATGCGGCATGGGCGCAGCCATCTTGCTTTGACATAAGATTATGAGAGTTACCTCCCTTTGCCCATTTTCGGTCTCTCAAAATTCACCTCGCGCACCAGGACCCTCGTTTAATTCATCCTATAACACTTAAATTTTAAAAAAGGGCGTGACAGGGGTGTACTTTAAACTCGTGCACCCCTTTAATCAATGTTCATGCACTTGTGAACAACAATGAAATGAGCCAAATTTCGTACCCGAAACCTGGGCCGTGTTCAACAGAGGTTTCAAAGTAATCGCTCAAGTAGCGTTTACTTTGAAAAACCTCTCTTGAACGCGATTGCCCAATGTAGCGCTACGTAGCAAGGCGAGCAAACTTCGAGGAATTTGCACACATGTCGTTCAAGAGCAAATGAGCGCTACTTGAGCGCTACATTGAGCGCTACATTGAGCGATCAATGAGCAATTTAAGCGCTCGCTGTTATGAAACGGAGCCCAGGGACCTTATATAGATATCTATATGAGGTCCCTGCCAAAACGAACTCGTCCCCACCGGGAATTCGTACCCACGGATAGTCGTACCCACATATTTAAAAAAAAATATTTTTAATTATAGATTAATACAATTATATTACAACACAATAATGACGTAATTTTACACCGGCCGAGTAGGTTTATGTTATCATTATACCAAATAAATTGGGAATATATATATCCCTGTTTATAGATTTACATTTTGATACATACCTACTCCATGCTAGTAATGTATCTTTCCAAAACATGTTAGTTACCTTTGGAACAACAAGCTCCTTTATATAACTGGAATCCATCTCTAATATATTTGTTGGTAATATTTCATTATTAAAAACAAAGTATATAGGTTTTTTTGTTAGCTGTGTTGTAAAAACGTTTTAACCATGCTATTTTTTGTGCAGCCATGTAGTGTTTTATTTGTGGAACTTTAAAGGTACATCTATTGTGTTGTTGAGGTCAAATATGGCAAACGTTATAAATGGTTTTATTTTATCGAGAAGTACCAACTGTTACCGAAAACTACCATTTTAATGATACTCAACTTAGTATATTGACGATATGAATGTAAAAGATTCGATTTCTGATCGAAAACCGGACAATGTACAGCGTCTGGCGCGCGCCAATTAGTCAAACGTAATTTTGGAATCTTATTTAAATCTTATTTGACAAAATAACAAATTTGGGTTGATAATGTTCAATAGGTCATATAACTACTAAGCATGTAAATAGGACGTGCACGTTCGGTTTCTGCACATACATAATGATGTTACTCGATTTTAATTTGAAACTAGTAATTATGATATGTTTGCCGATTGGGGATGAATATGCAAGCTGAGTGAATTTGTTTGTATTGTAAACCGCACATATGATGTGTTGGAACGTATTAAAGCCAAATAAAATTTTATGAAACACAATGATGCACCTTTAATGCCCCCGTTTGGAATACTACCTACAATAATATCGCGTTTAACTTTATCGGGTCCTTTCCATATGAAATCAAAACATTTTGATTGAAAAGCTTGCAAACAATTATCTGATGGGATGGAATAGATGTAGGCATACAGACATGGGTTATTTTTGGTAACAGCAATGATTTCAAGACCGTGTTCCGACCAAGTGGAGTGAGGATGCGACATTTCCAAATCTTCATTTGGTTTTCAATATCTTTTAACTTATCCATATAATTTTCTTCAATCATATTTTCAAGATCAATATGAAATTTTAGGGATATGTCTTCAGTAAATAGAGCTAGAAGATGTTCAATATTTCCTATTTTTATACCTTTGACTTCTTTGTTAGCTTTTAGTAATATTGTCAATATTTCCGTACAAAGAATAAATAAGTAAGGAGAAATTTGGTCTCATTGACGACATCCGCGAATCCATTTACGAGGACACATGATTCTGAATAGTGATAAAGAATATCAACCCATTTCCGAAAGGAAGGTCGGAAATAATAAAATTTAAGAGCATTTTGTATGAATTTCCAATCAATTGAATCAAAAGCTTTTTCAAAATCAACTGACATCAATAGACCCGGAGTTTGGTATGTTTCGGTATGCTCCATTACATCATAAATTCGCCGTGTAACTTCACCTATATATCTCGAGGCGCAAATGCTGCCGAGACAAGCTTATAAATTATACGAAACATTAAGCAGAGAGAGTGGTCTCCAGTTTTTTAGAAATCGTTTCGATTTGTTTTATTTTGGAATACAGGTGATAACACCTTGCGTTTGAGTTATTGAAGGGAACCTGAATTAATAATATTTATATGAGCACATGTGCACATATCACGTTTGCCTAGAAACCAATGTTTCACCGCGACTTCCCGTATTGTGTCGTCTGTGACGTAATAACACGATTGTTGGTGACGTCACCGTAGCTAGCCGTCGCAAAAGATGTGGGCTGTTTCCTGCCTATGAATGAAACGGAACAGAATGGGTAATAACGAAATTATTACACTCGAAAGTGTGCCATATGACTTTTACGAAACTCATGCAAATTTGTGTATAGCCCTCGCTCTCTCTCGGGCAATATACACATTCACGCTCGTTTCGTAAAAATCATATGACACACTTCCTCGGATAATAATCTCTATTTATTTTACTTCAAATGAATGAACAATACAGGAATCCTGAGATTGTTTGTAAATAATTTATTTTGACCAACATTTTATAATTGCATATTTGGTGACGATTAATTTTGTATTATAATGTATTATTTCATATCTTAAGTCTTTTAGAGATGCAACAAGCCAAACGCAAGGCAAAAGAGTTGTTGAAACGCAATGGTTAGTAGGAGAGAGAGAGAGAGAGAGAGAGAGAGAGAGAGAGAGAGAGAGAGAGAGAGAGAGAGAGAGAGAGAGAGAGAGAGAGAGAGAGAGAGAGAGAGAGAGAGAGAGAGAGAGAGAGAGAGAGAGAGAGAGAGAGAGAGAGAGAGAGAGAGAGAGAGAGAGATTCTTTATTTCCTCCAGATATTATTCCGAAGATTCACATTATCATTCATTTACAGACAAGCTAAGATAACAATAGAAATAAACATATATACAATTCAAGTTATATCAGTTGCATTCAAACAGTTCAACTGTAGCAGAGTAGAAGCGAGTTTCTGATTGAGTTTACAAAGGACGCAAATGCGATTATAATGTCAATCCAGACTTGAAAGTCTATACATTCACTTGTGTGAGTATCACCTCCAAACAGGAACGACAACATGTCGTCTTCATCGAGCATTTCAAAAGCAACATAAGTCTCAACGTCAAGGAGATCAATTAGGAATGAAAAAAAGTTGTTTCTGCTTTGCAGAAGTTTTTCACAATGCAATAATACATGACAATCATAATCATTAGCGTGCTTATCACACAATGTACACGCTCTTGAAATAATACTACGGGATGATATGCGAATACAGAACTGTAAGATTGACCTGTGTTCTGGATAAAGGGAAATTATATCCCATAGTACATGAGATCTAAGATTACAGTGTATTATCCTGTAACGGAACATACCAGCGTTTATGGAAACCTTGTTGAGCCATAGTTGCTCTTCATATCCATGAACTGTGTCAAACACCACCTTTCTCCATTTGCTTTTGGGTAGGAACACTCCATGTTTTACGTATGAGCTAAGATATTTGTTCAAATTATACTTATTTGCGACTTCCATTAAGTTTGCTGTGACAGCACTTGATGAGGCAGGTTGTGTAACAGAGGCACAGAAGATATCTTTTGCAATATTGTTACATTTAAGATTACAGAGGCGTCCCAAGAATAACAATTTGCATTTGTCGATATATCCATAAAGGGTCCAGAGGCCAATATTAGCGACGGTTGATTCAGAGGGAGAGCGTTTGTCTAGTCCTTGTATAGTACGTGCAAAATACCTTTGTGTTCGTTCCAGAAGATCAGTACATTGACCAGTAGTTTTGTATAGAAGTTCACATCCATACAAACTTGTTGTTAGGATCATTCGGAGCCATATCTTGACGCTGACAGACGGATGAAGATCACTGCTGTTCATTCCAAGTGATCGTAGTGAGTTGACGCTTTGTCTTGCTTTTTGGCAGTATTTATTCACAATTTCTTTACAGGAAAGATTGCTTGTGATGAGAACTCCACCGTACACAATTGATGTAGATTTTGGGATGTTGAAGTGTCCAAGTTTAAACTCAGATACGACATGTTTGGATTTAGTTCTTGAGAAGGTAAGAACAATACTTTTGGATGGATTGTAAGTCAGGCGCCATTTTGATGCATATTCATAAACCACATCGAGTAGAGATTGTAAGCCCCGTGGTGATGTACTGACGAGCGTCGTATCATCAGCTAACAGTACAGTTGGAATATTTATGCCATATAATTGTATACCACATTTTGCTTCTCTGAGTAAGGTTATAAGATCATTAATGAATACAAGAAAAAAACATGCTGACATAACTCTGCCTTGGCCAACACCTTGATGAACATCATACAAGTCTGAGTGTTCACCACCATAGGAGACGAATGCTATACTATTTGTGTAACAATGGTGAAGTAAATGCCAGACGTGTCCCTGTAATCCCAAGTGATGTAGTTTATAGAAAAGTCCATCATGCCATATTCTATCGAAGGCCTTCTCGTTGTCAAGGAAGGCTGCATAGATCACTGAGTCTCTCTGCAAGTAATAGTTTATACTTTCAATGAGTGTATTAACTGCCAGTACAGCCCCGTGCTCTCTTCTGAAACCAAATTGCAGCATGTCAGGGAAGTATGTATTACTCTTGTCCAGTTTCGTCTCTATTCGTTGAAGCAGTAGTTTTTCAAACAGCTTTCCAAGGCATGAAGTCAGCGTTATTCCACGATAATTTCTGGGGTCTGCTTTATCCTTTTTCCCTTTGTAGATTGGTATCACCATGCCGAGTCGGTAGTCATGAGGTACATATTTATGTTGTATCATACTGTTAAACAGGATGCAGATACTTGTGATGAGAGATTCCCCTCCATGAAATAAATGCTCGTTTGAAACGTTGTCAGGACCTGGAGATTTACTTTTACTCAGTGATTTTACTGCTTGTGTAACTTCCGGGACAGTAAACAATATCTCAGGATCTGAATTACTTTCGTTATCGTCGTTTGCAAGTCGTTGAACATAGTCACTAATCTGGGTTCGAAATGCGTTGTCAAAGTTATCTGACTGGTAGGGTTTTGCTAGGTCAGAGTAATATTTTCCCCATAGTTTACATATATCACTTGGTGAGTTGGCATTATTCCCGTCATAGTTCAGAGTGGAGATATCCGTTCCTGTGCCTCTTTGCTTCCTGACAGTTTTATAAAAAGTGTTCACATCAAGTTCAGCTGAGGTTTGAAGTTCTTGCAGCACTTTCCGTTTAGAAGAGCGTTTTGATTTACGTAGAATTCGTCGGAATTCTCTTTTGTCATCTTTGTAGGCAGAGCGTACTTGTGACGAGACTTCTCTGGGTTTACCGTCAGCAACCCATTGACGTCTTGTATTCCGCATGTGGTCGTGAAGGTCGTGTAGTCCATCGCGTTTCCAATATGGTTTCAAGTGCGGGTTATATTTTGATTTGGGGATGGATTTTATGCCAGCTTCAATAAGGGTTTTCCTTATGTGGTCACAGTAGCTATCCACGTCTTCAGAGCTGGAAATGTCAGATGGGACAGTACGTGAGTCAAGGAGATTTGTGATCTGAGATTGATATCTTAAAATATCCATTGTAGATGCTTTTGTCCATTTTAGTACATGATCAGTTACACTTACATTGCCATTTGTTGAAGGGATGTTAACTGAGATATGACAGGGCAAATGGTCAGAGACTGTATAGGGACACGAATTCATAATAGTACAGCTGATGATATGTGGTCGCATCCAAGATGGAGCTAGGATATAGTCAATCATGCTACGATGGCACGAATCCTTAGATTGACAAGTAAAGCTTGGGGATTTTTCAGTAGGAAATTTTAAGGTATGCAATAAATCTCTTTCACACAAAAAGTTGGATAATAGTTTATCTCTCTTTGAGAGATTTTGTTTACATACATCGGCATTGATGTCACCCAAAATAAAAGTAGTACCCAGCTCAATGAAGTGATCATATATATCTATGACTTCAGTCAGTGCTTGGTAGTAAGTGCCATATAAAACATTTGTAGATGGCAGGCGACAACAGATAACATAAACATCAGAGTAACCCCTCTGTGTGAGTTTAACAGCTATTGCATAGTTGGAGTTAACACTGATTGGACAAGCTTTCCATGCACTCTCATTATATAAGAGTATCGCTAGACCACCATAGCCACGAGAGTAGCTGTTGTTACTAACACAATTGTATGCAATCACATGTCGATTGTCAAAATAATCAAAGAAATGAGCGTTATCATGTGATAACCAGTGTTCCTGTATAGCAACAATGTCAAAAGGTTTAAGAAGTACATCAGTTACATATTCTGTGCCATATAAAATACCACGCACATTCCAAGTCAATAGTGATAGAGCCATAATTAGATAAAACCACATAATAGCAAACATTCTTATAAATGTTGTTAGTCTAAAATTGGCGATTTCTAAATTGGCCATTGTTGACATTGTCAAAATGTTTGTTTCTAGGTGTATAGTCTCTCACTCTTATGCCGGGGGGCCAAAAGTCATTGTTACCTGATAGTTTGCTCTCGTAGTCGTCGAAGTCCACGTTCACCTGCACAGTGTAGGTGTCCTGGTAGTTGTAGTGCTGCTTCCTCTTCAGAAGTCTCACATAGGTTACACGCACATAGTTCTCCTGAGCGTAGCCATATATAAGATCCTTGACAGCATCAAAATCTTCATCAGCTTTGATGTTGTATAAAACGAGTCGTTTTGTCTTTATTCTAGGGACACCTTCTAGTGTCCTGTATGTTTTACCTAGTGACCTAATAGGGTGTGATTTTACCGTTTTCTCCTGCGTAGTTGTGGTGGAAGTGTCTGGTTCACGTCGTCTAGGAGAAACTTGTTTCCACGTTTCCATTTCCTTAGTGCTGCCGTCGTAGACGAAGTCGTAGTTGTAGTCGTTGCCCGTGAGGTCGAGGTATCCCTGTGAGCCGCTGGTCGTTGTTTTCTTGGTAGTCTCGATACTAGGCTGTCTAGACGTTGACGATGACTCTTCAGTCGCTGCTTTCGGGGCCACTTTAGTGTTGTCTATGAAATCCGTGCTGGTAGTTTTCTCAGGGAGTTGAGTCATATGTTTTACATCAGGATGAGTCAAGACGTGATGGTCTGGCGGGGGGTTCACTACGGCCTCTTTGCTTTTCTGTTTACACTGGTTAGTGGTCTTCATTGACGAAGATACTGTTGATAATTTTGTTTCAATGACTTTAAGTTTGGAGTCAATCGAGTAGTTCAATCGTAAAAGTTCGTTTTCCATTTGGAGGATATAGTCACGCTTTGACTTGTTTTCTTGATTCAATAGCTTCAGTTCAGCTCTGAGTTCAGCTCGTCTCTCTTCAGATTCAATAAGTCTGTCGGTGAGAGTTTTGATTATCTCATCTTTTTCGGATATATGGTTTCTTAAAGTTTTGATGTCATTTGTTTGCGTGGATTCTAAGCGAGATAGTCTTTCTTCCATGCGTTCACTTCCACTAGCAACACACTGCTTAAGTTGAAGGACGTGGCTAAGAATAAGTGATACAGAGTCATTCTCACCATTTGTGACGTCATCCACAAGTGACGGCTCTGACGTATCTTCATCCTCTTCAAACTGGGCCATTGACATGTTTCCTGCAGATTTAACACTCGCCCGACTAAGCACTTTGGATTGAAGTACATGGTCCGGTATGCCTCCTCCAACATAGTGAAATAGATAGTAAATATCTTGTGAGTATTTGTTGAGAATACTCTGTCTGTCGTTGTTCTTCGATCGCCGTATTACAAGTTTACCAGGTGGGAAATCACTGCAGCTGTCCTTGGCATAATCATAGACGCTTTCACGTATATGGTTCAGTTCTTTGGGGTCACTTTTGTAAATGACAAGCAAACACTTTTCAAAAGATTGCTTGTCCTTGTTACCCAACTTACGCTTGAGCTCATCGAAGATTGCTTTGTCTTGACTGTCGCTTGGCTGGGTAGAGTAGTCAACATCTTCAGCGTCGCTCATTGTTAACCAATCAGACTGGACACTAAGCTTACTTAGTGAGTGGAAATAAGGTCTCAGGTGTGTTGAAGATTGTTAATATCCAAACAAATAATCTTCAAAATTCAGGCAAAAAGTCAACATATTATACACACTTGACATATTTGTCAGGTAATATGATGTTGTATTTTCGTTTAGTATACAACATTTCGGCCAGAGAAGGCCAGTAAAGAGTTAATGGGTATAAGATTGAGGAGCTCGTAAAACACGTCCTCACCCTACGGAGTACTATACCGAATCCTGATCGAAAACCGGACAATGTACAGCGTCTGGCGCGCGCCAATTAGTCAAACGTAATTTTGGAATCTTATTTAAATCTTATTTGACAAAATAACAAATTTGGGTTGATAATGTTCAATAGGTCATATAACTACTAAGCATGTAAATAGGACGTGCACGTTCGGTTTCTGCACATACATAATGATGTTACTCGATTTTAATTTGAAACTAGTAATTATGATATGTTTGCCGATTGGGGATGAATATGCAAGCTGAGTGAATTTGTTTGTATTGTAAACCGCACATATGATGTGTTGGAACGTATTAAAGCCAAATAAAATTTTATGAAACACAATGATGCACCTTTAATGCCCCCGTTTGGAATACTACCTACAATAATATCGCGTTTAACTTTATCGGGTCCTTTCCATATGAAATCAAAACATTTTGATTGAAAAGCTTGCAAACAATTATCTGATGGGATGGAATAGATGTAGGCATACAGACATGGGTTATTTTTGGTAACAGCAATGATTTCAAGACCGTGTTCCGACCAAGTGGAGTGAGGATGCGACATTTCCAAATCTTCATTTGGTTTTCAATATCTTTTAACTTATCCATATAATTTTCTTCAATCATATTTTCAAGATCAATATGAAATTTTAGGGATATGTCTTCAGTAAATAGAGCTAGAAGATGTTCAATATTTCCTATTTTTATACCTTTGACTTCTTTGTTAGCTTTTAGTAATATTGTCAATATTTCCGTACAAAGAATAAATAAGTAAGGAGAAATTTGGTCTCATTGACGACATCCGCGAATCCATTTACGAGGACACATGATTCTGAATAGTGATAAAGAATATCAACCCATTTCCGAAAGGAAGGTCGGAAATAATAAAATTTAAGAGCATTTTGTATGAATTTCCAATCAATTGAATCAAAAGCTTTTTCAAAATCAACTGACATCAATAGACCCGGAGTTTGGTATGTTTCGGTATGCTCCATTACATCATAAATTCGCCGTGTAACTTCACCTATATATCTCGAGGCGCAAATGCTGCCGAGACAAGCTTATAAATTATACGAAACATTAAGCAGAGAGAGTGGTCTCCAGTTTTTTAGAAATCGTTTCGATTTGTTTTATTTTGGAATACAGGTGATAACACCTTGCGTTTGAGTTATTGAAGGGAACCTGAATTAATAATATTTATATGAGCACATGTGCACATATCACGTTTGCCTAGAAACCAATGTTTCACCGCGACTTCCCGTATTGTGTCGTCTGTGACGTAATAACACGATTGTTGGTGACGTCACCGTAGCTAGCCGTCGCAAAAGATGTGGGCTGTTTCCTGCCTATGAATGAAACGGAACAGAATGGGTAATAACGAAATTATTACACTCGAAAGTGTGCCATATGACTTTTACGAAACTCATGCAAATTTGTGTATAGCCCTCGCTCTCTCTCGGGCAATATACACATTCACGCTCGTTTCGTAAAAATCATATGACACACTTCCTCGGATAATAATCTCTATTTATTTTACTTCAAATGAATGAACAATACAGGAATCCTGAGATTGTTTGTAAATAATTTATTTTGACCAACATTTTATAATTGCATATTTGGTGACGATTAATTTTGTATTATAATGTATTATTTCATATCTTAAGTCTTTTAGAGATGCAACAAGCCAAACGCAAGGCAAAAGAGTTGTTGAAACGCAATGGTTAGTAGGTGATTAAGTGCTATACATAGGCGAAGGTACCTCCCCCAAAATGTCAGTTTTTTGGGATGAAGCGGTTCTTGAGAAGTGTCATATTTTCGGCTTAAAGGACTAAAACGGCATCGCCAAACACTCAAAATATGACCTGGTTTCAGATCATTGGGCAAACTGTAGTAATATCCATTGCTAAAAGGTTATCTAAGCCCAAATATTACACCTTGGCGCCTCACAAGCAACTGTTCCTACACCAATGCTATATTCCCCTCTGAACCCTGTTATGGTACAGCTCACAGCGATACTGCAGTGGCTTTGTACAACGAGAGATAACAATATGCTAACATTAAAGGGGCAGTAGCACGTTTTTTGAGAAATTTATTTTTTCAAATATCCTATTTATAATGATAGTTTGTACTATTTGAATTAACTTGAGAGGGTAAAACGTCTTATTACACAAACCAATTATCCGTAGTAGTAATAATGGTGTTGCATATTAAGCGAAAATTGCATGGCGGCCATTTTATTGTGAACACATTTTATTATTTCGAATGACAAAAACTATTTCCATGGCTTTACCGAACCATGTACACTCATTTTTAGCTTGATTTTCCGAAGAGAGAATGGTGTTTTACGATTGGTGAAATTATATTTCAAATACATTTCATTGACTTATTTGAGCGAAAAAACGTGCTACCGCCCCTTTAAAAGAACCCTTTGCTCAAGTTAAACGCATGAATGGATAAACTTCAGGACAATACAATCATTCATTGATATACTTTATGACAATACAATCATGACAATACAATCAGGTAGTATATTTCGCATTATATATGCCTATTCGCAAATGAAATGTTATCTATATGGTATGTATTACTCCTCGCTGTTCAGTATTATTTATGGTACCTTATAAGTCCAACATTAGTTAGTCTCACATTGCTAGGTTTACCATTGGTTAGTTCATAACATAAGTTTTGCACCATGAGTGTGTAATGCATTATTGAGCCGTCTGACATCTTATTTTTTATTCATTAGAGAAAGATATATTATGTTGACTACAAAAGGCGTGCTCACGTAAATTAAATATAACATATAGTCATGCCCTTACGTAAAATCTAAAAGACACACCAAAAGACATTGTTTAGTTAAAAAACAAAAGGAAATGTATCTGTACTCATCAAAAAATACCTTATGAACCGCGAATCCTCAGGGAGTAAATACACTACACACCAAGATATCACAGAATAAATACTTAAACGAACCCAAACATAAGAATAAGGCCAGTTTAAAAAAAGTTTATTTGTCTTTACAGAAACGTTATGCTTCATGAAATGAGAAAGCCGTGACGTATTGGAGAGACAATGGACTAAGTTGCTTTGAGCAGTGCCATGACAACTTCAGGAGATTATTTGAAACTATTCCACAAAGAGAAGCATTCACTAGTCACAGAGTCATCATATGGTACAGACGTGCCATCCGATCTTGTGTTGCAGTTTGGGTAATAGTGCAGAGAAATGGAATCTTTGGACAAATGTGTTCTTCAAGAGAGAACTTTCAGCATGTTCATGAGGATACAGCCATAACTGGTTCCACATTTCTCACACTCACAGGTTTTGGACTTGTTGGCTGTTCCAAACAGTGTCTCCTCAGATCAGCTTGTCAATCCTTCAACTACCAGCCCAGTACACAGGAGTGTCAGCTCAACAAGAACAGCAGCTCGACCACTGAATCTGGGAATGTGAAGAATGTTGTGGGAACGATGTCAAGTGACATATCAAACTGACCCTCTAAACTGGCTGGATCTTGTAGCTCAAGGAGTTGTCCGGGAAATGCTGTATGTGTGGAAGAACATCAAGACACGACTTGTGAGATTGAATGTCCTGATCCGACTCTGCAGAATGGATCCTTCACATCTCCGATTTCTCACGATGATGGAACCGTACTAACATTTGGATGTGATGCTAGCTTCAAGGCGACAGGAACCGCGCGATGTCAAGATGACGGCACATGGAGTGTCTTCAGCTGTATTCAAGGATGTATCAATCCACCAAATATCATGAATGCTGAACTCACCACTCCTGGCAGTGAATGGTCAACAGGATCCACTCTGGAATATGAATGCAAGGGTTCCTTAGACGCAGTTGGGAATGTGAGTTGTCTGTCTGATGGGACCTGGACTGAGATGAAATGTGTCGCTCGTACTTGTTCCTCACTGTTGCAGTGCAACAACAGCTCTGGAGATGGAGACTATTGGTTGTATCCTGAAGTGTTGCATGATAAACCTGTGAAGATTTACTGCCATAACATGAACACTGGGAACCCTGTGGAATATCTGACTCTCCCTGGTGACAACTATAACGAGTACTATTATGCATGCGATAAATTTGGATTGTTTACTGACTGTAAACCCACACGGTTCTATAAAGTGAGAATCACCAATATCGCTCAGTTATCAACAGATCTCAACGGA
Source organism: Gibbula magus (assembly GCA_936450465.1). NCBI lineage: Eukaryota > Metazoa > Mollusca > Gastropoda > Trochida > Trochidae > Gibbula > Gibbula magus. The sequence goes on along the minus strand of OW388295.1, from coordinate 2,751,184 downwards.
CTGAGAGATCTGTCCTTTATTAACACAACAAGTGCATGCAGATCGGTATATTTTGCAATTATTACCGACTGTCATGATTGGTGTAAGGAACATAAGACAACAAACTTCGTAATCAACACCAAGGGAACAGGACTTATTGTAGACTCAGATCAACAGTGGATGTCTCACGTTCTTGTCAATTCCCTACTTGAACCTGTCAAGATTGAGAAAACTGATTCGGGAAGGCACATTGTGATGAAATGTCATCAACACTGTAACAGTTGTTACCCTGCTGATGCAACCCTTGCTTTTGTGCTGGATGAAGACCAGTCTTTTGATATATCAAGCGCCGTTTCACCATCGTGCTTTTAAAATCAGAATCAATAAGATCAAGAACCAACGTCAGGATTTTGAATTTGGATTACATGAATGTAACATTAACGATAAATACAAATGTCAGTGTATTAACCTTCTTACTGCTTCATGAAATAACGGTGTTGGTATCCCTGTGCTACACTTATCTACGTGACGTCATGGAAAATTGATACATATTTCAAAATTAGCTGTTTCATTTTGTCCGGCAAATACTTAAATTTCCGGTTTGTGGAGAAGTGACAATGCATGGAAAAAAACTCTGATGGTGGGTGTCTTTTGCACATGTAAACAAACTGAAAGAAGTGTGTAAATCTATCAAATAGTTTCTCATTGATATTTATAAATATTTTCTGCGACGTTCGTGAAAACTATTTAGGATAATTAGAACAATGTGTCCCAAGTGTAGAACAACCTCGAGGGAGCAATGACGTTACGCATTTGTATCAGATTCAATGAGGCTCACACAATTATCATTATAATTATAACCTTGAGTTTTAATCATGCCCAAATTCTTTCCAGGAAACAACAAGTTAACTGTTATAATTTCCTCTGTTCCTTTTAGTTTTTAACTTTCTTGTGCAATGATGTTTGTTGGAGATTTTGGACGCAATATCTACTCAGTATTATAAATATGTGAAAACCGTAATTTTTTGGACCAGATAGAGATTTTCTTTACAAAACGGTTTAATTATACGTGCGATTGATCTACTTGTTACACTTATGATAATAACCTAATGATAAGTAATCTAGGAATAATGTTCAGTCAATTAAGTTGCATGATAAGTAGGCCTAGTTGAATAATCTACGAATAATGGTCAGTCAATAATTTCCATGATAAGTAGGCCTAGTTGAATAATCTAGGAATAATGTTCAGTCAATTAATTTCCATGATAAGTAGGCCTAGTTGAATAATCTAGGAATAATGTTCAATCAATCAATTTCCATGACCTCGAAGATAACTACTGTGTTTACATTTTTTATTATTTGAAGTAGAGATTGTCACAGACCAAAAAGTTCAACATGGTAGCAAGTTTGACTTGCTTTGAAGTAAGGTTTTTGAAAATAATATATATTGATATCTTATTTCAAATATGGTATGTGATTGGATATAGAGATTATTACCCGAGGAACGAGGAAATGTGTCATATGACTTTTACGACACGAGTGTGAATTTTTGTATTGCCCGAGCTAGAGCGAGGGCTATACGGAAATGTGCACGAGTGTCGTAAAAGTCATATGACACACTTCCGAGTGTAATAATTTCTTTATTACCCGCTCTATTCCTTTTTTATTTCTGTAAAAATAGTCAGGACACGGCCCACTTCTCTTGCTACGACAAGCTACAGTGACGTCACGAACAATCGTTTTATGACGTCACAGACGATAAAGTACGGTAAGGCGCGGTGAAACCATCGTTGCTAAGCAAACGTGATATGTGCACATGTGCTCATATCAATAATATTAACTCGGTTATTTTCAACCATATGGGTAATAAGTACATTCATGACACCTGTTTGCTTTTGACAGATGTTTGTTATGGAAAATCGCCAGACGGCGAACAGTTGCTTAGGGTTGATTGCTATGGACAGTTGCCAGGGGGCAGTTGCTATGAACAGTTGCTTTGGGATGATTGTTATGGACAATTGCCAGGGGAGCGGTTGCTATGAACAGTTGCTTAGGGATGATTGTTATGGACAGTTGCCAGGGGAGCGGTTGCTATGAACAGTTGCTTAATTAGGGATGATTGTTATGGACAATTGCCAGGGGAGCGGTTGCTATGAATAGTTGCTTAGGGGATGATTGCTATGGACAGTTGCTAGGGAGCGGTTGCTATGAACAGTTGCTAGGGGATGATTGCTATGAACAGTTGCTAGGGAGCGGTTGCTATGAACAGTTGCTAGGGGATGATTGCTATTTACAGTTGCCAGGGGCAGTTGCTATGAATAGTTGCTAGGGGATGATTGCTTTTGACAGTTGCTAGGGGATGATTGCTATGAACAGTTGCTAGGGGGCGGTTGCTATGAACAGTTGCTAGGGGATGATTGCTTTTGACAGTTGCTATGCTCTCTAGAGGTAGAAAAATAATATATTTTCACTCGTGGCTGCGCCACTCGTGAAAATATAACCTTTCTACCCCACTCGATGAGATAAACATGGTATTTGTCAAGAAAAGACAAATATCCTCTAAGTATTCGAAAGTCATTGTATTAGAAGTAATTGTATTGGAAAGCCACTGTATTCGAAAGTCATTGTATTAGAAGTCATTATATTGGAAAGTCATTATATTGGAAAGTCACTTTATTATGTAACTAGCAATGAAATATGAGTTTTTATTATATAACTAGCAATGAAATATGTGATTATACGATTAAAATATAATCCATATTTGCCCATAAGCAGTAGAAAGTCATATGTTATATTTTCACTGCAGTGACTAACGTGTGGCCGAAATTACTTTTTATGATTGTCTCCCTTTGAATTGAACTTATCTCCATTTGTACAGTGATTACCTCCCTTGCTTTCCACGTCTTACGGTGAACGCCAATGTTGGGATGTTTCAGTCAATGACTGTTGACCTTTTGTCGTGTTGATATCATATTCAATATTCCTTAACACTCTGAACTTCATTTATTGTTGATATGTTGCATAGTAGTTATATTTATCGTGAAAAACTCGGTGAGGCGAGAGGTATGTGACAGACAATAACGAACGTCACTCGCTGTATGATGTGTATCACTTCGCGTTTGAAATAACGACACAACTTGCGTTTTTCAATGTCTTAGGCATCTTCACTTGACTAGATGGTACTGTAAATAAACATTCACAACATATTTATTTTTGTAAAACATTGTCCTGTTTTAAATATCGACTCATTTCGGTGGAATTATTTTCTCACTGCATTTACCGTGAACGTATTTATATAACGGGGAGTTGTTAGGATTATGACAATGAAGACCACTCTCAGCTTTCAATGTCATGTTTTAATTGTTTTATGCAGATTAAAGTTATATAATAAATAGACTATTTCATTGTTTTTGCCGAATATCATTTCACCTCATCGAGTGGAGTGAGAAAGTGATATTTTCACTCCACGAGACAAACAATGAAATAGTCTCTATGTATATATTTGAAAGTCATTGTATTAGAAGTCATTATATTGGAAAGTCACTGTATTTGAAAGTCATTGTATTCGAATTAATTGTACTGGAAAATCACTGTATTTGAAAGTCATTGTATCAGAAGTAACTGTATTGGAAAGTCATCGTAGGGGAGACCGGGGCACCTTGGGACGAAAAACACTATGGTAGAGTTCCCTAAGTTCGTTAGTACCCTAAGTTCGTGACGTCATTTACACATGTGCGCTTTCATGTGCATTTATTTCGCCATTGGTTATTTCTTCACATGATGTTGTCAGTCAATCAATGTGTAAAGTTGTTTGTGAATAAAATATTCTCAAAATAACTATTAAGCAAGTTTGTCATAATTTTTCTGGAAAATAAATACAGTAAGAGTTTTCTGACCTCTACACTAACAAAATATATTAAATTGTATAAAGAATGCCTTAATTCTGACACAAAAATATGTCAGGACAACAGATGACCATACTTGACTAACCACATATAATTAGTCTTGAAGAAAACTGCATTAAATCAAAGGTCATGAACTTGTGTCCCAAGGCCACAACACTCGCTTTTTTACAGCAAAGTTTCTCCTTGGTCAAAGCTTCTACTATAAATAGAGATTATTAACCAAGTGTGTTTCCGTATCATTAATATCATATTTTTGGAATAAAAATTGTATTATGCGAGCCTTTGGCGAGCATAATACATTATTTTTTATTCCAAATATATGATATTAATGATACGGAAACACACGAGGTTAATAATCTCTTTATCATATTATGTCATTATTAAAATAAGCGTTTTGTTGTGTAAAAGTGGTAAGAGAATTGACCCAGTTTTAGCGGAGTAATTTCATAGACGGTACATCAAAGTGACGGTCACGACATCGGCTGTGAAGTGCCTAGAAATAGTTCTTAATCAAAACAATTAAACACACGATGTGCGCGATTCTTTCAAAAATAAACAATTGAATCTTGATTTCTTGTTCATTGAGATATTTTCAATCAGTTCATAAGCATCTATCTAATAATTAAAAAGCACTCATTCATAAATCACTTGGTCACGCTAGTAGAACAAGGGAAGTAACTCTAATTTCAACGTTTTGGAAGCTGCGTTGCAGGGTTGATTCGGATTGCTGCATAACAGTATCTTTCACACTTTAACGGTAGTTATTTGTGAGGTGGGGTTGTTTCTTTGGTTTATGACAATAAGTACCTATTAATGTATCTAATACCGTATGATCAGCCCTCAAGAACTGCCAAAATGCTAGTGCAATTGACGAGGTGCGTCGGTAGGCCACACGCTGACTGACAGTGACACATCAGCTAGACACATGCTGATGCTGTTAGTCAATAGCGCACTGAAGTTTTGAATGATTTTTAAAACAAATCTACAATTATCTTGACTTTGTTAAAACTATAAATGCACTGTACCATATCAGATGATTTCGTGTTTTCGAATATCCATTCATTCAAGCGGAAATACGCCGGTAAACTCCCGGTTACGCTTTTCAATTATACGTAAACAGTTTTAGGATTCGCATGGAAAGAGTGGAATTGTGCGAAAGTAGTTCGTGTATTTGACCTTTGACCTGTTTTGCATATTTATCAGATTTGGATACCAAGTTTATCAGATTGCTTTATTGCATCGATAACACCCTCCATTATATGATAATATAAAATATCCACCTGATCCTCTCAGGTAACTCATCAAATATTATAATTTTGCTGCAAACTTTCTAACTAAGCTGACATGCATTTATTGAGGATACATTCTTGATAGATACTTAGGCTCACGATCTTCGGCCACTCGAGGATATTTTCCTGTTTTTTTTCTTAATTTATGAACACAAGCAATATGAAACTTAAACTTATTTAAAGCAACCTTAATTGTCAAAATATGAAAACATAAAACAACAAAATATATTAACAAACTTTTAGTAGAAACAAGAAACAAAAACGTAAAAAATGCTGTCCAAACCTGCCAACCAAACCCTGGGGTACATTGGGACATGAGCCGGGGCACATTGGAACAATACCCATTGCTAAGAGAGAAGCATTATAATTTCAATACTTATTACAATTATTTTAAATATAAGTTGCCAGGGGAGCGGTTGCTATGAACAATTGCTTAGGGATGATTGTTATGGACAATTGCCAGGGGAGCGGTTGCTATGAATAGTTGCTTAGGGGATGATTGCTATGGACAGTTGCTAGGGAGCGGTTGCTATGAACAGTTGCTAGGGGATGATTGCTATGGACAGTTGCCAGGGGGCGGTTGCTATGAACAGTTGCTAGGGGATGATTGCTATGGACAGTTGCCAGGGGGCGGTTTCTTTTGACAGTTGTTAGGGGATGATTGCTATGAACAGTTGCTAGGGGGCAGTTGCTATGAACAGTTGCTAGGGGATGATTGCTATGGACAGTTGCTCGGGGATGATTGCTATGAACAGTTGCTAGGGGATGATTGCTATGAACAGTTGCTAGGGGATGATTGCTATGAACAGTTGCTAGGGGGCAGTTGCTATGAACAGTTGCTAGGGGATGATTGCTATGGACAGTTGCTAGGGGGCAGTTGCTATGAACAGTTGCTAGGGGATGATTGCTATGGACAGTTGCTAGGGGGCGGTTTCTTTTGACAGTTGTTAGGGGATGATTGCTATGGACATTTGCTACGGGGCGGTTTCTTTTGACAGTTGTTTGGGGATGATTGTTATGGACAGTTGCCAGGGGGCGGTTTCTTTTGACAGTTGCTTAGGGATGATTGTTATGGACAATTGCCAAGGGAGCGGTTGCTATGAACAGTTGCTTAGGGATGATTGTTATGGACAATTGCCAGGGGCAGTTGCTATGAACAGTTGCTTAGGGATGATTGTTATGGACAATTGCCAGGGGAGCGGTTGCTATGAACAGTTGCTTGGGATGATTGCTATGGACAGTTGTTAGGGAGCGGTTGCTATGAACAGTTGCTTTGGGGATGATTGTTATGGACAGTTGCCAGGGGGTATATATAGCCATTGTTGAACAGATTAACACATTTCGAAAACCGTTACGTCTAGCTTAACGAAACGTGATTTGTTTACTAAGCATCAAATGTAGATGTGTTAAACTTTATATTTTAAATAGCTTAAAAACTCAAATTTGATCCCAGTTTACTTACAGCTACATGAGTCAAGAATTTGTCAAAATAAAACGACTACTAATCATGATTCTTGATAATATAATGTTTACTTAATGAGATTTCTACACTATTTTAGTGTGTGTTCAATTAGCTGTACAACACAAAGGACAAACATAGCCATTTGATAAATATAGAATACTAAACGATGTCATGACGTCACGTCTGATAACATGTTCACGAGTTTCAGAAACATGTTATCAAACGGGACCGAGTTTAGTATTTTATTTATTACTCAATAATGTACATAGTGCTGAATTGCAAGAAAGTCGTTTTTAGTGACGCTTACTTGCAAATAGATCACCCGCTATTGCAGTTGCGCAGCAAACATTGTGACGTCAACCAAAAACAACTATGACGTCACGCACCGATTATAAAGTTACGGAAGCACGCGGTGGTATCACACATGTGTGTAACCAACTCATTGTTATCTAATGAGTGATCTCATCACGGTTGAGTAATAATTAATAAAGGCTACCTAGAATCGTCATCTGTTAACGGCTCTCGTTTAACATGGTTATTAGAAGTCATAAACATTAACTGCATGCATGCATATAACATTATTCACACAATTATTTTCAATTACATAGTCCTAAAACTGATCGTTCAACTTATGTGGGATGATTGTTATGGACAATTGCCAAGGGAGCGGTTGCTATGAACAGTTGCTTAGGGATGATTGTTATGGACAATTGCCAGGGGCAGTTGCTATGAACAGTTGCTTAGGGATGATTGTTATGGACAATTGCCAGGGGAGCGGTTGCTATGAACAGTTGCTTGGGATGATTGCTATGGACAGTTGTTAGGGAGCGGTTGCTATGAACAGTTGCTTTGGGAGTAAGCCATCTCTCTCTCTAAGGCTCTTGTTTTAGATAGTAAATGTATTTGAACGTTCATATATTCTAAGTCATTGATTTAGAAAATTATTTTATTATATGATTGCAGGTAAAATACCGGGATCTATCAATGAAAATAAACCGTGTTATCAGTCACTAATGAAAATAACAATGGAACGTGTTATCAGTCACTAGTGACTGATATATGCATGGATATATGCGCTATACAAATGTTCTATTATTATTATTATTATTATTATTATTATTATATGACAATGACCTCATAAAACAATGCTCCGACGTCATGACACGTTCATGACGACACATTGTTGCTGAGGCGACAGGCTCATTCTGGAGCTGACTTAACGTAAATGCAAGTCTATTTCGGTGAATATGCAAAGATTTGGTCACAAAATAAATAGAAAATTTGTCTTTTCTTGAAATATACCATGTTAATCTCATCTCGTGAGGTAGAAAAATAATATATTTTCACTCGTGGCTGCGCCACTCGTGAAAATATAACCTTTCTACCCCACTCGATGAGATAAACATGGTATTTGTCAAGAAAAGACAAATATCCTCTAAGTATTCGAAAGTCATTGTATTAGAAGTAATTGTATTGGAAAGCCACTGTATTCGAAAGTCATTGTATTAGAAGTCATTATATTGGAAAGTCACTTTATTATATAACTAGCAATGAAATATGGGTTTTTATTATATAACTAGCAATGAAATATGTGATTATACGATTAAAATATAACCTATATTTGCCCATAAGCAGTAGAAGGTAGAACGTGTGGCCGAAATTACTTTTTATGATTGTCTCCCTTTGAAATGAACTTATCTCCCTTTGTAAAGTGATTACCTCCCTTGCTTTCCACGTCTTACGGTGAACGCCAATGTTGGGATGTTTCAGTCAATGACTGTTGACCTTTTGTCGTGTTGATATCATATTCAATATTCCTTAACACTCTGAACTTCATTTATTGTTGATATGTTGCATTGTAGTTATATTTCTCGTGAACAATTCGGTGAGGCGAGAGGTATGTGACAGACAATAACGAACGTCACTCGCTGTATGATGTGTATAACTTCGCGTTTGAAATAACGATTAACTTGCGTTTTTCAATGTCTTAGGCATCTTCACTTGACTAGATGGTACTGTAAATAAACATTCACAACATATTTATTTTTGTAAAACATTGTCCTGTTTTAAATATCGACTCATTTCAGTCGAATAATTTTCTCACTGCATTTACCGTGAACGTATTTATATAACGGGGAGTTGTTAGGATTATGACAATGAAGACCGCTCTCAGCTTTCAATGTCATGTTTTAATTGTTTTATGCGGATTAAAGTTATATAATAAATAGACTATTTCATCGTTTTTGCCGAATATCATTTCACCTCATCGAGTGGAGTGAGAAAGTGATATTTTCACTCCACGAGACAAACAATGAAATAGTCTCTATGTATATATTTGAAAGTCATTGTATTAGAAGTCATTATATTGGAAAGTCACTGTATTTGAAAGTCATTGTATTCGAATTAATTGTAGTGGAAAATCACTGTATTTGAAAGTCATTGTATCAGAAGTAACTGTATTGGAAAGTCATCGTAGGGGAGACCGGGGCACCTTGAGACGAAAAACACTATGGTAGAGTTCCCTAAGTTCGTTAGTACCCTAAGTTCGTGACGTCATTTACACATGTGCGCTTTCATATGCATTTATTTCGCCATTGTTTATTTCTTCACATGATGTTGTCAGTCAATCAATGTGTAAAGTTGTTTGTGAATAAAATATTCTCAAAATAACTATTAAGCAAGTTTGTCATAATTTTTCTGGAAAATAAATACAGTAAGAGTTTTCTGACCTCTACAGTAACAAAATATATTAAATTGTATAAAGAATGCCTTTAATTCTGACACAAAAATATGTCAGGACAACAGATGACCATACTTGACTAACCACATATAATTAGTCTTGAAGAAAACTGCATTAAATCAAAGGTCAAGAACTTGTGTCCCAAGGCCAATACACTCGTTTTTTGACAGCAAATGTTTCTCCTTGGTCAAAGCTTCTACTATAATATAAAATATCCACCTGATCCTCTCAGGTAACTCATCAAATATTATAATTTTGCAGCAAACTTTCTAACTAAGCTGACATGCATTTATTGAGGATACATTCTTGATAGATGCTTAGGCTCACAATCTTCGGCCACTCGAGGATATTTTCCTGTTTTTTCTTAATTTATGAACACAAGCAATATGAAACTTAAACTTATTTAAAGCAACCTTAATTGTCAAAATATGAAAACATAAAACAACAAAATATATTAACAAACTTTTAGTAGAAACAAGAAACAAAAACGTAAACAATGCTGTCCCAACCTGCCCCACCCTGGGTACATTGGGACATGAGCCGGGGCACATTGGGACAATACCAAAGCTAAGAGAGAAGCATTATGATTTCAATACTTATCACAATTATTTTAAATATTTTACATAACAAAAACAAACAGTCTGTACTTAAGAGAATAGTAATATAGATGGGGCACATTGGGACGCTTTCAAAATATACCATGGCACATTGGGACACTGTCCCAACCACTCTGTCCCAACCTACCCCACTGACATTGTCTGAACCAGTGTCCCAACCTGCCCCATTGACCCCCAAGGTGATAACATGCCTCCATATTGGTAAATTGAAATAACATGTCAAGAAATTACTAGTTACAGCTTAGCATAATGATGGAACTTTCCAGAACAAAAGGTATTAACCAGGATTGCCTACTCATTTTTATATCATATCATAATTACTGAGATGCTCAAAATTTAGTAAAACCATTGAAAAACCGTTATTGCTTGCCAGTGTTTGAACTAAGTCATATTTTCAGTCATCAGCATCATATTTAACATGGTATATGATGGTACGTCTTTAATATATAAACAGTTTCTTCCTCCTTACTTGGAATCAATAGATATATGTGGTGTCCTAACTTGCCCCGGTCTCCCCTATTTGAAAGTGACTGTATTTGAAAGTCATTGTATTAGAAGTAATTATATTGGAAAGGCATCGTATTTGAAAATCATTGTATTAGAAGTAATTGTATTGGAAAGTCATCGTATTTGAAAGTCATTGTATTAGAAGTAATTGTATTGGAAAGGCATCGTATTTGAAAATCATTGTATTAGAAGTAATTGTATTGGAAAGTCATCGTATTTGAAAGTCATTGTATTAGAAGTAATTGTATTGGAAAGTTATCGTATTTGAAAGTCATTGTATTAGAAGTAATTGTATTGGAAAGTTAGCGTATTTGAAAGTCATTGTATCAGAAGTAATTGTATTGGAAAGTCATTGTATCAGAAGTCATTGTATTGGAAAGTCATCGTATTTGAAAGTCATTGTATCAGAAGTCATTGTATTGGAAAGTCATCGTATTTGAAAGTCATTGTATCAGAAGTCATTGTATTGGAAAGTTATCGTATTTGAAGTTATTGTATCAGAAGTAATTGTATTGGAAAGTCATTGTATTAGAAGTTATTGTATCAGAAGTTATTGTATCGGAAAGTCATTGTATTAGAAGTTATTGTATCGGAAAGTCTCCAGCAGCTTCAATAAGCTCCCCCGCCATGACGCCCCTCGCCTGGTTGATCCCTATCTTCCTCTACCATTTGATGCATACATGTATGTTGTAATCGATGCGATCTTTAAAATGGACTTGTTTGCTGAAAAAGAAGCTAATCTAGAAATATTGTTATTATCTTCACTTTTAATGCAATGAAATACTAAGTTTAATTGTTTGTGCCTTTCTCATGAGAGCTATGTATCTATTATGATGTATGTTTATATTTTTGTATAACTGCTAATAGAAGACGAGGTGAGCTCCATATCTGCTTTGCTGTGGTATGTCCATATATGGGATTGACTTAAGTTTATCCATATATGGGATTGACTGTAGTCCATATATGGGATTGACTTAAGTTTATCCATATATGGGACTGACTGTAGACCAAATTTGGAACTGACAAGAGTATATCAAATATATATGATTGACTTAAGTTTATCCATATATGGGATTGACTGTAGACCAAATATGGGACTGCCAAGAGTATATCCATATATGGGATTGACATGCCTGTTTAAAGTGCCTCCCATTTTGCAAAGTAAAACATACACTTGCGTTTTATGGTACGTTTTTTGCTCTTTTCATAAACGTGAATTAAAATAAATAAATAATTTACCATCATCATCAACCATCATTACAATAGTAAATAGCGTAAAGAGGATCGATTAGCAGGTATGTCAAAGAATTTGTTTTTAATCATTCAATTTATAAACATTTCAATCATTTCAGTGCAGCTATTTCGATCACAGATATTGATTTTGTAAGAACATTTTACTTGGACTATCAGTTCCTTTTATAATCCAATGTTGTGTGAGTCCAGGAATTGCTTAAACAGTTTCAATGGAGAAAGCGGATCATGCCAGTTAATTAACGCTAATGTAATGGAAGTTACGAGATCTTACTAAACGGACAATAAATGTGACCAATTGCAAAACAGTCCTCCCCAACCACTACATAGAGTTCTACAATGAATTATTAAAATGCATTCACACTAAAATAACGGTTACATTTTCACATATGACACCGTTAAGATACATGTACAGATAATTGCTGTTTTATTCTCTAAAATAAAAAATACTGTATAAACTTTTATTTTAGATGGCAAAAATGAAAAACACGAGCTACAGTGCTTTCAAGGTTGATTTCGCATTCAGTGGGACGTTGGTGTGTAAATCATTGATCCTCTCTCTCACACACGAGTGAGAATGAAAGAGACTCTTGTATTTGTGCAAACCTTATCTCTGTATTATTTATCTCGTTTTCAATTGAATAAATCGATGATACTGTTTGTATGACTGTGACTTTATGACCAATTAAATGTTGACTTGGGTTTGCTAATTTGCACATGGGTCATTGCGACCATGCACCCAACCTTCCCGTGAAAGTCATAACTCTCGCCAATCTCCATCACTGGCTAATTCAAACCTTGCCACATGTCCTTATCTGCCCTATGCTAGTGTATTGTGTAGCGTGATGTGTGTAGTAGCGAACTTTAACCAATGGGTCATACATACAAAATTAATGAGGGATGTAAATAGACATTAATGTCAAATGTCATTAATGAAGTTATATGTTACCGGAGCAAGTGTGTAATATGCCTTTTACGAAACGATTGGGAATTTTTGTATTGCCCGAGCGAAAGCGAGGATTATACATCAATTTGCATGAGTTTCGTAAAAATCATATGGCACAGTTTCGAGTTTAATAATTTCCTTGTTACCCATTCTATTCCATTTGATGCGCATAAAAATAGTCAGGAAACGACCCTTTTCTCTTTCGACGGCAAACTACAGTGACGTCACGAACGATCGTTTTATGATGTCACATACGACGGAATACGGTATGTCGCGGTGTAACAATGGTTGCTAGGCACACGTGATATGTGCACATGTGCTCATATCATTAATATTAACTTGGTTATTTTCAACCATATGGTAATAAAACTAATTATTACCCAGTGATGAATAGCAATGAATCCCGGAAATTTACAAACGCAACTATTTATCTTATAATTGTTGTACAGCAAGTTCAGAAAAGATTTGAGTTTTGGTGGAAACAACTGTTGCTTTGAGTCAAGGGCAACGTGCCCCGCAACTTATAACATGACAATAACAATATATGAATACATCTACTTATTTAATAGGGACGCAATGTAGAAAATATCTGCTTATTTGAAAGGGATGGGATATCAATAACGTCTACTTATTTAATAGGGATGCGATATCAATAACACCTTCTTATTTAAGGAGGCGATATAAAAACATCTTAGATAAAACAGAACACAAAATATCATGTGTCTAGTGATGACAATAAAGATGATTGATTCTGTCGTCTGATTCTGACATGAAATTTATCACCAGTACCTGGCCGAGATCAACTTGAACCCCAGTGAACCTCCAGAGATGAAATATAGATGATCCTGCCACCACGTCAGTATATATATCACCAGTTGGTATTTTGTTGAAATCTTTCACGGTATCAACTCAAACCCAGTGAACCTCCAGAGATGAAATATAGATGATCCTGCCACCACGTCAGTATATATATCACCAGTTGGTATTTTGTTGAAATCTTTCACGGTATCAACTCAAACCCAGTGAACCTCCAGAGATGAAATATAGATGATCCTGCCACCACGTCAGTATATATATCACCAGTTGGTATTTTGTTGAAATCTTTCACAGTATCAACTCAAACCCAGTGAACCTCCAGAGATGAAATATAGATGATCCAGCCATCAACGCAAGTTCAGAATTCCTATGTAGAATATGTCACTGAGTCCTGTGCACTCGATAGCTCGAATTCGTTTCACAATTAAAATCAACTAACGTTCTAACATACTTCAATACGCTTGCTTCCATGTTTTACCGTTGCTAACAACAGTATCAACGAAATATGTATGGCTTGCCTATATACAAAGTGTACTGCAACTACATCCAGTCACTTGTACACCAACTTTGTTACTTGAGTAAACTTATCAAATCCATATTGTTTTAATAGTATAACTCGGTTTGAGGGGAATTATATGTTTCTCGTAGCAACAATGGACATGGTTTTCATATGCTATCTAGAAATGAACAGTTTTATTACTTACTCAATAATCCAGGTTTAATTGTCGATAGTAACATTTTTCCTATACTTAATAGTCTATACACGTGATATATGTAGTAAATTGTACACTATTTTACTGCTACTGTTTACTGTTTTGGCTGTTATCTACGTTGAAACACTGTCTCCAATAAATTGTGAATTTCGTACTTACAAGTGAGGCAAAATAAAAATCATCTGTCTGTCCGTCTATTTCCGTCAAGGTCCCATCAGACACATAACTTAAACTCACAACTACACAAACTCCATGGACTGAACAATCAGACACATAACTTAAACTCTCAACTAGACACACTTCATGGACTGAACAATCATGTAAGGTGGAGTAACATTAGGCATAGCTGTAAAACGCAACATTTGCAAAAATTAAAAATCATTTAATGTCTTAATGCTCAATGTGTTGGACAGGTGACAACAAAGTTAAACAATAAAATAAGCCAAAAGGCAAAGCCACACATTTAGAATGAGCACTATGCCAAGCCGACTGTATATCATACAAACACATCCATATTATATAGACGGGTCCTCCGATCAGTTGTCTCAGGAATTTCAAATATATACGTGGATACTATAAATGGGTCCTATATCTCACCAATAGATAAACTCGTCCACACATATGGATAGTTTTACGTCGTGACACTTGTGAAAGTTAGAAACTTTAACATGTGATGATCTGAGAACGATATATGATGCTGTTCATGTGACAGATGCTGATCCCACAAACATTAATAATGAAACGAAATTTTGCATGACCGATTACACTGCCAGATGTTAACATGTGTCTTTACAATATCCAATGATGAATCTATCTTTGTGATTTGATCCTAAATCCTCTTCCTAGATTGCCAGCAGAACAGCTCAGTAACCACGCTTTTGGGTTTAAGATATTATGGTCCGTGTTACATACTGAGGTTTTAGATACAAATATATCCTGACGTTCTCCTATATATCGTCGCTATACTGAATCGATAAGTCTTATTACAATTTGTATCCGTACACTTGTTCTTATTATTAAAAAAATACTTTTACTAACAGTTAATACTTCTCGGAACAAAAACACCATTTATAATATAACACTGTTACATTTGGGTTAAAACTACTTTTTGGCCAATTCATTGCGGAATTCGAACCCACACCCTCAGAGTACTGTCAGGCTTGAAACAACTGATCCTTCACCGACAAACATCTTGCGCAATGCCCATGCTAATCAAAATTGAGATTTATGTCCAAAGGAGTATCAAAATGCCATATTTACGAAAATAAACTGAGGTACAATAGAACTTAGCACCCTATTGTTTCATTCATACAGTAAAAATAATAAAACAAATTGATATGATAGAACCGGGATTTTATTTAATTTCCAATGTTGACTGATTCGGCAAACAATCATAATGGGTATCAAGGGGTATCAATCATTTTTACACCGTCATGACCCCGACCTGGTTAATAATGTTGTAAATGTGTTCAGAATGAAACACGTTTATTGATTTTCACTTACTGCAGATGTCTTATATCTCAACGAACAGTTGTGTTTTATCCAAAGTAATATTGGAAGAATTTATGAATTTAAAATTTGATGTTATTTCCCTCAAAAAGTTAAAACCACATAGAATTATTCCTTGACTGATGACTAAACGCCTGCACTTTTCAGTTTTAGAGTACGACTTCGAAACCATAAGATATTTGTAATTGAAAATCAAACATATGATAAAGCCAACTGAGGTGAAAATTTTCTTTTGGACCTCAGTGTATTCGCAAAATCGTAAGACAGCTGAAATCAACGAATCCTCAAATATCCAATCAACGCAAGTACAAACTCTTTGACTTGACTCAAACTTCACAGATGACACGGTACAAGAGCACATGCTCCAAGCCACTTGAAGTCACGGGGCTGCTTGAAATTTTTTTACATTTGAATTCCCTCGAATGCGCTGTCTTTTGACGATGAAGGTGTTTTAAATGCTCTAAGCTTGCTCTTTTGAGGGATTTGTTTTGTTGTTACTTTGTTACTCTGAGTGAAGGTGATTCGAAAAGTTACAGTTTCTATGAGGAATATATCATAAGCAGTGGTTGCCCACAATGTTGACAAATTCTTCAGAAACACGTTTTTTGTGTCTCATATCTTTTGTTAAAAAACGGCATTTGTTCTGTGCTGCAAGCTCAAGGAGACTGACAGACATTATATTTTATGTCTCAGAAGGGTACCAAAACAATTCTATACACCCACACGTAGCGAGGGGCTTCTGTGACCCCGGGACAGGAGTTCATAACGTGCCTTATATAGCCCATAATTCCTAAGTGTTCTGAGACTAGCGGTAGATCGCTTAGTTGGGAGTGTAAATCCAATTTTTCTCGCCACTCCTGTGTGTAGTTCCCAGGTACGATGTGGGGAAAATGTTTGAAGTCAACCCGTTTTTTACAATATGTTTATATTGAGAACGTATTGATATACAAAA
This sequence comes from Gibbula magus, assembly GCA_936450465.1. Classification (NCBI taxonomy): domain Eukaryota; kingdom Metazoa; phylum Mollusca; class Gastropoda; order Trochida; family Trochidae; genus Gibbula; species Gibbula magus. The sequence continues at coordinate 2,734,498 of OW388295.1, read as the reverse complement.
CATAAAAAACATGCGTTTAGCAGAAAACACTTTCAAAACATGTTGAGAACATGTTAAAAGTCAAAACGCCGTTTTTGCATTTTGTGAAAATGCATGATCACGTAAATGAAATATTTTATAGACAAGATTTATTTTGGCCATAAACATTTCTTATCAACAGAATGGTGAATGTTTATCACCTTCATTGTGTAGAGGTAGAGGTCCACAAACCCACACTAACTCTAAACAACACATCAAAAGGAAATGTTTAATTTAATAACAAAGGCAAAGGTGTCTGTACTCAAAACGACTAACAATGACTCAGGGATTACATACCTGAAAGACATCACAGACAGCCTCAAACATCAGAAACAGGCGAGTTTAAAAATGTAATTGTCTTTGAAGAAACGTTATCCTTCACTAGCACAGAAACTCGCCACGTATTGGGGAGACAATGCTTTGATCTAGATGATGGGAACTTACTTAAACGAACCCAAACATCAACTACAAGCCAGTTTTAAAATATGATTATCTTTGAAGACGTTATGCTTCATGAATTGAGAAACCCGTCACGTATTGGAGAGACAATGGATTAAGTTGCCATGACAATTTCGGGAGATTATTTGAAAATATTCCACAAAGAGAAGCATTCACTAGTCTTTATTCTAGTCTAGTCTTAGTTTTATTTTAGTTAAAATTTCATTTACATGATATTGTTGTACAGCAAGTTCAGAAACAACAGAACATTAAAATTGAAGATAAATTCTTGATAGATGCCTAGATCTTCGGCCACTCGAGGATATGTTCCTGTTTTTTCTTAATTTATGAACACAAGCAATATGAAACTTAAACTTATTTAAAGCAACCTTAATTGTCAAAATATGAAAACATAAAACAACAAAATATATTAACAAACTTTTAGTAGAAACAAGAAACAAAAACGTAAAAAATGCTGTCCCAACCTGCCCCACCCTGGGGTACATTGGGACATGAGCCGGGGCTCATTGGGACAATACCCATAGCTAAGAGAGAAGCATTATTATTTCAATACTTATCACAATTATTTTAAATATTTTACATAACAAAAACAAACAGTCTGTACTTAAGAGAATAGAAATATAGATGGGGCACATTGGGACACTGTCCCAACTCTTATGTCCCAACCTACCCCGCTGACATTGTCTGAACCAGTGTCCCAACCTGCCCCAGTGACCCCCAAGGTGATAACATGCCTCCATATTGGTAAATTGAAATAACATGTCAAGAAATTACTAGTTACAGCTGAGCATAATGATGGAACTTTCCAGAACAATAGGTATTAACCAGAATTGCCTACTCATTTTTATATCATATCATAATTACTGAGATGCTCAAAATTTAGCAAAACCATTGAAAAACCGTTATTGCTTGCCAGTGTTTGAACTACGTCATATTTTCAGTCATCAGCATCATATGTAACATGGTATATGATGGTACGTCTTTAATATATAAACAGTTTCTTCCTCCTTACTTGGAATCAATAGATATATGTGGTGTCCTAACCTACCCCGTGTCCCAACCTGCCCCGGTCTCCCCTATTTGAAAGTCACTGTATTGGAAAGTCATTGTATCAGAAGTAATTGTATTGGAAAGTCATCGTATTTGAAAGTAATTGTATTGGAAAGTTTCCGTATTTGAAAGTCATTGTATCAGAAGTAATTGTATTGGAAAGGCATCGTATTTGAAAGTCACTGTATTAGAAGTTATTGTATTTGAAAGTCATTGTATTAGAAGTTATTGTATGGGAAAGTCTCCAACAGCTTCCAGAAGCTCCCCAGCCATGACGCCCCTCGCCTGGTTGATCCCTCTCTTCCTCTACCATTTGATGCATACATGTATGTTGTAATCGATGCGATCTTTAAAATGGACTTGTTTGCGGAAAAAGAAGCTAATCTAGAAAATATTGTTATTATCTTCACTTTTAATGCAATGAAATACTAAGTTTAATTGTTTGTGCCTTTCTCATGAGAGCTATGTATCTATTATGGTGTATGTTTATGTGTTTGTATAACTGCTAATAGAAGACGAGGTGTGCTCCATATCTGCTTTGCTGTGGTATGTCCATATATGGGATTGACTTAAGTTTATCCATATATGGGATTGACTGTAGTCCATATATGGGACTGACTTAAGTTTATCCATATATGGGATTGACTGTAGACCAAATATGGGACTGATAAGAGTATATCCATATATGAAGGGGTTAGAATAACACCGGGGTTAAATTTTAAAATTTGATAGTAAACAAAGCTTTTTTCAAAAATTTGAAAATTAATTTTTCTTTCGCATTGCCATAGACAAGGTGTTAATGGCAATCTTTTAAATAACATCCTAATCTAAAGAAAACAAAATCGAAATGTTTGAATTATATATAATTTACTACAAAATTTTAAAGTGGCAGTTAACCCCAGTGTTATTCTAACCCCTTCATATGGGATTGACTGTAGTCCAAATATGGGACTGACAAGAGTATATCCATATATGGGATTGGCTGTAGTCCAAATATGGGACTGACAAGAGTATATCCATATATGGGATTGACTATAGTCCAAATATGGGACTGCCAAGAGTTTATCCATATATGGGATTGACATGCCTCCCATTTTGCAAAGTAAAAAATACACTTCCCTTTTATGGTACGTTTTTTGCTCTTTTCATAAACGTGAAATAAAATAAATAAATAATTTACCATCATCATCAACCATCATTACAATAGTAAATAGCGTAACGAGGATCGATTTGCAGGTACATGTGTATGTCAAAGAAATTGTTTTTAATCATTCAATTTTTAAACATTTCAATCATTTCATTGCAGCTATTTCGATCACAGATATTGATTTTGCAAGGACATTTTAATTTGACTATGAGTTCCTTTTATAATACAATGTTGTGCGAGTCCTGGAATTGCTTTAACAGTTTCAATGGACAAAGCGGATCATGCCAGTTAATTAATGCTGCAGAATGTAATGGAAGTTACGAGATCTTACAATAAATGTGACCAATTGAAAAACAGTCCTCCTCAATCACTACATGGAGTTCTACAATGAATTATTAAAATGTATTCACACTAAAATAACGGTTAAATTTTCACATTGACACATGACACCGTTAAGACACATGTACAGATAATTGCTGTTTCATTCTCTAAAATAAAATATACTGTATAAACTTTTATTTAAGATGGCAAATTTGAACATATAAACATGAAAAACACGAGCTACAGTGCTTTCATGGTTGATTTCGCATTCAGTGGGACGTTGGTGTGTAAATCATTGATCCTCTCTCTCACACACAGTGAGAATGAAAGAGACTCTTGTATTTGTGCAAACGTTATCTTTGTATTATTTATCTTGTTTTCAATTAAATAAATCAATGATACTGTTAGTATGACTGTGAATTTATGACCAATTAAACGTTGACTTGGGTTTGCTAATTTGCACATGGGTCATTGCGACCTGCACCCAACCTTCCACACATGTGCTCATATCATTAATATTAACTTGGTTATTTTCAACCATATGGTAATAAAACTAATTATTACCAAGTGTTGAATAGCAATGAATCCCGGACATTTTACAAACGAAATTATTTATCTTATAATTGTTGCACAGCAAGTTCAGAAACAACAGGATATTTGAGTTTTGGAGGTAACAACTGTTGCTTTGAGTCAAGGGCAACGTGCCCCGCAACTTATAACATGACAATAACAATATATGAATACATCTAATCATTTAATAGGGACGCAATGTAGAAAATATCTGCTTATTTGAAAGGGATGGGATATCAATAACGTCTACTTATTTAATAGGGATGCGATATCAATAACACCTTCTTATTTAAGGAGGCGATATAAAAAACATCTTAGATAAAACAGAACACAAAATATCATGTGTCTAGTGATGGCAATAAAGATGATTGATTCTGTCGTCTGATTCTGACATGAAATTCATCACCAGTACCTGCCCGGTATCAACTCAAACCCAGTGAACCTACAGAGATGAAATATAGATGATCCAGCCATCAACGCAAGTTCAGAATTCCTATGTAGAATATATCACTGAGTCCTGTGCACTCGATAGCTCGAATTCGTTTCACAATTAATATTAACTAACGTTGTAACATACTTCAATACGCTTGCTTCAATGATTTACCGTTGCTAACAACAGTATCAACTAAATATGTATGGCTTCCCTATATCCATTGTGTACTGCAACCACATCCAGTCACTTGTACACCAACTTTGTAACTTGAGTAAACTTATCAAATCCATATTGTTTTAATAGTATTGACACTATAGAATACGAAATCTACGCTTTTACCTTTTTTGTCCTTTAAATGACTCGGTTTCACGGGAATCATATGTTCCGCGTAGCAACACTGGACATGGTTTTCATATGCTATCTAGAAATGAACAGTTTTATTACTTACTCAATAATCCAGGTTTCGCAACATTTTTCCTATACTTAATAGTCTATACACGTGATATATGTAGTAAATTGTACACTATTTTACTGCTACTGTTTACTGTTTTGGCTGTTATCTACGTTGAAACACTGTCTCTAATAAATTGTGAATTTCGTACTTACAAGTGAGGCAAACATAAAAATCATCTGTCTGTCCGTCTATTTCCATCCAGGTCCCATCAGACACATAACTTAAACTCACAACTACACAAACTTCATGGACTGAACAATCAGACACACAACTTAAACTCACAACTAGACAGACTTCATGGACTGAACAATCAACCACACAACTTAAACTCACAACTACACAAACTTCATGGACTGAACAATCAAACACACAACTTAAACTCTCAACTAGACAAACGTCATGGACTGAACAATCAGACACACAACTTAAACTCACAACTAGACAAACGTCATGGAACAATCAAACACACAACTTAAACTCACAACTAGACAAACGTCATGGACTGAACAATCAATCTCACAACTTAAACTCTCAACTAGACAAACGTCATGGAACAATCAATCACACAACTTAAACTCTCAACTAGACAAACGTCATGGACTGAACAATCAAACACACAACTTAAACTCTCAACTAGACAAACGTCATGGACTGAACAATCAGACACATAACTTAAACTCACAACTAGACAGACTTCATGGACTGAACAATCAGACACACAACTTAAACTCACAACTAGACAGACTTCATGGACTGAACAATCAAACACACAACTTAAACTCTCAACTAGACAAACCTCATGGACTGAACAATCAAACACACAACTTAAACTCTCAACTAGACAGACTTCATGGACTGAACAATCAAACACACAACTTAAACTCTCAACTAGACAAACGTCATGGAACAATCAATCACACAACTTAAACTCTCAACTAGACAAACGTCATGGACTGAACAATCAGACACACAACTTAAACTCTCAACTAGACAAACTTCATGGACTGAACAATCAAACACACAACAATCAATGTAAGGTTGAGTAACATTAGGCATAGCTGTAAGACGCAACATTTGCAAAAAATAAAATAATTTAATGTCTTAATGCTCAATGTGTTGCCGTTCGTGGGACAAGTGACAACAAAATAAGCCAGTAGTCAAAGTCAAAAGTCAAAGCCACACATTTAGTATGAGCACTATGCCAAGCCGACTGTATATCACACAAACACATCCACGTTATATAGACAGGTCCGATCAGTTGTCTCAGGAATTTCAAATATATACGTGGATACTATAAATGGGTCCTATATCTCACCAATAGATAAACTCGTCCACACATATGGATAGTTTTACGTCGTGACACTTGTGAAAGTTAGAAACTTTAATATTTGATGATCTGAGAATGACAGATGATGCGGTTCATGTGACAGATCCCACTAACATTAATAATGAAACGAAATTTTGCATGACCGATTACACTGCCAGATGTTAACATGTGTCTTTACAATATACAATGATGAATCTATCTTTGTGATTTGATCCTAAAGCCTCTTCCTAGATTGCCAGCTGAACAGCTCAGTGGTTTAGGATATTATGGTCCGCGTTACATACTGACGTTTTAGGTACAACTATATCCTGACGTTCTCCTATATATCATCGCTATACTGAATCGATAAATCTTATTACAATTTGTATCAGTACACTTGTTCTTATTATTAAAACATTACTTTTACTAACAGTTAGTAATTCTCGGTACAAAAACACCATTTATAATATAACACTGTTACATTTGGGTAAACACTACTTTTTGGGCCAATTCATTGCGGAATTCGAACCCACACCCTCAGAGTACCGTCAGGCTTGAAACAACTGATCCTTCACCGACAAACATCTTGCGCAATGCCAATGCTAATCAAAATTGAGATTTATGTCCAAAGGAGTATCAAAATGCCATATTTACGAAAATAAACTGAGGTACAATAGAACTTAGCACCCTATTGTTTCATTCATACAGTAAAAATAATAAAACAAATTGATATGATAGAACCGGGATTTTATTTAATTTCCAATGTTGACTGATTTGGCAAACAATCATACTCGTTTTTTTTTCAAACATGCAGCGTTAGAGTCACTGAAAGGACCAAGGGGTATATAATCATTTTTACACCATCATGACCACTACTTTGTTAATAATGTTGTAAATGTGTGCAGAATGAGGCACATTTATTGATTTTCACTTAGCAGGTGTCTTATATGTCGATGAACAGTTGTGTTTTATCAAAATTAATTTTGGAAGAATTTATGAATTTAAATTTTATTTATTTCCCCCTCAAAAAGTTAAAACCACATATAATTATTCCTTGGCTGATGACTAAACGCCTGCACTTTTCAGTTCAGAAACCATAATATATCTGTAATTGAAAATCAACCACATGTGATAAAAGCAACTGAGGTGTAAATTTTCTTTTGTACCTCAGGTTATTCGCAAAATCGTAAGAGAGCTGAACTCAACGAATCCTCAAATATACCCACGCAAGTACAAACTCTTTGACTTGACTTAAACTTCACAGTTGACACGGTACAACAGCACATGAGGCTGCTCCAAGCCACTTGAAGTCACGGGGCTGCTTGAAACAATTTGACATTTGAATTCCCTCGAATGCGCTGTCTGTGGACGATGAAGGTGTTTTGCATGCTCTAGGGTTGCTGTTTTGAGGGACTTGTTTTGTTGTTACTTTTTTACTCGTAGTGAAGGTGTTTCGAAAAGTTACACTTTCCATGAGGAATATATCATAAGCAGTGGTTGCCCACAATGTTGACAAATTCTTCAGAAACATGTGTTTTTGTGTCTCATATATTTTGTTCAAAAAGGGTGTCTGTTCCGTGCTGTCTCAGACGCGGTACCAAAATAATTCTATACATCCACACGTAGCGAGGGGCTTCTGTGACCCCATGACAGGAGTCCATAACGTGTTTTATATAGTCCATAATTCCTAAGTGTTCTGAGACTAGTGGTAGAACGCTTAGTTGGGAGTGTAAATCCAATTTTTCTCGCCACTCCTGCGTGTAGTTCCCAGGTGCGATGTGGGGAACATGTTTAAAGTCAAACCGTTGTTTACAATGTGTTTATATTAAGAACGTATTGATATATAAAACATGAAAAAACATCCGTTAGCACAAAACACTTTAAAAACATGTTGAGAACATGTTAAAAGTCAAAACGCCGATTTTACATTTTGTGAAAATGCATGATCACGTAAATGAAATATTTTATAGACAAGATTTATTTTGGCCATAAACATTTCTTATCAACAAAATGGTGAATGTCTATCACCTGCATTGTGTAGAGGTAGAGGTTCACAAACCCACACTAACTCTAAACAACACCTCAAAAGGAAATGTTTAATTTAATAACAAAGGCAAATGTGTCTGTACTTATCTAACAATGACTCAGGGAGTACATACCTGAATGACATCACAGACAGTCTCAAACATAAGAAACAGGCGAGTTTAAAAATTTAATTGTCTTTGAAGAAACGTTATCCTTCACTAACACAGAAACTAGCCACGTATTGGGGAGACAATGCATTAAGCTACTTTGATCTAGATGATGGAAACTTACTCAAACGAACCCAAACATCAGCAACAAGCCAGTTTTAAAATATGATTGTCTTTGAAGACGTTATGCTTCATGAAATGAGAAACCCGTGACGTATTGGAGAGACAATGGATTAAGTTGCTTTGATCAGTGCCATGACAACTCTAGGAGATTATTTGAAAATATTCCACAAAGAGAAGCATTCACTAGTCACAGAGTCATCATGTGGTACAGACGTATCGTGCCCTCTCTTGTAACAATTTGGGTAATAGTGCAGAGAAATGGAATCTTTGAACAAATGTGTTCTTCAAGAGAGAACTTTCAGCATGTTCATGAGGATACAGCCATAACTGGTTCCACATTTCTCACACTCACAGGTTTTGGACTTGTTGGCTGTTCCAAACAGTGTCTCCTCAGATCAGCGTGTCAATCCTTCAACTATCAACCCAGTACAGAGGAGTGTCAGCTCAACAAGAACAGCAGCTCAACCACTGAATCTGGGAATGTGAAGAATGTTGTGGGAACGATGTCAAGTGACATATCAAACTGGCCCTCTAAACTGGCTGGATCTTGTAGCTCAAGGAGTTGTCCGGAAAATGCTGTATGTGTGGAAAAACATCAAGACACGACTTGTGAGATTGAATGTCCTGATCCGACTCTGCAGAATGGATCCTTCACATCACCGATTTCTCACGATGATGGAATCATACTTACATTTGGATGTGATGCTAGCTTCAAGGCGGCAGGAACCGCGAGATGTCAAGATGACGGAACATGGAGTGTCTTCAGCTGTATTCGAGGATGTAACAATCCACCACATGTCGAGAATGCTGAACTCACCACTCCTGGCAGTGAATGGCCTACAGGATCCACTCTGGAATATGAATGCAAGGGTTCCTTAGACACAGTTGGGAGTGTGAGTTGTCTGTCTGATGGGACCTGGACTGAGATGAAATGTGTTGCACGTAATTGTTCCTTACTGTTGCAGTGCAACAACAACTCTGGAGATGGAGAATATTGGTTGTATCCTAAAGTGTTGCATGATAAACCTGTGAAGATTTACTGCCATAACATGAACACTGGGAGCCCTGTGGAATATCTGACTCTCCCTGAAGACAACTATAACGACTACTCTTATGCATGTGATATGTATGGATGGTTTACTGAGTGTAAACCCACACGGTTCTATAAAGTGAGAATCACCAATATCGCTCAGTTATCAACGGATCTCAACGGACTGAGTGACTTATCCTTTATTAACACAACAAGTGCATGTAAATATGTATATTTTGCAATTAGTACCGACTGTAATGCTTGGTGTCAGGAACGTAAGACAACAAACTTCGTAATCAACACCAAGGGAACAGGACTTATTGTGGACTCAGATCAACAATGGACACCTGCCGTTCCTGACACTGACCTACTGCAACCTGTCAAAATTGAGATAACTGATTCAGGAAGGCACATTGTGATGAAATGTCATCAATCTTGTACAATCTGTTACCCTGCTGGTTTCACCCTTGCTTTTGTGCTGGATGAGGACCAGTCTATTGATATATCAAGCGCCGTTTCACCATCATGCTTTTAAAATCAGAATCAATAAGATCAAGAACCAACGTCAGGGTTTTGAAGTTGGATTACATGAATGGACACATTAACGATAAATACAAATGTCAGTGTATTAACCTTCTTACTGCTTCATAAAATAACGTTGTTGGTATCCCTGTGCTATACTAATCTACCGTGACGTCATGGTAAATTGATACATATTTCAAAATTAGCTGTTTCATTTTGTCCGGCAAAACTAAAGTTTCCGGTTTGTGGAGAAGTGACAATGCATGGAAAAAACTCTGATGGTGGGTGTCTTTTGCACATGTAAACAAACTGAAAGAAGTGTGTAAATCTATCAAATAGGTTCTCCTTGATATTTATAAATATTTTCTGCGACGTTTTTGAAAACTATTTAGGATAATTAGAAAAATGTGTCCCAAGTGTAGAACAACCTCGAGGGAGCAATGACGGTACGCATTTGTATCAGATTCAATGAGGCTCACACAATTATCATTATAATTATAAACTTGAGTTTTAATCATGCCCAAATTCTTTCCAGGAAACAACAATTTAACTATTATAATTTCCACTGTTCCTTTTAGTTTTAAACTTTCTTGTGCAATGATGTTTGCCGGAGATTTTGGACGCACTATTTACTCAGTATCATAAATATGTGAAAACCGTAATTTTTTTTACCAGATAGAGATTTTCTTTACAAAACGGTTTAATTATACGTGCGATTGATCTACTTGTTACACTTATGATAATAACCTAATGATAAGTAATCTAGGAATAATGTTCAGTCAATTAAGTTGCATGATAAGTAGGCCTAGTTGAATAATCTAGGAATAATGGTCAGTCAATAATTTCCATGATAAGTAGGCCTAGTTGAATAATCTAGGAATAATGCTCAGTCAATTAATTTCCATGATAGGTAGGCCGAGTTGAATAATCTAGGAATAATGTTCAGTCAATCAATTCCATGACCTCGAAGTTAACTACTGTGTTCACATTTTTTATTATGTGAAGTAGAGATTGTCACAGTCCAAAAAGTTCAACATGGCAGCAAGTTTGACTTGCTTTGAAGTAAGGTTTTTGCAAATAATATATATTGATATCTTATTTCAAATATGGTATGTGATTGGATGTACATTTATGACACCTGTTTGCTTTTGACAGATGTTTGTTATGGAAAATCGCCAGACGGCGAACAGTTGCTTAGGGTTGATTGCTATGGACAGTTGCCAGGGGGCAATTGCTATGAACAGTTGCTTAGGGATGATTGTTATGGACAATTGCCAGGGTAGCGGTTGCTATGAACAGTTGCTTAGGGGATGATTGCTATGGACAGTTGCTAGGGAGCGGTTGCTATGAACAGTTGCTTTTTCTGGATGATTGTTATGGACAGTTGCCAGGGGGTATATATAGTCATTGTTGAACAGATTAACACATTTCGAAAACCGTTACGTCTAGCTTAACGAAACGTGATTTGTTTACTAAGCATCAAATGTAGATGTGTTAAACTTTATATTTTAAATAGCTCAAATTTGATCCCAGTTTACTTACAGCTACATGAGTCAAGAATTTGTCAAAATAAAACGACTACTAATCATGATTCTTGATAATATAATGTTTACTTAATGAGATTTCTACACTATTTTAGTGTGTGTTCAATTAGCTGAACAACACAAAGGACAAACATAGCCATTTGATAAATACTAAACGATGTCATGACGTCACGTTTGATAACATGTTCACGAGTTTCATAAACATGTTATCAAACAGGACCGAGTTTAGTATTTTATCTATTACTCAATAATGTAAATAGTGCTGAATTGCAAGAAAGTCGTTTTTAGTTACGCTTACTTGCAAATAGGTCACCCGCTATTGCAGTTGCGCGGCAAACATTGTGACGTCAACCAAAAACAACTATGACGTCACGCGCCGATTATGATGTTACGACAGCACGCGGTGGTATCACACATGTGTGTAACCAACTCATTGTAATCTAATGAGTGATCTCATCACTGTTGAGTAATAATTAATAAAGGCTACCTAGAATCGTCATCTGTTAACGGCTCTCGTTTAACATGGTTATTAGAAGTCATAAAAATTAACTGCATGCATGCATATAACATATTATTCACATAATTAATTATTTTCAATTACGTAGTGCTAAAACTGATCGTTCAACTTATGTGGGGCCGGGGAGTAAGCCACCTCTCTCTCTAAGGCTCTTGTTTTAGATAGTAAATGTATTTGAACGTTCATATATTCTAAGTCATTGATTTAGAAAATTATTTTATTATATGATTGCAGGTAAAATACCGGGATCTATCAATGAAAATAAACCGTGTTATCATGCAGTCACTTGTGAAAATAATAATGGAACGTGTTACCAGTCACTAGTGACTGATATATGCATGGATATATGCGCTATACAAATGTTCTATTATTATTATTATTATTATTATTATTATATAACAATGACCTTACGTCATAAAACAATGCTCCGACGTCATGACACGTTCATGACGTCACATTGTTGCTGAGGCGACAGGCTCATTCTGGAGCCGACTTATAGTAAATGCAAGTCTATTTCGGTGAATATGCAAAGATTTGGTCATATAATAAATAGAAAATTTGTCTTTTCTTGACAAATACCATGTTTATCTCATCTCGTGAGGTAGAAAAGTAATATATTTTCACTCGTGGCGAAAATATAACCTTTCTACCCCATTCGATGAGATAAACATGGTATTTGTCAAGAAAAGACAAATGTCTTCTAAGGAATTTGAAAGTCATTGTACTAGAAGTAGTTGTATTGGAAAGCCACTGTATTCGAAAGTCATTAATTGTATTAGAAGTCATTATATTCGAAAGTCACTTTATTATGTAACTAGCAAAGAAATATGTGATAACTAGCAATGAAATATGTGATTATACGATTAAAATATAATCCATATTTGCACATAAGCAGTAGAAAGTCATATGTCATATTTTCACTGCAGTGAAAATATAACTCATATTTTCATTGCAGTGACTAACGTGTGGCCGGAATTACTTTTTATGATTGTCTCCCTTTGAAATGAACTTATCTCCCTTTGTAAAGTGATTACCTCCCTTGCTTTCCACGTCTTACGGTGAACGCCAATGTTGTGATGTTTCAGTCAATGACTGTTGACCTTTTGTGGTGTTAATATCATATTCAACATTCCTTAACACTCTGAACTTCATTTATTGTTGATATGTTGCATAGTAGTTATATTTCTCGTGAAAAACTTGGTGAGGCGAGAGGTATGTGACAGACAATAACAAACGTCACTCGCTGTATGATGTGTATCACTTTGCGTTTGTAATAACTACATAACTTGCGTTTTTCAATGTCTTAGGCATCTTCACTTGACTAGATGGTACTGTAAATAAACATTCACAACATATTTATTTCTGTAAAACATTGTCCTGTTTTAAATATCGATATTATTTTCTCACTGCATTTACCGTGAACGTATTTATATAATGGGGAGTTGTTAGGATTATGACAATGAAGACCGCTCTCAGCTTTCAATGTCATGTTTTAATTGTTTTATGCAGATTAAAGTTATATAATAAATAGACTATTTCATTGTTTTTGCCGAATATCATTTCACCTCATCGAGTGGAGTGAGAAAGTGATATTTTCACTCCACGAGACAAACAATGAAATAGTCTCTATGTATATATTTGAAAGTCATTGTATTAGAAGTCATTATATTGGAAAGTCACTGTATTTGAAAGTCATTGTATTCGAATTAATTGTACTGGAAAATCACTGTATTTGAAAGTCATTGTATCAGAAGTAACTGTATTGGAAAGTCATCGTAGGGGAGACCGGGGCACCTTGGTAGAGTTCCCTAAGTTCGTTAGTACCCTAAGTTCGTGACGTCATTTACACATGTGCGCTTTCATATGCATTTATTTCGCCATTGTTTATTTCTTCACATGATGTTGTCAGTCAATCAATGTGTAAAGTTGTTTGTGAATAAAATATTCTCAAAATAACTATTAAGCAAGTTTGTCATAATTTTTCTGGAAAATAAATACAGTAAGAGTTTTCTGACCTCTACAGTAACAAAATATATTAAATTGTATAAAGAATGCCTTAATTCTGACACAAAAATATGTCAGGACAACAGATGACCATACTTGACTAACCACATATAATTAGTCTTGAAGAAAACTGCATTAAATCAAAGGTCAAGAACTTGTGTCCCAAGGCCAATACACTCGTTTTTTGACAGCAAATGTTTCTCCTTGGTCAAAGCTTCTACTATAATATAAAATATCCACCTGATCCTCTCAGGTAACTCATCAAATATTATAATTTTGCAGCAAACTTTCTAACTAAGCTGACATGCATTTATTGAAGATACATTCTTGATAGATGCTTAGGCTCACGATCTTCGGCCACTCGAGGATATTTTCCTGTTTTTTCTTAATTTATGAACACATGCAATATGAAACTTAAACTTCTTTAAAGCAACCTTAATTGTCAAAATATGAAAACATAAAACAACACAATATATCAACAAACTTTTAGTAGAAACAAGAAACAAAAACGTAAAAAATGCTGTCCCAACCTGCCCCACCCTGGGTACATTGGGACATGAGCCGGGGCACATTGGGACAATACCAAATCTAAGAGAGAAGCATTATGATTTCAATACTTATCACAATTATTTTAAATATTTTACATAACAAAAACAAACTGTCTGTACTTAAGAGAATAGTAATATAGATGGGGCACATTGGGACGCTTTCAAAATATACCGGGGCACATTGGGACACTGTCCCAACCACTCTGTCCCAACCTACCCCGCTGACATTGTCTGAACCAGTGTCCCAACCTGCCCCATTGACCCCCAAGGGGATAACATGCCTCCATATTGGTAAATTGAAATAACATGTCAAGAAATAATTGGTTACAGCTTAGCATAATGATGGACTTTTCCAGAACAAAAGGTATTAACCAGGATTGCCTACTCATTTTTATATCATATCATAATTACTGAGATGCTCAAAATTTAGCAAAACCATTGAAAAACCGTTATTGCTTGCCAGTGTTTGAACTACGTCATATTTTCAGTCATCAGCATCATATTTAACATGGTATATGATGGTACATCTTTAATATATAAACAGTTTCTTCCTCCTTACTTGGAATCAATAGATATATGTGGTGTCCTAACTTGCCCCGGTCTCCCCTATTTGAAAGTGACTGTATTGGAAAGTCATTGTATTAGAACTAATTGAATTGGAAAGTCATCGTATTTGAAAGTCATTGTATTAGAACTAATTATATTGGAAAGTCATCGTATTTGAAAGTCATTGTATCAGAAGTAATTGAATTGGAAAGTCATCGTATTTGAAAGTCAATGTATTAGAAGTAATTGTATTGGAAAGTCATCGTATTTGAAAGTCAATGAATAAGAAGTAATTGAATTGGAAAGTCATCGTATTTGAAAGTCATTGTATTAGAAGTAATTGTATTGGAAAGTCTCCAGCAACTTCCAGAAACTCCCAGCCATGACGCTCCTCGCCTGGTTGATCACTCTCTGCCTCTACCATTTGATGCATATGTAGTAACCGATGCGATCTTTAAAATGGACTTTTTTGCTGAAAAAGAAGCTAATCTAGAAATATTGTTATTATCTTCACTTTTAATGCAATGAAATACTAAGTTTAATTGTTTGTACCTTTCTCGTGAGAGCTATGTATCTATTATGATGTATGTTTATGTGTTTGTATAACTGCTAATAGAAGACGAGGTGAGCTCCATATCTGCTTTGCTGTGGTATGTCCATATATGGGATTGACTTAAGTTTATCCATATATGGGACTGACTGTAGTCCATATATGGGATTGACTTAAGTTTATCCATATATGGGACTGACTGTAGACCAAATATGGAACTGACAAGAGTATATCAAATATATATGATTGACTTAAGTTTATCCATATATGGGATTGACTGTAGACCAAATATGGGACTGCCAAGAGTATATCCCTATATGGGATTGACATGCCTGTTTAAAGTGCCTCCCATTTTGTTCAATTAGCAAAGTAAAAAATGCACTTCCGTTTTATGGTACGTTTTTTGCAATTTTCATAAACGTGAAATAAAATAAATAAATAATTCCCCATTATCATCAACCATCATTACAATAGTAAATAGCGTAACGAGGATCGATTAGCAGGAATTTGTTTTTAATCATTCAATTTTTAAACATTTCAATCATTTCATTGCAGCTATTTCGATCACAGATATTGATTTTGTAAGAACATTTTACTTGGACTATCAGTTCCTTTAATAACACAATGTTGTGCGAGTCCTTGAATTGCTTTAACAGTTTCAATGGACAAAGCGGATCATGCCAGTTAATTAACGCTGAAACATGTAATGAAAGTTACGAGATCTTACTAAACGGACAATAAATGTTACCAATTGCAAAACCGTCCTCCCCAATCACTACATAGAGTTCTACAATGAATTATTAAAATGTATTCACACTAAAATAACGGTTAAATTTTCACATTGACACATGACACCGTTAAGACACATGTACAGATAATTGCTGTTTCATTCTCTAAAATAAAATATACTGTATAAACTTTTATTTTAGATGGCAAAAATTAAAAACACGAGCTACAGTGCTTTCAAGGTTGATTTCGCATTCAGTGGGACGTTGGTGTGTAAATCATTGATCCTCTCTCTCACACACAGTGAGAATGAAAGAGACTCTTGTATTTGTGCAAACCTTATCTTTGTATTATTTATCTTGTTTTCAATTAAATAAATCAATGATACTGTTAGTATGACTGTGAATTTATGACCAATTAAACGTTGACTTGGGTTTGCTAATTTGCACATGGGTCATTGCGACCATGCACCCGACCTTCCCGTGAAAGTCATAACTCTCGCCAATCTCCATCACTGGCTAATTCAAACCTTGCCAGCGTGTGTAGCGTGATGTGTGTAGTAGCGAACTTTAACCAATGGGTCATACATACAAAATTAATGAGGAATGTAAATAGACATTAATGTCTAATGTCATTAATGAAGTTATATGTTACCGGAGGAAGTGTGTAATATGCCTTTTACGAAACGATTGGGAATGTTTGTATTGCCCGAGCGAAAGCGAGGATTATACATCAATTTGCATGAGTTTCGTAAAAGTCATATGGCACAGTTTCGAGTTTAATAATTTCCTTGTTACCCATTCTATTCCATTTGATGCGCATAAAAATAGTCAGGAAACGACCCTTTTCTCTTTCGACGGCAAACTACAGTGACGTCACGAACGATCGTTTTATGATGTCACAGACGACGGAATACGGTATGTCGCGGTGTAACAATGGTTGCTAGGCAAACGTGATATGTGCACATGTGCTCCTATCATTAATATTAACTTGGTTATTTTCAACAATATGGTAATAAAACTAATTATTACCTAGTGATGAATAGCAATGAATCCCGGAAATTTACAAACGCAACTATTTATCTTATAATTGTTGTACAGCAAGTTCAGAAAAGATTTGAGTTTTGGTGGAAACAACTGTTGCTTTGAGTCAAGGGCAACGTGCCCCGCAACTTATAACATGACAATAACAATATATGAATACATCTTCCTAATTAATAGGGAAATATCTGCTTATTTGATGCGATATCAATAACGTCTACTTATTTAATAGGGATGCGATATCAATAACACCTTCTTATTTAAGGAGGCGATATAAACACATCTTAGATAAAACAGAACACAAAATATCATGTGTCTAGTGATGACAATAAAGATGATTGATTCTGTCGTCTGATTCTGACATGAAATTTATCACCAGTACCTGGCCGAGATCAACTTGAACCCAGTGAACCTCCAGAGATGAAATATAGATGATCCTGTCATCACGTCAGTATATATATCACCAGTTGGTATTTTGTTGAAATCTTTCACGGTATCAACTCAAACCCAGTGAACCTACAGAGATGAAATATAGATGATCCTGCCATCACGTCAGTATATATATCACCCGTTGGTATTTTGTTGAAATCTTTCACGGTATCAACTCAAACCCAGTGAACCTCCAGAGATGAAATATAGATGATCCTGCCATCACGTCAGTATATATATCACCAGTTGGTATTTTGTTGAAATCTTTCACGGTATCAACTCAAACCCAGTGAACCTACAGAGATGAAATATAGATGATCCTGCCATCACGTCAGTATATATATCACCAGTTGGTATTTTGTTGAAATCTTTCACGGTATCAACTCAAACCCAGTGAACCTACAGAGATGAAATATAGATGATCCTGCCATCACGTCAGTATATATATCACCAGTTGGTATTTTGTTGAAATCTTTCACGGTATCAACTCAAACCCAGTGAACCTACAGAGATGAAATATAGATGATCCTGCCATCAACGCAAGTTCAGAATTCCTATGTAGAATATGTCACTGAGTCCTGTGCACTCGATAGCTCGAATTCGTTTCACAATTAAAATCAACTAACGTTCTAACATACTTCAATACGCTTGCTTCCATGTTTTACCGTTGCTAACAACAGTATCAACGAAATATGTATGGCTTGCCTATATACAAAGTTCTGCAACTACATCCAGTCACTTGTACACCAACTTTGTTACTTGAGTAAACTTATCAAATCCATATTGTTTTAATAGTATAACTCGGTTTGAGGGGAATTATATGTTTCTCGTAGCAACAATGGACATGGTTTTCATATGCTATCTACAAATGAACAGTTTTATTACTTACTCAATAATCCAGGTTTAATTGTCGATAGTAACATTTTTCTTGTACTTAATAGTCTATACACGGAATATATGTAGTAAATTGTACACTATTTTACTGCTACTGTTTACTGTTTTGGCTGTTATCTACGTTGAAACACTGTCTCCAATAAATTGTGAATTTCGTACTTACAAGTGAGGCAAACATAAAAATCACCTGTCTGTCCGTCTATTTCCATCCAGGTCCCATCAGACACATGACTTAAACTCACAACTACACAAACTTCATGGACTGAACAATCAGACACATGACTTAAACTCACAACTACACAAACTTCATGGACTGAACAATCAGACACATGACTTAAACTCACAACTACACAAACTTCATGGACTGAACAATCATACACACAACTTAAACTCACAACTACACAAACGTCATGGACTGAACAATCAAACACACAACTTAAACTCACAACTACACAAACTTCATGGACTGAACAATCAAACACACAACTTAAACTCACAACTACACAAACTTCATGGACTGAACAATCAGACACATAACTTAAACTCACAACTACACAAACTTCATGGACTGAACAATCAGACACACAACTTAAACTCACAACTACACAAACGTCATGGACTGAACAATCAAACACACAACTTAAACTCTCAACTAGACAAACTTCATGGACTGAACAATCAAACACACAACTTAAATTATCAACTAGACAAACTTCATGGACTGAACAATCAATCACACAACTTAAACTCTCAACTAGACAAACGTCATGGACTGAACAATCAATCACACAACTTAAACTCACAACTACACAAACTTCATGGACTGAACAATCAGACACACAACCGACACTCACAATTAGACAAACGTCATGGACTGAACAATCAGACACACAACTTAAACTCTCAACTAGACAAACTTCATGGACTGAACAATAAAAACACATGACTTAAACTCTAACTAGACAAACGTCATGGACTGAACACTCAAACACACAACTTAAACTCACAACTAGACAAACGTCATGGACTGAACAATCAAACACACAACTTAAACTCTCAACTAGACAAACTTCATGGACTGAACAATCAAACACACAACTTAAACTCTCAACTAGACAAACTTCATGGACTGAACAATCAAACACACAACTTAAACTCTCAACTAGACAAACTTCATGGACTGAACAATCAAACACACAACTTAAACTCTAACTAGACAAACGTCATGGACTGAACACTCAAACACACAACTTAAACTCTCAACTAGACAAACGTCATGGACTGAACAATCAGACACACAACCGACACTCACAATTAGACAAACGTCATGGACTGAACAATCAGACACACAACTTAAACTCTCAACTAGACAAACTTCATGGACTGAACAATCAAACACATGACTTAAACTCTAACTAGACAAACGTCATGGACTGAACACTCAAACACACAACTTAAACTCACAACTAGACAAACGTCATGGACTGAACAATCAAACACACAACTTAAACTCTCATCTAGACAAACGTCATGGACTGAACAATCAATCACACAACTTAAACTCTCAACTAGACAAACGTCATGGACTGAACAATCAATCACACAACTTAAACTCACAACTACACAAACTTCATGGACTGAACAATCAGACACACAACCGACACTCACAATTAGACAAACGTCATGGACTGAACAATCAGACACACAACTTAAACTCTCAACTAGACAAACTTCATGGACTGAACAATCAAACACATGACTTAAAGTCTAACTAGACAAACGTCATGGACTGAACACTCAAACACACAACTTAAACTCACAACTAGACAAACGTCATGGACTGAACAATCAAACACACAACTTAAACTCTCAACTAGACAAACTTCATGGACTGAACAATCAAACACACAACTTAAACTCTCAACTAGACAAACTTCATGGACTGAACAATCAAACACACAACTTAAACTCTCAACTAGACAAACTTCATGGACTGAACAATCAAACACACAACTTAAACTCTAACTAGGCAAACGTCATGGACTGAACACTCAAACACACAACTTAAACTCTCAACTAGACAAACGTCATGGACTGAACAATCAAACACACAACTTAAACTCTCAACTAGACAAACGTCATGGACTGAACAATCAAACACACAACTTAAACTCACAACTAGACAAACGTCATGGACTGAACAATCAAACACACAACATAAACTCTAACTAGACAAACGTCATGGACTGAACACTCAAACACACAACTTAAACTCACAACTAGACAAACGTCATGGACTGAACAATCAAACACACAACTTAAACTCTCAACTAGACAAACGTCATGGACTGAACAATCAAACACACAACTAAAACTCACAACTAGACAAACGTCGTGGACTGAACACTCAAACACACAACTAAAACTCTCAACTAGACAAACGTCATGGACTGAACAATCAAACACACAACTTAAACTCTCAACTAGACAAACGTCATGGACTGAACAATCAAACACACAACTTAAACTCTCAACTAGACAAACGTCATGGACTGAACAATCAAACACACAACTTAAACTCACAACTACACAAACGTCATGGACTGAACAATCAAACACACAACTTAAACTCACAACTACACAAACTTCATGGACTGAACAATCAAACACACAACTTAAACTCACATCAACACAAACGTCATGGACTGAACAATCAAACACACAACTTAAACTCACAACTACACAAACGTCATGGACTGAACAATCAGACACACAACTTAAACTCTCAACTAGACAAACTTCATGGACTGAACAATCAAACACATGACTTAAACTCTAACTAGACAAACGTCATGGACTGAACACTCAAACACACAACTTAAACTCACAACTAGACAAACGTCATGGACTGAACAATCAAACACACAACTTAAACTCTCAACTAGACAAACTTCATGGACTGAACACTCAAACACACAACTTAAACTCTCAACTAGACAAACTTCATGGACTGAACAATCAAACACACAACTTAAACTCTCAACTAGACAAACTTCATGGACTGAACAATCAAACACACAACTTAAACTCTAACTAGACAAACGTCATGGACTGAACACTCAAACACACAACTTAAACTCTCAACTAGACAAACGTCATGGACTGAACAATCAGACACACAACCGACACTCACAATTAGACAAACGTCATGGACTGAACAATCAGACACACAACTTAAACTCTCAACTAGACAAACTTCATGGACTGAACAATCAAACACATGACTTAAACTCTAACTAGACAAACGTCATGGACTGAACACTCAAACACACAACTTAAACTCACAACTAGACAAACGTCATGGACTGAACAATCAAACACACAACTTAAACTCTCAACTAGACAAACGTCATGGACTGAACAATCAATCACACAACTTAAACTCTCAACTAGACAAACGTCATGGACTGAACAATCAAACACACAACTTAAACTCTCAACTAGACAAACTTCATGGACTGAACAATCAGACACACAACCGACACTCACAATTAGACAAACGTCATGGACTGAACAATCAGACACACAACTTAAACTCTCAACTAGACAAACTTCATGGACTGAACAATCAGACAAATAACTTAAACTCTCAACTAGACAAACGTCATGGACTGAACAATCAGACACACAACTTAAACTCTCAACTAGACAAACGTCATGGACTGAACAATCAAACACACAACTTAAACTCTCAACTAGACACACGTCATGGACTGAACAATCAAACACACAACTTAAACTCACAACTAGACAAACGTCATGGACTGAACAATCAGACACATAACTTAAACTCTCAACTAGACAAACGTCATGGACTGAACAATCAGACACACAACTTAAACTCTCAACTAGACAAACGTCATGGACTGAACAATCAAACACACATCTTAAACTCTCAACTAGATAAACTTCATGGACTGAACAATCAGACACACAACTTAAACTCACAACTAGACAAACTTCATGGACTGAACAATCAATCACACAACTTAAACTCACAACTAGACAAACGTCATGGACTGAACCATCAGACACACAACTTAAACTCTCAACTAGACAGACGTCATGGACTGAACAATCATGTAAGGTGGAGTAACATTAGGGATAGCTGTAAAACGCAACATTTGCAAAAATTAAAATAATTTAATATCTTTATGCTCAACGTGTGACAACAAAGTTAAACAATAAAATAAGCCAGTAGTCAAAGTCAAACGTCAAAGCCACACATTTAGAATGAGCACTATGCCAAGCCGACTGTATATTATACAAACACATCCATGTCAAATGGATGGGTAGCTCCGATCACATGGTTCAGGAATTTCAAATAAATACTTGGATACTATAAATGGGTCCTATATCTCACCAATAGATAAAATCCTACACACATATGGATAGTTTTACGCCCTAACGCCTGCGAAACCTCAGAGTATCGTCACCCACACCCTCAGGGTATCGTCACCCACACCCTCAGGGTATCGTCACCCACACCCTCAGGGTATCGTCACCCACACCCTCAGGGTATCGTCACCCACACCCTCAGAGTATCGTCACCCACACCCTCAGGGTATCGTCACCCACACCCTCAAGGTATCGTCACCCACACCCTCAGGGTATCGTCACCCACACCCTCAGAGTATCGTCACCCACACCCTCAGGGTATCGTCACCCACACCCTCAGAGTATCGTCACCCACACCCTCAGAGTATCGTCACCCACACCCTCAGAGTATCGTCACCCACACCCTCAGAGTATCGTCACCCACACCCTCAGAGTATCGTCACCCACACCCTCAGGGTATCGTCACCCACTACCTCAGAGTATCGTCACCCACACCCTCAGAGTATCGTCACCCACACCCTCAGAGTATCGCCACCCACACCCTCAGAGTATCGTCACCCACACCCTCAGAGTATCGTCACCCACACCCTCAGAGTATCGTCACCCACACCCTCAGGGTATCGTCACCCACACCCTCAGGGTATCGTCACCCACACCCTCAGAGTATCGTCACCCACTACCTCAGAGTATCGCCACCCACACCCTCAGAGTATCGTCACCCACACCCTCAGAGTATCGTCACCCACACCCTCAGAGTATCGTCACCCACACCCTCAGAGTATCGTCACCCACACCCTCAGAGTATCGTCACCCACACCCTCAGAGTATCGTCACCCACACCCTCAGGGTATCGTCACCCACACCCTCAAGGTATCGTCACCCACACCCTCAGGGTATCGTCACCCACACCCTCAGGGTATCGTCACCCACACCCTCAGAGTATCGTCACCCACACCCTCAGGGTATCGTCACCCACACCCTCAGGGTATCGTCACCCACACCCTCAGGGTATCGTCACCCACACCCTCAGGGTATCGTCACCCACACCCTCAGAGTATCGTCACCCACACCCTCAGGGTATCGTCACCCACACCCTCAAGGTATCGTCACCCACACCCTCAGGGTATCGTCACCCACACCCTCAGAGTATCGTCACCCACACCCTCAGGGTATCGTCACCCACACCCTCAGAGTATCGTCACCCACACCCTCAGAGTATCGTCACCCACACCCTCAGAGTATCGTCACCCACACCCTCAGGGTATCGTCACCCACACCCTCAGGGTATCGTCACCCACACCCTCAGAGTATCGTCACCCACACCCTCAGAGTATCGTCACCCACACCCTCAGGGTATCGTCACCCACACCCTCAGAGTATCGTCACCCACACCCTCAGAGTATCGTCACCCACACCCTCAGAGTATCGTCACCCACACCCTCAGGGTATCGTCACCCACACCCTCAGGGTATCGTCACCCACACCCTCAGAGTATCGTCACCCACACCCTCAGAGTATCGTCACCCACACCCTCAGGGTATCGTCACCCACACCCTCAGAGTATCGTCACCCACACCCTCAGAGTATCGTCACCCACACCCTCAGAGTATCGTCACCCACACCCTCAGGGTATCGTCACCCACACCCTCAAGGTATCGTCACCCACACCCTCAGGGTATCGTCACCCACACCCTCAGAGTATCGTCACCCACACCCTCAGGGTATCGTCACCCACACCCTCAGAGTATCGTCACCCACACCCTCAGAGTATCGTCAGGCTTCAAACAACTGATCCTTCACCAACAAAAATCTTTAGCAATGCCCATGATAATCAAAATCGAGATTTACTCCAAAGGAGTATCAAAATGCCATATTTACGAAAATAAACTGAGATACAAAAGAACTTAACGCCTTATTGTTTCATTCATACAGTAAAAATAACAAAACAATTTGATATGATAGAACCGGGATTTTATTTAAATTCCAATGTTGACTGATTCGGCAAACAATCATAATCGTTTATTTTAAAGGACCAAGGGGTATCAATCATTTTTACACCGTCATGACCCCGACCTGGTTAATAATGTTGTAAATGTGTTCAGAATGAAACACGTTTATTGATTTTCACTTACTGCAGATGTCTTATATCTCAACGAACAGTTGTGTTTTATCCAAAGTAATATTAGAAGAATTTATGAATTTAAAATTTGATGTTATTTCCCTCAAAAAGTTAAAACCACATAGAATTATTCCTTGACTGATGACTAAACGCTTGCACTTTTTTGAGTTTTAGAGTACGACTTCGAAACCATAAGATATTTGAAATTGAAAATTTTCTTTCGTCCCTCAGTTTATTCGCAAAATCGTAAGAGAGCTGAAATCAACGAATCCTCAAATATACCCACGCAAGTACGAACTCTTTGACTTGACTTAAACTTAACAGATGACACGGTACAAGAGCACATGTGGCTGCTCCAAGCCACTTGAAGTCACGGGGCTGCTTGAAATTTTTTTACATTTGAATTCCCTCGAATGCGCTGTCTTTTGACGATGAAGGTGTTTTAAATGCTCTAAGCTTGCTCTTTTGAGGGACTTGTTTTGTTGTTACTTTGTTACTCGTAGTGAAGGTGATTCGAAAAGTTACACTTTCCATGAGGAATATATCATAAGCAGTGGTTGCCCAAAATGTTGACAAATTCTTCAGAAACACGTTTTTTGTGTCTCATATCTTTTGTTCAAAAAGGGCATTTGTTCTGTGCTGCAAGCTCAAGGAGACTGACAGACATTATATTTTATGTCTCAAAAGGGTACCAAAACAATTCTATACACCCACACGTAGCGAGGGGCTTCTGTGACCCCGGGACAGGAGTTCATAACGTGCCTTATATAGCCCATAATTCCTAAGTGTTCTGAGACTAGCGGTAGATCGCTAAGTTGGGAGTGTAAATTTTTCTCGCCACTCCTGTGTGTAGTTCCCAGGTACGATGTGGGGGAAATGTTTGAAGTCAAACCGTTTTTTACAATATGTTTATATTGAGAACGTATTGATATACAAAACATAAAAAACATGCGTTTAGCAGAAAACACTTTCAAAACATGTTGAGAACATGTTAAAAGTCAAAACGCCGTTTTTGCATTTTGTGAAAATGCATGATCACGTAAATGCAATATTTTATAGACAAGATTTATTTTGGCCATAAACATTTCTTATCAACAGAATGGTGAATGTTTATCACCTTCATTGTGTAGAGGTAGAGGTCCACAAACCCACACTAACTCTAAACAACACATCAAAAGGAAATGTTTAATTTAATAACAAAGGCAAAGGTGTATGTACTCAAAACGACTAACAATGACTCAGGGATTACATACCTGAAAGACATCACAGACAGCCCCAAACATCAGAAACAGGCGAGTTTAAAAATGTAATTGTCTTTGAAGAAACGTTATCCTTCACTAGCACAGAAACTCGCCACGTATTGGGGAGACAATGCATTAAGCTGCTTTGATCTAGATGATGGGAACTTACTTAAACGAACCCAAACATCAACTACAAGCCAGTTTTAAAATATGATTATCTTTGAAGACGTTATGCTTCATGAAATGAGAAACCCGTCACGTATTGGAGAGACAATCAATGCAGCGAAGAATAGTGTTGACATTTGAGATAGTTTCAAATTTTAACAGCTTTGAAAGTGGTGAAAATGTACGACTTAATGTCCTGAGAACGATATGTGATGCCGTTCTTGGAGAAAATCCATCAAACATTACTGATGTGAAGAGTTGAGGACATTGACGCGTAGCTTAGCTACAGGCGATACTAAACCATGTTTACCATCGTCCAGACCGGGAAATCTTTGTTGAACAAGTCGATATAGTTCTATCGACGATTTTTGTCGCTTCATCAAGTAAAGACAACAGAATAATCAAATGTCACATGTCCAACGTTTAGTCAAACAGAATATTATATTATGAAATAGTCAACACTAATGATGTCTCACTTAAATTACACGTAGTATCATATATATGAGATATATGAGAGTAGTGTATTATAACGTAAGCTAGATCACAATTTTTTATTAGGAATTATGAAATATGTTTAAGCCAACTAACCTATTATTGTTCGCTCTCTCCCTCTTATGAAAGCAATAATTAATCCTTACATTGATATTTACCAGGATACCAAATTCTCCATATATAACCCCCATGTCTTGACGAAGGGACAAGTATTATCACCGACATCTACCATAAACCTACGGATACAAAACAATATCTTCACTTTAAGAGTTCCCATGAACGTCACACTAAGGTCAACCTTCCATACTCATTAGCACGAACGAAAGCAAGAATTTGTACTATATTTACTCATGAATATCTTAGAATTAGAATCTTCATTAATGGAGAGGGGTTGTCCAAAGAAAGTTATAAATTAAGGCATTAAAAAGGCTCTAAACCTGGACATTGTGTCATTTAAAACACCAAAACAACAACATGATAATGTCCTAGTCTTTGTAACGACCAAAC
Source organism: Gibbula magus (assembly GCA_936450465.1). Classification (NCBI taxonomy): domain Eukaryota; kingdom Metazoa; phylum Mollusca; class Gastropoda; order Trochida; family Trochidae; genus Gibbula; species Gibbula magus. Next base: position 2,707,153 of record OW388295.1, on the reverse strand, counting down.
CAACATGGAAGTCTTCCCGACATTACACAGCAGTTTAGTCATTGAACGATAACCTTAAAACAAGAGTTACAGTGTACAAACAGCAAATACGAGATGAAAGTTTAAGATATATACAAGTATGCACATACATATCTCAGTACACTCAGGTGCATTTAAAATATGTCCATTTTACGAAATGTACAATAATGGAGGTTACATTACACCTCAATTAGTAACATAATTAATAACTTTATTTCATTTCAAATTTTCCCCTTCATTAAACAGCAGTTAAAAGATAGATGAAATGACATGTGGTCAAAATCGGATTTTTTTAAAAACTGCCTAATTCAGCCTCGGCGACCAGAATGAAAGTCTGCGGGGGCGTGACCCCTGAGGGGATGAATTCTGTGACGTCTTTGGAGTAACGTGATTTTCGGCGATATTCATAATTCAACGTAATTTCGCAAAATTTTGATTGCTAATTTCACTAACAAATATTCAATCAAACAACTTAAATTTTCCATATATCGAACGTTTAGATATCCAACTAAGTAATTCCAAAGAAGACATTTACATAATAATTGCATAAACGTGTTTTTTGGCGATTTAACACACCTCATAAATTCATCTAGCGGCAGTGATAATCATCATTAATTAATTAACGAGGCTGCACGGAGCGTGTCGGTCCGCTGGTCACAGACAACCCGTCGTCTGTAGTTAATCAGTCACGCCTCAATGCGATTCTTCTCAAAATGTTTCCCCGCAGAAATCGCGGTACTGTTAAAATGGGTAAATTAAAATCGTCTTAATAATCAATTGCAAGTGTATATTGTCTTGATTTATGCTCAATTGATTTCGATATACAATATGCGTAGAGATACTCATCTGTCATTCTTGAGAAAAGTGCATTTCACCAGATCTAAAACACCATAAACCCTAATCGTATCACGACCAATTAAGACCAATCCGATAATGTTTTGGGTAACTCACAAAGACGTTTGTTGATTGCCTTGACGTCATTACCATTTGCAGATAGGTAACTTTCCAGAACAAAGAGCAAATAACGCTCCTCAACTACACAAGGTAAAGATAAAGAAACATTTCGCAAATCGCTATATTTTAAATTCTATTACTTCCTCGTTTTATTAGGTTTATTAAAATAACAATGTAACTGTTTGGACTAAAGAAACAGTTAGTTCTCACAAGGAAGTGACTACCAGTGTTATATTGAATGTGTGTGGCTTGAAACAGGAACCAGAATATGCAGAATGTTTTGAGTTTATTAAACTTTACGGTATCATTGGTATCAAACAAATATAACAAACCTACTTGCTGACTCAGACATTCCTGATTACGCTTTGTATTTAAGACATAGAATGAAATCAAGTAGAAAATCCTGTGGAATTTGAGTTGAAATTCCTCAATTAAATCGAATGTTACATTTCATAAAGATCACAGTTATTAAACGCAACAATGAATTTGATATATGAGAAGGCAGTTTCAGGAGTGTGGTGTATAGTTCTGTATACCCAACAGTGACATTGCTGGAGCATTCTACTCATGAACGTACAGTGTACAGTTAAATCACTCTAAAGCATCTCGTAATTAATTTTCTATCAATAGTATGTACACAGAAACAAGCCAGGGGTCTGTGCTATTCAGAAGACATTGTTGAAATATGGATGTGTTGCTTTGTCGATAACCCCGGGTCTTCTTCAGTGTCTTGGAGAGTTTCTCACTGTACACAGATACGAAGGCTGGTTGCCATGGAGAGGAATCTGGAATTGTGTAGATTAATGTTTCAATAATATATGTACACAGATACGGGGCTGGTTGTCATGGGGAGGAATCTGGAATTGTGTAGATTAATGTTTCAATAAGATATGTACAGAGACACGGGGCTGGTTGCCATGGGGAGGAATATAAAAATGTGTAGATTAATGTTTCAATAAGATATGTACACAGACACAGGGCTGGTTGCCATGGGGGGGAATTTGAAAATATATAGATTAATGTTTCAATAAGATATGGACACAGACACAGGGCTGGTTGTCATGGGGAGGAATCTGGAATTGTGTAGATTAATGTTTCAATAAGATATGTACACAGACACGGGGCTGGTTGTCATGGAGAGGAATCTGGAATTGTTAAGATTAATGTTTCAATTAGACGTTTGTTGATTGCCTTGACGTCATTACCATTTGCAGATAGGTAACATTCCAGAACAAAGAGCAAATAACGCTCCTCAACTACACAAGGTAAAGGTAAAGAAATATTTCGCAAATCGCTATAGTTTAAATTCTATTACTTCCTCGTTTTATTAGGTTTATTAAAATAACAATGTAACAGTTTGGACTAAAGAAACAGTTAGTTCTCACAAGGAAGTGACTACCAGTGTTATATTGAAGGTGTGTGGCTTGAAACAGGAACTAGAATATGCAGAATGTTTTGAGTTTATTAAACTTTACGGTATCATTGGTATCAAACAAATATAACAAACCTACTTGCTGACTCAGACATTCCTGATTACGCTTTGTATTTAAGACATAGAATGAAATCAAGTAGAAAATCCTGTGGAATTTGAGTTGAAATTCCTCAATTAAATCGAATGTTACATTTCATAAAGATCACAGTTATTAAACGCAACAATGAATTTGATATATGAGAAGGCAGTTTCAGGAGTGTGGTGTATAGTTCTGTATACCCAACAGTGACATTGCTGGAGCATTCTACTCATGAACGTACAGTGTACAGTTAAATCACTCTAAAACATCTCGTAATTAACTTTCTATCAATAGTTTGTACACAGAAACAATCAAGGGGTCTGTGCTTTTCAGAAGACATTGTTGAAATATGGATGTGTTGCTTTGTCGATAACCCCGGGTCTTCTTCAGTGTCTTGGAGAGTTTCTCACTGTACATAGATACAAAGGCTGGTTGCCATGGAGAGGAATCTGGAATTGTGTATATTAATGTTTCAATAAGATATGTACACAGACACAGGGCTGGTTGTCATGGGGAGGAATCTGGAATTGTGTAGATTTATGTTTCAATAAGATATGTACAAAGACACGGGGCTGGTTGCCATGGGGAGGAATATAAAAATGTGTAGATTAATGTTTCAATAAGATATGTACACAGACACGGGGCTGGTTGCCATGGGGAGGAATTTGAAAATATATAGATTAATGTTTCAATAAGATATGGACACCGGGCTGGTTGTCATGGAGAGGCATATGGAATTGTGTAGATTATTGTTTCAATAAGATATGTACACAGACACGGGGCTGGTTGTCATGGGGAGGAATCTGGAATTGTGTAGATTAATGTTTCAATTAGATATGTAAACAGACACGGGGCTGGTTGTCATGGGGAGGTATCTGGAATTGTTTAGATTAATGTTGCAATAAGATATGTACACAAAAACGGGGCTGGTTGTCATGGGGAGGAATCTGGAATTGTGTAGATTAATGTTTCAATTAGATATGTACAGAGACAAGGGGCTGGTTGCCATGGGGAGGAATATAAAAATGGGTAGATTAATGTTTCAATAAGATATGTACTAAGACAGGGGGCTGGTTGCCATGGGGAGGAGTATAAAAATGTGTAGATTCATGTTTCAATAAGATATGTACACAGACACGGGGCTGGTTGCCATGGGGAGGAATTTGAAAATATATAGATTAATGTTTCAATAAGATATGGACACCGGGCTGGTTGTCATGGAGAGGCATATGGAATTGTGTAGATTATTGTTTCAATAAGATATGTACACAGACACGGGGCTGGTTGTCATGGGGAGGAATCTGGAATTGTGTAGATTAATGTTTCAATTAGATATGTAAACAGACACGGTGCTGGTTGTCATGGGGAGGTATCTGGAATTGTTTAGATTAATGTTTCAATAAGATATGTACACAGAAACGGGGCTGGTTGTCATGGGGAGGAATCTAGAATTGTGTAGATTAATGTTTCAATTAGATATGTACAGAGACACGGGGCTGGTTGCCATGGGGAGGAATATAAAAATGTGTAGATTAATGTTTCAATAAGATATGTACTAAGACACGGGGCTGGTTGCCATGGGGAGGAGTATAAACATGTCTAGATTAATGTTTCAATAAGATATGTACACAGACACGGGGCTGGTTGCCATGGGGAGGAATTTGAAAATATATAGATTAATGTTTCAATAAGATATGGACACGGGGCTGGTTGTCATGGAGAGGCATATGGAATTGTGTAGATTATTGTTTCAATAAGATATGTACAGAGACACGGGGCTGGTTGCCATGGGGAGGAATATAAAAATGTGTAGATTAATGTTTCAATAAGATATGTACACAGACACGGGGCTGGTTGCCATGGGGAGGAATTTGAAAATATATAGATTAATGTTTCAATAAGATATGGACACCGGGCTGGTTGTCATGGAGAGGCATATGGAATTGTGTAGATTATTGTTTCAATAAGATATGTACACAGACACGGGGCTGGTTGTCATGGGGAGGAATCTGGAATTGTGTAGATTAATGTTTCAATTAGCTATGTAAACAGACACGGGTCTGGTTGTCATGGGGAGGAATTTGAAAATATATAGATTAATGTTTCAATAAGATATGGACACCGGGCTGGTTGTCATGGAGAGGCATATGGAATTGTGTAGATTATTGTTTCAATAAGATATGTACACAGACACGGGGCTGGTTGTCATGGGGAGGAATCTGGAATTGTGTAGATTAATGTTTCAATTAGATATGTAAACAGACACGGGGCTGGTTGTCATGGGGAGGAATCTGGAATTGTTTAGATTAATGTTTCAATAAGATATGTACATAGACACGGGGCTGGTTGTCATGGCGAGGAATCTGGAATTGTGTAGATTAATGTTTCAATAAGATATGTACACATACACGGGGCTGATTGTCATGGAGAGGAATCCATAATTGTGTAGATTAATGTTTCAATAAGATATGTACACAGACACTGGGCTGGTTGTCATGAAGAGGAATATAAAAATGTGTAGATTAATGTTTCAATAAGATATGTACACAGACACGGGGCTGGTTGCCATGGGGAGGAATCTATAATTGTGTAGATTAATGTTTCAATAAGATATGTACACAGACACGGGGCTCGTTGTCATGGAGAGGAATCTATAATTGTGTAGATTAATGTTTCAATAAGATATGTACACAGACATGGGGCTGGTTGTCATCGGGAGGAATATAAAAATGTGTAGATTAATGTTTCAATAAGATATGTACACAGACATGGGGCTGGTTGCCATGGGGAGGAATTTGAAAATATATAGATTAATGTTTCAATAAGATATGGACACGGGGCTGGTTGTCATGGAGAGGCATATGGAATTGTGTACATTATTGTTTCAATAAGATATGTACACAGACACGGGGCTGGTTGTCATGGGGAGGAATCTGGAATTGTGTAGATTAATGTTTCAATTAGATATGTAAACAGACACGGGGCTGGTTGTCATGGGGAGGAATCTGGAATTGTTTAGATTAATGTTTCAATAAGATATGTACATAGACACGGGGCTGGTTGTCATGGGGAGGAATCTGGAATTGTGTAGATTAATGTTTCAATAAGATATGTACAGAGACACGGGGCTGATTGTCATGGAGAGGAATCCATAATTGTGTAGATTAATGTTTCAATAAGATATGTACACAGACACGGGGCTGGTTGTCATGGAGAGGAATATAAAAATGTGTAGATTAATGTTTCAATAAGATATGTACACAGACACGGGGCTGGTTGCCATGGGGAGGAATCTATAATTGTGTAGATTAATGTTTCAATAAGATATGTACACAGACTCGGGGCTGGTTGTCATGGAGAGGAATCTATAATTGTGTAGATTAATGTTTCAATAAGATATGTACACAGACATGGGGCTGGTTGTCATGGGGAGGAATATAAAAATGTGTAGATTAATGTTTCAATAAGATATGTACACAGACACGGGGCTGGTTGCCATGGGGAGGAATTTGAAAATATATAGATTAATGTTTCAATAAGATATGGACACCGGGCTGGTTGTCATGGAGAGGCATATGGAATTGTGTAGATTATTGTTTCAATAAGATATGTACACAGACACGGGGCTGGTTGTCATGGGGAGGAATCTGGAATTGTGTAGATTAATGTTTCAATTAGATATGTAAACAGACACGGGGCTGGTTGTCATGGGGAGGAATCTGGAATTGTTTAGATTAATGTTTCAATAAGATATGTACATAGACACGGGGCTGGTTGTCATGGGGAGGAATCTGGAATTGTGTAGATTAATGTTTCAATAAGATATGTACAGAGACACGGGGCTGATTGTCATGGAGAGGAATCCATAATTGTGTAGATTAATGTTTCAATAAGATATGTACACAGACACGGGGCTGGTTGTCATGAAGAGGAATATAAAAATGTGTAGATTAATGTTTCAATAAGATATGTACAGAGACACGGGGCTGGTTGCCATGGGGAGGAATCTATAATTGTGTAGATTAATGTTTCAATAAGATATGTACACAGACACGGGGCTGGTTGTCATGGAGAGGAATCTATAATTGTGTAGATTAATGTTTCAATAAGATATGTACACAGACATGGGGCTGGTTGTCATGGGGAGGAATATAAAAATGTGTAGATTAATGTTTCAATAAGATATGGACACGGGGCTGGTTGTCATGGAGAGGCATATGGAATTGTGTAGATTATTGTTTCAATAAGAAATGTACACAGACACGGGGCTGGTTGTCATGGGGAGGAATCTGGAATTGTGTAGATTAATGTTTCAATTAGATATGTAAACAGACACGGGGCTGGTTGCCATGGGGAGGAATCTGGAATTGTTTAGATTAATGTTTCAATAAGATATGTACATAGACACGGGGCTGGTTGTCATGGGGAGGAATCTGGAATTGTGTAGATTAATGTTTCAATAAGATATGTACAGAGACACGGGGCTGGTTGCTATGGAGAGGAATCTGGAATTGTGTAGATTAATGTTTCAATAAGATATGTACATAGACACGGGGCTGGTTGTCATGGGGAGGAATCTGGAATTGTGTAGATTAATGTTTCAATAAGATATGTACAGAGACACGGGGCTGATTGTCATGGAGAGGAATCCATAATTGTGTAGATTAATGTTTCAATAAGATATGTACACAGACACGGGGCTGGTTGCCATGGGGAGGAATCTGGAATTGTGTAGATTAATGTTTCAATAAGATATGTACACAGACACGGGGCTGGTTGTCATGGAGAGGAATCTGGAATTGTGTAGATTAATGTTTCAATAAGATATGTACACAGACTCGGTGCTGGTTGTCATGGAGAGGAATCTGGAATTGTGTAGATTAATGTTTCAATAAGATATGTACACAGACACGGGACTGGTTGTCATGGAAAGGAATCTGGAATTGTGTAGATTAATGTTTCAATAAGATATGTACAAAGACTCGGGGCTGGTTGTCATGGAGAGGAATACGGAATTGTGTAGATTAATGTTTCAATAAGATATGTACACAGACACGGGGCTGGTTGCCATGGGGAGGAATCTGGAATTGTGTAGATTAATGTTTCAATAAGATATGTACACAGACACGGGGCTGGTTGCCATGGAAAGGCATCTGGAATTGTGTAGATTAATGTTTCAATAAGATATGTACACAGACTCGGTGCTGGTTGTCATGGAGAGGAATCTGGAATTGTGTAGATTAATGTTTCAATAAGATATGTACAAAGACTCGGGGCTGGTTGTCATGGAGAGGAATACGGAATTGTGTAGATTAATGTTTCAATAAGATATGTACACAGACACGGGGCTGGTTGCCATGGGGAGGAATCTGGAATTGTGTAGATTAATGTTTCAATAAGATATGTACAAAGACTCGGGGCTGGTTGTCATGGAGAGGAATACGGAATTGTGTAGATTAATGTTTCAATAAGATATGTACACAGACACGGGGCTGGTTGCCATGGAGAATAATCTGGAATTGTGTAGATTAATGTTTCAATAAGATATGTACACAGACACGGGGCTGGTTGTCATGGAGAGGAATCAGGAATTGTGTAGATTAATGTTTCAATAAGATATGTACACAGACACGGGGCTGGTTGCTATGGGGAGGAATCTGGAATTGTGTAGATTAATGTTTCAATTAGATATGTACACAGACACGGGGCTGGTTGTCATGGAGAGGAATCTGGAATTGTGTAGATTAATGTTTCAATAAGATATGTACAGAAACACGGGGCTGGTTGCCATGGGGAGGAATCTGGAATTGTGTAGATTAATGTTTCAATAAGATATGTACACAGACACGGGGCTGGTTGCCATGGGGAGGAATCTGGAATTGTGTAGATTAATGTTTCAATAAGATATGTACACAGACACGGGACTGGTTGTCATGGAGAGGAATCTGGAATTGTGTAGATTAATGTTTCAATAAGATATGTACACAAACACAGGGATGGTTGTCATGGAGAGGAATCTGGAATTGTGTAGATTAATGTTTCAATAAGATATGTACAGAAACACGGGGCTGGTTGCCATGGGGAGGAATCTGGAATTGTGTAGATTAATGTTTCAATTAGATATGTACACAGACACGAATATGGTTGCCATGGAGAGGAATACGGAATTGTTTAGATTAATGTTTCAATAAGATATGTACACAGACACGCGGCTGGTTGTCATGGAGAGGAATCTGGAATTGTGTAGATTAATGTTTCAATAAGATGTATACACAGACACGGGACTGGTTTCAATGGGGAGGAATCTGGAATTGTGTAGATTAATGTTTCAATAAGATATGTACACAGACACGGGGCTGGTTGTCATGGAGAGGAATCTGGAATTATGTAGATTAATGTTTCAAGAATATATGTACCCAGAAAGGGTGCTGGTTGCCATGGAGAGGAATCTGGAATTGTGTATATTAATGTTTCATTAAGATATGTACACAGACACGGGGCTTGTTGTCATGGAGAGGAATCTGGAATTGTGTAGATTAATGTTTCAAGAATATATGTACACAGACACGAAGGCTGGTTGCCATGGAGAGGAATCTGGAATTGTGTAGATTAATGTTTCAATAAGATATGTACACAGACACGGGGCTGGTTGTCATGGAGAGGAATCTGGAATTGTGTAGATTAATGTTTCAATTAGATATGTACACAGACACGGGGCTGGTTGTCATGGAGAGGAATCTGGAATTGTGTAGATTAATGTTTCAAGAATATATGTACACAGACACGGGGCTGGTTGCCATGGGGAGGAATCTGGAATTGTGTAGATTAATGTTTCAATAAGATATGTACACAGACACGGGGCTGGTTGCCATGGGGGGAATCTGGAATTGTGTAGATTAATGTTTCAATAAGATATGTACACAGACACGGGGCTGGTTGTCATGGAGAGGAATCTGGAATTGTGTAGATTAATGTTTCATTAAGATATGTACACAGACACGGGACTGGTTGTGATGGGGAGGAATCTGGAATTGTGTAGATTAATGTTTCAATAAGATATGTACACAGACACGCGGCTGGTTGTCATGGATAGGAATCTGGAATTGTGTAGATTAATGTTTCAATAAGATATATACACAGACACGGGACTGGTTTCCATGGGGAGGAATCTGGAATTGTGTAGATTAATGTTTCAATAAGATATGTACACAGACACGGGGCTGGTTGTCATGGAGAGGAATCTGGAATTGTGTAGATTAATGTTTCAAGAATATATGTACACAGACACGGGGCTGGTTGCCATGGAGAGGAATCTGGAATTGTGTAGATTAATGTTTCAAGAATATATGTACACAGACACGGGGCTTGTTGCCATGGGGAGGAATCTGGAATTGTGTAGATTAATGTTTCATTAAGATATGTACAGAAACACGGGGCTGGTTGTCATAGGGAGGAATCTGGAATTGTGTAGATTAATGTTTCAAGAATATATGTACACAGACACGGGGCTGGTTGCCATGGAGAGGAATCTGGAATTGTGTACATTAATGTTTCATTAAGATATGTACACAGACACGGGGCTGGTTGCCATGGAGAGGAATCTGGAATTGTGTAGATTAATGTTTCATTAAGATATATACACAGACACGGGGCAGGTTGTCATGGAGAGGAATCTGGAATTGTGTAGATTAATGTTTCAATAAGATATGTACACAGACACGGGGCTGGTTGTCATGGAGAGGAATCTGGAATTGTTTAGAATAATGTTTCAATTAGACGTTTGTTGATTGCCTTGACGTCATTACCATTTGCAGATCGGTAACATTCCAGAACAAAGAGCAAATAACGCTCATCAACTACACAAGGTAAAGATAAAGAAACATTTCGCAAATCGCTATATTTTAAATTCTTTTACTTCCCCGTTTTATTAGGTTTATTAAAATAACAATGTAACAGTTTGGACTAAAGAAACAGTTAGTTCTCACAAGGAAGTGACTACCAGTGTTATATTGAAGGTGTGTGGCTTGAAACAGGAACTAGAATATGCAGAATGTTTTGAGTTTATTAAACTTTACAGTATCATGGGTATCAAACAAATATAACAAACCTACTTGCTGACTCAGACATTCCTGATTACGCTTTGTATTTAAGACATAGAATGAAATCAAGTAGAAAATCCTGTGGAATTTGAGTTGAAATTCCTCAATTAAATCGAATGTTACATTTCATAAAGATCACAGTTATTACATGCAACAATGAATTTGATATATGAGAAGGCAGTTTCAGGAGTGTGGTGTGTAGTTCTGTATACCCAACAGTGACATTGCTGGAGCATTCTACTCATGAACGTACAGTGTACAGTTAAATCACTCTAAAGCATCTCGTAATTAATTTTCTATCAATAGTATGTACACAGAAACAATCCAGGGGTCTGTGCTATTCAGAAGACATTGTTGAAATATGGATGTGTTGCTTTGTCGATAACCCCGGGTCTTCTTCAGTGTCTTGGAGAGCTTCTCACTGTACACAGTTACGAAGGCTGGTTGCCATGGAGAGGAATCTGGAATTGTGTAGATTAATGTTTCAATTAGATATGTACACAGACATGGGGCTGGTTGTCATGGAGAGGAATATGGGATTGTGTAGATTAATGTTTCAATAAGATATGTATACAGACACGGGACTGGTTGTCATGGAGAGGAATCTGGAATTGTGTAGATTAATGTTTCAATAAGATATGTACACAGACACGGGGCTGGTTGCCATGGAGAGGAATCTGGAATTGTGTAGATTAATGTTTCAATAAGATATGTACACAGACACGGGGCTGGTTGCCATGGGGAGGAATCTGGAATTGTGTGGATTAATGTTTCAATAAGATATGTACACAGACACGGGGCTGGTTGCCATGGAGAGGAATCTGGAATTGTGTAGATTAATGTTTCAATTAGATATGTATACAGACACGGGGCTGGTTGTCATGGAGAGGAATCTGGAATTGTGTAGATTAATGTTTCAATAAGATATGTACACAGACACGGGACTGGTTGCCATGGGGAGGAATCTGGAATTGTGTAGATTAATGTTTCAATAAGATATGTACACAGACACGGGGCTGGTTGTCATGGAGAAGAATCTGGAATTGTGTAGATTAATGTTTCAATTAGATATGTACACAGACACGGGGCTGGTTGCCATGGGGAGGAATCTGGAATTGTGTAGATTAATGTTTCAATAAGATATGTACACAGACACGGGGCTGGTTGTCATGGAGAGGAATCTGGAATTGTGTAGATTAATGTTTCAATAAGATATGTACACAGACACGGGGCTGGTTGTCATGGAGAGGAATACGGAATTGTGTAGATTAATGTTTCAATTAGATATGTACACAGACACGGGGCTGGTTGTCATGGGGAGGAATCTGGAATTGTGTAGATTAATGTTTCAATAAGATATGTACACAGACACGGGGCTGGTTGCCATGGGGAGGAATCTGGAATTGTGTAGATTGATGTTTCAATAAGATATGTACACAGACACGGGGCTGGTTGTCATGGAGAGGAATACGGAATTGTGTAGATTAATGTTTCAATAAGATATGTACACAGACACGGGGCTGGTTGCCATGGAGAGGAATCTGGAATTGTGTAGATTAATGTTTCAATTAGATATGTACACAGACACGGGGCTGGTTGTCATGGAGAGGAATCTGGAATTGTGTAGATTAATGTTTCAATAAGATATGTACACAGACACGGGGCTGGTTGTCATGGAGAGGAATCTGGAATTGTGTAGATTAATGTTTCAATTAGATATGTACACAGACACGGGGCTGGTTGTCATGGAGATGAATCTGGAATTGTGTAGATTAATGTTTCAATAAGATATGTACACGGACACGGGGCTGGTTGCCATGGAGAGGAATCTGGAATTGTGTAGATTAATGTTTCAATAAGATATGGACACAGACACGGGGCTGGTTGCCATGGGGAGGAATCTGGAATTGTGTAGATTAATGTTTCATTAAGATATGTACACAGACACGGGGCTGGTTGTCATGGAGAGGAATCTGGAATTGTTTAGATTAATGTTTCAATAAGATATGTACACAGACACGGGGCTGGTTGTCATGGAGAGGAATCTGGAATTGTGTAGATTAATGTTTCATTAAGATATGTACACAGACACGGGGCTGGTTGCCATGGGGAGGAATCCGGAATTGTGTAGATTAATGTTTCAATAAGATATGTACACAGATACGGGGCTGGTTTCCATGGAGAGGAATCTGGAATTGTGTAGATTAATGTTTCAATAAGTTATGTACACAGACACGGGGCTGGTTGCCATGGAGAGGAATCTGGAATTGTGTAGATTAATGTTTCAATAAGATATGTACACAGACACGGGGCTGGTTGTCATGGAGAGGAATCTGGAATTGTGTAGATTAATGTTTCAATAAGATATGTACACAGATACGGGGCTGGTTGCCATGGAGAGGAATCTGGAATTGTGTAGATTAATGTTTCAATAAGATATGTACACAGACACGGGGCTGGTTGCCATGGAGAGGAATCTGGAATTGTGTAGATTAATGTTTCAATAAGATATGTACACAGACACGCGGCTGGTTGCCATGGAGAGGAATCTGGAATTGTGTAGATTAATGTTTCAATAAAATATGTACACAGACACGGGGCTGGTTGCCATGGAGAGGAATCTGGAATTGTGTAGATTAATGTTTCAATTAGATATGTACACAGACACGTGGCTGGTTGCCATGGGGAGGAATCTGGAATTGTTTAGATTAATGTTTCAATAAGATATGTACACAGACATGGGGCTGGTTGCCATGGTGGGGGTAGGGGAGGGGGGGGGGGGGGGGGGGGGGGGAATGATATTGAATTGTGTGAATCGTAACATTCAATAAGATGTATACATAGAGGCATTGGGTGATGATCTAAAGCCCATAACGGTAAAAGAAACCTTTTATAACTTTCGATACCTTTTATAACTCTGAAAGCTCTTTATATTTATAAGAGTTTTAACCTTCTAAGGTGTACTGTTAACAAATAAACAATAATATAATTACTTCATAAAATTCATTCTCTTCCCACTGAGCTAACTGCCTTCAGTTTTCCGATCCCAACCTCTTTTCTACTTGGCCTGAATCCGGGTGCGAAAATGGAGTGTCCTGATTGGTTGAAATTGAATCTAGTTGTGTAATCAGCAACGCCGTCGTAAAAATGAATTTGTCAATGAGACGTCATAATGATAAAATGAATGTAAGATAAACGTTTTTTCGTTTAGTGTGTTTTCTCGAAATATACTATTTGATTTTGTGAAAACAATTTATCATTAAATGCTGATAAATAAAGAAGACCAAATCAGAGGCAAATGCCAAAAATAGTTCATTTGTGTTATTTACACCTGACATATTCGAAGGGTATATGCGTATTAGCTAATAAGAGTCATTCAGTCGACATGGCCGCTGAAAGATGAGTTTTCAGTTTTTAAGAAGCAGGGATACAGTATGAGGTTCTCCTGTAGTCTAGCAATTCAGGCCATCTAGAACAGAGGTTAGGATCGGAAATCTGAAGGAATAGTAATCTCCTTGGAAGAGAATGCATACATTTATGATCTTATAATTCATTGAACAATAACAATTATTGTATAAACATGTTATGATATATGAAGTGTATTAACTCACGTGCATCGCAGACACGTGCAGTCCATCCTGGCGCACATCCTGCAGTGCATACAGGAGTCTCCAGTCTCCAGTCGCAGGGCTCATCAGCACAGTGACACTCGGACCCACAGCTTGGTCCAAACGTGTACTGCGAACAGGCTGTATTGACAAACACAAAGAATGTTTTTTTACCTTTCATTAATTTCAAGCAGATGTAATTTGAGGTTTCGAATGCCAGTTGGGAAATGTCTGGACTTGATTAGAAAATCAAATGAATTAGCAATCGGTTGTCTTATTTCAGATATACTGCTTAGATTAAGTGAACATGATATTACCATACAGTTCCACTTCTGATATGTCTAAGATTGCACCCTGCCCATCGTTGTCAGTGACAGTTGATAGATTCAGGTAACGCCCCCTTGCATCACATGTAAAGTTGTAGATATCCGGAATATCGGACCCATCTGCAGCGCCGGTAATCACCTCACAGAAACCAGTGGTACTGCCCTCCTCAGGGGAAAGTAGGATCCGAACGCCGTTCCTTCTTTTTGTGTCTACAATGACAAAACAGGCCGATGCAGTACTTGAACATATAACAAGCAGTTGTAATTAAAGTGACGTGGTTTTCACGGATGAAGATGTCTTATATGTTTTTTTGTTTTTGTTTTCATTTTCATTTTTTAAAATTTTTTTACAACATTAAATTTGACAATAGTGTAGATATAAATAAAATGACATACGTGAGTTAAACAGGTTACAGTGACCTTAAACTATATACATACAACGACATAGGTAGTACATTCAAATAAAGCTTCATGTAAACATGACATGAACAATGACGTGTATGTTGCAGATGGAGATGGACAAAGTTGTACAGATAAGTACAATCGTTAAGTCAGAAGATCTTACGTTTTCAATATGGCATCTTAAGAGGACCAGAATGTAACAAATATATCATTTGTAAAAATGAAAAAATATATTTTGTTATGTCATAGTATTGCTTAATTTGGTCTAGTATATATTGGAACTTTGGAATATTTAGTCTTTTACTGTCTCGTAAAATGATTGCATTAATTGGATTGTTATGTCTTCCTTTTATTCCTAGCAAAATCTTGGAAATAGTAAATTGTATATAAATTTGGGCAATTTCTTGCTATTTTTCCAAACTTTTCCAAACTTTGAAAACCGGATCACAATACCAAAAAAGGTGTTCTAAAGTTTCTAATTCTTTATTGCAAAACCGGCGGAGAGGTGATTGCGATAGCTTTATCCTGTATAGGTAGCTAGGAAGAATGTTATGAATGATTCTTTATCCTGTATAGGTAGCTAGAAAGAATGTTATGAATGATTCTTTATCCTGTATAGGTAGCAGGTTGTAGGAAGAGTGTTATGAATGATTCTTTATCCTGTATAGGTAGCAGGTTGTAGGAAGAATGTTATGAATGATTCTATACTGCAGCCATTTTAAGCCAGTAGTACGACTACATTTAGGGGCTATCATATTGAAAACAATCCAATCTTTTTCGAATAATTCACACTCTAAAAGTCGTGCCCATTTACTATAACATGGTAATTGTACGTGTTTAGAATCAACTAATTGCGGATATATATATTTACTGCTTACATTGCACCAATGTGAAATATGTTAAAAGGATAGATTGGATTTGGACTTACATTTTGTATGTATATTACAAAACGGCCCTTTTTATGCCTTCATAAGTTAAGAAATTTGTTTTAATTTAATATTTTCCTTCGAATTCATCAAAGTATAACAATCTACCATCACGGTGCATTAGAACATGTTAGAAAATGTTACCCCTTTCCTGTACCATGAATTGTTTTCCAGCTCTTTTTATTCCATTGTTATTCCACAAAGATTGACTTGACATAGTGGCATTTTTTCGATCAATCTAAGGTTAGAGTGGTATCGTCGGCAAATTGTGCAAGTAGGTACTCAATGTGTCCTAAATGTATTCCTTTAATGTCCTTACTATGTTTAATCATAATGCTTAAAATTTCCACGCAAAGTATGAATAGGTATGGGTCAATCGAGTCACCTTGGCGACACCCGTGTCAACTTTTTAAGGGATCTGAGCCGAAACCGTTCACACGTACACGTGATTCTATACCATTATATAGAGTTTCAATCCACTGTATAATACTTGGGCCAAAATTAAAAAATCAAAGACCTTTGTAAGATACGTCTTATATGTTGATGACCAGTTAGGTTTTATCAATTGACTCCCAGCAAATTTAAACAATTAAGCATATGCATACTTAATGCTCATTCCGCTGGAAATAAGTGTGAAGATATTGATGCTCCGATTGATGATACCATTTGATAAAACCAACTGGGGTGTGTACTTCCTTTTGTACTTCAGTGTATAATAGAGGATGTTATCGATTCAATAAAGCAATCTGATAAAATTGGTCTCCGACCATTGGAAAGCGTGACCGCGACTTCACGGTAACATTTCTACTAGAGTGAATATTCAAAAAGAATAATATCTACTGTTGATACAGCGCATGTTTCCAAGTCATACAAAACTTCAGTGCATCATTGACCAACAACATGCAGCGGGAAGTACAAAATTAACCAGGCTTGATGTATGGCCTACCAATATACAAATGTATGTATCTGATGAAATCTGGTCAAACTTCAATGTATGGACACATGGACAAAACGATCACAAAGGTCACATAAAGGCATTGAGTGCAACGGTTCATGAGAGTTTTAAAGTAGTTCAAGGTCGTGATGAACTTTTACAACAATTCTAAGGCCACAGAAATCAAATGGTATCTCGGAATGTTGATAGCACCAAATGGCACAATAACTTAAGAATACTGACGTGTTTCATGAATAAATGATTAGATGCAAGCTATATTTTAACAAACATCAGTTGACACCCACATGAGTAACCAGAATGAACAAGGGGATGGTGAGCACAGCTCACTCACATATCCTCCCTTTCAACATTGGCCAGGAGCTCAAAAGCACAGTGGTTAGTGCGTTTGGCTTCGGTCAAAAGGTCCAGGGTTCGAATCCCACCAGGGACTCGACATGTTTGTGTGGTAAAGGACTGTCCTATATGTAATAAGATTTGAATTCAATGCTACACTGAATTTCATCGCAGTACCATCTATGGTTCGCTAGTTATGCAGCTCAGTTGGTAGAGTGTCCGCTCTTCACCCAGAAGGTCGAGATTCGATTCCGTGTCATACCAAAAGACGTTAACAAATGGGAGTTGTTGCTTCCTTGCTTGGCACTCAGCATTATAAGGATAGAACAACGCATGAACTGGCGCTGCACTGTGGCTGACGGGTACCAATGGTACATAATGAATTTCCGAATTTACATTGTAATGAGGACAATAAAGTGTTATTATTATTATTATTATTATTATTGTTACTGCCAACACTTTTAGCCGTGATAAGTGAAATACACTTGAAAGAGGCGTCAAACCCCAAATCACCTCAAACCTTACTGCGTGCAGAACAGTTCTCGACTGCTGACTGCCTTACCCCTGGCGGGATTCGAACCAAGGACCTTTTGATCCGAAGACGAACGCGCTAACCACTATACCACCCCCTCAAAAAGTAAATTGACAAAAAGTATGCATACAACCAGCTGGTTTACACATCGTAGTGATCATATGTATTGTTTTGTAATATTTGAACAAACAATTTCTGAGTTATCAGCAAAACAACATGTGAGGTGGATGCACGGATGGACAGAAACACTGATCGCTATGCACCCATATGGAAAACCAATGTAGGTCAAGGAGGCACAAGGAAAGTCATACCGGTCCATGGTGTTCCCAAGACCAGGCTCTTGGGTAAATTAAAGGTATATATGGTTTTAAGCAGGGGTGTTCATCAATATACAATGTTGGTAGTAAGTCAATTGTCTACTTACAATCAGTTCGGAAGTAGATAACCACCCGAGGAGAGATAACCTCTTCACCCAAGTCCACGCTCAGCCAGCCTGATGGTTGATTATCTGCAGTGGAGAAGACATTCTCCTCCCACCGTCCATCTTTCGCTCCATCTACTGCCATCTCAGGAACGTTTTCAAAGCGACCAGAGCAATAATTTGAACTGGCAGACACTTTCTGTCCACGTTCGGTAACCATGTAACCTGTTACAAAGATTATCAAACAGTGCAGTAACCATGTAACCTGTTACAAAGATTATCAAACAGTGCAGTAACCATGTAACCTGTTACAAAGATTATCAAACAGTGAAGTAACCATGTAACCTGTTACAAAGATTATCAAACAGTGCAGTAACCATGTAACCTGTTACAAAGATTATCAAGCAGTGCAGTAACCATGTAACCTGTTACAAAGATTATCAAACAGTGCAGTAACCATGTAACCTGTTACAAAGATTATCAAACAGTGCAGTAACCATAAAACCTGTTACAAAGATTATCAAACAGTGCAGTAACCATGTAACCTGTTACAAAGATTATCAAACAGTGCAGTAACCATGTAACCTGTTACAAAGATTATCAAACATTGCAGTAACCATAAAACCTGTTACAAAGATTATCAAACAGTGAAGTAACCATGTAACCTGTTACAAAGATTATCAAACAGTGCAGTAACCATGTAACCTGTTACAAAGATTATCAAACAGTGCAGTAACCATGTAACCTGTTACAAAGATTATCAAACAGTGCAGTAACCATGTAACCTGTTACAAAGATTATCAAACAGTGCAGTAACCATGTAACCTGTTACAAAGATTATCAAACAGTGCAGTAACCATGTAACCTGTTACAAAGATTATCAAACATTGCAGTAACCATAAAACCTGTTACAAAGATTATCAAACAGTGAAGTAACCATGTAACCTGTTACAAAGATTATCAAACAGTGCAGTAACCATGTAACCTGTTACAAAGATTATCAAACAGTGCAGTAACCATGTAACCTGTTACAAAGATTATCAAACAGTGCAGTAACCATGTAACCTGTTACAAAGATTATCAAACAGTGCAGTAACCATGTAACCTGTTACAAAGATTATCAAACAGTGCAGTAACCATGTAACCTGTTACAAAGATTATCAAACAGTGCAGTAACCATGTAACCTGTTACAAAGATTATCAAACAGTGCAGTAACCATGTAACCTGTTACAAAGATTATCAAACAGTGCAGTAACCATGTAACCTGTTACAAAGATTATCAAACAGTGCAGTAACCATGTAACCTGTTACAAAGATTATCAAACAGTGCAGTAACCATGTAACCTGTTACAAAGATTATCAAACAGTGCAGTAACCATGTAACCTGTTACAAAGATTATCAAACAGTGCAGTAACCATGTAACCTGTTACAAAGATTATCAAACAGTGCAGTAACCATGTAACCTGTTACAAAGATTATCAAACAGTGCAGAAACCATGTAACCTGTTACAAAGATTATCAAACAGTGCAGTAACCATGTAACCTGTTACAAAGATTATCAAACAGTGCAGTAACCATGTAACCTGTTACAAAGATTATCAAACAGTGCAGTAACCATGTAACCTGTTACAAAAATTATCAAACATTGCAGTAACCATAAAACCTGTTACAAAGATTATCAAACATTGCAGTAACCATGTAACCTGTTACAAAGATTATCAAACAGTGCAGTAACCATGTAACCTGTTACAAAGATTATCAAACAGTGCAGTAACCATGTAACCTGTTACAAAGATTATCAAACAGTGCAGTAACCATGTAACCTGTTACAAAGATTATCAAACAGTGCAGTAACCATGTAACCTGTTACAAAGATTATCAAACAGTGCAGTAACCATGTAACCTGTTACAAAAATTATCAAACAGTGCAGTAACCATGTAACCTGTTACAAAGATTATCAAACAGTGCAGTAACCATGTAACCTGTTACAAAGATTATCAAACAGTGCAGTAACCATAAAACCTGTTACAAAGATTATCAAACAGTGCAGTAACCATGTAACCTGTTACAAAGATTATCAAACAGTGCAGTAACCATGTAACCTGTTACAAAGATTATCAAACAGTGCAGAAACCATGTAACCTGTTACAAAGATTATCAAACAGTGCAGTAACCATGTAAACTGTTACAAAGATTATCAAACAGTGCAGTAACCATGTAACCTGTTACAAAGATTATCAAACAGTGCAGTAACCATGTAACCTGTTACAAAGATTATCAAACAGTGCAGTAACCATGTAACCTGTTACAAAGATTATCAAACAGTGCAGTAACCATGTAACCTGTTACAAAGATTATCAAACAGTGCAGTAACCATGTAACCTGTTACAAAGATTATCAAACAGTGCAGTAACCATGTAACCTGTTACAAAGATTATCAAACAGTGCAGTAACCATGTAACCTGTTACAAAGATTATCAAACAGTGCAGTAACCATGTAACCTGTTACAAAGATTATCAAACAGTGCAGTAACCATGTAACCTGTTACAAAGATTATCAAACAGTGCAGTAACCATGTAACCTGTTACAAAGATTATCAAACAGTGCAGTAACCATGTAACCTGTTACAAAGATTATCAAACAGTGCAGTAACCATGTAACCTGTTACAAAGATTATCAAACAGTGCAGTAACCATGTAACCTGTTACAAAGATTATCAAACAGTGCAGTAACCATGTAACCTGTTACAAAGATTATCAAACAGTGCAGTAACCATGTAACCTGTTACAAAGATTATCAAACAGTGCAGTAACCATGTAACCTGTTACAAAGATTATCAAACAGTGCAGTAACCATGTAACCTGTTACAAAGATTATCAAACAGTGCAGTAACCATGTAAACTGTTACAAAGATTATCAAACAGTGCAGTAACCATGTAACCTGTTACAAAGATTATCAAACAGTGCAGTAACCATGTAACCTGTTACAAAGATTATCAAACAGTGAAGTAACCATGTAACCTGTTACAAAGATTATCAAACAGTGCAGTAACCATGTAACCTGTTACAAAGATTATCAAACAGTGCAGTAATCATGTAAACTGTTACAAAGATTATCAAACAGTGCAGTAACCATGTAACCTGTTACAAAGATTATCAAACAGTGCAGTAACCATGTAACCTGTTACAAAGATTATCAAACAGTGCAGTAACCATGTAACCTGTTACAAAGATTATCAAACAGTGCAGTAACCATGTAACCTGTTACAAAGATTATCAAACAGTGCAGTAACCATGTAACCTGTTACAAAGATTATCAAACAGTGCAGTAACCATGTAACCCTATTACAAAGATTATCAAACAGTGCAGTAACCATGTAACCTGTTACAAAGATTATCAAACAGTGCAGTAACCATGTAACCTGTTACAAAGATTATCAAACAGTGCAGTAACCATGTAACCTGTTACAAAGATTATCAAACAGTGCAGTAACCATGTAACCTGTTGCAAAGATTATCAAACAGTGCAGTAACCATAAAACCTGTTACAAAGATTATCAAACAGTGCAGTAACCATGTAACCTGTTACAAAGATTATCAAACAGTGCAGTAACCATGTAACCTGTTACAAAGATTATCAAACAGTGCAGTAACCATGTAACCTGTTACAAAGATTATCAAACAGTGCAGTAACCATGTAACCTGTTACAAAGATTATCAAACAGTGCAGTAACCATGTAACCTGTTACAAAGATTATCAAACAGTGCAGTAACCATGTAACCTGTTACAAAGATTATCAAACAGTGCAGTAACCATGTAACCTGTTACAAAGATTATCAAACAGTGCAGTAACCATGTAACCTGTTACAAAGATTATCAAACAGTGCAGTAACCATGTAACCTGTTACAAAGATTATCAAACAGTGCAGTAACCATGTAACCTGTTACAAAGATTATCAAACATTGCAGTAACCATAAAACCTGTTACAAAGATTATCAAACAGTGCAGTAACCATGTAACCTGTTACAAAGATTATCAAACAGTGCAGTAACCATGTAACCTGTTACAAAGATTATCAAACAGTGCAGTAACCATGTAACCTGTTACAAAGATTATCAAACAGTGCAGTAACCATGTCACCTGTTACAAAGATTATCAAACAGTGCAGTAACCATGTAACCTGTTACAAATATTATCAAACAGTGCAGTAACCATGTAACCTGTTACAAAGATTATCAAACAGTGCAGTAACCATGTAACCTGTTACAAAGATTATCAAACAGTGCTGTAACCATGTAACCTGTTACAAAGATTATCAAACAGTGCAGTAACCATGTAACCTGTTACAAAGATTATCAAACAGTGCTGTAACCATGTAACCTGTTACAAAGATTATCAAACATTGCAGTAACCATGTAACCTGTTACAAAGATTATCAAACAGTGCAGTAACCATGTAACCTGTTACAAAGATTATCAAACAGTGCTGTAACCATGTAACCTGTTACAAAGATTATCAAACAGTGCAGTAACCATGTAACCTGTTACAAAGATTATCAAACAGTGCAGTAACCATGTAACCTGTTACAAAGATTATCAAACAGTGCTGTAACCATGTAACCTGTTACAAAGATTATCAAACAGTGCAGTAACCATGTAACCTGTTACAAAGATTATCAAACAGTGCAGTAACCATGTAACCTGTTACAAAGATTATCAAACAGTGCAGTAACCATGTAACCTGTTACAAAGATTATCAAACAGTGCAGTAACCATGTAACCTGTTACAAAGATTATCAAACAGTGCAGAAACCATGTAACCTGTTACAAAGATTATCAAACAGTGCAGTAACCATGTAACCTGTTACAAAGATTATCAAACAGTGCAGTAACCATGTAACCTGTTACAAAGATTATCAAACAGTGCAGTAACCATGTAACCTGTTACAAAGATTATCAAACAGTGCAGTAACCATGTAACCTGTTACAAAGATTATCAAACAGTGCAGTAACCATGTAACCTGTTACAAAGATTATCAAACATTGCAGTAACCATGTAACCTGTTACAAAGATTATCAAACAGTGCAGTAACCATGTAACCTGTTACAAAGATTATCAAACAGTGCAGTAACCATGTAACCTGTTACAAAGATTATCAAACAGTGCAGTAACCATGTAACCTGTTACAAAGATTATCAAACAGTGCAGTAACCATGTAAGCTGTTACAAAGATTATCAAACAGTGCAGTAACCATGTAACCTGTTACAAAGATTATCAAACAGTGCAGTAACCATGTAACCTGTTACAAAGATTATCAAACATTGCAGTAACCATAAAACCTGTTACAAAGATTATCAAACAGTGCAGTAACCATGTAACCTGTTACAAAGATTATCAAACAGTGCAGTAACCATGTAAACTGTTACAAAGATTATCAAACAGTGCAGTAACCATGTAACCTGTTACAAAGATTATCAAACAGTGCAGTAACCATGTAACCTGTTACAAAGATTATCAAACAGTGCAGTAACCATGTAACCTGTTACAAAGATTATCAAACAGTGCAGTAACCATGTAACCTGTTACAAAGATTATCAAACAGTGCAGTAACCATGTAACCTGTTACAAAGATTATCAAACATTGCAGTAACCATGTAACCTGTTACAAAGATTATCAAACAGTGCAGTAACCATGTAACCTGTTACAAAGATTATCAAACAGTGCAGTAACCATGTAACCTGTTACAAAGATTATCAAACAGTGCAGTAACCATGTAACCTGTTACAAAGATTATCAAACAGTGCAGTAACCATGTAACCTGTTACAAAGATTATCAAACATTGCAGTAACCATGTAACCTGTTACAAAGATTATCAAACAGTGCAGTAACCATGTAACCTGTTACAAAGATTATCAAACAGTGCAGTAACCATGTAACCTGTTACAAAGATTATCAAACAGTGCAGGAACCATACAACCTGTTACAAAGATTATCAAACAGTGCAGTAACCATGTAACCTGTTACAAAGATTATCAAACAGTGCAGTAACCATGTAACCTGTTACAAAGATTATCAAACATTGCAGTAACCATAAAACCTGTTACAAAGATTATCAAACAGTGCAGTAACCATGTAACCTGTTACAAAGATTATCAAACAGTGCAGTAACCATGTAACCTGTTACAAAGATTATCAAACAGTGCAGTAACCATGTAACCTGTTACAAAGATTATCAAACAGTGCAGTAACCATGTAATCTGTTACAAAGATTATCAAACAGTGCAGTAACCATGTAACCTGTTACAAAGATTATCAAACATTGCAGTAACCATAAAACCTGTTACAAAGATTATCAAACAGTGCAGTAACCATGTAACCTGTTACAAAGATTATCAAACAGTGCAGTAACCATGTAACCTGTTACAAAGATTATCAAACAGTGCAGTAACCATGTAACCTGTTACAAAGATTATCAAACAGTGCAGTAACCATGTAACCTGTTACAAAGATTATCAAACAGTGCAGTAACCATGTAACCTGTTACAAAGATTATCAAACATTGCAGTAACCATGTAACCTGTTACAAAGATTATCAAACAGTGCAGTAACCATGTAACCTGTTACAAAGATTATCAAACAGTGCAGTAACCATGTAACCTGTTACAAAGATTATCAAACAGTGCAGTAACCATGTAACCTGTTACAAAGATTATCAAACAGTGCAGTAACCATGTAACCTGTTACAAAGATTATCAAACATTGCAGTAACCATGTAACCTGTTACAAAGATTATCAAACAGTGCAGTAACCATGTAACCTGTTACAAAGATTATCAAACAGTGCAGTAACCATGTAACCTGTTACAAAGATTATCAAACAGTGCAGGAACCATAAAACCTGTTACAAAGATTATCAAACAGTGCAGTAACCATGTAACCTGTTACAAAGATTATCAAACAGTGCAGTAACCATGTAACCTGTTACAAAGATTATCAAACATTGCAGTAACCATAAAACCTGTTACAAAGATTATCAAACAGTGCAGTAACCATGTAACCTGTTACAAAGATTATCAAACAGTGCAGTAACCATGTAACCTGTTACAAAGATTATCAAACAGTGCAGTAACCATGTAACCTGTTACAAAGATTATCAAACAGTGCAGTAACCATGTAATCTGTTACAAAGATTATCAAACAGTGCAGTAACCATGTAATCTGTTACAAAGATTATCAAACAGTGCAGTAACCATGTAACCTGTTACAAAGATTATCAAACAGTGCAGTAACCATGTAACCTGTTACAAAGATTATCAAACAGTGCTGTAACCATGTAACCTGTTACAAAGATTATCAAACAGTGCAGTAACCATAAAACCTGTTACAAAGATTATCAAACAGTGCAGTAACCATGTAACCTGTTACAAAGATTATCAAACAGTGCAGTAACCATGTAACCTGTTACAAAGATTATCAAACAGTGCAGTAACCATGTAACCTGTTACAAAGATTATCAAACAGTGCTGTAACCATGTAACCTGTTACAAAGATTATCAAACAGTGCTGTAACCATGTAACCTGTTACAAAGATTATCAAACATTGCAGTAACCATGTAACCTGTTACAAAGATTATCAAACAGTGCAGTAACCATGTAACCTGTTACAAAGATTATCAAACAGTGCAGTAACCATGTAACCTGTTACAAAGATTATCAAACAGTGCAGGAACCATAAAACCTGTTACAAAGATTATCAAACAGTGCAGTAACCATGTAACCTGTTACAAAGATTATCAAACAGTGCAGTAACCATGTAACCTGTTACAAAGATTATCAAACATTGCAGTAACCATAAAACCTGTTACAAAGATTATCAAACAGTGCAGTAACCATGTAACCTGTTACAAAGATTATCAAACAGTGCAGTAACCATGTAACCTGTTACAAAGATTATCAAACAGTGCAGTAACCATGTAACCTGTTACAAAGATTATCAAACAGTGCAGTAACCATGTAATCTGTTACAAAGATTATCAAACAGTGCAGTAACCATGTAATCTGTTACAAAGATTATCAAACAGTGCAGTAACCATGTAACCTGTTACAAAGATTATCAAACAGTGCAGTAACCATGTAACCTGTTACAAAGATTATCAAACAGTGCTGTAACCATGTAACCTGTTACAAAGATTATCAAACAGTGCAGTAACCATAAAACCTGTTACAAAGATTATCAAACAGTGCAGTAACCATGTAACCTGTTACAAAGATTATCAAACAGTGCAGTAACCATGTAACCTGTTACAAAGATTATCAAACAGTGCAGTAACCATGTAACCTGTTACAAAGATTATCAAACAGTGCTGTAACCATGTAACCTGTTACAAAGATTATCAAACAGTGCTGTAACCATGTAACCTGTTACAAAGATTATCAAACAGTGCAGTAACCATGTAACCTGTTACAAAGATTATCAAACAGTGCTGTAACCATGTAACCTGTTACAAAGATTATCAAACAGTGCTGTAACCATGTAACCTGTTACAAAGATTATCAAACAGTGCAGTAACCATGTAACCTGTTACAAAGATTATCAAACAGTGCAGTAACCATGTAACCTGTTACAAAGATTATCAAACAGTGCAGTAACCATGTAACCTGTTACAAAGATTATCAAACAGTGCAGTAACCATGTAACCTGTTACAAAGATTATCAAACAGTGCTGTAACCATGTAACCTGTTACAAAGATTATCAAACAGTGCTGTAACCATGTAACCTGTTACAAAGATTATCAAACAGTGCTGTAACCATGTAACCTGTTACAAAGATTATCAAACAGTGCAGTAACCATGTAACCTGTTACAAAGATTATCAAACAGTGCAGTAACCATGTAACCTGTTACAAAGATTATCAAACAGTGCAGTAACCATGTAACCTGTTACAAAGATTATCAAACAGTGCAGTAACCATGTAACCTGTTACAAAGATTATCAAACAGTGCTGTAACCATGTAACCTGTTACAAAGATTATCAAACAGTGCTGTAACCATGTAACCTGTTACAAAGATTATCAAACAGTGCAGTAACCATGTAATCTGTTACAAAGATTATCAAACAGTGCAGTAACCATGTAACCTGTTACAAAGATTATCAAACAGTGCAGTAACCATGTAACCTGTTACAAAGATTATCAAACAGTGCAGTAACCATGTAACCTGTTACAAAGATTATCAAACAGTGCAGTAACCATGTAACCTGTTACAAAGATTATCAAACAGTGCAGTAACCATGTAATCTGTTACAAAGATTATCAAACAGTGCAGTAACCATGTAACCTGTTACAAAGATTATCAAACAGTGCAGGAACCATAAAACCTGTTACAAAGATTATCAAACAGTGCAGTAACCATGTAACCTGTTACAAAGATTATCAAACAGTGCAGTAACCATGTAACCTGTTACAAAGATTATCAAACATTGCAGTAACCATAAAACCTGTTACAAAGATTATCAAACAGTGCAGTAACCATGTAACCTGTTACAAAGATTATCAAACAGTGCAGTAACCATGTAACCTGTTACAAAGATTATCAAACAGTGCAGTAACCATGTAACCTGTTACAAAGATTATCAAACAGTGCAGTAACCATGTAATCTGTTACAAAGATTATCAAACAGTGCAGTAACCATGTAATCTGTTACAAAGATTATCAAACAGTGCAGTAACCATGTAACCTGTTACAAAGATTATCAAACAGTGCAGTAACCATGTAACCTGTTACAAAGATTATCAAACAGTGCTGTAACCATGTAACCTGTTACAAAGATTATCAAACAGTGCAGTAACCATAAAACCTGTTACAAAGATTATCAAACAGTGCAGTAACCATGTAACCTGTTACAAAGATTATCAAACAGTGCAGTAACCATGTAACCTGTTACAAAGATTATCAAACAGTGCAGTAACCATGTAACCTGTTACAAAGATTATCAAACAGTGCTGTAACCATGTAACCTGTTACAAAGATTATCAAACAGTGCTGTAACCATGTAACCTGTTACAAAGATTATCAAACAGTGCAGTAACCATGTAACCTGTTACAAAGATTATCAAACAGTGCAGTAACCATGTAACCTGTTACAAAGATTATCAAACAGTGCTGTAACCATGTAACCTGTTACAAAGATTATCAAACAGTGCAGTAACCATGTAACCTGTTACAAAGATTATCAAACAGTGCAGTAACCATGTAACCTGTTACAAAGATTATCAAACAGTGCAGTAACCATGTAACCTGTTACAAAGATTATCAAACAGTGCAGTAACCATGTAACCTGTTACAAAGATTATCAAACAGTGCTGTAACCATGTAACCTGTTACAAAGATTATCAAACAGTGCTGTAACCATGTAACCTGTTACAAAGATTATCAAACAGTGCTGTAACCATGTAACCTGTTACAAAGATTATCAAACAGTGCAGTAACCATGTAACCTGTTACAAAGATTATCAAACAGTGCAGTAACCATGTAAACTGTTACAAAGATTATCAAACAGTGCAGTAACCATGTAACCTGTTACAAAGATTATCAAACAGTGCAGTAACCATGTAACCTGTTACAAAGATTATCAAACAGTGCTGTAACCATGTAACCTGTTACAAAGATTATCAAACAGTGCTGTAACCATGTAACCTGTTACAAAGATTATCAAACAGTGCAGTAACCATGTAATCTGTTACAAAGATTATCAAACAGTGCAGTAACCATGTAACCTGTTACAAAGATTATCAAACAGTGCAGTAACCATGTAACCTGTTACAAAGATTATCAAACAGTGCAGTAACCATGTAACCTGTTACAAAGATTATCAAACAGTGCAGTAACCATGTAACCTGTTACAAAGATTATCAAACAGTGCAGTAACCATGTAATCTGTTACAAAGATTATCAAACAGTGCAGTAACCATGTAACCTGTTACAAAGATTATCAAACAGTGCAGTAACCATGTAACCTGTTACAAAGATTATCAAACAGTGCAGTAACCATGTAACCTGTTACAAAGATTATCAAACAGTGCAGTAACCATGTAACCTGTTACAAAGATTATCAAACAGTGCAGTAACCATGTAACCTGTTACAAAGATTATCAAACAGTGCAGTAACCATGTAATCTGTTACAAAGATTATCAAACAGTGCAGTAACCATGTAACCTGTTACAAAGATTATCAAACAGTGCAGTAACCATGTAACCTGTTACAAAGATTATCAAACAGTGCAGTAACCATGTAACCTGTTACAAAGATTATCAAACAGTGCAGTAACCATGTAATCTGTTACAAAGATTATCAAACAGTGCAGTAACCATGTAACCTGTTACAAAGATTATCAAACAGTGCAGTAACCATGTAACCTGTTACAAAGATTATCAAACAGTGCAGTAACCATGTAATCTGTTACAAAGATTATCAAACAGTGCAGTAACCATGTAATCTGTTACAAAGATTATCAAACAGTGCAGTAACCATGTAATCTGTTACAAAGATTATCAAACAGTGCTGTAACCATGTAACCTGTTACAAAGATTATCAAACATTGAATGTACAGACTCGGATAAAAAATATCAATATTTTATCAAATATTGAAAAGGAAACTGTTAGAAATGGAATTTAGAGAAAAAGAGGCTCCTTTTCAATATTTGTTTAAGTTTCTTTTCAGAGTATGAGTGTTAGACTATAAAGTTGTGCTAGGCAATTGTTAGTCAGTTTGATCATTATGAAGTCATGTGATTGTTTCGAGGTTCGGATTGGTGTGCCTTGTTGAGATGACCGTCACATCATTCAGTTAGGTGTCTCTTATTGATACGTTGTATCTTCGTGTGGAATAATGAAGCATCCGTCACTCTGTCACTTTGATGCATCTAACTAAAACCGTCACTTGATTCGACTGCATTGTAACATGTTGAGATGTAAGATGTAAGGCTCTTTTCATGCGCCAACCGAAGTGATATGTCTTTTGTCTAATTGATATGTCTTTTGTCTAATTGATGTGTCTTTTGTCTAATTGATATGTCTTTTGTCAGATTAATATTATTCTGTCAGATAGATATGTCTTTTTTCAGATTGCTTTGTCTTTTTTAGATGTCAATCACTATGTCAATAACTGTGATGAGAAATTTTGATTGAAAAAAAGTATGTTGATGAACAAAATGATTGAAACTTTTAAATAAAAAGTTCATGAAAAACGTTGATAAGAAGAATTGATTTTGATGAGAAATATTGCCTTGATAATAACATTCACTTTGATGAAAAACGTGATTTTGATGACAAAAGATTTATTAAGTTCATCAAGCAAAAATCAAAGAAAATGAATTAATTGAAAGAGCAACTTTCATATTGGATATAACTTTGAAGAAAACTTTACTTGGAAAAGAAATACTAGAAACAATTGTTAACTAGAAATATTGATTTTGATAAAAATGAATTCATGAAGAAAACAACTAATTTGAAATATATAGACTACAAATGATATCAAAGTAAAAGGTGTAAGGAATGTTTTAGGTTGGATTGAACTTTTTAACTTTCTTAAATGAAAGACCATTTATCTTGTTATTTGCACATACATTTGTTAGTCTTGTGTTCAATCACAAATATGGCAGCTTTAGCATAAATGTTTCACTAAAGATATATCACTTCAAATATTATCCTAAATACTACCATACTTACAAGTAAGGACATTCCTCTTTACTATTGCGCTATTATGATAAGAGATGTTTCGACAATGATTAGACTAGAGTTCAGTTATCCCAAATCTGGATGGTAGCGTGCCATACCTTAGAGAGGTGAATCTCAGACACTTTAAACCAACAACATTTCTGTTCAAAGTGTCTGAGATTCACCTGTCTAAGTTATGGCACATAACCCTCTGGATAAATCACCACTTCAGCACTTATAGCCTACATGTAAGTATCCCATCAAAAGCATTCTACTTAATGAGTACATCAATGCTTATCATGGGGTGGGGATATTACATGCGGTGTAAGGGAGGGCTCAAAACTTCTTAGCTATGTGTGAAGCCATTTCGGCCATTTTAACATTTTACTAATCTATTGCTTTATGACACAGTATTGTTTCAAACTTACAATTTCTAGCTTATAATTCATGTTATTTCAGATGAGCTACAAAGTCAGTGACTCTATTTTCCTGTGATGATAAAATGCGTTTGTTGAGAATATATGATGTATGCTGTTCTTAAAAACCCTGATTTTGGCCAATTTGTTTTACATCAAACAGTCAATTTCCACATGTTGCGTCTTGTCGCGTGACAAGGCAGAGCATACTACACACTGCATCATTTGCTTCTATCCATCTTATCCTATTTCTCGGTGAAAGGTACGCATTATTACTGTGAAAAATCCCCCAAGCAGAGCTATACAAGAGTTTGAACCTTCTACTACTACTACTACTACTACTACTACTACTACTACTACTACTACTACTACTACTACTGATACTACTGCTACTACTACTACTACTACTGCTACTGCTACTGCTACTACTATGTACGTTGTAAAAGTTAACAATGATGTAAATATGTGATGAAATCATAATGTCATCATTAATCGAAAAATAATACTCAATATGTTAACCATATGTTAAAGTGATACTTACGCGCATCGCAGGGACGTGACGTCAGTCCTGGCCTACATCCTGCAAACAGTGACTGCAGTTTGATTTCAGATATGCTACCAACGTATCAGTTATGTAGTTGTAAGTGTGTGTACAATTTAACAAAAATAAGTCAAATGATCCTCAATAAAGTGTGTGAGTGGTTTATAATCATACATAAAACTAATCAGAAGCTATCAAAATTGATTTCTAATTCGCCCAGAAAGCAGATGTAATTATAGTTTTCGAAAGCCAGTTTCTGGGCTCAATTAGAAAATCAAATGAATTAGCAATCAGTTGTCTTATTTCAGATATACTGCTTAGATTTAGTGAACATGATATTACCATAAACTTCCACTTCTGATAATTCTAAGAGTGCACCCTGCCCATCGTTGTCAGTGACAGTTGACAGATTAAGGTAACGCCCCCTTGCATCACATGTAAAGTTGTAGATATCGGGAATATCGGACCCATCTGCAGCGCCGGTAATCACCTCACAGAAACCAGTTGTACTGCCCTTCTCAGGGGAAAGTGAAATCCGAATGCCGTTCCTTTTTGTTGTGTCTACATTGAAATTCAATCATTCATATTCGGTACATAATCAAGCAATTGTCATTATGGTGACAAATAGAGAATCTCACCCAAGTGTCTTCTGATATCAAATATATCAACACAAGTTGATATATTTGATATCAGAAGACACGAGGGTGAGATTCTATTTATCATCCAAAATCATTCTTCATTAGTTTTTAACGAAAAATTCACATATCTGAACACAAAACTGCCATTTGGCTTCCAGTGCCGTGATTTCATGGCATTGTTACGTCATCATGATTATGACGTCATAGCATTGTGATGTCATTACTTGATGATGCACAACCATTGTGATGTCATGTAGCTGACGCCAACAGGGCATTGTTCAAAATCTACTGTCAAAACGATATCTCCTAGGAGATATCGCTTGATCTCATACAAGCGATATCTCCTGTGGAACTCAGTTTTGGATGATAAAGACTCGTATAATACAAATTTGGTTCAAAATAAGTGATACTATTCTAATGATAAGAAAACACACTCGGACAATAATCTCTATGAAGCTTTATGATATCCTGTCAAACTCTTGTAATCCACAGGATTTTCCCCCAGACCGCTGCCCCCAGGTAGAATCAATGACATCAAGCACCAAGGGATTAGTGAGCCATGCTCATTTTTTTTTATAGTTTTAGTTGCTTTTCCCAGATTAACATAGATTTCGACTCACAATATCCCCGCATCACTACAGTTTGGATACAGTACAGAGTTACAGATAATTATTTTGATTCAGGGGTGTTTTCCCTCATCCAATTTCCAATTGAGGAGGTATACCCCAGTTTCACTGCGGGATACGGTGTCTGCGGTGACCACGGTTCATAATGGTTCTATAAGGAAAGATTTATACAACAGAGCTGTTGATTTTCACACGAATTTACACGAATTTGTCAAATTTCTATGGTTTGTGAAGAGTCATACCTACACAGAAAACTACAAACTACTACGGATAAGCTGTGGACGGTCTACGGAACTATAACAGTTTGGGCGGAGGACCTACGTCCTCATTACAGTGAAATGCGGTAGACATACAGAAAATACCACATGGGACAGTACAGACAATTACGGCGGAAGATCTACGGAAAGTACAGAATATTTGAGGACAAACTATGGTATTCATGGAGGAGCTACAGAAATCCAGGGAAAATCTACGGAGACTTGTGGTATATTTGCGATAAACCTGCGATAAACCTGCGATAAACCTGCGATAAACCTGCGATAAACCTGCGATAAACAAGATACAGACAGAATGAGGAATAGCTTTGGTAAGATTAAATAATTTTCACTTGAAATCGTGTATAAAAGCCAAGGTTTGACCACGAACGAGCTTTTGAACATGTTCAAAAGAAAGCACACGGTTTATTTTCAACCACGCAAGTTGACGGTAGGACTACAGTTCTTTAGCGAATTTAGGGCAAGAATTACAGTGTTACAAGGTAGAAGTACGAACACTCGGATAGACTTAAGATTTCTCACATTCCAGACAAATTGTTTAACCGTAGTTCTGCCGTAGCTCAGTGAAATTGGGGTATTACGATTTGCGTTTGTCAACCACAGAAGAATTGCGGACTGCCAATGTTCAAAGAATCAACTCGGAATCCTTTCAAATACATTTTAATCACATATGTGAATACATATCAAGTCTATATTATGAAAATTAATGACACTGTTAAGAGAGAACAAATTAAATAAAGCACTTTTGAAATAAAAAGGTTTTTTTTATCGTTTTTTTTTTTAATTTTCCATAGGATTCTTTGCTGATACACATATTTTAGATACTGCTAAAACTGTCAAATGATATATGTAGATAAACAAACGAATTCAAAAATAATGATGTTGATAATAATGACCGAATGTTTTCATCACTCTAACATCGATTTAACGTCATTTTTTAATGTACCTGCATATACGTAAAAACCTTGACGTCACAGTAGTTTTCATCAATTCAATTGTAACTTTGACAGCCTATAGTGGAATTCTTATTGAATATATTATAGATCTAACAGCGCATGATGGAAGAACAACTATCAGTTGATTATACAAGGCGATTTAAAATTTCTCGAGATTAGATTTCGAGTAAGTGCCCGCTAAAATGTCTCATTGACTGAGTCACGAGTTCCTATATTGCCCATACATCTACATCACCATCGAAACGCGCGCCATCCCTCAGTGTGTGGGCTATAGCTTTCAGCATTGTCCTATTCCTCATTCCTTTCCAACATCAACGCTGTTTTCAACTCTTGACATTTCCACTGAAATCTAATATATCCCATTATTTACAGGGATCAGTAAATATCAAGAGGAATAATATGCATTCTAGCATAAAGCCTGAGTTTCACATCTAAAATCAGTTACCAAAGATGATTTATGACTTGATATTCTTTTATTTTTCTTGTCAATTTAAAACCAAAAGTTTTCATGTCACTAAGGTCGAATAAGGAAAACAATTTAGTAGTTCTAATAACGTGTTTGATGAATGACAAATAAGATGCAATAATACATGTATATAAAACCACCTCAGTTGACATATACATTGTACATGAATAAACCAGAACGAACAAGGGATTAGTGGGCACAGCTCACTCATGTACCCTCCTTTCAACATTGGTCAGGAGGTGATCTCTACAAGTTTGACCCCAACCAAAAGTCTTGTGCAGTGTATGATAACATGGAAACAAGGTCACCAAGGTCGCATAATGACAATAATTTGATAATGTTAATAACGTATTTCATGAATAAAATACTAGATAAAGTAAAATTATATAAAACCACCTCAGTTAAATGAACAAGGAATTAGTGAGCACAGCTCAATCATATATCCTCGCTTTCAACTTTTGTCAGGAGTGGCCAAGTGCAATGGCCAGCACGATTGGCTTCGGTCCAGGGTTCGAATCCCTACAAGGTTCGACATGTTTGTCTTCGATAGGAAACTGTTCTATATATAGTAAGTTTTGGATGCAATGCTAACTGGTTCGGTTTCAATGTTTTAATTTACTCGCTCTCAATCCAGTATAACATGCGAGTGATTAGATGGGGACTCTGGGTCCGCCGCCGAAAAAGCTTTTAGGCAGATATGTTCATCAATATATCAGGCTGGTTATGAATCAAATTGTCTACTTACAACCAGTTCGAAAGAAGATAACCACCCGAGGAGAGATAACCGCTTCACCCAAGTCCACGCTCAACCAAGCTGAAGTTTGATTCTCTGCAGTTGAGAAGACGTGCTTCCATCGTCCATCTTTCTCTCCATCTACTACCATCTTAGCGAGGTTTCTTTTGTAGTCTTTACAGTAACGAGAGCTGGCAGACACATTCTTTCTATGTGCGGTAACCATGTAACCTATTACACAGATTACCACACATTGTATTCAGATATCCATTTACACTAAAGCTAGACTTATGTAAGTGTGTTGAATCTCTATGACATTTGAAATCATATGATTATTTAGAGATTCGATATTGAATCTTAGTATATTCAAATTGTTTAAATACCTATCTGTTGACTTGACCTACTATGCCTTGCCTCCTCTGGCAGGATGTAAATCCAACCTTAACACAGACGAAATTTCGAAAAGAAGAGCAGGGATTTTACCCTTCACAATGGCAGTCACTCGGTGGTCTCAATCCCATGATCCCTCACCAACCTTAACACAGACGAAATTTCGAACAGAAGAGAAGGGATTTTACCCTACACAATGGCAGTCACTCGGTGGTCTCAATCCCATGATCTCTCACCAACCGTAACACAGACGAAATTTCGAACAGAAGAGAAGGGATTTTACCCTACACAATGGCAGTCACTCGGTGGTCTCAATCCCATGATCCGAACAGGCCCAAATGCAGACAAAGTAGGTACGTTTAATCAAGAACACACCATGATTCCAGTATATTATCTGACATTAACCTGTTATAATGCTAAACTCAGCTATTATTAGTTTGATTTTAAGTTCACCCACTCTTTTTCAGGCAATATATCCTTACTCAATAATCTCACCAAATTGCTCCATAGATTTGTCTTTTATAGATAAACCAACCGAATAGCCCTGACTATTTGTTCGACACATATACAAAACACTCAAAGGACGTGTGTTATCCTCTCTCCATCAGTCAGGGGAGGCACTTTCAGTTTACGAGATGTACATTGTGTATTTGGTACCGACCAATCCTTCGGACAACTTCTATTCTGTCGTCTAAAATGTTTCAAAGACCTGTACATGTGTTGGTAATTCAGAAAATGAATCGTAGATTGATGACTAGTTTTAATCGTTACGGGCAGGGTTTACAAATGTATGATTGTACCAAGTAATTTGAATCAAATGAAACAATTTTTAAAGATGAAATTTCAAAACATTATCTGTTCATATTTCTGAGAAGAACAAGTTTAAAGAAATCGTCTATTTTGAATGTCCTCAACAGGACGAGAGAGGATATGGCTTGTTTTGTGACGTCCTGCAGTAATGATGTGTCAACAACTTGAAATTCAGGCAGGTTGTTTACATCGACAACATCTTTTGCCATCTAAAATTCTTCATTTTATAATTTTTCTAACTTTAATGCCAAACATTCTGGCCAAAAAAACATTTTGAAAAAGCAATTTCAGCATCCACAGTTTATTTGAATTTACATGGAAATCAAAGTAAAATCCTCTGATGTATGAAATTGCTGGTACTTCGATACTAAATACATTCAAACTCTACTTTCCTCAACAGCAGTATTTCAGTTTATACTCTCTTAAAATGTGAGGACGTTTCTTTTATATACATATATATTTATATATCGTCTGCAGTTTTGTAACAACATATTCCCAAATCATTATGTTGAGTAGATATGTGCATTTTATAAGAAGTAATTCTGCGATTCACATGTACTATTTTCAAACATACAGATTTTATCATTTTCGTTATAGACACTGACTTTCAAAATCTCGGTCCATTACAATATATATATTTTGCCTCATCTGAATAAGTCAATGTGTATACTAAGATTGATGTGTCTAATTGAGGCGTCAGTCACTACATTCTAATTCAATTAAGACTTTTTCCTTCATAATGAAACCCAACACAGTTATCTTATACAACTCCCACCTACCGTAACCTGGACTTGCAAGGTAGGTCACTGAGAAAAGGAAGCTAAACAAGGCGAGGTGTTGATCCATCCTTGGTATCTAAAGCAAAAGAGGTTGTTGTGGCGTTTATGTGGTGGGTGGAGCTCGTCCCGACCCCTGGCGTTGATCCCTGTCGTTGATCCCTGGCGTTGATGTGATCGGATGGAACTCGTCCCGACCCCTGGCGTTGACCCCTGTCGTTGATCCCTGGCGCTGATGTGATCGGATGGAACTCGTCCCGACCCCTGGCGTTGACCCCTGTCGTTGATCCCTGGCGCTGATGTGATCGGATGGAACTCGTCCCGACCCCTGGCGTTGACCCCTGTCGTTGATCCCTGGCGCTGATGTGATCGGATGGAACTCGTCCCGATCCCTGGCGTTGATCCCTTGCGTTGATCCCTGGCGCTGATGTGATCGGATGGAGCTCGTCCCGACCCCTGGCGTTGATCCCTGGCGTTGATCCCTGGCGCTGATGTGATCGGATGGAGCTCGTCCCGATCCCTGGCGGAGAGAAAGGTGGAACTTCCTCCTACTCTGAGGGAAGGGTGGAACTCCTTCCTACTCTGAGGGAAGGGTGGAACTCCCTCCTACTCTGAGAGAAAGGTGGAACTCCCTCCTACTCTGAGAGAAGGGTGGAGCTCCCTCCTACTCTGAGAGAAGGGTGGAGCTCCCTCCTACTCTGAGAGAAGGGTTGATCTCCCTCCTACTCTGAGAGAAGGGTGGATCTCCCTCCTACTCTGAGAGAAGGGTGGAACTCCCTCCTACTCTGAGAGAAGGGTGGAACTCCCTCCTACTCTGAGAGAAGGGTAGATCTCCCTCCTTCTCTGAGAGAAGGGTGGAACTCCCTCCTACTCTGAGAGAAGGGTGGAGCTCCCTCCTACTCTGAGAGAAGGGTGGAACTCCCTCCTACTCTGAGAGAAGGGTGGAACTCCCTCCTACTCTGAGGCCTATGTGACGTTCATTATCAACCTACCAGCCATATAACGTGATACTTGAAACGACCTTTCTAAACCGTATCACCCGGTACGAGGGACTTACAACCTTGTAATTCCCTCCAGGAGGGTTTACACAGACAGTTGTAAACACTGTTAGAAGGAATTATAATGATTGTAAACCCTGATATATCTGTTAAGATGACGGCTTGAAAGTAATTGTCTGAAGAAACTAAATTATACTAATTTTGAAAATTTGAAAGTTTACGACAGAATATGTACAGCAAATGTTTTGCAGAAAGTGCGTCTCGAACCCGTATCCACCATCACTTGTAGTTAATGAGTCAACGCCTAAGACTACTGCGCTAAGGGGACAGACGAGAAACAACGGTACAAAAGAAACTCATATATAGCGCGGCTGTTAACAGGCTGACATCACCGAGGGATCCTCAATATAACGCCAGGGATCCGCAAGATCCTCAATATAACGCGATAACAAGTAAAAAAACCTGTTTTACACTTAAAAACGGTTGATAATACAGATAACCCATTCTACCTCGGATATGGTAAGGTTGTAGACCCTGATAGTCAGGAAAAATCCTCGGGTTTTTCCTTCCTATCAGGGTCTACTACCTTACCATATCCTCGGTATCATGGGTTATCCTTATATTACGACATTGGTACGATGTTTGGTCGGGACTCCCGAAATAATGAAGTAGAGCAATTTAAAATGTGAAAATTTGAAGGGACGGAGGGAAGATCCAATGCCAAAAACCCATCAGTCCGGGTGAAAATTCACTAACTTTCATATAAAAAAAAATTCCAGAGGTATTTATTAGAGGGTTAACAAATCTAAATGTGAGATTTACACTGACCTCTAGCGTATACAACATTTCAGCTTAAAGTTATTTCCTGACTTGCCCCCGATAAGGGTCGTCAAGTTTACAATTCATAATCTCTATCTGCCATGATTTCAGCATTCTACTTTCAGTTTTTGAGGAGAAGAGACAATACATTTCATGTCCAGTTATGTATGAGTAAATAATAGAGACCCACTTCTACTACCCCTTCTCAGCATATTATCAGCAATATTGTCCTAAATAAACACATTTTGTAGCAGTTTGAAGTACGGAAATCTTGCAAAATGCCTATTAAACATGTAGGAAAGACATGTTTGATGATTTTTAAAAGAAAAATTAACACGACCTTCCACACTCTGTAATGCTCTGAGACAAACTAATAAACGAACCAACTTAAATATACTCAGCAAATTAACCAACAAATAAATATTTTGCACAGTTTATTCACATTTTCGGCTGTCTTTGCCTCAGAACCGATAAATGGGACAATGTAAAACGTGTTACTGTCATTTGCCATTCATACTGGAAACTGATTGGACGTGGCAGTTCTTGATGCAGGGCCTGTTCATTATTCAAACTAAGGCTGAATTTGTGTTGCCGTTATAGATGAGAAATATTCCAAAACTCATATGATCCTTGATATTTTCAAAATAGTTTTCATATATTTAAGGTACTATTGGGTGGAACACTTGGTATAGTGGATGATGACATTTTTGGGTAACACTTTTGACATAAACATACCCAGATAATTTAGGATAACACCTCTATATATTTCGGATAATATTTGATAAAAGTCTTTAATATTTTGATTAGAACGTTACGAACAGTACTCAATTGAATTTCCTTTTCTCATTCTGAAATCATATGAACATTGTTTATGAGCATTTTGCCACTTTATGCAATTGCAACAGTCTTGATAATTTGTTGTCAAGACTGTTACTACTTTATTGTCTAACTGTAAGTACATTTCAATGGTCAAGATTGATGCAATGATCAAACAGATTTCTACAGTAATAATCTACGGACTAATTACAAATATGTATTTAAATCCTGTTACAACACCTATAATTTTGTTATAAAAAGTTCGTACACAACATTCCAGCTTCCTACGGCTTTTCGATTGAGAAAATATGAAAATTGGTTTCAAGATCGTGACCCTATGGATCATGAAAGATCACAAAAGAACCATATCTACAAAAAGCGGCCCGTATCTGCTTTGCAGGGCATTTAGATTGCGGGAATAAAGTGTAAATTGGTTTTTGGGGTGTAGACACAATGGCCTTTATAAGGGACAACAGGGGAATGAAATCTGTAATTTATAATCCTCATTGGTTAATGATAATACTAATTCAGCTTTCCTTCATTTTTAAAATTTTAAAATATTTATAATATTTTAATTGAGTTTAATTGATGATCAAAATAAATTTTTAAAGTAAACTCTAAGAAATAGAAGAAATCATAAAAAAACATTGAAGAAAAGACTCATCTGGGAAAAAATTGCTGCAATAAAGCCATTGCTCATATCCAAATTAAATTTCCTCTTCAAGTTTGCATTTGCTTGTGGTAATGCTTTATAAATAGCATGGCTCAGAACATTACCCTGTGTTGAATATGACAGAAAGTGGGAGTACCCTGTGGTAAATAATTCCAATTGATACTTTAAAGGGGCTTTACCAAGATTTTTGCAAAATTTATTTTTTAAAATTTCCCATTTATAATGATCGTTTATGTCATTTATATCACCTTTAGGGGGTTAAACATTTTATTACAAATATCAATTATCCATAGTGGTAATAACGGCGTTGCGTATAAAGCAAAACGTACAAGGCGGCCATTTTAATGTAAACACATTTTATTATTTCAAGTTACAAAAACGATTCCCATGGCTTTACCGAACCACATACCGAAGAGAGATAGTTGTTTTACTATTGGTGACATTATTTTTCAATACATTTAATCGACTTATTTGAGCGGAAAAAACGTGATACAGTGGGTGTTTTGCTACGTATAGCTACACTACTAAACCATGCACTTGGGAAGACATCCTAAGGGAACCGCTGATATGTAATAGAAATATTATTGTAATAATATTAACAACTAGGATTGCCAAGGCAATATTTAGGTCTTCAAGACTTCTGCTTGACCTTGAACTCCATGTTGCACTCTCGATTATGCATCAGTTTCTCTGCTTTAAAACGAGCTATAAAACACGTCTCTATCTTCAATAGTTTATTAAAAAAAATTCTGCAAAGA
Source organism: Gibbula magus (assembly GCA_936450465.1). Lineage (NCBI taxonomy): Eukaryota > Metazoa > Mollusca > Gastropoda > Trochida > Trochidae > Gibbula > Gibbula magus. The sequence continues at coordinate 2,665,651 of OW388295.1, read as the reverse complement.
TAATGACCCTCTGAAAATGGATAAATCGCTTATTAATGAACCCCTACATAACCTTTCTCATGATTAAGACAAAATGGTTAATATTTTCATACTAAGTTGCAACATACAAAATATTGTGCTTTAATTTCCACTTAAGTAGATGCAATCAACATTTAGATTGTATACATAATTTATGCGTTATCTTTTTCTGAATATTCAAGAAAATACTCTAAATTGCTTAAATTTTGACCCCTTGAGAACGTTTGCGATGTTCGGAGCTTCACTATCAACCTTTTGATGAAAGGGTTCAACAGAAAAGTTGTTGTTCTTGAATTTGTGCATCCGGAGCAGTAAATAAAATTTAGATATCCAAATTAGTTAAAGGATAGATGAAATGCATTTTTCTGAAGAATGACAGATGATTACCTCTACGTATATTGTATATCGGAATCAATTGAGCATAAAATCGAGACAATACACACTTGCAATTGATAATTAAGACGATTTTAATTCACTCATTTTAACACTACCGCAATTTTTTCGGCGAATCCTTTTGAAAATGCTCACTGAGGCGTGACTGTGATAAGCGACAGGCGGGGCGAGTAGATAGCTACTCCGCCGGTGTCTCATTAATTAATTAATGATGATTATCACTGCCGCTTAATGAATTTATGAGGTGTATTACATCGCCAAAAAGACATGTTTATGTAATAATTGTGTAATTGTCATCTGCGGAATTACTTAGTTGGATATCTAAACATTCGATATATGGGAAATTTAAGTTGGTTTATTGAAGGTTTCTTTGTGAAATTAACAATCAAAATGTTGCGAAATTACGTTGAATTGTGACTATCGCCGAAAATCAAATTCCTCCACATACGTCACAGAAGTCATCCCTTCACGGGTCACAACCCCACAGACTTTCATTCTGGTCGCCGGGGCTAAATCAGGCGTTTTTTTAAAAAGCCGTATATAAGTAATTTATGGACCGATTTCAGAAATTTAAAATCGAGCAATTGTCAAATTGACATCCCATTTTAATGAATCCGATATGGACAATATGTCATTTCATCTATCCTTTAAGCAGTTGTGAGCCTTTGAACTTTGCTGAAAATGGCGATTTTCGAAAAATGACAATATTCTATGACCAGTCACACGTGACCTATGACAGACACATGATTGAAATTTATTGTCTTCAATACATGACATCTCTAACTCAAAATCAGCTATCAAACATAATGGTATCGTCAGTGGTTTACGATCAACAATTCTACAAAGAAAGTAGCCCTCGAAAAGTCTCAAAATCAAAATGTTTTACTTTTTCGGGAATATGTCCAAATTGTGCCGAAACTAACAACTTTTATATGATAATGATATGTTATGAAATTGTTAAACTAGTTATAAGAAAGAGAGGGCAATCAGTAACTTCGAAATAAGTTTATTAGTAACAGAGTAATGTCCCTTTGAACATATAGTAGTAAAAAGCACTTTTTTAAAATGACCATGTTCAAGGACATATTTTACAAATTCTGGGAAGAAATTCAAAATTCGGCCCACACAGTCCTCTCAGGTATTCATTTATCTTCAAAATGAGCTATCACGCATAGCTGTATGTATTGCCGTGAATTAGGAAAAGATTTTCAAAGACGCGTACCCTCAAAACCGCGAAAGTTCACAAAATTTTCAGTTTTATCGAAATAGCAAAAAATCTATTAATACGGCCGAAAACGGCTATAGGCCTAATCGATGGGGAATGTTGTTGCCCACATAGTGGTGAAAGTTTTGTGCAAATATATTGATTAGTTATCGAGAAATCATATAAAGTTTTGACTTCAAGGGGAGATAACTCGCGAAAGAAGTCGAAAATCCAAAATCTGGCTTCGTAGTGCACCAATTCAGGTTACAGACTATCATCACTGTAAATTTCATGAAAATCGGTCGAGCGGTTAAGCGGGAATCCTCCGGACAAAAAAGGTCAAATAATAATTTTAAAAAAAACCCCCAAAAAACACGATAAGAACAATAGGTCATCCAGACGTAGTCTTGAAGACCTAATGAAGAACACGGATAATAACAATAGGTCTTCCAGACGTAGTCTTTAAGACCTAATAATAATGAAGAACACGGATAGTAACACTAGGTCTTCATGACTTTCGTCTTGAAGACCTAATAATGAAGAACACGGATAATAACAATAGGTCTTTTGACTTTCGTTTTGAAGCCCTAACTAGGATTGCCAAGGCAATACTTAGGTCTTCAAGACTTCTGCTTGACCTTGAACTCCATGTTGGACTCTCGATTATTCACCAGTTTCTCTGCTTTAAAATGAGCAATCAAACATGTCTCTATCTTCAGTAGTTTTTTAACAAAAATTCTCCAAAGACAATGACCCCCTGAAAATGGAAGCATCACTTATTAATGGACCCCTACATGATCTTTCTCTCGATTACCACAAAATGATTAATTTTTTCATACTAAGGTGTAACAAAGAAAAAGTTGTGCTTTAATGTCCACTTAAGTAGATGTAACCATCATTTAGATGCGTTATGTTTTTCGGAATATTCAAGAAAATACTCAAAAATGCTGAAATTTTGACCCCTAGACAACGTTTGCGATGTTCAGAGCTTAACTATCAACATTTTGATGAAAGGGTTCAACAAAAAGATTTGTCCTTGATTTTGTGCATCTGAAGGTGTTAATACAATTTCATTATCTTAATTAGTAAGGCAGTTATGATCCATTAAACTTGGCTTTAAATGGCAATTTCTGAAAAATGGCAATCTTCTATGACTTGTCACACATAAACTATGACAGAAAAATGTTTGACATTTATTCCCCTAAATAAAGGACATTTGTACTTCACAGTGATATATTGAACATAATTATATCTTCAGTGGTTTACAATGGAAAATTCTACAAAGAAAGTACCCCTTGAAAAGTTTCAAAATCACAACATTTTACTTTTTTGGTAATATGTCCAAATTGTGCCTAAACTATACATTTTTACATGATAATGATATGTTATGGAAGTGTTGAGCTGGTTATTATGAAGAGATTGCAATACATAACTTTTACATAGCTTAATTTATAACAGAGTTATGCCCCTTTGAACATGCAGTAGAAAAATGAACAATTAAAAAAAGACCATTTTCAAGGGCAGATAATACGAATACTAAGTGGAAATAAAAAATTCGAGTGCCAACGATCTTTTAGGAATTCATTTTGCTTTTAAATGAGATATCATATATAGCTGTATATATTGCCCTGATTTAGGAGAAGATTTTTGAAGACGCGTTCCCTCAAAACCGCGAAATTGCACAAAATTTCAGTTTTTTCGAAAAAGCACAAAATCTATATATACGGCCGAAAAAATGGTATAAATTTTTTCGATCGGGAATGTTATTGCCCACATTTTGGTGAAAGTTTCGAGAAAATATATTGATTAGTATTCGAGCTATGAAGGTTTAAAGTTTTGACTTCAAAGGGAGATAACTCACGAAAATCAAAAAAGTGACTCGTTATGATCTAAGTCGGGTCACAGGCTATCATCCCTGAAAATTTCACGCGAATCGGCCCAGTGGTTACTTCAGAAAGCTCTTGACAAAAAAAGTACAAATAATAATAATAATAGTGAAGAACACGGATAATAACAATAAGTCTTCCAGACGTAGTCTTGAAGACCTAACTGACAAAAAAAGTACAAATAATAATAATAATAGTGAAGAACACGGATAATAACAATAGGTCTTCCAGACGTAGTCTTGAAGACCTAACTGACAAAAAAAGTACAAATAATAATAATAATAGTGAAGAACACGGATAATAACAATAGGTCTTCCAGACGTAGTCTTGAAGTCCTAACTGACAAAAAAAGTACAAATAATAATAATAATAGTGAAGAACACGGATAATAACAATAGGTCTTCCAGACGTAGTCTTGAAGACCTAACTGACAAAAAAAGTACAAATAATAATAATAATAGTGAAGAACACGGATAATAACAATAGGTCTTCCTGACGTAGTCTTGAAGACCTAACTGACAAAAAAAGTACAAATAATAATAATAATAGTGAAGAACACGGATAATAACAATAGGTCTTCCAGACGTAGTCTTGAAGACCTAACTGACAAAAAAAGTACAAATAATAATAATAATAGTGAAGAACACGGATAATAACAATAGGTCTTCCAGAAGTAGTCTTGAAGACCTAACTGACAAAAAAAGTACAAATCAGGCTGCTTCTCGGATTTCAGAATTGACTGTTTCCCTTTAAAATAATAATAAATCTTTACAGACTAATTCATTTCAAACAGTACTGGGCTGATATAAAAAAAAAGTGAAAAAGAAGCTTTTTACCTTTCGCGATTGTTATAATTATAGAAATAAGATTAGAATCAGAGTTTAATTACGCAGTTTCTAATCACACCTGAGTTTCTGGACAGTTGTCCTCGATACATAGACATAGAAACCCGCTCCCAATGAGCTCACAAACACCAGCCCTAATTGTTTACATATAGTCACAAGTGACAAGGATTAACCCACATACACAATTCAATTACCGTTTAGTAACTTATAACAGCAATTGTTCCTAAAGGGCCATATAGGTATGTTATGCAGGCATAACGCTACAGGTGACAGGTAACCGGCATCAGTTAACAGTAGAAATAAATAGTCATTTCCCGATAGAAGGATACTTTACTTGCTTGTCCCCTGACTTTCTGTTATGATAAATACATTCTTTGAATTTGAACATAATCGATAAGGAAATACATGTTTTAGAGTCGAATATTTGACTGCTGTCAGTGAAGTTGAGCAACGGCGGGCTCGATTTATCATTGAATTGGTGACTGGCTTCGTACCTGGATTACCTGATTGATGGATTGATTATTTCTATACGAATATACATTTTTTTGAGAGGCACATTCAACTAGCATAGAGTAAGATAACAGCACATTAAATAGTGTGTTCCCCATGTACGATACACGTGTGATAATGCGCATGAAATATACAATGCAGATAACACCTTCACCTGCAGACATCAGTAATGGGTTATCAAATTAAAGATAAACTATATTTGTCTAGGACTGTACAAGCTGATGGAATGTTTAATTAATCAACTTATTACTTGCCCTTAATATATATATATATATATATATATATATATATACGGCATTGTTACCCATATGGTTGAAAATAACCAAGTTAATATTATTGATATGAGCACATGTGCACATATCACGTTTGCCTAGCAACCATAGTTTCACCGCGACTTCTCGTCTGTTACGTCATAAAACGATTGTTCGTGACGTCATTTAAGCTTTCCGTCGCAAGAGAAGTGGGTGGTTTCCTGACTAATTTAACGCGATTCAAATGGAATAAAATGGGTAATAAAAACATTAGTATACTCGAAAGTGTGTCATATGACCTTTAAGAAACTCGTGAAAATTAATGTATAACCCTCGCTCTCGCTCGATCAATACACGAATTCACACAAAATTCGTAAAAAATGACACACTTCCTCGGGTAATAGTCTCTATATATCAAACTTGTTTAATTCTGTTGCCAGTAAGACGTCATAATATCGTGCAACATGACGTCACAATGGTCGCCCCGTTATGGAAATGGTACATGATTACTTTGAGTAATTTGCTTGTGAATTGTTAATAAACAGAATAATAAAACTCCAACCATTTTTATTAAATTCTTCCACTCGTTTCATACAGAAATCCCTAACTCGTTTAATAAATATGGTATTAAATGGAAGGCCGATTGCTTTCAACTATGAAGATGTAAATATTTCTAGAGAAAATAAATCGCATGTCTTAAATGTGATTCTCGAATAAAGACAACAAATTGATGATAAAATAACAGAAGCGTAATTAACTTACAGATATCTCTTGTGGACACTTCACTGTAGCAGAAAGCTCATCTACAGTTAATGACTAGTTTACAGACACAAGATCGATAGGAGACGTTGGCAACAGTATAAAGTTTCCATAGCAACCGCAAACCTTATTATATTTTTATTGTGGGATCGACAACGCAAATGCTGATACATGACTCTGTAAGTTCATAAGTCCAGACCAGATTGACTCCTGGATTGGTTTGTTTGGGGAAGATAATATTTCAAGCTGCCTGTCTGTACTCTTGCGTGAGAGATCCCTTGACAAAAGTACTATTTAAGGATGGTTCCATACCATTGTTTCTGAGCATCTTCAGTTGGCAGATTAGATACGCTGAAGATTTTACAAGGGCTTCTAGCAGAGCTGATCTCAGACTTCAAATAGGCCTTTTAGCCATATAGCCTTGTACCTTAAGTGTACACTTTCATTAACAGTGTTCACTATTAGAAACGAAATAACTGTCAAGAAATATGATAAACAATCATTGTATTATAATTTTGAAATATAGTATGTATTTTATGATGAAGAGATAAATGTTGTTATTTTGCGCTATAATCTAATTTAATTGTGTAAGAGGTATCTCCCTTGCAACTGAAAATTTACATTTTTTTCAAGGGTTTTTAAAAAATATTATTTAAGTTTCCCTAGATACAAAAGATTTTTTTAACAGTGATTTTTCCATAAAATCTTGATATTTATTTACATAAATATAAATGTTTAACAGAAAACAATAAACATTTGTAAAACTCTTAGGTAAAAAGCTACAAGATAACAATAACATTGTATTTTCGTCTTGCATAAACGCTTAACCGTTACCCTTTTATTAAAATAAGGCCATAACTATGAAACATGTTTATTGTTTTATCATGATGATAGTGTGAAATAATAGTGAAAAATGTCCTTTGGGAGCTCACATTTAAAACAAACAAATGGATCTAGCATATGTTGTTCAAGTTTATAGTGAAATATTAGCAATTTCTTGAGATTTTTTAAATAAGTAAGGAACCTCCTTTATGATTTATTTGGCGTGTAAGTTATTTTCTTTAATTTGCCATCATACATTAGTGAACAAGGAATGTCTTAAAGTGACAGTAAATTATTCATGATAAACCAGAGAGCGAAAGACAAATACCATATTTTTCTACAGAGTAAAAGCCGAAATATTGCTGCCGGAGAAATAAGATTAGATTAGGTATGCCTTAATATGTAACAAAGAAATCGTGATTTCATTATTCTGTAAAGGAGAAATCATGATTTCATTATTCATGATGTTAAAATTCTATTTTTTATGTCAGTTTAAACAGCCATGGGTGGCTGAAATCGCTTTTGCAAAATTCATTTTGCTCAGATTGTCAAATCATGTTACAATATTATGATTGAAATTTGATTAATAAAATATATCGTCGACATGTCGATCTGATTTAAATGCGATTGCGCCTGTTTTGTCCCTAGAAGGTGCTTATTACTGTATTATACCCATTTGTTTACATATACTGCAATGCCCTCTTATGATTGTGTAAGACCATTGTTTTTCTATAGTAACGAAAGCTATCAGTTCATACAATAAGTAAAGCAAACCCCACAGTTGTATTCCTATCACCTATTCCTATTTCTATAGCACTTGGGTGTTTAAATTGTATTAATTCCAATTATCATTCATATAAAGTAAAAAACCAACAATTGCACTATTATCAGTGTGTCAGACAATTGTATTTCTGTTGTGCTTTGACGCTTAAATTGTATCAATAAAAAAGTAAACCATCACACTTGCTCTCTTATCTATGTAGGCGCATTGCCTGTGAAAACATTACACGAAAGATGTAGTTAGGTGATCGTTTCATGTAGAAAGATGATAGTTTCATCTCATGTGATATTTTCATCTAATAATTGGATATTGTCATCCAATTACATGATACTTGATTACATGATTACTTGATTCATGTCCGGGGAACATGCCGGCCATGGCAAAACCTGAACATCGTTGTTGGCAAGGTAGTCCTGAACAATTCGAGCAGTATGGGGCCTTGCGTTGTCATGCTGCAGAATGGTTCCTTGGCCCTGTCCACGTAAAAATGGCACTACAACTGGATTAAGAATCTCGTCTCGATACCTCTGTGCATTCAGGTTACCATTTACTATCACTAACTGAGTTTTCTGGTCACCGCAAATGCCGCCCCATATCATGACACCACCTTGTCCATGGAGATAGTACTCTTGGTAGCACCTAGGTGCCAGTCGCTCTCCTCTTCTTCAGTATACACGGATTCTCCCGTCGGCATGATGAAGTCTGAATCGACTTTCGTCGGAAAACAGCACACGTTGCCATTGACGTTGCTGGCAACGTCGGACAGTCCTTGCCCAACTAAGTCGTCCCTGTCGATGTCTAATCGTCAGAGCAATTCCACGGAGGGGACGATAAGCCCTGATACCCATAGCACGAAGACGACGTCGGGCGACAGTGATACGGTGCCCGAGGGCCGTTGCTGCGGTCGACGTCGCCGTCACAAATATATTGCGAAGGTAAATAACCCTCATAAGATGGTCTTCTCGTTGAGTTGTGACTCTAGGTCTTCCTGTTCTTGGCCTGTCACGAGTTGTGCCTGTCAAACGATAGCGTGTAAAAAGTGCATACACTGTTCGTCTGAAACAGCCGAACATCCTCGCTATATGGGTCTGTGAAGCTCCCATTTCCATCATACCAATAGCTCTCTCACGTTGTTCGGCCGATAACCGTGGCATTTTTTTCGTGTGCTTTTTGTAACTGGCAAGTCGTATGATAAGAGAAAGACTTTTATTTCAACATTGAGCACGTGCAATTTGTTTGAGGCACGAAAAACACATTTTTTAAAAGTGGGAAGTTTCTTTTGAACGTCAGTATAATATTATCTGTCATCAGAGGAACAAAATTTAGACGATATCCTGGCCCGGTGTAACAGCCAGTCGTAACAAACATCCCCTAAAACATAAGCATGACGCCAATTCAGGTTTACGATTGAACCTATAATAGCAAACGTCGTTTTTTTTATCCAGAAATCTGCTAAGCATGATGATTTTCACAATATTTTGTTACTGTTTTATAATATTTGATATTTTAGAATTAATAAAATGTCATTAGTTTGGCCAATAGACTGTTCAATAACAAAAATGTCCATTTGTAATCACTCTGTAAATGCGATCCCTTGAAAGTATGTCGATTTGATGAAATAATATCTTTTGAGTGTGAACATTAATCACTTTTATACAAGCCATTGTTACTTAGATCAATTCCTCAGCAGACCATGGTCTCTTGGACACGCCCGTTAGTACATGGGGTAATTATGGAACGTGATGTCCTGTAATCGAAGTAATATACATTATTCATTGCAGTTAACGATAAATACAGCTGCTTATTACAGACTCATTCCAACATGGAAGGCCGACAGGTTCTGTTTCTTATCGTCGCTGCAATGTTCGTTTTTGTGGATTGTTCAAGAAATACGTGTGCTGATATCACTAAGTTTAAAAACGTAAATGAAAATTCAGCAATAACTGGAACTACATTTGTAACTCTGAAAGATCAAACTCTAGTTGGATGTGCTAAGCAATGTCTACTGAGATCTGACTGTCAGTCCTACAACTTTGAACTTGCAACTGGCGACTGTCAATTAAATGAGAAAAACAGTACTACACTTGTTCCCCCAGAAGAGAAATTGGACACAAAGCCAGGTGTTGTCACTAGTGATAGAACGTCTATAACTCCTGGCATTGCTGGTGTTTGCAGCTCCGGTTGTCCAGGCAAGTCCGTGTGTAGGACCGTGGCGCCTGGTGATACTGCAACTTGTCAGGTGGAATGTCACGATCCTGTCTTCACAAACGGCGAGATGACTTCGGAAATTGCTCACGATGTTGGATCTGTTCTAACAATTGAATGTGATCCTGGTTTTCTGTTCTTTGGTGAAGCAGAATGTCAACTAGATGGGACTTGGAAAACGTTTGGTTGTGAACAAGGTTGTGTAAACCCACCAACAGTAGATGACGGTAACCTGGTGTCAACGGGAACTGTCTGGTCAGTTGGAACAGTGCTAGATTATAAGTGTGCAGGGAAAACAGTTCAGTTGGGGAAGGTGGAATGTAAGTCGGACTTCACGTGGACAGAACTGAAATGCATAACTCCTGTACGTACCTGTTCCGATTTGAAAACCTGTGGTTCTAACCATGATGGGGAGTATTGGCTCGTTCCTGGCTCCAGCACGCCACCCGTTAAGATATTTTGTCAGGGTATGACCTCAACTAGCCCGAAAGAGTTTCTGACTTTGCCTGAAGAAAACTACGTTGACTACTCGGACATCAGTTGTGACCCGCGTGATGCGAGACCTACTTTTGTCGGATGTGAATCCACACGATTTTATAAACTGAGGATCTCGGATGTCATGGATCTCAAAACAACAATTGTTGGGTTGAGAGATTATACATTCACCAACACAACAAGCCACTGCTACTATATGCAGTATGGTAACGTTCATGACTGCCATGCAGACAGCAGCTGCAACTCACCGAAAACTAGAGACTTTGTCATTAACACGAGGGGAACAGGACTGAAAGTTAACCCGAACCAACAGTGGAATGCACATTACCAGCTATTAGAGGCAGTTTCTGAAATTATCTGCCCTTGGCCCATTAAGTCAACTTGGGGCTGACCGGCGTTACGCTTGAACTGTGCTCCAACTCACTGCACAGTCACTACAGGGGGTTGGACCTTGTTGCGTCACTGGGGCTAAGTAAACACACATGGGTATTGCGAATCGGTTAAACTGAGCTGATGGTTCTCGGTGGTCAGTAGTCTGTCCTGTAGAACCACGGACTTCCGTGGTAGAACTTAGATGAAAATATTCAACTGACGGCTAGCCCAGTCTAGAAAATTATAGCAAGTCTAGATTCCTCAGTTCTAGTCAAGGCACCTTTAGGACTCAAGTTTGTATAACTATTTGAATTGTTTGTAAAATGTTGGTTTGAAGTACACATAAATTTAGTCTATGTAATTTAATAATTACCCTATGATCATTCTTGTGATTTTATTTCTTTAAGATTCGCTGTATTAAAAAGCTATTATGTTATAAATAGTCATGGGGCATTACTAGATTTGAGGGACTCTTCTTTTTAAAGAGAACAATATAATCCACATGTTTAAAACTCTGAAAATAACAGTCCAAATTATGAGTTAGTATACACCTTGAGTATGTAAACTACTGCCACATTGACATTGACGTATTGATTGTCTACATACCCTTATACGTAATAACCTTTTTCAATGTGTAATACTAAAATACACTTGTGTACAAAATACAAACATGTTTATGAAATGCAACACGATCAACCACTGGATACAGTTATTTATTCATAAATACTACTTCTTAACTATTTTTTAAATACACAACGCTAAAAGACTGAAATGTATATACACTAAATTAAACTGAATCCCTTAATTTTGATATACACGATTAATTTTCACTATTATGAGAAAAGTTTAACAATATCGATGAGGCCACGCAACCAATCATGGTCGTTCCATGCTTCTTCGTGTTCTTTCTTCTATTGATAGCAACACATGGTGACCATATTTGTGGTCATCAACTGAATCTGCGTAATAAAATCTGTATACTCCTTATCCATGAATGTAAAACATTATAGTCTTTACAACAGTTTAGGTGATTTTTCAGCAAATCTAGAAAAACTGAACACACAAATGAAACTGAAATATTATAGAAGTAATATCACGGGATGAAGTTTAGTAATTATTAAATTTCATGGACAAAAGGCAGTATAATTCCGAGGTATACTATTTTGTATGCTAAATGACATCACGCTAAGCAAAAAACCTATGTCCATGTAAGAAAAGGATAAACATATACGTGCACTTACCTTAATATTAAATATTTATTTGTATTCATATGACTTCTTTCTACATTAATCGACTAACGACAATTATATAATAGGTATCTCTACTCATTTATATCTAATACGTGGATGTTTAATCATTTATAATTTCAAGATGTATAATCAATAATATAAAATGTAAAGCTTGTTCTATTATAAACCATACTTTCAGATTTATGCTTAAAGTGAGTATATGACAATGTATATCTCCAGTATCTGAACCAGCAAAGGGCTTACACAGACGTGTAATTTCTATTTCCATGAAACTCCAAAATTTCAGTTTTCTGTAATTTGTATTTCAATATCAGCTCAAACTAATGATGAATGGTCTGCATTGCTTATAAACGTATTTATTTATTAATATTGAAAACGTATAGCTATCTCTATGGGCATAAAACATACTGAAGAAGAAACTTGTGACAAACACGCTAACACTAATGAAGAGTAATCCAAGCACTGCTGAAACTACTTTTCGAACTTTATCTAGAAAGACATTCTCAAACAAAGTCGATCATTTCAAGGTTACATTACAAGACAAACATAATTAAAGACCGCCCACTGTGACGGGTTACCGACAGTAAGACAGATAGTCAGGATCAGCGAAGCATGACAACGAATAATTCATATTTTCCCTATTTTCAAATGTTCCAGGAACAATGGGTATAAGTTTTAAATTGGTTTAAATTACATATCCTTAAAGGATTCTTTATAATCCCTGTAACGCAGACCTTGAATTTGCAAACACATTATTAGAAATATATGATTTGGCCCGCGATAAACAGTCTGTTCGACAAGTTTTTATCAAGATATAGATGTTTATAAGGGCCGAAATATAAATGAATATGCCATTGGAAAATCAGCTCGGGAACAATCACATTTTACGTCATATCAAAACGAAAAATATCTACCGAAAGAGCATAGTTTGGTCTTCATAACTGAGACCTTGAATTTTAGTTACGCTAACAGGTTCTTTAGTTATATGGACATAAAGATGTCTCTCTACAGTAATCATCTACAATACCTATGGTTCGTTAAAGGGGATTCTCGCGCATGCGCAGAAGGGGATGAGTATAATAGCTGGTAATGAAATGAAGTTATAAAAGATGATTCCGGAAGACACATTACAGTTAAGTGTAACATGGCCTGTAAATGGTGTTATCCTATAGATGACACCTACACGTTTGTGATCGACGGAGACCTACCAGCCGACATGGACAGTGCTACTGTACCAGTATGCTGAACATGTTACTGTCAACCGCGGTAAGAAATGCGTACAGGCGTTTCGAACTCATGAATTAACTGTTCACGGTATTCTTATGAAGCGAACCAGCCTTTTACATGTGCCCGCTCCTAGGTTTATCCTAATTATATATATTTACACCATGGTAATGTGGTGGGGCTCTACGCGACGAGGGGATATCTAGCTGGTCCAAAATTATTTTCCAGAGAGTTTGCCAATAGCAACTAGTGTTTAAAGGGCATGAATTTTATTTTTGAGGAATGTCATGAACCAACAGTGCTTTTCATCACAAAACGTACTTTATTCCGGTAGACACACAACAGTAAAGTGCCACCAGGCCAGTGATTGAGACGGTGTTTCTAAAAGGTTAATCCATGGTGATGACGTCACTCTATTGTGGTTAACAGTGAATTATTTTTAAGAATCTACTGGTCATTGACTAATCCAGTCAGGAGGGGTGTCAGGTTTTGACATTTTCGTAATGGCTCACAAAGTAATTTGTTCACGAATGATGTATTTTGTCTTAGTATATCTGATTAGAATCTTAAAATATCTGATTATTTGTGTAATGTCTGACCCGGGAATCGAACATGTAACCCTTCGTCTGTTACGCAGCGCCCTAACCTATTAGACTACCAGGCCTGCTGGTAATCATTTGTTTGTCAGTAAGATCCCTGCATTCTAAACAAGACTGGTAAAGTGTGAAACACATGGGGATCGTGCTGAAACACATGAAATGCAGGAGTTCGGCTGTCAGTCAAATCGCTTTGTGTGGAAGATTTGCGCCATGCACGTGCGTGGAAGAACCCATTTCATAAGGGTCGAAGCTACGTGTACCATATCCGATGAATGGGCACCGAACTTTGCAAAATAAATTTTTTTTAGGTTACATAATTGAAATGTATTGTCTATAATGCTAGATAATCGCATATGTATGTTCGTGACGTCATACATGGATTAAGATGGAGAATGCATTCGGAGCCGTGGATTCGTTAAAAATAATCAACTCGCCCCACGGCTCCTCATTCATTCTCCATTACGTAACATCGACAATTGTGTAACTGACGAAGACCTTCCAGCCGACATTGAAAGTGTTAATGTACAGTATGCTGTGGGTAGAGCGTTAAAATGAAGTCGGCTAAGGGTGGAGGTGCGAGGTCCGCCAGTCAATGCGTCATGCCTGATCTTTCTCCTTGGGACTGACCTCGAAACTTTTTCATGTATTTTCAAGAACTTTTGTGCATGCATCACATAAATAAAGTAGAAATGTCTTTTGCTATTTAGAAATGTATTACACCATAGGTATACTAGAAGACTGTATCAGGAGTAAACAAGTTTCTGTTATCAATTTTTGAAACATTGTAAGGTATGGTCATTTCATTCCTTAGCAAAATTCGAAAATGTTATGTTTTTATGTTATTAATCTTGTGTTGTGTGAATTGTTGTATCTGATGCGGAGGTTTACTTACCCAGCCAATACAGCTGTTAACTCCGACCGAGATTCAGTTACTCAGCCAATACAGCTGTTAACTCCGAGGTTTAGTTACTCAGCCAATACAGCTGTTAACTCCGAGGTTTAGTTACTCAGCCAATACAGCTGTTAACACCGAAGTTTAGTTACTCAGCAAATGACAATTTTCTTCTTCAAAAGAGGGCGAACTAGCGCAAAGGTTAGCGCCTTTAGCCTCGGATCAAGTGGTCCGGTTTTAGAATCCCGTCAGGGTCTTTCTGCTTTTATGCTGTTCTACATGCAGTAAGGTTTGGGTGCAGGGCATCTCAGAACTTCAGAATAGTACCGGCCATTATTCGCTAGTTCCAGCCGATTCTCGCCACATAGTTGTTGGCTTTCTCCTTTCAATAAGACTAGCTGCCGTGATGTAAGTGAAATAATCTTTTTGTTGGACGTCTTGTTATGGTTAACTGATATCGCGAGAATAACATTGGAGTCTACGGGCTGTTATCAGACGGTTTTTTGCGATGAACCCTCCAAACGATGTGAGTTCGTATCCCGTTGGATGTACTATTTTGCAATTTTCATTCCTTGGAAAACCGTCGATTTTAATCAGACTTGGAACAACCCTTTACTTCTGCTCAACGAACAATTCATGAGGAGATACAGCATCGCGGTGAAGTAATTAACCAGCAATATCTTAGAGGCTTCTAAATCAATGTAATCATAGCGATAGATACAAACAGTCTGATAATGCTGACAAGTATCATGTTCTAGCAGTAGGTTGACTGCACAATGATCAATGCATAATAAGAGACAGCACAGCGATCTATCAATCTGCGACGTTGCAGCTAAGTCTTAGATCATTGAAATCTTTCGCGTTTCTGTAGATCAGTCGACCGCTCTAATTAAAGTTGTTACAACTATGAGATAGTTTGTTATTAACCAAGTCAATTTGTCTCTACTTATTTGTGTGTGCCATCGCGTGAGACTAACGAGTTTTGTCAATACCAATCCCATGAGCCGAGGTGAGATGAGTTGGGGTTTAAAGCCGCCCTCAGTGGTATTTCACTTATACAACGGCTGTTAATATTATTAATTATAAGTCACGGTGAATATACATTGCGGTGAAACCTGCGAACAGCGGCAGGAACTATTGAATGGCATTGTTCTGACTGCCATTGTCATCCAAACATTACTGAATGTAGATTCGAACCCCGGACCTCATGATCAAAAGCCTAATGATTTGGCACTGACGTACCACCAATTACCAATAAAAAGAACCATGTTATTACTTTGAGTGATTGTTTCAAATTGTTCAATCTCATTTGAATCAGGTCGAACGTAACAGTCGTATCTCTATCGTCAATCAACCCCGCAGAGGTAATGTCAGACGACCTTTAATGTGACCTTTCATGTTCAATAACTTCAACCAATCAGAGACCTTCTAACATATGACATTGAATGTCACCTCAAGTTTGTCCATTGCCTTTCTAGCCTCGTCGCTGATTGGCTGCCATGACCCCGATGGGGCAGTACTCTGATCAGAGAGCAGCGAGTTACGAGTCGATCTGATTTAAATGCGATTGCGCCTGTTTTGTCCCTAGAAGGTGCTTACTACTGTATTATACCCATTTGTTTACATATACTGCAATGCCCTCTTATGATTGTGTAAGACCTTTGTTTTTCTATAGTTACGAAAGCGTATCAGTTCATACAAGAAAGCGTATCAGTTAATACAATAAGTAAAGCTAACGCCACAGTTTCTACTGAAATGTATGGGAACAGGTGCTTTGACAAAGCATCTGCCACACTTTGGAACAATCTTCCACCAAGTCTGAGAGAAACTGCAACAATCAGTAGCTTCAGAGAAGGGCTTAAAACACATCTCTTCAACATTGCTTTCAACCAGTTGTGTTTGTTTTGTTAAGCGCCTTAGCGTGAACTAGAATAGTCCAAATAGGGCGCTATATAAATATAGCATATTATTATTATTACCTATTCCTATTTCTATAGCACTTGGGTGTTTAAATCGTATCAATTCCAATTATCATTCATATAAAGTAAAAACAAACAATTGCACTATTATTAGTGTGTCAGACAATTGTATTTCTGTTGTGCTTTGACGCTTAAATTGTATCAATAAAAAGTAAACCATCACACTTGCTCTCTTATCTATGTAGGCGCATTGGCTGTGAAAACATTACACGAAAGATGTAGATGTAGGTGATCGTTTCATCTAGAAAGATGATAGTTTCATCTCATGTGATATTTTCATCTAATAATTGGATATTGTCATCCAATTACATGATACTTTCATATTATTTCCTCAACATGTACCTTGCTTTGTCAGTGTTCTACAAAACATTTCCATATTTTACAAGACCGTTTGATTCCGTCGATATAATACCTCAC
Organism: Gibbula magus; assembly: GCA_936450465.1. Lineage (NCBI taxonomy): Eukaryota > Metazoa > Mollusca > Gastropoda > Trochida > Trochidae > Gibbula > Gibbula magus. The sequence goes on along the minus strand of OW388295.1, from coordinate 2,648,749 downwards.
AACTGACCATGATGATTGTGAGATAACCAAACTGCGCAGATGGTGGTTATGGCATATAAACTTTAACCAAAAAAATGACTTCCATGCATTGTAATGACAGTTACCGATTCTGTGTATTCAAGATAATCTTTTACGGCACAATCATTTTTGATTTTCATCTCCTCAAAGACCAAAGTTCAATTCCGTTGGCATATATTCGCTGCATTTTTCTATCCATCGTTAGTTTTAAACAGAAAATGTATCATTATTGAAAAGAATCAACAACTGTATCATTGTAACGTAAATGAAGACGCTAAATACACAAATGACAGCAAAAACACTGTCACTGTTGTACTGCTGACAGTGCTCTTTTCATGATTATTTCACTTTTCACTTACACAGAGAGAACGCCAGCATTGTGGCTATGCGTGGCGGTGAAATCTGTATCCAGCGAACCATGGTTGGTACTGCGCTGAAATCCAGTATACCATTGCACCCAAACCGCACTGAATGTAAAACTCTTCTCAACCTGGCGGGATTCGAACACCGAATCTATTGATCCAAAGCCGAACGCGTTAACCATTGCGCTATCCCGGCCTCTCTTGTTACACACAAGATTCCGGTGATTTCTTTATCCGGGTAATCAGACAGTACCTGGGAAATATCAGGCAAAATATTATACAAGTCTAACTCCTGAGAGAAAATGTTTCCTCCAATGTATTGTATGCCCATCTGTCCTACTTCGTGTGTTCCCGGGAATGGTGGCCCTCTTGCTCTCGTTAAGCCTAGTTTCAGCAACCGTTTGACCCCGGGGTTAAATTTGCTCATAGGGTCAAATTTACCTCCCGGAGGCAAATTTTGTTATATAAACATCATTTTTCCCCAAGGGAATAATATGTCCCAAGGTCAATTTTGATCTATCTCGGGAGGTGTGTCAAATTCACTTTACCCCAGTGTCGAATCTACTCCAATGCTGCATATAAACACTTTATAGACATTTTACCCCTTGCTGAAATACTTACCTAAATACTTTTTCCAAAAATTAATATCTCCCATCTATAAACAGATCACATGCAATAGTTTTCCGCCGTTTCCACCTCACTTTTGTAAAGTTACCGATGTAAAATACCACAAAAAAGCGATCGAGGGGCAATTCGTGGGTTGATGATGAGACTGAATGTCACTGAATGAAATATTTCAAATATCTGGGAAGAACTGCACATATCCTCAAATATTGTTGGCATATAAACGATCTGTATTATTTAACGTTTGACCCGGAGTGGCAAAATTGAACCCAGGGGTATTTTTGCCCCATGGTAAAACTAAAACGAGTGCATATAAACATGGCTTTAAAACTGGGGAGAAGTGTCTACAAAGTAAGAAAATGTGTTTTAATTTCACAGCGAAATTCTCAAACGTTCTCATTAGTATATTTTATCTCCGCCACTAAACTCACTAATTGGTACCTATATTATCTTCAGGTCGATGCGTCTTTCCCAATTACTGCTTGCTTTGGGAACTCATGAAACATGAAGATGAAAGCCTCAGCCTCTGTGGGTAAGGAATATAAAACAAACTTCATTACGCTGCACACCATTAAGTACACGCTTCACGCTATCTGAAAACACGAAGTCGGTTTGGATCATTACACAAACGCACATAAGTATAAACATTCGACATGATTCTGTTATTAAATGCGCCATTTTATGTTTATTAAATCATTCATAACATGATTCTGTTATCAAATCATACCATTTTTGTAGTGCATTATGTGCCTCACAGACAGCATTGAAGTTGAAGTTTCATATTTAGAGAATATCATGTTTCATTTATATTAGATTATAAAAAAATGTAATAAAATTTGATGTAGCTGTCGGTGGACTTGAAGGTCATAATTTATTCGTGTATTTTTAGGTGAAAATCAAAGACATGAATTTAGCATTACATGATTATTTACAACTACACTATATTTTGTTAAGATAAGTATTCATATCCAAATTCACATCGGCAAACAATGGGTTTGTCATAGTATCGATTTCACCTGGTTTCTGAGAGCTGATTGGCAAAGCTTACACTGAACAATAAGAAAGTTAAGTCAAGGAGTTGACATTTTTGCTGTAAATGTTTTACCTGTATTCTTTCCTAATGTGTTTACATATGGATGTAATCATGTAAAATACATTAATAGAACCCTCTCTTTTCCATATATTAATAATCATAATTATAGTGAAATATCGGAAAACACTACTTTGGCACCCTTGATTCCAGAACGATCAATGCACGACGTGTTTCCTTCACAGCAGGGTAATTACGTGTATTTATTAATTAATTATTAATTTAATTACCCATGGAGGTTAACTAATGTTGATTTTAACAGTAAGGTTTGAATGCAATTCTACACACATTGAAGCGTACGCGTAGTACCACCCGTGGTTCGCTAGTTCCAGCCGATACTCACAGGTTTCACCTCTGGGACAATTAATGGATGTCATTTACCCAAGGACAATTATTTTAAAAATAAAATACATGATATTTTGTAAAGAAATGGTATTCATTGATGACGATACATCGATGTATTGACCTGTATCATGATACATTATATATGATAAATAAATAAAACTACTAGTCAATTAGTCTCAATCGATTCATATGTCAGACATGGGCGTGACTCATTACATACAGTTATAATCGACCGAAAGGTTTCAAATTATGTAGTTGACTTGAATTGATTGGTTAACAACTTGCATACAATCATGAATTCATGTTCCAACGGCTTTACCTCCCTAATGAAATGAATATATCATTGGCGGTAAAATACCATCTTTTAAATATGATTTTAGTTGTGAAGTGAAACATCTTGTCAAAACTATATGTATCACTACTCAAAGGTTAAAGTTAAAGATGACTTTAACGTAATACACCACAGAGCAGAGCTCATACTTAATTTGGCTAATTATAAAATTGCGTGCCAGTGAAATAACGATTTCCACCGTTGAAATACAGGCTTTCCCTCGTATCGCCAACACCCCATATTGCCTATACACCTCGAAAACCCCTCGTATCGCCTACACTAAATTCAGAGTGTCACTTCCTCACCCCTATTGTGTAGTATGGAACAGTCCACTTAGCCATTAATGAACTGGTGCATTGTTATGAAGCCAAGTCTCATAAGTCATACATAATGACATAGATTGAACAAATATACATGAATATAACAAAACACATATCAATGGAGTATACGAAATCCATGTTTGATATACAAAACAATTATAACAATTATTGGTTTTTATGTGATGGACATAGGTGAAATATATTTTTCAATGGATACATGTTTACAGTAAAAAGAAGGAAGATATTTATTTCTTAATTCATGTAACAAACTACACGCTATTTTTTATATATATGATTGTATATTATTTCCTTATCAGTAATTACACAATCTAACAATTCATTATGTAGTACACTTTTATCAGTAAAAACCTCGCAGGCTTTTCATGAGTTCAAATCTTTGAATAATCAATTAGCTTTTCCTTATCAATGTTTAATGTCTTTTCAGAGTGATTATCAAAAGATTTTAACATTTTCCAAAATAATTTTACGTAACCTTTCAGCACAATCTAATTAAAAATTTGCATATGAACTCTTTAAATTTTGCTGAAATTTGTACCTGCTTATACAAATTTTGAACGGTTTGAAATGCTCTTATTACGTCCAAATTTAAAACACTAGCAAATATATTTGACAAATCATTACACACGAAACAACATTATCACATTGAACATTTTCAGTATATGTACACAAGCTGTTTACAAGACAATACTATTTACAAATTCATCACGAAGGTTATAATCAAACTTTGTTACATTAGTGCTGAGGGTTATATCCTCTTGCTAACTGTTATTTCCAGTGCATAGAGTTTTTTTTAAATGGACACACCACAATGTACGTCAGAATACACGAGATCGAAATATTCCACTCTCAGAGTGTCTATATTTGAGAAAACAGGCGAAGAAGCAATACAAAAGTCCACAGTACTAGCGTCTTTACACGTTACATTGTCATCATTGCGTAGATCAAAGTGAAATTAAAGTCATTTGTTCATTAGTTTTTTCTGTTTTTGTTATCTTCTTGGAAGGGTTCATTTTTTTCTTAAGGGATCAGGATGCCAGGGTGATGTGCACTCATCCATAAATTTGTTTTGATAGTAGTGTAGGCAATGTGGAGTGTAGGCGATACGAGGACAGGCCCAAATACAGTGGCTATCGATTGTAAAACATGTTTATTTAGTTGACATTTGTTATTTCCAGCGGGAGCAAAACCATCCGGTAGGGTAGTTATCATATGATGCCAAAGTGCATACTATCATACTAATACTTCTTCATAGCTGTATAATATCCCTCGTTCTGGCTCGACAAATGCCACAATTCAGGGACTCGTGCCGTAAACAATATGATAATGGCTCTCATATATCATGCTTTAAATCACTTCCCAAGGTTCAAGCTGAAAATGCTCTGAGACAATGGTCAAGCTTGGACGTCTCGTCGTCTCATCGTTGTTCGGGTGCCTGTCAACATGAACATGACTTAGCATTGTCCTTTCAACTCCGTTTACATTTCCTCTGAATATAACTGTTTGATTTAATAGGACAATATTTCTGTTTTGGACAGAAATTGATTATCATGTTGAAAAAGCAACAGTGCAATTTAATGACCACTTTAAACTAACGGGTGAAATACGCGATTGCTGCTTATACAGAATAAGTAGAATAAGAAACTCAACACTTCCCATCAAAGTTACCAAACATATTTAATGAAGTTCCCATAAAACAAAACACAGTATGATGCCCAGGTTGTGCATGTGAAAAGCATGTTGTGTACAGTCGCATCTGTTTGCAAATTGATTTTTTTCAATTCATATCTAGTAAATATGTCATGCGTGTATTTTCATTCAAGATACCCAACGGTTAACAGTTAATTATTTATGATCGTAACTACAGCTACAGTTTGAAGATTGCTCTACACAACCATTCACCAGGTACACACTTGTACGATTCACAAAATAACATATTTTAAATTAATAAAACCTTTAGCCCAAAATGACAGGACTAGTCTTTCAATTATTTCCATTGCTGGAAAAGAAATAACAACCCTTCTCAGCCATGATGTTGGTCAACCATCAGCCAAGCTGCACTCATTGCTACTGAACTCGGTCAACTGAGTAGGACCACATCCACCATGTGACTTATTACCCGGAAGGTCGGGGTTCGATTCCCGGCATCGTCATACCAAAGGACGTTAACATATGGGAGTTGTTGCTTCCCTGCTTGGCGCTCAGCATTATAAGGATAGAATAATGCTTGAACTGGCGCTGCACTTTGGCTACCGGGTGCCCAGAGCACAAAATGAATTCCCAATTTACTTGAGGACATACATACTTGAGGACAATAAAGTGTCTGAGATGGATCTAGTGGCGATCGATTTCCTATGAATAAACATGCAATTATCAAACACCATGATACAAGCTATTTATGATGCCCACACTCCAGTGTATGTTGACTCTAAAAATGTATCTGGAGGAACATTTCATTTTGGAAAGCTGGTATTTTAAAAGAAATTAAAAATCTATATTTAACTTTTAGGAAACGAGAATAATGATAAATGAAAAACCGTTTGTACAATGACATCATAATGCAATCGTACATCTCAGGATTATCGTCACAATGCTTCGTATATCGCACAACATTCTTTATAAGAGTAAGGGCATTGGTAACAGCACGTTCTAGAGGAAATGAGTTTAGTTACCAGCGAATTTCTAAATACCACTTAAGGAACAATCGGTTCATCTACAACAATTGGTTTTAGTGTATATTTTCACAATTTAAAAACAATGGTATGTCCTCTATATCGAAAAAACAATTTACGTTTTGGTGAGTATTTAAGTTTGTATTGGAAGTTCATGAAATAAAAGTTGAAATAAAGCATAAAATACATAAGTATATACATTTGATAACTCATAAAACATTAAATATTAAATTATTAAATATTTCAGGTTCACACAACTTCATTCAACTGCAAATGTGCATTTTGTGGTCGTATTATTTGAATCCTGAAAAAGGTTTTAGATAGGTTATTGATTATCGATCGGCTGAGGGGGCAGGATGGCACCATGGTAAGTAAGTTCGGCTTTGGATCAAGAGGTCCGGGGTTCGAATCCCGCCAGGGGCACGGCAACTTTGTCTGCGGTAGAGAACTGTTCTACACGCAGTAAGGTTTGGGTACAATGCTAAACTGAATTTCAGCGTAGTACTACCCATGATTCGCTAGTTCCAGCAGATACTCGCAGGTTTCAGAGCAATGCATAGCCACATGGTGTTGCGAGCTTTCTCCCTGCCATAATATACTAGCAGCCATGATAAAAGTGAAATACTTTTGAAAACAGTATCTTACCCTAAATAACCTCACCTCACTTCGATCTGTTGTGTCATAAATTTCACAAATCATGATTGTCTTAAACAGAGATGTTTCAGATAGGCAAATTACAGTTTCATTTATTTTGGTGGAATTATATATAAATTTGGTTCAGACAGAGGTTTAAAAACAAAATCATCCATGAAGGAGAGCTAAAAACCATACCAAACCGCTATGCTTGAAAAGGGAGTAGAGATCTCTAACATATACATGTCAAACTTGAAAACTGAATGAGGATCCAGACAACTGTGTCATGTTTTAGGACGAAGATATTGCTTATTAATTGTCTTATATCTATTCAGCCAATGGAAATCAATAGGGAGCATGTGAAATGTTATTGATGTTTGTCTACATTGTTGTCACTCACATGATATGCACCACATGGTATTGGTATCAATGTAATTTTTTAAAAAGCAGTCTAATAGATTGTTAACGTCGCTGGAACCCTTGAATGACTTCATTTGCATTTTAAATGAAGCGAATCACGGGTTGACAATATAACTATATGCATGATCATTATTGCACCTAGCCATCGATGGATATTGACAAATGAAACTGTTTGTAATACTCGTACACAAATAACAAGTATCTATGATATCAATACTAATTCTTCTTCCGAAAGTTTATTGTTTACTATTTCTTTGTCATCTGTCTCTTATATTCATAAAACATTAGAAAGTCATCATAGGTAAATACTTTCTTTCAAAGGAAAACAATTAGAGTAATGTTTAAGCATTTTTTTAAATACGACATTGATGTAACCTAGTGAGTAAACACAAACACAAATATAGTCGCAAGCGACGAAAAGGCGGATTCAGCGTTTCAATTGTTTTAATAAAGACAGCTGTCCTATGTTGCTGCGTATTTTTTTAAAACAAGTTTCAAGTCTCTAGCATATCTCTAGGAGTATTGAGATCCAAAGTTTACATGTTAAAATCTAACAATTGTGTGACTATATACAATGGTGTGAGCTGAACTTACGTAAATAAATATACCGGAAGTGGTTGTTTCAGACATATTTTCAAAAGGGAGCAATTGACGTACTGGTTAGGTAGAATATGAGTTGATAATAATGTTTGAATAAAAGGAATAGAGAAGGAATAGAATTGAAATAGTTTAGAATTGCAACGACAATGAGTATGTACAGCACGGCATTAAAGTGTTAGAAACGATAGAATAAATGTTTGTGTATACGAGACAATGATGGCTCAAATCCGTTACCCTTGGCTGGTTTTAGAATACGCATTGAATGGTAAAAATAGGTATACTGTGTGAAAGACTTGCTTAAAACGAGCGTAGTTTCATTGATGAGTTTATTTATCAATTGCCACATGCGTAATGTATGAATGATGGACAAGGAACTCTTTTGGCGGATAAAAAAAACCACCTTGCCTTATATGGAATTAGCGTACTATGACAATAGTAAAATCTTGTTTATGAACGAATGAAGTGTTAATTCGTTGACTCGTGCTACGTTCCTTAATAATTCTCTATTATGTAAAGATAACAAATTGCATACCAATGTCTGTGTGCATTACACTCAATGTGAATCATATAAAATATTTGAAGACCCGAAACTATAGTCCGATTTACATGCACAGATCTTCAAGCATAATCAACCTAGATTTGTCTGTTTCTTTGGCTGATACATGTGCGTTAATCGTGATGCAGTGTCCGGTTTCCGACCAGAACTACTTTTACATATATATCGTCACTATACTGAGTCGACTGTCTTCAAATTGGTAATGTTCGGCAACATTCAGTACTTCTCGATACAATAGCACCATATATAACAGGCCTGACCCCCAACAACACAATGTACGCCAAAACGAAAGTGTGAATATCCTGTTCACACATCAAAATGAAAGTCAAATTTGATGAACTTATGTTTAAAACTCATTAGTCATATAAATTATTGTGCTAATGGCCCTTTTTTCCAGTTGATATTGCGTCTCTCTGATGGGATAGTGTTGTAACAGCATCGTAGGATGGTCAAGGGGAAGCAACTCATCCACATGACGCTTTAATAAAATCGTTATCATATCCAACTTGTTCAACGTCAACATTAGGAGTTATTTAATGTTACTTGTTATTCCCTAATGCTTCAGCTGCAGATAAATCTAAGTTGTAGCGCTTAGATGCAAATATCTTCAAAGTGGTGTAACGATTTGTTTAAGTATAGGCCTATTAGCGTAATAATTATGATTCTCCCATTTAGAGTGAACAACAACTACCCGTATGGAATGTACCATTCACTCAACCAGTACAGACAAATCCATTTGGCTTACGAAGTTTGACTTGGAAGACATAGACCAACGTGTACATGAAGACACTACATCCTCATCCCACCTGCCATCGGGAACCACCCCCATTGACAATGTGTAGGGTACAACGCAAAAAAAGATGTTTGATAGGAGTTTAACGTCTGCTTCCACCTTTGGTGCTTTCGCCGACGGGAAGTTATACTTACTTCAACTTCCAAACGCAAGGCATAACTCTTGCCAGTCTGCATTACTGGCTGATTTAACCCTTGCGGTATTTCCCTCGCTTTGCTGTGTCAAGACAGTGAATAGCTGCACCAGAAATGCATAGCGGGCCTGAATTTCTAAACACAGATTTCTTAAGGAAATACTGCAAGGCCTTAATCAGCCAGTAATGGAGACTGGCAAGAGTTATGCCTTGCATTGGGAAGTTGTACTTACTTAAGCTGAAAGCTATAAAACATAAAAACAGATAATTTCAAAGTGTAAGTACACCTCCATAATAAAATATAAAAAGGTGGTGAGTAAATTAAATGTTTGAGTCCAAAAGACAGCAAGAATTTTTTAATAATAAATTATAGTAAAGATAAGAAGTGAAGAGACATGGCTTGGGGGTTCGGGGTGGGGACTGGGGGGTGGGGGTATACCCCAAACAGGAGGCCCCACGGCTTCAACTGAAACATGGAAAAACACTCAAAAAGCGGATCCAAAACCACCAATTTCACTTAAGGAAAACTTTGATGTTTCGAGCCGTATTACTGACGTCACAGTTTAGCTTAACTGAAAAGGTCGGATCTGGAGCCGGTTTCTGAGCTTGACTTGTGACTTGGTGCATCTAAATCGACTACAGTGTAAATATCATATGAGTATTTTTCCAGGATGTATCTCTCAGTTCGCGCAGAATAGCTTTTGACTCGAACTGGTGTGATTTAGTACATAGTAGCATGCATATCTGTGGAGAAATTAGAATTTTAAAGGTTTCCGGGAGGCCACGATGAACCGGACATTGTCAATACTGTTGTCCGGTTATTTGAGTTTAATTAAGAGTCTTTTCACTTGAAAATCATCTAATTCAACTAGTGTGTAAATATCATATGAATTCCTTCCAGTATGTATATCTCAGTTCGCGTAGAATACATTTCCACTCGAACTGGCATGACTTAAAGCTTAATAGCATGTGTATTTTTGGAGAAATAAGAATTTTAAAGAATTCCAGTAATGCCACGATGAACCAGACAGTGTTGAGACTGGTGTCCGGTTATTCGTGTCTTAGCATGCTTCTTTACACTTGCAAAATCTTCTAAATCGACTATTGTATAAATATCATATGAATTTCGAACAGGTTTTACCTAACATTACGCGTAGAATAGATTTTAACTCGAACTGGTATGACTTATTGCTCTGTAAATTGTATATCTTTGGAGAAATAAGAAAATTCGATTTGTTTAAGAACCTAGGTAAACATTCAAAGTTATCATGCTTTGAAAGATAATTGTGAAAAAGTTAATAGGATTTCGCTAATAAGATATGAAACTTGTTGTTCCCCAATGCTTCAACTGCTTATAAATCTAAGTTTCAGCTCTCAGATGCAAATATCTTCGGCGTGGTGTTTCCGCAAAAAATGCACAGGGTCAAAACATTTGAAAACATTAAAATTTAAATATGGCGTGGAAACCACTTGACCTACGACTCCGCAATGGTAACATATTTTGCTTGTCTAGTTATTAAGCATCTTTTAAAACAAGTTGCGAGTCTCTAGTGTGTCACTGGACTATTTAGACCCAAATTAAACATGTCAAAATCAGACGAATTTAAAGAAAATCAGGATGGCGGCTAAACCACGTGACCTACGGATTGGTCGTGATTTCCTTTTTTGCTTGTATTGTTCTTGCGCATCTTTTGCAAAAAGTTTCAAGTCTCTAAGTACATTTAAAAAAAAATTCCTATGTAAAAAGTTTTTCTTTATTATGACCGGAAATGACTGTACGCGAGCGATTTTATTATTGATTCATAAATACCATAGTACTGTCTTACTCTCCTGATAAAATCGTTCAATTCGATTGTCAGGTTTTTGAATTATCGCCCCTGAAAGTTCGCGGTTTTTAAAAGTTGCCTGAATTTGAAAGGTCACTGTGAAAAAAGTATTAGGATTTCGCTCAAAAGAGAACAAACTTGTTATTCCCCAATGCTTCAGCTATATGTAAATAAAGTTTCAGCGCTTAGGTGCTAATATCTTCGGAGTGGTGTTTCCGCAAAGGTACATGGGGTCCGAAATTTTGAAAAAGTTAAAAAATCAAAGATGGCGGCTAAACCACGTGACTAACGATTTCACCGCGATTTACTTTTTTGCTCGGATTGTCAATGCGCATCTTTTAAAAAAAGTTCCAAGTCTCTAAGTTCATTTTGAAAATTGTTCCCATGTTAAATATCGAAATTTGGATTCGAACTGGACCTTTAATGGGTTAAACGATTGGGCCCAAAAGCTTCGATTGACAAGTTCATAGTAAGGGCTACCAGACTGGTAAGTTTGGTGGAATTAGCTGTAGCCGTTTTTGCTGTAGATTGGCCACAAAAATCGTGGAATAATAAAAAAAAACACGCCAATAACAATAAGGATTCAGCATAAATGCTGAATCCTTAATGATTGATGCTGGTTGGGTGTCGTTAACAAGCCACATGTCAATCGGTGTATCTAGTGAAATTGACGAGATGAGATGGGATGTTTTTTATTGTAAAAAGTAATGATGTTTAGTGTAGCACGAAACTGTATAAGCACAGTTTCGTAAAGCAGTTCCTCGACTGTTTGAGAGGCATTCTAGAAGTTGGTGTAATGAAGAAGACAAATATTTATGGATGATCAACTTCTTTGAACACATTTGGCATTTGAACACCAGAACTCATGTTCTTTGGATCATCAACAAAATAAGTAACCAGTTTCTTCATAAATATAAAAACAAGAGTCGTCAGAAGTTGATATATCCCACCAGTCCCGTATAAATTATAAAACACATCTTTGAAAGATAATTGTAACCGTAACCGTACTTCAGTTAGTGGGTAATATAGAGTTATGTTACCATGTGCACTATTTGCTTGTAAACTGTGGTGTACATTAACATCATAGGAGTATTACATGCTTGAAAAGGCACAATCTTTCTTCTGTAAAAACATACAGGGATTTTCTAAATATTTCTCCTCAGTTGTTGCGCGAGATTGTTTAGATTTGATATCTGTCCAAGCCTACATAGAAACACGACGTTTGTTGTTTCTCGGCGAACTATGCAGAAGTGATCCAGATTTTGTATTCAAGGGTGTGTTGAATTACAGACTCAGCCAATTTCTTCTTGACTCATGTTATGAACGGAAAAAGTACAAGATCGCCGATCTATCATATGTTATCGTTATCATATAAATACGACTTGACAAATTATGTTAATGCTTACTTTTTGTCAAGTATCTTTCCCTGTAAATCACAATGTTTTAATCATTGCAAGCAGGTCAGACTTAAAACTAGTCATGTTTTAATCATTGCAAGCAGGTCAGAATTAAAACTAGCCATGTTTTAATCATTGCAAGCAGATAAGACTTAAAACTAGTCATGGTTTAATCATTGCAAGCAGGTCAGAGTTAAAACTAGCCATGTTTTAATCATTGCAAGCAGGTCAGAGTTAAAACTAGCCATGTTTTAATCATTGCAAGCAGGTCAGAGTTAAAAGTAAGCCATGTTTTAATCATTGCAAGCAGGTCAGAGTTAAAAGTAAGCCATGTTTTAATCATTGTAAGCAGGTCAGAGTTAAAACTAGCCATGTTTTAATCATTGCAAGCAGGTCAGAGTTAAAACTAGCCATGCTTTCATCATTGCAAGCAGGTCAGAGTAAAAACTAGCCATGTTTTAATCATTGCAAGCAGGGCAGAGTTAAAACTAGCCATGTTTTAATCATTGCAAGCAGGTCAGAGTTAAAAGTAAGCCATGTTTATCATTCTTGACAAATCAATCAGTATGAAACCGTTACCAATTTTAATGGAAAATAGGGGAAATATGACCTTATCCATAAAAAAAAATAAAGATTGCTGTTTTTCATAATGCTTCCGACCTCATGTTACATCATCTATTAGCTAGAAAGATAATTATATTATCCGACAAAACCACATATGTACGAACTATTTGTAAGAAGTTATCAAAAAAGTTTAAAAATTGTTTTGACCTTTGAAAATTCAGAACCCCCGGAAATTATACTTACTGCATCTTGTTATCTAGTTCAAATTAGACGACAACAAAAAGAAAATATATTGAACTTTTCTCTTAATAACATCTTACAGGTTTTTGAACACTAAAACATTGTATCGACCAATTTCAAACAAATACAAATGCAAGCCACTTAAACCGTAAACAAACTTATCATTGTTATATTTGGGTTCATATTATCTGCATTAAGACATCCTTGTACTTGTACCTTGTACTTTTGGAACAAATTCCTTGCAGGGTGCGATCCCTCACCCTCAGAGTCACACAACAATCACCAGCACTGAGTGTCTCAACAGCTGATACACTCAAACCATTCGGAAGAAAAGATGACCAAACATTAGTTTAAGTTTAAGCTATTTTTACATTCAGTATCCTTTCGATAGATGCAAAACGGCACATGTCGTATGGCTAAATGCATTAGAAATATGTACAATCTAAATATTTTACAAAAGTTGATATCGTAATATTCTGATTCAACAGTTTCGATATTTGAATACAGCCAGTGATGATGACTGAGTCTAAGGATGTTGATTTTTACTCTGTAAGGAACTCGTTCTCAGACAAACAAAAGAAATGTGTACTTCTGCAGAATGTGATATTAAGAATATAAAATATTTTTATTTGTTCATTATCAGCATGACGTCATTCTAATGTATTCAGCCTTGGTAGCTATGCCACTTTAGGTGTGCAAGAGTGGTTGCTGATTTTAAAGATAGCTTAGTACCGATTGTTGGACCTCGATTTTGTCGAGGTCTCGCAATAGCTTTTGAGACAGTGAGTGCATCGAGTTGTGCCTTACGTTAAGGGTGTGATTTCGATTCTGTTGTCCAAAAACTGTAAGAATGTGTAATATTACTACAGAGACAGTGATAGACACTGACACTGACTGACTGACACTGACTGACTGACACTGACTGACTGACTGACACTGACTGACACTGACTGACACTGATTGACTGACTGACTGACACTGACTGCCTGACACTGACTGCCTGACACTGCCTGACTGACACTGACTGACTGACTGACACTGACTGACTGACACTGACTGACTGACACTGACTGACTGAAACTGACTGACTGACTGACTGACACTGATCGACATTGACTGACCAACTGACACTGACTGACACTGACTGACTGACTGACTGACTGACATACACTGACCGACATTGACTGACTAACTGACAATGACTGACTGACACTGACCGACTGACTGACACTGACTGACTGACACTGATTGACTGACACTGATTGACTGACTGACTGACACTGACCGACATTGACTGACACTGACTGACTGACACTGACTGACTGACTCTGTCTGACTTACTGACACTGACTGACTGACTGACACTGACTGACCGACACTGACTGACTGACTGACACTGACTGACTGACACTGACTGACTGACACTGACCGACATTGACTGACTAACTGACACTGACTGACTGACCGACACTGACTGACTGACTGACACTGACTGACTGACACTGACTGACTGACACTGACTGACTGACACTGACCGACATTGACTGACTAACTGACACTGACTGACTGACTGACACTGACTGACTGACCTACACTGGTTGACTGACTAACTGACACTGACTAACTGACACTGACTGACTGACACTGGCTGGCTGACACTGACTGACTGACACTGATTGACTGACACTGATTGACTGACTGACTGACACTGACCGACATTGACTGACACTGACTGACTGACTCTGTCTGACTTACTGACACTGACTGACACTGACACTGACTGACTGACATTGACTGACACTGACTGACTGACACTGACTGACTGACACTGACCGACATTGACTGAATAACTGACACTGACTGACTGACACTGACTGTCTGACACTGACTGACTGACTCTGACTGACTGACACTGACTGACTGACACTGACTGACTGAAACTGACTGACTGACACTGACTGACTGAGGTAAGATATGAGAGAGAAATAAGAGATAGGAGAAGTGTGTGAGAGTGACACACAGAGAGACAGAGACACATTTAAAGAAAGAGACAGAGACAGGGACTGACTGATTGACTGACTGACACACAAACTGACTGACTGACACTGAATTACTGACACTGACTGACAGTGACTTACTGACAGTGACTGACACTGACTGACACTGACTGACCGCGATGACGTAGGTTATAGTGTAACACAATAGCCCGATTGATTGCGCATGTGTGTAAGATATTGTTGTATTATACCGAGGGGAATCAGTTGTACAAGGTCTGAACCAATAGATACGTATACCGAAATGTAAAACCAATAATAAAAAACAATGCCAGGTAGTAAAAAGCATATTGATGTATTTAAAATTAAGTACAGGAAGCAACATCATATACAAATGGAACATACAAGAGCGAATACCAGTACATACAAATAAATACACGAGTAGAACATTTTCGAAAAGAGTTCTACACATTTAAAAAATATGAAATAGAGAAGTCACTCGCTAGACATACGCTCACAATAATAATAAACCGATAATAGGCAGCTGCTTGCTAAAACTCAAATTTCAAAACAATTTTGTTGAGCAAAACTGAATATCACATTGACAGGAATCACACAAGAGAAAAGCATGATGCATAGGTCAGTTCAGTTACCAAATTCCATATTTAATTTTGTTGAGTATAAGCATTTGCTAAACAGATTTATGCATCTTTTTCTAAAGTTCATTAAGTTAATGCAAATTGTATTTTTCAACTGTAATAACAAACGTATTGCGCAATGAAATAGTTTATGAAAGTTGTCTTTCAATGATGGGAAATATTCAAATGAATAGAAACTGAAGTATTAAAAAGTATAAAAACTATAAGGCGATCCCATTCTTCCCCTTACTGAATCAGAAATATATAGAAACCGGATATGGACTGGACATAATTGAACAAATGACTATAACATAATTATCACAGTTTAAATTAACCGATTCTAAATCACTGGACGTTGTCAAGTACGGCTTCATTAATAATCTATCTAAAAGATTCATCACTTGTACATATCAGAAGAGCATATTTGACATCTAGTGAACTGAAACATGTGGTAGACAGATATAGTTAGGTAGAAGTGACTACTACAGTTGCCTCAACAACTGAGAGAAGAAACTAAAAGCAAAACAAAACACTGTTGCTGTATATTGTAATGCAATCAATATCATTATCATTATTCTTTGAAAATTTTTTTTATTTAATTAATTTAATTAATTCCTTAATTCATGTTCAACAAACAACAACCGTTAAATCATTTAAAATGAACAACAACAAAACATACTTCAGCGGCAGTCACAGATTTCTTGTGACAAGTCTGAAATAACGTTGACAAACGTAAACGATTCTGATAGCATACATGCCTAAAAGATTTACTCCGATGGCAAAGCATTGGCAATCATGTCCTTTTTGTTTTGAGACATGTCGATGTCTCGCCCTGTAACCAGCTTCATACGGACGCGGGGGCAGGATCTTCTGAAGACTCCGAACATTGGCCATAAAGGTCTTGCAAAATCAACATTTTCTAAACAACCAATACGCTCCATTTTGACCAAGTCAAAATATACAATGACATTTTCTCCCTTATGTACAAGAACGCCATATCTAAGATCACCGCTTTTGTCGGTTTCATTCTTAATATCCGTTTCCACATCCTTTATTGGGTCCGGGATGTTCTCTCTGTAGATTTTTGAACATATCTTCTTATGTTCATAACAAAGACCCACGTTCAGATTGTAGCAGTTGGGACCAAGCGGGGTCTGGAACCACTCATCTTTATTTCTGTCCATCTCCCTGCAAAGGCCAATACATAGGAGCAGGTCGGTAGGTCCAAGCTGGTCCTTCAAGTGGACATTGCAGTGGACCTCCCAGTATGTGGGGCTGTCACCATGAAAAGTCGGGGAGAGACTTGTGGTGCCGTCAAATGTCTTGAATCTCTCCGTAAAGGTATCAACAGCAGACTCTTTGTCTGGTTCGTTTACCAGGAATCGCTCTCTAGTAATGTGGGTTGTGGCGCTGTTGACTCTCCTGAAGTCGTACTTCATGTGGATACCTTAAAGAAAAGAACCACAAGTGTCATTGGATACGATAATATCACCAGTCCCCCTTAAATCGTAATATATAAAAGGAACCATTTCAGTAGTTTGGAAATGCACATGAACATTTTCAGAAAGATATAATGAACGCTTCTTTAGTTCTGGATCAGAAATAAAATAATGAGGGGCGGACGCGTTTTGAATTTATTATGGGTGTTTTTTTTTTAATTGGCATTTAAATCTAGAAATGTAGTTATTTAATTAGCTATATTTAATCCAGTTTAATTATGCCAACAAGTCTTTGCTAATAATACCTAAACTCCGGAAAAAGAGAAACGCTGCTCTTAATGACACAATGTCAATGCAACCCTAAGGCATGGTTAGAGAACATTCTAAGAACAGTATCCCACTTGCAAAAATTTAAGCATCGGAATGAATTGGCATCACGATTACTCTTTGAAATATCGGCTTGGACTCAGAGCACGTAGTTGCACTAAACTCCGCCAAGACGGTATCTTTGTAATATTGCAGCCCAGTAACAGCTGGCTTATCCACACCTCAGAGGACTGACCTCGACCTCGAACAATTCAGTACTTAGATGGAGATCGGAGCACATTCTGCAAGGTTTCGCAATGACACACGTCCCTACATTGGACAGGTTCTAGGCTTTCAGTGCGGATAACATATTACGATAACGGACTGTGAGTTTACCGGCGTAGAGGCGAAAGCATACAGTTCAGGTGGCCCTCGGAGCTTGAGGATCTGGGACACTGTGCTTTGTAAACGAAAGAAAGGAATCTCGTGCTTATAATTGGTGTGTATAACACTGACTTCCACGCCACCATGTCTTGACACAACCATACCCTCTGTGCTGTAATAGAAGCCTAGAACACTGCTCCAACAGGATAACGTCATTCCGAAGGACTAGTTCAAAGATAAAAGCATTCACAGGCTCCTGTGGTGAGTCAAACATGTTGCCATAGATCCAACAGATCACATATTACGTCGTAAAATGCCAGATTGACGATGGGGCAGACCTTTTAATAAAAGTTTCTGGTAACGCCAGTACGAGGTTTTGTCCGGAACCACATATTTGCTAAGAATTGATCAATTCACTATCGATGACGGAATGTGCCTGTAAACTGATTTGTGAAATGAACACGTGAAATTGTGCATCGAGTAACAGACAAGTAGAACCAATAACAGAAAGTCCGAAATACTCGCGCTCTTCCTACAACATCAACATCGTATTGGTAAGGTCGATGAACCTGATGTTAGTTATGTTAGTTAATGGTATCTGTTACTTTTTGGACGAGACATTTAGAACCAATCGTTTCTTGTGACCCCGGGTTGAAAAGAAATTGATAATGAACAAAACAAAAATAGGGCCATGGGCTCTGTAGCTCATCAGGATTTCATTGATTTATTATCTATGGTTGAATATCTAAATTATCTCATGTAATACATTGTTAACAAGCAAAAACAGGTTTTTAGATCTTGTCCCCTGTGACCCACATTTGGAGTCACAGGGTCACCAATCATACAATTAAGAATCACCTTTGACCAAAGAGTCTCTACACAACATTTCACCTTTCTAGAGCTTTACATACTTGAGATAAAGATGATAATAGGTTTTTGGGTCATGACCCGTGACCTAGATTGGTGTCACAGGGTCATGAAATCTACTTCAATTCAGAATCCCAATTGGCCAAGGAGTCTGCACATAAAATTTCAGCTCTGTGGAGTCATTGGTTCTGAAGAAGAAGTCGAAAAAGCGAAAAGTTTACGGACGAACGAACGGACGGACGAACGGACACCATGCCATAAGCCCATAGGGCCTTTCAGGCCTGATGAGCTAAAATGTAATTTTGTTTCGGAATGTCTATGAAAGCGTTACGGATTCTGTTCTGTTAAAACGGACAATACTTTATACTCACAGAATAAGAAAACAGGATCGTCAGGTTTATTGTGAGGGTAGAGAATGTGAACTCCTGAAATAAAAAAAGTAATGAAATGCATTTTGCACTCTTGAATATTTAGAATTTATGCTTTTCTATAAACGTCATTACAAACACGTCGTGTGAAGATATCAATGAAGTCAATACTTGGCAATTAAATTGCTTAATATTAGACACCAATAACATTCGCTATTGTCCATTTGTAGCATTCTACTATTCTGCAACTATAAGTTCGTCATATACACATAATTACCCAAGTCACGAGCCAGTTGTTCCTTCTCCGACTGAGGCAACTGCAACATGATACACTTAACGATTCAGTAAGTAAACCTAATGAGACAATAGTCATCTTGTTACACAGAAACCGAGCTTGCACTGATAACATGTATGACCACCAACCGTCATTTAAGGATTCAATTTCATTTCAGTAATTAAATCAACTAAGAAGTGTTTATCTTCCAAAGTTATGTGTACATACACTACCGGGGAAAAGGACGCCAACATATAGTTATTTGTACATACACTACCGGGGAAAAGGACGCCAACATATAAGTTATTTGTATATACACCACGTGGTGTGGTTATCAGGTCAATATCAGAGGTAGTTATTTTTAGATAACCGACCTCCAAGCTACCGAGAGGTCGGTTATCAAGAGGTTGGTTATCAGATAACCAACCTCTCGGTTCGATATGGTGAACATGTCTCGGCTTCGCCTCGCCATGTTCACCATATCGCACCTCGAAAAAAACTTGCCCTCGACTTACGGGTCTAAATGACCCTTTGCCTCTATTTGTGACTTTCGACATTCTTTAAATAATTTATTGAGTCAGTTTTGTTATGCCAATATATTCATTTAGTTTTCACAAAATATGACAAATAGACTGATTTAAAGAATATCAAAGATCGAAAATACGTGTTTATGAAAGAAAACATGAGACAGAATCCACATAATTTATTTACCATCATTTTAATTTCATATTACATGTTCATACAACTATTCGTGTTATCGATCCTCGTTACAAATACAATCAATCACTTCGTTTATTAACATATTCGCAATTGAAAGTAACACTTTAAAATGTTCACAAAAGTTCACAAATCAGCATACAGTATCCATGGTGGTCCTTTCTTCAACTGCAGGAAATGGCACAAAACAATGGTGAAAAGTCAGGAACATAGAATAATCCCTTTTCAAGCAATCCATCTGATCGTCAATTTGCTGAAGCATTCAATAAAACCTTATTTTTGAAGACGAATCCAGCTAAATTCGTTCGGTTGTACCTGAAACAAGCAAAAGTGTTATTACCAGACTGAAATGTTCATCCATTGGGGGGTCACATATGCCAAACGTTATAAATGGTATTATTATACTGACTTGCCGAAAATTACCATTTTGATGATAGTCGACTCAGTAAAGCTGATGTAAAGCTAAAAGTAGTGATTTCTGATCGAAAACCGGACAATGCACCGGGATTGAATGGCGCTAATTAGTCCAACGTAATTTTGAAAATTTATTTACAAAACATGCATAAGGACAAATTGAGATTTATTATGTTGAATAGGTCATATAACTACTGTACATGAAAATAGGACGTGTACTTTAGGTTTCTAAACATGTATAATGACGTTGCTCGATTTAGTTGGAAACCAGCTAGTAATTATGATATACATACATTTGACAAATGGGGATGAATATGCAAGTTGAGTGAAATTATTTGACCTTTAATCCGCACGTATGGTATGTTGGCACATACCATGGCAAAATAGGATATTATGAAACAATTGATGCATCTTTAATAGCAGTATATTTACGAAATATCTAAATGATTAAAATACCTATTTTGAAAGCAAGAAAATAGACGATTTTAATTTAACACTCCATATTGATTATCGAACATCGAGTGTGATAAGCATGCTATTTATTGTTGAAAATGACATACAAAAATAGGGTGCAAGTCAATATTACGATTTGAAGAAAGCTGTATCGTACTCTGAATAAAACAATATCGTGAACGTGTTGATACTTCGTTTGATCAGTCACTTGGAAACGGCATATGACACTATCCATACTCATAGATGTTTTACATGCAATATCAAATAAGGTTAAACAGCAAATGAATTAGTGTAACATACGATGTAACTCACCTTTATGTCGCTCCGAACAGACCTTGAAACACGTATTAGGTGTATTATTGTTTGAAACATCAGACCTCTCCATTTTGGCGGCCTCCTTGAAACCACGCATTTTTTTATTTTGTGCAGCACGTGAAGTTAGAAAATCAGCTTGACAACATGACATTCATAATGTCCGTGCATCACAAGATGAAATGAACAACGTCCGTGCAGCCACGGTTTTCACTTAACGCCAATAGATAGTTGGTCATGGATTGAATGGCTAGTTAAAATAGTATATTATTAGTTACACGGTGTTACGAATTTATTACTCTTTAGATCCATTATTTGTACTTATTTCACTCATTTTCGATAAAATATATAGGCTACATAGCTATTTCCGTTTGTGATAAAAACTCCGGACAGTGTGAAACGGCGAAAACACTGTAAAGAGTGTACCGCTCCATATCAAGGGAGATACCTCTGCGGCTAAAAATAATCGATTTTAAAATGATTATTACCTGATGAATAATAGAGAGACACATTTTTTTTATTGAATAAGTTTATTGACGCAAACAAAATAAATAATGTATATAGGTTGAAATCACCGTACTTATGTTTGTTAAGGTAAGTTTCGATCCTGAAATTCCGAGTCGAGCAACCGTTTTACTTCCGCATTCCAAATAAGGTCAAGGTCATCCGTAGGACCTGTGTAGTTAGTCACATGACCTGTCTTCACGGGTCATACGGAGGGTAGACCCTGGCAAATCCGCCTACACGGTTTCGTATGCATTGGCTATTGACCAATCAGAATTCAACAAATTTATCTAAAGGGTAATAAGTTGTCTTAAAACATCTCATAAGCGTTTTTATTTACAATTGTTCATCTTTATTTCATATATATTCAAGATAGATGTGATGAAGTTTATGAAGTAAAAACGAAAAGAATTAGTTGGTTACTTGCTTGAAATTTCTGATTGACATCTGAGAATGTACACGAATCGATTTGCACGTGAATTTCGCGCAGGGTGCACGTGAAGTTGAAGCAATGTTTGGAGTAGAGTAACTCAAGCATTACAACATTACAGCTATTCAAAACGTTAATATAAAGTAACTATTTCGTATTTACATGAATAAAAATAAAAATGCCTTGACACTTTATCAATCATAACCATGTGGTGTATGTGAAATAATGACCTCGACCTCGTGAATATCTGTGATAACCATCTCGCGTACCGCTCGATGGTTATCACAGATATTCACTCGGTCTGCGGTCATTATTTCAACCATACACTACCGGGGAAAAGGACGCCAACATATAGTTATTTGTATATACACTACCGGGGAAAAGGACGCCAACATATAGTTATTTGTATATACACTACCGGGGAAAAGGACGCCAACATATAGTTATTTGTACATACACTACCGGGGAAAAGGACGCCTACATATAGTTATTTGTACATACACTACCGGGGAAAAGGACGCCAACATATAGTTATTTGTACATACACTACCGGGGAAAAGGACGCCAACATATAAGTTATTTCTAGACGTTGAAGGTACCAAGTTTATCCCCAGATTAGCGCTATAGGTAGAAATAAATAGTACCCGGGCACGGTCAGCCCAGGTTTACGACATATTATCAAATTCTCAGCGATGTATGTCTATATGACTGCTATTAATTTACTGTAACATCATTTTTGTTCCATTATTGGAATACAAGCAAGCGACATTTATAACAGGAACTCACTGGCGGTCTGGGCTGGTCACTTCCAGCTACCATTGGTTGCCCTGCGTAATAACATATACATCTTATCTTTAGAAACATATTAACAATAAATAATGTTCATGAACTACATGTAGTTTGATTTCAAAACCAAGAATTGTGAATATGGATTGTAAGGTTTTTGTCTGCTAAATATCACTTAGTTTAGTACAATCAGAAGAGGGTAAGACGAGAAGACAGTGCCATTACTGGATGATCATCTTCTTTATTTAACAATGGTTTCGGTATAGAATTGAACTCTCTCTGTAACATGATTGATAACGGTACAGGGAGCTATATCCTGACACATTGGGTACATAGTGTGAATGTTAACACTTCTATGTTGTTTAACATGGTTTATGCCGAATACTTAATATAATAATATCATTAATTTGAGTTTATTCAACTTTATCCATTTTTTTATAAATCACTTTACCCTCTGGTTGCTCAGATCGTTGTCTCGTCGATCGTCTGCGTCTCTGATAACACCTGCAGATAAAGAATGTTAAGTATATTAAATAACGCTCAGGGTCATCTTGCTCACTATAAAACTAATAGTACCTAGTATTTCGTCAATATCTGGAATTATACAACTAGGGTCGGTTATGTCTATTGTTCTCAGAGGGTTTATTTCACATAACCTTGATAACCGCCCTAGGGCAATTATTTGAATTAAAAAACAATTTTGTTTCACTTGTAATGATCATTTTCTTTACATCTCATTCATTAAACGTACATAAAAACAAAATTCCCACGTGGTATAAGCCGTTTAATCACCCAAAACTGCGATAGTTATTTAGATTAACTCTGCTCGGGCTAACGCCCTCGCATAGTTAATCTAAATAACTACCTTGTTTGGGTGATTAACCTATACATAAAGATAAGACATAATATAAACGACAATTGTTTCCTTATCTGCTTCTAAGTGATACCAAACTGGTTGATATCATAATAAGTTAGACGATTTAAAAATTTAAAAGGTATTGCAGCTTGAATACGTAGTTAATTTCGAGCTTTCAAAATCTGTATTAAAACAGTGGATGTATCGACGTAATGAAAATACCAGCAATAATATCCCCAAAAGTATCTGGTTTGATGGCGAAGCCAGAAGCCAGAAGTCAAAAGCCAAGATATGCAGATGACATAAATGTGTCAACATAAAAGAGAAAACTGCCATTTGTTAAATGTAATGTCACAGGTAAGCAAGACTGAGTTAAATAGTTATTGGATAAATTAGATGCATGATGACACAAGTGCATGTATATATACTATATTTCTATTACTTGCTATCACGTTCCGCCACTGGACAAAAAGGTGTGCAATCCGCCTCACCGGATACCCAACATCTAAGCGGATCCTTCCGGATACCCAACACCTAAGCGGATCCTTCAGGATACCCAACATCTAAGCGGATCCTTCCGGATACCCAACATCTAAGCAGATCCATTCGGATACCCAACATCTAAGCAGATCCTTCCGGATACCCAACTTCTAAGCGGATCCATCCGGATACCCAACATCTAAGCGGATCCTTCCAGATACCCAACATCTAAGCAGATCCATCCGGATACCAAACATCTAAGCGGTTTTCCGGATACCAAACATCTAAGCGGATCCATCTGGATACCTTACATCTAAGCGGATCCTTTCGGATACCTTACATCTAAGCGGGTCCTTCCGGATACCCAACATCTAAGCAGATCCATCCGGATACCCAACATCTAAGCAGATCCATCCGGATACCTTACAT
The DNA here is from genome assembly GCA_936450465.1 of Gibbula magus. Classification (NCBI taxonomy): domain Eukaryota; kingdom Metazoa; phylum Mollusca; class Gastropoda; order Trochida; family Trochidae; genus Gibbula; species Gibbula magus. Next base: position 2,624,156 of record OW388295.1, on the reverse strand, counting down.
CTAAGCGGGTCCTTCCGGATACCCAACATCTAAGCAGATCCATCCGGATACCCAACATCTAAGCGGATCAATCCGGATACCCAACATCTAAGCGGATCCATCTGGATACCCAACATCTAAGCGGATCCTTCCGGATACCCAACTTCTAAGCGGATCCATCCGGATACCCAACATCTAAGTGGATCCTTCCGGATACCCAACACCTAAGCAGATCCATCCGGATACCCAACATCTAAGCAGATCCATCCGGATACCTTACATCTAAGCGGGTCCTTCCGGATACCCAACATCTAAGCAGATCCATCCGGATACCCAACATCTAAGCGGATCAATCCGGATACCCAACATCTAAGCGGATCCATCTGGATACCCAACATCTAAGCGGATCCTTCCGGATACCCAACTTCTAAGCGGATCCATCCGGATACCCAACATCTAAGTGGATCCTTCCGGATACCCAACACCTAAGCAGATCCATCCGGATACCCAACACCTAAGCGGTCTTCCGGATACCAAACATCTAAGCGGATCCATCCGGATACCCAACATCTAAGCGGGTCCTTCCGGATACCCAACATCTAAGCAGATCCATCCGGATACCCAACACCTAAGCGGTCTTCCGGATACCAAACATCTAAGCGGATCCATCCGGATACCCAACATCTAAGCAGATCCATCCGGATACCAAACATCTAAGCGGATCCATCGGGATACCTAACATCTAAGCAGATCCATCCGGATACCCAACATCTAAGCAGATCCATCCGGATACCTTACATCTAAGCGGTCTTCCGGATACCAAACATCTAAGCGGATCCATCCGGATACCCAACATCTAAGCAGATCCATCGGGATACCAAACATCTAAGCGGATCCATCCGGATACCCAACATCTAAGCAGATCCATCCGGATACCTTACATCTAAGCGGGTCCTTCCGGATACCCAACATCTAAGCAGATCCATCCGGATACCTTACATCTAAGCGGTCTTCCGGATACCAAACATCTAAGCGGATCCATCCGGATACCCAACATCTAAGCAGATCCATCCGGATACCAAACATCTAAGCGGATCCTTCCGGATACCCAACATCTAAGCAGATCCATCCGGATACCCAACATCTAAGCAGATCCATCCGGATACCTTACATCTAAGCAGATCCATCCGGATACCAAACATCTAAGCGGATCCATCCGGATACCTTACATCTAAGCGGGTCCTTCCGGATACCCAACATCTAAGCAGATCCATCCGGATACCTTACATCTAAGCGGTCTTCCGGATACCAAACATCTAAGCGGATCCATCCGGATACCCAACATCTAAGCAGATCCATCCGGATACCAAACATCTAAGCAGATCCATCCGGATACCGAACATCTAAGCAGATCCATCCGGATACCAAATATCTAAGCGGATCCTTCCGGATACCCAACATCTAAGCAGATCCATCCGGATACCCAACATCTAAGCGGATCCATCCGGATACCCAACATCTAAGCAGATCCATCCGGATACCCAACATCTAAGCAGATCCATCCGGATACCTTACACCTAAGCGGTCTTCCGGATACCCAACATCTAAGCGGATCCGGAAAAAGGATAGCACCCCTTTCCATCCTGTGCGCCAATCTTAAGAGATGTTTGTATACACCACATGTATCCTCATGTATATCTATTATTTACATTTAATATGTTTACCTTTTTGCTTTGTATTTCCATATAACAAACCCAGTTATTACAGCTAGACTGACAGCAAGGACACTGTAAAAAAGATATCGAAGTTTATTAAATGACACTTTCCTTTTGATGTAAATTTTGATGCAAATCAATCAAGTCAGTAAGCTTGATATATAATATACATACCAAATGACAACGACGTAGACGGTTGTTTGGCAATCTTGGGTTTCGTGACCTAAACACAAACAATACAATATTATTTGATAAATGTTCAACGCTCGGTGTTGTGGTATGGTAGAGGAGAGAAACAAGTCATATGTCATATGTAGATTCAGCCCTCCCTCCATTCCTCTCCCTCTCTCGTTCATCCCTCCCTCCCTCTCTGTCTCCCTGTCTGTATGTCTGTTTCTCTTTCTTTCCCTCTTTCTCATATCTCTCTCCACCGATGTCTCTCTCTGTGTGTGTCTCTCTCTCTGATTCATTGGTATAGAGTAGATAAGTCTGTGTATCAACATTTAGAGACTTACTCAAGACTAACAGTACAGCTGTGTTTATCGAATTTAAAAGTTTTCTTTATGTCGTTCAAAATACATATTAAAGTATATTAAAGTTGATTACATCTACCAATATAGATAGACCTAAACTAAACTAAACTAAACTGTGAATGTGTAATATGGCGATGTCATTGTACCGGACATAAAATATACAGCTAATTACGGAAATGTACCAGATGACATACCTGGAGATACTGGTACCGGTTTCACTGATATACACGTCCCGTCGGTGAGAGTACACGCCCTTCCTCCACACTGGCAGATCCTGTCGCATTTTGGTCCGAAATATCCCGTGTTGCAGCCCTCCGAACATTCACCTGTGGTTTTGTTGCAGTGGATTTCACCGTTATACGGCCTGCAGTTCTCGGAACACGTCCCGTCCGCAGTTACTCTATGTCTTTGATGCAGGCCTGAAACAAAATGTGCACATCGAGGGTGTCATAAATATTGGATTAACACTGCCCCCTCCCCCTCTGCCCCTCTATTTTTTACTTCCTCTCTCTCTCTCTCTCTCTCTCTCTCTCTCTCTCTCTCTCTCTCTCTCTCTCTCTCTCTCTCTCTCTCTCTCTCTCTCTCTCTCTCTCTCTCTCTCTCTCTCTCTCTCTCTCTCTCTCTCTCTCTCTCTCTCTCTCTCTCTCTCTCTCTCTCTCTCTCTCCACTCTCTTTCTCCACCTCTCCCTCCGTGCTCTTTATCTCGCTCTTTTATCTGTTTCGTTCCTCTCTCCCTCGCTCTCCTCCACCCCACTTTCTCCTCTCCCCTCCATTCCTCTCCCTCTCTCGTTCATCCCTCCCTCTCTGTCTCCTTGTCTGTCTGTCTGTCTCTCTCTCTCTCTCTCTCTCTCTCTCTCTCTCTCTCTCTCTCTCTCTCTCTCTCTCTCTCTCTCTCTCTCTCTCTCTCTCTCTCTCTCTCCACTCTCTTTCTCCACCTCTCCCTCCGTGCTCTTTATCTCGCTCTTTTATCTGTTTCGTTCCCCTCTCCCTCGCTCTCCTCCACCCCACTTCTCTCCTCTCCCTCGCTCTCCTCCACCCCACTTTCTCCTCTCCCTCGCTCTCCTCCACCCCACTTTCTCCTCTCCCTCGCTCTCCTCCACCCCACTTTCTCCTCTCCCTCGCTCTCCTCCACCCCACTTTCTCCTCTCCCTCGCTCTCCTCCACCCCACTTTCTCCTCTCCCTCGCTCTCCTCCACCCCACTTTCTCCTCTCCCTCGCTCTCCTCCACCCCACTTTCTCCTCTCCCTCGCTCTCCTCCACCCCACTTTCTCCTCTCCCTCGCTCTCCTCCACCCCACTTTCTCCTCTCCCTCGCTCTCCTCCACCCCACTTTCTCCTCTCCCTCGCTCTCCTCCACCCCACTTTCTCCTCTCCCTCGCTCTCCTCCACCCCACTTTCTCCTCTCCCTCGCTCTCCTCCACCCCACTTTCTCCTCTCCCTCGCTCTCCTCCACCCCACTTTCTCCTCTCCCTCGCTCTCCTCCACCCCACTTTCTCCTCTCCCTCGCTCTCCTCCACCCCACTTTCTCCTCTCCCTCGCTCTCCTCCACCCCACTTTTCTCCTCTCCCTCGCTCTCCTCCACCCCACTTTCTCCTCTCCCTCGCTCTCCTCCACCCCACTTTCTCCTCTCCCTCGCTCTCTCCTCCACCCCACTTTCTCCTCTCCCTCGCTCTCCTCCACCCCACTTTCTCCTCTCCCTCGCTCTCCTCCACCCCACTTTCTCCTCTCCCTCGCTCTCCTCCACCCCACTTTCTCCTCTTCCTCGCTCTCCTCCACCCCACTTTCTCCTCTCCCTCGCTCTCCTCCACCCCACTTTCTCCTCTCCCTCGCTCTCCTCCACCCCACTTTCTCCTCTCCCTCGCTCTCCTCCACCCCACTTTCTCCTCTCCCTCGCTCTCCTCCAACCCCACTTTCTCCTCTCCCTCGCTCTCCTCCACCCCACTTTCCTCCTCTCCCTCGCTCTCCTCCACCCCACTTTCTCCTCTCCCTCGCTCTCCTCCACCCCACTTTCTCCTCTCCCTCGCTCTCCTCCACCCCACTTTCTCCTCTCCCTCGCTCTCCTCCACCCCACTTTCTCCTCTCCCTCGCTCTCCTCCACCCCACTTTCTCCTCTCCCTCGCTCTCCTCCATCCCACTTTCTCCTCTCCCTCGCTCTCCTCCACCCCACTTTCTCCTCTCCCTCGCTCTCCTCCACCCCACTTTCTCCTCTCCCTCGCTCTCCTCCACCCCACTTTCTCCTCTCCCTCGCTCTCCTCCACCCCACTTTCTCCTCTCCCTCGCTCTCCTCCACCCCACTTTCTCCTCTCCCTCGCTCTCCTCCACCCCACTTTCTCCTCTTCCTCGCTCTCCTCCACCCCACTTTCTCCTCTCCCTCGCTCTCCTCCACCCCACTTTCTCCTCTCCCTCGCTCTCCTCCACCCCACTTTCTCCTCTTCCTCGCTCTCCTCCACCCCACTTTCTCCTCTTCCTCGCTCTCCTCCACCCCACTTTCTCCTCTCCCTCGCTCTCCTCCACCCCACTTTCTCCTCTCCCTCGCTCTCCTCCACCCCACTTTCTCCTCTCCCTCGCTCTCCTCCACCCCACTTTCTCCTCTCCCTCGCTCTCCTCCACCCCACTTTCTCCTCTCCCTCGCTCTCCTCCACCCCACTTTCTCCTCTTCCTCGCTCTCCTCCACCCCACTTTCTCCTCTCCCTCGCTCTCCTCCACCCCACTTTCTCCTCTCCCTCGCTCTCCTCCACCCCACTTTCTCCTCTCCCTCGCTCTCCTCCACCCCACTTTCTCCTCTTCCTCGCTCTCCTCCACCCCACTTTCTCCTCTTCCTCGCTCTCCTCCACCCCACTTTCTCCTCTCCCTCGCTCTCCTCCACCCCACTTTCTCCTCTCCCTCGCTCTCCTCCACCCCACTTTCTCCTCTCCCTCGCTCTCCTCCACCCCACTTTCTCCTCTCCCTCGCTCTCCTCCACCCCACTTTCTCCTCTCCCTCGCTCTCCTCCACCCCACTTTCTCCTCTCCCTCGCTCTCCTCCACCCCACTTTCTCCTCTCCCTCGCTCTCCTCCACCCCACTTTCTCCTCTCCCTCGCTCTCCTCCACCCCACTTTCTCCTCTCCCTCGCTCTCCTCCACCCCACTTTCTCCTCTCCCTCGCTCTCCTCCACCCCACTTTCTCCTCTCCCTCGCTCTCCTCCACCCCACTTTCTCCTCTCCCTCGCTCTCCTCCACCCCACTTTCTCCTCTCCCTCGCTCTCCTCCACCCCACTTTCTCCTCTTCCTCGCTCTCCTCCACCCCACTTTCTCCTCTCCCTCGCTCTCCTCCACCCCACTTTCTCCTCTCCCTCGCTCTCCTCCACCCCACTTTCTCCTCTCCCTCGCTCTCCTCCACCCCACTTTCTCCTCTCCCTCGCTCTCCTCCACCCCACTTTCTCCTCTCCCTCGCTCTCCTCCACCCCACTTTCTCCTCTCCCTCGCTCTCCTCCACCCCACTTTCTCCTCTCCCTCGCTCTCCTCCACCCCACTTTCTCCTCTCCCTCGCTCTCCTCCACCCCACTTTCTCCTCTCCCTCGCTCTCCTCCACCCCACTTTCTCCTCTTCCTCGCTCTCCTCCACCCCACTTTCTCCTCTCCCTCGCTCTCCTCCACCCCACTTTCTCCTCTCCCTCGCTCTCCTCCACCCCACTTTCTCCTCTCCCTCGCTCTCCTCCACCCCACTTTCTCCTCTCCCTCGCTCTCCTCCACCCCACTTTCTCCTCTCCCTCGCTCTCCTCCACCCCACTTTCTCCTCTCCCTCGCTCTCCTCCACCCCACTTTCTCCTCTCCCTCGCTCTCCTCCACCCCACTTTCTCCTCTCCCTCGCTCTCCTCCACCCCACTTTCTCCTCTCCCTCGCTCTCCTCCACCCCACTTTCTCCTCTTCCTCGCTCTCCTCCACCCCACTTTCTCCTCTCCCTCGCTCTCCTCCACCCCACTTTCTCCTCTTCCTCGCTCTCCTCCACCCCACTTTCTCCTCTCCCTCGCTCTCCTCCACCCCACTTTCTCCTCTCCCTCGCTCTCCTCCACCCCACTTTCTCCTCTCCCTCCATTCCTCTCCCTCTCTCGTTCATCCCTCCCTCTCTGTCTCCTTGTCTGTCTGTCTGTCTGTCTGTTTCTCTTTCTTACCCTCTTTCTCATATCTCTCTCCACCGATGTCTCTCTCTGTGTCTCTCTCTCTCTGATTCATTAGTATAGAGTAGATAATTCTGTGTATCAACATTTAGAGACTTACTCAAGACCAACAGTACAGCTAGGGGGATCAGCGATGGCGCCAATTTCATCTTCACTTCGTCTGAAAAATAATTATTGTAAATTAAAGTAGAACGGTCAGAATGTAAATGATAAGTAATCAATGGCTACAATAGATATCCGTTTAAACAGTGAACTGTAAATATCAGGATCCTTTGCAATTTAGCTTATTAGGCCTGAATAGTTTATGATATGGCAATGCATCAAAATGACTTTTTTTCTGAACTAAAAGAAATTGTATGGAGCGGTATAATCAAACATATTTAATTACATTAAACAATCAAAGAACAGGAAGATTTTCTGGATAACCATTTCTATAATGTGAAAATACACGACGTTTCGGAGTACATACTCACTCCTTCATCAGGTGGAATGTAAGGAAATACATGATTTCCTCAATTATTTCCTTACAGAAAATATTCCTGTTCTTATGTATACCACTTCTAAATGCCCTTCAAAGACCTGATTAAACAATCAATACAACATGTTACGAACAAATATTTCCGTTTCTCGGGAAGCAAAAAGCTAACCTCATGCAGAATATATGTGAATTGACAAATTACAATGATACTCTGATGATGAACAATCATTGGATGGACATGCTCCAACAGCCAACGAATCATCAAGTATATCAGCAATATCCAAGTTGATAAATAAAATAAAAGCTAGTTCTTTTAGATACACTGTTTTTTCCCTTATATGTTTGACTATTTTCAACAATGTTATGGAAATAGATTGGAACCGTGCTGTTTATATTACGTATTATATAATCAATAAATTACAGGTACTTTCGCAGAAATCAGATCAATTAACACAATGTACATGATTATTTAACAAACATCCCATGTTTCGATTGCTCCTTCAGCATCTGGAATGAAACTATATGAGTTCCTAAAATGTTACACACTATGGCAATACAGTTATTGATATATGTAATTCACTTTATCATATAGTTTGGAAATATTAAATTTAACAATATGAATTCATCGTTTCGACTTATGATGGATACGAAGAATCAGTATTAATATAAGCGCTGTCAGATACATAAGCATATAAAGAGTTAACATCATGTGCTCTTTACCCGGATTCAGATACTCAAAAATATGTCTGATATCCGATACATAGATTGTAGTTTCAATACTAGGAACATGAAACATTTCGTAAAACAGGGAAATAACAGGAACATTTTCAGCTTATGGTCAAACACCAGTCAGTACTCCAACAGAGACGATGTGGACGACGATGCAGCTGATATGGTTGGTGTTGCTTCTTGTAGTCGATGGTGAGGCTCCTTCTATATCTTACTAAATATGTATACACTGTCTTAGCATAATCCTTTTGGCAACATTAGTGATACTTCTAATTGTATGAAAGAGTTAAGGGTGGGGTGACCCTAGTAACTGTTGAGAGGCAATTGGATTCGATTGCTTTGAGTAACTAGTTTCGTCTTATTGTAAGACTCATCAGACTCTGACTAAGCATCGGTTTTGGCTCTCTTTATATACATTCATATATATATAAACAATATATTCACATATATTGAAACATTCCTCCTTTTGTTTCTCCAATTTTTAATTGTATGAAAGGTTTACGTTATTTACAACGGTCGAGTAAACCTTAGTTTATCACGCTGACGCACATCTTTAAGATGTATAAGATAGTGATAGTGTCTCAAAAGCCAATAAATATATATATATATATATATATATATATATATATATATATATATATATATATATATGTAACTGAATTGTGACACTCAAATAAGATATTCCTTTCTGTCTGTCTGTCTGTCTATCTTACTAAATATATCTACAGCGTCTTATAATATGTAACATAACAGTACTAATATTTCCAATTGTGTGAACATTTAAATGAGTTGTACGTGCATCGATAAAACCTTCGTTTTACCACACTGACGCCTATTGATGAAATACATTTGGATATTAAATATGGATTGTAAGACTATATATATATTACCCCCTTTCAACTATTTGTTCCTGAATTAGGATATATCACATGGACATGTCTATTTTAATGCATAAAATATGCCTTTCTGTCCATATATATATGGCTCTTTCAAACATATCGGATAAGAGTCTGCATCTATACTGGGGAATAATACCAAACACCAAGTTGGAGAAAGCCGATTGGACGGCCACGATTTGACGACCACGACTGGGCGACCACGACTCGACGATCACGACTCGACGACCACGACTCGACGACTACTACTCGACGACTACGACTGGATGACCATGACTCGACGACTAAGACTGGACGACCACCACTGGACGATCACGACTGGACGACTACGACTGGACGACCACCACTGGACGACCATCACTGGACGAACACCACTGGACGATCACCCCTGGACTACTAAGATTGGACGACCACCACTGGACGACCACCACTGGACGACCACGACTGGACGACCACGCCTGGACGACCATCACTGGACGACCACCATTGGACGACCATCACTGGACGACCACCATTGGACGACCACCACTGGACGACTAAGACTGGACGACCACGCCTGGACGACTACGACTGGACGACCACCACCATGCCACTGGAGGATTCAGATGTGCCAATTCGAATTGGAATGAAGGCGACGTGGTTGGCTACTACATATCGAATATTACACATAAGATTAACAGCACCTGCATGGTTTGAAAACTTTGAATAGAATAACTACATGTCCCTGTTCGGGAAAGCCAATAGGCCAGTCACATTTCAGAATTCCTGATGACTTTGCATCGGGTTCCCGAGGTCGAGGCGAATAAGGAGACTGACTGGTTTCCATCACAATTGAACATATTTCCAACTGCAATACTGTAGTTGACCAAATTTGAAGATTTATGACGGATTTATGGTTCATTACTCTATCATAATGTCTGGCCATTCATGATTCCTTACTCTATCATAATGTCTGGCCATTCATGATTCCTTACTATATCATAATGTCTGACTATTCATGATTTCTTGCTATATCGTAATGTCTGACTATTCATGATTTCTTGCTATATCGTAATGTCTGACTATTCATGATTCCTTGCTATATCGTAATGTCTGACTATTCATGATTCCTTGCTATATCGTAATGTCTGACTATTCATGATTCCTTACTATATCATAATGTCTGACTATTCATGATTCCTTACTATATCATAATGTCTGACTATTCATGATTCCTTACTATATCGTAATGTCTGACCATTCATGATTCCTTACTATATCGTAATGTCTGACTATTCATGATTCCTTACTACATCGTAATGTCTGACCATTCATGATTCCTTACTATATCATAATGTCTGACTATTCATGATTCCTTACTATATCATAATGTCTGACTATTCATGATTTCTTGCTATATCGTAATGTCTGACTATTCATGATTCCTTACTATATCGTAATGTCTGACTATTCATGATTCCTTACTATATCATAATGTCTGACTATTCATGATTTCTTGCTATATCGTAATGTCTGACTATTCATGATTTCTTGCTATATCGTAATGTCTGACTATTCATGATTTCTTGCTATATCATAATGTCTGACTATTCATGATTCCTTACTATATCATAATGTCTGACTATTCATGATTCCTTACTATATCGTAATGTCTGACTATTCATGATTCCTTACTATATCATAATGTCTGTCCATTCATGATTCCTTACTATATCATAATGTCTGACTATTCATGATTCCTTACTATATCATAATGTCTGACGATTCATGATTCCTTACTATATCGTAATGTCTGACTATTCATGATTCCTTACTATATCATAATGTCTGACTATTCATGATTTCTTGCTATATCGTAATGTCTGACTATTCATGATTTCTTACTATATCGTAATGTCTGACTATTCATGATTCCTTGCTATATCGTAATGTCTGACTATTCATGATTTCTTGCTATATCATAATGTCTGACTATTCATGATTTCTTACTCTATCATAATGTCTGGCCATTCATGATTCCTTACTATATCATAATGGCTGACTATTCATGATTTCTTGCTATATCGTAATGTCTGAACATTTATGATTCCTTACTATATCGTATCTATTTCAGCTGCTCCATGTAAGGACAATCAGCAATGTGACTTGTGTGATGACAACGGTTGGTGTGAATCTAAATGCTATGATGGGTACTACGGATTCAAGTGCATCGCTAAATGCAGCACAGGTTGCAGAAACAACAGATGTCATTTAACCAACAATGGCAATGATGAATGCAGTGATGGGTGTAATCTTGGGTTTTACGGCACCAGATGCAGCATCCCTTGTGAAACACACGAGAATACCTGCAGGAAATGTCCCCAGGAATGTGAAGGAGGATTCTGCCAGCTGGGGCCCTCATGTGCACAAGGATGTCAGGATTCTTACTACGGAACCGCCTGCAGGTCATGTCCAGCTTGGTGTGAAGTGTGCAACAGAGTCTCAGGAACCTGTGAAGTTTGTCTCCACTGTGAAGGTGACTGTACTCATGGATGTCTGGAGGGGTGTACAACTGGATACTTTGGAGACTTCTGTGAACACACCTGCAGTTCAGGGTGTCTGTCAGGCTGTGATCAGAGTTCTGGAGACTGTGTCAGGTGTAAATCAGGTTGGTATGGTGCTACCTGCGATGAACAATGTTCAAAAAGATGTTTGGATGAAAATTGTGATATGGAAGGAATCTGTACGCATGGCTGTACAGAGGGTTGGTTTGGGTCAAGATGTGCGTCAAAGTGCCCAGCTAGTTGTCTGGGTGACACCTGTTATGCAGTTGGAGGATTGATTGGAGTAATGTGTGAGTCCAAGTGTGGAAGAGGATGTGCAGGAGGAACATGCACTAGGAGTGGGGTATGTATTGATGGGTGTAAAGCAGGATTCTATGGAGAACAGTGTCGGGACCAGTGTCCAGCATCCTGCTTCAACAGACTCTGTGATATTGAAGATGGAACCTGCCAGTCTTGTGAGAAGGATTTCTATGGAATTAACTGTGACAAGTCGTGTGTAAGATGTGTGGACGGTTCCTGTAGACAATACACTGGTATCTGCAAACACGGATGTCTGTCAAAATACAGCGGGGAATTCTGTCAACATGACTGTACGGGCAACTGCAATGACGACGAATGTCATGATGTTTGTCAGACTGGGTCTTACGCACTTGCTGGTTAGTGTCCTGTACAATGCATTAGACAAAATGAATGTTTAGGGCTACAATACAAACAAAGTCTGTGAAGGTCAGATATTGTTTTTATGTCAGAGAGTCTGTTCATTACAATCAACCTTTATTTGTCTGGTAACTTTAAAAGCGAGTGCTGATGCAGGTTTTTGGCATACATTTTTTTTCTCTCAAATTTGCATATATTATTAAAGTTTATACAATGTCTGTTACGTTAGAGAGTAAAACATCTCATTACACGACCTAATAAAACCATATTCATAGAAAACGGTTATCCATATTGGGAAAAATGGTACGACGTATAAAGCGACAATTTAGTTGAACTCTTCAGTGTGAGAGGCAGATTTGTAGGTCTCAAGCGAATTTTGGAGTTCAGACAGCAAGATGATTGACCATTCCATTATGGTGCCACATTTAAAACTCTAATCGCAGTGTGTAGGTATCACAACATCAGTCAGATCATTTTGAACTTCCAGCAAGATTCACATTTCCTTTATTTTTACTAAAATCTTCTCACAGGGTGTTATGGACACTATAAACCTGCATGTATAGTATTCAGGGCGACCTAGACATCATTTTCAAATACAGAGTCGATTCTCAGCACATTTTGTCAATAATCATACTTTTGACATCTAATTTCCTATTAAACTACGACCTCTATGGCTTTCAGTCTCTTTTTTAATTGAGTGGTTTTATCATCTTAATGAGAGTTGTTCATTAAAGACGATGGGTCATTTATGTATTTGCCCAGGCGAGGAGAAATCAAACTACGTTCCCTACTGGGTGGCAGCAGCTGTTGTGTTGATCGTGACTGTTCCAGTGATCTTTGGCGCATGTCGAATTAAAAGGTAAAAACATCTATTAAATATGTAAAGTCAAATGGAAGTATTTATCATTTCCTTAAGTAAAGAATCAAAATGAAAAATGAATCTCTGAAGTTCGCCTACATTTCATTTATCCTTTCATAAAAAATATCTTTATGCACAAACAGTCGTTGCATTGAATGGCATTACAACTGTTAATATTAAAAACATTGCCCCATCAGATTGTAAATGTCTTCCCTTTCAGACTTCAGAGTGTGATCTACGGCAGTATGAAACGAGGACAAAGACAGGAAGTACAGCCACCGAGAGACCACACAGGAGAAGCCAATCAGCCGACTGTCAACTTGTACTGTGAGCTAGATGAAGAAGCCATGAAATCACCTCAACTCCCGGGGCAATGTGGAATACAAGTTGATCTCGCTTCACCTTCAGCTTCACCTCCAACATCGTTAAAGAGTCGACAAGATGCTGGTGAGGAAGAACGATCCAATAGTCCAGCATCAGCGTCTTCCACAACGGAACCAACAGCTGATGTTCCTGCTGCTCACCGTGAGGGGACTCGGACTGACGGTGCACGTGCAGATTCAGACACACCTGTACCATCCGACCGGGACAGCTATCTGACGGCCTTTGTCCCGAATACTGACACAAGTCCGCCACCATACCGAAGAGAATCTCAAATAGATATTGGTGCTGCGACAAGAGTTTATTCCAAAGCTCGTGGCTTCGATGAACGACCTCTTCTTAACGGTGACAAAACGAGATCTCTTGAACATTCTGCTGGTGGCAATCCTGATTCCAACAGGGCTTATGGAGTTGGTACCAGTAAACAAACAATAGAATCTGCAGAAGATGGCGAGGTCGATGAGGAACTATCAAACATCTCTGTTCCTGTGATTGCCGACTGCTATGACAACTTCTCTGTGGACGACGACGAGGAAGCTGTCCCCGCCCCTCCACATGAGAACTACTCGAAACTCTTCACCACAAACTACTGAACCTTTTGTATAAATTTATAACCTTAGTGTCTGTTTTAAGTCTTATTAATGTTGTTTTTCTTAACAATTTTCGCTTATGTTTACATGTTATATTTATGTGTCAATCAAATCAAGTCAAGAACTAATGCAACGTTTGTATATCCAATTGTAATTGCAATTAATATTGATATTTATCCACGTTATAATAATAAGTGTCCATGTTGTACATAATCATTTGTTTGTTAAAGTCTGACTTTTCCTTTAATTATATCAAGCTTGATTTGCGGCTTAAATGTTATTTGTTACATTGTTACACATTGTGTATGTTTGTCTCTGATCCTGAAACGAGCTTGTGCACACTGTCTGTTAAACATTCAAATTCAAATATATTGTTTCTCCTTTATATTTTAATAACAACTTTCGTTTTGGTATTGACGTTTCTGTCAACTATAGAAACATGTATATATAAACTGATAGTGATATTGTTACTTCGTCACATAATCTTTTTTTAATGGTGTTTTTTTTAAAGGTGTACTTGTATTAATATGTAACCCTTTCCGTTACCATTTCTTAAGATGTTCATTTACATAAACTGTTTCAAAGTTATTTAGTATTCTGTTGTTATTTTCAAAACAGAGTATGTCAATGATTTTGAAGTTGCATTTCTTGAAATATAATTTAATTTGTAACGAAATTTGAAATTCATATGACTCTTGGTGAAATATTAAATTTTATTAAATATATAAAAGTATAATAACTGTATTTTGAGGAACTTTTACAGATATGTAAAGTTGATAATTGAGACTCTAATTCTGCACTTTCCGTGGTATTTCACAAACGTTTATACTTATGATGTAACTATAACATGTATTTAAATTTTTGATTTACCGAATGTACTTGTTTTGTTTAGTTGTCTTTCCAATACAATGATTTTCCAATACAATTGTTTTCCAATAAAACGACTCACCAATACATATATCGACCATCATACTTGCGCATTACGATCGTTGGTATTGATGTTAGCTGACAGGTTCAATACAAACGCTTAAAAAAATTACAAGTATGATGTTCTACATTTTATTTTTTAGATAAATTTTAAATACCGATCATTTGTCATACTGAATAAAATACGAAGATTTTCGAAATTCGTTCAAAATTTACAACATACATATATCGTTGTTGCAGTATTGGACCGGACATGCGAGCATGAATAGACCAAGAAAACTTTACTTTTATCCGCGTTACTTTCACAGAGTGTTTGTATGTCAAATTATTAACGTGTAACATTGTCAGATAAATATAATCAATGACAAATGAAATCCACAGCAGTTACATATAGTTATTGCACATTGACAGACGTTTATGCATAGCCTCTATCTCAGCTGCAGGACAACAAAGGGTGTTTATGGATCATATGTAAACATTATGAGTGACAGCTGACATACAACTAGCAGGAAACACAATATGCTAACGTGCTTGAAGCATTGACAGTAAAACAAACTCACATTCATAATTTATAAATACTTTAACATTACACAATCTCAATTCAGTCCTCTATAGATTCCTTGTGTTATGTCATACTGACATTAATCAATAGAATCCGTTCAATAGCGCATTGACTACAAGTCTGCATGCATGTCCGTGCACTGTGACACATACCATGTCAGGACATGTCTTCTAACCTTCAAGGATATTTAGACTCAAGTGTTTTTCAGACTAACTAACTCGTAACTAACTAACTAGCTAGCTAACTAACTAATTAACTAACATCGTAGTAACACAAAGCCCAAACCTGTACATCAACCCAGTGTATCAGTATCAGTGACACAGATATCGTCGGTTATGGTAACCTTGAATATCATTATCTTGTTGTGTTCAACCAAGTTATTTGTCACATAAATATATGAAAGAGAAAATAGAAAGACTGACAGACTAGAAAACCCCGTTTATTTCACGGAAATCGTGTAGCTGTAAGGACTCGTCAGACTGGTAGTTGGGATTGATATATTTACTAATGGGCCGGGTATTTGGGTTGTGTACACGGTAGCAGAGTAGTGAGAAGATTACGTGCAGTCCGTGCAGTAGTCACGTGAGAAAGGTTATATAAGGTGTGAAGTGCACGTGGGAAAGCACTTGAGGTTCACGACCGACGGGGTAAGGACTGCCCCCCCCCCCCCCCCCCCCCCCCCTACCCAAAGTGTAATGGTAAGTGTTGTGTTATTGAGTGGCCGCTGGGCCGTGAGCTGGGGGCCGCTGGGCCGTGAGCTGGGGGCCGCTGGGCCGTGAGCTGGGGGCCGCTGGGCCGTGAGCTGGGGACCGCTGGGCCGAAGGATGTGCTGAGAGCTGCTATGTTTGGTTTTGTTCGCACGCTGGTAAGGTCTTTAAGTTTGTATTATTCATCCGAAATTTGTCAACGACAAGGTTTATCGTATTTTGAAGTATTTTTATAAGGCCGGGTCACACTGTCCCGAATATGACAAAAGATGCCAACACGAATTAGAAAATTCTCATTTCGCACGAATTTGGTTTCGATTTTGGTTAAAAACTCATCAACTTCCGGAGCAGGTACGATGCAGTCAGAAGGCAATACGATTTAACACGATGTAATACGACGTAACACACGACTACAATGCGAATGCAATGCGAATGTCGGGTTGATCGTCGCATTGGCCTAACGTTATATAGTCTGTACGAATACAACACGATGACAGCATGATGGCAACACGACGTCGTATGAAGAGTTCGACGAGTATGGGATGAGAATGCGAAGATGAGCTTGGTGATACAAGCATCACGTGACATCCACATTATATAACTCTGTTGCTGTGACGGTTGAAAGCATAAATCTGATTATCGCTATGAAAAAAAGAGATTGCCGAAATGAGTTAACCGCACTTTTTCTCTTTTAACTCTGATTACTCCTTTATACACCATGGAGAAGCATTTTAAAACATGTTATATTATATGGAAGTTGGTGCAAGGTGCTACATATCAAAGTTACATACAACATTTTTACTCTAATTTAAAAAAGACAAAATACAAAATTTCGAACCCCCGAATCCCCATTACCCCATTACCACTCTGAATAAGCTTATGAGTTAATTATATAATTAGGATGACTACCGAGCAATGGCGTAAACATATAGTCAATAAAGTTGCTGAAACCAGTCTAGCGTGAGTTGCCATGACAGCAGGAAATCACGTGAGCCTTTCAATTCACTGTTCCGCCTTCGGTTGCACCATCGGCGGATGTTCGAAAATCTTTGTGTGTTAAAAAACTTTCGAACCCGCGTGCGAATCTTCATTTTCGTGGTCAGCTCGTGTCTGAATCTTTCCCTTCGCACGACCATCGAGATACAATCTTGTTACTTCTTTTCATTATCGTACTATCATCGTCTGTCCATCGGTACCATCGCCAAAATATTAAACACTTTGCTCCTCGATTGTCACAAGAAGGCAACGCGACTGTCTTCAATCCTCGTGATTAGCTGCGTATAACCATCGTTTAGCATTACGATGCTATCACGATGGAACTTAAGTAAGAATATATTCATTACACACACATACATGTATTTATATACAATACCTATGAATACATTCCATGTTTAATATAATGCATGCTTATATACATGTACGTAATGATTTTTTTTATAGTACAAATACATTTTCCAGATGCATGTATACCTAAGTGGTAAATATAAGGTACTATATATTTCATACTCATTGTGATATATAGAGATATTGTTACATATATTACACAGGTTATAATATGTAATATATATATATATATATATATATATATATATATATATCATTACATGTCTCATATTGACATAAACCTTTTGATGTAGTAAATGCCCTCGTAACCTAGTCAATACGACATGGTATAATCACCGTGTGCATTCTTGCAAGGTATGATCGCAGTCGCGTTGTCTTCTTATGACTTCGGTCATCTTCGTGTTACATTCGTATGGTCTTCGCTTGTGAAATATGCCCTATGGTCCCGATGGACAGGCGAAGGCAAATATGATGATGATACGAATCATACGATGTCATCTCAATATACGTACGAAGGGCACGATGAGGACACGAATGCACCACGAAACTAACATGTCAAATATTTTGCTCGCTCTCCCGATGTTGCTGCCGAACAGAGAAGAATTCCGCCGATGACCAAACGAATGCTTAAGATGCGTTTACGAATGGCCCGATTGCTTACGATCCTTTGCGAATTTGAACATTTTCAAATTCGTGTTTCCATCTTTTGTCAAATTCGGCACAGTGTGAACCGGCCTATAGTTTTTTCAGTAATCAAGCTGATGTTCTAGCGGCAAGCATTGTTTCCGGTATCGAGACGCGAAGAGAACTTCTGGTCTTCACTGGTCAGTGCTCGTAGCAGTCCACTTCCTGACCACCAAGGATTCGGAGACATTCTTCAAGATATCGCGTGTTGTTGTATTGTTTTCAATCGGTGTCATGTAATAAACCCCGCTTCGGGCTGCCGTGAACACACCCAAATACAGATTTGTGTTGTTTGTAAATGTTTTATGTTCGGTTGAGTTTACGAATTAGAACATAATATCATCTATAGCACACAGGGCGAATACTTAACCTTAAAGGTGCATCCATTGAATTTCATAAATTTGGCTTGAATACGTTCCAACTCACCACATGTGCTGTCGACAATACAAATAAATTAATTCAGCTTGCATATTTATCCCTAATCGCCAAATATATCATAATTACTATAGTTTCCTATTCAAATTTAGTAACATCATTATGCATATGCAGAAACCGAAACTACATGCCCCATTTATTTGCACAGTAGTTATGTGACCTATTAAACATTTTCAACTCAAATTTGTCTTTTTGTCTGTTATAAATAAGATTACAAAACAACGTTTGACTCATTGACGCGCGTCACACGATGTGCATTGTCCGGTTTTCGATCAGAAATCACTACTTCAAACTTCTTATCGTCAATATGCTAAGTCTAGTATCATCAAAATTGTAGTTTTCCATAACAGTCGGTACTTCTCGAGAAAATAACACCATTTATAACGTTTGGATTATGTGACTCCAAACAACACAATGGATGGAACTTTAAGCTAACGAAAACGATGTTATTGTCAGTTGATATATATCTAGTACTGCTATGCTGAAGTAAAAGAGAACATGTTTGTTTGTCAGTCGATATGTGGATGCAGACTGTCTATCGAACTGCAGTGACGTTATATTATATTATCACCGGGACAAGGAGCTGATACATTATATCCTCACTTGTCAGTAACCGGAAATATTTCCCTGACTTGAAATATCAGGGTATTCAGTTACCCACATAATAGTGTCCTCATTTTATATAACAGATATAATACTTATTGAATGTTGTGAAACATCTGGTTAATTTACTTTAAGTTAATGAGATCAATTAAAAAATAGAGCCATGGGCTCTGTAGCTCATCAAGATTTCATTGATTATTATCTAAGGTTGACTATCTAAGTTATATCAAGTAATACATTGTTATCAAGAAAAAAATAGGTTTTTTAGACCATGACTCCTGTGACCCAACTTTGGAGTCACAGGTTCACCAATCCTACAATTACAATTTCACCTTTCTACAGCTTTACGTACTTAAGATAAAGATGAAAATATTTGGGTCATGACCCGTGACCTAGATTGGGGTCACAGGGTCACAAAATCTACAATTTTGAATCCCCATTGGACAAGGAGTCTGCACACAACTTTTCAGCTCTCTAGACTTTTTGGAACTGGAGAAGAAGATAAAAATAGGTTTTTAAGGATGTGACCCCTGTGACCCCATTTGGGGTCATGGGGTCACGGAATCTACAAGTTAGTATCCCCATTGGCCAAGGAGTCTGTACACAACTTTTCAGCTCTCTAGACCTTTTGGAACTGGAGAAGAAGATGAAAATAGGTTTTTAAGGATGTGACCCCAGTGACCCCATTTAGGGTCATGGGGTCACGAAATCTACAATTTAGAATCCCCATTGGCCAAGGAGTCTGCACACAACTATTCAACTCTCTTGACTTTTTGGAACTGGAGAAGAAGATGAAAAAAGGTTTTTAAGGATGTGACCCCTGTGACCCCATTTGGGGTCAAGGGGTCACGAAATCTACAATTTAGAATCCCCATTGGCCAAGGAGTCTGTACACAACTTTTCAGCTCTCTTGACTTATTGGAACTGGAGAAGAAGATGAAAAAAGGTTTTTAAGGATGTGACCCCTGTGACCCCATTTGGGGTCATGGGGTCACGAAATGTACAATTTAGTATCCCCATTGGCCAAGGAGTCTGCACACAACTTTTCAGCTCTATTGACCTTTTGGAACCGGAGAAGAAGATGAAAATAGGTTTTAAGGATGTGACCCCTGTGACCCCATTTGGGGTCATTGGGTCACAAAATGTACAATTTAGTATCCCCATTGGCCAAGGAGTCTGTACACAACTTTTCAGCTCTCTAGACCTTTTGGAACTGGAGAAGAAGATGTAAATAGGTTTTTAAGGCTGTGACCCCGGTAACCCCATTTGAGTCATGGGGTCACGAAATCTACAATTTAGAATCCCCATTGGCCAAGGAGTCTGTACACAACTTTTCAGCTCTCTTGACCTTTTGGAACTGGAGAAGAAGATGAAAATAGGTTTTTAAGGATGTGACCCCTGTGACCCCATTTGGGGTCATGGGGTCACGAAATCTACAATTTAGTATCCCCATTGGCCAAGGAGTCTGTACACAACTTTTCAGCTCTCTAGACCTTTTGGAACTGCAGAAGAAGATGAAAATAGGTTTTTAAGGATGTGACCCCTGTGACCCCATTTGGGGTCATGGGGTCACGAAATGTACAATTTAGAATCCCCATTGGCCAAGGAGTCTGTACACAACTTTTCAGCTCTCTAGACCTTTTTGAACTGGAGAAGAAGATGAAAATAGGTTTTTAAGGATGTGACCCCGGTGACCCCATTTGGGGTCATGGGGTCACGAAATCTACAATTTAGAATCCCCATTGGCCAAGGAGTCTGTACACAACTTTTCAGCTCTCTTGACCTTTTGGAACTGGAGAAGAAGATGAAAATAGGTTTTTAAGGATGTGACCCCTGTGACCCCATTTGGGGTCACGGGGTCACGAAATCTACAATTTAGAATCCCCATTGGCCGAGGAGTCTGCACATAAAATTTTAGCTCTGTGGAGTCATTGGTTCTGGAGAAGAAGTCGAAAATGTGCAAAGTTTACGGACGGATGGACGGACGGACGGACGGACGGATGGACGGACGGACGCCGGACGCCATGCCATGCCATAAGCCCATCGGGCCTTTCAGGCCTGATGAGCTAAAAAGGTAATATAAAAACAGAAGCAGATACCCACAGACAGTCGACCATGCAGGGGGAGGACCCCTCGTCTGACGAAATGCCTAACAGGCGAAGTCGAACACTTAATCACAGACAGCCCACAGACAGTCAGTCAATCAGGCGAGACAAGGATGACCCGTTAGTCCCTGGTCACCAGGTGGACGAGTGACCAGTGTGTCTCCGTAGACCCGTCCATTGTAACCTTGTTTCGTGTGTCTCCGTATACCCGTCCATTGTAACCTTGTTTCGCTTCCTAGTCGGGTGTCTATGAAGACGCGCTAGGTCGAGGTGACCCGACTGTGTTGACTGATACGATTCCTCTCGAGTATATCACAATCTACAGATTGTTAGAATAATTGTCCGATCTGAGCTCACAATCTAGGAATATTTTAATAGAAATACCAGGTTCAAACCTTTTTATTTTCGGTTTGACGTTTTAGTAGTAGCAATGGTTGGGGCAGTATTTGTAGTAGTATTAATAGTAGTGATAGTTATAATATTGGGATTGGTGCAGTAGATGTAGTAGTAGTAATAGAAGTAGTATTGGGTAAAGCAGTAGCTGCAGTGATAGTGGTAGTAGTGGTAGTGGTAGTGTTGTTATAGTAATAGTCGTATCAGTAGTACATTGTATGTATACGTATCAGTATCAGTAGTAGTGATAGCAGTTGTATATTCAGTAGATCAGACCACACGCTCTTTTTACAATACATATTTTACATTTTAAAGTTGATACGCCACAAGTAAGTAAATCAATACATCCACAATCACAATGGACAGTAAACGATATTCTAGGCCATACACATGTGGTTAAAAGGGCAGTAAGTTACAATATGGACAGTTGTTTGCTCAGTCTGATTAAAATCGACCTTGGTCCGAGGAATAAAATTTGCAAAATTATGCATCTACCGGGATACGAACAGGTTCTGTAGATTACTCTCCAGAAGGCGTGGAATCTACGACTGATATGAGTTCGTATCCCGGTAGATGCACTATTTTGCAATTTTTATTCCACTGAAAACCGTCGATTTTAATCAAACTGGTTGTTTGCTCCTCATCTTGAGAGCAAAGGATGATTATTAATTTAAAATCATTAAGTGGTAAATACTAATTAATGCAGGTTCAGAGATCATATGTAGATGACGTGGTGGCACGGAGTCCTGTGATAGCTCAATCGATCGCTATCAGTGAAGTTCAGCAACAACGGGCGCAGCTTGCTGGACGGGTGGGTTACCCGCCTCATTGTAAGATAAAACTGAGAGAAATTCCCTGCCCCACACTTGAGACATGAATTGATAGGTTCGTGGTGTCACCTTGGGCAAGGGACTTTTTTAAGTGTGCCTCTGTGCCTCAGTACCTGGTTTGACAGACAAACCTTCGAGCGCCTTAATTGGTAGCTCGGGTTGCATACTCCAAGGGGAGTTGAGAATGAAAAATGGAATGATGTTGGTCTTTATACCAGGGTAATAATGTGTGAAGCGCTTTGTGTTGTGGATTTGACTAAATATCCTCATTATTATTATCATTATTACAAGATGATTGATTCTGTCTCCTGATCTGACCTGCAGCTCGCCACGGGTTGGTATTTTGTACACAACGTTCTCTCTGGACTGAATCGACATTGATTCTGTCTCCTGATCTCACCTGAAGCGCACCACTGGTTTGTGTGTGTGTTGTAAACATCGGATGGTTTTGACTGAATCAATCTTCTTTAATACAATACGATGAGCTCATTTCATAGTCTCTTCAAGTATGGTTAACACATGGGAGATTGTATGTATGAACAAAAACAATAGAACGTTGTATAATGCTTAACATATTAACACGTCAGTGTATTGACACCGACATCAGTAATTGTCTTTCAATCATGTACGTGAATTGCCTCGAGGTCATCAATTGGGTGTCACTCCAGGACAATGAGGTCTCTGAGGGTTAAAGAATGCATTTTTTCTCAAGAATGACAGATGAGAATCTCTGTACATATATTGTATATCGGAATCAATTGAGCTTAAAATCGAGACAATATACACTTACAATTGATTATTAAGACGATTTAAATTTACCCATTTTAACAATACCGCGATTTCTGCCGGGAAACGTTTTGAGTAGAATCATTGAGGCGTGACTGATTAACCACAGACGTCTGTGACCAGCAGACCGACACGCTCCGTGCAGCCTCGTTCATTAATTAATGATGATTATCACTGCCGCTAGATGCATTTATGAGGTGTGTTAAATCGCCAAAAACACATGTTTATGCAATAATTATGTAATTTTAATCTGCGGAATTACTCAGTTGGATATCTAAACATTCGATATATGGAAAATTTAAGTTGTTTCATTGAAGATTTGTTAGTGAAATTAACAAACAAAATGTTGCGAAATTACGTTGAATTATGACTATCGCCGAAAATCAGGTTACTTCAGTGGCGTCACAGAAGTCATCCCTTCAGGGGCCACACCCCCGCTGACTTTCATTCTGGTCACCGGGGCTAAATTATGCGTTTTTTTAAAAGCGGTATTTAAGTAATTTATGGACTGATTTCAGAAATTTAAAATAGATCCATTGTCAAATTGACATCCTATTTCAACGAATCAGATTTTGACCATATGTCATTTCATCTATCCTTTAACGAGTTCGCTATGTGTCGTTGATTACAAGTAGAACAATGGAGTTGTAATCAATCAATTTCTCGTGTGAACTAACTATTCAGTGATGGGCAGTATTTATTGATGAAACATGATTCCTTGGTCTCTAAAGTTAAATTTGTAATTTGTGATTTGGAGAATAATTTATAAAATGGGAAAACTAATATTTCTACATATAACCTTACTTCCCGTGAGATTCAACTCATGTCAACATGTGTCAATACCGCGTTAGCTTGCTTGCGTGATGCATCGTTCCTTGCACCGATATCAGTTTTGTGGAAGACTCCGATATTCAATATAACAACTATCCTCCACATGTAGATGTGTTGTCGCACTTCAACAGTAATTAAATGTGCAACCAATGTGTTTCATAAAATTTTATTTGGCTTTGATATGTTCCAAAACACCATATGTGATGTTTACAATACAAACAAATTCACTCAGCTTCCATATTCATCCCCAATCGCCAAACATATCATAATTACTAGTTTCCAATTTAAATAGTGTAACATCATTGTGCATACATGTGCAGAAACCGAAAGTGGCGCGCGCCACATGCTGTGCATTGTCCGGTTTTCGATCAGAAATCGACATTTTTACCTTCATATCGTCAACATACTAAGTCGAGTATCATTAAAATGTTAATTTTCGGTAACAGTAGGTACTTATAAAATAAAATAAAATAACACCATTAATAACGTTTGGCATAGTTGACCCCCAACAACACAATGGCTGTACCTTTAAGGAACAATTACGTATATAACATATACATGTACATTACATCAGGCAGACAACTTAAACTCACAACTAGGCCTAACAAGGACAAACATAAACTCAGGGGCAAAAGAAAGTATACCGAAATATTTTATGTTTTAAAAATAGAGCCATGGGCTTTGTAGCTCATCAGGGTTTATTTTGTTTGATGATGATGATTGTCTCAATATAAAGCACAATCCCTAACCCTGACACATCTTAGTCTTGAAATTGAGAGAGAGCACTCAGCAAGGTCACCACACACGAGATTATGCAATATTCTGACCCCTTGGCCAGCTGCGTTTTTTGTGGTTTACCGCCAAATTATGTAATAGACTCTGGCTTGCGTTAAAAACACTGGCAGCAGTGATCTAACTGTATAAGGCTTAGAGAGAACAGGGAATGTGATGAATCCCATGGTACATAGTACAATTTAGAATCCCCTTGGCTAAATAATCTCTGCACAATTTTAATGGTTCTAAGCCTTTTCATCCAAACATCTAAACATTCTGAACGCAATATTCCTTCTAGTTTGTTCTGGAGAAGAAGATGAAAATAGTTTTTATGTTTTGAACTGTGAGGGCCTTTCTTTTTATAATATCCACAATTTTCAGTTCATAGGCTATTCAATAGTTCTCATTTCACATTGATTACATCAATTTGACAAACATGTCCACAATGTAGATGGTTATCTTAAGTCGACATATATTTCAAGTATATAGTGAGTGAAGTGTCATAAAATATCAGTACAAAATTCATTTTCAAAGGTTTTTTTTAGGCTGTGGCCCATATTTGGGGTCACAGGGTCACCAAATTTACAAGTTAGAATCCCCATTGGCTGAAGAGTTTGCATACAATATTACAGCCTTCTAAGTCTTTTTGTTCCGGAGAAAACGATGAAAACAGGATTTTAGGTAATGGCCTGTGAGGTCCTTATTTGGGGTCACAGGGTCACCAAATTTACAAGTTAGAATCCCCATTGGCTAAAGAGTTTGCCTACAAAATTTCAGCCTTCTAAGTCTTTTTGTTCCGGAGAAAAGGATGAAAACAGGATTTTAGGTAATGGCCTGTGAGGTCCTTATTTGGGGCCACAGGGTTACCAAATCTACAGTTTAGAATCTCCATTGGCTAAAGACTCTTTACACAACATGACAGCCTTGGAGAAAAAGATGAAAATAATCTTATCTTATCATTTCATCACCAGTCATATGCAGTTCACATATATCATCTAAAATAAAAGAATTCTTAGCTCCTCTTCAATTTAATCCTTTGTCGCTTGTCACAATTTTCAGTTCATAGGCTATTCAATAGTTCTCATTTCACATTGATTACATCAATTTGACAAACATGTCCACAATGTAGATGGTTATCTCAAGTCGACATAGTGAGTGAAGTGTCATAAAATATCAGTACAAAATTCATTTTCAAAGGTTTTTTTTAGGCTGTGGCCCATATTTGGGGTCACAGGGTCACCAAATTTACAAGTTAGAATCCCCATTGGCTAAAGAGTTTGCCTACAAAATTTCAGCCTTCTAAGTCTTTTTGTTCCGGAGAAAAAGATGAAAACAGGATTTTAGGTAATGGCCTGTGAGGTCCTTATTTGGGGCCACAGGGTTACCAAATCTACAGTTTAGAATCTCCATTGGCTAAAGACTCTTTACACAACATGACAGCCTTCTAGGTCTTTTAGTTCTGGAGAAAAAGATGAAAATAATCTTATCTTATCATTTCATAACCAGTCATATGCAGTTCACATATATCATCTAAAATAAAATAATTCTTAGCTCCTCTTCAATTTAATCCTTTGTCGCTTGTCACAATTTTCAGTTCATAGGCTATTCAATAGTTCTCATTTCACATTGATTACATCAATTTGACAAACATGTCCACAATGTAGATGGTTATCTCAAGTCGACATAGTGAGTGAAGTGTCATAAAATATCAGTACAAAATTCATTTTCAAAGGTTTTTTTAAGGCTGTGGCCCATATTTTGGGTCACAGGGTCACCAAATTTACAAGTTGGAATCCCCATTGGCTAAAGAGTTTGCATACAATATTACAGCCTTCTAGGTCTTTTTGTTCCAGAGAAAACGATGAAAACAGGATTTTAGGTAATGGCCTGTGAGGTCCTTATTTGGGATCACAGGGTCACCTAATCTACAATTTAGAATCTCCATTGGCTAAAGAGTCTGTACACAACATTTCACTCTTCTAGGTCTTTTCATTCTGGAGAAGAAGATGAAAATAGGATTTTAAGTAATGGCCTGTGAGGCCCTTATTTGGGGTCACAGGGTCACCTAATCTACAGTTTAGAATCTCCATTGGCTAAAGAGTCTGTACACAACATTTCAGTCTTCTAGGTCTTTTCATTCTGGAGAAGAAGATGAAAATAGGTTTTTAGGTTATGGCCTATGAGGCCCTTATTTGGGGTCACTTGATCACCAAATCTACAATTAGAATCCCCATTGACCAAGGAGTCTGTACATAAAATTTCAGATCTCTAGATTCATTGGTTCTGGAGAAGAAGTCTAAAAAGTGAAAAGTTTACGGACGGACAGACGGATGGACGGACGCCATCCCATGCCATAAGCCCATCGGGCCTTTCAGGCCTGATGAGCTTAATAGTTGAAACTGGGTTTTCAAATTTTTTTATTATCAAACTACGTCACAACAACGCAACTTCATAATTACCGAGAGAAAAAAATCATGCTTCTAACAAAATATGGACTTTGTCACACATTTTTCGAGCAAAATGGTATGCACGTGCATCAAGTTAATATTGTACCAAACTGTATAAAAAACCAAGAACCTGCATGCTTTTGATCTCAGTTGTAACGAACACAACAAGTGACATGCCGTGACTTACCACAGAGGAATGAGAGAGAGAGCGATTGAGATGTTGCAGTTGGGTGCACGTCACGACAACGTTGCTTGTATCTTCGATTGCACCCGCTCTACGAAATAGACTGCCGACACGAATGACACAGGCAGGTGGGACCCAGGACCGGCCAAGAAGTATAAAATCCAGGGTGACAAGCGCAAACGATAACCACTACATCCGTACGATTCAACTCCGCAATCCTTTCGTCACAGTGACATCATCAGCAGCAATAGCGTTACACCGTGTTATCAGCAGAAGGACAGTGGCCAGACGTCTTCGTGAACATGGCATTCGAGCGTACCGGCCCTTTCGCCGGATGATGCTGAGCCGGCGTGATTGACGTGACCGACGTTACCGTCACCAATGGGCAAGAATGCTATAGCTGTGGAAGACCAGGAACTGGCAATTAATTTTTTTACAGTTGAAAGCAGGTTCCAGCAACACAAAGCTGATGGCCGAGTACGTGTTCATCGTCGGAGAGGAGAACGGCCCCGTGTTGTGTCCAGGAGGTTGTGCCATTCGGCGGCGGTAGCGTCAAGGGACCACATAACAGAACTGATTGTCTTTGACCGTTATAATAATGTCCAAGGCTATATCGACACTGTTTGACGTCTTATAGTGCTCCCTTACCTCATGAAAAGTCCAAGAGTAATCTTCCAACAAGACAATGCTCGCCCCCAAACAGCCATAGTACTTAAAGACTTCCTAACGTTAAAGTGAGTGAGTGAGTGAGTTATTGTTTAACGCCGCTTCGGCAGTATTGCAGCCATTAGCGGCGACCCTAACGTTAAACACAACGTCAATATTTTGCAATGGCCAGCGTGATCACCAGATTTATCACCAAATAAACACTTTAGGGATCATTTTGACAGGCAAATAAGGCAGAAAAATCCACCTCCATCATATCAGCAACCGTTAATCCAGACATTCATTGAAGAATGGCAAGCCATCCCTAATGACGTCATCAGGCGCCTTGCAAATTCTGTATGTCGACGTGTACAGGTCTTATTCAAAGCAACGGAGGCCATACCAGATACTGACAGTTTTCTATTATTCCCTTTCTGAATAAAACCGTTCTCTGTAGGCTCTAAAATGATTTGTTTATTATTGCAAATTGACATTAACCCCAAGTGCCATTCATTGCATTCTACTGCATTAACCGTACGTGCAACCTTTTCAAAATGTCGATCAAAACATGGTCAGTTAAAGTGTCCTTAAAACGAGTATCACATTATTTATGTCTGCTAATGTTGATAACAATAAAACAATGTTGGTAGAGTTTCTTTTGCCAGTGAGTTTACGATATACATGCAGACTCCCTGGCCAATGAGGATTATAAATTGTAGATTTCTTAAAGGTCTGCAAACTATAAGTGTACAGAATTATATGGACAACGTATTTACATGAGGCAGTAAAAGAAATATGTTTTTGTGAACAGTTTTCCATAAGCAGTATATCATATTTTTTTAGTCTTCTTTCAAGCTTTCTCTTGTCATTGTTACATTCTACTGACTAATAGTGTGAGAAGGTGCAAGGCACTTGAGGACTCTTGGACATCAATTGTTACACAAACTTGATTGATTTTGCAGTAATATATAATTCATCCTTGTAGAGAAGCTAGTTAAAGAGCTTAATGATCAGGGTCAGACGCACTGGTTGCCTCTCTAAACAGGTTGCCTCTCTAAATAGGCGGTCGATATAAATTGTTAACATGAGCCTAAATTGAGAATATTCAACAACATATACATGAACAAAGGCCAACAGGGTGACAATGAATAAATTCCAACAGGGCATCAATGAATAAATTCCAAAAGGGCATCAAGGAATAAATTCTAACATGGTGACAATGAATAATTTCCAACAGGGCATCAATGAATAATTTCAAGAGGGCATTGGTGAATAAATTCCAACAAGGCAACAATGAATAATTTCAACAGGGCATCAATGAATAAATTCCAACAGGGCATCAATGAATAATTTCAACAGGGCATCAATTAACAACTTCCACAGGGCATCAATGAATAATTTCAACAGGGCTTCAGTGAATAAATTCTAACTAAGAAGAAAAAAAATGAAAAGAATACTGACGGAAGGACAGATGCCATAAGCTCATCAGGCCTTCCAGGCCTGATAAGCTAAAAATCAAAATTAATTACAAGCATTTTTTTTTTATGATTTCAGAATTTGTGACCTTGACCTTTAATGTGAACATGTCAAGAATGTTTCCAGTCTGATTAAAACCGACGGTTTTCCGTAGAATAAAAATTGCAAAATAGTGCATCTACCGGGATACGAACTCATATCGGTCGTAGGTTCCACGCCAAACCGTCTGAAAACAGCCCGTAGACTCGCGTGTTTGAGCGCAATTCAAGTAGCCAATCAAAAGAAGCCCAACAAATGCTTTCGGTGCGAGAAGCTAGGGGCAGATAACTCCAAACAGCTATCCTTTGATCTGTTCCGAATGCCTTCAAAACAGTGACAGTTTAAAAACTACGTTGTGATTGGTCAGCTATTTGACTGGGCTTTGGCTGTGTTAAACTGGTTCGGAACATGCGCCTATACGGGGTGTTCTCAGACCTTGTGGAGAGGAATCTACAGAACCTGTTCATATCCCGGTTGATGCATAATTTTGCAAATGTTTTCCTCGGAACAAGGTTGATTTTAATCAGACTGGAATGTCTCAGGGGTATAAGTTTGACCTTAGGAATCTTCATATCAAATATAGAGATTATTACCCAAGGAAGGGTGTCATATGACTTTTACGAAATGTTGTATTGCCCCAGCAAGAGAACAGTCCTCTTCTCTTACGATGGAAAGCTACAGTCACGTCACAACCAATTGTTTCATGACGTTTTATGACGTAAGAGACATTACCATGTCTCCAAATTTACAATAAATAATCCACATTAGTCAAAGTATGACAAAACATTTGGTCAGTTACACAAAGAATAAGAACACTCTTCAGTCTGGTGATATTTATTGTGATGAAAATTATATATGAGATGCACAATTGAAGAATGAAGGATCAATTTATATGTTTGATAGCATATATTCATGAACCCATGTAGCTCACATTCATTTCCAAACTCTTAAACAAACATATATCCTTCCATGCACAGTAAGTCTTCGTTTTATTTGAATTCCATGCATACAATAACATATCTTCCCTTTGATCCAAACTTACAAATATAGACTTTCCTAGGAATTATAATACAAATTAATCAGAGATTTAAACAAATGACCATTGACAAATATAAATTGTAATTTAAAAAGGCTTAATGAAAATCATCCATTAAGTTTTAGATCTATAAAATGATTTGGGTTTTGGCTACCATTTCATTGACGTACATGTAAGAACAACATGAAATATACATGTAGTTTGTTTGATTGATATATCAATTAATTGATAGATTCTTAAAATAAAAAAACTTCTAACTTTCATTCTACATTATGTGTACAGACCTACCTGAAAATGGTACAAAAATAGTTGTTTTATATAGTTTGTGTATACAAACAATCATTCATAACCAATAAATACAACAGTTATTAAAAATCCAAGATTGTAGTCAGAATCCCAACACAGTCGTCACCCCTGGCAAACTACAACATATAACACATAAATACACACTTATTGAATACTGACATTCTGGAAATCAGCCACGGAGTTGAGTGAGTTACCAATAGTCCCGGGACTAGGGCTGAGTATCATGGGAAATCTCACGATACGATATTTCTTTTCTAAAAACAGTTATTTATGAATCAGATTGCTCCATGCCTACTGTAGTTACTGTTACTGCACAACACTAGCTAGTTTTATAGTGTTCACTTAGGTTTTCTTTTCATTTTTAAGTAAGTGAAATCTATTTTTAGTGATTCACGATACAGGAAGCTCACGATACAATAATCACGGTTTCCCAAGCTACGATTGTATCGTAGGTATCGATGAATCGTTACAGCCCTACCCGGGACAGTATGTAACGTTGAAAGAGAGGAGTTCTATTGTTGGAGGCAAACTTAGTGAACAACCTCTGACCTCTTGCTGGACTGCACTGCTCAAGTACAAACTATGAACCATAGTATCCTATATCTAACTTAGTGAACAACCTCTGACCTCTTGCTGGACTGCACTGCTCAAGTACAAACTATGAACCATGGTATCCTATATCTAACTTGTCCATTAGTCAATATACGGCATATTTCATTTGAAATATAGATGTGATGAAAGATATTGCAAAATGGAACAACATGGAGAACTGTTCCACTGTTATGTGCTTTACAGTAACCAACAGTTACAGCTTATTCGAGAGACATATTTTAATATTTAACAGTAAGGATCTTAATTCCAGGAGAGATGTTTCTTCAGGGCCTATGTGCTTAACAGCAAGTAGGATCATGTTATCAAAATCAACTGTGAACATTCACTCAAAGCATACATGAACGCTTACATTCCAGTTGACGTTTGAGGAAGGAAGTGAGTTCACACACAGATGTAGAGAACACTAACTCAAACTTGTGTAAAACCATTTTCATAGAATTGGTTTGCTGTCATAACAAGTGGAACCAAGTTCGATATCAATATCATTTACAAGTTTCATAAAATATTCTTCCATGCAACCGAGTTTAGTATTATGACTCACCATTACAAATGAAATGAAACGAGACTATCACTGTTAATTACCGCTGAGATTGCTGAATCGCTGCTACCTGGATGACTACGTTGTGACGAACAGTCTAGATCATAAATCATCATGTCATTCAGCAGGATAGACCGTTACTACACAATGTGTAACAATGTAGATTATTAAACACTGATATCTTTGACTGGTGAATAATAAATGCGTGATATTGATCGAGTCACTGATAAGTTCTTCACCGGAGCCTGGACACTCCTTGTTCATGTTCTACTTCACGTCAGATACAGTCGGTGGAAATCATTCGCTCCAAATCCAGCATTGCACTTGGGACATTTTCTTTGGCGAGTTTCATACCGAGTACGCAGACATTCCAAACAGAAGACATGGAAACACTTTGTTAGAACTGCGTCCTTCCGGTTGACCTTACACGAGGGGCATGTCAGTTGCTCCTGAAATGGATTCATATTCTTTCTTCAGTTATTTATTCTCATTTTGAAGAAGAAAGTTATTTGGAAAAGGAAATATTTTTCTGGCGAGATTACCTCATAGTTAATGTTGGCATGAATGTACATCAATTTAACATTTGCTTCATCCTTAACTAGCGAGATTCTGCGTAATTGAGAGTGAAATAGAAGAGAATGTTGTGGAATCTACATTTGGAGTTCCAGTAATTTCAAATTACAAAAGTAGGGTGGGTCATTTAATGAAATTGGCTGAGATTACATTCAGGGTTCACAGGGCCCTTGTATCCGCCACTGTTTACTAAGTGGAGGACTATATGAGCGTTTACCTTGTATCCAGCACAGGTTACTAAGTGGAGGACTATATGAGCATTTACCTTGTACTCCTTGATCTCCTCCAGAAGAACCTCGTCCGCCGCCCCCGCCATCTCGATCTTCTTACTCCTCTCCAGCTTCCGCTGTAGTTTGGCTATCTCCTCCTGCAAACATGAGCATAAAATCATGGAACACCTGACATATAAAGTATAATTTGAGCCATGGATTCTGTAGCTCATCAGGCTCTGTATAGTTTGGTGTAAAATCCTTAGTACATAGTTCTCCCAAATGAAGCACAATCCCTTGCCACACGGTGAAAACTTCTCAACGTCACACTAAAATTAGAATTGGAGAAAATTGGTGCATATCAATTACAAATTGTTGTTTTTCTTACTCTGCAATTAGTTATTAGGAACCAAGTCAACTGTACTTCTATGATCCTCACCTCTTTACCAAATCTTTCATTTAAAGCTTCTACTTAAACTCTTCAAAAGTTTCAACTACCAGAGGATGATACACCTGAGACTGCCACTAGTTGCACCAGTCCTTTAGTATCTGTATCCTCCACAATGTCTCTTCGTTTTAAAGCAACAAGTCATAGGTTGCAAATGCCTGGTGATCACACAACTCAAACTGCCTCTAGTCCACCCACCTGGGCTCTCTTGTACTTGTAGGCCTCATGTTCGAGGCCACCTGTCTTATCGGCGACAGCGACCTGGGCCTCCTTCAGTTGTGACTGATACTTGTCAAGATGGAGCTTCAAGTCGGCCGCGGTCTGGGAACTCTCCACCGCCTTACGCTTGTGCATCTCCATAGCCTGCTGCGTCAAACTGAGGCAAACAGAAAGGTTCAATTAACACTTAATGTCGAAAGATCTTTCCAAGATATTTCTAAAACCAATAAAATTCTGGGATCAGAGTGCAGAAATGTTAATGGTGTCTAGTATATTTCTCAGTGTAACCCCAACCCCTAACAAGCTTTAAAACATTGAAATCAGTGGAGACACTGAAAATTCCAGAAACTAGTAAGGACCACTATCAAGAAATATCTGTTCATTGTTAAAATATCAAAAGAATGGTAACACCACCTGTACAACAATACAACATGCCTATTACAATGTACATGATTCAGAAACAGCTACTGTGCAACGATGCTTTGATGAAAAATCACTATAGTTGACAGATTTATGAGTTAAAAAAACACATTTTCCACAACTGAGGTTGCAGTACACATTTTTTGTTATCTATTTTCTCCTGATGCAGGAAGACCATACTGGAGGATGACATATCCTAGTTCAGAGCGGGTTCGGGGATATTGCAAATCTTTGCTGTAAAAGGCATGACCCACTCCAGCAGCTAGAGTGACACAAGACATTACCTGAGTTCCTTCTCCACGTCGGAGAGGTTGTTCTGGAGGATGCGTTCCTTCTCCTCCAGTTTGCGGACCAAGCTAGAGTGACACAAGACATTACCTGAGTTCCTTCTCCACGGTGGAGAGGTTGTTCTGGAGGATGCGTTCCTTCTCCTCCAGTTTGCGGACCACCTGGTTCTGGGCCTCCACCTGCTGCTGTAGAGTGGACACCTGCTCCACCAGGATGTCCTTCTCCTCACGCAGCAACTTCTGGATCTGGTTCGACTTGATCCGCTACAACATGGGCAAACAGTCATAGAGTAAAGGGACTGTTAGCTTGTGTTTTAGTACCTAGTGATTTTGAAGAAAATTTATCGCAGATGGGGAACAATATACATTTGACACTCCAAAACCCAGGGTCAAGGATCAGATATGGAACGGTCACCAGGGATATGACAATCATTTCAGGTCTTAGCGGGTAAACTCTATTCCTGGAATAGGTTGAAACATTTACCTCCTCTTATTTGCATCAAAATAATGATTAGCAAGGCAAAGTCACGGAGAGATGAAAATGTTACTGTGAAGTTGTGTTGTGCCAAATGATTTCAGAGTAACATTATCACTGACATGTGCCACTCTAAGACTCAGGGTCAAGGATTACATAAAGAGCCAAGGATTAGACAGTTGTGTCAGGTTTGGAATCTGGTCAGATTTTATTCCCTTGAGGTGGGGTGGGGTTGAGGTGATTTGGTGTTTTACACTGCTTTCAAGAGTATTTTACTATGTTAAAGGTTCTTTGAAAAGGGGCTTCAATTTGACAATTGCTCGATTTTAAATTTCTGAAATCGACCCATAAATTAATTAAATACGGCTTTTTAAAAAAATGCCTTATTAAGCCCCGGCGACCAGAATGAAAGTGGGCGGGGTGGTCGCTGAAGCGTATCGTGTTGTGACGTACGTAGAGGAGCCTCATCATGGCCGCTAATCATAATTTAACGCGTTTTCCCCACTTTTAAACTGCTCATTTAAGATAGAAAACTTCATCAAAACAACCTCAATTTTCGATAAACGGATTACTTAACTATTCAACTAGCGATTTCATATGGTTACAACAACTGGGGCTTGCTTAATTAGGGTGCATTCTGCGCTTTTGTATAGTATGTTTGTAGCAATTAATCGCGGAACTAGAAGGGAAAGTATGACAGTTCAAGTGACACTCAAAGAAGGGAAGAAGATTATTGGGGAATCGGGTGAAGAGAGATTAAGTAGCATCAATTGATCAAATTATGTTGAATAATCGGCATGTTACTTTTTTTGTATGTATTAATAAATAAATATAGATGGTAGGTATAATTTCATATACACTGAACAATATAACATTGTGTATTTAATATAAAAGATTACTGTATTTTAAGTTTGTCAATTAAGATATTCTATGTATGATGTAATACAATGCAAACCATTTTCACTTCACTTTCATGAATAAATAAATGAACTGGATTGGTCAACAAGCTCAATGAAATTTACATGAAGATTGCTCTATTGTACACGCTAAACATATACATTATGATACACAGATTGATATACCAACGAACATTATCGAATAAAACAATTATGTTACCAGAAGCATTATAATGCACATCTCATTAATGAAAACGAAATAGTTTAATTAATAGTCTGATAGCTTTTATGTGTCACTTCTGCACATCAACACACAATTCTCAGTTTAGCATACCGTATAGATGTTTCTTCCAGATCAAAGTGGAGTAGTGTTGTTACAGCAAATTAGTTTACGCAATTAAGAAGCTGAGTATATATGTGGGAAGGAAGGAGTGTAATTATGTTTGTACAGATAACAAGTTTACTGGACCGATTCAATTATATAACAAATGGCAAGTCGGTGACCAGCATGTCATACATGTTTATTGTCAAACGTCCTGTCTTGGTGACACAAAGGAAATACACAATAAACATTAACGCGACATTCAGTCTAGATGTTGTCAGCCAATGAAATTACTTTTAGTGTAAAATCGTCATAACTATTTGGTTTTCTATCTTGCCATTTGCAAAAAGACTTTTGCTGAAAGCGGGTTATTATTTGACCATCTTCTGTTTCCAAGTACTGTCATTGATGGAATTATAGGTTTACATTTTGTGTCCAATGTGCATTTGGATATTCACATTGTCCTTTAGGATACGTTTATAAGGTAAGTTTCTTACATTAATTGACACTCTTGATGAAATGTCAATTTAATACGATGTTTATTTGATTATATTTGATAAACCACACATTTTATTGAAAACATTATCTTATTATCTATTAGATTCTGAATGTTTTAATGTGTAATAAGTGATAACTAAATCGTAAAATGTAACATTGGGATGCGATGTTTTCGTAGGTGGATTCGTAGACGTATTATTATCGTTGCTAATGAAATTCTTTTGATGTTTTAAAATATGAGGTGAGTTACTTTGATTGTTGTTATGTACAGTTAGTAAATTAGGTTGTCGGTTGATTAACGACGTTTAAAAATAGGATGTTGTGAAGTGCTTTTATTGTTGATGGCTTACAATAGGGCCTACTTCGCCGGCGTGCTTATCTCCCGTTTGTTGTTTTATTTTAAACACAAACATTCTCTAACAAAAAATAACATCAACACCGACAATCTGATTTCGTTGTCTCAACTTTACTTCGTTTATATTATCATATCTTGGTTTCATTTTGTCATCTTATATATCATTAGCATTGATTTATCCTATGTCTACGAACGTCTATGAATCCACCGTCTCTCACTAGTTATATCAATTATATTTGATATATATATAACGATATTTTGGTACATTTGTAAAGTGAAACTTGATAACTAACATTACTCGAACAGTTTACAGCAGAACAGCGATGTGGCATTATTGCACAGCGTAGATATAACAGATTAACTGACCGATTCCCCAGTGTTTGCCATTGTAAATGGTAAGCGAATGTTTACACCCCGTCCCTTCACGTACGTCACTTCCGGTATCTTCCAACTCTCTAAGCCCCGCCCCACTTTTGGTTTGTTTGTCACGGGTGAAAAGCAGACAATGTTTTTCAGTGTTTTTAAGTCGCTCTAGTTTAATATAGGAACAACATATGGATTTTGTTTTGGTCTCGTTTTTCACAAAATAGTCTAATGAACCAATTGCAGTTAAGAATTCAAGAAAAAATAATTTATTTCAGCCTTCCTTTAAGGCTGCTAGTAGCACTGCAGGGAGAAAGCCTGTGACACTATTGTGGCTATTTAATGCAGTGGAACTAGTGAAGCATGGTTGGTACTATGTTAAAATTCAGAGAAACATTGCACCCAAAGCGTACTGCAGTAGAACAGTTCTCTACAGCAGACAAAGTTGACAGGTCCCTGGCTGAATTGAACCTTACACGTCTTGATCCGAAGCCAACACCCTAACCACTGAGCTAGCTTAGTCAAAATATCAACATGTATATCATTTTGGAAGCAAAGCTAATTGAGAAAATCTGTTTATTTGATGTCATGTTTTGAGTTACGTTACCCAAAGACGGTTATCATAATAATTCTATTACCTCTGACATGAGTTTGAAGTTATGTTACCCTTAGACTGTTTCCTATTGTTCTGTTACCTCTGACATGAGTTTGAAGTTATGTTACCCATGGACTGTTGCCATTATTGTTCTGTTACCTCCGACATGAGTTTGAAGTTATGTTACCCATGGACTGTTGCCATTATTGTTCTGTTACCTCTGACATGAGTTTGAAGTTATGTTACCCATGGACTGTTGCCATTATTGTTCTGTTACCTCTGACATGAGTTTGAAGTTATGTTACCCTTAGACTGTTGCCATTATTGTTCTGTTACCTCTGACATGAGTTTGAAGTTATGTTACCCATGGACTGTTGCCATTATTGTTCTGTTACCTCTGACATGAGTTTGAAGTTATGTTACCCTTAGACTGTTGCCATTATTGTTCTGTTACCTCTGACATGAGTTTGAAGTTATGTTACCCATGGAC
This sequence comes from Gibbula magus, assembly GCA_936450465.1. NCBI lineage: Eukaryota > Metazoa > Mollusca > Gastropoda > Trochida > Trochidae > Gibbula > Gibbula magus. The sequence continues at coordinate 2,586,228 of OW388295.1, read as the reverse complement.
TGTTGCCATTATTGTTCTGTTACCTCCGACATGAGTTTGAAGTTATGTTACCCATGGACTGTTGCCATTATTGTTCTGTTACCTCTGACATGAGTTTGAAGTTATGTTACCCATGGACTGTTGCCATTATTGTTCTGTTACCTCTGACATGAGTTTGAAGTTATGTTACCCTTAGACTGTTGCCATTATTGTTCTGTTACCTCTGACATGAGTTTGAAGTTATGTTACCCATGGACTGTTGCCATTATTGTTCTGTTACCTCCGACATGAGTTTGAAGTTGGCGTCATCCTTCTCTCGCAACTGCTGCAGGAGTCGGGTGTTCTGCTCCTGCATGTCCTCGAACGCTTGACCTGTGACCTCCAGGTCGTTTAGCAGCGCCTCTTCTCTCTACAATACAACACGTACGTCTACATTCTACATTTTGTACATGTAGTCATATACTCTCTTCTCTTCATAACATAATGCATACGTCTACATTCTACATTTGTTTTCAAAGTCTACATTCTGTAATTGATACATGCAATGATGTACAAATACAAATCACCTAACATTTTGAGTACTTGTACCAGTCTCATTTATCATTTACAAATGAGCCAATGGCTCTGCAGCTCATGTCTTGTATAATTTATAATCAAGACTTACATGTGAAATCTAGGTTTATAATGTACATGCACTGAATTGTCACCAAACATGCAGTTCAAGTGCTCCACGTTCATTTTAAGAAGAACAGACGAGTGATCTCGCACTCAATTCAGCCACTTTCTCTCATATATTTCCAGCCTGATTAATCACTTTAGAAAGTGACAGTGTAGGAAACATCACAGTGTAAAGAAGTGTAAAGAAGACAACTTTGTACCTATATTTTTGGATGGATATGAAGGAATATGGAGCATCAAACCAAAGCTAACAATGTCAGTACGATGTACCTTGTTAACTCTATTATTACATTCCACCATCAGATTTTAAAAGACAAAAGAGATACTTCATATTCCCCTGACCTGTTTTTGAGAAGTGAGGTTTTTCTGCAGTTCCGAGATGGTTTCTTCATTTTTACGGATCTTCCGGATAGCATCTTCCTCGGCCAGTTTCCGCCGTTCTTTCTTCTCCGCTTCTTGCATCTTCTTGATCTGTGCTCGCATGTCTTCCACTTCCTGACGCACTTTCTTCTCGGAGGCCATCAGCTGCAATTGAATGCGAACGTGCAGACAAAAGTCAAATAATTTCAGTAAATATACAGTCTAGCCGCGATAATCCGGGCACTGATAATCCGAATCTTGCAGTTTCCGAACGGTAGAAAGATGTAACCAAACTAATCTCTTTAGTAGTCCTTAGTACTCAGAAGTCCGAACATTTCACTATCCAAACGTTTTTGATGAAAAACGGAAGCGCTCGGATTATCGAGGCCTGACTGTAGATTAGTCTTAACGACTGGCCTCGTACTTTATTATCCAAAACTGTGTTCCACAGGAGATATCGCTTTTTGAGATATCTTTTTGGCAGTAGATTTTGCACAATGCCCTGTCACCGTCAACTACATGACATCACAATGCTTTTTCATCATCGAGTAATGACATCACAATGCTATGACATCATAAACATGATGACGTCACCATGCTATGACCTCATCGCACTGGAAGTCAAAAGGCAGAGATGTGCTCAAAGATATACAATATTTTCACTTTAACATAATAAGAAGGATTTTGGATGATAAATAGAATCTCATCCTTGTGTCTTCTGATATCAAATACATCACCACTCGTTAATAATAGTATAAATATCCTCGGCTAGCCTCAAATATTTGTAACTTTGATCAACGCGTGTTGATATATTTGATATCAGAAGACACAAGGGTGAGATTCTGTATTTATCTAGGATACTGCACTTCTATAGAACCATTAACAGAGAAAGTGTCTTTTACTTATTCGATACTATATTCAAAAATCAACTTGTAATATAGCTTAACGCATTAAAAAACTACTGTCAAAACCTATTTGCAGATACTTAGATTTTCTTCAAAATGAAAATACAACAGAAATTCGAACCAACCTGCAGAGGTTGCAGATTCTTTGAAGGGATCCTCCTTGGGGTACATATAGCATAAAAATCCTTATTTTTAACTTGATGACAGGTTGTAACTTAATTTTTATAAATAACAGTAAAAATAAGTTCAAAAAACACAAAATAAGTGTTTTCCGAACGTGTGACCACCCTGTGTAGAGCCCCATCCCGGTGCAAACCAAGGGACGTAACTCTAATCTCACCACTTATCAATCTAACCCAGTCAGACAGAATAAGGGGAGGTGGGTGGCCGTACCCCAAGGAGGATCCCTTCAAAGAATCTGCAACCTCTGCAGGTTGGTTCGATTCTTTTTCAGAAGGGATCCTCCTTGGGGTACATATAGCATAAGGCAGACTCCCAAAGAAGACTTAGGATGTGGATTCTGTCTGTACACTAAAATCCCCCTAACAGTGCTCTACTCAATCCAAGAAAGGTGTCACACTTACCAGATCACGTGACCTCCCGCGCCGAGGGCTGAGGATGGGTGATCCCTTGGGGACTAACCAAATTGGCTAACCAGCCTAATTTACCGTTATCCAGGCCAAATCCCCCCCCCCCCCCCCCCCCCCTCTTTTTTTTCCAAAAAGACTATTGGGGAATAATAGGAGGAAGTACTTCCCAAACAAGGCAGTGACCTAGGGACACCTGCTGTAAGGGATAAAAAATGCCCAAAACAGTGACATAACTGGTTATTAAAAATGAACAATTGTTAGTTAGTTAGCTTTCAAACAGCAACTGAACTGAACCAAACTGAACATAACTTGTAACAACAACAAGTAACTCGAAAGCTCAATCAGCTAGAGAGTTTCAACTCTGCCCACCGGAGAGAACCGACTGACCAAACCGAGTGCGCTCCCTAGAGTGCCTGTCTAGTTGGTAATGTCGAATGAACGTGCTCGGCCGGCTCCAGATAGCGGCGATCTCCTCGATGGGCAGATCCGCAGCGAACGCCTTAGACGTCGCAACTGCTCTAACCGAGTGAGCCTTCAACTGACCTGGGGCTTCCAAGCCCTTGTGAACGTAGCCCATGACAATTGCAGACACTATCCACCTGGATATTGACTGCTTCGATGCCGGCAAACCAGGCTTGCTACCTCCGTAACAACAGAAAAGTTGCTGATCTTTACGGATAGCCCTGGTACGTTTGATATATATCTTAAGAACCTTGCGCACATCCAAAATGTGCGCCTGGTTCCCAGTGGACCCCGAAGAGGCCGGCTGCATAAGAGTCGGCAGTTCGATACAGCCGTCACATGGAACGAGTGGTCGACCTTGGGACGATAGCTGTCGGGCAGCCTGATACTGACCCTGTCTCTATGAAAGACAGTCAGTTCGGGATCAGCAGACATCGCATGAATATCGCCTACCCGCCTGCCCGACGCCAGAGCCACCAAAAAGGCGGTCTTCCACGTCAAAAGCTGTAGTGACAGTGAATTCAAATCTCTGAACCCCGGACCTGAGAGCCAATCTAAAACAATAGAAAGGTCCCAGGTAGGGCTGATACGCCGGACAACCGGACGTATTCTGTCCACACCTGCTAGGAAACGCTGTACCAGTGGATGCGATCCCAAAAGAGCACCGTCCACCGGTATGTGGAAAGCAGAAATAGCCGTAGAGTATCCCCTGACGGTCGATGCGGCTAAACCAGCATCTAACCTGGACTGGAGGAACTCCAAAACAGTGACTAGATCTGTAGAAAAGGGATCGAGAAGCCCTCTATCGCCACACCAGCGCGCATAACAGGCCCATCGATCTTCATATTGAAGGTTTGTCGAATCCCTCCTCGAAGCCAGTATTGTGTCTGCAACTCGTGCAGGAATACCGCTCTCCTGGAGGCGATTCCGGACAGTGGCCAAGCCACCCCCTGAATCCTGGGATTCGGGTGTGGTGCCCCTTCCTGAAATAGTATGTCTCGTCTCGAGGGTAACAGTACAGGAGGCTGCACGATAAATCTGAGAACGGACGGGAACCAGCTCTGAGCCGTCCAAAGTGGCGCCACAAGCACTAGGAGGCGAGCTGGTTGATTGGTCAACTGAGAAAGAACCCTGGGGATCAGAGGTACCGGAGGGAACGCCCACAGTACTCTGTCCGACCAGTCGATCGCGAAGGCGTCTCTGGCTAGAGCCCTTGGATCTGGTATTCTTGAGCAGAACACAGGTATCTGATTCGTCATCCCTGACGCAAACAGATCCACCTGGAACGACCCGAACAACAGGGAGATAGTTCCGAATATCCCCCGGTCGAGCATCCACTCGTGAGGTGTTAGGATGCGCCGAGACAAGGCGTCCGCACGGACGTTGTCCACTCCCGGGAGATAAACAGGAACCACCTGAATGCTGAACTGGTCGCACCACAGTAGGAACTGCCACGACTCCTGAAGGAGAGATGGAGACACTGTGCCGCCCTGTTTCAGAATGTAGGATAGGGCTGTCTGGTTGTCCATTTCTAGACGCACGACAAGCCCCCTGATCCGCTCCTTGAAGCACTCGAACACACGTCGAACTGCTCTGAGCTCCAGCACGTTGATGTGCAATTTCGACTCCTCCTGCGACCAAAGGCCCGAGGCTGTCTGGTCGTCCAGGACTCCCCCCCCAGCCTGATAGGGAAGCGTCTGTCTGGACTATGACCGAAGGCTTTGGAGGCTCTAGCGATAGACCCTTGAGAAGGTTGCTTTCGGAGACCCACCACCGAAGGTGCTCTAGCACCCAAACCGGTGTGGTCAGAACCTTCTCGAAGCTGTCCGAGTGTGACCACATTCGTGCCAGCGCTTGCTGAACAGGTCTCATTCTCAAGCGAGCTCTCCAAATCACGTCCACTGTCGCCGCCATATGACCCAACAACTGCAGCCAAGTCCTGGCTGTGTGGGTGGGCGACTGAAGGAACAAGTGGACTGCCCCGATCACCCTGGACACCCTGTCCGGGGCCAGGGATACAGAACCGGAGGCCGTATCGAACCTTGCGCCCAGAAAGACCAGGTCCTGCCTGGGGGCGATGTCTGACTTCTTCAGGTTGATGATCCAACCCAGCTTGAGCAAGATGTCTAACACCTGCTGGGTGGCTTCCTGATTTAGTTCTTGAGACAAGGCTCTGATCAGCCAGTCGTCTAGGTACGGGTGACAACACCTGCCCTGCGACCTGGCGGCCTGTGCCGGTACCAACATCAGCTTGGTGAATACCCTCGGAGCAGTCGAAATGCCGAAGGGTAACAACCGGAACTGGTAGCACGTCCCGTCGAAGGAGAACCGAAGAAACTCCTTGAAGTCGGGGTGCATTGGAACATGCAGATAAGCATCCTTGAGGTCTATTGACGACAGCCAATCCCCCCTCTCTACTGATGCTATCACCGTCCTCAGGGTTTCCATCTTGAGGGTTGGAACCTGAAGACTGCGATTGAGATACTTCAAATTGAGGATAGGTCTGAACCCTCTGTCCTTCTTGGGTACCAGGAAGTAGGTTGAATAGTAACCGCTCAATTCCTGACCCTGTGGTACTACCTCGATGGCTGCTTTGTCTAGCAAAGCCTGCACCTCGGCACGAAGGACTTCCGCCTTCTCGGGCAACTCGGGCACCTTCGTGTGCCGTATCCCGGAGAAAGTCGGTGGGTCGTACTTCCAAAGTGGTAAGTGGCCCTCCCTGAGTGTGGACAGGACCCAGGTATTCGAGGTGACTTTCTCCCATTCTGAGACGAAGTGAGATAGTCTGCCCCCCACTGGAAGATCTCTGGAAAGACAGTGTACCCCCGTCTCCGGCAGCATTCGAGCTGCTGGACTTTTGGGTGGTGACACGGGCTTCGGAGAACCTAGGTTTGCTTGTTTTGCCTGCCTCGGTTCCGAAAATTCCGCTGGCCCTTTTGGCCCCCACGGAAGTGCCCTTTATTTCCCTTCCCCTTGTACTTCTTCTTGTTACCCATAGGAGCGTTCCAAGAAGCCTGGCTCGCACCCCCCGGCGCGGGGTAGAGACCATCAAGGGGGGAAGGCCGCGCTCGCTTTTCTTGCGGAGCAGGGTCCTCGAGGAGCACCTTAGAGTCCTCGAAGGCAACCTTTTGCTCGGCGGCTTCCTTAACTACAGCCTGCGATCCAGGGAAGAGGGTGGACCCCAACCTGAAAGGCAGGTTCTGCAGTGTGAGGCGTGTGGACTGTGAGTACTTCGACGTCGACAGCCACAGCCGGCGCATCCCCATAACTGCGCCCATTATCTGGCTCGCGGCACTCCGAATTGAGTCCCGGGCCAGATAGCTAGAAACTTCTGCCAGCTGCTTCTGGAACGTGGTCACCTTAGTGCCCAGTTCCTGCATCTCCGCCTGGTCCTTAGCCTGCATAGCAGCAAGGTAGGCCCCGTGCACCGCCACCTTAAGTTGTTGGGCTCCGTTCCTAAACGTGTCCTCATGGGCACGGAACTCGGCCTTGAACATGGCAGCTTGCACCGGAAATGGAGGCAGTCGCCGGCCCTGCTTGCCTAGAGAAGGCTACGCCTGAGCGCTAGACAGGGTGACAGAAGTTAGGACGCATTCGTCAATAACCGGAAGATCGAAGAGACCCTCCTCCCCCAACTGGTACCTCTTATTCAGTTCAGGCAGATCAGCCTTCGTACGGGAACCAGATAGGAGAGGATTGATCGCCTCAACCAACAAGCTATCAATTATGCGGAGCCTTGTCGCCGGAGGCTTGCTGAGAGCGAAAGCCTCCCCCGGAAGACGGAATTCCTCGGTGACCTGCTCCGGGACGGGAACAAGCGTCTGAGGGATAGCGATCGCTATGCGATCCCGCGTCTCCCTCAGAAGCTCGGCGAGCGATACTGAACGACCGGATTCCTCATCCTCCTCGGACAAATCGGAGCCATCCTCTGACCGATCCCCGTCACCGGAGCCACTCAATAGCGACGCAGTGTTTAGAGACCGATCACGGACAGCCCGTTTGAGAGGGATGCGAAACCCGGTACCACCCACCGGTGCTCGTTCCCCAACCGGAGCCGGCCCACGAGGCAGCGACTGCACCGACGCCGAAGCGCCGGCGCCCTTACCCTTGGGGTTACCGGTGCCCCTCGACGTGCTCGGTACCGGAGTGCCTTGCACCGACGAGGGGGCTTTGTTTACCTGAGTACGAGGCAGAGCCGGAGCAGTCTCGCGGATGCCTTCGTCGTGTACCGCTACCTTGCCGGGGCCTGCGCCCGGTTCAGTAACGGTCCCGGAGTCTTTACCAACACTAGTGCCGGCCGACCCTGGAGCATCAGGTTCAGGCAGGGCGACGACAGACAACTCCTTACGGAGCTGCGCCATCATCGTCCCCACTATCCCCGTCATTTGCCCCTGGATGAGAGCTGAGATAGTCTCTGCATCCAAATTAGGATTAGTTGAAGTGCGAACAGGTGTGTGAGTTTTTATGGGGAAAGAACTGGGGGGCGTGATGTATCCCCCACAGCAGGTGATCCCACCTCCATATCCACCTCCTCTGATGACGAAGAGGGGATAGGAGAGGAACTCACCCTTTTTTTACCTTTACCCTTGCCCTTACCACCCTTCCTCTTTTCTTTAGAGGGAGGGATCGAACCCTTAAGTTCCTGGCCCGCCTTCTGGAGGTTCCTGTAGAACAGGGTATCCATACCCCTTTCCTTCTTGGCTCTAGGCGTGAAGTTGAGACACAAATCGCAGGCCTGGTCGTCATGCTCATCCTCGACGAGGCAAACCAAACAACGATCGTGCTTGTCGGCCGGGGGCAACCGGGCCTTACACCCCGTACATTCGGTGAATGACTGCAAGTCAAACACAGAATGTTAGGGGAATGCATGTGTGTAAGTGCAATGTTTATGTTTCATAAAAGTGCATCATACAAACAAAACGCAGAGGCGATACTATAATAACTAAGCACTAGGCAAGTAATAAATAGTAAGCCACTGAAAGAAATAAAGCATGAATATACCTAGTACATCTTGCCGACTGAGACGATGACCCCGAGAATGAAAAAATTCAAACAGGGAGAAATCCTCGTCAGTAAAGTGCTGCCCTACAATGCGAAGCACGATAAAGAACCTTCAAAACAAACAAATCTCAATACAAGAAAAAACGAAGTTACAACGCGACAAAAACCATATAAGTAACCTAAACATTCGCCTCTACGAATAAAAAGGGGTTACCACACATACAGTATTCTTAGTCTTGTCCATTTTCGTCAGAAATAGTGAACTCAAGTCAAAAGGTCTCTCAAACAAAAACCACGTCTTGTCTGGTCAATGACAGATTGATAAGTGGTGAGATTAGAGTTACGTCCCTTGGTTTGCACCGGGATGGGGCTCTACACAGGGTGGTCACACGTTCGGAAAACACTTATTTTGTGTTTTTTGAACTTATTTTTACTGTTATTTATAAAAATTAAGTTACAACCTGTCATCAAGTTAAAAATAAGGATTTTTATGCTATATGTACCCCAAGGAGGATCCCTTCTGAAAAAGAATCAGTAGATGGTTTCCACTATGAAGTATCAATCACAAGAGAATGATATACACAGAAAGGACTTGAGAAGACACTGAAGAAGAGGCGAGTGAGGAGAACACACCATGACTTTGTCTCTCTGCTCCTTCGGGGCGCTCTTGTACATGTCCAGCAACAGCTTCAACTCCTTCTGGCTGTCCTGGGCCTTCCTGTCAAGTACACGACACGGATAACATCAGAGATGTCGAGACAAAAGAAGTGATAATGAAAGTGAACTCTGACAAATCTCTTGATGGTATTGGGTGCATCGTAACATTCACACCCAGAGCCTTTTAGGGTTGATTGTAGAGTTTGAGGGACATTAAATGTATAATTGAGAGGTACCGTGCGATGTGTTAAATTTGAAATGGGAAAATCAAACAGCTGTTATCCAAGATACATAACTCTCAAATAGTCATCAATCGATATGAGCACCACTGATGTATATTAAAGACATATTCAATGTTTCAGAAAGATTGATAATTGAATATGGGAGGATGGGTACTGTCTGTCTAAAATAGGAAAGCCAAGTGAAGTGTAACTCTATAAATATATTCATTGAATCACATTAAAACCTAGTTATGCAAATCACTCATGTATATCCAAAACATATATAAATTTTCAAAAAGAATGATGAAAACTATTGCAGGAAATGATTAGGAAAGTCAGCAACAATATAAACACATCTGGCTACAGCGACAGGTACTAACTAAGGGGAAAAGTTTAATCAATCAACTCACTTGTAGCCTGTGAAGAGTATTTTAATAATAATAATAATGAGGATACAGTCAAGCCGCGATAATCCGGCCACCGATAATCCGAATCTCGCAGTTTCCGAACGGTAGGAAGATGTAACCAAACTAATCTCTTTAGTAGTCCTCAGTACTCAGTAGTCCAAACATTTCACTAACCAAACATTTTTTATGAAAAACGGAAGCGTTCGGATTATCGAGGCCTGACTGTACTTATATCGCGCCAATTCCACAACACAAAGGGCCGTACTCAAAACGTTACACACATTATTACCCTGGTATAAGGACAAACATCGTTCCTATTCCATTCTCAACTCCCCTTGGAGTATGCAACCTGAGCTACCAATTAAGGAGCTCGAAGGATATATGGCACATTGCCTTCACTTCCAAACCAGGTACTCAATTTGAGGCACATTTCGAATAAAGTCCCTTGCCCAAGGTGACACCACAAGTCTTTACAACTCATGTCTCAGTGTGGGGCAGGGAATCACCCTTCAAACTCTCAGTTTTTATCCAGCAACGAGGCAAACTGGTAAAATGTTTATCAATCAACTAAGTTGTAGGTCTGTGATTTAAGTGTATTTTGTCCAAAATAAGTTTTAAGTTAATTAAGCAACATACTTGAGTTGAACACGTAGGTCCTTTATAATCTCCAGGTCCGTCTTGCCCTTCTCCCTGTAGTCAGCCAGTTCATCAGACAGGTCCTCCTCTTTCTTTATCGGGAGCAGATCCGGCTCGCACTTGATCATGGCAGGAGGCGTGGTCACGGGGGTCTCCTCCTTTAACTCCTTCGGCTCCGACGAGATGGACGGAGTGGACGACGTGGAACCTGTGCCTTCCGACTTCAGCTGGAGTAGACAAATAAGAGGTGCGGTCATTTGGTTTGTGGTTCTTTAAGAGGTTTTCACTTATATCTGGTGGCAAGTACTTTTGTAGTTGGTCATCAGTATGAAACATACAAATAGCGACCATAATATTTGGTTTAGTAAATAACAATTTAGAATTTATTCACTGACAGCCACATAACAGAATAGTCTCAATAAAAAAAGAAATAAAACAACTTTTATTTTGAGAAAGTCAGCTGTTGGAAATGAATTTAGGGTTGAAATGAATCAAGATTTGGTCTTGAGATAGCTGTTGGAAATGAATTTAAGGTTGAAATAAAAATGTAATTAAACGTACCCTTGCATTTTCCACTTGTGTTTCCTTGAGCCTGCGCTTGTAGCGTGCGGACTCCATCTTGAGTTGCTGGTTGTGGTTCTGGAGAGACTGGATCAGGTTCCTCATCTCTCGGTTGATTGTCCCTGCACAGCATGTGAATGTCATTGTAACTTGAATCAACTTCACTGCAAGGCACAACGCTCTGTCCCCGGCTAATATAGCACTTCAAATCTTTCTAGAAGTATTGTGTTACTGGCCATAGTGTTGGTTTTCAGAAAGACAGAAAGAACCTAAAATCAATGTGTTCACAACCTATAATTGTAAAGTGAGACAAAATTAATTTCATCAAATAAAGGTCTTCCCACTTGTCAACAAAAGAGAAGATTTGTGTGTTCTTTAAAATATTTGTACAGTGAGACAAAATTAATTTCATAGAAGCGTACAAAAAAACAAATACTGAACCGCCTCAGGGGTCGAAATTAACCTTTTTAATGCATTAGCCACTCGGACTAGTGCATTTCTGAAAGAACTAGTCCAGACTTCCAACTAGCCAAATACATCTCCACGATCATTTCATCTCAAATTTTAACTAGTCCTTCGGACTACCAGTTTTTACACTCTACTAGCCCAACTTCTTTTTCACTAGCCATGGGCTACAGGACTAGTGCTAATTTGTAACCCTGCACCTTAAATTGATAAACGTGTTCATGATCTATGTTAGCTGAGTGAGAAGATTTGTGTCTATGTAAGCTTACTGCTACTCACCTGTTTGCTCGTTAGCGGCGAGGGTCTGCTCAAACTCTATCCGCAGCATCTCGTACTCTTTGCGCAGCTGGGCGAGGTGGTCCTCCAGCTGTATCATCTCGGTACGCAGCTTCTTCTGACACGCAAGCTCGTCACTCTGCGGACAGGGGCACATGGAGGATCTCTTATCTTAGCAAAACATCATGTCACTTTGCACAGATATACTTCTTGGTTTATCTAAATATTTTGCAACTATTGTTTAAGGAAACATTTTCGACTTCCTGTCTAAAAATGGTTTTGGCAGGAACAGCAGCATGCAGATCAGTTTAAGGATGCAAAGACGAGGCAACAGAAATCGGGAATAACAAAGAGGACGAAAAAGGATAAATCAGGGATCAGAATTTTGTAGTTACATGTTACACCCCCTGCACCAGATGAACATATATAACTACACAATTCTGCTCCTGCCAGATAGTTGCTGTTGACAGATTAATCTCCCTTTGTACAGCATCATTATGTATGCACACACAGACAAACAGAACCAGATTTATTGACTGTGACATTGCTTTGATAATGATATGTAAGCAGTCAGCAAACATCAAAAAGATCACTTAATCACTTTTTGATAATGTCACTCAAGATTTCAGTGTGGCAGCACTGTATGGAGAAAGCTACAAACGGTCTAACTACTGTACACTGTATGGAGAAAGCTACAGTCTAACTACTGTACACTGTATGGAGAAAGCTACAAACAGTCTAACTACTGTACACAAGGAGCACACACCTCCATCTGTATGGAGAAAGCTACAAACAGTCTAACTACTGTACACAAGGAGCACACACCTCCATCTGTATGGAGAAAGCTACAAACAGTCTAACTACTGTACACACGGAGCACACACCTCCATCTGTATGGAGAAAGCTACAAACAGTCTAACTACTGTACACAAGGAGTACACACCTCCATCTGTATGGAGAAAGCTATAAACAGTCTAACTACTGTACACACGGAGCACACACCTCCATCTGTATGGAGAAAGCTATAAACAGTCTAACTACTGTACACTGTATGGAGAAAGCTACAGTCTAACTACTGTACACTGTATGGAGAAAGCTACAAACAGTCTAACTACTGTACACACGGAGCACACACCTCCATCTGTATGGAGAAAGCTACAAACAGTCTAACTACTGTACACAAGGAGTACACACCTCCATCTGTATGGAGAAAGCTATAAACAGTCTAACTACTGTACACACGGAGCACACACCTCCATCTGCTCGATGTGACGAAGATGTCCGTTCTTGATGGTCTGCAGCTGGTTGCGGACGTCCTCCAACTGGGTGCGGATAGCCATACTCTCGTTGTAGAGAACGGAGAACTGGGACTGCAGACACTTGTACTCCGTCGTCTCGATAATCACAGCTTCAGGCAGGTGTTGCAGCTAAACAGAGGGAGAACGACGATAAGACACAAACATATGAAAGTAGACACTGACGACTTCACATATCACTCTTCCATTCTAGAGGAGTTATCTCAGTTCAAGCTATCACTGATATATCCCATGGTAAGTAATTGTGTTCATGATCGTAGGGAAGAGATACTTAGTGTATCAGGGATCTTTGACCTTGCTGTGCTGACAATTGGACAGGGACAAATTTACTATTACCTTTACAGTAGGAAGGACCATGGTTGTTACCACAATTTTACAAATGATTACAAATTTTACAGATAACCAGGAGAAACATTGATTTTTAATTGATGGGCTTAAAGTGTCTTGAGAAAGGATAAAAGCCATCCCTATTTTAATTTTGAAATGTACTGTGAATGTAAGAGTACTCAAGACAAACCCAAATTGTTGCAATGGAAAAGAACAGAATTGAATTGTAAAATAGGAGGCAGTATAACAAATCTGGCGAGCTATGTTGCGGAATCTGTAGGAGCGCCATAGCCAATGGAAACTCAAACAAAAAACAAATGTCCTCATTGCTTCAGACAGAGCAATATCTGGAAGCTAGAAGACGGACGACTCACATCCATCTTGAGTCTCTCCACCTCCCTGCACGCCTCCTGGTGGTCCTTGTTCAGTTTCTCCAACTCACTCAGTCGGTTCGTCGCCAACTCTCGCTGCTCCTCCAGCTCAGACAGGATCTCGTCAAGCTGGCGAGGGAGAACAGAGTTGTTAACAGCTCATCATGTGCTAATATTCCAGTACAGCACTTTTACTTTCTTAGATCTTAGATGATGTGGATTTTAATTAGATATGAAATTTGAACAACATCAAGGTTTTTGGAATCCACTTTTACTAATGCGCGTAAGAAGATAGGGACATCTTAGCTGTAACTTAATCAATTTCTGTCTTAGTCCTTGTGCTAACAAGCTTTCAATCCTACCCATGACCAATAAAGTCATTACAGGAAAATCATGCATAGGTTACCATTTAATCATTAAATCATGAATCAAATAGATCGTCAATAGGTGTATATACAAGTCACAACCTAAACAAGAGTGCTGTAGCACCTCATAACTCTATGGTCATTTTTATAGACAAGAGCATGGCAAGTTCCGATACCACCCAGAATCTAATTAAAAGAAAAGCACTACCTACCCTGTTTTTGGAGACACCGCCAATGCTCTTGATGCCCTCGACGGTGATGGCGCCGGTGGTCTCCTCGTAGTTCCTCAGTTTGGAGAAGGCGTCTGACAGATGTCTGTCTAACTTCTCACACCGCTGGTCAGCTCTCTCGAAATGGTACTCAAGATCATCCACCTTATTCTTCATCTCTGCAATCTCGGTCTCGGACGCAATCACTTGATCCTGGAGCTCTGAGATCTGCAATTGATTAATTTATGAGTATTATTTAAAAGTTTATAAAAAGTAATTGTACATAATATTACATGACAGCTTCCAAAATCTGGATGTACACGCTGCAGGACCTCCGGACTAGTTTTCTATGCAGTTCTTCACACTAACACTAAATGAACAATTAACTATTTCCTTGGTTCCTTCCCTAAGCTTGGATCAGTGGCAACAACAAGGCTGTGCAAGATTCTTAGTTTATATATCTGATACCAGAAATATTAGAAGTGTAAACATATTGTCAAACTTTACAAACTCTGCTTAGGAAGGAAACGGAAGCTTGCCACTGGCTAGTTGAAAGTTGGTTGCAAACCAGGGATGCAGAAATCGGTCTATTTGCCGGACATGTCCGATTGTAAATCCAGTTTGACCGAATGGAAAATTGACCTATCGGACATCAGTTTACCGATTGCAGAAAATAAAGGAAAACTAAACTTACAAGCATATTAAATAAAGGCAAACGGCCCTGCTTGTGTCGGTCATAATTGTTTATGAAATTGAAATATGTTGATCCAGTCAAGAAGTCACATTTATTCTTCACAGCACGAGGCACGACGTCAATCGTCATTATCTTCAGTAAATTATAATTGTCGGCAGAAAAAACACTTACCGTTTGATATTTAATTGAAATTTCCAGTGTCATTTAGTGACTGAAAGATATGACCCAATTCACAACATTATTTACGAAAAAGATTTCATTAAAATCGCATTGTGAATAAATTTTGTCAAAGATAAACATTGCATGAACGTGTGGCTTCACCGTACCGGTGATTCATGAATTTGTTACAGATTAAGATTTTGCTACTTTGAATCTCGATAAATTTAATAATATCTCGTTCATAAAACATAGGTAACATATTGTAACAAAATATGATAGATCAATATCGATGTATGGTAAAGCTATTATACAAATTCAAAATAAATAAACCTATCAAAAACGAATAATTAGCAATATTATTTCACGAGACGTTATGTAGTCAAACACCGTTTGTATGACGCTACGAACACGCGATCGCATTTACATGATGACACACGTTATAAAGAGGTACGCTAATTTAAAAACTCCAATTTCTCTTGTGTTTACATTAGTAATTTTTATTTTATAATTATTCATGTACAATTGCGAAATATGTCTCCAAATAAAATATAAAAGTAATCTTATTAGAATAAGTTCAAATTCGTAACTACATCTTGAATAGGAAATAGTCGTATGGAAAATAGTTGGACAACGTGCTCTGCCGAGTTGTGAGTTTACCTAAATTATATCGCTATTGAAAACGAGTTCCTTTGAATCTAAAATGATTATTTAGAAGGTACATATCATTAGGTCCATGATTTGAACTTTTGATGAACTATGTGCAATTAAATTATTAGAATTTTCTGGTCTATCTTGACGCAAATTCGCTTGTAAACTCGCTTGTATAAACAAGCTCAAACTAGCACTGTCGGTAAATCGTAGTTGATAAACATTGATTTTAAATTATGAACCATTTTATGCATGTTAATGATAAATTAATAGTTATCGTTAATTGCTTTCGTGTTATGTTTAATAGTATGCAATGAATGAAGAACCAACAAATAGTAATACTTTCTGATACTTTATTCATAAACAAATTTTTACTTCCGGGTTCGTCTTTTTGGGTCAAAGATGAAATGTCCAACTGGCAAAAATTTTAATCTGCATCCCTGTTGCAAACCATAGAGGCTGCATACCATTTCATTTGTCATATCGCATTTAATTATAATCACAACAGCAACATAAAACAAATAAAGAAACAGACCACATATTGTTAGTGTCCATGACTGGAGAAGAGATAATAACCTGCTTACGGTTAATAAAAATTGATATGTATTTTTGGGGGGGATATTGATAAAGAAAACAATGGCCCCTCCCTCCTCACCTTGAGTGTGTGTTCGTGGTGGCGCTGGTGCAGGTTTGTGACGAGGTTGTGCAGCTGTTTGTTTTCTCTGCGCAGCTGGTCCAGCTCCCCCTTCACGATGTTCTCCACCTCCGTCAGTTTCTTCTGGGTCTCGTCCTCCTCCTTCTCTCCCTCTCCTTCCTTCTTGTCCCCGTCTCCCTTGTCATTGTCTGCAGCAGAAACAACACTGCTTCTTGATGATGGGCCTCTTAATTTCAAAACATCGGTAGCTCTAAGCATTCTTAGCTCTGACAATAGCCCATGTGTTAACCCTTAACTTGTCGATCCTCAAGGATATTTGACTGGCGGTGCCTAAATGTAAACCCGACGACGAGCTAGGGTGTCCAGCATTCCGCCAAGGAGGCTACAAGGGGCAATATAGAATATAGCAACTTGACGGTTAAAGGCGCTGTAGCACGTTTTTTCGCTCAAATAAGTTGATGAAATGTATTTGAAAAATAATTTCACCAATAGTAAAACATCCTTTTCTCCTCGGAAAATAAAGTTTAAAACGAGTGTACATGTTTTGGTTAAGCCATGGGAATCGTTTTTGTAATACAAAATAATAAATTGCGTTCACAATAAAATGGCCGCCATGCAATTTTTGCTTTATACGCAACATAGTTTTTACCACTACAGATAATTTTTTTGTGTAATAAGACGTTTTACCCTCTAAAGTTAATTTAAATGACATAAACTATCATTATAAATGGGAAATTTGAAAAAATAAATTTTGCAAAAAACGTGCTACAGCGCCTTTAAGAATGGGCTTCAACAGTATATATAGTTAAGACTTTCTCAAGAATAGCCAGCCAATATTGTGATACTTTCTGAGGGTCATTGCACAAAACAACCTCAACACGAAGGTTAACATTACTGCCATCCTTATACATTGCACTAGGTCTACTTTAATAAGCTAAGGTTACTATGGCCCTGGTTATTTTTTCCATCATCCCTCATGTTGGTTACATCATTAATCCTATCAAATCTTATTTCTAATCTTATTCAATCATGCCTTCCTTTCACAAAGCACTAAGGTGATCATAAGACTTTAAGGTTAACATAGCATGACGTAAAAGATTCAAATATAAACCTCAGTAACGGTTGTTTTTTGTAAAAAGTCCAATATGTTTATTATTTTTCATGAAAAAAAACAGCTGAACTTGAGCTGAGAGTTAAAGAATCATAACAAGTGAATTGGAAATTCCAATCCGTCTTGATAAAGACCAGTATAAAAGACTGCCGACCTTTATTATCCGAATCGTCGTCGGAGCAATCCTTGGCTGTTGGTATGACGACCCCGAGCAGGTCCTCCTTGTCTTTGTCTGCCTTGTTCTCTATCAGTTTGTGGAGCTTCTCATTCCTCTGCAGTAGTCGGTCAAACACCTGCAGCAGCTTGCCGATAGCTCGCTTCGAGAACTCAACACGCTGACTCAGCTTTTCTTCCAGTTCCTGCTTATCCCAAGAGGACAGGAGAGCTAGGAAGGCTGTCGTTTCTTCGCTCTCGTCTGAAATATGGAATGGTGTCATTATTTCTTATTGACTATTGTCATTTGTGTAATATATATATATTTTCACATATCTTCTCTCTGTAGTTGGACTGGAGCGTGTTTATAAATGTGCATTATATATATGGTGCGGTGCTAGTTAGATTTCTCTCGGCAGTGTATGTATTAAGCTTGAAAAGTGGCCAGTCCAAAGTAAGACTTTGTCAATTTTGATGGCAAAATTAAGCAAAAACCTCTGAAAATTACCAGCCTGGACAGATCTTATTTCATACATTGCTCTAGTAATTTAACAATTTTTTATTCTTCATAGAAACCACTGTTTTTATCACATTGAATTTGAACACATGAAGAGATTAAATCTGTAAACACTGATTGCGGAGGTGCAACATATTGCCAGTAAATTATTTCTATTACATACTTTTTGTTTCTGTTTCATCAGCTGTCTCAGCATCAAACCTCTGCAGGAGGACACGCACGTCTTCATCAAGCTGAAACATTCAACAGGAAGATTTCCTGGATAACAACTTCTTTAATGTGAAAATACACGATATTTTGGAGTATATGTTCACTCCTTCATCAGGTGGAAATTTAAGATATGTTTTTCAAATGGGGATCTACCATCGAAGACAATAATACAAATTGAGCACTGTGAGCATGCTCATGGATTGAAATATCACCACACAAGTGGACAATATAATTATTATTATTATATATCAGTTGTATTCTCAGAACCCACCTGATTCCAGTAGCGGTTGACAATCATCAACACTGCATCATCTGTGCGCTGTCTGTTCTCTAACTGCTCTATTCTCTTGTGAAGTTCATTTTCTGCCTTCTTACGTTGCTCGATCCTTTCAGCTAATTTCTTGTTTTGGAAAACTAAAACCTTCATATCTAGTTCCTCCTGTAAACACAGAACAAAAGCTGCAGTTTGTGTTCACTACCATAATTGATTTAAACATATTTATTCAAAAGAATGGATTGGGTGCAAGATATCCAACTTAGTGAAAACCCTCTGCCATAATTCGAAGTACACATGTACCAGTGTTACATTAAATCTAATTTTAAAAAGACTGCTTACCCTGGATTCCATGATTCCGCTGTTGCAGAATAAAACGTTGAAATAAACATCTGATGCAGAAAAACTAACTTGTCCGCGAAAAAACATATTTTCATGCAGAAGTTACCATTTTTCTGTCGCAGATTTTAATTATTTACAAAAGTCACAAAGTCACAAAAGAGTGAAATGAAGAATTTGTATAAGTAAATGTTAAAATTATAAATAGTTGAGACTGAGAGCTGGGTTAAACAGTTTATTTTTACAAAATATTCATGACTTAAGATGTTTCAGTCAAATGGCTCAGTTTTACATTAGCAACAGATGCATGTTAAAGAAATAAAATTTAAATATGTTAGTATTTCAGCATTTTTTGGTGTTTTAAAACTTTTAAGCAGAAAATGTTAACCAGCATGTACTTAAATTTACCTCTGAATTCACGAAAATTCCCCGCGGAATACAGAAGAAACTGATACGAGGTGAGCTGAGGTGAGTTAGGGTTTAACGCCGCTTTCAAGTGTATTTCACTTATATCACTTAACCATGTGGTTAAGTATTGCGGTGAAACCTGCGAAACAACGGCAGGAACTAGCAAACTATGGGTGGTACTGCACTGAATTTCAATGTAGCATTGCACCCAAACCTTACTGCGTGTAGAACAGTTCTCTACTGCAGACAAAGTTGCCGTGCCCCTGGCGTGATTCAAACCACAGACCTCTTGATCCGAAGCCGAACGCGCTAACCACTGCGCTATCCCGCCCCGAAACTGATATGATTATTCTTGACAATCTATCAAACATTCCACTGTTTAAGGTAATATACAGAGAATAAGTAAAATCCAACATACCAAATTTGAAATTGAGCCAATTTTCAGAGGCTCTATTCTTGTCAAGGCCTTTTTAGCAGCAGGTCCACCTGACCCAGATGGATCTTCTGCAGGCCTCTTGGTGGCCATGTTGAGTTAGGTTGTCGTCAGAGAGTGACTTTAATAAATCATCTCTATACCTGAAGAGTTCAGAAAGAACTGAAATTGGAATACTTAATACAATATAAGATAAATTTAAAGCACACTCGATAAAGAGAATGGAATGATGACCATTGATATCCCCAAACCTCCCATTCAGGCAGTAATTCTTACTTACAACATACCCTTGGATATATATAAAGAGGTCACTTAATGACTTTTTTATAGAGTGAGAGTAATATCCAGCAGAGTGTGTTAAATAGTGGGATCTATCAATGAAAATAACAGTTTTAACAGTACCTTGTGAAAATAAAATATAATAGAAATAGAGCCATGGGCTCTGCAGCTCGTCGGGATATTAAATTTATAATGTAATACACTGTTAAATATGATCTCAAAATTCCTCAAATGGCATTTGTATTCAATTGTTTACATTTTTAATATATGATTTCATTGACCATTTTATCAAAGGGGGATGTTTAAGTCATCAAAGGGGTGCAGGTTTTTGGAATAGTTTTGGGAGAACAAAGATAATATTTTAAAAATTTGAGCTATCTAGTACAACAAGTTTCTGGTGAAAAGTCAAGAGAAGGTTTGAGGTTGGACAAGCTACCACACCCATATCTGAGGATACATCAAGACCAAATGCAAAAAATTAAACACAAAGTTTTATCCTGAAAATGTTAGCTTTCTATGCCAACTGGTTTTGTCATTACTTATAATTCTTATCTTTACTTGAGTTAACATAGGAGTTGGTAATGTAATGCAGTTGATAATCAAAATAGCCCAGTAATACTTCAGATTGATACTACAAGTTTTATCAATAATTACAAATGGCATCAAAACAGAAATGTAAACAATGTTCTGTGACTATGGGTCTCATACAAATATTTACAGGCACTAGTCTGGAGCATTCTGATTGACATTTTAGTGTTTAACTGTTAGTAAACAGAAAAACAAACATAAAACAAAGTGAGGGAAGTGATGGGTTTCAGAGTTACAATTTCAGCACCAATAAACACTCATCAAGTCTTAAATGAGCATATATTCAATAGAAGAACCATTTAAGAACTTGCTTACAAAATACAAACATTGCTAAGTGAAAAACAAAGTCACAGAAACAAATAATTAACAGACGCTTGAATAATACAGACTTTTTAACAATTTTCGGCCATTTTGAATAACCTCGAACCAAACAAGTCTTTTTCATAAACCGCTAATGTTTTCATATTGCAATTATTTCTTTGATTCTAATGTGGATGTACAAAGTTGTTATCTTTTTTATACTTATTTAATAATAAACGAAATGCTGAATATTGTTATGGTGAGAAACAGTTTTGTTTGGAGGCTTTATAAAATGTACAACTAATAATCATGTTAAATTTAGTATATCAGAATTTAACCTTCATATTCAGCTTTATCGTCACAATAATAATATGTTCTTTGCTTACTAATATGATACAACATGTATATCAACAATTTCATGTATTAAATATTATGCAATAGTTTTTGTTATTTTTTTCTAACAAGTTATTGAAATAAGTGGATGGGAAAACTGTTTCTTTACAAAGGTCAAGGACGCTGTCGTTCACGAGCCGAAATGTCTTATGACGAGGACGAACTTGATCATAATTTGTTTTTCAGGGCCTTACAGGTTAGAATACTTAGTTATTTAGGTATCAGAATCAACAGTTTATAACAATGAAGGCCTTTTAACTTATTGTAGAACTTTTAACGAAATATATTCAACATTTATAAAGAGGATATGAGTGTTTCCAGGTTTGGGGAAATCCTGAAATCGAAGTACAAAAGTCTGTGCAAAACATGTGACGTTTGACGTGGTGTTTTGAGCTACAATTTAACCTTGAAAGCGTTTTACCTTGTAACCACAGGAACTCGTTATCGTAATTATAACGTAGGTAAAACGTAGGTTAAAAACCTACCCTCTATCAGCTGTCTATATAACATAGAGTAAAGGAGCACGGGCAGCCATGTTGCCGATCTAAGGGTCCATTTAACTTTATGTCAAAAGTTACACTAAGAATTAGTGACATTCCCAAATGAACTCACAAACTTATCAATTATACATTTCTCCGCAAAATCTGGCTGATTTCCAACATATGTCACCTCTAAGATGTTCGACCACAATCGTGATATATATTCATCTTGTGATTTGTATTCAGTAAGATTGATATGAGAAAAGCAGGAATTTTTATTAAAACAATTTTGGGGAAATGTTTTAACTTGATCACGATTGTAACAAGACATACTAATAGATAAATGAGTGATTATTTATTTTCACACTAATCTCAATTTATTCACTTACCATACTTATGACAGACATTTATTAAGAATGATGTTACATCTTATATTATATTTTATCAATGATTTCAGTATTAATAAATGAAAAGGCACCAATCACTTTCATGCAAGTCTATAAATAGATATCACTTTGACTGTCCACACTGTAATGCTACACTATGAATTGAGCTTGTATTAAATTTTCTGATTGGCTAAGAAAAGGGAAGTCCCAGAGTTAACCAATGATAGGCTTATAACATCTGGATGTTTGCTGGGGAGACTTGAAACAGTCACTTGACTAGTGATAAGGTTTATAGCCTCTGGATGTTTCCTGGGGAGACTTGAAACAGTCACTTGACCTAGTTCCTTGAATTAAGTCTGCATAGTCGAATCACTGGAATGGTTCCTTTTTTAGTAGGGATGACCGTGATATTGCCTTGCATTTTCATTTTGGTAAGAGTCAATTTACTTATCAAAAGATTAATTACTGTTTGAATATTTTGACGGATGTTAGCTTTTACTTTCAAATATATTTCAGTTTTAAAATCTTAATTTATAATAAAATTATTTCTAAGTTTTGTGACTTATCCCTTCAAAAAAATGGACTCAACCAAACACTCAGAGCGACGACTGAAGAGGTTATTGAATTTATTCGACTGTTATAGATAATCAACTTAATATTAAATTAGATTAAATAATTAAATTATTAATATGAAATATTTGGTAAAAAATATTTAAGAAATGTATAACATTATTTTTCAAATTGGTTCTAAACATTTCAATGAAAATCTAAAATTGCGACAAAGATGACACAAAAACAAATGTAAGTGGTGATAAATTCGTCCATGAACTTTTTGTTAAAATATTTGAAAAATTTGAGGGTCGAAATAATGGAAAAATTACGGTAGCAATTTTATATTTTTATGCGTTTTATATATTCATAAATGACCAAAACACATTTTCCAGACAAATAACTTGATATTGAAAATTAATGCTACTTTTTCAGACCACCTATCTTGATCTGTATGAAAGAGCTCAAGAGAAATGTCACTTGATATGTGTGCCTCAGTCCTCATCCCTCGAAGGAATCGAGATAACACACAAGTTTGTTGGTGAGCAGATAGTACCTTGATTACTTTAAACAATTGATTGTTTAGGTCTTCAGGCCTTAAAGGCCAGATGAGCTAATGTTTTGAGCTGCTGTCAGTTGTGATCCATAATATTTTCACATTTTGACTTCTTGAGAACTGCTTTTCTCCAAAAACTGAAATTTGTTGGGACGAGTAGTGTCAAGTTTCCAAAAAAGTCTCTTTGTTGGATGAAGACTAAGATTTGTTTATTATATTGTCATAACATTTTGATAATAATAACTATTGATGCTGTTTAGAGGTGTGTTTTTGTGAAGGGTGTTCCCTTGAGTTACCTTGTGTAAGTCCCTGATTATGGCAAATGAGATATAAATATCCTTAAAACCTGTTTGTTACTTCTTCATTAGAATGCAAAGGTCAAGAATTATGAACTTTACCTTGACCAATGGGGGGCTGGATAGCATGGTGGTTAGTGCATTCGGCTTCGGATCAAGAGTTCTGGGGTTCGAATTCCGCCAGGGGCATGGCAACTTTGTCTGCTGTAGACAACTGTTCTACATGCAGTAAGGTTTGGGTGCAATGCTTCACTGGATTTCAGCATAGTACCACCCATGGTTCGCTAGTTCCTGCCGATCCATGCAGGTTTCACAGTAATGCATAGCCACAAGGTGTTGCAGGCTTTATCCCTGCCGTAACACTAGCAGCCGCAATGTAAGTAAAATGCTCCTGAAAGCGGCGTTAAACCCCAACTCACCTCGCCTCACCTTGACCAACATGGATTATATTTTAAATTTGTTGACATTGAATGATTTGTTGAATCATAAGAGACCACATGGGTAGTTATTTCTGGTCTTCCTTTCATTTAGTATTATTTTCTTTGATTGATAGTGTGTTTGTGAATCAATAACATGACACTTTACAAAAATTGTTTCAGAAACTCATATTTTGAGGACATCACCATATTTCAGAGGGTATGTATAATCAAATCATTATGTGTCATGAGCCCCAGCCCGAGGCTTTTGACAAACAAAATGTCGCTTGCAGAACTAACGTGATGTTTGTGCAAATTTTTCATATTCTGCTTCAGTAAACCTTGTGCATCGTAACATTTGTTGATATAGACTCTTGATAATCTTAAAATGTTACCACCTGATGAATTTGTTGTGACTTTCAAAAACTTTTGATCATTTCTTATGAAACTGCTAAATTTTTATGCCCTTGATAATAGATACGTGCATTCATTGTGATGAGACCTTTTCATGAGGTCACGATTTGTCAACTTTTTCTCATATTGCATTCTTACAAAGATGTACATTGGTCATTGATACTTTAACTTAACTGTATCATTCCCATGGGATATTAGTACTTATCTTTGATAGTTGAAAGTATATCTAGGGGTATCAGTGTTTAACAAACACATTTGGTTTCTGTTTAGTTATACCCCCGTTACGAAGTAAGCCGTGGTATATAGCGGTCATTCCGTCCGTCCGTCCATCCTTCCGTCCGGTCAATTTTCTCAAAAACCGTCAAAGGTACATCAACCAAACTTTGTAAGTTGTTAACCATGTTTTTCCGATCGCGCACAGACAATTTTTGAATTTTCTGAGATTTCAATTTTTTGTCGTTTCCATGGAAACGTCACTTTTTGGACTTAGTTTTATTGTGTTCAATGGGGACAAGTTTTCTCGGATACCGTTCAACCTAGGTAAATGAAATTTTGGTTGTGAGTACTCATGACCATACTCTTTATCGAATTCGAAAACAAGTTCCGAAATGTTATTCTTTACGGAGTTATGGCCCTTGAATCTGAAATTTAACTTAGTACCAAAAGAACTTGGATGCTCAAAAGGGGACAATTTTTCTCGGAAACTATTACTTCTAGGTGAATGAAATTTAATATGGAAGTATTCCAGATGATACTCTTCATCGAGTTCGAAAACCAGTTCCGAAATATTATTTTTTACGGAGTTACGGCCCTTGAATCCGAAATTAAACTTAGTACCAAAAGATCTGTGATGCTCCAATTGGGACAAGTTTTCTCAGCAACTATTACATCTAGGTGAATGAAATTTTACATGTAGGTAGTCCAGATGATACTCTTCATCGGGTTCACAGTCCAGTTCCGAAATATTATTTTTTACGGAGTTATGAAGCCCTTGAATCTGTAATTGAACTTTTTATTTTTTATTTTTTATTTTTTTTGTTCCCAAGGGTATCATACAAATCCAAAGTACACAATACAGAGTACAACAGAGTTCAAAGAGATGGTACAACAAAATACATCTGCAGTTGATTATACAAATGTAATTATGAGCATGGAGCTATGGAGGATATTATTAATTAAATTTGTTAACTAAAAGTTTCCATTTATTCTCAAATTTATACATTTCATCATTTCTTTTGAAAATGAATTTTTCAATTTTCTAAATGTCCTTTAAAATATTTAAATAATTGCTGAAATTCAATAGCGAATTCTTTATATTACATAAATTGTAATTGAACTTGGTACAAATTACCGGTGTGATGCTCTAATGGGAAAAATTAAGTTACCTGAAAAATATTACATCTGGGTGAATGAAATTTTGTAATAACAGTCAGTTCCTAAAATTATTTTGGACAATATTATGATGCTTGAAGCTGTTTTTAAAAAATAGTACCCTTCACATCTATAATTCTCAATGGATGGATAGCGGATGGCGGGGGTATGTGAGCCATGCTCACTTTTTTCTTGTTTACAAATTAGAGCAAGTGTTATCAATTTTATGGTTGCAGTATCATGTGAGTTTGTGCTTACTTTTGTCTCGTCTCTTATAGTGAAAAGATCAAAAAGGATTTAAATTGGTCATTGAACTCCACAAACATGTCACACCTGTTGCAAAGTTCACACAACTTGTACCGTTTATCACAATGACCTTAAGAATCAACTAAACCTAATTAACCTTTAGTCTGCTGGATTGTTTTCAGGTTTTTGCAGAGAGCGTCAGATTTGTAAATTTGTAACAATTACGTCACATGGGTATCCTTCATTTAAAGTTTTTCTCACCTTAGTAATTAACATAATTTTAAAATAATTAAAATAAATATATTTTTTTCTAACTTATTATTGTCATAACAAATTATTAATTAATGTAATATTTTTCAAATATCAATTATTTTTACACTTGTCTATGGGAAAAATGAAATAATACAGTAGTTCTAAAATTGTACTAAATTTTCAGACTTGAATTATTTTGTCAATAATTATTTATGCAGCCCAATTTTTACACCAATTTGGTTTGATTATATTTGGTTGTTTTCAAGCCAAATGAAATGGAGGAATTCTTAAAACAAGAAATTAGATAATCTTGAGGAATGTATGTACTTCTTCTGTAAATGTCAAGATTTATCCATACAGGCAGTACTTGACCATCAATTCACACAGTAAGACGATATTACACGAGGAAGGAGCGGCGTTTCTCCAAACAGGCGAAGGTAATAATACAGCAACAAAAACACTCCAGTGTTATTACTTGATGCTGCTTGGGAAATATTACAGCCATTATTGACGATCTTTTCTTGATGCTAACACAAAAAAAAAAACAAGTGTCAATTTATTATTTGTGGCGAAATTATAGGAATTTTAATATTTAACCAGCAAGATCATATTCTAAAAGAGGTGAGGTGTACAGCAGTAAAACATTTGTTAACCAAGTTCTTTTCAAGAGTTCTGGTCAATTTACAGCTTTCTAGTTGCATATAATTGAGAGAGTCCAATGGGAACAAGGTTTATACTGCACCTGGATGAAATGTTTAATTAATGGCCATTTGATCTGTGTTTGAACTGGGTTTGAACTTTGAATATCCACTGTGATGCTCAAGTCAATGGTGACAATTTAAAAAAATAGATAGATATTGAAAACCAGTTCAAAGACTAAATTTTGTAAACAATGTATGGTACTGAAAGCTTCCAAGTTGGCTGATGTTTTAAATTACTTTTCAGGTTTTTCAAAAGTAATCAAGGTGAAGATAATTAATGAGGAGCTTGCTTACAATAAGGTATGTCGCCAGTTACATGTCAACTGTAGTCATGTTATGATATTTAGACATTTATTTCTCATGTAGAAATGTAAATATTTTCATGAGTGACCCAGCCACAGGTGTATGTGTATTATTCTTAATTGATGAAAGTGTTATTTCACTGAGGAGAACAGACTGCCGTATTTCAACTGATAACTGCCGTATTTCAACTGATAACTGCCGTATTTCAACTGATAACTGCCGTATTTCAACTGATAACTGTTGTTTTTCAACTGATAACTGTCGTATTTCAACTGATAACTGCTGTATTTCAACTGATAACTGCCGTATTATAACCTTTAATTATAAACGTCACTGTTCCCTATTTTCTTATCATGTAATGTTTATGTTTATTTTGATGTTTTCAGGATTACAAACACTACAAGATTCTAATCATTGAACGACCCTTAGATCCAAGTTACCATGTAAGTTGGTAAAAACACCATACTTGTCATACCATACAATCTGATAAAATTATGGATCACATTATACTTCAACTAACTGCGTTAGTGCCAAATTGCTCTGATTGGTCAATAACATACACTGTCCTAGCATATTCCAGGACCCACAGTAGAAGGTTAACTCACTGTTAAAAAATATAAGCTAATAGTGTTGATGGATGGCAAATTGTTATTACTGAAATTTTCAATTTACCTTACTTTCAACTTATATCGCGCTGAACTCCACAACACAAAGGGCCATGCTCAAAGCGCTACACACATTATTACCCTGGTTCCTTTTTCATTCTCAACTCCCTAGGGAGTATGCAACCTGGGCTACCAATTAAGGCGCTCGAAGGTTCTCTATCACATTGCCTGCACTTCCAAACTAGGTATTCAATTGTACTGCTGAGTGAACAGAGGCCCATTTCGAATAAAGTCCCTTGCCCAAGGTGACACCATGAGCCTCTCAACTCATGTCTCAGTGTGGGGCAGGGAATCACCCTTCAAACTCTCAGTTTTCATCCAGCAATGAGGCGGGTAACCCACCCATCCAGCGAGCCACGCCCGTTGTTGCTGAACTTAACTGATAGCGGTCGACTGAGCTATGCACATTCTCTAAATGTTTAGAGTTTATGAGTCTGTCACTTCTAGGTCTGCCATTGTCTCTAAACCCAGTTTTCTGTCTGTAGTTGAAGAAATCTTCAAGAAGCACCCACATTGATGATCTTCACACTCCAAAAGTCTCTCTGCATGAGTAAGTCTAGAGTAGTGTTGACATATTATTTGCATAAATTTAAGAAAACTCCAAAAATATTAATGACTGAAGCATTTCAAGTACCATCTATAACCGGAGACCATGAAAAAAAAGAAGTGTGAAAGTGAAAATAAATCCTTATTATTCAACACAGTTTCATTATTTTACTTACAGATGTAAGCATTTCCTCAAGTCATTTGCTGAATATTCATTGGTAAGTTATGTTGTTATCTTACCTGTTTAATTACGTATCTCGCCGCTAATGGCTGTGATACTGCTTAAGCGGCGTTAAACAATAACTCTCTCACTCACTAAATTACATATAAGATTGTTAAGTCATGTTGTGTTGTCAAATTACTAAATATATATAAGCGAAAAGTAAGTTGAGTAACCAGTGTAACGAATCCAAATCATATCAGACCATTAGTGTTTTTGTTGCAAAAAAATTAAGCCTGATGGAGCAGGGATGCTAATAAGGACAGGTGTAACTTGAGTTTGTTATCTATTTAGTTTGAGTTGGAGCGAATATCAGGGAGTGTAACTAGTAGAGCATTCATTCGTGGTGTACGAGTGTTAGTGGTGGACGAGTGTTAGTGGTGGACGAGTGTGAGTGGTGGACGAGTGTGAGTGGTGGACGAGTGTTAGTGGTGGACGAGTGTGAGTGGTGGACGAGTGTTAGTGGTGGACGAGTGTGAGTGGTGGACGAGTGTTAGTGGTGGACGAGTGTTAGTGGTGGACGAGTGTTAGTGGTGGACGAGTGTTAGTGGTGGACGAGTGTTAGTGGTGGACGAGTGTTAGTGGTGGACGAGTGTTAGTGGTGGACGAGTGTGAGTGGTGGACGAGTGTTAATGGTGGACGAGTGTTAGTGGTGGACGAGTGTTAGTGGTGGACGAGTGTTAGTGGTGGACGAGTGTTAGTGGTGGACGAGTGTTAGTGGGGAGTTATTATGTTGATTATGGTACCAATATTTTGATACGCTGTGAAAGCTCAATAGACTTAGAGTGCAACACAAAACTAACACAGACTTTAATGCAAAGGAAGCCACATGAGTTATTGCAGTAGATGAAAGCATCAGTTACCAGTTTGTACAGAAGTATTCTGGATTTTTCAATATTGTTATACTTTTTGCAGATACTGAACAGTCTTGATGAGAGCATTAGCCGGTTCAACAAGAACTACATGGTGTTGAAGGACTATCTGGAGGATGCTGCGTCTCGTCTCGAGGATCTCACGTCGGACACTATAGAGGTGAGGATCCAGTCCGAGTCTATCAGGCCATCTTGTCTTTCTCACTCTGCTACAAACAACAACCTTTGTTTTTAGCTCATTAGGCCTGAAAGGCCCGATTGTCTTATGGCATGGGATGGCGTCCGTCCATCCGTCTGTCCGTAAACTTTTCGCTTTTTCAACTTCTTCTCCAGAACCAATGACTCCAGAGAGCTGAAATTTTATGTACAGACTCCTTGGCTGAAGGGGATTCTAAATTGTAGATTTGGTGACCCTGTGACCCCAAATGTGGCTCACAGGGGTCATGACCTAAAAAGCTATTTTCATCTTCTTCTCCAGTCCAAATGAACTTAAAGAGCTGAAATTTTATGTACAGACTCCTTGACTGAAGGGGATTCTAAATTGTAGATTTGGTGACCCTGTGACCCCAAATAAGGGTCACAGGGGTGATAACCTTAAAAGCTATTTTAATCTTTTTCTCCAGTCCCAAAGCTTTAGAAAGTTGAAAAGTTATGTACAGACTCTTTGACCAATGGGGATTCTAAATTGTAGATTTGGTGACCTTGTGACCCCAACTATGTATCACAGGGGTCACCGCCTAAAAAACCCTGTAATAATAGCTGTGCTCTTCTTTTATGTGCACTTCATTCAGTATAGTACTTCATTCAGCTTAAGAGTAATACTACGTTGTGGACATGTTGATGTAATCAATGTGAAATTAGAACCACTGAATATTGTGACAGGCTGCATAGGAAAAAATTAGTTAAAAAGGAGTTAAGAAATGTTTTATTAAATATATTTACTAAATATGACTGGTGATGAAATAAGATAAGACTATTAGGTCTAGCTACATGAGTTTGTGATACCTCATCTTCATTTCCAGTAAAGAAAAATAAATAAACATGGGGAAAACAAAATTTAAATATATAATTCACTGGCTGTGAGTCCGGTGTCTACCTGTTGGGTAATAGGAAGGTGTTGACCTGGGGAGTAACCGCTCCCTGGCAGAGATGCAAACAGCAGCTAATACACAGAGGTTTCAGGTTACTTCAAACATCTGCTGTGTTACTGATTTAGTCTTACACTCAGATTCTCAAGAGAATTTATTAATTAAATATTGAAAAGGAGCCTATGAGAAACAGGATATTTAGAAACCTATTGGGGCTCGTTTTCATTATGTAATAAATGTTGATAATACCAGAATGAAAATACGAAAACAATAAAATGCAAAAGTCTACACTATTTATAATGAATGTGGATTAATGAGTAACCAATTTTGATAATGAATTTTTAAATTTGATGACTGGGCAATGGCTTATTATGTGATATCTTGATCTTTTCCTTAGACATAATTAATAACATGATTCCTGATGAGCTTCAGAGCCAATGGCTCTATTTTTTCTTTGACAAGCAACATGATTTTATCCAATTGATAAAAATCATACATGATGAAATCTGTCGTACAGCCCTAGGATCAGCTGTGTATGACTGGCTGTGCTGTATCTTGAGTGTTGAAAGTAAATAATCTTACTTTTTAAGACCCGGTTTGCAAGAAGAAGAAATCTGGTACATGAATGTGTCAAGACTTATGAGTTGCATGTTTAAAGAGAGGGTTCTATTGGGGTATTTGAGGGGACATTCCTGTTTACATGAATATGCTACAAATACCAGTTGAAACATCATACTGAGGGCAATGTTTTGATGACTTATTTTTGACAATTTAATAAAAGGTAGCACATGTGAATATATCTAGCATCATGATCCTCAGTTGCTCAATGGATACAGACAGATTGATATTTGTGATGTCATTGTTTCCAGAAATGTACACGAGCCACAAAGCAGAAGTTGTACTCCGATCCCAAGTTCAGGCAAACCTTGGCCAGTGCAGTAGAAAGGTAATCATATCTCAGATTAACCCATTTGCTGCTAAAGACGCCGTACAGCGACTTTACGCATGATCTGTCACAACTAGAGACGTTGTATGGCTCGACCTTTTTGTGTGTTGTCTTAACGAGAGACGTCAATCGGCGCTCTGACTGACCCCTCATTATGGCCTTGTTATAACGAGAGACGCTGTTTGGCGTCAACACACTGTTCTGATTGAGAGTTTGTTTTGATTGGTAAGTTATTCACGGCGGTATTACATCTTCACACGTCATATCATGTATTTACAAACGTTAACAATTCATTCACCTATGTGCATCAGGATCTTTCACCTCTGGAACAAACAAACTTACATAATAGTGTTATCTGAAACTATCTGCAAACAATCTAACAACCCAACTGAGAGATCAAAAGATATAATTAGTTAGTTATCTATGTTGCACTTGGTCGAAATTACAAGGTGTGATCAATGTCCGAGATAATCTGTTGGTTTTTGTTGTTTGAACGTTAGGCAAATGGGCTAATACGACGAGATGATGTTGATCTTTTACAGAATGTTAAACATTTTCATCCTGTAATAAATGTTTAACTTGAATAAAGGTGTGTGGTTAAAATCATCAGAACTTTTGTTGAATTAGGGATTGATAATGGCGAATCATGTCATCGGTCACCAACCATTCTCATCAGCCAATTTACAGGAATTACACCTGTTACTCATTAACCCTTACGTTGCGTATATATATTTTACCATTTTTAGCCCCTGTGGCGGAATTTACAGGCTCGCAGCTCGCAGCAGTAGTTTGAGCTTAGGCACTAACGAGCTCTGCTGGCGGAATTTCCAGGCGGCGATTCCGGTACCGTTTTTACGAAATAAACCGCATCTACATGGCGAATAAGGACTATATACGGGCGTTCAATACAAATTCAAGTAGCGACACCCGTACACAAATGGCTAATTCACACCCGAAACTTTGAATGAATTTTCTATGATTTTTCGTTTTTATTCTATTACTTTCGAAAGATTGTCTTTAATTCGGGCTTCGTAACATCATAAATACCAAACGAAAAAAAATCCATTTATATACGGAATTGAAGACAAGATGTCTAGCTTCACAATGATATAAAAATTATTAGAATGCGACCTTTGGTTATAATTCTATAACTATGTAAAGTTTGTCTTTATTTCCACCTATAAAATCGTCAATACTTACAACATGTATGCGGCATTGCAAACGGTCGTTCATCGCACTTTTCCAAAAAATCATAATCTTGAACCAGTTGACAAATAAGCACATGTCAACCCAAATATGGTTATGTTGTTTGACTTTTCAAATAAACGCTAACCTCGAACCATAACTGATGAAAATATGTTGATTAGCTTGTGTGCCGTTTGGTTTCACATGCCTCTCAGAAAGGTAAAATTGTATCTTTATTTCTGTGAATAAATCTGCGCATTTTATATAGAATAAAAGATTATTCTTTTCGGTTTATTGTGATATAAAAATTATGAAAATGCATTCAGTATTTTAGCCGTGATAAATGTGTAAGAAGTTGTGAAAATCGCTGATTGTTTCAAAATTTATGAAGTGTAAACATGACCTTTTTTACGGCGCTTGCTGTGTCTTTATTATTTTTTTGAGATTTTCTAATTTTATATGGGAATGTAGTCCATTGTTTCCCCTTTATTTTGCCGTATTTGTTTTTGAAAACAAACAATTTGCTCACATGATATGAAATGCGGGAGTAAGGCGAGTTAGCGATTTTTTTTCCCGTCTCGCTAGATGCGAGGCAGATAGCAGGCTAGGGCGAGACAAACCCGACGCAATGCAAACACGTGGGTGAAAATAGCCTCAAGCGAAATAAGGCTTCGGAGCGAAGCACGACAAAATTGGCCTTTTGTAAAGCTAATTATCGATGCGTTACGGGTCAA
The DNA here is from genome assembly GCA_936450465.1 of Gibbula magus. Lineage (NCBI taxonomy): Eukaryota > Metazoa > Mollusca > Gastropoda > Trochida > Trochidae > Gibbula > Gibbula magus. Next base: position 2,553,056 of record OW388295.1, on the reverse strand, counting down.
CAATGCACAAGCAATTTGGTGTGAATTTTACTTGATATTTCGACCGGACATTGACAAAGACTCGTTATTGTGGCCAACTGCGAGATGTATGTAAACAAGTTTTCATGTGGCGATCCACGGACACACTTCGTCTCGCATTTCGCCTGGGGGGCAAATTTAATTATTACTGACCCGGTAAATGCACTAAGTCCAACGTACGCATATCGCCAAGGGGTCTAACATTTTTCTCTATGAGCCTCCCGGATAATTACGGACCCGCAAGTTAAGGGTTAACAGCAAAAAAATTGAGGTGTCTGGCTTTACCCTAAAGTTACCTCCCTTGCTTAGTCATTTATAGAGGAGGTTACAATATTAATGTGCATATAAAGATTTCAACTACATACAATTTGTATGCAGTTATTATGCTGTACATCAACAGACAATTAATAAAACCAATAAGTTGTTCTCTACAGTCAATATTAATAGGATTGAAGGATTATTATTAAAATGATAAGTGTTGGCATGTGGTCGTGTGCAATCAGTGAAGTTCAGCAACAATGGGCAGGGCTCGCCAAATGGGTGGGTGACCAATAATGCTGTTAGAGTTTTGAGCATGCACTAGTGGATGGCAAAGTGCACCATATATTATTATGAATGATAAAATGTACATTTCAGCTATGTTTTGGGGAGCGTACACCAGCGAGTGTTCCCAGTGATTTGTGAGAAGTTTAAAGAAGACGATGAGCTGCTCTACACCCAGTGTCAGAACTTGTCTGGAGTCACACCCAAACATCTGGGTGTCCCCTCCGCCTTCTCCTGTCCTCTCCCATCAGCTGTAAGTAGAACCCTATCATCTGGGTGTCCCCTCCGCCTTCTTCTGTCCTCTACCATCAGCTGTAAGTAGAACCCTATCATCTGGGTGTCCCCTCCGCCTTCTCCTGTCCTCTCCCATCAGCTGTAAGTAGAACCCTATCACCTGGGTGTCCCCTCCGCCTTCTGTCCTCTCCCATCAGCTGTAAGTAGAACCCTATCACCTGGGTGTCCCCTCCGCCTTCTCCTGTCCTCTCCCATCAGCTGTAAGTAGAACCCTATCATCTGGGTGTCCCCTCTGCCTTCTCCTGTCCTCTACCATCAGCTGTAAGTAGAACCCTATCACCTGGGTGTCCCCTCCGCCTTCTCCTGTCCTCTCCCATCAGCTGTAAGTAGAACCCTATCATTTGGGTGTCCCCTCCGCCTTCTCCTGTCCTCTCCCATCAGCTGTAAGTAGAACCCTATCATCTGGGTGTCCCCTCCGCCTTCTCCTGTCCTCTCCCATCAGCTGTAAGTAGAACCCTATCATCTGGGTGTCCCCTCCGCCTTCTCCTGTCCTCTACCATCAGCTGTAAGTAGAACCCTATCATCTGGGTGTCCCCTCCGCCTTCTCCTGTCCTCTCCCATCAGCTGTAAGTAGAACCCTATCATTTGGGTGTCCCCTCCGCCTTCTCCTGTCCTCTCCCATCAGCTGTAAGTAGAACCCAAACATCTGGGTGTCCCCTCCGCCTTCTCCTGTCCTCTCCCATCAGCTGTAAGTAGAACCCTATCATCTGGGTGTCCCCTCCGCCTTCTCCTGTCCTCTCCCATCAGCTGTAAGTAGAACCCTATCATTTGGGTGTCCCCTCCGCCTTCTCCTGTCCTCTCCCATCAGCTGTAAGTAGAACCCTATCATCTGGGTGTCCCCTCTGCCTTCTCCTGTCCTCTACCATCAGCTGTAAGTAGAACCCTATCATCTGGGTGTCCCCTCCGCCTTCTCCTGTCCTCTCCCATCAGCTGTAAGTAGAACCCTATCACCTGGGTGTCCCCTCCGCCTTCTCCTGTCCTCTCCCATCAGCTGTAAGTAGAACCCTATCACCTGGGTGTCCCCTCCGCCTTCTCCTGTCCTCTCCCATCAGCTGTAAGTAGAACCCTATCACCTCGGTGTCCCCTCCGCCTTCTCCTGTCCTCTCCCATCAGCTGTAAGTAGAACCCTATCATCTGGGTGTCCCCTCTGCCTTCTCCTGTCCTCTACCATCATCTGTAAGTAGAACCCTATCACCTGGGTGTCCCCTCCGCCTTCTCCTGTCCTCTCCCATCAGCTGTAAGTAGAACCCTATCATCTGGGTGTCCCCTCTGCCTTCTCCTGTCCTCTCCCATCAGCTGTAAGTAGAACCCTATCACCTGGGTGTCCCCTCCGCCTTCTCCTGTCCTCTCCCATCAGCTGTAAGTAGAACCCTATCACCTGGGTGTCCCCTCCGCCTTCTCCTGTCCTCTCCCATCAGCTGTAAGTAGAACCCTATCATCTGGGTGTCCCCTCTGCCTTCTCCTGTCCTCTCCCATCAGCTGTAAGTAGAACCCTATCACCTGGGTGTCCCCTCCGCCTTCTCCTGTCCTCTCCCATCAGCTGTAAGTAGAACCCTATCACCTGGGTGTCCCCTCCGCCTTCTCCTGTCCTCTCCCATCAGCTGTAAGTAGAACCCTATCACCTGGGTGTCCCCTCCGCCTTCTCCTGTCCTCTCCCATCAGCTGTAAGTAGAACCCTATCACCTCGGTGTCCCCTCCGCCTTCTCCTGTCCTCTCCCATCAGCTGTAAGTAGAACCCTATCACCTCGGTGTCCCCTCTGCCTTCTGTCCTCTCCCATCAGCTGTAAGTAGAACCCTATCATCTGGGTGTCCCCTCCGCCTTCTCCTGTCCTCTCCCATCAGCTGTAAGTAGAACCCTATCACCTCGGTGTCCCCTCCGCCTTCTCCTGTCCTCTCCCATCAGCTGTAAGTAGAACCCTATCACCTCGGTGTCCCCTCTGCCTTCTCCTGTCCTCTACCATCATCTGCACAATCACCTCTTTCTTATCTGTTCGAAGCAACTTTGACTGCGAAACAGTACTGTTCTACATGCAGTAAGGTTTGGCTGGAATGCTACACTATTATTCAGCCCAATTTCACCCATGGTTCACATTTTCCTGTCCTTGGTACTGTTACACTTACCGATCTCAGCCCTAAGATGGATCTTAGCCAATGATAAAAGATGGGATTACTATTGAATTTAGGACTAAGATTTGTGGAACAGTCCCCTGTGCCTTCATCATGTAATCATTGTTAAATTTTACTTGAAGAACAAGACTTTAAAAGAATAGTTGATTTACGAAAAGATTAATTTCAGTCAAAGACATCTCACAGTTCAAACTTATACCTTCAAGATTTGATTGATTTATTGTGGAAACCTTCACTAAGATGGGTGTATGTTTGTTTGCAGGTGGTGGAGCTGGCTAACCTGGATGGTCTGAGTACACCGAGCGCTAAACAACTCTGTCTCAAGACTACTGTGGTCAGTGTCTCTCTCAGTTCGTCCATCAACCCAACCATCCATCAAACAATCCAACCATCCATCCATCCAACAACCCAACCATCCATCAAACAATCCAACCATCCATCCATCAAACAATCCAACCATCCATCCAACAAACCAACCATCCATTCATCCAACAACCCAACCATCCATCCATCAAACAATCCAACCATCCATCCATCAAACAATCCAACCATCCATCCATCAAACAATCCAACCATCCATCCATCCAACAACCCAACCATCCATCCATCCAACAACCCAACCATCCATCCATCCAACAACCCAACCATCCATTCATCCAACAACCCAACCATCCATTCATCCAACAACCCAACCATCCATCCATCCAACAACCCAACCATCCATCCATCCAACAACCCAACCATCCATTCATCCAACAACCCAACCATCCATCCATCCAACAACCCAACCATCCATTCATCCAACAAACCAACCATCCATTCATCCAACAACCCAACCATCCATTCATCCAACAACCCAACCATCCATCCATCCAACAACCCAACCATCCATCCATCCAACAACCCAACCATCCATTCATCCAACAACCCAACCATCCATCCATCCAACAACCCAACCATCCATTCATCCAACAAACCAACCATCCATTCATCCAACAACCCAACCATCCATCCATCCAACAACCCAACCATCCATCCATCCAACAACCCAACCATCCATTCATCCAACAAACCAACCATCCATTCATCCAACAACCCAACCATCCATCCATCCAACAACCCAACCATCCATCCATCCAACAACCCAACCATCCATTCATCCAACAACCCAACCATCCATCCATCCAACAACCCAACCATCCATTCATCCAACAACCCAACCATCCATTCATCCAACAACCCAACCATCCATTCATCCAACAACCCAACCATCCATTCATCCAACAACCCAACCATCCATTCATCCAACAAACCAACCATCCATTCATCCAACAACCCAACCATCCATTCATCCAACAACCCAACCATCCATCCATCCAACAACCCAACCATCCATTCATCCAACAAACCAACCATCCATTCATCCAACAACCCAACCATCCATTCATCCAACAACCCAACCATCCATCCATCCAACAACCCAACCATCCATTCATCCAACAAACCAACCATCCATTCATCCAACAACCCAACCATCCATCCATCCAACAACCCAACCATCCATCCATCCAACAACCCAACCATCCATTCATCCAACAAACCAACCATCCATTCATCCAACAACCAAACCATCCATCCATCCAACAACCCAACCATCCATCCATCCAACAACCCAACCATCCATTCATCCAACAACCCAACCATCCATCCATCCAACAACCCAACCATCCATTCATCCAACAACCCAACCATCCATTCATCCAACAACCCAACCATCCATCCATCCAACAACCCAACCATCCATCCATCCAACAACCCAACCATCCATTCATCCAACAACCCAACCATCCATCCATCCAACAACCCAACCATCCATCCATCCAACAACCCAACCATCCATTCATCCAACAACCCAACCATCCATCCATCCAACAACCCAACCATCCATCCATCCAACAACCCAACCATCCATCCAACAACCCAACCATTCATCCATCCAACAACCAAACCATCCATTCATCCATCCATCAAACAACCCTAATAATCCATTCATCCATCCATCCAACAACCCAACCATCCATTCATCCAACAACCCAACCATCCATTCATCCAACAACCCAACCATCCATCCAACAACCCAACCATTCATCCATCCAACAACCCAACCATCCATTCATCCATCCATCAAACAACCCTAATAATCCATTCATCCATCCATCCAACAACCCAACCATCCATCCATCCAACAACCCAACCATCCATTCATCCAACAACCCAACCATCCATCCATCCAACAACCCAACCATCCATCCAACAACCCAACCATCCATCCATCCAACAACCCAACCATCCATCCATCCAACAACCCAACCATCCATTCATCCAACAACCCAACCATCCATCCATCCAACAACCCAACCATTCATCCAACAACCCAACCATCCATTCATCCAACAACCCAACCAACCATCCATCCAACAACCCAACCATCCATCCATCCAACAACCCAACCATCCATCCATCCAACAACCCAACCATCCATTCATCCAACAACCCAACCATCCATCCAACAACCCAACCATCCATTCATCCAACAACCCAACCATCCATCCATCCAACAACCCAACCATCCATCCAACAACCCAACCATCCATCCATCCAACAACCCAACCATCCATCCATCCAACAATCTAACCATCCATCCAACAACCCAACCATCCATTCATCCAACAACCCAACCATCCATCCATTCATCCAACAACCCAACCATCCATTCATCCAACAACCCAACCATCCATCCATTCATCCAACAACCCAACCATCCATCCATCCAACAACCCAACCATCCATCCATCCAACAACCCAACCATCCATTCATCCAACAACCCAACCATCCATCCATCCAACAACCCAACCATTCATCCATCCAACAACCCAACCATCCATCCATCCAACAACCCAACCAACCATTCATCCAACAACCCAACCATCCATCCATCCAACAACCCAACCATCCATTCATCCAACAACCCAACCAACCATCCATCCAACAACCAAACCATCCATCCATCCAACAACCCAACCATCCATCCATCCAACAACCCAACCATCCATTCATCCAACAACCCAACCAACCATCCATCCAACAACCCAACCATCCATTCATCCAACAACCCAACCATCCATCCATCCAACAACCCAACCATCCATCCATCCAACAGCTCAACCATCCATCCATCCAACAACCCAACCATCCATTCATCCAACAACCCAACCATCCATCCATCCAACAACCCAACCATCCATTCATCCAACAACCCAACCATCCATCCATCCAACAACCCAACCATCCATTCATCCAACAACCCAACCATCCATCCATCCAACAACCCAACCATCCATCCATCCAACAACCCAACCATCCATTCATCCAACAACCCAACCATCCATTCATCCAACAACCCAACCATCCATCCATCCAACAACCCAACCATCCATCCATCCAACAACCCAACCATCCATTCATCCAACAACCCAACCATCCATTCATCCAACAACCCAACCATCCATTCATCCAACAACCCAACCATCCATCCATCCAACAACCCAACCAACCATCCATCCAACAACCCAACCATCCATCCATCCAACAACCCAACCATCCATTCATCCAACAACCCAACCATCCATCCATCCAACAACCCAACCATCCATCCATCCAACAACCCAACCATCCATTCATCCAACAAACCAACCATCCATTCATCCAACAACCCAACCATCCATCCATCCAACAACCCAACCATCCATCCATCCAACAACCCAACCATCCATTCATCCAACAACCCAACCAACCATCCATCCAACAACCCAACCATCCATTCATCCAACAACCCAACCATCCATCCATCCAACAACCCAACCATTCATCCAACAACCCAACCATCCATTCATCCAACAACCCAACCAACCATCCATCCAACAACCCAACCATCCATTCATCCAACAACCCAACCATCCATCCAACAACCCAACCATCCATCCATCCAACAACCCAACCATTCATCCAACAACCCAACCATCCATCCAACAACCCAACCATCCATTCATCCAACAACCCAACCAACCATCCATCCAACAACCCAACCATCCATCCATCCAACAACCCAACCATCCATTCATCCAACAACCCAACCAACCATCCATCCAACAACCCAACCATCCATTCATCCAACAACCCAACCATCCATCCATCCAACAACCCAACCATTCATCCAACAACCCAACCATCCATTCATCCAACAACCCAACCAACCATCCATCCAACAACCCAACCATCCATTCATCCAACAACCCAACCATCCATCCATCCAACAACCCAACCATTCATCCAACAACCCAACCATCCATCCAACAACCCAACCATCCATCCATCCAACAACCCAACCAACCATTCATCCAACAACCCAACCATCCATTCATCCAACAACCCAACCATCCATTCATCCAACAACCCAACCATCCATCCATCCAACAACCCAACCATCCATCCAACAACCCAACCATCCATTCATCCAACAACCCAACCATCCATCCATCCAACAACCCAACCATTCATCCAACAACCCAACCATCCATCCAACAACCCAACCATCCATCCATCCAACAACCCAACCATCCATTCATCCAACAACCCAACCATCCATTCATCCAACAACCCAACCATCCATCCATCCAACAACCCAACCATCCATCCAACAACCCAACCATCCATCCAACAACCCAACCATCCATCCATCCAACAACCCAACCATCCATCCAACAACCCAACCATCCATTCATCCATCCATCCAACAACCGAACCATCCATCCATCCAACAACCCAACCATCCATTCATCCAACAACCCAACCATCAATCCATCCAACAACCCAACCATCCATCCATCCAACAACCCAACCATCCATCCAACAACCCAACCATCCATTCATCCATTCATCCAACAACCCAACCATCCATCCATCCAACAACCCAACCATCCATTCATCCAACAACCCAACCATCAATCCATCCAACAACCCAACCATCCATCCATCCAACAACCCAACCATCCATTCATCCAACAACCCAACCATCCATTCATCCAACAACCCAACCATCCATTCATCCAACAACCCAACCATCCATCCATCCAACAACCCAACCATCCATCCAACAACCCAACCATCCATTCATCCATCCATCCAACAACCGAACCATCCATCCATCCAACAACCCAACCATCCATCCATCCAACAACCCAACCATCCATCCAACAACCCAACCATCCATTCATCCATCCATCCAACAACCCAACCATCCATCCATCCATCCATCCAACAACCCAACCATTCATTCATCCATCCATCCAACAACCCAACCATCCATTCATCCATCCATGAAACAACCCAACCATCCAACCATCCATCCAACAACCCAACCATCCATCCATCCAACAACCCAACCATCCATCCAATAACCCAACCATCCATCCATCCAACAACCCAACCATCCATTCACCAACCATCAATCAATCTATCAATGCACCCATCCCTCCCCGACAAATCTACCATCAATTCAATTATCACACGCATCAATATCTCTCAGATTCAAAGTAACTACTTCTCATAATTGTAAACAATAATTATTAGAAGAGAACAGGAAGATTTTCTGGATAACAACTTCTTTAATGTGGTGGATTCCACCGGATGAAGGAGTGAGTATGTACTTCACATTAAAGAAGTTGTTATCCAGAAAATTTTCCTGTTCTTATGTATACCACTTCTAAATGCCCTTCAAATCATTATTATTATTGTTTTAATATTATTGATGTGATTATCCTACACATGTTGCCCATGATCTCCTCCCAGGACAGTGTGACTGAAGGACTCAACGCCTATGTTCTAGAAAACAAGCAGCCCTCTATACATGGACAGTCCAATAGTAACGGTCGGTTTGTTTGTCTATCTTCTTTGTTATAATGAAGTAAACGTTATTATTTAATCATTAACATGTGAACAATAGTATAATAATATTGATAAAGTGTTATAAAACAGTCTTAAAATACAGTCTGTGTAAGTTATTACTATAGCCATGAGAGTGAGTGAGTTACTGTATAACAGCGCCAGGGCATTGGTCAGTAGAGTTTGAACCTATTTTTAGCTCATCAGGCCTGAAAGGCCCGATGGGCTTATGGCATGGCATGGTGTCCGGCGTCCGGCCATCCGTCCATCCGTCCATCCGTCCATCCATAAACTTTTCGCTTTTTCGACTTCTTCTCCAGAACCAATGATTCCACAGAGCTGAAATTTTATGTGCAGACTCCTTGGCCAATGGGGATTCTAAATTGTAGATTTCGTGACCCCATGACCCCAAATGGGGTCACAGGGGTCACATCCTTAAAAAACTATTTTCATCTTCTTCTTCAGTTCCAAAAGGTCTAGAGAGCTGAAAAGTTGTGTGCAGACTCCTTGGCCAATGGGGATTCTAAATTGTAGATTTCGTGACCCCATAACCCCAAATGGGGTCACAGGGATCACATCCTTAAAAACCTATTTTCATCTTCTTCTCGAGTTCCAAAAGGTCTAGAGAGCTGAAAAGTTGTGTGCAGACTCCTTGGCAAATGGGGATTCTAAATTGTAGATTTCGTGACCCTGTGACCCCAAATGGGGTCACCGGGGTCACATCCTTAAAAACTTATTTTCATCTTCTTCTCCAGTTCCAAAAGGTCTAGAGAGCTGAAAAGTTGTGTGCAGACTCCTTGGCCAGTGGGGATTCTAAATTGTAGATTCCGTGACCCTGTGACCCCAAATGGGGTCACAGGGGTCACATCCTTAAAAACTTATTTTCATCTTCTTCTCTAGTTCCAAAAGGTCTAGAGAGCTGAAAAGTTGCGTGCAGACTCCTTGGCCAATGGGGATTCTAAATTGTAGATTTCGTGACCCTGTGACCCCAAATGGGGTCACCGGGGTCACATCCTTAAAAACTTATTTTCATCTTCTTCTCCAGTTTCAAAAGGTCTAGAGAGCTGAAAAGTTGTGTGCAGACTCCTTGGCCAATGGGGATTCTAAATTGTAGATTCCGTGACCCTGTGACCCCCAAATGGGGTCACCGGGGTCACATCCTTAAAAACTTATTTTCATCTTCATCTCGAGTTCCAAAAGGTCTAGAGAGCTGAAAAGTTGTGTGCAGACTCCTTGGCCAATGGGGATTCTAAATTGTAGATTTCGTGACCCTGTGACCCCAAATGGGGTCACCGGGGTCACATCCTTAAAAACTTATTTTCATCTTCTTCTCCAGTTCCAAAAGGTCTAGAGAGCTGAAAAGTTGTGTGCAGACTCCTTGGCCAATGGGGATTCTAAATTGTAGATTTCGTGACCCCATGACCCCAAATGGGGTTTCATGGGTCACATCCTTAAAAACCTATTTTCAACTTCTTCTTCAGTTCCAAAAGGTCTAGAGAGCTGAAAAGTTGTGTGCAGACTCCTTGGCCAGTGGGGATTCTAAATTGTAGATTTCGTGACCCCATGACCCCAAATGGGGTTTCATGGGTCACATCCTTAAAAACCTATTTTCAACTTCTTCTCCAGTTCCAAAAGGTCTAGAGAGCTGAAAAGTTGTGTACAGACTCCTTGGCAAATGGGGATTCTAAATTGTAGATTTCGTGACCCCATAACCCCAAATGGGGTCACAGGGGTCACATCCTTAAAAACTTATTTTCATCTTCTTCTCTAGTTCCAAAAGGTCTAGAGAGCTGAAAAGTTGTGTGCAGACTCCTTGGCCAATGGGGATTCTAAATTGTAGATTTCGTGACCCTGTGACCCCAAATGGGGTCACCGGGGTCACATCCTTAAAAACTTATTTTCATCTTCTTCTCCAGTTTCAAAAGGTCTAGAGAGCTGAAAAGTTGTGTGCAGACTCCTTGGCCAATGGGGATTCTAAATTGTAGATTCCGTGACCCTGTGACCCCCAAATGGGGTCACCGGGGTCACATCCTTAAAAACTTATTTTCATCTTCATCTCGAGTTCCAAAAGGTCTAGAGAGCTGAAAAGTTGTGTGCAGACTCCTTGGCCAATGGGGATTCTAAATTGTAGATTTCGTGACCCTGTGACCCCAAATGGGGTCACCGGGGTCACATCCTTAAAAACTTAATTTCCTTCATTCACTACCTCTAAACTTATATGCATCTTCTTGTTTGTTTACAAACACACCAACAACAATAGCAAGTCTAGAAATAGACAACTTAAACCTGTGAGTCTGCCTACCGCTCACGAAAAGCCCGTGCACCCGCATACACAGTCATGTGACCTGTCAAATACCTTCACTACTTTTTGTTGTTCAACGTGTCAACACGTCTCACACCAACTGAGTTAGAATTCCTTACCTTTCGACGAAACCTTTATCCCATACGTATCCTGATACCGTGAGATTGTTGTTTCCATTTGTTTTTTCACTTGAATATGAATTTGGATGCTATTATTCGCCATTTTAGTGGTTCAAATGTTTCCACGTGGCTTGTAAAATGGCGGCTTCCTCATGTTTTTCTAGCATCGGGCTTGAAGCTTCATTTATTCAATTCACTGCTAATATTCATATTATTTATATATTTATGTTTTGTGGTATATTTAACTATATTACAAACGTATTTTATATTTTATCTCTTGATAGAATTAAATTTCGTTAGTGCGGGATTGGTATCCCCGTTCACTTATCGATTTTTGCTGTATAGTGTTGTGTCACTTCACTTCGCATTGCATTGACTTTGCGTGGTGATTTTAAGGCCGCTTCCTTGCTATATTTTACTATGCGTATCTGTATAGTTTTTGCTTCACGTTTTGTTTAGCTAACTTTATCTACCTTATGTATTATCAGAAATTATTTCTTGATATTTAATTTCTCATACGGTATAGTTTTTGATGGTATTTATTCATGTTTATTAATAAATATCGTTATGTTTTACTATGAGGGGATAGGTTTCAATTTTACCTTTTATGGTAAAGTTTCCTTTTCTCTGCATTTTCTATGTTTTATGATAAACTATTTCATGTTATCATAATCATATACTCATTCTATATATTTATATATAGTATTTTATACACTTATATGAAATTTCGGTTTCTTATATTTGTTTCATTATGGTTTTTCTGTGTGTTAATTCTCCTTAACTTTTCACAGAAATCATGAGCGCTTCGAAGAGATGCGAGGGCTGTAATAAATTCGTGGCTGCGGCTGACCCTCACCCTTGCTGTCCACGTTGCTATGGGGTATCCTGTACCTACGATGTACCCTGTGATGAGTGTGCCAACCTTAACGTTGACGAGTTCCAGGCCTATGTGACTTCGAGAGAAAGAAGCTTGGCCCGTTCTTCGTCGAAGTCGTCTACTGTTTCGGTCCCTCAACCGTCCTCTCTGGCCTCGGACTTGGCCAAATTCAAGTCCATGGCTGCCGAGATGATGCCTCTTATGTCTAAGCTGCTCAACATCCCCGAGTTAGCGGACAAGGTGGAGAAGACCGGATCAAGGCTCACCCCGTCACCAGGGAGAGATAATATCTCTCAAATAACTGGGCGGCGGGGGGGTGAAGAGAAAAATGAAGACATCATCTCCATACTGGCCCCTTCGGTGGTGGAATCCATGAAGCAGACTCCGGGATCGAGGGACCCTCGTCTTCATAAGAAAGCCCACCGGATTAGTGGATCCCGTGCGGCGGATGCGGCCCGCAAGGCAGTCCAGCCGGGAGATGTCAAAGTCGGGGATCCAGGGACCGAACCTACGGGGAAGGTCAAGGCCAAAAAGGACTCCAAGGGAACCGTCACGGGCCTCCACGGATCCAAGATTAAGCCCATCATGTTGCCGACGGAGGGTGCAGCGGACCCGCCACCGGCCTCCACGGACCCGGCCGCCACGGACCCGGCCGCCACGGACCCGGCCTCATCTACGGGCCATCCCAGGGATTCGGCGGGCCTGAATAGATCTATTGTGGACTACAATACCTCTACCTCTTCCAAGTCGTCCCATTCGGAGCAGGCCAACCGGGAGAGGAACCGTCGCCTAGCCAGGGAAAATGAACGACCTGCGGGGAACAAACGGAAATCCACGGGGCCCCCGGACCTCTCCTTTTACGGGACGTCAGCGGATTCTTCGGGGAAGAAAGGGAAAAAGGCGGATGCTGCAGACGAATCAGCTCTCTCAGGTCTGTCTTGGTATGACAAGTTAGACGAGGTATACCGGCATTTCCCGGACATTTCCCGCCCTCCGGCTCCTTCGGCTCCTATCCAGAGTGAAATAGGCAGAGGCTCTTCCAAGGTCATCACGACAAAGGCTACCTCGCTACCACCGCCGGATTCCACGGCCAAGCTGGCGGCCCAACTATCGGAGCGAGTGGGGACCTTAGGCTTTGACAAGCAACCCTCTAGGAGTTCCTTCTACCGTTCATTTCCTTACAAGGTGCATGACGCCCAATTTGCCAAGCCTGGGGAAACCGTTTTGGACAGCAATTTCCGGTACCTGATGGGCAAGGGTTCGCCTTCGGAACAGATTAAGATCGGGGATGCCAGGATTAGGGAAATCGAGTCTTCGGTGCACAAGGCCATGCAGACCTCCACCTACATCCATTGGTTTGCCGCTACTGCTGCCAGGCAACTCCCTGCTATACCGGTGGATGCGGAACCGGACGAGTCTACGCCTATCCCTTGTTCAGCGTTGTCAACGGCTAACGACCTCTTTGACTCCATGGGGAGTGCTGTCTTGGATTTAGATCGACACCTTCTATGGATCAATGCGCAACTTACTCTCCTCAGAAGGACCGCCTTTATCAAGCAGTTGCCTCAGACAACCGACAACAAGATAAAAGACAAGCTTTACTCGGCGCCTCTTTTTGGAGCTTCTCTCTTTGGGGATTCAGTGGCGGAGTCTCTAGAGATTAAAGACAAACAACTAGAGAGGAAGAGAAACGAGGATTTACATCAGCTCGCCTTATCAGTCTCGCCAAAAAGAACCCAGTCTCAGTCTCCTTGGAAGAAGCAATCAACTCCCAAGAAGAACTACGTCAAGCAGCAGGCTCCGACCACTCCTAGACGTAATTACGACCGACAGGACAGGACGGCTGACAAGACATTTACGCCCCGCAAGGACGCTGGCCGAGGCCGAGGCAGAGGGCAACCTCAACGTTTTTGACGTCCCTATTCCCCCTCCTCTCCAGTTACCGACCCTCGCCCGTCCACCAACTTTCCCCTTGTCTGTAGTTCCGGGACAGGTCGGGGGTCGTCTGAAACAATTTGCCGCCAACTGGTCGATTGTTTCAAACGACCCCTGGGTACTGTCAGTGGTCTCTCAGGGCTATCGACTTCAGTTCGACACGCTTCCTCCGTCAACCCGCCTTCCACAGGGTCCTCGTTTTCATCTGTCCGGGCCTTCTCTGGTGGCAGCAGAGGATGCCATTCAGAAACTTCTCTTGAAGATGGCAGTGCTGGAACTGGACCCGAAGACTGTGACGAAAGGGTTTTATTCCCCCATCTTCCTGGTGCCCAAGAAGGATACGGACGAACTCAGGATGATTATCGACCTGAAGTTTCTGAACCGGAACTTCCTGCAGAGACCTCCTCACTTCAGGATGGAGTCTATAGCAGCGTTGAAACTGGCTCTACGACCAGGAGACTGGATGGTGTCGTTGGATCTCAGGGATGCTTATCTCCACGTGCCGATCCATCCAGTGTCTCAGAAGTATCTTCGGTTTGCTCTCAACGGCAGGTTGTTCCAGTTCAGAGTTCTTCCGTTTGGAATCTCGATCGCTCCTTGGCTTTTCACCAGGATCACAGCTCCGGTACTGAACTTTCTGCATTCCAGTTCGATTCGGATGCACGGCTATCTGGACGATTTTCTCCTCCCAGATCAGTCTCAGAAGAATCTGGAGTCCAACAGAGATCTTGCCATTTCTATCTTGGGGCATCTCGGTTTCATCATCCATCCAGACAAGTCCGACCTGGTTCCGTCGCAGAAGGTCAAGTACATCGGGGCCATCTTCGACACGGAGAATGCCAGACTGTTTCCTCCGGAGGACAGAGTAGAGGTAGCTCGCAATCTGATCCGTTCTATGTCTCAGTCTCCTCAACCCCTACGCCAGTGGATGTCCCTGTTGGGCAGGCTCACGAGCATGCAGGACTTAACCAACAGGGGGAGACTGAGACTTCGACAGTTTCAGCGTTGGATCAACTCCGTGAGATATCTCGATCTCTCAACCGTTTGCTGTCCTCCTCCGGAGATTCTACGATCCCTTCTTTGGTGGCATCTGGACCAGAATGTTCTTTTAGGCGTTCAGCTGGTGCCCTTTGTACAGGATGTCCTTCTAGTGACGGACGCTTCCAACGTGGGTTGGGGTGCCCATCTTCTCGACCAGACAGTTCAAGGGACTTGGTCTCTGCAAGAGTCTTCTCTTCACATCAATCTGCTAGAGACGTTGGCCATACTGAAAGCTTTTCGGCATTGGCAGAAGCAGATTGCAGGGAAGAGGGTGATGGTTGCTTCAGACAACTCCACGGTGGTGTCTTACATCAACAGACAGGGAGGGACAAGATCAAAAGACATGTTGGATCTGTGTCTCCAGCTATTTCACTGGATCGATCAGTTCGGTTGCGAGGTCAGGGCAAGACACATTCCAGGTCATCTGAATGTTCTGGCAGACAGGTTGTCCCGACCAAACCAGATCCAGTCCACGGAATGGACTCTACATCCCGAAACTTTCTCCATGGTGTCAGGACTTTGGGAGTCCCCGATGGTGGACCTGTTTGCAACAAGGCTCAACAATCAGCTTCCAATTTACGTCAGCCCAGTACCGGATCCACAGGCCTTTGCAGTGGACGCGATGTCGATCAGCTGGGACGGCCTCATCGCCTACGCGTTTCCTCCACCCGCGCTGGTTCCAGCAGTCTTGGAGAAGGCGAGGCGTCACAGCTGCATCATCATTCTGATTGCTCCAGCATGGCCCAATCGTCCGTGGTATCCGGATCTGTTGATGGAAGCAACACATCCAGCCGTAGAGCTTCCGGTGTTTCCAACACTGTTAAAACAGCCAAGGTCAGACAGGTTCCACCGGAATCCAGAGTCTCTACATCTGCACGCCTGGAGACTATCAACCACAATCTCCGAGAAGGGGGATTCTCGGAGGAAGTTGTACAAGCTGTCAAAGGAGGGCTCAGAACCTCTACTTCCAACCTCTACGACTGCAGGTTCGCCAAGTTCTTGGAGTGGAAGCAGCAGTTTAAGCCTAATGCTGTGGTCTCCGTCCCCCTCGTCGCAGAGTTCCTGCTCTTTCTGAGGAAAGTGAATAAACTAAAAGCAGGAACAATCGATGGGTACAAGTCCGCCTTAATATCTGCCTTGTCGCTACAGGGGGTCGACTTGACTGGAGATCAGACAATCCGCAACTTATCCAGGTCGTTTCACTTGGAGGATCTGAAGTCACCTCGTTTTCAACTAAAGTGGAACTTGTCGGTGGTGCTTTCGGCTCTTTTAGCAGATCCGTTTGAGCCTTTGAAGGAAGTTTCTCTACAGTTCTTGTCTTGGAAGACAGTGTTCCTGCTGGCTCTGGCCTCAGCAGGGAGGGTGTCAGAACTTCATGCTTTGGATATGTCTTCCTTAACACATTCTAAGAATTGGCAGACGATTTCCCTTTCTACCCTCCCGGGTTTCGTCGCTAAAAACCAGAAGTCTATCTCAGGACCATTAGGAAGAAGATCTTTTTCTGTTCCGGCCTTGTCCGCTGCGTTATCTGACGGCATGGAAAGGGATCTTCTTCTCTGTCCAGTCAGGGCTTTGAGAGAATATTTGTCCAGAACCAAACCCTTTAGAAGAGGAAGACATAGGTTGTTTCTCCCGTGTGTTCCTTCTTCGGACAAGGACATTTCGAAAAACACCATTTCGTCATGGCTAAAGAAAACCATCAAGATAGCTTATCACAAATCGGCGACGGTTACCCCGGTTTTTGGTAAGGTATCTGCCCATGAGATTAGGGCCTGGTCCACCTCCGCTCCCCTCTGGCACTCTGCCTCGGTCGAGGATATCGTAGCAGCCGGGTATTGGGCTTCGTCGACGACTTTTTCGACTTTTTACCTACGAGACGTACAGACGGACTTGGAAGACCTACATCAGCTGGGACCGTTTGTGGCAGCAGGGGCCGTCCAAGCAGCGAACAAATAACATAGGTAATTACAACCTTTTACTATCTTTAAGAGGTTGTAAGGACGGAGTTCCTTCTGGAATCTTCGGAATCCTATGTTGGTCAAAGCAGTTTATGGTTGCAAATCCACGATTGCTTTGACCAGCCTACCATTCTGGGTTGTGAAGGAGCTTCGTTCTCATGACTTCTGGTTTTGGTTAAGGCAATTTTCTCCTGTGAGTCGCCTGGTTCGTATACTGATTCGCTACCCTCCTCCGATCTGTGGGATTCTGCATATAAGTTTAGAGGTAGTGAATGAAGGAAATTTAACAAAATTATAATCATTTTGTATATTTCTGAATGATACCTACCTCTAAACTTATAGTTTGGAGCCCGCCCGGTCCTCCCCACGGAGCCGTTCATCAGTCTTCGCTTACTTACAACAAAAAGTAGTGAAGGTATTTGACAGGTCACATGACTGTGTATGCGGGTGCACGGGCTTTTCGTGAGCGGTAGGCAGACTCACAGGTTTAAGTTGTCTATTTCTAGACTTGCTATTGTTGTTGGTGTGTTTGTAAACAAACAAGAAGATGCATATAAGTTTAGAGGTAGGTATCATTCAGAAATATACAAAATGATTATAATTTTGTTAATTTTCATCTTCTTCTCCAGTTCCAAAAGGTCTAGAGAGCTGAAAAGTTGTGTGCAGACTCCTTGGCCAATGGGGATTCTAAATTGTAGATTTCGTGACCCCATGACCCCAAATGGGGTTTCATGGGTCACATCCTTAAAAACCTATTTTCAACTTCTTCTTCAGTTCCAAAAGGTCTAGAGAGCTGAAAAGTTGTGTGCAGACTCCTTGGCCAGTGGGGATTCTAAATTGTAGATTTCGTGACCCCATGACCCCAAATGGGGTTTCATGGGTCACATCCTTAAAAACCTATTTTCAACTTCTTCTCCAGTTCCAAAAGGTCTAGAGAGCTGAAAAGTTGTGTACAGACTCCTTGGCAAATGGGGATTCTAAATTGTAGATTTCGTGACCCCATGACCCCAAATGGGGTCATAGGGGTCACATCCTTAAAAACCTATTTTCATCTTCTTCTCGAGTTCCAAAAGGTCTAGAGAGCTGAAAAGTTGTGTGCAGACTCCTTGACCAATGGGGATTCTAAATTGTAGATTTCGTGACCCTGTGACCCCAAATGGGGTCACCGGGGTCACATCCTTAAAAACTTATTTTCATCTTCTTCTCCAGTTCCAAAAGGTCTAGAGAGCTGAAAAGTTGTGTGCAGACTCCTTGGCCAATGGGGATTCTAAATTGTAGATTTCGTGACCCTGTGACCCCAAATGGGGTCACCGGGGTCACATCCTTAAAAACTTATTTTCATCTTCTTCTCCAGTTCCAAAAGGTCTAGAGAGCTGAAAAGTTGTGTGCAGACTCCTTGACCAATGGGGATTTTAAATTGTAGATTTCGTGACCCCGTGACCGCAAATGGGGTCACCCGGGTCACATCCTTAAAAACCTATTTTCATCTTCTTTTCCAGTTCCAAAAGGTCTAGAGAGCTGAAAAGTTGTGTGCAGACTCCTTGGCCAATGGGGATTCTTAATTGTAGATTTCGTGACCAAGTGACCCCAAATGGGGTCACAGGGGTCACAGCCTTAAAAACCTACTTTTATCTTCTTCTCCAGTTCCAAAAGGTCTAGAGAGCTGAAAAGTTGTGTGCAGACTCCTTGGCCAATGGGGATTCTAAATTGTAGATTATGTGACACTGGACCCCAAATGGGGTCACAGTGGTCATGATCTAAGAACCTATCTTTTGCTTGTAAACAATAACTTAAATAACTTAAATATTCAACTTTAGATAGTAAATCAATGAAATCCTGATGAGCTACAGAGCCCATGGCTCTATTTTTTACAAAAGAAATGGTCTGTGTCCTGCTTCATGTCACGTTGTTTTGTTTGCAGATCCTTGTCTGACCTCCGATGACCTCATTCCGATCTTGGTAGGCAATAGTTTGACACGGTTTTATTTGTGAACCGTTAGCGTGTTTGACTTTGGTTCAATATGCCTAATGTTCGAATCCAACCAGTGTTTTGCAACTTTGTCTGAGAACTGTTCACTGCAATGCACAGCCACAATGTTGTGGCAGGTTTTTTCCCTGCAATAATACTAGCAGCCGTGAAATGTTAAACTCCAAATCACCTCATCTGATTCATAAACATTACCAACTGACTAAACTGTTAACTGTAAACTGACAAATATGTTCACAAGTTATCAAATCTAGCTAGAATTTGGGCATCTTTAGACATTGTGAGATCCTCGACACTTGTTATGGTTGTGGCCAGTGATACAAATTGTCTTCTGCAGGTGACGGTGATCGCCCAAGCCAAGAGTGGACACTTACAGAGTGATATCTACTACATGGAGCACTTCAACTGGTTCACCTCCAATAAGGATATGGACAATATCAGGTAGTACGCAGTAGTGCAGATGGAATCATGACGCACTGGGGCTATGTCACAGTAGTGCAGATGGAATCATGAAGCACTGGCTGGGGCTATGTCACTCATTTTCACATTTGGCCCTCTGTTTCAAATCAACCCAAATCTTTCTTGGTTAGTTGGTTAGTGGGTGCTGAACTGGCCAAAACACAGTTGCATTGTTTGTAATATATTGCAATACATTTTTTTGGCAATACCGAACCCTATGGTGAAGTAGATGTTTACTCTGTGCAATAACGTCACTGAGACCAAGTTTTCCCTGAAGCATCTTCTTGATTGTTCAAACTCACCATGTCTTTGTATGTCAATGTATAACCTATTTTGAGAGCATTTTCCTCTAACATTACAGTCGATCACAGACTTTACCTGTAACACTTTCAGTAACATTCCCAGACTTGAAACTCGTCTGTCCTGATATTATTAAAAGCCAAACAGAAATATATATCATCAATGTGCAACATCCAGACTGATTTTAGTCAATGTATAAATTCCTTATCTCATGTTTGTCCAGAAACAATGTTAACAACGTTAAACAGTTGGCTTATATTCTCTTTCTTTGCAGTTACTGTCTGGTCACCTTCAAAGCTGCAGTGGAATATATGAAAACAACAAACTTTGATTTTATCAAATCACAGCATGTGGCTGAAAGAAATGAGGTAATTTGGGAAATGAAGTTTTAGGGATTTAATTTAAGGAAAGTAATATTAATGGACAGATAATCATTGAAAAGTTTTACTCATTTTGGAAAAATGTAAACATGCAGAATTTCTGTTCAATAAGTGTCTCCAGAGTTTGTGCACCCCTGGGAGACTGTATGTTGTTAAAATGTGTACAGTTGTCTTGTGTCTTGTCAATGCATGTATAAGAGAATAGAGGTTTATTTAAGATAAATATAGACAATATTTTATTACAGATAAGTATAGACGAGCTCATGGCTGCCACCAACTCGCTGAGTGTTGACTCCCACAAGGACGACAAGTCGCGCCGGTCTCTGAACAGATCTCCGCAGTCTGGCAGTAGAATGGACCGACAGCTGGAGAGAGTTTCTAAGATGCTTCACGCCTCTGTGACGGAACTCTCCAAGAAGGAGAACACCAGAGGTCAACCCACCAGTATATTTGGGCGTAAGTATCTTACTTCAACTACATAAAACAAAGTTTTCTTAGATATTCCCACAATTTTCAAAATCAGGAATGAAAAACTCATCATTATCCTTGGATTCAAGCATTGGAAGATGGTTTCTTTTAGGAAAACTAGGATCAGTATCTTTGGATGTTCAGTTCATTCCAAGATGTTTGTAATTCGTATATAATACAGAGAAGCAGGGGCAGATGAGAAGAAGTAGCTATTGGATAACTTATACGACCTAGTTATACATTCATTATTCCACGTCCTATCAGACCTAAGCACGTTTTGTCTCATCTTCTGTGTTCACAACATGTGCGTCTTTCATTTTCATCAATTGACTCTGTGGCTGTGTTTTGTGCCAAGTTTTCTTTACAGTTGTTCTGTTACAGATCGGACTGAAACATTTCGTCCCCCAGACGTAGTTCCTGATCAGGACCCGAGAAGAAAAACTCAGGAACTAGGGTATGAAGTCATCATTGATTGTAATCATAGTAGCGTTATCCTTATCATTATCATTATCATTATCATTATCATTATCATTATCCTTATCCTTATCCTTATCGTTATCCTTATCATTATCATTATCATTCTTATCATTATCCTTATCATTCTTATCGTTATCCTTATCATTATCATAATCCTTATCATTATCCTCATCATTATCCTTATCCTTATCCTTATTATTCTTAACATTTTCCTTATCATTATCCATATCATTATCCTTTTTACCATTATCCTCCGAATCATTATCATTTTCATTATCCAAATCATTATCATTATCATCCATATCATCCTTATTAACATTATCATTATCCTTATCATCATCATCCTTATTATCATTATCCATATCATTATCCTTTTTATCATTATCATCCATATCATTATCCTTATCATTATCCAAATCATTATCATTATCATCCATATCATCATTATCATTATCATTATTCATATCATAATCCTTATCCTTATCCTTATCTTTATCATTATCTTTATCATTTTCCTTATCCATATCATTATCCTTATCTATATCCATATCATTATCCTCATCATTATCCTTATCATTTTCCTTATCATTATCATTTTCATTATCTGTTATGCTTCCTAATCAGAGAAACCAAGTATGATCTGAATATTAGTCAACTGTATCTAGTGTCCTTTACTACAAATTCATGCATGTAAAACAAACTCTCCCCTTCTCATACTTGACGGTTATTTATAGCATATTTACTAATGTTATGTGTCTTCCTTGACCTCTAAGAGGGTACTGTACACTGTACATTGTACCAAACATGCCTCATGATAACAACCAACTTCCCAACGCAAGGCACAACTCTTGCTAGTCTCCATAACTTGCTGGTTTAAGACTTGCCACATTTCCTTAATTTTTCGGTGCTGGGATATCAGAGCCTACTATGCATTTCAGGTGGAACGATCCACTTTCTTAGGGAAATACTGCAAGGCTTAAATCAGCCAGTAATGGAGACTGGCAAGAGTAATGCCTTGCTTTGGGAAGTTGGCTATCGACATGCTTTAAAATTTTAGAAATTACGTTGTTCTTAATTACATTCTTTATTTGTTCCCTCAAGGAAGCCAGGTTTATTACATTTGAACCTTCATTATTTGATATATTTTTTTTCCAGAGAGTTTTTGTCTGCTCTAGAAGATGACTTTGATCAGACGTTCGGCAAACAGACATGACACCAACAAAGCAATTTGATCTCATACGCCATTGTCTTTCAACTAACATTGTCTCAAACGATCTTCTCACCACGTGGATACAATGCTCACCCCTATCTTTTGTTATAATGATCTTTGATTATGTCAATGCTCATCCCTATCTATTGTTATAATGATCTTTGATTATGTCAATGCTCACCCCTATCTATTGTTATAATGATCTTTGATTATGTCAATGTCCACCCCTATCTATTGTTGTAATGATCTTTGATTATGTCAATGCTCATCCCTATCTATTGTTATAATGATCTTTGATTATGTCAATGTCCACCCCTATCTATTGTTGTAATGATCTTTGATTATGTCAATGCTCATCCCTATCTATTGTTATAATGATCTTTGATTATGTCAATGCTCATCCCTATCTATTGTTATAATGATCTTTGATTATGTCAATGCCCACCCCTTTCTGTAATGGAGAATGCATGAGGAGCTGTGGATTCGTTAAAAATAATCAACAAGCCCTGAATGCATTCTCCATGCTTAATCCATGTATGGCGTCACGAAACATGCATATGTGATTATTTTACATTTGAAAGAATAAATTTCAATTATGGGACACCAAAATCAATTATTTTGCAAATTACGGTGCTCATTCATCAGATATGGTACAAGTAGCGGCGACCCTCATTAAATGGATTCTTCCATGCATGTACTCGAAGCGATGTAATTGACAGCTAAAACTCTGCCTTTCCATGCCTTCCGTGCGTTACAAGTCTTGAATAGAACGGAGGATTTCTACTGACAAACAATCCTTTCACTAAGGTGTCTAACAGCGTCTTGTGGCCTAATGGTTAGGAGAGCTGACTACCAAGCAAGGGTTGCATGTTCGAATCCAGGTTCATGCATCACAAAAATTAATTTGTCTAGTTGATGGATATTTTAAGATCTATTCAGATACACCAAAACAAAATATATCAGTCTCGAAAAATGTACTCGATTAGTAATTACTGAAAATATCTAAACCTAACACCCCTCCTAACTTGGACAGTCAATGACCAGTAGATTTCTAAATAATAACCAACTGATAACACAATAGAGTGACGTCATGACCATGGATTAAATTGTTATAATGATCTTTGATTATGTCAATGCTCACCCTTTCCTATTGTTATAATGATCTTTGATTATGTCAATGCTCACCCTTTTCTATTGTTATAATGATCTTTGATTATGTGCCATAGTGCTAACATAGACCTGTCTATCCTGATAAAATGGTGACAAAATATACCTTGATGTCAGTTTTACCTTACTTTGAGATTTATCCAACAGGTATTGATGAGTAAGATGCAAGAAGATTGTTGTTCCCCTGGATGTACGTGGGATTATAGGAAAAAAAGTCCTTGGAAAAAAAGTACCGGTAAAAAAGTCCTTCCTAGTTGAATTTAGGACTTTTTTCCGGTACTTTTTTTCCGAGGACTTTTTTTCCGGACACCGTACGTGGTGATATCATGTATATATCCCATGTAAATGTGCTGATATCATGTATATATCCCAATGGCTCTTTATTACTTTTACAAGTATATACCTTACAAACGGGTCCAAACTAATTTGGCAAATCTTCAATCTATGTTCCAAAGTGGTGCAATATAACCTTTTCATGTGCATGTCATTCAGTCAGATTCATCCTCACACATCTCTCTCATTCATCCCTCATCACAATTCTTGTTTTAACGTGACTTTACTTTACCTAATTTTTTTAATTTTGCTTGAATCTAAGTCTTTTTCCTGTGTCTAACATGATAAGTGATTCCAATAGAGGCCTCCCTATTCTAATGCTTGTATGTGGATAAAAAGATTTGAACAATTGAGATGTTTGGACGGCGAGAAATGAGAGGTTTGGGGACCGAGATATCATAACTTCTAGTTTACCCTTATGTGTGCGAAATACTCTTTGGTCTCTACTGGAAATCAGGACTTTGGTATGAAAAATCAACCATTCCTTCTAAGAATTAAACAGGTCCTGCAGTATTTTGGCAATTAATTTATTTAAAGTCACACAAGTCACACAAGTCACACAAGTCAGACGAGCTTGCTGGCCACTTTTGCAACTGGCCTCTTCTGCAAATAACTACCCGGTAGCAATTTGCTGACGAGCAGGCAACTTATTCCAACATTGTTCTTACACACTGTGGTTAGTGTGTTCAGCTTCAGATCAAGAGGTCTGTGGTTCGAATCCTGCCAGGGGCACAACTTTATCTGCAGCAGAGAACTGTTCTACACACAGTAAGGTTTGGGTGCAATGCAGTACCAGTGCAGTACCACCCATGGTTCGCTAGTTCCACCCGTTGCCCACAGGTTTCACCGTAATACATAGCCTCATGGTGTTGCAGGCTTTCTCCCTGCAGTATTACTAACAGCTGTGATAAAAGTGAAATACTCTTGAAAGCGGCATTAACCCCAACTCACCTCACCTCACCTTTATGAGTCTTTTGCTGACAATCTGCCACAAGACATCCTTCAGAGAAGGGGCTCCACTGAATGTTATGTGACATACCACTCATGCCGCTTGAACTGCCCAAGCCACCCCTGTTCCTCTCTTCCACAATGATACTTGATATAGTAAAACACACTTGAATAATTATAATTAACATTCCCATTGCAGTGATTGGAAAAGTTATACATTTTCTCCCCTTGTTCATGTTGCTAACTAATCATAATTTTCAACAGAACATTGAAAACATTCTCGACAGTTGTTTCAAAAGTAAAATTGGTTTCTACCAGAAGTATGCAAATGATGGTTGAGTTACAGGAACAAGAGTGTAAACCAGATATATGTAGTAAGGCATTCATTCAACTTTAAGACCTCAAAATGTATGTATTTATTAGATTGTTTATAATAGTGTCACGTTAGTGCAATGATTTATATCATTTTTTAAACTTTATGTTAGAGAATATATGTCCTAGACTGTTAAATTCACTTGTTTCTTTTTTGTTTTTCATGTGACCTATAATAATTGTCAATATTAGGAGTAGGGTCACTTCTAATGTGTCATGTTTGTTATTTCATCTTCTTTGCCATTTGTTTCTGATATGTATTGTCCATATGTGTCCTTGCATGTCCTTAAATAATATATTGACAGTGATTGTCTTTTATGTATTTCGAATATTTATATAATTCTAATCGTCCAATTTTCTCCTTATTATTTTCTCTGTCTATTATTATGTATTTATTGGCGTCCGTCCATATGTACATCTGTCCTGTTTTTTGTTGCCGCGATATCTCTGCACCCAAACTCTTAAAACTTACTGACAGCATACACAGAGTCATTATGAATGCATCAGTAGAGTTTTGTGACCATGACCGTATTTTCAAGGTCACCATGACCTTTTGACCACTGACTCTTCAATCTCTTGTTAACCCACATCTTGTGAACTATTGCATCGAAATGATGAAGAATGAATGATTAGTTTATTGATATATGCTGGACTGGATAAGTTAGGGATATTGGATATCAACTAATAAATACATCATTGTTCACAATTTTAAAATTTAAAAATATTCCTAACTATTATGTCCAGTATACCTAGATACTAATGTTGGTGTGAAGCTGGTGATGACAGCATGCATGGCAACAGCATCAGTAATTATGAAGAAAGAAGATGTATATATGTATTGAATAGTTCTTCATTTTTCAGCTAAAAGGGACATTACCAGGACGCTGTTCGATTTTGTTGACCATGATCTTATTTTCTAGGTTTTAGACTTGGACCACTTTTCAAACTCTCGTTAATGCGATATTACATGAAAACTTGTTACGAATATGTTAATTTTTTTGACAGCCTTCATTAGAGATTTCCGCAAATACCAGTTGATAGAAGTGACCTTTTCATTTTGTCAAAAACCTTCGCAACTCTTTTTTTGGGGGCAGGATAGCGCAGTGGTTAGCGTGTTCGGCTTTAGATCAAGGGCCAGGGGCATGGCAACCTTGTCTGCAGTAGAGAACTGTTATACATGCACTAAGGTTTGGGTGCACTGCTACATTGAATTTCAGAGCAGTACCATCCATGGTTCGCTAGTTCCAACCGATGCTCGCAAGTTTCACCAAAATACATAGCTACATGGGGTTGCAGGCGTTCTCCCTGCTATAAATTCATTCCATAAGTACAAATATGAATGTGAGTGAGTTGGTGTTCACATAACATAAGTGAGTTGGTGTTCACATAACATAAGTGAGTTGGTGTTCATGTAACACGAGTGAGTTGGTGTTCACATAACGGGAGTGAGTTGGTGTTCACATAACATAAGTGAGTTGGTGTTCACATAACATAAGTGAGTTGGTGTTCATGTAACACAAGTGAGTTGGTGTTCACATAACACAAGTGAGTTGGTGTTCACATAACATAAGTGAGTTGGTGTTCATGTAACACGAGTGAGTTGGTGTTCACATAACACAAGTGAGTTGGTGTTCACATAACACAAGTGAGTTGGTGTTCACATAACATAACTTCGTTTGGTAGTTCAGCTTTTAGTTTAACCCAGAAGAACAACATACCCTGTCAACCCTCCAACATCAAAGGATTTTTACTGTAATAACACCTGTCTACTTCCAGGTGAGATACCGCTACCATAACAGTAGTAGCCGTTATATAAGTGGAAAACTCTTAAAAGCGGCAATTAATCCCAGCTCAACTCACCTTGCAACTCTTTTACCACTCTTCATATTTCACGTGGTACCCGAAGAACACTTGACTGTAGATGGTCATGAGAGTCTACGTGGGGAATACATGCTGACAACATGTTTCATACTATGGTTTGTCAGACATTGGAGTCGTCATGCTTTCCCATTAAACCAGTGAAAGTCAACAATTACATGGTCATTCCATTCCGTAATGCAATATTAACAACCAGCTTCTGTCAAATGATAGAAACGAGTAAATGTTTCTTGTTCATTACCAGCAGGAGACATCGCCATGTTGGTGGTTGAAATTTAATGGTTATGACCTCAAAACTGTATTATTTGGTAACAAAACCCTGTAAAATTATATTAATACACAAATAATTCAGTCTGTTCATAAGTGTATTTCTCTTTGTAAACGTTTCTCATGAATATCTTTGAAAAATGAAGTTATGTTTTTCAACACCAATGTATATATTGATAGTATTTAATATTTATGGTGTAATTATCCTGTATTATTGTTCTTTTGGGGAGAGACATTTATATGGGGAAACCCTGTTTGTTGATCCCCCTGTACCCGAGTACAAGAATAAATATTGTTTAAAGCAAATTTAACACTTGTCTTGAAATGTTTGTGAACCTATACAATTATTAGACTCTTACGTTCCACTGTGATTACTTTGTACGTAAATGTTAACAGAGAAAGTTAAGTCCATTATATTTTGTCCTTCCGCTTGTTGTTCTTCAATCATTGTGATTTATGTATCCCTAATATCTCATCACCGGGTCACATGAATTTCTTTTCTAGCCTATGATCGTCATTTTCTTTTGACTCATTAATTTAAACAAATTAAATAATATCTGCTTCTGATGTGTTATTTTTATAAATAAAACAAATACAAATATTATGGCATTATGTTGTCTGTTTTTTTTGGTAGCCATCGAGTTATCCTTGCAGATATTATGTTCATTTAATTTAACTTCTAAATGCCCTTCAATCCATTCATTGTTGTATTAACTTCCAACTTTTAATTGCGCTGTAGCACGTTTTTTGCATATTTTGTTTTCTCAAATTTGCTTTTTATCATTAAAGTTTGTAATATAAACTGTTAGAGGGTAAACATCCCATTACACAACTCAATAAGCCGCATCCATAGAAAACGGTTATCCGTAATCCGTATTGAAAGAAAATGGTGCAACGTATAAAGCGACAGTGGTGTGGAACTCTTCAGTGTGAGAGGTAGGTTTCTTGTGAATTTGAGAGTTCAGACTGCAAGATGATTGGCCATTCTTTCATGGCAACATTTTAAAAACTCTACTTTTTAATGTTTAGGTATTGCTACAGTGGCCAGATCACTTGAACTACCTTTGAGTGGCCATTTTAATGTGAACACATTAAAATGGCCACTCAAAGGGAAATGGACTCGCATGGCTTAACCGAACAATGTACATTCTCTTCAGGAGTATTACATTGCCATTGGTATTTACCTTTCTTGAGTTCTCTTTATTTCAGTTGGAAAAATGTATTACAGCGCCTTTAAGGAAAAGCATATTCCCTTCATCATTCAACTGGTAAAAACAAATAGGATAACAAAAGAATTTTTTAGCAGTGGTTTATATTTCGAGTAATTTGAATAACAAAGTTTCTGCTAGTCTTTATGACACAATGGAAATGTACCTACTGTTTGAATAGCTAGGAAGACTGGGGACATTTAACATGTAAAACCTAACTTTTCACTAACCTTTTCATCAAACCTGTCTAATGTCAAGTAATCTGGATTCGTTGAGTCTTGTTGCAGCACAGCTACGCCAAAGGAAGATTAACTTAGGTTCCACGATAAAGTGAAAAGAAGATCTAGATATATTTGGATCTTTACAAATGCATATGGATTCAATGAAATGACGAAAACATCAGCATCTGAGATTCAGCACTTTTAATGAAAGTCGCCTGACATGTGGGTTACATGTTTACTGGCTTTGAATCCAACTGTTGAAGTAGGACACACGAGTGTAGACACTTGGGTAGGATCCAGAGCATGAACTGGTGCCCCAGGAAGTGATACCAGTAACAAAACATGTGATATGATTAAAGTCATTCACACATTTATCACCCATATTACATGAGAATTACCCTAAATTGCAGAACTTCTTCACCGAAAATGGAAATGGAAATTATTTTATCACCCTTATTCAAGAGTGTTCAAACTTATAAATATTCGAATTACTGTCCATTGAAAGTGGATAATGCATTCAACACTGCAAAATATGTCCAGGTACCAAGCTCATGTAACAAATGTGTAGCTTATATCCTGGGTCTTTGTGCATTAACCTTCCAACATTACAGAAGTATGACACCTTACCGATGTACTTGAACAGTTCCACTAGTAAATTTATCAACATTTAACTCAATGTGATCATATTGTTTCCTGTTTAACTAGGTGGAGGATCCACTCCCAATAACCTCCAGAAGGTGGACATGCCTGTCCTCACTAACCCGACTGTTCCAGCAGATGGTCTGGAATCAGTGGTGCAACCATCAACTCCGGCCACATCTGTATTTTTGCTAGTGGAAAGTCTCCCTGTAGTGTATCATGTATTGATTATCCTAGTGTAGTCACAAACTAAACTAATTTAATATCTCAAATACTCAAAATAGTGACAAAATGCTTGACTGACTTCAAATTCCAAGATAAATCCCATTGATAACAAATATGAATGCATTCAACAGGGTGGCAGTGTTGGCCCGATGGTAGTTGGGAGCACTCTTACAAGTATCACTTCCTGGGACATCAGTTCATGCTCTGGATCCTACCCAAGTGTCTACACTCGTGTGTCAGAACTCATGACCTAGACCTTTGACCTTGAATGTGAACATGTCAAAATAATTCCCCAGGTGTATAAGAAAGAAGCTATGTATATGAGGTGTTGATACCTTCTGGGAAAAAAGTTATTTTGTGATTTCACAACTGGTGATCTTGACGCTATTTCGTGACTTTGACCTTTAATATTTTGAACGTCTAGGAACTTCGTCGACGAGGGACGATGAATACGGTGATGTATTGAATTGACGACTGAAGGCTGTTGGTTTGTTGGTCGACCATTTTTCTTTATTTACGTGGATTCCCGAGCCGGTGTTACACTCACAACTTGGAGTACACTACAGGGTCCTTCTCAAAACCCTGTCGTGGAGACTCTCTCCAAGCTGTGTCCGACTCGGGGCGATGATGGACTAAATGTACATAAGGCTGTGTTGGAGTCTAGCGCGCAGGATGTAGACTGGTCAGCTCAGAAGCAGCCTGGCTGAGCCTAACGGCTGTCCACCCGTCTCCGTTGCTGGTCAGTGCGAGTCTGTCCTGATAGCGTCTCGACTCATTGTAAATTTCATGCACAACAAAGAGAACCTTTAAATTTAGAAGTCGGGTGACCAGGCCAGACGGAGGTTCTTTGTCCAGCGCTAATTAGGAATCGATAAATGACCAACTGCCGCGAAGGATTGGACATGCATTTGAAATTACAAATAAACTTTATAAATTAAATATGCGTATTTCTAAAGCATTTCACATATATTTGAAATTAGTAAAATTGATGTAATTATGTCAATAATTTCCACTGTGTCAGATACTTCCCGTCTTCCTGTAAATTTCGTCCTCGAAATTTTTTTCGAACGTAATAATTATTTGAACATGAGATTACTGCATAATACTTGACTGACATCATATGAATTTGCATTTTGAGTACGACATATACATTTGCGGTAATGCAATAAGAAGGAAGACAAAACACAAAGTACACAATGATGATAGTGCGATAATCAAGCCAGTTTCATATACAAATTGTAACATACGTATTAATGCTACATGGTCGGCGAATGTATCTAGAATTGAAAATTGCCTAAAAGATGAATCGAGTTGGGAGTCTTATATTGGTGGGCCTAGACTCGACAAAGCAAGGGTAAGTAGGAAGGAATGCCGTGGATTGGCGGAGTATGATAAGAGAAAAACCTAACCGACTCGAATCGCCTGATGAGGATATTGACAATACAGAACATTCAATCATATTAGAAATAGGCACGACGTTGGGCACGAGTATATGTAATGCAGGGAATCGAGATTGATTATTTGCAATGGGATACATGATGTGTCGAAAGGTGCGACCTTCTAAATGATATGATACATATATTTGTTTGATAATGGCGGAATAATTTCTATATGGAAAGTTAGGTTAAGTATGGTGCAATTTCGAATGACACACGTCTCTTAAAGGGTTGTATTTTTGATGCAGAGAATCAAAGCTATTGGCATCGGGATACTTATTACTCGTCAGAGCGATATGCCGAGAAATACACTACTGGCGAAACATTTCAGCTTCTCTTTATGTCTTCATGGGGTTTTCAAACCAGTAAACAATTATCAGTAAAATGATTGACACCGAGAGTCGCAATTTGCATAGGGGGACTCACGAACCTGTGAAGTAAGATAAAGTGAAAATGCAAAACCTAACCGACGTCAACGATTTAAGTTGATAAATGAAAACTCATACAGGCTCTCCCAACAACTCCAGTACATACATAACTTATTAACATAGTACATACAATGATTAATACAAAACGTTATTACTGGCTGATTAAATCACACGTACCTGTTTGAATGATCCAAAGTTATAGCATAAATGATAATAAACTTGATAATGAAAATTGTCAAATCACAAGTAGTGTCTATTAGAGAGTTCTTATTGAATAAGAAACACAGAGTCTTTGTTCTTTGTGTCTTCAAGTGGAACAATGGAAGATGCGTTGGTAGCGTTGATTGCGTGGTCTTGAAGATGGCGGGTTGAACAAAGACTGTGGATATTCTCTGTGGAAAGTAGATCGGCTGTCGGATGTCTCGGTTGATTGACTCCAAGGTTGATGGATGGGTCAACGTCAAGTCGGTAGTAGATGGCAGGTTGTCGTTGCAGATGTGGTGACAGACGTTCGCTGGTGGTTGTCTTATGTTGACTAACTGAAGCTCTGATTAGGTTGGACTTACTTCAGTTAGCTCTTGAAGGATGAGCGTTGATCGGCGTTGAAGATGTGGTCACAGTCGTTATTTCTTTCTTCATCCTCCATCGTCGTCGGGTTCCCAGTCGCTCTGCTGCAATCTGAGGTACCAAAACGGCGTAAGCTACAGCAAACTCACGCTACCCGGATTCTCCACCATTTTGAACGTCTAGGAACTTCGTCGACGAGGGACGATGAATACGGTGATGTATTGAATTGACGACTGAAGGCTGTTGGTTTGTTGGTCGACCATTTTTCTTTATTTACGTGGATTCCCGAGCCGGTGTTACACTCACAACTTGGAGTACACTACAGGGTCCTTCTCAAAACCCTGTCGTGGAGACTCTCTCCAAGCTGTGTCCGACTCGGGGCGATGATGGACTAAATGTACATAAGGCTGTGTTGGAGTCTAGCGCGCAGGATGTAGACTGGTCAGCTCAGAAGCAGCCTGGCTGAGCCTAACGGCTGTCCACCCGTCTCCGTTGCTGGTCAGTGCGAGTCTGTCCTGATAGCGTCTCGACTCATTGTAAATTGCATGCACAACAAAGAGAACCTTTAAATTTAGAAGTCGGGTGACCAGGCCAGACGGGAGGTTCTTTGTCCAGCGCTAATTAGGAATCGATAAATGACCAACTGCCGCGGAGGATTGGACATGCATTTGAAATTACAAATAAACTTTATAAATTAAATATGCGTATTTCTAAAGCATTTCACATATATTTGAAATTAGTAAAATTGATGTAATTATGTCAATAATTTCCACTGTGTCAATATTCAAAGTCACTAAATCAATGACCACTTTTCATTGTGTATAACAAGCATATATAATGATTCAAAGTGTTAATATTTGAAATAAGAAATTTTCGCAAAAGCATGCTTAAGTCGTGACCTCGTTGTGACCTTGACCTTTGACGGATGTTAGCGAAAACTTTTGGCCTTTCTCCGTAGTTGATATACACCAAATAAGAGTCTGATAGCACAAATATTTTTCAAGTTATCGTGTTTACAAGGATATTTTTGAATTTTATTTAAGAACTCGTGACCGGCAGGGTATTATACAGTAGAAGGCCTTCTAAATAGGATTATTTGCACTCAATAAATTCTAAGTCTCAATGAGTAAGATAATCTATCTACAAAATAGCCAAGTTTAAAATTTTCTGAACAGAACAGAACTCAGACGCTCAGGCCGAGAGCCTCGCCATATGAGGTACAAACTGACAGTATAATACATAATTATAGCGGATAAGTGATTAGCCGGAAGATTTTACAATTTGCATTATAATATTACAAAATTTACTAAGTTTTTTTAATACAGATATTCTTTTACACATGAACAGTTTTTGCAATTTAAGCATGTTTTGATTTTTTGACAGTAAATGTTGTATGTACAAACTTCTTTGTTCAGCAAAGTATGAACAAATAAAAATATAATGGAATTCATCTGCAACATCATCAGTTAAACACAATTTACATTTTCTTACAGATATAGGTATCTTATTCCATCTTCCCTTTTCAATTGGCAAATGGTGGCATGATGTACGAAATAGAAGTAATGGGATTGCTTGACATTGAGGAAGGGACGTTAAATAATTTTCAAGTTCAAATTGAGGTTTCAGAACAGAATAAACTACACCCTTTTTGGAATTTTCTACTTCTTATCTCCAGATTTGTTTAGCATTATCAGTTAGAATAGAATGAGCAGTTGTTTTGAGCCAGGAAGATGAAATAGGATATTGGGATAGCCATACAAAACTTAAACCTATGTTGTTAAGGATATTTTTGATAAATGAAATCCAAGCAAAATTGTAAGTACCAGTATTATAGATGTTAGATATAATGGAATAAATAATAAAATATATTTTACTAGCTTTATCGGTAAGAAGTTTTGACCAAAAGGTTAACATGCGAGTTTTCACATCAACAGAGAGAGGGACTCTGCCTAACTCACCATAAAGCATATATAGTGGCGTACTCTTTACAGGCAATAATTTTCTCATGAAACAAATATGTACATTTTCAATTTGATTAAGATTAACAAAGCCCCATGTTTCACAGCCATACAACAAAATAGGTTTTACCATTGCATCAAAAAGATATAGCCGACACTGTATTGATAAATTCAAGATTTGGCTTTTACGTAAAACAAAATACATTGCTTTGGTAGCCTGTTGGCAAAGACTTGCAATGGACACTTTAAAATTACATTTCTTATCAAATATAACACCAAGATATTTATAATCGTTAACATATTCTAAAGGCGTAACATGAAGAAGAATGTCTTTACTCATATCAGTTTTGTTTCCCCCAAATACAAGAATTTTAGTTTTTTGTATGTTTATTGTCAATTTCCAAGTATAACAATATGATTCAAAATGATTAATAGCTTTTTGGAGATTCGTTTTTGAGGAAGCTAAAAGCACAGTGTCATCGGCATATAAAAGAACTAACAATTTAATAGATAGGTCTAACATGAGATCTATTGATTCAGAGTTAATTTTAACACTTGGGCAATCTTTGGACAGTAAAAATGTTTCTAAATCATTTAAAAACAATGAAAATAGTACAGGGGATAAATTTTCCCCTTGTCTAACTCCCACAAGGCAGGGGAAAGAAGCAGATTCAGTGTTTAAAACACTTGCACATGATTTTATACCACTATACATAGATTGTAAAATTCTCAGACATTTGCCATCTATACCTTGATTAAACAATTTATTCCACAATGCTGCCCTCCATACACTATCGAAAGCCTTTTTAAAATCAATAAAACAACAAAACAGTTTCTTTTTTCTTGACTTAAACAAATCTACAAGGCATTGAAGGGTAAATATATGATCAGAAGTAGAATACCTTTTACGAAAACCGGACTGTGCTTCTGACAAAATATTTTGATCTTCTATAAAATTTTGAATTCTATTACTGATAACACTTGTAA
Organism: Gibbula magus; assembly: GCA_936450465.1. Taxonomy (NCBI): domain Eukaryota; kingdom Metazoa; phylum Mollusca; class Gastropoda; order Trochida; family Trochidae; genus Gibbula; species Gibbula magus. The sequence continues at coordinate 2,517,926 of OW388295.1, read as the reverse complement.
AAAGTTTACCAAAACAACTTAAAGGGGCAGTAGCACGTTTTTTGCAAAATTTATTTTTTCAAATTTCCTATTTATAATGATAGTTTATGTCATTTAAATTAACTTTAGAGGGTAAAACATCTTATTACACAAACCAATTATCTGTAGTGGTAAAAACTATGTTGCGTATAAAGCAAAAATTGCATGGCGGCCATTTTATTGTGAACACAATTTATTATTTTGTGTAACAAAAACGATTCCCATGGCTTAACCGAAACATGTACACTAATTTTAAACTTTATTTTTTGATGTTTTACTATTGGTGAAATTATTTTTCAAATACATTTCATCAACTTTTTTGAGCGAAAAAACGTGCTACAGCGCCTTTAAAAGGCTAATTGGTCTATAATTTTCTGGATTATGTTTGTCACCTTTACCTTTATAAATAGGGCGTATAATTCCGCTGAGCCACTGCTCTGGATAAATACCATCGTCTTAGATTCTATTGAATAGCCTTATATAAACAGGTAACATAATGTCTTGTGTGGTTTTAATATATTCATTGATTACTCTATCAGGGCCACATGCCTTATTATTTTTTAAATTGCTAATGGCTTTCAGGATTTCTTCCTGTGAAATAGAGCTGTTCAAGAATGTGTTACAATCATCAATATTTATATCTAACGGATCGGCAATATCACCAGGTTCTTCATCGGGCATATCACTGTTTATTTTCTTAAAATAATTAAAAAGGTCCTCAAGCGTAGGAAGATCCAAATCTTTATTTTCGTTTCGGAGTATTTTCCAAAATGATTTCGAATCTTCTTTTCATAGTTTTGATAGTTTGCCCTGCAAGTTAGCTCTATGGAGATGATGAAATTTCTTCAAAATGTTTTTGTAAGCCTTACGTGCATTAACAAGTCTTCTTTTATTTTCGAAAGTTTTATGTTTTTGGAATATAGATTTTGCCTGGTGATATTTTCCTCTACGTCCAAACCAGGGTTTGTGTCGTCGACGTTTGTGATTATACATTTGCAATGTTTGGTTGTCTTGAACCAAAAGCACTCTTCGCACTTTCAATAAATACATTGTTAATATCATCGACAAGATTTGTAACAGCATCATTGTTTCCTACTGCACAATTCTCTAAACCCATAACAATGTCATCAATTTCACCTTGACGAGAGTTAATTACATCATGAAATTGAGAAGCACGCCGTTTGTCCCAGTGGCGGTGAGTGCACGTGGAGTCCGTGTTGCTGACTGCTTCTGTCCCTGATTGACAGGTCATGACATCGTCATACATGTTTATAGTCAATTTCAGCCCGCAATGAGCATCAGATAATATTGGGTCAAAATCTAGGACACTGAAATCACATATTATATTCATGACATTCAATGAGCATATACCATAGTCAACTAAACTACAACCTTTACAAGTTGTTTTACCAAAGTGTTTATCTTCACCAAAACGACCATTTATAATAAAAACGTCATTATTTCTGCAAATGTCAATCAATCTTTTGCCATGGTTATTTGTTCTACCAGTGTCTGATGAGTGTCTGTTCATGTCTATTCCAAGTGTAGAAAACACAGATAATACATCACTTTCATCAAACACATCTTCTGGGATTCCAATATGATCACATACAGTATGTGATATTTGAATAACATCAGGTAATGTTCTTGTTCTTGCATTAAAGTCACCAAGTAGTAAAATTTCACAGTCATTGGCATGTTTATTTATATCATTATCAATATCTACAAATAGGGAAACATTGAAGTAAGGAGAACTTTCTGGAGGTATATACACTGCACCAACAAGTAAGTCTTTGTTTATGTCAAGTATGTCTTTGGAGACTTTTATCCATAAGACACATTCTGTGTTAGTTTCTATTTATTTGGAATATTTTTTCAATGATTGTTTAATTAAAATTGCAATACCTCCTGATCTTACTCTAGAGTCTCTTTTTTTGTATAAACATCTTAGTCAGGTACATCTATTGTGTCTATGTCATCCAGTTTAGTTTCTGCAAGTAGAATGAAATCATGATTGTTAATATAGTCTTGAAAATCAGGGTTTATGAGTTTGCTGAGGGTTCCAAACACATTAATGAAGAAGAAGGTTAGGGTATTCATATTTGTAGAACTTCCTTGACTTCCCTGGTCAGAGGTGTGACTGTCATTATTGTACCTGGCTTTCTTCTCTGGTCTGTTGTGGGTAGGAGTGAGGGATGAGGGGGGCTCTCTGTCAGAGGGGAGGGGTGGGTAGTCCTCATTTAAGTCCACATCTGGTGTTGAATTTGGATAGATTCTCTTCCCATCTATGAATAGTCTATCTCTTATGAATGAGGTTCTGTGACCATTGCTTTTAGCTTGTTTATATCTATGCCATAGTTGTTTTCTTCTTTGTTGAATTTCATATTTCAAAGCAGACAATGTGGGAATCGAACCCGCAACCTTCCGCTTTGTAGCCCAAGACATTATCACTAGACCACAGGGGATTCGTTGGGTTGATTGTTGGTCTCTACTTTGCTGTCCAAATGATATTTTATGTGCGCTTTATTTGACTTGAATCACCTGTACTGCAATTAAAACATTTGTGCCATGCCCACGCGTCGGTCCCTTTGATGTCGGCAGTGGTGTATCTAATAGTTACACCATGGTCTGAAGTAACCTTTGACCGTAGCTATCTCACTGGCTTGCTGCAGTTTAGCAAGCCACGCCTATCGTTCACGTCCATAAGGTATTTGCCTGAACAGGATGTAAATCTTCTGAAAAATGATACAAAAATAGAGCCCAGTACTCAGTAGCTCATTAGGCATTAAACAATAAACTAAATAAATTTCAAAATATAAATTGTCCAGGAGAATTTATCTCAGATATAACAAATTTGAAGTATTTGAGAAAAAGATGAAAATAGTTTTTTGGTTGTGACCCGTGACCCCAAATACAATTTAGAATCCGCATTTGCGAAGGAGTTTGCACACAACATTTCAGCTCTCTAGACCATTTGGTACTGGAGAAGAAGATGAAAAAAGGGTTTAAGGTTATGACCCCCGTGACCCTATTTGGAGTCATTAGCCAAGGCAACTGCATACAACTTTTTAGCTCTCTGGAACTTTTGGAACTGGAGAAAAAGATGAAAATAGGTTTTTATGACCCCTGTGACCCCTATAGGGTCACAGGGTCAAGAAATCTACAATTTAGAATTCCCATTAGCAGGGGAGTCTGCTCACAACTTTTCAGCTCTCATCCCACTCGTGACTGGACATTGTGGCGGTAAGAAACTGAATGATTTCACATTCAAATATCCCCCGCAGATCTCGTGCACGTTCTGACAGGTTTTGGGCGTGGTACAAAGCAGTTACTTCACCCAATGACAAATTCAGCTGTCAATCAAACAGCGATCAGGTGTGGTGTAACTGGATCCATCGCTCGTTTATAGATGAAGTAACTACTACTTAGACAATATGACCCACACATTATTGGGTTTTTTTTCGGTATATAAAATAGATAACACCCTCATCCTCGGGCGTTCTAGCAAAGAGAGGCCTTTGCCTACGGGTCGTCCCTAGGGCCAAAGGCCTCTCTTTGCTAGAACACCCTCGTTGTCAGGTGTTATCCATTACGTCTACAATCCGTATCCAGTAAGACCTGTGGTTCGTGAACTGACGCTCTATGAGCCTATTGTGCCACGCAGACAGATAAAAGCAACTTACGTAGCGTGGCCATATAAACAGGGGTGTCAGGCTGTAAACAAAGATTTTACAGACGATTCTATATTTATAATGGGATCTTCGAGATTATCGCGACGTAAGCGTATTTTAAACGGTTGATAATATAGATAAACCAGTCTACCTCGGATACGGTAAGGTTGAGCACCCTGATGGTCAGGGAAATCCATAGGATGCTGCGCATCTGGCTCGGGTTTTTCCTTTCTATCAGGGTCCACAACCTTACCATATCCTCGGTGTCATGGATTCTCCTTATAATAGACAGGGTTATTTAAACCGTTATGTTAGATGAAAAGGTTATTGAAAAGCTAAGTTTTACAGAAAGTGTGTCCTTTAAAATGTCCCTTGATTGACTTAAATTTGGCTATCCAATGTGATACGAATGGATAAGTCAACAGAAACAACAAACTATTTTGCCTTTATTGGCATATTATACGAATATGGATAATCATGCACATGTGGGTTATTACATAGCTCATTACATCATACTTCCTCGCTATACAAACAGAAGGTACACATGGGATATATCGCTATACAAACATACTGTACACATAGGATATATCGCTATACAAACAGAAGGTACACATGGGATATATCGCAATACAAACATAAGGTACACATAGGATATATCGCTATACAAACAGAAGGTACACATAGGATATATCGCTATACAAATAGAAGGTACACATAGGATATATCGCTATACAAACATAAGGTACACATAGGATATATTGCTAAACAAACAGAAGGTACACATGGGATATATCGCTATACAAACAGAAGGTACACATAGGATATATCGCTATACAAACATAAGGTACACATAGGATATATCACTATACAAACAGAAGGTACACATAGGATATATCGCTATACAAACATAAGGTACACATAGGATATATTGCTAAACAAACAGGAGGTACACATGGGATATATCGCTATACAAACAGAAGGTACACATGGGATATATCGCTATACAAACAGAAGGTACACATAGGATATATCGCTATACAAACAGAAGGTACACATGGGATATATATCGCTATACAAACAGAAGGTACACATAGGATATATCGCTATACAAACAGAAGGTACACATAGGATATATCGCTATACAAACAGAAGGTACACATGGGATATATCGCTATACAAACAGAAGGTACACATAGGATATATCGCTATACAAACAGAAGGTACACATAGGATATATCGCTAAACAAACAGAAGGTACACATAGGATATATCGCTATACAAACAGAAGGTACACTTGGGATATATCGCTATACAAACAGAAGGTACACATAGGATATATCGCTATACAAACAGAAGGTACACATAGGATATATCGCTATACTAAAAGAAGGTACACATAAGATATATCGCTATACAAACAGAAGGTACACATAGGATATATCGCTATACAAACAGAAGGTACACATAGGATATATCGCTATACAAACAGAAGGTACACATAGGATATATCGCTATACTAAAAGAAGGTACACATAGGATATATCGCTATACAAACAGAAGGTACACATAGGATATATCGCTATACAAACAGAAGGTACACATAGGATATATCGCTATACTAAAAGAAGGTACACATAGGATATATCGCTATACAAACAGAAGGTACACATAGGATATATCGCTAAACAAACAGAAGGTACACATAGGATATATCGCTATACAAACAGAAGGTGCACATGGGATATATCGCTATACAAACAGAAGGTACACATAGGATATATCGCTATACAAACAGAAGGTACACATAGGATATATCGCTATACAAACATAAGGTACACATAGGATATATTGCTAAACAAACAGAAGGTACACATGGGATATATCGCTATACAAACAGAAGGTACACATAGGATATATCGCTATACAAACATAAGGTACACATAGGATATATCACTATACAAACAGAAGGTACACATAGGATATATCGCTATACAAACATAAGGTACACATAGGATATATTGCTAAACAAACAGAAGGTACACATGGGATATATCGCTATACAAACAGAAGGTACACATGGGATATATCGCTATACAAACAGAAGGTACACATAGGATATATCGCTATACAAACAGAAGGTACACATGGGATATATATCGCTATACAAACAGAAGGTACACATAGGATATATCGCTATACAAACAGAAGGTACACATAGGATATATCGCTATACAAACAGAAGGTACACATAGGATATATCGCTATACAAACAGAAGGTGCACATAGGAGATATCGCTATACAAACAGAAGGTACACATAGGATATATCGCTATACAAACAGAAGGTGCACATGGGATATATCGCTATACAAACAGAAGGTACACATAGGATATATCGCTATACAAACAGAAGGTACACATGGGATATATATCGCTATACTAAAAGAAGGTACACATAGGATATATCGCTATACAAACAGAAGGTACACATAGGATATATCGCTAAACAAACAGAAGGTACACATAGGATATATCGCTATACAAACAGAAGGTGCACATGGGATATATCGCTATACAAACAGAAGGTACACATAGGATATATCGCTATACAAACAGAAGGTACACATAGGATATATCGCTATACAAACAGAAGGTACACATGGGATATATCGCTATACAAACAGAAGGTACACATAGGATATATCGCTATACAAACAGAAGGTGCACATAGGAGATATCGCTATACAAACAGAAGGTACACATAGGATATATCGCTATACAAACAGAAGGTGCACATAGGATATATCGCTATACAAACAGAAGGTGCACATAGGAGATATCGCTATACAAACAGAAGGTACACATAGGATATATCGCTATACAAACAGAAGGTGCACATAGGATATATCGCTATACAAACAGAAGGTGCACATAGGAGATATCGCTATACAAACAGAAGGTGCACATAGGATATATCGCTATACAAACAGAAGGTGCACATAGGATATATCGCTATACAAACAGAAGGTACACATGGGATATATCGTAAATGTTATCAGAAGCTTTGTTTAGTGTTCAGTGTCTTTCGAATTACTCGAAATATGAAACACTGCCGAAAACACGAGCAGATAACATTTTTATTTAACATATTTGTTTTCAAATCAAACACGAGTTGAATTTTTTTACTTCTGTGACAAAAAAGGAAAATCTAGAAATGTTAATTACTTATGTCTACATTTTGAGAGGAGTTTGCTTAAATTTCTTATAAATTCCCAAGCTTTTGAGAAACAAGAATTTTAAACACGTGGTCTAATACCTGCAATATTTCGATTCAATGAAAAACCCTCGGTAAATGATGGTTTGTGAAACCTTGAAAAGCAATCTTTGTTTTGTTTGGTATCAGACAAACGTATGAGAAACGTTTTTTGTGAAGTCCTCCTATTGCAGCGACACGCCTGACAATAAATAAAGCACTATCCAGGGGACAGTGAATCCACGTTAAAAGTGCAAAAAAATGTTATGGATGTATTTATGAATAACATATTCTAACTACGCATGCAAACCTGGCGTACCCATGTGAGGTAGTTCTCGAACAGACACGGGGTGGGGGCTTCCACTACCATTCAATCAAGAATCTAATTGACATATAAACCTTGTCAAGCCATAAATTAAACGCAACTCATCTCAGCGAAAGAAGCAGTCATGATTTGCTTGAGAATACGGCTTGCATGTACATGTGCCTGTACACCTAATGGTTTTAATAACCCCATCTAATGTCAAGTGATGTCGTAGTAACAGCACAATCAACGATCAGATGTGGATGAAAACACGGAGAGGTAATAGTTTTATTTGTTGTCCAAAATTGTGAAAACATGTCACTTCTCAACAAACAATTAAAAACATAAGGTGTCGAATGTGCTATGTGTCTCTTAACGTATGTGTCTGTAACGCATGTGTCTGTAAACGCACGTGTCTGTAAGAGTGAATAATCGTTTGTCTAACCTCAAATAACCACACAAAAGTATGTGTCTGTAAGAGTGAATAATCGCTTGTCTAACCTCAAATAACCAAACAAAAGTATGTGTCTGTAAGAGTGAATAATCGTATGTCTAACCTCAAATAACCACACAAAAGTATATGTCTGTAAGAGTGAATTATCGTTTGTCTAACCTCAAATAACCACACACAAGTATGTGTCTGTAAGAGTGAATTATCGTTTGTCTAACCTCCAATAACTACACACAAGTATATGTCTGTAAGAGTGAATTATCGTTTGTCTAACCTCCAATAACTACACACAAGTATGTGTCTGTAAGAGTGAATTATCGTTTGTCTAACCTTCAATAACTAAACAAAAGTATGTGTCTGTAAGAGTGAATTATCGTTTGTCTAACCTTCAATAACTACACAAAAGTATGTGTTTGTAAGAGTGAATTATCGTTTGTCTAACCTCCAATAACTACACAAAAGTATGTGTCTGTAAGAGTAAATTATCGTTTGTCTAACCTCGAATAACCACACAAAAATATGTGTCTGTAAGAGTGAATAATCGTATGTCTAACCTCAAATAACCACACAAAAGTATATGTCTGTAAGAGTGAATTATCGTTTGTCTAACCTCAAATAACCACACAAAAGTATGTGTCTGTAAGAGTGAATTATCGTTTGTCTAACCTTCAATAACTACACAAAAGTATGTGTTTGTAAGAGTGAATTATCGTTTGTCTAACCTCCAATAACCACACAAAAGTATGTGTCTGTAAGAGTGAATTATCGTTTGTCTAACCTCCAATAACTACACAAAAGTATATGTCTGTAAGAGTGAATAATCGTTTGTCTAACCTCCAATAACTACACACAAGTATGTGTCTGTAAGAGTGAATTATCGTTCGTCTAACCTCCAATAAATACACAAAAGTATGTGTCTGTAAGAGTAAATTATCGTTTGTCTAACCTCCAATAACTACACAAAGGTATGTGTCTGTAAGAGTGAATTATCGTTTGATTTACCTCCAATAACTACACAAAAGTATGTGTCTGTAAGAGTGAATTATCGTTTGTCTAACCTCCAATAACTACACAAAAGTATATGTCTGTAAGAGTGAATAATCGTTTGTCTAACCTCCAATAACTACACAAAAGTATGTGTCTGTAAGAGTGAATTATCGTTTGTCTAACCTCGAATAACCACACAAAAATATGTGTCTGTAAGAGTGAATAATCGTTTGTCTAACCTCCAATAACTACACAAAAGTATATGTCTGTAAGAGTGAATAATCGTTTGTCTAACTCCAATAACTACACAAAAGTATATGTCTGTAAGAGTGAATAATCGTTTGTCTAACCTCAAATAACCACACAAAAGTATGTGTCTGTAAGAGTGAATAATCGCTTGTCTAACCTCAAATAACCAAACAAAAGTATGTGTCTGTAAGAGTGAATAATCGTATGTCTAACCTCAAATAACCACACAAAAGTATATGTCTGTAAGAGTGAATTATCGTTTGTCTAACCTCCAATAACTACATAAAAGTATGTGTCTGTAAGAGTGAATAATGGTTTGTCTAACCTCCAATAACCACACAAAGGTATGTGTCTGTAAGAGTGAATTATCGTTTGTCTAACCTCCAATAACCACACAAAAGTATGTGTCTGTAAGAGTGAATTATCGTTTGTCTAACCTCCAATAACTACACAAAAGTATGTGTCTGTAAGAGTGAATAATCGTTTGTCTAACCTCCATTACACCACTAGGGTATGTTATGTCCATTGTTCTGACAGGTTAATTTTCTATGTAACAACCTTGTTATCATACGTCAGAGGTTGATATGTGAATAACACCCGGGTATGCTATTTGGAGTCTGAATTTCGGATATTTACTAACCTAACCTTGGGTAGATAAGTCCGACCTCGGCTTCGCCTCGGTCTTTGACTTATCTCCCCACGGAACTTTGAACATCGGTAATTATCAAATATTGTTCCTCGGCTTCGCCTAGAAACAATATTTGAAAATTACCTCCGTAAATATGTCAAAAAAGGGACTGAAAATAAACTTACTCTCCAAATGTCAACGAATGTTCAATAAATAGGTCAAGTCAAATTCTCTTTATATCATGAATTTACAACGCAGTTTGCAATGCGAATCGTGTGGCCAGTATCTGGTGATGACGGCGTGACTGACGTTAGTAGATGCAGAGGTGTCTGTGTTGTCGATACAGTCTCCTGCTTCCCGGCTTGTCCTCATTCAATATGACGATGACCATGGCTTTCTGCTCTGTGTTTTTTCTTGTGTAACTGCACACACCTGTTTTTCAACATAAAATGGTTTTGGTAAACTTCTGTTGAATTAAGTATATATATACATTTATATATATACATAGAAGGAAAATTTGTATATTGTGCAACTTGAACTGGTCGCATTTTAAATGATAGAATGGGTCGGAATACATATATAGCGTGACGTCATAAGTTAGACGATAAGTAGTGCATTCTTGAATTATTAAATAATTTGCCGCACTGTATCTGTCTTTACGTACATCAACATGGTCTAATGTGTTTTTTTAATATTAGAAAGCAATAAGATTAAAAGGATGTTTGTAGGGTATACAACATACCTATGACGCTCCTGTGTCCAAAGTTCCATTATCAATGATAGAGTCTCGTTGCGTGAGTGGTTGTCTTGTAGCCCTTGACACCAGCTGCCTTCTGAACACATCGGGACCATCTTCTGGAGTGTGTTGTATCCCATCGTTTGTCTGCTGTTCCTTCAAGACAATATTGAGTTTGTAGTTAAGGTTATGGGAAATGCAATACTAAATAAGATAAGCACAAGGCATATTTCTTAAAATTTACATTTAGTTTAATAATTTTTCACATTTTAAAATTTTGTTTTCTGAATCACTTACTGAAACAAGATGAAATGAGCTGCGTTATTTAGACCCGATAGATATGAACAAGATGTGTTTGTTAAACACGGATGCCCCCGAATATATGCTATTATCAGCCATCACAACAAGGTATGCACATGCCAAGTATGAAAGCCCTAGCTCTGAGCAATCCAAAGTTATGGCCATGGTTAAAGTTTTTGTGGACAAACACACGGACGGACAGACAGACGGATAGGTGAAAAACAATATACCCCCGGAATCTCCGATACGGGGGCATAAAAACTGTAAGATATATTTGATGTTCTAAAGTATTAAATCACTATGGTTTCGAGCAGCGAACGAAGATCACAATACTATATGCTATATACGTACATAGATTTTGGGAAATGCAAAACTAAATCAATTCTAAACTTTGCTAAAATATATATTTAAAACCAACAATCTTTAACACTTACCAACATCTGTCTCGGTGTCTGTCACTTCTTGTAACGCCCGACAAAGTTCGTCGTCCGATTCCCTTGAAATCATCTCGCACAATGAATCACGTCTCCAAAACCGCGTGTAACCATGAAGATGCATGGGGTGCACGTGCTTGTTACGTTTTAAGTAGAAAACGCGTGCACCTGTTCCGAAAATAGAAGTGTCAACACGTGATGGACGAGTCCATTCCGTTCGGTGCCCACGTGGTGTAAGTAGGTTAGCACCCCCCTCTACGGCCGATATGGATTCAACGCTCTCGCCTTGACGGCTCGAGCGTTGAAATCCATATCGCCCTTGAGGAGGGTGCTAACGTATACATAACCACACAAAAGTATGTGTCTGTAAGAGTGAATTATCGTTTGTCTAACCTCCAATAACTACACAAAAGTATGTGTCTGTAAGAGTGAATTATCGTTTGTCTAACCTCCAATAACTACACAAAAGTATGTGTCTGTAAGAGTGAATTATCGTTTGTCTAACCTCCAATAACTACACAAAAGTATGTGTCTGTAAGAGTGAATTATCGTTTGTCTAACCTCCAATAACTACACAAAAGTATGCGTCTGTAAGAGTGAATAATCGTTCTATTTATAATGAAAGTGTACCACAACGCCATTTACCTAGAGCACTACGATGCCTTCTATGCAATATATATGTTACATATGGTTCTGGGGTAACAGTGTTTTTAAATAGTCTATATGTTCGTAACTTGTTACCGTTGGAATTTCCCTGGTAGCCTATGATACACTACATTGCTTACGTTTACAAATGAAATATAGAAGTCATACGAAATAGCTATACTCTATACTCTTCAATAAAAAATTTGTTAGATATACGGTTGTTTGTCGCAGGTTTGTGACCCCAAGCCCTACTTGTTAACATGAAGCTCAACCTCCGGCAGTACTTTCAGTTTTGACAACTATCTAACGTCCATATACCTCAATCTGTATCTAAGTGGCATCTAGTAGTTGTATAATCGCGTGTAGTTTGACTGAATGTCACATTCTGTTGTACATTATCTACCACATATATCACAACTGTAATATACTACATACCATTTCAGTACTGGGAATACAGACGGTTTATGTCACATTGAATTTGCAGTAAAAACAGCATCCAGTCAGGGAGCCCATGAGACACTACATTGATTACGTTTACAAATGAAACATAGGAGTAAAATGAAATAGTTATACTCTTCCATAAAAGTACCCGCAGGTCTGTGACACCAAGGCCTCCTCGCTTACATAAAGCAGTACCCGCAGGTCTATGGCAACAAGGCCTCCTCGCTTACATAGAGCATTACCCGCAGGTGTGTGACACCAAGGCCTCCTCGCTGACATAGTGCATTACCCGCAGGTGTGTGACACCAAGGCCTCCTCGCTTAAATAAAGAATTACCCGCAGGTGTGTGACACCAAGGCCTCCTCGCTTACGTAATGCATTACCCGCAGGTGTGTGACACCAAGGCCTCCTCGCTTACATAGAGCATTACCCGCAGGTGTGTGACACCAAGGCCTCCTCGCTTACATAGAGCATTACCCGCAGGTGTGTGACACCAAGACCTCCTCGCTTACATAGAGCATTACCCGCAGGTGTGTGACACCAAGGCCTCCTCGCTAACATAGTGCAATACCCGCAGGTGTGTGACACCAAGGCCTCCTCGCTTACATAGTGCATATACCCGCAGGTGTGTGACACCAAGACCTCCTCGCTTACATAGAGCATTACCCGCAGGTGTGTGACACCAAGGCCTCCCTGCTAACATAGTGCATTACCCGCAGGTGTGTGACACCAAGACCTCCTCGCTTACATAGTGCATTACCCGCAGGTGTGTGACACCAAGACCTCTTCGCTTACATAGAGCTTTACCGCAGGTGTGTGACACCAAGACCTCCTCGCTTACATAGAGCATTACCCGCAGGTGTGTGACACCAAGGCCTCCTCGCTAACATAGTGCATTACCCGCAGGTGTGTGACACCAAGGCCTCCTCGCTTACATAGTGCATTACCCGCAGGTGTGTGACACCAAGACCTCCTCGCTTACATAGAGCATTACCCGCAGGTGTGTGACACCAAGGCCTCCTCGCTAACATAGTGCATTACCCGCAGGTGTGTGACACCAAGGCCTCCTCGCTTACATAGTGCATTACCCGCAGGTGTGTGACACCAAGACCTCTTCGCTTACATAGAGCATTACCCGCAGGTGTGTGACACCAAGACCTCCTCGCTTACATAGAGCATTACCCGCAGGTGTGTGACACCAAGGCCTCCTCGCTAACATAGTGCATTACCCGCAGGTGTGTGACACCAAGGCCTTCTCGCTTACATAGTGCATTACCCGCAGGTGTGTGACACCAAGGCCTCCTCGCTTACATAGAGCAGTACCCGCAGGTCTGTGACACCAAGGCCTCCTCGCTTACATAGAGCATTACCCGCAGGTGTGTGACACCAAGGCCTCCTCGCTTACATAGAGCATTACCCGCAGGTGTGTGACACCAAGGCCTCCTCGCTTAAATAAAGAATTACCCGCAGGTGTGTGACACCAAGGCCTCCTCGCTTACATAGTGCAGTACCCGCAGGTGTGTGACACCAAGGCCTCCTCGCTTACATAGAGCATTACCCGCAGGTGTGTGACACCAAGGCCTCCTCGCTTACATAGAGCATTACCCGCAGGTGTGTGACACCAAGGCCTCCTCGCTTACATAGTGCATTACCCGCAGGTGTGTGACACCAAGGCCTCCTCGCTAACATAGAGCATTACCCGCAGGTGTGTGACACCAAGGCCTCCTCGCTTACATAATGCATTACCCGCAGGTGTGTGACACCAAGACCTCCTCGCTTACATAGTGCATTACCCGCAGGTGTGTGACACCAAGACCTCTTCGCTTACATAGAGCATTACCCGCAGGTGTGTGACACCAAGACCTCCTCGCTTACATAGAGCATTACCCGCAGGTGTGTGACACCAAGGCCTCCTCGCTAACATAGTGCATTACCCGCAGGTGTGTGACACCAAGGCCTCCTCGCTTACATAGTGCATTACCCGCAGGTGTGTGACACCAAGACCTCCTCGCTTACATAGAGCATTACCCGCAGGTGTGTGACACCAAGGCCTCCTCGCTAACATAGTGCATTACCCGCAGGTGTGTGACACCAAGGCCTCCTCGCTTACATAGTGCATTACCGGCAGGTGTGTGACACCAAGACCTCTTCGCTTACATAGAGCATTACCCGCAGGTGTGTGACACCAAGACCTCCTCGCTTACATAGAGCATTACCCGCAGGTGTGTGACACCAAGGCCTCCTCGCTAACATAGTGCATTACCCGCAGGTGTGTGACACCAAGGCCTCCTCGCTTACATAGTGCATTACCCGCAGGTGTGTGACACCAAGGCCTCCTCGCTTACATAGAGCAGTACCCGCAGGTCTGTGACACCAAGGCCTCCTCGCTTACATAGAGCATTACCCGCAGGTGTGTGACACCAAGGCCTCCTCGCTTACATAGAGCATTACCCGCAGGTGTGTGACACCAAGGCCTCCTCGCTTAAATAAAGAATTACCCGCAGGTGTGTGACACCAAGGCCTCCTCGCTTACATAGTGCAGTACCCGCAGGTGTGTGACACCAAGACCTCCTCGCTTACATAGAGCATTACCCGCAGGTGTGTGACACCAAGGCCTCCTCGCTTACATAGAGCATTACCCGCAGGTGTGTGACACCAAGGCCTCCTCGCTTACATAGTGCATTACCCGCAGGTGTGTGACACCAAGGCCTCCTCGCTAACATAGAGCATTACCCGCAGGTGTGTGACACCAAGGCCTCCTCGCTTACATAATGCATTACCCGCAGGTGTGTGACACCAAGGCCTCCTCGCTTACATAGAGCAGTACCCGCAGGTCTATGACACCAAGGCCTCCTCGCTTACATAGAGCATTACCCGCAGGTGTGTGACACCAAGGCCTCCTCGCTTACATAGAGCATTACCCGCAGGTCTGTGACACCAAGGCCTCCTCGCTTACATAGTGCATTACCCGCAGGTCTGTGACACCAAGGCCTCCTCACTTACATAGTGCATTACCCGCAGGTGTGTGACACCAAGGCCTCCTCGCTTACATAGTGCATTACCCGCAGGTGTGTGACACCAAGGCCTCCTCGCTTAAATAAAGAATTACATGCAGGTGTGTGACACCAAGGCCTCCTCGCTTACATAGAGCAGTACCCGCAGGTCTGTGACACCAAGGCCTCCTCGCTTACATAGAGCATTACCCGCAGGTGTGTGACACCAAGGCCTCCTCGCTTACATAGAGCATTACCCGCAGGTGTGTGACACCAAGGCCTCCTCGCTTAAATAAAGAATTACCCGCAGGTGTGTGACACCAAGGCCTCCTCGCTTACATAGTGCAGTACCCGCAGGTGTGTGACACCAAGACCTCCTCGCTTACATAGAGCATTACCCGCAGGTGTGTGACACCAAGGCCTCCTCGCTTACATAGAGCATTACCCGCAGGTGTGTGACACCAAGGCCTCCTCGCTTACATAGTGCATTACCCGCAGGTGTGTGACACCAAGGCCTCCTCGCTAACATAGTGCATTACCCGCAGGTGTGTGACACCAAGACCTCCTCGCTTACATAGTGCATTACCCGCAGGTGTGTGACACCAAGGCCTCCTCACTTACATAGTGCATTACCCGCAGGTGTGTGACACCAAGACCTCCTCGCTTACATAGTGCATTACCCGCAGGTGTGTGACACCAAGACCTCCTCGCTTACATAGAGCATTACCCGCAGGTGTGTGACACCAAGGCCTCCTCGCTAACATAGTGCATTACCCGCAGGTGTGTGACACCAAGGCCTCCTCGCTTACATAGTGCATTACCCGCAGGTGTGTGACACCAAGACCTCCTCGCTTACATAGAGCATTACCCGCAGATGTGTGACACCAAGGCCTCCTCGCTTACATAGAGCATTACCCGCAGGTGTGTGACACCAAGGCCTCCTCGCTTACATAATGCATTACCCGCAGGTGTGTGACACAAAGGCCTCCTCGCTTTCATAGAGCAGTACCCGCAGGTCTGTGACACCAAGGCCTCCTCGCTTACATAGAGCATTACCCGCAGGTGTGTGACACCAAGGCCTCCTCGCTTACATAGAGCATTACCCGCAGGTGTGTGACACCAAGGCCTCCTCGCTTAAATAAAGAATTACCCGCAGGTGTGTGACACCAAGGACTCCTCGCTTACATAGTGCAGTACCCGCAGGTGTGTGACACCAAGACCTCCTCGCTTACATAGTGCATTACCCGCAGGTGTGTGACACCAAGGCCTCCTCGCTAACATAGAGCATTACCCGCAGGTGTGTGACACCAAGGCCTCCTCGCTTACATAATGCATTACCCGCAGGTGTGTGACACCAAGGCCTCCTCGCTTACATAGAGCAGTACCCGCAGGTCTGTGACACCAAGGCCTCCTCGCTTACATAGAGCATTACCCGCAGGTGTGTGACACCAAGGCCTCCTCGCTTACATAGAGCATTACCCGCAGGTGTGTGACACCAAGGCCTCCTCGCTTAAATAAAGAATTACCCGCAGGTGTGTGACACCAAGGCCTCCTCGCTTACATAGTGCAGTACCCGCAGGTGTGTGACACCAAGACCTCCTCGCTTACATAGTGCATTACCCGCAGGTGTGTGACACCAAGGCCTCCTCGCTTACATAGAGCATTACCCGCAGGTGTGTGACACCAAGGCCTCCTCGCTTACATAGTGCATTACCCGCAGGTGTGTGACACCAAGGCCTCCTAGCTAACATAGAGCATTACCCGCAGGTGTGTGACACCAAGGCCTCCTTGCTTACATAATGCATTACCCGCAGGTGTGTGACACCAAGGCCTCCTCGCTTACATAGAGCAGTACCCGCAGGTCTGTGACACCAAGGCCTCCTCGCTTACATAGAGCATTACCCGCAGGTGTGTGACACCAAGGCCTCCTCGCTTACATAGAGCATTACCCGCAGGTCTGTGACACCAAGGCCTCCTCGCTTACATAGTGCATTACCCGCAGGTCTGTGACACCAAGGCCTCCTCACTTACATAGTGCATTACCCGCTGGTGTGTGACACCAAGGCCTCCTCGCTTACATAGTGCATTACCCGCAGGTGTGTGACACCAAGGCCTCCTCGCTTAAATAAAGAATTACATGCAAGTGTGTGACACCAAGGCCTCCTCGCATACATAGTGCAGTACCCGCAGGTGTGTGACACCAAGACCTCCTCGCTTACATAGAGCATTACCCGCAGGTGTGTGACACCAAGGCCTCCTCGCTTACATAGAGCAGTACCCGCAGGTGCGTGACACCAAGGCCTCCTCGCTTACATAGTGCATTACCCGCAGGTGTGTGACACCAAGGCCTCCTCGCTTACATAGTGCATTACCCGCAGGTGTGTGACACCAAGGCCTCCTCGCTTAAATAAAGAAATACCCGCAGGTGTGTGACAACAAGGCCTCCTCGCTTACATAGTGCATTACCCGCAGGTGTGTGACACCAAGGCCTCCTCGCTTAAATAAAGAATTACCCGCAGGTGTGTGACACCAAGGCCTCCTCGCTTACATAATGCATTACCCGCAGGTGCGTGACACCAAGGCCTCCTCGCTTACATAGAGCATTACTCGCAGGTGTGTGACACCAAGGCCTCCTCGCTTACATAGTGCATTACCCGCAGGTGTGTGACACCAAGGCCTCCTCGCTTAAATAAAGAATTACCCGCAGGTGTGTGACACCAAGGCCTCCTCGCTTACATAGTGCATTACCCGCAGGTGTGTGACACCAAGGCCTCCTCGCTTAAATAAAGAATTACCCGCAGGTGTGTGACACCAAGGCCTCCTCGCTTACAAAGTGCATTACCCGCAGGTGTGTGACACCAAGGCCTCCTCGCTTAAATAAAGAATTACCCGCAGGTGTGTGACACCAAGGCCTCCTCGCTTACATAATGCATTACCCGCAGGTGTGTGACACCAAGGCCTCCTCGCTTACATAGTGCATTACCCGCAGGTGTGTGACACCAAGGCCTCCTCGCTTAAATAAAGAATTACCCGCAGGTGTGTGACACCAAGGCCTCCTCGCTTACATAATGCATTACCCGCAGGTGCGTGACACCAAGGCCTCCTCGCTTACATAGAGCATTACTCGCAGGTGTGTGACACCAAGGCCTCCTCGCTTACATAGTGCATTACCCGCAGGTGTGTGACACCAAGGCCTCCTCGCTTAAATAAAGAATTACCCGCAGGTGTGTGACACCAAGGCCTCCTCGCTTACATAGTGCATTACCCGCAGGTGTGTGACACCAAGGCCTCCTCGCTTAAATAAAGAATTACCCGCAGGTGTGTGACACCAAGGCCTCCTCGCTTACATAGTGCATTACCCGCAGGTGTGTGACACCAAGGCCTCCTCGCTTAAATAAAGAATTACCCGCAGGTGTGTGACACCAAGGCCTCCTCGCTTACATAATGCATTACCCGCAGGTGTGTGACACCAAGGCCTCCTCGCTTACATAGTGCATTACTCGCAGGTGTGTGACACCAAGGCCTCCTCGCTTACATAGAGCATTACCCGCAGGTCTGTGACACCAAGGCCTCCTCGCTTACATAGAGCATTACCCGCAGGTGTGTGACACCAAGGCCTCCTCGCTTACATAGAGCATTACCCGCAGGTGTGTGACACCAAGGCCTCCTCGCTTAAATAAAGAATAACCCGCAGGTGTGTGACACCAAGGCCTCCTCGCTTACATAGTGCATTACCCGCAGGTGTGTGACACCAAGGCCTCCTCGCTTAAATAAAGAATTACCCGCAGGTGTGTGACACCAAGGCCTCCTTGCTTACATAGTGCATTACCCGCAGGTGTGTGACACCAAGGCCTCCTCGCTTAAATAAAGAATTACCCGCAGGTGTGTGACACCAAGGCCTCCTCGCTTACATAGTGCATTACCCGCAGGTGTGTGACGCCAAGGCCTCCTCACTTACATAGAGCATTACCCGCAGGTGTGTGACACCAAGGCCTTCTCGCTTACATAGAGCAGTAGCCGCAGGTCTGTGACACCAAGGCCTCCTCGCTTACATAGAGCATTACCCGCAGGTGTGTGACACCAAGGCCTCCTCGCTTACATAGAGCATTACCCGCAGGTGTGTGACACCAAGGCCTCCTCGCTTAAATAAAGAATTACCCGCATGTGTGTGACACCAAGGCCTCCTCGCTTACATAGTGCAGTACCCGCAGGTGTGTGACACCAAGACCTCCTCGCTTAAATAGAGCATTACCCGCAGGTGTGTGACACCAAGGCCTCCTCGCTTACATAGAGCAGTACCCGCAGGTGCGTGACACCAAGGCCTCCTCGCTTACATAGTGCATTACCCGCAGGTGTGTGACACCAAGGCCTCCTCGCTTAAATAGTGCATTACCCGCAGGTGCGTGACACCAAGGCCTCCTCGCTTACATAGTGCATTACCCGCAGGAGTGTGACACCAATGCCTCCTCGCTTACATAGTGCAGTACCCGCAGGTGCGTGACACCAAGGCCTCCTCGCTTACATAGAGCAGTACCCGCAGGTGTGTGACACTAAGGCCTCCTCGCTTACATAGATCATTACCCGCAGGTATGTGACACCAAGGCCTCCTCGCTTACATAAAGCAGTACCCGCAGGTGTGTGACACCAAGGCCTCCTCGGTTACATAGAGCATTACCCGCAGGTCCGTGACACTAAGGCCTCCTCGCTTACATAGAGCATTACCGGCAGGTGCGTGACACCAAGGCCTCCTCTGTTACATAGAGCATTTCCCGCAGGTGTGTGACACCAATGCCTCCTCGCTTACATAGTGCAGTACCCGCAGGTGCGTGACACCAAGGCCTCCTCGCTTACATAGAGCAGTACCCGCAGGTGTGTGACACTAAGGCCTCCTCGCTTACATAGATCATTACCCGCAGGTGTGTGACACCAAGGCCTCTTCGCTTACATAGAGCAGTACCCGCAGGTGTGTGGCAACAAGGCCTCCTCGCTTACATAAAGCAGTACCCGCAGGTGTGTGACACCAAGGCCTCCTCTGTTACATAGAGCATTACCGGCAGGTGTGTGACACCAAGGCCTCCTCGCTTACATAGAGCATTACCCGCAGGTCTGTGACACCAAGAACTCCTCGCTTACACAGTGCATTACCCGCAGGTGTGTGACACCAATGCCTCCTCGCTTACATAGAGCAGTACCCGCAGGTGTGTGACACCAAGGCCTCCTTGCTTACATAGTGCATTACCCGCAGGTGTGTGACACCAAGGCCTCCTCGCTTACATAGAGCATTACCCGCAGGTGTGTGACACCAATGCCTCCTCGCTTACATAGTGCAGTACCCGCAGGTGCGTGACACCAAGAACTCCTCGCTTACACAGTGCATTACCCGCAGGTGTGTGACACCAAGGCCTCCTCGGTTACATAGAGCATTACCCGCAGGTCCGTGACACTAAGGCCTCCTCGCTTACATAGAGCATTACCGGCAGGTGCGTGACACCAAGGCCTCCTCTGTTACATAGAGCATTTCCCGCAGGTGTGTGACACCAATGCCTCCTCGCTTACATAGTGCAGTACCCGCAGGTGCGTGACACCAAGGCCTCCTCGCTTACATAATGCATTACCCGCAGGTGTGTGACACCAAGGCCTCCTCGCTTACATAGTGCATTACTCGCAGGTGTGTGACACCAAGGCCTCCTCGCTTACATAGAGCATTACCCGCAGGTGTGTGACACCAAGGCCTCCTCGCTTACATAGAGCATTACCCGCAGGTGTGTGACACCAAGGCCTCCTCGCTTACATAGAGCATTACCCGCAGGTGTGTGACACCAAGGCCTCCTCGCTTAAATAAAGAATAACCCGCAGGTGTGTGACACCAAGGCCTCCTCGCTTACATAGTGCATTACCCGCAGGTGTGTGACACCAAGGCCTCCTCGCTTAAATAAAGAATTACCCGCAGGTGTGTGACACCAAGGCCTCCTTGCTTACATAGTGCATTACCCGCAGGTGTGTGACACCAAGGCCTCCTCGCTTAAATAAAGAATTACCCGCAGGTGTGTGACACCAAGGCCTCCTCGCTTACATAGTGCATTACCCGCAGGTGTGTGACGCCAAGGCCTCCTCACTTACATAGAGCATTACCCGCAGGTGTGTGACACCAAGGCCTTCTCGCTTACATAGAGCAGTAGCCGCAGGTCTGTGACACCAAGGCCTCCTCGCTTACATAGAGCATTACCCGCAGGTGTGTGACACCAAGGCCTCCTCGCTTACATAGAGCATTACCCGCAGGTGTGTGACACCAAGGCCTCCTCGTTTAAATAAAGAATTACCCGCATGTGTGTGACACCAAGGCCTCCTCGCTTACATAGTGCAGTACCCGCAGGTGTGTGACACCAAGACCTCCTCGCTTAAATAGAGCATTACCCGCAGGTGTGTGACACCAAGGCCTCCTCGCTTACATAGAGCAGTACCCGCAGGTGCGTGACACCAAGGCCTCCTCGCTTACATAGTGCATTACCCGCAGGTGTGTGACACCAAGGCCTCCTCGCTTAAATAGTGCATTACCCGCAGGTGCGTGACACCAAGGCCTCCTCGCTTACATAGTGCATTACCCGCAGGAGTGTGACACCAATGCCTCCTCGCTTACATAGTGCAGTACCCGCAGGTGCGTGACACCAAGGCCTCCTCGCTTACATAGAGCAGTTCCCGCAGGTGTGTGACACTAAGGCCTCCTCGCTTACATAGATCATTACCCGCAGGTATGTGACACCAAGGCCTCCTCGCTTACATAAAGCAGTACCCGCAGGTGTGTGACACCAAGGCCTCCTCGGTTACATAGAGCATTACCCGCAGGTCCGTGACACTAAGGCCTCCTCGCTTACATAGAGCATTACCGGCAGGTGCGTGACACCAAGGCCTCCTCTGTTACATAGAGCATTTCCCGCAGGTGTGTGACACCAATGCCTCCTCGCTTACATAGTGCAGTACCCGCAGGTGCGTGACACCAAGGCCTCCTCGCTTACATAGAGCAGTACCCGCAGGTGTGTGACACTAAGGCCTCCTCGCTTACATAGATCATTACCCGCAGGTGTGTGACACCAAGGCCTCTTCGCTTACATAGAGCAGTACCCGCAGGTGTGTGGCAACAAGGCCTCCTCGCTTACATAAAGCAGTACCCGCAGGTGTGTGACACCAAGGCCTCCTCTGTTACATAGAGCATTACCGGCAGGTGTGTGACACCAAGGCCTCCTCGCTTACATAGAGCATTACCCGCAGGTCTGTGACACCAAGAACTCCTCGCTTACACAGTGCATTACCCGCAGGTGTGTGACACCAATGCCTCCTCGCTTACATAGAGCAGTACCCGCAGGTGTGTGACACCAAGGCCTCCTCACTTACATAGAGCATTACCCGCAGGTGTGTGACACCAAGGCCTCCTCACTTACATAGAGCAGTACCCGCAGATGTGTGACACCAAGGCCTCCTCGCTTACATAGAGCATTACCCGCAGGTCTGTGACACCAAGGCCTCCTCGCTTACATAGAGCAGTACCCGCAGGTGTGTGACACCAAGGCCTCCTCACTTACATAGAGCAGTACCCGCAGGTGTGTGACACCAAGGCCTCCTCGCTTACATAGTGCAGTACCCGCAGGTGCGTGACACCAAGGCCTCCTCGCTTACATAGAGCATTACTCGCAGGTGTGTGACACCAAGGCCTCCTCACTTACATAGAGCAGTACCCGCAGGTCTATGACACCAAGGCCTCCTCGCTTACATAGAGCATTACCCGCAGGTCTGTGACACCAAGACCTCCTCGCTTACATAGTGCAGTACCCGCAGATGTGTGACACCAAGGCCTCCTCGCTTACATAGAGCATTACCCGCAGGTGTGTGACACCAATGCCTCCTCGCTTACATAGAGCAGTACTCGCAGGTGTGTGACACCAAGGCCTCCTCGCTTACATAGGGCATTACCCGCAGGTGTATGACACCAAGGCCTCCTCGCTTACATAGAGCATTACCCGTAGGTGTGTGACACCAAGGCCTCCTCGCTTACATAGAGCATTACCCGCAGGTGTGTGACACCAAGGCCTCCTCGCTTACATAGTGCAGTACCCGCAGGTGTGAGACACCAAGGCCTCCTCACTTACATAGAGCATTACCCGCAGATGTGTGACACCAAGGCCTCTTCGCTTACATAGAGCATTACCCGCAGGTGCGTGACACCAAGGCCTCCTCGCTTACATAGAGCATTACCCGCAGGTGTGTGACACCAAGGCCTCCTCGCTTACATAGAGCATTTCCCGTAGGTTTGTGACACCAAGGCCTCCTCGCTTACATAGAGCATTTCCCGTAGGTCTGTGACACTAAGGCCTCCTCGCTTACATAGAGCATTTCCCGTAGGTTTGTGACACCAAGGCCTCCTCGCTTACATAGAGCATTTCCCGTAGGTCTGTGACACTAAGGCCTCCTCGCTTACATAGAGCATTACCCGCAGGTCTGTGACACCAACGCCTCCTCGCTTACATAGGGCAGTACCCGCAGGTGTGTGACACCAAGGCCTCCTCGCTTACATAGTGCATTACCCGCAGATGTGTGACACCAAGGCCTCCTCGCTTACACAGAGCATTACCCGCAGGTGCGTGACACCAAGGCCTCCTCGCTTAAATAGAACATTTCCCGTAGGTCTGTGACACCAAGGCCTCCTCGCTTACATAGTGCATTACCCGCAGATGTGTGACACCAAGGCCTCCTCGCTTACATAGTGCATTACCCGCAGGTGTGTGACACCAAGGCCTCCTCGCTTACATAGAGCAGTACCCGCAGATGTGTGACACCAAGGCCTCCTCGCTTACATAGTGCATTACCCGCAGGTCTGTGACACCAAGGCCTCCTCGCTTACATAGAGCATTACCCGCAGGTGTGTGACACCAAGGCCTCCTCGCTTACATAGAGCATTACCCGCAGATGTGTGACACCAAGGCCTCCTCGCTTACATAGTGCATTACCCGCAGATGTGTGACACCAAGGCCTCCTCGCTTACATAGAGCATTACCCGCAGGTGTGTGACACCAAGGCCTCCTCGCTTACATAGTGCATTACCCGCAGGTGTGTGACACCAAGGCCTCCTCGCTTACATAGTGCATTACCCGCAGGTGTGTGACACCAATGCCTCCTCGCTTACATAGTGCATTACCCGCAGATGTGTGACACCAAGGCCTCCTCGCTTACATAGTGCATTACCCGCAGATGTGTGACACCAAGGCCTCCTCGCTTACATAGAGCATTACCCGCAGGTGCGTGACACCAAGGCCTCCTCGCTTAAATAGAACATTTCCCGTAGGTCTGTGACACCAAGGCCTCCTCGCTTACATAGTGCATTACCCGCAGATGTGTGACACCAAGGCCTCCTCGCTTACATAGTGCATTACCCGCAGGTGTGTGACACCAAGGCCTCCTCGCTTACATAGAGCAGTACCCGCAGATGTGTGACACCAAGGCCTCCTCGCTTACATAGTGCATTACCCGCAGGTCTGTGACACCAAGGCCTCCTCGCTTATATAGAGCATTACCCGCAGGTGTGTGACACCAAGGCCTCCTCGCTTACATAGAGCATTACCCGCAGATGTGTGACACCAAGGCCTCCTCGCTTACATAGTGCATTACCCGCAGATGTGTGACACCAAGGCCTCCTCGCTTACATAGAGCATTACCCGCAGGTGTGTGACACCAAGGCCTCCTCGCTTACATAGTGCATTACCCGCAGGTGTGTGACACCAAGGCCTCCTCGCTTACATAGTGCATTACCCGCAGGTGTGTGACACCAATGCCTCCTCGCTTACATAGTGCATTACCCGCAGGTGTGAGACACCAATGCCTCCTCGCTTACATAGTGCATTACCCGCAGGTGTGAGACACCAAGGCCTCCTCGCTTACATAGTGCAGTACCCGCAGGTGCGTGACACCAAGGCCTCCTCGCTTACATAGAGCAGTACCCGCAGGTGTGTGACACTAAGGCCTCCTCGCTTACATAGATCATTACCCGCAGGTGTGTGACACCAAGGCCTCTTCGCTTACATAGAGCAGTACCCGCAGGTGTGTGGCAACAAGGCCTCCTCGCTTACATAAAGCAGTACCCGCAGGTGTGTGACACCAAGGCCTCCTCGGTTACATAGAGCATTACCGGCAGGTGCGTGACACCAAGGCCTCCTCTGTTACATAGAGCATTACCGGCAGGTGTGTGACACCAAGGCCTCCTCGCTTACATAGAGCATTACCCGCAGGTGTGTGACACCAAGGCCTCCTCACTTACATAGAGCATTACCCGCAGGTGTGTGACACCAAGGCCTCCTCACTTACATAGAGCAGTACCCGCAGATGTGTGACACCAAGGCCTCCTCGCTTACATAGAGCATTACCCGCAGGTCTGTGACACCAAGGCCTCCTCGCTTACATAGAGCATTACCCGCAGGTCTGTGACACCAAGGCCTCCTCGCTTACATAGTGCAGTACCCGCAGGTGCGTGACACCAAGGCCTCCTCGCTTACATAGAGCATTACTCGCAGGTGTGTGACACCAAGGCCTCCTCACTTACATAGAGCAGTACCCGCAGGTGTGTGACACCAAGGCCTCCTCGCTTACATAGTGCAGTACCCGCAGGTGTATGACACCAAGGCCTCCTCGCTTACATAGAGCATTACCCGCAGGTGTGTGACACCAAGGCCTCCTCGCTTACATAGAGCAGTACCCGCAGGTCTATGACACCAAGGCCTCCTCGCTTACATAGAGCATTACCCGCAGGTCTGTGACACCAAGACCTCCTCGCTTACATAGTGCAGTACCCGCAGATGTGTGACACCAAGGCCTCCTCGCTTACATAGAGCATTACCCGCAGGTGTGTGACACCAAGGCCTCCTCGCTAACATAGAGCATTACCCGCAGGTGCGTGACACCAAGGCCTCCTCGCTTACATAGGGCATTACCCGCAGGTGTGTGACACCAAGGCCTCCTCGCTTACATAGAGCATTACCCGTAGGTGTGTGACACCAAGGCCTCCTCGCTTACATAGAGCATTACCCGCAGGTGTGTGACACCAAGGCCTCCTCGCTTACATAGAGCATTACCCGCAGGTGCGTGACACCAAGGCCTCCTCGCTTACATAGAGCATTACCCGCAGGTGTGTGACACCAACGCCTCCTCGCTTACATAGAGCAATTCCCGTAGGTTTGTGACACCAAGGCCTCCACGCTTACATAGAGCATTTCCCGTAGGTCTGTGACACTAAGGCCTCCTCGCTTACATAGAGCATTTCCCGTAGGTTTGTGACACCAAGGCCTCCTCGCTTACATAGAGCATTTCCCGTAGGTCTGTGACACTAAGGCCTCCTCGCTTACATAGAGCATTACCCGCAGGTCTGTGACACCAACGCCTCCTCGCTTACATAGGGCAGTACCCGCAGGTGTGTGACACCAAGGCCTCCTCGCTTACATAGTGCATTACCCGCAGATGTGTGACACCAAGGCCTCCTCGCTTACATAGAGCATTACCCGCAGGTGCGTGACACCAAGGCCTCCTCGCTTAAATAGAACATTTCCCGTAGGTCTGTGACACCAAGGCCTCCTCGCTTACATAGTGCATTACCCGCAGATGTGTGACACCAAGGCCTCCTCGCTTACATAGTGCATTACCCGCAGGTGTGTGACACCAAGGCCTCCTCGCTTACATAGAGCAGTACCCGCAGATGTGTGACACCAAGGCCTCCTCGCTTACATAGTGCATTACCCGCAGGTCTGTGACACCAAGGCCTCCTCGCTTATATAGAGCATTACCCGCAGGTGTGTGACACCAAGGCCTCCTCGCTTACATAGAGCATTACCCGCAGGTGTGTGACACCAAGGCCTCCTCGCTTACATAGTGCATTACCCGCAGATGTGTGACACCAAGGCCTCCTCGCTTACATAGAGCATTACCCGCAGGTGTGTGACACCAAGGCCTCCTCGCTTACATAGTGCATTACCCGCAGGTGTGTGACACCAAGGCCTCCTCGCTTACATAGTGCATTACCCGCAGGTGTGAGACACCAAGGCCTCCTCGCTTACATAGAGCATTACCCGCAGATGTGTGACACCAAGGCCTCTTCGCTTACATAGAGCATTACCCGCAGGTGCGTGACACCAAGGCCTCCTCGCTTACATAGAGCATTTCCCGTAGGTCTGTGACACCAAGGCCTCCTCGCTTACATAGTGCATTACCCGCAGATGTGTGACAACAAGGCCTCCTCGCTTACATAGAGCATTACCCGCAGGTGCGTGACACCAAGGCCTCCTCGCTTACATAGAGCATTTCCCGTAGGTCTGTGACACCAAGGCCTCCTCGCTTACATAGTGCATTACCCGCAGATGTGTGACACCAAGGCCTCCTCGCTTACATAGAGCATTACCCGCAGGTGTGTGACACCAAGGCCTCCTCGCTTACATAGTGCATTACCCGCAGGTCTATGACACCAAGGCCTCCTCGCTTACATAGTGCATTACCCGCAGGTGTGTGACACCAAGGCCTCCTCGCTTACATAGAGCATTACCCACAGGTGCGTGACACCAAGGCCTCCTCGCTTACATAGAGCATTACCCGCAGGTGTGTGACACCAAGTCTCCTCGCTTACATAGAGCATTACCCGCAGGTGTGTGACACCAAGGCCTCCTCGCTTACATAGTGCATTACCCGCAGGTGTGTGACACCAAGGACTCCTCGCTTACATAGAGCATTACCCGCAGGTGTGTGACACCAAGGCCTCCTCGCTAACATAGTGCATTACCCGCAGGTGTGTGACACCAAGGACTCCTCGCTTACATAGAGCATTACCCGCAGATGTGTGACACCAACGCCTCCTCGCTTACATAATGCATTACCCGCAGGTGTGTGACACCGATGCCTCCTCGCTTACATAGAGCATTACCCGCAGGTGCGTGACACAAAGGCCTCCTCGCTTACATAGAGCATTTCCTGTAGGTCTGTGACACCAAGGCCTCCTCGCTTACATAGAGCATTACCCGCAGGTGTGTGACACCAAGGCCTCCTGGCTTACATAGAGCATTACCCGCAGATGTGTGACACCAAGGCCTCCTCGCTTACATAGAGCATTTCCCGTAGGTCTGTGACACCAAGGCCTCCTCGCTTACATAGTGCATTACCCGCAGATGTGTGACACCAAGGCCTCCTCGCTTACATAGAGCAGTACCCGCAGATGTGTGATACCAAGGCCTCCTCGCTTACATAGAGCAGTACCCGCAGATGTGTGATACCAAGGCCTCCTCCCTTACACAGAGCATTACCCGCAGGTGTGTGACACCAAGGCCTCCTCGCTTACATAGTGCATTACCCGCAGATGTGTGACACCAAGGCCTCCTCGCTTACATAGAGCATTACCCGCAGGTGTGTGACACCAAGGCCTCCTCGCTTACATAGTGCATTACCCGCAGGTGTGTGACACCAAGGCCTCCTCGCTTACATAGTGCATTACCCGCAGGTGTGTGACACCAAGGCCTCCTCGCTTACATAGTGCATTACCCGCAGGTGTGTGACACCAAGGTCTCCTCGCTTACATAGTGCATTACCCGCATGTCTATGACACCAAGGCCTCCTCGCTTACATAGTGCATTACCCGCAGGTATGTGACACCAAGGCCTCCTCGCTTACATAGTGCATTACCCGCAGGTGTGTGACACCAAGGCCTCCTCGCTTACATAGAGCATTACCCGCAGGTGTGTGACACCAAGGCCTCCTCGCTTACATAGTGCATTACCCGCAGGTGTGTGACACCAATGCCTCCTCGCTTACATAGTGCATTACCCGCAGGTGTGAGACACCAAGGCCTCCTCGCTTACATAGAGCATTACCCTCAGATGTGTGACACCAAGGCCTTTTCGCTTACATAGAGCATTACCCGCAGGTGCGTGACACCAAGGCCTCTTCGCTTACATAGAGCATTTCCCGTAGGTCTGTGACACCAAGGCCTCCTCGCTTACATAGTGCATTACCCGCAGATGTGTGACAACAAGGCCTCCTCGCTTACATAGAGCATTACCCGCAGGTGCGTGACACCAAGGCCTCCTCGCTTACATAGAGCATTTCCCGTAGGTCTGTGACACCAAGGCCTCCTCGCTTACATAGTGCATTACCCGCAGATGTGTGACACCAAGGCCTCCTCGCTTACATAGTGCATTACCCGCAGGTCTATGACACCAAGGCCTCCTCGCTTACATAGTGCATTACCCGCAGGTGTGTGACACCAAGGCCTCCTCGCTTACATAGAGCATTACCCACAGGTGCGTGACACCAAGGCCTCCTCGCTTACATAGAGCATTACCCGCAGGTGTGTGACACCAAGGCCTCCTCGCTTACATAGTGCATTACCCGCAGGTGTGTGACACCAATGCCTCCTCGCTTACATAGTGCATTACCCGCAGGTGTGAGACACCAAGGCCTCCTCGCTTACATAGTGCAGTACCCGCAGGTGCGTGACACCAAGGCCTCCTCGCTTACATAGAGCAGTACCCGCAGGTGTGTGACACTAAGGCCTCCTCGCTTACATAGATCATTACCCGCAGGTGTGTGACACCAAGGCCTCTTCGCTTACATAGAGCAGTACCCGCAGGTGTGTGGCAACAAGGCCTCCTCGCTTACATAAAGCAGTACCCGCAGGTGTGTGACACCAAGGCCTCCTCGGTTACATAGAGCATTACCGGCAGGTGCGTGACACCAAGGCCTCCTCTGTTACATAGAGCATTACCGGCAGGTGTGTGACACCAAGGCCTCCTCGCTTACATAGAGCATTACCCGCAGGTGTGTGACACCAAGGCCTCCTCACTTACATAGAGCATTACCCGCAGGTGTGTGACACCAAGGCCTCCTCACTTACATAGAGCAGTACCCGCAGATGTGTGACACCAAGGCCTCCTCGCTTACATAGAGCATTACCCGCAGGTCTGTGACACCAAGGCCTCCTCGCTTACATAGAGCATTACCCGCAGGTCTGTGACACCAAGGCCTCCTCGCTTACATAGTGCAGTACCCGCAGGTGCGTGACACCAAGGCCTCCTCGCTTACATAGAGCATTACTCGCAGGTGTGTGACACCAAGGCCTCCTCACTTACATAGAGCAGTACCCGCAGGTGTGTGACACCAAGGCCTCCTCGCTTACATAGAGCAGTACCCGCAGGTGTGTGACACCAAGGCCTCCTCGCTTACATAGAGCATTACTCGCAGGTGTGTGACACCAAGGCCTCCTCACTTACATAGAGCAGTACCCGCAGGTCTATGACACCAAGGCCTCCTCGCTTACATAGAGCATTACCCGCAGGTCTGTGACACCAAGACCTCCTCGCTTACATAGTGCAGTACCCGCAGATGTGTGACACCAAGGCCTCCTCGCTTACATAGAGCATTACCCGCAGGTGTGTGACACCAATGCCTCCTCGCTTACATAGAGCAGTACTCGCAGGTGTGTGACACCAAGGCCTCCTCGCTTACATAGGGCATTACCCGCAGGTGTATGACACCAAGGCCTCCTCGCTTACATAGAGCATTACCCGTAGGTGTGTGACACCAAGGCCTCCTCGCTTACATAGAGCATTACCCGCAGGTGTGTGACACCAAGGCCTCCTCGCTTACATAGAGCATTACCCGCAGGTGCGTGACACCAAGGCCTCCTCGCTTACATAGAGCATTACCGGCAGGTGCGTGACACCAAGGCCTCCTCTGTTACATAGAGCATTACCGGCAGGTGTGTGACACCAAGGCCTCCTCGCTTACATAGAGCATTACCCGCAGGTGTGTGACACCAAGGCCTCCTCACTTACATAGAGCATTACCCGCAGGTGTGTGACACCAAGGCCTCCTCACTTACATAGAGCAGTACCCGCAGATGTGTGACACCAAGGCCTCCTCGCTTACATAGAGCATTACCCGCAGGTCTGTGACACCAAGGCCTCCTCGCTTACATAGAGCATTACCCGCAGGTCTGTGACACCAAGGCCTCCTCGCTTACATAGTGCAGTACCCGCAGGTGCGTGACACCAAGGCCTCCTCGCTTACATAGAGCATTACTCGCAGGTGTGTGACACCAAGGCCTCCTCACTTACATAGAGCAGTACCCGCAGGTGTGTGACACCAAGGCCTCCTCGCTTACATAGTGCAGTACCCGCAGGTGCGTGACACCAAGGCCTCCTCGCTTACATAGAGCATTACCCGCAGGTGTGTGACACCAAGGCCTCCTCACTTACATAGAGCAGTACCCGCAGGTCTGTGACACCAAGGCCTCCTCGCTTACATAGAGCATTACCCGCAGGTCTGTGACACCAAGACCTCCTCGCTTACATAGTGCAGTACCCGCAGATGTGTGACACCAAGGCCTCCTCGCTTACATAGAGCATTACCCGCAGGTGTGTGACACCAATGCCTCCTCGCTTACATAGAGCAGTACTCGCAGGTGTGTGACACCAAGGCCTCCTCGCTTACATAGGGCATTACCCGCAGGTGTATGACACCAAGGCCTCCTCGCTTACATAGAGCATTACCCGTAGGTGTGTGACACCAAGGCCTCCTCGCTTACATAGAGCATTACCCGCAGGTGTGTGACACCAAGGCCTCCTCGCTTACATAGAGCATTACCCGCAGGTGCGTGACACCAAGGCCTCCTCGCTTACATAGAGCATTACCCGCAGGTGTGTGACACCAACGCCTCCTCGCTTACATAGAGCATTTCCCGTAGGTTTGTGACACCAAGGCCTCCTCGCTTACATAGAGCATTTCCCGTAGGTCTGTGACACTAAGGCCTCCTCGCTTACATAGAGCATTTCCCGTAGGTTTGTGACACCAAGGCCTCCTCGCTTACATAGAGCATTACCCGCAGGTCTGTGACACTAAGGCCTCCTCGCTTACATAGAGCATTACCCGCAGGTCTGTGACACCAAGGCCTCCTCGCTTACATAGGGCAGTACCCGCAGGTGTGTGACACCAAGGCCTCCTCGCTTACATAGTGCATTACCCGCAGATGTGTGACACCAAGGCCT
Organism: Gibbula magus; assembly: GCA_936450465.1. Classification (NCBI taxonomy): domain Eukaryota; kingdom Metazoa; phylum Mollusca; class Gastropoda; order Trochida; family Trochidae; genus Gibbula; species Gibbula magus. The sequence continues at coordinate 2,485,757 of OW388295.1, read as the reverse complement.
CCTCGCTTACATAGAGCATTACCCGCAGGTGCGTGACACCAAGGCCTCCTCGCTTAAATAGAACATTTCCCGTAGGTCTGTGACACCAAGGCCTCCTCGCTTACATAGTGCATTACCCGCAGATGTGTGACACCAAGGCCTCCTCGCTTACATAGTGCATTACCCGCAGGTGTGTGACACCAAGGCCTCCTCGCTTACATAGAGCAGTACCCGCAGATGTGTGACACCAAGGCCTCCTCGCTTACATAGTGCATTACCCGCAGGTCTGTGACACCAAGGCCTCCTCGCTTATATAGAGCATTACCCGCAGGTGTGTGACACCAAGGCTTCCTCGCTTACATAGAGCATTACCCGCAGGTGTGTGACACCAAGGCCTCCTCGCTTACATAGTGCATTACCCGCAGATGTGTGACACCAAGGCCTCCTCGCTTACATAGAGCATTACCCGCAGGTGTGTGACACCAAGGCCTCCTCGCTTACATAGTGCATTACCCGCAGGTGTGAGACACCAAGGCCTCCTCGCTTACATAGAGCATTACCCGCAGATGTGTGACACCAAGGCCTCTTCGCTTACATAGAGCATTACCCGCAGGTGCGTGACACCAAGGCCTCCTCGCTTACATAGAGCATTTCCCGTAGGTCTGTGACACCAAGGCCTCCTCGCTTACATAGTGCATTACCCGCAGATGTGTGACAACAAGGCCTCCTCGCTTACATAGAGCATTACCCGCAGGTGCGTGACACCAAGGCCTCCTCGCTTACATAGAGCATTTCCCGTAGGTCTGTGACACCAAGGCCTCCTCGCTTACATAGTGCATTACCCGCAGATGTGTGACACCAAGGCCTCCTCGCTTACATAGAGCATTACCCGCAGGTGTGTGACACCAAGGCCTCCTCGCTTACATAGTGCATTACCCGCAGGTGTGTGACACCAAGGCCTCCTCGCTTACATAGTGCATTACCCGCAGGTCTATGACACCAAGGCCTCCTCGCTTACATAGTGCATTACCCGCAGGTGTGTGACACCAAGGCCTCCTCGCTTACATAGAGCATTACCCGCAGGTGCGTGACACCAAGGCCTCCTCGCTTACATAGAGCATTACCCGCAGGTGTGTGACACCAAGTCTCCTCGCTTACATAGAGCATTACCCGCAGGTGTGTGACACCAAGGCCTCCTCGCTTACATAGTGCATTACCCGCAGGTGTGTGACACCAAGGACTCCTCGCTTACATAGAGCATTACCCGCAGGTGTGTGACACCAAGGCCTCCTCGCTAACATAGTGCATTACCCGCAGGTGTGTGACACCAAGGACTCCTCGCTTACATAGAGCATTACCCGCAGATGTGTGACACCAACGCCTCCTCGCTTACATAATGCATTACCCGCAGGTGTGTGACACCGATGCCTCCTCGCTTACATAGAGCATTACCCGCAGGTGCGTGACACAAAGGCCTCCTCGCTTACATAGAGCATTTCCTGTAGGTCTGTGACACCAAGGCCTCCTCGCTTACATAGAGCATTACCCGCAGGTGTGTGACACCAAGGCCTCCTCGCTTACATAGAGCATTACCCGCAGATGTGTGACACCAAGGCCTCCTCGCTTACATAGAGCATTACCCGCAGGTGCGTGACACCAAGGCCTCCTCGCTTACATAGAGCATTTCCCGTAGGTCTGTGACACCAAGGCCTCCTCGCTTACATAGTGCATTACCCGCAGATGTGTGACACCAAGGCCTCCTCGCTTACATAGTGCATTACCCGCAGGTGTGTGACACCAAGGCCTCCTCGCTTACATAGAGCAGTACCCGCAGATGTGTGATACCAAGGCCTCCTCCCTTACACAGAGCATTACCCGCAGGTGTGTGACACCAAGGCCTCCTCGCTTACATAGTGCATTACCCGCAGATGTGTGACACCAAGGCCTCCTCGCTTACATAGAGCATTACCCGCAGGTGTGTGACACCAAGGCCTCCTCGCTTACATAGTGCATTACCCGCAGGTGTGTGACACCAAGGCCTCCTAGCTTACATAGTGCATTACCCGCAGGTGTGTGACACCAAGGCCTCCTCGCTTACATAGTGCATTACCCGCAGGTGTGTGACACCAAGGTCTCCTCGCTTACATAGTGCATTACCCGCATGTCTATGACACCAAGGCCTCCTCGCTTACATAGTGCATTACCCGCAGGTATGTGACACCAAGGCCTCCTCGCTTACATAGTGCATTACCCGCAGGTGTGTGACACCAAGGCCTCCTCGCTTACATAGAGCATTACCCGCAGATGTGTGACACCAAGGCCTCCTCGCTTACATAGTGCATTACCCGCAGGTCTATGACACCAAGGCCTCCTCGCTTACATAGTGCATTACCCGCAGGTGTGTGACACCAAGGACTCCTCGCTTACATAGTGCATTACCCGCAGGTGTGTGAAACCAAGGCCTCCTCGCTGACATAGAGCATTACCCGCAGGTGCGTGACACCAAGGCCTCCTCGCTGACATAGAGCATTACCCGCAGGTGCGTGACACCAAGGCCTCCTCGCTTACATAGTGCATTACCCGCAGATGTGTGACACCAAGGCCTCCTCGCTTACATAATGCATTACCCGCAGGTGTGTGACACCAAGGCCTCCTCGCTTACATAGAGCATTACCCGCAGGTGTGTGACACCAAGGTCTCCTCGCTTACATAGAGCATTACCCGCAGGTCTGTGACACCAAGGCCTCCTCGCTTACATAGTGCATTACCCGCAGGTGTGTGACACCAAGGCCTCCTCGCTTACATAGTGCATTACCCGCAGGTGTGTGACACCAAGGCCTCCTCGCTTACATAGAGCAGTACCCGCAGGTCTGTGACACCAAGGCCTCCTCGCTTAAATAGAGCATTACCCGCAGGTCTGTGACACCAAGGCCTCCTCGCTTACATAGAGCATTACCCGCAGGTTTGTGACACCAAGGTCTCCTCACTTACATAGTGCATTACCCGCAGGTGTGTGACACCAACGCCTCCTCGCTTACATAGTGCATTACTCGCAGGTGCGTGACACCAAGGCTTCTTCGCTAACATAGTGCATTACCCGCAGGTGAGTGACACCAATGCCTCCTCGCTTACATAGAGCATTACCCGCAGGTGCGTGACACCAAGGCCTCCTCGCTTACATAGTGCATTACCCGCAGATGTGTGACACCAAGGCCTCCTCGCTTACATAATGCATTACCCGCAGGTGTGTGACACCAACGCCTCCTCGCTTACATAGAGCATTACCCGCAGGTGTGTGACACCAACGCCTCCTCGCTTACATAGAGCATTACCCGCAGGTGTGTGACACCAAGGCCTCCTCGCTTACATAGAGCATTACCCGCAGGTGTGTGACACCAAGGCCTCCTCGCTTAAATAAAGAAATACCCGCAGGTGTGTGACAACAAGGCCTTCTCGCTTACATAGTGCATTACCCGCAGGTGTGTGACACCAAGGCCTCCTCGCTTAAATAAAGAATTACCCGCAGGTGTGTGACACCAAGGCCTCCTCGCTTACATAATGCATTACCCGCAGGTGCGTGACACCAAGGCCTCCTCGCTTACATAGAGCATTACTCGCCGGTGTGTGACACCAAGGCCTCCTCGCTTACATAGTGCATTACCCGCAGGTGTGTGACACCAAGGCCTCCTCGCTTAAATAAAGAATTACCCGCAGGTGTGTGACACCAAGGCCTCCTCGCTTACATAGTGCATTACCCGCAGGTGTGTGACACCAAGGCCTCCTCGCTTAAATAAAGAATTACCCGCAGGTGTGTGACACCAAGGCCTCCTCGCTTACATAGTGCATTACCCGCAGGTGTGTGACACCAAGGCCTCCTCGCTTAAATAAAGAATTACCCGCAGGTGTGTGACACCAAGGCCTCCTCGCTTACATAGTGCATTACCCGCAGGTGTGTGACACCAAGGCCTCCTCGCTTACATAGTGCATTACCCGCAGGTGTGTGACACCAAGGCCTCCTCGCTTAAATAAAGAATTACCCGCAGGTGTGTGACACCAAGGCCTCCTCGCTTACATAATGCATTACCCGCAGGTGCGTGACACCAAGGCCTCCTCGCTTACATAGAGCATTACTCGCAGGTGTGTGACACCAACGCCTCCTCGCTTACATAGTGCATTACCCGCAGGTGTGTGACACCAAGGCCTCCTCGCTTAAATAAAGAATTAACCGCAGGTGTGTGACACCAAGGCCTCCTCGCTTACATAGTGCATTACCCGCAGGTGTGTGACACCAAGGCCTCCTCGCTTAAATAAAGAATTACCCGCAGGTGTGTGACACCAAGGCCTCCTCGCTTACATAGTGCATTACCCGCAGGTGTGTGACACCAAGGCCTCCTCGCTTAAATAAAGAATTACCCGCAGGTGTGTGACACCAAGGCCTCCTCGCTTACATAATGCATTACCCGCAGGTGTGTGATACCAAGGCCTCCTCGCTTACATAGTGCATTACTCGCAGGTGTGTGACACCAAGGCCTCCTCGCTTACATAGAGCATTACCCGCAGGTCTGTGACACCAAGGCCTCCTCGCTTACATAGAGCATTACCCGCAGGTGTGTGACACCAAGGCCTCCTCACTTACATAGAGCATTACCCGCAGGTGTGTGACACCAAGGCCTCCTCGCTTAAATAAAGAATTACCCGCAGGTGTGTGACACCAAGGCCTCCTCGCTTACATAGTGCATTACCCGCAGGTGTGTGACACCAAGGCCTCCTCGCTTAAATAAAGAATTACCCGCAGGTGTGTGACACCAAGGCCTCCTCGCTTACATAGTGCATTACCCGCAGGTGTGTGACACCAAGGCCTCCTCGCTTAAATAAAGAATTACCCGCAGGTGTGTGACACCAAGGCCTCCTCGCTTACATAGTGCATTACCCGCAGGTGTGTGACACCAAGGCCTCCTCACTTACATAGAGCATTACCCGCAGGTGTGTGACACCAAGGCCTTCTCGCTTACATAGAGCAGTACCCGCAGGTCTGTGACACCAAGGCCTCCTCGTTTACATAGAGCATTACCCGCAGGTGTGTGACACCAAGGCCTCCTCGCTTACATAGAGCATTACCCGCAGGTGTGTGACACCAAGGCCTCCTCGCTTAAATAAAGAATTACCCGCATGTGTGTGACACCAAGGCCTCCTCGCTTACATAGTGCAGTACCCGCAGGTGTGTGACACCAAGGCCTCCTCGCTTAAATAGAGCATTACCCGCAGGTGTGTGACACCAAGGCCTCCTCGCTTACATAGAGCAGTACCCGCAGGTGCGTGACACCAAGGCCTCCTCGCTTACATAGTGCATTACCCGCAGGTGTGTGACACCAAGGCCTCCTCGCTTAAATAGTGCATTACCCGCAGGTGCGTGACACCAAGGCCTCCTCGCTTACATAGTGCATTACCCGCAGGTGTGTGACACCAATGCCTCCTCGCTTACATAGTGCAGTACCCGCAGGTGCGTGACACCAAGGCCTCCTCGCTTACATAGAGCAGTACCCGCAGGTGTGTGACACTAAGGCCTCCTCGCTTACATAGATCATTACCCGCAGGTATGTGACACCAAGGCCTCCTCGCTTACATAAAGCAGTACCCGCAGATGTGTGACACCAAGGCCTCCTCGGTTACATAGAGCATTACCCGCAGGTCCGTGACACTAAGGCCTCCTCGCTTACATAGAGCATTACCGGCAGGTGCGTGACACCAAGGCCTCCTCTGTTACATAGAGCATTTCCCGCAGGTGTGTGACACCAATGCCTCCTCGCTTACATAGTGCAGTACCCGCAGGTGCGTGACACCAAGGCCTCATCGCTTACATAGAGCAGTACCCGCAGGTGTGTGACACTAAGGCCTCCTCGCTTACATAGATCATTACCCGCAGGTGTGTGACACCAAGGCCTCTTCGCTTACATAGAGCAGTACCCGCAGGTGTGTGGCAACAAGGCCTCCTCGCTTACATAAAGCAGTACCCGCAGATGTGTGACACCAAGGCCTCCTCGGTTACATAGAGCATTACCGGCAGGTGCGTGACACCAAGGCCTCCTCTGTTACATAGAGCATTACCGGCAGGTGTGTGACACCAAGGCCTCCTCGCTTACATAGAGCATTACCCGCAGGTCTGTGACACCAAGGACTCCTCGCTTACACAGTGCATTACCCGCAGGTGTGTGACACCAATGCCTCCTCGCTTACATAGAGCAGTACCCGCAGGTGTGTGACACCAAGGCCTCCTCACTTACATAGAGCATTACCCGCAGGTGTGTGACACCAAGGCCTCCTCACTTACATAGAGCAGTACCCGCAGATGTGTGACACCAAGGCCTCCTCGCTTACATAGAGCATTACCCGCAGGTCTGTGACACCAAGGCCTCCTCGCTTACATAGAGCAGTACCCGCAGGTGTGTGACACCAAGGCCTCCTCACTTACATAGAGCAGTACCCGCAGGTGTGTGACACCAAGGCCTCCTCGCTTACATAGTGCAGTACCCGCAGGTGCGTGACACCAACGCCTCCTCGCTTACATAGAGCATTACTCGCAGGTATGTGACACCAAGGCCTCCTCACTTACATAGAGCAGTACCCGCAGGTCTATGACACCAAGGCCTCCTCGCTTACATAGAGCATTACCCGCAGGTCTGTGACACCAAGACCTCCTCGCTTAAAATAGTGCAGTACCCGCAGATGTGTGACACCAAGGCCTCCTCGCTTACATAGAGCATTACCCGCAGGTGTGTGACACCAATGCCTCCTCGCTTACATAGAGCAGTACTCGCAGGTGTGTGACACAAAGGCCTCCTCGCTTACATAGGGCATTACCCGCAGGTGTATGACACCAAGGCCTCCTCGCTTACATAGAGCATTACCCGTAGGTGTGTGACACCAAGGCCTCCTCGCTTACATAGAGCATTACCCGCAGGTGTGTGACACCAAGGCCTCCTCGCTTACATAGTGCAGTACCCGCAGGTGTGAGACACCAAGGCCTCCTCACTTACATAGAGCATTACCCGCAGATGTGTGACACCAAGGCCTCTTCGCTTACATAGAGCATTACCCGCAGGTGCGTGACACCAAGGCCTCCTCGCTTACATAGAGCATTACCCGCAGGTGTGTGACACCAACGCCTCCTCGCTTACATAGAGCATTTCCCGTAGGTTTGTGACACCAAGGCCTCCTCGCTTACATAGAGCATTTCCCGTAGGTCTGTGACACTAAGGCCTCCTCGCTTACATAGAGCATTTCCCGTAGGTTTGTGACACCAAGGCCTCCTCGCTTACATAGAGCATTTCCCGTAGGTCTGTGACACCAAGGCCTCCTCGCTTACATAGAGCATTACCCGCAGGTCTGTGACACCAACGCCTCCTCGCTTACATAGGGCAGTACCCGCAGGTGTGTGACACCAAGGCCTCCTCGCTTACATAGTGCATTACCCGCAGATGTGTGACACCAAGGCCTCCTCGCTTACATAGAGCATTACCCGCAGGTGCGTGACACCAAGGCCTCCTCGCTTAAATAGAACATTTCCCGTAGGTCTGTGACACCAAGGCCTCCTCGCTTACATAGTGCATTACCCGCAGATGTGTGACACCAAGGCCTCCTCGCTTACATAGTGCATTACCCGCAGGTGTGTGACACCAAGGCCTCCTCGCTTACATAGAGCAGTACACGCAGATGTGTGACACCAAGGCCTCCTCGCTTACATAGTGCATTACCCGCAGGTCTGTGACACCAAGGCCTCCTCGCTTATATAGAGCATTACCCGCAGGTGTGTGACACCAAGGCCTCCTCGCTTACATAGAGCAGTACTCGCAGGTGTGTGACACCAAGGCCTCCTCGCTTACATAGGGCATTACCCGCAGGTGTATGACACCAAGGCCTCCTCGCTTACATAGAGCATTACCCGTAGGTGTGTGACACCAAGGCCTCCTCGCTTACATAGAGCATTACCCGCAGGTGTGTGACACCAAGGCCTCCTCGCTTACATAGTGCAGTACCCGCAGGTGTGAGACACCAAGGCCTCCTCACTTACATAGAGCATTACCCGCAGATGTGTGACACCAAGGCCTCCTCGCTTACATAGAGCATTACCCGCAGGTGCGTGACACCAAGGCCTCCTCGCTTACATAGAGCATTACCCGCAGGTGTGTGACACCAAGGCCTCCTCGCTTACATAGAGCATTACCCGTAGGTGTGTGACACCAAGGCCTCCTCGCTTACATAGAGCATTTCCCGTAGGTCTGTGACACTAAGGCCTCCTCGCTTACATAGAGCATTTCCCGTAGGTTTGTGACACCAAGGCCTCCTCGCTTACATAGAGCATTTCCCGTAGGTCTGTGACACTAAGGCCTCCTCGCTTACATAGAGCATTACCCGCAGGTCTGTGACACCAACGCCTCCTCGCTTACATAGGGCAGTACCCGCAGGTGTGTGACACCAAGGCCTCCTCGCTTACATAGTGCATTACCCGCAGATGTGTGACACCAAGGCCTCCTCGCTTACATAGAGCATTACCCGCAGGTGCGTGACACCAAGGCCTCCTCGCTTAAATAGAACATTTCCCGTAGGTCTGTGACACCAAGGCCTCCTCGCTTACATAGTGCATTACCCGCAGATGTGTGACACCAAGGCCTCCTCGCTTACATAGTGCATTACCCGCAGGTGTGTGACACCAAGGCCTCCTCGCTTACATAGAGCAGTACACGCAGATGTGTGACACCAAGGCCTCCTCGCTTACATAGTGCATTACCCGCAGGTCTGTGACACCAAGGCCTCCTCGCTTACATAGAGCATTACCCGCAGGTGTGTGACACCAAGGCCTCCTCGCTTACATAGAGCATTACCCGCAGATGTGTGACACCAAGGCCTCCTCGCTTACATAGTGCATTACCCGCAGATGTGTGACACCAAGGCCTCCTCGCTTACATAGAGCATTACCCGCAGGTGTGTGACACCAAGGCCTCCTCGCTTACATAGTGCATTACCCGCAGGTGTGTGACACCAAGGCCTCCTCGCTTACATAGTGCATTACCCGCAGGTGTGTGACACCAATGCCTCCTCGCTTACATAGTGCATTACCCGCAGGTGTGAGACACCAAGGCCTCCTCGCTTACATAGAGCATTACCCGCAGATGTGTGACACCAAGGCCTCTTCGCTTACATAGAGCATTACCCGCAGGTGCGTGACACCAAGGCCTCCTCGCTTACATAGAGCATTTCCCGTAGGTCTGTGACACCAAGGCCTCCTCGCTTACATAGTGCATTACCCGCAGATGTGTGACAACAAGGCCTCCTCGCTTACATAGAGCATTACCCGCAGGTGCGTGACACCAAGGCCTCCTCGCTTACATAGAGCATTTTCCGTAGGTCTGTGACACCAAGGCCTCCTCGCTTACATAGTGCATTACCCGCAGATGTGTGACACCAAGGCCTCCTCGCTTACATAGTGCATTACCCGCAGGTCTATGACACCAAGGCCTCCTCGCTTACATAGTGCATTACCCGCAGGTGTGTGACACCAAGGCCTCCTCGCTTACATAGAGCATTACCCACAGGTGCGTGACACCAAGGCCTCCTCGCTTACATAGAGCATTACCCGCAGGTGTGTGACACCAAGGCCTCCTCGCTTACATAGTGCATTACCCGCAGGTGTTTGCCACCAATGCCTCCTCGCTTACATAGTGCATTACCCGCAGGTGTGAGACACCAAGGCCTCCTCGCTTACATAGAGCATTACCCGCAGATGTGTGACACCAAGGCCTCTTCGCTTACATAGAGCATTACCCGCAGGTGCGTGACACCAAGGCCTCCTCGCTTACATAGAGCATTTCCCGTAGGTCTGTGACACCAAGGCCTCCTCGCTTACATAGTGCATTACCCGCAGATGTGTGAAAACAAGGCCTCCTCGCTTACATAGAGCATTACCCGCAGGTGCGTGACACCAAGGCCTCCTCGCTTACATAGAGCATTTCCCGTAGGTCTGTGACACCAAGGCCTCCTCGCTTACATAGTGCATTACCCGCAGATGTGTGACACCAAGGCCTCCTCGCTTACATAGAGCATTACCCGCAGGTGTGTGACACCAAGGCCTCCTCGCTTACATAGTGCATTACCCGCAGGTGTGTGACACCAAGGCCTCCTCGCTTACATAGTGCATTACCCGCAGGTCTATGACACCAAGGCCTCCTCGCTTACATAGTGCATTACCCGCAGGTGTGTGAAACCAAGGCCTCCTCGCTTACATAGAGCATTACCCACAGGTGCGTGACACCAAGGCCTCCTCGCTTACATAGAGCATTACCCGCAGGTGTGTGACACCAAGGCCTCCTCGCTTACATAGAGCATTACCCGCAGGTGTGTGACACCAAGGCCTCCTCGCTTACATAGTGCATTACCCGCAGGTGTGTGACACCAAGGACTCCTCGCTTACATAGAGCATTACCCGCAGGTGTGTGACACCAAGGCCTCCTCGCTAACATAGTGCATTACCCGCAGGTGTGTGACACCAAGGACTCCTCGCTTACATAGAGCATTACCCGCAGATGTGTGACACCAACGCCTCCTCGCTTACATAATGCATTACCCGCAGGTGTGTGACACCGATGCCTCCTCGCTTACATAGAGCATTACCCGCAGGTGCGTGACACAAAGGCCTCCTCGCTTACATAGAGCATTTCCTGTAGGTCTGTGACACCAAGGCCTCCTCGCTTACATAGAGCATTACCCGCAGGTGTGTGACACCAAGGCCTCCTCGCTTACATAGAGCATTACCCGCAGATGTGTGACACCAAGGCCTCCTCGCTTACATAGAGCATTACCCGCAGGTGCGTGACACCAAGGCCTCCTCGCTTACATAGAGCATTTCCCGTAGGTCTGTGACACCAAGGCCTCCTCGCTTACATAGTGCATTACCCGCAGATGTGTGACACCAAGGCCTCCTCGCTTACATAGTGCATTACCCGCAGGTGTGTGACACCAAGGCCTCCTCGCTTACATAGAGCAGTACCCGCAGATGTGTGATACCAAGGCCTCCTCCCTTACACAGAGCATTACCCGCAGGTGTGTGACACCAAGGCCTCCTCGCTTACATAGTGCATTACCCGCAGATGTGTGACACCAAGGCCTCCTCGCTTACATAGAGCATTACCCGCAGGTGTGTGACACCAAGGCCTCCTCGCTTACATAGTGCATTACCCGCAGGTGTGTGACACCAAGGCCTCCTCGCTTACATAGTGCATTACCCGCAGGTGTGTGACACCAAGGCCTCCTCGCTTACATAGTGCATTACCCGCAGGTGTGTGACACCAAGGTCTCCTCGCTTACATAGTGCATTACCCGCATGTCTATGACACCAAGGCCTCCTCGCTTACATAGTGCATTACCCGCAGGTATGTGACACCAAGGCCTCCTCGCTTACATAGTGCATTACCCGCAGGTGTGTGACACCAAGGCCTCCTCGCTTACATAGAGCATTACCCGCAGATGTGTGACACCAAGGCCTCCTCGCTTACATAGTGCATTACCCGCAGGTCTATGACACCAAGGCCTCCTCGCTTACATAGTGCATTACCCGCAGGTGTGTGACACCAAGGCCTCCTCGCTTACATAGTGCATTACCCGCAGGTGTGTGAAACCAAGGCCTCCTCGCTGACATAGAGCATTACCCGCAGGTGCGGGACACCAAGGCCTCCTCGCTGACATAGAGCATTACCCGCAGGTGCGTGACACCAAGGCCTCCTCGCTTACATAGTGCATTACCCGCAGATGTGTGACACCAAGGCCTCCTCGCTTACATAATGCATTACCCGCAGGTGTGTGACACCAAGGCCTCCTCGCTTACATAGAGCATTACCCGCAGGTGTGTGACACCAAGGTCTCCTCGCTTACATAGAGCATTACCCGCAGGTCTGTGACACCAAGGCCTCCTCGCTTACATAGTGCATTACCCGCAGGTGTGTGACACCAAGGCCTCCTCGCTTACATAGTGCATTACCCGCAGGTGTGTGACACCAAGGCCTCCTCGCTTACATAGAGCAGTACCCGCAGGTCTGTGACACCAAGGCCTCCTCGCTTAAATAGAGCATTACCCGCAGGTCTGTGACACCAAGGCCTCCTCGCTTACATAGAGCATTACCCGCAGGTTTGTGACACCAAGGTCTCCTCACTTACATAGTGCATTACCCGCAGGTGTGTGACACCAACGCCTCCTCGCTTACATAGTGCATTACTCGCAGGTGCGTGACACCAAGGCTTCTTCGCTAACATAGTGCATTACCCGCAGGTGTGTGACACCAATGCCTCCTCGCTTACATAGAGCATTACCCGCAGGTGCGTGACACCAAGGCCTCCTCGCTTACATAGTGCATTACCCGCAGATGTGTGACACCAAGGCCTCCTCGCTTACATAATGCATTACCCGCAGGTGTGTGACACCAAGGCCTCCTCGCTTACATAGAGCATTACCCGCAGGTGTGTGACACCAACGCCTCCTCGCTTACATAGAGCATTACCCGCAGGTGTGTGACACCAAGGCCTCCTCGCTTACATAGAGCATTACCCGCAGGTGTGTGACACCAAGGTCTCCTCGCTTACATAGAGCATTACCCGCAGGTCTGTGACACCAAGGCCTCCTCGCTTACATAGTGCATTACCCGCAGGTCTGTGACACCAAGGCCTCCTCGCTTACATAGTGCATTACCCGCAGGTGTGTGACACCAATGCCTCCTCGCTTACATAGTGCATTACCCGCAGGTGTGTGACACCAAGGCCTCCTCGCTTACATAGAGCAGTACCCGCAGATGTGTGACACCAAGGCCTCCTCACTTACATAGAGCATTACCCGCAGGTGTGTGACACCAACGCCTCCTCGCTTACATAGAGCATTACCCGCAGGTGTGTGACACCAAGGCCTCTTCGCTTACATAGAGCATTACCCACAGGTCTGTGACACCAAGGCCTCCTCGCTTACATAGGGCATTACCCGCAGGTCAATGACACCAAGGCCTCCTCGCTGACATAGAGCATTACCCGCAGGTGTGTGACACCAACGCCTCCTCGCTTACATAGAGCATTACCCGCAGGTGTGTGACACCAAGGCCTCCTCGCTTACATAGAGCATTACCCGCAGGTGTGTGACACCAAGGCCTCCTCACTTACATAGTGCATTACCCGCAGGTGTGTGACACCAAGACCTCCTCACTTACATAGTGCAATACCCGCAGGTCTGTGACACCAACGCCTCCTCGCTTACATAGTGCAGTACCCGCAGGTGTGTGACACCAAGGCCTCCTCACTTACATAGAGCAGTACCCGCAGATGTGTGACACCAAGGCCTCCTCGCTTACATAGTGCATTACCCGCAGGTGTGTGACACCAACGCCTCCTCGCTTACATAGTGCATTACCCGCAGATGTGTGACACCAAGGCCTCCTCACTTACATAGAGCATTACCCGCAGGTGTGTGACACCAACGCCTCCTCGCTTACATAGAGCATTACCCGCAGGTCTGTGACACCAAGGCCTCCTCGCTTACATAGAGCATTACCCGCAGATGTGTGACACCAACGCCTCCTCGCTTACATAGAGCATTACCCGCAGGTGTGTGACACCAAGGCCTCCTCGCTTACATAGTGCATTACCCGCAGGTGTGTGACACCAACGCCTCCTCGCTTACATAGTGCATTACCCGCAGATGTGTGACACCAAGGCCTCCTCACTTACATAGTGCATTACCCGCAGGTGCGTGACACCAAGGCCTCCTCGCTTACATAGAGCATTACCCGCAGGTGTGTGACACCAAGGCCTCCTCGCTTACATAGAGCATTACCCGCAGATGTGTGACACCAAGGCCTCCTCGCTTACATAGTGCATTACCCGCAGGTGTGAGACACCAAGGCCTCCTCACTTACATAGTGCATTACCCCGGGCAGTACTTGCAGTTTCTGCAGGGAGACAGCGACCACATGCCTTTGATTACGTAAGTAGTGGTTGTATAATCGCGTGTCCACTTGTTGTTCTTACGAGACAGGACCCTGTAGCTATAGAGCGCATTGTTTAAATCGTTTATCTTTCCAACATCTCAATTGTTTGAGTGGACCCAGACCGCCTTTAGCTTAAGACAGAGCAATCAATGACACATCGGTATGTAACAATATATTATCGCAAATAAAATCTATAATAGTTGATTTACAATAATGGTTTGACGCCATTGCATAATACAAGAATAAGTCTTACTTTAAATAAACAAATAGAACTAATTTTTAAACATGTTTTTGTCGATTCTCAATCTATGTCAAGTTACATAGTTTTGACAATCTTAAACTTTGACATTTGTTGATATTAAACCGATGAAATTGTTTTTAAAGAAGTGTTTATGTATTAAACATACCGACTATCACTTAACAAGAATCGCCTTGGGGAAGGCAGCAATCACCTTACCCTAACCCTCATGCAGCAATATTGAAATGTAGAAAACGAAAAACTAAAACCGCAATGCTCGTCACGTTTATGTTAATTGTTAAAATTTGATTGTTGGTTACATTAAAAAAAAATGTATTAAAAATACATGCCATTTAGATAGTGAATTAATATAACATGATTATATTTGGGATAACACTACCTTCAATAGTACGGCTGTAGGAAAATTCGTACCCAAAACGAACTCGTACCTACACAAATCAGAGAACTCGTACCCAAATCCGCCGGAGAACTCGTACCCACTTTTTATTTTGGGTTATTGATGTATTAATAATATAAATACAACTGATGTATTGTATTATTATCAATCAGGAATAATGTATTTGTCTATAACTACAATTAAAAACAATAACTTAATAAATAATAAGTAATTAATAGTACACATTCTTGCGGGATTCGAAACCACAACCTCACCCCGTGGCCGTGTGGTAAGCTGTTGGTACGCCTTACTCCGAGGGTGTGGGTTCGAATCTCGACAGGGAATCGGTTCGAAAAGGTACACGATTGTGTACTATTGAAGGTAGTGTTATCCCAAATATGACAATGTTATACACGAATATGTTATCTACATAAGTTCTGCAATGTAAGATACACCCGCCCTATTACAGGTTAATGTACCACAGAGGTCCCCTGCACTATAGATACATGATGTACGTGATGTGATCATCTGTCATAGTGAACGTCAAGATTGAGACTAAATACAGGGCGTATGATTAGTAGACGGTAGAAGTGGCAGTTATTAATAGTTATTGCCATACCTGCATTGCAATTGTTTGCAATAATAAAAGGGCTATGTCACGGTTCGATGAACAATTGTTGATATACAAATCTCTTACCAACTCAAGTATTGTTTTGTTGGCATTAATCTGAAACGCTTTGAAGAAAATAGTGAGATTGCAGTTACACTTCAACTATATATTAATATATAGATATGTTCATGTTTGTTCCCCTCATCCAGTGCCACATACTATTTTGATAAATATGAAATAAAATATACAATCATAATACTTAACTTGTTTTCGAATTTCGAATAGTATGATAAATTAAGATGTGCAGTGTGAACCACGGCGCGACAGAACCATCTTTCTTCTTCTTTTGTTATAATCACAAATGATCTGGCAAAGTCTTCCAAACTCTGAATGCCCTAAGGTTAGTTAATTCTATCAATAAAAATAACAACAAACCGTCACACACATCACAATAGTTCTCCTAAAGTCGTGTATATAACATAAGCGAACACTGCAATCACTGAGAGATGCGACTCGACGCTAGACGCCGGGGACCACTCGTGACCGGGGCACTTCCAGGGTTTGAACTTGAGAATCTTATCCAGACCAGTCGGACGTTTCATCCACTGGACCATCTGGTGCATAGTGACCACATACACGTCATCCATGTCCAGTAGAGACAGAACAAACCTATCCATGGCCGTGTAGTGGTAATCCGTGTTCAACCACCCTGGCTTCAAGTTCACAATAAAAGGAATCTTTCCATTGCGATAAAAATTGTAAAAGTTTCTCCAAAGCAGTTGAAAAGCGTCTGATTCCGACTGCGGCTTGTTAATGCAACCACCTAAAGACATGCAGGGGTACTTCTTGCCATGGTCAAGCAAAGCGACAACTGGAATCTCCCATAAACTATAATTGCGTTTCGGACAGGGGTCAATCTCACAGGGGAACGACCACTTGTTACCCAGAGTCCCAGGCCAGGATATAGGCGAACTCAGAGCTCTCCTCTGCAGGTAAATACTCGAGTCATACTCGAAGCCGTTCTCCTGCAGGATGCTGAACTGTATGTCCCCTGTAGGCTGGTAGTGGGGACTCCTCCACCCCCTGATATCACTCGCCGGAACCCCCGCCTTACCGGCCAGATCCTTCTTGTTATTGAGAATCTCGTGTAGCATGTCCTCCCGTGTTGCCTTCCTCCAGAACGAGATGGGCAGTTTCCCCGTCACACTGTTGCCTGCTATCTCGAACCCGTGTCGGTACAGCTCGCCCACCATGGTGTGGTTCGTGTACAGATTTTTCGTAAAGATGGTGGCACGAATTGGGCAACCGTTTGAATTTCTGTACGAATGTTTGAAAAAGTTCTTATAATACACATAGCTTGCCCTGTTAACGGATCCGTCGAAGGCAAAGACGACGATTTGTGGTGTGTTCTGCACGGAGAGATTGTTGGGAGGTTTCGTGGAGTTCAGACAGTAGCAGTCGGGCAGACGACACGTCTTTCCCTGGAGGCATTTGTCTGAAGCAGACGAACATTCTCTATATGATATATGTCCCAAGAGAAGACACACACAAAATAAAACGTCTTGTAAAGACATTCTTCCCGCTTCTTCAGCCACTTTCCTTCATATAAATCCAGCTTCGACGTCTAAGATAACTTTAATACCATCCCGTAGCAGTCGAAACGTCATGAACATGGGCGCATTGTGTTGCTGGTCCCTGTGCATCCGTAGATCTACACGCTAATGTGCTGTAGTCACATTAATATGAGTTACACCTTCTGTCAGCGATGGCCCCAGGCAAATGTCTTCATTGAATAAGACGGAACGCCAGCCACTTGAACTAAATGTATTTCTATTTACATGTGTGATTAACATTTACACCCGAAAGCATTGTTTGTGACAGGGTAGAATCTGAAGAATGCTTACATTGCACGGTGTTACAAGGTCAGGTGTGTGAAGGCGGGGTTCTTATCACATCCTCAAGTACCTTCATACGACATGGCTAAAACAACATAATGAACTGTAATATTCATCGACTCTTACTCCATTGGATATGGATGAATTGTTGACGAATATTGCATTTATTGATATATCCAAATATGTTAAACATTGCTTATCTCTTCACACTACGTAATCTTTGTCACTGTCATGTTTACAGTGTTATGTTTATGTTGTATTGTGCATGGGCCGATGGCCTAAAACTGAATAAACTTCATTTAGGTAGGTGATATAAACTGCCAGGCAAAAGAAAGTTATCACTTCAGGTAGTTTCAATTAATTCAGTATTTAAAAGAAATCAGATGCATTGGACTATGGCACTATAAATAATACTTACCTGCAGTAGTTTAAATGAATTAATTGGTGATTGTGATTAAATTTTATTTGAAATATTTGTGTTAAAGACGGGGGTAAGAAATGAATTTTACACCAACATGGCCCCTTCCATGTTTAAAATGTTATAATTGTCAGGCAAATTTATTAACTTTCACATAGAATATGTCTTATATGTCGATGAACAGTTGTGTATCATCAAAATAATTTTTGAAGAAATAAAAATTTCATGTACTTTTCAGTTTTAGATTATGACATCGAAAACTTTTAGATATTTGCAATTGAAAATCATACATATGATAAAATCAACAGAAGTGATTACTTTCATTTGCCCGGCAGTTTAACATTCCTTGAATAAGCCATGATATTCCCAATAAGCTTCCACGGTTATGTGTATAGGTCTATACTGAACATAAATAGTTAGGGATATAGGGAACTTTGAAATCATAAATAATTATACATTTATTCATTGACAAAGTGATAAAATATCAATCACAAACATTCCAATATCTCTACCTTATTTTGTCCAAGATACATGTATAACGAAATGTTATACGCGTACGTATACATATCATTGCATGCCAAAGTCACTCGAATAGCTTTAAAAAATCTTCTTTGAATAAAGTTCGACAATTGTAAGTTCACAAATTGTTACTTAAAATAAAATTTCACCATTTTCAATTCCAAACAATTTCAACACATTCTTCTGAAGAGGCAAAACAATAAATAACTTCTCAGTTAATTACGAATAGCCTCAAACCAACGAAACATTAACCCAACAATACTTGATAGCCGTCTAGATAATTCTACTGAATACTTGTCGTCATTGTATAATGACCAACTCCATCCCTAAGGGCAGAGATTTACTCTTTATGTTTCTGTGAATGTGAGGGTTTACAGTTTTACAAACACAATGATTATGATATTGCTAACATTGATTACAATGTTTCTGATAATTTTGAGCAGGAACATATCCGTTATTGAACATTGTTATCAGTTATTGAACATTGTTATCAGTTATTGGGCATTGTTATCAGTTATTGAACATTGTTATCAGTTATTTTACAATGTAGATATGGATACAATTATAATATATTTAATACTTTTCAGAAGGAAAATAGCTGTTATTCAACCATAATAAGTTATTTCATCATGCATATATGGACACAGTTACAAATAATTTTCAGAAACCAAAAGCCATTATTGGACCTGTTGATATGTTATTTTGACATTTTACATTGTGTAGATATGGACACGATTGCAACGCTTTTGGTTTTGTATACGAAGAGGTAAAGCAAAGACACATTATAAAGAATAATCGAAACGGTGAAGGCATTCGTGTTGAAACAGGCCATGTCTATCATTACTTTTTACGGGGATGGGATAACACAGGTTAGCGTTGTCGGCTTGATCAATACATTTGGATTTGAATCCCGCCAGTGGCTCGACAACTATGTTTGCTGTATATTTATTTTCATGTTGATATGGACACATTACAATGTTTCTAACTATTTTCAGAAACCTTCTAACCGTCATTTAGCCACGATAAGTTATTATATAAAATATATAATAGAATAATTGTATGTTGGAGAGGACTTATTGGAGTCAACTTCATATTTTAGATATTTTGGTGTATGTCTCAATAGAAATATCTCATGGCACAAAGAGGCAACAACGCAAGCTGACGTTAATAATCGAACAAACGTTTATCGTTGGGGACCTTTGGGAGTTCGAAGCTTTTATTATTATAAAATACAGATGTAATTGAAAAGATTCACTCATTTGCATGCAGTAGATGATTCTTAGAATTGAAAATCAATACACCTACTGTTATGGTTTATGAAGAACTTTCACAATATTTCTCTTCCATAAATGCTGACAAACAAGGTCCATGCTCAATGCGCATTAACACTTCTACTTATATCTGTTATATAAGCGGGAAAACATTGTATATATATATAATATTATACTATTTATGATAAAAGTGGACAAATGAATCTGCATCTCAGGTTGGGACTTCCCGTCCGTCCGAACCACTGGCAATACCGAGTCCATATATTGAATGTGTGTACATACTCCGCAGCCAATGGATATTACACGTTGTAGATTCGGTGACTGTGTGGTCCCCTATGAGCACCCTAGGGCCAATGGCCTTAACAACTATTGTTATCTTCTCCTCTAGTACAGAAAGCCACAGAAAGTTGTCCAATGAGGATTATGAATTTAAGATCGGTGACCCTCTAGTCCTAAATAATGGCAACAGGTTCCACGACGAAAAACCTAGTTTCATCTTCTTCTCCAGAATCAAAACATCTTGAAAGCTGAATTGATTTGCCCAGATTTGTTAGGCAAGATGGATTATTAGTTGTAGATTTGTAAACTATGTGGCCCCAAATAAGTGTTACAGGGGTCACGACCTCAAAACCGAAAAGGAATTAACAAACAATATGAAAATGTTCTGGAGGAAATGTGAAGGAATTGCAACGTTTTAATCAGTGTTACCATGGAAGCCGGCTTATATCGTTTTGTAGACCAACAGATTTCGCCTCAACATGAAACAAAACAAAACAAATACATGAAAGAAGAGTAAAACTTCGAGCCATTCCATATGGAATTATGAGTGGTATCCTTGTGGCTCTGCTTTTCGGCACAAATAAAACCCAAATAAATAAAACCCGTACATGCTTTGAAATACCAGGTTTTACAACGAAGTCGAAGACTACAAAACAGACGAATATTTATCTATATTATCCTGATGCAGATAACCGAACGTTGTACCAATCTAGAAGAGAGAGACTCAAATCTTTTAATCTGGAACAGAGACTCGGTCCCTGCAGGTTACACCCCTGAAGTGATTTCTGTGAATCATTGCTGGTAGACGAACTGATACGTGACAGAGAACCATGTGCGAGATGCTTGGGGCTACTTGACCACGATGGCTGCCATCAACTGTGTGGACAATCTCAACCCAGAAAGTGGGATCTTACTGAAGTGATTTACCAAGAGAGATCCCTGAAAACGTATCATTGTAACAAAGGACAATTAACAGTTTACATGTATTTCCTTATTTCTCTTGATAATTGCGTTGATAGGAAAACAGGCACAGAGCAAAATGAACACGATTATCAGTGTTGCAGTTATTACCTCCATTCGTACTAGGAGTTGAATGAGTGAATTTAATCTAAACGACCTTATAACCGCATCTCCATTGCTAATAATATTAGCAAAAACCCGCGGTTTAGGATTTTAACGTATTTTATCATTTGCACATGTTAACACCAAGTTCAGTGACATTCCATGGTTAAAGCATGTATGTAACACGTGTTTATATACAATGTAGGTTGAAGAATATTGGATCATGTTTACACATCACACGTTTTATAGGAATATCATTTATGAATACTTATCAAAATACATGATCACGATGAATCAGCAATGGAATGAACGTATGTTCAGGTTGAACATTAGCCATTTCCAAATGGAATGAACGTTTGTTCAGGCTAAGCATTAGCCATGTCCAAATGGAATGAACGTATGTTCAGGTTGAACATTAGCCATTTCCAAATGGAATGAACGTATATTCAGGTTGAGCATTAGTCATGTCCAAATGGAATGAACGTATGTTCAGGTTGAACATTAGTCATGTCCAAATAGAATGAACGTATGTTTAGGTTAACATTAGTCATGTCCAAATAGAATGAACGTATGTTCAGGTTGAGCATTAGCCATGTCCTAATGGAATAAACGTATGTTCAGGTTGAACATTAGCCATTTCCAAATGGAATGAACGTATGTTCAGGTTGAGCATTAGCTATGTCCAAATAGAATGAACGTATGTTCAGGTTGAACATTAGTCATGTCCAAATGGAATGTACGTATGTTCAGGTTGAACATTAGCCATGTCCAAATGGAATGAACGTATGTTCAGGTTGAGCATTAGTCATGTCCAAATAGAATGAACGTATGTTCAGGTTGAACATTAGTCATGTCCAAATGGAATGAACGTATGTTCAGGTTGGGCATAAGCCATGTCCAAATAGAATGAAGGTATGTTCAGGTTGAACATTAGCCATGTCCAAATGGAATGAACGTTTGTTCAGGTTGAACATTAGCCATTTCCAAATGGAATGAACGTTTGTTCAGGTTAAGCATTAGCCATGTCCAAATGGAATGAACGTTTGTTCAGGTTGAACATTAGCCATTTCCAAATGGAATGAACGTTTGTTCAGGTTAAGCATTAGTCATGTCCAAATGGAATGAACGTTTGTTCAGGTTGGGCATAAGCCATGTCCAAATAGAATGAAGGTATGTTCAGGTTGAACATTAGCCATGTCCAAATGGAATGAACGTTTGTTCAGGTTGAACATTAGCCATTTCCAAATGGAATGAACGTTTGTTCAGGTTAAGCATTAGCCATGTCCAAATGGAATGAACGTTTGTTCAGGTTGAACATTAGCCATTTCCAAATGGAATGAACGTTTGTTCAGGTTAAGCATTAGTCATGTCCAAATGGAATGAACGTATGTTCAGGTTGGGCATAAGCCATGTCCAAATAGAATGAAGGTATGTTCAGGTTGAACATTAGCCATGTCCAAATGGAATGAACGTTTGTTCAGGTTGAACATTAGCCATTTCCAAATGGAATGAACGTTTGTTCAGGTTAAGCATTAGCCATGTCCAAATGGAATGAACGTTTGTTCAGGTTGAACATTAGCCATTTCCAAATGGAATGAACGTTTGTTCAGGTTAAGCATTAGCCATGTCCAAATGGAATGAACGTTTGTTCAGGTTGAACATTAGCCATTTCCAAATGGAATGAACGTTTGTTCAGGTTAAGCATTAGCCATGTCCTAATGGAATAAACGTATGTTCAGGTTGAACATTAGCCATGTCCAAATGGAATGAACGTATGTTCAGGTTGAGCATTAGTCATGTCCAAATAGAATGAACGTATGTTCAGGTTGGGCATTAGACATGTCCAAATAGAATGAACGTATGTTCAGGTTGGGCATTAGCCATGTCCAAATAGAATGAACGTATGTTCAGGTTGGGCATTAGACATGTCCAAATAGAATGAACGTATGTTCAGGTTGGGCATTAGCCATGTCCAAATAGAATGAACGTATGTTCAGGTTGGGCATTAGACATGTCCAAATAGAATGAACGTATGTTCAGGTTGGGCATTAGCCATGTCCAAATAGAATGAACGTATGTTCAGGTTGGGCATTAGACATGTCCAAATAGAATGAACGTATGTTCAGGTTGAGCATTAGTCATGTCCAAATAGAATGAACGTATGTTCAGGTTGGGCATTAGCCATGTCCAAATGGAATGAACGTATGTTCAGGTTGGGCATTAGACATGTCCAAATAGAATGAACGTATGTTCAGGTTGAGCATTAGTCATATCCAAATGGAATGAACGTATGTTCAGGTTGAGCATTAGTCATATCCAAATGGAATGAACGTATGTTCAGGTTGAGCATTAGTCATTTCCAAATGGAATGAACGTATGTTCAGGTTGAACATTAGCCATGTCCAAATGGAATGAACGTATGTTCAGGTTGAGCATTAGCCATGTCCAAATGGAATGAACGTATGTTCAGGTTGAGCATTAGCCATGTCCAAATGGAATGAACGTATGTTCAGGTTGAGCATTAGCCATGTCCAAATGGAATGAACGTATGTTCAGGTTGAGCATTAGTCATATCCAAATGGAATGAACGTATGTTCAGGTTGAGCATTAGCCATGTCCAAATGGAATGAACGTATGTTCAGGTTGAGCATTAGTCATATCCAAATGGAATGAACGTATGTTCAGGTTGAGCATTAGCCATGTCCAAATGGAATGAACGTATGTTCAGGTTGAGCATTAGTCATATCCAAATGGAATGAACGTATGTTCAGGTTGAGCATTAGTCATATCCAAATGGAATGAACGTATGTTCAGGTTGAACATTAGCCATTTCCAAATGGAATGAACGTATGTTCAGGTTGAACATTAGCCATTTCCAAATGGAATGAACGTATGTTCAGGTTGAGCATTAGCCATGTCCAAATGGAATGAACGTATGTTCAGGTTGAGCATTAGTCATATCCAAATGGAATGAACGTATGTTCAGGTTGAGCATTAGTCATATCCAAATGGAATGAACGTATGTTCAGGTTGAGCATTAGCCATGTCCAAATGGAATGAACGTATGTTCAGGTTGAGCATTAGCCATGTCCAAATGGAATGAACGTATGTTCAGGTTGAGCATTAGTCATATCCAAATGGAATGAACGTATGTTCAGGTTGAACATTAGCCATTTCCAAATGGAATGAACGTATGTTCAGGTTGAGCATTAGTCATTTCCAAATGGAATGAACGTATGTTCAGGTTGAGCATTAGTCATTTCCAAATGGAATGAACGTATGTTCAGGTTGAGCATTAGTCATATCCAAATGGAATGAACGTATGTTCAGGTTGAGCATTAGTCATATCCAAATGGAATGAACGTATGTTCAGGTTGAGCATTAGCCATGTCCAAATAGAATGAACGTATGTTCAGGTTGAACATTAGCCATTTCCAAATGGAATGAACGTATGTTCAGGTTGAGCATTAGTCATATCCAAATGGAATGAACGTATGTTCAGGTTGAGCATTAGCCATGTCCAAATAGAATGAACGTATGTTCAGGTTGAACATTAGCCATTTCCAAATGGAATGAACGTATGTTCAGGTTGAGCATTAGTCATATCCAAATGGAATGAACGTATGTTCAGGTTGAGCATTAGCCATGTCCAAATAGAATGAACGTATGTTCAGGTTGAACATTAGCCATTTCCAAATGGAATGAACGTATGTTCAGGTTGAGCATTAGTCATATCCAAATGGAATGAACGTATGTTCAGATTGAGCATTAGTCATATCCAAATGGAATGTACGTATGTTCAGGTTGAACATTAGCCATGTCCAAATGGAATGAACGTATGTTCAGGTTGAGCATTAGCCATTTCCAAATGGAATGAACGTATGTTCAGGTTGAACATTAGCCATTTCCAAATGGAATGAACGTATGT
Organism: Gibbula magus; assembly: GCA_936450465.1. Classification (NCBI taxonomy): domain Eukaryota; kingdom Metazoa; phylum Mollusca; class Gastropoda; order Trochida; family Trochidae; genus Gibbula; species Gibbula magus. The sequence continues at coordinate 2,461,146 of OW388295.1, read as the reverse complement.
TCAGGTTGAGCATTAGTCATATCCAAATGGAATGAACGTATGTTCAGGTTGAGCATTAGCCATGTCCAAATAGAATGAACGTATGTTCAGGTTGAGCATTAGTCATTTCCAAATAGAATGAACGTATGTTCAGGTTGAACATTAGTCATTTTCAAATGGAATGAACGTATGTTCAGGTTGAGCATTAGTCATTTCCAAATGGAATGAACGTATGTTCAGGTTGAACATTAGCCATTTCCAAATGGAATGAACGTATGTTCAGGTTGAGCATTAGCCATTTCCAAATGGAATGATCACTGTCATGTTTCTTCTCAATAAAATGTTTTTTTTATTCTTATAAATTATTCGGTTTAAATATCATGAAGATTCGTAGATATTTTGACAGAGATTTGTTGCGTATGTATTATTAGTAAACCTCTATCAAATCGTGAATTGTTTGGATATTAAATTAAATCAAAATTCCGGTAGATGGAGAGCTTATTCCGTTAGGAGTGCCATATAAACCAGAAGTCCGCAAACAAATGCACCCAAAGTTTTAATTAATGAGCACAACCCATCGATGATGGAACAAAAATGTCATGTCATTAAGTACAGTTATTTGTGAAAAGACCCGGGAGGCAACTGTTTATTCACACATAAACGGAACTTACCTGCATTATCAGTAAAACGAATCTCCATGAAGTTGGGATTATACAGTTAGCTGCCCCACCTTGGCGAGACAGGCTTGCCTTGTTCCGGGTTGTCTAAATTTATTATATATAAATATATATTATATATATATCATATTCATTATTTATAAAATAAGCGGATAAACAAGGAAGAAATGAAGAAATGTTGAAGGTTTTAGATTAATTTTGTGGCTCATCCATTATACCCACCCACGTTTAAGTTCCTTTTCGTAGAAAATTTGACTTCAGTTTTTCTGTGGAACGGTCTTAGTACACGTATTTGACATACAGAGTCGACCTCGGGATTTATGTACGGGTCTTGTGTCCCGCTGTTGAATGTAAGTACACCATAGGAGCGGTGAACAACAGGGATTATTAGATGTCAAGAGGTGAATTATTTTACACACAAGAGGTGAACACGTTAAACATTGTAGCTTTAAGAAAAGTTTCAATATTTATCCTTTTAAAGAACACACTGTTCCAAAACCTCAATGTGTAACATAAACGATCTAAATGCTTAACGTCAACAAATGTATTTCCATTATTCCATTGTTATAGCTCACAAACATTTAAAACCTTAAAAATCTTTCTGTGGTAAAATGTCAATCAATTTATGTAAACTCATCTACGTGCATGGGGTTCTTGATAAATACACAGGAAATAGAATGCACAAACATTTACAGTAGTCGTCAATCTATATCCATTCAAAATGTGAACGCTTAATGCATTAGCTCATACATAACACAAAAACACGTCACACATTACTTCACATATCACATATTAATTCACACAAAAACACATTACATATTAATTCACACATCACACATCAATTCACACATCATTCATAAAAACATCACACGTAAATTTACACATCACACATAAATTCACACACAACACATTAATTTACACATCACACATTAATTCACACATCTCAAATAAACACATCACACATTTATTCACACATAAACACATCACACATAAATGTACACATCACACATTAATGCACATATCACACATAAGAAATCCCACATTAATTCAATCATCACACATAAATTTGCACATCACACATTCGAAATAAACATAAACACATCGCACATAAATTTACACATCACTTATTAATTCACAAACCACATATAAACACATCACACATTTATTCACAAATCACATCTGGTGAAAGCATTTGAATCTCTGGTGAAACCGTTGGAATATCTGAAAACACTAGAAGAATTGACAGGAAGGCCATACATAATTAAAAGACGAAATCACAAGCTTTTAGACCGAAAACGAACTGTCGAAAAGGTTCAAAGACATCTTGGCCAAATTGGCCAATGAAAAACTGTCTCTACAACAATCGAAATAGTACATACCTTGCAACCAGCAGTGGACGAATAAAGGAGCCTCACATTACTGACTTTACAGTGGACGAGTAAAGGAGCCTCACATTACTGACTTTACATTTATTACTGCATAATTCCTGTATGTAGTAGTTAATGTCCGTCACTGATTATAGCGATAACGCACACTGACTGCTGGGGCTATACAAAGAGGCATTCGTACACTGACTGCTGGGGCTATACAAAGAGGCATTCGTACACTGACTGCTGGGGCTATACAAAGAGGCATTCGTACACTGAGTGCGGGGGCTATACAAAGAGGCATTCGTACACTGACTGCTGGGGCTATACAAAGAGGCATTCGTACACTGACTGCTGGGGCTATACAAAGAAACATTCGTACACTGACTGTTGGGGCTATACAAAGAGGTATTCGTACACTGACTGCTGGGGCTATACAAAGAGGTATTCGTAAACTGACTGCTGGGGCTATACAAAGAGGCATTCGTACACTGACTGCTGGGGCTATACAAAGAGGTATTCGTACACTGACTGCTGGGGCTATACAAAGAGGTATTCGTAAACTGACTGCTGGGGCTATACAAAGAGGTATTCGTACACTGACTGATGGGGCTATACAAAGAGGCATTCGTACACTGACTGCTGGGGCTATACAAAGAGGCATTCGTACACTGACTGCTGGGGCTATACAAAGAGGTATTCGTACACTGACTGCTGGGGCTATACAAAGAGGTATTCGTACACTGACTGCTGGGGCTATACAAAGAAACATTCGTACACTGACTGATGGGGCTATACAAAGAGGCATTCGTACACTGACTGATGGGGCTATACAAAGAGGTATTCGTACACTGACTGCTGGGGCTATACAAAGAGGTATTCGTACACTGACTGCTGGGGCTATACAAAGAAACATTCGTACACTGACTGATGGGGCTATACAAAGAGGCATTCGTACACTGACTGATGGGGCTATACAAAGAGGTATTCGTACACTGACTGATGGGGCTATACAAAGAGGTATTCGTACACTGACTGCTGGGGCTATACAAAGAGGTATTCGTACACTGACTGCTGGGGCTATACAAAGAGGTATTCGTACACTGACTGCTGGGGCTATACAAAGAGGTATTCGTACACTGACTGATGGGGCTATACAAAGAAACATTCGTACACTGACTGATGGGGCTATACAAAGAGGCATTCGTACACTGACTGATGGGGCTATACAAAGAAACATTCGTACACTGACTGATGGGGCTATACAAAGAGGCATTCGTACACTGACTGATGGGGCTATACAAAGAGGTATTCGTACACTGACTGCTGGGGCTATACAAAGAGGTATTCGTACACTGACTGATGGGGCTATACAAAGAAACATTCGTACACTGACTGATGGGGCTATACAAAGAGGCATTCGTACACTGACTGCTGGGGCTATACAAAGAAACATTCGTACACTGACTGATGGGGCTATACAAAGAGGCATTCGTACACTGACTGATGGGGCTATACAAAGAGGTATTCGTACACTGACTGCTGGGGCTATACAAAGAGGTATTCGTACACTGACTGCTGGGGCTATACAAAGAAACATTCGTACACTGACTGATGGGGCTATACAAAGAGGCATTCGTACACTGACTGATGGGGCTATACAAAGAGGCATTCGTACACTGACTGATGGGGCTATACAAAGAGGTATTCGTACACTGACTGATGGGGCTATACAAAGAGGCATTCGTACACTGACTGCTGGGGCTATACAAAGAAACATTCGTACACTGACTGATGGGGCTATACAAAGAGGCATTCGTACACTGACTGATGGGGCTATACAAAGAGGTATTCGTACACTGACTGCTGGGGCTATACAAAGAGGTATTCGTACACTGACTGCTGGGGCTATACAAAGAGGCATTCGTACACTGACTGCTGGGGCTATACAAAGAGGTATTCGTACACTGACTGTTGGGGCTATACAAAGAGGTATTCGTACACTGTGTGCGGGGGCTATACAAAGAGGTATTCGTACACTGACTGCTGGGGCTATACAAAGAGGTATTCGTACACTGACTGCTGGGGCTATACAAAGAGGTATTCGTACACTGTGTGCGGGGGCTATACAAAGAGGTATTCGTACACTGACTGCTGGGGCTATACAAAGAAACATTCGTACACTGACTGATGGGGCTATACAAAGAGGCATTCGTACACTGACTGCTGGGGCTATACAAAGAGGTATTCGTACACTGACTGTTGGGGCTATACAAAGAGGCATTCGTACACTGACTGCTGGGGCTATACAAAGAGGTATTCGTACACTGACTGTTGGGGCTATACAAAGAAACATTCGTACACTGACTGATGGGGCTATACAAAGAGGTATTCGTACACTGACTGCTGGGGCTATACAAAGAGGTATTCGTACACTGAGTGCTGGGGCTATACAAAGAGGCATTCGTACACTGACTGCTGGGGCTATACAAAGAGGTATTCGTACACTGACTGCGGGGGCTATACAAAGAGGTATTCGTACACTGACTGATGGGGCTATACAAAGAGGTATTCGTACACTGACTGCTGGGGCTATACAAAGAGGTATTCGTACACTGACTGCTGGGGCTATACAAAGAGGTATTCGTACACTGACTGATGGGGCTATACAAAGAGGTATTCGTACACTGACTGCTGGGGCTATACAAAGAGGCATTCGTACACTGACTGCTGGGGCTATACAAAGAGGTATTCGTACACTGACTGCTGGGGCTATACAAAGAGGCATTCGTACACTGACTGATGGGGCTATACAAAGAGGCATTCGTAAACTGACTGCTGGGGCTATACAAAGAGGCATTCGTACACTGACTGCTGGGGCTATACAAAGAGGTATTCGTACACTGACTGTTGGGGCTATACAAAGAAACATTCGTACACTTACTGATGGGGCTATACAAAGAGGTATTCGTACACTGACTGATGGGGCTATACAAAGAGGTATTCGTACACTGACTGCTGGGGCTATACAAAGAGGCATTCGTACACTGACTGCTGGGGCTATACAAAGAGGTATTCGTACACTGACTGCTGGGGCTATACAAAGAGGCATTCGTACACTGACTGCTGGGGCTATACAAAGAGGCATTCGTACACTGACTGCTGGGGCTATACAAAGAGGTATTCGTACACTGACTGCTGGGGCTATACAAAGAGGTATTCGTACACTGACTGCTGGGGCTATACAAAGAAACATTCGTACACTGACTGATGGGGCTATACAAAGAGGCATTCGTACACTGACTGATGGGGCTATACAAAGAGGCATTCGTACACTGACTGCTGGGGCTATACAAAGAGGCATTCGTACACTGAGTGCGGGGGCTATACAAAGAGGCATTCGTACACTGACTGCTGGGGCTATACAAAGAGGCATTCGTACACTGACTGCTGGGGCTATACAAAGAAACATTCGTACACTGACTGATGGGGCTATACAAAGAGGTATTCGTACACTGACTGCTGGGGCTATACAAAGAGGCATTCGTAAACTGACTGCTGGGGCTATACAAAGAAACATTCGTACACTGACTGATGGGGCTATACAAAGAGGTATTCGTACACTGACTGATGGGGCTATACAAAGAGGCATTCGTACACTGACTGTTGGGGCTATACAAAGAGGCATTCGTACACTGACTGCTGGGGCTATACAAAGAGGTATTCGTACACTGACTGCTGGGGCTATACAAAGAGGTATTCGTACACTGACTGCTGGGGCTATACAAAGAGGCATTCGTACACTGACTGATGGGGCTATACAAAGAGGCATTCGTACACTGACTGCTGTGGCTATACAAAGAGGTATTCGTACACTGACTGCTGGGGCTATACAAAGAGGCATTCGTACACTGACTGCTGGGGCTATACAAAGAGGCATTCGTACACTGACTGATGGGGCTATACAAAGAGGTATTCGTACACTGACTGATGGGGCTATACAAAGAGGCATTCGTACACTGACTGATGGGGCTATACAAAGAGGCATTCGTACACTGACTGATGGGGCTATACAAAGAGGCATTCGTACACTGACTGCTGGGGCTATACAAAGAGGTATTCGTACACTGACTGCTGGGGCTATACAAAGAGGTATTCGTACACTGACTGCTGGGGCTATACAAAGAGGTATTCGTACACTGACTGCGGGGGCTATACAAAGAGGTATTCGTACACTGACTGCTGGGGCTATACAAAGAGGTATTCGTACACTGACTGCTGGGGCTATACAAAGAGGTATTCGTACACTGACTGATGGGGCTATACAAAGAGGTATTCGTACACTGACTGCTGGGGCTATACAAAGAGGTATTCGTACACTGACTGATGGGGCTATACAAAGAGGCATTCGTACACTGACTGCTTGGGCTATACAAAGAGGTATTCGTACACTGAGTGCGGGGGCTATACTAAGAGGCATTCGTACACTGACTGCTGGGGCTATACAAAGAGGTATTCGTACACTGACTGCTGGGGCTATACAAAGAGGTATTCGTACACTGAGTGCGGGGGCTATACAAAGAGGCATTCGTACACTGACTGCTGGGGCTATACAAAGAGGTATTCGTACACTGAGTGCGGGGGCTATACAAAGAGGCATTCGTACACTGACTGCTGGGGCTATACAAAGAAACATTCGTACACTGACTGATGGGGCTATACAAAGAGGCATTCGTACACTGACTGCTGGGGCTATACAAAGAGGTATTCGTACACTGAGTGCTGGGGCTATACAAAGAGGCATTCGTACACTGACTGTTGGGGCTATACAAAGAGGTATTCGTACACTGACTGCTGGGGCTATACAAAGAGGTATTCGTACACTCTGAATGCGTTTCTAGTTACTTCTTCAGCCCCTGCACTTACGTATCCTGCTTCGCTACAATGGCTCTGGTGAAGATAAATTCCTTCCACGCTTTAAATACCATGTATATTTTACTGCCTTAACCTGCTTTTATATTTTACAAAAAAGGAAGCATATTGTTTATGTGGATAGATATATATGTTATGTATGCACATATGTACTCCGATGTATTTGAACTTTCAAGGTTTATGTTTGTGTGTATTCTACTGTCTTGGTTGCAATCGAAGTTAGTTGCACAATCATACACGTTGTTTCAAATTGAACATTCAGAAAGCCGAGGATGTACTATGAATTGTGATTGAATAACACATTTTGATTGGATAAGACATTTTGATTGGATAAGACATTTTGATTGGATAACACATTTTGACTGAATAGAATAAATGACAGTACCAATATCGCATATTTTCACTGCTAATTTGAATCCCATACAATAGCGTTTCGTCAATAGACCTACTGACTCACTTGGGTCGGAGAGCAGTCGCCATTTTGTGATTGGCGAAATCCAATTACAGTGTAAAACTTTGAAATTCTACAACAATCGTATACTTAGAGGTTATAACATGTAATTTTTCATACCATACCCCATATCAGCCCGAGGGCCGCAGGCCAGAGGGCTGATATGGGTCGAGGGCTGATATGGGGTATGGTATGAAAAATTACATGTTGTAACCTTTTTATCATATATCATACTTTTTGTCTATAGCATGACAAACTATTTACAGAAATATTAAAATTTGATGCTTTCATGCGAAAATACAGTTTATATAATAATAAAATATAGGCTACCCTCGATTATAAATAAGTCTTTAAATTTTGTTTATGTGAGCCGTATCCCTTACTCAACTTTCGAAGTAAAAGCATATTTAATCAAATAAGTTAAAGGCGTCAACAACATCCTTGTTTTGAGGCTACTCTGTCGGATTGAACCAGTTACTCTGACACTGCGCTTGTGACGTTACTCTGTGTTAGGGTGCCTGTAAGCAAAGGGAGATCACTCTGACCTAACGTCGCCCGGGCTGATATTGATATGGATTTGCGGACCGGGCTGATATGGCTGATATGGATTTGCGGACCGGGCAGCAATATGGATGCGGTTTCCTAACCTCTATCACACATGCAAAACATCCCATATCTTTGATAGATATATGATAAAGTATAATATATTATGGTACTGGGTCCTTGCTTCAAGAATTGTTAAATTTCACAGTAGCCAATGTGCAAAAGATTGAATTAAAGAAGTTCCCTGGGCTACAAATACCACTGGAACATCCAGCTGATGCATTCCTAGCGCTTCTCTACAGCAATCCGTATGTTATCATTTCAATATTTCCCTTTTAATGAACTGTATGCCTGATATGTTTATATCCCATTGTCGATCATGTGATAAAAATTATATCTAAAGGCTTTTGATTTCCATATTTATTGTATCCAGTATATTTCAGCGATTAAACATTCGGTTTTTTATTTTTCAGTTGTTGCTTTTGAACAATCAAAGTATAATCATCATTGATTTCGTTTTCACTGCTTAAGTAAAATTAAATTAAATTGTTTGTATTGATATCGACTAAGCGTCTTTGCATACTGTTTGTAAACGAAAATGTATCTTACCTTATTAAAAGAAAACCACCAGGTCAAACATTTCTATAAACAGTTCATACAAAAAGTCATCAATAGTAATTCATTTAATCTAACTTGGGTTTTCAACACCATTTGTGTCTTGGATGAAAATGTATGTACATTGGTGTATGTCAATCAATCAATCAATCTTTATTTCGGTACTTAGAAGGCCACAGGCCTATGGTACATTTCACATGGATGTACTGCGTAACATTAGAGCTTTGTGGAGATAAAACTGCAACATTTTTAATTACATTTTCATTTTAACAATTCAATAAAGAAGAAAATTTATCAATTGATGGATGGACAAAATAGAATTCTTTAATATATTTTTTACGTATATTATCATAAGCTTCACATACAAGAAGAAAATGATATTCATCTTCAATACTATTATAATGACAGCTTCTACATATTCTATTTTCTCTCTTGATATTAAAAAATCTACCTTTTTCAATTAACAGATTATGCGATGAACAACGGAAACGAGCTAAACATACTTTAAATTTCTTAACATTGACACATGATAAATAGCGTTCTGTATAAATATGCGTTTTGATGATAGAGTAATAATTACATTTTGTAGATATTGACATTTTTTTCAAACCAGTTTTGTTGGTAAATATCTTTTAATCTTTGAATAAACGTGTTCAGAAACCATGACGAGAATTCAACCGTTTGTTCATCCCATATATGATTAAATCCAGTTGAAGACAGTATGTGTTTAACATCTGATACCCAACTCCCTTTACCTTCTTTGTCATAAAGTAGCATCATATTATAGCACATTTTTGGCAAACGATAGGATGGCATATTTAATAGCCTTAACCAATATTTAATCACTCTGATTTGTGACGATATAATGAGAGGGTATCGGCCACATTCCCCATACGCCATAACATTTGATGTGTTCATCTTTACCATCTCTACCCCAAGGAATTTTTTGCAAGCAAATAAATGTACCTTTTCTATACAATCATAGTATTTTAACCCCCAAATCTCAGCACCATATAGTAAAATAGGGTTTATTTTAACATCAAATATTCTGAAAAAAGACGTTAAACTGAGATCCCCAAGTATCTTTATATTTCTCATTATGCTTATTAATACCTTTCGTGATTGAACAGCTGCAAATTTTGCATGTACTGACCATGAAAGATTATTAGTAAAGTATACATCTAGGTATTTATATGAAGTAGTAGTCTCTATGCTATTGCCTTTGTAATACCATCTTTCCTTTTTTGATAATTTCCAACCTTTTTTAAAAACAATTACTTTTGTTTTATCCATATTTACAGATAAGCAAAATTTGTTACAATAATTTTCTAATTCATTTATTTGCTCCTGAAGACCGTTAATAGTACTTGAGATGAGAACAATATCATCTGCAAACAATAAAAGAAAAAGTTTAAACATATCGGGATGTAACTGAATACCATGTGAGCAGTTTTGTTCAATCTGTAATGCTAGTTCATTTATAAAGAAGGAAAATAAGAAAGGACTGAGTACACTGAGTACACAACCTTGTCGTACTCCAATATATACATCAAAACTTTCAGAGAGTACAGTGTTATTCCTAACACAAGCTTTAACATTGTTATACATGTTACTTAATAGATTTGTCATTTTATGTCCATTTGTGTTACACAATCCCCATAGCTTATGCCTTCGAACAGAGTCAAACGCCTTTGAAAAATACACAAAAAATCGTGTATGTCATGATGGGCATACAGTTTATAGAATGTTTGATTCACTTAAAGATAATTATGAACAGTATAAAACTTTTAAAAGGATATTAAAACGATGGATTCTACTTGTAAAGTACAATATGTATTAATATTCAGATTCAACACGATTACTTAAAGCGCAAACTCATGGAATCACTACAAATACGCATGTACATACGCTCACTAAACAGGACTTAGCTATCAGAGTTAACCATCCTCTGCTTACAACTAGCTATTTCACACCTGATTAACTCTATGCTGGCTTCTCTTCAGTCCCGTTGCTGTTCTCTCATCTATCGAAGGGGAAAAGAAACGGTACCACATGTTAACAGAGTCAAACAAAAACTATTTTTGCGGGATAATGTCGATTTTGAATGTCTGTGATGAGATATATGTCGTAAATAGATATAACATATGTCATTCATTAGAATATGATACTTAATGTTGTATATCTGTTAAAACAGACATGGGGTGCTGATATGGCTATTTAAAAGCGATTTCTTGGAGACAATATTTGTTATTTAAGGTAAACAATATATGAAATATGGAAATAGTGTTAGTACAAAATGTTGTCGGTATAATTTGCCTTCTTGGACTTACATTTGTTAACACATAATTACTAAACAAGTAAAATGGCGGTTTTGTTTTGAAATTTCAAATTTAGTAAAGCTGGCTTATGAAAACACAATGTATCTCTATGTATTTATACGCAATATTCATATGCAGTGACGAATCTGTCTCTCTGTCTGCCAAAGTCTATGAATAGGGAAGTACTTTCACTTGAATATACAATTAGAACTTTTAAAGTGGCAGGTGAACCAGTTTAGTTGTAGACATACTAGTGATTTTGTAAAGTTATTTTGTATGCTAAATTAGTTACTTCAAAGAAAAATTATACATAATTGAAAAATCTATGAAGGCCTCATGTGGATTTGTTCCTGAGATGAGAACAACTATCCTAGTGAAAATTTAACGATAAAGAAGCAACAATCACTACTTTTCATAAATTAGCTGATTAAACCTCAAAACTGATTAACGCCTAATTGGGAGATAATAATATCCTAATTAGGAGATATTAAGTACTAATTAGGAGATGTTATGTGTTTACAATGTGTATAGGAAAAGTATGCCATGATTTAAACGAAATGTATAAACGAAAATAATATACATAAAAACGGAACCTATAGTTTGTTAAAGAATAGTTCAACAAATTGCGTACGTAGAGAATACTAAACGATACCAGGTGTAATTGCCTTTCTTAAACGAGTGAACATCTTGACATCTAACGAGCCAGAGCAAGTTAAATAGCTCTCTGTTTCTACTTTCATACCGTTTACACGGTATTTTACAGATAATAGTTAAGTGTTATATTTATCACTTGCCAAACATAAAAATGAGTTCTTAGAATTCAATCTTTAATTTGTTTTCATTACTCAATCAAAATTGGTTCACGCGAATGAATCCATTTCATTTAGTACAATTTTTAGTGTTTATAATTTATTTTGAAAAATAAAGTCGGTATGAAAAGGGGATCAAATACCTTAAAACTTGTGATTGTCAGCATTTTAGTCGGCCATGTGGCTATAGTTTGTTCAGCACGTGTGACAACATTGTTGATTTATAATTCGGTGATATTTTGTTTTATAACCATGTAAGATTTTAACTATGCACTTATCACAGTGAAACTATGATTGCGTATAACAAACGTTTTATCTTCAATCTATCTGAACGAAATTGATATTAAATGATAAATATAGTCAGAAGTGACGATAAATTGATTCAGAGCATGAGTCAATTAATTTTAATGTCATTAATTAAGTCATCCTTTTGACTTAAGTTGCAATTCTCTTGTGTATTGAGACGTAAATTTCCTATGTCAAAATTGCATAATTTTAAAGAAACTCAAAATTGCAGCTAAACCATGTGACCTAGGAATTCGTCATAATTTACTTTTTGTCACAATGAAATTGTTAATCGTCCAAAACAAGTTGCAAATCTGTAGATTTATGTTGAAAAGTGTGTCCATGTCTCTAAGTGAAAAAGGAAAACATCATATAGTAATTGACCCCTATTTTTGTTTCTCATGATTTAGATAAAATGGTTAATATTTTCACATTAAGGTGTTACATAGAACATGTTGTGCTTTAGTTCAACTCAAGTAGATGTTATCATCATTTAGATTGCATACATAATCAATGCGTTATGTTATGTTGAATATTCAAAAAAATACTAAAAATTGCTTATTTTCTGATCCCTATTCGACGTTTGCGATGTTTGAAGCTGAACTATCAATTTTAATGAAAGGGTTCAACACAAAAATTGTTGCTCTGAAAATTGTGCATACGCACGTATAAAAGTCGCAACATTCTCAAAATTCAATTTGTTTTTAAACTGCTTAAATTGTGCCCAAACGTTCAACTTTTATATGATAATGTTCTGTAGTGGATAACCTTTTAAAACAGATTGCGAGAAATAGAATATATACAAATCAAACGAGTTATGTTCCTTTAGATTCAAAGGCTGAACATCCCTTTTTCCAAAAGTTCAAGTTTTTAAATGCTGTAACCCAGAAACGGGCACAAGTACAGTTTCGGTTGATAGATTCATATTCATGATGCCGCTTCCGAGTGAGCTACACTATTTGTCTGTATGTATTACCGTTATTTAGGAGAATATTTTTTATATCGCATACCCTTAAAACCGCGAAAGTTTTTTTTAGCAAAGAAATAGCCAAAAAATCTGTTATTACGGCCGAAAACCGCTATAGGCCAATCGATGAGGAATGTTGTTGTCCACATTATGTTGATAAGTTTTGTGAGATGATCTTCCTTAAGCTTAGTTTTTGAGCTGATGAAGTTTGAAATTTGATTTCAAGTACGCACTGTGAAAAAAGTATTGCGAATAATAATAAAACACGCCAATCTCAATAAAGATTCATCCCCAAAGGATTGACTCCTTAAATATCAATCATAAGAAAAGAAGCAGAGGAGAATAATACATCAGATAAAATCATTAGATAAATTGCCGATTCGTCCGCACATTTCATTTTACACTTATCTATCGGTCGTAACCGTATATGAAGTTGATCGCCCGCTGTCCGTAATTACGTGTGTAAGGGTATTCCTTCCCATGACCGTGTAAATAAAAAGAGCCTTTAATACAGTCTAGATCCTTATTCAACAAGTCCAGATATACTGAATGAAACCAAAACTGTTAAACAATATAATCATAGGATGAAGGTACAGTAATAGCAGTTCCATGGACTAAAATGTTAGTCTTCTGTAAGGAGAGAGACATTTTGTCATGAGAAGGAATAGTTCATTGTACATTTATTTTGGGAGTTTTTTTTTATTATTGTTGTTTTTAAGAAATCAAAGCCTGTGAAAAGAAAGAGATGGTGCGGTTCAGGTACCGGAGGTTCCCTCCATAGGTGAGGACGCAAGAAAACGAATACCATTTCAATCTTCCCGAGTTTCATGATAATTCCTGTCTCAGTCGTAGAACTTCTTCTCGGCTGCACTTCACAGCGGAAGTCCGACATACCGACATACCGACATACGATGGGCGATTCGTCACAGGTCACACGACGTTTCACATTAACTGAGTAAGAAAGATCATATATGACCGATGACATGATGATGAGTACGGGGATTTTACGAGCGGTTTTCAGCGGAGCTGTTCTCCCACTCGGGTCGCATGGACCATTAATAAAGACGACGGCGCCCTCTGGGCACGTTGTAAAAACCCAAATAACGCTATCTCCTTGCTCCAAACCGCATTAAATAAAATCAGCCGCTGGGCTGATAAATGGGGCTTTAAACTAAATGCGGAAAAAAACTGTAGGGGTGGTATTTAAACATAAAAATTCGCGCCCTATCTCCCCTAACTTATATATAAAAAATAACCTAATTAAATTCCAAAAACAAACTAACTTTTTAGGGCTAATCTTTGACGAGCATCTCACAAGGGAAGCTCATGTCAAAGAACTTAAACTTAGATGCTCGAAAGACCTTAATGTCATGAGAGCAATCTCCGGCACAGGCTGGGGTGCAAATAGGCAAACCCTTCTCCATCTCTAATCCTCCCTCATAAGGTCCAAACTGGACTATGGCGCACCTATATATAACTCCCTCCAACCAATCCAAATTAAAATCCTAAATTCTATTCAATATCAGGCACTAAGGGTAGCTACACACGCACCCAAATAGGTACCTCACTCGAAGCTCTCCAAGCCCTAACTGGTGAAATTCCCCTCGAACTGAGAAGGGACCAACTCACCTTAAACTTCTGGGCTGGATCTTCGGAGGACCCCCTTACTTACTAGTGGTCCCTCTAAACTTAAAACCGCAATTTTTAATAAACACCCCTTACGGGCTCAAATCTCCCACCGCATAAAAACACTTCTATCCCAAGCTAAGATGGAGCATATCAACCTCCCCCCCCATAAATACGGTGCATCACCCTATTGCCCCCTTACCCACCCCCAAAATAAATCTCCATCTTAGCAAAATAACTTCTAAACTAAACCCAAAACACGCTCAAACCACCACACTTAACTACATACAAGAACACTGGTCCGACTGGTGTCACATATACACAGACGGGTCACGTGACCCCGATGCACGCACAACAGGCGTAGGCCTACACATTCAACACCCCACTCAACATTCCTACTCCAATAGGCTCCCTAACGACCAATCGGTCTTCACTGCTGAGCTTATGGCCATAGCACTCGCTTTATCCCACCCTAAAACTAAAGATCAGGGCAAAATTCTCATCCTTTCGGATTCTCTCAGTGCCCTTCAGGCACTTCAAAACAAATCTACAAAAAACCGCCCTGATCTAATTTCCAAAATTCTAAATTCTATTCAAAATCTAAATTTCCAAGGCAAGGCAGTAAAACTCCTATGGGTACCAGCGCACGTCGGTATATTTGGCAACGAAAACGCCGACAAAGCTGCCAAGGAGGGCCTTAAACTACCTAAAATTCTACCCCTTTTTCATTAGAAACAAGAGGCAAAAAGCCTATCAAAATCTCATGCAAAGCGAGCATGGCACCTGCAATATGCAAATTCCAAAACAGCACACCACACCAAACAAATTATCTCCAAACCCTTAACTAAACAAAAAATATATTCCAAAAACAAAAATATTGATAGGGCAATAATAAAGCATCAATCGGGGCATACAAAATTAAACTATCATATCCACAAAACCAAAATCGCAAACATCCACCCAACATGCCCACACTGCCCACAGGCAGAAACAATTCACCACATCCTTATTGAATGCCCACAGTATGCGGCCTTCCGCCAAATACTTAAACTAAAATTAAGGGCCAACAATATCCAAACAAATAACATATATCAAATTCTAAACCCACACAATAATCACAGTACCTTCCAAGCGGTCGGCACTTATATAAAGGACCCACAGTAATCAATTCAATATGTCCATGTTATATCATATAATATCACAATATGTATTGTGTTGTCTTACGTTACTGTATGCACCGTACATATGTGTCTAAAACTGAACGAAGCCTTGGTCTTTGGCATCCTCTACAACGAAATAACGATTGACGGTTGGCGATAGATAAAAAAAGATACAGGTATCACCGTGATTGCAAAAGAAAATAAACTGCCAGGCAAAAGAAAGTACACACCTCAGTTAGTTTCGTTTAATTCAATATTTAAAAAGAAATCGGATGCATTGGACTATGGCACAATACAATAATACTAATCTGCAGTAGTGTGAATAAATTAAATGGTGACTGTAGTTTAATTTTAGTTAAAATATCTTTGTTTCAAGAGGACAGGGGTAAGGTATGAAATTCACATCAACATGACTAACATGTTGTAAATGTGTGCAGAATCAGGCACATTAATTCATTTTTACATAGAATATGTCTTATATGTCGATGAACAGTTGTGTTTTATCCAAATTAATATTTGAAAATTTAAAATTTCATTAAAACAAAACAATTAAACAACTTGTAGAAGTATTTTTTGACTGTTGACAAAACGCCTGCACTATTCAGTTTTAGAATATGACATCGCAAACTTGAGATATTTGCAATTTAAAATCATACATATGATAAAACCACCAGAAGTGTGTACTTTCTCTTGCCTGTAAGTTTAGAACGGTCATGGTCTCAAATGGATGTACAATGGTCTGTCATTTGGCAAGGTGAACAAGACAGGTTTAAGCGTCTGCCACCATTAGCGAACGCATGGTGTCCCTTCTTTCTCCTTTGGTGACAGAAAGTGTTCATTGAGAGATGACTTTACTTCATTGAGCAATGACTTTACTTCATTGAGCAATGACTTTACGTTCATAGAGTGATGACTTTACGTTCATAGAGTGATGACTTTACGTTCATAGAGTGATGACTTTACGTTCATAGAGTGATGACTTTACGTTCATAGAGTGATGACTTTACGTTCATAGAGTGATGACTTTACGTTCATAGAGCGATGACTGAACTCTGACTGAACGATGACTTTACGTTCATTGAGCGATGACTGTACGCTGACTTAACTATGACTTTACGTTCATTGAGCGATGACTGTAAGTTCATTCGGCGAAAACGGCTAATTTTCTGTCCACCGGCAACATTTAGCGCATATAGCTGCGCATCAGAGATGAAACCAGTTGTACCTATGCCCGAACTTCCTCACTACGTCGGCACTAAGGGACAACTGGTGATCTCGCCACTGCTGCGCAATATATGTGTTCTAAACTACGCCGGCGTTCCTACAGTCACGACGATGATTTCTAACTTAGTTGTGACCTTGAATGAAGCACCATCTGTGTCCCTCCAGTTGGCTGTTGTAGCTTCCTCGCAAACACGAAGGTGGGTATATATGGTGAAGAAATTCTAAGTTTTGAAAAGGTACATATATCATATTTACACTATGAGCAGAGCTCGACATATATACGTAAATAACATCGACTCTCTGTTCCCATCTATTTGGAAAGAATCATATGTTGTTCCGATTCATAAAAAAGGCAACACAAATGATAGTGCTAATTATCGACCTGTAGCATTGACAAGCTGCATTGCAAAAGTGTTTGAAAAGTGTATATTCAAACACGTGTTCAATTTCTTATTAGATAACAACCTATTATCCAGTCTCCAGTCAGGTTTCATGCCGGGTGACTCGACGGTCAATCAACTCGTTTATCTGTATGACTCAATAAGTAAAGCTCTCGACAACGGTAAAGAAGTCCGTGCTGTTTTCTTTGATGTTAGTAAAGCGTTCGATAAGGTATGGCACAAAGGCCTTATTTGTAAATTAGAATATTACGGAATACGCGGAAAATTATTAAATTGGTTTCAGAGCTACTTAGAAAACCGAATGCAGCGAGTTTTAATAAATGGAAGTAAATCCGATCCACGATACGTCTCTGCTGGGGTACCCCAGGGATCTGTACTGATCCCCTCTATTATTCATAATCTACATAAAGGATATCGTAAATGGCATAAAGAGCCATATTCGACTTTTTGCAGATGACTCTTCTCTATACATCATTGATAAGCCAAAGGAAGCTGCCCAAACGTTAAATGCCGATCCCAAGTGATTAGGCCGAATCCTGGCAAGTTTCTTTCAATCCAAACAAGACTGAGTCAATGATATTCTCCCGTAAACTAAATCATAATTTTCATCCAGATTTGATTATGAAAGATACAGTCATTAAAGAAGTTAATAACCACAAACATTTAGCTTTGACTATGCAAACCAACTGTAAATGGCATGAGCACATCAATGAGATTGTTAAGAAAGTATAACCGATGATAAATTGCTTAAGACATTTGAAATATAAACTCACTAGAAAAACGTTAGAAACAATGTATAGACAGTTTATTCTGCCTCAATTCGAGTATTGTTCTGTCATTTGGGACAACTGTACTCAAGACCAGGCTTTAGTATTAGAAAAGTTGCACCTTGATGCGTTACGTACGATAAGCGGAGCGGTTCGGGGCACTAGTCACAGTAAATTATTTTAATGAAACAAAATCTATACCGCTATCGGAGAGACGCTATCAACAACGTCTACCACTTCTTTTTTTTTTTTATAAAATGGTCAATAATCTCACTTCAAATTATCTCAACGATCTGGTGCCGCCCACATTAGGTGAAACGACAAATCGGGATTTTAGAGATAACAGCAAACTAAAAACTTTCAATTGTCGGACATCTCAACACAAGAACACGTTCATACCTAGAACTATTGAAGATTGGAATTCTATGCCTCCTGAATAAAGAAACGAAAACAACATAACTTCTTTCAAGGCCAGTTTCTGTAAAAACAATAATATTTACTTTAACTTAAATCAAGGCTCTAGAACCTCTCAAATAAACCATAGTCGTCTGAGACTCCAATGCTCAGATCTAAATTCCCACAAATTTCTAAGACATCTCTCTCAAACCCCCGAATGTTCATGCGGTCATTTGTATGAAGATCCTGAACATTTCTTTTTCATTTGCAGAAAATTTACTTACCTAAGAAATAATATGTATTTTTTCACCAATGGATACGACATTCATTCAAGTCATTCAGTAACAATCCGTGAAAATTCTAAGTTATTAGAATCTGTTCATTGCTACATTGAACAAACAGGCAGATTTGGCAAACATTGAATTAGATTTGTTTCTAAAATGTATGAAATGTGCTTGTGTGCCATCCGTATTTATATTGTATGTACTTGTATCTTGACGAGGACAGGCATTTAGATAAGCCTGTGGCTTGTTTGCATGTCCTCATTCATGTATAATTAACATGAATAAATATGTTTAAAAAATAACATCGACTCAAATCAACGATAAACAGATCTATAGAGGTGAGACGATATATTCCGAGATCTCCATTGAAGGTGGAAACAAAACGGACAGTGGTGAGCTACATCTTCCTTGTCGATAAACTTTACTCAATGGATCTCACGTAAACCTTACTTAATTCATTCTATGTAAACGAATAATGAAGCAAGCCGATGCAATGCTGCAAGTTTATTCAGAACAAGTGGGTGAAGGGGTTGTAGTACACATGTACACGTACACTGAAAACTGACTTGTAAGATTTATTGTGCAGTTACAAGTAGCATGGCAATATCTGCGTCTTAGTCTTATCTTTGACTTCTAATAATCGAATGTTGTTGAAGCCTTCAAGGCTTCCTTCACACCTATAATGTTATGTCGTGATAATAAATTCGTAGCTTGTTACAATTAAAGCCTAAAAATGAATCTCTGATAACATTTGGAGCGAGACGAAATAATGGTGATCCATTATTGGCATGCTGCATATAAGTGGGAAACATAGCTCGATACGAGTGGAGTATTTATACTGAATAACAGCGGGAATACAACTCAATACGAGTGAGATGGTTATGGGGGGAGGGGGGGGGGGGGGGGGGGGGGGGGGGGGGGTCGGAGTCATCTAAACAGCACTGCTAAGGCCTGCTTAGTTATGACGAATATTGCTGGAAGATCGGGTTCAGTGGTCGTCCTCGTCTCGTCAATCTTTCCAGATATTTGATCCTCATGTCCTGGCGCTCGATGTATTCCTCGTGGCACTTGATGCGATCTCGGAGGTTCCGGATGTACAGCCGTGATTTTCTCATGTACTGCTTGAAATCAGCATCACACTGCATATAGGCTGACCTACCCGAGGACTGTGGACCTGGAATAATCATGTAAGATGTGTTAATCACCTAGCCATTTCAAGCATGTCAAGCATTTCAAGTGTCGTAGCTCTGCCATGGGCAGTGTGACAAGTTGGGTGATGAGGAGCGGTGATGGACAGTGTGACAATTTGGGTGATGAGGAGCGGTGATGGACAGTGTGACAAGTTGGGTGATGAGGAGCGGTGATGGACAGTGTGACAAGTTGAGTGATGAGGAGCGGTGATGGACAGTGTGACAAGTTGGGTGATGAGGAGCGGTGATGGACAGTGTGACAAGTTGGATGATGAGGAGCGGTGATGGACAGTGTGACAAGTTGGATGATGAGGAGCGGTGATGGACAGTGTGACAAGTTGGGAGATGAGGAGCGGTGATGGACAGTGTGACAATTTGTCGTTGCGTTTCCGGAATATAGAAACTGTATATCCAATAAATGTGCCTCCATAATTGTTGGAGTGACGAATGGTCGTACTGTAACTTATCAAGATAATTGACATTCCTCGCCGGTCGGGTTAAAGGTTTATTTATCGTTAAACGGCGACAACTAATGCAGGGCAGTCTGATGTCAACTGTGACATCTACTTTTATGATATTTACGAAATTGCTCATGTCTCCGACTCGTGCTCCTCACCCAGCTTACATTATTGCAAGACATGGCAACATCGACGCACCTCAGCTTACATTATCGCCAGACATGGCAACATCGACGCACCTCAGCTTACATTATTGCCAGACATGGCAACATCGACGCACCTCAGCTTACATTATCGCCAGACATGGCAATATCGACGCACCTCAGCTTACACTATCGCCAGGCATTGCAACATCGACGCACCTTAGCTTACATTATTGTCTGTCATGACAACATCGACGCACCTCAGTTTACATTATCGCCAGACATGGCAACATCGAGGCACCTCAGCTTACACTATCGCCAGGCATGGCAACATCGACGCACCTCAGCTTTCATTATTGCCAGGCATGGCAACATCGACGTACCTCAGCTTACACTATTGTCTGGCATGACAACATCGACGCACCTCAGCTTACATTATTGTCTGGCATGACAACATCGACGCACCTCAGCTTTCATTATCGTCAGGCATGGCAATATCGACGCACCTCAGCTTACATTATTGCCAGGCATGGCAACATCGACGTACCTCAGCTTACACTATTGTCTGGCATGACAACATCGACGCACCTCAGCTTACATTATTGTCTGGCATGACAACATCGACGCACCTCAGCTTTCATTATTGCTAGGCATGGCAATATCGACGCACCTCAGCTTACATTATCGCCAGACATGGCACTATCGACGAGCCTCAGCTTACATTATTGCCAGGCATGGCAACATCGACGCACCTCAGCTTACATTATCGCCAGACATGGCAACATCGATGCACCTCAGCTTACATTATCGCCAGACATGGCAATATCGACGCACCTCAGCTTACATTATCGCCAGGCATGGCAACATCGACGCACCTTAGCTTACATTATCGCCAGGCATGGCAACATCGACGTACCTCAGCCTACACTTTTGTCTGGCATGACAACATCGACGCACCTCAGCTTTCATTATTGCCAGGCATGGCAACATCGAAGTACCTCAGCTTACACTATTGTCTGCCATGACAACATCGACGCACCTCAGCTTTCATTATTGCCAGACATGGCAACATCGACGCACCTTAGCTTACATTATTGTCTGGCATGACAACATCGACGCACCTCAGCTTTCATTATTGCCAGGCATGGCAACATCGAAGTACCTCAGCTTACATTATCGCCAGACATGGCAACATCGACGCACCTCAGCTTTCATTATTGCCAGGCATGGCAACATCGCGCCCCCTCAGCTTACATTATCGCCAGACATGACAACATCGACGCACCTCAGCTTTCATTATTGCCAGGTATGTCAACATCAGCGCACCTCAGCTTTCATTATTGCCAGGTATGTCAACATCAGCGCACCTCAGCTATAATTATTGCCAGGCATGGCAACATCGACGTACCACAGCTTACATTATTGCAAGAAATGGCAACATCGACGCACCCCAGCTTACATTATCGCCAGGCATGGCAACATCGACGCACATCAGCTTTCATTATTGCCAGGCATGGCAACATCGCGCCCCCTCAGCTTACATTATCGCCAGACATGGCAACATCGACGCACCTTAGCTTACATTATTGTCTGGCATGACAACATCGACGCACCTCAGCTTTCATTATTGCCAGGTATGTCAACATCAGCGCACCTCAGCTATAATTATTGCCAGGCATGGCAACATCGACGTACCTCAGCTTACACTATTGTCTGGCATGACAACATCGACGCACCTCAGCTTTCATTATTGTCAGGCATGACAACATCGACGCACCTCAGCTTTCATTATTGCCAGACATGGCAACATCGACGCACCTCAGCTTACATTATTGCCAGACATGGCAACATCGACGCACCTCAGCTTACATTATTGCCAGACATGGCAACATCGACGTACCTCAGCTTACACTATTGTCTGGCATGACAACATCGACGCACCTCAGCTTACATTATTGTCTGGCATGACAACATCGACGCACCTCAGCTTTCATTATTGTCAGGCATGGCAATATCGACGCACCTCAGCTTACATTATTGTCTGGCATGACAACATCGACGCGCCTCAGCTTTCATTATTGTCAGGCATGGCAATATCGACGCACCTCAGCTTACATTATCGCCAGACATGGCAATATCGACGCACCTCAGCTATAATTATTGCCAGGCATGGCAACATCGACGTACCTCAGCTTACACTATTGTCTGGCATGACAACATCGACGCACCTCAGCTTTCATTATTGCCAGGCATGGCAACATCGAAGTACCTCAGCTTACACTATTGTCTGGCATGACAACATCGACGCACCTCAGCTTTCATTATTGCCAGACATGGCAACATCGACGCACCTTAGCTTACAATATTGTCTGGCATGACAACATCGACGCACCTCAGCTTTCATTATTGCCAGGCATGGCAACATCGAAGTACCTCAGCTTACATTATCGCCAGACATGGCAACATCGACGCACCTCAGCTTTCATTATTGCCAGGCATGGCAACATCGCGCCCCCTCAGCTTACATTATCGCCAGACATGGCAACATCGACGCACCTTAGCTTTCATTAGTGTCTGGCATGACAACATCGACGCACCTCAGCTTTCATTATTGCCAGGTATGTCAACATCAGCGCACCTCAGCTATAATTATTGCCAGGCATGGCAACATCGACGTACCTCAGCTTACACTATTGTCTGGCATGACAACATCGACGCACCTCAGCTTTCATTATTGCCAGACATGGCAACATCGACGCACCTTAGCTTACATTATTGTCTGGCATGACAACATCGACGCACCTCAGCTTTCATTATTGCCAGGCATGGCAACATCGAAGTACCTCAGCTTACATTATCGCCAGACATGGCAACATCGACGCACCTCAGCTTTCATTATTGCCAGGCATGGCAACATCGCGCCCCCTCAGCTTACATTATCGCCAGACATGGCAACATCGACGCACCTTAGCTTACATTATTGTCTGGCATGACAACATCGACGCACCTCAGCTTTCATTATTGCCAGGTATGTCAACATCATCGCACCTCAGCTATAATTATTGCCAGGCATGGCAACATCGACGTACCTCAGCTTACACTATTGTCTGGCATGACAACATCGACGCACCTCAGCTTTCATTATTGTCAGGCATGACAACATCGACGCACCTCAGCTTTCATTATTGCCAGACATGGCAACATCGACGCACCTCAGCTTACATTATTGCCAGACATGGCAACATCGACGCACCTCAGCTTACATTATTGCCAGACATGGCAACATCGACGTACCTCAGCTTACACTATTGTCTGGCATGACAACATCGACGCACCTCAGCTTACATTATTGTCTGGCATGACAACATCGACGCACCTCAGCTTTCATTATTGTCAGGCATGGCAATATCGACGCACCTCAGCTTACATTATTGTCTGGCATGACAACATCGACGCGCCTCAGCTTTCATTATTGTCAGGCATGGCAATATCGACGCACCTCAGCTTACATTATCGCCAGACATGGCAATATCGACGCACCTCAGCTATAATTATTGCCAGGCATGGCAACATCGACGTACCTCAGCTTACACTATTGTCTGGCATGACAACATCGACGCACCTCAGCTTTCATTATTGCCAGGCATGGCAACATCGAAGTACCTCAGCTTACACTATTGTCTGGCATGACAACATCGACGCACCTCAGCTTTCATTATTGCCAGACATGGCAACATCGACGCACCTTAGCTTACAATATTGTCTGGCATGACAACATCGACGCACCTCAGCTTTCATTATTGCCAGGCATGGCAACATCGAAGTACCTCAGCTTACATTATCGCCAGACATGGCAACATCGACGCACCTCAGCTTTCATTATTGCCAGGCATGGCAACATCGCGCCCCCTCAGCTTACATTATCGCCAGACATGGCAACATCGACGCACCTTAGCTTTCATTATTGTCTGGCATGACAACATCGACGCACCTCAGCTTTCATTATTGCCAGGTATGTCAACATCAGCGCACCTCAGCTATAATTATTGCCAGGCATGGCAACATCGACGTACCTCAGCTTACACTATTGTCTGGCATGACAACATCGACGCA
Source organism: Gibbula magus (assembly GCA_936450465.1). Lineage (NCBI taxonomy): Eukaryota > Metazoa > Mollusca > Gastropoda > Trochida > Trochidae > Gibbula > Gibbula magus. The sequence goes on along the minus strand of OW388295.1, from coordinate 2,436,441 downwards.
CCTCAGCTTTCATTATTGCCAGACATGGCAACATCGACGCACCTTAGCTTACATTATTGTCTGGCATGACAACATCGACGCACCTCAGCTTTCATTATTGCCAGGCATGGCAACATCGAAGTACCTCAGCTTACATTATCGCCAGACATGGCAACATCGACGCACCTCAGCTTTCATTATTGCCAGGCATGGCAACATCGCGCCCCCTCAGCTTACATTATCGCCAGACATGGCAACATCGACGCACCTTAGCTTTCATTATTGTCTGGCATGACAACATCGACGCACCTCAGCTTTCATTATTGCCAGGTATGTCAACATCAGCGCACCTCAGCTATAATTATTGCCAGGCATGGCAACATCGACGTACCTCAGCTTACACTATTGTCTGGCATGACAACATCGACGCACCTCAGCTTTCATTATTGCCAGACATGGCAACATCGACGCACCTCAGCTTACATTATTGCCAGACATGGCAACATCGACGTACCTCAGCTTACACTATTGTCTGGCATGACAACATCGACGCACCTCAGCTTACATTATTGTCTGGCATGGCAACATCGCGCCCCCTCAGCTTACATTATCGCCAGACATGGCAACATCGACGCACCTTAGCTTACATTATTGTCTGGCATGACAACATCGACGCACCTCAGCTTTCATTATTGCCAGGTATGTCAACATCAGCGCACCTCAGCTATAATTATTGCCAGGCATGGCAACATCGACGTACCTCAGCTTACACTATTGTCAGGCATGACAACATCGACGCACCTCAGCTTACATTATCGCCAGACATGGCAACATCGACGCACCTTAGCTTACATTTTGTCTGGCATGACAACATCGACGCACCTTAGCTTTCATTATTGCCAGGCATGGCAACATCGCGCCCCCTCAGCTTACATTATCGCCAGACATGGCAACATCGACGCACCTTAGCTTACATTTTGTCTGGCATGACAACATCGACGCACCTCAGCTTTCATTATTGCCAGGTATGTCAACATCAGCGCACCTCAGCTATATTTATCGCCAGACATGGCAACATCGACGCACCTTAGCTTACATTTTGTCTGGCATGACAACATCGACGCACCTCAGCTTTCATTATTGCCAGGTATGTCAACATCAGCGCACCTCAGCTATAATTATTGCCAGGCATGGCAACATCGACGTACCTCAGCTTACATTATTGCAAGAAATGGCAACATCGACGCACCCCAGCTTACATTATCGCCAGGCATGGCAACATCGACGCACCTCAGCTTACATTATCGCCAGACATGACAACATCGACGCACCTCAGCTTTCATTATTGCAAGGTATGTCAACATCAGCGCACCTCAGCTATAATTATTGCCAGGCATGGCAACATCGACGTACCTCAGCTTACATTATTGCAAGGAATGGCAACATCGACGCACCCCAGCTTACATTATCGCCAGGCATGGCAACATCGACGCACCTCAGCTTACATTATCGCCAGACATGACAACATCGACGCACCTCAGCTTTCATTATTGCCAGGTATGGCAACGTCAACGCACCTCAGCTTACATCTACGAGTTTAATCTAAACAAATCCCAACGATTTCTTTTCATAATGAAATTTCGAACAAGAAGCAACTACTCCGTCTCTGACTGCCTACCTCTTGTAGTTGACAACCATTGCGTGGTTGAACCAGTCCAAGCTGTGGTTGAACTAGGCCAAGCTGTGGTTGAACTAGGCCAAGCTGTGGTTGAACTAGCCCAAGCTGTGGTTGAACTAGGCCAAGCTGTGGTTGAACTAGGCCAAGGTGTGGTTGAACTAGGCCAAGCTGTGGTTGAACTAGGCCAAGTTGTGGATGAACTAGGCCAAGCTGTGGTTGAACTAGGTAGAACTGTCGTTGAACTGGAAGGCTCGGGTGTCATCGATGTTGTAGTTGTTGTTGTCGTCACCGGAACAAGACCTGAAAAATAACAACAAAGGACTGATTAAATACCTGTAAACAGATTTGATCGACAATAAATGTAGCACAAAACATCTAATGTTGATATCAGGAGATACAGTTCCACAGATAGAAGGTGAAGCAACTTACCACTGACCATACAGTTTGACAGATAGAAGGTGAAGCAACTTACCACTGACCATACAGTTCCACAGATAGAAGGTGAAACAACTTACCACTAACCATTCAGTTCCACAGATAGAAGGTGAAACAACTTACCACTAACCATTCAGTTCCACAGATAGAAGGTGAAGCAACTTACCACTGACCATTCAGTTCCATAGATAGAAGGTGAAACAACTTACCACTAACCATTCAGTTCCATAGATAGAAGGTGAAGCAACTTACCACTGACCATTCAGTTTGACAGATAGAAGGTGAAGCAACTTACCACTGACCATACAGTTCCATAGATAGAAGGGGAAGCAACTTACCACTGACCATTCATTTCCACAGATAGAAGGTGAAGCAACTTACCACTGACCATTCAGTTCCATAGATAGAAGGTGAAGCAACTTACCACTGACCATACAGTTTGACAGAGAGAAGGATGAAGGACAGGATGAAGAGTTACCTCCCGTTACGAAAGCACGAAGTTGTTTACACTCCAGAAAAAATCTACATTTAAGATACAAATCAAGCTTTTCCCGAAACACGTGAGGTATGGGTGTTGATATTGTATGCTGGAGAGCGAAAATTGGAACATTTAACCCACGTAGACCGAAAGTAAAGTGGCGTATTCAAACTTTATCAGTGTCGTTGTGTTGGGCTACAGTTTTCGTGCTAGCCATGTTGACGATCACAGTCAGTGGCGATGTTGAGGTTAACCCCGGGCCCGACCCCACAAGTAAGAAGTATACAGTCAGTGAGCTCACTGAGATTGTTAAAGGACTACAAGGGGAAATTGTTAATCTTAAGAAGCAAGTTGAGTCACTTACTGACACTCTTATGAAAAACAACACAGAACTTGTAACAAAGACTGATGATCTAGAGAACCGAGCCCGTAGAGACAACATAGTTGTATATGGAATTCCTGAGAAGACTGAGGGTGAGAAGGAATCATGGGAGGACTGTGAGTCTGCTGTGAGGGATGTGTTTGTTGACAAGTTGGAGATAGAGAATGCACATGAAGATTCTCACATTGGTATAGAGAGGGCCGACAGGGTGGGTAAGAAGAAGGAAGGGGGTAAGCCACGCCCCATCGTGGTGAAGATGAGTAGGGGTAAGACCAGGAGTGACATCCTCTACAGAGCCAGGAGGAAGCTGAAGGAGTCCAGTGTGAAGATCAGTGAAGATGTCAGCTTCACAGTGAGGGAGAAGAGGAGGAAGCTGATTGCACACATGGTGAAGGCAAGAGAGGAAGGAACAGAGGCATATCTTCGCTTTGACAGACTTCTCATGGGAGGTGTTCTCTATGACATTGATGTACAGACAGATAAACTGACAAAATCCAGATAGGATCCAGGCCATGGCCCTGTCAATAGAAAATCAACACTGCCTTCATGTACTAATTTAAGTATATTTTCATGGAACTGTCATTCTTTAAAAAGACATCTTAATGACATATCTCTTATAGAACATCTCAGCCAATACATGCTTGTTGGTGTGTGTGAGACATGGTTATATTCACCTGATGATTACACAATGCTTCAATCAACTCATAATGTCTTCACTGCCTGTAGAGATAAAGGCAAACATGGTGGAATTGGTTTGTTTGTAGACAAAAGTGTTTGTGCTGGTATTAAGAGAATATACACTCATGTTAAAGATGCAATATATCTCTTATTAGACCATGATTATTTTAATTTGGATGCAGATGTGATTTTTGGTTTTATGTATTTTTCACCTGAATATTCTGTGTATTACCAAGAAAAGGCAACAGACAGTCTAGAAGATCTTGAACATATCTTAACTGACATTTTCTGCAATTTTGATGCTGATATTATGTTAAGTGGAGACTTTAACTGCAGGACAGGGGAAATAGAAGATTTTATTTCAGATGACAACACAACACACATGCCCTGGGATGAATGGTATGATAATGATAACTTCACACAGCCAAGAAAGAATAAGGATAAAGAAGTAAATAATTTTGGAAGACGTTTACTGCAATTGTGTAAAACATTCGGTATTCATATTTTAAATGGAAGACATTTAGGAGACATTCAGTTCAGTTCCATAGATAGAAGGTGAAGCAACTTACCACTGATCATACAGTTTGACAGATAGAAGGTGTAGCAACTTACCACTGACCATACAGTTTGACACCAGAGAGAGACAAGCGAAGAGGAGGGCTAGTGGACTGGACATTGCGCTGTCTGCCTGTTCCCCTGGATCCACGCGTGGAACTGGTGATGATACTCGAGCTAGAAGTTATATAAGGTTTGACAACAAACGTTTATCTATGGTGACAAGGAGGCAGCAGCTTGAGCCTGACAGTTAAAGAAGAACCTACTAGTGTGATGTGTTGTCAGCCGTGATATAAAACGGATTGCTATAACTTATCTTAAATAGTATGAGTAGTATTTGTGTAGTTGTTAAATATATTAGAAATGAAATAATTGACAATCTGTCACCGTACTATGATTATTCGGTTTTAATAAAACAGAAATTGAAATGCAGGAAGAAACATAATCCAAGGAAATTATTGTTGATCCCATTAATAACTTTTTGAATAAATATTCGATTTCATTTTATCATACCGGCCAATATATCATTCCCAAGTGACATATTGTTTGTCATTGTCTCATTTTTGAACAATTACACAATAAAATCATTACGTTATTGTCCAACATAGCACTGTCACTCATGGAAATAAAGCGATCTCACACAATTGGAAAGAAATATTATCAATTGCAAAACAATCCTCTTCAATCAATAAAAAGAATTCTGAAACGAATTGTTATATGATTCGGTTAAGCTGCTACAGTGCCTTTAATATATTTAATATCACAACAAAAGTACTAATTCCGAAAGTGGAGTATTATGTTCTTGTCATCGGGCGAGTAACGAGTGTGTTAACGATCATACAAAGTACGTGAAGAATAATACATTTTAATCGATATTTCACGCCCAAATCAATTGTTTGATGTTTTGAATAAATATATGTATATATATATATATATATATATATATATATATATATATATATATATATATATATATATATATCACAAGAAATGTTCAAACTCTATGGTCACATATATCAAAATAAAAAAGATGAAGTTGAAATAAGTTTGGCTAACGTTTTCAATAGGTACATCAAGATAGTGAAATTGTTGACTGTGCACAACCTTACTCAACTTGTCTCTGCACCTACCCATAAGTCTGGGCATACACTGGATTGGGTTGTTACTTCTGAAAAAACATCGTCGGTTACTGATGTCAAAGTAATCGATAAGCAGATGTCGGATCACAGTTTCGTCAGCATAAAATGGAACATGAGAAAACCTATTCCTAAACCTGAGCAAATTACATGTCGGAATTTAAGAAGTATAGACAAAGAGGATTTTAAAGCAGATATCATAACCCCCGACCAGATTCTTTCTGGTACAATGATCAAGTACGCAACGCGAAGCGAGAGTGCAGAGTGGCAGAACGCCAATGGCGCAAGTCTCGACTTGAGATACATCGACAGATTTATCGGCACAGACGACAGGAGCTTAGTAAAGTTGTTAGGAATGCAAAGGCTGATTACTGTAATAATAAAATATTGGAAATGAAAGGATGCTCGGACAAGTTTTACAAATTCGTAAATAAACTCCTCGGTAAAAAAGACAATGTGAAGCTGCCTGAATATGATTCTGATGAGGTTCTAGCTAATGACTTCGCGGAATATTTTGATAGCAAAATCAAGGATATTCAGGAAGATCTAAAACACTCTTCAAGTATGTCAAAACAATCAGAGATTCCTGATGCATCATCAACTCGCCATGAATTGCCTATTTTTTAACCTTTCTCCCAACAAGAAATTGAGAAGATGATAAGAGCATCAAAGAAAACAACTTGTTCGCTGGATCCTATTCCCACTTCTATGTTGATGGATCATTTAGATTTACTTCTTCCTTTCATAACGAATCTGGTGAATTCAAGTATATCAAGTGGAGTTTTTCCAGACTCTCTTAAATCCGCTATTGTGAAGCCTCTTTTAAAGAAAATTGACTTGGATCCTAACAATCTTAGAAACTATAGGCCTGTATCAAATGTGTCATTTATGTCGAAAATCATTGAAAAGGCAGTGAATTTAAGACTTAAGGATCATCTTAAAAAATATGGGCTTATGGATGATTTCCAATCTGCCTATCGTGATTACCACAGTACAGAAACGGCTTTGCTAAGAAGTTGCTAAGAAGTCGAGTGGATTCAGGGAATATTGCTAAATTAACACTCTTAGATCTGTCGGCAGCTTTTGACACTGTGGATCACAAGCTTCTACTCTCGAAAGTTCAACTGGAGATGGGTGTAACAAATGTTGCGCTCTCTTGGATTGAATCGTATCTGAGAAACAGATCACAAACTGTGGTTATACATCAAGCAGAGTCTAAACGCTTTTCACTTGCGTGTGGAGTACCTCAAGGATCTGTGCTGGGTCCAGTGCTGTTTGTACTCTATACTAATAGTTTTGCTAGAGTGATAGAGGATCATAAAATGGATCATCAGTCTTATGCTGATGATATGCAACTGATTGACAGTTTCAAGCCAGAAAATGCACAGGAGGCTCTGCAACGTACTACTGATTGCACAACTGATATAAAGGCATGGATGTCATCAAATATGCTGAAGCTAAATGATGAGAAAACAGAGGCATTGTTGGTAGGAACTAAACGTAATTTGCGTGATATTCAAGCTACCTCTGTTGAAATCGGAACTGCTGAAATCCCTTTTGCTGACCATGCAAGAATTCTTGGAGTCATCATTGATTCTCAACTTTCAATGAAATCACACATATATAAACTCTGTAAAACTTGCTATTATCATCTCCGTTGCATCAGTCAAATACGTCATCTTATAACCAGAGATGCCGCCAAAATACTTGTGCAAATGCTTGTTCATTCAAGACTTGACTATAGTAATAGCTTACTGATAGGAATCAGTAAACGTCAGTTGTACAAGCTCCAGAAAGTTCAGAACACAGCGGCAAGAATTGTGACCAGAACACCAAAAGCATGTCACATAACGCCTGAGCGTCTACACTGGCTTCCTATTGAAGCGAGAATCAAATTTAAAGTTCTATGTATCACTTACAAATGTCAACATAATATGGCTCCAGCATATCTCTTAAATTCCTTGGAGGACTATACCCCTGCAAAAGAACTTCGATCCCAGAATTTGAAGCTTCTCCAGATGCCAAAGTATAAAAACACCAGTTATGGACTAAACTCTTTCAGCTGTACTGCTCCAAGACTTTAGAACCAACTTCCTTATGTCATCAAGATGTCATCCTCACTGACTGTATTTAAATCACAGCTCAAAACTCATCTATTTTCTAGCTATTATTCATAGATTCTAATTTCATATTATTTTACCCATAGACTCTAATGATAAATATCCTTAATCAATGCTAACAGTATTACATTTAGGCTTTATTCCATAGTATTTCATCTCATCACCTTAAATGTTCTTATTTTCAATGCGCTTTGAGCATGCACCTTGTGTATGGATATAGCGCTTTATAAATGCCCATTATTATTATTATTATTATTATTATTATTATTATTATTATTATTATTACTTCTTCAGGCCGTTTAATGCAGTAACTGACACACAGTACATAGCACTATGACGTCACACAGGAACCTATGACGTCATAATGTACTTAGACAACAATAGATGGTTATGATGTAAACAATATCATGTTTTGCCATTTAATTTTGGCGCATATTTATGAATGAAATGCGATTCTTTCAAAAGTAAATCATTATCATTGTTGTAATTGAGTTTGTAAATCGGGAAAACTTTGAATTTGCCTTTACCACATTTATCTAAATGTTCACTGAGAGGGATAGTACGATTTCGGGGTTGATTAATGTGGGATCGATGTAGGTTCATTCTTCTTTTTAATTTTTGTTCTGTTTTCCCGATATACTTCTCATTACACCAAGGCCACGTGATGACATAAATATCATTTTTCGTATCACAATTCAATCAAGAGATGGGAGGGAAAGGAAACATGGCTCTGTGCATATAAGGACAAATATGGAGACAGTTATTTCAAGGTGAAATACACTGTTCAAGAAAATGATAAGAAAACAAGAAAGGAACTCAATAGAGAACCCATTAACCAAAAGTTAACACGTCAAACTAAGCCTAAACCAGAAAGCCTCCGTGTCTGTGTACATATCTAATTGAAACATTAATCTAAACAATTCCAGATTCCTCTCCATGACAACCAGCCCCGTGTCTGTGTACATATCTAATTGAAACATTAATCTAAACAATTCCAGATTCCTCCCCATGACAACCAGCCCCGTGTCTGTGTACATATCTAATTGAAACATTAATCTAAACAATTCCAGATTCCTCTCCATGACAACCAGCCCCGTGTCTGTGTACATATGTTATTGAAACATTAATCTAAACAATTCCAGATTCCTCTCCATGACAACCAGGCCCGTGTCTGTGTACATATCTTATTGAAACATTAATCTACACAATTCCAGATTCCTCCCCATGGCAACCAGCCCCGTGTCTGTGTACATATCTTATTGAAACATTAATCTACACAATTCCAGATTCCTCTCCATGACAACCAGCCCCGTGTCTGTGTACATATCTTATTGAAACATTAATCTAAACAATTCCAGATTCCTCTCCATGACAACCAGCCCCGTGTCTGTGTACATATTTTATTGAAACATTAATCTACACAATTCCAGATTCCTCCCCATGGCAACTAGCCCCGTGTCTGTGTACATATCTTATTGAAACATTAATCTACACAATTCCAGATTCCTCTCCATGAAAACCAGCCCCGTGTCTGTGTACATATCTTATTGAAACATTAATCTACACAATTCCAGATTCCTCTCCATGACAACCAGCCCCGTGTCTGTGTACATATCTTATTGAAACATTAATCTACACAATTCCAGATTCCTCTCCATGACAACCAGCCCCGTGTCTGTGTACATATCTTATTGAAACATTAATCTACACATTTCCAGATTCCTCCCCATTGCAACCAGCCCCGTGTCTGTGTACATATCTTATTGAAACATTAATCTACACAATTCCAGATTCCTCTCCATGACAACCAGCCCCGTGTCTGTGTACATATCTTATTGAAACATTAATCTACACAATTCCAGATTCCTCTCCATGACAACCAGCCCCGTGTCTGTGTACATATCTTATTGAAACATTAATCTACACAATTCCAGATTCCTCCCCATGACAACCAGCCCCCGTTTCTGTGTACATATCTTATTGAAACATTAATCTACACAATTCCAGATTCCTCTCCATGGCAACCAGCCTCCGTGTCTGTGTACATATCTTATTGAAACATTAATTTACACAATTCCAGATTCCTCTCCATGGCAACCAGCCTCCGTATCTGTGTACATATCTTATTGAAACATTAATCTACACAATTCCAGATTCCTCTCCATGGCAACCAGCCTCCGTGTCTGTGTACATATCTTATTGAAACATTAATCTACACAATTCCAGATTCCTCCCCATGACAACCAGCCTCCGTGTCTGTGTACATATATAATCAAAACATTAATCTACACAATTCCATATGCCTCTCCATGGCAACCAGCGCCCTTGTCTGTGTACATATCTTATTGAAACATTAATCTACACAATTCCAGATTCTTCTTCATGGCAACCAGCCCCGTGTCTGTGTACATATATTCTTGAAACATTAATCTTCACAATCCCAGATTCCTCTCCATGGCAACCAGCCTCCGTGTCTGTGTACATATCTAATTGAAACATTAATCTACACAATTCCAGATTCTTCTCCATGGCAACCAGCCCCGTGTCTGTGAACATATCTTATTGAAACATTAATCTACACAATTCCAGATTCCTCTCCATGGCAACCAGCCTCCGTGTCTGTGTACATATCTTATTGAAACATTAATCTACACAATTCCAGATTCTTCTCCATGGCAACCAGCCTCCGTGTCTGTGTACATATCTTATTGAAACATTAATCTACACAATTCCAGATTCTTCACCATGGCAACCAGCCCCGTGTCTGTGTATATATCTTATTGAAACATTAATCTTCACAATCCCAGATTCCTCTCCATGGCAACCAGCCTCCGTGTCTGTGTACATATCTAATTGAAACATTAATCTACACAATTCCAGATTCTTCTCAATGGCAACCAGCCCCGTGTCTGTGAACATATCTTATTGAAACATTAATCTACACAATTCCAGATTCCTCTCCATGGCAACCAGCCTCCGTGTCTGTGTACATATCTTATTGAAACATTAATCTACACAATTCCAGATTCCTCTCCATGGCAACCAGCCCCGTGTCTGTGTACATATCTTATTGAAACATTAATCTACACAATTCCAGATTCCTACCCATGGCAACCAGCCCCGTGTCTGTGTACATATCTTATTGAAACATTAATCTACACAATTATAGATTCCTCTCCATGACAACCAGCCCCGTATCTGTGTACATATCTTATTGAAACATTAATCTTCACAATCCCAGATTCCTCTCCATGGCAACCAGCCTCCGTGTCTGTGTACATATCTTATTGAAACATTAATCTACACAATCCCAGATTCCTCCCCATGGCAACCAACCCCGTGTCTGTGTACATATCTTATTGAAACATTAATCTACACAATTCCAGATTATCCTCCATGGCAACCAGCCCCGTGTCTGTGTACATATATTCTTGAAACATAATTCTAAACAATTCCAGATTATTCTCCATGGCAACCAGCCCCGTGTCTGTGTACATATATTATTGAAACATTAATCTAAACAATTCCAGATTATTCTCCATGGCAACCAGCCCCGTGTCTGTGTACATATCTTATAGAAACATTAATCTACACAATTCCAGATTCCTCTCGATGACAACCAGCCCCGTATCTGTGTACATATATTATTGAAACATTAATCTACACAATTCCAGAGTCCTCTCCATGGCAACCAGTCCCGTGTCTGTGTACATATCTTATTGAAACATTAATCTACACAATTCCAGATTCCTCTCCATGACAACCAGCCCCGTGTCTGTGTACATATGTTATTGAAACATTAATCTACACAATTCAATATTCCTCTCCATGACAACGAGCCCCGTGTCTGTGTACATATCTAATTGAAACATTAATCTACACAATTCCAGATTCCTCTCCATGACAACCAGTCCCGTGTCTGTGTACATATGTTATTGAAACATTAATCAAACAATTCCAGATTCCTCTCCATGACAACCAGGCCCGTGTCTGTGTACATATCTTATTGAAACATTAATCTACACAATTCCAGATTCCTCTCCATGACAACCAGGCCCGTGTCTGTGTACATATCTTATTGAAACATTAATCTACACAATTCCAGATTCCTCTCCATGACAACCAGTCCCGTGTCTGTGTACATATTTTATTGAGATCACTACATCATTATCTTAAGAGATCAATATTTCCCAGTGTTTGTTTTGTAAACCCAAATATATGTTAAAGTGAAAATGTCTCATGGTGACAGACAATGATGAACTTGGGTTTAATAATTATTGTTCATACCATACTCCACATCAGCCCGAGGGCCGCAGGCTAGTGAGCTGATATGGGTCGAGGGCTGTTATTGGTCGAGGGCTGATATGGGTCGAGGGCTGTTATTAGTCGAGGGCTTGTATGGGGTATGGTATGAACAATGACATGTTTTAATCTTTTGATCATATATAAAACTTTTTTTCTAAAACAAGAAAAAATGCACAAATAATATTATGATATTTCCATGGGAAAATTTACTATTAGGGGCCTACAAGACGAATAAACCCTCCGTTATCAATTTGTTACAAATCACGGCATTTTATCCAATAAATAGTAGATTTAATTATATTATATTAATAAATGTATTTAAATAACTAAATAAGTTTAAAACGTAATAAAAAACACACTCTTAATAAACACATCTGGCAAAGCTTCGCTTTTGACGTTATATTACTGTAAGCAAAGGGAGATCACTGTAACCTAACGTCCCCCGGGATAATATTGATATGGATTTGCGGACCGGGCAGCTACATGGATGATGTGCCCTTACCTCTATCACACATGGAAAGTAACCCAGTGATAGGTATATGATGATAGTAAATATACGTCTCATGGCCTTATACGAAGACAAGCATAGCTGAATCTGTCTTTATTGAAAATGTATATGAAATATATGTTGAAATGTACATGTGTTCCGCCTCATGGCCTAGAATCATGACGAAACCTTCTTTGAGTTATTTGGATTAAAATGTGATCAATGTAAAGACACGTGAAGTCAGGTATGTCAATGAACACAAAGCGTATCCGACAATGTTTCACACACATTCTATCTAGAAACACTGAACAAATGAACGACACGATTTTGTTTTAATTCTGCGCGTTTATTCAGAAACAGCAAAGAACGTTAAAACCTCTGAACATATATAAGAGAATACATATATGCACCGACAGTGTAATGGATACATTTCAAACCTATGCACATTACAGGATGAGAGAGAAAGTTGATTATAAATGAAGCTGAACGAGAGGAACACAGAAGCGAGTGCTTCAGCTCGCTGGTTTACAGTGACAATCATCATGCGTCCATACTTTATTTCTCAGTATCAAGTAACTGCGCTTGATCTTATCCGCGTGTGCGTCATTCATATATATATATATATATATATATATATATATATATATATATATATATATATATATATATATATAGGAGTTGTGAGGATCATTCCCTGATGAAGCTTCGAAACAAGAAGCAGGAATATGCATATAGGAATATAAAGTATTGATTATGAAAGTTGATATACGTCTTCAGTGTATTATTTAAATTTACTTATACACTTCTCCACGTTTGATACCACATACCTATTTCAATATATATATATATATATATATATACGCTATTTGTCGTCACTGAGGACATAGATGGCGCGTTCTGTCCACTTCCCTCAAAATGGTCTCATGACATGTAAGAAGTTATAAAAAGAGATGCGTACTGACGCAGAAGATGCGCCATTTAACCTTCTCACCTCGATTTACCTTTGTTCACTGTCAGTTGTAAGCTATTGCAGATGGCGTGACTATGTTCTGTAACAAACAGACAGTAGGTGACGGGTTTGTTTTATGCGTCTATAGGACCATACGTACTGGTACAGCCCCGTCTTCAAGACACCCACCTCAAGCATGAGCCCAGGAGTTGTGAGGATCACTAACTGAAGAAACCCGGGCCAGTTCATGCTGTAGGCGAACGACAAATCCACATTAAGGAAGTTCCGACTGATAATAGTTTATTGTATTGGATAATCAAGTTTACATCTCGATATCAAGGAAATAAATAGAGAATCTCACCCTCGTGTCTTCTGATATCAAATATATCAACACGAAAAGTTACAAATATCCGAGGCTTGCTATATATCAGAAGATACAAGTTTAAGATTTATTTATCATCTAAAATCATTCTTCATTAGTTTCTAATGAAAAATGAACATATCTGAACACAAAACTGCCAATAGTCTTCCAGTGCTGTGATGTCATAGCCTCGTGACGTCATCATTATTATGATGTCATAGCCTTGTCATTATCCCCTGTCACACTGGGCATGCATTCTCACGGCGTTCCCGGTGGGTTCTGAAATCAAGCAAAACGCGAGAGAATCGCAGTAAGAGCTCATAGAAAGTTAAGGGTCGCAGTGGAAGCTCTCAAGGACGCACTAGGAACTCCAAGAACGACCAAGAACCCCGAACCTCTGCGTTCGTTTTGAACATGTTCAAAACAATTGTAGCGGTTCGGGGTTCTAGGGAGAGCGCCAGAGGAACGCAGTGCAGTCACCGTGGCAACCCAACGGAACTCGGAAACATAGTGGGAAATCTTTGGAGCGAGTTGGAAATGTACTATTTCTGTCTGGATATGCATAGTGTCCTACTGCGCGCCTATTGCGTTCCTATTGCGCTGTTACTGCACTTCTATCACGTCCCTTGAGATCCTACTAAATTCAAAGGGTTCCTAGGGGGTTCACAACAGGTTTGCACTGCGTTCAATGTGCGCTCTCTGCTAGATATAACACCATTACCATTTATAAGTCCACATAAAGCACGATGACTTGAGAGAGAAAGCGTCTTGTCATCGCGCAGTTAGTACATTAGCAGGCAATAGACAAATCAGCAGTTTGAGCGCGAATCTACCACTGATCACCGCGCCTGCGTAGTTGGGTATTTGTAAGCGTATTATACACGTTGTAGGAACCCAGTAAGAACGTAGGAGGAACTTGGTGAACTTAGTGTACACTCACAGAACGTAATAGCAACATAGTGAGAACCTACAAAGAAAGGCACATGGTTGTATTGAGAGCGGGGCAGTTGGGTCGAAGACGCAGCTGAAACGAGAAGCTCATTGATGGGATAAAACTGATGTTTTTCGGGGTTCACACGGCGTCTTGACTGAAAAGGGCCATTTTGATGAACGCAGTGAAAACGCCATGAGAACGTTGTGCAGTGTGACAGGGGGAAACTTGTTGATGCAAAATCATTGTGATGTCATGTAGCTGACGCCGACCGGGAATTGATCAAAATCTACTGTCAAATCTCATACAAGCGATATCTCCTGTGGAACCAGTTTTGAATGATAAATTCCTAGACGCTGACACGTTCTTGATCAAGGTGTATTCCTGGACGATTGTGTATTCCTTGAAGATGATGTTTACTGGACGCTGATATATTCATGGACAGTGGTGTATTCACGAAGTTTCCAATCAATGCAGGAGATTGGTGAGTGAAGAACAGCTGAAGGGAGGCAGTCGTAACAGTTCTGAGGACAGAGAAACAGCATGGCAATAGTCATTTGTTGCAATATTTCATACCTGTTTTTTAAGGGATACATTAAACATTATGCTTATAGTTGGCTTTATGCTTAACTTCAACCTAATATTTAATTTCTTTGTTATCTTTAACCTGATATTTAAGTTTAATATTTACCTTTTTCCTGACATTTGACTTTAATATTAACCTTTACCGTGACATTTAACTTTAATGTTTAACTTTATCCTTATAGTTGACCTTCGTGTTTAACTTTATGTTAGATGTTCATGTTAAGTGTAAGAAATAAAGCCATGGATACCGAAGCTAATCATATGGGTATTATGTCAATTTGCAATTTTAAATTTAAAAGCAACAATATCAATTAAAGGATTAATCTGACATGCCCAACGTAACCTTGAACCTAACATTAAGGTCAATAAAATGTAACGGTGCCAACACAAGAGACCAAACTGAATGGATATTTTTAAAAAAAACCGTTTAATGGTTGACCAACTATCTTGCAACGTCCTCATGTAACTAAAGTAAGAGAAACTGACCACATAAAGTGGTCCCAATGATGACTGTCTTTTATATGACATATTACATCTGACATCTAAAACTGCGGTTGCAGGAAAGAAATGTACGAGAAATCAAGTATTCATCTTTAGATCTACCTTGGGTAATAATCATCTAGTTGCAGAGAATAAGACTTTATTCACATTCTAGATAGGTACATTCAATAAAATGACGTTTATTTCCTATCAATATAACTTTGCAATCAAGGTCATCTGTGACAGCCAATGAGAATTATTGTCATTAGATTTGACAACGACCGTCGAATTCATCTCGGGGACACGTTTTAAAAAAAATGGAAATTAATACATATATTTGGACAAAACAAGTCAATAGTACCTGTCAAGATATGTCTTATGGCAGAACATGTTAAAACAACCAAGACTGGTGAGTAGTTTCTGTTTATCATGTCTATAGAATAAGAATTTATGGCAACATGATACTTGACATGATCGAAATCCGGACTCCAGGACGATTACTAAGGAGTTTCCTCGAACTGTAAATATTGAAATAAAAGGCAGGGTGCGTTCAAACAATTCGTGATTTCATCATATTTGCCTTTTGCAACCGCATTTGCCTATAGGGATTGCAACCAATTTCAGAAATTACCCGATTTCCATGTGAATTTATAATCTGCAACCACATAAAAAAAATTCATGTAATATATAATATTATTGATAATTACTTTAGCTATCATGACAATTTAATTTGATGAGTTTGGTCCAGACCATTCGATTTCTCTTAGGCCCGTGCGTCCAATGTGACCATATTGAACTGGTTTAGGATCTCCAGGTGTGTTCCTCTCGTATAAGTTTAGACCATTCAGAACATCTAATATAAGGTTCAGACAAAGATTCACTTTCATCTCACAGATACGTCACATACACGCTCATATATATTTCAGTTGTTAATTACCAATTGGTTACAGATTACAATTAAGAAAAGAAAAATTCCGGTTTAGCAGTTATATTTATTAGGCGACATATTTTAGCGGTGATTTTCTCGAAATATACTCAACTTTACTCATGGCATTGCTTAAATATCATAAATGAAAAAAGCGATGCTAAGTAATTTCAGGAAAACGTTAAAGTTTAAAAGTTTGATAGTTGCGGGACAGCACCATCAAACCATCCTCACCTGCTGACGGAAGTGATGAGCTGAATAAAGCGCAGTTGTGGACTAGGCAACCGCAGGTGTGGAGCCATCTGTGGTACTGTCATCTGATAAGGTAACACACAGCATCGTTCAAATAAATAAATACACCACGATAGATACAATCATAGACATTACTTCGAATATCCTTATTCTTTATTTATTCTATCAACGTTATCTTTAAACCAATTTTTGCTTTATTAGCTCAAACTTAAGCCTTGCAGTATTTCCCTCGCATTGTTGTGCCAAGATAGTGGATCGCTGCACCTGAAATGCATATTGGGCATGTTTGAATACACTGTGAGATTAGGTGTGTTTGAATACATTGTAGTTTAGGTGTGTGTTTGAATACATTGTAGTTCAGGTGTGTGTTTGAATACATTGTAGTTCAGGTGTGTGTTTGAATACATTGTAGTTTAGGTGTGTGTTTGAATGCATTGTAGTTCAGGTGTGTGTTTGAATACATTGTAGTTTAGGTGTGTGTTTGAATACATTGTAGTTTAGGTGTGTGTTTGAATACATTGTAGTTTAGGTGTGTGTTTGAATACATTGTAGTTCAGGTGTGTGTTTGAATACATTGTAGTTTAGGTGTGTGTTTGAATACATTGTAGTTTAGGTGTGTGTTTGAATACATTGTAGTTCATGTGTGTGTTTGAATACATTGTAGTTCAGGTGCGTGTTTGAATACATTGTAGTTCCGGTGTGTGTTTGAATACATTGTAGTTTAGGTGTGTGTTTGAATACATTGTAGTTCAGGTGTGTGTTTGAATACATTGTAGTTTAGGTGTGTGTATGAATACATTGTAGTTTAGGTGTGTGTTTGAATACATTGTAGTTTAGGTGTGTGTTTGAATACATTGAAGTTTAGGTGTGTGTTTGAATACATTGTGAGGCTAGGTGTGTGTTTGAATACATTGTGAGGCTAGGTGTGTGTTTGAATACATTGTGAGGCTAGGTGTGTGTGTGTGTGTGTGTGTGTGTGTGTGTGTGTGTTTGAATGAATATACCATACCAAGAGCGGTCGTAGTGGCTGTCGTCGTAGTATCCGAAACTGTGGTCGTCG
The DNA here is from genome assembly GCA_936450465.1 of Gibbula magus. Classification (NCBI taxonomy): domain Eukaryota; kingdom Metazoa; phylum Mollusca; class Gastropoda; order Trochida; family Trochidae; genus Gibbula; species Gibbula magus. The sequence goes on along the minus strand of OW388295.1, from coordinate 2,418,665 downwards.
TGCCAGGAGTTGTTGATGTTATGCCTATAATATTACAATAAATCGTCAGAGTAAGAAATAGGAACTGTGTATTGAGGAGCTAAGTAAGTCTTAATGCTTCAACCAAATTGTCAAATCGTCACATCATCAAATCATCAAGGCAATATAGTATCGTGGTATTATCAAACTGTCATTACACCGGATAATATTTATCCTCTTTAATGGTAAATAGCATTCTCTTCCCACAGAGGTTACTCCCTTCAGATTTCCGATCCTACCCTCTGTTGTTTTACGCTTGAAATCGGGAGCGGAAAGGGAGTGTCCTGATTGGTTGCATTTGAATCTAGTTGTGCAATCAGCGACGCCGTTGTAAAAGTGACATTTGCCAATGACACGTCATAATGATAAAATAAACGTAAGGCCAACGTTTTCTCGCTTTCCTGTGTTTTCTGTGTTTTCCTCGAAATATGCTATTTGATTTTGTGAAAACTATTGATCATAAACATACTTATGAATAAAGAAGACCAAATCAGACACAAATACCAAAAAACAGTTCATTTGCGTTATTTACATCAGACATATTCGAATGACATATGCTAATGAGCGAGACCCTTCAGAGTAAAATGCCAAGATCTTTGAAGTCACTCGGTCGACTGGCCAATTAAAGATGAGTTTTCATTGGTTAAGAAGAAGGGACACGGTATGAGATTTCTCTTTCCATCGCTATGGGATGTTGCTTCTGCCCCCGATTTCAAGCGAAAAACAACAGAGGGTAGGATCGAAAATCTGAAGGGAGTAACCTCTGTGGGAAGAGAATGGGTAAATAGAGGTTACCATGAGAGTAAATTTGGGGTTGATCAAATCAATATCCTGCATTAGGAATAATTCAAGGCCTTGGGGAAATTATGTTTCGAAATTGTTTCGCTATGTCAAATAACAAAACTAAGTATTATACGTGTTATGGTATCACGCCTATATGTAACCAACTGACACTTGTTTCGAACATTGTGAACAACGAAGAAACTGCCTTTGAACGATATTATTGCAGTATATATCAGTAAATTTACCAACAAACAAACTTGCTTTGAACAAATATTATTGCAGTATTTATAACTAATTAACTTACATACAAACTAGCCTCGAACAAACCTTTGCAATATTTATTAGTATATTTACTTCAACATACAAACTGGCTTTAAAACCACCTTTATTCTTACATGAACGTCTACCTAACACATATATTTCCCCCTAAAATTTCACAATTTACTATTTAATATGAATTAAAAGCTTAGAGCTGAGGCAACTAGACTGGTCACCATTTTTCCATTTATTTTTGCTTTAGGATGTGGGGGTTGGGTGTGGGTGATAGGGTGTGGGAGATAGGGTGTGGGAGATAGGGTGTGGAGATAAGGTGGGGGAGATAGGGTGTTGGAGATAGGGTGTTGGAGATAGGGTGTGGGTGATAGGGTGTGGGAGATAGGGTGTGGGAGATAGGGTGTGGGAGATAGGGTATGGGTGATAGGGTGTTGGAGATAGGGTGTTGGAGATAGGGTGTTTGAGATAAGATGTAGGAGATAGGGTGTGGGAGATAGGGTGTGGGAGATAGGGTGTGGAGATAGGTTGTGGGAGATAGGGTGTGGGAGATAGGGTGTGGGAGATAGGGTGTGGGAGATAGGGTGTGGGAGATAGGGTGTTGGAGATAGGGTGTGGGAGATAAGGTGTTGGAGATTGGGTGTGGGAGATAGGGTGTTGGAGATAGGGTGTGGGATATAGGGTGTGGGAGATAGGGTGTTGGAGAAAGGGTGTGGGAGATAGGGTGTGGGAGATAGGGTAGGGGAGATATGGTGTGGGAGATAGGGTGTTGGAGATAGGGTGTGTGTGGGTGATAGGGTGTGGGAGATAGGGTTTTGGAGATAGGGTGTTTGAGATAAGATGTGGGACATAGGGTGTGGGAGATAGGGTGTGGGAGATAGGGTGTGGGAGATATGGTGTGGGAGATAGGGTGTTGGAGATAGGGTGTGGGTGATAGGGTGTGGGAGATAGGGTGTGGGAGATAGAGTGTGGGAGATAGGGTGTGGGAGATAGGGTGTGGGAGATAGGGTGTTGGAGATAGGGTGTGGGAGATAGGGTGTTGGAGATTGGGTGTGGGAGATAGGGTGTTGGAGATAGGGTGTGGGATATAGGGTGTGGGAGATAGGGTGTTGGAGATAGGGTGTGGGAGATAGGGTATGGGTGATAGGGTGTGGGAGATAAGATGTGGGAGATAGGGTGTGGGAGATAGGGTGTGGGAGATAGGGTTTGGAGATAGGGTGTGGGAGATAGGGTGTGGGAGATAGGTGTGGGAGATAGGGTGTGGGAGATAGGTGTGAGAGATAGGTGTGGGAGATAGGGTGTGGGAGATAGGGTTTGGGGGAGATATGGTGTGGGAGATAGGGTGTTGGAGATAGGGTATGGGTGATAGGGTGTTGGAGATAGGGTGTGGGAGATAGGGTGTTTGAGATAAGATGTAGGAGATAGGGTGTGGGAGATAGGGTGTGAGAGATAGGGTGTGGAGATAGGTTGTGGGAGATAGGGTGTGGGAGATAGGGTGTGGGAGATAGGGTGTGGGAGATAGGGTGTGGGAGATAGGGTGTTGGAGATAGGGTGTGGGAGATAAGGTGTTGGAGATTGGGTGTGGGAGATAGGGTGTTGGAGATAGGGTGTGGGATATAGGGTGTGGGAGATAGGGTGTTGGAGATATGGTGTGGGAGATAGGGTGTGGAGATAGGGTGCGGGAGATAGGGTATGGGTGATAGGGTGTGGGAGATAGGTGTGGGAGATAGGGTGTGGGAGATAGGTGTGGGAGATAGGTGTGGGAGATAGGGTGTGGGAGATAGGGTTTGGGGGAGATATGGTGTGGGAGATAGGGTGTTGGAGATAGGCTTTGGGTGATAGGGTGTTGGAGATAGGGTGTGAGAGATAGGGTGTGGAGATAGGTTGTGGGAGATAGGGTGTGGGAGATAGGGTGTGGGAGATAGGGTATGGGTGATAGGGTGTGGGAGATAAGATGTGGGAGATAGGGTGTGGGAGATAGGGTGTGGGAGATAGGGTTTGGAGATAGGGTGTGGGAGATAGGGTGTGGGAGATAGGTGTGGGAGATAGGGTGTGGGAGATAGGTGTGGGAGATAGGTGTGGGAGATAGGGTGTGGGAGATAGGGTTTGGGGGAGATATGGTGTGGGAGATAGGGTGTTGGAGATAGGGTATGGGTGATAGGGTGTTTGAGATAAGATGTAGGAGATAGGGTGTGGGAGATAGGGTGTGAGAGATAGGGTGTGGAGATAGGTTGTGGGAGATAGGGTGTGGGAGATAGGGTGTGGGAGATAGGGTATGGGTGATAGGGTGTGGGAGATAAGATGTGGGAGATAGGGTGTGGGAGATAGGGTGTGGGAGATAGGGTTTGGAGATAGGGTGTGGGAGATAGGGTGTGGGAGATAGGTGTGGGAGATAGGGTGTGGGAGATAGGTGTGGGAGATAGGTGTGGGAGATAGGGTGTGGGAGATAGGGTTTGGGGGAGATATGGTGTGGGAGATAGGGTGTTGGAGATAGGGTATGGGTGATAGGTGTGGGAGATAGGGTGTGGGAGATAGGTGTGGGAGATAGGTGTGGGAGATAGGGTGTGGGAGATAGGGTTTGGGGGAGATATGGTGTGGGAGATAGGGTGTTGGAGATAGGGTATGGGTGATAGGGTGTTGGAGATAGGGTATGGGTGATAGGGTGTTTGAGATAAGATGTGGGAGATAGGGTGTGGGAGATAGGGTGTGGGAGATAGGGTGTGGAGATAGGTTGTGGGAGATAGGGTGTGGGAGATAGGGTGTGGGAGATAGGGTGTGGGAGATAGGGTGTGGGAGATATGATGTTGGAGATAGGGTGTGGGTGATAGGGTGTGGGAGACAGGGTGTGTTAGACAGGATGTGGGAGATAGGGTATGGGAGATAGGATGTGGGAGATATTGTGTGGGAGATAAGGTGTTGGAGATAAGATGTGGGAGATAGGGTGTGGGAGACCACTGTTTCTACATACTATCTTCCTTCGAACCAATCTTTATTGACGGATTTATGAGTCCATCTACTTCTACATACAACATATTGATAGGGTGTGGGAGTCCATCTACCTCTACATACAACATATTGATAGGGTGTGGGAGTCCATCTACTTCTACATACAACATATTGATAGGGTGTGGGAGTCCATCTACCTCTACATACAACATATTGATAGGGTGTGGGAGTCCATCTACTTCTACATACAACATATTGATAGGGTGTGGGAGTCCATCTACTTCTACATACAACATATTGATAGGGTGTGGGAGTCCATCTACTTCTACATACAACATATTGATAGGGTGTGGGAGTCCATCTACTTCTACATACAACATATTGATAGGGTGTGGGAGTCCATCTACCTCTACATACAACATATTGATAGGGTGTGGGAGTCCATCTACCTCTACATACAACATATTGATAGGGTGTGGGAGTCCATCTACCTCTACATACAACATATTGATAGGGTGTGGGAGTCCATCTACTTCTACATACAACATATTGATAGGGTGTGGGAGTCCATCTACCTCTACATACAACATATTGATAGGGTGTGGGAGTCCATCTACCTCTACATACAACATATTGATAGGGTGTGGGAGTCCATCTACCTCTACATACATCATATTGATAGGGTGTGGGAGTCCATCTACCTCTACATACAACATATTGATAGGGTGTGGGAGTCCATCTACCTCTACATACAACATATTGATAGGGTGTGGGAGTCCATCTACCTCTACATACAACATATTGATAGGGTGTGGGAGTCCATCTACTTCTACATACAACATATTGATAGGGTGTGGGAGTCCATCTACCTCTACATACAACATATTGATAGGGTGTTGGAGTCCATCTACTTCTACATACAACATATTGATAGGGTGTGGGAGTCCATCTACTTCTACATACAACATATTGATAGGGTGTGGGAGTCCATCTACTTCTACATACAACATATTGATAGGGTGTGGGAGTCCATCTACTTCTACATACAACATATTGATAGGGTGTGGGAGTCCATCTACCTCTACATACAACATATTGATAGGGTGTGGGAGTCCATCTACTTCTACATACAACATATTGATAGGGTGTGGGAGTCCATCTACTTCTACATACAACATATTGATAGGGTGTGGGAGTCCATCTACCTCTACATACAACATATTGATAGGGTGTGGGAGTCCATCTACTTCTACATACAACATATTGATAGGGTGTGGGAGTCCATCTACTTCTACATACAACATATTGATAGGGTGTGGGAGTCCATCTACCTCTAAATACAACATATTGATAGGGTGTGGGAGTCCTTCTACTTCTACATACAACATATTGATAGGGTGTGGGAGTCCATTTACCTCTACATACAACATATTGATAGGGTGTTTGAGTCCATCTACCTCTACATACAACATATTGATAGGGTGTGGGAGTCCATCTACCTCTACATACAACATATTGATAGGGTGTGGGAGTCCATCTACCTCTACATACAACATATTGATAGGGTGTGGGAGTCCATCTACTTCTACATACAACATATTGATAGGGTGTGGGAGTCCATCTACTTCTACATACAACATATTGATAGGGTGTGGGAGTCCATCTACCTCTACATACAACATATTGATAGGGTGTGGGAGTCCATCTACTTCTACATACAACATATTGATAGGGTGTGGGAGTCCATCTACTTCTACATACAACATATTGATAGGGTGTGGGAGTCCATCTACCTCTACATACAACATATTGATAGGGTGTGGGAGTCCATCTACTTCTACATACAACATATTGATATTGTGTGGGAGTCCATCTACCTCTACATACAACATATTGATAGGGTGTGGGAGTCCATCTACCTCTACATACAACATATTGATAGGGTGTGGGAGTCCATCTACTTCTATATACAACATATTGATAGGGTGTGGGAGTCCATCTACCTCTACATACAACATATTGATAGGGTGTGGGAGTCCATCTACTTCTACATACAACATATTGATAGGGTGTGGGAGTCCATCTACTTCTACATACAACATATTGATAGGGTGTGGGAGTCCATCTACTTCTACATACAACATATTGATAGGGTGTGGGAGTCCATCTACTTCTACATACAACATATTGATAGGGTGTGGGAGTCCATCTACCTCTACATACAACATATTGATAGGGTGTGGGAGTCCATCTACTTCTACATACAACATATTGATAGGGTGTGGGAGTCCATCTACTTCTACATACAACATATTGATAGAGTGTGGGAGTCCATCTACTTCTACATGCAACATATTGATAGGGTGTGGGAGTCCATCTACCTCTACATACAACATATTGATAGGGTGTGGGAGTCCATCTACTTCTACATACAACATATTGATAGGGTGTGGGAGTCCATCTACTTCTACATACAACATATTGATAGGGTGTGGGAGTCTACTACCTCTACATACAACATATTGATAGGGTGTGGGAGTCCATCTACTTCTACATACAACATATTGATAGGGTGTGGGAGTCAATCTACCTCTACATACAACATATTGATAGGGTGTGGGAGTCCATCTACCTCTACATACAACATATTGATAGGGTGTGGGAGTCCATCTACCTCTACATACAACATATTGATAGGGTGTGGGAGTCCATCTACCTCTACATACAACATATTGATAGGGTGTGGGAGTCCATCTACCTCTACATACAACATATTGATAGGGTGTGGGAGTCCATCTACCTCTACATACAACATATTGATAGGGTGTGGGAGTCCATCTACCTCTACATACAACATATTGATAGGGTGTGGGAGTCCATCTACCTCTACATACAATATATTGATAGGGTGTGGGAGTCCATCTACTTCTACATACAACATATTGATAGGGTGTGGGGGTCCATCTACTTCTACATACAACATATCGATAGGGTGTGGGAGTCCATCTACTTCTACATACAACATATTGATAGGGTGTGGGAGTCCATCTACCTCTACATACATCATATTGATAGGGTGTGGGAGTCCATCTACCTCTACATACAACATATTGATAGGGTGTGGGAGTCCATCTACTTCTATATACAACATATTGATAGGGTGTGGGAGTCCATCTACCTCTACATACAACATATTGATAGGGTGTGGGAGTCCATCTACCTCTACATACAACATATTGATAGGGTGTGGGAGTCCATCTACTTCTACATACAACATATTGATAGGGTGTGGGAGTCCATCTACTTCTACATACAACATATTGATAGGGTGTGGGAGTCCATCTACTTCTACATACAACATATTGATAGGGTGTGGGAGTCCATCTACCTCTACATACAACATATTGATAGGGTGTGGGAGTCCATCTACTTCTACATACAACATATTGATAGGGTGTGGGAGTCCATCTACTTCTACATACAACATATTGATAGAGTGTGGGAGTCCATCTACCTCTACATACAACATATTGATAGGGTGTGGGAGTCCATCTACCTCTACATACAACATATTGATAGGGTGTGGGAGTCCATCTACCTCTACATACAACATATTGATAGGGTGTGGGAGTCCATCTACCTCTACATACAACATATTGATAGGGTGTGGGAGTCCATCTACCTCTACATACAACATATTGATAGGGTGTGGGAGTCCATCTACTTCTACATACAACATATTGATAGGGTGTGGGAGTCCATCTACCTCTACATACAACATATTGATAGGGTGTGGGAGTCCATCTACCTCTACATACAACATATTGATAGGGTGTGGGAGTCCATCTACCTCTACATACAACATATTGATAGGGTGTGGGAGTCCATCTACCTCTACATACAACATATTGATAGGGTGTGGGAGTCCATCTACCTCTACATACAACATATTGATAGGGTGTGGGAGTCCATCTACCTCTACATACAACATATTGATTGGGTGTGGGAGTCCATCTACCTCTACATACAACATATTGATTGGGTGTGGGAGTCCATCTACTTCTACATACAACATATTGATAGGGTGTGGGAGTCCATCTACCTCTACATAGAACATATTGATAGGGTGTGGGAGTCCATCTACTTCTACATACAACATATTGATAGGGTGTGGGAGTCCATCTACTTCTATATACAACATATTGATAGGGTGTGGGAGTCCATCTACTTCTACATACAACATATTGATAGGGTGTGGGAGTCCATCTACTTCTACATACAACATATTGATAGGGTGTGGGAGTCCATCTACTTCTACATACAACATATTGATTGGGTGTGGGAGTCCATCTACCTCTACATACAACATATTGATAGGGTGTGGGAGTCCATCTACTTCTACATACAACATATTGATAGGGTGTGGGAGTCCATCTACCTCTACATACAACATATTGATAGGGTGTGGGAGTCCATCTACCTCTACATACAACATATTGATAGGGTGTGGGAGTCCATCTACCTCTACATACAACATATTGATAGGGTGTGGGAGTCCATCTACCTCTACATACAACCTATTGATAGGGTGTGGGAGTCCATCTACCTCTACATACAACATATTGATAGGGTGTGGGAGTCCATCTACCTCTACATACAACATATTGATAGGGTGTGGGAGTCCATCTACTTCTACATACAACATATTGATTGGGTGTGGGAGTCCATCTACCTCTACATACAACATATTGATAGGGTGTGGGAGTCCATCTACTTCTACATACAACATATTGATAGGGTGTGGGAGTCCATCTACCTCTACATACAACATATTGATAGGGTGTGGGAGTCCATCTACCTCTACATACAACATATTGATAGGGTGTGGGAGTCCATCTACTTCTACATACAACATATTGATAGGGTGTGGGAGTCCATCTACCTCTACATACAACATATTGATTGGGTGTGGGAGTCCATCTACTTCTACATACAACATATTGATAGGGTGTGGGAGTCCATCTACCTCTACATACAACATGTTGATAGGGTGTGGGAGTCCATCTACCTCTACATACAACATCTTGATAGGGTGTGGGAGTCCATCTACCTCTACATACAACATATTGATAGGGTGTGGGAGTCCATCTACCTCTACATACAACATATTGATAGGGTGTGGGAGTCCATCTACTTCTACATACAACATGAGGGTTAGTAATAGTACGTGATATATCAACGTCAAGAGATACATATAATTAACTTACCAATTTCATCTAATTTTAAACATTTCTTTATTCTCATTCAGCCACCATAATTCAGCAGAAATCACATAGTCCATACATACGTAGACATGGTGAGGGTTGAGTGTGGTTACATTGAATCTAGAAATCTTCTCCAATGTGCATATTTTTTGACGAAAATAAAAGTTTATATGTATACAGATGCGGGTAACTATACAATATATCAGGGATATAATGGTTTCGTTCCGCAGCGAAAACTTCATATCTAAAAGTGCAATCGCTGGGCTTCTACACAGTTCGGTGTACTCTTGGTGTATTTATACACCATCCGTTTTCAACAGGTAAGTTGTAATTACAACATTTGAATCGTCAGAGTGTACAAGAAACAGAGGTGGGAAATAAATTATATTTTCAAATAAGGTTATTCTGTGAGGTATTGGTAGTAAAGAGCTTTAGGGCTGTTACGCAAACAAGCCTGCTAATTTTGGGATATTGATCTTTCAATATCATTTCGATCTGTAATACAAAGTAATTAGTACTATCACATAAAGGAATATTGAAGACGTACCATCGACCACATTGTCCGTCATCAAACAGATACCCACGATTAGGAGTGCGATCCTGAGGGACATCATATTTGTTGTAACTGGTTGAGGTGATATTAACCACTGGAATCTCACTGGTGCTAGTGTGAGGTAGTGGATACTAACCCGAACCCAAAGGTTAAATACGGAGTAGTGTGTATGCGCTCTCATTGTTTTACATCGTGTCACTAAAGACTCGACATCTGGAATTGGGAATTGTTACAAGTTTAATAGAAAACAACGAATTCAATTAACCATTAAAAAACATGTCAACCAGAAGATTAACAAGCAATGAAGCTTGATGTTTCAAGAACAAATGCGTTGATGGATGTCCGAATTTGTAAAGATTGCTTGTAAAGCACTAATGGCAGATGTCCAGAGCGGTGATCCCTGATGAGTGACAATGGCTTGTGTCACTGGAGCACACAACAGGTCACAGGTGTCAGAAGGCTGAGGGAAATCAGAAACACTTCAACAATCAGGTGATCAGCCAGAGCATGGCACCGCCCTATATATATATATATATATGGATTTCACTGAGTCCGGTATATATATATATATATATATATATATATATATATATATATATATATATATATGGATTTCACTGAGTCCGGTATATATATATATATATATATATATATATATATGGATTTCACTGAGTCCGGTATATATATATATATATATATATATATATATGGATTTCACTGAGTCCGGTATCTGTTTTACAGGTTATAAAGAGATATAAAACGAATGATGAGAAAATTATTCTTTGTACAAACCGACTGGTTCACGTGCAACAATGGAAACATCTTTGATAATCGATAAGCATTGTTGTAAAAATGCAGGTATTCAGTTGCATTTTCGTCCGATGTGAAGTGATTTAGGGTTTAACACCAAGAGTGTTTCACTTGTATCAAGGCTGCTAGCATTATTGCAGGGAGAAAGGCCTCAACACCGTTGCATTGAGTTGTAACCTTTGAGTAGTCGCTTGAACAACGTCCGGCGTTTATACCATTTCAGCTCGCTCTTTTCAAACCGTTTAAAGCCAGTGAAAAACACATGATGAAATTTTCTTAAATGAACGCGTTGCTTGGTGTGTTCAGTACCTGATGTCTTGAAAATGAAATGGAAATAAATGAAAATAAATCGAAATTGATTCACTTCAGGATCAAGTCAGCTTTAAATATCTCGACTTTTTCGTCAGATTGAACATTATTGAAATAGTGAGCTGCCATGATTATATAGGGTTGTTACTGACAAACATCATACAGTACATGGATCATGCATCAGTGCTGTACTGAATAAAACAATGATAGTTTCACGGGACTCTATGGGAAAATGTGTCCGATGTAAGGCTGTGACGGGAGAGATGGGATGATGGACACATGGGAACTCCAAAGTCTATACCAGTTTTCCTTCGGTGAAATATCATGTCGGCATTATGTGCCTTCTAGGACTTTAAAGGGGCAGTAGCATGTTTGTTGCAAAATTTATTTTTTCAAATTTCCCATTTATAATGATAGTTTATGTCATTTGAATTAACTTTAGAGGGTAAAACATCTTATTACACAAACCAATTATCTGTAGTGGTAAAAACAATGTTGCGTATAAAGCAAAAATTGCATGGCGGCAATTTTATTGTGAACACAATTTATTATTTTGTATTACAAAAACGATTCCCATGGCTTTACCGAAGCATGTACACTCATTTTCAACTTTATTTTCCGAAGAGAGAATGATGTTTTACTATTGGTGAAATTATTTTTCAAATACATTTCATCAACTTATTTCAGCGAAAAAACGTGCTACTGCCCCTTTAAATCGATGACGCATCGTTGCTGTGGGATGTCATCGTTTAACCTCACCTGTGATGATGGAAATATAGAGGTATCTCATGGGCATAAGGAGTTATTATATATTATCAGTAAATTTAATTCTGTTGATGGTATGAATTACGAAGTATTTACAACATTGTATGATAATTTAGTTCAAACTATTTCAGCTTATGGGTCTGCTATATGGGGCATTAAAGAGTTTACTTGTATTGATGCGATCCAAAATAGAGCGAGTAGGTTATTTGAGGAGTGGGCACCATGACTCCACATTTGACAGCAAGAGGTAAAATGGGATGGTTTTCAAATTTAACAAAACGACGTGTCGATATTGTTCTGGCAAAGAAAGAAACAAGCTTACGCGTATGGGCGGAATTTTACAAAACAGAAATCATGGACTTGTATGGTGGAAACAATATGTCATGACTTACATTTGCTTTGTACCTCTAATATTCCTTATTGAAAAGTAAGAATATTGATATAGACAAAAGGAATTGGCTTTAAAATCTTTGGGACGATATTAGTAATATATAAATGGTAAGTTGAGTAAATATCGTTTTTTAAAACTAAATTAGCTACTTCCACTTATGTTACTACTACATGGCAGGGTCCGTACTAAGTTACTCATGTACTAAGTAAAAGTGAGATGTAGATGTAGAAGTTTGCCGGTTTAAGAAACCGAAAACTCCATGAGAACACATTGTATGTAGATATTGTTAATCTTCTAGGTGTAACAATTAAACGATTAGTAAAATTACAATGAAGTCCCGAGCGGAAACCAGCAAAAGAAAACTCAAATAAGTCTTATTATTAGTAAAAAATTTAACCAAACAATTAATCAGTTTAACAATTCAGATTTTCACATAAAATACAATAGAGATATAATAGGGTAATGATAGGGTCACAGATATAATAACAGAGCTATCAATGTCAGTCAATAGTAACCACACAGCAAAGAAGTCTTGTATCATGAATGTAGAATGATCGTGGAGAGGCAGTGAATGTGATGGCAGAAGCCTACATCGTATAATCCAAGAGTAGAAAGGAAGGTGTTAGTCCTTCCCTGAAAAAGACATTAAATTGTCATATCTGCCTCTAAACTTTATGAGGATCTTCTATATCTACACAGTTGTTTACATCACATTTCCAACAAGTTCAAGAACCTTCTTTAAACTTCTTAAAATTTCTTTAAACTTCTTAAAACTTCTTAAAACTTCTTTAAACTTCTTAAAATTTCCGGAAGTGACGAGAAGGGAAGGGAAGCAACTATATTTGAACTGACTAGTTTCAGACCTAAACAACTAATTTAGTCAAATTCAGTCGTTTAACATGTGCCAACGCTTCCTAAAACAGTCAAAATACATTTTAACAAAAACCTTCATCTTGGAACTATGGAATTGTGTTTAGAAGAGAGACATTACAAATCTCAGTATTGGGTCAATGTTTGAAGAACATAACGAATGCATCTTATCCAAAACATAACTGATTTCATTGTTTATAAATGTGTATGAATTATCAAAGTAGACAATAACATTTTGGCTAATTTTATGAACTTTTTGTTACAATTTTCCCTTCCATTTTTTTATGTTAGGAAATAGGCTAGGACAATTGACCCACCCATGAAACTACGGCGATTACATAATTATCAGTACATTCTCAAGTCTGTATTTTAGCACACAAGGTTTAACTTATGGGATGTTAACACACAACAAACCACGTTCCTCTGAGTACATAACTGTTTATGATATTTAAATTCAAAGATGGGTAACGTTTCTTTTGGCATTCAGTTTAAATATTATATTAATCTGAGGTAAATCAGCCACCTGTCTGTCTGTAGAACTATTAGAACTCTACAAGTCTGTAAATATATTATATGTTTTTTTATTTCATTGTTTGTGGACAAGCACATTAAAGTATGTATTTTATTTTTATTCCTGGAAGAGTACATTCAACATTTGACATAAATGTATTAATTGGTTAACATGGCCAGGATATTTTAACTGCATAAAGACTAAGCAAATTTTGTTTAAATAAACTAAAAAAAGCACAAAAAACAAAACAAAACATAATTCATCATTCACACCCATTCAAACACCCATGCACACAGACTAGAAGTTTACTAATTCTGTAAAGTATTCAACAACAAAAAAAGAGGAGGATTTTACAGCAATTAGGTATTCAGAAGATGTTCATAGAGTGCCCATTTCCTGTAGAATTCTGTATATTAAGCTTTGTTGAAGTGTCTAGTGTTTTCTATCTGGTAGTAGAATACAACATCATTTTGAAAATGTTTAAGTTTGGTAGGTTATTCTAAATTTTGCATTTAAAGATGTGAAATTTGGCTAAAAGAAGTATCAAGTAAAACATTTCATCAGTTTGGAAGTTTGGAGAATAGCTAAAAAGGATTAGGTCTGTGGTTAGATTTATCTTGGAAGTATGTTGACATTTTTGTTCTATCCATTCTGAGAATCTTTTCCAAAAGGTTTTACTAAATCTACAGTCCCATACTAAATGATAGATAGATTCTGGCTCAGCTTTACAAAAAGTACATAAATTATTGTCAACAGTATGCATCTTCAGTAAGTGAGTATTTACAGGTAAAATTCGGTGAAGCAGTCTGAGCTTAACAAAAGTAAGAGGCCAGTTTAAATTGATTAATAATTCCTCTTCCCATTTTTCAAAAGCTTTTACATTGTCTTCAGATTGAGTTATGATATAGTAGTATATCTTTGAAACCTTTTTACAAGAAATAAGATAGCTAATTGAGACATTTATGTTGTTTGTTATTTCCAAATGGGGTTCTTTTTTAATATCCAGGTCTGTCAAGTATTTATTTACTGATCTTAAAATACCATAGAATTCTAAGAAATTGATAGGAAAGTATCGATTACAAAATTGTTTGCAATATCATGAAACAGCCATCCATGTTTAATAAACAATTTTTGTTATGTAAATTATTAACATAGATATTATTTATTATACAATGAATTTCCATTGATAGTAATATTTTGGTTGTATAGCAAGGGTTCCCTCAGGAACTCTTCATAATTATTTGGTTTTATCTTGTAACTATATTTGGAAAAGGCAGTAAAACAATCTTTCCAAAAAAGGTAAGGTGTTTTTCTTGAAAGCACAAGGGGGAAACCATTCCCAAGGATTGTAATGTCCAAACTATCTGGATTGATTTTAGTCATCAAAGTTTTCCATTTCTTTTCAAAATCAACATTCAGCAGTTTCCTTATCCAGATTATTTTCAAAGAGTTTACATAAGCAAAATATCTATCATACCAAGTCCCCCTTCAGAAATAGGTTAACAAGCAACTGATCTCTTTATTTTGAAAAGAATAGTATTTATTTTTTTCAGAAATCCGTCTGGGGGATTTGGGAGGGTAAGGAAAAAGAAAATTGAGTTTTGAAATGAGCATTGATTTGATGACTGCAATTTTACCTAGAGGCGTTATAATTCTGTTCATCCATCTCTTAATAGTTTCTTCTATTTCGAAAGGTTTACTTTACAAATTTAGTTTAATCATTTTATCACAATTAGTGGAAAAGATTATATCTAAGATTCTAAAGGTTTCAGGGTTCCATTCGAGATCTAGATCTGGTCTAAATTTGATATTACTATTTCTTTTAGAGCCTATCCAGATGATTGTGATTTATCAAAGTTTATTCTTAAACCAGAAATTTTTGGTAAATAGTTCAAGGATCTCTTAAAACCGTCCAGGAGAAATTCTATATCATCTGCATATTGTGCAATCAAATAATCAATATTGTCAATTGTGAGGCCCTTAATGTTTTTGTTCTTTTTTTTACAAGAGAAGCAAGAATTTCAGCACAAAGAAGAAAGATATATGGGGATAATGGGTCTCCTTGCCTGCAGCCACTGCCAACTGATATCCATGGAGACATATTACCATTGATAATTAAACTAGACTTGATATCTTTGTAGAGTATAGAGATCCACTTAGAAATACTTTCACCAAATCCAAAAAAATTCAGGGTTTTGAAGATGAAACCCCTACATGTACATACAAGAATGTATGTCTGGATAAATACTGTACCACTCCAGTTTACATGAAGTTTGACAATACAACTCGCCCATCACGTGATTTAAGATACAATAATTCTGAAGGTACTCTAAAAAGTTCTTAAAGAGACTGCTGTAGTGTAGAGTACATATATGTAAGAGTTAACAATATGAGCCGAACACTTTTACTTACATAAACATATATTTAAGAGTTAACAATATGAGCCGAACACTTTTACTTACATAAACAAATATTTAAGAGTTAACAATATGAGCCGAACACTTTTACTTACATAAACAAATATTTAAGAGTTAACAATATCAGCCGAACACTTTTACTTACATAAACAAATATTTAAGAGTTAACAATATGAGCCGAACACTTTTAATTACATAAACAAATATTTAAGAGTTAACAATATGAGCCGAACACTTTTACTTACATAAACAAATATTTAAGAGTTAACAATATGAGCCGAACACTTTTACTTACATAAACATATATTTAAGAGTTAACAATATGAGCCGAATACTTTGACTTACATAAACATATATTTAAGAGTTAACAATATGAGCCGAACACTTTTTACTTACATAAACAAATATTTAAGAGTTAACAATATGAGCCGAACACTTTTACTTACATAAACATATATGTAAGAGTTAACAATATGAGCCGAACACGTTTACTTACATAAACATATATGTAAGAGTTAACAATATGAGCCGAACACTTTTACTTACATAAACATATATTTAAGAGTTAACAATATGAGCCGAACACTTTTACTTACATAAACAAATATTTAAGAGTTAACAATATGAGCCGAACACTTTTACTTACATAAACAAATATGTAAGAGTTAACAATATGAGCCGAACACGTTTACTTACATAAACATATATAAGAGTTAACAATATGAGCCGAACACTTTTACTTACATAAACAAATATTTAAGAGTTAACAATATGAGCCGAACACTTTTACTTACATAAACAAATATGTAAGAGTTAACAATATGAGCCGAACACTTTTACTTACATAAACATATATGTAAGAGTTAACAATATGAGCCGAACACGTTTACTTACATAAACATATATTTAAGAGTTAACAATATGAGCCGAACACTTTTTACTTACATAAACAAATATTTAAGAGTTAACAATATGAGCCGAATACTTTTACTTACATAAACAAATATTTAAGAGTTAATAATATGAGCCGAACACTTTTACTTACATAAACAAATATGTAAGAGTTAACAATATGAGCCGAACACGTTTACTTACATAAACATATATAAGAGTTAACAATATGAGCCGAACACTTTTACTTACATAAACACATATTTAAGAGTTAACAATATGAGCCGAACACTTTTACTTACATAAACATATATGTAAGAGTTAACAATATGAGCCGAACACGTTTACTTACATAAACATATATGTAAGAGTTAACAATATGAGCCGAACACTTTTACTTACATAAACATATATTTAAGAGTTAACAATATGAGCCGAACACTTTTTACTTACATAAACAAATATTTAAGAGTTAACAATATGAGCCGAACACTTTTACTTACATAAACATATATTTAAGAGTTAACAATATGAGCCGAACACTTTTACTTACATAAACAAATATTTAAGAGTTAACAATATGAGCCGAACACTTTTACTTACATAAACAAATATGTAAGAGTTAACAATATGAGCCGAACACGTTTACTTACATAAACATATATAAGAGTTAACAATATGAGCCGAACACTTTTACTTACATAAACAAATATTTAAGAGTTAACAATATGAGCCGAACACTTTTACTTACATAAACATATATGTAAGAGTTAACAATATGAGCCGAACACGTTTACTTACATAAACAAATATTTAAGAGTTAACAATATGAGCCGAACACGTTTACTTACATAAACAAATATTTAAGAGTTAACAATATGAGCCGAACACTTTTACTTACATAAACAAATATTTAAGAGTTAACAATATGAGCCGAACACTTTTACTTACATAAACATATATTTTAGAGTTAACAATATGAGCCGAACACTTTTTCTTACATAAACAAATATTTAAGAGTTAACAAAATGAGCCGAACACTTTTACTTACATAAACAAATATTTAAGAGTTAACAATATGAGCCGAACACTTTTACTTACATAAACAAATATTTAAGAGTTAACAATATGAGCCGAACACTTTTACTTACATAAACAAATATTTAAGAGTTAACAATATGAGCCGAACACTTTTACTTACATAAACATATATTTAAGAGTTAACAATATGGGCCGAACACTTTTACTTACATAAACAAATATTTAAGAGTTAACAATATGAGCCGAACACTTTTACTTACATAAACAAATATACTCATGGTAAAAATGGTTGACACCCCTTAATGGTTATAGGAATGATGTGTTATATAAACAACGTAACGTATCAGTTTCGATTAATGTTTTGGGGTCAAACATGTTATTACTGAATGTCTCTTTGTGAATGTGAATTGAGCATTTGCTATTTCTCCACTTGTACTTTTAAATACGAAAGAAAGATGAATATAAGAAAACAATACTTTATTCAAAAGAGTTCGTTCTTTGTGTCCTGAGATTTTAGCATTGGTACATTTTTAAAGTATTTAAGTGTTCTCATTTTGTTTATAATAATTAATGAAAAGTGGCATTTAAATGTTTTTTTTTAACTGAATCCAAATATACCTTAAATCTTTCATAAAGTCTCATTCGTACACAATACATGGCAAGTATGTTATAGTTTACAGCATTTGTTTGTGCCGTTTGATTTGGAAAATACCATAAAGTTGAACAATATAAATTGTCCATGTAATTAATATGCTAAAATCCATTTTCTGTTCAGGGGTGTCAACCTGTTTAACCATGAGTATATCATAATTTAGAAGACGCTTGATTTACGTATTTAATGTGCGACAGGTATTTTACACATCACTTATAACATTTTACAAGTTAAATTAAGTGTACTGACATACTAATTAAACCGAATGTTCATTGGCGTTATCACGGTTCATGGATCAACATTCAGAAGAATATATTCTGCGTGATTTCTTTGCTTATGATCTTATCATTAGTATTGAAACTGAGAGCAACAATAAAACCAACAATACCAATTGGAAGGGTTATTTTCCCGGTGGGTGAGCTGTATGTAAGGGTTA